>CM075780.1:51935593-54476843 GCA_037974665.1 Ehretia macrophylla | reverse complement strand
CGGCAAACCCCAAACACCACAATTGGGATACTCCGGATGTATCCCGATCCTACGACCCTTTCTCCCGAGGTAGGTCCATGCCCAGCAGGTGAACCACGCCTCTGGGGTAGTGGAGTATGCCTCAGCGAGAAAGGGAATAGGCACCATGGTAGTCGAGGGAGCATGGCAAGCCCGATGCCGCCCGTGTTTCTCGACGCTACCATATCCGATAAAGGTTGCGCAACCCAATACAAGTCACAAACAATCAATATAACACATAACACGTAAGAGGGACGACAAAGTAGGCCGCCCTCACATATATGCATGATAAAAGTTCATATATGCACGATATTAACTAATAGATGCCAAAAGAAGCAATCAACACAATTAATTCCAATAATCTACTCAAATAACTTAAATACATCCTAAATATTCAAGGCAAGGCATTACTAACACACAACAAGTTCCAATTGCAACTAAAAAGGCTAAAAAACTACTTTTCCCCTTTCTTTAACCTAGCTTTCTTTCTCCTAAGCATGGTTCGAGATTCCCAATCATACCCTAGTCTTTCTATATTCCTAATTAAGCTCAAAGGTACCCTTTAAAGTCACTAAAACTCATTTTTGAAGCAAAAGTTCGGGAAGGCGCCGAACAGGTTTGAACTATAGCCATACTAACCGAACCCCAATTTCGCAAAACAAAAGCACCAAAGGTGCTTCCTTAGCTCAAAGATACCCAAATCGATGGCCAACTTTGCCCGGATTGCTTAACGTATAAAACCCCCTTTTTAAAGTAAGCTTATTATGCAATTAAGTTCAAATTCGAGTGTTTCAACCTAACGTGGCTTTTCAACTAACTTCCCTAAGGTCTAGAGCACCTAATTGAGGCATCAATTCAAGCCAATTTGCAAATTTTCTCAAAACCCTAGTTCTAAGCACTATTCATCATCTCTTTGATCACATTCAATATTCAACCATTAACTATGTTATCAAACCTCAAAAGTTAGCTCTAGAGACATTAAATAACTCATAGGAAGCATTCATAACAAGTTATATAGCTATAATTGACAAATCAATAAAATTGAACATATGCACATAAACTTTAAACTCAAGAAAATAAGACTCCCTCACAATTTTTGAAGATGAAGAAGGTTGTTGAAGGTCCTAAGTTGCTCAAAATCCTCCCAAGATCAATCTAAGAGCCCAAAGTGCAAGATTGAAGAAGCAAAATTTCTCCTCTTTCCTCCTTGAAGTGGACGGCCAAGCTAGGGGACATGGAGGGAATTTTCTAAATTATTTTGATGACTAGAATAAGCTTATGTTTTAATTTAAGGAGTTGGCCAATATAATATGTGGTGTATGACTAAAATATATAAGCTAATTAGTCTCTAATCTTGATCAACTAATGGTTAATTGCAATTACAAATGCTTTTAATTTAATACTAGCACTATTCTAATGTAACACTATTCAAAGCTCACGGAAAATATTTTTTCAAACGCATACTCCTAAGCTCGAAACTTCAAAACGAAAATTTCTTGGTTCCTTTTAAATGTCGAGTGACCTAGGAAAAATTTAAAATCAAGCTTTCGAAACAGTCGAAAATATTATGAATAGTAACCCACAACAAAAACAATTAAACAAGAAAAATGATGCACGTAGAAATGCGCACATAAGTATGCAACGATTATAATAAATTTAGGGTGAAATTCTCGGGTGTCACACCCTCTCCCCCTTAAACTAATTGCATCCTCGCAATTCTTACATGATTTGGCAAAGAGCTCCGGATACTTTTCTCTGATCTGATCTTCTCGCTCCCAAGTGGCATCCTCAACCCCATGATGATCCCAGAGAACTTTTACCATAGGAATATTTTTAGTCCTAAGTTCCTGAATCTTTCGGTCAACCACTCGAAGAGGTTTCTCAACATAAGCTAAGGATTCATCAATCTCCAACGGCTCCGGCTCAATGATATGCGACGGATCAGGATTATACTTTCTCAGCAGTGATACATGAAAAACATCATGAATCCGACCCAAACTCGGAGGTAAGGCCAATCTGTAAGCTAAATCCCTAACTTTCTCAGTGATCTCAAATGGTCCCACGTATCTAGGACTAAGTTTACCTCCTTTGCCGTGCCGAATCAAACCTTTTCGCGGAGAGACTTTCAAGAAAACATGATCACCCTTAGAAAATACTAAGTCCCGTCGACGTCTATCGGCATAATTTTTCTGTCGACTCAGAGCTATAAGCATCCTTTTCTTTATCAGTCTCACATTATCCACCATTTTAATCATCTCCGGAAGAATAGAGGGATCAACTGTTTTCATCTCACCTACCTCATCCCAATACAACGGAGACCGACATTTTCGCCCATAAAGTGCCTCGTAGGGTGCCATGCCAATAGTGACCTGATAACTGTTATTGTAAGCAAACTCTGCTAAAGGCAGATATTTTTCCCAATTCTTGCCAAAATCCAGAACACAGGCTCTCAACATATCTTCCAGTATCCTGATTGTCCTCTCTGACTGGCCATCCGTCTGCGGGTGATAAGCAGTACTAAAACTCAAATTAGTCCCCAAAGCCTTTTGTAGTTTCTGCCAGAATTGTGATGTAAACCTGGGATCCCTGTCTGACACTATCTGGGATGGAACTCCATGCAGTCTCACAATATTTTCAACATAAAGCTCGGCCAATTTATCGAGAGAATCTGTTTTCTTTGTAGCAATAAAATGTGAACTCTTCGTCAACCTGTCTACTACAACCCACACCGAATCATTACCTCGTGGTAACCTCGGTAAATCCGACACAAGATCCATAGTAACCTGATCCCATTTCCAAACCGGAATCTCCAACGGCTGCAACAATCCTGCTGGCCTCTGATGCTCTGCCTTAACTTTCTGACAAGTCAAACATTTAGCTACATACTCAGCTATCTCTCTCTTCATGTTGTTTCACCAGAAATTCTGTTTCAAATCCCTATACATTTTTGTGCTTCCAGGATGAATTGTATATTTAGAAGCATGAGCCTCAGCGAGAATCTCATCTTTCACAGTCGAATTACTAGGAAAGCAAATTCTGTTCCTGTACCTGAGAAGCCCATCATCATGCATCTTAAAGTCGGACTCTCCCCCTTTTGACTTCTCTAAAAGCTTCAATAGCTGAGAATCCGATTGTTGCGCTTCTCTGATTCTAGATAGCAATAAAGATTTGATTTGTAAACTAGCAAATTGAATACCTGATCTAGAAGCTTTCAGTTTCCATAAGCACAGTTCTTCCACAATCTCCCAATCCTTGATTATCAAACTAGATACAGAAGCTTTCCGGCTCAGTGCATCTACAACAGTATTAGCTTTTCCCGGCAAATAGCTAATGGTACAGTTATAATCATTTAACAGTTCTAGCCAACGCCTTTGCCTCATATTCAAATCTTTTTGAGAAAACAAGTATTTCAAACTTTTATGATTAGTAAATATTTCAAATTTGTTGCCCCACAAATAATGCCGCCATTTCTTCAAAGCAAAGACAACAGCTGCAAGCTCCAAATCATGTGTAGGATAATTGAGTTCATATGGTTTCAATTTTCTAGAGGCATATGCTATGACTTTACCATTTTGCATCAAAACACAACCTAACCCTTCTTTCGAAGCGTCACTATAAATCACCAAGTTCTCGGTTCCCTCAGGCAAGGCAAGGATAGGTGCAGTGGTAAGTCGCTTTTTCAACTCCTGGAAACTAGCTTCACATTTATCATCCCAATTAAACACAGTTTTCTTCTGAGTTAAAGTAGTCAAAGGTCCTGCAATCTTTGAAAAATCTTTAACAAATCGCCTATAATAGCCCGCTAATCCCAAGAAACTACGGACTTCCGTGACAATTTCAGGTCTCTTCCACGACATAACTACATCAATTTTAGCAGGATCAACAGATATTCCCTCCTGGGAAATGATATGACCTAAAAAGGCAACCTGTTTCAGCCAGAATTCGCATTTGCTAAATTTGGCAAACAACTTGTGTTCTTGCAGGGTTTTAAGTACAATCCTCAAATGCTCTTCATGCTCTGACTCAGACTTAGAGTATACTAATATATCATCAATAAAAATCACAACAAACTGATCAAGATAGGGTCGAAATACCCTATGCATCAAATCCATAAAAGCGGCTGGAGCATTTGTCAACCCGAATGGTAACACAACAAACTCATAATGGCCGTACCTGGTTCTAAATGCAGTCTTAGGTACATCCTCTTTCCTGATCCTCAACTGATAATAACCCTGCCTCAAATCAAATTTCGAAAACACAACAGCACCCAGTGGCTGATCAAACAACTCCTCAATTAAAGGCAAAGGATATTTGTTTTTCAGCGTTACCTGATTCAGACCCCGATAATCTATACACAAACGCAGAGTACCGTCTTTCTTTTTCACAAATAACACGGGAGCACCCCACGGTGACGAACTAGGCTGAATAAAACCTTTCTCAAGCAAACCCTGAAGCTGAATTTTCAATTCTTGTAACTCAGGGGGAGACATTCTATACGGGGTTCTCGAGATAGGACTAGTTCCCGACAACAGGTCAATCACAAATTCAATCTCCCTATCAGGTGGTAACCCAGGCAACTCTTCAGGGAAAACCCCCGGAAACTCTTTTATAACAGGTACTTCATTCAATTTCAATTTATCTCCAGGCTGATTAATTAAATAAGCTAAATATGCATCATAGCCTTTACTCAACATTTTAGTAGCTTTAATGGATGATATAATACGAGTCCCAGTAGAATTTTGACTCCCAGTTACTTTAATAACATGTTGGTTAGGTACTTCTAAAGTCAAAACTTTCCTCCTACAGTCCAAACATGCATAATATCGCCCCAACCAATCCATCCCCACGATAACCTCAAAGCCCCGAAATGGCATGATAATCAAATCAATAGGATACATGCACCCCTCAATGCAAATATTACAATCCTTACATCCAGACTCCGTAACAAATTTAGTTCCCATATGATTACCTACTTCAATCACATACGGCAGTTTATCAACTTTTAATGTAGCAGACTGTGCACATGCAGGTGTAATGAATGAATGTGTAGCCCCGGTGTCAATCAAAACTACTACCGGCTGACTATTAATAAGAAAAGTACCTTCCACCACCACCGTCGTCTCTGGAAGCTCCTCCTGGTCAAGTGTAAATACCCGTGCCTGACCTCGCGGTACGGTAGCTGCTCCTGAAGCTCTAGTCTGGGCAACTTGGCCTGAAGTCTGACCCTGACCAAATCTAAACTTGGAACAATCCCTAACTCTGTGCTAATCACTGCCACAACCTATGCAACGACCCAGTTTCCTCCAACACTCAGCCTCTGTGTGACCCTTACGGTTGCAATGAGTACACTGGAGATTCTTCTTAGAAGCAGTTCCTCCTGTAGGGGCCCTATAAGTAGATGTGGCAGAACTACCCTGCTGAGATCTAGCAGTCACTGGTCGGGTCTGTGACTGTCCCTGTGGCTAGCTCTGAGCTAGTCTCGGCTGTAACTGTACTTGAACTGGTCATGGATAGCTCTGAGTCTGTCTAGGCTGCTGAGTCTGAACAGGCTGTTGATACTGCCTCTGATAACCCTGACTCTGAGACTGAAACTGACGTTTGCTTGACTGACTAGACTGAGCTAACATATCTGCCTTACGTTTCTCATATCTCGATGCAGCCCTAACTACTGTAGCATAGTTCGGGTAATCTTGCGAAGACAAGTTAAGCATGATGTCACTCCTCAACCCTGTAATAAATCTCTGGATTTTCACATCTTCCGGCTGAACTAAAGCTGGCACATATCGAGATAGTCTCGTAAAAGTAGCCTCATACTGGTCCACAGTCATGTTTCCCTGTTTCAAAGCTATAAACTCATCCTGATATCTCTCACGGGCTACAACCGATACATATTTATCTCGAAACTCACGAACAAAATCAGCCCATACATGCTGAACCCTCTCAGCATCCCATTTTTCTCTAATAGTGCGCCACCAAGCCTCGGCATCACCCTCCATTAAAAATGCAGCACAAGTGATCTTTCTTTCATCGTCACACTCAAGTATCGCAGCAACTTTCTCGAATTTGCTCAGCCACAACTCTTCTTTCATATCATCAGGCTCACCATAAAAACTATAGGCTCCGTGATGCAGGAATTTATCAAATAAGTTACCTCCTGTAGTACCACTGCCCTCTGCTCTGGCAGTTTGATTACCTCTGCCGGCACCTGCTGTACCCTGCTGAACCACAAACTGTGCTATGGTATTCATCGCAGTAGCCATAGTAGCTAAAATCTGGGCAGTGCTCGGCTCCTGACCCTGCTGTACATTCCCGGCTGCCCCAGCATCCTGCCCCGGTACATTCTGTCTAGGAGCCTCCTCCGGCTCACCCCGTGGTCTACCCCGTCTCCTCATCACAATGCTAGAAGAACATCATATTATAATAGGCAAATAAACTATGCAAGATAATTTACACCTTGTTTTCAAACATTTTACTCACATAAGAACACATAAAACACTTAACAACATTCAATACTAACTTTTCATATTCTTATCATATTAAGTTTTATCATTCCTTTTCATGCTAGCATGTCTTATATCTAAGTACTTAAACAACTAAACACTTACATATTCACATAATTCATTTCCACATATAGACCTCTACCCACATGCCAAGGAATTTAACCCGGCTTCAAGCATTCTAGTAGCTCTGATACCACTTAAATGTAACGCCCCGAACCCAACCCCACGCTAATAGTCAGGCTCGGACCCGTCACTCGGACAGAGTCTCCTCTGTACTAAGGACAAAACTGTTACCTGTAAACATTCATTCAAGACATTTGAACTAAAAGCAACAACTTATCAACAATAACTCCAAAGCCAAAACACAATCACAAGGCCATCCGAGCCTTGGAGCAACAATATTCTACTAAAGCACACAAGCATGCGAGATAAGTTGGTTTTAGTCATAAGTAATTAAATACAATAAAATTCTAAGTTCCATATGAAGATTAACAAACACTCCAAGCATGCAAGGGAAATTAAAGTCTAGAATTCATTATTACAATCCAACAACTTTCTTTAACATCCTAGTACACATCTACTAGACATATATATACAAGACTCCAAAGTCTCAAAATACATTAATAACAAGAACTCCACGTAAAAAGCACATAAAATCCACCTCAGCACACAAGATCACTGATTCTGATCTACTTGAACTTCTTCTTCTTCTCCTACTTCTAACAGCTGGGGATTCACCTCAGCTTCTCCTGAAACATTTCAAATGAGGAGTGAGCAACAAAGTTGCCCAGCGAGGGAGGTGATGCAGCATGCCAACGTGCAATATGATATGCAACACAAGTAAACATATATACAAGCCACATAAACTAACAAGACAATAAGTCAAACTATTAATCACTTTAAAAAGGATACGGTTCCATTTCCAAGACTTCATCCACGAGCCACGATCCACGAGCATCACGAATATGCCGGCAAACCCCAAACACCACAATTGGGATACTCCGGATGTATCCCGATCCTACGACCCTTTCTCCCGAGGTAGGTCCATGCCCAGCAGGTGAATCACGCCTCTGGGGTAGTGGAGTATGCCTCAGCGAGAAAGGAATAGGCACCATGGTAGTCGAGGGAGCACGGCAAGCCCGATGCCGCCCGTGTTTCTCGACGCTACCATGTCCGATAAAGGTTGCACAACCCAATACAAGTCACAAACAATCAATATATCACATAACACGTAAGAGGGACGACAAAGTAGGCCGCCCTCACATATATGCACGATAAAAGTTTATATATGCACAATATTAACTAATAGATGCCAAAAGAAGCAATCAACACAATTAATTCCAATAATCTACTCAAATAACTTAAATACATCCTAAATATTCAAGGCAAGGCATTACTAACACACAACAAGTTCCAATTACAACTAAAAAGGCTAAAAAACTACTTTTCCCCTTTCTTTAACCGAGCTTTCTTTCTCCTAATCATGGTTCGAGATTCCCAATCATACCCTAGTCTTTCTATATTCCTAATTAAGCTCAAAGGTACCCTTTAAAGTCACTAAAACTCATTTTTGAAGCAAAAGTTCGGGAAGGCCCCGAACGGGTTTGAACTATAGCCATACTAACCGAACCCCAATTTCGCGAAACGAAAGCACCAAAGGTGCTTCCTTAGCTCAAGGATACCCAAATCGATGCCCAAATTTGCCCGGATTGCTTAACGTATAAAACCCCCTTTTTAAAGTAAGCTTATTATGCAATTAAGTTCAAATTCGAGTGTTTCAACCTAACGTGGCTTTTCAACTAACTTCCCTAAGGTCTAGAGCACCTAATTGAGGCATCAATTCAAGCCAATTTGCAAATTTTCTCAAAACCCTAGTTCTAAGCACTATTCATCATCTCTTTGATCACATTCAATATTCAACCATTAACTATGTTATCAAACCTCAAAAGTTAGCTCTAGAGACATTAAATAACTCATAGGAAGCATTCATAACAAGTTATATAGCTATAATTGACAAATCAATAAAATTGAACATATGCACATAAACTTTAAAATCAAGAAAATGAGACTCCCTCACAATTTTTGAAGATGAAGAAGGTTGTTGAAGGTCCTAAGTTGCTCAAAATCCTCCCAAGATCAATCTAAGAGCCCAAAGTGCAAGATTGAAGAAGCAAAATTTCTCCTCTTTCCTCCTTGAAGTGGACGGCCAAGCTAGGGGACATGGAGGGAATTTTCTAAATTGTTTTGATGACTAGAATAAGCTTATGTTTTAATTTAAGGAGTTGGCTAATATAATATGTGGTGTATGACTAAAATATATAAGCTAATTAGTCTCTAATCTTGATCAACTAATGGTTAATTGCAATTACAAATGCTTTTAATTTAATACTAGCACTATTCTAACGTAACACTATTCAAAGCTCACGGAAAATATTTTTCAAACGCATACTCCTAAGCTCGAAAGTTCAAAACGAAAATTTCTTGGTTCCTTTTAAATGTCGAGTGACCTAGGAAAAATTTAAAATCAAGCTTTCGAAACAGTCGAAAATATTATGAATAGTAACCCACAACAAAAACAATTAAACAAGAAAAATGATGCACGTAGAAAGGCGCACATAAGTATGCAACGATTATAATAAATTTAGGGTGAAATTCTCGGGTGTCACATTAATAGTGCTAACGTCTCTTCACTCGCAAACCTCCCAAGATACAAAGATCGAACCTTTCATAATGGTAACACTATAAATGACAAAAGCTGACAATCTAACAATGGTAAACTCTCTCTTGACTATGCAATGCAATAGGAGAACTTGTGACTTTTTCGATGTGTTCGAATGTTAGGCATAAGCTTCTATTTATATAGACCAGTGCAAGGACAAAATGAATGTTGCCATTACTCTAATATTGAAAGCCATAATTCTAATATTGAAAGCCACCATAAAGACTATACTTAAGGTTACCATTTTGCAGAGATTTATTAGAATCAAACATTCAAAGCTCAATGGCTGAGAATAAATTACTATTAGTGACCACAATATGCACAAATCTCAAGGGTGACCCTATAAGTTTGGTCATTAAAATGAAAATTAATTAATTAATTGAAATATTAATTAAATTCAATTGGTAACAATAAAGCTAGTCCCTGAACACCCACTGACGAGTTGGAATATTGACATAGCTTTATTTTTTCCTAAAATAGGAAAACCCCACTCTACCACTTTTTATTTTCCAAAGTTGATCTTTCAACTTCATTGTAAATTTCACATTCACAAATTCTAACAATCCCCCACTTGAATGAAATTTGATAGAAAAATACATGCAGACATGAAATAGAGTTTAGTTTAGAGATATTGCATTAGAATATGTAACTTTTGGCTTTGAACCTTAGTGAGAACTAAAGGATTTACATTCTAACTAATGAGCGCCATATCTTGAACTGTTTAGCGTTCGTGTAAACAAAGACAACAGAACTCATATAGTGTCCTGTTATGTTCTCACATTGTGTTCATTTACATCTCTCAGTTTCATAAGTACTCTAGAAAATTTAGCTTTAAAAATTCTCGTAGGAGCTGCCCACTCCCTACTCATATAGGTAATCACTTATACAGAGTATTATTGTAATACCCCACTTGGATTTCTAAGATATAAGTATCATTAAAAGCATAGCTTAACCTATACCACATACGGGCAACACTATCTGCTGGGCAATACCCCCACAATGCTTCCACTGAGTTTACATAATTCAATTTTTCCTCTTGAACCTAGATCCCGGTATCTTCTATCAACTAGGTAGGGTTTTCATTATGACAACTCTTTTAAAATAGGCTTAAGACCTATTCCCCTTGATGATTTATATACTTGTTCTTTATTCAAACCTTTCGTAAGCGAATCCGCAATATTATCTTTTGACTTTATATAGTCAATTGAGATAACCCTATTAAAGAGCAATTGTTTAACGATATTATCTCTACGATGAATATGTCTAGACCTACTGTTATACATACTACTTTGTGCTCTTCCAATTATTGATTAACTATCGCAATGAATGCAGATAGTTGGCACAGGTTTTGGTCAACTTGCAATATCCTCCACCCTTTGATAAGGGGCCCGAACGGTACTAAGGGACATTAAAGGAAGGAACAACTTACGTACGATAGGGAGGAAACAACAAGATTAGACGAACAGTGGTTGACAATGGGGCAGGAATCAACGTCTGCACCCTTCGAAGAAGCCCCTTTAGCCAGGAGATGAAAGACGTTAGGACCAGCCACTAGCCCTATTCGTATATAGAATTTCATAGCTAAGTAGCTCTGTAGCCTGTAGCTTGTAGCTCTGTAGCCTGTAGCTTGTAGCTCGTAGCTCGTAGCTTAATATCAATATCATATATGACCAGAGACCATTCACGCGAGTAATTGCAAAAAATTGACAAAGGCATTCAGCTTCCTCAACAACTTTTTCCAAAGCTATAAACTCATATTCCATCGCAGATTTGGCTATAGACGTTTACTTGGTGGATTTTCAAGAGACAATTGTACATCCATAAGGTAAAAATATATCCACTAGTAGATTTCAAGTCTTTAGTATCTGATATCCAGTTGGCATCGCTATACCCTTCTAGTACAGTTGGATGTCTTATATAGTGTAGCCCAAAGTTCAAAGTGTTTCTAATTCTAATACCTTAGAACTTTTATAACAATTGTACAATGGACTTGCCCTGGATTGCAGGTATACCTACTTAGTTTGCTTACAACAAATGTTATATTAGGTCTCAAACAATTCATTATGTACATTAAGCTACCAATAATCCTCAAATACCCTAATTGAGATATTGTTTCACTAGTATTTTTAGCTAGATATGCATTTACATCTATAGGTGTCTTCACTAGATAATCATAATTCTCATTAAACTTATCAAGTATCTTCTCTATATAATAAGACTAAGACAAGACTAGTCCATCAAATGTTCTAGTAATTTTAACACTCAGAATCACATCTGCCATACTCATATCCTTCATGTCGAAGTTACTGGATAGAACTCTTTTGGCAGCCTTAATAACATTATTATTGCTCCCAATAATCAACATGTCATCCACATAGAGATAAACAATGAAATATTTTTGACTCGTGTCTTTTACATATACGCCCTTGTCACATTCGTAAATCTCAAAGCCATTTGTCAACATAACTTTATCGAATTTCTCATGTCATTGTTTAAGTGCTTATTTTAACCCATAAAAAGATTTTACAAGGCGATAGGCCTTCTTCTCTTTGCATGGAACTAAAAATCCCTTAGGTTGTTCTATGTAGATTTTCTCATCTAAACCTCCATTTAAAAATGCTATTTTTACATCAGCTACAATCCCTATCAACATCCGGATGGATGTAATTCTCGTGCGGGTAGTTGTGGTCAAAGTGAATGGAAGGTAGAGCGTGGAGCATTTTATTATTATATATTTCTTTTTCAAAGTACGTGTCAAAATAGTCAAGACATTCCTTTTGCCTATAGCCTTTAATAACTAGTTAGGCCTTGCATTTGTCTATGGATCGATCAGCTTTCATCCTCCTCTTGAAAATTTATTTACACCTTAAGAGTTTGTTTCAAGGAAGAAGATCCACCAGTTCCCATGTATGATTTTGCATGATGGATTCTATGTCACTATTGACAGTCTCTCTCCATAAAAGAGCTTCAGGGGTTATCATAGCCTCATACAAAGAACGAGGCTTATTTTTTAATAAATAAATTAGAAAATCATGATAGAAAGACTTAGAGATTCTAGCCCTTTTGCTATGTCTCAATTTGTCTTCATTGTCTTTAGACATAGTCTCTCCATCTATGTCTGGCTCATAACTCACATCATATGTTCTTTTTGAAGAACTTGGATCTTGTGTATCTTTACAATAAAATTTGTCTTCAAAAAGTTTTGCATTCCTTGATTCAATAATCGTATTCTCATGTATATCAGTTATCTCTGACTTATACACAAGAAATCTATATGCAACACTATTTTGTACATATCCAATGAAGACACAGTCCATAGTCTTTGTTCTTATCTTGACTATTTTAAGAGCTGGAACCCCAGCTTTAGCGAAATACACCCACACTCTCAAGTATTTATAAGAAGGTAGTCGACCTTTCTACAACTCATAAGGTGTTTTGCTTAACTACTTATGGGGTACCTTATTTAGAATATGGTTCATAGTTAATACCGCATCCCGCCAAGTTCTAAGGTAACCTCAAATTAATCGTCATGGAATTCATCATCTTTTCACAAGTTCAGTTCTTGCATTCAACAATACTGTTCTATTGAGGAGAGTAAGGAGTGGTTGTTTGATGAACTATACCAAGTTAGCACAATATCCGTCAAACGGATACATAAATTCTCCTCCTCTATCACTTCTCAACATCTTAAGCTTTTTTTCGAGTTCATTCTCTATCTCATTTTGTGCAGTTTAAATACTTCTAAAGCCTTATCTTTGCTTCAAAGCGAATAAACTTAACAGAATCTTGTATAATCATCTATAAAGTAATGAAATACTTTTTTTCCACCTCTAGTTTGCACAAATTTTAAATCACATACATCATTGTGAATTAACTCTAGAGGTTCTAAACTTTTTTCCACCGATTTAAAAGAAGTTCTAATTAAATTTGATGCAGTGCATACTTCACATTTTATGTTTAAATTAAAAGCAACTTTAGGTAATAGACCTAAATTCACCAGTTTATGAAGGAATCAAAATTGACATGTCCTAATCTATCATGTCATAAACTAGGAGAATCCATGACATAAGCAACAAAATTATTCTTATTCATAACATTTTTAGTTGGCTCACCAGCTTTTACAAGAGTTTGGGCAAGGGTCATTGCACTTAACTTAAACAAGCCATCACTAAGGTAACCCTTGCCTACAAATATTCTACTATTTGTTAAAACAAACTTATCAGACCCAAATATTAACTTGAATCCTTTCTTACTCAACAAAGATCTGTAAACCAAATTCTTCTTTATGTCTGGGACATACAGCATATTGTTGAGTGTCAGCTCCTTTCTAGATGTCATCTTCAAGATCACCTTTCGTATCTCTTCTACTTTCGATGTGCAGGAGTTTCCCATGTAAATGGTTTTATCAGTTTCCCAATAGGCAATGAACATATTCCTATCAAAACAAACATGTTGAGTGGCCTCAGTATCCACCCACCACTGCTTCATATTTCCCATCAAGTTGACTTCTGACATAACAGCTGACAGGTTGATGTCTAATATATTATCCCCTAGGTCATCTATAACATTTTTTTGAGTTTTTCTCTTCTTCGGATTGCTCTGTTTCTTACGAAGCTTGCAATCCTTAGCTTTGTGCCCTGGCTTGTCACAGATATAACAGCTTCTAGTAAAACCAACAAATTACTTCTTTGTTGGGAATAGTATGCCCTAAAGACCACTAGTACTAAGACATCTCAGTGTAAATTAATATTATTTAGTTAATAAATCATTGCATTCATTATAAACATATTTATCTCTTCTCTTATATATTTGATAAATGTATGCAATAAGGCTTTGTGATACAAGTGAATGGGATAGGTGCGTGGTGATCTACACAGAAAGTCTATGCCATAAGGCTTGGGTCAAAACTATAGGATTCATAACCAAATAATGAAACTGGACACTTCGCTATGGTAAGGTTATAATGAGAGAGTCTTCTATTTGTAGGGTGACTTGTCTTGGTTATTGAAGTACTTTTCGGACTCTGCTCATTAGTGCATATGAATTCATTAAGCAGGACCACAGTAGTTGCGATCTCAATAAATAGTACTATCATTGTATGAGATCAAAAGCATCTTAAGCTATTAAGTGACCAATGCCTTATGTCATGGACGTATGTGGATGAACCAATGAATTCTAAGACATTTATCTTTATTCACCATAGGTAAGATCTTATATACGTCTATAGCTCGGTGCTTTGGATACATGGACCTGATTCATTCAGGACATGCATATGCATCATTGATTATATTCTATCTTAATGATAGAATACTATTCTCTTGGAGTTATCTGTATAATCAACCAAATCTAAGTGCTTAGTAATGTAACCAGTTTGGCCTGTATTAGATACTGGACTTATGGGTCGCTCCCTGGAACAAGATAGTAGTATCTGGGTGATGATTATATGAAGGATAAAGGTCCAAGGTGTAGGTGTAATCAAGAAAGAATTATAGTATGAATGCAGGACCTACTTTTGATTGCGGGTAATAGATAGAGAGACATTTCAGTCATTTTTACTTAGTAGGTCAAAGACAAAGAACCTCTTTCGGATGTTTAGTAATTGTAATGGAATACAACCCTAACTCTTTAATGGAATGAGTTGAGGTTAAAATGGTCAAAATACAGCTAGTGACTAGCAAGGGTATTTTGGTCATTTTAAAGCCACAACAATTATGTCTCCGGTCTCTCTCCTAGCCACTTTCCTTTTGTGATGTACTGCCTTTTCACCAAGATTTGAAATTTGTGTAGTTATTAAGTGTAGTTTACTATTTGGGAAGTCCTAGTAGCATTTGGAAGTTAAGACATGAGGACAAAAATATTCTTTGGACAAGAATGTTTGTCCTAACACAGAATGTCTTAATAGATGCGTGCTTGGCACACTTAAGCGTGTTAATGGTACATTCTAGTGTGTAGAGAGATAGAGGATAGGCGTGTAGGGCTGAGTTAGTCAGATGGAAAAGATAGTTATTGTTTTAAATTAAGAAGATAATGCAAATTATCTTCAGGTAATTCAAGAAATGTAAGAGTTAGTCTCCTAAGGTAACTAAGACTTTAGATCTTCTCATCCTCTCTCAAATACACGGTTGTATCTCTTAGCCTAGCCAGAGCATTCATATGACACACACTACACATACTAGGGTACACGACCAAGGTGAGAAAGGAAATGCAGAGAGAAATTTCTACCAATTTCACATACCACTCACTAAGATCATGGAATAGGGGAAAAGACTCGAAGAGTCATGCTCTTGTGAGGTTTCTCATGCCTTGGACGGATTTTTCAGCCATCATACAGTCCACAAATTGATTTTGTGTTGAGTTTTTAAGCCAACACAAGAAGGTACAATCCATTTCATAGTATTCTAGCATGATATTCCAATTTCTAGAATGAGTTGATTGTCTATCATCTATGGATTATGTGTATGGAATCTATTGCTGCGTATTTAGTTATTTAAATTTTTTATAAATCTACAAATATCACTCTAGGCTAGATTCCTAACACTTTCATTCTTCTTCTCAGTTCCCTTATGCCCTTGGCTAGTAAACTTGCGCTTCTTGTTGGTTGGGTTGTGCTCAATCACATTTGCCTTTGACTCCAAAGGAGGAAGTCCAACCCTCTTCCTAGAATGACAGTTGTCCTACTCAATTCTCAATCTCATAATCAACTTTTCAAGAGACATCTCTTTTCTCTTGTACTTCAAGTAGTTCTTGAAGTCCCTCTAGCCTGCGGGTGGTAATTTCTCTATCAAGAATGCTACTTGAAGAGGCTCATTCATGATCATACCCTCTCTGCATGGATCTCATGGAGAATGAATTGGTATTCTTGGACTTGATCCATCACAGTCTTTGAATCAATTATCTTGAAGTCAAAAAATCTGCCAGCCACATACTTCTTTGTGCCAGCATCTTTAGCCTTGACCTTCTTGTCCAAAGATTCCCACAGCGCCTTCATTGTTGCAATTGAGTTGTAAACATTATATAGCGAGTTATTCAGCCTGTTGAGGATATAATTCTTGCAAAGGAAGTCTGCATGTTTCTAAGGTATCTATCACAGCTACAGTTTGTTTATTAGGATCGTCACCCAACTCTGGTGCATATTCTTTAAAAAATTGAGCGAGTCTCAGCATGGCCAGATAGAATAACATCTTCTGCTACCACCTTTTAAAATCTCTCCCATCGAACTTCTCAAGCTTTTCGCCATGTCCAATTAGAGTTGAAGCAACAAATGGCATAGCCAACAGTCACAGCTGACCTAGTACCATTTCCTGTCAAAGGTACATTCTCATTTCCAGATGCACCATTGGATCCACTTCTAGTTTGGGGTACTTGTTCATTAGGTCCAAATGTTTTGACTCTAGAAGCCATGGTAAAAAAATTTATTAAGTCCAAGGGTCAAGTATCACTCCACTTATAAATAAACAAAATTAAAAGAATAATTGAACCTTTATAATTCTAGGTACAAAAAATATATGAAAGCCCAATAATTCTCAAACATACACACACATATATATATATACACATTAACCGAATGCAAGTTCCTTTACCAACTTAACACAAAGACCAAATTCATTATATTACAAAACCATAGCAACTTAGATATCATCCATAAAACTATTACAGAAGTCAACTTAAATAACACATTAGTATAACATATCATCATACATGAAATTTGTATAATAAGTATTATTATAGATAAAGAATGCATGCACTAAATAGGATCTAATCAGAACACATGATTTCATATTATACAAACTAAACGCATGTATTAGTTAAATGACTATAAGAGCTGAAAAACCTTAAGATTGTTGGTGAATATATACGTGTTCCTGAATTGTATATCTTAGTCAAATTCTATTGTGCATAGTTATATAATGATCCATATATAACACTATGGCATATGTATTATAATATTAATTGTAAGCAAAGAGACAAAGCAGTAGGAAAAATAAATTTTGGCACAGATATTTGAGTTGCAAATTCCAATCGCAAAGAAGCAGGAGACAATATGTTTATATTATTATATGTCACTAGAGCTATAAACACAATACACAACAATAAAAATAAAATAAAATTGAAATGCAAACCGAAAACGAGGATTGAGGCTCAAGTTTGACTCGATATTTTTAAAGTTTTTCACACTTTGTTATAATGCTAACATCTCTTTATGCGCAAACCTTTTAAGATATAACGATCGAACATTTCGTAATAATAACACTCCAAATCACAAAAATTGACGTCTTGACTATGCAATGCAATAGGACAACTTGTGACTTTTTCGGTATGTTCGAATGTTAGCCATAAGCTCTATTATATAGACCAGTGCAAGGACAAAAAGAATGCCGCCATTACTACAATATTGAAAGCCATAATTCTAATATTGAAAGCCACCATAAAGACTATACTTAAGGTTACCATTCTATAGAGATTATTTGAATCAAACGTGCAAGGCTCAACCCCAACATGCACAAAGCTCAATGGCTAACCCCATAAGTTTGGTCATTAAAATGAAATAAATTAATTTAATTAAAATAATAATTCCAATAAAGCTAGTTTGTACAACACCCAATGATGTGTTAAAATATTTACGTAGCTTTATTTTTCCCTGATATGGAAATACCCCACTGTACCACTATTTATTTCTAAATTTGATCCTTCAACTTTATCACAAATTTTTCATTCACGAATTTTAACAATGTTATGTGCTAAGATAATAATTTTTATAAAATTATAAAATAATGCATTTTCAAATAAGGTAAAGGTCACTGACCGTCCTTTACGGTAAAAAAATTTCCAAAATTTAACAGTGAAATCACATGAGTTGTACACATGTGCATAAAAAACTTGAATTGAGAAGGGCAAGAGGAAAATCATTTTCTTCTCTCTTTTCTTTTCCTTTGTTGCTATTCTTCTTCTTTATTTCATCCATCCATTATCACCGCCACCGTCATCATGCAACACACCCATTTTGCTTAATGCAGACTATCAACTCAATCCCAAACATTGTTACATGCATTTTCTTCTTTCTTCTTCACTACTTTTTTTTTTCCATTTCTTTTCCTACTGCAAACCACCTAACCCACCACCCCTCACCCCCAACCCCCGTCCCCAAAAATCCCTAACTCCACCCGTAACCCCCCACCCTAGAACCTACAACAATCTCAAAACTCTATTGTTAAAACATGACATATTCTATACATACCACTAACATCACATATGCACGATATAACTCTACACATATCACCATGTGAAGTCTCCACCAATACATCATTTTGCATGCTAAGTTCATTGCTCACGTTTGAAGCCACGATGCAATCAGTTTAGTTTTTGTTTTTCCGATTACTTGGTTGTAATATTGTCACATATGGTTGTTATATTTAATATATAAAGGAATATGATGCTCAGCTGATTTGCAGAGAGATTTATACAAAAATTCAAACTTCATCTTGATATCACAAAGCCAAGGCAAATTCCGCAATGACTTCTAAAACTCCCAATAATTCACCTGTTGATGTCATATCGTCATCAACGACTCTTGTACTTGCTACAATTCCTTCATCAACGACTCCTGGACTTACTGCAATTCCTTCTTTTGCCAATCCTTAAGTATGTTACAAGACAAACCCTTTGGTAATACTCTAAATCAAATTGCTTTATAAAGTTGGATAAAAGCAATAACTTGTTGTGGGAGTCAATGATAAAACTTGTAATTAGAGGAAATAAACTCGATGGTCTTATTTTTTGCACAAAAACTTATCCACTGAATTTCTTCCCACTTTTATTTCCTTACATGGGAGCTTTGAAAGAAAAGTGAATCCAGAGTAGGAAGAATGGATGACCACATATCAACTACTAATTGGTTGTCTCTACAACACAACATCATTTGAAATTACTTCTCAAGTTCTACAATGCAAAATCTCAAAAGAGCTCTGAGATGCAACTAAGAGCCTTTCTGGTGCACAAACAAGGTCAAGAATTATCTACCTTAAAGATGAACGTCAAAGAACCACGAAGGTTATATGAACATAGATGAGTATCTCAATACCATGAAAAAATATTTATGATAATTTTTCACTAGCTAATTGCCCTCGGTTAAGACTCCTCAACTCTCATGACTCTCAAGACAATCTAGACTCATAACTAACTATTTCAAATGTCTACTTTGTAGATAATCAATTGTATGTCTTATAGATTACTCTATCAACTGTAAACTCTTGTATGTAACCTTAACTATATATGTAAAGACAATCAATATAAAGAGTGTGTGAATTCACTATTTCATGGTATCTAGAGCTTTAAGAATTTTTTTCCGCTGCTCTCCCTCTCAAAATCATATTTTACATTTCTGTTATGGCATCTAGTTCTTCGCCTTTGCCCATTGTAACGCATATATACCAAGAGTTCTCTCTCAAGCTTAGTTGTGATAACTTCCTGGTCTGGAAGACTCAAGTATACCCAGTTCTATGATGTCATGGATTACTCAGGCCGTCTCAAATAATTTAGGGATCTTGGACGATTATCTAAATAGGGGCCTTAATAATTAAGTTTTTTTTCAATTAAAAAAAACTCTAAATTTTTTACTAAAATAATCACTACAAATAAAATGACATTTATCCAATGTTATTTCTCTTTATTAAGTCTTTCTTCAACATTTTTCTTGGGCCTTAATAATTAAGTTTTATTAAATCTATTGCATATAAGAAAAATTAATAAAAAAATAAATATAAGAAAAAAATTATTTATTTCAAGTTAAGATATATATAAGTATGTAAACAATATCAAAATTTATCACATAAAAAAATAAAAAGAAGAGTTGAATGTATACATTTATACTTTCTTATATTATATGCAAAATTAATATCACAATAAACAAAAATCGTTTAAGTACTGGTCTTCAATAGTACAAAAATCAATTAACTGCTAGCCATTTAGCATTTTTTTATTAAGTTAGTATTTTTTTTTTTTAACTTGGGACCTCCAATCTAAAGGGGCCTTGGGCATCGGCCCAAGCTGCCCATAGCTTGGGCTGGGCCTGGGATTCCTTGGTATTGTTGATAGCACACAGTCAAAACCAACCACGTCCACTGATGCTATTGCTGAATGGCAGCGCCTCGACCAAATGGTTCTTGGTTGGATCATTGTTTCTCTTTTTAACATCGTTCTCTCTCAAGTGGTGGATAAAGTGATAGCTTGTGATGCTAGGCTTACATTAGAACTGTTATATGGCTCCCATTCCAGGGCTTAAATTCAGTAAATAAAGACTAAGTGACAATCTCTCACCAAAGGCTCTCAATCGATTCATAGTTATATTCAGCATGCCAAGTCCTTATCGTTGGTCCTTGCTAGCACCAGTAAGCCTATCAAAGATGACAATCTCACTCTTTGGACTCTAAGAGGTCTCAGTTCTGATTTCGACCCCATCGTTGCTGCCATCAACTCTCGTCCTACCTCTCCTTCTTTTGCCCAGGTATGTAGTGTCTTGCTCGATTTTGAGCTTCGTCTCACCACTACTACATCAACCATAGAAAAATTTGTTGCCTTTTCGACAACTCATGCTAAGCAGCCCAACTCCACTCCATTTCCTTCCTCATATCATCATCCGTCTCAACAAGTAAGATCTTCACGCGGGGGTCATGGAGGTCGCAATAGTCGTGGCAAAAGTAGAGGTCGTGGGCACACTAATTCCTTGTCATCAAAAAACTCCACTGATTTATCTTCTGTGGTGTGTTATCGATATGGTTATCCTTACCATAAGGCCAACAATTGTTGGGCCCTTGATAAGGTTATTGAAGCCAATACAAAAGCATTTGCTGCTATGCAAGTCTCTGACTCAACTGATCCGAACTGGTACATTGACATAGGTACTTCACACTATATGACTCCTGATGCTGAACCTGTCACTAATAAGACATCATATTTGGGTTCTGATAGTGTTTTCATTGGTAATAGTACGGGCTTATCTATTTTACCTACTAGTAGCACATCTATTCCATTATCTTCTTACACTTCTATAAATTGCACAGTGTTACTCGTTCCCTCATTGATTAAACATCTGCTCTCTGTTGCTCAGTTCACTAAGAAGCATAATTGTTCTTTTGTTTTCACACCTAATGGTTATTGTATTAAGGATTTGAAGACAGTCACATTACTTCACAATGAAAGGATCAGTAGCGATCTCTATGGTCTTTCTCCGCCGAATCGCTTCTTTCTTATGGCTAATAAAGTTGCTCCAGACATTTGGCACACTCGTTTGGTCATACCTCGATTCGGACTTTAAATCAACTCCGTAACATCTTACAAATAAAGACACCATTAGCGTCTCCTGGTGCTTGTGAAAGTTGTCAGCTTGGCAAAAGTCACAGATTAGTTTTTGATAATTCTATAATGCGTTCCACAAATGTACTCCAAAGAATACATCGTGATGTCTGGGGTCCTGTCCCCACTACTGCTTTGGATGATTTTCGGTATTATCTTGTATTAGTTTATGACTGTTCTCGGTACACCTGGTATTATCTAGAGAAATTCAGATGATGCTTCAGTCTTTCATACTTTTATCTCCATGGTTGAAAATGTTTTCAATGCCAAGATTAAATGTGTTCAAAACGATTCTGGTGACAAGTTTATTTCTCAAAGTCTTCGGCATCTTTTTTAGCAAAAAGGTATTCTTCATAGA
Source organism: Ehretia macrophylla (assembly GCA_037974665.1). NCBI lineage: Eukaryota > Viridiplantae > Streptophyta > Magnoliopsida > Boraginales > Ehretiaceae > Ehretia > Ehretia macrophylla. The sequence goes on along the minus strand of CM075780.1, from coordinate 54,454,900 downwards.
TTCTCATGTCTTGGCCATCCCAAACAAAATGGGGTGATTGAGAGAAAGCATCGTCACATGTTGAAACGGCTTGGCCATGCTTTAGTCATCTGCCCCATGAATTCTGGAATCATGCTTTTTCAACTGTTGTATATATTATTATAGGCTGCCTCCGCCTTTATTGCACAACAAATCCCTTACGAGTTATTTTATTGTTTTTCTTCAAATTACTCAACAATGCGAGTCTTTAGATCTCAGTGCTTCCCGTGCCTTACTCCATTTGGCAGAAATAAACTAGATTTCAAGAGTTGCAAGGCTATTTTCATTGGCTACAATCCCTTCTATAAGAGGGTGTTTGGTTTGCAGAATCATATAAAATTTTCAGGAATGTGAAGTCTAAAATATATTATTTTCATGTTTGGTTCACAGAATAAAAAAATATTCCTAGGAATATCACATTCTTGGGAATGTAATGTTCCCATAATTTACTCAATTTCTATTCTCATGTGAGGGGGTGGCAATCTTAGAGAAAACTGTTAAAGTCCAATGGGTTAATGCTCATTTAGCCCAATAGAAACTATGACTCAAGAATTATTAGCTAGCGCAATTATATGATCCAACCTAAGGCCCATATTCTAGAGAATTCAAGAATAAAAATCTAGAGATTATTATCTAGAATAATTCAAGAAAAATCTAGAAAAGTAGGATTCTAGATTTTTCCACTAGAATATCTAGTTGACTTTTAAGAAAAATCTAGAATACTTTATAGAAATATCTTGTGTCTAGAATTCTCCATAGAGGACTATAAATATGAGCTCCTCCACCATTTGTATTCAAGCCAAAAATCAATAACAATCATTTTCCTTCAAAGCTAAGCTCCTCTCCAAATTCTCTAATCAATCCTCCATTCTTCAAAGTCAATTCTATCAACTACTACAATCACCTCCCTACAAAACCTACAAGTGGCATCAGAACTTGGTTGGATTATCAACTGGGCGAAAACTAGCTTCCGCTATACTATCCTAATACCTCTACTATGGCTACCCTACTAAACAACCACCAAATTCCTGTCCCTATTTTTTCAGGGGAAAACTATAACTATTGGGCCATCAAAATGAGGACATATTTTTTGTCCCAACGATTATGGGATATCATTGATAAGGGATACACTATCCTTGAAGATATATCTACCTTGTCATCAACAGACAAAGAAAAATTAGACAAGGATATGGAGAATGATAGGCTGGCTCTTTACACACTACAAATGGCTATGGCGGACTCACTATTTCCCAGGATTAGTGGTGCTACAACAACCAAGGAAGCGTGGGATACTTTGAAGGAGGAATATCAAGGAAATGACAAGGTACGTAATATTAAACTTCAAACTTTAAGGAGAGAATTGGAGAATATGAAGATGAAAGATTCTGAGACCGTCAAAGATTACTACTCTCGACTAAGAGAAATAGTTAATCAATTGAGAGCCTATGGTGAAGATATTGCTGACAAAAGAGTAGTAGAAAAAATACTAATTACTCTTCCTGCTAAATATGATCCCATTGTAACTACTACAGAAGAAACTAAAGATATAGCTAAGATATCAGTGACAGAATTAGTAGGCTCTCTTGAAGCTTATGAGAAAAGACTGAGTATGCGTGAAAATGATTCCATGGAAAACGTATTTCAGTCTAAACTCAACATAAGGTCTCAGAATTCTAGAAATGGGGGGAGAAGAATTGGAGAAAATTCTAGAAATAGAAATAATAGTGAGCAAAGAAAAGGCAAATATCCACCATGTGGTATATGCAAAAAGACCAACCATCCAGAAAAGGAATGTTGGTACCGTGATAAACCACAATGTAAAAATTGTGGGAGATTTGGGCACCAGGAAAAAGATTGTCGCTCCAAACAAAAATATCAAGCTAATTTCTCTGAAGAAAAGGAGAATGGCGATTGTTTGTTCTATGCATGTCACGCTGCATCAGAAGTGAAGAACGAGACTTGGTTTCTAGACAGCGGCTGCAGCAATCACATGACTGGTGACGAGAAGATCTTTCAAGACATTGACAGATCAGTAAAATCCCAAGTCAAGCTTGGAAATGGAGAACTGGTGGAAGTCGAAGGCAAAGGTACAATTGCAGTCAACACCAAGAAAGGTACGCGATTCATCCATGATGTACTGCTAGTTCCTAAACTTGACACTAATCTCTTGAGCGTGGGTCAAATGATGGAGAAAGGATATGCTCTACTCTTCAAAGGAGACTCATGCACAATATATGATAACAAAAATAAAAATCTAGAAATAGCTGTAGTAAAAATGCAGCAACAAAGGAACTTTCCTATCCGCTGGCAGTACGTAGAAGCAGCTCTTAAAGCTCAAGAAGACCAATCATGGCTATGGCACCGGAGGTTCGGGCATTTCAACTTCCACGGATTGAAGATCCTCTATCAGAAGAATATGATGAAAGATCTTCCATCCATCCAGCTGTAGGATGATGCGTGCGAGGGATGCTTGGAAGGCAAACAACATCGGAAGCCATTCCCTTCAGGCAAGGCATGGAGAGCCAAACAAATCCTCGAGCTGGTACATACAGATGTATGCGGACCAATGAAGACTCCAACCTTTGAGAAAAACAGGTACTTCATCCTTTTCATTGATGACTATACAAGAATGTCATGGGTTTACTTTATGAAAGAAAGGTCAGAAGTCTTTAATATCTTCAAGAAATTCAAGAATCTGGTCGAGAACCAAAGCGGTCGACGAATCAAAGTTCTAAGGAGTGATAGAGGAAAATAATACACCTCTAAGGAGTTCAACAAATTCTGTGAAGATGAAGGGGTCGTACATCAGCTGACCGTCGGCTACGCTCCAGAGCAGAATGGCGTATCAGAAAGGAAGAACAGGACAGTGATGGAGATGGGAATGAGAATGTTAGCAGAGAAAGGCATGGTAATGGAGTTCTGGGCAGAAGTGGGATACACTGCAGTTTATCTACTCAACAGATGCCCCACAAAGGCAGTTCAAAATAAAACTCCAATTGAAGCATGGAGTGGACGGAAGCCGTCATCGTAACATCTAAGAGTTTTTGGAAGCATTTGCTACATACATATTCCGAAAGAGAAAAGACATAAACTAGAGGAAAAGACAGAGAAAGGCATATTCATCGGCTACAGCTCTCAATCTAAAGGATATCGAATTTATAGCCTCAAAACCAAAAGGCTAATCATTAGTCACGACATCGAGTTCGATGAAAATGCAACATGGAACTGGGAGAAAGAAAAAGTTGAAAAACAAAATATCATGGTACCAAGACTACGAAGCTCAAATGAAGTCCGCGAAGAAGAAGAAGCAGAAGGATCACAAACTCCACGAATGGCTTCACAACTGTCAAGCCCGAGGACACCATCATCATCATCTTCAAGTGAAGAAGAATCATATCCAGACTCTCCACCGAGAAAAATAAGACCACTCAAAGAGATCTACGAGACATGCAATTTCGTGACGATGGAGCCAGAAAGCTTTAAAGTTGCCATCAAACAAAAAGAATGGGTAAAAGCCATGGAGGAAGAAATCAAGATGATCGAGAAGAATGAAACATGGGAGTTGGTAGATCTACCAAGCAACAAAAAAGTCGTCGGAGTTAAATGGGTCTACAAGACAAAGCTTAACCCAAATGGCTCAATTCAAAAGCATAAAGCAAGATTGGTCGCTAAAGGTTATTCGCAACTACCAGGAATTGACTACAACGAGACCTTTGCTCCAGTCGCTCGGTTAGACACTATAAGGGCTCTCATTGCACTAGCAGCTCAAAAGAAATGGAAGATTTATCAACTGGATGTCAAGTCAGCCTTCCTCAATGGCTACCTTGAAGAAGAAATATACGTAGAGCAACCTCAAGGGTTCATGGCAAAAGGACGAGAAGACAAAGTTCTAAGATTAAAAAAGGCACTCTATGGATTAAAGCAAGTTCCACGAGCGTGGTATAGTCGAATCGATAACTACTTCATTAGTTAAGGATTCAAAAGAAGTGAAAGTGAACCAACACTCTACATCAAGACCCAAGGTAACGACAATAGACTCATTGTTTCTCTATACGTCGATGATCTTATCTACACAGGAAATAATGAAGAAATGATCAAGGAGTTCAAAGAAGATATGATGAAGACTTTTGAGATGACTGACCTTGGATTGATGCACTATTTTCTCGGCATTGAGGTAAGTCAAGAAGAAAAAGGAATATTTATCTCACAAAGGAAGTACACAGAGACTTTATTGAAAAAGTTCAAGATGCATGGTTGCAAGTCTGTTGCTACTCCTCTAGTCACTAATGAAAAACTAAGTAAAGAAGACGGCACACCAAAGGCAGACGCTTCAACATATAGAAGCCTCATTGGAAGTCTACTATATCTCACTGCTACAAGACCAGACATCATGTATGCCACCAGTCTACTATCAAGATTCATGCAATGCCCAAGTCAAGTTCACTATGGAGCTGCAAAGAGAATTCTACGATATCTTCAAGGAACAAAAGACTATGGGATCTGGTACGAGCCGAAGACTGACTCAAGGTTGATTGGCTATACCGACAGTGATTGGGCCAGATCAATAGATGACATGAAGAGTACCTCAGGCTATACATTTTCACTCGGCTCTGGAATATTCTCATGGGTGAGCAGCAAGAAAGATCAACAGAGATCTACTGTGATAACAAATCTGCAATAGCAATGGTGAAGAATCCTATTTACCATAGCAAAACAAAACACATCGCTATCAAGTACCATTTTCTACGGGAGGCAACAAATGAAAGACTAATTGAACTCAAGTACATCAAGACAGAGGAACAACTTGCAGATATTTTCATGAAGGCGCTTCCACGACCAAAGTTCGAGATACTAAGAGGAATGCTTGGAGTTACACAAATGAGCATTAAGGGGGAGTGTTAAAGTCCAATGGGTTAATGCTCATTTAGCCCAAGAGAAACTATGACTCAAGAATTATTAGCTAGCCCAATTATGTGATCCAACCTAAGGCCCATATTCTAGAGAATTCAAGAATAAAAATCTAGATATTATTATCTAGAATAATTCAAGAAAAATCTAGAAAAGTAGGATTCTAGATTTTTTCACTAGAATATCTAGTTGACTTTTAAGAAAAATCTAGAATACTTTATAGAGATACCTTGTGTCTAGAATTCTCCATGGAGGACTATAAATATGAGCTCCTCCACCATTTGTATTCAAGCCAAAAATCAATAACAATCATTTTCCTTCAAAGCCAAGCTCCTCTCCAAATTCTCTAATCAATCCTCCATTCTTCAAAGTCAATTCTATCAACTACTACAATCACCTCCCTACAAAACCTACAAAAACAAAAGACATAAATACACATCTTAAAAAATACAAAATTAAAACAAATAACATAACATAATTCAAAAAATAAATTAAAAAGTAAAACATAAAAATTTAAAATTTTAAAAAATTTAAAAAATAATAAAATAAAAATAAGATAAAATAAAATAAAAATATAAAAAATAAAATGAAATAAAATAATATAAAATAAAATAAAAATAAGATAAAAATATAAAAATATAAAAAATAAAATAAAATAAGATAAAAATATAAAAATATAAAAAATAAAATAAAATAAAATAAAAATAGGATAAAAATAAATAATAAAATGCAATAAAATAAAAATTATAAAATAAAATAAAATAAATTATAAATTAAAAAAATAATAAATTAAAAAATAAAAATAAATAATTAAATTAGTAATTAAAATAAGATATAATAAAAAAATTAATAAGAATAAAATTAAATAAAAGTAAAAAATTAAAATATTTAGAAAAAATAAAATATTAAGCTAAACTAACATTTTATAATTTAAATAAAAAATTAAATAACATAAAATAAAATAAAATAAAATGAAGTTAAAAAATAAAATAAATAAGAATAAGAATAAAATAAATTAATAAGAATACAAGTAAATAAAATAAAATATTTAGAAAATAATAAAATCAAAATAAAAATAAATTAAAATTATTAGTTATTTTTTCAGTTAGGGGCATTGTTGAAAAATTGTTCAAGATTCCTAAGAATATTAAGTCTAACCAAACATAAGAAAAAAAATATTCATAAGAATTTGACAAAATATTCCTAGGAATATTTTTGACATACCAAACAGTTTTAATCACATTCTCGGAAATAATATTTTTGAGAATATCATTCTCAAAAATGTTATTTCTAAAAATAAAAAATTAATCTATGAACCAAACGCCCCCAAAGGATACAAGTGTTATGATCCAATCTCCAAGAAGATTAGTTTGTCTAGGCATGTTGTGTTTGACGAAACAAAGTTCCCATTCCACACCACCTCTTCTGCCTGGAACCCAGCAAACCGTGACTTCACGTTTTGTTCCTTCCCGTTGCCTTTGTTTGCAAGTTCCCAGTCTACTACAAATTCTAATACCCAGCAACCATCAACCTCTCTTCCAGCAACTAATTCTGTGTCCCGCTCTTCTAATGCCCAGCAAACATCAGCCTCTCTCTCACCTACATTGCCTCCTCATACTGATCCACATATTACCGTGTCTCACTCTTCTAATCCCGTGTCCACCGACTCCCCAACACCTGGTTCAATCTCTTCACCCAATTCCCATCAGCCAGTAACCTCTAATCCCACCTCACAGGTCTCTCAGTCATCTACTCCATCACATGATGATCCCTCCGCTATGTCCTTACCTTGTTCTCATGATCAATAGTTGCCTACTACCCCTTACATTCGTATTCATCACATGATCACTCGTTCCATGGATGGAACATGGAAACCTCGTGTTCTAGTTTCTACTCGTCACCCTCTGCCATCATGTCTACTTTCTATTGCTCATAATTTATAGGAGCCAACGTGCTTCAATCAAGCAAATAAAGATGCACATTGGCGTCTCACAATGGCAGACGATATGAACTCTCTTATGAAAAATCACACTTGGGTTTTAGTTTCAGCTTCTTCTGACATGAACATTATTGGGTCTAAGTGGGTGTATCGAATCAAGCAAAAGTTTGATGGTTCGCTTGAGCGTTATAAAGCTCGACTTATTGCTAAAGGTTACAATCAACAGCCTAGTTGTGACCTCAATGACACTTTTAGCCCAGTTGTTCACCCAGGAACTATTCGTCTTGTTATTAGTTTAGCTTTATTGCATAATTGGTCTCTTCGCCAATTAGATGTAAAGAATGTGTTCCTACACGGCGATTTATTAGAGACGGTTTACATGGCTTAGCCACAAGGCTTTGTTGATCCATCACGTCCCGATCATGTGTGTAAACTCCAGAAATCTCTTTACAATCTCAAGCAGGCGCCTCACGCTTGTTACTACAAGTTCAGTTCTTATTTAATCTCGTGTGGGTTTCTTCATTCATATCATGACGCATCCCTATTTACTCGCAATTTAGATGGACTTACAATTATTCTCCTCATTTATGTGGATGATATTATCGTCACTGGGAGCTCCGATTCTCATATTTCAGTTTTCATTGATTTACTTTCTACCCAATTCGACATGAAGGACTTTGGGTACCTTAAGCTTTTTCCTTGGCATGGAGGTTCATAAACATCGTAATGGTCTTCTGCTCACTCAAATGAAGTATTGCCTTCAGTTATTGCAAACTTATGGGATGTCGGGTGCCAAGCCAGTAACTACACCTATGGCAACTCCACGACTAACTGCCACTGACGGTGAGCTAATGGTGGACCTTATGGAGTTTCGACAACTTCTTGGTGCTCTTCAATATTTAACAACGACCCATCCCGATTTAGCCCACGCAATGAATTCGGTTTATCAAATATGTAATCACCATGCACCTCTCATCTTATTGCTGCCAAGTGCATTTTGCGCTGTGTTAAACACACATCCTCTCATGGTCTCCTATTAAAATCATCTCCTAAGTTTTCATTAATAGGCTACAGCGATGCTGATTGAACAGGGTGTCCTGACACAGGTCGATCAACCTCGGGGTATGCTATTTATTTTGGTGCAAATATGATAGCGTATAGCTCTAAAAAGCAAACTACAATGTCGAAGTCAAGCTCTGAGGCTAAATACAAACCTCTTGCCTTACTTGGTTCGGAAATCTTATGGTTCATTCATATTTTCTCATTCTTAGGTGTCAAGATACCGCGATCACCAACAATTTTCTGCAACAATATTAGTTTTATTTATATGGCTATGAATCCGATAATTCATAATAGAAGCAAGCATATCGAAATTGACGTCCACTTTGTGCGTGAAAGGGTCAATGATGGTACTTTTTAGCTTCGTTATATCTCCACTTCTGAGCAGCCAGCTGACTTATTCACGAAGCTATTATATCGGCCGCACTTTGAGTTCTTACGTGATAAGCTTCCTGTGGTCACCCCACCTTCAGCTTGCGATGGGGTGTTAAGACTCCTCAACTCTGATGACTCTCAAGACAATCTAGACTTGTAACTAACTATTTCAAATGTCTGCTTTGTAGATAATCAATTGTAGACTTGTAACTAACTATTTCAAATGTCTGCTTTGTAGATAATCAATTGTATATCTTATGAATTAGTCTATCAACTGTAAACTCTTGTATGTAATCTCAGCTATATATGTAAAGACCATGAATACAAGGAGCGTGTGAAGTCACTCTTTCACCCTCTTCCTTTAGTGACTTAGTCACTCAAATACTTCTGGGCTAGATGCAGAATATACTCCTATTGTGTTGCAACTTACAGATAAAGAATTAATTACATAGATTGAACGTTAAACAAGATTTCTCACTTATGAGAGCAGACTGGAACAACAAAACACTTACCAATTTGTCAATCTTGGTCAAACTACTACAAACATTCTTACCAATAAGAATGGATTTGATATTAATCGAGGCAAAGGTTTAGGGGGGTCGAGGCATAAGAGGAGGTAGAGAAAGATCCCGTGCTAGAGATCGAACTAATAATTCGAAGCCCTTTGTCAAGTTTGTGGAAAAATAGGACACTTTGCAGCCTACTGTTATTTTAGGTATAATCATTCCTATATAGGCACTCATCCATAACAGAACAAGGGCAATCAAACCTCCGATAGCAATATCAGGCAAACTCAGCTTATATCGTATCACCTAAGATTATCAACGATCAAGCCTGGTATACTGATAGTGGTACAAGTAATCACGTTACTAGAGACATGAGTATGTTTTAACAACAAACTGAATACACTAATAAGGCCTTACTAATTGTGAGAAATGGAAACAAACTAGGCATTCTCATATTGGTAAATCAAAATTTCAATCGTTAGCGACAAGGCCTTAATTTGCTCTTAAATAATATTCTCCATATTCTTAAAATTACCAAAAAATTGCTTAGTGTCTCACAACTTGCTACTGATAACCATATATTTATTGAGTTTTATTCAAATGGTTGTTTTGAGAAGTACAAGCGAAACGGAGTGGTTCTTTTGCAAAGGAGACTTGAAGATGGCTTGTACAAGCTCGATGTTCCTCGCTCCTTCATCCAAATTTATCGTCATCAATCCTTCAAGTTCACCTTTGTCAAGTTAGTTTACCGGTTATAATTCTAGTTTTAGACTTTTCTCCATGTCTAAAATTAGTATAGATTCTTTAAATTCAGTAAAGAAAGAATGATATAGGAGACTAGGCCATCCTTTTAGTCGTTTTCTTTCTAAAATTCATAGTCAGTGTAACGTTCAATTAATATCTAGTGATAATTTTACTTTTTGTGATGCTTGCCAATTCAGAAAAATGCATAATTTATCTTTTCAATAGTCCAATTCTCAAACTTTCAGTCCTATAGTTTTGGTCCATATTGATGTCCTCATACCTCAACTTAAAATGGTAGGGCATAACGTAAACATACACATATTGTTGAGATGGGCTTAACGTTATTAGCTCAAGCAAAAATGCATTAAAATATTGGTGGGAGGCTTTTCATATAGCAGTTTACTTAATTAATAGATTGTTAGCCCCTATTTTACAAGATTAGTCCCCTCTCTTTAAACTTTTTGGTAGACACGAAAAATATCATTTTCTTAAAGCTTTTGGTTATAGTTGTTTCCCATGTTTAAGAATTTACAATTAACATAAATTCCAATTTCACACCTCTAAATGTGTTTTTCTAGGCTATAGTAACTCTCATTAAGCCTGTAAGTGTTTAAGTTCAACTGGGAGAATTTTAAGATATGTTGCTTTAATGAAAAGGAATTCCCTTTTTTGACTGGTTTTCTTAATACAAAACAAGCCCCAGTTGAGTTAATTCAAACATTTTTTTCCCCTAATATTTTCTCTTCCAAATATGTCCACAACCTATGAATGATCGAATAATGCAAGTCAGGATCCAATCGCCTCTACAACATATTCAACATCAGTGAACACTTCCTCACAATCTAGAAAAAAATCTCAAGAATTTGGTTCACCAGCTATTATGCAACAATTGAGTTTAAGAAATCAATAATCCCAGTGGCTAGATTCTATCGAAAAAAAAAAAAAAACCTTGCCTACGTCTTCAATTCAGCAAGATAAAACTTCACAACTACAACAACAATTCAACATGGTCATAGTATGATGACAAAAGGGCAAGCAGAAATTTTTAAATTAAAAAATATATACATATGCTCGACTGAAATAGATCAAAATGATCATATAGAACCAACCCGGGTTCAAGAAGCTTTACAAAGTGCTAAGCGGAAGCAAACAATGATTTTTGAATTTGAAGCTCTCATGAAAAATAAGACCTGGACTTTAGTGCCTAATTCTCCTAATTATAATATAATAGGATGTAAATGGATTTTTAAAACAAAATATAATACAAACGAGAGTGTGCAAAGACACAAGGCAAGGTTGGTCGCCAAAGGGTTACATCAAACTCATGAAATAGATTTCTCAGAGACCTTCAGCCTTGTGATCAAAGTGTCAACAATTCAACTTGTTTTGACTATATAAGCTTCTAGAAATTAGGATGTTCGGCAGCTAGGCATTAATAATGCTTTCTTGAATGGTATTCCTAAAGAAACTGTTTGTAAGATATCTACGGCATTGTATGGTTTTAAACAAGCCCCAAGATCATGGTTTGACAAATTGAGACAAGCTTTGCTAAGTTGGAAATTCATCAACTCTAAAGGTGATACCTCACTTTTCTTTCTCAAAACTCATTCTAAGGTTTTGATGATTTTGATTTATGTTGATGATATCCTAGTTAGTTGTAATGATATTTTGATGCTACGGTCTTTCACAAGTAAACTTCACAGCCTTTTTTCTCTAAAAGATTTGGGCTCCTTGCATTATTTTCTATATTTTGAAGTGTACAAAGATGATACATGATTTTATTTAACTCAAAGAAGATACACATTAAATTTGTTAACTCAAAACATAGTTGGGGCATTACAATACCTCACTCACGCAAGACCGGACATCATATTTATGGTAAACAAGTCAAGACAATTTCTTCGAGATCCAATAATAGCTCATTCGCAGGCCGTGAAAAGAGTTTTGTGTTATTTGAGTAGAATATTGAGTTATGGTCTTCATATTAAACCTTCTGATCATTTAGAGTTTGTTGGTTTTTCGGATGCTGATTGGGCCTTTTGTCCTGATGAACAAAGATCCATGGCTGGTCACTGCATTTATTTTGGAGACACATTGGTATCAGGGTCATCCAAGAAACAACAAGTTGTGGCTCGTTCAAGTATAGAGTCTGAATATAGATTCCTCACCTATCTTGCAGTTGAACTCCCTTGGATATAGTCATTATTACAAGAGCTTCAGTTTTCTCTATCTTCAACTCCAGTTTTATGGTGTGATAACTTCAGTGCAAGTATGCTCTTGTCGTTAATCCAATTTTTCATGTTCGGACCAAGCACATTGAAATAGATGTACATTTTTTTGCGACAAGGTACTTAGCAAAGCCTCGAACATTCGCTATGTTCCATCACATGATCAGATTGCAGATTTTCTCACCAAGACTCTCTCTCACTCTCAGTTTTATTTCTGCATTCAAAACTCGAGGTAAAAGAGTCCCTCTCTCATTTGTGGGGGAATGTTAAAACATGACATATTCCACACGCACCATTAACATCACATATGCACGATGTATATATAACCACGTGAAGTCTCCATTAACACATTAGTTTTCATTCTTAGTTCATTGCCCACGCACGTTTGAAGCCACAACACAATTAGTTCAATTTGTTTTCCCAACTACTTGATTGGAATACTCTCATATATGGTTGTAATATTTAATATATAAAGGAATGTGATGCTCGGCAGATTTGCAGGGAATATTCTAGAAAAAATAAAACTTCATCTCTCACTCCCCAAATCCTCAACAAACGCAACCCTGCCACCAAAATCCCCTACTCACACGCAACTTCTAGCTCCAAACCCCGATCCCATTTATTCTTATTCTTTTCTTTCTTTGAGAAATGAAAAATAATAAATCAAAAAAATAAAAAGGAGGTGATAGATTTCACATGCACAGCTACAATTTTATGCCTATCATCTACCTCATCATCATTAACTACTATGTATTCGTCAGTACTTTTACATCTGCAATCACCATCTCAACCCCAAAATATAATATTGAAGACTCTGAGTACATGTTTGAAATAAGTAAAATTTATGCTTGCAAATTATGTATAATAATGTGCAAAAGTGTGTTAGAAGATGAGAGTGGCGAGTTGGGGTTGAGTTAGAGGAGTTGGGGGTATTGATGAGAGTTTGGGATATGGTTTTAGGGGGTTGTAGTGGGGGTAGGGGTGAGAAGAGTGTACTCAAAAGAAAGAAGAGTTGCTGGTGGGGTAGTGGGATGGGGGAAGGGGTGGTCGGTTGAGGTGTTGTGGGTGAGGGGGGACAAAAGAAAAAGAAAATGCAGGTATGTGTTTTTTTTTTTTTTGAGTCAGAAAATTCAAGTATGTTGATGACTAACAAATTTGCCTTTGAGGATCAATGCTTTTAAAAACATGTGAGAGACAAATAAATAAAGTTTAAATTTTGGATGGAAATGGCTAGGTGCACTAATATGGTCATAATTAATAAATTCTAAGAATTAAATAGTTCATATTGAAATATAAATGACTAAAATATCGATATGTCTATAGTTAAAGGACCATTAGTGACATTTTTCCCTTTGAAATATTTTCATTATATTTTATAACTCACAAATATTTTATAAATTAATTATTAGCTACAAAATACAAAATAAAAAATAAATAGACTCTAAGATTTCCTCATAAGATAAATGGAGAATATCTTGGGCTTAGTTGAACTTGAAATCTAATTGAGCCTCATCTTTAATTGTTTGCGATACCCCCAAAAATATTTGGTTTGTTTTTTCATATTGTAATAAGAAGTTTTTGAGTGTCTCCTTCCTTGCTGAAATCGACCCTTAGGTTGTGTAATTTAATAAACTTTTAATTGATTACTTTGAATCAAATTCATCAAATCTTGATAAGTGGATAAATATAATACCTTTATTGTTAAGCCAACAGAAAAATAAAAATATCTTTCTAAATTCATAATTACTACTTTATCGATAAATTAAAATCTCAATAAACTAAGAAAATTTAAGTAATATTAAGACTATTTTTTTAAAGAAGTTATAATGTATGCAATCTCACTCAAAATAAAACGCATACCCTTATAGGAAGGATCTTTTGAGGCCTGAGCCCACTTAACTGGCGTCATCGACACTCAGCGGTCATGCAAAAAAAGACATAATCAAGAAATTCCAGCTACCACAAATTACAACCATCATGCAATTCTTGACTTCTTCATATCATGCAACTAATGATTTGTCCACTTTCTTTTCCCTTTTTACGTTGAAGTAACATCATAAATCATTGTGTGCGCTATTTGGCTGATCAAGACTTTTAATTGTGCCAGATGGATAGTCATATCAGTGAGCAATTATATTACGCATTTCTTTTTGGCTGATCGAGAAATTTTTTGCCATTTAATTCAAATCTTAGATCTAAAAATTTACTCATCTTTCATAAAAGAGCCAAATAAAATTAAAGTATCATGTTTGGTTCAAATCGTAATTAAATTTTTAATTTCTCTTTATAGAGAAAAATTGAAGTAAAGTAACTACTAAATGATGACTTTAATTTACTAAAGACATGGCATCAATAGAAAAAAGTAAATTAACTAGAGCTTAACTGCCTTAAGTTTTACACTATTGAAATCCAAATTAAGCACATAAAAGACGGTTAAGTTGTACATTATTGAGATCCAAACCGAGCATATAAAAAATAATTTTTGGTGCACAAAAATTTTGTTATAAACAAAGTCTACAAAAAAGATTGAATTCACTTTAGAATCCATTATAAAAAAAATTATCATAGTGGTGAAATTTGTAATTACTGTAGGTTTCATTTCGATGAGATACTAGCAAACCTAAACCCTCGATAAATATTTTTATTTAAATTCATACTAATGCATGGGACGACCGACAAGATATGCATGTATTTCAGACCGTACATAGTCTCAAAAGATCTAAAAGTTCATCTGAACATGCAAATGCAGTTAAGTCAACAACTCTGTTCAAGTACCATGATATAAAGCAAGACAAATAACCAACATAAAATCTGCATATTGCGACAACTTAATTGATTTTTCAAATCTCATAAATAACCATATGATAAATTAACTTAATGCAAATTAAGAATTATACTAGATAAAAAAATATATATATATGCAAAGTGGTGCAATAAAAATAGCAGAGATATAATCTAAACTAAAACTAAATCAAACCGACCAAACTCTATTCCATTAAGTGAAATCGGCTATATAGATCTGATAATCAAAGACTATGAAAAATAGAGTGAAAGAAAGCCCGAGTCGAAAGAAAATCAAATTCTTGTAAAAACACAGTTCTTTGCAAAGTGCAAATCCCTACAGTTGTAATACAAACAAGTCTGCACAATGAATATGCGGGTCCCAAAATCTCACGTTGGTGCTATGGTATGAGCACTTAGTAGAAAATAATGCAAGACACATGACAATTTATCAAGAACACAATGATAACTAGCAAGAAGTCAACTCACAATGGGATAAAACCTGGATTCCCCATCCAACACTTGTGCATAATGAGCATTGGATTCCTAGCACGTCTAGCAAACATTCCAAGTTCACAAGATTGACCAGTGATTACCAAACATATCAGTTTAAATATGCTTCATTATTGAATGAGCCCCCACTTCTTTTCTCAGTTCTATATCCATCCCATATTCAAACAGCCCATGCTTAAGATGAGAACACAGCCAATACTCCATGTTCTATTGGCATGGCTCCTAGTGGGAGCATTTCATCACCAGTACACCGTTGTTTCCGGGGTTCAGGCAACACAATCAGGCAAGCTATTACTATTTCCAAGAATGAAAACATAATACTCTTGTCTAATGTTTCTTTTCTTTTCCCATTCTCAAGTGAAAGATGTATGTCAAGTTTATATGATGGTCATGACATTTTGCATGAATATAAGGAAATTGTGTGCAATACTAAAAATAAAATCAAATTGTTGCACGGTTTTTAAAGATACAAGTTCCTCGAAGCTTACCTTCTGAATGCTTTCTGCAGTTGATTTCAAGATCAGCTCTGCAAAATACAGCTTAAGATCGAGAACGGGATTCATCTTACCGACTTCGGTAAGTGTTAATGGAGTTACATTTTCCATCCCTGTCAGATTTTTGCCTTCATCTCATCTTGGTAGATTAACGTGCATTAACATGTAACCAGAAGTAATTACTTGTTTCATAATTACAAGCAGGTAATGGGAACGAAAAAATCACCATCAGGACCAAATCCGATTGGAAATCATCGGCCACCATCAAAGCCATGAAGTAATGAATGCATTTGCATTCTGTTGAAGAAAGAGTATGCTTCAAAGATTATAGAAGTAGAACATATCTGTAGTCAGCCAAATCTTATGGTTAGGTTTTCTGTCTGTAAATTGGAGGACTTTCTGAATATTCTAATGACACTAGTCTTTATCAAATAAATACCCACAGATTCTTTATGATTATTGTGAGAACTCAGCAAACGATGCTCAATAGAAAAAGCTTGCAGGAACTTGCTAGTCCATCCCATGCATGCAGAGCTATTTTCATTATTACTTTCCGAATCCGAGGGACTATTGCTGTACGTCCATGTTCATGCACGTGCCTCAAGTAACTAGCTGCTAGCCCAATAAAGTAAATGAAGAAACATGCCTACTGCTACTTCTCAATATTAAAGCAGGACAATGGGGCACGCAGGGATGGCCTTGGGTAAATGGACTTTTACAGGAAAAGGAAAAAATAATATATATAACATTAAAAACTAATTCTTATTTAATAATACTGCTTCATTATATACTCCATTCAAAAGAATTACACCTAGAAGAAACAATGGAAAAAGTCAAAACTTAGCCATCTGCCAGTTTGTGCTACAAGAATGTATTACATCTGCCAATAATTTTCACATAACTATGTGTTGTTCTTCATAGCATGAGAGGGACTGTTTAAATATGATGCACATGTGAATTTTCCAAACAAATAGATTAATGACAAGCATCAAAATTGCCACTATATGTTGACTAAGATACAATTGGTTTAACTACATACTGTTCACTGACATTACAAAATTAGTATACAATATCATACCACACGCTTCCGCTTTGATCGCTTACTCCTCTTTGGCCTAGAAAAATCCGGAACTTGTTTGGAATTGCTAGAAGAATATGCCTCTTCTAAAACCTCATCCTGCAACAAACATTTAGTAAATCTCTGGACCCAGTTGTAGAAAAGAAACTTCAATAGGGAGAACACATATATAATCCACAAAGTGGTATCCTTGAACAGTAGTAGGGTACAGGCAGTCTAAGAAACCAGTCATTCCACACACTTAGCCAGAAAGATCATTCCATTCCCAAGACTTCACCAATCCCATTCAAACCATAAATCTTATTTATCTACCCTGATGAAAATTTTCTTCATTCCTAGTTACAAGGGGATCTGCCATAACCCTGTTATCCACACAAACAAAAGCCCACTCCGCACCAGCGCAAGGGGGTGTCGGCACCACAACTCAAGTTGAGTCAGTGAATTCCATTTGGTTATTTAGTCTACCCAATTTGATGGAGATTGTGATAACAAAACATGGTGCATAACCATATTTCTTCTATATATAGTAGGTTTGTTGGGATAAAGAGGCAAGGTAAAGGTAAGTCATGGAGAAACTTCGGATATATGTCTCATTTTTTAGGATTAGAAGGGGAGTCAAGTGATCAGAATTATATCTGATTATGTATTCCTTTGAATTTAAAAAAAAGCCAGCCAATGGATCCCGTGGTTCATGGTCAACATATGGATATCAATATACCATATATCTCACTTTTTAGGATTACAAGAAAACTCAAGTGATCAGAAATTATAGCTGATTCTGTATTCCATTAAATTTAAAATGCCAGCCAACAGCTGTGAAAGTCAAGTACGATTAGCAATGAGGAACATATTGATGGCAAACACTTAACTGAGAGTGGAACCACTTGGTTGACCACTACCCCCACAAAATGATCATGGATATTGAGCATTCTTGTTAATCTTTACATCAAGAAATTATCATCTTTCAACTATGATATTACAGTAACAGGCCTTCACATGAGATATGCCTGTATAGCTCAAATACAGATAAATGGAGAATGACATGCAAGGAAAATTTAAACCTTTACATTAATTTCCTGGTGAAAGTCTACTCTTTTCATTTATTTATGTGACAAACATCTCGTGGACCCAGCCTGATTAAGTTCAGTTTGCATTTTTACAAAAGAAAGAAATGGCATGAGATTCAGAAAGGATGTGGTCTTTAGACAGAAACAACTGTGCAACACAGTCGCAACCACCAAAACTGTAGGTAATATATTTTTTGATACTAAAACTTTTCACTCATTTCATGTTGACATATGAGATATAACATAGGACATTGCAACTTTAAGACCAACTCTCATATAAGAACTTTGCACTCTGTTATAGAAATGTCAAGTTAGAGTTTACCTTGGATGTAGTTTCTTCATCCGGCTCGTTCTCAGAAACAGATGCAGAAAGTGTAGTCTGAAGCTGTTCTGCTGGCAATGCCTTGGTTGATTTTTTCTTCATCTCTTCTTCTTTCAACTGCTTAAATCTGCTTTGGTTTCCATTTAGTGCATTCCTTAGCAAAGCAGCTAAATTTCCAAAGTAAATTACTTCTTAAAACAGTATACCCACCTGTCACCATTCTGTACTGGCTGAGAAGCTGCTCGTTTTGCACGTCCAGCACTGATTATGCCACTTGCATTCTCACTTACAACAGGCTTTGCACCACCTAGTTTGCGTAACCATACTTGCTGTGCGGTGCTCAGCACATTATTTGTGAACCTAAAAATCAAGGGAAAAACAGGAATTACTAAAGTGGAAATATCTTTTTAAAAGCTCTCAGCTCTGGAAAAGAATATCTTAACACCAACAAACAGTGGAAAGATGCACTCAATCAGAATATCATACTTCCCATGCCTTCTTTATCCTTTCCACAAACTCCTAGGTGGCAAGAATTTCTAAACATCAATACAGTTGATACGTAAGATTAGAACTTCATGCAAACAACAGTATCCTGTAATTGTTCGATATCTGAAATACTAATTTGCTTTGGATATTTGAAATACTATTTTTTCCCATTATCTAACACAAGCACAAAAGGGGTTCCGAAACAAGTCATTAACCCCCAGGATAATTTGCTATTCTTTACAAATCTTTGCAAGCACACAAATGCAAGACTCTCTTAAGCCAATGACTATACTGGTAGTACAAGAGGAAAATGGTATTAAGTGCTTACCAGTATATTGATAACCCTGATGGAACAGACAAAGAAAAGTAACCAATCATGAGTGGAAGAAACTTGAAAACAAGAAGCGTGTTCTTTTGAGCTGGATCATCTGTCTACCAAATTAACATAAAAATTTCAGGCAAGTAACAGAGCAAAGAACCAAATGGTTAAGAAAAAAGATCATGTGGCACTTACTTGAGGAGGTTTCATGATCTCCATGGAAACAAACTGAGAAGCAACCAGAAGGACAGGTAACACAAGGTATGCTAGTGTGTCATGCCAACCAAGTGGTGGATGTCCGTCCTGCATGATAGACAACATGTACAGTAAACCCTGTCCTGCTTCCACAGAGCCTTAGGCACATACTATAAATCATCATTTTAATATGTCTTATTATTGTCCCAACCTGATTAGTCTGGAAAAACAGACGCATCATTATAGGACAAGAAATATAAAAGAGAATGTTAACCAAAGCAAGAAGTACACAATACCACAAAAGGCAACAACCAGGAGATTCCAGCTCCACTTTGACGAGCAGCAATTGTAGTTGGGCCTCCCAGCGAGGGAATCCAAAAGAAACCTTCCGTCAGCAGTCCCTTTGATGAATATTGTTCAAAAGATAAGGAACAAATGCAAATTGCATATAACATCATTTTTCCCCTCACTAGACGCACTTAAATATTTATCTCCCTATATACCTCATTGGCCACATTTGATAGAGCTTGATATAATCCGATCCAGACGGGTATTGTAGCCAAGGTTGGGAAACAGCCTGTTGATTTAACAAATAAAAACACATAGCGTTGTTATATTTCCACAACATATGTACTTGTAAGGACTAAGGAACAAAGTCACATATAAATAGAGAAGATGAGATGTGGATATTTAGTGAGAAGGAACTTCTTCACCTCAGGAAGGGCTGGGAGTGCAAAGCACCATTAACCTAAAATATATTTGCAAGAACAGCCAAGTGGCAATTGAATGCCAGAATAAATACTGGTACCACATGCAAAATCCACAGCCACAATACTGTTATACACCTTAAGATCCGGATTTCTCTCTCCTTTATGTTTTCTTGTGATTCATATAAACTCAAACTTAATGTTAAATGTGATGGAACGGACTTGGGGTCTATCCATTAGTTATAGGAACCCTCCCTTCAAGTAATATGAAGTTGCGAGAGTATCTCAGGACTAAAAATTTCTACCAAGTCAGTCATGCTATGGATCTTTTCTAAAAGGAAGAATCGAACCAGTAGGAGCACTCGAAACCCAGAATTAGTTGCCACCGATTACAAGTTGAGACTACTAAGTAGCACTTCTGCTATACAATCAACAAATGGCAGAGGAAGCAACCTTGACTGATCAAGTGTGGCACTGCCACCTTCGGGCTCTTATTGCAGCAACGAGGTTGAAATCTATCAGCGTTTTCAAGTTCTGGAGAACTCGATTACAAGCAAAGTGCGTAAACTTAAGCAAAGAGTTATTCTACTGGAATCTAGAGCGAGGAATGTAGAAGTGATGTATTAGGGGATACAGACTAGAAAAGTCCAATACTACTATTGGCTAATGGAAGAACTGAGTCTACTGTAATGTAGCATGTATGCTAAGATCAAAGACGGCTTCAATGCGTTGGTTAAAAAAATTGCATAGCTTATTGTGCTAAATGGAAAGGCACAATGACACAGCCAAGGGGAAGAAGTTAGCTCATCACTTATACTTCAGGTATGCTGTAAATCTTTTCCAGCCGTCTATTGGTCAGTTGTTTGAGGCATTTCTAAGTATGTAAACAAAAAGATGGAGTATCAATTAGAATAATGTACCAATTAAAACCTAATTAAAATTCAACATCAAGCCAAATGGTGAATTAAACTGCTGGAATAGTTCATACCTTTTCATAATATTCCTAATATAGTAAAGCAGGTTTAAGGTCTTTCTTGTGGTAGTACAGAACTGGAGAATCAATGAAAGTATCTCCAAGTACAGGTGTTCAAAAGGAGCCACAGTACCATTACCATTATTATGTCAGGGATGCGAAGAGCTTCAAACAGTTATCTCCAGTCACTAATTGTAACTTCTGGCTCTTGAATTGAATGAGTAAATTTACAAAATCGCAACTGGACTTTTACGATAGAATAGGTCAACTTTGATATGACAACACTCGAACTTTAAGTACCACATATAAGACATCAGAACAAAGGATTGGCTAATGAAGGACATGTGGCCGCTTTGCAGCCTCTACCCAGGAATGTGAAAATTCCCATTCGCAATCAAATCCAAGAAAAATCTGTAACATACTATCCAAAAGAATATTATCTCATTCCCAATAGCTGGGCAGAACTATGATTAGCATTTCAATGAGATCTAGAGAAAGTGAAACACACCCCCACCTCCACCCCCTCTTCTGCATTGGAAAATGACAAAAAAGGGAGAAGGTGATGTTTGTATGAGAATTTCGCCTTCATCCCTTCTATTAAGAACTGTAGACAAGTCATAATATCCATCGAAGAACCAAAACACAAAAGGTGAGAAAGGAAAATAAAAATTGAGATATATATACCTGCCAGAGGATTGACCCCCGCCTGCTTATAAAGGCGTGATGTCTCAAGTTGTATTCTTTCCTAGGGAAAAGGAAAACGCTAAGATGTTATTCTGCCAGAGTATACAAAAGGGAACACTCATTTAGAGTTAGAACATAAAATGGAACGCTCATTTAGAGTTAGACTTTAGGCTTTCCAGGGCACATCTCCTTACCAAAATTATCAATATGGCAAAAGGAGAAGGGTTGCAAGTTCTCTCTTCGATTACTTGTGGGTATATAGTAAAAGAAAATCTTCTACTGATACAGTTTTTTTTTTCTATTTTTATTTTCCACACCAGAAGCATTAAATGTCTTTCTCTTCCCAAGACTTCGTTCCTTCTATTCTTAAAATTCTAAAGAAAAAGTGGTTTGTAATTTTTATCTTTATGTAGTCATTAGAATAATCCAAATTAGTCTTTGCTTATCTATTAAAAGTGAATATTCTGAACCAGTGTAGCAAAAATGACAGCCCACAATCTTGAAACCAAAGAAGGAGTATTAGCAAGATATTCCCCATATGTTGTCATGTGCAAACTTAACAAATTTGTAATAATGCATAAAAGGATCAAATTATAAGTTGGTTTAAAGTACCTACAAGTTAGATCACGTCACAGGTCGACATCATGAACTTTATTATAAGTTGATTCAGAGAAATGTTTTACAGTATGTATTATTAGTGACACATTCCTATGGAATGTGGGTACTCTAATCTGTCCAATATTCGTCCTTTTAATCTACTTCAGATATCAATTCAAACACAGTTCTTTATCAATCAAAATATTGATCTAACATTACAATTAAAGACTAAGATTTATATAACTCATATTTCATACAGTAGCATCAAATCAGAAGTTAAGAGCAAAGCCAATGATAAAATGCCTATAGAACAAATTTTAAAATGCTCTCAAGGTTGCTTTCAATATTTTGCAGTACGCCAACTTCTCTCCACATAAACCTTTTAGAGCTTGATGCAACAACCGCTACTCAAACAAATCTAGGATGCTTCAGAACCTTATGAAACTTCCAAGAACTAGAAACATAATTACCATCAGAAGGAATTAAACCACACTTATGTACTAGCTGTATGCCGAGTCCATGCATACTGCGTTTTCCTTCTTTTAATTTCTTATAACCAAGCCTACAACTTTTGCCACTATTTTGCATACGTTTGTTTGTGTATCAGTAAAATTGGATGAAAGTCCAAGCACTACACATGATAACACTTTCATGCTATCAACAAAAAATAACAACAATTGTGACTCACCTGATTTCCTGCATATCTTTGTTGAATAGCTTTGATCTTTGGTTGAAGATTTTGCATCGCTAATGTTGATTCAACCTTACAGAACAACATCATGTATTAAATTTCAGTAACAACAGCTACAATTACAACTCAATTCCATAAAGATCATTACGATATGGGATTTCCTACATGTTTAGAAATTCATAATGTAGAACATGTGTATCAGATTACTCTCGTCCTTTTCAAAGTCTGTTAAATTTGATCACAGAAAACTAGTTGGCAAAAGCTGCGGACCAGAGTGACTACTACTGATCTCTAGCCTTAATTACAGTTGAGAAGAAATTCACCTGTTGCTTTGTCAAAGGGAATGTGGCAATTTTAACAATAACAGTAAGCAATATAATGGCAAATCCATAAGCATAAGGCACGTGCACTGCTGTGAGTCCATCCTTCAGTACCTGATGAAAGCAAAGCAGTCGCATTGTCAATATTTTTTTTCCTCTTTATATGTCGGAGGAGGGGGAGAAAGGGGAGGTCAAGATGTATATTTGACAAAGCAATTCTTATTTCTTTTGAAAAGAGAAACCTCTATCCTACTCATAGTACACTCAGAAACACCCAAGCGATCAAGAATTCGCATCGATATGACTGGAGAACCATATTAGGGTTCCTTTGCGGAAGTGCAATTTTTCACATAAATTAAATCTGGGTAATTGTAAATGGAGTACTGAATGGTCTTATTAGATCATTGCACAATTAACTATCCTTAACAAAAATATTCAATCACCCAAATATTCGCTATTCCGTTTATTCGTGCTCAAGTCTAGTTAATGTTGCATGCTAGTGACCCATAAACTTTACAAAGAATCCAAATAGCCAAAATAAAACAAAAAACTTTTAGCAATATATAAATAACAGAAAGATACTATTACAATGGCACGGGCACGTTGCAGCACGGATGAAGAGAGATACAACAAAAATAAATTATATAAATTGATTGACAGGGACAACTTTATGTTAATCATTTTTTTGGGGGGCTCATAGAAACATTGCTTTCGTTACTGCAGTAAAAAGGAGTTTCTAATCATTAAGATCATATAAAACATAATTTTAGAACTTCGAATCTACATATACAACAATAAACAAACTGAAGTACATCTGTGTTCTATCTGTTAAACACTGTTATTAAAGTATTACGATACACATCATAAAACGTGCTACTCCATCAAAACATAAAGGAGCTTTGTTGTTACATGCTCATAGACCATACATGATTATTAAATTATTACGAAATATATAGGTTAATGCGCAATTTCGACAAAATATAACAGAGTCTAATTGTGATGTTCTTATAATCCATGCGCTATTACTAGAACATTATGATACACGTGGTCTAACATGAAACTTCAGCGAAACATAGAGAGTTTTGTTGTCACGTTCTATAAACTATACGCGATTGTTAAATTATTACAAAACAAGTGTTCAAACGTGCTTCTTCGACAAAATAAAAGAAAAGTGTTTAAAAATTAAGAGTAAACGTTTGACCTTTAGAACGACTTCCATGGCATCAGAAATGAAGCCGAACCAGCCGCCACTCTTCTGCTGCGCGGCGGCGTCAGTAGCCGAAGCCGAGTCAACAGCAACAGCAGCATCGGCTAGCGTGTAGAGAAGGCTCTCGGCTTTACTAACAATAGCATTAAAATCGACTGAATTACCAAGCGCGTGTATCGGAGGCAGCTCATGTAAGCTGAACTTAATTCTAGTGCTAACTACTCTTCGGCTCTGCAAAGTGTAGCGCGAGAGAGACGGCAGAGGCGTGCCGAGGAAGGATGGCGAGGAAATTAGAGTTCTCGCCATCGAAAAAGGAAAGGAAAGGAAGTTACTTAAGGGGGTGTTTGGAGAGAATAAAAATTCAGTTGAGATTTTTAAGAGCCATATGAAAGTGTGGAGGATGAGGGACGTCTGGGAGTGGAGGGGGAGAGAGGATATTCCAAATGTGTGTTATCCGTATCACGTTGGACCATATTATTTTATTTTATTATTGAACTTTTTTTTATATTTTTCCATTTTGTTTAATTGAACGCAAGTACAAAGCTTAATAACAAATATTATAAATGTAACTAATGAGATTCAAATCCACAGCTTCTTACATACACAACAAGTAACATTTTCACTGAACTAAAGCTCTAGGAGTCCTATTTAATTTCCTCGGAAAGGTGGAATTTTAATTTTGAAAAAAAATAATAAGCTATGTTATACTATCATTAAAAGAAATTACACATTTATAAACATAGCTCAAGAGTCGGCAAAGCGAACCGCCTCTCCTTTCTCTCTCTCTTCCAACCCTCTCAAGACTTACCCTCTTGTTGAAGGCTATCTCATCACTTCTTGTGGTTGTTTTCGGTGCTCCAGCCTTCTACCTAGTAACACCCAACTCTTCCCATCCTTTTTTGGTTCATTATTTCTTGTTTTCCTCTTTCTTTCATTTTTTATAATTTTCTATAAGTATTTGTTGGTTTTGAATCATTGGCGGAGCTAGTATAAGCTCAGGGTGTGCATTGTGCACATATACACCTTGAGTTCGGAAAAAATAATTTTTTAAAATTTTTTTACTGTTAAAACAAGATAAGAAATGAAAAATAAAAGTGATAGGAGGTTCAAAAGTAATAAAATGTTGTGAACAATATATTCAGTACTTCTGTTGAGTGAAGAGAATGTGTGAAAAGGAGAAAAAATAGGGAGAGAAAATAGAGGCAAATATAGAAAAAAATTTGACAGTCTTCATTAAACATACGATCCGATGGCGATTTCTTATTAGATGGAGTTGAAATTTGGTGAATAAGTTCAAGACTCAAGTTTCTACAATCTGAACAGTACATATTAGTTTTGGAGCTCTCTAAAATAGTTTTTTGCAGCGTGTACAATAATCCAATTTCTTTTTATTCTTATGGTTATTGTTTTAATTAAAGAAAATCAATTTTTGAACAACAATACTCTAATGAAAAAGGGGGGTTTCTCAGCTTATAATAACTATAATTATTTAGTTTTCTCTCATTTTCTCTTTTTTAATATATTATGTTATTATTATATTGAGGGGATCTCATGTGTTGAAGACTCTATATATATATTAGTGCTTATATTTTTACAGCATTGATGTGTCATCATAAAAAAAAATTGATTTTAGGCATAAAGCGAACAATTTTTTTAAAATTTATATAACAAAATATATGCATAAATAAGTGCCCCGACTCCTAAATGTTTTCGCCACTTTAGTGCCCACCCTGACCTTCGATGCTAACTCTACCATTGATTTTGGTCTTTTTTGTTATGAGTTTGGTTGTGATGTGTGTTTGGGTTATCGCTGATGTATACCTTTACTCTTTTTGGTCAACTACTACTGTTACTTATGATCCTCACCCTTGTGATGTTAAATACCCATGTAGATATAGTTTGAAGGCTTAAGTGGATTACGCCTTCACTACTACAGGTTTGGATTTTTGCTCCACCATTTGAAGTTTCCAATCATCTTCCTCTGTTAGGGTCGAGTGTCTCATTTTCAGGCATTGTTTCTCAGCTCGCCTTGGTGGGCTACTTTCCGCTTGTGTGGCGATTCCAGTGGGTATTTGGTGGTTGGTTGCAAATTAGGAGTATTACCTATGTTAGCTCTAGTTGAAGTTTTTGGCTAGTCTTTTGGTTTTAAGCCTTTGCATCTAACTTGTGTTTGTATGAACTTTTGTTTTATTTTTATATTCTTGTATAGTTTAGGTCCATATTTCCTTTATATTTACTTTGTATACAACTATTTGACTAAATCCCAGGGCATACAAATTCGTTCCTATAGCCCAAAAAGAAAATCCTCGGCCAAACTTCTTGTTTAGAAACCATGGTCAAAATCGGCGAACATGATTAGTAGCACTTGTACAGTCGTACCTACAATAACTCCATATTATTGTTAACTTCAAACACCATGAAAAACTTAGGCACCCCACGCCCCACTGAAAAAGCCATTAAAATGGCCACAACCTCATGAAAAAAAAGCCTCAAGACGCGGGTAATGGGGCATGCCAACCAACATAAGTAACTTGGCAAGAAAGGTTTACATTCGTCGGTCCTCGCTCTCTAGTAGATGAAGGGGCCTAACAAAGCCTTGTGCCAATTATGGTGATGCATAAGTAGACAAATGGAAGTATGGAACTATAATGAAATTGATATGAGGTAAAATCCCGACCCCATGCATAATTACAAAAATACCCCCAAGGTAGAATACGGAAAGAAGCCCACGGACAACCTCGGTCCGAGGCCTATCTGCCCCGAGGCCCGAGGTCCCCATCATACATATACTATAGTATCTGAGAGCTCGAGAATGAGGACAAATCCTCAAGACCTCGGGAAAAGTTGTTGTAACTAATTATGACACAATCGCAGAAAATCAAATAGGAGAGAGAAAATGGAATCTCCTACAAAGGTATAAATAGCACTCTCACATTCAGAAAAAGGTAACATACACATTCTATACACTTTTCTTCAAGCTTATCTTTTTTCTTCATCAAGTAAATCACTAAATTAAATACTTGATCGTCGGAATGCTCACGTGGGCTCAACCCACAGTGCTCGTTTTATAGGGTTCAGCCCAGTTCAGCCCTCCGGAATTTTCTACCTTAACAGAAATCTTTTATATTAAGGCATTATTTGGTTTGTGTTTTCCCGAGTATCATGACTGGTTATGCCAAAAACAAGTGGTTATTTTAAAATCATTTTCATAAAAACTAGGTTTAGTTAGAATGAGCTTCATTGTAATTTTTCTTCAAGTAGTAGCTAACTAAGCCTAACTGGTCCCTTAGGTTTTTAAAAATCCCAAACTAGTCCCTCCCATTAACTTTCATCAGCCTCATTTTAACGGGAGAGAGGTAGTTTAGTCATTTCGCTGCTTTAAAACGTTAGGAATAATGCCCAAAAGCCAATAAATTGTATTTTTGGAATTATGGATAATGTGTTATTTAATTTATTAATTCATTTAATATGGGCAGTTTATTTATTTATCATAAATATTTTAATTAAATAAATAAAGTCCTTAGAATGTTATTTATAGATTCTATCCTTAGGAGTAAGGATATGAGTGACAGAATCTATATCTATGAATATTCTAAAAGTTGTCCCCGATCATAGGATAAATTAATTGGGCGTTAGTTTATCCGGATTACAGTCTACTAACCAAATAGTATGAGATATTAATTTGAGCGATTAGTCTCATATCATTATAGTAGATGTATAAGTACTTGTTACGAACAAGTTACTGGACTTGACCACCAATATAATAAATTACATAGATTGATCAATAATTCATTATATTATGTAATTGTGCAATTAATCCTTAGACCTGAGACACCACGGTTATCTCATGATTAGGAATACCATAATTTGCTGGTGCAATTAAGCTAGTCCTAATTACGGATTAGACAATGTATTCAGTGGTTATGATCTATTCTGTCATGGAGGTATGTGCGTGTAGATACGGGAACTGTCAATTGGAAATCCTATGCAATCTATTAATTATGTGACTTGAAATCCTTAGCCAAAGTGGAATAGTAGAAGTCGTTCCACGAATTATTCGTTAGTCACTAATTAATTGGATTTTGACATATGATCGAATAATAGAGTTTGACGACCCAATTCATGACTCTGGCTCGATCGGGATAATTGAGACAGTAGGATTAGATTGCATATAAATTACTAAATGGGTTCGTATACTTGCATTTCATCTATAATTGGGTAATCGCGATACACTGCTAGGTGTCACTCATGATTGCGAATTAATTAGAAAGAGTTCTAATTTAATTAATTAGTTGAATTAATTATTCGATGCCGATTAATCATGAACCCAATAGGTCACACACAAATAGAATTTGTGAATTAATTGGATTAAAGAAAAGATTAAATTAATTTTAGGATCGTCCCAATATTAATTTAATCGGGCTCATAATAATTAGATAGTTATTTTAGTCCAGTCCACATATGGCCCTAGGTCATAATGTGTTTCTTATATATTATTGTATTATGACATAATAGAGCTAGCACAATTTCATCAGTCAGAAAAATATATAGGACGTCTCTAGAAACCTAGTGGGGGTGAAATCTAGTTTACAAGTGCAGATTCTATGTGGATCAATCTTGGAGACTTCACACATGGGGAGCTTAATTCAGAGTCTACATCAATCTGCGCTTCAAGAGGTAATCCTAAACTATAAGCAGATTTAATTTAATTATATTAAATTATTATCTGATTTAAATTTGCGTAATTAAACATGAATGGATACATGATTATTTTCCGCTGCATAATTATTAATTTTAATTATCATGTATATTTCCCAACATAAAAACCAAAATAAAAAAACCTAGAAAATCAAAAGGTTTTCTTCTCTCAATTAGGGCTAAACACACATAGTACTTCACAGACACACCAGTGAATGACGAAAAAGAGCATGCTTGAGCACGAGAGTCCAAGATCGACGAAAAGATGTGTTTTCCTTAATCTATTTTTACTATTTCACGATTGTTTATTTATATATGCAAAGTAGGCTTTGATTGATTGATTTTGATGAAGTAGATGGTTCTCTCTTGGTTAACACTTGTATAAGGTGTTTTAATTTGTTCCAACTTGTACCTGCCTTAATGTGTTTGGGGTTTAGGGTTTTGGAAAATTTTGGATGATTTGTTTGAACTTGTACCTGCCTTAATTTAGATGGTTCCTGATTTTTTTCCTGGAAATTTGGATGATTTGGTGAAGTGGGTATGCATTATACGGACTAATCGAATAATTTCCTATCAAATATAGACTAATTTCCAGCTATTTCATAAGCTTGTTCTTCTATCAACTTGGCTGCAAAGCCTTTGAAACCATGTCTATAGCTATATACATGTGAAACCTTGGCTTGCTCAACATTGTTTCAAAACAAAAATAGCATACACTGAAAATAGTCAAAAAAAGCACAAGAAAAGTACATTTTTTGGGTTAAAGACCATATCTTTTTACCTTCCTCTATGAATAGCAGTGAGCATATGATGGTGTTGCCTCAAAATCTCATTTGGGTTATCACCACTGTTGCTTCCTATATAGACCACATATACCTGCAAAAAAAAAAGGATGCAAACTTTAATGAGTTTGTAGTATTACTATCGTAATGTCCAATATCAGTTATAAGTTGTTGTTGTGGGATTAAGTGATAACTTGGTTAACTATTTTGGACAATGGATTTGAGGTCTGCTTACGCACCTAGAATTCTGGGTTCGGGCGTCGCAATTACTATAAATGATACCAAGAATGCTGTAAATATGTGCAGTTTTCTACATTGTATATGGCACGTTTACCTTGGAAGCAAAACAAGGGTTGATGACTGCAAGCAAAACACAAAGAAACATAAAAAGAACACCATTTTTGGCATTACTAAATGAACCCATTTTCCTATCAATTGCAAAGAAAGATGGGTTGGTATCAGTATGAATTGTTGTTATTGATTTTCATTGTTTTTTTGAAATTATTTTCGAAGGTAATTTGTTATATAGGTATGGATCGACCACCATCTTTTTTAGGGTTATTATAAATCCTAACAGGCCTACACAAGTAAGTTTTCCTGATTTTTATCTCATATCAATTACAATTAGTTGTATAAAACTGGGATTTTTCTTTGGTTTGTTAAACTGAATCTGTATATTGTAGAGTATGCCGATACATTTTTTTTGAACAGTGCCGTGACCACCTGATGCCAACATACACGTTGGAGTGTGACGGTAGGTCATGGACGGTGAAGTTGGAGAATATAGATAGCAGTTACTACTTTACGGACGGTTGGTTAAACTTAATTTGCTCGTGCTATTTCTCTTAAAGTTTGAGAGTTTCTCGTGTTTACGTGGAAAGGCCCAGAAACTTTTAGTGATGAGATCTTCGCTACCACTGCCTGTGAAAGAGGTATAAATTGTAAGTGATATAACAATTAGTTGTATATTTTGTATCGACCATTAATTTGCATTTATTACTAATCAAAATAGTGCTAATTCTTTTTTTCATTGATGAATGTATAGTTGAGCCTATTCAAGTTGAGAGTGATGAGAGTAATGAGAATGAGAGGTGGATGAAGAAATTGAGGTGGATGATGAGGAAACTGAAGAGATTGGTGTTGAGCATGAAACACTAGAGCATTATCAGTTGGCGGTACTAGTGAAAAATAAAAGACCTTACCTGGTAACTCTTCTTTTTCTTGCTCATATACAATTTTCTAAACAAATCATGAAACATGATTATATGCTAATTTTATATTTTTATGTTGTAGCCGCTTGCAAAGACCTTCGTTGAAGGGACTGGAATATATGACGCCGGTTAGATGATAGTGGTAGATTGTCATAGGATTGAATATTCTCTTGGCTTTGGTAGGCGATAGGTTGGGACCTATTTCGCTGCATCTGGTTGGTCTGCCTTACACAACGCGCATCACAAAGAAGTAGAAGACAGAGTTGTATTTGAATAAATAGATGGAAGAAAATTTAGGTTGTGGGTAGTTAGAAGGGGTGGTAGCAGTGGTGGAGGAAGATAATATGACTTTTTTTTTATTCTTCTTTGGATAAATTATGACTCTTTTTTTTTGCGATAAACTTTAGAATTCATCAATCTGTGTACTATTTTTTATAATAATTATTCATTGTAGATTTTTGATCAATTGTTGGTATTTATTTTCAAAATATGGCAGCTCAAACAGCAATAAAAAGAAGCAGCCCAAGGAGAGAGAAAATAAAGGTTGTAACTGCAAAGGCATATTGGGAAAATCAGCAAAGTCAATCTTTGATCGTTAAAGTTAACTGATGGGAGGGACTAGTTTGGGCTTTTTAAAAACCTGAGGGACCAGTTGGGCTTATTTGCAAAAGCCGAGGGACTAAAAAGTTTTTTTCTCTTAAAATGGCAACAACCTCATGAAAAACAAGCCTCAAGACGCAATTAATGGGGCACATCAACCAACATAAGTAACTAGGTGACAAAGGTTTACATTCGTCGGTCCTAGCTCTTTGGTAGATGAAGGGGCCCAACAAAGCCTTGTGCCAATTATGGTGATGCATAAGTCGACAAATGGAAGTATATTGGAACTACAATGAAATATTTTATATTAAGGCATGATTTGGTTTGTGTTTTCCCGAGTGATTATACCTGATTATGTCAAAAACAAGTGGTTATTTTAAAATTATTTTCATAAAAACTAGGTTTGGTTAAAATGAGCTTCATTGTAATTTTTCTTCAAGTAGTAGCTAACTAGGGGCCTAAAAGTTAGGACACAATAAAGTGATTTTCAAAAACATTAAATAAAATATGATTACTTAAAAAGGTGTTGGCTTCTTGTATAAAGATTCTCATTTTATTTTCTTTTATTCCCAAAAGACATATAAAAAGGTATTGTCACCGACGTTAAGGAAATACTCCAAATACTGTTAAAATCATTATGTCTCTCAGGTATAGTCAAATGATTTATACCCAATAGAAAAGTTTTCAAAAACAAAATGTATGAGTTTTTTTAATCTCAATCTTTAAATAATCTTGCAAGTGTTAGCTTAGAAGCATAATTTTTAGTACCCTTATATTTGTACATAGCTTTTTCTTTCTTATCTAAGAAAATGTGTTTCTATCTTGTTTTTACCTTCACAAACTCTCTCCTATTTTCTTACCTCTAGTATATTTTATTTTTTAGATGTACTTGATGCCAGTTTGCAACAAATGAATTCTATAAAATTTTATAAAATTCATTTGTAAATCTAATTAGTTGTGTATGGAAGCACCTTTTTAAAATATTGAAAATTCAAGATTTGCATATCTTGAATTCACTCAAACTTTACTCAATTCCTTTATCAAGAGGTGAAATTTGCAATTTCAAGCCACCAAATAAGTGGCTCGTCCTTTAATGACTAAACTGCCATTTAAGTTTTCATTTATTTTTTACTACCTTTATTCTTTCGCTTTCATCCCCTATGTAGTTAGTTCTTCTTAATATTCTTGCGAGTTTCTTCACGGCAAATATTTTTTTTCTATATTTCTAAATCTATTTTTTTGGTCTTTGAATTAAAAGTCCAATCATAAGTTATTTATCAATTCGTCATTTCATATAGTCTTAGCATACTTAACCATCTAAAATCACAAATTATTTATTCATGTTATCTATTCATTGATACTAATTAATTAAGTTTAATTTCAAAATTGCATGAAACACATATTCATGTCAAAATTTTAAAAGTAGAGCTTTA
Organism: Ehretia macrophylla; assembly: GCA_037974665.1. Lineage (NCBI taxonomy): Eukaryota > Viridiplantae > Streptophyta > Magnoliopsida > Boraginales > Ehretiaceae > Ehretia > Ehretia macrophylla. Next base: position 54,421,965 of record CM075780.1, on the reverse strand, counting down.
AGATATAGGAACAAAAAATAAATATTTGCAACAAATATATATATGCAAGAGGAAAAAAAACTGAGTAACATGTTTGTCTAGAGGTCTAAAAACGATGGACCTAAATGTCTTTTTCCGTTTAAAAAATTTCCAACTTAATTCATCAAATGAGCTTGGTAGAATATCATGTTTATTCCTTCCTGTCCCTTTTGCTAAGAAAAGAGCAAAATGTTCTCCAAGGGTCTTGTATCAGTTCTTTTTCTTTTGTGTGGTCGTCAGGGGCGGAGCCAGGAAATCAATCTTGGGGGGCCGAAATTTTTTTTTTGTATTGTGCTTTTTGTACAATATTTTTTCGTTAGTATAAAAGACTGTACAATATTTTTTGTACGGTATTTTTTTTTTTGCCAATGGCAAGTTGGTGTATTTATATAAACTTGAAAAATATACAAATTATAAAAACCTAAAAGAACATATGTTCGTCAATATTCCATGACCTACAAATGGCTTAGTTCAAAAGTGAACTATTAGCCTTCCTAAACATGTACATCTTAATTTGTACATCAAAAATAATGTTGTTAAACAGATCTTCCTTTGTTTTAACCCCATTGTTGTGGAGTCTAGCATTTCTTTCCTTCCAAACGTGAAACACAAAGGCTTCCAAGAACAGTTTCAAAGTGAAAACCTGGAACGAGTTGGTAGAAGCCTTCTTGACAAACCATTGTGCATACTCTTCCCAAAGCCAAAATCCTCTAGGACCTCTGGACATACTTCATCCCTTCTTCCACAGTCTACTAGTGAATGAACACTCACTGAACATATGAACTTTGTCTTCCAGGTAGAGGTGGAAAAATTCACAACAAGGATCAATACTCATACCCCATCTAAGAAGACGACTTTTAGTGGGAAGACGATCTATCCAGAACAACCAGGTGCAAAAAGAATGTTTGGGTGTTGCATATTTGAACCATACCACACTATGCCAATCAACAGTTGGGACCTGTGGTTTAAAAAGATCCCAGGCCCAGTGGGATTTGAAATTCTCAGATGGAGAGTTGAGCCAAAGACTTTTATCACTCCTATTGATATTTGGAACCATGTCACCAAGATGGGAGATAATCACAGAGAAAAAAGCATCCTGAGAAGGCCAACTCTACTGATTATCAGCAATAAAATCCGAAACCAAAGAATTAATGTTGTGGCCAGCCGAAAGTATAGCCTGTTCATCGAAGATAAGATTGAGACATCCGAGAGGATGCCAATTATCCTTCCAAAATCTGGTGTTTTGGCCATTACCGCTTTGATGAACAATAAAATTCCTTGTAACCTGACGCAATTGTAATATTTTCCTCCATGCCCACGAAGGATTGCTCGGAATAGGAAGCCCCTACAGGTTATGGTCGCGAAGATGATTAGCATAAACCCATCTAACCCAAATTGACTTGTGCCTTGTGTGAAGAATCCAAAGATATTTGAGGATAGTAACTTGGTTGGTATCAACAAGTCTCTTAATGCCCAAGCCTCCCTCGGCAAGCTCTCTACACACAACATCCCAAGCAACCCGAGCTTTGTTACCCAACGAGTCAGAACTAGACCAAAGAAAACTAGCAAGCTTCCTCTCAATTTCTTCCAACACCCCCTTGGGGAGGATGAACATTTTGGCCCAAAAAGAGTGGATATTGCAAAGAATAGATTTAACCAACTGTAATCTACCAGCATACGAAAGTGAAACATTAGTTTAGCTTCCAATCCTCTTAACAATCCTATCAATTAAGCATTTACAATGTGCTTTAAGGAGTCGGCCCCGCAGCAATGGAACTCCCAAGTAACGGATGGGGAGAGAGCTAAGATTGAACCCTAGAATCTCGGCAATTTGGTTACTAGCATGATTATTGCAGCCTCCCAAGAAGATATCACTTTTCTCATTACTGACTGTAAGGCTAGACAGACGTTGGAAATTGTCTAAGCAATATTTGATTATGCTAACTGACTTGATGTCACCTTTACAGAAAACCAAGATATCATCGACAAAGCATAAATGATTTAACATGGTAGACTTATATTTGGGGTGGAACTTGAAATCCCGATGGTTAGTCGTTTTGGAAAGAATCCCAGTAAAGACATCCATGCAGAGGACAAACAAATAGGGAGAAATAGGGCCCCATGTCTAAGACCTTTAGCCCCTTTAAAGAACCCATGAAGATCATCATTGATAGAAATAGAGAAGCTAGTGGTGGAGATGCAATTTATGATCCATTGAATAAACCTCAAGGGGAAGTTAAAAGCCTCCAAAGTAATTAGGACAAACTCCCAGTTGATGGAGTCATACGCCTTCCTCAAGTCCACTTTGATCATACATCTCGGACTAGTGCCCTTGTTCCCATATCCTCTGACCAGCTCTTGGCTCAAGAGGATATTGTCCAAAATATCGCGCCCTTTGATAAAAGCTCACTGGACGTCAGAAATAATAGAGCTCAAATGGTCCCTTAATCTGTTAGCCATAATCTTAGAAATGCATTTATAAATAGTGTTACAACATGCAATAGGTCTATAATCATTCAATGAAGAAGGATTGGGATTCTTCGGCACAATAACCAAAATAGTTGAATTGGTCTCCTTCAAAATCCTGCCTGATTGAAAGAAGGACTGAACAGCTCTGATAACATCTCCATGGACAATGTCCTAGACTTCCTTGAAAAAGAAAGAGTTGAACCCATCGGGGCCAGGGCTTTTGTCACTAGGGATAAAAAAGATTACATCCTTAATCTCTTGAGGTGTGATAGGCTTGATCAGAGAATTAGCTTGGTTAGTAGTGAGTCTGGCCTCAATAAACGGAGTAATCTCCGAGGCAGACAGAGGGGAAGAATGAATCAAAGCAGTCCCAATGAGGTTCTTGAAGTAGGCAACCGCTTCAGAGTTGATAGACTCATCCGAAGTAATGGTGGTCCCCTAGCTATTGATAATAGAAGAGACAGAGTTCATAGTAGCTCTATTTTTAGCATACTTGAAAAAGAATGAAGTGTTAGCATCACCTTCTTTGAGCCAAGAGATACGAGACTTTTGTCTCCAGTAGTTTTCTTCCGCTTCAATAAGAGTCTTCAAGATGCAAATCAAATTCTTCTCCTCCATGCGATCCAACTCACTGCAACTGCCTAAGAGGATATCATTCTGTAAGGAACCAAGTTGGGAGCACACCTCATTAATCCTTTGAGAAAAATTACTGAAATAAGCTTTGTGAAAATCTTTCAATTTGGATTTCAGCATTTTCAACTTCGTCACAAGACGGAACATAGGACATCCATCAATATCATTGTTCCAAACTTTTGCCACGATCTCCTTGAAATTTGGTTGCTTCGTCCAAAAATTATAGAATTTAAATAGGGCATTCGTGCGAACCCTGTGTGGAAAAGGGTTCAAGAACAAATGACTATGGTCTGAGATTTCAAGGGGAGCCACGGTAAAGAAGGAATCAATAAACTCTGTGATCCACTTACCATTAATAAACACTCTGTCAAGCCTACTCTCCTTGAGATTCTGCTCACTGGACATAAAGTGAGGCCCAATGCTCTTATGCTCAGACAGCCCAGCATTCTCAATACAATTCTTAAACTCCCAAGCACCAACAGGTAGAACATTACATCCAAGTCTATCTTCAGTTGCCAAAATTTCATTAAAATCACCTCCCACTGCAAAGGGAATATTCGGGCTCATAGAACTCCATCTTGCCAATTGATCCCAAAGGTACTTCCTCTCCACGATGTCATTCGACCCATAAACAAAACAGAACCAGAAATCCCTCTTTGTATTGATGTCATGGATGGAACACAGAATGGCTTGTGCAGACTCGTCCAACTTATTGACGATAACTGTACTCGGGTTCCAGAGAATCCAAATTCTACCATTACTATGACTGTTATAGTTGTCAAAAAACTTCCATTTCTTAAATTTAGTATTCCAGAAACCTTTGGCTTTACTACACTTAACTCGAGTCTCAATGAGACATCTCACTGAGAATTGATTATTGAGAACAAACTTAGAAACAAATGCCTGTTTATGAGGCTTATTTATACCTCTGACATTCCACAATAGTACCTTCATTGGGCAGGTAGAGCAGAATGTGGGATAACAGGTGGATGAACCTCCACAGAAGAAACTCTATGTTGGTCATCAGTATCAGGAATGAAGTATTCCCCAGAGTTAGAAGACTCACCAATAGCAGGACCTAAAGAATCCAAGGACCCTTTAGCATAAACCTCCGTGGCTTCACCAATAATATGTTCATTGAAAAATTCCGAAGCCTGATCGTGCACAACATATTGATTATTGATCACCACCTTAGATTTAAGTTTCCCTTCCGTAAAACGTCGCCGACTAGCCAAAGACTCTGAAGGAACACTGTCTTTGATTATAAGTGGAGGATTAGCTTTCTTAGTTCTAGCTTTTTGTTTCCCTGCTCTCGGTTTAGGGACATGAAAAGCTTCCTTGTCAAGAACCTGGATGGGTTCCTCAAATGTTGGTTTAGAAGGACAGTTACTAACCAGATGCCCAAAGGCACTACAGAGTGTGCAGGGGGTCGACTTCCAAGCGTACTCCACTAGAATAGAGACAATTTTCCCTTTCATAACTTCCAACTCAAGAGAATCCGGGAGATTGGCTCCCATTTGAATCTCAACACAAACACGGATATAGGAGAGCGTAGATCTAGTCTCCAAATTAGCTTCCATCTGAAGCGGTATTCCAACGCCAGTAGCAACATAACTGACTTCTTCTGGCGTCCAATATTCAGAAGGCATATTCCAAAGTTTAACCCATATTGGAACCGTATCAAACCGATAATTGCTAAGCTCAATTTCAGGCTTCCATCTCTGTAGAAGTAAAGGCTTCTGGCTGACATGCCACTGTTGTTGAAAAGCAGCTTTGCATCCTTGGGAGTTCTCAAACCTAGAAAAAAAAGAGGCCCTCATCTGTGCCTTTAACATCAACCTTACCATACTTCTTCCAAAGGGTATTAACCATATAGCGAACCGTTGACAATGACGGGTGTTTGTCAAAGAATTGACCAACTAAGGAATTCTTCCAAAACTCACAGCCTTTAGCTATAACTGATTCTGTTGCAACGATTCTGATTTTACCATCTACCTCCAAGGGTTTATGATAATTAAGCTTCATATTGTTGCTAGTATTACTGGCAAAATGGTTAGCCCAACATTGGCTAGGGGTGGCCTTAGGGCCTTGACTGTTTGAAGGAAGAAGAGAAGGATCAGAGGCCTCCTTAGGGTCTTCAACCGCAATGCCGGAGCTCGTCCCAGGTTGGGGCAAAGAAAGAGAAGCCAAATGGGGGAAGTCACTCTCTACACCCTTAACGGGAACTTAAACAACATCAGAATTTTGAGAACTCAAATCCAACTCTGGGTCCTTACTCACACTCTACTTCTTAGCTACAACAAGAGGGGCACCAGACCCATCTACACGCTGGGGAGGGCCTGGCGGAAACACCTTCGCAGGAAAGTCGTCAAGCCTTTTAAAGAACTCTATCTCCGCACCCTTATTTTTTTGTACGGTATTTTTTAGTTAGTACCACTTCAAGGTATTTTATAGTTTGTACATTATTTTTTGTACAGTTTTGCGCTAAAGCAATATTCAATATGATTATACTAGCTAATCATGTAAACAATTAAATAAACTCAGTATCATAGCAAGACTAAATAAATTTCACTTGGTCATTGTTAATTCATAATAAATATTCTTAATTAGCTATTATTGAAAAATAAAAAATAAGAAATTAACTAAAAAATTTAATCAAACACAATGATATATTTACATTTGATGCATACAGTAGTATTAATAGACATATAATCTTGGAGTGAATTCAATATTATCCTACTTAAAATGATTCTCCTATTATTAAAATAAAAAAGTTAAAATTAATTTTTATTTCTTTTTTGTCAACATAGCAACCCCTAAAAAACTAAACTTAATTAGCAAAAACCCAAAACTTAATATCACAAGGTCTCTCAAGTTTCAACTAACGTCCAGTAGGCATAAATATAAGAAACCAAAAGTGATTGATGCAACACTAAACACAAGTTATGGAAGCATACAAATTCTTCTAAAAAATGTTTAAAAGCAGTCATAGGCTTTTTTTTTTTTCCAGGCCTGCATACTGCATATATATATACACTAATACACACATACACAAGTATCACTTACATACATAGTTTTGTTTTTAAAAAAGGAAGATGACAATTTTGTTTAAAAAAAGATACAATAGTCAATATATACCTTTTAACTTGAGATTTGTAGAAAGATGTGGTGTAATAAAGTTGAGATTTGCAGAGAAAATTTTTATAAGAAAATGAAGATGATGATAGTTTTGTTTAAAAAAAAAAAAAAAGTGCAACACACAACTTTTAATTTCTCGGCAATTGGCAAAGGGCTTTTCCTTGTTTTTAATATTGGCAAAGGGCCTTTGCCTTTCCTTTTTTTTTTTTTTTTGTTTCTCCAACTTATAACTAGGCTGCTAAGCAAAAAAAACACCGTGTTGCAACCATGGAGAATCAAACCTGCATCAACTGCATGAATATGCTTGCAATTAACCACCAAACTAATTCATATATTGTGAACATTAACAAATTTTTTAATATTTATTAGAAGGACCAAATCTATTTTTCCGCCCCTGTGGTCGTTTAGTATCACTTTTTATCTAAAGCACTTTTTTCCATCCATGCAAGAATTGTCTAATGTGACTTTGTGAATTCGACATGGCACTATTGATTTTAATACTTCGGTCACGTAAATTACTTTTGAAATTTGCCAAAAACCAATTAGTTAGATGTATGAATTGAGCAGAACGTTGGTGTGGATACAACAAGCGACTGGGACTCTTACATACACTTAGCCGGACCCAACAAATTACTTTTTAGACTCCTTTTGTTTATCGTAAAATAATTTTTAATTTTTTGAATTTTAATAACATTGATAACTTAGTTAATTGAAAAATATTTTTCAATTTAAAAAAATGATTTAATTAAAAGAAGAGAAAAAGTAAATAAAATATTTTCTACCTTACTCCACCCCACCCTAACATTTTTAATATAACAATTAAACACTAAAAAATATTTAAAAAATATAATATTTTTCTTTATAAACATTTTTCTCTACTTGGGCAAAGTGGTCGAAACCATCAAATCGTTCAACCACGAGACCATTCCATTGGCTATATAACCTTGAAGATACCGAAAAGACTCAGACGTGTATTGGTCACACGAAAGAAGCCTCTAGACCAATTAGCAAAAATCGTTCATACAAACCGACATGTGAACTAAATCTTACATAGCGAAAACGCGTAAGATTTACTCTCTACATTAAAAATCAACGGCTAGGATCTTCTCCCACCTCCCATCCCAAGCCAAATTGAAAAAACAAAAATATATCCGAAATTTCTCGAACCAACGAGAACAGACCAAAGTTGCATTAACAGCGAAGAAAGGCGGGAATTAAACTAAAGGCTATAAAGATCTGCCCCGTTGAGAATGAATACATATTAATCCAACGGCTCTAAATCCACCATCAGAACGTTCTGGAAATTAAACTCTTCCTTTAAAAACACTACCCTTTTTCCTCAACATCCAACCAAGAATCAATCAATAAGCAAACGACATTCCATTCCAAAACACACACACACATAGAGTTCCCTCTACTGCTAATCATTTCCTTTTTACTTTTGCTAAGCATTTTGTGTGTTGTTGAGAGAGAAAAATGGCTCCTAAAAGTGAAGGCCCTGCAATTGGGATTGACTTGGGCACGACATACTCGTGCGTGGGTGTTTGGCAACACGACAGAGTTGAGATCATTGCTAATGATCAAGGTAACAGGACGACGCCGTCTTACGTTGCTTTCACCGATACTGAGCGTCTCATCGGTGATGCTGCCAAGAACCAGGTCGCCATGAACCCCACCAACACTGTTTTTGGTAAGCCTCTTTCTTTACATGTTTTTGCGTAGTTGTAATATGATTTTGTGTGTGGTGAGAAGAAAATGGTGATGGGATATGATGTAAAATGTACTTCAACTTGGTTTCTTTAATCTTTGAAAGTTAGTTTCTTGAAAAGTTGAATTTTTTTTCCTGTGATTCAAGAAGAAGATGGTTGATCACTGATGGAATATCGATGGAAATAATTTTACAGTCTTGCTCAGTTCAATTATTGCTTTTTTTTTTTTTGCTGTTTATTTTTATTTGATCTGATGGTATTTATATTCAGTAAAAATTGAAGCTTGCTGGTTGATTTTATTGTCTGAGATAGAATTCACAATTTTAATACAGTTTCGACAGTTTGAGTAGTAAAAGACTTGTGAAGAAGGAATATGACTGGATTTATGGGAGATGCTGAATTTTTGTGTCTTGGTGTCCAAGTTTTACGTTTTACGTTTTACATTTTCTAAGAAATCTTGGTTGTTTTCCTCGAGTTGGTTTCTTGAATAGTTCAAATTTTCTGTAAGATCTCTCGTTTGGCTCTGTAAAGGATACTATTCAGGTTTACTATTAATGTCAACACTTCAAGCATTTTAGGTCAATTGATTAGATAGAATGTTTTAACATGGTAGTAGTTGTGCTCTAGTTATATCTAGATGTATATGTGTGTCGATATATTTACACATAATATGGTTAGAATCTGAAATGTTAAATAAAGAATATACTTTACGAGCAAGAAAAAGGGGCTCTGCTCACTGATCGGATTTCTATGGAATTTTAGCAGGCTTGTTCAGTTCAATCATTGTCTGTTTTTTTTTTTTTTTTTTTTTAATAAATAAAACAATTTCTCAATATTTGATTATGGCATGAATGAAGCTCATGATCTGATATTTGACGATACTGGTTTTTCAGATGCAAAGCGTTTGATTGGAAGGAGATTTAGTGACCCTTCAGTGCAGAGTGACATTAAGCTTTGGCCATTCAAGGTTATTGCTGGACCTGGTGACAAGCCAATGATTGTTGTAACATACAAAGGCGAGGAGAAACAATTTGCTGCTGAAGAGATATCCTCCATGGTGCTTACCAAGATGAAGGAAATCGCTGAGGCTTATCTCGGTACAACGATAAAAAATGCAGTGGTTACTGTCCCTGCTTACTTCAATGACTCGCAGCGTCAGGCCACAAAGGATGCTGGGGCCATTGCTGGGCTTAATGTATTGCGTATCATCAATGAGCCTACTGCCGCTGCTATCGCCTATGGGCTGGACAAGAAGGCTACAAGTTCTGGTGAGAAGAATGTGCTTATTTTTGATCTTGGTGGTGGTACTTTTGATGTGTCATTGCTCACAATTGAAGAGGGTATTTTTGAGGTTAAGGCCACTGCTGGTGACACTCACTTGGGTGGTGAGGACTTCGATAATAGAATGGTTAACCACTTTGTTCAAGAGTTCAAGAGGAAGCACAAGAAGGATATTAGTGGAAACCCAAGGGCTTTGAGGAGATTGAGGACTGCTTGTGAGAGGGCTAAGAGGACTCTCTCGTCCACTGCTCAGACTACAATTGAGATTGATTCTTTGTATGAGGGTATTGATTTCTACACCACCATTACAAGGGCTAGGTTCGAGGAATTGAACATGGATTTGTTCAGGAAATGTATGGAGCCTGTAGAGAAGTGTTTGAGGGATGCTAAGATGGATAAAAGCAGTGTCCACGATGTCGTTCTTGTTGGTGGATCTACTCGGATTCCTAAGGTTCAGCAGTTGTTGCAGGACTTTTTCAATGGCAAAGAGCTCTGCAAGAGCATTAACCCTGATGAAGCTGTTGCCTATGGTGCAGCTGTCCAAGCTGCAATTTTGAGTGGTGAAGGCAATGAGAAAGTTCAGGATTTGTTGCTATTGGACGTCTCCCCATTGTTACTTGGTTTGGAGACCGCTGGTGGTGTTATGACCGTTTTGATTCCAAGGAATACAACTATTCCCACCAAAAAAGAGCAAGTCTTCTCTACATATTCTGATAACCAACCTGGTGTGTTGATTCAGGTGTACGAGGGTGAGAGAGCCAGGACCAAAGACAACAACCTGTTGGGCAAATTCGAGCTCACTGGCATTCCACCTGCTCCAAGGGGAGTGCCTCAGATCAATGTGATCTTTGACATTGATGCTAATGGTATCCTCAATGTTACAGCTGAGGACAAAACGACTGGGCAGAAGAATAAGATCACCATTACTAATGACAAGGGCAGGCTTTCCAAGGACGAGATTGAGAGATTGGTCCAGGAGGCCGAGAAGTACAAGGCTGAAGATGAAGAGCTTAAGAAGAAGGTGGAGGCCAAGAATGCCTTGGAGAACTATGCTTACAATATGAGGAACACAATTAAGGATGACAAGATCAGTTCCCAACTTCCAGCTGCTGACAAAAAGAAGATTGAAGATGCTATTGAGGATGCCGTTAAGTGGCTAGACGGGAACCAGCTTGCTGAGGCTGACGAATTCGAGGACAAGATGAAGGAGTTAGAGAGCATCTGCAATCCCATCATAGCTAAAATGTACCAGGGTGGTGGGGGCATGGGTGGCGGAGCCATGGATGAGGATGCTTCTTCTGGTGGTCACCGTGGTGCAGAGCCAAAGATTGAGGAGGTTGATTAAGAGAATGAACAATTTTTTCTTTACTGTTTTTGCAATGATTGAAATATAAGTGCTTCTGCAATATATACTATTCTAATTTTACAACGGTTTGTCAAGAAATACTAATAACTTGAGAAATAGTGTCATACTGAATAAATTATCACTATAGCACAATCATGAATTTTCTTGAAATAAAAAAGAAAGAGAAATGAAAAAGTTATTTATAGCTCCTAAGTAGTATTTAATGAGAAAGAGTCGGCTTTCTCTTGTAAATATTTGGTATGTTGTAAATATTTGGTATGGCAAGGGAAAACCACACTTTCCTTGAGGCAATTTGTGATGCCGCCTTGCGTGGCTAAAAGTAAGCCAAAAGAGCTCAAACTGCTTTTTTAGTTGCATTGAAAAAGTCAAGTCTGATAAAAAGAGTGGAAGGAAAGCAAACAAGAATCAAAAAGTAAAACCTGAACTTTATGCAATGGATATTTATATACGAATAAGTTAGTGTCACGTGAATAGTAGTGTATGTCATGTGAATAGTGGTGTGTGAATAATGCCTTGTGAATAATATTATATGAATAGTATTGCATGAATAGTATTGTGTAAAAAATGTTATTAATAATTACTGTATAAATAGTATTACCAATAGTTATTGGTCAAATAGTATTGATTTTTTAATATGTGAAAAGTAACTGCATAGTAACAACATTTTTCCTATAAATAGGTTTCATTGTAATTGAGAATATATAGTGAAATTAATAGAATTCTCTGTAGTTTTTCTCAATTCTCTCTTATATTATTGTCTTTTTGACAATTTTATTATCTACGAGGCTCTGCCGTAATTACAACGCACAAAGTAGACGATCACTTTACTCATATTGTCAAATTTTCCCAAAGGTACATATAATCCTCCTTCTCAATTGTATTTTAATTGTATGTCTCAGATCTATATAATACACGTCCATATATGTATCTACATATTTACATATACATATATATGTGTACATATATATCACCAGTCATATGAACTATGGACATAAAAAGAATTGATATTGGACCAAAAAGAATTCATGTCTAGACTTGGACATATATTTCAATTACTCGCAAGAATGCTGGAATAATTTTTGGACGTAATTTTTACATTGTTTACAAGGATGCTAAAAGAATAATTGGACCTAGTTTTCCTGCTCTCAAGGATATTGGAACAACTTATGGACTTAATTTCCCATTCAACTTATGGACTTAATTTTCCATTGCTCACAAGAGTGCGAAAATAATGACTTGACATAATTTATGAAATTTATTATGGATTGTAACCTTTAACTATATTATATATGTTTAATTTGTCATAGTGTGATAATATTCACAAAAACATCTCATTCATTCATGATCTTAATCTATTTTCATTATGCATATATTCAATGCTTAATTTTGTTATTTAATAGTCTTTTATATACCCAACGTATTTTTGCTTAATCTTTAGTATAGCTTAATCTTAGATTTTATACTAAAACATAACTTAGTCCACTAAGTTATTTATTTAATACAATTTAAGTAATGCTTATTTTCAATTATGTGAATATGACGAATTCTCTTGTTTTTATTATCTAACATTAGCCTTAAAGTATGAAATTTAACCAAGAAATTAGGGTTTGACTTGTGAGACCCGAGCATGCATTTCATATGCATTTATTTACTTTAAACATTATTTGAAAATAATATGTGCAAATTATGGGTTTATTTATTTTAGTACATAATATGTGCATTTGAATTTGCATTTAACTTCAATTTAAATTACATATGTCTATATATTACTTGGCATTTGACTTATTTTGACTCTTATATATACAATACATACATATATACATATAAACATAGACATATTTTGCAAGCCAACCATCCTTGACCATATTTGACTTAGTATTAGTTGTCTTTGTTTGACCATTTGACCACTTAATTATATTATACATTATATACATAACATATAACATAGCAAAACAAAAACATAAGCCAAAAAAGAGTCCTAGAATCGGCTAGAAGAGGAAAGAAAGAAAGAAAGAAAAACGTGAGGAAGAAGAATGAAAATGAAGAAAGAAAAGAGAGGAAGAAGAAGAAAAGAGAGGGAAAAAGAGAAGAAAGAAGGGATTTTGGTTGAAGTTCATGCTATGTTTGTGCATATCTTCAAGTTTAGGTGAGGGATTTATGTACTTGTGCATGTTTCTTGTAAATTTTGTAGTACTAAGTTTATATATATGTTGAAAAAGAGATGATTATGCCATGAATTAGCTAGCTAGCTTGTATATTGTGAAGAAAAGGTGAAACATGTGTGTAGTATGCTTTCTAAACTCGGAAACTTTGTATGTTATTTGATTTTGTTTGATGTTGGATATGGTTGTGTTATATGTGTACTAGATGCATGTAAGAATAGTTGAGAGAGAGTTTCTTAGCTCAAAAGAATGAAGTATGAGGCTTATAATCATGTCAATGCAAACAAATCAAGAGAATAAAAGAGAATTCTAAGCACTGTTTTTGTGTGATTGTTTTGATGGGGTAAACCTTAATGGATAAGTCTAATTTTCAAATATGTTATACTAGACTTATAGTAGAACAAACTCTCTGTTTGGTGCATGAGCTAATTTTGAGATTAAGGTGATAATTTAAACTGATTATAGTCGGGTTCTGTTCCACGTGTAAGTACAGGACAGTTTGCGTAATAAATTTCTAGAGGTCGTATCTTGTTGAATATAGCTCCGAATTAAGTTCCGTTTGATTCTAAACCCATCTACATTTAAAGAGCTATGTCCCTGTGTAGTTTCAGAGTTTTTAGAAGATTTTGGGTTTGTTAACCGAACTGAGTAAGTCATGCATTTGTTGTACAGATTTTCCAGCTTACATGTCAATTTGTTTTATGTTGTATAGTGGTTAAATGATGACTAAATGTTGGTGTTAATGTGATGAGTACATGTTGTTTTGAAGTTTAGTTGATGGAAATGAATAGATTTTTAAAGGTGTTGTTAATGGTTGGATAGCCTACTTTGTTATCCAATGAATATGTTGTAGGTGTTGCTAAGTGTTATTGTTAAGTGTTGAATTAGTGCTAAATGTGGTATTAAGCAATGTTGAAAATCTCTACATGTTTGGAAGTGTTTGTAATGATTGGGTAACCTACTTTGTTACCTAATCAATGTGTTCTAAATGCTAACGAAATGTTGAATTGTTAAAGTGTTGAGATGTCAAATCTGATTGAGGGGCAACCTACTATGTTGCCCTCTCAAAGCGAATGTGAATGCATGATATGTGTTTAATGCGAATGCGTGATTGTGTTTGAATGCGAAGCGTTGGGTGGATACCCTTATGCGATAGGTTGCAACCTTTAGTGCGTCATGGTAGTGTCGTGTCGTGCTGGGCTGCATAGGGCTTGCCGGTAATTGCATGACTACCATGTACTAGTCCTTTCTCTTGTGTGGTCGGTGAAGGCCATGGGGAGTTGGGTCGTAGATTCGTGTACATCCGGAGTACACTAGTGGGAGAGATAAGAGATATGCGATGAGTTCATGAGGGAGTTATAAGTATCGACATCAACAAGTGTTCTAAAGCGGTATCCTTACATTGTGTTATTTAGCATGGTTGTTCTAAAGTTATTAAGCGAATGTGATTACTTGGATACTAACATGATATGTTGTGCTTACGTGTTTCAAATAGTTTTTAGGTTAAAGCATACAAAACTTCCTTTTACCCTTGTTCACTAAGTTTGTTTAGCTCACCCTCTTTAATGTATGTTACAGGTATACTCGGTATTGACTATGTGCACGAGGAAGCGGTTAATGAGCCTGATAATGTGTTCTATGTTTGATGTGTTTTAGATGTTGAGAAATAATGTTGCTAGACGTTTGATTTTGTTGTATAGAAGGTTTTTGAAGTGTGTGGGTTGTATACTTGATAATTTAACTTTCTCAAAGTCTAGTTGTTTTGTTGTACATATATAGTTGGTCACATTGGATTGTGATCACAACTAGCTAGGCTTGTTTCTTATCGCGTGTTTATGATCAAGAATGCTTTAGTGTAGTAGGGGTTGTCAACTTTTGTCACGCCCCAAACCCGGTCCATTGGGAACCAAGCTTAAGACGCAACTACGCTTATTCATTGAACGCTTGAAGAATCAAGCTTGGACATTCCTTCATCAATAATTGAAAACATACACCATACAAATGACAATAAAAGACAATAAACCATAAAACATCTAGAATCCATTCATAGCAATTAGGATAGGTGTTCATTACAAGACATATAACATACTTGGTTTCCAAGACACAAAAGTAAGTCTAGCTTATGTGATCATGATCTAACATGACCAACCATATATACAACAAAAGAAGCTAGGCTTCAAAATACAAGCCTTAGCCAATTACACAATATAAGTTCAAATGCCTTATAATACAACATAATTACTAAAAGCATAAACATTATATTCATAATCCAAATACATAAGCATAAGTCATATTCTCATTCTTCTCTTGCGCATAATCAATCCTCAGGTTCACCTGTAGCATGCATATAAAGAGGGTGAGCTAAATAGACTCAGTGAGGGACAAACGGGAGTTTTGAGAACTTTAACCTAAAAATCCTTTGAAACACATTGGAGACAACATATAATCACATTCGCATTCACATCGCATTATAACTTGAATTAAAGACATCATATAATCACATTCACATTTGCATCGTATCATAACTTGAATTAAAGACAACATATAATCACATTGGCATTTGTATCGCATCATAACTTGAATTCAACCAAGTTATGTATATTCACATTGAAAGGATACCGCTTAACATTGTTGATGCTGACATTTATAACTCCCTCACGAACTCTTCCTTTATGCGCCCGTGAGTGTACTCCGGATGTACACAAATCTACGATCCAACTCACCATGGCCTTCATCAACCACACGAGAGAAGGGACTAGTACATGATAGTCATGCAATTACCGGCAAGCCCTATGCCGCCCAGCACGACACGACGCTACCATGACGCACTAAAGGTTGTAACCTATCGCATAAGGGTATCCACCCAACACTTCGTATTGCATCAAACACAATCACGTATTCGCATTAAACACATTTTATGCATTCACATTCACTTTGAGAGGACAACAAAATAGGTTGTCCCTCAATCACATTTAACATCTCAACACTTTAATAATTCAACATTTCATTAGCATTTAGAACACATTGATTAGGTAACAAAGTAGGTTACCCAATCATTACAGACACTTCCAAACATGTAGACATTTCTTGACACCACATTTAGCACTAAATCAACACTTAGCAACACTTACAACACATTCATTGAATAACAAAGTAGGCTATCCAACCAACAACAACACCTTTAAACATCTATTCATTTCCATCAACTAAACTTCAAAGAACATGTACTCAACACATTAACACCAACATTTAACCATCATACAACATAAAACACATGGACATGTAAGATGAAAAATCTGGACAATACATGCATGACTTACTCAGTTCAGTTGACAAACTCAAAGTCCTCTAAAAACTCTGAAACTGCACAGAGACATATTTCTTTAAGTGTAGATGGTTCTAGAATCAAACGGATCTCGATTCGGAGCTATATTCACAAAGATATGACCTTGAGAAAAACATTGAGCAAATCTGTCTAGCATATTCGAGGTTCGGGAACCTACTAGAATGGCCTTAAAAGAAAATCTTAACCTCCAAATATGGAGAAACTCCCAACACAAAGTTTACTCTACAAGGAGTCTGCACCACATATCCGAAAATTAGACCATTTTAACAACATTTGATACCTCAAATCGAGCATGTAAAATCAATGCGCAGGAAAGTATCCAGATTTATGCTAAATACATTTATCTCTCTGAAAAGGGCCTAAAAGTACCAATTAACCACGAAATCTTGACATGTACCAAACATAGAGTTTGTTCTAATACAAGTCTAGTATAACATATCCGAAAATCAGGCTCATCCATAAAGCTTTACCACATCAAAACAATCATACAAAGACAGTGTGTAGACAACTCTTAACTTGTTACTTAACCATATGATCTTGCAAAATAAGCATTTATTATCAATATATAACATGATATCTACATAGAGTACAAGAAATATCTCACCTTTGGTATTTCTAAAAAACTAGAGATGCAAGGAATAAGATTGCTAGAGATGAGCTTTGCCAAAATCCAACTCTAGGTACTTCAAAATGCTAGTTTTGCACTCAAAATCCCAAGGTCTCAAAAATAGAACATATTCTCCTCTTCCTCCTCTATTTGGCTGACCCTAGCCCCTTCATCTTTCATTTTTATTGTTTTGTTTTGTTATAATGTATAATATATATGTATAATGTATATAATAGTCAACTAGTCAAACCAAGACAACTAATGCTAAGTCAATGAGGTCAAAATAGGTTGGCAAGCAAAATAACTCTATGTTTGTATGTATATATGTATGCATGGTGTAATCTATATGTGTATAGGTTAAATGCTAGTCAAATGTGAAACCAAATTCAAGTTAAATAAATGTCAAATTAAGCCAAATGTGATGGTTAAGATGTCTAAAATGCTAAAAGACTAAACACCCCTTGCTAACTTGTTCAAATTGTAATTATACCAAGATAAAAGATATTCAATAGAGAAATGACAAGTTTACCCTCCTAGGCAAATTAGATGAAATATAATTCAAATTGAAGTTAAATGCAATCTCAAATGCACGAGTAGACTCAAATGATAGAATAGGTAATTAAATGCACATAATATTTTAAATGCCAATTAAAATAGATAAATGCACATTAGTTCATGCTCCGGTCTCACAACTTTTTCCAAGTGAACGAATGTGTGTTTAGTGTATTCCTCTCAAGAATGTTGAAATGTTGTTTATATATGATGCAGGCTTTTTAGGATGTATGTTGTGTTTTCTGTGTCTTGTTGGTTGTTCATATTTTAGGCGTAATAATATCTGTGTGTCGTCACGACCGAGCTCGGTTATTTAAAAATAAAAATTGATTTTGGCTACAGATTGGCCACGACCATTAATAAAATAAAAAATAATTTAGCGATGGATTGGCTACAACTAGTAATAAAATAATTAAAAATTAAAAATTAAATTGGCTATTGATTGGCTACGAACACCGAAAAAATAAATATTTATTAATTTCTAGAACTGGATACTACATGGCTACGAACATTGAGTGTGGTTACGGGGCCCAACACTATGGACCGATTTCCATAGACATTCCATAGCTCGTCCCAATGGGGCGACGCTATGCTACGAATTTAGTTCGTAGCCTTAAGTGTTTTTTCTTGTAGTGTATGTTATGTACTTGTGCCCTTGAAGTCACAAGACAATTTCGACGTACGATTGCGTTCATGAGTTTTTATTAGGTATCCATAAGGAGTAAAGGGTTATCAAATATATGATATGGAGACTAAGAAAATCTATGTTTCTCACAATGTCATTTTCCATAAGACTCATTTTCCATTTTTCCAAAATTGTAATGTAGCTAATGGTACCAAGCTCCAAATCATTGCCAAATTAAATAAGCTGTAGCTACAATCCTATTTTCTCAACACCACCAATATGACATATTACGTGAACCATCTTGTACTGATCAATATGGTAGTACTCTAGCTCAATCCACTCCCACATCTTATGATCATAGTTCGCCAATTATGTCATCAGCTGAATTTGGTAGTAGCTCAAAGTAATGTTCCTTAATTCCAATTGACGATGTCGAGCACAAAAAATGTCCATAAAAATTCTCAAGTCGTCTTGCCGAATACGACTTTGTCTTGCCACATCTCTCTGGCCATATTCCATACCCACTCATTCAGCATACTCAACTGTATATTCTCTCCACCCATGCATTTCTTATGAAAAATTTAGTTGAGCTCACAATGCTTTCTTAGTAGCTATATATGATGAGCCAAAGACTTTTAGTCAAACAGTACATCTCACTGGAGATAGAGGCTATGGCAAAGGAAATTATGGCGTTAAAAGAGAACCATACTTGGACTCTTGAAAATCTACCTCCAAGCAAACATGCGATAGACTCCAAGTAGGTCTATCGAATCAAGTACAAACCAAATAGAACTATCGAGCGGTACAAAGCTTGATTAGTTGCAAAGGGATTCAATCAAATTGAAGGAAAAAATTGTAATGAAATATTCGCACTTGTGGAAAAATTAGTAACAGTTCAATGTCTCCTAGCGATACCTGTTGTGAGGAATTGGGAACTCCACCAGTTAGATGTAAAGAACGCCTTCCTGCATAGAGATTTAGAGGATGAGGTTTACATGAAACTGTCTCAAGGCTTTGATAAAAAAAAAGGGAGCATCGAGTGTGTCATCTCTAAAAGTCATTGTACGATTTATGCCAAGCTTCACACAATTGGTACTAGAAATTTACATCATCTTTGCTTGAGCTTGGGTTTCATCAATCACCGAATGACTACTTACTATTTACATATTTAAGGACGAATACATTTGTAGCTGTTCTTATTTACCTCTGGATGATATGATAGTTGCAATTAATGACCATATGAATACTGTTAAGCTTAAAGAGCATTTGGACAGAGCTTTCCGCATCAAAGAACTTGGAAAATTAAAATATTTCCTTGGTCTAGAGGTGGCTCGCTTTGCGATAGGCATTTCCATAAACCAAAGAAAGTACAATCTTGACATACTAGCGGAAAATGGCCTTCTAGGTTTGAAACCAAGTTCTTTTCCCATGGAATATCAACACAAATTATTCGCAAACTTGGGGATTCTTGCAGCGATCCAACTCAGTAAAGAAGATTGTTCTGCAAATTGTTATATTTGACTATTACCAGGCCTGATATTTACTATGCAATACCTATTTTAAGTCAGTTTATGCACAGTTCGCGACAACCATACATGGATGCTACGTTTAGAGTACTAAGGCATCTTAAGGGTAATCCAAGCTAAGGTCTTCTTTTACCTTTAGCAACTTCTTTGCAATTATTAGCATATTGTGATGTAGATTGGGCAGGGTACCCTACCACACGTCACTGTACAATTGGCTACATCGTTTTATAGGTATTGTTTTCTAGGTACTCCCCCATATCCTGGCATTCCAAGAGAAACATTGTGGTATCCCAATCATCTGCAGAAGTAGAATATCATAACATGACTACTGTTACGAGAGAAATCATTTGGCTTCAAAGGTTGCTTGGTGATCTTCAAGTGCAACATTCAACATTTTTTCCTCTTTTTTGTGACAACCTAGCCGCATTAGACATTGTGGCCAATTTTGTCTTTCTCGAGTGAACTAAGAACATAGAAATCGACTCTCACTTGATCTGACAGTGCATTCAATCCAAACTTTTAGCTCCTCAAGCCATATCTAAACAAGCTCAACTTGTTGACATCTTCACCAAAGCTCAAGGCACTAAACAATTTCACAGACTATTGCGCAAGTTAGGCATTTTGTTCCTCCATGCACCAACTTGAAGGGGAGTGTTTGAACTACTCGTGTCTTGATATGCAATTGTCTACCATATTTCTCGATTTAGTTTCCTCACTCATGTACAACACTTCCATACATCAAGTAGTCTCTTAACTTATGTAATACTCGTAGGCACGTTTATCTTGTATATATAACAAATTAGAGATTAGCTAATATGTTGTAATCTTTAGACTTATTAGACTAGCAAATAAATATATTATTTAAGCATGTTGTATGATCAATAGAACTTTGATCCATTGTCATTCTTACTATTCTACAAATGGGAATGGGAGATTCGACCTTTGAATTGGATCAGAGCTAGAGAAAATCAGATTCTATCTACATAATCTCATCTTTTTATTTTCAATTTCATATACAAGATTGTTAGAATATATGCCCTAAAAGTCAATAAATTATATTTTAAAAAATTGGATGATCTATTATTTATTTATTATTCATTTAATGCGGATAGTTTATTTAATTATTAAAATAAAAGTCCTTAAAATACCATTTATAAATTTTATCCTTAGGAGTAAGGATATGAGCGATAGAATCTATATTCACAAATATATTTTAAAATAGAATTTATATTCACAAATATATTCTAAAAGTTGTCCCCAATCGTATGATAAATTAATTGGGTATTAGTTTATCCAAATAGATTGGATTACAGTCTACTAACCAAATAATATGAGATGCTGATTTGGGCTATTAGTCTCATATCATTATAGTAGATGTACAAGTACTTGTTGAAAAATAAGTGACTGGAAATGACCGCTAATGCAATGAATTACATGGGCTAGTCAATAATTTGTTGTATAATGTAATCGTGAAATTAATCCTTAGACCTGAGACACCACAGTTATCTCATGTTAGGTATACCGTAATTTGTTAGTGCAATTAAGCTAGTCCTAATCATGTATTAGATAGTGTATTTAGTGGTTATGTTATATTCCGACATGGAGATCGGTGTATGTAGATACAGAATCTATTAATTAGGGATCATATGTGATTTATTAATCGAGTAACTAGAAATTCTTAACCAAGGTAGAATAGTAGAAGTCGTTCCACGGATTATTCATAAGTTACTGATTAAAATAGATTTGGACATATGATTGAGTAATAAAGTTTGACGACCCTATCCATGACTCTAGCTCAATCGGGATGGTTTAGACAGAAAGATTTGATTGCGTGAAAATTAATTTAATTAGAGGTAATCACCCTTAAGATAATTGGATTATTCTTGAAAGCTTCACATTTGGAGAGCTTATCTTAGAATTATCCTTGAATTTCAAATTTGGAGGTAATCTTAGAACTTCGTATTAAATTTAATCTAATTAAATTTATTATATGTTTTACATTTGTGTGAATAACTATGAACAAATCTACATGTAATTAATTTGTAATTAAAAAAATTTAATTATTACGTATGTTTCCTAACAAAAAATTTGTTACGTTTCTCGTGCGACTTCAAACATCTAGAAAAATAGTCTACTCTTGAGATTGTGTGTATTTTGGATTGATATAGTAATCACGGAATTTCTTTATTTCGTCTTCGTTTTGTCTTGTCCTTTGTTACTGCCCCTTTGTGCAAAAGCAGTCGCTTCTGCCACCCATGCATGACACAGGTATATACAAATCAAAAGTCAAAAATGTGGGAGAGTAGATAATGTCCAATATTTATATCACTACAAAAAAAATTGAATTTTACGAGAGATAGTTCCCCTTACCGTGTCGTCGCCAATTTGGAATTTGCGACGGCACGGTGAGGGGAAACGTCCGTCAGACATGAGGTGGTCGCCAAAATTATACCCCTCACCAAGCCGTCACCAATTTGTCAAGGGTTACAAAACTATCTCCAGCCCGTCTCCAATTCTCCCGTCACCAAGCTCTCACCAAATTTTTCGTCTCCAAGCCGTCACAACAGTTTGCGATCACCGTGCCCTCGCCAACTTAATCCGTCTCCAAACTGTCACAAAAATTATCCTCGCCAAGCCCTCGCCAACCTTTCCCGTCACCTGACCGTCACCAATGTTTGTCGTCACCGAGCACTCGCCAACTTAACCCCTCACCAAACCGTCACCAAAATTGTTATCACCAAACCCTCGCCAATATTTCCCCTCCAAAATCAGAGACGGGAGCGTCTCCCGTCACCAAAATTTTCGTCGCCAAGCCCTCGCCAATAAAGATGTTAAAATTAAAAAAGGAAAAAATATGGGCCATGTACAACCAAACAACAATTAAAACAAACTAAATATACAATAAAAGAGCTACCAAAGTAGAATTATTTTATTAACTAGTATAGATCTGAAATGCTATCTCATAGACTAATTGTCTAAACATTTGAAACAAAAATCAATAACGTGTTGCATCCCAAACATTTGAACCAAAAAACAATAGTGTGTCACGTCCCGAAAGTTCACCAAAGCCTTTAGAAGCATTAGCTCTAACACCTGAAATTTAAAGTGCTCATCTCAGTAGTGTATTCCTTAATATTGGCAATAACAATATATTTACAGTGCAATGAGCAACTCGTATAATACATTTGGGTATACAAAACCTATAATGTATTCATTATAATTGTATAAGTCCACCGTAGTGGGATGCACAGAAGCATTAGCTAAAAATGTTTACTAACCCAAGAAAATATATTCATATAACATGAAAATAACTAAAGCATTTAAAACTAGAACTTAGACATAATCACAATCAAATTTTGATGGATCCAGGAGCTTGATAACCAAAGAAGTGGTAGATGACATTGAACTTCTTTCCCTTGTAAGTTCCTTCTTTCAATAAAAATCATTTTAGAGAAAAGAGCTGATGAAAAGCAAAAAAGTCTTGTTTAAGTTCAAACATGCACAAAAACAAGTTCAATTATAGCTTATAAAATATTTGTTAGTCCTTGCAGCAAATAAACATTGATAAAAGAAATTAAAAGATCACGAAAAACTTAGCGCGATATGTTCTTGAACAATCATATGGGCAATTTTTATAATTAGAATAGCAGAATTAAAAGTTCTTTTGAAATGTCAAATTCATATAAAAAATTTAATTAAAATGTTGACAATCAAAATTTAAATTTAAATTAAATATTCATAAACGATCCTGTCTCAATCCTAGACAAACACAAACAAATTTGCTAGTGTACGTCATATTCAGTATCATAAAATCTCAGATGAGACTAGACCTTTCAGAACTTGTATATTAGGGGTTTCATCTTCTCTCTCTGTGGTCCTCATATGAAAATAAAACTTCCAGAAAGTCGAAGTCAAAATGTTTCCTTTCCTCTCTATCTATTATATTTATGATTTATGACAAGGTTGAAGCAGGATCTTCTTCATTTACATTGGTTCCTACTACTGTCCATTACCTATAATAACATGTTTTTATTATGATAATTATCATGTATACAATGTTTCTTTTCATCACTCAATTAACTATATTTAAACTAACTTCATCCCATATTCCACACGACCAGATTGCATGTAAAATTTCAAGGTCATAGGAATTATCAACTCATAAGAAATGATAGATTGTCAAAGGAAATTTGGAACATGTTTCCTGCTAGTAACATCTATACACGTCTCTTGAATCGTCCAGAAATTGCAATATAAACAATTTGGATTTTTTTATGCAAAAATTGTATCAATGATGGGTATTGAATGTTAAATAAGTAGAAAGTCTATAAAGAGGATTCTAATTTCATAAATATGTCTAAATAATACATCTAATAATTTCTACATATACTCCCTGCTAAAAATAACACACAAGATTGTATACGATGCCTGTACTAATTGGCTGCATAAATCAACATCTTTATACACCCCTAAATAAACAAGAACCTAAGGTCATTTTTCCTCATGGAACACATAACAAAGAATGCAACATGGAGGACAAAAAGTAATCATTACCTTGTGATGCTGTTTGAGGGACCTTAAACACTCTCTCATTTGTTCCGACTTTGTAACTGGCTTGACTAACAATAAGCTCTGTAATTTTTCCATGATAATAGAAATGCTTCTTTACCTCATGTTTTTGACAAGATGATATTGAGTACGAAGCATAATTTATATATACAGATCATTCCAATAAACTCAAACCTGCTTTTCCTCCACAACAGGTGCAGAAGGTTTTACAGCATCAGGATCTTCAGGTGGCAATCCAAGCTTCCCTATTCTTTCTGCCTATAAAAATCAGAGATACTTTGTTGTAAGCATACTACTGCATGTAACGAACAATTCGGAGTAGACATCCTAATTATCAGTGTGATAATACGATTAAGAAAACTATAGCTTAATCCTGCCACATTCAGCCTGTGATAAGCAACTTCACCACAAAAAATATGACCATAATAGAGAGACAGCTCAGCGTTTAAGCTACAGGGTAAAGATTGATCATGGTTTTCCAAATCAAAAGACTTATGAAGTGTAAATGCATATATTTTAATTTGATCTCAGCCTTTTCTTGTAGACAGGCATTTACTACTTTGACAACAAGCTGATTATCGGATGATTGAAGTGAGATATTAAGAAAAGAGAATCTAACACTAGGAAAAATCATCCAGACCTTGTCTTCTTCCAATTTCTGACGGATTTTTTCTCTAGGTCTTCTATCTTCCTCTTTCTCTGCTTTCCGCAAGGCGATTATACTGCAAGATCAAATCACCATATTCCAGGGTAATAAGCAAAAGTCGCTTACAAAACATACCAATGTGTATATATTAGAAGTGAAACAAACCGTTTTCTTTCATTTTCTTCCTCAATTTGCTTTGCTTCAAGAAGTTCCTTTCCATTTCGAATTCTTTCCTGAAATAAATTTAATACACAAAATTCATATAACAGTAATAGAACTATGTAGATTAATAGTGACGAGAACGGTAGAAATTTATCATGAAATTGAAGTGGGAATTGGAATATTTATCATGTCATGACCACAGGAAAAAAAGCCAACGTAAGGTGCTATATCTGCAAATTCAATCAAAAAAGAAGAACCAATAATAATATTTCTGATGAGTTTACAGTTAGAAGAAATGACAAGGAAACAAAAGGTACCTTCTCTTTTTCTCTTTCCATTCGCCTCTCTTCTTCTTCTTTCTTTTTACAAGCTCTCTCCCTGATATCATATCAAGTGATAAAAGTGAACAATTGAAATTTTAACAACAAAAAAGTGAAAACAAGTTGATGGAAGAATAGGAAGAGTGAATATAAGCGGTAAGTGAAGCTAATACATGCAGACACTGAGGAGCCTATTTCTCCTATAAAATAAAATATTTATGGTTCAAGTTACCAACTAGTATATCTTACCACAAGAAGATTTCCTATGATTCGTACTTATTATCTATGTTACCACTTGAATTATTTAAATTGCGATGATGTATCCTATCCAGCAAAATTTTATGTGCGGAACCACATGAAGATCCATTAATTTACAACAGAAACATGGTCTTGGTGAGCAGATCACATTAGTATACAAACAATTGCCAACTCCAAGACTATAGGCAAGCTTGCTGTTCTAGATTAGCTTTCCAACTTTGCCTTTATTTTAAGCTTTCTGTCTTACCTTCAAATGAAAATGAGTATCTAGTATGCCCAGATATTCATTCAGTTCCCTCTGCCAAATGGTGCTCAAAGAAGAGAGAATACTTGTTCTGCAGATTAGTAAGGAACTAAAAATAGATTACTATAATTGGGAGATGGACTGAATTACTTTTTTCTTAGAAACTCAAATACTTTTAGCCATTTACAATCTGAAACTCTAGTTGATGATTGAACAATGTTACTTTACAAACAAAGATGAAGTTTGAAAAATACTAACTTTTGTTGACCGTTGTATAGAAGATTTTGGTCAAATTGCATCATTGTGATTGCTAAATCTATCATTACATGCTTGTATTCAACAACTCAATTTTAGTGTCAAAGACCCAGGTGATTGTTATTTGTCCATCAGAACATTACTATATCATGCTAAAGGATAGTAACCAGCATATACATCGTCTCAAGATGAGTAAACACAATATACAAGGAACTCACTAAATAAAAGCACAAGGACAAATTTGATATGTACCTTAATTCTTGTGCTTTCATCTTTATCTCTTCTGGAGTAAGAGAACGTTTTGAAGCCTCAGCTTTCTTGCTGACAGGTACCTACACATTTGTCATATTACAACACATGGTAACATTCAAAATGACTTTCAAAACACAGTGCACTAGAGATGGCCGAATGAATTCAATTCTATTAATAGAGATTAGACAAATTATCCAAAGTCCTGTACCCTGAAGTTGAAAGCTTAAAATTTTCCACAATCTAAAGTGATAAAGATGCACCCCTTACATAAGTATGTCATTTAATTAAAATTGAAAATAAAAAAATAAAAAACATAACATATTAAAAACCTAAAAATAAAAATTGAAAAAAATAAAAAAATGAAAAAATTTCAAAAAATCAAAAATAACATAAAACAAAAATATAAAATGAAAAGTGAGAAGAAAATATTGTGTGTGTGTGTGTATATATATATATATGTATGTATATGTATGTATATACATATCTATATGTAAATATATTATATATATTTATATAACAAAAAACAATAAAATAAAATTACCTTATTGTTGAGGGAGGGAGGGGACTGTGGGTCGCGGGGGTGGGGAGCTGTAGGTCGCAGGGTATGGAGGTAGGGGTGGAGGCGCTACGGGGTGGGGGTGGGGTACCGTCATGGGGAAGAAGGATGGGGAATATATTATTAGTATTTTTTTTTGGTCAAGAGTTTGGGAAAGTTCAAATTTAAAAAAAAATCTGATGTCTTTTTTTTTTTTTTAATTAAAAAGCCCAATTTGGAGACGGACCAAGCTGCCCCGTCTCTAATTTTTGGAGACGGCAGCTTGGTCCATCTCCATTTTATGGGATGTCTTTTTTTTTTTTTTAATTAAAAAGCCCAAATTGGAGACGGACCAAGCTGGTCCGTCTCTAATTTTTGGAGACGGACAGCTTGGTCCATCTCCATTTTATGGCTCAATTTTTTTTTAATATGTAATTATTTTTTATTATATTATTTTACTATATCTTTTTAATATGTATTTAAAATTAATCTTAAGTGTGATTTATTATTAATAAAAAATTATTACTACTAATTTATAAAATTAGAGAACTATGTAATTAATATTTATCAAGTGAATACAAATTTTAAATTAATCAAATAATAAAATGGATACTTTTGGAGATGGTTTACAATATCATCTCTAAATAGTGACTAATTGGAGACGATTTACAATAGACCGTCATCAAATAAGCAAATTTTTTTTTTGGTTTTGTTTTTTTATTATATTTGTTTAAGGGATACTAAGAGTACTATAAAAAAATTTAATTTTTAAATAACATATTAAAATAATTTAAACTAATTTTTTTAAATTGAAAATATCTTTAGAATTATATGAATTTTTTCATTTTATCAAACTATAACGCTTAACATTACTAGTTTAATTAATTATTGTAATTAAAATCAATATATTTCATTAATAAATCTTAAGCATTAATTATTAACAAAAAAATTGATGACCGCGTACTAATAAATAAGACGTCACCACGATATCGTCAAGTTTTGTTTTGGGTGAGGGGTTGGAAACGGGAGGCGTTCCCGTCGCCAATTTTGGAGACGGGAGGCTTTCCCGTCTCCAAAATTGGAGACGGAAGGCTTTCCCGTCGCCAAAATTGGAGACGGGAGGCTTTCCCGTCACCAATTTTAGAGACCTCGTCTCCAATTTTGGAGACGTGAAAGTATGTCGTCACTATCAGTGATGGTTTGGTGACGGTTTTTTTTGACTCACACTATGCCGTCACTATTCTGTCACAAAATTGGTGTCAACATTTCCCTTCACCAAGTCATCGCCATATTGGTGACGGGATGGCGACGGCCTGTCGCAAAATCCAATTTTTATTGTAGTGATATATGATGCCATGTAACTCAATTTTTCATATTTTGAATATCGCAACTCGAACCTATAATTCTTAGTTTGCAGATATATTGTAGATATAAAAAAATAATATTTAAAATTTTTTTTAATTAATCTAAAATAGTTAATCAAAATAATTCCTCATACTTATTGCACCCGCTTATGTATACTATTTTTTTCCAATGTGGAATACCACACTTAACTGGTGAAACTTGAAGAATCAGATTATTTGATAATGACTTCTAAAGTAGCAGCCTCCATAATCCTATTCCCTGCTCCCCACCTCATTCTGCTCCCCAGTTAATAGACTATACAGTAATGATTTAGAAGTTTGAAATTGGTACTTGCGCAGTGCCAGAACACGAAGACAAAACAAGGAAGAAAGTAATTTGCCAGTCTAATTAAAATTTTCCTTTATTCTTTTACTTGTTTTATATTTGTGAGTCTCAATGTTAAGTAACCACTTCACTTACAAATTTAATATGTTCAATAATATTTACTTAATTATTTTGATGTCTTCAACACGTTTTATTTACATGCAAGCAATGTTTTTGAACTATAGACATGATAAACAGGATTATAGTGGCGATATGTGTCACGTGATTTAAGAAGATATCGGTAAACAAGTGAGAGTGGCGAAACTTGAACCAATGTCTTTTTTTGCTAGCAGACTCTAATACTATATTAAGCAACCACTTCATTTAAAAACTTAAACTGTTAAATAATATATACTTAATTAGTTTGATATATATTACTCTCCATTATTAAACATTTGTATCCCACTTTAGAAGCAAGATCGAATAGATTACAAACAATTAGTCTTGTCAATGGACTTGTATAAACTTGCTTCTGTTTTGGTGTGAGACTATACAAGATTTGTTTCCGGTCATCTTTTAGAGCACTTGTGTGGTGAAGGGTGAAACTTTGTGGTGACTAACTGACTACGCAAGTGAGAAAGAACTAAGTCTGAAATATGCTAATTTATAGATAGTTTCCATCTCTCTCACGCACACACACTTTTGCAAGAGAAGATCATAACCGTATGAGGTAATTATCAATATGTTATTGATATTCATTTCTAATCTAACTATATCGTTTCCACTAGTCAAGCAACATTGTGTCTATCTTATACTCGATACATTCTAGTGATTGAAGTTTCAAGTAGAAGTTGTTGATCCAATATATAAATGACTTATATAGCACCTAAAACTCTTTTATATGAAATGATCAGTTTAATATATACACACATACATGGATAATCCATTAGAACACTCGACCTATTATTTATTTATATTATTCTTTAGTATATGAATTTATCAAATGCAAAAAAGTAGTTTCCTGCCACAAATGCATACATCCTAAACCCGATTATATAGTAAGGGGGCAATGTTGATTTTCGAGCTCAAGATAAACGAATTTCTGCAAAGAGATAGGAATGGAGTTTGATCAATATTTGCGTAAAGAAATAATAAAGAAATTCTAAGCCATATTAGACGAGTTGAGATATAATCTTTTGCATGTATACCAACATCATATATTTCCTATTATGTTATTTTGTACATTACTGATCACAGTTTATGGGTTCTTTTCTAGAAGATAATGAAACAACTTCTATTGATCTGAAAGCTATAACCTTTGAGACCTTCTCTTTTTAAAATCGAGAATGAAGAATACCTTTAACTGCTTTTAAAGGACAGTTCAGTATACAAAATTCTTATTATAATTAAAACCGGAGACTTAAGTTTCCTTGCTTCCAAAGATTAAAAAGAAAAAAAAATATTCATTACGGAAGAGAACCACGAAACAAATATTACACATATCACGAGATAGTTTACCAGAAAGAGAGAAGACTGACAAAGAAAGTTCGTCAAGTCCATGTTTACAAAAGCAACCCCTTTGATCCTACAAATAAGGCAATTTTTCTTCACAAAAAGTAGAATCAGCAGCAACACAACTTGAAGTCAGTGGAGAACTTTGAGCATTTAATCTTCAGTGGCTGTCACAAGAAGGCCCAGTGCCACAGAAAAAGTCAATGAATTGATGCTCACCCGAATTTCCTTTCTCAATCATATGGTTGTCATCAGAAGAAGTTGAAGCAGCAGCAGCAGCAGCAGCAGAAGTCTCACCCCAAGGAGAAGCAACTGAAAAGCTAGCTGCTCTTTTTGCTTGTAAATTGCCAGTAGGGTGTACTGGAAACAGATCCAAAGTTTCTTGATTAAAGTGCTTTGCATTGATGAACTCTTCATTAACATAGCTTGAAGGCATCATTATGTTGTGCTCTTGATACCTAGGGTCTTGAACCGCACCATTCCATGACTTGGTGTTCTCTGCCATTGTTGGCCTTCGCTTGTAGCATCCAGGCAAAAGTACCTTTGGATAATGTGGACGGTATCCTCCTAAATCGCTTGGTGGCACGTAGTATGGACGGCAGGCTAATGTATAAAAACAAAATAAAAAGTAGAAAAGTTTAGGTAACTTTGCCTTTCTTTTTAAAGTATTAAATAGAAGAATAAAAGAGTAAATGAGTACTATATAAAAATGCTCGATCAAATTAGAGAATAAAATAGAGAATATGCATCATATAAGGAAAATGAAATCCATTCCTTTAATAAGGCAGCAAAAACTATTGAACTTAAAGGGACAGGAAATGGAATAGTTGTTATGGGAACGAACAATATACGAGGAAAGAATAATATTAAAAATATTTGTAATCAATTAAGGCAACAATATTAAAGAAAACAGAAATCCTACATAGGTCACCTTAAATAATCTGTGATTTTAGTCTCAATCAAGCACCGTGGCTTGTATAATTCTTCCACATTAGGACATTTTAATATACTAATAAGCAATTAAGAAATAAAACCATGGTAGAACATCAATGTAAAATGTACTACTGCTTGAAATAAAGTTAGCCATCCCACATATCGAAACCCTACGCATGACCAGGCTTTCTGGAACATCCCAATAACTGAAGACAAAAGATTCATATGATAAAACATAAGTAGAAGGGCCTCCGCTTGAGCCTCTTCATAAACAGTCATTATAATTATATTTTACCGGTACCATAAGGGGCCAAACTCAGAAAAAAAAAAAAAATAGTACCAAAATTGATTGGTATTGACGAATCAAAATTATCTATAATTTTCTCAAGAGGTCAATATATATATACCTAATGATTTTCATGAAATCACATGTAGATGGGCACAAACTCTTAAAATCATATATATAAATACCTAACGATTTTCATGTTCCCTTTTATATAAAATAACATCAAATAGCTGCTTCCATATGATAAAATAGACTGCTTCCACCCTAGATTGGGGGAGTATTAGTTTATGCACTTTTTGCTGTCATAAAATAAAAAAAGAAAAATTATATGACACAGAAAAAGAGCAAAGGAATAAATACCACAGAAAAAAGAGCAAAGGAATAAATACCTACTTTTCCAAATAAACTCAAATAAGGATGGAGCAAATGAAAAGGTGATAAACTCTTCAGGTGTCAGACAACATAATACTCATATATGATGAAGTCAGGCATGTTGATTTATGAAGTGAAAGAGATTATCTAGTAAATGCAAGAAACGAAGAGAAATCACAAATTAACCATTCGGCCAAGTTGGATAAGGAGGAGGAGCTCGATGAAGAAAGCGATTGAAATGAGCTATGTTCTCTTGCTTTTGCTTCTGCCTTTGCCTTGCCTTGTGATTCTGAAACCAGTAGAAAACGTTCTTTCCTTCTATGTGGCCAAAAGCCCTGAGCTTACTAGTAATCTGCTGTATTTGTTCAGCACTTGGGGTTCTTATTCCTTGCTTATACAAGTTCTCAAGCAAGTCTATTTGCTCCTTTGTAGGGTTCCACCTTGAACCCGAAGGACCACCATTAGAGGTAGACATATCTATATTATCACTCTCCATTTTCAAACACTATCACAACTCAAAGGGCTTGAAGATTGTAATAGCTAGCCAGCGAGCGAGAGAGAGAGAGAGAGAGAGAGAAAGAGAAAGAGAGAGAGATGGTTGGTTTACATGTTGCATGGCTTTTGTGCACTTATATAGGGATAGACAAAATTGCCAAAGCAATCACATAGATAGACGCGTTAGTATATTAACATTGTAGAGAGAAAGAGTCAAAACAAAAGGGAGAGAGAGCTTAACATGCGTATTGTTTTTGGTGCTGAATATCTCTGAAAACATGGCGGGTAGCGGCTAAGTGAGGCTGGTTTCGTCCTCGTATGAGTGAAATCCTACATGCATTAATTGACGGAATTGCCCCTATAAGTCGAGTGTCTCGGGAAAGAAACACAATGACTAGATGTAGGATACGCCAGGGAAAGTTAGGAGGGGCATATTTGGGAATTAGAGTAAAAGACAGCCGGTTGGGTTGTAAGGTGTAGAGTTAGGGCTAGGCTTTGGGAATTGAAGAAGTAGTAAGACTGCTGGTTTAACTGCAGAGAGATGAGATGAGAGGATTATGAATTATTATCACTTAAAACGTCGAGGAAAGGATCGATGGTCCTTTGGTGGTGTGGATGGGTTATATAATAAAAATCACAATTTGCCATGCATCTCTTGGTATGATCACTAATCATAACTTGAATTTGCATCCTATTAATCTTGTGCCTTTATATGAGAAGTGGATTTAAGATTCTTACTAGAGATTTAATTGTATAATTTAATACTTAATATATCAATAATTTTTTTTAACGAGAGTTGTATTAATCTCTTAAATTAAAAATACTTTTAAAATATATCAATAATTTTTAAAAGAATTTTGAGATGATGTTATCTTTACTTATTGATTGAATGTCTCCGCCCTTGCTCCACATGTAGCTTAGTTGAGTTACAGTTTATATATAAGTGATTTGTCCCACGTATTTGCATTAATGATAAAATATATATATATATATATATATATTCGTATTGAAACAATGTTTACAAATGAAATTCAGTTTTTTTTGTTTTTGTTTATCATAAAAGGATGCTCATGTAAATAAATACATATGGAAACTTTCTTGGCATCTTTATATTGCGTATTTTTCAGGGTTAAAAACTTGGAAGTTCTATAACTTTATCTCAATTTGAAAATTCTCTTCTGTTAACGGCATTCTTATTGATTTTTTCAAAACCTTATTGGCTTCTCATGGCTTTAATAGGAGTAGAAATTAATATAGCCACCCTAGTATCCTCAGATATCGTGCATAAGCAGCAACTGAAATTTAATTCTAAAACAAGACAATTAATTTAATTATTGTGGTATGGGTTTTGGAATGAGTGGGAGTTAATGGTTAGGAGTTATCAACGTTCAAATATATTAAAATCTTGTGTGGTTAGTTACTTGAAGGTGGCTGGCATTTTCATAAGTTCCCTATACTAAATTTCTTTTTGCTTTTAAGTGTTTCTTTTTTTTTTTTTATTAAGAAATTATAATTCGAACTCAAAATCTTTTATTATACTAGATCATTACTCAGTCATTTTATTCAATTCTTTGGTGTAGCGTAAAGCCTTTTATACAAAACATTCGGTAACTTTATTCTCAAATAATCAATATCTTATGAACAGACCTGGCCCAAGCTATGGTAGTTTGGGCTTGTGCTCAAGGCCCCCTTATCTTGGGGGCCCCAAGATAAAAATAATAATAATACTAACTTAGTAAAAGAATACCAAACGATCAGCACTTAATCGATTTTTGAACTATTGAAGACCTCTGTAATCAGAATCATACGATTCGTGATTCGAATTGTATGATTCGATACGATTCACTAAAAAAATGATACGAATTGGATAGGAGAATCGTGAATCGACGTGAATCGTAAGTGAATCGGTAACGAATCGTTAGTGAATCGAACGATTCACTGAATCGTTTGTGATTCGGGTCAAATTTTTATTTTTATTTTCTTTTTAAAACCCAAAATATTTCAAAGTAGATAACAAAATAAGCCCACTTTAGTAAAAAAAAGGGACACAAAACTCGTAACTGATTGGACCACTTGTATTTACAACAGCTTTTGAGCACTAGTTTGGGCACTTGTGAAATGTGATATTGTTCCGACAAAAAATAATAGTGTGATATTGTGATATTGTGATGCATAAATTGTTTGGGCTACTAGGAACAAGTGAAGTAGTGAACAATCTAGAAAAATAACAAAAACATATATTAATATTAATTCAAATAAAGAATCTCAATTAAAAACTGTTAATAAAAACATAATATGTCAACTAGCAACTAGTTTCAAATTTGTGACCGAATCGACACAATTCACGATTCAATTCGATTCACGATTCAAAAAAATTACATTTCGATGCACCATACGATTCACGATTCGACAACTATGTTAAAGACCCAACTATTGAAGGTCAGCACTTAAACGCTTTTTGTTTATTGTGATATTAATTTTGCATATAATATAAGAAAGCAGGACTGTTCCAAGAAAGAAAGTATAGAGGTATACATTCAACTCTTTTTATTTTTATTTTTTTATGTGATAAATTTTAATATTGTTTACATATTTATATATATCTTAACTTGAAATAATTAATTTTTTTACTTTTATTTATTTATTTTATATTAATTGTTCTTATATGCAATAGACTTAATAAAGCTTAATTATTAAGGCCCAAGAAATATATTGAAGAAAGACTTAATAAAGAGAAAGAACATTGGAGAAATCTCCTTTTATTTGTAGTGATTATTTTAGTAGAAAATTTTAAAAAAATTTTATTAAAAAAAATTTAATTATTAAGACTTCTATTTAAATAATCGCTTAATATCTTTAAATTATTTGAGACGTCACTACTTATGAAAGGCTACCACTGAATGTGGCAAAATGGAAAAGCTTAATGTAGTTATAATGCCTAATAATTTCTTTTTTTTCTGCGTTTGCAATGCCTATAAGTTTTCTTTACCATATCAAAGAATCAAACTTTTAAGAAGTCAACTGAAGGGGTTTGGATGTGTACTGCAAGCGGCTGAGATGATAACTACTCTACACGCAATATGAAATGATTACGGCATGCAAATTACCCCAAATTACAAAATATATTGTGCCGATTTTCAGGTGCCGCCACCTATAAGGCGCCGCATCGTGAAGCTCACCTCCACACAGTCCCCCACCAATTCTGCTCGGATTTTTGGCACCGAATTCGACGCGAAGTAAGCCCTACTGTCTCTCTCTCTCAAAGTTTGTTTGATTGTCAGCATACGACAAAGTGCCTGATGCTTTCTGGCTTTAGCTGGAAGGTACAGTTTGACTTACTAACTACATGATCCGTTGGAAAAATGAATTAGTAAAAAATATTAGAACACTGGGATGGGTATTCTTCTACTTTTTATTAAAAAAAGTGGATTAAATTTTTGAAAAGTATACTTTTCAAAGGAAAAACAAAAGAGCTGTTGTTTAGCATTTGTTTGTAGTCACATAATAAAGGTAAATAGCATCATAATCTTTTATGATTTGTTGAAAGTTTACAAGATTTTCTGTATTTTTAAAATTGTAATAAAATTTTCTGTGGTTTAAAAAATATAGCACTACAGTTCCTTTCGTAAAAAAAAACTATTATTTTTATCAGAGAGTATATTACACGCGCGTTAAATACAATTATTAATATTTTTTGACTTAAATTGTTACTTGTTTGAACAAAAAATACCCTTATATATTTTTTTTTCCTTTCCTTTTCTTTTCTTTTTCTCTCCATCCATTCTTTTTACCAAAAGAATTTTTTTTTTTTTAAATTTATAAAAAAAGTCATCTTCCTCACCCCTCCCCCACCTACCCACCCACCCCCTCTTCCCTACCCAACCCCTGTCGGGCCCCCTACCCCTCTCCCACCCCACCGTCACCCTCAACACATACCTGCATCTCACTATCCCCTCAACACATTTAAGGCAGAGCTGTACTATAATCATTCTCTTGGCATGCGTTATAGTAAGGTGTGATGGATTCCTATTTTCATTGCAATATATTACAGTGAATGCAAAACTTCCAATAGTTTTACTAGTAACTAAGGATCATTTGTAGGCAAATATATGTTCGTATATACACATTTATATACACATATACATACCCACGTGAAAAAGGTTCTATCTCGAAGAGCAACTGCTTTAAAATTTCAATACTGTCAACCCCGTCAGCACCCCTACTCCACCTTGCAATTCTTTTTTTTTTTCTTGAATTATAAATATGTATAAATAATAAATATACATTCATATATATATACATATTTTTTGGCTTAATATGTATAAACAAAAATGAAAAAAATAAAAGAGAAAAAAGAAAAAGAATTGAGGGGCATTTAAGTCTTTTTAGACAATTCAGTTAAGTTTGTTGACAGAAAGGTGGGGATAGGGTACGTGTGCTTGTTTTCAGAAACACAGGCGGTTTTGGTGCACTTTTAAAAATACAGGGGGACCTGTGCACTTTTGGCAAACTATAAGGTGCTATTTACCCCATAATAAAACTGATAAGGTAGAAATCAGCTTCTTCTACTCCAAGCAATAAAACTTGCAAAAAGTAAGAATTTCGAGGTAGTTTTTTGTGATACCTTCGACGGTCAAGTCAGTTAATATGTCTGAACAATAGCTAAAAAAATAAGAACTTTAAAGGTCTGTTTGGATTGAGGGGAGAAAATTTAATAAATGAGAGGTATTATAAAGGAGATGATTAAATCATGTTTGGATTGGATAATTTGAGGGAATGAGAGTATTATAAAGGAGTATGAATGTCTTTTGTTTGGATTAGAAAAAAAATGGAAGGGAGAAATGAATTTTATGTGTAAAATGAGTTTCATAAAGGAGAGTTACTCTCTCTCCCCTCTATTTTACCCCAAATTGAACGGAGAGAAAAAGTGAGCTTGGGAGGGGTTGCTTTGACCCCTCCCTTTACTTCCCCCTTAGAAAACTTCCAAACCAAACAAAGGAAGGACTAAACTCCTCTTTTACTAAACTTCTCCTTCCCTCCATTCCCCTCAATCCAAACACACCCTAAAGGTCTGTTTGGATTGAAGAGAATGAGGGGAATGTGAGGTAAGGGGAGAGATTAAAAAGTTATCTCCCTTGTTTGTTTTGGAAGTTTTCCAAGGCGAAAGGAAATGGAAGGGTTATAGCAACCCCTCTCAAGCTCACTTTTTCTTTCCCCTCAATTTAGGGTAAAATGGAGGGGCAAGAGAGTAAGTCTCCTTTATGAAAATCATTTTACACGTAAAATTTATTCATCCCTTCCATTTTCTTCCTAATTAAAACAAAAGACACTCATACTCTATTATGATACTCTCATTTCTTCAAATTATCTAATTCAAACATGATTTAATCTTTTCCTCTCCTCTCCTTTATAATTCTCTCATTTTCTCTCCTTCAATAAATTTTCCCTCCCTTAATCCAAACACACTAAGAGAGTAGACATTTTAGGAAAATAAGTTACTTATTTGTGATGGTTGGGGTGATCATATTTATATTGTTCAGGAAAAAAAATTTTGGATTACGCGGGAGGGTCCCGCAATCTCCCGAGCTATCTCTAGGAAAGTTTCTTGAAGGGAATATTTCCAAAGGAGAACGCTCAGAGGTTTGTCTCTGAATACCCGAGCACATTTGAGGTCGGGGGAAGTGTTGAATTATCTTTTAAGCTCTGCCTTATTTATTTCCTAAGCTACAAAGTGGTCAGTTAAATTAGGTTGGTTGAATTTATCCCTATATCATTTGCCCCCCAATTTTCTTAGAACTCAAGCAGAGGTGTTAGGAAATTGTAGCCCGATCATATTGATAGACTTCCTATTAGATAAATTAATGGACTGTCGATTATAACTTTATCACTTCGATTTTCGTGCATTGTCAGTTTGTCATAATGAGATGTCGTAACGTATCGTCTTTTGAGGATATGACTATTCATACTCTGAGATTCCCACGGTCATCACCTATATATAATAGGTTCATTTCTCCTATCACACATTTATGCTATCTTTTTCTTGCATTCTTCCCTCATTTCTTTCCGTAGCATTTTCTTTGAGTTCGGGCTTTTCCACCTCAGTTCAAGATTCTTTTACGTCTCTAGGTATGTTTTCTTTTCTCGTCCCTTTTTTACTCTTATTTTTTTATACCATGTTGAGGTTAGTTAATAAGTCCAATTTTAAGAATATGTCAGTCTATTCTTATGACCACAGGGATAATGATGTTAGGGATAAGTGGTTTTGAGACTAGGTCAATCCGTTCTTACGATCATGGGAATAACGATGTTAGGGTGATGAAAAAGGTTTCACAAACGTCAAGGATTTCCAATTCTAGAACTTCTCCTTAAGCTAATCTAGAAGGTTTAAAGCTGTACGTCGGGCCAATTCCTGAGGAGGTTCATTTTGCCCTTTGGAGATCTAACCCAGTAACTGAGTCTCCTTTTGGATTAGAACAAACCACTTTAGGTACGCCCATTGATGGTAGTGGAGGTCTAACTTTATAATCTCTCTCCTCAAGAGTTGGGAAACGTATATTTAGGTGTCATAAGAGATCTAGTTATTCCACTTCTGCCGAGGAGAATAAAGTTTTGAGTGATGGAGCCATTCCCCAGGGTTATTCTCTTAAATTGCCTGATCACAATGAGATAGATTGTTATCCAAAACCTGGAGAGGTCACCTTTTATCACGATGTTTTAATTCCACTATTTCCTATTTCCCATGCCCTATTACATATCTGAGATCTTCAATCATTACAATATTAGTCTAGGTCAGCTAGTACCTAACGGTTAGCATATAGTGATAGCTTTATATGTTTTTGTTAAGGAATTCAGCTTGACACCTACTAACTATCTTTTTCGCCGCTTCTTCCAAACTAAGCCAACCCTAAAAGGAAAAAGATGATATTATTTCTCAACTTAGAGTAATTGTGCTATCTTCAGGAGTGACTGATCTCTCATCAAGGATGACACCATAGGTATTATTGTTTCGAGTCCCCGAAGGAGTGGGAGGTACTATTTTAAGTTTCCCAAGATGACCTCGATATGCGGCCTTACCCTCATTGGTAACTCGTAAGGGATAACCAGAGGGAGGAATCCCTTGTTATGCCATTCCTAATCCTTTTCCTAGATGAGCCAAAAAACTCTCTCGATGCAAGCATATATCTCCTTACCCCGAGGTGGGTACCCATTTCCCTTTGCGGCCTGATCTGAAAGAACTTTTATGTCATCTAAGATATTGAAAGCATTAGAAGAGCTAGCCTCCCCCGACCTAGACCTAGACCTAGACCTAGACTTCAGAATAGAGGAAACCTCATCAAAATTTAAATTAGAAGGGATTGGAATACCAGCTAATTAGTCAACTAAATAGGAGTTACCGGATACTGAAGGTATAACCTCTACCTCAGAACTTGAGGACTCTTCTTGGTTTTTTGTATCATACGAGTGAATAGACTCTTTTTGGGAATCAGAGTCAGGAAGAATACTATACCTCTCCATGATAAAGTATAAAAGAAAAGGGATGATAAAGAAATAAAAACCATGTACCCAATTTTAGGAAAGAAACTGAGAAGACAGCTCGGGAAAGAATAACCGAGAAAAAGGCTTGATGTATAAAGGAAAACAGGGAAAGCCTGAGGTTACAAGTCAAAGTGAATAATGTAGCAAGGAAACAAAGTCAGAAAATGGTTCAAGGATATATGTGAAATGAAACGTTATATCACATGAATCAAATTCTATAATTACAAGAATAAGGCGGAAACACTCATGCATTGATCTTTAAAATGAATAAAGCATGAAATAGCTACTTGAACATCTAAACAGTTCATAGTTTAATTCTAAAAACAAATAAAGTTGTTAGGAATACCTTTATTGCGAAGAACGAAAAAATAAAACTTCACCTTTGTTGAAGAACAATCCCGATTAAAAATCCCATAGAAGAATGCCGAATTCCAAGTACTGAATATCAAATACTGAGTAAACGCTCTTCATACGACTCAATCACGAGTTTGATATCATGCCAACTTCATTATTATAAGATGACTCCCAGTGGGTCATCTCCATTCTCTATCATTGCTCTGCATCTTCTTCCAACAAGAATCCCGCCAAAACCACATTTCTCTCATCATCATAATTAAGAGCGGCATATATCTTTTCAATCTTTGCAAGCCATACCTCGACCTCATCGTCATCGAGCTCACCTACGAACTTAGGAGGTCCATAGTTCAAGAAATCCTTCAATGTGCCATCCTCATTTTCCCTATTATTGCCCACTGCTCCAGTTGCTTGGTTCTCCAAGATCCGACTCATTCTATCCACGACAGTTGCTACCATGCCAAACATCTCCCTATCAGGATTAGCTTGATCACTACACTTTGTTCCTTGAGTCCCAGTGTTCCTGTGAGTACTAGGCCCTGCCATCTATAGGTATGGATGTCACTCATGGTTATATGGTATGTATGCATTATGTGAAATATAAGTTATATGACATGTATGCATGATATGAAACAAGAACACATGTCCTAACAATACTTCTAATCATGCAAATTTATAATTATATCCAACACATGTATTTTATATAAGTAAGAAATATTTATGGCATGATAAACACATAAGATTCACTCAAGCACACATAAAATTCACTCAAGCACGCATAATATATAAGTTCACATAAGCACATATAAACACCCAAGCATGTTCCCATCCTAGGTCTCCTACCCGCAGACCAGGGGTTCTAAACCCAGCTTACGTCTAGCCATCTAGCTAAGCACTGATATCACTCTGTCACGACTCCATTTTCCTTAATTGCTAAAACGGTCTCTGATACCATAGTAGTGACAGGGAATTAAAATTTAAGCGTACGTATCCTCAAGGGTTTTGGAGTCGTAATGCCATGGGTTTAAGAAGATCACTCATCCTAAATCCGTTAAGGCACAAGACAATAGCTCGAGCACTATTAACCATATAGTAAAACATCAAACTATGTAATACACCAATTCTATAACAAACATTATACAAACTTCATCACTAATAGATAATATTATAACCACCAAGTACATATTACAAGACCTGGATTCGATAAGTTACTTCATATAGGTCCAACTACTACAACTAGGCCTCGAAAGAGTGACGTATTAAGTTAATTACATAGTTAAGTGCCCACAAGGTTAACACATTGCATCAAATAAATCATATGTCTAGCTCATTCTATTACAACAAAAGGTTAACCAAAACGAACAACTACTCACAAGCTCCAGCCCCGAACAACCTGTAATGGTGGAAAAGAGGGGTGAAC
Organism: Ehretia macrophylla; assembly: GCA_037974665.1. NCBI lineage: Eukaryota > Viridiplantae > Streptophyta > Magnoliopsida > Boraginales > Ehretiaceae > Ehretia > Ehretia macrophylla. Next base: position 54,380,716 of record CM075780.1, on the reverse strand, counting down.
TAATCCTACGTATAGCTCAGTGAGGATGGAAAATGAAGGGTTTTTACAAAGGTTTTTATCTTTTCGTAATCAATTTGATAAAACATGCTATGCACACAAGAATTTACAAACGAGAATACAAGATATACAATCAAGATTCAATAACATTTAAATAACCTAACTCCTCCAAGCTATCATTGTGTCTTTGACCCGGAGGAAGATCAATAAGTCTTGAAAGAGAATGAATAAATACTTTGGTAGGCGAGATATACTAGCAAGCCTTACCTCTGACTGGAGGTCTCGTTACTACCTCGGTAGACGAGATATACATGCGAGCCCGTTGATGCCCGGAGGTCTCGTTATTACCGCATTCATTAATGGTTACAACCGACACACTTAAACAATTCAAATGCATTTGCAATTACCAATAGCATAATAAATATTCATATAAACATTTTGTTTACAAGTTCATTTAGTATTAACACATAATAATGAGGACTTGCAAGTGGCTACTTAAACAACAACACCTACCAATAGCATACACTAGGTATACCAAACAACTCCAATGCTTCTGCATTAGCCTAACTTAGGAGGTTAATTTTCCAACATTCCCGAACTCCAATTAATCAGATTTTAGTATATAACTGAAGCTTATCGAATGTAGATAGTCCTGGAATCAAACGGAACTCAATTCGGAGTTGAATTGACCAAGATATGGTCGTTTGAAAAATGTTGCGTAAAGTTGAAAATCATCCGGTCGACTGATCCAGACGACTGGAGTCGACCGGATCGACTAGACCGGATCTTGAGTAGTGATATCCGGATGACTGATCCGGTTGATTGGAGTCTACCGGATCGACTGGATTTGACAGAAACACATCGTTTTTACTTGATTTTCTTGCTATAAACTCATTCTTCCAAGTTCAAACCAAGTAGGCAACTTAATTCAACCTTAAACAATATTAAACCACAAGTTTTCTAGCTCCTAATATCACACAACTCAAGAACAACACCAACTTCTACCAACATTCAACTTGGCACTCAAGTTCAAAACTCCAATTTCCATTCTTCCTATCTACCAACAACTCAAGCATATCTTACCCATAAATTACTTCACATAATTAATGCCACAACATATCATAATTAACCACAAGTTCTAAAGGCAAATTCAAAGTAAGAATAGCAATACAACCAATTCTTGAAACTCTAGATGATCAAGCTAAGTTCAAATTAATGAAACAAGCTAACATATACTCATCATCATGCTTTATATGTTCTTACAAAACATTTGGAAAACTTTATTCACCTTGTTCTTGAGTTCTAGGAGCTAGAGAAAGCAAGAGATGTGTTAAATCTAGCTAGGAGATGCAAAGAAAAGCTTGAACTTGGCTTGGAGATCCTTGTTTTCTTCTTCTTTTCCTCTTTCTTTCTTCTTCCTTCTCTTTTTTCTCTTGATCGTGTGGTATGTGTTGTGTGATCTGATGTGTGTGTGTGTGTGTGTGTTGTAGTATTTTGTTTTGTGTGTAGAGTGTGTTGTGTGTTTTATGTTAGGTAGAAAATATCTAAGTGACTCCAATGACCAAATTACCCTCCAATACTAGTTTGCCCTTCTAGTTATGATTAATTAATTAATTACTAGTCTTAGCCCAATAGTGTTAAATTAATTCCATACGATGTCTAAAATACCAAAATGCACGTAGTGAACATATTTGCACGTAGAACGATGTAAGTGCATGTAAAACGATACAAACACTTTAATTGATGTAAATACATATTAATTAATATGAATGCATACTAAATGATACAAAAATATATGAAATGCTATAAAATGCATACAGGCTCTATACTGGCTCAGTACGGGATCTCACATATTATCCATGAGAGATTTAAGAAATGTCATTTATATATTGGGAATTCGTATCTATAGGGATAAAACAAATAGATTAATTGGCATATTTCAAAGCCTGTACATAAAAGGATCTTGAAGAAAGTTCAAGATCAAAAGTTTTTAGAAGGGTTTATTGTCTTTGAGATATAAAACCCCCACTCTCTAAAAGGTTGTCTCTCCAAACTTTGAAGAGAGATATTACATGGACAAAATGTCTTAAGCTTCAGTAGTAGGTGATCTCGTGTATACTATCATATGTACAAAAGGGGCCTGATACTCGAGAAGTTGTAAGTGTTACAAGCAGATATCAGTCTAATCCAGGCGAGGGACACTGGATTGTCGTTAAAATATATATCTTAAAGTACTTGAGAAGAACTAAGGATATATTTTTGGCACATGAAAATGGTAAACTTCGTTTTGACGGATTTACCAACTCAGATTCCTAATCTGATATAGGTGTTAGAAGGTCTACATTAGGGTTCATTTGCCATGGTGAAGTATTGAGTTATTGAAAGAGTTTCAAAAACAATCTGCGTTGTTGATTCAACCATAGAAGTTGATTATTTTGCAGTATGTGAACCTACAAAGATAGTTATTTGTTGCATATGATGTTGTGAATAGGGCAGTTTAGATCAATAAGTTCATGATAGAACTTCTAGTGGTTTCTTTCATTGAGTTGCTAATACTTTTGTATTGCGATACAATGGAGCTATTGTACAAAGCTATTGAAACCCAAGTCTCACAAAGATCTAAACATATGGAAAGATTGTTTCCATACCATTCGAGAATTTGCATCTCGTATTTACTTTGCAGAAAATGGCTTCATTTAATAACGTAACTTATCCACTTACCAAAGCTATAAGTTAGTCACAACTAGGTCATCGTATTGAGAAGATGGGTATAAGATACTAGTGTATGTTACACTTGTAACACCCCGATCCCTCACGAGACTAGAGCCCCGATCTAAAGCCCAAGGTCACGAAAAATAAGGGTAAACGGACGGAGTTTTCCCTGTTTATAGGATAATCCAAAACCTGTACACAACAATGATAACCTCAAAACCATAATTCGCCCTCCTCCATAACTCCCAACTACTACCATTACAAGAAAACAGCGCTCGGGCTACGGAATTGGGCGACGGATTTTTTCCGTAGTAAATTGGCTACTGCCAGGCTACGGATTTGCTACGGGAAAAAAATTATGTAGCCCAGCAGTAGCCAACTTAGGCCCCATAGAAATGGCGACAAAACTTTGCTATGGATTAGCTACGGACAATAATTTCAATTAATAAAAAAAATAAAAAATAATAGTCCGTAGCCTAGCCGTGGCCAATTTGCTACGGACTAGCTACGAATTATTTAATTAATTTGGCAAAAAAAATCATAAAAACGTCTGTAGCCATGCAGTGGTCAAATAGCCACGGATTGGCTACGAACTATAAATATTAATCAAAAAATGTTTTAAAAAAATAAATAAGGATATTTTAATTAAATAGGAAAAAAATAACAAAGTCTGTAGCCCAACAGTAGCCAATTGGCTACTGCTAGGCTACGGACCTCAACAAAAAACGGAGTTTTATCATTTTTAATTTGAATAATGGAATTTTGATTGTACTTACAACGTATTACGCTTCACTTGAGTTGTAAATTTTTCAAATAAAAATAAACTTGGTCCGTATTTTTATTAATGTGCGTACTTTTATAGAGAAATCAATTGCCGTTTAAATTGAACTTATCATGTTCTCACTTAACATTGTGTTAATGTTAATAAATGTTCAATCTAGGAGTCGAAAAAATGTCACATCGTGTCTAAACTTATAAACAAGAAAAATATGAAGATATTAACATATTTTAATTCGTTGTTCCTACTTATTAACAAGTTAGAATACATATTATTAGTTTTCTGTAGACCATCTGTAGTCCTTAGCTACGGATGGGCTACGGAATTGGACTCGGGGCTACTGCTGCGCTATGGACTGCAACTCTTCCGTAGCCCAGCAGTAGCCAATTGACTACTGCTAGGCTACGGACTTCAACAAAAAACGGACATTTATCTTTTTTAATTTGAATTATATAATTTTGATTGAACCTACTGAAGGATCGATATCCTGGATTGCACATATAGAATAAAAATTTTACAGCGGAAGATAGCATGAAATACAATTTTTCATAGCATATATGACATTCATATGTGTAGTCAATCCCAATACTTGCTATTTATGCAATATACATCTCAAACCAAAGGTAATACAAGAAGAGAACAATACCTCTTGAAGACCAAATGTTAGAATCATTTGGTGAAACTTTGAGAACTCCTTGAACCTTCCACAAGTGTAGAAGTCCTAGATTGTCCACCTAGTAATTTGAAAAAGTATTTCCTCCTCCTTGAGTTGTTGTGCTAGCAAACTCCTTGGAAGATTCATGGACAAGAACACTTCTCTCTTTTGAAAGATTACTTAAAACTACTCTTAGTTTAGTTGTCTTTCCAAGTCTCAATTTAATTCAAGATGACAAAGCAAAATGAAGAACAAACACTTATGTTCTTGCAACTCACTTTGTGTATGTATGTGTGGCTGTATTTTTCAGAAAAGATAAAGACTTCTAAAACCATTTATTTCTCTTTTTTTGGTCGTGCATACACATGAGGATGAGCAGAATTTTCTCTCTTTTTTTTCCTTATTAGCCGTGTATTGCTCACCACAATTGAAGAAGTTTTTGTCTTCTTTCTCTTGCTTTGACCGAGAAGACACAAGACAAAGAGACAAGGCTTTTTTTGTTTTTCTCTTTTCCTTGATTCATGCAAAAAGAGCAAAATGAAAATGCTTTGTCTTCTCTTGCTAGTCTTGACCGTGAAACACAACACAAACACAAATACATTTGTCTTGCAAGTTGTTTTCTCAAAACAAGTTGCCATTATTTAACACTTAAATAAAGCCTACAATTGTTGACCAATTTCAACCTTTGGATTACAAGATGGATGGATAAGATTTTAATCTTGGTGCTTTGTGTTTATTGGCTAATACTTTGCCGCATCAACATGTTGGCAACCAATAGGAAGAAATCATATTTTGCCTATTTGCATTAAGCACCCAAAACTTTGCCAATCTTACAAATTTGCCCCATTAACTTTTAATGGTTGAGACTACAATTATTAACTCCTTAATAATTTATTAGAGAAGATGATTCAAGTCCAAGCAAGACTTAATCTTCTTGCTAATATGGTGTGACTTTCTAGGTTCATAGCCAAATAGCACTAAGGAAACATTAAACACCTTTAATATCAATCTGGTTCTTGATTTGTTTCAAGAATTTCTCATTTAATTCTTGAAACACCCTTAAGGTCTTGAGTGACGTCTAGCAACATATCAAGACAATTTATAAGGCAATGAAGTAATCACGTAATGAACCTATTTATAGTCGCCGATTACCATGCAATCCAATCCTTCCATTAATTGTCCTGTTGAGCAAGAACCATGATTCGATTAAGTTCATAAACTCGATACTATGCATAGATCTAATTGGTGTAATGAGAGATGACACAAGGAAAAGCCTTTCTCCATCATTCATACCTTGGCCAAAGGTTTCCTCACTAAACAACCAATCTTAGATAGCATAGGACATCGCCTTACGTCGGAGGTTAATAGATCCTATCTTGGCCACTACATGTCAATCACTATACCAGACGAATGAAATTGCGAGAGGATGTATCTCATCTCGTTTGTCGAGACAGACATTATCCAAACGCTTGAATCAAACCCCAATACATATGACAGCCGTAATGTCTCAAGTCTAAGGATTATATGCACAATCACAACAGATAATAAATTATTAATCTAAAGTCATGTAATTTGTTATTCACGCCACATTCAGTGAACTATTTATCTAATAGTCACCCACAAGTTTGTTAGTCACATCCCTATGCTATTATGCCACGTGGCTCACCATCCTTTATCATTAACATCCCTATATTAATAACAACACATGTGATAGTCCGTAATAGATTATTGAAGTCCCGATCAAATAATTTAAGGACTATGAACACTTTAATTATTTATCATATTAAGGAAATACGCCAACATATTCAAAACGCTTTTAGAATATATTCCTCTAATGAAAATACTAGGGACTCATTCATACACGTAAAGAAAGAGAATATAAATGTCCTAATTATGTCAATATGTAAACGAACATATAAACATTAATGTCATAAGTAAATGTCAAAATGCCCCAATATATGTGTTGGTCCTTAATAACCTAAAAGGGGGAGGGGGGTGAATTAGGTTGTTTAGGCAAGGTTAAGCAATTTAAAATTTCTTTATATGGAGGCAATGCCAAGTAAGGATTGAAAAGACACTAGAAACTCTTGTAGGCGATTTATCAAACACTTGGTGAGCATATGAGTATTTAACACTAAATATGCAATTGGAATTTCAAGGTAGAATTTCAAATAGATATCTTCTACAATTACCAAGCAATTAAGATGAGCAATGTCCACACGAAAGTAAATAACTTGAAAATAAAGAGAATAGAGTAAGATAAATCAAACACGATGATTTTCAAGTGGTTCGCACTCCCGGAGGCCTAGTCCACCACCTAAGGTCTTCTCTTCCCTTAGGATTTTAATAACACTTCACTATGATGCTTTTTCAAATGTTGGTGAAGCAAGAACCAACTACAATTACTTTTGAGTCCACAAAAGTTACACAAGCTCCTTCAAATGTAGGTGAAGCTTAACCTACTACTCTCTCTTCCTTTGAGTCCACAAAGGATTACAATACTTCTTCTCACAATGATTCTCTCAATCTATGTGAAAGAATGTATTACAAAGATTATGTGATAGAATAAATGACAATTGCATCTCCTATTTGAGTTTGATATTACACTTTTGGAAAATGGCTTTGAATGCTCAAAAGATATGATAATGATAGCTCAAGATTTCTCAATAGGAATGATATGAAAGCTCTTTTGAAAATCTGAAAACTATGGCTTGGAGAGATAATTTTGAAGGTGAGAAGGCATGGCTTAAAAAGAGGGAAAGATTAGACAAAAAATCGGATTTTAAGCAAGATTTCCGGATTTTCCCGTTAACTCATCCGGGCGCTGAGGCACTGATCCGGGCGCCCGGAAATAACATGTATCGCCCGAAAATGTCTTTTCTGTCGGGCGTTGTACCTTATATCTGGGCGACTGAAAAATGCCGGTAACGCCCGGATGCCATAAAAAACGCTGAAAATGTATTTTTAGCTCAGAAATATTTGGGCATATTGAAAAAGAGATTTCTTAGCATTTTTTAACATCCCAAAAAATTTCAAACTAGTTGAAAGGTATTTTTATAAAATAATTTCAAAAGCAAGAGTTTGAAATAGAAAATATTTTTTCTACGAAAGATTTTGAAATAAGAAAACATTTTTTTTTTGAGAAATTTTGAGCGATACAAATCATACTGAGGCAAGCGACAACTTTTAAGGCCGGTACCCCTTATGTCACCACTTCTCCTTCCTTGTGACTCCCTCTTTATCTTTGAGTCAATAACTTGACTTCTTTAGGGCTTGGATACAATTTGATAGTACTTGGTATTTGATCCAAAAAGCTTTCTACTCTTGACTAAAACAACTTGATCCAATGTTGATGTAGACTTGCTTTGGAATGAAGGTCTTACAAAAAATGCTAAAGCACAATTAAGATGTTTTGTTATTATCAAAATAAAGATTATAGACTTTTCAGGCCAACAATCTCCCCCTTTTTGATGATGACAAAACATTGAAATTAACAAGTATGAAATAGTTGAAATTTAAAGAATAAAACTTGAATTGAGGTCTCCCCCTCAATTTGTGCTTGATAAAATTTAGTCTTGATCCTCAAAAGCAAAAACTCACCCTGAATAAGTGCAATGATATGCATATTTACTTCAATATTTTCTCCCCCTATTTGTCATCACAAAAGAGCATCCAATAGCAAATGAAGACAATAGTAGATGACAACAGGCATAAGACAAGAGATAAGCAAAAAAAAAATGCAACGCATTAATGACAAGAAGGCAAAAAAAAATAAAATAAAATCCAACCAATTTTAAAAGATAAGGAAGAAAAACAGCTAAGGAGTGTTTGAGGAAAGATCCAACTAAAAGCAAAAATAAATTGTTTGAGGAGAAAACACAACTTAAAGCATCCACAGACTAAGAACCAATGTGGTGATCATATAAAGCCTTCAGCATCTGCTCCATTCTGTCCAAACGAACATCTTGTGCATGCAAGTGTGTACGAATTTCATCAAGGGAGGAGGAGTGAGAGGAAGACTGTCTAGCCCTTTGTCCTTGAGAAGTGCCAACACCACTGCTGCCTTGCCGTTCCATAGGATCTCTAAAAGTAGTGGGGTCAACATCAAGGGATTCAAACACAAGAGGATCATCACTCGTATCATCACCAATATTGAGAACTCGAGAGTTATGAATTTTCAGCTTTTGGCGAGTGAGGCTAGTAACATTGAGAAGATAGGATCTATCACTAATGGCCTCAAACTCGTGATCTCGCGGAACTTCTAAAGACTCAAAAAGGTGAGTTAAGGGTACCCCATAAGCAAGTTGATTTTGAGCCTCCTTGGTATGAATGATATGGTTAATGATGATGTGTGGAAGATTGATACGTTTAGCTTCATACATCAAATACATCAATAGTGCAGTGAATTTTGGAATTGAACCATCCTTAACTTCCCGTGGAATAATGACCTCATGAAGAATATAAAATAGCAGCTTCTTTTCTGGAGTGAGATCCTTAGTCTTAGGATATCCTAAGGAGCTTGTTCCTGTTCCTTCCCACAGAAATTCTATAACATTGGCTTCTAAGTTTTCAAGAACACCTTCTGGCATACCTCTATATGAATAAAGTTTGGTGCCTTGATTAGGAATCCCAAAGGCTCTAGCAACAATACTTGCAGTTAATTCTAGTTCCTTAGACTTAACTTGACTATTCAGTTTCATGGTGGTGAAGTCTAAGTTAACATAGTAATAGAATTCTCTAATCCATGCAGTATTGCCTTTGTTTTCAAACCTTAACATAGGTAGCCACCCTTGAGCATCTAAAAGCCGATAAATTCTAGTACCATTAAGCAAGGTGGGAGGATCTAAAATCTTACCCCATAGGATGTTTTGTTATGGAAAAGCATCTGGATTTACAATGATCTGAGGGCCTGAGGGTGAAGATTCTCCTTGCTTGCGTTTCCAGGAGTCAGCCCTTGGTGGTGCCATTTGAATTTGAAGGTTGAAGAAGTTTGTTAGAAGAAAGGCTTAGTTGAGGAATTTCACCGAACACCTTGTATACAAGGTTTTTTAAGGATTGGATAAAGAGGATTTTTAAAGCTTTGATGAAGAAAATATAAGAGTTTGATGATTTAAAGAGTATTTTGATGCAAATAATGGTGAGTGATGGTGAAGATGTTGGTGATTAAATAGGAGAAATTGAGAGAAGAAAGAGTTTATATTTGAGAAGATGTGAAAAAGTGAGGAGAGAGGAAGGAGACTGCGGTTTTTCAAACAGCTCGATCCGGGCGATAGGCCCTTTTTCGGGGCGCCCGGATGAGGGCAGTAACGCCCGGCAGAGAGCGAGGTTCCGGTCGTTACATGCTTCTTCCGGGCGCCCGAAAGAAGGCAGTAACGCCCGGATCACTATTTTGCCGAAAAATGTAATATTTTGACAGGTTAAGTGACCCAAAGCATTCCTAGTTCCATTCTAATAGCACAAAATTGATTCTCATACAATGGTTTGGTAAAAATATCGGCCAATTGATGCAAAGAATCAAGAAAAACAAGTTCAATATCCCCTTTTTGCACATGATCTCTTAGAAAATGATGACGAATTTCAATGTGCTTAGTTCTAGAATGTTGAATAGGGTTCTTTGATAGACTTATAACACTTGTATTATCACACCTGATAGGCACATGATCATATTCGAGACCAAAGTCAAGTAAAGTTTGTTTCATCCATAGAATTTGTGCTGCACAATTACCTATAGCTACATACTCTGCTTCTGCTGTTGAAAGAGCTACACTATGTTGTTTCTTACTAGACCATGAGACTAAGGCATGTCCTAGAAATTGACAACTGCCGCTAGTGCTTTTTCTATCGATCTTACATCCCGCATAATCGGCATCGGAGTATCCTAGAAGTTCAAAAGATGTGCCTTTAGGATAAAAGAGTCCTAGATTGATGGTACTCTTAAGGTATCTAATAATCTTTTTTACAGCATTCAAGTTTGATTCTTTCGGAGAAGATTAAAACCGAGCACATAAGTATACAGAAAACATAATATCAGGTCTTGAGGCAGTTAAATAGAGAAGGCTTCCGATCATACCTCAATATTGCTTTTCATCAACAGATTTACCTTTTTCATTTTTGTCAAGTTTGATTGACGTTCCCATAGGAGTGCTCATTTCTTTTGCAGTTTCAAGCCCGAATCTTTTGATGAGTTCCTTAATGTACTTGGCTTGACTAATGAAGATCCCTTCTTTTGTTTGTTTGATTTGAAGTCCAAGGAAGAAATTTAATTCTCCCATCATGCTCATTTCAAATTCTTTGTGCATACATTCAGAAAAATACTTGCAAAGGGATTCATTAGTAGCACCAAAGATAATGTCATCAACATAAATTTGAACAAGCAAGATGTCTTTAGCTTTTCTTTTTACAAATAAAGTGGAGTCTAGTTTACCTCTAGAGAAGCCGTTGTCAAGTAGATAATTACTTAATCTATCATACCATGCCCTAGGTGCTTGTTTAAGTCCATAAAGAGCCTTTTGAAGTTTGAATACATGACTTAATAAATTTGTATTTTTAAAACCGGGTGGTTGTTCAACATAAACTTCTTCTTGAAGATATCCATTTAAGAAAGCACTTTTGACATCCATTTGATAGAGTTTGAAGTTCATAAAACATGCATATGCCAGTAACATTCTAATGGATTCAAGTCGAGCTACTTGTGCAAAGGTTTCTTCATAGTCTATTCCTTCTTCTTGATTATATCCTTGAGCAACTAATCTAGTCTTATTTCTAGTTATATTACCGGATTCATCTAGTTTGTTTTGAAAAACCCATTTTGTACCAATAATCGGGTAATTACTAGGTCTTTCAACTAAGGTCCAAACTTGATTTCTTTCAAATTGATTAAGCTCTTCTTGCATAGCAATAATCCAATCATCATCCAATAATGCTTCTTTTATATTTTTAGGTTCAATTTGAGATATAAAAGCTACATGTTCACAAAAAGTATTCAGATTGGAACGAGTTCTTACACCTTGTGATGGATCCCCAAAGATTTGATCATTTGGATGATTTTTGACAAATTTCCAACATTTTGGAAGATCTTGATTTGTTGATATGATTTGATCATTTGAAGTTGGTTGTTCTTCCTCTATTTGAGTATCAATTTGATTGCTTGTGGATGTATTGCCTTCTTCACTTGTCGGAAAAGGTCGACTTTGTTCTTCAACTTGTTGAAAGCTCATACTATCGTCTTCATCCTTTCTTGACATAAATGGGTTAGTTTCATCAAAGTTAATATGCATAGATTCCTCAATTACAGAGGTTCTTTTATTGTAAACTCGATATGCCTTGCTTCTAGAAGAGTATCCAATAAAAATATCTTCGTCGGACTTTGAATCAAACTTACCAAGATACTCCTTATTATTTAAGATGAAGCATTTACATCCAAAAACTTTAAAATGTGAGATATTTGGAGTACGTCCTTTCCATAATTCATATGGAGTTTTCTTTAGAGAAGGCCTAATTAAAACTCTATTTAGAGTATAGCAAGCCGTATTGACAGCTTCTCCCCAAAAGTATGTAGGCAAGTTGTTTTCTTTCAACATTGTTCTTGCCATTTCTTGTAAAGTTCGATTTTTTCTTTTAACAACCCCATTTTGTTGAGGAGTTCTAGGAGCCGAAAAATTATGCTCAATTCCATTTTGTTCACATAATTCCACAAAAGATGCATTTATGAATTCCGTGCCTTGATCACTGTGAATGCATGAAATATAGTATCTTTCTCATTTTGCACTCTTTTACAGAATTTTACAAATTCATTGAAAGCATCACTTTTGAAAGCAAGAAACATCACCCATGTGTATCTAGTATAATCATCAACAATAACAAAAACGTATCTAGATCCTCCTAGACTTATTACATCCATTGGTCCAAAAAGGTCCATATGAAGTTTTTGTAGAGCTTTTGATGTAGACACATGGCTAATGGTTTTGAAAGATACTTTATGTTGTTTTCCAAATTGGCATGCATCACATAAATGATCTTTTTCAAACTTGTTATTAGGAAGGCCTCTCACAAGATCCTTTCAAGAAAGTTTACCAAGTAGATCCATACTAATGTGTCATAATCTTCTATGCCATAACCAAGAACTTTCATTTGTTGTGATTAAGCAATCAATATTTTGGCATGGTGTACTTTCAAAGTCAATAATATAGACATTTTCATGTCTATTTGCAGTAAACAACACATTTTTCATTTTGTCAAAAATGGTGCAACATGATGATTTAAATTCAACTAGATAATCATTATCACATAGTTGGCTTACACTAAGCAAATTATGTTGCAATCCTTTCACAAGTAGTACATCATAAATGGATATTTTATTTCCAATGCTACCTTTACCAATGATTTTACCTTTTTCATTATTTCCAAAGCTCACAAAACATTTGTAATTTTTGATAGGCTCATAGAAAAGAGATGGATCACCGGTCATATGCCTTGAACATCCACTATCAATGACCCAATTTCCTTCATACTTTATCCTTAGGGTAACCTATATACAAAAATAAAATTTAGGTCCCCAAGTTCTATTGGGTCCTATATTGTTAGTATTGACTTTTAACACTTTTGATAATTCATTTTGGTTTAAGCCAAGAAGGAATTTTGGAGTCTCTACCTATCATATTTCGAAATTTACAATGTGATGTTATGTGACCTTGTCTTTCACAATAGGTGCATGTTTTTTGAAATCCTTTAGATGTTGATGCTTCATTTGTAGATGATGATGCTTTAACAAAATAGCTTTTTAGAGATTTTTGTTTTGAAGAAGGTTCATATCCTAATCTACTTTTATCAAAAGCCATTTTTTGAGAGCCAAGCATTTTATCAAGGTTTTCTTTTCCTTTTGTAAATCTTACAAGGTTTCTATTTAGTCATTGATTTTCTTTTTCAAGCTTTTCAATTTTTGTTTGAAGATTATTATTTTCGAAATGAATTTTAAGTGCTTTTTCATGAGCAAAATTTCGATCTTTTTCAAGCAATTTATTTTCTTCTTTTAAGGTATTATTTTCTTTTTGAAGTTCATGTATCTTAATAATTGCAATTTCAAAACTATCATGCATTTTTGAGAATTCATTTTGTAATTCTTCAAAAGAACATTTATTTTCAATTAATGAGCTAGATGTGTAATATTCGGAGTTAAAAGAAGAACATACCTCATCATCTTCTTTTGTCATAAGACAAACGATATTTGCCACTTCTTCATTTTTACTTTCCTCATCGGTTGATGCATCGTCATCAACGTATGTTGCCTTCAAGGCTTTTCCTTCCTTGGTTTTGATTAGTTTTGGACAATTTGTTTTTATATGACCCATCTTGTCACAATTGAAGCACCTTCCTTCTTCTTTTGATTTGTTTATTCCTTTGTTCATAAACCTATTGTAGGGAGCTTTGTTTACCTTTTTGAATTTAAGAAATTTCTTAAAGTTCCTTGTAAGAAGAGCTATCTCATAATCATATTCTTTGTTTTCTTCTTCTTCATCGCTTGAGTAAGCTTTTGATGCAAGAAGCGCAAGTGACTTTTTATTATTCCTTTTTTTCTTCTTCTCGATCTTTCCTCTTTAACTCATGGCTCATAAGAGATCCCATAAGTTCACTAAGAGTGAGAGTTTTGAGGTCTCTAGCTTCTTCAATAGCCGTTACTTTAGCTTCCCATGGCTCGGTTAAGCTTCGGAGAACTTTTCCTACCAATTCTTCATTAGAAGACTCTTTTCCAACAGATTTTAGAACATTAACAACATCAGGAAATCTAGAATACATTTGTTCTATAATTTCATCAAAAGACATTTTGAACATTTCATATTTATGAACAAGCATGTTTATTCTAGTTTCTTTAACTTGGTTGGTGCCCTCATATGTGACTTCTAATTGATCCCAAATTTCTTTAGCACTTTTGCATCCGGAAATTTTATTGAACTCATTTGAATCTAAAGCAAGATATAACATATTCATAGCTTTATAGTTTCTTTCACACATTTTGAAGTCATCATCATTATAATCTTTTTCCGGTTTGGGGGTAGTGATACTTTGTTCTCCTTCCTTTTTAGTTAAAGTAGGATTGATTGGTCTATTTTTTATCACATTCCAAACTCTTATGTCATTTGCTAGAATATAGATTCTCATCCTAGTTTTCCAAAAAGAATAGTTTGTTCCATTAAACAATGGTGGTCTAGAGGAAGATTGTCCTTCAACTATATTAGACATTGATGAGCTTGCCATAGGGATCCTCTACTAGATGTTAAGCTATATGTAGAGTACTAGCTCTTGATACCACTTGTTGGTCCTTAATAACCTAAAAAGGGGGGAGGGGGGGTGAATTAGGTTGTTTAGGCAAGGTTAAGCAATTTAAAATTTCTTTATATGGAGGCAATGTCAAGTAAGGATTGAAAAGACACTAGAAACTCTTGTAGGCGATTTATCAAACACTTGGTGAGCATATGAGTATTTAACACTAAATATGCAATTGGAATTTCAAGGTAGAATTTCAAATAGATATCTCTACAATTACCAAGCAATTAAGATGAACAATGTCCACACGAAAGTAAATAACTTGAAAATAAAGAGAATAGAGTAAGAGAAATCAAACACGATGATTTTCAAGTGGTTCGCACTCCCGGAGGCCTAGTCCACCACCTAAGGTCTTCTCTTCCCTCAGGATTTTAGTAACACTTCACTATGATGCTTCTTCAAATGTTGGTAAAGCAAGAACCAACTACAATTACTCTTGAGTCCACAAGAGTTACACAAGCTCCTTCAAATGTAGGTGAAGCTTAACCTACTACTCTCTCTTCCTTTGAGTCCACAAAGGATTACAATACTTCTTCTCACAATGATTCTCTCAATCTATGTGAAAGAATGTATTACAAAGATTATGTGATAGAATAAATGACAATTGTAACTCCTATTTGAGTTTGATATTACACTTTTGGAAAATGGCTTTGAATGCTCAAAAGATATGATAATGATAGCTCAAGATTTCTCAATAGGAATGATATGAAAGCTCTTTTGAAAATCTGAAAACTATGGCTTGGAGAGATAATTTTGAAGGTGAAAAGGCATGGCTTAAAAAGAGGGAAAGATTAGACAAAAATCGGATTTTAAGCAAGATTTCTGGATTTTCCCGTTAACTCATCCGGGCGCTGAGGCACTGATCCGGGCGCTCGGAAATAGCATGTATCGCCCGGAAATGTCTTTTCTGCCGGGCGTTGCACCTTATATCTGGGCGACCGAAAAATGCCGGTAATGCCCGGATGCCATAAAAAACGCTGAAAATGTATTTTTAGCTCAGAAATATTTGGGCATATTGAAAAAGAGATTTCTTAGCATTTTTTAACATCCCAAAAAATTTCAAACTAGTTGAAAGGTATTTTTATAAAATGATTTCAAAAGCAAGAGTTTGAAATAGAAAATATTTTTTCTACGAAAGATTTTGAAATAAGAAAATATTTTTTTTTTATAGAAATTTTGAGCGATACAAATCATACTGAGGCAAGCGACAACTTTTAAAGCCGGTACCCCTTATGTCACCACTTCTCCTTCCTTGTGACTCCCTCTTTATCTTTGAGTCAATAACTTGACTTCTTTAGGGCTTGGATACAATTTGATAGTGCTTTGTCTTTGATCCAAAAAGCTTTCTACTCTTGACTAAAATATTTGATCCAATGTTGATGTAGACTTGCTTTGGAATGAAGGTCTTACAAAAAATGCTAAAGCACAATTAAGATGTTTTGTTATTATCAAAATAAAGATTATAGACTTTTCAGGCCAACAATATGTCATCCAAATATGTTGCATTATTGCATATTTCTAACACCTACAACGTAGTAAACTTCATTTGAGTTGTAAATGTTTCAAATAAAAATAAACTTGGTCCGTATTTCATTAACGTACGTACATTTATAGAGAAATCTCGTAAGAAATCAATACCCGTTTAAAATGAACTTATCATGTTACATTATGTTAATGTTAATAAACGTTCAATCTAGGAGTCGAAAAAATGTCACATTGTGTCTAAACTTTATAAACAAGAAAAATATGAATATATTAACACGTTTTAATATGTTGTTCCTACCTATTAACAAATTAGAATACATATTATTAGTTTTACGTAGCCCATCTGTAGTTCCTAGCTACGGATGGACTAAGAATTTGGACTCGTCCGTAGCGCAACAGTAGTCAATTAGCTACTGCTAGGCTACGGACTTCAATAAAAAACGGACCTTTATCATTTTTAATTTCAATTATTGAATTTTGATTGAACCTACAACGTAGTAAACTTCACTTGAGTTATAAATTTTTTAAATAAAAATAAACTTGGTCCGTATTTCATTAACGTGCGTACTTTTATAGAGAAATCTCATATGAAATCAATAGTCGTTTAAATTGAATTTATCATGTTCTCACTTAACATTGCATTAATATTAATAAATGTTCAATTTAGGAGTAGAAAAAATGTCACATTGTGTCTAAACTTCATAAACAAGAAAAATATGAAGATATTAACACGTTTTAATACGTTGTTCCTACTTATTAACAAGTTAGAAGACATATTATTAGTTTTTCGTAATCCATCCATAGTCTCTAGCTACGGATGAGCTACGGAATTGGACTCTTTCGTAGTCCGTCAATAGCCAATTGGTTATACTATATTCTTTTTATTAAAAATATATATTTTTATTTAAAAGAGTTTGTGTTTTTATTATTTAAAAGAGATTATTTTATCAAATATTAATCTAAAAAAGGTTATACTATACTTTTTTTATTAAAAATATTTCTTTTTTATTTAAAAGAGTTTGTATTTTTTATTATTTAAAAAAGATTAATTTATCAAATATTAATTTAAAAAAAGTTATACTGTACTCTTTTTATTGAAAATATTTCTTTTTTATTTAAAAGAGTTTGTGTTTATTTTTTGTAAAAATCAATTATGTCTAAATGATCTAACTTTTTGTATTTTGACCCAAAAAAAAAAAAGCTAACTTTTTGTATATAAAAAAAATGAGCTAACTTTATACCTGCTGGAAGAGCTCTCCGGCCAGCCGGCGCTTTCCTACGGGGACAGAGAGTTGGCCAAAATTTATGTCTCCGCCGGATGAGGTTCCGGAGGGGGCACCGGTTGGTCGATGACAAAATGTAAAAAAAAAAAAATTAAGGTGGTTGTTTAGGGTTTCTTTTATGTTAGCGCCGCATACCTCCTTTCAGCATATTTTCCTTCTCTCTCTTTATCTTTCTCCTCCACTACCCACCACCACTACTCTTCGTCCTCCACCACCCACCACCACCTATCACTCTCTCAGCTGCCGACACCACCAATAGCTCCTCTCGGCGTCACCACCAATAGCTCCTCTTGGCATCACCACCTATCGCCGATACCACAATAGCTCATTCGATCTACAAGCTGGTGGAGATTTGTGAGCTGCTTATGTCATCCCACGTCACCATCATCAAAGAGGTCTCTGAATTCAACTTCAAGCGCCTTCAACATAAATCTTTTATTGTCAAACAAAAGGTTAATATCAAAATTCCCCCTTTTTTTATTTTTATTGTTTTTCTTAAGTAATTAATTCAATCTTAGCTTAATTTTCGTCGATACTGGTTGGATCTGTTTCAGGTGTCATCATCAGCAACATCCGATGCTTTCCACTTACTGTAGTCTATGCCTTCCAAGTTTTCGATCGCATTTCCAAGCTCGTTGCTAATGATCCTGTATGCTTCCCTTTCACTTTCTCTCTTAACTCTATTCTTTTTTTTTATTATTATTTTTCATTTTATTTTAATTTGATATTCTGTCTTCAGTAGCTGGATGATTTAGGCCTATTCGTATCAATAAATCTGTAAAACATAATAGCGCTTGTTAAAAGAATTGATAGTCTCACTTTAAGCAAATCATCTTGTGTCATGAATAATCTGAGACATCTCAAACTCTAGATTTAATTGTACGTTCGGCGTTGCTGTCAGCTTGAACTTTTTTGGGCTTTAATCTCCTTTTCCCCTCTCTTTAATATTTTCCCTTTTTTTTGTGTGTTTAGACCAACTTGGTTTAGTTTTAAAAATCCTTAAGACTAAAATCTTCTTGTTGTTGTCTATATGTAGTTGCTCTATTGATATAAGTTGCATAAATTTTTTTTTTAACATGAAGTTGGTGAGTGTATAGTTTTTCGATTCTTACTTGGTACAAGAAAATGGAGGCATGCATCACCCCATACTCTGGTGCTGATAGTGATTACAAGCCATTCCCTGAAAAAATCTATGTTGTTCCCCCCAGAATTGCTAGTGGGTCAGTTCCTGGAGTCTCTATCGAAGAATATGATCAGGACAATAAAACATGGAAAAAGCAAGAAATTGCCTATAAGAAGATCATCAAAATTCTTGACTCTGGAAGGTATCGTAATATTATGGATATGAATGCTGGCTTGGGAAGTTTTTCCTTAATGTGAAATGTCATCAATTCTTTGCGGTAGACACTAGCTATACCTTTCTGCATTGTCTTGTTGGTGTCATGTCTTCATCTACTATAGTGTTTGTTAAAAGAATTATTCCTCTTTTCTGTTTGACCTTGATTTAGTTTGGACCAATTTCTCAAGTTGACATTATACATTGTGAAACTTACCTATGCATTTGTGCTATTTGAAGAATTTTTGGATATTAATTCGTATAAATTCAACTATTCTAGTGCCAAAACTTAGTTGTATCTAAACTTTCTGCAGTGTAAAATGGAAAGAGGAGAAGGGAAAAGGAAGGGAAAAGGGAAGGGGGGGGGGGGGGGGGGCGGAGGAAAAAAAAAGACCAATTGTACCAGCCTGCTGCAGATTATTCTCATTATTAGAACGCTAGAAACTTTGCTAATTAGATAGATAAACTGTTGTCAAAGATTGGCACCCACTGTTGTCTGATAAACTGGTTCCAGTATTATCTTCACATTTTTCTGTGGAGCATCTCAAATTTTAATTATGATGCATTTTATATGCAAGCGTTGGTGCCAGAGGAAAGGAACAAAAGGCTTCTACAATATCTATTTCTCACTTACCATGGCTTGCTTTGTTGCACTCTTGTTTGTAAGTACCTTACCCCATAAACTATCTAATATTGAAAATATGAGCGTGATAGTTGCTCATAACATCACTTTTCTTCGAGTATGTGCTCCATGCCGCAGATGCCTTAGTTGTTATAATTGGTGTTGTCTCATTATAGTGTTGGTTGGTTGGATGTGAAAGTGTTAGAAAGTACAATACACTGAAAGATTGCATATGAAATTCAGATAGTAAAGATCATGAATTTATTGATTAATTATTTCCTTCTCAGTAAAACCACTTCCTTGGAGCTGCGCATTGAATTGCAACAGCCAAAGTGTGAAATTTATTGAAGATAAATCTAGTTTTATGCATAAGTTGATTGGTACATGTTATGGCTATGGGCATAATCTCTCATAAGTTAAAGATAAATCTAGTTTTATGCATAAGTTGACTTGAGCTAGTATTGATAGATGATGTGTTTGAGATTTTGAGCTTAATTGTTTGCATAAATCTAGTTTTATGCATAAGTTGACTTGAGCTAGTATTGATAGATGATGTGTTTGAGATTTTGAGCTTAATTGTTTGCATTTTTTGGGTGTTTTGTGTGCTTAAATGAAATCATTAGTTAGTTATTTATGTTCAAGTAGTTTTAATATTATTTTGATGCTTTAAATAGTTAATTATTGTAAATGTTTTATAATTTAGGTTATGCTCGTTGAGAAAATATGGTGTTTGTGGTGGAGATCAAAGATAAGAAAAGAAAAGTCAAAAAAAAAAAAAAAAAACACAACAAACAAAACAAAACTAATAAAATAATATTATAGTATTACACGGACGAAGCCATTTTGTTCAAGGTTGACTTTTTCTTTAATTCTAATATTTGTTGTCTTTGTAATTTTATTCAATTCTTGACTTCAACCACACAACATCACCAGCCAATTTTTTTTGCCATTAAACCACAAACACTACCGACCTAAGCTAACCACTTCACGAGCACACAACTTCAGCAATGACATCACACCCGCTCACTGTTTTGACTAATTCTCTCGCCAATTGACTCTCACGGAACATCACACACACGGCTACATTATTTACACAAATTATTTTCATATATTAGGCTTATCCATTCACATCCACAACACCATACACTACTACACACATTTTACACACACATTCTCTCTCATTTTTCACACACTAACACACACTATTTTCTCATACACTCGCATCTACACTCACACACACTTTTTCACTCATATTTTCACACTTACACACACATCTATACTAACACATTCCAACTTTGATCCAATCCTTGGATTTTGCACTTTTCTTTTGGATTAGATTTGATTAGCTTTAGTCTTTAATCTCTTTTAGTTAATTAGTTTAATTTTAATTTCAATTTTAGTTCAATCCATCTAATATCAATCAAATTTTCTTTTATTCACGTTTTTAGATTATTTTTCACACGAACATACTTTATACTTACTTAGGAGCCTCCTTGAGGATACGATACCTGCACTTGCTCACTTTCTACCGCGACCCGTGCACTTGCGGGGTTTGACTTAGTTTGTTTTGCACTTAATTTTCTATACACCAAGAAACCGATAAATAGAAATATGTGCTGAACTTACAAAATGTAGTCAAATAAGTCATGAAGTTTATAGATATTGATTCCTTCTTATTTGTTTGTGTCAACTCTTTCTTAAGTCATATACACATTCAAATACTATGTATACAGTTTAGTTTACTCCATTCCCTGAGATTAAACCACACATTAATCTTTGATTAAAACCACTTCATGCTCTTGGCTAACAAAATTGCCTTCTACTGTTTTTCTGAATTTTACTTTTGATTTAATCAGTACTTTGAGTAGGGAAATGGCTGAAAGAAATATATAGTTTTTTTATCGTGATGCTTTGAATTGTACAATCTTTTGTTATAGTATAGGATAATGGTTAGGGGATGAGTTATGCTGAAACATGATGCTTATGCTGGAAGAAGATTAGAGTGCACAGAGGGAGAATTTCCACCGCTTGAAGTCTTGAAACTGATAGTGATTTGTAAAGAATTTAGGGTTTTTTTATAAATATTTTAAATTCATTGTAAATATTAATTTTTTTATAAATATTAATTTATATAATTAATTATATTTTTTGGAAATATTAATTTTTTTACTTTATATTTTAATTCGACGGACAAATGGTCACGGAATTGGGCAACGAATTGGCCACCGATATGTGGCGACAAATGGCTACGAATATTTGGCGACAATTGGCTGTGGATTGGCTACTGATATTTGGTAACAATTGGCTACAGATTGGTTACGGATATTTTCCAACAATGGGCTACGAATTGGCTACCATAACAATCCGTAGCCGTGGGCGACGGTCGATTTACGACCGAAATGGCTATTGCTTTGCTACGAACGTTAATAATTAATAACAAAATCAAAATTTTAGTTAGTTACGGATTGGCTATGGAAAAGTGGCTACCGATATTCTACTGATACTAATCCGTAGTCGTGGGCTACGGATGATTTACGACCGAAACGACTACGGATTTGTTACAGACGTTAATAATTAAAAAAAATAAAAAATTAGTTGGTTACGGATGGGCTATGACTGTTTTGTTACGGAAGTTATAAAAAATAAATACAAAATAATTTTCGGAATTGGCTACGGATGAGTTACGGAATATCAATTTGGCGACGAGCCTTTTTACTACGGATGAGATTTCGTAGCCTAGCGGTCGCCTGTCCCAATTTGGCTATTGGTAGGCTATGGATTTTGGCCGTTGTCTCAGCGTTTTTTTCTTGTAGTGTACTACCATCACATACAGCTAACTCCGCAAGGCCATCTGAGCCTAGGAACCTAACATTAAAGACATACAAGCATGCATTTTGACAACCCTTGAAATTCTGTTTTTTAAATCCGCTTATCATACCACTCTAATTTTCTCTTTTTATCTTTTTTATGAATTAAGTTTGCCAACCGACCAAATCATGCAAGCATGCAGCCTAATAAGCAATAAAGTAAAACCTTAACTTAATGCATACTATTACAGTTATCACATCATACAAACATTAACTAAACTGTTACAATCCTTCACAGCATAATTTAATTACAAGCAGGACTCTTAATTTACAAAATATACTAATACAAGCAAACAACACTTCATTGCACAAGAGTCCAAATAGCTTGGAGGCACTTCAACTGCTTTGTACTATACCTAAAAAATGTTAGAAAGAGGGGTGAGTATACAACATATGTATACTCAGTGAGGGATGGAATAATTAATCTTGGAAGTTTTAGAAAATATTTTCATGCAATGCAACAGATAATCACAACTGATATCAATTATACAATAAAGAAACAATTAAACTATAAATACCACGCATTTAAAAAAGATATCGATAACCCTTATCCCTCTAATCCCTCGAATCACGAACCACGAACTTGATCTCGATATGCCGGTATCCCTTTACACCAATAGGTACTCCGGATGTACTCGATCCTACGACTCATACCCCTTAGCATACTACATACCAGGCAAGTGAGGGACTAGGGTACGAAGCTAGAGCAACACCCTGGCAAGCCCGATGCCACCCAAAGAGGCCCATCGCACCCGTCCTAAACGATAAGGTTGCGCAACCAACGATACGAAGCCACAAGAAGCAAAGATAAAGCAATTTAACAATAAAAGCTAATAAACACATAAATGAGGGACAACAAAGTAGGTTGCCCTCGCACGAATGATATAGTTATCAAGCAAGATACAATATAACAGGAACCAGGTGTATATTTACTCAATTCAATCCAAAATGTACATAAATATAAGCAATTATACTAAACTATATCATTTTTGAGTAACCAATCAATTAAGATGCACAAAAAAAATGAACTCCCTCACCTTATGAAGCCATGAACTCTCATACCCGCTCCTTTGCACCAAAGCTAGCAAATCACAATAGGTTCATAATTTAGAATTCAATACAACACAATTAACCACTTAATAACAAGTAGCAACATAACTTAGTTATTAATATAAAATCATATACAATAACATATCAATACCTAAGGCATTTCATTTCTCAACTCAACCACACTAATCACTTCCAAACACCTTATGATATCCCCCAATCATGCGAAACCACACCTTAACCCAAGTCTAACATCAAACTCCAAGTAGCCCTTTCTGTCCAATTTATGCTTATACCAAACCAAAGCCACGCAAACCACGATCCAAATGTTCAATAAGCATTATAAAAACATGTAAAGTAGCATTTTACACAACTACAACATAAACCTCAACTTTAGCCATTTATCCCCTTTTTTCTCTAAGGCCATTTTGTAACGCCCCGATCCCTCACGAGACTGGAGGTTCTAATAACCAAGCTATTCTCAACCCAATCCCAACCCGGTCTCAAAATTTTAGGAAAAAACGGACAGAGTCTCCCTTGTACCGTGGACATTCTGAAAACTTGTAAACACTCAAGAAAGTCACAACACAATAAGGCAAGCTTTTATAACTAAAGTTCAAAGGTTCATGGCCATCCGAGCCTTGAGGCATACAATAGTTTAGATTCACACAAGCATGCAACCAACTTGACTTCTTCATAAAACCGCTTATCATGCCATTCTATGATAACTTTGAAACATACTTAGAAGTTGAACCAACATGTATCAAAACAATCACACCCAAGCATGCAAAGCAACTAGAAATAGAAATATAAATTATTACAAGCCATATAATTACCACTGCTAATACAGTCATCTGGCTTCCAACTTACATATTACACAAATACATATATGAGCCTTAAGGCCCCAAAACAGATTATAACATAGAACAACAAATTCTTCACATAGCAACTAGAAAGCACATCCACCTCAGACAACAATCACACAGCAACTAAGGCAACTCCTTCAACTGCGCCACCTGAAACATGTTAGCGATGTATGAGCAACCACTGTTGCCCAGTGAGGGATAAAGTCTCCCGGGGTGTGCAATGCAACAAGTAATATAGTTAAACAATAATAGCAATTAAACCATTCAAGAATGACAAAAGCTTAAGTAACCACATATTAAAAAAGATACATTCACTTAACCCCAGTACTCCAATCTTCACTTGATCTTCATTCACGATCCACGAACCACGATCTCGATCACGATAAGCCGGCATCCCAAACACCAAAGGGTACTCCGGATGTACCCAATCCTACGACCCAACACCCCCTGGCAATCTCCGGACCAGACGAGTGAGGGAATAGGGTACGGAGCTAGAGCAACCAACCCTGGCAAGCCCGTTGCCGCCCAGAGAGGCCCATCGCATCCGCCCAGACGATAAGGTTGCGCAACCCTTGACTCGATAACACAGGAAGCAATAATAATAACAATATAACAAAATAAGCCGATATACAAACAAGGAGGACAACAAAAGAGGTTGTCCTCGAGCACACACATCATCAATCACGCCATACGATGAAATATGATACATTCATTAGTCTATAATTGCTAAACTAATCCAACTAAAACACTTAAATCACTTAGTATCGAATATTTAGCATATAACAGGATAAGACACATAGAATGCACATAGAAATGATCCCTCACCTTTTAAGAAGTCAAACCTGCGCGAATTAAGCCAAGATTCCCTCAATATTCTCCAAGAGCATCAATTCCCTTCAATTATCACTACCTAATACAATCAACTATATGCATAAGAAGTGGTTTCTTATTGTCAACTAAAGCTAGTTCATAAAGCCATTAAGTTTATCCAACTCTATTTGATTCCCTTTAATTCACATAACTAACAATATATTTCATGGTTTAACAATCATTCTAATCAATATTTGAACAATACATAAATTCAAGTGATCACATATGCAACACTCTTTCATTTCCAAGTATCAAACAAAGACAATAGCATAATAAATAACATATACATAGCCATGATAATTCATATAAGTAGAAACAATATATAACATCTAACCAATAAGTTATATAAGCGTATCTTTACACATATAATGCAATTAATAAGCAATATAAACATGTTTACTCAATCTTTAACTAGTATCGATATAACTTAACTCACAACTTCTCCGAATAGATGAACTTCTTACATAAGTATATTTAAACATTTATCCAATCAATCAAGAATCAACTAACAACAATTATTACCATAGTTCATTACTAGTTCCTTTAGTCTATTCTAAATTCATACTCAACCAAAGCCATGTAAACCAAGTAACTTAATTCACGAGACTTCACTACTATAATACGTACACTACACAAAGGCATATAAACATTTAATTACTCAATTATAAAACAATTATTATGAAATTAACTATGCGAACACAAAAGGGTCAATATCATACTTTTCACAAAACTTAACCAAAAGCTCACACATACCTTAGAAAACATTTAGACACTCTAGGAGCAACTACAAAGCAATACAAGTACTAAAGCAATTAATTCATTCATTTCCCCTTTGTTCAACTAGGCTATTTAGCTTCTTATCGGAATTCAATGATCAAGTTAAGCTAGCTAACCATCCTACCAATCTAAGGATATCCAAATACCTCATTTAGAACCTCCAAATCATAACCTAGAGCACAAGTACATGAAAACACCAAAAATACCTTTTTGTGGGTTTACACTACAAGTACCAATTTCGGAACCCAAACAAGCGAAACGAAAGCATTTCTAAGGTTTCAATACTTAATAAAGACTAGCCATAACCTCAAAACGTGCCCGGATTTGAGTTAACCCCGAAACCCCTTATTAAAGTAGCTTAATTTGATCAAATTATTCAAATTTTGTACATGGCAAGTGCAACTAACATTTTTTCCACGCTCAAGGAACTAATTAGCAACTACTAGAAGCATTGAATAAAATTAAATTGCACAAATTTTCGGAACCCTAGAAATTTCACTATTCATCATCTTCCTCAAAGCTCCAACTCCATTTTCAACCATTCAAAATGCTATCTAACCACAAAAGTATGCTCTATGATCATTAATAAAAGTAATTTAAGCATAAACAAGCATAACCAAGTAATATCTCAACAAATCCCAAAAAAAATAAAGTTTAGGTGCAAAATTTTCAAATACAAAAATAAGATGAAATTCTTACCACACAAGGCTAGAGAAGCTTGAAGAAAGTGTAAACATGTTCAAGAACTCAAGATTCAAGCTTGGAATGGATGAAAATGACCAACTATAGCAATTTTGCAAGAAAAAGTTACTATTCCCGTAACTATTTTTTGGCCATTTTTTGACTCTTTTTTTGTTTTTTGTTCTTGGCTTATATTATTCTCATGAGAAGGTCAAATGGTAGGTCAAATAATTAAGGCATTTTAGTAAGGGCAAAAGGGTCATTTGGGTGATCAAATTTCAGCAAAACAAATGCCAAAAATCTGAAAAAATCCCGCTAGTACTATTTATCAGATATTTCGCGAATTTTTTCCCGTTGATCTTGATATGCAATGCACGCACGGTCAGGGGCTATAGTCCCCTAAAAATATGTAGTATTTTTTAAAAATATAAAATGCATGAAAAGAAACAGTTGAATTTATGAAAATATAAAAAAAAATGAAGTAATTAGTTAAATTATATCTAAGTTAACCATTTAATAAATGCAATTAATGAAGTGCTGGGTTTGGGGTGTCACACATTTGGCTTCCAAACAAAACTCAAAGTTCAAGATCCACAAACAAGCTATACTACCTTTCTAATGGCATTTAATGGCACCATTTTGGACCTTAAAATCACCCTTTAAAGCACAACTACCCTAAAAGTCCAAAATTTTCCCTTTGTACACTTGTACTACAAGTACCCTAACCAATGCCTAATTAAGCAATATAATAACATTTCTAGCACTTCCTAACCTATTAAACACTACCCAGAATGCCCGAATGCACCTGGTTTCACTTTTCACTCGAAATCCCTTTATTTACTAATACAATTCTACACTTGCACGAAACATAACACACAATTTCCGCAAACCAACTATCCTACAATTCTAAGGGCACTACAAGACACCTGCTCAAGCTCTGAAAACCCATTTTTTACACAAAAGCTCAGGAAGGCCCCAAGTCACTTTGAACTATAGCTACCCAAACCGCCCCTCAATTCAATACCATATTAGCACCAAAAGTGCTTCCATGCCTAGTAGGTACTAATTCTATCATTCAATTATACACGGTTAACATTTTTACGCAAAACCCCTTTGTAAATCTATGCTATTTAGCTCCAAACCGAATGACAAGGTTCAAGATTCCCAAATGAGTTATCCTATCCTCCAAACCACACTTTATAGCACCCCTAAAACCCTCGAGTTCACTCGTTTACCCACGTAAATCGCAAAAATCTCAATTTTCCCTTTATGCGTTATAACTACATGTACCCTACTCAAGGTTCAATTACGCGCCATAATCACACATTTAGCACCTCCTCACCCTAAGAACACTAAATATATCAACCAAATTCATCCGGATTTACGTTTGACCTGAAACCCCTTTGTTAACCGAACCATTTCTAGCATTTTTTCCAAGTTTCGAGCAATCTAAGGTCATACAATCATATTTTATGTTAATTAACATATCTAGGACCTATAGGAAACATTAAATCAATCTATTAAGCAACTTTTTAACAAAACCTTTAAATGACACTATTCATTATCTTCTTCATATGGAACTTTGCATTCAACATGAAACAAGCTAATAAACTACATACACATGGTCTATATAGCATAATTAAGAGGTATTTCATCATATTCAAGCATTTCTTAAGCTATCAATAACAAATCTACAAATTCCATAATGTAGCATAAACTTTAAACATGCCATAAATGCAAACTCCCTCACCTATTGGCCTTGATTATGCAAGCGGAAGACTTAGGAGATGAAGATTTCACCCTAGGATACAAGCTAGAGCCCAAGGATTTGATGTTGCAAAGTGAAAATTTTCCTCCTTGGCTTGTTGAAGCTCACAACAATGAGGAAGGACAAGGTAGGTATTTTGTGTTTTGTTTTTGTGAGCTTTTGTGTTGTTTGTAATATATATTAAGTGTTTATTAGATGTAGTAGGCTAAATGGCACAACTGAAGCAAGACAACACTCAAATTAATGCTCAATTGCTCAATTAATTGCTAACTAGTCAAATTTCTATGTTACACTATATTTTACTATTCATACGATACAAGAATTATTTTCTAAATGCGTTCTACCGAGGTCAAATGCATAAAATACCATTTTTCCTATTCCTTTTATGTGATATATAACCTAGGAAAAATATTAGTTTGAGCAATTTAAACAGTCGATTTTCCTTATGAATAGTAATGTAACCACATAAAATGAAGAAATGCATATTGAAATGCACATAGAAATGCTCATAAAATATGCAGCAATTAATTATGAATGTGAAGATAAATATCGGGCGTCACAATACTAGTCCTATATCGTATAACATTAGTGCAAGTGGGAGATTGTTAGAGATATGCCCTAATGCTATGACTAGATGACTTATAATTGGGCATTTTGATGTATACTTATTTCATTAATATAATTGGCATGTTTAATCATTCATATTTTCCTTCTTTTTCCTATGAATGAGTCCCTAGTATTTTTGTTAAAAGAAATGTATTCTCAAGAAGTTAAAAATATGT
The DNA here is from genome assembly GCA_037974665.1 of Ehretia macrophylla. Lineage (NCBI taxonomy): Eukaryota > Viridiplantae > Streptophyta > Magnoliopsida > Boraginales > Ehretiaceae > Ehretia > Ehretia macrophylla. Next base: position 54,351,870 of record CM075780.1, on the reverse strand, counting down.
GAACATGTTTCTTTGACACGAGAAATACTTAAAATGTTCATAGCCCTTAGATTATTTGAATGAGACTTCAAATAATCAAGTACGGGCTATCACATCGATTTGTTACCTTTGATTAGTATAAGATATTAATGATAATGGATGGTGAGTCACATATCATACAAGCATGAGATGCTAATAACAAATGTGTGGGTGAGTATTAGTTGAATAATCACTGAACGTGAAGTGAATAACAAATAACATGGCATGGATTAATGATTTGTTATTCGTTGCGATGGTGCATGTGATCCTTTGACTTGAGACAACACAGTTGTCATATGTATTGGGGTTTGATAATTACTTTTGGATAATACTTCTCCTGAGCACGAGAAAGTTACGTTCACTCGTAGTATCATTCTTTCAATATAGAGAGTGACATGTGCTTGTCAAGAGAGAATCTATTACCTCGGTTATTGAGGCAATGTCTTGTGCAATTCAATTTCATAAATGAGGAAATCCTTGGCTAAGGTGTGATTGATGGAAATGTGTTTTTTCGTGATTGTCATATCTCATTTCACCATATTGAATCTAGGCATAGAATTGAGTCTATGAGTTTGATTGGACCATGGATCTTACTCAATCGAGACTATTAATGGAATGATTGAATTGTACGGTAATCAACAACTAAACAGGTTCATTACATGATAACTTCATTGCCTTATATATTGTCTTGATATGTTGCTAGACATCACTCAAGACCTTAAGGGTGTTTCAAGAATTGGAGGAGAAATTCTTGAAACAAATCAAAAGTTGATTGACATTAAAAGGGTTTGATGTTTTCTTAATGCTATTTGGCTATGAACCTAGAAAGTCACACCACATTAGTAAATAGATTAAGTCTTGCTCGAACTGTAATCATCTTCTCTAAACAATTATTAAGAGTTAATAATTGAAGTCTCAACCATTAAATGTTAATGGGGCAAATTTGTAAGTTTGGAAAAGTTTTGAGGTGTTTGGTGCAAATAGATAAAATATGATTTAATCTTATTAATTACCACATCAATCCTGGCCATTGATCTTGCAAATTCAAAATGTGTTATTAGAACACGTAACTAGAAAACTTAATGGTTATGTTTTCATCCAACTTACCCGATTGTCTTGAGAAGACAAATAGCAAAAAGAAGATGTTTTGTCTGTCAAGGGGTTGCAGGCTGTCTATCCAAAGCAAAAGAAAGAATGCATTTTTTCTTTCTTCTCTGCTTCATATAGACATATACATACAAACATACAGTAGATGAGTCAATCTGCTTGTAATAGTTACAGAAGTGTTCTTCCTTTGCTGTGATTGTTGGAGGCCTTTGGGACTAAGTTAAAGATAACTAAACTAACGTAGTTAGGTAATCTTTAGCCATCAGAGAAGTGTTCTTGTTCATGATTCTTCCAAGGAGTTTGCTAGCACTACAACTCAAAAGAGGAAGAAAGGCTCCTTCTGTTGCTAGGTGAATAATCTACGGCTTCTGCATTTGTAGAAGGAACAGAGATCTACTCAAAGTTTTTCCATAGATCTACTCAAAGTTTCAGCAGATTCAACCTGAGGTCTTCAAGATGTATTCTATTATCTTGTTTTACCTTTGATTTATAATGTATATAGCATATATCAAGAGACGAGATTGTTATGAATGCTTTGAAAAATTATATTTCATAGTTTCTTCCGCTGCGTAACTTTGATTCATTTTCTGCAATCCCGGATATCGATCCTTCATCAAGACCTTCCAAGGGTGGTAGGCTGGCATGTGGTGGATGATGAAACTTATTAATAAATTAAAAAAAAGTAAAAAAAACATGTTAATATCTTCATACTTTGCTTATTTATGAAGTTCAAATTAAATGTGAGAGTTTCTAAACTACTTAATTGAAGGTTAATTAATATTAACAATTACGTGTCCGTAGTCAATCCGTAGCCATTGGCCACGGTATGGCTATGGACTTTAAAAAAAAAAACAATGTGGATCCACTTTTAATATAAATTATAGAAGTGTGATGGAATGACTTTGGATATTTAATTGTATTTATCTTTAAATTATTAATAAATAGGAAAAACATATAAAAACATGTTAATATCTTTATATTTTGATTGTTTATTAAGTTCAAATTAAATGTAAGAATTTTTAAACTACTAGATTGAACATTAATTAATATTAATGCAATGTTTAATGAAACATGTTAAGTTTGATTGAAACAGTTATTAAATGCATATGAGATTGTTTTATAAAAATACACATGGTAATGAAATACGAATTAAGTTTGATATTATTTTGAAACCTTGCAATTCACATGACATTTTCGTCTATTGTAAGTCGAATCACACTCCTATAATTAATATTAAAAGTGGATCCACTTTGTTTCTTTTTTTTTCAAAGTCCGTAGCCACGCCGTAGCCAATGGCTACGGTCGATTACAGACACATAATAGTCCGTAGCTATTCCATGATCAATGACCACCGGATGGCTACAAATATGTTTAAAAAGTGTTATTGTTTTTATAATATTTTATATTGATATATTCTTATTGGTATTAAAATATTTTTTTATTACTCCTAAAAAATGGCAATAGAAAGGCGACGGATATTTTATTAAATCAACCAAAAAATAATTTATGATAGTTCGTAGCCACGCCATCACAAATGGATGACGGCATGGCTACGGATATTCATTATTTATTTAGTATTTATTTATTATTTAATATTAATATTTTATTATCTATCAATTATAAAATATAAATATAAATAAAAGATATATTTCGTAGCTATTCTGTGACTAAATTTATATGACATTGCCACAGACCAGTGACGGAACCAGGCACCGAGAGTCAGGATGTGCACTACAATTGCAAATTCATTAACTATTTATGGATCAGAGCACTCATTTGTGTATATTTTTTGTACGAATTATAAAAAAATGTATTGGTTTTATGCCTAAAATCATGTTTTTGATAATGACATCACAATATGATATAGCTAAATCAATACTTAATTTAAGCACATTATAAAACATAAACAACAAAGATGTCAAACATAACTCTCCCTTACATAATGCACTTTACATATAAAAATGTAAGTATTAAAGCATATATGGATTCTTAACAGTCTCTATCAATATAGTAGTGACATAACATACAAAATAGAGAAATAACTATAGTCATTGTAAACAAAAAAAAAGCCCTTTCATTAAATTAAGAAGAAAATTGTTGCCCAAAATTTGAATTTCTTTTAAAAAATTTATTAATGGCCTATTCAACAAATAACAAATTAGAAATACTATTTAAATTCAAATTAAAAAAGTTAAAAAATAACACGTATAAATTATAACAATAACCTATACACAAAAATAAAAAGAAATCGAGCAAATATGGATGCAAAAGAAAACGTCTTTCGAGAACTTTAAGATTGATCTACACCATTCAGATTGTAGAAGCTTTAGTCCTGAACCTACTAACCAAATTTCAACTCTATCTACTAGAAAATCATTGTTCGATTGTATGCTTGGTGAAGACTAACAAATTTTTTCCTAATTCTCCTCTATTTCCTTATAATTTTAACACCTAAAATTAAATTTAAAAAAATCCCCAAGGCAGGGTGTGCATTTGCACACCCAATGCTCTTACTGGCTCCGCCAGTGCCTTAGACCATCACCTTTTAGTTTTTCAAATTTAATAAAAAAAATCCTTGGTCATTCCGTAGCAAAGTAGTCACGACATGGCTACGAATTTTTATATTTTAATTTTTTTTGGAATAATAAAAATATTCCATCGTTAATCCGTGGCAATTTGGCCACCGCGTGACTACGTAATATTATTTTTATTTATTTTTTATAATTAAAATTATAATATGTTGCCAATCCGTAGCAAAGTTTTGGCGTCACTTGACTGCGCCAAATATGGCCCCATAAAGGTTACCGACTACACTTGTCCGTACCATTCCGTCGCCAATTGGCTACGGGAAAATTCCGTCTCCCAAATCGGTTGCCCGAGAGCTATTTTCTTGTAGTATTAGTTATTAGCATATGACCATTTTAGACTCACTTCGAGGCATCCCAGTGGAAACAATTCGCCCACTTGTTCACTAGCTACCATGAGCCGGGCACTTATGGGTTTAAAACTTGGTTGACTATTGTGCTTTAATTTAATACCTCAACAGAGAAAACTGATAAGTACCTTGTCTTTTGTTAAATTTCAAATCTAGTTGAATCTCATAATTAATTATTCCTAACACACCTAAAAGTCCTAGGATTGCCTTCTCGTATTAAAACATGAAGTTTTGGAATGTCATTGATGCTTTGAGTGCTTTCTTGCATGACACCAGTTCTAAAAGTAGTGTATCATTATTAGCTTCAACTTCAACTTCATCTTGAGAATACCTTGTCATATTTTCAATGATCTCATCTACGCCAAAAACTTTTGTACTGATGTCATTTTCACCAAGAAAATTCAAGAAGTGATTGTGTGAGACCCCAGTTTAACTCCTATGTGCAAATTACTTGTTTATTTAACTTTTATATGTAAAAATTATGTGTTTACTTAATTTAATACTTAATATGTGCAATTATATGATTTATTTATGTTTAGTAGGCTAAAAGTGCATTTGAAATCCGATTGAATTGCTAATTGTTGACCTTTCATCTTCTTTGACCACATAAGAGTAATCTTGCATATACTAGTTAAAATTAAGCCTAAGATTAGTCTTATATCACCTTAGACATTTACTAGAGTATTAGAATTGAAATTAGAAGCAAAATAGGAGGTTAACTTAGTCATTTGGACCTTTTATTGACCTTTGACCTTGCATTGACCTCCATTTGACTTTTACTTAAGCAAATTTTATCAAACAAAAGCCAAAACATCGTCTTTTCTTCCCCATTTCAGCCGCCCAACCCAAGCTAAAATGAATAGTGAACCCTTGTGATTTTGAGCATTTTTGGAGCAATCAAAAGCCTATTGGAGTGAAACGAAACTTGTTCTTGACTCGTCTTAGCATGTTCTAGCTTTCTATCGGTTTATTTTGCCTTTATTTTGCAAAATATGTGAGAGGATTTTCTAAAATCTTGATTTAAAGTTGAAACATTTTGATTATTTATGCTTTATATTGCTATGAGTGTTCATGATTCTTGCTAATTAGGCCTTAGAGAACATTTTGCTTGGTTGTTAGCTTGTATAAACTAGAACTTGTTGTAGTTGGATTATTTGAGTTGTTTGTTGAATTATATGGCTAAATTTAGGTGTAAACTTGATTCCTAGCATATATATGAAGTCCATACATGTTAATATATCAACGTAGCATAGCGTAATTGCTCGATAATGCGAAATGGTGCAAAATTGGGGGGTGGTTGTGTGCTGAATTTTTCAGCGTTGGACAGTGGGCTGTCCAATGCTGGCCAGCCTGTTTGGTGTCTTCCAGGGCTGCTTTCGTGATGTATTAATGGCTTGCTAAGTTGGTTTGATGCTAGGTGAAGTTTGGGGTAGCGTATGGTTGAGTTATTGCATTGTATGTTGTTAGAATTGGCTTATATGTTGCTAGGAATTCCATAGGTTGTTGATTTAGCTTCTTTGATTGTTGAATGTGTTGCCAAGACTTGTATTGTTGCTAATGTAGTTAAATTGGATGAAGGGGAAATGCATGTGCTAAGTGTGGTTTAAATGCTTGCTTGCTTGCTTGGTTATAACTTGTTAATTGAATATGAATTATGAATGTGTTCGGAAAACAACCTACTTTGTTGTTTCCTCTAATTGTCATGAATGCGTGAATGTGATTGTCGTGAATGCGTGAATGTGATTTTCGTGAATGCGTGAACGTGATTAAAAGTGAATGCAAATGTGATATGTCGTGAAAGGTTGCAACCTTTAAAACATACACAATAGCGTTCATGTTGCACTGGGCAACATAGGGCTTGCTAGGCAATGACATGACTACCGAGGTTCTAATCCCTATCCCGTGTGAATGGAAAGCTTCACAGGGTATGGGTCGTAGGAATTGATATACATCCGGAGTACATCGTGGGCGTATAGGGAAAGAGTTCTTGATGGCGTATAGGGGATCGACATCAACTAAACGAACATATCGTTACTATGTGATTATTTAAATTACTCGCACATTTATACTTGTTGCATGTTCTTGTTTATTACATGTTTTCAAAAAGGAGTTTCCAAATGTAAAATGTTTTTCAAATCGCTTCTTATTTCCCCCCTCACTGAGTTCGTGGAAACTTACACCTGTTTGCTAGCATTTCAGGTGAGCTTGAGGGGGAGTATGTGGAATACGTCCTATTGATCTTGTTGATGAGCCTGAGACTTAGTTTGGTTGCTTTGATGATTTCTATGTTCATGGAGACTTGTTGATTTATGTGTTCATGGAGGCTTGTTGCTATATGTAATATATGTTAATTTAAGTTATTACTTTTAATTTAGTAGACTTGCAATGTAATTTCATTAGTCCATTTTGTTATCTATAGGTGGTTAGGCTTATGAAGTTCATTATATTATGCGGTATGTATCTTTATAAATATGTTGATGTAGTGTGTCAGACAACTTATATTATAGTGGTATGTTGGTTGTTTGTTGATGGTTTGACGAACGTTTTGTAGGTTGGAAGTAAACTTGGCCATGTACATGTTGATAGGCTTGAATTGTGGTAGTTGGGTTGTTGAATGCTTGTTATTGAGTTGAATGAACAGGTTTTGGATTGTTCTCAGTACAGGAAAAACTCTGTCCGTTTTTCCTCGTCTGTCGCCTTGAGGTCGGATCGGGTAATATATGTTGGAACTTGTACCTGTTATAAACGTGTTTAAAGTAAGGTTGCTTGATGGCTATGTGATCTTTTATCTCTATGAGAGTGTCTAGGTTGTGTTTGGGATGGTTGTGGAATGAATGCTTGTATAGGGTTGTTTGTCTTAGTGGCATATTGCAAGTGTTATAATGCTGTTTTCAAGGAGTTTGGAAGTGTTAGCTAGACTTATATTTGATGTGCCTTGGATGGACATGTTGTTTATACGCATATTATGGTTATGTAGTTCTTGTTATAAGTAAAGACTTCTTATTTTGTAATATGATGTCCATCTTGGGAAGTTTGGAAGACTTTTATTATCATGTTTTGATGTATTGGGTAGAATGTATTTGAGATGTTCTAATGGCTGGATATATTATTTTATGGATAATAGTGCTCGAGCTAATGTAGTGTGTCTTAGTGGACTTAGAAAAAGTGATTTTCTTAAGCTCGTGACATCACAATCCTAAGTTGTTCGATATTTTTATAGATAGTAGTGCTCGGGCTAATTAGTGAAAAATGGGGTCGTGATAGATTGACATCTATTTCTTGATGGCATCCGAACCCATTGATTATGACGACCCACAATTCATTAATAACGTCTCTATCTAAGGGTTCGCCAAAAGTCTTGAAGGTCATGTTTTCCATAGATCGTACCTTACAATGGAAAAAGTGGTGATGTCCTAATTATTAAGCTGAAAATATTAAAATATCTTTATAAATTAATAGAATTTAGGTGGCCCTAACCCTACTAATTTCAAGTGGTGATATTGTATATATTCATACAAACACACAATAGCACTTTGTGTGTGCGTTTGTATTTGTGTGTGTCTATGTGTATTTTTTGCAACATCTAATTTGAATGTTTTGTAAAACAATAGGAATGAATATGGCATACATACAAAACTTGGGGATTTATGTCAATTTTTTGGGTAAATATTGAAGACTATAATAAATTTTATATAAAATAATAGGGATTAAGTTGAACATTTTTTTTTTCAAATTTGTCCTTGAACTCTATTAGAATTAGCCTAGATTTTAACGGCAGAGACAAAATTGACAAATCTTAAGAAACAATGATGACTAAATTAAACAATAGAGACTATATAAGTTGAAAATCTAAGTAAACAATAGGGACTATTTATAAAATCTACTCTTTATTATATTTAGACTTACCTTTTATTTTTATAAGCAATTAATTATATTATAATTTTTTTGTTTCTCGAAACTGGACTTGCTCGAAAATCCCTATCAATATGAATCAATTTTTTTTTTTGGGTGCAATGAATCAATTTTTTTTTGTTACATGCATGTGTGTGACACTTGCAATATTCCACTGACGACAGGCCCAACTACATATATCCAAAGGGGAATAGAGCTGTCATCTAACCATCTTGCGGCCTTACGCGGATCTCTACATGAATGATGCAAGCCATTTGCTTTTTCTTTTCCCTTTATCCTTCATTGTGTTTTATTTAATTTTTACTTTTATTTTCATTTTCATGTGATGCCAATTTATCTTTTAATTTAAGCTCATTAATATTGCTCCTAGTATTTCAATTATTCTAATAATTTAACTCAGATTAATTCAATTCGTGTTGCCATCCTAATAAAGTAAACGTTCAATATTCTAAGAAATATAGTTTTTGAATACTAAAAGTTAATGATTTATATATATTATCGTGTCAACAATGAGCTATTTGCAACTTTTTATTGTCATTCCTGGTTCTAAAAGAAAAATCATATAGTTTAAAAACACTATATAAGATTTTGAACTATTTTTTCTTTTAAGTTTCATTTTTTTTGCAGTAAAATATTTTTTTGAAAAATATTTTTCAAATTTTTCGATATTTGGTAACATAAAAAATTTGGTCAATTAAAAATTTTTTTTAGTCAAATAAAAATTTTTATTCAAAAAAATAAAAAATATTTTCTTATTCTTTGAAATAAGAAAATATTTTTTGAAACTCACCCACTTCAACCCGACCTTACCCATCCCCTATCTATCCCCTACCTCCACCCCCATCCCACCCCCCCCCCCCACTCCACTCATTCTCACTCTCACAATTAATATATATATTATATATGTATTTTTGTATCATTCAAACTTTAAATATTTTTGTATATTTTGGTTAATGCAATGTTTGCCAACCATGTGAGTCATCCACAGAGGATGTGACCCCTACAACCATGCCGCCCACACGCACACACAACAAAGATTTGTCAGTCTAGACGTCTCTCCATGCCAACTCATATAAATGCTACTTTTCGTCCCTCTATACAATTTTATCAAAACAAAGAAACTAGTTAATATATTTCACCATTTCTTTTACGGCAATTGCTTTTCTGGGTCGTTGCCAACTACACATTGAAAGGTAATTTCCTTGTTTCTCCTCAGGCCTATAATTCTCCGCCAAGTTTTTCTTTGTAGCGTGTTTTTTAGGCAATATAAGGTGTCCATAAAGAAGCTTTATTTTAAGGAATCATGCCTGCTGTTTTCACTATGTGTAACTTTTGAGTGTAAGATACCCTCTTCAGTCTCGTGGTTCTCAAGCCAAATTCTGATATTGTCATACCATTTTCAAGAAGGGTATGTTTCTTTACAAATGTTGAATATCTCTCACATTTACTTCTTTGCTTTTGTAGAAAAATATATCTTGGCTTTAGTTTAGGCTTGAAGCAATAGTTGTGCTGCATACATATGAGGAGATAGTATAAGTTTGTTGAGTTTGAATGTAAGTTTTCAGGCGGAGATATGGCATCTTTTAGTGGTTTAGGCATTGGTTTGAGTTTAGCCTTTGGATGCATCCTCTTGGGGCTTGTTGCAGAATTATTCTATCTACTATGGTGGAAGAAGAGAATCACCAAAAGAGAACTTGAGGATCATTATACTAGCATAGTCACAGAGGTTTCTTATATATTTTGTTGGAAGAAACAAACTCCTGTGAACAATCAAGCGCTTACTGCCTCTGCGAGAAACGCTGAAGCCATTAATGGCTCGCACGGAGAAGATTTGGAACATGGCGGCAGTGGCAAAGATTTGTTGCTGAAAGGGTTTGGTGAAGAAGGTGCTGAATCAGAGCTGATGAGGCTGCACAATCTCTGTGGACCACCAAGGTTTCTCTTCACAATCAAAGAAGAAACCAAGGAAGATTTGGAGTCTGATGATGGAAAATCAAGGGGTGATAGGAGTAGAAGAGGGTCAAGAACAAGAAGCTTAAGTGACCTTATCATTGCTGTTGATACACCTTTTCTTACTCCTTTGTCATCACCACCAATGAAGGCTCATCATCCTTTGGATTCTTATAGCCACCATGGATTCAATCCTCTCTTTGAATCCATCACAGAGGCAGAGTTGAATAGGGTGAGATCTTCACCCCCACCAAAGTTTAAGTTCTTGAGAGATGCTGAAGAGAAGCTTATGAAAAGATTAATGGAAGAAGCAGAGAAAAGGGCCCTCAGAAATGGTGGGTCTATGCAAGATTCTGCCATTAAAACTTCTTCAAATTCAACTGTTGTCATTGAAGAGAAAGAGGGTTCTTTTATTTCTCTTATTGCTAAGAACAAAGAGAGGGATCTGCATCATCAGCTACCCCTTTACCATTCAGCTCCTTCACAGGTACTTCCATTGGCTTCTTCTCCTTCAACTTTCAGACCACTTGATATTAAATCAGGTTTGCAAAACACATCCCATGTAGAAATTGGATGTGTTTAGATTTTATTTTATTACTTTTTTGCTTCTTCATCTATTAGATACATTTACAATGATTAGTTCTGTGTATTAATTTTAGTTTATTTTTTTTTTTTTTTTTCCAATTATAATAGAGTTTTGTCAAATTTAAGCTCTATGGATGCTTGATTTTCTTTAGCAGTTGAGGAAAAGATGGCAGTTGCTGTTAATCTTCTGTTTGATATCATTAATTTTGGAAGGCTAGATAAAAGTTCGCAACATCACGCAATGATGTTGTTCAATTTGAAATCCATACTTTTATGTGGTAATGTGTTTGTATCTACCGACCTTCAGTAGTGGCTCAAGCTGGTAATCATTTTAGTAAATGATAATGTTTTATTAAGAAAACTCATTCATTCGGGCTATTGAATGATCCGGTAGAGTGTAAAAAGTGCGTCTCACATATAAAGTTAGTTAGCCCTATTATCTTTTAATCGGACCATTTGATTAATTGACGGAAGTGTCGCCGTTACATTAATGAGGGCAAAGGCTTCTCTGATCACAGTAAAAGGTTCTTTTATGATATTTGGTTGTTGGTGCACATGCGCCTTTATCATGGCAAATCATCATGATGTCCCAATAATTTGTTCTTCAAATTTGTCGTTATATATATATATATATATTTATGTTTCTTTCTACTAGTTAACTTTTTTTAACAATTACGACAAAAAAAAAAAATTAAAAAAATCGGTGACTAAGGTATCTATAATGATTTTTTTTTTTTTTCGAAAGATTTAAGTGAACTCTGTATCATATAAGTTTAGCGTATATGATACAGGTACGAAATTGCTTTAGCTGATGCAGCACGATGTCGTGCTAAAACTACGAAAGGCCAATTGTGCATAAAATACTTGACACTTGTACAAGTAATGGCTAACACACCGCTTGCCATTTGGTCTAATAATATGAATCTTAGTTCAAATGTAATAAATTTTGGGATTTATTTTCATGTACAATGTTTTTAAGTAATCTAAAATACTTTAGAATTTCTTTAAATAAAATAAAAAAAGTAATGACTAACACAATCTAAGGCTATCTTTAATAGAGTGTCTAAAATACAAATTTTTTTTTTAATTTGGGTATTTTTAGAGATTTTAATCTCTAAAAAAATACTATTTATGACAAAAGTACGTAGGGTCTACTACTTTTGGCTTAAAAGATGTCAATATAGAGACTCAGTCTCTATTTTTTTAACAAATTTGTGGAAGAAAATATAAATTAGGTCTCTATTTTGGTATCTTTTAAGCCAAAAGTGGTAGACCTCACGTATTTTTGTCATGAATAGTATTATTTTTAGAGATTGGAGTCTCTAAAAATACCTAAATTAAAAAAGTTTTACATTTAAAGACTGCATTGAAAATACCCTAAGGGATTAGCTTAGCGTAAAGCCTTAGGGGCATGGCTGTAAATCTGTTCATGTCTTCGGTCCAGATCAATCAAAAAATTAATTTAATTTTAGTCAATTATGATAGTTCTTGTACTTAACTAATGTAAATTATACCTTCTTCAGCTGGATCTTGAGATATGACCCTTAATGTGATGTAGAAAGGCTTTTCAGAAAGAGTTCTCAATCATCATAAAATATAGTAACGATTAATGTTATACTAATCATGTTGATGATAGTTGACCTAATATTTCATTTTAAAACCAATTGGTGTTATATGGTATACTGTAGGATCTTATATATTAGTTTTGAAAATCTTGATTACCCATTTGGAACAATTAGATTATCCACCAGCTTATTCACATGTGATATGTGATTAATTGATTCACATGGTCAAAGAAGCAGCGAAGTTGGACCGGTTGCATCCAAAAGACAATTGTTGAAGACGCAATGAATAACGTGGTATTAGAAAGAGCTGCACACCAAAGTCAATGCTTAAAAAATGAATGAGTTGCACAATGATAGATAATATAGGATTAATACTCTGATATCATGGTAGTTAACCTGAAGTTTTTTTCTAAAATCAATTGATATTAAATGATGTAATTCATAATCTTATATATTAATTTTGAAAGTTTTGATTTATTCATATGAAATAATTAGATTCTCAAATAGGTAATAAATTCTCTATGAATTATCAAATAAGAGGTAAAGAGGCGTTATCAGAGGCAAAATGGTACGAGTAGATAATAGTGAACGTTAAGTTAGCTAGTGATTCCTTGGAAGAAAGCTACACTTACTTTTTTCTTAGATTATACATATTACAGATATTGCAATAAGATGATCTTTTCTTTGATCTGAAAGTATACTTCAGAAAGGCAAAGGCGTAGAAACTTGAAAAGGGGGAACATTTTAGGGGGCATAGGTCAATTTGAAGTGCCTTAGCAGGAAGTCTCATTCATTCAATAAAAAAAATGACAAAGTTTAATATCAGTGATGTTCTGTGAGGTGTGAACCATTTTTGAACTTTTACCTAAACAACAAGAAATGTCATTGTTATCACGCGTTTCGCCAAAAAGTTGCCCCACCTTGAAGCATAGATTATCATCTAAAACATTGATGTAAAACTATTTAATTTTTAGGTTAGGCTTTGAATACCAATCTCATAAGATGATAATGTTACTAGGAAGATTAATAATAAAAGTAACGATATATTTACAATGAAATGATGTAAATCATTAAGTATTAAAATTAAATAATTGTATTATTATTTAAACACAATTGAATAATAATATAATATTACGTGAGAATTCAAATTTGCAATACCATTTCTAATTGTGATGTAGATGAATGGTGGGACTTAAACATCACATTTATACTTGACAGATGCAGAATGGTTGTCTTTTAGACCTGGAAAAGACATAGCTGTGGTCCAGTAATTGGGAGGATAGAAGAAACCGTTTTAATTAGTGTTAACATATTATAGAGGCAACTGTTGAGGGACCACCTCCCGGACTTCACGAGTTGCAATATTATTGCATTTAAATTTGAATTGATTATCAGAGAGCCCAAGCTGACAAAATTTATTTGTTGGGGGCTATGATAAACAAGTATGAATTTGCTCGTCCGTTATAATTTTATGAATCAGATTAAATGATTATAAATGATTAATATAATTTACTAAAATAATATGGGGGCTATGATAAACAAGTATGAATTTGCTCGTCCGTTATAATTTTATGAATCAGATTAAATGATTAATATAATTTACTAAAATAATATGAGCAATTGATCATATAGGTTGGATCCATAAATTAAGAGAAGATCCTTGCTCATAATTATTCGGAGTGTTTAGTTCACAAAATGTTATAAGATTCTTGAGAATGTGATATTTTGATTTTTGGTTCGTGAAATAAAAAAATATTTCTGAGAATGCAATATTCCCATTATTTAGTTTATTTCTATTCCCATGTGAGGGGGTGGGAATCTCATATTCTCAAGTTGTGAGAATGTTTTTAAAAAATAAAAGATATAAATACCCATCTTAAAAATGTAAAATTAAAATAAATAAATAATAATAATTCCAAAAAAAAAAAATAAGATAAAAATAAAAAATGAAAATAAAATAAAAAAAAGAAAAAAAAAGAAAAAATAAAAAAAAGAAAAATAAAATAAAATAAAAAATAAAAAATAAAAAATAAAAATAAAATAAGAATCAAATTTAAAAATATTTATAAAAGAAAAAATAATAATGAAAAAAAAAAAAAAAAAAAAGAAAATAATAAAAATTATTAATTTTTAAGTTAAACTATAATTTTATAATCTAAATTTATATTTAAAATAAATTTTTATTACTAAATTCTAAATTTTAAAATTTTAAATTAAATTTCAAATTTAAAAATAAAAATAAAAATAATAAAACAATTTTAAAATCTTTTAAAATAAGAAATTTAAGTTCCTAAATTTTGCTCGTATATTAGTAAAAGTATACAAAATGTAGCGTTATTTATACATATTGTATGAAATTTTTATTTTTCTGGGTTAGGAGCATTGTCGAAAAATTACTCGAAATTCCTAAGAATATTTAGTCTAAACCAAATATAACAAAATAACATTCTTAGGAATTTAATAAAAATATTTTCATATCAAACTATTTTAATAACATTCTCGGGAATAATATTACTGAGAAAGTCATTCCCAAGAATAATATTCTTGAAATGAAAAACCAATCCTTGAACCAAATACTCCTATAAAGTCTTGGCAAGTTAGCAATTATGATGCCGTATGAAATTCTGAACCAGCTAATCCTAAAACTGGCCAAATCTACCACACTTATTAAACTCAATACATTTTAAAATCGTTGTTTGGTAAGAGAATTTTTTTTGTTTCTCTTTCTTGGTGGGCAATGTGTTGTTTAGACAAGATAGATGGATTTAGATTCCCCTCATCACGCCTGGTTAATTGGAGATTAATAGTGATGAACTTATATGTATCTTTTCACAATCTTATCAAATGGTGGTGGGCTATAATGCATAATTCACAATCTTATTAATATATATTTTTTCTAGTGGGACTAATTAATTTATAGACTAAAAATACATAGATATTTAAATATATGGACAATGAAAAAACATATATAGACATTTAAAAAATTTTGGGCTTGTGGGTTGCATTTCCCATCGGACATGAATTGGATCCGCATATATATGTTGATGATATAGTTATTTAATTTTTATTCTCAGTAATATGATACAAATTATTTCCTCATAATTATATAATTACTTTGTCCCTATAACCTCCTTTATAACATAATAACGTTATAAAATTGTGGCACACCACTAGCATATATGTAGAAGCATCGCGGAGTGAGTCCAAATTATAGTGGAAAGTTGAACGCTTTCACTTTATTCCTCGTGATGGTAAATTGTACCTGCAGAGATTTAGAATTCCAAATGAGTCGACTTTGTTCGCTTCTAGTATGTGGCAACCTTTGTTTTTAAATTTGAACTTAGGATAATGGAGTCTAAGGAGCCTACGTCAAAGTTTGTGATTTTCTTATTGTTCATATAAAGTTTCGATGAGCTCATTTTGAAAATGGCGATAATGACAAATGTTGAAAAATTCAATTCTCATGAACAGATAGATTATGATCTCTCGATGAATATATAAAATATTAAATTACTTTTATGTAATACTATTTAATTTAGAGTAAAACCCATGTGTTTTATTGACAAATTTTCTTGCTGGCAAGCAATTTTTTTTTGTCAGATCATGGGAGTTGGCACTTATTTTCTCTGTATGCTTTCAATTCTTGAATCTCATTATAATATATTTTAGCTTTTTTATAACAATTTAATTAAAAAATAAAAAACATCATTACACTTGGTGTCTTATAACCGTTGCATAAGCTAAACCTTTTTGCAACGATATTTTAGTAGCAACAGTTAAAATTTTCTTATCATATTTTGTTAATAATTGCTCTAAGATTACTTTTTCAAAACAATTTTAAAATTATAGTATAGTTGCAACTTTTTTCTAAACTGCTGCAATAAAAAATTTGCAATTATATCATATGCAACTGTTAAATCCATTTGCAATGATTTTTAATCTTTTTGCAACCGTTTTAAATATTATAACAGATAAAAATTGTGGTAGTATCTCTCATTATTTTTTACAATTAAATTTTCACAATCAAGTGTATCCTTTTTCCCTTTTTCTTCTGAAAACAATAAAGCGTATCTATTATGACGAGTATGCGTTACAACTTTCTTCTGGGGTGTACTGATTTGAAAGTTTAATTGAGCAGTATTCAATGCGGTTGAAAATTTAGCCAACTATGCTTTGCTGCTGATGTGAAAATTTCCAAAGGTAAAGAAAATTTCGGCGCAGGAGTTTGACAACCTTGCCGGTTGAAAATTAGGTTGGAATGCAAATATTCTTGCCAGCTTTTGGAAAAACTTGGCATTCCAGCTTGCTTATGGTAAGATTTTACGGCTAAAAGAAGGTGGGGAATTTTACAACCCTAGTTATGAAAACGACATTTGTACACGGAGTGTTTGCGTAATGATAGGAGAAGCCAAAAAGTAATCTTGAAATGTTAATTTAGATGATACCATAATCTTACAAACTGACGCTTAATTGGAAGGTTTTTAGTCATATGAAATGTGCTTATACGTGTTATGTTAGGTGCGCCCGGCCCGTGACAAATAGGCAAGTTAACCCCTGGCTCCACCAAAACATGGGATGTTTCTGTCTCCTCACTTGTCTCTATCATATTGATAGTTAATCTAACACGATTGTTCACAGAAAGGGATGCTATGAACCAAAGCCATTTTCCATTCCATCGGTGAATTAGCTTTAAAGTCTTAACCTTCGCCAATATACTAGAAATGGAGCGATGGAAAGTGATCTAGCTTACATTAAAGGGAAATTGTTGTGCTTGGCAGCTATTTAACTTGCAAATTAAGGAAACAACACACATGCCTTTATTCCAGATTCCAGAAAGCTTCAAAGTTAATATGCTGCATTTTCTTGGCGTTGTAATACGTAGGGTCACAGTATTGGGCGTCACTTATCTTTCGGACGAAAGACCTTGGGGTCCATAAGTTTCGGGACATTATCCCAACTAGATCCCTCAACTCTCTAAGGGGTCTCCAACATTAGGACAAATTGGTCCCTCTCAGGGGCGGATTCAGGAATTTTTGTCAGTGGGAGTTAAAATTTATAATTTTTAAACTATACCAATATTTTTTTCAAAAAATACATAGAATTTTAACGTTTTTATGGCCCAGTGGGGACTAAAATCCATATTTTTTGAATTGTACGAGTACTTTTATTTTTCATTGGGGGCTAATTAATTTTTTTTAACTAAAAATACATAGATATCTAATTTTTTTTTCGAAAAATACATAAAAATTTTAACGTTTTTATGGGTCAGTGGGGGCTAAAATTCATAATTTTTGAACTATACTAGTACTTTTATTTTTCAGTGGGGGCTAATTAATTTTTTTTAACTAAAAATACATAAATATCTAATTTTTTTTTAAAAAATACATTAAAATTTTAACAATTTTTATGAGTCAGTGGGGGCTGCAGCCCCCACTGGCCCCAATATAGCTCCGCCAGTGGTCCCTCTGAAATAATTGGATAAAGAGAGAAATAATATAATTAACAACTAACCCCATAAGTTCAATAAATTACACACTTACGCTAAAAAGAGAAAGAATAGTTAAAAACTAACCCTGTATAAACTTGCTTCAAGAACCCCATCAATCCTAACTCCAACCCCACTATTATCACAAACTTCACTAGTACCACCACGACATACATATTAACAAAGCCACTAACCCTAATCCCGCCACCGAGACCAACTCTACTACTATTACTACCATCACATACATATTAACAAACCCACCAACCTTAACACCGACGCAAATCCCACCACCAACACCAATGCAAGTACTCAAATATTTGTGGACTACAAGTGCATAAGCCATGTCAAACTTCACTAGGATCCCGAGTAGTGCTTTCTCGTGCTAAAAGTGATGAAGCAGTAGGTACTTGATTTAAAAAATTTGAACTTTGTACGATTCAATGAAATTTTTTAATCCATTTTGTGCTACCTATGAGATGAGTTCTCAGAGCACTGACGTGTTATTGTGAATTAATGTTGCAATGTTTGCAAAGTAATCCTCTTAATATACCAAAGCAATAATAATTGGGGTAATGTTCTCACTAGTATTTGTACTTATTGTGCTCCTACTTTTCCTTTTGGTTTGATGGCTGCCGAAAAATGAAATAAGGGATACACAGAAGTCAAGAAATAAATTTATCAAGAACCTCGTAATACTTGCTTCTTTGTTTCTTTAGACTTAAGATTTGTGTTCTCTTTCATTTTTTCATTAAGACAATTGTTTACCCAAAGTGTGAAATAAATTAAGAAGAAGAAAGAAAGAGCTTGATATCTCTTCAATTTTTAAGATCTTATTTCTCGCATCCTCTTTTACTATATACGATTTTTTGGCTTGTTTTCTTCATGCATGCATAACTTCATCATATCTAGTTTTTTTTTCTGCTTTGTATAATCCTTAAGAACTCTAGGATTTTAGATATCGTATTCCATTTTCAATGTAAATATAATATAAATTAACAAATACAAATATCCAAAAATTACAATGACACTATGCCAGTGATCTTTAGGGCATACACTGATCCTAACAAAAGATGTTGCAAGGACTAGTGGATATGGTACGATCAAAACTGAAGGCTCTGATCAAGTATTTGAAAGAGAAATAGAGACTTTGGGTTGCATTAAACACATAAACCTAAAGTACTTAGTTTTCTCATAGAACCAAAGTACTTGCATTCGTGTTGGTGGTAGGATTAGCATTGGTAGGTTTTTTAATATATCGGTGGTGGTGGTGGTGGTGGTGGTGGTGGTGATATAGAATTTGGTGTTAGTGATAGGGTTAGGGTTGAGGTTGTGGTTATGGTTGACAAATCTGTTAATATGTATACGGTGGTGGTGGTAAGGATTTGATGGTAAAGTTGGTATTGGTGCTAAAGTTAGGTTGGGGTTGGGTTGATGGGATGTTAATATAAATGTAGTGGTAGTGGTAGAGGTAGAGCTTAGGTTAGGACTGGAGCTAGTGTAATACTCGAGTCCGATCATGAATTTACAAGTATTTATTTATATTTATTTTTTTCGTTATTTTTGAAAATGTGTATTTGTGATTATTTACCTGCATTTAATTTATAATTAATTATCTTACTATTTAAAAATCAATTGGTATTACGATTAATAATAACCTATTATTAGGTATTCTTATAACATAAATTAACATTAAGTTTGGGGTCGTTACAGGGATGTAAAGCTCCATATCATGATCAAGTAAAACTTTTCAGATGTTTACAAGAGTATGAGTGATTTACTTTAACTTTTCGGGCTATTTCGGCTGTTTTCCCGATGTTAGGGGTTTTGATCCCGAAAAAGGATTTCACTTCGGGGCCAATTATAAAAAAATTGAAATCCCGCTGCAAAAAAGGGGCACATGCCATTGTGTTTCCTTTAACTTGTACTACTTAATGACGAAGTTTGGTAAAATTGCATCTCGGCCCGAAAATACAAAAATCCGGACACCTGTGCCCGAAACGGTCAAAAAATGAAACATTGGTGTCATTCTCAGAGAGTGATACATGTCTCAGGACATATGTCACACATGTGTGGACGTGCCACGCATGCGAGACACATGTCACATATGCGTGGACATGCCATGCATGCGTGACATGTAGGAGGACATGTGTCACACATACGTGGACGTGCCTCGCATGTGAGACACGTGGCAGGACACGTGTTCCTCCTGCGTTAGCCTTGAAAACCTATATAAAGGAGTTACTTGACCCCCTGAAATCAAACTGGCAGACACTTTTCTCTGGCCCGATTCCACTAAATTATATCAATTCAGTTAGTTAACGTTTTGAAAGTTCTAAAATCGGTCTGAGTCTTCTCCAATTTTTGGCATTTTGAGGTAAGGAAACTTTTGAAAAACTCATGCTTATTTGAGTTAATTCATTTATTGTACAAGTTAGTTATTAATTTATAAGTTGTAAATATAGACATGCTTGACTACAAGGGTTTTATTGCTTTACTTATTTATGGTATCTACATGTTAGTATATCCCTGTTATGTTTAAAATTTTCCAGTTAAATGCTAATATGTGTTGTCCAAATATTTTCAGAAATGTTAAATATATTATTTGCATGCCATCATAATGCCCAATTTATACTTGAAAATTGCTTTATTATAGCCGTTACTCTGCCAAAATACCGCGGAACATATGTTATTACTTGCCAGGACAATCTCTTTAATTGATTCCCATATGATCTGCTGTGTATTCTATGACTACTTGTGCATATCTTTGTGCTCTTGAAATTAGGGGTTGCAACTTCCAGCACGATAGCATTCGGACGTCGGGCGGCATAGGGCTTGCCGGTGTTCCTGTGACTATCGTGGTCCTATTTCCTTTTCTCGCTTGGGACCTCTATCGCCCTTGGAGAGTTTCTCTCGCTTGGGACCAGGTCTGCCCTTGGAGATGCTGAGTCGTAGATTTTGGATACAATCCGAAGTATCCTCCTGGGAGAGATAAAAAGTTGTGATCTTGATTCGGGGCTGGCCACCTCTGGTGATATCAAAACATATTTTTTTACTATGTAGTTAGGTACTTTTGCTTGGGACCACTACCGCCCTTAGAGATCTTGTTCTCGCTTGGGGCCAGTATCGCCCTCGGAGAAGAAAGACTGTTTATCTTTATGACGCTACTGTTATTAATACATGAATCAAATGTTATTGAAATCTCTACTGGTTACCACATGTCAAAGTATTTTAGCATTTACCATATGTGAATCATTTACCGTATGTGAATGGTATCATGACTTGCAAAAGAGACCGACCAGAAATGTTTTCAAAACTCTTCTGTTTCATCCTCACTGAGCTTTTCCAAGAGCTCACCATCTTTTCTCCTCCCCCCTCCCCCTTCCCCCCTCCTCCCTCCTCCCTCCCCAGTGCAGGTGCAACCTAGCTTGAGATGGAAATTGACCTTATATGCTGAAGTTGGATGTTTACGTGCCTGAAGCTCCTTGCTTGTCAGAGGTTGTTTTATTCTTGGGTGGAAGGGTAGCTGTGCTGAAACCCTAGTTTGTATGATAGTCGGGTAGTTATCAGATCTAAAGTGTTGGAACACCCTTTTGTACTTAAATTATTATGTAAAGGCTTGTTATTGAATAATTCTTCATTTATTGTTCATTTTAAATAAAGGGAGAATAGCATGAATAGTCCCCATTGTTTTCAAAAAATTTAGTTTAGTCCTCATTGTTTTAAAATATTCAAAAAGGTCCCTAATATTTTTTAAAAGATTCAGTTTAGTCCCCATTATTTCAAAAGGTTCAAAAAGATCCCCAATGTTTCCCAAAAGATTCAGTTTAGTCCCTATTATTTTAAAAAAGGTCCCTAATGTTTCTCAAAAGATTCAGTTTAGTCCCCAATATTTTTCAAAAGGTTCAAAATGATCCTCAATATTTTTCAAAAGACTTAAACTGGTCCTCACCGTCAAAACAATCATTAACTTTGACAGAATAGTAGCCACGTGCGTGTCACGTGACTAGTCTTTGAAGGGAAATTTCAGTAAAAGAAATATTTTTTTTGAAGTTTGAATCACGTGACCATTACAGATTATGAATTCTCCTTGAAATTTTCATTCTAACGGACCAAATTTTATTAAATTTGGACAAAAATTGAAGGAGTTACGATTTTTTTTAAGATTATGCATAATTTGTAATTTTTTTTCGCATGGCATAAGGAAGAAAATAACCCATACAACGTTGTTTTGCATATTAGTAGTGAACCAATTAAATTATGTCACATGTTAGACTGTATTATGAAAGAGAGTCTATCAAAGTTAATGGTTATTTTGACGGTGAGGACCGGTTTGAGTCTTTTCAGAACCATTAAAGACCTTTATAAACCTTTTGAAACAATAGGGACTAACCGAATCTTTTGAGAAACATTGGTGACCTTTTTGAACCTTTTGAAAAACATTGAGGACCTTTTTGAACCTTTTGAAATAATGGGGACTAAATTGAATCTTTTGAAAATATTAGGGACTTTTTTGAACATTTTGAAACAATAGGGACTAAACTGATTTTTTTTGAAACAATAGGGACTATTCATGCTATTCTCCCTTAAATAAAAGTTATGAACTTGCAATGACAGTAAACGCAAAATTTGACCTAATCTTGAGAAAGATTGGGTTGGGGTCATTACAGCTAGGGTTGGGATTATAGGGTGGTTGAGATGAGTGTATAACTTTTTAAATTTATGGTGTTAGTTTTTAATTATTTTGTCTTTATTTTTATTAAATTGTTGAAGAGAGACCAAATTGTCCTTGATTTGTCAAGGACCCTTAAAAACAAATTTGAAGTTAAAGAACCATAATACCCAAATTTCAAGGAACCCAAAGTCCTTTTCTCTTTATCTTTTTGGACATGCTTCTGACTTCAATTACTCACATTTGATTTTGCAATATATAAGCTTGTCAAATAGTGAAGATTTGTACATAAATTGTTTATATTGAATTTATGTTGGCAGCTTTAGACATGCTTCTTTCTTTCCAAATAAAATACTACTTTGCTTCTTTTTTTTGTTGTTTACCCTTCTTTTGAAGCAACTTTTACATTAATATAAATAGATCTTTATATAAAAAAAATTACCATGAATTAAGAAATGACATAAAAAGATCTCATATGAATTTTTTAATCTTCCAAGATCTAGTAATATTGGGACAGAATTGCACAAATAGTCTTTATTATTTTTCTAAAATTTTAATTTAGTTCTTATTATTTTCTAAAAAAAATCAAATTCATTCATATTTTTTAAAATTAGCCAATTTAGTCCTTATTATTTTCCAAAAAATTTCAGTTTAGTCCCTATTGTTGATGAAGCACAACCTAATTTTACAACCCTCTCTTACTCCACAAGAGAAACACAAGCTTCTTCAAATGTAGGTGAAGCTAAGAACCTACTACAATAATCTCTTGAGTCCACAAGACATCAACCAAAACATCTTCAAATCTAGGTGAGACTTCAAACCTACAACATCTACCCTTTGAGTAGACAAAAGATTTTTCTACACTCTTCTCTTTACAAAGATTCTCTCAATCCTAATCTGGATACCCGAGAGTGTATACAATACAAAGATTGAGTATTTGAAGTGTATTACAATAATTTACAATTATACTCATGAAGGAGTAGATATTCAAGTGAAAGATCTTTTGAATACTCAATAGATATACAAATATAAGCTCAAACTTGGTATAATTTGATAGATTGAATTAACAATATAAGTTTAGAATCAATAAAAATTATATGAAAGAGGTCTTAGATGAAATAGGTGAGATGTGATATAAATAGGCAAGCTTCCAATGTTAAAAAATGACTAGTTTTTCAAAATTAGTGAACTGCCAATCCACCATGTTGGAAAAACAACTCGCAAGTTGGCTTTGTTCTTCTGACACAATCTAGAAAGTCAGCTGAGGAAAGTCGGTTGAGTGACTCTACCGGCTTTTCTAGAATATTCCATTTTTGTGAAACTTTTACCCAAAATCCAATTTTTGAAGGTAAAATATTTAAATATCTCAAAAATACTTTTGCAAAAGAGTTTTCAACATGTTTAACATCTCAAAACATTATCTAAACTTTTGAGAAAAGATTAAAACCAATTTACAATTCAAGAATTTAAAACAAATTTTCTTCTGAAATTCAATCTTTTCAAGATAAAACACTTGAACCTTTCAAGAACAATTCTTCAAAATATATTTTAACCTAAATAACCTTTCAAAACTTTCATTTTGAAAGATTACCAAGAGCTTAAGCCATAAAAATAAAAATCTAAAAAAAATGACAAAATTCAAGTTGTTACCTCTTATGTCATCAGGTCTTCATCCTTATGACAACTTGTCTTCATCTTTTCAAGTCTCGATCTTCAATAAAGTTCTTACTTCTTTAACTCTTCAAGACTTTGTTTCTTCAACTCTTCTTTGAGCTTGTGGTATGCATATTCACATTCTTCAATTCTTCAATTAGTATACACACTTTGCATCTTCTCAATCTTTTTTTTTTACTCAAAATTATTTTTCTCTTCATGCAAGATTCTCTTCCTTTTTTAATACCAAGCTTACATTTTGGCTTACAATATAATAGATACCATATAGTCCATACAAGCCAAAACATTCGAATACAAATTTACTCATAATGATATATACATTTAAGACACAAAAGTCAACAAGTGTGTATTTAAGCATATAAACATATTAACACAAACACACTTAATAAAATTAATTTTTCTTGATTTTTTATCATCAAAATTATATATTTTGTTATAAAGCCAACTCGAGACAAAAGTAGTATGAGATTTCTTAAATTATGAGCATGTGAGAGAGGTTTTGGTCAATGAAACTTTGACTTTTGCTCTTGCACTTGGTCCATAAGGATAAGTCTCCCTAGTTTTTCTCTATAACAGATCGTGAATAGGTGGCATCCTATTTTTAGAAACTTCTTATTTCAGTTTTACTCTTAATTTAATTTACTCTGAACACCACTCTCTATTTTAATTAACACATTACATTAATAATTTTTTTATTTTTAGTTGTTAACAATTATGTTCCAAAAATCATTGATAATAGTCTAACTATTTTTAATTATTGGTGTTGTTTTTTCTTATTTGTGTTGAATTTAAAGTTTTCCCAAAAGTCATACTAATTCAGAACTATAAAGAAAATTAGTTGATGTTTCTTTTCTCTACTTAATATTGGTGTATGTCAATATCCACATATTTTTTATTTGATAGGGAATAGTGTCACGCTCAAACTCGAGCCCTCCTAACACCAAATCAGGACGCAACGAAAATTCGGTATGGTAACATTTGTAATATGGCCCAAAACACAAATATAACCTGCACGACAACTCATATACACCACAAGTACCAACATACAACCACAATTAAGCCAAAACCACAACCATAGGCAACCAACATACAACAAAAGTTTATGTCATCCGTCACAACCACTCTAACATAGTTATAAGATACATGAGTTCAAAACAAACTAATTAAGCTAACAACATACATCAAAAGTCCATTTTAACTAACTTGAAAGTAAACCACAACATCTAGTACATATTTACATTAAAGTTCATGGCTTCAAGAAAACACATATGCAACACTAACAAACAAATCAAGCCTCGAGCTTGTCCACGTTATTTGGAGACACGTATTCCACGTAAACTACATCTTGCTCACCTGAAATGATAGCAAACGGGAATGAGTTTCCACAAACTCAGTGAGGGGGGAATAAGGGAAGGTTTTGAAAAGCCTTTTAACTTTGGAAACACCTTTTGAAAACATGTCATGCACTTCAATATGCAACAAATATAAATGGAGTGAGAATTGTAAAGTAATTTATCACATAGTAAGGATACACTCATTCTGTTGTTGTCGCTCCCCGAGCACTATCACGAACCCTACCCAGGCACCAGATGTGCTCCGGATGTACACCAACCTACGACCTAGACCCTCATGAAACACTCCGTTCATTCGGGTTAGAGAATAGAACATCGGTAGTCATGTCATCGCCTGGCAAGTCCTATGCCGCCCAGTTCAACATGAACGCTAACGTGTCTGGTATAATGGTTGCAACCATACACATCGCATCACGCATCAACATTCATGCATTAATGACAAATAAGAGAAATCAACAAAGTAGGTTGATTCCCGATTACATTCATATTTTATATGCATTTAACAAGCTAACCAAGCAAGTAACCAAGCACTTAGACCATATTTAGTATGTACACAACCTCTTTATATAAACTAACCGCATTAACATCATTACAAGTTCTAACAACACATTCAATGCAAAATAACTTCAAACAACACTCAAACTAACTTTATTTAGCATAACATCTAATTTCTAGCAATATAAATCAAGATTATGCAACCAATATAACTCATGAGCAAGCAAGCAACACAAGAAAATGATCATTTCAACTAGAATCTCAAGTACAACTATAAGTTAAATTCAAGCATGATTTATACAGTTCAGTTAATAACCTTAATGTCCTTTAAAAACTCTAAAACTACATAGAAATGTAGTTCATTAAATGTAGATGGGTTTAGCAACAAACAGATCCTAATTCGGAGTTATATTCATCAAGTTATGACCTCTAGAAGTTTACTGTGTAGAATTGCCCTGCACCTACGCGTGAATCAGTAACCTACTGCAATGGCTATAAAAATGCATCTTAACGACAAATTTAGAACTTGCACCTAAAGCAAAGTTTGTTCTTTAAGTGCTTGGGTACAACATACTAAGATTTTAGCCAAATCTAACAACGTTTTCTACCTCAAATCGAACATGCAAAATCAGTGTGCAGAAAAGTGTCCAGATTGATACAACTACATTAACCTCTTTGAAATGGGCTTATTAGAGCATCTTAACGACTTAATCTCAACTTGCATTCAACACAAACTTTGTTCCTCTATGAGTTTTGCATAACATATCCAAAAATCAGATCAAAGCAACAACATTTTCTACCTCAAATCAAACATGAAATATCAGTACACAGAAATGAGTTCAGCTTTGCTTATTTACTGTAGCCTCATAAAAATAGGTTTAAACGAGCATCATAACCACTTAATTGCAACTAACTCCCAACACAAACTTTGTTCCACTATGCGTTTAGTATAACATACTCAAAAATTAGATATTTTCAACAACATTTGCCTACTCAAATAGTCTTGCAACTGTTATTGCTCAAAAATAGCTTTCACAAGAACATTCAAGCATATTCATAGTAATATCATGCAATCTCATGCTCTAATCTTTGAAAAAATTTGAGAAAAGGTTTAACCCCTCACCTTGATAATGTTTAGATGAAAGAACAAGAGTTGATTTAGCAAGAAGGAGCAAGAACAAGCAAAATCCAAGCCTATCTTCCTTAATTTCTTCTTTTTCTTCTTCTTCTTTTTTCTTCTTTTCTTTCTTTCTTCTCTTTTTGTTTCAATCGTGTGTGTATGTGTGTGTTGCAGATTTTAGTGAGTGTGAGTGTGTTTTTGTTTTGTTTCTTTTGTCAAATGTTTAGGTAGGATATTTTGATAAGCCTCAAAGTCAAGTTTGCCTATCTAACTAATTAATAATTACTAGTTTGTCATTCTAGTTATAAGCTAACTAGATTAGTTGCTATTGTAATTTGATAGAATTTAATTATTACCTATATACTTTAAAACAAACAAATGCTCGTAAATGAACACAAATGCACGTTAAACGAGTCAAATGCACATAAGTACTCGTGAATGCACGTAAAACGATGCAAGTGCACGTTAAATAAATATAATTCATATAAATATATGTATGAATGCAAGCGGGGCTTCACATCCTCTCCCCTTTAAAACAATTACGTCGCAATTTTTCCTTCATAAAACAAATCTTCATTGAGTTGCAACGGCTCTGGCTCAAGTATATAAGATAGAATACCGAATATCAATACCAAATACCATATGTCGGATACCGAATACCAATCAAAATCTTTGAACAAGGTCACCGGGCAAGAACACTGAATAAGAATCCTAAGCAAGAACACCGAATAAGAATGCCAAATATGAATCTTGAATAAGAATACAACTTGAAAATACCGATTGAAAATACCAAATAAGAATCCCAGATAAGAATACCGTCGAAGAATACCGAATAGAACTCCAAATAAGAGTATCAGAGAAGAATACCAATTAAGAATCCCAAATAAGAATGCCTGGGTAAAAATACCGTATAAAAACACCGATTAAGAACACCGTATGAGTTCCCCAAATAAGAATTTCGGAAATAAGTATACTGAATACCGAACGAGATTTTCGCATACCAAATAAGAATACCGGGCAAGACTACCATAGTAAAATACCCGATAAGAGTTCCAAATAAGAAGACCGAATAGGAACATCAACCACTGAATACCGAGCACCGAGCACTGAATACCAATCATCGATCACTAATCACCAATCTCCGATCACCGATCACCATGAAAGGCTTTCCACAAGTTACAACATGTATGCAATTATAGCACACTTTAATGCAACATTATCTTATTATGCAATGCACATTCTATACACCCAAAAGACAAATATTACATAACAAACACTTGTCACATAATGCACGTTAGTCGCATATGCACATGGATCACATAAAGCACATTGTCACATAATATACATTGATCACATAAAACACATTGTTCACATTTGGTTCACTTATTGCATGCACAAATCTTTCAAGGTGAGTTCGCTTCAAGGCTTCTACCCGACAGTCCGAGGACCCTGTCCCGGCTTATGAGCTATCTAAGCTCTGATACCACTAAATGTTATGCCCCAACTTGACCCGTCCTAACACCAAGTCAGGATGTGACGGAAATTCAGCATGGTAACATTGGTAATATGGCCCAAAACACAAATGTAACCTGTATGACAACTTATATACACCACAAATACCAAAATACAACCACAAACAAACCAAAACCACAACCATGGGCCTCTAACATACAACAAAAGTTTATGCTATCCGTCACAACTACTCCAACATAGTTATAAGATACATGAGTTCAAAATAAACTAATTAAGCTAGCAATATACATCAAATGTCCATTAACTATTAACTTGAAAGTAAACCATAACATCTAGTACATATTTACATTAAAGTTCATGGCTTCAAGACAACATATATGCAACACCAACAAGCAAATGAAGCCTCGTACTTGTCCACGTTATCTGGAGGCACACATTCCACGTAAACTACATCTTGTTCACCTGAAATAATAGCAAACGGGGGTGAGTTTCTAAGAACTCAGTGAGGGGGGAATAAGGGAAGGTTTTGAAAAGCCTTTTAACTTTGAAAACACCTTTTGAAAACATGCCATGCACTTCAATATGTAACAAATATAAATGAAGCGAGAATTGTAAAGTAATTTATCAAATAGTAAGGATACGCTTGTTCTGTTGTTGTCTTTCCTCGAACACTATCACGAACCATACCCAGGCACCAGATGTACTCCGGATGTACATCAACCTACGACCCAGACCTTCATGAAACACTCTGTAAATTCAGGTTAGGAATAGAATATCGGTAGTCATGTCATCGCTTGGCAAGTCCTATGCTGCCTAGTTCAACATGAACGCTAACGTGTTTGATATAATGGTTGCAACCATACACGTCGCATCACGCATCAACATTCACGCATTAACGACAAATAAGAGAAATCAACAAAGTAGGTTGATTCCCGATTACATTCATATTTTATATGCATTTAACAAGCTAACCAAGCAAGTAACCAAGCACTTAGACCATATTTAGGATGTGCACAACCTCTTTATATAAACTAACCACATTAACATCATTACAAGTTCTAACAACACATTCAATGCAAAATAACTTCAAACAACACTCAAACTAACTTTATTTAGCATAACATCTACTTCCTAGCAAAATAACTCAAGATTATGCAACCAATATAACTCATGAGCAAGCAAGCAACACGAGAAAATGATCATTTCAACTAGAATCTCAAGTACAACTACAAGTTAAATTCAAGCATGACTTATTCAGTTCGGATAAAAATCTTAATGTCCTTTAGAAAATCTGAAACTGCACAAAAATGTAGTTCATTAAATGTAGATGGGCTTAGCATCAAGCGGATCCTAATTCAGAGCTATATTCATCAAGTTATGGCCTCTAGAAGTTTACTGTGCAGAACTGCCCTACACTTACGCGTGAATCAGTAACCTACTAAAATGGCTCTAAAAATGCATCTTAACGACAAATTTAGAACTTGCACATAAAACAAAGTTTGTTCCTCAAGGGCTTGTGTAACGCCCCGGCCCCTCGCGAGACCAGAAATTATATTAACCAATCTATCACAACCCAATACCAAACCCGGGCACAGAATTTAGGGAAAACAGACGGAGTCTCCCCTGTTTATAGGACAAAACAAAACCTACATACAGAATATAAATGGACCTGTACCGTGTCCAACCATATACAACTCTTCAAGGCCATCAGAGCCTCGGTTCTCAATAATTAAACACAACAAATATATATATTCCTAGGTTCCAAGACTATCATATCCCTATCTTTTAAGCAACTACATTCATGCATTGAGATTAAACTATACTATCCGAATACATAAACTAGCTTATCACACTACTCCAACAACCTAGTTAAACTTAAATTATATTCCTTTTAACAATAAATACATACAATACATGACAATGTACATCTTTACATCTTTCTACAACTCAGCCACATAACACGTAAGGCAACTCTTCAAGCACGAACTATCACGTAACTATGAACTTTCCAGCTAATATGGCATTCCTGAAATGTGGTGGTGAGGAATGAGTATACAACACACGTATACTCAGTGAGGGCGGAACATATATCGAGGTGGATAAATAAGAAGATCATGCAATGTAAATAGAGACAGTTGAGCAGTATAATCAATAAAGAGAACAATCAATGTAAACATTAAATCAATAAGGGAACAGTCAAGGAAAGCATTAATATAACCAACCAAAGCTATACCACACTTTGAAGGTTACGGTTCGCTCACACGAGCTATATACCAAGCGAATTCGATTCAAGAAATACATCAATCTCGAGCTTGATGTTAACAACGATGACAAAAGCGCGCAACCACCTTATAACTTCAATTGGGTGCACTCCGGATGTACCCCGACACATCTACGACCCAAATCTCCCAAGGCGGCATCCCTAGCGAGAATGGGAATAGGACACGGAGCTAGAGCAACCTAACTCTAGCAGCCCGAGACTGCCCAAAGAGGCCCATCATTCACGCACCTGACACTATGCAATACAATACGATAAACACAACGATAAACGAGCGAGGGTACCAAAGTGCAGATTAGTAACAATAATTGACATTCAAGCATTATAATCATTAATAGCAACAAGAAAAACAATTAAACAAGCAATAGCAGTTCAAACGAGAAAAATGACAAATAATACTATTCAATCTCTAACTTCCAAATGCAATTACGAGCAAACGAGCTACAGGATTAGGAAACTGTCTTCACTACCCTCACTTAGGCACTACAGGGCATGTTTTAATGGCACGAAACCTCATTTTTCCAACCGAAGCCCGAAAGTCCACCTAGCGCGTTTGAACTGCAGCTATGCTAACCAGGCACCCAATCAATGCCACAACAACGCCAAAAGTGCTTCCATGTCCTCTCAAGCCAAACCCCCAACTCAATTCAAGCACTGTCAACACTTGGTCAAACGACCCCTTTACGTTTCAATGAGCTTTTCTCAATTTTACCAAAGAGTAATTCATTTTTATTGCGTATTTAATCTTTCTATCATTAATGGCACCTACCTAAAGCAATAAATCGAAATTTGGATCGAAAATCCAAAAATCTAGGTTTTTACTATTAAAAAAGATTATTTATTGTTCTTCTCCAATTTAAATACGCAAATCTAGCCGTAAAAATCTCTAAATAACTAACAAGCAATGCTCTATGAACCTATAGAAGGCTATTACAAATGAAAACTAGCATTTAAACGCAAAATATAACGAATCTGAGAATTTGAAACATAAATCATAATTCAATAAAAATGCGTAAATACGTGAAAACCCTCACAATGATTGAAGATGAAGACTCGAGGATGACCTAGCCACGCTCCATGATCAATTCTACACAAGATCGGAGGCAAAAATTGGATTTTTTTTCATTCCTTCTTCCTGTCGGCTTTGAGCCATATCTTCCTTTTTTTTTGTGTTTTTTGGCTTTGTTTTGGCTTTTTAAAAGATGACAACAAAAGGGCAAAAAGGTAAATAGCTATTGGCTAGGTCAAAGCTCAATAAAAATGGTCAACATTTAGTTTATGCATCATTTAAACTAAACTAAGCAAAAATTAATACAAAGCTAAGTTCAAAATACATTAAATGACACTATTCACTGAGTCCTAAAAACAATTCTCTAACTCTCATTTCCGATGCGCTGTACATGAACGAGTGATGAACGATTGCTAAAAAAATGATAAGTAATAATAGAAAAATATAATTTTTGAAAAGTAACATAGTTTAAAATTCACTTTGGGCTCGGAGCTACTTTTCCATTTAGTTGAAAACAAAGTAAATAAAGACAAAAAAATGAAACCGAGTATTATAAATAATTAAAATAGTTAGTATTCATTTCAAATAATTAATTTAACTATTTTTTTAAATATTTTTAAAAGATTATGAAAATAATGATAAAAATGAATGAATTAAATAAAGTAAGCACATAGTTCAATGTTAGCATTTAAGATAACACCTAATTAAATGCAATTAAATACTATTAATTATATGCCAGGTTCAGGGTATCACAGCTTAGGTACAACATACTAAGATTTTAGCCAAATCTAATAACGTTTTCTACCTCAAATTGAACATGCAAAATCAGTGTCCAGGAAAGTGTCCAGATTGATACAACTACATTAACCTATTTGAAATGGACTTATTAGAGCACCTTAAATACTTAATCTCAACTAGCATTCAACACAAACTTTGTTCCTCTATGAGCTTTGCACGATTTATCCAAAAATCAGATCAAAACAACAACATTTGCTACTACAAATCAAACATGAAATATCAGTATGCAGAAATGAGTTCAGCTTTGCTTATTTACTGTAGCCTCACAAAAATGGGTTTAAACGAGTATCATAACCACTTAATCGCAACTAACTCCCAACAAAAATTTTGTTCCACTATGAGTCTAGTATAACATACTCAAAAATCAGATATTTTCAACAATATTTTCCTACTCAAATAGTCTTACAACTGTTACTGTGCAGAAATAGCTTTCACAAGAACATTCAAGCATATTCATAGTAATATCATGCTATCTCATGCTCTAATATTTGAAAAACTTTGAGAAAAGGTTTAACCCATCACCTTGATGATGTTTAGATGAAAGAACAAGTGTTGATTTAGCAAGAAGGAGCAAGAACAAGCAAAATCCAAGCCTATCTTCCTTAATTTCTTCTTCTTCTTCCTTTTTCTTCTTTTCTTTCTTTCTTCTATTTTTGTTTCAGTCATGTGTGTATGTGTGTGTTGCAGATTTTAGCATGTGTGAGTATGTTTTTGTTTTTTTTTTTTTGGTCAAATGATTAGGTAGGATATTTTGATAAGCCTCAAAGTCAAGCTTGCCTATCTAACTAATTAATAATTACTAGTTTGTCATTCTAGTTGTAAGCTAACTAGATTAGTTGCTATTATAATTTGATAGAATTTAATTATTGCTTATGTTATTTAAAATACATAAATGCTCGTAAATGAACACAAATACTTGTTAAATGAGTCAAATGCACATAAGTACTCGTGAATACACTTAAAACGATACAAGTGCACGTTAAATTAATATAATTCATATAAATATATGTATGAATGCAATAGGGGCTTTACAAATATAGAACCAAATTTGATTTCTTTAATCTAGAGAGTCATATTCCAAATTTAGGGACTCTCTGAAATAGAGTCCCGAGTCCCTTTAATTAAGAAAACAATTTAAAAAATAAAGTGATAGCATTATAATCATACTTTGTCTCGATAAAGTTTTGTGTCTTTCTTATCCTTTCAAAGGATTATGTAAATTCCAAATCAACCCTTCAATTTCTAATAAACAATAAATTTTCGCCTAATAAATCTTGTGAAGGTAAAATCTCTCAATTTTTCCAAATAACTTATTTCATTATAACGTTACAGGCCGGTCTTTCATGACCATGTGGCCAATTGTGAAATCACTGTAAAAGATAAAATGAGATAGAATAAAATATAAAAGGCAACTTTAATATGTAGATATAATGATATTTTAGCCCCAATTAGTCCTAAGTGGTTATGGGGTATGATGTGGAATAAATCTCGATTCAAGGCTCAATTCCCATTTTATCCATTTTTAGATATGCCCCGGTTATGCCTGATTCATGGCCTGCATAGGAGTACTTATGTAGGAAGACCCCATACTCATCTTTGTATGCAGATTTAACCCAGGTCGTGCTCCAAATTTGTACCTTAACAGGGTATATTGAAATATCAACCCCTTATGAATATGGTAAAGTTGTGTGCCAATTTTTTTGAATCTTTAGCTTAATTCTAAATATGGGCATAACTCTTTTGATTAGTCGAATTGAAGATGTAGAGAAGTATTTAAATAATGTCAAAAATCTGAATCGCCTAGTTATAGAATATAATTTTCCATTTATAAGTATTATTAGGCATCTTAAAAAAAAACTTTAATGCATGTCTATTTAAAGTAAATATCACGTTACCCCCCTGTGATATGCGAAAGTATCACTCTACCGCCTGTGTTCGTAAAACTCTAAGAAAGTCTCATGTATTATTGAAAAGTCCTCACACTACCCATTCCATGTCTCTTTTAAGCTATTAAATGACGTTTTTGCCTTTTTATAATTCATATATTTTTTTCCTTCATCTCTACCTATTTACTACTAAATATAAAAATATAAAAATAATATTTACTACTAAATAAAAAATTAAAAATAATTAAAAAAAATTATCTTCCCCAATCGCTCCCGAGAATCTGATTAATATAGATTGGCACCTTGACTGGAAGAGAATTTGGGACTCAGAGTTATTTGGGTCAGGACCACTTGAAATGGACAAGGCTTACCCCGGTCTACTTGAAGACTTGACTCCTTCAAAGAAGGGTCAGTTTAAGTCTTGGACCCGACCTCTCCGCGCCCCCGAGCTCTTCCCCCTTTTCATTTTTTCACATAGTTCTAGCTCTGGATTTTTCTTTTCCAGGTATATCGAGGGCTGCTCGCATTTTTAGCATGACCCAAGGGAAGGGCGCCGAATCCACTGCCCGAGCCGAGGCCAAGAGCCTCTTGTGCCCGACTCAGGCACCGAGGCCAGTGTCTCCCAAGCCTCTCACAGGTCGAGAAAGATAGCTGATGAGAAGACGAGAAACCGAGAAGACCCCACCAAAGAGGTGAATTTATCTGCCTTGGAGAAGAAGAAGAAAGGGGCGTCATCGCCAATCAAAAAGAGGAGCACCCAGGGGATCCTCATCAACAAGCCATCTAGGGCTTAGGGAGATGGGTCTTCCCCTGCGAAGAAAAAGGCAAAGACCTCGGTCAACGCTAGGGGGAAGGTACATGACGTTTTCCTTAGCAGCACAAGCCAAGTTGTAGCTGCCACCAGCCCGACTAAACGCGATCTCGGGCTCAGTAAGTGGCCTAACAACCAGGTCAAGGATGAGATGCAAACCACCGTCGCCACGGTAAGCTCCCAATCCCCTCCTGTCATTTTTTAGGTCGGGTATACCTAAATCTTACTAACATTTTTCCTCTAACAGGCTGAGTCCCACCTACTGGCAATGCTGGTTGTGTTTGAGAAGATGCATAGCTTCTTCTTTGAGTAGAGATGCCGCTATCAGACAACAAAGACCAATCTCACCATTCTTAGACATGAGGCCAAGAAGAGATCTTAGGAGGACAAGCAAGAGATCACGCACTTGAAGACAAAGCTCGAGCTCGAAAATGAGAAGAACAGAAAATTTCAAGCTTCTGTGTTTGAGGGTGATGAGAAGGAGAAGAAAGCCTCCGAGGAGTTGAAGTAAGCCTGTGCTAACAAGGCTTCAACTGAGGAGAAGCTCAAAAGCTTGGTGGATTGAGTTGGCCCCCATGGTGAGAAGGCAGTCCAAGCCTTCAAAGATGGAGTGGAGGTGGACAAGTTCTTGGCAGAGTATTCTGGTAACATAGCTAATTATAACTATGCCATGGGATACTTCCGAGGCCAGCTTGGCTCTAAGAAGCTGGCCAAGACCTTGTATCGTGATGTCAAGTCCTCCTTCAATGACATCGTGGAGCCTCTTTCCACCATATTCTGGGAGATCCCCAACCTGGATGCGGAGACCCGAGCCACCGCAGAAGAGATTAATAGATCCCTCAACCGTGGGCACAGACAGGTTAGGGACGACTTGTACAATGAGGGATATGACGTGCAAGTTGAAGCCCCATGCGCCAATGTTGCTGATTCGAGCTCCGCTGCTCCCCCCCAAGCTTGAGATTTTGTATTTGTACTCTGGCCCGAGATGGCTCATTTTTACCTTTCTTTTATGATATTAATAAAATTATTTTCAACTTATTGGCAATTCACCAATCTTTACTTTGTCTTATTTGAATGCATTTTCCAATTTTTACAAAGTAAATTAGCTCGGCAACTATGCTATGCCCTTAGGCCGATCCTGCTAAATGATCCCCAGTTAACCGAGTCGAATCAATATCGGATCCGAGTTGGACCTCTAATAATCAACGAATAAGTGTGAGATCCCAACCTTATATTGATATTGTACCTGAGCTGGGCGTTTATTAAATCTTAGGATTCAATCAAGTCAAATCGATATTAGATCCGAGCTTGGACCTTTATTAATTAATGAATAAGTGTAAGGTCACGACCTTATATTGATATTGTACCCAAGTTGGGCATTTATTGGGTATTTTTTCGTAACGAACTCAATTAGTCTTAGGCTCAGAGCGGCCCGAATAGTCTAAGCTCACGAGTGTATTTTCTTACGACCTCATCTCACCTCGGACCACAAATGTCACTAGTACGCATTTGGCTAACTAGCCGAGTTAGTCTATCAAGTAACAAGTGCGTTCGATAATTGTGACCTCATTATTGTTTAGAACTAATGGTACATACCGACCTTTCAAAGATGCGTAAAATTTCACAAGTATGTACAAGAATATAGACTTGGCATTTCAAAGGATTTGAGTACATTTTGTTCAGTCCGGTAATTACACAAAATAGCGCTTCAAATGCTCGGCATTCCAAGCATTTCTCAGCTGTTTTCCATATTTGTCAACAAGGTAGAAAGTCCCTAGTTGGAGTTCTTTTGCCACTTGGTATGGCCCCTTCTAGAGCAAGGAAAGCTTGTCTCCGGGGGTCGGTTGGAAGATGGCCCTTCTCAGGACTAGATCTCCATCCTTGATTGACTTGGGTTTGACCTGCTTTACAAAGGCTATCTTCATGGCTGTGTTGCTAGCTAACATTCTGATCTAGGCTTTAGTCCGCAATTCTTCAGCTAAATTAAGTTCATCTTGGATCCTGGATTCGTTTATTTCTTCCTCGTGGAGGAGGGTCCTACTAATGGGAGACCCGATCTCCACTCGGAGAACTGCCACCATGTCGAAAGTCAGATTGAAGAGCGGCTCTACTGTTGCCGAGTTGGGGGTGGTGTGGTAAGCCCAAAGGACCTCAGGAAGTATCATTGCCCATTGTCCCTTTACTTCTCCCAGTTTGGTTCTCAGGCCCTACAAAATAGATCTATTATTTACATTTACCTGACCATTGCATTGAGGATGAGCAATAGAAGAAAATCTAAGGTCAATTCCAATCTCATCACATTTCCCTCTAAAGTATGAACTATCAAACTGCTTGTCATGGTCGGTCACCATGACTTTGGGCACTCCAAATTGGCAAATGATAAACCTACACACAAACCTCCAGGCTGCCTTGTCGGTAATTCTTGCCACGCCCTTAGCCTCAGGCCACTTAATGAAGTAATCAGCAGCCACAAAAGCATGTTTCTTTAGCCCAACGCTATTCGAAAATAGTACTATAATATCCAGACCCCACTGATAGAATGACCACGGGCTCAATATTACCGTCAAATCTACCACGGGCTTCCTCAGAACACTGGTAAAATGTTGGCAAGTATCGCATCACTTTACAAATTCATTGGCATCCTGTTATAGGGTTAGCCAGAAATACCCTTGCCTCAAGGCTTTTCAGGCCAAAGCTTTACCCTCGAGATGGTTCCCGCATATGCCTTCATGGATTTCTCTCAATATGTAGTTTTCCTCCTCAGGTCGTGCACATTTCAAAAGAGGCCAAGTAAATGCCTTTTTATACAATTGCCCAGCTACAATCACAAACCGTGAAGCTTGCCGTTCTACCTTTCGAGCCGCCTTCTCGTCATTTCGGACTATATCTTATTCGAGGAAATCTAGGATCGGCTTAGTCCAATCTAGACTCACATTCAACTCTGAGACCACTTCTCTATTAATCTGGACACTCAGCTCAGAAATTTTCTAAACATGAACTAGCGCGGGTCGGTTCTCTCCAGCTACTAATTTGGATAAGGCATCAGCTTTAACATTCTCTTCTCTTAGGATCTGCTGCATTGAAAACCTATAGAACCCCAAGGTCAACTCCTTCACCTTGCCAAGATATGTAAGCATCACAGCATCCCTAGCTTTGAATTCTCCTAAAACCTGATTAGAAATCAATTGGGAATCTGTATATATCTCTACAGTCTGAGCCCTGAGTTGAGTCGCTATCCTTAGGCCCTCTAACAATGCCTCCTACTCAGCTTCGTTGTTTGAGGTCGGGAATGTAAACTTCAATGAGTATTGGTGCACGTACCCCATCGGGTCAAGAATTACTATCCTAGCTCTGTTGTCTGATTTCCCTGATGCCCTGTCGATCTGAACCTTCCAAACCTCCTCAAGATTGTACGCGACCTGTCCAGTATACTCTACCACAAAATCAGCAACTGCTT
This sequence comes from Ehretia macrophylla, assembly GCA_037974665.1. Classification (NCBI taxonomy): domain Eukaryota; kingdom Viridiplantae; phylum Streptophyta; class Magnoliopsida; order Boraginales; family Ehretiaceae; genus Ehretia; species Ehretia macrophylla. The sequence continues at coordinate 54,313,291 of CM075780.1, read as the reverse complement.
GGGCCTTAACTGTCGTTTACAGCTGATACAATAGGCCAAATTGACTCAGTTCTACTGCCCATTTGAGAAGTCTACATGAGGCCTCTTGTTTGTGTAGAATTGATGGCTCATCGGTCATCACTTTAATAGTATGTGCATCAAAATAGGGCCTCAGCTTTCTGGATGTCGTGACTAGGGCCAAACCAATCTTCTCTAAAGAAGAGTAACTTCGTCTCGACACCTCTAAGGGTTTTGCTAACATAGTAGACAAACTTCTGATCCTTGTCTTCCTCCCGGACTATCGCAGTTGCCACTACTATACCTGAGTATGCCAAATATAATACCAGCTCCTTTCCCTCCTCATGTCGGGAGAGTAGAGGCGACGAAGATAAGTACTTATTTAGATCATCAAATGCCTTCTGACATTCTCCCATCCATTCAAAATTCTTGGGGTTTCTAAGGACTTTGAAAAGTGGTACGCATTTGTCAACTAACCTAGCCATGAAGTGTAATACCCCGACCCTAAGCATATAGTTATTTTATTTATTTGCGTATATTAATATGTTAATTTTAATCATTTGCGTATATTTACATGTTACCTTAATTGTTTGCATATAATTATTAGTATTACTTTTTATATTTCTTAGAAAATGTGCATTCGTTTCATTTAGTGTACATTCACGTGCATTTTTTTTTCTAAGTATCGTAGGCAATAAAATAATTACACTACACTACACTACACTAGCTAACTAGATTAGTCAAAATACTACAAGGTGGCAAACTAGAAATATATACTTAGTTAAGGGGGCAATTTGGTCTTTGGAGCCACTTAGATATTTGTACTTAACATAAAGCACACACAACACACCCCACACACACACACAAAATACTGCAACACACAAAATACTGCAACACACACACACACAAATCAGATCACACACAACACACACCAATCGATCAAAAGAAGAAAAGAAAGAGGAGAAGAAGAAGAAATAAACAACCCCGAGTCGATTTTCTCGCATTCTCGTGCCTTAGCTCGCGTTCCTAACATGTGTAAGGTGAGGGGAAATCTTTTAAAAAACTGATTTCAGAACTTACATTGCATATATATGTGTTTTTTTGTAAGAAATTATTGTATTAGACAAGTTTATACATGTATATATTTGCAGGATTTTGTTGTAGCTGCTGTACTTTATGTATTGTTTGAGAAATTAATTATTTTGGAAAAAATCTGGAAAAATCACATATTAATCTAGACTGGGAGAGGTACAACTTTCATGTTGGAAGAATTGTGAAGACAAATCGTTTGTTTGCTCGTAATTGCTGAAATCAGTGAAGTTTTGTAGTTGACTGGAACTGGGCAGTTTTACTTTCCTGAATTTCGTGGAGTTTTTGACCTAGTTAGATAACTTGGAAAATTATGAAAATTTTACATGACCTATATAAACTAGTTTAGAACAAATTCTGTTTAGGTCAACTTGGCCAATTCCTCCATCTAATGCCTTTAAGAAAATAAAAACCGAAACCTGACAGAATTCGTGACCAATCTGGATAGCTTTGCGCTCTTGAGTTGTTTTAGTCATATCTTGATGAATTTAACTCAGAATTGAGTTCTGTTTGATTCTAGAGTTATCTACTTTCGAAGAGCTTTCCATACACATAAAAATCAGTTTCATAGGAGGTCGTTTTCTTAGGTAATTGTGCAGCCAAAGTTGAGGTACTGCTGAGATGTTGAAAGTGTTAAAACTTATTTGTTTTCTGCTCTTTGGCTTCTTGAAGTTAAATAATATACTATATATGCTTATCTATGCTTATTTTACTCTCAAATATGGGTATAGAATATGTCTATGTGATTGGATAACTTGATTCATTACTAGTATTGCCTTATTGAATTAAAAAGGGAAAAAAATGAAGTTAGAGCCTTAATGCTTAGTTTTAGCTTGGTTATTGAGTTATATGTGTTGTAGAGACTAGGATCACTTATTAGTTGCTCAAAATAAAGTGAATGTGGTGTGTTTGTGTGTGGTGAACCTAAGGGGCCGAGTAGTGTTCTTGTGTATAAGGGGTGTTTATGTGGTTTCTTGAGTTATATGAGTAGTTTAGGTGTTAAATGAATGACTTGCCTTAAATTGTTCAATGGATTACTTTACTTGCGTGTTTGGCTATCATGTGGAATTACTTAATGTATTATGTTGTAGTGGATGCTAGGTAATTTGTTCAATTGTGTGTAGGCTACATGTTTGCCAAAAGTTTAAAGAGAGGAATAGAAATGCGTTGCATACTAGTATATTGCTTGTAGTTAGTTTAGTGCATGAAAACATCAAGTAGAACAAGAAGTGCATATTCGTCAGCCCACTGCCCTGTCTTTCGAAGAACTTTTGACATAGCAAACGTGCTCTAAAATTAACAAAATTTATATGGCAACTAGATTAGACAGTTTAGAACAAATGTGGATTTCTAGAGCTAAGGCAAATTCTAACGTTTTGGCCTCGCAATTTAGCTATTTATGAAATGTGTCTGAAAATCGCTGGTGCAGGAGGCAGTTCGCGCAGTTGCACGGAAAAGGTCATAACTTGTGAAATTTAGATTGGAATTGAGTTCTACTTGAGGCTAAAGTCATCTACACTCAGAGAGCTACATTTATATATATAAATCAGTCAGTTTGGAGGTCTATAGCATAGGTAACTGAATTGATTAAATTAAGCCTTTGTTGGAGAAAATAGAAAATGTTTAGGTGATATTTATGGTTTTGTTGGATTCTATGTGGGTTAGCTAAGATTGTTGCCTAGTTGGTTATTTGGATTACTTAATTGCTATAATTGATTATTAATTGAGTTATATATGTTGTACTTGGGTGAATAAACATGAAAATGATTCCTACAATTTGTTATAGTTGAATTATGTTTAAGTGTTAAGCATAGTTGTCTTGATTTAATACTTAGTTTGATATTCCTTTGCAATATAAATGAAGTTGAATTAGTTATGAAGTTAACTTGTTAAAGTTGATATAGTTAATGTCCTTGGTAAGATTAAAGAAATGTTTTAGAGTTATTCGTTTGATTACTTAGGCTATGTGGCAATGTGACATACATGAATAATATGTGGTTGTTTGGGATTACGTGCTAATGTGGAGTTAATATAATCAATTGCTAAAGTGTTATACTTAAATGAATATACTAGGGATTTTCACATTCGAGCTAAAGGAAAGTTGGAGTAACTAAGCCCTTTTTACATCTTCAAGCTTGATAAAGGTGAGGGACCTGCATCCTTACATGCATTATAGTTTATTTTCTTGCTAAAAGAGTATATTGTTTAGTATAATTGTGTAATTGATATATGCTTATTGTTGCTAAATTGTAACTTAGTGTGAGGACAACCTACGTTTTGTCCTTAAATGTATTTCTTGATTATATTGTCATTGTTATCATTCTTGCATTGCATCGTGGTTGCGCAACCTCATTGTCGCGGCGGATGCGATGGCCTCACTGGGCGGCATCGGGCTTGCCAGTGTTGGTTGCCTTAGCTCCATCTGCTATTCCCTTACTCGCCTAGTCCGGAGATTGCCAGGGGGTGTTGGGTCGTAGGATCGGGTACATCCGGAGTACCCATTGGTGTAAGGGATGCCGGCATATCGAGATTGAGATCGTGGTTCGTGGATCGGGGATCGAAGATTCGGAGTGATAAGGGTTATTGATTGTATCCTTTTAAAATGTGGTATTAGAATTGTTATTCACTGTTTATCTATTGTATTAATTGTGTTAAGTTGTTGCATTGCACGTTCCCGGTAGACCTTATCCCTCACTGAGCAATTGTGATTGCTCATACCTCGCTAAACATGTTTCAGGTGGTGCAGTTGGAGGAGTTGCCTTGGTTGCTGTGTACTATTACTTGAGATTGGAGTGATTGCTTGCTAAACTGTAGAAGACCTTGCTTGTCTACTTTATGTTCTATTTTGGAGCCTAAGGGCTTATGTATATATATTTGAGTGGTTGCAATTTGAAAGCTAAGTGGATGTAGTAAGTGTTATGGAATTGTGACATGTAATAACTCATGCTTCTGCTTCTAGCTACGTTGCATGCTTGTATGTGTTTATATTGTCTTGTGTTGCTTAAGGCTTAGATGGCCTTGAAGTTGGGATTTCAATTAGAAATGTTGTTCCTTTGCTTCGTGTTTTATTTGAATGCTTACAGGTTTTCAGAATGTCCACGGTACATGAAAAACTCTGTCCGTTTTCCCTAAAAATTTTGTGACCGGGTTGGGTATTGGGTTGAGAATAGCATGGTTATTAGAGCCTCCGGTCTCGTGAGGGATCGGGGCATTACATAAGTGGTATCAGAGCTTAGTTAGCTCTCAGCAGGGACAAGGTCCTCGGTCTGTCGGGTAGCAACCCTCGAGTGCGTGCATGTGTAGTGTGTTTTGATTAGGAATGTGCTTGCATGTAATCCTTGTGTGTGTCTTTGTATGAAAATATGTATTTTTGTGCCTTACTATGTTAACCTGACGAATATGCAAAATGTGCAAATGTGTAATTTTGTGTGCACCTAGGTGATTTATTCATGTAGTAATGGAAAATATGTGATATGTGTACTATGTGACTATGAGTACATTTATGTGGTATGTATGCACAATATGTCAAGATTATGTGGTAGGAACATTTAATTGATTCCTTGAGTATCTACTTGCTTTTGTTACTTGTAATAATGTGCATTAAGAGTTTAATTTAAATAGAATCAATTGCATACATATATTACTCCTTTGAAAATGGTAAGTAAACACTCTCCTTATTGAGGAAGCCGGAAGTGGGTTTCTTGAAGATGTGAACCAATAGAGCCAGTCGTAATTTATGTTAGGGAATAACAAGAAGTGCTTCTAGAAGCAAGTTTGAGATTCTCATGGGGTATTCTACTTCACTGTTTTCTCAGTATCCAGAACTGGGATTCTTATTTGGTGTTATCCTTGGTATTTTCATTTGAGACTCTCGACGGGACTTCTTACTCAATTATCATATTTGGAATTCTTGCACGTATTTGTCTTCAAGGGGGTTCATTTTCAAGATTCCATATTAGTATTCTAATTGGAGCCTTTATTTGGCGTTCTTATCTCTGGATTTCACATATAATATTTCGATTGGTCTTCATATGGAGAATCTCGTGAGTATTTTTACCAGCATTCATGAGTGATGGTTTTCTTTGGGATTTCTATCGGCAAGCTCTTATTGGTGTGTTTACTCAGTACTCTTTCTTGGTATTTTCTGTGACTTTCGCATTCAAGCTTCTTATCCAAGGTGATCAAGATGCACATGTGGAGTTCTCTTGAAAGAAAGAATTGCGAGGACGCAATTGTTTGAAGGAGGGGAGAGTGTAATACCCCGACCCTAAGCATATAGTTATTTTATTTATTTGCATATATTAATATGTTTATTTTAATCATTTGCGTATATTTACATGTTACCTTAATTGTTTGAATATAATTATTAGCATTACTTTTTATATTTCTTAGAAAATGTGCATTCGTTTCATTTAGTGTATATTCACGTGCATTTTTTTTTCTAAGTATCGTAGGCAATAAAATAATTACACTACACTACACTACACTAGCTAACTAGATTAGTCAAAATACTACAAGGTGGCAAACTAGAAATATATACTTAGTTAAGGGGGCAATTTGGTCTTTGGAGCCACTTAGATATTTGTACTTAACATAAAGCACACACAACACACCCCACACACACACACAAAATACTGCAACACACAAAATACTGCAACACACACACACACAAATCAGATCACACACAACACACACCAATCGATCAAAAGAAGAAAAGAAAGAGGAGAAGAAGAAGAAATAAACAACCCCGAGTCGATTTTCTCGCATTCTCGTGCCTTAGCTCGCGTTCCTAACATGTGTAAGGTGAGGGGAAATCTTTTAAAAAACTGATTTCAGAACTTACATTGCATATATATGTGTTTTTTAGTAAGAAATTATTGTATTAGACAAGTTTATACATGTATATGTTTGCAGGATTTGGTTGTAGCTGCTGTACTTTATGTATTGTTTGAGCAACTAATTATTTTGGGAAAAATCTGGAAAAATCATATATTAATCTAGACTGGGAGAGGTACAACTTTCATGTTGGAAGAATTGTGAAGAAAAATCATTTGTTTGCTCGTAATTGCTGAAATCAGTGAAGTTTTGTAGTTGACTGGAACTGGATAGTTTTACTTTCCTGAATTTCGTGGAGTTTTTGACCTAGTTAGACAACTTGAAAAATTATGAAAATTTTACAGGACCTAGATAAGCTAGTTTAGAACAAGTTCTGTTTAGGTCGACTTGGCCAATTCCTCCATCTAATACCTTTAAGAAAATAAAAGCCGAAACCTAACAGAATTCGTGACCAATCTGGACAGCTTTGCGCACTTGAGTTGTTTTAGTCATATCTTGATGAATTTAAATCATAATTGAGTTCCGTTTAATTCTAGAGTTATCTACTTTCGAAGAGATTTCCATACACATAAAAATCAGTTTCATAGGAGGTCGTTTGCTTAGTTAATTGTGCAGCCAAAATCGAGGTACTACTGAGATGTTGAAAGTGTTAAACTTATTTGTTTTGTGCTCTTTGGCTTCTTGAAGTTAAATAATGTACTATATATGCTTATCTAGCTTATTTTACTCTCAAATATGGGTATAGAATATGTCTATGTGATTGGATAACTTGATTCATTACTAGTATTGCCTTATTGAATTAAAAAGGGAAAAAAATGAAGTTAGAGCCTTAATGCTTAGTTTTAGCTTGGTTATTGAGTTATATGTGTTGTAGAGACTAGGATCACTTATTAGTTGCTCAAAATAAAGTGAATGTGGTGTGTTTGTGTGTGGTGAACCTAAGGGGCCGAGTAGTGTTCTTGTGTATAAGGGGTGTTTATGTGGTTTCTTGAGTTATATGAGTAGTTTAGGTGTTAAATGAATGACTTGCCTTAAATTGTTCAATGGATTACTTTACTTGCGTGTTTGGCTATCATGTGGAATTACTTAATGTATTATGTTGTAGTGGATGCTAGGTAATTTGTTCAATTGTGTGTAGGCTACATGTTTGCCAAAAGTTTAAAGAGAGGAATAGAAATGCGTTGCATACTAGTATATTGCTTGTAGTTAGTTTAGTGCATGAAAACATCAAGTGGAACAAGAAGTGCATATTCGTCAGCCCACTGCCCTGTCTTTCGAAGAACTTTTGACATAGCAAACGTGCTCTAAAATTAACAAAATTTATATGGCAGCTAGATTAGACAGTTTAGAACAAATATGGATTTCTAGAGCTAAGGCAAATTCTAACGTTTTGGCCCCGCAATTTAGCTATTTCCGAAATGTGTCTGAAAATCGCTGGTGCAGGAGGTAGTTCGCGCAGTTGCACGGAAAAGGTCATAACTTGTGAAATTTAGATTGGAATTGAGTTCCGCTTGAGGATAAAGTCATCTACACTCAGAGAGCTACGTTTATATATATATATATATATCAGTCAGTTTGGAGGTCTATAGCATAGGTAACTGAATTGATTAAATTAAACCTTTGTTGGAGAAAATAGAAAATGTTTATGTGATATTTATGGTTTTGTTGGATTCTATGTGGGTTAGCTAAGATTGTTGCCTAGTTGGTTATTTGGATTACTTAATTGCTATAATTGATTATTAATTGAGTTATATATGTTGTACTTGGGTGAATAAACATGAAAAGGAGTCTTAGGATTTGATATAGTTGAATTATGTTTAAGTGTTAAGCATAGTTGTCTTGATTTAATACTTAGTTTGATATTCCTTTGCAATATAAATGAAGTTGAATTAGTTATGAAGTTAACTTGTTAAAGTTGATATAGTTAATGTCCTTGGTAAGATTAAAGAAATGTTTTAGAGTTATTCGTTTGATTACTTAGGCTATGTGGCAATGTGACATACATGAATAATATGTGGTTGTTTGGGATTACGCGCTAATGTGGAGTTAATATAATTAATTGCTAAAGTGTTATACTTAAATGAATATACTAGGGATTTTCACAATCGAGCTAAAGGAAAGTTGGAGTAACTAAGCCCTTTTTACATCTTCAAGCTTGATAAAGGTGAGTGACCTGCATCCTTACATGCATTATAGTTTATTTTCTTGCTAAAAGAGTATATTGTTTAGTATAATTGTGTAATTGATATATGCTTATTGTTGCTAAATTGTAACTTAGTGTGAGGACAACCTACGTTTTGTCCTTAAATGTATTTCTTGATTATATTGTCATTGTTATCATTCTTGCATTGCATTGTGGTTGCGCAACCTCATTGTCGCGGCGGATGCGATGGCCTCGCTGGGCGGCATCGGGCTTGCCAATGTTGGTTGCCTTAGCTCTGTCTGCTATTCCCTCACTCGCTTGGTCCGGAGATTGCTAGAGGGTGTTGGGTCGTAGGATCGGGTACATCCGGAGTACCCATTGGTGTAAGGGATGCCGGCATATCGAGATTGAGATCGTGGTTCGTGGATCGGGGATCGAAGATTTGGAGTGATAAGGGTTATTGATTGTATCCTTTTAAAATGTGGTATTAGAATTGTTATTCACTGTTTATCTATTGTATTAATTGTGTTAAGTTGCTGCATTGCACGTTCCCGGTAGACCTTATCCCTCACTGAGCAATTGTGATTGCTCATACCTCGCTAAACATGTTTCAGGTGGTGCAGTTGGAGGAGTTGCCTTGGTTGCTGTGTACTATTACTTGAGATTGGAGTGATTGCTTGCTAAACTGTAGAAGACCTTGCTTGTCTACTTTATGTTCTATTTTGGAGCCTAAGGGCTTATGTATATATATTTGAGTGGTTGCAATTTGAAAGCTAAGTGGATGTAGTAAGTGTTATGGAATTGTGACATGTAATAACTCATGCTTCTGCTTCTAGCTACGTTGCATGCTTGTATATGTTTATATTGTCTTGTGCGGCTTAAGCCTTAGCTGGCCTTGAAATTGGGATTTCAATTAGAAATGTTGTTCCTTTGCTTCGTGTTTTATTTGAATGCTTACAGGTTTCCAGAATGTCCACGGTACAGGAAAAACTCTGTCCGTTTTCCCTAAAAATTTTGTCACCGGGTTGGGTATTGGGTTGAGAATAGTATGGTTATTAGAGCCTCCAGTCTCGTGAGGGATCGGGGCATTACATGAACCGAGTCAAGGCAGCCACTCTTCCTGTTAGCTCCTGCACATCATTGACATAACTCGGTAGAGCCAAATCCAAGATAGCTTGAATCTTTTTTGGGTTAGCCTCAATTCCACAAGTTGTGACTATAAACCCTAGAAACTTTCCGGCCTTAACCCTGAAGGCACACTTCTCTGGATTCAGCTTGATCCTAAACTTCTCCATGGTGACAAAGGCTTCTTCCAGGTCGGAGACATAATCCTCAACCCTCTTACTTTTGACTAGCATGTTATTGACATAGATCTCAATGTTTCGCCCGATCTGGGATTTGAAGACTTTATTCACCATCCGCTGGTAAATGGCCCCAACATTCTTAAGGCCAAATAGTATGACCTCATAATGATAGAGCCCTTTATTGGTGATGAAAACAGTATTCTCTCGGTCTTCGAGAGCCATCTTGATCTGGTTGTATCCTTTGAAGGTATCCATGAAGGTAAGCAGTTCATACCCCGAGGTAGCATCAACCATTAATCAATCCAAGGCAACGGGAAATAATCCTTATGACATGCCTTATTCAGGTTTGTGAAATCAATACACCATATCCACTTGCCTAGGGTCTCGCAACTAGGACCACATTAGACAACCAGGTCGGATATACGATCTCACGTATATAGCCCATGTCTATCAACTTATCTACTTCTTCAGAGATAATTTTATGTTTATCATAATGGAAGTGTCTGCGCTTCTGCTGCATGGGACGGTAATCGGGTTCATCATTCAGATGATGCTCGATTACGCTCGAGTCGATACCTATCATGTCAGTGGTATACCAAGCAAAAATATTTTCATTTTGCAAAAGAAACCGGCTTATACCTTGCTTGAGGTAGTTCGGGAGTTCACTCCCGATTTTAGCTTTCTTGTTATCGTCTGAAAGTGGGATTTCCTGCAAGTCCTTAGCAGGGCTACCACGCTTGGTATCTCTGTTCTCCCCGGCTAGGTTCGGACTCTAATTTGCATAGAACTTTGGGTGCAGGGAGGTTTCATAGCACTCTCAAGTTGAAAGTTGTGCTCTTCTGAGCCTTGCAATCTCGATTAGGGTCAGAAACTTCAGCATCTGATAATAGGTGGAAGACACTGCTCTAAAGTAGTTCTGGGCCACCTGTCCCAAGATCCCTTTATAGGCTGAGTTGCAGTCCATCACAATGAAGTTAGCTTGTATGGTGGCACGCTTGTCCCCCACATCCAGAGTTAGTGGGACGTTGATTATCCCATCAACCTTATACCCGTGCCTGGTGAATCCTGCCAAGGTGCCTCTCATCGGTCTCAACCTACTCCGATACAACTTTAACTACTCAAAAGTCTTTAGGAAGATTACCTCCGCCGAGCTCCCAATATTTTCCATAATCCTCCTAACTATGTGGTTTGAGATGGTTGCACTGATCATTAAGGGGTCATCATGTGGGAGTAGTACCCCTTCTAAATTGTCCGAGGAGAAGGTCATCATCTCCAAGCGTCGAATTATTCCTGCAACTAGTCCCTGCTCACACCTGGCCCAAATGTATCCCTTCCGCCCCGCTGAGGTCTCTCCACCCGAGGTAAGGCCTCCAACAATGGTCTCAATTATAGCCTGATAGACACCATATACTGCTCGTCTCATGGGGCTTCTCTCCCTTGCTCTTCCCTCCTTGATCTGGGTTCCAGGGTGGCTATCCTTAGATATACCTCCTCAGGTGTCCTCGGGCAATAAGAGCCTCAATCTCTTGTTTCAACTCCTTGCAATCCTTAGTGTTGTACCCGAAATCATTGTGAAATCGGCATAACATGGTTTTTGACCTCCTCTCTAGTCGGCCTCCCATAGGTTGGGGTGGAGGTATGTTGTAATGACCATGTACCTCTATTAGGATTTGCTCCATCAGAGTGTTAAGGGGGGTGAACACAGTGAACCTCGACTTCAACCTTCGTTGCTGTTGCTGTTGCTTCCCCTTAGCATTACCCTAGGCTTTATTCTCGAGTTGACCTTTCGGTGCAGAAGACTCTCCTTTCTTTGTCTATTATTTCTCCTTGTCATCATCTCTCTGCGCTTAATGAACCTCCTGGCGTGTATATACCCCTGGTATGATGCCTGAAAATTTCATCACAATATTAAATGACTATTGCATACTTATTTGAGCATTTTTATGTGCATTTCTTTTCTTGCTTGATTGTTTTTTTTAGAGATCACTATTCATAAAAAATTTAACTGTCTTAAATACTCGATTTAATAATTTTCCTAGACAACACGACTTATAAAAGTAATCAGAAACTTATAGTTTTGGACTTTGGAGGCCAGGAACATGCATGTGAAAAATGACTTGTGCTTCGTGTGAATAGTGTTACGTAGGTGAAACATTAGTTTTGATTAAGCTAGCATTTAATAGGAGTTTTAACTAAGTTTGACTAGGAAATACTAATAATTGACCTAATATAATATAACATACATATACTATATACATAATATATTATACATACAAGCATAATAGACTCAAAACAAATGAAACAATGCCAAAAATGCCCTCCTCCCCCCATACCCGATGGACTCCTAGGAGAGAAAGAAGGAGATTTCATCATCAATCTTTGCAAGCTTGGTCTCTTGACTTGATCTTGGGGAGTTTTTGGAGCTTCTAGGACTTCTACAACTTGCCTACACCAACAAAATTGTGAGGGAGTTGCATAAATTGCATGTTTTATGTTTATGTCAAATGTTTGAAATTATTGTATTGTTGGTTATAGCTATGATACTTGTTATTGATGCTTGATATGATATCTCTAGAGGCTATAGAACATTCTTTTGTAGCTTGATAACATTTTCCATGACTAGAAGCTTGAATTGCACAAAGAAGATGATGAATAGTGACAAATTTTAGGGTTTTGACATAACTTGCTATTTAGAGTGAATTGATACTTCCTTTAGGTTCTCTAGACATTAGTGAAACTAGTTAGAAGCTCACGTGAAGTTGAATTGCCCGAATTTGAGTTAAAATGCAAAACTAGCTAACTTCTAAAAGAGGGGTTTTCATGAAACGTAATCCGGGCACGTTTGGACCTTAGATTAGGTATCCTTGGGGCATGGAAGCACTTTTGGTGCCTTCGTTGTGTTAAATTGGGGTCCGGATAGGGTAGGTATAGTTAAAACCCACTCGAGGCCTTTCTGAACTTTTGTCTCCAAAGCAAGTTTTCAGGGCCTTGATAGGTGTCTTTTGGCTTCTTTAGGAATGTAGAATAATTGGATTGTAGTTTTGGAACTTTGAATCTCATATAGGAGAAGAATGACTTGGTTAAAGAAAGGGAAAAATTGATAAATGACTACCTTGGTGCTTATAAGTGCTTGTAGATGTGTTGTTATGTATTTATATGCTTGTCTAAGATATAATTGAGCTGACTGAAGAGTTTGTGGGAAAATGTCATTTGTCTCTTTTATGTTCGTATCGTTATTTTGTATATATTGTGAATAATTGAGAGGGCGGCCTACTTTGTCGTCCCTCTTATGTGTTAATTGATGATCTTGGTTCTCGTAGACTTGATTTGGGGTTGCGCAACCTTTTCGGACATGGTAGTATCGAGAAACACTGGCGACATCGGGCTTGTTGTGCTCCCTCGACTACTATGGTGCTTATTCCCTTTCTCTCGCTGAGTATACTCCATTACCCCAGAGGCATGGTTCACCTCGTTGAGGCATATGGACCTACCTCAGGAGAAAAGGGTCGTAGGATCGGGGTACATCCGGAGTACCCCATTTTGGAGGAATAAGGGTTTTGCCGACACTTGCTTGAAGATCTTGGCTCGTGGCTCGTGATTGAAGACAAGTGGAACCGTATCCTTTTTATATGTGGTTAAATACTTGCCTATCTAGTTTTGTTACTTTGAGTTATATATGTGTTATCTTTGTTGCATATCATGTTGCATGCCCCGGTATGCTGCATTACCTCCCTCGATGGGCAATATTGTTGCTCACTCCTCATTTAATATGTTTCAGGAGAAGCTGAGGTGAACCCCCAGCTAATAGCAGTAGAAGAAGATGAAGAAGTGCAATTAGAACAACTTCTGTGTCTATCTTGTGTATTAAGGTTGGCTTATATGTATGGCTTATGTGCAAGTGTTGGTTGTTATTCCTTTTGAGACCTTGTGGTCTTGTAGATATTTGATGGTTGTATCAAAGTTGTAATGTTGTATGATTGATAGCATAGTAAATGACAAGTAATGATACTAAACTTTATTCCTGTTATTGCATGCTTGTGTGTCTAGTGGGTAGAAGTGGTGGTTAGCCTATAAGTATAACATGTTATTTACAACTTAAAGTTTCAAGAGATGATTTGCATGCTTGTAGGATATATGTTTTGTTGTTCCAAGGCTCAGATGGCCTTGAGGAACTGGTTGGCTTTATGAATCTTGGAAGCTAGGTTGTATGAATGTTTGATTGTGATTCAAGAATTGTATGTGACTATTTGCAAGTACCATTTTAGTCCATGGTACAGAGGAGACTCTATCCATGTGACGGGTCCGGACTTGACCTATAGTGTGGGGTTAGGTTCAGGGCGTTACATTTAGGTGGTATTAGAGCTATTTGAATGCATGAAGCCGGGTTAACTTCTTTGGTATGTGGGTAGAGGTCCATATGTGAAAATTAAATTGCGTGGCTATATGATTGTCTAGTTGCCTAAGTGAATAAGTGCTTGAGTAAGGACATGCTAGCATGTAAAAGAAGTGTCTAATGCATGATATAGTGCGAATATGAAAAGTTTAGTGTTTGATGCATGTTAAGTGCTTATGTGTTGTCTTATGTGCATAAGATGATTGAAACATGTATGTGTTATTTTTATGTTGTCTATGTGCTTATTATAACATTAAACTCTTCTAGTACGGAGATGTGAAGGAGAGGAAGGCCGAGAAGGGAACTGGAGGAAGTACCCAGGCAGGATATACCTAGGCAGGAGGCCGGAGTAGCTGGGAATGTACCACAGGTGGGGAATGTACCTAAAGGGCAAGAACCGACCACTACACAAATTATGGCCACAATGGCCACTACTATGAATACTATTGCTCAGTTTGTGACCCAGTAGGGTCAAGCAGGGACTGGTTGAGGTAATCAGGCCCCTAGAGCCGAGGGTAGCGGTACTGCTGGGGAAAATTTATTTGATAAGTTCTTACACCACGGGGCGTATAGCTTCTATGGAGAGCCGGATGATATGAAGGCAGAAATATGGCTGGGTAAATTTGGGAAAGTTGCTGTGATACTTGAGTGCAATGATGAAAGGAAAATCACTTATGCTGCATTTTTACTTGAGGGTGACGCAGAGGAATCGTGGCGTTCTGTTAGAGAAAAATGGGAGGCTGAAAGGGTACAACATTCGTAGGCTAACTTTATTCGGGAATTCCGAGATAAGTATGTATCTGTGGTAGCTCGTGAGAGACATCAAGAAGAGTTCATATCTCTGAGGTAGGGAAATATGACTGTGGATCAGTACGAGACTTTTTTCACTAGACTCTCTTGCTACGTGCCAGCTTTAGTGCAGCCTGAAGACATGAAGATTCAGAGATTTATCAGAGGTCTGAGAAGTGATATTTTGTTTAATTTGTCTTAGTAGGACTACGCTAATTATGCTGCAGTAGTTAGGGCCGCATCGAGATATGAGAAATGCAAGGCAGATGTGTTGGCCGAGTCTAGTCAGTCGAGTAAACGGTAGTATTAGTCTCAGAGTCAGAGTTATCAGAGACAGTTTCAGCAGCCTGTTCAGGTTCGGCAGTCGAGATAGCCTCTGAGCTACCCAGGGCTAGTTCAGACATAGTCTCAACCGAGGTTAGCTCAGAGCCAGCCACAGGGACAATCACAGACCCGACCAGTTGCCACTAGATCTCAGCAAGGTAGCTCTGCTACATCCACTTACAGGGCTCCTACAGGGGGCACTACTGCAAGGAAAAACCAGCAGTGTAGTCACTGTAATTGCAAGGGCCATTCTGAGGCAGAGTGTTGGAGGAAGTTGGGCTGATGCATTGGTTGTAGCAACGACTATCTCCGAGCTAGAGATTGCCCCAGGTTTAAGTAGGGATAGGGTCAGACATTAGGCCAGAGTGCTCAGACCCGAGCATCAGGTGCAGCTGCAGCTCCACGAGACCAGGCACATGTATTTGCTTTAGACCAGGAAGAGCTTCCTGATACGACAGTGGTAGTGGAAGGTACTTTTCTTATTAATAATAAGCCAGTAGTAGTTTTGATTGACACCGGCACTACACATTCATTTTTCACTCCTATGTGTGCACAATCTACTGCTTTAATAGTTGATAAACTGTCGTATGTAATTGAAGTAGGTAATCTTATGTGTACTAAATTTGTTACGGAGTCTGTGTGTAAAGATTGTGATATTTGTATTGAGAGACACATGTATCCTGTTGATTTAATTATTATGCCATTCCGAGACTTTGAGGTTATTTTGGGGATGGACTGGTTGGGGCGGTATTATGCTTATCTGGATTGTAGAAGGAAAATTATAACTTTAGAGATACCTGAGCAACCTATTATTAAAATTGTTGGGAGTCGGAAAAGTACTGGGACTTACATCATTTCTTCTATTAAAGCTACTAAAATGTTAGGCACAGGTTGTGATGCATATCTAGTTTACTTAATTAATCAACCTGGGGATAAATTGAAACTGAATGAGGTACCTGTTGTAAAAGACTTCCCGGGGGTATTTCTTGAAGAATTACCGGGGTTACCACCTGACCGAAAAATAGAGTTTGTGATTGATTTGTTGCCAAGAACTAATCATATTTCTAGAACCCCATATAAAATGGCTCCCCTTAAGTTGTAGGAGTTGAAAATTCAACTACAAGGTTTGCTTGACAAGGGATTTATGCAGCCTAGCTCTTCGCCGTGGGGTGTTCTTATTTTATTTATGAAAAAGAAAGATAGTACATTGCAGTTGTGCATCGACTATCGGGGACTTAATCAAGTGAATGTGAAAAATAAATATTATTTGACTTTGATTGAAGAATTATTTGATCAGTTGCAGGGTGCTGTTGTGTATTCTAAATTTGACTTGAGACAGGATTATTATCAATTGAGAATTCGAAAAGAGGATGTGCCCAAGACTGCTTTCAGAACCTGGTATGGCCACTATGAATTTGTTGTACTGCCGTTTAGGTTGACAAATGCTCCAACCGCATTTATGGATCTGATGCAGAAGGTGTTTGGACCATACCTTGACCAATTTGTTGTAATCTTTATTGATGATATATTGGTGTATTCTAAATCAGAAGCAGAGCATGAAGAACATTTAAGAATTGTGTTACGAACATTGCAAGAACATAAGTTATTTGCCAATTTAACAAGTGTGAATTCTGGTTGAAACAGGTTGCCTTTTTAGGACATATCATCTCACAGGAGGCTATATATGTTGATCCTACGAAAATTGAAGTAGTAATGTCTTGGAAAAGACCTAAAATTGTGATGGAAGTCCGTAGTTTCCTAGGGTTGGCTGGTTACTACAGGCGATTTGTTAAAGACTTTTCTAAAATTGCTGGACCATTAACTTCCTTGACTCATAAGAAAACTGTGTTTAACTGCGATGATAGATGTGAAGCCAGCTTTCAGGAATTGAAGAAGAGACTTACAACTGGACCTATCCTTGCATTGCTTGAAGGAACATATAATTTAGTGATTTATAGTGATGCTTCGAAAGAAGGTTTAGGCTGCGTTCTTATGCAAAATGGTAAGGTACTAGCTTATGCCTTGAGGAAATTAAAGCCTTATGAACTTAATTATCCTACTCATGATCTTGAGCTTGCTGTTGTTGTCTTTGCTTTAAAGAAATGGCGACATTACTTGTGGGGTAATCAATTTAAGATATTCACTGATCACAAAAGTTTGAAATATCTATTTTCTCAAAAGGATTTGAATATGAGGCAAAGGCGTTGGTTAGAGCTATTGAATGATTATAATTGTACCATTAACTACTTGCCAGGCAAAGCTAACACTGTTGCAGATGCATTGAACCGAAAAGCTACTGTGGACAGTTTGATAATAAAGGACTGGGAAACTGTGCAGGAGTTGTGTCTGTGGAAACCGAAGGCTTCTAGAACAAGTATCCAATCTGCTAGTCTACAAATTCAGTCTTTGTTGTTGTCTAGGATAAGGGAAGCACAATAGATAGATCCTCAGTTATTGAAGATTCCAGAGAAGTCCAAAAGGGGAAAGTTCGATTTCAAGCTGCATAATGATGGACTATTCAAGTATAGGAATAGAATTTGTGTTCCCAGTGGTTCAGCTGTAAAGGATGAAATTTTTGCTGAAGCTCATAGCACCAAATACACTATCCACCCTGGTAGTACTAAGATGTACAGGGACTTGAAACAAAACTTCTGGTGGAATAATATGAAGAGGAAGATAGCAGATTATGTGGCTAAATGTTTGACTTGCCAAAAGGTTAAAGCTGAGCATCAAAGACCTGCGGGATTATTGCAACCATTGGAGATTCTTGTATGGAAATAAGACCAGGTTACTATAGACTTTGTATCTGATTTGCCGAGATCACCGCTAGGTAATGATTCCATATGGGTTGTGGTTGACCGATTGACAAAAACCTCACATTTTATTGCTACAAAAAAAATAGATACTCTTGATAAACTGGCTGAGTTGTGTGTTGAAAACATTGTGAGATTGCACGGGGTTCCAACTAGTATAGTGTGAGACAGAGATCCTAGGTTTACTTCGCAGTTCTGGCAGAAACTACAAAAGGCTTTGGAAACTAATTTGAACTTCAGTACTGCATATCACCCGCAGACAAAAAGACAATCTGAGAGGACTATCAGGATACTGGAGGACATGTTACGAGCTTGTATTCTAGATTTCGGTAAGAGTTGGGAAAGGTATTTGCCTCATGCAGAGTTTGCTTATAATAACAATTATCAGGCTACAATTAATATGACACCCTACGAGACACTTTACAGGCGGAAATATAGATCCCCGTTATATTGGGATGAGGTAGGAGAAATGAAGACTGTTGACCCAGCTATTCTACCTGAGATGATCAAAATGGTTGATAATGTGAAACTTATAAAGAAAAGAATGCTCACAGCTCAAAGCCGATAGAAAAGTTATACTGATAGACGCCAACGGGACTTAGTATTTTCAGTGGGTGATCATGTGTTCTTGAAAGTCTCTCCGCACAAAGGTATAATTTGACACGGAAAGGGAGGTAAACTCAGTCCTAGGTATGTGGGGTCGTTTGAAATTACTGAGAAAGTTGGGGATTTGGCTTACAGATTAGCTTTACCTCCGAGTTTGGGCAAAATTCATGATATGTTTCATGTGTCATTGTTAAGGAAATATCAGCCGGATCCTTCGCACATTCTAGAGCCAGAACCTTTAGAGATCGATGAGTCATTGGCATATGTTGATAAACCCCTTCGAGTGGTTGATAGAAAGATTCAGGAACTTCGAACCAAGAGTATTCATATGGTGAAAGTTCTTTGGGATCATCACAGAGTTGAAGATGCCACTTGGGAACAGGAAGATCAGATAAGAGAGAAATATCGGGAGCTATTTAATGAATCATGTAAGAATTACGTGGATGCAATTAGTTTAAGGGGGAGAGGGTGTGACGCCCGAAAATTTCATCACATTATTAAATGACTGTTGCATACTTATTTGAACATTTTTATGTGCATTTCTTTTCTTGCTTGATTGTTTTTTTTTAGAGGTCACTATTCATAAGAAATTTAACTGTCTTAAATGGTCGATTTAATATTTTTCTTAGACAACATGACTTATAAAAGGAATCGGAAACTTGTAGTTTTGAACTTTGAAGGCCAGGAACATACATGTGAAAAATTACTTGTGCTTCGTGTGAATAGTGTTACGTAGGTGAAACATTACTTTTGATTAAGCTAACATTTAATAGGAGTTTTAACTAAGTTTGACTAGGAAATACTAATAATTGACCTAATATAATATAACATACATATATTATATACATAATATATTATACATACAAGCATAATAGACTCAAAACAAATGAAACAATGCCAAAAATGCCCCCCCAAACCCGATGGACTCCTAGGAGAGAAAGGAGGAGATTTCTTCATCAATCTTTGCAAGCTTGGTCTCTTGGCTTGATCTCGGGGATTTTTTTGGAGCTTCTAGGACTTCCACAACTTGTTTACACCTACAAAATTGTGAGGGAGTTGCATAAATTGCATGTTTTATGTTTATGTCAAATGTTTGAAATTCTTGTATTGTTGGTTATAGCTATGATACTTGTTATTGATACTTGATATGCTATCTCTAGAGGCTATATAACACTCTTTTGTAGCTTGATAACATTTTTCATGGCTAGAAGCTTGAATTGCACAGAGAAGATGATGAATAGTGACAAATTTTAGGGTTTTGACATAACTTGCTATTTAGAGTGAATTGATGCTTCCTTTAGGTGCTTTAGACATTAGTGAAACTAGTTAGAAGTTCACGTGAAGTTGAATTGCCCGAATTTGAGTTAAAATGCAAAATTAGCTAACTTTTAAAAGAGGGTTTTTTCACGAAACGTAATCCGAGCACGTTTGGACCTTAGATTAGGTATCCTTGGGGCATAGAAACACTTTTGATACTTTCGTTGTGTTAAATTGGGGTCCGGATAGCGTAGGTGTAGTTAAAACCCACTCGGGGCATTCCCGAGTTTTTGTCTCCAAAGTGAGTTTTCAGGGCCTTGATAGGTGTCTTTTGACTTCTTTAGGAATGTAGAATGATTGGATTATAGTTTTGGAACTTTGAATCTCATATAGGAGAAGAATGGCTTGGTTAAAGAAATGGGAAAAGTGATAAATGACTACCTTGGTGCTTATAAGTGCTTGTAGATGTGTTGTTATGTATTTATATGCTTGTCTAAGATATAATTGAGCTGATTGAGGAGTTTGTGGGAAAATATGTCATTTGTCTCTTTTATGTTCGTATCGTTATTTTGTATATATTGTGGCTAATTGAGAGGGCGGCCTACTTTGTCGTCTCTCTTATGTGTTAATTGATGATCTTGGTTCTCGTGGACTTGATTTGGGGTTGCGCAACCTTTTCGGACATGGTAGCGTCGAGAAACATGGGTGGTATCAGGCTTGCCGTGCTCCCTCGACTACCATAGTGCCTATTCCCTTCTCTCACTGAGTATACTCTACTACCCTAGAGGAGTAGTTCACCTCGTTGGGGCATATGGACCTATCTAAGGAGAAAGGGTCGTAGGATCGGGGTACATCCGGAGTACCCCATTTTGGAGGAATAAGGGTTTTGTCGGCACTTGCTTGAAGATCTTGACTCGTGGCTCATGATTGAAGACAAGTGGAACTGTATCCTTTTTATATGTGGTTAAATACTTGTCTATCTAGTTTTGTTACTTTGAGTTGTATATGTGTTATCTTTGTTGTATATCATGTTGCACGCCCCAGTATGCTGCATCATTTCCCTCGCTGGGCAACATTGTTGCTCATTCCTCATTTAACATGTTTCAGGAGAAGCTGAGGTGAACCCCCAGCTAGTAGTAGTAGAGAAAGAGGAAGAAGTGCAATTAGAACAACTTCTGTGAGTATCTTCTGTGTTAAGGTTGGCTTATATGTGTGACTTGTGTGCAAGTGTTGGTTGTTATTCCTTTTGAGACCTTGTGGTCTTGTAGATATTTGATGGTTGTATCAAAGTTGTAATCTTGTATGATTGATAGCATAGTAGATAGCATGTAATAATTGATACTAGACTTTATTCCTTTTGTTGCATGCTTGTGTGTCTAGTGGGTAGAAGTGGTGGTTAGCCTATAAGTATAACATGCTATTTACAACTTAAAGTTTCAAGAGATGTTTTACATGCTTGTAGGATATACATTTTGTTGTTCCAAGGCTCGGATGGCCTTGAGGAGTTGGTTGGCTTTATGAATCTTGGAAGCTAGGTTGTATGAATGTTTGATTGTGATTCAAGAATTGTATGTGGCTATTTGCAGGTACCAATTTAGTCCATGGTACAGAGGAGACTCTGTCCGTGTGACGGGTCCGGACTTGACCTATAGTATAGGGTTGGGTTCGGGGCGTTATACCTGCGTGAAACCCCACTTTTCTATTTTATCTCGTTTTGCGTATTTATCTCGTTTTGCGTGAATTAACTTGTCTATGTGCTATGTGACTTAGAATGAGGTAATTTTGATATCAATACTCTTAGAACATGCTAAATGTGCATTCATGAAATTTTCATAAAAAACGGAGTCAGAAATTTTATCGTCGATTTTTAGTGAATAGTATTTTCGAAACACGTCCGCTAAAATTTTGAAACTGGTCTTTTTAACCCTTCTAGACCTAGTCCACGGACTTTAATAGATCTGTGTTTGATTAAATCGGTTTTAAAATCGGCTTAAGAATTTATTAGGTTTATACACCGACTTTTGCGAAAATCGAGTTTTAAGCCGACTCGGGTGAAATTGTTCTATTGTAAAACTTCTTGTCACCTAAAAATAACCTACTTGAGCTATCTTGGGTGTTGAATAATTGCTTTGAACTTTGGTGATCAATAAAATGCATTTAAAGTCAAGAAAACACTAAAAATACTAAAGTTTCAACTTTGACTTTCATTTAACTTGTTGACTTTCAAGCTTATATCACCAACACACACTCAAAAAGCACAAAAACACCCACAATTTCACACACATTTCCGAGAGGAAGAAGAGAGAAAAGAGAAAAGAGTTTTCAAGGTTTTCAAAGCAAAATTTCAAAGAAAAACCTAGTTTTTGTCCGTAGAATTTCGTGCCGAGTTGGATTCTGCTTGTTGGGCACGCATTGCACTCATTCCTAGGCTTTTATCGCATCAAAGGTGAGAGAAAAATTCTGGATCTCAAAACTCATTTTTATGTTTTTGCTCATAACTGCATTTTGAACTGTTAGAATGTTAATCTGATGTTAGATTATTGCTCCATGCATGCTAGGGATCGTTTATGTGTATTACTACGAGATTTGAGCCATTGTAGCGAAATTATTTATTTTCGGGTATTTAAAGTTGATAGAATGGCTTTTTGAGGATTATTTTGAGTTGTTGTGGTTGGAATCGATTGCCGTCGATTTCTAAAAGTTTGTTAATTACGTGGTAACGCCGTTATAATGCCGAATTTTCGATTGCAATGTTTGGGTGAAAATCCGGAAATTTCAGCCTAGGTGCCTTGAGGTTTTAGGGTTGTTGGGCTTGATTTTGAGGTGTCTTGGTTGGTTTCCGAGAGGGCTAATGTAGTTGATCGAATGGGTGAGTGTTTGAAACTGATTTGGAGTTGTTTGGATTAGTAGAATGTAAGATATGATTATTTGAAGTTTAGGTTATCTTTCTTTAAATTATTGAATTGAGCCTTAGTTGATCGGGTGTGGTTTGAGTGATTGAATTGTGAGTTGTTGATGGGTAAACTAGGGTTTGATTATGTGTTTAATGCATATTCGGTTGGATGGCCTACTTTGTCATCTAACTTAGTTATTTGTTGTTAAATTGATTAATTGATGTTATTATGATAATAATATGATTATTGATGATGATTGATGATTATTGATTGATGATTGATGTCGAGAGGTAGGCAGTTCTGCTAGACTGTCCTCCTGTGAATGATTGATATTTATTATTATTGTTGAGTCTTTGGTATGTGTGTGCCACCTCTCGGGCAGCATCGGGCTGTCGGGTTGATAACGGCATGACTACCAGAGACTGCCTCCAGCTCGTATGACGGAGGTGTCATGGAGGGAGAGGTTATTGGGGTACCTCGGGTGCGTGAGTTTATGGGAGTCACAAGAAGGCTGTTATGATCGTGATGGTGATTGAAGCTACACCAACTAGTGTATCATTTATTGAATGGTCATTATAGATTATGTGATGATAGTATTATTGATGTTATTATATGTTTACTTGCTCAAAGGATTAAATCCAAGGAGCATAGTGAATACTGTAGAGATCTATCGGATCCTCACTGGGCTTATTTTATATAAGCTCACTCTCTATTATTGCATGCTTTCAGGTGTTCTTTCGCAAGATTACGGGTACGTGCCTCCTGAAGAGGAGAATGTGAAAAATGTGCCTTACGTGGATGAGTCTTATGTTCCGGAGTCTTATCCTTGATGTTGTACTATTTTATTATCTTGTAAATTAACTTAGTAGACTTTTATATGCTTTATAGTTCATAATGTAAAAGATGTTGAAAAGATAATGAATTAGTTGATGCTGTCTTAGTAGCCTTTCTTTTGTTTATGATTAGGTTGCTAGATTGGCTCAATATGTTTTTGTAATGTATATTAAGGGTTCATGTATTATGTTGGAATGGAGGCATATAACGAGGAATGTTTATTGTATAATATGGTTATGATGTATGTTGTTATGTTATTGAGAAGTTGTTTGTTGTATGGTTTATGGAGTTGATGTATGATGTCCTATTGAGGTTGGTTTAGAGCCTCGGTATCCTATTCACTGTCGTTATACTGCCGAAATTCCGTTGCGTCCTGACTGATTATAGGAGGGGTCGAGTTGGGGCGTGACAACCTGGGCTCTCACCATCAAGTCAGCTATGGTGTTCACCGGGTCGATGGCCAATGATGATATGAGAGTTTCTTACCTAAGTCCAATTTGATAGGCCATCAGCGCCATAGAATCCCTGAGGTGAGGAATCTTAAGGGACTCCTCATTAAATCGGGTTTTGTAAGACCTCAAGGTCTCCCCTTCCGCTGCTTAACTGCTAGTAGTGACGAAGTGTGGCGTGTCAGTCTCCAGCTTCTTGTGAACCGGCCCAAGAATACCTTTGCGATCTTTGTGAATGCATCGATCGACCCCGACGGGAGCCCCTGATACTAAGTTAATGCATTCCCCACCACTATAGTCGGGAATGCTTTGCACTTCACTGCATCGGGCATATCATGAAGGGTCATGTGGTGGTCAAAGTTTCTGAGATGGTTGGTTGGATCTCCCTCTCCGTTGTACATGGCCAGATTAGGCATACGGTTACCAGTAGGCAAGGGAGTGGCCAGAATGTCCGGGGTTAATAAGCTGACCCCTAACTGATGGACAACCTTGGCAATCGCCGCAACAGTCTTGGTTGGTTCGGGCTCTACAAAAACTGCTCTTTTCCCCTTCATTATCTCAGGACAGTTAACAGGCCCTGAGGACCCTAATCGTCAGCATCGCTCCGAGCTCCTCTCGCCTACTCTGGTGCGGTCCCTCTATGCCCCGGGTCAGCTATATGAACTTTGGGTTGGTGCGGTGGTGGAGCCGCCTAATTTGCAGCAAGGCTGGTCATCGTATCTTGGAACTCTCTGAACATGTGGTACAACAATTTTACCTCGGGACTCATAGAAGTCGTTGGGCCTACTGTTTTGGGTAGGGATGTGTTGGTGGCTAAGTATACGCTGGCTCGTCCCAGCGTGGGCTTGGGTTGGGTTTGTGCCGGGGGCCGTTTCAAGTATCCCGGCCAAGGGTAGAGGGTCCTCAGTCTCATGGTTATGGCTCCTAGTGTTCACCATAGTGGTTTTTCTCTGTGGGTTGGTAGGAAAGTAAAGGAACTACATTCCTACAAACTAAACCAACTGATGAGGGTGGAAAATAAATTTTCGCTTGAGCTCAGTAATCCGACCTCAACTACTTGACCTACAAAACAAGAGAAAGAATCGCGGGGATTGCGTCCCGTGTTTCTTCTCGGGTGTGAGAGTGATTAGTATTTTCGAGTTGGATGGTAGGTAGTTGACAGTAATAAATGTGTGAGTTACCTGATAATGGAGGATGAGTAGGCTATTTATACCAATTCCAATTCAGGGCAGCAATTAATACTTAATCCTGCCCGACACTATTCATACCTATCCGGACTCATTGTTTAACAGTTAAAGCTATTATTTATTGGATAAAGCCATTATCCAGCAATCCAACTCGAGTATTGCATTTATGTCACATCAAAAGTGACTGTTATGTTAAAAAAACAAAGCGGGTCAAACGCGGGACATGTTGAACCGCCCCAAGTCAAGAAAGCTCCCTTGGGCTCGGGTTTCACCCCATCAAGGCCCTTATTCTATATTGGTTCATGTTCAGGCCCTAAAATTACAATTTGTTTTTCCTAAATTTAATGTTAATTATTTTAAGCTCAATTTAGTAATAAAATGAGTTCATGTACTTTTATCAAGATTGGCTCGATAGAAAACTCAACAAGCTCAAACAACCATGAACATAATCTCGAGCTAACAATTCAAATTAGTTTTAGTTAAGTAATCAGTACCAAGTAGATAAGCACATATGAATTAATTTATAATAATTTTAGAGAAGTTAAATGAGAATGAACTAAGGTTTGATGCCGGTTCGTGGTAATACGGTTCAAAGTGGTCTAAGGGTTCAGAAAAACAGAAAACCCCTTTCTCCTCCGCACCTGCTATGCTCTCTCATTTCTGAGTTCTAATATATATGTAAAGCTCCCAACACCAATATTTGAAGCCCTTAAAGGTAATATTTTGATTTCATTTACCCTTAAATCTTGCATTTTCACGAAGTGGGTCACATTATTATAGTATAATGTGAGCTGATCTTTAAGCTTTTGGTAATTTTTTTTTTCTGGAATTCCAATTTTTATATGATTTTCTATATGGGATTTTATTGGGTTTTGTGAATTTGTGGTGCTTCATGCAAATTAGAGTAGGTGATTAAATTGAAGTTTGTGGGTTTTTATTTTCTGGGCTAATATTTTGCTGCCTAGTGATATTATCTCGGTAGAGATTTCATTTTCATTGTTTTTTTTATTTATGTCTGTGATAGTAATAGAACTGTGGAATTGTTTATTGATTAATTATTTTCTGCTGCTTCGTTATTATGCCTTTTACTATTTTATATTGTACTATTCAAATATTCATCAAAATTAGAAAAACGAATGTAGAGGAATGCCTTTGGTGTTAGAAGACTAATTGGAATGATCATTCATTCAGAGTAGTATGTACGATGGAAGAAGAAAGAATTGCTTGGGGGAAATAAAGATGCCCAGATGAGATTCTATATATGGTTTTATCATAATGTGATTGTAAGACATGAAATTATCAATTATGCGAGATTAATTGTTGTGCGACCTCCTCAGGTTGTTGGATATCTGGGAAGCTTATTTATGTTAAGAAGCACTTTATCATCCTTAGTTAAGTAATGTTGAAGGGCTTTCCTTTATGTAGCAAAGAGAAGCTTACGCAGACAAAATTGGTGAAATTTGCTTACTTTTTGGATGCTGATACGAATGGCTGAAAAGGAAAAGAATAATGTTCTTCTGTTGGATCTTACTCCTACCATTCAAAATGATGCATAATAGTTAGTGCCATGGTTATGCTAAAATCAGAGTTATCTCATGAGAGACTTGGTGCAATTTTACGCCTGTTCCTTCCCTCGGGATCAAAATTTAGGTGTTGATTAGAGCATTTCTGTCACAAAAGATCACAGTTTACATTGCTCTTTCTTCTTCTTTAAGGAATATATAAAGTAAACATTGGTATGTAGTATTCAGGAGAGATTCACCTGCAAATCTTCTTAGGCTCGGTGTTATAGCTTCTAGGTCGCAGGCAGGGCCAGCAAGGAAATTTTTGTTCTCGGCTTTTTATCATGACCTATCTTATTCTGTATTGTTTTGTATTAATGTTTGGATGTGTTGTGATTTCTCTATAGTTCTTGTTTACTAGAATACTGTTAAATGTTGCTTTTCTAAAAATCTTTTGCTTAATGTGTTTATTTTGAATTTATGAGTAATGGGTCGGAAAGCTGGTACTCTGTATATTAGTCCAAAGCAATTTGGAAGTCTGCAAAAACCTTGCATGAAGGAAATGATTACATTTCTTAATTGTTTGGCTCTCAACCAGAACAGTGATGCCAAGTGTGAAAGACAGAAGTCCCTTTTGAATACTTGCATGGATGCTCAGGTATTTAAGGCTTAATTCTTCGATTTGCATCCTGCATTTGCTATTCATACCTTTCACGTTAACCCTAGAAGACTAATTTGTTCTTTTATTTTTTAATAATTACTAGTATAAAATTTAGTTCATGTTCCATTTTGTCTGCTTTGCTATGAACTTATCTAGCTTTGATTTATCTCTCTGCAGTGTGGCAAAAACAGAAAGCCATGGGGTAGCATTAATTATCACCTTCAGAGGCTTAACAGGGGGAGAAAGTAGTTTGACAGGTTCATGTCGTTCGACTTTGTAGCAATTTTTCATCTATTTCACTGATGTAATGATGAATATCATGAATGTTTTAGAACAGATTGTTGCTTAAAATTATTTTATTTTTACTCAGAATTATCTAGACAAAGAAGTCAAGGTCAGAAAATTTACTGAAATCTAAACTTTTCTTTATTTCTGCTGTACAACAAGTATTTTTTCCTGAACAACCGAAAAACAATGATATAGCTGAGAGAACTCAAACTGGCAGGTGCTCTTCTAAGGTCGCCAGTTTGAGTTCTCTTAGGGCTATTAGAGGTTTACCCGGTCATTACTTTAGGGTCCTTTGGAATTAGTTAGGCAAAGTCAAATACCAATGGCTTTCTAGGGAAAAGAAAAAAGAAGTTGGAAACGGCTAGGACATTAATATTTGGAATGATCATTGGCTAATCATCATTCAAGATGATTCAAAGACCTTCGAATTGTAAAATCCAGGAAGGCCATCAGCTCATGTAGGATGGGACTAAACGGTTCAGTACTCCCCTCATCAGTCAATTGTTTCCTATCAATATCTAAGATGAGATTAAAATCACCATTATTCATCAATCTCCAACTCAATATCATTTGGCTTCATACATATAGTGTGAAGTGTAGTTATCACACTGCAAAAGTAATGGCATCTTCAGGACAGAACAGGTTTTCAAATAAGAGAAATTTGTCTCAGCAATTCCCTTAGATACTCTGGATTGGTTCTCAAATAGTTCATTTGCTATACTTGACATTCTGAACTATGATCGTCCAAATTCTGGTCTATTGTTCTAATTGTAACGACTGACCATCAATGAGATTTCTTGTTTCTAACCCAAAAAGCGTAAAATGTATTACCTTTACATATTCTGTCATGAACTTATTGTCTCGAATAGAAATGGCAATATGATTGAGTTCTGCAGAT
Source organism: Ehretia macrophylla (assembly GCA_037974665.1). Lineage (NCBI taxonomy): Eukaryota > Viridiplantae > Streptophyta > Magnoliopsida > Boraginales > Ehretiaceae > Ehretia > Ehretia macrophylla. Next base: position 54,285,027 of record CM075780.1, on the reverse strand, counting down.
AGCTACCTTTCTCGCACCTCAAATTGGGAATGAGGTCGGGGTTGGTGATTTAATTTTTAATCTCTAGGCGGAGATGGGGCGGGAGATGAGGATAAGCATTTTCACCTGTATACGTTTGAAATTATTTTATATAGTTGTTGCGTGTAAACTAAAATCTTAAAGTTATTAATATAGAAGTTTAGAAATATGATATTACACCGTTTGAGTAGAGTTGGAGAAAAAAAGAATGATAACTCGGGTGTTTAGACTCTTGTAATCAAGAGACTACATGCTATTTCTTAGCCTCTGCATTTTAATGATCTTTATTCATTGTTGATCACATTGCATTTAGGAGATCTATTAGTTGTCTCCCACCCCACTTCAAAATAATTTCAAAAAGTATAGTAAGGGTGATATTCTAAAGATTTATTTTAAGAAAAATGTATTGAAATTTAAGAGTAAAGTTGTGATCACTACCGATATGCGGAGATCAACAACACAAAGAAAGTTTTATAGAAACCAATGCTCATCTAATAAAAGAAAGGAATTTTTATTTCTTTATTAGTTCTCATACTTGGTGGTTTTCGTTAGGACTTATTTTAGGTATTTTAAAACTCGGTTATTATTCAATGTATTTGGAGGTAAGGAACTCAATTACAAATTCATATTATTTGACCTCCTTGGACATCAATATTTATATTCATTATTTATCATAATTTTAGTTTAAGTCTTGAAGTTATGTGTTTTAAATTAATCCCAATTTCACACGTTTCTAATAATGAAAACACATGTAGATAATACCCCGTTCCCTAGGAGGATTAGGGAAGGGGACAGGGGGCGTGGGCAGTTCTCCACATCCAACTGCCTTCCGCAATCTCGAAGCTCATGTTAGCTGGAATTTCCTCCGAGGCCCTCTCTGAGAGAAACAAGAGGCCTGATCGCTTCAAGTGGGAAAATAGCATTCAAGTTCCAACCAAAAAAAAAATAGCATTTAAGTGTCGTCCCAATTCCCAAATGCATCATAAGATCAGTTGTCTACTTGTCCATCTTTTGTTTGGGTATACATTTCTAATATATATACCTTTCCCTTTAAACCTTTTTTTCATTTTTCTATTTTTTGGGAAGTAAAAGAATTTGAATTTTGAAAAAAGAAGTTAAAATGATCATCTAGTATATGAGAGAATAAGTAAAGGATGCCAACAATTCAAACATTTTAGTATGTAAACCTGAACAAGCAAGAACCAATACTATGCAAAAAGAATATGTATAAAGGAAAGAGAGAAATAACTTAATCAGATTATCTAAACAAAATGTAAGAGGATTACTGCTAAAAGTAATGGCACGAAACCGAATCCACATTATCCAACCAAAATGTAAGAGAATTACTGCTAAAAGTAAAGATATCTAAGGAAAAACAATCTTAATCAACCTCCTCAATCTTAGGACCAGCACCACTTGCAGCAGCTGGAGGAGCATCATCATCCATGGCTGAGCCAGCACCTGCACCTTGGTACATCTTGGCAATGATGGGGTTACAAATGCCCTCAAGCTCCTTCATCTTATCTTCAAACTCATCGGCTTCTGCAAGCTGGTTGCTGTCAAGCCATGAGATTGCCTGATCAATAGCATCCTCAATCTTCTTCTTGTCATCTGGGCTTAGCTTTGAAGCAATCTTATCATCCTTTACAGTGTTCCTCATGTTATAAGCATAATTCTCAAGCGCATTCTTCGCCTCCACCTTCTTCTTGTGTTCTTCGTCCTCCGCCTTATATTTTTCTGCTTCCTGAACCATCTTCTCAATCTCTTCCTTTGATAACCTACCCTTGTCATTGGTGATTGTAATCTTGTTCTTCTGCCCTGTGGTCTTGTCCTCGGCAGAGACATTAAGGATACCATTGGCATCAATATCAAAGCACACAGTGATCTGAGGCACACCCCTTGGTGCTGGAGGGATACCTGAGAGCTCAAATTTACCCAACAAGTTATTGTCTCTGGTTCTTGCCCTCTCACCTTCATATACCTGGATCAAAACACCGGGTTGGTTATCTGAGTAGGTGGAGAAAACTTGTTCTTTCTTGGTAGGGATAGTGGTGTTCCTTGGGATCAAAACAGTCATAACTCCTCCAGCAGTTTCTAGTCCAAGGGATAGAGGGGTGACATCCAACAGCAACAAGTCCTGAACCTTCTCGTTACCCTCACCACTAAGAATTGCAGCTTGTACAGCAGCACCATAGGCAACAGCCTCATCTGGGTTGATGCTCTTGCAGAGCTCCTTCCCATTAAAGAAGTCCTGCAGCAGCTGCTGCACCTTAGGAATCCTAGTAGACCCACCAACAAGAACAACATCATGGACAGAACTCTTATCCATCTTGGCATCTCTCAAACACTTCTCAACAGGTTCCATACATTTCCTAAACAGATCCATATTCAGCTCTTCAAATCTGGCTCGAGTTATGGTAGAGTAGAAGTCAACACCCTCAAACAGAGAATCAATCTCAATTGTAGTCTGAGCAGTTGATGAAAGAGTCCTCTTAGCCCTCTCACAAGCAGTTCTCAGTCTCCTCAAAGCTCTTGGGTTTCCACTGATATCCTTCTTGTGCTTCCTCTTGAATTCTTGAACAAAGTGGTTCACCATTCTGTTATCGAAGTCCTCACCTCCCAAGTGGGTGTCACCAGCAGTGGACTTAACCTCAAAAATACCCTCTTCAATTGTGAGCAGAGAAACATCAAATGTCCCACCACCCAAATCAAAAATAAGCACATTTTTCTCCCCAACGCTGGTAGCCTTCTTGTCAAGACCATAAGCAATAGCAGCTGCTGTAGGCTCATTGATGATACGCATAACATTTAGTCCAGAAATTGTACCAGCATCCTTCGTTGCCTGACGCTGAGAGTCATTGAAGTAAGCAGGGACAGTAACCACTGCATTCTTGATTGTTGAACCAACAAAGGCCTCTGCGATCTCCTTCATCTTGATAAGAACCATAGAAGAGATTTCTTCAGCAGCAAATTGCTTCTCTTCACCCTTGTAGTTGACGATAATCATTGGCTTGTCACCAGCACCAGGAATGACCTTGAAAGGCCACAATTTGATATCGCTCTGGACAGAAGAATCACTGAATCTCCTACCAATAAGACGCTTTGCATCTGCAGATATGAACATGGTCATCAGATATCTCCAAGATTAAGTCAGTTACCAAGTAGCTGATTGATGAAAACAAGCAAGAACCAATCACTAAAAAAGACATAATAATTTCAATGAAAATCACCATTATCACACTGCAGGAACAACAAAAAAATGTGGAATCTGCAAACTTTTATTCCTAACGAAAAGGTCATACAGTTGAATCGTAAACAATAAAGGACATACTTGATACAACCATTATATTTTTTCAGAAAGTTTCATGAGGTAACTTTATTGGGGTTACATGCTATGGTCAATAATACAACTGCACAATAATCTAACTAATATACAACCTTTGCATTTCTCTTACAGTGACTGGAATTTTACATAATTGATATATCAAAATATAAATCACGCTAAATAAATTAATTTTTCAACAAGTGCAACTCGACTCATCGATAAATTAGCGCAAAAATTCTACAGCTAACTAATGAATGTCGGTAAAGTTTCACGAGACAGCACGATGATTACACAGATACCATGTACCTTACCACATCTTATAAGAGTAAAGGGAAAAAAATTCCTTCCGTTTTGCTGAATTGCATGGCGGAACTCGTGGTACCATACTAATTTACCATAATTATTTTACAATGCCTATTGAGTTTTAGGTCAGATATCAACATGAAGGTTTTTGCCACACGGTTTTAAACTCCTCCGTAGAGTTATTAGATTATTACGTTACGATATAGCAGTACTATAATAGTATTTTTATCTAAAAGAGATCGGAGAAATTTTTTTAAAAAAAATCAAAGATTCATAAAGAAACATTAATATATTCGTCATATGCATCATATCAAGCAGATCAAATTGATTGCATGCAATGCATCTTTATATATACAAGGATGTATATATATATATATATATATATATACACACATATGTGTGTATAGAAATAGGAAATATGGAGAAAATACCGAAGACGGTGTTGATGGGGTTCATGGCGACCTGGTTCTTGGCGGCATCGCCAATGAGACGCTCGGTGTCAGTGAATGCGACATAAGACGGCGTCGTTCTGTTGCCTTGATCATTAGCTATGATCTCTACTCTATCGTGTTGCCAAATCCCGACACATGAGTAAGTCGTGCCCAGATCGATCCCGATTGCTGGACCTTCGCCTTTGCCTGCCATTATTCTTTCTGAATCTGAATTGAAAAATGAATGGAATGGAATGTGGGTGTGATGAAAGGAAGCAATAACAACGTTGTTTGCTGAGTTTTCAAGAGAAGAAAAGGAGTGGTGTGCATGTGTATATATGGTGGTATTGTTAGCGGCATTTCAGGGTTCTAGAATGTTCTTCTTGCTTGCTCAACCGCAGGCGCAGGATTTTGAATTTGCTCACGTGAATATTGATTGGTTTTTCTACTATTCCTACTGCCTTGCTTGTTGGACTCAGACTTGGTCTTTTGTGGCCCATTTGGCTAATTAAGGCTACCAAAATTCTTCTTCAGATCCGCTTCAAATGTGCGGCTTGTGCCAACTAACTCTAGAACTACTAAAGTAGGTACCGATGGCAATGGGAACACGTCTTTGCATCTCAAATAAGGGCTATTGGGACGAAAAAATGGAAATGAGGTGTGGGTAGGGATTGACATTTTCCTCCCTTGTAGATGGGGTAGGATTTAGGCTAATTCTAACATACTTCTTATTTTATTTTTTTTCTATATGTGGAGAGTTTGGAGTTGGCAATGGGAATTTGCTTTCTTTTTTGTTTGATTTTGTTTTTGGGTAATTGATTTTGGAATTTTTTTGTTGAAATTTTTAGGTTTCAAAGCATAAATATTTGGGGCTTTCAAAAGACTAGGGTTTTTTTTGTTGGTGATTCACTTTGCAGATCATGCTTAAGCTTAATTTTTTTTAGATTTTTTTTTTTTTTTAGAAGAAAGCCAGCTTTTGGCTTTTGGCTTTTGGAGTGTTTTTGGGATATAGAGAACCAGCTTTTGGCTCTTTACATCCAGCGACCATTGTCATCAGAACATGGGCTCCCAAATTTAGGGAGCCATGCATAGAGAGCCTGTTGAAGGCTTTTTTATAAATTTGCCTTCGTATAATGGTTAAAGAACCATTATAAGGAAGCTATTGGAGACAATCTTAGGGATTGACAATCGCCTACGACACATTCTCATCTTGCATAAATATAAAATTATTTAAATATCCTTATATACCTACATGTATTAAAATACTAGGGTTACAAATATACACAATTATGAAGGCACCAACAACCTAATTCCTAAGACTCCATATTGGTTATTTTATTTTAATTTTTTATGTCAAGGCACCAACGACCCTTTTTAATATAGTTTTGTGAAGAATTTTGTGATTTTCTGCAATGACATTGGTTTAATATTGATAGGTGTTGGCATCAATATACCTTGATACGTGCAAATGCTTCCATTTGTAGACATTTCTAGTGGAAGGTTGTAAAGGGTTTTAGAAATTTTAAGAGCTAGTTTTCGTAATAGTTGGAGAGAGTAAGGAGATGGGAAGGGAAATAGGAAAAAATGGATGCATATCATGGATCAATCAGAATTAAGTAAAAAGGGCAAAAATCATTTTGGTCCCTGAGATTTGGTATAAAATCCAAACTAGTCCCTGATGTTTGTAAAAAGACCAAATAGGTCCCTCCCATTATCTTTGACTTAATAGTCAAAGATTTGACCAAATAAAAAGACTTAAATGCCCTTGCTTTAGTGATTGGAGATTTGGAGGGAAGGAAAAAAAAAATTGGAACCATGCAACAAGCACAACTATTTAAGTACTCAAACCATTTTTTCTCGTCATTTAAAAATAAAAAAGAAAAAATAATAATAGATGAAAAGAATTCAAATATTAAATGTGAAAAAATAATTCACATGTAACGAATTCTTTGTCTATTATTTTTTTTTCTTTTTTGTTTTCAAATGACGAGTAATTAGTTCCATGTTAATTATAGTGAATTTATCACAAGGTTATACATTCTATTATCTAATATTGCATCTCAATACATTTTTCAAGTTAGTTAAAAGTCAGACAACATTTGTAGTTGGAGAACATATATCTAAAATTTAAGACTTTAAAAGCCACAATTAGTGGCTACCCGATACTAAATTCAACTTTCGGGGACAAAGTAGTGGTTATATATATACTTGACTTTCTCTTTAATTTATATTTAATTTTACACTATTATACATATTAAAAATTACAGACTATTCAGTCATAATATTTCCATAATCTGAAAAGGTGTATTCTAAAAATATTAAGAGCTAAACTTTTCTAAGTAGCAAGAATTTTGTTGTTGTCGTTGTTCTTTTTTTTTTTTTGGGTGAGAAAGAGCATGAACTGAAAGTGAGAAAAGAAAAAAAAGTGGTTTGGGTACTTAAATAGTTGTGCCTATTGCATGGTCCCAATCTTTTTTTTTTTCCGTCTCTCCAAATCTCTAACCACTAAAGCAAGGGCATTTAAGTCTTTTTATTTAGTCAAATCTTTGACTATTAAGTCATAGATAATGGGAGGGATCTATTTGGTTTTTTTGCAAATCCCAGGAACTAATTTGTACTTTATACCAAACCTCAAGGACCAAAATGGTTTTTGCCCAATAAAATATTCGCTTGTCTGATCTTTTCCGTGATCATTTTTACCATACACATATCTTGGGACAAAATAAATATTATCTTAAAAAGATAATTCTTCTATTTGTTTCTTAGTTGATGATCTTATACCCAACCTAATATTTTCTCGTTTAAGGCTGAAGTTGATCAACTATGCTATTTCATATGCATATTGTCAAAAATATGTTATTTTTTTCGTATATTTTCTTGACATTTTCTTAATGTAGTTCAGTTTTTCAAATGAAGGTACCATAAATAAGTTTGAGCAACTAGCAACCAATAATTCTCGACAATTAATTTTGAGTCAACTAGAGTTGATAAAAGCACACCTAATTTTAAAAAAATGATAAAAATGGTGGAGATACAAGTAATAACAATAATATTGAACATATAAAAGGTAAAAATTAAAGGATATAAACTTTTAGAGCTTGAAATCATTACAAAATAGTGGGGATAGATAATTTTGCCTATGATAGGTGCTTTGTTGTTTCAAAAATATTAAAGATTTTAGCAACTATTGGACGATTAATTTATACTTGATTATTTTGATAAATATAGTAAGGAAACTCCTAAGGAAAAATGACATTAGAAAGAAATATTTTGATTAAGAGTGGGATCGAAAAAAAAAAAAAGATTCATTAGAAGAGTTTTGAGTGTTTAAAGATAATTTCAAGAAACCTAATAATGGTGATATATTATTGAATATTTCATATATGGAAATGAGAAAGGGTAAATTACACATTACTCCCCTATGATATACCAAAGTTGTGCCCCATTCCCCATTGACAACACAAATGTTAAAATGGTTCATCTGTTTAGTCAAAATATTGCACACTACCCTCTGACCTCATTTGAGATTTAAGCTGACAATGGAGAAGTTGAAAAGACGAAATTTCTCTTAGAAAAGCAAGGGTTGTGAGCAAATTATTAGATTACAGGGGTTGTTTTGCATTATACCTGTTCTTTCTTTATTTTTTTCTCCCTTTTTTTTCTTTTTTACTTTTCCCCCCTTTTTTTCTACCTTGAGTCATCTTTTTCCCCAAGTCATCTTTCTCTTCCTACCTTCCCACCTACATACACTACCATCTTTCTCAGCTTCTATTACTGTCTACTACTTACACCTCACCATTGCATGGTATGCACACCACATATTGTGCACACACGTACAACCACAGATTATATTCACCAACTCTTATCCACTACATACATACTATTATCACCAATTTACCCGCCATCCACTGTAAGAATGTAGCAAACTTTTCAGAAAGACCTTAATAACAATCAAGTAGAAAGACAACATTACTGATCTTTATTACAATTCAATATAAAACTTACAAGATAATTATCCCACTGTACACTCTCAAGATTAAATCTTCAATGGTTTCTAGACTTATAAGAAGAATACAAGAAAGAAAAACTAATTTCGGTTTTGTGTTTGGAGGTGTATTGTGGATGATTTGATGAACTAATGCATGTCTATTTATAGAATTTAGCTAGCCCGCCGTAGAAAACTTCCAACCAAAAATTTTCATCTTAGTTGGCTTTACCAAACTATGTTCAAAGTCTTACCAAGTCCAATTTGACCACATGGATGGCTTATTTTGAACACATGGGTGGCTACCATCCAAGACAATCCTTAGAAAGCTTCCTTTGGTCAAATTTGTTGATTATGGCATTGCATTATGTCATCCTTATCATAGCTTGAACGTTCTATCCAAATCTCCCAAACTACGTGTTTTTTTCTAGTAGCCATTGTGGTCTCTTTTAACCTAATCGACGTTTAAGTCAGAATTGTTAATATATACTACCCTATTACAAATTTGGCTCTCCACATATCGGGGGCTGAGAGTACATACAATTAACAGTATATGTCATGAGGTGGGCATTGATATATACCAACACCCTCCCTCAATGTTTACCTCATGTTAAGTAAGCTATTGGGCCAACACCCAATGTTTGAAGATGCTTGCTCAACTGGACGTTCCCTAACCCTTTAGTGAAGATATCTGTACAATTATCTTCCGTAGGGTAGTATTCTATGTAGATTTCACCTTCCTCGATCAGTTCTCACACATAGTGATACTAAATCTTTATGTGTTTTGTTCTACCATATAATACAAGATTCTATGACATGGCTATGCAACTCTAACTGTCGCATTTCAGTATTGATGTTTCCTCTATTAGAATACCAATATCAGTCATGATGTGTCGTAGCCAAACAACTTCACAAGATGCTACACAAGTAGCCTGGTACTCTGCCTTAGTTGATGAAAGTGCAACGGTAGATTATTTCTTACTAGCACATAAGGTGATTCCATAACCAAATATGAATGAGTAACTTGTAACAGATTTTCTTGAGTCAATATCACCAGCCTAATCTGAGTCACGGTACCTAGATAAGGTGTCACGCCCCGACCCAACCCCACGTTAAGGGTCAAGTCTGGACCCGACAAAAGGACAGAGACTCTTCTGTACCGCAGGCTTTCCACATTCCTGCACTCAGAAGAAATAATCCACAAAACATAGCATAACAATTATATGATAGCATATTCAAGATCCTAATGCCATCTGAGCCTTTCTACTTAGCTAAAGATAAACATACATCCATTATTACTCAAGTTTTTAGCACACTATGATCATATTTTTGCTTATCTTACCACTCTAATATTTCCTACTTATATAACTTATAAATTAAGTTTCATTCAAGCCATACTTATAAGCTTACTTCATACTAACTATTACAAGCAAACAACCATTTCACTTAACTTTATACAATCCATCTACTTAACTTAAAATACATCAATGCATCTACGGAAACATACAAGGCTCTAAGGCCTCAAAATTGATACAAACCAACATAGTCTTCACACAAACACATGATAGCCACCTCAGTCCACAAGCAGTCTAGCAAGAACACAATCATGGAAACTTAACAGTTTCATCCTCCACAGCTACAACCAATACAGGGACTTGTGGATCTAGCTCAGCAACACCTGCAATGTGGTAGAAAAAGGGTGAAAAAACACTATGCTCAGCGAGGGAGGGGATAAATAGGGAGTTTTTCGAAAATCATTTTCGTGCAATGTAGATAAGACATAATAACATTAACTAACATTATAAACTACGCTGAAAGATAACACTTAACATAATAGACATTAAAGCATTAAGCACTAAATAAACACTTTAAAAGGATATCGCTAACCCCATGGAATGCTCCATCCATGCTAGTTCACTTCTCTTCCTCTTACACTTCTCTTGCCGACATCACTTATCGCTCCACTAGGTGTACTCTGGATGTACCCCAATCCTACAACCCCATCCATGGAATGCTCCGTCCATGTGACTAAGGACTAATCCTCGACGAGTTAGCATCCACTGGCAAGCCCGCCGCCGCCTAGTGAATGATCACCATGTCTGGGTCGATGCTTAAGGTTGCAACCTTCGGTACACTGGATGCTTGTTAACATTGTTAGTTTGCTTGAGACAGTTATAACACATAACACATTGAAACACTTATACATGTAAGTATAGTAAATGCACGTAAGTTAGAAGTGACAAAAGAGGCCACTCTCATGCATATTATCATTCACATGCTCTAAGATCATTAAACATGCACTAAACTACTTTAAACTACATAAATAGCTATTATGACACACTCTTTAATTCATGAAACTGACATTTGTTCTCAAACATTCCACTAGGCATATACGGGGTTCTAAAGCATTTTACTTCGCTAAACGCATTCATTAAGCTAAAATCACTAAGTTAACACAAGTAAGACATGAAAAACACTTAACTAGCTCATTCTCAATCTTTTACCAAAAACAAAACATTTTCGCACAACACCACTAACTATCATTTTAAGCATGCTCGGAACACGGGAAAGGGTCATGAACCACGGCAAGGGCCTGCCTTGCAACAAGGGCCTGCCTTGCAACAAGGCGCAATGGGCCAAACCCAAGGCCCAAACGGCCCAAAATGCACACACACACACTAGTTCCAAACATTTTCTAGCAATTTCTAGCATGCATTTAAGTATTTAGACACTTATAGAGCTTCAATTTAGCATTAGAACAAGCATAGAACACTAAAACACCATTCTTGAGCAAAATTACTATTCATTATCTTCAACCTCTAGCCATCTTCAAAAATTGAGCAAAACAAGTGCAAGAAACTCTAAAAGTTTGTTCTACTGCATCTCTAGGCACTAATTCATGCATTAGAAGCTTCAAAACAACAATTATCAACAACTACAAAAAAACACCATAGTTAGAATTTCAAGAAAATGCACATTAAGATGTTTCCCTCACCTTGGTTATACTTCTAAACACTAGGATAAGGCTAGAACCACTTGAAAATTGCTTGATCTTGCTCAAATTCTTGAAACCCTAGAATTTTCCTATTCTTTTTGTCTTCTCCAAGCCGTCGGGTGGCTTCTCTTTTTCTTCCTATTTTTGTGTGTTTTAAACGCTATTATGTATGTATATGTTTGTATTATAAGTGTATGGAAGAGTAAAATATGGATTGGGCTCAATTAAAATGCTATTGGGCCTACACGTTAGCTAAAAACTATTGCAAGTTCAATTGGCCCAATATAATAAAACTTCTACTATTCACTCGGGGACACTACACATTTTATACCTCGCGCTTGGGACATGCAATGTACATTCTTTTAATGAATGAATACCTTATTTATGAAGTATAATCAAGGAAAAATATCAATTTCAGGAAATAAAAGAGTTTAAAATTTGTCCCAGACTCAAGTTAAACATAGAAATTTAAACATATAGAAGCAAATAAAGCAAAATAAAAGGCAAATAAGGCAATTATGCAATTATAATAATTAAATATAATAATTAAAAAGTTCCTCAGGTCTCGGGTGTCACATTCTCTCCCCCTTAAATAAATTACGCCCTCACAATTCTTACTTGATGTAAGGAATAACTATGGATGCTGCTGCTTCATCTGATCTTCCCTCTCCTAAGTAGCTTCCTCAATCCCATGATTATTCCACAATATCTTTACCATCGAAATACTTTTAGTTCTTAATTCTTGCATTTTTCAATCCAGAATCTGAATTGGCCTTTCAACATAAGTTAATTTCTCATCAATCTGCAGAGCCTCTGGCTTTAACACATGTGATAGATCTAAATGGCACTTTCTCAACATAGAATACATCATGCAACCTCGCCAAACTAGGCGGTAAAACTAATTGGTATGCCAGAATCCTAACTCTCTCAATAATTTCAAAAGAACCCACAAACCTTGGGCTAAGCTTTCCACTCTTACCATGACGAATTAACCCTTTTCGGGGAGAGATTTTCAGAAAGACTTGATCCCCAACAGCAAACTCTAGATCCTTCTTACGCTTGTCAGCATAACTTTTATACTTGTTATGTGCCGTAAGCATTCTTTTATAGATTAAATGAATATTCTCAATCTTTTTTGCTAATTCAGTTAGCATAGTAGGATTAATAGCCTTTTTCTCACCTACCTTATCCCAGTATATCGAAAAATTGAAGGCGTAAAAGGGCGTCAGCTTCAAAAGCGGGAGCGCAATAGGATTGTCTCGAGATATGTAAATAACAAAAACAGGTAAGCGCAGTGGAAACAATAAACATTAAAAGTTTGCATGTTAGCAAGTTATATTCACAAAATTCTCAAGAGTAAATCCGTAACTAATACATAAAAGAAAATACATAAGAGTATATACAACTATATACAAAATGCATTTAAAACAAAATACAATAATACCTCACGTGGAGACTCGAATATAGACTCTGAAGGAAGATCTTAGCTTGGACAAAGCTCCTCCACAAGTGCAAAGGTCCTAGTCAGTCCACGGGTATCCAAAAACAAAAGGACTATAAACTAATTAAAGTGCTAGCTTAGTTAAGTCCGAGAGCTTGAATGTATGAGTTAAAAAGCAAGAAGCAAAAAGCCTTTCTACCTTTTCTAGCCATGGCCGAATTCACCAAGTGATAAAGAGAGAATTTTTGCCTTCTAATTGTGTGCAATTTTCGACCAAACCAAGAGCATCAATAGAAGAAATATTATCTTCTATTTATAGATGTAATGATCCACCTATCAAGTGACAAGTGACATGATCTAATCAAAGAAGATGGCAATTGTCAAAGCCATCTTCATATGGCCGGGCATGGGAGGGCAAAATGGGCAATTTTCTTTACAACTTGTTATTTATCCTTTTGTGCAAGTTGTCGTTTTTCCTTTTTTGTTTCGTCATTTCGTGCAACTAGTTTTTTGTCTTCTAGTGAAGACAACCAATAATTAATTCTAAATCCCTTTAGAATAATTAATTGGAGATTGGCCCCTCAAACTATTTGTACTTTTGCCCCAATACTTTTTAGTATTTGCACTTTGACCCCAAAACTTTCAAGAATTATAATTTTGGCTCACTTAACCATTAACGTCCAAAATAACACCTTTAACACTTTAACATTTTTCTAACTCAAAACTAAGCTCAAAACTGCTTTATTTATGATACCCTTAGTGTGTAAATTTCTAGATTCATGACCGTATAGTGATAAAGGATCTATTTCGACAATGTCTCCGCCATTTTTCGGAATACCTTCATGTTCATGAGTGACACGCTAGCAATGAACGTATCATGACAATATATATAGTAATGAAGTCCAATTCCTACGAATCTATTTACAGTTGCAAATTAACGTGCAGTCCGATCCTTCTGTTAAAATATCCCGACTGTTATGGGAACTATAAAATGATTAAGTCCACTAAACGATTCTATGCATAAATCTAATTTGGTAGAATGAGAGATGAGATCTATGGAAAACATATTTCCATCGTGCAACTACCGCGGCCGAGGATTCCTCATTTCAAGCAACTAACACTAGATCACGTAGGATATCGCCTCACTGTCAGAGGTTAACAGATCCTATCTTGACTATTACATGTCGGTCTCTATATCACAAGACTAAAATGCGAGAGGTCGTTGCCCACCTAGATAAATGTGGGTTTTGTCCAAACGCAAGATTTAGCCCTTGATATATCCGGTAGCCATAATTTCTCAAGTCAAATGATTAATTTGTACAATTTACAACGAATGACAAACAATTAATCCAGAGTCATATAGTTTGTCACTCTGGTCATATTCAATGATCCGTTCTACTAAGGATCACTCATATATGAGTTAATCGCATCCCTATGCAGTTGTAACTCAACGCTCGCTACCCTTTATCATTAACATCTCTATGTTAATCAAAGGTAACTACATATGATAGTCCGTACTTGATTATTCTAGTCCTGGTTGAATAATCTAAGGACTATGAATGCTTTTGAATGTTTATCATGTCGAAGAAATATGACATTGAATTCTCAACACTTTAAGAATATATTTCTCCTCAGAAAAACATTAAGGACCCATTCATATAATTGAACGGAGAATATAAGCATCCATTTAACATGTTATTCAGATTTATACCAAAATTCCCTATATAGGTCAACTAACTATATAACATTAGGGCATATCTCTAATAATCTCCTACTTGCACTAATGTTATAGAATATAGCCTTCAGCGCATATCTACATTGTATCGCATCCCCATCTTTTCAAGATGACGTTCTAACTGCGATTGACTCATGGGCTTAGTAAGTGGGTTAGCTATTTCTAATATAGGAACTTTTTGCAGACTTATATCTTTTTGAGTAACTATTTCTCGAATGATATGGAAATGTCTTTCAATGTGTTTGGATTTTTGATGAGATCTAGGTTCCTTAGCTTGAGCAATAGCTCCAGTGTTGTCGCAATACAGCGGTATCAACAACTCGATGGAATGAACCACTTCTAGCTCTAACAAGAACTTCCTTATCCAAACAGCTTCCTTTGATGCATTAGATGCAACAATATACTCGACTTTTGTGGTGGAATTTGCAGTTACTGGTTGTTTGGAACTTTTCCAACTTCCTGCTCCTCAATTACAAACAAACACAAATCCGGATGTAGACTTTCTATCATCCGTATTAGATTGAAAATCTGAGTCTATTTATCCATCCATCCGGAGTTCTTCTCTTCCATAAATCAGTGCAAGGTCCTTAGTCCTTCACAAGTATTTAAGGATATGCTTTACTGCCATCCAGTATTCTTCTCCTGGATCTGACTGATATCTGCTCACCAGGCTTACAGCATATGCAATATCAGGTCGTGTACATAGCATGGCATACATGAGACTGCCAACAGCCGAAGCATAAGGCACACTATCCATACGTTGCCTTTCATCTTTGGATTTGGGAAACATATTCTTCGAAAGATGTATTCCATGCCTGATTGGCAGAAGACCTTTCTTAGAAGTCTCCATATTGAACTTCTTCAAAATTCGCTCTATGTACAGACTTTGAGACAAGCCAATCAATCTTTTTATTCTATCTCTACAGACACGAATTCTTAAAATATAAGAGGCTTTTCCCAGATCTTTCATGGAGAACTTGTTGTTTAACCAGATTTTAGTAGACATAATTTGTCTAACATCATTTCCCATGATCAAGATGTCATCAACATACAAAATCAGAAAAGTGGTCATCCTCCCACTGATCTTTTTGTAGACACAAGGTTCATCATCATTTCTAATGAAACTAATCTCCTTGATCTCATTATTAAATCTGAAGTTCTAAGAATGAGAGGCCTGCTTTAGACCATATATTGATATTTTAAACTTACACACTTGATCATTATTGGATTTAAAACCTTCAAGTTGTTCCATATAGATATCTTCTTCTAGATAGCCATTCAGGAACACAGTTTTAACATCCATTTACCAGATCTCATAATCATAGTGTGAGGCAATAGCGAGCATGATGTGGATGGACTTAAGCATAACAACTGGTGAAAAAGTTTCGTCATAATCAACGCCTTGTTTCTGGCGTAAACCTTTCACAACCAACATTGCCTTATATGTCTCCACATTTCTATCAATTCCAAGTTTCCTTTTGAAGACCCATTTACAACTTATAGGTACAATACCTTCAGGTCGGTCAATTAAGGTCCAAACATCATTTGCATACATGGAATCTATTTGTGCTTGCATAGCCTGCCTCCATTTCTCGAAATCAATATCTCGTATTGCTTCCTCATAATTAGTAGGATTATCTACTTGATCATTATCCCCTTTTACAAATAAATTTTGTATGTCCTATAGAAGATAACCATATCTTTCGGGAGGACGTGATATTCTACTAGATCTTCGAGGCCCTTGTGTGATGACTGGTTTTGGATATTGTTGAATTGGTTCGGGATCATGACTTTGGTCGGTTTGTGGTTCAGAAGACTCTTCTTCAATTCTTAATTTTCTCCTCTGTTTCCTTCTTGAACAAACTCCTTTTCAAGAAAGACAACATCTCAGCTGATCAAAATTCTTTGATCATCGGGAAAATAGAAATAATATCTTGTTCAACAAGTAAATAGCCGTAAGAAGTGCATACCCCCACAATAAAATTAAAAGATCAGTGTAACTGATCATAGACCATACCATATTCATTAATGTATGATTCCTACGTTCAGATACTCCATTTAATTGTGGTGTAGCAGGTGGAGTAGTCTGTGAAGTTATTCCAGCTTGTTTAAGATATTCAAGAAATTCGTTACTTAAGTATTCACCTCCACGATCAGATCGCAAGGTCTTAATTCTCTTTCCCGTTTGGTTTTCTACTTTGGCTTTAAATTTTTTGAGAATACAAGACTCACATGTAGGCCCTGGTTCACATCTCAATGAATCAATAAGTTTATTTTAAGCCATGCATGTTAATATTTTCTCGTTAATATGTTCGAGTCTCAAGTCTCAAGTGACACAATTGTTTCACATTAATCTGAATATCTTTTGGTTGTTTCTCTAGTGAAGTAGAAGTTAAAGTTATATGCATAAATTCATCAAGATTCAAATGATAAAGTTCGTTCAACAAAGTAACTGAGCCGATATATTCATTACAGTAATAAATATTACAACTCTTGTTGGAAAAAGAAAATTCATAATTCTCACAAACAAGTTTATGAATAGAAATAATATTCCTAACAGCATTCAGAACAAACAAAACATTTGAAAGATACAAAGCATGACCAGCAGTCAAACAAACTTCAACATTTCCTTTGGCAAGGGCCGCAACACTTGCTCCATTACCAACCTTCAGAACAATCTCACGCTTCTGAAGCGTTATCCTATCATTTAGACTCTGTAAGGACATACAAACATGAGTTGTAGTTCCAAAATCTAAAATCCAAGATGTACAAGCCGAACAAATTGAAAAATTAGTCTCATTCATATATTTAAAAGAAATTGTACCTCGCGCAGTGGTAGCAGCCTATTTTTCTTTCAACTCTTGAAGGTACAGGGGACACTTTTTTCTCTAATGGCCATCAACCTTGCAGTGGTAACATTGCCCTTTTGGGACAGCTTCCTTCTTCTTAATATCCCTAGTGGGCTTAGGAGCAATATCTTTCTTGTTGTTGTTGTTCTTCCTCTTTCTTCTATTCTTGGGTTTAAACCCAGAAAAAGAGGTAGCAACGAGGACGGTCTCCTTGCCCTTTCCCTTGAACTGTGACTGCGTAGTAGTCAACATATTGGTCAGCTCAGGCAAAGAAGTAGAGAGTTTGTTCATTTGAAAGTTCACAATGAACTGACTGAATGAAGATGGGAAGGACTGCAAAATAAGATTCGTGTGCAGCTTACAGTCCATGTCAAACTCAAGCATCTCAAGTTGAGTAATCAAATTAATCATTTTGAGAACATTCTTGCTGACATCACCACCCTCTTCTAATCTAGCTTTGAACAATTCCTTGGACAGTTCATATCTAGAAACATCACTTTGCTCACCATACAGCTCTTTCAATTTCAGAATCATGCTAGCAACATGAGACATCTTCTGATGTTGCTTTTGTAGTTCATTTGACATTGAAGCAAGGATATAAGCTTTTGTTCTCAAGTCATGTTTTATCTAGAGCTCATATGTTTCTCGCTTTTCATCAGTTACTGTTGCAGGAAGGGAAGCAAGAGGGGCCTTATCTAGAACATATTCAATCTTTTCCAATCTCAAAACAATTTTAAAATTACGAAACCAATCGGAAAATTTTGGTCCAGTTAAAGCATTTTTATCAAAGATACGGGCAATGGGATTTGAAATAGAAGCCATTATAAATATACTGTAGAAATAAGTAACACAGAAAGTAACACTGCTAGTTGATGTAAAAATGCATAACTATTTAAGTATGGTCTTTACAAAAATAGTATCTCCCACTATCTTTATCGAATCTCAAACTCCCAAAATAAGAAACGCGAATTTGTTAAAATTCTGTAGTAGGTGACCAAATTCTCTTAATAATTTGAATTCCTCAAACCTTTGTGGCTATGTTGGAATATAGATATCAAGAGTCAACAACACTTTGTCATTTATTTCACAAAATAGGTTATGGTCATATCTAGTCCCTAAATCACTTTGGTCTTAAACCTTTGTGGCTATGTTGATTAAATGATTCAGTTAGATCCAACCCGCCATCTCACAGTTATCCGACAAATTGATCCAATAATCTCAAGATTTTGTGGCTATGTTGGCTGTTAGATTTTGGAAGATAACTACATCACTATGTTCTACTAGTGACTTAATTAAACTTAGTATGAATCATGTCCCTCTACCTTTGGGTAAGACCGAATATGATCGCTTTGGGTTCATTAAGTCCTAGGATGACGGAGGACTACAGATCTAATATTAGTTTGCACATTGGGAGTCTTGTTTTAGATCTCATCATGCATACATTATCAAGCATATAAAATACAATGCATGCAACAGGTATGGATGGTGGATTATGGACTTAGAATAAAAATCAAAGGAAAAACTATCTTAAAACATATCAAATGTATTCAAGATCTTCAACTCCTTTGGATTCATTTGGTTGCCTCATTGCATGTTTTCTTGAGAATTTACATATAGTCCTCACTACAAAGTTCTCTCAGAAGCAAGAAAGATAAAAT
The DNA here is from genome assembly GCA_037974665.1 of Ehretia macrophylla. NCBI lineage: Eukaryota > Viridiplantae > Streptophyta > Magnoliopsida > Boraginales > Ehretiaceae > Ehretia > Ehretia macrophylla. Next base: position 54,266,287 of record CM075780.1, on the reverse strand, counting down.
GAGACTTATGTCTCAATTACAAACCGAATATCCACTAAGTCCATGATCAAGTTCACCATTTATGCAACATGTAGCTAGATTAATCATATCAAATAAATAATCCAAGCTAAATGACCATCTCAACAAACATCTTTACGCATCATATACCAAAAACATATCAAGTCCGACTAATCTTCAATCAATGCATTGACGACATGCATGAAAGAGAATTGACTCATACATCTACTAAGCATTCCAAGACCAACCGACTTCACAAGCCATATTGTCACAACCCCATTTTCTTGATTACTATAATACCCTCTGATACTGCATTAACAACAAGACAAAAGATATATCCAAAATTATAACAACCTCGAACATCTGGGATCGTGATGCCACGGGCTTAAGAAGATTGATCCCCTTAGGTCCGCTAAGGCACAAATTACTAACCCGAGCTCGAAAGTCCATAAAACCATTCAACCAAGTTGCTCGTATTAAAGTCACATCACCAATTGGTTACATCAACACTAATGAAAGACATTATACAAACTTCATCACTATGAGTTAAGATTACTACCACGCCCCGACCCCTACCTATCGTTAGGCTAAGGCCAAACATGACGTGTCAAACACTTAACCCCTGCATGATCAACATGTAGTAACTTGAACATTCATTAATATACCACAATAAGTTACAAAAGACTTCCAAAAATTCTCCTAAGCCCTTGGCCTCAAAGGATTACATCACCCTGTACATAATTACAAGACTTAAATTCATCCATACAATCATCCTAAACCTAGGTCTAGTAAGTAAATAATCAACTTAGCTAGGTATCTAATAAACCCAAAAGAATATCACAAATAGTTCAATTTACAAAACCATGTTCATTAATCAAAAGAACATCCTTCACAGGCAAGCACGTAGAGCGCACAAAGCATAAATCTGATTCTTCATATCAAAGAAGCTTGCAATCACATGGGAACTTGCTCGGCTAAACCACACCTGTAATTGATCAAAAGAGGGATGAGCAAATCCTGCATATAGTTCAGTAAGGATGGAATAGGAAAGGTTTTCACAAAGGTTTTTTATCTTTTCGTAAACTTCTTTCTAAAACCATGCTATACGAATACAACATACAACTTGAACGAAATCAACTCAACACGTATAATCAGGATATAACAAGATCAAAACGAACTTAATACAAGGCAAGCTAATCTACTCTTTGAGGGTTATACCAAGAGAGAGTTGGAGGAATACTATATCTGGCAATAATAATAGAACAAATATTCAATTCTACTCTCCAAGAGTTATACCAAGAGATAGTAGGTCAAAGGATACAAAATCAACAACTTTGTTCGAGATCGCCAGTCTCAGAACTTCTTGTCAAATCATCTTTATCAATATCATAACTCTACACACCCATTCGAAGGGGAAATTTGGATATACACCCTAATGCCACAGTAGCCTGTCCGTCCTGGCAAGCCCAATGCCGCCCAGGCAGTACCGGAAGTTCTACCATGAGGTCCATTAGATTGCTTAATTGTGTCAAATATATACCTTCTCTCCAGGTAACACCCCAAATGAGAGAGGAATTCAAAATAGCAAACAGGCTCGAAAGCAACAAAGTAGGTTGCCACCGATTAGTAACAATAATAAAAAACATAATAGTATAATCATGAGCCAAATAGAGTTCGTATAACATATAAACATGCAAGTAGAGGTCAATGAGGAAGGTTACCCCAACATTCATGCGTATATATAACCCAAACTTAATCAAGCATACTTATCATATGGTCAAGAAAGTAAACATGTGAACACCTTGCATTTAGACCTCATAAGACACAAAGTGGAGGACAACAAAGAAAGTTGTTTTATCATGCAAGTGTTTAACTGTGTAGCGATCTCATACGAACATGTAGTGATATGTGCATCGTTTAGATAATCATAAAACCAATTTTTATCATGCTTGATATATTAATTTCATATAGAAGAACTCAACATAGCCATATACCAAAGCAAGGCGTAAGAACACCTTAAAACAACTCAAAATGACAATAAAATGTAAACACGAACGAAACTATGAAGCAACTTCAACTCTCTTGCATTAGCCTAACTTAAATTGTTAATTTCCCTACTCTTCCAAACTCCAAATAATTGGATCTTGGTAAAGAAGTAAATCTTATCAAAAGTACATAGTTATAGAATCAAACGGAACTAAATTCGGAGTTGAATTGACTGAGATATGGTCTTCGGAAGATTATCGCGCAAAGTTGTCAAACTGAAAAACTGGCAATCCGGTCGTGTTGATCACAACCGGACATCACATCCAGATGAACGAACAGACTACTACCCAGTAGTCTGGTCGTGTTGATCATGATCGGGTATCATACCCAGACAGACACGAAAATTGGTCCTTTTTTCTTCTCAACAAGTTTTCTTGCTTCTAACCTTAACCAAACACTTGATGCACTTAACAAGCATTGCTAGCAACATTTTCAAGCTTATGAATCATACAACACTCTTGAATCATCAATAGCATCTAAGCAACCAAGTTATCATCTAAGCCCTAAGGTTCTTAAATCCCAATTTCATCCATTGCAAGCAAACCAAACCTCCTAACATATGTATACAAACTCACCTAACTCAAATTCAAACTCATCAACTCTTCAAAATCCTCAAGCATATTCATAACCAATATCATGTTCAATATGTATATAGAACACAAAGTACACCTTGCATGGCTTTGTAAAGCTTTTTAGAAAACTTCCCTCACCTTAGATCTTGAAGTTGAAAGCTAGAAAAGTGTTGGAATTAGCTAACAAATGCAAGAGGAGCTCGAGAATGGTTTGAAAATGGCTTAAGCTTCCTTCCTCTCTTCTTATTCTTCAACCTTTCTTCCTTCTCTTTTCTCCCTTCTTTCTCTCTTTCTCTTCCTGGGTCATGTGGTTTAGTGTGTGTGGTGTATGTGTTGACCGTGTGTGTGTAGTATGTGTTGAGTGGTATTTTTTGTGTTTTAGTTGCTAGGATATTTTGATATTTTACCTTAGGACAAGAGTGCCCCTTAACTAGCTTATGTTCTACTAGCTTGCCATTCTAGTTGGTTTCTAACTAATTGGTTGCTAATGTGATGCAATATAATTTAATTATTATCTACGTTACCTAAATTACTCAAGGACATGTAATTGAATTTAAATGCACGCTAAATGAGGCATGCGAATGTAAAACGATGTAAATGCATATTAATCAATATAAATGTATATTAAATGATGTGAAAATATATGAAATGTTATAAAATGCATATAGGCTCTATATTGGCTCGGTACGGGGTGTCACATATATAGTCTTAATATTGCACGTAAACCGAGATCCACATAAAGGGATCATCAGGGCTGATCATAGAAAACTTTTGTCTTGTTCCAATCAAAGTTGATCTTTTCATGCGGGATGGAATCAACTCATATCTTTCACATAATTGTGTCATATAACATTAAAAGATTAGATCTAAACTCAAATGTACATATTCTGGACTTTCAAAACTGTGGGTCTGATACCACTTGAAGACGCAAAAGGGCGTCAACTTCCAAAGTGGGAACACAATGGGATCGTCTCGAGATATGTAAATAACAAAAACATGCATGCGCAGCGGAAACAATAAACATTAAAAGTTTGCATGTTAGCAAGTTGTATTCACAAAATTCTCAAGAGTAAATCTGTAACTAGTATATAAAAGAAAATACATAAGAGTATATACAACTATACACAAAATGCATTTAAAACGAAATACAAGAATACCTTGTGTGGAGAACTCAAATGTAGACTCTGAAGGAAGATCTTAGCTCGGACAAAGCTCCTCCGCAAGTGCAAAGGTCCTAGTCAGTCCACGGGTATCCAAAAGCAAAGGGACTATAAACGAATTAAAGTGCTAGCTTAGTTAAGTCTGAGAGCTTGAGTATATGATTTAAAAAGCAAGAAGCAAAAGCCTTTCTACTTTTTCTAGCCTTGGCCGAATTCACCAAGTGATAAAGAGAGAATTTTTGCCTTCTAATTGTATGCAATTTTTGGCCAAGCCAAGAGCATCAATAGAAGAAATCTTGTCTTCTATTTATAGATGTAATGATCCACCTATCAAGTGACAAGTGGCATAATCTAATCAAAGAAGATGCCAAGTGTCAAAGCCATCTTCATATGGCCAGCCATAGGAGGGCAAAATGGACAATTTTCTTTGCAAATTATTGTTTGTTCTTTTGTGCAAGTTGTCTTTTGTCCTTTTGTGTTTTGTTCTTTTGTGCAACTTTGGCCCTAAAACTTTTAAACCCCAGCCCTAGTGAAGACAACCAATAATTCATTTTAAACCCCTTTAGAATAATTAATTAGAGATTGACCTCTCAATCTATTTATAAATTTGCCCTAATACTTTTCAGTATTTGCACTTTGGCCCTAAAACTTTTAAAAATCACAATTTTGGTCCACTTAACCATTAACGTCCAAAATAACACCGTAAACACTTTAACGTTTTTCTAAGTCAATACCAAGCTCAAAACTGTTTTATTCATGATACCCTTAGTGTGTGACTTTCTAGGTTCATGTCCATATAGCGATAAAGAATCTATTCTGAAAAAGTCTCCGCCATTTTTTGGAATACCTTTATTTTTATGAGTGACGGACTAGCAATGAACGTATCATGACAATATATACAGTAATGAAGTCCAATTCCAATAAACCTATTTACAGTCGCAAATTAGCGTGCAGTCCGATCCTTCTGTTAAAATATCCCGATTGTTGTGGGGACTATGAAATGATTAAGTCCACTAAATGATTCTATGCATAGATCTAATTCTGTAGAATGAGAGATGACATCTATAGAAAAACACATTTCCATCGTTCAACTACCCCGGCCAAGGATTTCTCATTTCAGACAACCGACACTAAATCGCACTTACATCGCCTCACTGTCGGAGGTTAATAGATCCTATCTTGATAATTACCCGTCGGTCTCTATATCACAAGACTACACTGCGAGATGTCGATGCCCACCTGGATAAATGCAAGTTTTGTACAAATACAAGATTTAGCCCCTGATATATCCGGCAGTCATAATTTCTCAAGTCAATGGATTAATTTGCATAATTTGTAACGAACGACAAACTATTAATCCAAAGTCATGTAGTTTGTCATTCTGGTCACATTCAATGATCCATTCTATTAACGATCATTCATATGTAAGTTAATCGCATCCCTATGCCATTGTAGCTCAACGCTTGCTACCCTTTATCATTAACATCTCTATGTTAATCAAAGGTAACTACATATGATAGTCCGTACTTGATTATTCTAGTCTTGGTCGAACAATCTAAGGACTATGAATGCTTTTGAATGTTTTTCATGTCGAAGAAATATGCCATCGAATTCTCAACACTTTAAGAATATATTTCCTCTCAGAAAAACATTAAGGACACATTCATATAATTGAACAGAGAATATGAACATCCAATTAATATGTTATTCAGATTTACACCAAAATGCCCTACATAGGTCATCTAACTATACAACATTAGGGCATATCTCTAACAAGAACGACATTTTCGACCATATAAATGCTTCATAAGGTGTCATGCCTATGGTAGCCTGGTAACTGTTATTATATGCAAATTCTACTAATGACAAATATTATTCCTAACTCTTCCCAAAGTCTATAACATAGGCACGAAGCATATCCTCCAGAATTCTGATTGTTCTCTCATACTGACCATCGGTCTATGGATGATAGGCAGTACTAAAACTCAATTGAGTCCCCATAGCTGATTGCAATTTCTGCCAAATCGAGAAATGAATCAAGGATCTCTATCAGAAACAATACTGGCTAAAGTTCCATGTAATCGGACAATGCTAGCTATATACAACTAGTCAATTTTCCATGGTCATCTATTTTATTCATAGGTATAAAATGTGTCATTTTAGTCAATCTATCAACAACAACCCATACGACATCGAAACCTCTCGGAGATCTCGGCAAATTCGTCACAAAATCCATTGTAACATGCTCCCACTTATACCTTGGAATAGCCAATGGCAATAACAACCCAGCCGGACGCTGGTGCTTTGCTTTAACTCTCTGGCAGGTCAATCATTTAGACACAAACTCAGCAAGTTCTCTTTTCATATTATTCCACCAGAAATATTGTTTTAGGTCACAGTACATTTTTGTAATATGTGGATGGATTGTATATCTAGTGTTATGCCTCTGACAGAATATCTCTCTTCAAGTTAGAATACTTGAGAACATAAACTCTGTTCTTGTACCGGAATATGCCATCCTCATGAAGCTTAAACTCGGACTCTCTCCCTTTAGTTCTCTCCTGGATCTTTAAAATCTGAGGGTCATTTTTTTTTGCTTCTCGAATCTGGGAAAATAATAGAGATTGAATCTGCAGTCCTGCAAATTGAATACCTGATTGAGTAGTCTCTGGTTTCCACAAACTCATTTCTTCCATATACTCCCCGTTTTTATGATTACGCTAGCAATACTCACCTTTCGGCTCAAAGCATTGGCTACTACATTTGTTTTACTTGGCAAGTAATTTATATTGCAGTTATAATCATCTAATAGTTCAAGCTAACGCCGCTGTCTCATATTCAATTCTTTTTGAGAAAACAGGTATTTCAAACTTTTATGATCAGTAAAAATCTCAAACCTGTTACCCCCATAAGTAATGCAACCATTTCTTTAGTGCAAAGACAACTGCCGCTAACTCCAAGTCATGAGTAGGGTAAAGCTTCATAGGGTTTCAATTTTCTGGAAGTATAGGCAATCACTTTACCATTTTGGATCAATACACAGCCCAATCCCTCTTTCGAGATATCACTATAGATTACGAAGTTTTCATTTCCCTCTAGTAGAGCTAAAATAGGAGTTGTGGTCAATCTGGTTTTCAATTCTTGAAAATTGCTCTTGTACTTATCATCCCAGATAAAGTTCACTCTGAGTCAAAGGACTTGCGAGTTTAGAGAAATCCTTGACAAATCGGCGATAATACCCAGCTAATCCCAGAAAACGACGTACCTCAGTCACATTTTTAGGTTTCTTCCATGATAATACAACCTTAATCTTAGTTGGATCTACAGAAATCCCATGTTGAGAAATAATATGACCCAAGAATGCAACCTGATACAACCAGAACTTGCATTTGCTAAATTTAGCATACAATTGATGACTTTGAAGTGTTTGCAAGACTATTTTCAAATGTTCTTCATGCTTAGCTTCAGACTTAGAATAGACTAAGATACCATCAATAAAAATAACAACAAACTGATCAAGATAGGACTGAAATACCCGATGCATCAAATCCATAAAGGTAGCCGGAGCATTAGTCAAACCGAACGATAACACAACAAATTCATAGTACCCATACCTAGTTCGGAACGCAGTTTTAAGAACATCCTCTTTCCGGATTCTCAATTGATAATATCCCTACCTCAGATCAAATTTGGAATACACTTTTGCACCCTGTAACTGATCAAACAATTCTTCAATCAATGGTAACAGATATTTTTTTAACAGTTACCTGGTTAAGTCTCCTATAATCAATACACAACCTGAGAGTATTGTCTTTCTTTTTAACAAATAACACTGGCGCACCTGCGGTAACGAACTCAGTTATACAAACCCTTTCTCAAGAAGACCCCTGCAACTGTACTTTTAATTCCTACAATTCAATCAGAGCCATTCTATACGGTGGTCGAGAAATAGGGTTAGTTCCTGGCATCAAGTCAATCCTGATTTCAATTTCTCTCTTAGGCGGCAAACTCAGCAATTCCTCTGAAAAGACATCAAGAAAATCCCTCACATTCGAAACCTCACTCAACTTTAATTTATCAGAGGGCTGATTAATTAGATAAGCTAGATAAGTATTACAACCCTTTTTCAACAATTTAGAAGCTTTCACAAAAGAAATCAAAGGAATATTCACAGTTTTACAATTTTTTGCTATTTTAACAACTGATTGATTAGGCATTTGAAGGCAAACTACTTTAGTTCTACAATCAATATTAGCATAATACTTAGCTAGCCAGTCCATCCCCAATATAACATCAAATCCCTAGAAAGGCATAATAATAAGATCAGCAGGAAAATCATGACAAAAAATGCATACATCACATGATTTACACACAAACTCAGTGATAAGTTTTGTACTCATGAGAGTACTAACCTCAACTTTATATGGAAGTTTAGAAATATTCAATTCAGCACGTTTTGCACAAAGAGGTATAATAAATGAATGTGTTGCTCTCGAATCAATTAAAACTTTAACTGGTTGATTATTGATAAGAAATGTACCTTCTACAACAGCCACGGTATCAGGTATCTCCTCTTGATCTATAGCATACACCTTAGCCTGAACCCTCTGCATCGGTGCATTGCCCCCGGCTCTGGTCTATGTAGCTTGCCCTAAAGCCTGTCCCTGCACATTCTGATATCTAGGACAATATTTGGCCTTGTGCTAGTCACTTCCACACCCTGTACATTTTCCCGACTTCCTCTAGCAATCCTTCTCTAAATGGCCTTGTCGGTTACAATAAGTGGATTGCTAGTTTTTCCTTGGGCCAGTGCCTCCGATAGAGGCCTTGAATGTAGAGGTAGCAGTGTTCCCCTGTTGAGACCTGATCACTACTGGCCTGGTCTGACTTTACTGAACGCTCTGGGCTGGAAACAGACCCCCATAACCCTGAGACTGTACTTGTCTAGGCTGACTACTCACAATCTGATACTGTCTGGGCGGACCTTGGCTCTGAGACTGATATACTAGCATCGGTCTCTTACTCGGCTGGCTCGACTCCACTCGGACCTCAACTTTCTTCTTCTTAAATCTTGCTGCTGCATTAACCATCTTACCATAATTATTAAAGTACAGTAGAGACAAAGTAAGATGGATGTTTGATCTCAGGCCATGAATAAACCACTGCATCTCTCTCTTAGGAGTCTGAACAAACTCTGGCACATATTGTGATGGGTGATTAAAAGCAGCCTCATATTGCGCCACATATATAATGCCTTGTTTCAATCTTAGAAATTCTTCTACCTTACGCTCATGAGCCACTGGAGGTATGTAAGTATCTCTAAATTCTCGCACAAAGTTAGCCCACATATAGGGTGTATGCTGAGCCTTCCATCTCTGTCTTACTACTTGCCACCATTGCTCGACGTCCCCCTTAAGCAGAAAGGTAGCATAAGTAATTCTTCTTTCATCAATGTAGCCAAGGGCATTAAATATCTTTTCGACCCTGCCAATCCACAGTTCAGCCTTTATATCATCAGGTTCCCCCATAAACCTCTGAGCCCCATACTATAAGATTTTGCCCAACTGATTCTCACTACTACCAATATCAACATCTCTGTTACCTGGCTGACCAGGGTTTCCCCCCGGATTACCTGTTGCTCTCCCTATCTCTATTCATTCAAATACTGAGTGATTGTTTTGATAGCTGTGGCCATAGAAGCTATAACCTATTCATTAGAGGGTTGTTGCCACTGTTCTGGTTCCTCTGCCCCCTGACCACCACCTGCTACTCTAGTATGCCTCATCGGCCCCATTTGCAATTAACTAGAAGCACACAAGTATTACAACAAGAAGATGGCATAGAAGACAGAGAAAGCACATAAAGCTGGTTATACATATTAAGCACATCTAACACAATTGATATCAACATGTACACTCCTGAAACATTAATATTTTCAATTTAAACATTTATGAAACATAAAGCTTTCACATTAAACATTCAGATAACATAACATTTTCAAATTTAAACCTCTACCCACACGGACCGAGAATCATTTCCTGGCTTATGCATTCTATATGCTCTGATACTACCTAAATGTCACGCCCTGACCCAACCCCACGCTCAAGGTCAAGTCTGGACACGACAAACGGACATAGTCTTCTCTGTACCGCGGGCTTTCCATATTCCTGCACTCAAAAGAAATGATCCATAAAACATAGCATAACAATTATATGATAACATACTCAAGATCTTAAGGCCATCCAATCCTTTCTACTTAGCAAAAGAAAAACATACATCCATTATCACTCAAGTTTCTAGCATACTATGATCATAATTCCGCTTATCTTACCATTCTAACATTTCCTACTTATATAACTTATAAATTAAGTTTCATTCAAGCCATACTCATAAGCTTACTTTATACCAACTATTACAAGCAAACAACCATTTCACTTAACTTTATACAATCCATCTACTTAACTTAAAATACATCAAATACATCCACGGAAACATACAAGGCTCTAAGGCCTTAAAATAGATACAAGCCAACATATTATTCACACAAACACATGATAGCCACCTCAGTCAACAAGCAAGAATGCAATCACGGAAACTCTGCAATCTCTTCCTCCTCAGCTACAACCAATATAGGGATCTGTAGTTCTAGTTCAGCAACACCTTAAATGTGGTAGAAAAAGGGTGAGCAAACACTATGCTCAGCGATGGAGGGATAAGCTAAGATTTTTCGAAAACCCGTTTCGTGCAATGTAGATAAGACATATAATAACATTAAGTAACATTATAAACTACGCCGAAAGATAACACTTAACATAATAGACATTAAACCATTAAGCACTAAATAAACAATTTAAAAAGAATATCGTTAACCCCATGGAACGCTCCCTACATGCGGGTTCACTTCTCTTCCACTACGCTTTTCTTTCCACTAAATCTTCATTTGTCAGCATCACTTATCGCTCCGCTGGATGTACCCTGATTCTACGACCCCGTCTATAGAACACTCTGCCCATGCGACTAGGGACTAGTCCTCGGCGGGTTAGCATCCACTGGCAAGCTTGTTACTGCCCAGTGAATGATCACCACATTCGGGCCGACGCTTAAGGTTGCAACCTTCGCTACGCTGGACGCTTGTTAACATTGGTAGTTCGCTTGAGACTGTTATAACACATAACATGTTGAAGCACTTATAGATATAAGTTTTATAAATGCACGTAAGTAAGAAGTGAGAAAAGAGGCCACTCTCATGCACATTATCATTCAGATGCTCTAAGATCATTGAACATGCACTAAACTACTTTAAACTACATAAATAGCTATTATGACACTCTTTAATTCATGAAACTTGCATTCGTTCTCGAATATTCCACTAAGCATATACAGGGTTCTAAAGCATTTTACTTCGCTAAACGCATTCATTAAGCTAGAATCACTAAGTTAACACAAGTAAGACACGAAAGACACTTAACTAGCTCATTCTCAATCTTTTACCAAAAACAAAGCATTTTTGCCCAACACCACTAACTATCATTTTAAGCATGCTTGGGACACAAAGATGGGTCATAAACCCACGACAAGGGTCTGCCTTGCAACAAGGCCCAAACGGCCCAAAATGCACACACACACACACACACACTAGTTCCAAACATTTTCTAGCCATTTCTAGCATGCATTTAAGTATTTAGACACTTATAGAGCTTCGTTTTAGCATTAGAACAAGCATAGAATACTAAAACACCATTCTTGATTAAAATTACTATTCATTGTCTTCAACCTCTAGCCATCTTCAAAAATTGAGCAAAACAAGGGCAAAAAACTCTAAAAGTTGTTCTACTACATCTCTAGGCACTAATTCATGCATTAGAAGCTTCAAAACAACAATTATCAACAACTACAAAAAAATACCATAGCTAGAACTTCAAGAAAATGTATATTAAAATGTTTCTTTTACCTTGGTTATGCTTTTAAACACTAGGATAAGGCTAGAACCACTTGAAAATTGCTTGATCTTGCTCAAATTCTTGAAACCCTAGAATTTTCCTATTCTTTTTGTCTTCTCCAAGCCGTCGGGTGGCTTCTCTTTTTCTTCCTATTTTTGTGTGTTTTAAACGCTATTATGTATGTATATGTTTGTATTATAAGTGTATGGAAGAGTAAAATATGGATTGGGCTCAATTAAAATGCTATTGGGCCTACACAAGTTAGCTAAAAACTATTACAAGTTCAATTGGCCCAATATAATAAAACTTTTACTATTCACTCGGGGACACTATACTTTTTCTACCTCGCACTCGGGACATGCAATGCACATTCTTTTAATGAACGAATTCCTTATTTATGAAGTACAATCAAGAAAAAATATCAATTTGGGGAAATAAAATAGTTTAAAATTTGTCGCGGGCTCAAGTTAAACATATAAAAGCAAATAAAGCAAAATAAAAGGTAAATAAGGCAATTATGCAATTATGATAATTAAATATAATAAATAAAAAGTCCTTCTGGGCTCGGGCGTCATATAAGGTATCTCTAGACTTGTATGATATCCTATGCTCTAACGTGCCTTTGAGATATTTGAGGATTCACATCCATTCTTGTCAGTGACTTTGTCTCCATTTATTTGAAAACCGACTAAGAATTCCTACAACATAACTAATATCAGGTCTTGTGTTACAAAGGAAGATTAAACTTCCCACCAACCTTTTGTAGAGCTTGTTATAAACTTGTTTTGAAGGATCGTCAATTGATAGCTTTGTGCTCACTTCCATTAGGGTAACTACTGGTTTGCACTCGAACATACTAAATGCAGTCAAGAGCTTACGAACATATCGTTGCTGCGAAATAAAATTATGTAATTACATGAATCATCAAGCCTATGCTCTGATACCACTTGAAAAGATTGATTTAGAGTTATGAACATCATATATGCAATAATCATATATAGCGGAAGAAAACACCAATTTCAAAACAAATTCAAGATTAAAGCATTATGTTCATATCAAAACCTTAACTTGAATTCATGTAATTAACATAATCTACACATATATACAACAAATATATGTATTCAAGAGTTAGTATAACATATTACCTCTTGAAGACAGGTCATGAAACCCAATGAAACCAAGCTTTCTTCACTTGATGCAAGACACTATCTCTCACAAGTATAAGAGTCCTAATAGGTCCACACAAGCAAATAATGACCTTTTATGATCTTCTAAGACCTTAGCACTAGTATGGCATTCGAAGATTTGAGCTTGTATATTGAAGATTTGAAGAAGAAAAAATAATCTTCTTCTTCCTTGCCTTTGTCGAGAACACACCCAAGAAAAGGGTAATAGTGCCTTTTTAACTCTTGTTTTGTGTATCTATATGTCTAACTTTTGTCAACAAACCCTTGACCAAGATATTTTCATATCTAACATATACACACATATAACATATATATGATTTAACATATACAATACATGCATCATATCTGTAGTATATAATTTTAGCCATTGATTCAAATAAAGTTGGTAAACAAGATGATGTGGAAAAATCTAGTCCATCCTTAGAGCTCTTTAGTTTTTGGAAGTCATACATTCATATATATATAACATATACATGTTATATTAATTTTCCAACTATGTAATTAATTAATTAAGCTAATCTCTATTCGTTTAATTAATTATGGAAACAACATTTTCATATTTGTACATTAATCTAACCTTTAATCGAATTTGTACATTGGCTCCATAATTAATAATTAATTACATATTGGCCCTACTAACTATTAATGGTCAATTACACTATTTTTAACTCATTAACAATATAAGAGAAACAAAATATAATTGTTTAACACTTTAACAATTAAAGAAAAACTAAAGAAATTGTTAACACTTTAACAATTCTAAAGAAACTAGGTACAAGATACGAGCTCAATAGAAAAATCACTCACAAGTGCTTTATTGTGTGTTACTTTCTAGATTCACCGCAAGCCATATAGCAATAAGGGAACATTAAACACTTTAAATCTATTTTGAAAATATCTCCTGTCATTCTTAAAATACCCTCAAGTTCTAGGTTGACGTCTAGCAACATGCCTAGAAAATTTATAAGGCAATGAAGTCTAATTCAAGTGAATCCATTTATAGTCGCCGACTACCGTGCAATTCGATCCTTTCATTAATCATCCTGTCGAGCAAGAATCATGATACGATTAAGTTCATAAACTCAATACTATGCAAAGATCCAAATGGTGGAATGTGGATGACACATGGAAAAATACATTTTCATCATTCATGCCTTGGCGATGGACTTCCTCATTCGACTACCAAAGTTAGATCAAATAGGACATCGCCTCACGCCAGAGGTTAATGGATTCTATCTTGACAACTACCTATCAATCACTATACTAGACGAATGATACTACAAGAGATCATAACCCGTCTTTATTAAACAAAGACAAGCATTGTTCAAATGCAAGTATTAAACCCTAATACATATAACAGTCGTAGTGTCTCAAGTCAAAGGATCATATGCACAATCGCAACGAATATCAAATTATTAATCTGAAGTCATGTAATTTGTTATTCATGTCACATTCAGTAATCTATTCTACTAATAATCACCCACATGTTTGTTAATCGCATCCTATGCTATTGTGGCACATGGCTCACCATCATTTATCATTAACAACTCATGTTAATCAAAGGTAACAACACATGTGATAGTCCATGAAAGTTTATTGAAGTCCTGATCAAATAATCTAAAGACTATGAATACTTTAAGTATTTATCATACTAAAGAAATATGACAACATATTCTAAACCCTTTTAGAATACATTTCTTTAATGAAAATACTAGGGACACATTCATATACAGAAAGAGAGAGAATATGAATGTCAATTAGAAGTCAATATGTAAACAAATATATAGACAACAATGCCATAATGTACAAGTTAATGTCAAAATTCCCAAAATATGTCATCCAAATATATAGCATCAGGGCATATCTCTAACAGTTTTAACCATATAAAGCCTTCTTCAGTTTGCAAACTTTATCTTCTTCACCTGGTATTTGAAACCAGGGGATTGTGCAACATATACCTCTTCCTCAAGTTGTTTATTAAGGAAGGCTAACTTGACATCCCTTTGATGTACAATCCATCTATAGTGAGTGGCAGTTGCAACAACCAACCTGATTGTTGTCAACTTTGCTGGTGGAACAAAGATTTCATATACATCGAAACCTTCGACTTGTCAAAATCTTTGTGTTACAAGGCGTGCCTTGTATTTCTCAAAACTTCAATCTGTCTTATACTTTACTTTCCAAATCCATTTGGTGCTGATGATTTTTCTATTCGATGGCTTTTCAACAATCTCCCAAGTATCATTTTTCATGATACTATCATACTCGGCTTGTATAGCTTCTTTCCAATTGACATCTGACATGGCTTCTTCTACCAATTACAAGTTCGTTTACCATCTTGATAATTTGTGTCATCAAAGCCATGTTTACTATAACTGTTCTCCTGATCGATTTTGCTCATCTATTCTTTTTGACCTTTTTAACCCATCAAGAAGTGGACTATTATTAACAACTTCTAAATTTCTTTCATCAAAGAATTGTTGGAACCATTTCGATTGTGGCTTCCTCGTGGGTACAATAGGTTGGTCTTCAATCATCTCATCATTAGAGACTTCTTCGTTGTCTAACGGTCGTTGTTCAGGCACTTGGTGAAGACTTTATCACTATAACTTATATTGCAATGAAGTGTCCAGCTTCACCACTCAGTTATGGACAAAGTTTATGCAATGAAGTAGCCAAGACTTAGACCGTTTGTATATAACCACCACGTACCCAAGTCACTCACTTGATCCAATGGGTTTTATATACAAATATATCATTCACACGTGTATATATATATATATATATATATATATATATATATATATATATATATATATATATATATATAAAGAGAGAGAGAGAGAGAGAGAGAGAGAGAGAGAAAGAAAGAAAAAAAACCATGCTCATAATAATAAAAATGGATTTAATCATTTATGCAAATATCCAGATAGTCTGACAGAAACGTTCTAGTAGTCTTTAGGGCATACACTATTCCTAACAAATACAGAGTATTATTACTAGGAAAAAAATGCCATATCCAAAAAAAATGCCCTAAATTTAGGGGAGACTTGAAAGGCCTTCAAGAGTAGAGATCTAAAGGCAATGAGAAGGATAACGACGCAGACTCAACAAACTTTATTGATGATGATAAAGGAGGAGATTTCTCAATGACTAAGAAAGAGTGCTCATGAAGAGTGATTGGGTGTTAGATTCAGTTGCCTCATTTCACATTTGCAATGACATAGCTAGTTTTGAAGCTTTGCGATTGGTGAAGGATCTGGTAAAATCACTGTTAGGAACAATCAGAAGATGAAGATTGGAGGCATTGGAAGAGTTCGCTTCAAGCTTAAAAATAATAGTGTCAAAGATTCTCTCTAACATAAGATTGATGCCTTCTTGTGTCGTTAACATCAATTCTATAGGAGCGTTGGCATCAAAAAGGTACAAGTATAGTGGAGAGAGAAATTGATGCAAGGTGTTTAGAGGGGATAAACTAGTCCTTCAAAGGAGGAAAGATGTGAAACAGTTTTTCTAGTTGGAATGATGCATAATGCTTAAGAATGAAAGAGGCAACCTAAGGAATCCATCGTGAAGACTGAGAGGAAGGGTATGTCTTTCTTAGCAATTGTAGAGATACTTGGCACTTCTCGCTAATGGAGGAATTTGTTGGGTTATGGCTCGAGTGCAAAGCCAAAGCCCATTCTGAGGATAAGATAGAGACCTAGTCTAACTAGAGTAGAATTAGGGAACACGAATCCTAGTCCAGGAAGGATAAGATTAGTTTCCCCTAAATAAACGTGTTTAACTTGTAAGTAGGTATCTCAAATCACTTTCTGTACTCTTGATTGACCGTAGGTGTAAATGGGATCAAGGGGTAGCTATAAGCACTTGAGATAGGTTTTTTTTGGTTTTTGTCATGAAAACCTTTATTCTTCATTTTGTTTGATTGATGGAGTTTGTGGATGTAGTGAAAGGTCGAACCAATTAAATTTGTGTTGATTTTCTCATTTTATGTGTGCATGTGTGATCAAGGGGTAGCTATAAGTACTTGAGAGAGGGTTTTTATGGTTTTTTTCATGAAAAACTATAATCTTCATTTTGCATGATTAATAGAGTTTGTGGACGTAGTGAGAGGTCGAACCAATTAAATTTGTGTTGATTTTCTCATTTTATGTGTGCATGTGCGTGTTTTCTTCCTAAAAATTTTAAATTTTATGTGATATCTATTTTTTTCATAAGCTTTCTCTATAATTATAACCCTGCCTTTATATCAAAACCCTAACGCAGTGATTGGTATCCTTAAATGATTTGGGATTGGAATAGAATAAATTAAGAAATGGAATGACTTTGGAAATGGAATGAATTTAGGAAATGATATGGTAAGTTTGATATGCTCTAGTAATAAAGATAATAATGAATATATTAATTCTAAGTCCATGTTTGGTAGTTAGTACAAAAAGAGTAGTAATAGGAATGACTTATATAAAATGATAAGAATGCCCTTTTGTTAATATATATATATATGTTAAGAATTAAAATAAGCATCATATTAATGATAACGGTCAGTTTGACACATATTATTATTAATATATTTATTTATTATTATTTATTTTATATTATAATTATATAATATTTTATTAAATTTTCAT
Source organism: Ehretia macrophylla (assembly GCA_037974665.1). NCBI lineage: Eukaryota > Viridiplantae > Streptophyta > Magnoliopsida > Boraginales > Ehretiaceae > Ehretia > Ehretia macrophylla. The sequence continues at coordinate 54,248,754 of CM075780.1, read as the reverse complement.
TATTTATTATTATTAATTTTTATATTACTGTTATATTTATATTTATATTATATATTATTATTTAGTATTATTGTTGTTGGCCTGAAAAACTTATAATCTTTATTTTGATAATAACAAAACATCTTAATTGTGATTTAGAATTCTTATTTGAACATTGGGTAAGTTATTCAATCCATCAACACAAGATTGCCAAGCAAGTCCACTCCAAACATGAAGTTATTCAAAAAGATCAAAGGCATGTTTCAACCCATTGGATCAAAGTCAAAGCCCTTAAGGTATTCTTATATATTGTCTCATTCAAATGAAGTCTCTCATGAGGAATCAAGTTATGAAGACTCGAAGAAATAAAGTTGAAGACTTGTCGTTAAAATCAAATGGAGTTACAAGGAAGGAGACGTGGCGACATAAGGGGTACCAGCATTAAAATGTTGTTTGCTTAAGTATGACTTATGTAGCTCATGATTTCTCCAAAAAGGTTTTTTCGTAAAAGATTTTTATTTGTAAAATATCCTTTGAAAATATATTTTCAAAAGGTCATTACAAACTCATTTTTGAAAAACAAAACTTTTTAGATTTCAAACTCTTGTGGTATAAAAATTGTTATTTATCTTTTTAAAGAGTTTTTGAAAATATTTTGAGATGTTAAAAATGCTAGAAAGACTTCTTTATAAGTGTCTTCAAAAGTTCCCAAATGCTTTATTATTTATCAAATTGTTTTGGGGCTAAAAAATGTGACTTTTCAGCATTTTAAGCATTCAGGCATTACTAGCTTCATCCGGTCAACCGGATGAAGGCCATAACGCCTAGCAGAGAGCTCTGATCAGGGCGTTACCTGCCCCATCCGGTCGATCGGATGAAGGGCTCAACGACCGGATGGCTTAACGGGAAAAATCCGGGATTTTTGCATTATATCCGTTTTGTGTCTAACTTTACCCTCTTTTTAAGCCATGCTCTTTCACCATCTCAAACACCTCTCTAAGCCTTAATCTTCAAATTTCTAAGCTAATTCAAAGAGCTTTTCATATCATTTTCATTGAGAAATCTTGAGCTATCTTTTTCATATTGTTGAACATTCAAAGTTTTCTTCAATTGTAATATCAAACTCAAATATGAGTTGCAATTTTCATTACTACACAATCTTTGTAATATACTATTTCACATAGATTGAGAGAATCATTGTGAAAAGAAGTATTGTAATCCTTTGTGGACTCAAAGGAAGAGAGGATAGTAGATTAAGCTTCACCTACACTTGAAGGAGCTTGTGTAACTCTTGTGGATTCAAGAGTAATTGTAGTTGGTTTTTGCTTCACCAACATTTGAAAAAGCATCTTAGTGAAGAGTAGTTAAATCCTAAGGGAATGAAAGACCTTAGGTAGTAGACTAGGCCTCTGAGAGTGCGAACCAATTGAAAATTATCGTGTTTGATTTCTCTTACTTTACTCTCTTTATTTTCATGTTATTTACCTTCGTGTGGATATTGCTCATATTAATTGTTTGATAATTGTTGTGTTATCTATTTGGGATTTGTTTCTAAAGTTCTAATTTCTTATCTAGTGTTATATACTTGAGTACTCACCAAGTGTTTGATAAATTGCCTACAAGAACTTTTAGAGTATTATCATCTTTCACTATATATTATTTCCGAATCAAGAATTTTTTAAATTGCTTAATCTTTCCAAACAACCTAATTCACCCCCCCCCCCCCCCCCCTCCCCAACAATTATTATTATATTTATTTTAGTATTTTTCTATATTATTTATAATTATTGATATTCATATTTATCATTATTATTTATTATATTATTAATATTATTATATTTAGTATTATTGTTATTTATTATCATTCACACTTATTATTATTATTATTATTATTTATTATATTATTAGTATTGTTATATTCATTATTATTATTATTATTACATTTTATTATTATCATTATAATATATTTTTATAATATTATTTTCATATTATATATTTATTGTTGTATATTATTTTACTTTTTTGTTTTATTATATATTTTAAATATTTTTATTCATATATTTTTTATATTAATAAGAGTGGTTATAATAATAATACATAATACTAAAAATAAAAAATTATAACAATTATATTAATAATAAATCTTATTTGAATAGTATGTAATATGTTTTTTTAAGGGTATTTTGATCACTTGAGTAATAAGTTCACTTCAAAACACATGAAAATGGGATATTTCAATTTTTTTTTATCAAGAGTGGGTATTCTCATGTTCATGAAAATGGGATTACCGAGAAAATAAGATTTTCAAATTCATTCCTTTATACCAAATGTCTAAATTGGAATAGAATTCAAAATACTATTTTATTCTCACATATCAATCGTCACCTAAGGGAATTGAGATGAATGTCACTAGGACTGAAACAATGCTAATATTGTTTAGTAAAATTTCATTCATAATATCATAATATTATGAGCTAAATTTAATATTTAAAATTATTTATATCATTTTATTATAATTATATCTTTAATTTTAATTGTTGAATCTCATTTATAGATCCATTTCCGAGATAAGAACTAGCCCATCTACCGAAGCTTACTTCTAAGAATCGCGGACTCCAAGGAGTCAAACTTTCTCAGGCCTTACATGTCTTTACTGCATTCCAGACTTGCCAATGCTTTTGACCAAAAAAAAAAAAAAGACTTGCCAATGCTTATGTTCTTTTTGATTCATGTGGGCTGGTCCAAGTCACTTTTGCAAATAAAGTCTGTCCAACTCTTGCTTTTCCACAGCCGAAGGACATCGCCATAAACATGAGCCCTTTTCGTTTTCATTAATTAATTAACTAGAACAGGTACTACAGACCGTACCTTCTTCCGTTGTTCGTTATCTGCCAATCTTCCAAATCAAGAGTATACAATCATGGATCTCTGTGCATGAGCATGGGGTCTTTTGCATACAGAGTTATAGTACTCCACGCTTCTTTCTCAATAAATTTTTTTGGGTGCAAATTCTCATGAGCAGCTTCTGAAGAGAATCAGCAAAGAAATTGGGATTAAAATTAGCTTCTATAAAAAGTTTAGAAGCAATGATCTCAATAGGAAGATTTGCAGGAATTTGAACTTTCATGAGGGCATTATTCTGTGAATTCTAAGTTTGTGAATTGCTTCTGGTTTAATCCAGTCTTGAATGTATTATCTGTAGCATGCACTCGTAAACTCATTTCTTTTCTCTTTTGATGAAATCCTTTACTTGACTATAATAAAAGGATATATATATATTGGGTGTAACACATATATAGTAAGAAATACCACATTTTCCACCTTCTGCAAAGTCGCTTCTAAGGCAAGTGATAAAGGTCCTAATATTTTTTTCTTTTCGAGTTTACTCAACCTGACGGTGCAAATAACGACTCGAAAGTCATTCAAGAAAATTTTTTCCTCAAACTACTTCCATTTTCAATATATCAATAGAAATACTTGGTCAAATTGTTGATTGAGAGTTTTCATATTCTTTCCCTTAGCTATTGGCCGGCAATTAGCTAGGAAATTATTGTTCCAACATAATGGTGATTTAAATTTTATTATAATCCAAAAAAATAAAGATGAAATTCTACAAAAGATAATCATAAACATGTTAGTTAATATTGCATTAAATCTGTTAGTCTCTTCTGATACTTATACATTTTTTCTCTTCGTTATATATCTTCTTTTGTTTCGTTTTAGGGATCGAGCATATTGTTCCCTCGTCATTTATTGCATGGACACCTATTCAATTGAAATGAGTTATTTGAAAATGATTTCAACACTTTTTAAGGGTTCTTTTGTTTTCTTTTTGCTCGAACACTTTTAAGGGTTCAATTTACATTATACTGAAAGCATTATTATTTGCACTACAATTTCTGATCAACTATACGTCTTCTTTTCCCACAAAATTTGCTAGTGTTAGCTAGTACCGGTATTCTGGTATACTCTAACCTAATGGGAAGGACTCTTGTTCAGCAATATTGGTCCTATCCCCACACTCAGTGGGGCTCATTCCCTGAGTATGATATTATCCGACGTTGTTAAATGGGAGGAATTTTTCTAACCTACAATAACCTTGTCGTGTTAGAATATTTGAACTCAGGGAATTAATGCCTAATTTTGTAATGTGGTCAAACACTAACCAAAACAAAAAAAAAACAAAAAAAAAAAATCACTTTGTCTCGTTTTGTGTTAAAATATCACGCTACCCTCTATATTTACAAAATTATTAAAAACCCCCTATCTTTTTTAAAACGTATCACACCGCCTCCTTCCCTCCATAACTCTGTGAGCTGTGTCATACACGCACTTATTGTTGCATGTATACATGTTTTTGCTCATATCAAATGCTTGCCTTTGCCGAAAATAGTCTTCCTGCACCTTCATCACCAACACCAACACCAACACCAACACCACCTTCATCACGATCACCAACAACAACACCACTGCCTTCATCACCACCACCATTACATTATTTCCCTTCTAAAACACAAACTTCATATGATAGCAATCGCCTACTACTTTTTCAAAACAGTAACGACCATATATTTAAGTGTCATATATACCTACTATCATTGTGTGAATGTGTTGTACCAAATAGACAAAAATTTGCAGAATAGCCAAGTTACTCATCTATTATAGAATGAAGTAAAAGAAGACAATTTAGCTGCAAAACCACATACCCATTTGGCCATTTTGCATAAAAATCAAAATTTGGCCATAAAAAAACTCTCACCTCGATTTTTTTTTTTTTATGTTTGCATAAAAGAAGACAATTTAGCTAAATTGTCTTCTTTTACGCAAAGCCAACAGCAGTGTTCTTGAACAAATAATTTATCTCACGGGGGTGGGGTAGGGGAGACGGGTGAGGAAGATGACAGGCCTTTTTTGTTTTAATTTTGTTTATTTTCTTTTTTTGGTGAAAGGAATGGGTGGAGAGAGAAAAGAAAAGTATAATATAAGGGTATAAATGTTATTTAACTCAGTTATTTAATGCAGTTAACTTAAAAAAGACGGGGGTGATGTGATATGTTTCAAAAAAGACAGGGGAATTTTTGATAGTTTTGTGAATATAGGGAGGTAGCATAATACTTTTGCATAATACAGGGGAGTGAAGTGAAATTTTCTCAAAAAAAAAAATAGTAATACTGTCAAACCATATGTGGTTTAGTTGTTAGAGGCTTTCAAGGTCAATAACTTGTACTAGCTTAATACTATTCAATTTTAGATAAGTAGAAAGTAAATTGAGTTATTGAAGAATAATTCTTTAAGGAGAGGATTTTACAATCCTTTCCATTTGTAGTGATTGATAAGTGAAAGGTTTAAATTATCTCTAATAGTTTTGTATAATTTTAAATATTTCCTTAATAATAAAGAATATAAAAAAGTTGTTTGAGTAACTTTTTATTTAAAATTATCATTTTATTTCCTTTTCCATTTTGAAATTTTTGTAATTCAAACCAAGGTTACTCATTCTTTTCTTTCCTTTAGAAAGCGATTGGTACAGTAGAATGAATTTGAACAGGAATGAAATGAACTAAGGAATGAAATTGGGAATAAGAATTACATGCTTAGTATATTCTAGGAATGAAGATAGGAATGAATATATTAATTTCAAACCCATGTTTGATAGTCAATATACAAGAATAGTAATAAGAATGACTTGTATAATATGATAAGATTGTCCTTTTATTATTATAATTTTTCCTCTATCCTATTTTCCTTTCTTTTTCCTCGCGAATAGAAAACATAATACAAATCTCATACTTCTAAGCATATAAATATCCTATGCATGACTTGCATAATGATATGGTCTAGATAATTACTTTCGAGTGATTTATTATACATGTAGGCATATACATATGCTCTCTGACTTATAGTATACCCTTCCTTACTCTTTCTATTGAAGCAATCCTCCCAAAAAACATAATAATAATAATAATCTTCCATAACCACAACAGCCATCTCTTTCCTAGGGAGATGGGTAAGCTTTAGGTAATTAAAGGTCAACAAAAACATATCAAATATGTGATATCAGATCAGTGCATTTAAAAGTTGGACAGAATATTCAGATAATAACTCATTATAATTAAATATTTTAAATTTAAACCACAATTTTTACTTTCATTGTACTAAAAATATATTAATAAAATCACACAACTTAAACTTTAATTATATGTATTAAAAAAAACCAATAAAACCACACAAGGGAAGATCTTTTTATTTGATGAGAGGAGAGAGAGAGAGAGAGAGAGAGAGAGAGAGAGAGAGAGAGAGGGGGGGGGATGTAGATAAAGCTACAAAAGCTGAGCAGGGAACACAGATTATAACAGAAAGATAACATTTCACGCCTATCCACGGAGGGTGGGGGCATCAACATGCATGAGCACATATATACATAGATGTACACAGTAGTACACACATCCAGCCTTGGATTTCCGAGCCGTCCTTTTTATTGCTTCTATTCGTACAAAACTTACCAGCCATGTCCACTCCATCAACCATAACAACACCACCTCTCTCTCTTTGCTTTCCTTCTGCCACCATTTAAAATGACACTTTCACTACAACGATATATAAATGCATTCACTGCCTACACAGAATTAGACAGCTTAAATTATTATTATTATTATTAGTTTTATTACAAGGTGGCAAAGCTTGTCTAGAGGGATTGAATTTTAAAAATGTTTCAGTCCTCTTATTCTTCTTAGAAAGCACTAGACAGGTTCAAGATTGAGAATTTCGACACTATGAATCCTAATAAGTTGAAACAAACTAAAATTAGCTTGCCAATTTACGCACTTGTTGAGATAGCTTGATTTGATGAAATCGTCTATAGCGTTTACAGGTTCCTATTGTTTTATTCCTTCATGCGATGTCACATTGGTCCTTGCGAAAAGCAAAATTCTCCAGATTGGTTTCTTTTTAGACTACCAATCTCACTTTGTATACAAAAAATAATCATGTAATTATTATCGTGGAAGAGTTGCTTCTTAGCTCCAACCATTTTTCTTTTGTAGGGCCAGAGATATGTCATTGCTGATTTTCTCGCCGGGGGGTGGGTGGGGTGTATGTTGGGGGGGCGGGGCTGTTAGGGGCCCATAACAAAGGGGAGCTCAAAGCACAAGGTTGAGAAGTCATACTAAGTAAGCTTTGAAGATTAAAGATACTTGGTTTGACCCGAAGTAATCATCCTATGTTTATTCTTTTAACGGAATGAGAGAATCATCCTTAGGGTTTCGTTAGAATTTGCATGGTTTTGAGTGGTATTTTGGCTTTTTCTTAGACCGTTGTCTGCCCCATCAATTCTGTCACGCGTAAATGACAAATGATCTGTACGCTACATATTATTACTACAATTATTAAACGAATGAAAATCATTTGCAAGTGTAAGTTACACAGTATAGAGGCCAGATATGACAAAAGGTTTTGAGTTAAACCGCGTTACTACCACTGACTTATCATGTGTAAGGCTTAAATTTCGTTTATATATAAAAATATATATTGAACGCATTAAATTAATTAAGTATGCGTGGACAGCCTAAACTTTGTGATTACTTACATAAACATGATGCTATATAAGTTCTGTACTCATCTCTCACCCTCCCTATGCGTAACTAAAAAGCACTAATGTTTCATATCATTCATGATGAACGAGAATCCCTTGGAGATCATCATTTCAAAATGATGAGCCAGTAGATTTTTATCTTGGCTTTGGCTTTTTGCGACCTCTAGACTCCAGTTGAGTTCTGTTAAGTTACTGACTTGTTTAGCCAAAACTTAACAAATAGACAAAAAGATGAAAGCACGCAAGTGAGTTCCCGGATGGCATTTGTAGACTCTTGAATCTACAATCAGGATTTCGCGACCAGAACACGAGCAAGCTATCCCTGGAGCATGCTATAAGTGACCAGTCTAGTATAATTTTTGGGCTTGGGCGCTACTAATTTCTTATGCGGCTAGTTTATGCCCTAGCCCTAGCTTTGAAGATGATGGATTACAAGCTTCTCGCGTTTGGCCAGCAATTTCTTTTATCAGATTACATACAATAGAAGGCACCCCAATATATAGCAGCTTAAATCCAAGATGGATCAATGCAATGTAGGCAGCTCTAATCAAAAGATTTTAAAGTTCTGGCATGTGATCTTGATTATCATGCAACAATAACAATATGAAATTGTTAAAATATCAAGTATTTGAACCCATTTACTTGAACCGCAACATGATACAACCGATTTCAGATATAACAGACAAATAAACATAGCTAGGGTTGAGCAAAGGAATTGATAATTATCATAGTAAAAGATCTTCCATGGATAATCAGCTCATCATGTCAAACATTAAATTAATATCTACACACACACACCTCACAAACATACCTAAGAATACAAGCGACTAAGAATAATTAAGAAAGGCATATAAATATAATTCAGTCTAAAACACACTGACCATGCTTCTTGATCCTTGAGTTTAACCTTCTGAGAGAATAATTAGTTCGAAAGTTGAAGCTAAATACTTGAGTTAAACATGCTTACTTTCTGGTTGAAGCTGCAAGCAATTGATTGAGTAGTTGATCTTAATCATAGAAGATGGTTGGTAGAAGAAGAGTTGAGACCAGAAATTCCTGTCCATGTAGTTGTAGCCCAATGTTGATTATCTTCTGAAGCACCCAAAAACTGCTTTGATAAATTCAATTCTCGGTTTTGTTCCATCTTCACTGATGCCATCTGAGAAACTCCACCAGAGCTAGTTGTCATCGATGGAAGCCGGTGGTCTCTAATCATGGAAGATGTTAATTCAACCCCTTCATTTTGAAATGGAAACAAGTTCATGGATGGCTCAAAACCAGCCAAAGAAGTCAATTTCCACTGCTCAGATCCACCACCTGATAAATTGTTATTGTGCCCCCCTAAGTTACTTCCTATATTGAACCCCATGTCTGTAAGCCCATTACCACCTGTAGGCACCATCTGTGGCTGAAATCCACCAATATTGGATGCCAGATTAACCCCTCCATAGTGATTAAGGTTTTGCAAAGCTGCCATAAGTGGTAATTGAGTTGATGACTGTGAAAAATGACCACCCATATGTGTGCTGCAGGTGGAGGGACTAGCACTAGTAGAATTAGTACCCATCTGTCTATCATTGCTTGCAGAAGATTTTGAGCCGCTGCTACTACCTTTGTTTCTCTTGTTCCTACGGCAGCCTCCGCCTACTGGAACATTCCTTAGAGCACCTCCTCTAGTCCAGTAACGCCGGCATGTCTTGCAAAAGTGCCGAGGCTGCGAAAGGTTGTAGTTATTGAAGTAGCAAAACTTAGTATTAGTTGAATCACAGCGAGGACACTTCAATCCTGGCTCTGGCAATGGAATCTTGGCTAGCCGGGCTCGGTCGACCATCGAGCCTGGCCTAATTGAGCCTGCTCCACCATCACCACCGACTGGAAGCACCTGGGTTGGAGGCGGAAGCTGGGGATTTTCGACTCCAGTTACTTGTTGATGATCTGGCTGCTGGAACTAAAAATGATAAGAATAAGAATAAAGTTAAGGAACTCATAAATCGTAGTATATTCAAGAAAAAGATTTTAAGAGAATATGAATATTATCACTTTAATCCTGCTTTTTTCTATATATGAAGGAGATCATGAGATTTATGAGAAAATTGAATTGGAGAAAACCTTACCTGATGCAGATTGGGATGATCTAAATAAACTGGAAAAGATGAGAAAACCATGTTGCTTCTTTGGATCCTTTATCTTTTATAAAAGTTACGTGGTGTTTAATTTTTGGAAATATATGGTGGATAATCAAACTAATGAGGAGAATAGCAGAGAGAGAACAAAGGAGAAAGGGAAAAAGAGAAAGAAGAAGAAGGAAAGAAAAGATAAGAGAGCTTTAGTTTAAGCTTCTTTATGACGCTGATCATGTTGGACTGCATCTTAGTGCTCGAGAAAAAGGTGAAATTATGTGACTCCTCATGCATGGATGGGTAAGACCACATCACTATCTATCTAGCCATCATGGTGGGATCGACTGACTTAATTGAAATTCCAAATGGGGTTGTGCACAGATCATATTAGCTCAACAATTATGTAGGGGTATTATGCTTTTGTCCAATGACGAGAAGAACTTTTTATAGTACCATGGGTAGGGGTTCAGATTCTCTCATTTCTTGGGTCTTTCATTTTGAAATAAAGCATATTATAGGTTATCAAATTTAATTTTTTTAAATCTTAATAATTCATTTTGGCTTTGTTTGTTTGCCGTATAATATTTACTTAAAAAATATTTTTCTAATTTTTTAAAATTTATTAATATCGAAAAATTGGTCAACCGAAAAATTAAATATTTTTTTATCAAAGAAAAATTTTAGTTAAAAAGAGTAGAGATAAAAATATTTTCCACTCACTTCTCCCAACCCCACTGTCCCTTCACCCGCCCTACCCATACCCCCACCCCTGTCACCCCTCAACCCACCTACACCCCGCTCCCGTCACCCACCACCCTACCCCTACGAGAAAACATAGGTATACCCCCACTCCACCACTACCCTATCGCCGTGTGTGTATGTGTGTTTATATATACATATATGTGTATATATATATGTGTGTGTGTGTGTGTGTGTGTGCATTTGCGTGTGCCTTTTTTTATAAAAATCTTGTGTCAAAAAATATTATTCATTGTGACATTCAAACACTACGAAATATTTTTCAATGTGACAACCAACACTAGAAAATATTCTATTTTTCAGAAAAATATTTTTCTCTATAAATATTTTACATCATCAAGTTAATTTATGACAAACAAACAAAGCCTTAAACACTTTTTTTTCAAAGTTTATTAATTTATTAATCTAGATGGGATGGTTGATATTTAAAATGACAAAATTTATTAACTAAAAATACACTTAATTTTGAAATAAAAGAAGTGAAAAAAAAAATAGAGGATCCAATTGTAGGAAGGTACTGTCTGACTTCTAGTTCTACTTTTCTTTTTTGTTCTCATTTAAAATTGAAACTTTTCTAATTTCTTTAATTTATTGTTTCCTTCTCATGTTCTTTTTATTACTCCTCAAGTTGGTTTTGGCCGTTAATTGAGGAAAGGAGGCAACTGAAGTGCGTCATAGCCTCAAACCTCATAATCCATTTTAGTTTATTACGTTCAAATGCTTTCTTTGCACAATGCGCTATATGCTAAATTATTCTCCGGGTGGCATTAATAAACTATTTCTTATTACGGTATAAAGAGGATGCTAGAGATTATTTCTTTTGTCACGTGGAATATCTTATATAGATTAAATATAAAGGTATGATATAGAGATCGTTAAAGTTTTGCAGAATAAGTTATTAAGTGTTAATTAACATGGATATTGGGGAGAGCGTCAAGGGATCAAGACTTTATCGTTTTATGTGAAGGAAGTAGCTACAACGAACCTCGGTATAATAGATTTCCAAAAAAAAAAGAAAAATAGACCACAAGTTTGTGTAAACGGGAAAAGTTGGGTTGTTTGGGTGAGGGAAGAGATATATAATGTTAAAACTTAAAATTGCATGTCTATGCCTATTATTGATGATACTAAGTGCAAGCATGAAGCGAGAATATGTTTTGAAATTGGGCCAAAAATAGAGAAATAAGGTAAGAGCTTTTGGTTTTTAAGTATCTATATATAAGAATATATATAAGAATGATTCTGTCTGTGAACAAGTGTTTGGAATTGTAAGACTTGAAAAGGAGATTTACATGTGATAATGGTGGAATTGTGCAATTACTAAAATACCCATTGAAGTAAAGGGAACCTTCTTCATCCAGTCACGTGTCGCAATAATGAAATGCAAGGATAAGTGGGGTCCGCTGATGCAATCTAAAAGATTTTTTTATCCATTACTATAAATAGCACATAAAAGGTGACTCAAATGTAACTTTACATTCTATTACCAAATTTGTCTTTGTTTATTAAATATTATTCCCGAGCCAAGTTACTGACATTCACACCCGAGGAGGAATGCGAGAGGTAACACCCGTTGTCCTTTTTCCTTGTTTTGCATATTTCGGCTCGAATTGGACGTAGCAGATTTTGTACTTAAACAACATGGATTTATGTCTTTGCAATGATGGAATTTCAACATTGGACTTGGATTCTATGAGATTTAAAGCTAGACAAAGTACAAATTTTGATTTTACTCTTTATACCTATCTTTTAGAACATTGAAGAAACACAAGAGTTAGGCGGAATGGTCAAACACATTGTAAGGTAATGATTGCTTTGTGGGAATAGGTTAGGAACATAATAGTATTTTCAATTCTCACGCTTGGTATAAAAGAATGAATTTAGGAATATCATTTTCGCAAACATAGGAATACCCATTAAAACACTCGAGAATAGTTTGTTCCCATATACTTTGGAATGAACTTATTAGTCAAGTAGCCAAAATACCCTTAAAAAAAGAAACATATTACACATTATACAAATAACATTATTTTTAATATAATAATAATAATAATAATAATAATAATAATAATAATAATAATAATAATAATAATAATAGTAATAATAATAATAATAATAATAATAATAATAATAATAATAATAATAATAATTATTATTATTATTATTATTATTATTATTATTATTATTATTATTACTATTATTATTATTTATTAGTGATTATAACCATAGTTATGAATATACAAACATGTAATAATAATGTATAAAAAATATAATAAAAATAAATAAATAACAATAATAATAGATATAAATAAAATATAGTAATAATGATAATAATAATATTAAATAAAAATGTAAAATATATAAATAAAATATAGTAATGATGATAATACTAATAATATATATATATATATATAAAATAACAAAATAAATGTAATAATAATATAAATGATAATAATAATATAAAATAACAATGTAAAATATATTTATAATAAAATTTAATAATAATAATAATAATAAAATAAGATATATAACAATAGTTATAATAAAATATAATGATGATGATGATAATAATAATAATAATAATAATAATAATAATAATAATAATATATAATCTAATAGTAATAGATATAATATTATTAGTAATAGAAATAAATGATAATAATATTAATATTTTTATAATAAAAAACATATTTAAAATAAACATATCATAATAATATAAAATAAATAATAATTAGAATAAACATAAATAAATGCAATAATAATAACCCAAACTAACTATTGTTATATATTAATATGATGCTTATTTTTATTCTTAAGACCATAATATATTTATAGCAACAAAAGGGTATTCTTATCATTTTATGTAAATCATTCTCATTACTGCTCTATTATACTGACTGCCAAATATTGACTTAGAATCAATATATCAATTCATATCTTCATTCCTACAACATACGAAGCATGACATATGTTTTCCCAAGTTCATTTCATTTAGATGGTCATTTCATTCCTTAACTCATTTCATTCATGTCCAAAATCATTCCAAGATACCAATCATTACCTAAAGTAGTGATTGGTATATTAGAATGGATTGAGATTGAAATGACATTCTCAACTCTATTTTAAATCTCATGCTTGGTATGAGAGAATTAACTTGGTAATCCTATTCCCAAAGCAATCCTATTTCTCCATACATAAGATTAGTCATTATATATCAAACACATTGAATTAGTTCATTCTTATGTGCTTGGAATACAATTATTGCTCAAGTTGTCAAAATAACATTAAAAGAAGCATATTATATACTACTCAAATAACATGAATTATTACTATCATTATTATTATTTTTATTTTTAGTATTATTTATTATTATTATTATAACCCTTATAATTAATATAAAGTATATAAAAATAAAAATATATAAACAAAATAAATAATAATAATAAATATCACTAAAATATAATAATAATAATAATAATAATAATAATAATAAGATAAATGTAATAATAATATAATATATGATAAATATATATATATAATATGATAATAATAATAATAATAATATAAAAATATATAATAATAATAATATAATGTAATTATCATAATAAAATAAGATAAATAATAGATATACATAATATATAATAATCATAATAATAAAAATATAATTAATAATAATATATAATTATAATAATAATAAATATAAAAATTATGAATGCTAAAATATAAAATAATAATAATAATAATAATAATAATAATATAATAATAATAAATAATAACAAATATGAAATAATAATTATAAATAATATATATAAAATAATAAATTCAACACGGGTTTAGAATCAATACATCTATTCCTATCTTTATTCCTAGAGCATACAAGCATGTCATTCTCATTTCCAAGTTAATTCTATTCTCATTTTATTTTTAGATCATTCAATTTATGTCCAAGTTTATTCTAGTATATCAATCGCTATCTAAATGTTTAGGATATTAACCAAATGAACAATACTAAGTACATGCTTGGCCCTATGTTTGGGGAAAATGCAATTTGGACTTAAGAAGTAATCAATGATTGTGTTTCTCACAAGCTGAGTATACTTAATAACTGCAAAAAATAAGGTGGCGATAGAATGAGTTGAGAATGAGATGACATTCCTTGCTCTATTCTCATTCTCATGTTTGGTATGAGGTTTATAATATTCTCGGGAATTCTATTTTTTAGGTGATCTAATTCCTCTCAATTTGGGATTGGTCAGTTTAGACAAAACACATAGGAATAGCTCATTCTTATATTTTTTAGGAATGAATTCATTTGTCAAATAACTAAAAGGATTAATACTTGTCATAGTCCCTGGATTATGGGGCATGGAAACTTTTAGTCCCTTGACTTTCAAAATGAGTCTTTTAGTCCTTGGACTTTACCTACTTTCTAGATGTTGATCCTTAGCCCTTTTTCCGTCCAAGTTTTAACGGCTAAAGCACGCATTGGTCACGTGAGAATAAAAATACTGAGATGGTAAGGGCAGCTTAGGAATTTTAAGTTATAAATCAGCACAAAAGAATGAGGGTCAAAATATAGGCAAGGAAAATCACTCGTGCATTCCTTGAACCAAGTTCTAGCTATGAAGAAAACTCAAAATTAGGGCAACGACCAATTTGACAAAAGGGTCGACGAAGATTCTAATGCTGATTGTTGAGCCGCGAAAACTCAATGGCTGCAAGAGCTTCAACAACTTCAAAACACGAAAAGATTTACAGTGTGTGTTAACATATTGCATACATATATATATATGTGTGTGTGTGTGTGTGTGTGTGTGTATGTGTGTGTGTGTGTGTGTGGTGGTTTCTGAATGATCTACTGATGGTGTTGCGCTATTTGTGTTGGGTCTCTCTGTCGTGTCTTCTCTAGTTTCACATGATGCACCAATTTCAAATTTCTCGCAACCAACAAAATGCCTACCTGGGTTGTTTTTGGTCCACGACGTGAGCATTCTGGCTTTTTTTTTGGCAACGACAAACTAACTCTGTCGTGCTATTGGAGCTCATAGTAGCAAAATCAAAGAAAAAGAAAGGTTAGGGTTTTTGGTTCAAATTGGAGCAACATATTTGATATAAGAAGACAAAGAAAGTGATTTGTGTGGATATAAGGCCGTTAGATTTTATTATGTCAAAAATGCCTTTTATTTCGTTGCAAAATTACAAGCACGTGACCAATGCGTGCTCTAGCTGTTAAAACTTGGACGGAAAAAGGGCTAAGGATCAAGGCTAGAAAGTAGGTAAAGTCTAGGGACGAAAATGTTCATTATGAAAGTCTATGGACTAAACCTTCCCATGCCCCATAGTCTAGAGACTATGACAAGTATTAACCCTAACTAAAATATCCTTTCAATAATTATTAATAATATGAATAAATTATCAAAATAGTAATAAATTGCATATATGTCAAAAACTCATTTGTTAAATGACCAACATAAAAATATTACAAATCTAATCCTTTATGTACATGTTATTGTCTTAAGAATAAAAAAATAAAAAAAATACCAACAATATAATAATCTTAACAAATAATAAATATATAAAATACATGTTAAAAAACTCATTTATCAAATGACTAAAATGTCATTCTAAAACATAACATATTACAGAATTAACCCTTTATATACATGTTATTGTCGTATGATTTAATATATATTTTTCTACCATTTCAAAATATAACATATTATAAAACTAACTCTTTCATACATTTTATTTTCTTATTATATAAAATAACTATAATAAAAATAATAGTAATAAGAACAATAACACCACCACCACCACCACCAACAACAACAACAGCAACAACAACAACAACTATAACAACAACAACAACAACAAAAATAATAACAATAATAACAACAACAACAACAACAACAACAACAACAAAAACAACAACAACAACAACAACAACAACAACAACAACAACAACAACAAAAATAATAACAATAACAACAACAACAACAACAACAACAATAACAACAACAACAACAACAAGAATAATAATAATAATAATAATAATAAAAATAATTTAATGATTAAATAAAATATAATATAGTAAACAAATAAAGTAAAGTAATAGTAATAATACTCATAATTAATATTAATAAATAATAACATATTATTTAATGTTTAGAAATAATATAATTTAGTAAACAAATAAAGTAAAGTAATAGTAATAATAATCATAACTAATATTAATAAATAATAACATATTATATATATAGCAACAAAAGGACAATTATGTCATTTTATACGAGTCATTCCCAATTTTACTCTGATACCAAACATGAGCTTAGAATCAGTACATCTATTCATATATTTATTACTAGAGCATACCAAGCATGACATACTCTTTACCAAATTTATTTCATTCTCAGTTTCATTCTATTTTTTTAACTCATTCCAGTCCTATCTAAATTCATTTCAGAATACCAATCACCACTTGAATTTCTTGCATTTGCAACCCAACTATAAAGACAAAGTTGAGGAACCAAACACTCTCTCGGATCATGATTGGAAACAATTTGTTTTTTTCAATGCCCAAAACACTTGACTAATTCACCCTAAGGAAAATAATAACAAATTGATCATTGAACTACACTTTATTTTCGCCCCCAAGAGTTGGGTGGAATTTTATAAGGCAATGGCTTGTTGTAACTAAAGTCATGAATTAAAAACCTCTACCCCATCACCCTATCTCCCGCGTGTTTCTCTCATTTAACTGATTTGTAGTATGTATTGATTGTACCACTACACATGGGTTTGTACTTTTTAGGTACATTCAATATGAACCTACCTAAAGTAAAATTTTTAGCATAAAATGAAAAAATATATTTTCTATTCATCGCATGTTTAGATGATGAACCTGACAATATTTGGAATATACATCTCCTAAATATTATCACGTTTTCTAACTCCAAGCATCCTTCTAATTGTAACCAATTATCTTTTTTCTCAAACTTCTTCTTTTTCCTAGCTCATAATCCTTGATGACCATTTTTCTTCTTTTCATAAATCCTTGCTATAATCCTTTCTTACCTTTGGATCCTTTTTTGTTGTTATTGTTGTCTAACTCATTTGAGGGAAAAGTTTCGATCTTTTCCATCTAAAGTGTAATTGGAGGATCATCTAATTACTTTTTTTAGAAAGATACAGAACTTTTAACTCAGAACATATGGTCAAATTTGCTTTGTTTATTAGTCATTTATACTTAATACCGAAATGATGCAGTTTCTTTCATACAAAACTGAGTCAAGAAAAAAATACATGTCACAATTCATTCATAAACAATGAGTTAAGAAAAATACATATCACAATCACTCAAATAATAAAAAAGTTCATATTTGTGCAAAGAAATTTATGAAGCTCAAGCGTTTACTTTCCTACTTAGAGACTAATGCCTTGGGGTCAACGTGGGATGCCATTTACAACTTGAGAATTTCTTGATCTAGAATATTATAGTATAACCTCTTTAAATTAATAGTCTTGGGACCATCTAAACTTTATTAATTTAGCAAGTTATCAATTTATCGGTAAAAGATATTTTTCATGTTTTTGGCTTCACAATAAATATATTATCACATCAAGTGACCAATTAAGATCCAAGTACTATAAGATTTAAAATACTATCTCTATACATATTTAACCAATTAAAAGGTCATTAAATTATATATAATTAGCTTAAAAATCCAATGTATTCAATTTTATTAAAACAAGTACATATAATGTAATTAATTGAAACAAGTATTATTTATGGAGTCTTCAATTTTAAGATAGCAAAAATGGCTTCCCATCTCAAAGTTGATGCCAAAAGAAGAATCATGACAAATAAAATTTGTAGTACATTATGTGAGCATAGCAAAAGTATCCTTCACGCACGAAAAAAGAATTACAACATTGAATTTTAAAAAAATATATATATATGATTTGCAAGTCAATCAACAGTAGCTTGTCAAATTTAGCAAGAAAAGGTTTTCAAAAATTTAAGTGTGAATAATGTATAAAACGTGGTAAAGAAAAAAAAAATTGTTTGGTGCACAATTATGAGAAAAATATATGTGTTTTTTAACTAATTATTAATTTATAAAATATTTCGGAGCTATAAAATTTTTAAAAAAAAATTAAATGTATTATCTTATAATTTTGTAGAGATTATAAAGATAGCACATTGTTCCCAAGTCGGACGGGATACTTTTGTTATTTAAAAGAATTTATTAATTTATCATGTATTAATATAAAGAGGTTCAACTGGATTTCTATCATATGAGATTAGCAAAGACTTCAGCGTATTAAAATATATCCCAACCAGGATATCAAACATTTAAATCATGCACCTTCATTAATTATATTTCTTGAAAAAGTTTTACTGAAATAATAACAGCGTTTGATAGGCATCTTCCCTGTTTTGATAATATTTTCTTTTCAAACTTTTCTATAATAGTTTGACTATAAATTCCAGAGACTGGATAACTGTAGGTACTAGCTCAAGTTAAGCTTAAGTTGATACATCCAGTGAGGTAGTTTATTTGGCCTACATTGAAATATGTTGGCTGATACTTTGTAATTTGTATAGTCTAGGGATGAAATTGAAGGAACACAATAATGAGTAGCTGTACATATCAAGAGAAGCAGACTAAAAATCTCAGGTTTGATTCTATACAGAAGATGGACAATGGTCATTGTCTTTGACATCACAATTTTATGCTCCAAGGATTCTGTGCTGAAAATTACTAGCAGAAGAAATAATTATTGAAGATTGAATGAAAAGTTAAAGGTTGCAGCCTCACAATATATCAGATTACACTTCAGCATATTGATGACATATTTTTTCCACGAACCTTTATGGCTTAACAGTTAATTAACTTAATTTGACGATGCGCTTATAATGCACGCGTTCCCTCACGTCTCTACTTTATAAAAAAGAAAAGGAAAAAAAAAAGAGAGAGAGAGAGAGAGAGAAACTTAGATTTATATTATATTTTTATTTTTTATTTGACATCTTTGGGGCACGAACGGTTGTCTCCAATCGCATAGGTCCATTTTGCAAAACTTGTCCATTAAGAGTCCTCTATGGGTGAATCGAGTGAGTACCCTTTGTGAGCGGAATAAAATTATAAATTATTCGTATTATCTTATTATTATTATATTAATAATTTAAAGTTGTTAAATTTTATTTATAACGTAATAAAATTATGAATAAATTTGTTCTCGGATAGGTGACCCTAATAGCCAAATTTGTAGATCTTGCATCCAAGACAATAAAAACGGATAACTATAAATTATGGAAGGAGATCAATAGTGATAAATTAATCATGCAATTATATAATTTCTTTAATAATTTAAATTATTTTTATCATAATTATATTATCACTCAACACAATTAATATCCGTGATCCAAATCCAGTCCTAATAGCCTTCCAACATAACGACAGAGGGACGCGTAGTTCTTAAATCAATCGTTTTCATCAGATTCTCACGGTCTGTATTTCATGCTGCCATCCTTGATGATGAACATTGTGGTTGGCCCACTAATATCCTTCCTAACAGTAGGGAATTTATACGGAGTCTTTGGTGCACGAGGTTCATTTTTTAGCCATCCCCAGATAAATTACCTTAAATAAAGAAAAAGAAAATGTAACAGTTAAGTAAGAATAAAAAGCACAATTCGGTAGATCATCTTTGCAAGTTGTGTTTAACAGAGATTTCTCCTCATGTCAGTGCTTTACCTCATTATTCTTAATTTTGTCTCTTTTCTTAACTATTTGTGTGTAGACATCCTTGGGAATAGAACTTCACTACTGTCAAAAGAGAAGTGTTAGATAACCTTTTACATTAGTTAGTTATTAATGTTTCCCATGTTCATTTAAAAGTTGTCTCCTATCTGTCTTTTAATGATAATATAATGGAAACTAACAAGGACAAATAAATCTAAAAAATTTTAAGGAACAAATTAGGTATATGGGTATCCTTTATTTAAACCATATTGTTCCTCCATCCATTAATCTTTTTATGATGGACTTTTTTTCTCTCAAACTCACTAAATTAATTTGTAGCAATGTTAATAATGAATGTGTTACTCAAATTTTTACATCATTTAAAACTATTGTACATAAAGAATATTATTACTTAAAATATTTACATAATGAAAATACTTAAAGTAAAGAACAAAAATAAAGTTTTCAAACCTATTAGTTTGACTCAGAAAATTCAAAGGTTATAAGATTAATGGGATAGAGGAGTATGATTTTATAAAATGATTAATTTATTACTTCAAATTAATTTGATGGCTAAGATTTAAAAAGACCAAGTATAATTGCCTACAATACACCTTATCTAAAAAATGAGAGAATCAACAAATGAAATGGATCCTAACCAAGCCTGCCTCTAAATTATTGGCCCTTATATAGATAAAGTTTTATAGAATGAAATCACGCATTATCCTAGTCAATTGAAAAAAATAAGAAACTTTGCTAGTGACATTGTGTATGAGGCCTTTTTAGTTATAATGATTAGTTATTTTTTGTTAGGCAAGTAAATTATTTTATTGCACTTCAAAAACATTTACAAATAAGATAACAATTAACTCAAAAGAAGCTAATGTTCCAATCTGTACACAAAATTCTATTATCTAGACTATCTCTATATTTACGTTGAGTACAAATTTTTTCCCTAACATCCAAAATAATTTTCTCAATAATGTGTTCATCCGAACTCACGGTCGTATTATGGATTTGATTGTTACGTTCAATCCATATATGGTATAGATAAGAGCAGAAGACAACTCTGATAAGGTATGATTTTAAGCACTTTTTCCTGCAAAGATTCGTCAACTTCTCAACAAGAGAATCTCAATCAAGATCAAGATTCCCACATCTAAGCTTTATGACTAGCCCTTTTTGAGGTCAAGTTGAAGATTATAAAAAGATTCTTTAGCGTCATCCAAAATTTCAACTTACCCATGTTTATTGTGAGACAAACCAACATGTTAGTTGGTATTAACGGGATGTGACATTCTCTAGAATGGTTATTGAATAGTTATTCGGCTTCATCCTTTAAGTTCTCTACTTTCCTGATCCAATGCATAGAATGAGCACTTAGTCTCATTAACAACACCCCAAGATAATAATCGAGCTTTAGTCAGAAGTCGGTTGAGAGAAGCTAACCAAGAACAAAAGCTTTACCTGGGGATAACAACTCTATTCCAAATAAGATCAACCCAAGTCAATAACGATTAGTTATTGATAAATAAAAACTTATCAAAATGAAAGTAGTAGTACTTGCACAAACACAAAAAGAAAAACTCATAATAACCTACTATAAGAAATCATGATAAATTGAGGCAATTGAAAATTTTCACGTTTGGTATTATGAAATTCTTTATACAAAAATTTAAAAGTTGGACTATTGAAAGCTAACAATACCACTTTAGCTATATCGTCTAATCAAATGACTTACTCTGTTGTCATCAATGGCAGTTTAGAAGACTATTTTTCAAGGTACTAATGGAATTAGACAGGATGATCCTATTTCTCCTTATCTTTTTGTCATTTTCATAGAAGTTCTCATTTGTCTTTTAAATAGATTGGGGAACATGCATAATTTTTATTTTCATCGGAAGTGTAACAGGCTTAGGCTTAATCATCTTTGTTTTGCAGATGATCTTCTCATTTTTTGTAAGGTTGATATGAATTCCATTCAAGGCATTGTCGAAGTACTTCAACTTTTTCATAGGCTTTCTGGTTTAAAGTACAAGGTGGAAAAAAGTGAAGTATTTTTTGGAGTAGTGACAACAACTTGAGAAACTGGATTAAGAATACCCTTGATTTTAAGGAAGGGACTTTTCCAGTTCGCTATCTTGGAGTTCCATTAATTTTTGGGAGACTTAGAAAGATTGATTGAGTCTCAATGATAAAGTCACCAAGAGAATTAATTATTGGACTAATAATTGGCTTACATGTGTTGGTTGACTCCAACTTTTAAAGTTTGTGCTTAATCACTTCTAGCTGTTTTGGGCTAGTTCTTTATTGATTCCTAAAGGTGTGCTCAATACTATCGAGAAAAAATTCCTTGCCTTTCTTTGGAGAGACGTTGGGCCAAAAGTTGCTTGGGAGAATGTTTGTAAACCTCTTCAAGAAGGTGGTTTAGGACTTAGAAAGCTTGCAGATATTAACAAAATGGCTTTCTTGAAGTTATTTTGGAATTATACTCTATGAGGCATACTACTTGAAGTCTTTGGATTTGGACTAACTACATAAAAAATAAATGCATTTGGACTATGAAGATTCCTAGTGATGCTTGTTGGTCCTGGAGGAAAATTCTTAGACTTAGGCCGGTTGCCCGTGATCTTATTGCTTATAGGAGTGGAGATGTTAGGGATACTTTCTTCTAGCATGATAATTGGCACCCCTCAAGCAATCTTCTTTATTTGCATAACATTAGAATTCTCTACCCTAATTTGGATAGTAGAGCCTCTGATATCATTGATCTTGGCCATTGGGTTTGACCAATCTACCCCCCTTCTCTTGCCCAACTCAATCCTATTCATTTCAACATCCCTATTAATGTTGATAGGAATGACTCGTTTAGGTGGAATTCTAATAATAAGGGTACTTTCACTTTCAACTGCACATGGGATCATATTTAAACTCAAAGCCCTCCCTATGCTTAGCATCACTTACTTTGATTTTCTCATAATATTCCCAAGCACAGCTTTATCACTTGGCTTGTAAGTTTGGATAGGTTAACCACTAGGTATCGCCTTATGACTTGAGGCTCTATTGATAGAGCCAATTGTACTTTTTGTCATTTTGGTTGTGAATCTAGAGATCATTTGTTCTTTGAGTGCAGTTTTACAAAACACAATTGGAAGGGTAGTTTGATTGTTAAAAATTGAGCGATCTTTTACTACCTTTGACTCTGTTCTCACTTTTGGTCTTTCTATTGCAGGTAACAGGGATATCAAAAGCTATATCTATCACATCTGGGTTGAAAGAAATAGACATATTCAGACTTGAAACTCACACTGAGGAACAAATTCTTGAGAAGATTTATTCAGGTGTATTTTTAAAGACTCAAGGTGAAAGATGATTTACTACCACAAGTATCAATAGACATTTTGCTAATAGAGTACACTTGAACATTTATTAGTTGTGATTGGTTGCTCTTTGTTATCGGTTGTTTGATGATCCCTAGTTGGGTCCTTAATGATTGGCTTCAACCAATCGACTTTCTTTGGCATTGATTGCCTATTTTGCTTTGTGCTTGCGATTAGGTTGGGTTGGCTTGCCGCCAAGTGAGGTCTGGTTCTATTTCATTGGGGTTGGCTTGCTGTCAACTTTCTTTGTTTATACAAACTCTTGTTTTTCTTTTCTTTCAGGAATTCAATTTTGCTTACTTTGCAAAAAAAAAAAAAAAAAAAACAAATTTAAAGGCGGGGTAAAGGCTCAATTTGAGAAAAACATAATGGAGTTTAATTCTGACCTTTGTAAACCTCAAAAAGTCCAAGTCAAATGAATGCACTTGTTTCTCATTGTCAAAGTTAATTCTTTTTTTTTTTGCATTTTTTTAATGCATAGTCGAAGTTAATTATTCTATTCAAATCTTTGACATAGTAACTTTTGTCACTTTTTCGATATGGTCTAGTAATAGGTTGCTTGTTTTAACTTAAAAATGAGCATATAAATTTAACACCAAGTGCTTCTCTGTCAGTGCTGGTTATAGGAAATTCTGCAAATATTTTGGTTAGATTTGCTTAAAGACAACGTGCCTCTAGGCATCTAATAAAGAACATTGGCCTAGAGGTGGGGTTAAAATAAGTGGAGAGGGTGCTTATAAACACCTCAAGTGAATAACATTTTTATTTGTTACCAAACATATCAAATTTATTTATAAGTATTTTAACTGCATTTAAGCACATCTTACTAGCTTATAAGCTAAGACAATCATCTTCTAAGATTGTTCTTGACCTGGCATTTTAGGAGGTCTAAAAGCACGTTTTTAATTTCAATCATAATTTCTAGTAATGTTTGGTTTCTTGGTGTTAGCTAGAGCTACAAATGTAAGAAAACTCACGTTTTCCAAATTAAAGTACTATCCAACTTTTGAAAAACATATTTTTTTAATGCAATTATTAACATGTGAGTTTACCAAGCACCGACCTTAACAATTAACATAGCCTAATAACCTCTCAAGCTATTTTCAATATGTCATGTCATGGTTAAGGGGTTTTTTTTGACAATTGATATAGATAATTACATGACATTCCTTCGAAGCTTATTCTAGTATCTAACATGCCCCCCTAAGAAGTCAAAAAAACCAAATAATATATCTATCTATCTATCTATCCATATATATATATATATATTAATTATTCCAATGCCCATCTACACGGTGAGAAATATTTTGACGAAATATTAATATCCATCTCGTTGGATTACTTGCTTAAAAAATTAGAAAAATTGAGTGAGATACCAAAAAAAAAAAAAAAAGGCAAAAGTTGTGTAGACTGTCAATTACCCAAAAATTTCTTTCTAATTTCCCAGTCATTAAAGAACTGTACCTTCATATTTCGTTAAGAAAGTGGAAATTAGGCTATTATTTTGAATCTCTATTTCCTTAATCAAGCCAGGAATTTATCCATGCCGTTTTTCATCATTCTGCAGGGAATTAAGCATACGACGCAAAAAAGAAAAAAAAAAAGGTTAGTCACCAAAGAACTTGGATAGTATTCATAGGTATAGAGCCGAATTTACAATTAAAATAATGGATTCAAGGTATTGTATCCTTTTTTATGAATGAGACACCAACAATCTGCACTATTCAGAAGATAGAGAGAATCAAACAATTTTGGCACACCAATGTACTGCGAGCCAAAAAGGTTATGATACTTAGGAGGCGTTTAGTTCACAGAATGATTTTTCATTCTTAGGTATATTTTTTCAAATTCTTAAGAATGTTATATTGTTATGTTTGGTTTAGACTCAATATTCATAAGAATTTTGAAAAGTTTTCCAACAATGCCTGTGACTCAAAAAGACAAAAAAAATATACAAATCACGATACTCCCTATATATTATTGGTATTTGCACAAGTAACATAAATTTTTCTATCTTTAAAAATTTAAATTTAAAAGTTTGAAAAAAATTAATCGTTAAATTGAAATCTTAAAAAATGTTTATAATATTTTATTATATTTAATTATTTTTTATTTTTTAAATATAAATTTAATTAAAATTTAAAATTTAAAATTTAGCATTTAAAAATTTTCATTTTAAAAAAATTAGAAAATTAGGAAATTAAAAAATTAATTTTTATTTTTAGTTTTAATTATTTTATTTTTTTATTTTTTTGTTTTAATTATTTTAATTATTTTATTTTTTAAAATTTAAAACATAATTTATATATTCTTATTGTTTATTTTTTATTTTATTTTTCATTTTAATTTATATTATTCTATTTATTTTATTATTTTATTTAATTTTAATTTTCTTATTGTTTATTTTAATTTTTTTATCATTTTATTTTAGTAATTTTTAAATTTTTAATTTAAATTCTTTAAATTTTAATTTTAATTTTTAAATTTTAAATTTTTATTTCTTTTTAAATTTTATTATTTATTATTTTTAAGTATAACGTGAGTTTGAGGGGAAAAAAAAGAAAAAAGAAGCCAAGATAAATAGGTAATTTGAAGATAATTCTAATTAGGGTGGATATTGTTGTGTTTTTATTTCTCTAAAATATTCCCACAACTTGAGAATCTTAGTTTCCCATCCCCTTTCATAGGAATGAAAATTTAGAATATCATAGTAAAATTGTATTCCCAAAAATGTGATATATCCAAAAATATTTTTTCATTCTACGAACCAAACATAAAAATATCACAATCTTGACTTCACATTCTCAGGAATATCCTGTAAGATTTCCGTGGAGTAAATGTTCCCTTAAGTCAGTAATGGTGGAATAGAAAAGTGCATAAGACAAGAAAAGTTGGTCAAAGGACAGTATACAATATAACATTTTTAAATTTAATAGTGTTGGGATCACCTAAATTATATTAATTTAGTGAGATATCAATTTATCGATAGATTAATTATCATTAATTTATAAAAATAGACATGTCATTAATGAATTGAGGGTCGTAATTAATGAGTTGGGATATTATTAAAAAATAAATGTCAATTACATCTTGAATTTTCGTGATGAAAATTATACTAATACAGAGGTTTTGAGTGTAGATGAGATAATTGAGGACATGACACGACATTCTCAAGATGAAGTTGAAGTTAATAATGATACACAACCTTTAGAACTGGTGTCATGAAAGAAAATACTCAAAACATTAATGACGCTCCAAAACTTCTTGTTGCAATACGAGAAAAAAATCCCATAACCTTTAGGTGCACTGAGCACAATTAAAGATAAAATTTGGTTAGATTTGAATAAGTTCAACAAAAAACAAGATACTTATTTATATTTTAAAAAAATCTCATACTTAATTTATTATATACCTTTTAACTAATTATTAATATATATTATTTCATAATTTTATCAAAATTATTAATTTTTTACACTGATTCCTAACCGAATTCGGGGCTAAACCAAATTTTAACCACTAATTCGTTCCTGGACCATGCTGATGTGATGGCAATTTGATAGGGTAACAATTATTCCGTTTAGAAGTAGGTTTTCGATCATGGGGCAAAAAAATCGTGGGGCTTGATAAGTAACCACATGAACGAGTGATATAACAAATATGTACTCGTGGCACAACCATACATGCACAATAATTTGCTACAAGCTATGCTCATCATCAGCTCATGTACTGTTCTTTTCTTCTCTTTTTTTTCTATCTTTTTAGGTTGAGCAAGAGCCAAGAGGTGCGTTGTGAAAGTGGAAGGAGATACATTTCCTTCTATCTGTCTTTTATGCGTGTCATAGCTTCCACAAGATCCGGTGCCTTATTAAACGGAAAAAAAGGTTGGAATATCCTAATCACTTTGTGTTATCCTCTCATGCATGGACCACGCCCGCAAAATCGCTTAGACAGACTACATACACGTACGTGTTTAAGGATATTTCTACGTGATAGCCGTGCAAGAAAAAAAATTGGGTTAAAAGATAGTGGGTTCCTCCAAATTTTGAACCAAGAGAAGCAAACGAATCTGATGTGAAGTCAGAAATTTAATGTTAATAAAAAAAAAATCAATTTTTGTATAGTTATTAAAAAAAAAAAAAGATCAAAACAAGCATAGTATTAAGTACTTCAAAGTTATATTTACCTATTTAATAGAAAAATGAAATCAAAACAAGCAGTAATGACACAATACTAGCAAAAAACTGGCAAAAAAAATGTAATTGTGGTAACTTGAACCCACACCCTCAATATATTAATAATTGTGACTAACCACTAAACTAACTCTACATTTTCAAAAATTTCTATACCTTTTTGACATTTTACTTTGGGAGGGGGCCAAATTTATTTTTTTTTAAAAAAATTTATTAAATATTTATTTTTTTTAGAGGTCGGGGGCTGGGGCCCCCCGGTCCCCCCTCCCCCCTCCTCTGAAACGGATAGATCCCCAAGAAAAAGTAAATGAAATGACCAATATAAATAAGCAAGAGAAGCGAACTAATTGATCCGATAGAACACAGTAGATGAAATGGTCAATATACTATTTATTAAGAAGTAGAAGCTAAATTATTTGAATTATCTCCTTGCAAGGTCACGAGCGGATCTACTCTTTGGATTATGAAGGATTTAACCCTCACTAATTTTATAAAATATTTAATAATATTTTATTTAAATAGAAAGAGGACAAGGTGTGCACTCATATATCGGATTAGGGTGTACACTAATGTAATTAAAGAGGACAGGGTGTGCGCTCATATATTAAAAGTATCCAATATAATAATTTTTTTCATAAAAAAAACCAAAAAAAAATTAAAAAAAATGTTCAAGTTAAGGGTGTGCATATGTACATCCTTAACAAAAGCTAGGTCCGCCACTGTAGAATTCTGAAAATAGAAATTAGTAGGTTATAGAGTACTCTAAATAATTTTATATACTAAAAATACTATACTATTTTAAAATATTTTGTAAGATTAATGAAAACTAACTACAACCCCGTTGTCAATAATGTACATCCGCCCTTGTTCAACAACGAATTTTGTATTCATGCACGTGCATGGAGGCCAAAATATTTTGTTTTTATATCAGATTTGATGTTTGTAGTCGTTTAATGCATGCCCATGCATTCACTACCCCAACAGATCTTAAACGTGGATATGTTTTAATATGTTTAACAACATGGTAGAAGCACATTTGGGGTGAAGCTTAGTGGTGCTCGAATCTAATTCCCATCACAGACACTAGCTTTTTCGCAAACTTTCATGCTAAAAGCAACTCTTCATGAACGCGGACGTAGTTGGAAAAGAAGCAATACTGCAGCTTTAGTATATGTACCACTGTACCTGCTCTCGCTTTTCCTTCTGTCAGATACAGGCTAGCCACATTTTGCACAAACTCACAATCAATCAATATATCTTATCAATATATATTCATTAAGATTAAATATTTTATATCACCTTTTTTTTCGTCCCTTTTTTATATATAATGAAAATTTATATATTAAATATTGAATCTCTTTTATATTATATTATCTATATACATATAAATTATTATGTAAGAAAAAATAAAAGAGTGGTTAGCTGGCGTGAATGCTGCTAGGTAGGATAATATTTACCTTTTACATTTATTACTTAATCTTCATTCTAAAATTGATTTTAGGTCACAAAAACTTTGTGGTGATTAAATGCATCAAATGGATAGTTTTGACCAATACAGTACTTCTATTGGTATTTATTCACTATTGTTCCCTTTAGGGAACACCTAAAGAATATCCATTAGACGAGAGCTCTTCTACTTGGTACTGTCAGATCACTGGACAACTTTCATACAATTGCATCAATAGTTATTTCTATCTATATACATTATTTTGTTCGTTTTTGTGGGTTTGGAAGTGTCATAGAATCCACTTTATGCTTTGGGTAAAGGTCTACTTTGTCGCCCCATTAAAGGTGTTCCGGCCCATGATCAGTGAAAGTAATTTATACCTAGAATTTTGTCAAAAAAGCCTTTCTTTATACCTTAATTTCACATTAAAATATAATACGTACAAAAATTAAAAAAACATTACTTTCCGTTGCAAGTCCGTTTTGGACGTTCTATGTATTATTGGAAAGCTCTCAACAAATACTTTCTACACACACCAAAATCACAAAGTTTTGTGCAATATTCAGTAATGAGAAATATATTATTTGAAACAATTGAATTTCATAAAATTTTAGAGACTTCATTTGCAAATCGAACTTTTTGTATTTTAAAGCATTTTAAAAAAAAAATCAGAAATTCAAGATATGCAAATCTTGAATTTACTCAAGTTTTGCTCAAATCCTAATTCAAGGGGTGAAATTTACAATTTCAAGCCACCAAATTAGTTCATTTTTTAAGGACTTAATTGCCCTCTAAGTTTTTATACATTTTTTACTGCTCGCTTATTCTTTCACTCTCATTTCCTATGTAGTTAGTTCTTCATTCTTCTTGCGAGCTTCTTCACCGCAAATTTCTTTTTCATATTTCTTACCCAAACTATTTTTTCGTCTTCAAATTAGAAATCCAAATCATAAGCTATTTATTCGTCTATCCTTATTTTCAAATAGTCCTAACATATTTAGACATTTAAAATCATAAATTATTTATTTATATTATCTATTCATAACTCAAAGTTTTAAGATTTAGGGACAGAAAATAAATATACCTATAATAAAAATATTTACAAATCAAATAATTGAGTTAATACTGATTTACAGTACCCAATAAAGAAATCTATTTATAAATACAAATCATTACAAAATTTATTTATACTCTCCAAGATTTATGATAACTTGCCATAAATAAATTTTGTGAATTTCACACCATAAATACTTCCAAATAGTTTGTTAATATTTCACCATTAGAAAGGCATGAGAAACAAAATAACAGAGAATAAATTACTAACCTGACTCTGACACCACTGAAATATTTAAACACTAAATATGGTATCTTCATGAAGCATTAAATAATACTAATATGAGAGAATTTGTCGATTATACTCTCCAGGATCATGACGAATTTGTTCCACTATTATAATTAGCAGCGAATCAAAGTCTAATTAATTATTATAGACTAATGGTCACAAATAAGTGTCTTGTAATGTGTATTTGGTTTCATTGAAGTTGTAACTGAGACAAAAGGGAGAATCCTGTAAAAGTTAAAGAGATTCTCTTTTGGAAAACTGAATTTATGTTCTTTTAAGAGTTCTGGGAAGTTATTTGACTTCTCATACTAAAAATAACTATTTATAGGATGGATTAGGTCAGCTTATCCTATGTTAGGTGACCCAACTCCGAAATATCCAATAGTGTAGATGCTCTGATAATCTAATATATTACTATTTTGATGAATGATTTAAATTGCTTTGAGTAATAAGCCTTGCGCGTTTAGAAATGTGATCTTCTTAACCTTTCGATGGTTATACCCTAAATTATTGGGGTGTGACAGGGTACAAGTGATGGTTAGGAGATCTCCTACCATGTATAAAGTTTATTTGCACAGATTTATGAGAACTTGTCAGGGAATAGAAACATGAATGTTTATCAAGTGTGTATCTCATATCTTAGTCTATTTTGGATGTTTGTAAATCTTATATGGGTTTCTAAGTAAAGTTTTTGAGAGTTGTACTCTCGGAGACTATTTTAACCTGTTTTATGGTTTTTAGATGCTCTAATTTCATTGCGGAGAATGAATATAATATTATACTTCGAAGATCCTTCCTCGCATACACACACAGCTGCACATATATACACAGATTTATATACATAAAACCACACATACAGTACATACCAAAGCAAGTAGACGCACAAGTTGCACACATATAAACACATCTGGACACATAAAAATACACACACACAAATGCACGCATACACGCACAGTTGCACACACAAGACTCTTTACCCACAATTATACACATATACTCACAGTTACGCAAATACATACACTATATGCAGCAAGAAAGATGTACATACACACACAATTACGTATATAAATGCATACACTTACACCCACAAAACTTTCGGTTGAAAAAATGAATAAATGAAGAGGGCATGATTGTGATTTGATGACACTACAAGGTCAAAATTGGTATCAAAATTTTTTTTTGTTTCCCTTTCCCCCATTTTCCCCCAAATTGAGAGGGGAAAAAAATTGAGTATTTGATCCTTCTAATTCTCTCCCCTTTGGAAACTTTCCAAAACAAACAAGGGAGAGTATTTTCTAATCCCGCACCATACCTCCCTTTCCACCCATTTTCCTAAATCCAAACAAGATGTAAAAATACATATACATGAACTCAAAACTCCTTTACACACTAATCTGTAAAACTAAATCAACTATATAATGTGATAACATCATTGCTAGTTGGTTCTATAACTATTTGGCCTATAGGCCTATTCTAATATTCTCATAATACTCTTACAATTTTGAGAGTCTTCGTCACAATCGAGTAAAATTAAATCGTCATCTTCATCAAGATACTAAGTTTTAAAAGTATTGGCATTTTAGCTTTAACATTTTCACTACTTCATGCACCAATCCCATCATTCTTCGAGAAAGAGAGAGCTCAAACTTCTAAACAATCATCGATCAAAACATCATTTGTTAGAAAAGAACGAATCATCTGCAACATAACGCTTCAAAGTTATCTTCCAGAGTTCGAGACACTTCCTCATGTGAGGCCTACTTTTTATCTCATGAGACAGCCACACAGCCAGAGAGAAGAACTTTTCCTTCCACAGATGTTTTAGACAAGAGTGCAAAGACATGGTTGAATGGTAGGTTTTTGAGAGAATTTCCTCGACATGCATCCTGGGAGTGTGTATAATAAAACATATAACATCATAACATTAAGAACACTGATTCATGATTGGTTCTATAACGATTTGGACTACTGTCTTACCCACTGATCTCATAGTACTCGCACACTTCTCCAAGTCGTCATCACAAGCAAGTAAAATAAAATCATTATCTTCATCTAGATACTTAGCTTTAAAATTATCAGCTGGTAGCTTTAATCTCTTTGTGACTTCCTCGACTAAGTCCATCATTTTCGATGAATGAGAGAGCTGAAACTTTATCATATCCACTCCATATGTTGCCTTTACAGTCATGGAGCTTTTATATTGAGTTGTCTTTTGTGGTAGAGGGTGGGCAGTTGAACCAGTGTCTTTGTTTTGAGTCGAGAAAGAATGTGGTTGGTCCCTCCAACAATCTTCAGCATTATGTCCCTTGGCATCCACAACACATCTACATAAAGGATGGGGATGTTGAACCTTCTCTCTCTTATAGGATGGCCACCTTAAGATGTTATTCTTTCTACAAATGCGCTTAAATGTAGATCGACTAACTGCAAGGATAAGTCCATGAAAGCAACTAGTAAGCTATAAAAGGAATATCTTAAATTACCCATACGCAGATTCATGAATAACTATTTTTCTATGATCTGAGGATTACCACCAAAAAATTTTGCAACATCTTCAAGTTTCTTTCCAGCATGTTGTTCAATGTCCTCACGAGTGATTTCATGCCCCCATCTGGATGTCTTTATTGTGCCTTCCTTCTCAGCTGGAGCAACAACAAAATCAATCTGCTTCATGCTATGAATTTCCAGTCCACTCTGTACCGCGTTAACATCTACTTGTAAACTTTGGTTAGGTGGATCCAGCCCCACCTCTACTCCATTTTGGGGCAATTCTTTTCCAGGTGGTAATTTAGCAAGGCCTTCCTTTGGACATCCAGCACTTGCATTAGTTATGGAATCAGCTTTTAGTGCTGATTGCAGAAGCGAGGAGTCAAGCCGACCTTCATTTGGTGAAACCCCTTGTCTAGGTGGAGACCTAGTACTTTGGCATAATTTAAAAGGATCTAATTTATCATCTGCAGAGGCACTAACAACTTCAACAGAATATTCCTTCTCCGGTTCCTGGTCACTGGCTGTTCCGATATCTCGGAGATAATTCTTCATTGTAGCTAGATGCGAGTCCAAAGAGGTCTGCAGTTCTCTACAATCTGTCTCATTAGAGTGCAGAAACATGTTTAATACTAAAACACGGTGTCTAGTGTAAGAACTTTTCTAACATAAAGCAAAACAAATAGTTAACCTCCTGTGATCTTAGAGCAAGGGTGTTCAATTATTCATTAGTGCCTCAATTGTTATGTCTTTGCAGAAACATAAGGATGAAAAAGCCCTGCCAACAACTCTTTTCCCTCTCAATGAGTATTATCTCTCATTTATCATGCATGATCCGTTCTTAATAATGTTGAAGACAAATTCCTTAAACCTGCCTCAGCGTTAGGGTTCCAGGTATGTGCCAAAGGTAGCTCATGTACATTATATACCACTTCAGATTCTCTACATTCTGTCTTACTGGTGGGCAGAAAAAACTCTTATATTTAAAATGCAGAATCCAGTGTAAGAACTTTACAAAAAGAATTGCAAAATAAACAGTGAACCTCACATGCATGTAGAGCAAGGTGCATTCAATCATTCATTTCTGCTCAACTTTGTTATTTTTTTGCCAGAATATGAACTAGGGATAAAACACCCTGCAACAACTCTATGCCTTTCCACTGAGTAGTATTTTTCATTTAGCATGCATGCCGAAAGTAGTTCGTGGATATTACATACCAGTTCTGATAAGTCCTAATTTCATGAATGCATGGGTTTCTGCTTCAAAAACATATACTTCCAGAACGTTTTCAAGGAAGGGATTCTTATAAACTGAAATGTCATAAAGATTTCAGTCCAAAATGGGCACAAGAAAAGGAAAGAGACACTGCAATGACACACAGTTCACATGTTTTGACAAAGAGAAGACCATGTGATATATAGAGAGGTAGGAATTGCTTTGGTAGGAATATTATTTAATAGGAGGTAAAAGATTGCGACATTGTCCCTTTCCTCAGCAACACTTTTGAATACTAAGTCTCTTTCCAATTTCTTTTATGATGAACGAAGCATACTTAATGCTCAGCTGAGAGCTTAATGATACTTCAAATGCTTAGCTGATTATATAATTCCTCTGAAAGGAAAGACACTAATGAATAACAAAAAAATTGATACCCATACATAAGAGAAAGACCTTGACAAAAAATCTATTCACAACTAAAGAAGGCCAAATGATGATCATAAAATCATATAAGCTTCTAGTAAACCATTCATTGCTGATGACACAAGTTAGTTTCTCGTAGCAGAATGAATGCAAACAACAAGTGAAAGGAAAATAATGCATTGTCTATGGCTGTTGCGAAAAAGATAATATGTCATCTTACTGACAAACCTAAAAATCTTTCATTTTATTGACCTCCATAGCAGTCAATGATGAACGCTAACTAAGCACAGGGTTTAATTGACATAGTTGCTAGCCCTGCCAATGATATGGATAGCATAGTCAGCATTCGTCATTCATTCTAACTTAAGTTAAATGACATAAAGCTGTTGATATATGTCCATAAGTTAAAACCTAAATATCTGTTATTCGATCAATTAACCGGAAGAGTAATTAGATCCACTAGGACTATCAAGGTCACATATGACAATAGAAGTGTATCCAAAATCTTCAAACTCACTGCAAGATTGATTCTATGAAATGCTCACTAATCAAGCAGAAAAACATCAATCTCCAGTAGCAAAAGTTTGAAATGCTCCATGTTGAATGACAGGTACCACAAAGCGTGAAGTCCACATATAAGAAGGATGGCATGCAAAAATATAATGAATTACCGAGTTATTAATCACTGATATATGAGCTTGTTGCAACACTTATTACTTTTTACAACAAAAGTAAAAAGCATACTGGGTTTGTAAATCGTAACCCCCAAAAAAGAAACATACTGGGTCCAAGCTTTCACCCTTCCCATCAAAACAAATTCACAACTTTAACCAGCCAACAAACTGCTCAATTCTTCCGTTTTGCTTTCTGGAATTTATCCCGAGATAGGAACAATGTCTACAAGAACCTTTGATTTACGTTGGTCTTAACAATACATATGATCCTAATTATAACCTAACAAGAGGAGAAAAGGTTTGGTGAAGGAAGTTAGGTGAAAATGAAACAAATGTTAAGGTAACACATTTAAGAGAGGAGGGAAAGGTAGAAACATCATCAAAGAATCTACTGGGAACATGTTTACCAGCCAATTGTGATGACGCAGAATCTCTTATCGGCACTCCAGCGGGCAGAGGATTGAACAATGGCATCAAATCATCAAAATTAAGTTTGTGTTGCGCGACAACAGTCTCCAGAGCCCTTGAATAAGAAAAAATAAGTTAATAGAAGAATAAAAGGTTAGCTTCATCGCAACATATGCATCAAGGAATCAGAAGGGTCCAACCATGGTAAGTTTTTATTTTCAAATTTATGGCCTATAAAAATTAAGAATTGCAAGGATAGTCTTAGACTTTATTAACTCCTAAACCAGAGACAAATTGATCACAGGATAATTGAGTTCTTTCTAACGAATTTGAAATCATCCCTAAACTTCTGTAAGCTAACATCCAGAGTCCTTCTCAACCAATCTTTCTGTAACATGCAAATTATGGATTTTAAAATCCTCATTGACATAAAGTATCCCCTCAACACATTCTTGAAACGAAACAGGGTAAAATGTAAAACCCCTTGTGATTCTCAGCTTCAAAAAACCAACTCTCGAAAGAAAAAAGCAATTTCCAAGGTGCGCTCATTTCAAGTAGACTAGAACAAGCGCAAGTCCACATATGACATATGCAAATGCAAATGCAAACTAAATCATGTAATGCTTTAAATTGTACAAATTTAAGCTTGTATAAATGAAGTCTGAAATGCATTACCTCGATAACATTTGATATGGCCTCGAATTTTCTCTCCCGGTTAATTTCATGTCATTCAATATCTTGTAAAACCAACGAAATAATGATATTTAAGAATCCAAATGTAAAACTTTGAGATTAATATAAAGTGCAGAATTTTAGTAAAGAAAACGCACCACCAAAAGCTTGGCGGCCAGCCGGGCTGGCTCACCTTTAGACTCCTGTATAATCTTTTGCAGACACTTCGCTGCTTCTAGCTCATCATTAACCCTAATTTTCATTTCTATGTTAGTTCAAAAAGCCGAGAACGAAGGAGAAACCAAAAGTACAAACTGAAGGTTACTAACCAAAAACTATATAAAGGTGTGAAGGTTAACCTGTTTGGACCTTTTGTTGAAAATTCAAAAGGTTCACCCACGTGTAACGTAGAAGCCGACAAGGAATTAGGAAGCCGAAACAACAAATTTAAAATAGTGCTTGGGTTGCATTATTTGATAAGAAAGCAAACAAAACGAAAGTATTACGCTAATTCCAATAGCTTTTTTTTTTCTTTTCTTATATTTATGTGATTTGAAATATTTTCATATATTTATAAATCTCAAATTTTATTCTCACCCAGGAACTTCTTTATTTTTAACTAATCTTTTATTTAAAAAAATACATATTTCAATCTCATTTTAATAGTTCCTGTATTTTAGGATTTTCTACTTTTATTTTACTTCAATATCTATCCTTATTTTAATTGACTCATTACTTTCAATTTTTTATTTATATTTTTTCATTGTTCTTGACGATTTTTTATTTTTAATTACTAATATTATTTTTTAGAATTAAAACTTTTCCAATAACTTTATACTTCATTTCATGGTAATATTATATCTTTATTACAAATATTATATTTTGTTTAATATTTTTAAAACTTTTTCAGTCATTTCTCTTTTTTGTTTTCTTTTAGGTTCATTTGATTGTTGGGTGATATGGGGATCAAATTTACTTCTCCATCTTTGTGGGATCCAAATTATAGATTAAAGATCCCCAAAAATATAAGGGATTGAATAGGAAAGTTGTTGGAACAATTTAGTATCAATATTTCCCCTAAATATAGGGGATTTGAGAGTTTTGGAAAGCTATTGAAGAATGTCTTAAGAATCTCTCTTGTTCTTTAGATTAATTTCTGGGTGAGGAAGAGGTTACAAAAGCTAGGAAGAATTTTACATATTATTTGGAATAAATAAATTCTATTAATAGTCAAATTTTATTCAATTTATTGCTTAATTAGTGAAATTTGCAATTTTAAGTCACTAAATTAGTTGCTAATCTTTTAAGGACTAAACTACTCACTAAGTTTTATTTCCTTTTTTATTGCCCTTGTTATTTCATTCTCATTTTCCATGTAGTTAATTCTTCTCACACGGTGAATTTCTTTTTCATATTTCTTAATCCAAGTTTTTTTTTTTTTTTTTCTGTCTTCGAATTAGAAGCATAAATCATAAGTTATATATTCGTCCATCCTTATTTTTTTGATAGTCTATGCATATCTAGTCATCTAAAATCATAAATTATTTACTCTTGTTATTTATTAATTGTTTCTAATTAATTAAATTTAATATAAAATTGTGTAGTGCTATTGATGAATCACATATCCGTGTCAAAGTTTCAAAAACAGAGCATCAAGATAAAGGAGTATAAAATAAATACCTACAATAAATATATCTACAAATTACATAATTGACTTAATACTGTTTTATAGTTTTAAAAAAGATAATTCATTAGTAGATACAAATTTTCATAGAATTTATTTATACATCAAATGAATTCTACACCACAAGTGCTGCCAAACACACTAGGAGAGAGAAATTTGTCTGCAATTCTTTTAAAATAGAGTTTTATGGAGGAAAAAGTAAGATTAATGATTAAATGTCTTGATTACTTAGTTCATTTATATGGTATAATTATATCACTACCATAATAATAATTAAAAATTGTACTTAAGTAATTTTTTATTTAAAATGATTTTTTTTTTTATTTCTCTTTTTTAATCTAAATAAAGAATAATAAATTTCTTTTCTTTTGCTTTTCATTTTTTTTCAATCCAAAGAAATGAATGATTTCTCTTTCATTTCGTTTGTTGTTTTCCCAACTACCATACATGCTTTTTCTTTCCTTTGCGCAATCCAAGTATTGGATTCATTTTTCTAATTCTCATTCGGAATTTTACAAAATGAAATGAAAGTTTAATGAATGAAATATTTTAATATTTCCAATACTTTACATAATTTTAATTATTGTTTTGGGAGGAAACATAATTTTGATTCTCACTTGGTTTCTTTTTCTTCTATCTTACGTTAATTATATGGGTAAATTTTACACTAAGTCCCTATTGTTTACATGTTTTTTTAATGTAGTCCTTAATATTTTAAAAGATTCATAGTAATCCTTAATATTTATAAAAGTTATTCAAAATGGTCCATATTATTCAAACTTAGTGAATTTGGTCCTTATTATTTTTTTAAAAATTTAATTTAGTCCCTATTGTTTCTTAAAAAAAAAATTCAATTTAGTTCTTGTACATGACCCCTATTTGAGGATTAAAATACATTTTATAGAAAACAATAGAAACTAAATTGACTAGTTTTGAACAATAAAACTATTTTAAATCACTTTTAAAAATTATGGACTAATATAATTTTTTAAAATTATTAAAGATCAACTTAAAAAAAGTATAAACAATAGAGGCTAAGTGTGGAATTTACCCTGAAGCTTGACAAGTCAAAAGATTAAATATTTCTCTCAAGAATCCAAATAATGTAAAGGCTTCACAAGTCAAAAGATTTAGACCAGGGGGTCAAGTATTGAAAGCTAACCATTTTGGACCTTTTTGTTGGAAGTTCAAAAAGGTTGATGCAATATAGATTAAATATTTTCAGAATTCTCAAGAGGTGTTATATCTTATAAACAAAACAGATTTAACTTCTCAATAATTTTATTTTTTATAATTTTACGTAATATTTATCTGAATTAATACCACGTTATACTACAGCCATCATCATCAGAATTCTAAGTTTTACTACAGTTATCATCATCAGAATTCTGTTGACTTCTCTTTGTCAACACGCACGCTTTTTTCGCGGTGGCAACTAATTTATCAATTCCTTCGAGGTAGACATTATGCTTCTAAGGTCCATCGCCATGCCATATCCATTGTGCATTAAGAATTAAGTAAAATAATTAGATAGTGATCTATTATAATTAAAAATTTTATATTTAAATTATTATTTCGACCTTTACTATACTTTTAAAAAAAATCAAAATAATACTATGAGAAAGAACAACAAACTTGATATAAATATGATATATTAGTATAATTGATAGTAAAACAACCTATCTATAGTCAACGATTAAAAAAAAAGAAGAGAGAATCTGTAGTGATGTAATCATACGATGAGTTTATACTTTTTTTTGTCATGTTAGCAAAGTAATTCATTCTGAAATCAATTGACCATTGGTAGCGATTGTTCGACTACATGGGCGGATGATCGGCATAATTGACAATCATTCTAGTACCGACAAAAAAAAAAAAAAAAAACGACTAGCATTCTAGTATAGGTTTCGAACGATTGACCATCTATGTCAATGGATCCCCACCCCCTCTTGTTTGGTACTTTGTTTTTCATTACAATCAATTCATCTTTTTGCTGCATGTTTAATTGATATTACTTCATTCAACTTGTTTCTTATATATAAAATCATCTTTCCACTCAAAATGAACCCTTGACATTTTATACCTAGATAATGTTTTTGGGATTAGGATCACATAATAATATTAGAACGTTATTAAAAAAATTAATAATGGTGAAGGATTATGCAATTATTTGATATTTTTTTATCTGTAGTTATTTGATCTTCACACTCAATAATTTGAATCATTTCATTATAAATCTATTATAACTTTAGGTTTTCCTTTTGATTCCTTTGCAAAGAGGTAACAAGGAAAACAAAACATCTTTTATCATAATTTCACTACTCAAGTACAAAATTTACAAATTACAAGTACCATAAACAGACCATGGTAGAACTAGATTTTATGTATATATGTTACATATATATACATGCTACAAACTATATAGTAGGGATGAATAGAAATAATATGTATCTACTAAATGAAAGCTGAAATAGAAAATTAGTTGTGAATATTATGTAGTAAGCCCAGACTGAAGGAATTAGTTTTTATCTTTTCTTTTCTTGTTAGGAGACGAGAACAAAAGCATCTCATAGATTCTCGTGAGATAGCGGATAGAGTGAATTAATAAAGATGGGTCATGTTTCAAGAGTCAGGGTTGTGATTGGTTAACTATTAGTTAAAGATAATGACAGCGTATTTTTAATTCCTTTTCTTTATTTCTTGAGTAAGCCCAAATATCTTGATTAATTGGAGCAAAAGCCAAAGGCAAAATTGGGCCAAAGTCAGCATGTACATAGATTAAGAATATCTTCAGTCAACTTTAGGGGGACCCATACAGAATTGTCTTCAGTAGATCAAAAGAATTTTTTGAAGGCTTGTTGGGCCCGGTCCCGCTGAGGTTGATAAATGAATGAGGAGATATATAGATAAAGAGAATGTATCTAACAATAAGGTTCATGTAAGTAGATTCATAGACAAACATGAATACCTATACCTGAATATCTAATATTGAATGTTAATGACAAATACATTTTAATATAATGTTATAACAAAAGATTTTTTACTTTTTTAGCATTATAAATCAAGATCGCGTGTACAAACTTACTGAGTTCCTACAAATGAATTTAATAGTAAAATAATGTGGAAGAGGATACAAACAATTGACATCCCTAAGAATGCTATCAATCTTTCAATTAGGATGGTCCATACAGTTGATTGAATCAACAACTTCTTTGCAATCCGATTTAATAACAAACAAGTTGAACCCATGATCTTGGTAAGATGGCAGACTTCTTTATAAGCCAAGGCTTCCACATGGATTGCAAACTCACAGAGACACTGCTTAACCATATCCCTTATGAGTGAGCCAAACTGGTTTCTCCATAACACAGCAAGTCCAACAGGTTTACTACAGTCCAAAAAAGAAGCATCATAATTCAATTTAACATATCTAGGGGCAAGCACAATCTAGGAGGTAGGCACAGCTTGTGAAGGCACTCTCCAATGCTAGGAATCATGTTGAAGGGGTAAAATTTTGGCTGATCTTTGCTCTTGTGCTTGGCGGAGAGAAGTGGAGATTGCTTGAGAAGGGTCAGGAGGCTTGTTTTCAAATTTGTACTTATTCTTGCCATTCTAAATGTTCCAACAGATAAATGCAATTAAGGAGCTATCATCATTATAATGAGCAGAGGTCTTCTTGCAAGATTGGAAAGTGTCCCAAAGCCATGTATCAAACTTGTTCATAGAGGAATCATTAGTAACAATTTGTAACAGAGAACCAAAACAACATAAATGACTCAAAGTAGATAACAACAGAATGTGTTCAGTAGTCTCGATGTCCTAGTGGCGAACTAAACAAAAAGAGGAAGAAGGGGAATAATGTCAAGAAAAAAGATTTGCATTTGAAGAAAGTGCATTGTTATAGGCCTTCCAAAGGAAACATTTAATTTTTGGGGTATCTTACATCCCTAGATTGCTTTCCATAGCGGCTTGGGAGAGATATGAGATGAACTAGCTCTAGTATGAGAACCCTTGTTAATGATTTTCAGAGCACTACAGTAACCATTTTTAACATAATAGCAACTCTCAACATAGAAAGGCCAAATGAGTCTATCCTCAGTAGGTTGATAGGGGAGGGAAATGCTCAAAATGTTTCTGGCAATGTCATTAGGAAAGAGGCATTAATTAACTTTTCATTCTGACAACGGACATCATCCATAATTAGATCCTTCACTTGAGTCAAAAGCAATAAGATGGATTGTGGATGTGAGCAAGGTCAAGGATCAAATGATCATTCCAGATATTAACACTAGCGCCATCACCAATGTTCCAAACAGCATTTTGACAAGATCTCTTCCCGCAATCAAGCTAGACCAACTCTAGGAAGCTCTATGAGGTTTTGAGGCATGCTAGAAGCTCGAGTAGGGATGATAGATGCTTTAAAGATGTGAGCAACAAGGGAGTCAAGGGATTTGAGAAGCCTCCAAAATTTGTTAGCAATGAAAGCTAAGTTCATAGCTTCAAAATCTCTAAATCCAATCCCTCCATCAGAGTTCCTCAGAGAGATGGTATTTCAGTTAACCTTTTGGATCCTTTTTTTCCATTTGAACTGCATCAGAATTAGGCAACGGATGAGCATAGTTTTTTATTGAAAGATCTTAAAAATTTGAAGATGGACATCACATACTACGAGTTGACCTGGAGAACAGATTTGATTAACACCTCTTTACCCCCAAGAGAGAAGATTTTATTTCTACCCTCAATTTTCACTTGGCTTTTTTCAATGATCCAATTGAAAGGTTGACATTGGAGTCTCCCCAAATGGATAGGAATCCCAAGGTATTTCCCAATGTTTGAGTAGTAGGAAATGCGAAGAAAAGCGTAGATATAGTCTCTGATATGATTAGGTGTACAGAAATTAACGTAAATTGGGAACTTGTTCAGGTTGATACTTTGCCCATTGGCAAAGTAGTAGTGGTATAGGGCTTCTTTAAGGGCAAATACCTCCTTATTGCTAACCCGAACAAAGAATAAAGAATCATCTGTGAAGAGAATATGGGTAAGCGGATGACAAGATCGGGATAATTTAATGCCTTGGAGAGACCCTCTCCCTACTTGAAAGTTGATAGGCTAGAAATATCTTCTGTGTGAAAGGCAAAGAGAACTAGAGATAAGGGGCCTTTTGTATGGTAAAGAATGGAAGCGATTCACT
This sequence comes from Ehretia macrophylla, assembly GCA_037974665.1. Lineage (NCBI taxonomy): Eukaryota > Viridiplantae > Streptophyta > Magnoliopsida > Boraginales > Ehretiaceae > Ehretia > Ehretia macrophylla. The sequence continues at coordinate 54,205,439 of CM075780.1, read as the reverse complement.
ATTAAAGACAATGCAGTAAGATACCATTTTTGTTAGACCTAAGGTGTCATATCAAGAGTATTTATAAGGTTTTGATGATAATAATCTATTCATGTGTATATAAAATTTGTGGTATAATGTGCTTAAATTGTATAATAATAACAAATGTAGGAAAATTGAATATATCAAGTGTGTTTGTGTTAATATATTTTTATGAAAGAAAAAGAGAATCTTGCATGAAAGAAGATGAGGTGATTGATCAAATGAAGAGATAGAAGATTGACAAGATGCAAAGTATTTATGCCAATTGAAGAATTGGAGAAGCCAAAGAAGCATACCACAAGCATGAAGAATGCAAAGATGCATACCACAAGTATGAAGAAATGAAGTTTTGAAGAGTTGAAAAAGTGATGACCATATTTCATGATTCAAGACTTGAAGGTATGAACATAAAGTAGTGCCATAAGGATGGAGACGCGGTGATATAAGGAGTAGTAGCTTAAAAATATTGTTTGCCTTAGTTTTGCATTTATATTATTCAAACTCTTGGAAATCTTTCGAAAATGGTTTTGAAAATTTTTTAAAATATTGAATGGGCTAAAACAACTTTTGAAGTAGTGCTCTTAAAAGGTTTAAATGGTTTATCTTCAAAATATTAAATTTTCGTTGAAAACTTATTTTAAACTCTTGAATTGCAAAATTCGATTTTAATATTTTCTCGAGATTTTAAAAAATGTTTTGAGATATTATAGAAGTTGATAATGGGTTGAAAACTCTTTTGAATAAGTGTTCTTAAAAGGTTTAAACTTTATATTTGTGACATCCTGAATTTGACCCTTATGTGCAATTATGTGTTTACTTGACTTTTATGTGCAAACAACGTCTCTATTTGATTTTTATGTACAAAACTTATGTGTTTATTTAATTTAGTTATAATATGTTCAAATATATGATTTACATATGCTTACTAGTTCGAAAATGCATTTAGAATCCGATTTAAGTGCTAATTATTGTCTTTTCGTCTTCTTTGACCACGTAGGAATTAAATTGCATGTGCTAGTTAAAAATCAAGTCTAAATTAATATTTTATCACCTTAGACATTATTAGAGTATTAGAATTAAAATTAGAAGCGAAATAGGAGGGTAACTTAGTCATTTGGGCTTTTAAATTGCATTTGACCTTAAGGTTGACCTTTTGGCTTTACTACTTAAGCAAAAAATCATTAAAAAGCACAAAATCAGCCATTTTCTTCTTTCTTTCAGCCGTGCCCTAGCAAGCTAAATGAATAGTGATTTTTGTGCAATTTTAGCTAAAAGAAGGTGTTAGGAGTAGAACCAAGGGCCAAACCAAATATTTTTGGACTCATCTCGACGTCAACTACCTTTTTACAGATTCCTTTCCCATTTAGTTTGCAATAAAAGTGAGGGGCTTTTTCTAACCAAGCTTTCAAAGTTCATTATTTATGTCTTATATTGCTAGAACTACTTAAGATTCTTGCTAATTAGGCCTTAGAGAATATATTGCTTGGTTATTAGCTTGTGTAGAACATATTTTGTTGTAGTTGGAATATTTGAGTTGTTTGATGAGTTATATGCCTATATTTGAGTGTAATCTTGCTTCCTAGCATAAATATGATGTTCTTACATGTTAATATATCATCCTAGTATAGAAAAATAGATTGATAATGCAAAAAGGGGGAAAATTTGGGGTGTCTATATGGGCTGAAATTTCTGGTGCCGGCAGTGGGATTGCTGGTGATAGGTGGCGGTTTTGGTGGCCTTATGGGGTTGCCTTCGTGGTGTGTTAATTTCTTGATAAGTTGGTTTTATGCTAGGTGAAGATTGAAGTAGGAAATGATAGCTTTATTGCGTTTATATTGCTTGGAATTGAGTAGTTTGTTGATTCAATTTCTTTAGTTGGTAATTTAACTTCTTTAATTGTTGAATGTGTTATTAAGCCTTGTAATGAAGTTAATGTGGTTGGATTTGATGAAGAGGATGTATACATGTTAAATGCGGTTCATGTGCTTAGCTACTTTGTTGATAGCTTGTCAAATGAATATGATATGCAAATATGTGCATGGAAAAGAACCTACTTTGTTATTTTCCCCTACTAGTCATGAATGCGTGAATGTGATGCATTATATGTGTATGTGATGTGATGCGATGCGTAAGGTTGTAATCTTTTAGCGCGACATGGTAGTGTCGAGAATCCCGGGCAGCATCGGGCTTGCTAGTCTAGTTCGGCTACCATGTTCCAATTCCCTCACTTTCATGGATGAAGTTTTCCATGGGGTGATGGGTCGTAAAATTTTGTGGGCGTATAGGAGAAGAGTTCGTGTTTGGTGCCCTGGAAACGGCAACAACAGAACAAGCGTATCCTTACTATGTAATTATTTACATTCTCGTACAATTGTAACTATTGTATATTATTGCTCATGTCATGCTTTCAAAATGAGTGTGCGAAATCTAAAATGCTTTTCAAAACCTTTCCTTATTACCCTTTCACTGAGTTGGTGGAAACCCATCCCGTTTGCTAGCATTTCAGGTGAGTTTGATGTGGTATATATGAAGTATGTGCCCAATAAACCTGTGGTTGATCCTGTTGTTGAGCCCAAGGCTTAGTTGGCTTGTCTTGTTGATGTTATGACCTTGAACTTGTTGTAATTATGCTTATGGAGTCTTGTCAACTTTATGTTTTATATGTTAAGTTAAGATGTTACTTTTAATGTAATATGTTTGTAATAAATTTCATAAGTCTCTTTTGTATTGTATAGGTAGATAGGCTTACGTATTTCATTATGAGGCTTGTATTCTTATGATTATGGTATTGTGGTTGTCACGGACGGCTTATCCTTAGATGTATGATTAGAGGCTCGTAGTTGTGGATTTGGCTTATCTGTGGTTTGATTGGATGTTTGGGTTGTTTGTTGCCATATGAACTGTTTGTGTAGGTTAAGTTTATGTGTTTTGGGTCATATTATAGTCGTTACCATGCTAAAATTCTGTGACGTCCTGACTTGATTTTAGGTGGGGTCAAGTTGGGGCGTGACATTGAGTGAAAGTTCATAGGCTGAGATAGGATCTTCGGACTATCGGGTGGAAGTCTTAATGTGAATATGTTTTGAAAAAATGTGTGCATACCCTTATGTGCTAAGTCAACTACTTGGGGTCAACGTGCTTTATGTGAACAACATGCTTATGTACTCAATGTGCTTTATGTGACCAATGTGTGTTATGTGATCAACTTGCTTTATGTGAAGTTTGTTGCTTATGTGACTTTAATTGCATATAATTTGCTTACGTGATATAACTTGTTTATGTGTTTTATGTTCTCAACGTGCTTATGTGAACAATGTTCTTTACGTGATTAATGTGCTTTATATGAAGTTGCTTCTTATTTGCTATTAACTGCTTATAACTGTTTGGTGAATAGGGGGAACAGGCAGGGGAGAATGCACAAGCAGGGCAGAATGCATAGTCTGGGCAGGCTCCGATACGTGATCCAATGTTGGGAGAAATTGAAGCTACTATGGCCAGAATGGCCTAGGTTTTAGAGAAGCAGAGTAAACAGCTCCAACAGAATTAGAATATTCAAGGCAATCATCAGAACAACTTGGGTAATAATAAGGGCCACCAGGGCAATCAGGGCGGAAACGGAGACAATGGGGGCAATGGTGATAACGGAGATAATGCTTTGCATGGGTTTCTCAGGTATTATCCATTGAGATTCATGGGCACACCGGATGATGAGAAGACGGAGGAATAGTTAGAAAGGATTCAGAACATCTATGATGCACTTGCCTATACAGATGATTAGAAAATTTTATTTGCAGTCTTCTTGTTAGAAGGGTATGCCAGGCAGTGGTGAAGGACCGTTAGACTCCAGTGGGAGCAACAACAGACCCCGTACCTATGGCAAAACTTTGTGAGAGCCTTCAGAAGCAATTACATACCGAAGATTGTACGAGAGAGACGAGATATGAAATTTATGTCTCTCAGTCAGGGCTTTATGTCATGGCACAGTATGATGCACGGTTCAACAAGCTGTCACATTATGCACCTGTAGTAGTGCAAGAGGTTAGCCAGAGGATCCATAGGTTCATTAGAGAGTTGAGGCCAGATATTTAGGATTTCATGGCACCCTTAGAGCTCTCCACTTACAGTCAGACCCTCAATGCAGCTTTTTGGATTGAGAAAAGAAAGAGGGAAGCATGAGCCAGTTCGAGTTAGCCTAGTAAGAGGCCGCATTTGTCGCAAGACCAGCCGAGGGTTTTTTAGGTCCAGTCTTAGCAGAGCCAGAGTCAGCAGCTACCTTTTCCGTCCCAGGGCCAGCAGTGGTACTAGATTCAGATGGATGACCAACAACAATCCTTTCAACCTTTGATACCGTTAGAGCATATTCAGAGTCAGCCAGAGGGCCAGTATAGGAAGAGATTTGTGAGGTCTGAGCTAGTGCAGACTTAGGTTCAGAGTCAGGGTAGGCCAGCTGCTACGAGATATCAACAGAGTGACCCAGTTGCTTCTACAACTTAGAGCTTTGCAGGAGGCAGTGCTACTGTTAATGTTCCACTTTGTGCCTTTTGCAACAAGAAGGGCCATAGAGAGGCCAACTATTGGAAGAAATTAGGGAGATGCACTGGTTGTGGTAGCGACCAGCATAGAGAAAATGATTGTCCTAGATGGCAGAAAGTTCATGCACAAACTCCGGGCAGAGGCAACCAAAGTAAATCTACAGATAATGCTTCTACTCAGCCACGTGTTCAGAGCAGAACATATGCCATTGACTTGCAGTCTCATGAAAAAACTAAGAATTGCGAGGGCACAATTGTTTTATGGGGAGAGAATGTGAGGCCCCTAATTTGACCTTTATGTGCAATTATGTGTTTACTTGACTTTTATGTGCAAACAACATGTCTACTTGACTTTTTTGTGCAAAACTTATGTGTTACTTAATTTAGTACCTAATATGTTCAAATATATGATTTACATATGCTTACTAGTTCGAAAATGCATTTAGAATCCGATTTAAGTGCTAATTGTTGTCTTTTCCCCTTCCTTGACCACGTAAAAATTAAATTGCATATGCTAGTTAAAAATCAAGTCTAAATTAATCTTTTATCACCTTAGACATTATTAGAGTGTTAGAATTAAAATTAGAAGCGAAATAGGAGGGTAACTTACTCATTTGGGCTTTTAAATTGCATTTGACCTTACCTTTGACCTTTTGACTTTACTATTTAAGCAAAATATCATAAAAGAACACAAAATCAGCCATTTTCTTCTTCCTTTCAACTGTGCCCTAGCAAGCTAAATGAATAGTGATTTTTGTGCAATTTTAGCTAAAAGAAGGTGTTAGGAGTAGAATCAAGGGCCAAACCAAACGTTTTCGGACTCACCTCAACATCTACTACCTTCCTACCAATTCCTTTTTCATTTATTTTGCAAAAAAGGTGAAAGGATTTTTCCAACCAAGCTTTTAAAGTTGAATCATATTCATTGTTTATGCCTTATATTGCTAGAACTACTCTAGATTCTTGCTATTTAGGCCTTAGAGAGCATATTGCTTGATTATTGGCTTGTGTAGAATATATTTTGTTGTAGTTGGAATATTTGAGTTGTTTGATGAGTTATATGCCTATATTTGAGTGTAATCTTGCTTCCTAACATAAATATGATGTTCATACATGCTAATATATCATCCTAGTATAGAAAAATAGCTTGATAATGCAAAAAGAGGCAAAATTTGAGGTGTCTATGTAGGCTGAAATTTTCGGCGCCGGCAGTGGGATTGCCAGCACTAGCTGTCTATTTTGGTGGCCTTACAGTGCTACCTTCGTGGTGTATTAATTGCTTGATAAGTTGGTTTTATGCTAGATAAAGATTGAAGTAGGAAATGATAGCGTTATTGCGTTTTATGTTGCTTGGAATTGAGTAGTTTGTTGATTCAATTTCTTTAGTTGGTAATTTAACTTCTTGAATTGTTGAATGTGTTATTAAGCCTTGTAATGAAATTAATGTGGTTTGATTATATGAAGAGGATATATACATGTTAAATGCGGTTCATGTGCTTGGATACTTTGTTGATAGCTTGTCAAATGAATATGATATACGAATATGTGCATGAAAAACAACCAACTTTGTTGTTTTCTCCTACTTGTCATGAATGCATGAATGTAATGCGAATACGATGTGTTATATGTGTATGTGATAAGATGCGTAAAGTTGCAACCTTTTAGCGATATATGGTAGTATCGAGAAACCCGAGCGATATCGGGCTTACCAGTCTAACTCAGCTACCATGGTCCAATTCCCTCACTTTTATGGACGGAGTTTTCCATGGGGTGTTGGGTCGTAGACTTTTGCGGGCGTATAGGGGAAGAGTTAATGTTTGGTGCCTAGGAAACGATAATAGTAGAACGAGCGTATCATTACTATGTGATTATTTATATTCTCGCATAATTGTAACTGTTTTATATTCTTGCTCATGTCATGCTTTAAAAATGAGTATGCGAAATCTAAAATGCTTTTCAAAATCTTTCCTTATTCCCTGCTCACTGAGTTCGTGGAAACTCACCTCATTTGTTAACATTTCAGGCAAGTCCGATGTGGTATATGTGGAGTACGTGCCCAATGAACCTGTTGTTAAGCCCAAGGCTTAGTTGGCTTGTCTTGTTGATGTTATGACCTTGAACTTTTTGTAATTATGCTTATGGAATCTTGTTAACTTTAAGTTTTATATGTTAAGTTAAGATGTTACTTTTAATGTAATAGGCTTGTAATGAATTTCATAAGTCTTTTTTTTATTGTAAATGTGGATAGGCTTAGTATTTAATTATGAGGCTTGTATTCTTATGATTATGGTGTTGTGGTTGTCACAGACAGCTTATCCTTGGATGTATAATTGGAGTCCTGTAGTTGTGGATTGGGCTTTTTTGTGGTTGTGGTTGGATGTTTGGGTTGTTTGTTGCCATATGAACTGTTTGTGTAGGTTAAGTTTATGTGTTTTGGGCCATATTATAGTCGTTACCATGTCAAAATTCTGTTGTGTCCTGACTTGGTTTTACGTGGGGTCGAGTTAGGGCGTGACAATATCTTCAAAAGACTTGATTACAAAATGGACTAAACAAATTTTTGCACAAATTTGAACATTCGGGTGACTAACTCGGGTGATTTAGTCGACCGAATGATGTCGATCAAATAAATTTCAGTAGGTGTAGGTCTACTATCGAGGGACTAACCCCGACGAGTTAATCGACCAGATGGGCATGCTATTTGAAAAACTAGCAGTTATTTGACTGTTGCAATCTTTTCTATGGATACCTACTTCACCTATTTCACAAAAACAGCTTCTCTACTCATTTTATATCATCCTATATTGAGTCTACGCATCATTTCATATCTTTAAACTCAATTAACACCAACCTTGAGTTATAATTTGCAAATCTATTGAGCATTCAAAAGATTTCATCCTTATATTTACTCATTGTAGAGTATCCATTGTATACTTAGTCTTTGAATTGTTTTACACACTTGGGCTCTAGAATAAGATTGAGATAATCCTTGTAAAGAGAGGAGTATGGAAAAATCCTATAAATGTGAGGATACAATATAAGGTGCTTGTGGATTCAAAGGATATAAGAAATAGGTAGTGAAGTCTTACCTACGTTTGAAGCGACTTTATGATCCTTTATGTGATCAAATGATTGTTGTAAGTTAATTTGTACTTCACCAATACTTGAATAAGCAATGAAGTTTCTAGTGGAGAATATGGAAAAATACTAAGGGGAAAAGACCTTAGGTGGTGGACGTAGGCTTGCCGAACCACTTGAAAATTTTGAGTTTGATTTCTTCCTCTCTACTCTCTTTACATTCATTGTCATATATATATATATATATATATTAGTCTAGATTGATTATCTTGCTCTTGTATGTGAATTTAATCATCATAATTGTTGCTTTCCATTTGTCCATACAAGTTGTTTAATAAATTTTCTCAAAGAGGTTTTTGTGAATTGTAATAAATATTAAATAGCAATACTTTTCTATAATTTTAATTCACCCTCGTCTTAAGATTATATATATATATATATATATATATATATATTCGTTTAGTTAGATTATCTTGCTCTTGAGTGTGAATTTAGTCATCATAATTGTTGCTTTCCATTTGTCCATACAAGTTGTTTAATAAATTTTCTCAAAGAGGTTTTTGTGGATTGTAATAAATATTAAATAGCAATACTTTTCTATAATCTTAATTCACCCTCGTCTTAAGATTATTTGCTACTAATAGTTTTGACACATTGCATGACTAGATTTGTCCATCTAGCATGAAAGCCAAGCTTGAAGAATAGACACTCCAGAAAGTCCCATTCAACAATATCAAAGGCCTTATTCATGCCTAATTTAATGGCAGCAGGATATTTAGAGATATTTTTGTTTTTACTTTTAAGGAAAAAGGCAATATCCTTGATAAGAATGCTAGGAATAGACTGTTTCCACTTGATTAGGTTGATAGCTAACCCATTTTTTTACTTACAAAATATCTTTTTCTAAGGACCGTTGTAGCACCATCTCTTTAATTGGGATTAGGTAACCCCTTTTATTATTTATATTAGATTTAATTTGACAAAAATAAAAACCATAAGAAGCCAAATAGAAATTAAGAAAATTGCGTCCAAGAATATTATAGCTATCCAATGTCATTATTTTCTTGAGATGAATGTATAATTCTAGAAGACATGATGAATGGAAAGTTAGATTTGAAGTTTGGATCTTTTGGTTCCCCTTTGTGCCCTAAAGAAATTGTTAAGATAATACTAAAGCGTCTTCCAAGAAAGACCAAGTCTCTAAGATGACCATTTGTGAGATAAAATCTTGGATTAATACTTGTCAGAGTCGGATGGGGGAAATTTTAATCCTTTAACTTTCAAAATGATTTTTTAGTCCCTGAATTTATATTAGTGAGAAGTCGTTAGTCATTTGGCAAATTTTCGTCCACAAACTAATTAGAAATGTGATATGCCTAGCTCGTGACTGTAATTTTGGATTAGAACGAATGATATTTTGATCAAATGTATTCTTTACTTTTCTTTTTCCATTTTTCTTTTCCACCTTCTCACTACCCCCAACCCATACCCATTTCCATCACCGTCCTTAATCATCTTTTGATGGATTTTTCTTTAAAACGCCCATCCTTTTAGACGTTGGAAAAATATCCCAATAGTATTGTGACACGTGGCGATTTGAAGCATTTTGGACTTCTGATGTAAATATTTATTGTTAATTGTATTTTGATCCTATATGAAAACAAGGACGAATTTGTCCTTTTGATGCAACGACTACCAAGGTGCTGTTGGATTTGATTTTACGTGCAGATTCCCTAGGCACAACTTCCCTAGGCTGATTTGACTTTTATTGTTTTTTTAGTTTATGTTCAAGTTATGTATAAAGCAACATAATATGTACTATACATGATATATTTTAGATTATTTGTTATAGAATGGATGTCATTTGCTATAAATATAACGTTTCACCAGTTTTAAATATACATTGATCAGTAACATTTTATTCTAGAGTATAATGTGATTTTTTATAGTTGAAGTCAATGCTAATAAACAACATTTCCTACTATTACGTATAATAACTATGTTTTCATATAATTTTGTGTACAAATGTGATTGCATTTTGTTTGCAAAAAATTGTGATTTTATTTGATTGCATTTGAAAAAGTAATTATCAATATCTATATTAGGATAACAAAATTGCATTTAATTCAATATGAAGAAGCAATTATCAATAGTTATACCAGGATAAAAGTTGTATTTTAATTTGATATGAAAAAGACAATTAATTTGAAATGAAATATAACCACTAATGTAAATGTCACAATACTATGTAATTTGAAATCTGATTATATAAATCAAAATGCATAGTCAAAAATTGAAAGGTAGAAGAAGGAAAAAAAAGCTTGCAAATAGCCAAGAAAAAAAAAGTAGCCAAAGCTTATCTTTTGTTTGTCGGGTGCAAAATCTTATTACTTGAAGTAAAAATTGGTATGTTAAATTAATCTCTTCTTGTATAAATTATTCATTTATTATTGATATAACTTGACATTTTTGCTCTAAGGAGGAAAATATTATACATGTTTTGAATACAAACACTGATATATTTCGTATGTTTGTTAATAGTGTTGATTTATTAAAGTTTAGTATCACAAAACATAAAACTTCACCATATTTTACAATGATTTTACAAGTTTTGAAATTATCTTTCTCTAGTAATTAGATGGTTATACTATTGTAATTGGGATATGTTGAGTTGTAAACCACATATATTTTCCACTAAAATAATACATGTTTTATATATTATTAACATTTGGAAAAATGAACACCGACGAGCCTATATATGAAAATATAGAATCAGACAGTGATATCATATTCCAGTATTTGATGATAATGAGGTAGAGAATTTGAAGGATTTAAGTGAAGAAGACATCCTTACTCATACGTTACAGTCCGAAAATGAAGCATATGTATTCTACAACTAATATGCTTGCGTGAACGGTTTTAGCATTAGAAGGTGTACGATAAAAAAAGACGATAGTGATCACATAGTAGTCAGATTGTTTACATGCTCTTGTACCAGTTTGCAAAGGAAGGAGTTCTTAGAGATGAAAAACAAGCAACAAGAGTATAAGGGGTTGACGAAATGTGATTGTAAAGCACAATTTTGTATCAAGTTGAATAGAGTCCGTACTTGTTAAGAGATGACCAAATTTGTGATAACTGCGGCTAACCGTAATCGTAATTGTAAAACTAATCATAATCATAACCGTAATCGTTAAGAATTCAAAAAACTACGGCTAACCATAATCATAATTGTAAAACTAAAAAAAAATAGTTTAAGTAAAAAAAATTTAAGAAAAAATAATTTAAATTTAAAGAAACCAAACATAAAAGAATATAAGCCAATGATAAAATTTGAAATAATTTATATAATAATTTTATGAGCAAAAATCAAAATCAAGAAGTTATGCAAAAAATATTCATTTCCAAGTAAAACTGACAATTCTTAAGAGTATAAGTATTGGTCTATTGAGCTTAGTCCATCTCTTTTAATTCAGCTTAGTCCATATCTTTTAAGTGTATATATATTAGAACTTTTTATTAATAATTGGGTTTCAGGTTTCAATTTTTTTTTAATGTTTAAAACCAAAACTTATCGGTTCACCTATTGGTCACCTCCTAAAAAAATAAACCCTAACAGATACTTCATTGATTTTTATTATTGGAATTTATCGGGCAGATACTCGCCAGTTTCATATTTAAACCTTAACCATTGATATCCCTATGAATTAATTCCTAGCTACGGCATCCCAATGCTCTGCTCGCATCGAAGTGTTAATGATGGTCATAGGGATCAAACTTATTCTATGAATTATGCGAGAATAAGTTCTAGTCAAACATTTGATCTATTCATACAACATGCGGATGGGTATGATGACATTGGATTCATTAGGAAAGACTTTTACAATATCTTGGATCGTGACAAACGAGCAAAAATTACCATAGGGGATGCCAATGTTGCTTTAGGATATTTGCATGGTAAAGTGGGTTCTAATCCATTTTTCTATTTTCAGTACATAGTTGACGAAAATAATTGATTAGATAAGTTATTCTGGACCAACAGGTGATCGAGGGAAGAGTTTGAAGTATTTGATGATGTTTTGATATTCGATGCCACTTACAAGACAATTCATACAAATTTTCACTTATTATTTTGGTTGGGATAAACAATTATCGAAATACATGTATTTCAGAATGAGACCATTAAATTATTTGTATGGGTGCTAAACATACTCGTCAATGCAATGAACAACAAGAGATCGATGTTTATGGAAACTAATGGAGACAAGTCAATACATGTCGCATTTGAGGAAGTGTTGTCGAACGCTCCCCATACCTTGAACAAAATTGTAAAAAGAATGTGAAGATACAGGAATTTAGTGGTTTTTTTAATGATTTCATGACCGCGGATTGTTTGGTAGCTGAATTTGAGAATGCTGGGAGGAATATAATTTCCTACCATGGTCTTGAAAATCACAATTGGATATCCCAAACGTATCATGCAAGGCATAAGTGGGTCGAGCAGTACCTTGGCGACTATTTTTTCGGGTGGGTAAAAAGTTCCCAATGTAACAAAGGGATGAATGCATTCCTTAATAAATAGTTAGGAATCAATAGAAGTTTGATAGACATTGTCAGAGACTATCATAGAGGGTTATAACATATTAGAGTCAAGGTTGTGAACGAGAAGGTGAAGACAAATCACACATCGGTAGTGTTGACAACTGAGTTGCAAGAACTCGAGAGATATGCTGCCAATATTTTCACCTGAGTGGTGTTCTTTAATGTTGTGGCATAGATTAAGATACAAGCTTTATTGTGGAACGTTGAAGTTAGGGATGATGGTTTAGGTTCTCGGACTTATCTTGTTGCTGATAGTGCGAGAGAAGGATTGTTACGTCTTGTGACATTTAATGCGGGTGACTTTGGACATCGCTTGTGATTGTTTGATGTTTGAGTCTACTGGGATACCATGCAAACACTTGATATACATGATGAAATGCAAAGGCCAAGATGAGATCCCATCAACTTACATCAATAAACGTTGGTCAACTGAGGTAAGTAAACACCTCTGCTAGAACAAGGTTTGGTAACCTTTTCCACCAATGAAGTTAAGATTGCACGCCACGGTGACCTTACATCGAAGCTACTCAAATGAATTTTTATGGGAAAAGACGAGACAAGGTTATAAAGAGGTAAAGAAAGGTATTTTAAAACTAACTGCTCATGCTAAGGGATTGTGGATGATGGAGTTGAACGAAGAAAATACCGAATCCAATTTGTCACAATCTTCCCGATTTGACGTGGAAGATCCCCAAATTGCACGACCTAAAAGAAAGATGAACTCCCAGATTAAACGAGCATTGAGGCGTTGTTTGAAATGCGAGTACATAATTCATCAATTAAATTATTTTAAGGCACATTGCACAAAAAAATATTTATTTACGAATTTTGACTAATTGTTAAAATATTATAGGAGAATTAGACGTCAAACTAACACATGTCAAAAACAATACAACCCTCGAATGTATGATACGCTTAACCCCTTTAATGGTCAAATAATTATAGTCATGAGAACCAAAATTTTTCTTTTGGAGGCAGTGCGTTTGGAAATGCTAGTGACAATGGCGTGGGCTATGGTAATGCGATTGATGGCATGGGATACGGATTCATTGGGACTAGCGTAATCGGACAAATTTTCAGCTCCTAAAATGACAACGTGTCTTTGAGTTCATCCTATCATGTTACAAATAACCATTTTCGTTTTTAGGTGTATGGCTTTATGTGGTAGGATATGTAATTTATAATACTATGTAGTTAATTTACAATAAATCATACAACTTTAATATGTGTGCTGAAATTTTGATTTTCCCTCCAAAATTTCAAGGTATTCTAGAAACAAAATTTTCAAGTTCTCGCCTTCAAATTTTTTATTTTCCTTTATTTCACTCAAACCAATCTATAAATACTTCTAAAACACAACCATTTTAGATATTTGCATTTTTATTTTCACTACTAGAGAGACAATCTAAGCAAGGTAAATATTGTTATTTAGTATATATTGTATTGTATTTCGTGCATTTTTTTTCTTTTGTCATTATATTTCTTCATAGGTTTAAACCTTCATGCATGAGTACTTTCAAATTCTTAATTTTTTGTACTATTTTGATGTATTTGAGATATGTTATATTTACACCTTCATGGGTTTACAATATTTGATGTATTAGAGGTATTTTTTTTTGTAGCTCATGCATATTTTACTATATTTCAATTATGTTTTATAGAATTACAGCATATTTTTTTTGTGAGAGATGATTTTCTTGATTTTCTCATTATATTTGTTTATGAATTTACAATAAAAGAAGTATGTCAACTACAAGCAATGCCACTTCAAGATATGAAGATCTTGACTTGAGTTTCTCAAATAAACGGTATGGCTGTCGAACTTGGTATAGGACAAGAATTGTATCTACAGTTTTAGAAATGATGGGAAAATTGTTCTACAAATGTCCCATTTGTGAAAGTTTTAGGTGGTGTAATGCACATACACAAATGAAGTAGGAAAAGAAGTTAATTCGCCTCCAGTGCCAATGGCCCATAATGTTGAGCTGAAGAAGTTGAAGGCCATGCTCATTTTCACTTGTGCCTTTTCTTTCTTTATGGTCATGCTTGTCGTAGTTGTTTTGATGTTTAAATGAATGATATAATTTATGCAATGTACTATTATGTTTAAGCAAGGTAAATGTTATTATTTAGTATATATTGTATTGTATTTTTGTAGTTATTTTGATGTTTAAATGAGTGATGTAATTTATGAAATGTACTATTATGTATGAAAATTTGTCTTCTAGCTTGCCTAATTCAACCCCAATTGCCTATACGAAACAAGTTTCCCCATAGTATTCAAAAATTTCCTTAGCTTTTTCTGTTTAGTACCATACTTAGAATCACAATGCCTAGTTGTTGGATATACTTCATTATACTTCGTTTTTCATAGCATCACAAGTTGACAAGTTCTTTTGGATACTTAACGTTTTTTTATATCACAAGTCTACAAGTTGTTATAGATACTTAGCATTTTTTTAACTTTCTACGAAGATCTATGAAGATTCAAGATGTGAACATCCTAAATAAGATCTTGGCTTTGAAGAAAGAAGATTAAAGATGTAAAAGGGAGTTATAAGGTAATATTAGTGGTATGTTATGTTAAGCAACGTGGTAGCCTATTTTTGAAATCCTTTCGTGCCTCAAAAGAATACCAAAAATCTCTCAAGCTCAAATCGTTGTGGTTAAAATGAGTTTCTATTTTTAAAAATGGCTTAAACCTTATCTGGCTATGACTACGTAATCGAATGAGCAAAGCCAGCTGAATACCTCAACTGACTTGGCTCATCTAACCTCTACTGGAAGAGCCAGACGAGGCTGTCGTTTGGCCTTATCGTCCACCTCTTCCATTAGAGGTTGGATGACTCTGCTGACTAAGACAAGTCATCCAACGGCATCTTACGACTTTTAAAATTTATAGTCGTTAAGTAGTCGTAGTAGAGTTTTTTTCTTAAGATAATTTGGGCTAACACTAGCTTTTCACTTAAGTTGTAAATTTTGTTAGATTTTTAGAATCACAATACTTGCAAACTTAGTAATCATAATACTTAGAAATCTATTGAAACCTTTACTTTTTGTTTACTTAGTCTTAAATTATCATATCAGCTTACTTTTAGTCTTATAGAACTTAGTCAAATTTCATCCAATATCAACAAAGGCTTATGATATAGCATGCAAACACAACAAGAGAACAATACCATGTCTTGCTTAAGTATTTAAATAGCATTATAAAAATACGAATTTAAATAACATTGCGAAAACACCAAGGTATTTTGCTTAAGTATATAAATAGCATTGCAAAAACACATACTTTAAAAAACATCAATGTCCAAAAGCATTTCCTTGCAAATTGTGAGATCAACACCATGTCCTCAAGAATACCAATTTAGCACGCATCCAGCATGAAAACACACCAAGAGAATCACCCTGCTTAAATATTTAAATGTCTTAACATTACATCAAAAAACCCAACAAAGGACATAGCCTCAAAAAAAGGCTTGCCTTCAAGAAATGACTTGGCCTCAAAAAATTACAGGACTTGGCCTAAGAGAAGGTCTTGGCCCCAAACAAGTAGTTTGAAAATCAAAATGTTCAAAAAAATTCACCAAATAAACACCATAATCATATCAAATTGAAATTGACTGGTCCAACTGGATTACTCAAATTAGCCTATATCGCCAAAGATGGTATGCAAATTCTTTGCATTTTTTAGCATACTCGTAAGGAGCTGCAAGGAGACTACTCCCTAGCATCATTATCATCATCATGTATATGTAAAGCCCGCAATCAAAGTAAACCGACTCGTTCGGCACCCACAATGGCTTTGTAATTTGAAAGTTATGAACGGACTGTATTAGTCGATATACGTCATGATCAGCTTCATCTAAAGATTGTCCAAGTAATTTACCTACAACAAATCAACAATTGTGGAAAAATAAGCATCCTTGGTATTTATTCTTATAATGTAAGAAGCAGACATGAAGGTATTAATGTGGAAACATATATACTTACCACTGTGACAACTTGTTCCTCTATAAGTTTATTTGTATGGGGCATTGGAATGTTGTCACAAACCCAAACCTCTTCGACAGGGAGATCAATGATGCATAAATGCCAATGTTTCATTTTAAAGTTAATAGGGATAAAGATTTGCAGTACAGTTTCAAATACCAAAAATTAATAGGGTTGTTTAATGAAAATATACATGTACAATCACATTTCAGTAAATAAACACATTAAATGTCAAAAACTACATGTTGGCACTCTTTCAAGCATCCTGTGAAACGATCACCCCTAAAATAGTAACGAAGCATTTATTTACCTCAATCTAGTGCTTCTTATCAAGGATTCTTAGCTGCAAAAGGTAAACAAAGGGATGTTAGTTTAAAGAAAGTGATAAAATCATAAACAAGCTATGAATGAATATCAGCTATGAATATGTGCACATACCGAGAAAACAGTGGGCATAAACCACTTGGGCATCGAAGGATAACGCATCCTAGCCTGTAAGGCCCGACATGAGACCTCACGTGCATTTAGTTCATATAACATGTAATTAAATCGTTTTATGAGCTTTTGTATCGTTTTAAGTGCATTTACCTCATTTTATGTGTATTTGCATTGTTTAATGTGCATTTGAGTATTTTAGATAACGTAGACAATAATTAAACTCTAGCAATTAACATTAGCTAACCAATTAGTTATAATTGAACCACAATGGCAACTAGTAAAATGCATTTAGTTACAAGGGCAAGGTGGTCATTAGCTTAATCAAGAAATATCCTACCAACCAAACAATAGACAAACACCACACATTACGTACACACCCACACGGCACACACTACACACACACACGATTGAGAGGGAAAGGAAGAAGGGAGAAAAGGAAGGAGAAGAAGATGAGAGAAAGGGAAGACAAGTAATTTCAAAGCCCTACAAGTCATCTTCAAGCATTTTCTTACATTTCTAGCTATCTTCAAGGCTTTTCTTGAAATCTTTTGCTAGCACATTCAAGATTTAATGTGAGGTACGTTTTCAAAATGATTTGTAAAAGTCATATAGTTCATGTCATGGATTCTATAAGTGTATTGAGCATGATTGATAGTATATATGTGCCAGATTGTCTTGTTAACTTGAATGTTGTTTGGTGGTATCAAGAGCATGTCTTAGGGTTCTTCTTGTTTGAGATTGTCTTTGTAGCTTTTGATGATTTTGATGAGTGGTACGTGAGCTAAGTGAAGTGTTATATGTGTGTGCGGTGTTGATATAAATTGTATGCAAAGAAGGGAAGTGTTAGTCATGAGAATTAGAACTAAAATGTTGTCTTGGATATGTTAGGAATGAGTGGATGATTCTATGAAGTAATAGCTTGATTCCTTAGCTTGAGAATGTTGCTTGGAAATGCTAAGTTAGGGCATTGGAGGTTTGGCTAGTAGTAGTAGTAAGATCACATGGTAAAAGAACTAAAATTGCCAAGTGCATATTTTACACGTTCCCAGGTCAGTTGAGCAGGCCGATTGAGTAGCTCTTCCGGATGCTCAACCGTGTAAAGTACCAAATTCTCCGGACGAGTAACTCGCCCAACTTCCTATGTTCCTCACTTGTGTGTTAGCCTTTTATGTTGGTTTAACTTGTGTTCTTGCATGCCTAGATACAAACTTGTTTCATGAGCTTTGTAGGGATTAATTGTGGTATAACAATGGAGTATATGAAGGATGTTTTGCATGATATACCAAGCTACATTGGAAGTAGGAATTGTTATCGAGCATTGATCATTTCATGAGTTTTTGTTATTCACATTTGATGATGCTTGTAAACTAGAGGCAATCTACTTTGTTGCCCTCTCTCTTGTTGTTTGCTTATATTATATGCAAATATGATAGGATTATGTGTGTACGGCAAGGTTACAACCATTCTGTGGGCATGGTAGAGTTCGTTTCCCATGGGCGGCATCAGGTTTACCAGTAGGTTTTGACTACAATGGACCCCAATCCCACTCTTCCTTGGATTTTAACCCTTGGAGAGGTGGGTCGTAGGAATTAGGTTTACTCGGTTTACTCTATTGTTTGGAGTAAGGGGTTGATATTGTGAGTGATCCACGGCCAGCTGCCAACAGCAACTCCATGATCCATTGTATCGTTTTATCTTATATGTTACCACTCTTGCTTGGTCCCTAGCCCTTGGAAAGTTAGGTTATATGCTATTGTTGTAATGTTTAATTTTACATCTTGTTAATTGATCATGTGTGCACGGCATGGTTTTCTAAATGGTTTCGAAAGGATAAAACACTTGTGAAAATCCCCTTCCCTTTATCCCTCATTGAGCTAAATGTAGATCACCCTTCTTTCTAACAATTTCAGGTGAGACTGAGCCCGAGCCGACCCAGCAGGTTAAGGGTAAAGCTACATTGTGTGATGAGGCAGATTTCTGCTTGTTGTGATTCATGCTTGTTCTTGAAGATGTTCTTTTATTGAACTAGACTTATTCATGGACTTGTATAACTTGATGTATGATAATTATTCTTTTGGACAATTGGATTGTAATTAACTTAACACTTAATTCTTTTGAGATCTAGGGGTCGTTGATAGGTTATATCACATGTTGTTGGGGAACTAGGTCTTGTATATAATGAACAGGCGAATGAAATCATGAAGTGCCCCAGGAGTTAGGCCACCTTTTGAAGTTTGTTGTGGTATATAATTGCATGTTAGGTTATTAACTCATGATTTTATAGGTAATAAGTTAATCAACACGTCACATTTTGGCCTTAACCTCTGCGGGTTCGGGGTTGGGGCGTGACACGTTTAGGTGGTATCAAAGCTAGTCTTTGTTAGTGTAGAGCTAGCCATTGTTAGCGTAGTCTGGGTTTTGAACTAGGGTCCGTGGGTAGTTGCCTAGCTTGGAGATATTCTAATTGCTTGAGCATGTTTATGAGACTCATGTGCTTATATGTGAACCATACGTGCTTACGTGCTATGATTACATTTGCTTATGTGAATTTATATGTTAAATAGAGTCATATGACATGAATGGTAGGAGTACTAGTAGTGCATGAGTTCATGTCTCATCTAATACATGCATGCCATATAACCGTGGGTGGTGTATATATATTTATAGATGGCAGAACCAAGTATCCGCAGAAACACAAGGGCTCAAAGAATAGATAGTGCTGATCAAACTAATCTGAGAGTAGCAATGTTTAATATGATGAGGCAACTACCATTGACCGTATGAGTCAAGTTATGGAGCAACAAGCCATAGGTGGTACTAGTAACAATAACAATAATGGATCAGACAGTAACACCGATGGCAATAGGGGACATAAGGATGAAGCCTTGAGAAACTTCTTGAGCTATGGCTCTCTTAGATTCCAAGGAGAGCCTGATGACAAAAAAACGGAGTCTTGGCTTGCACAGGTAGAAAAGGTATCTGCTGCCCTTGATTATTCGGATGAAAAGAATGTGGTATTTGCGGTGTTCTTGTTAAAATGAGATGCCGAACAATGATGACGCACTGAGAAGTTTCGATGGGAGCAACAACATACCCCAATTACATGGGCTAAATTTGTAAGATCCTTCAAAGGGAATTACATCACGGAAGTGGCCCGAAAGAGAAAAGAAGAGAAGTTCTTGACATTGAGATAGGGGGGGCATATCTGTAGTGTAGTATGAAGCTCGTTTCAACAGGCTCTCTCATTATATCCAGGAATTGGTCCAGATAGAAGGTAGGAGAATCAAGCAATTTGTGCGGGGACTAAGGCCCGAGATTCAAAACTTTCTAGCTGCACATCGCTTCACCACATATGCCGATATGATTAATGCAGTGACACGAATTGAGAATAGGAAGTTGGATACTCGTGAGGGACTGAGTCAAATTAGCAAGAGGCCTCTACTTTCTCAGGCACCGCATAGATCTTATCCTACTCATAGTCAAGCTTAGAGCCAAGTGAGACCTGCTACTGGTAGACCACAGCCTAGTGCTTCAGCTGCCCAATCAGCTACTAGTTCATCAGGTAGTGCAACTACATCTCAGGGTGTAGTTTGTAATTATTATAATAAGAGGGAACACACCTAGGCCCAATGTTAGAAGAAATCGGGTAAGTGCTTGGGTTGTGGAAATGATTAACATTTGGCTAGAGAGTGCCCGAAACGGCTTAATAGAGGTGCACAAAATCCGGTCGCATGCAATATCCTAGCGCAAAGGGTTCAGGCCCGTGTTTATACAGTTGATCAAGAAGAGCTCCCAGAGGTTACGACAGTTGTTGAAAGTACCTTCTTGATTTTAAATCAATTGGTTAAAGTGCTTCTAGATTTTGAAGCCACGCATTCATTTATTTGTCCCCAATGTGTGTATCGTATTAAATTGCAAGTTGTACCCTTGTCATGTCATGTAGAAGTTAGCACTCCTATAGGTACTAAGTATGTTTCCAAGTTTGGTTGTAAGGCTTGCAAGATTCAAATAAAAGATAGAGAATTTGTGGCTGATCTTGTGGTGCTACCATTCTAAAATTATGATGTCATCTTAAGAATGAATTGGTTGGCTAGAAATTATGCACTGTTGGATTGCCGGACGAAAGTTGTAAAGTTCCAAATATCGGGACAACCAGTGATTAGGGTGAAAGGGAGATGTAATTTATTGAAAAATGTCGTGGTATCCTCAATCAATGCGGTGAAGATGATGAGAAAAGGTTGTAGTGGCTACTTGGCTTATCTAATCAACAAGCCAACTGATCAAACCAAGCTAGCCGAGGTGCTAGTGGTTAAAGAGTATGCTGATGTATTTCCAGAGGAGTTGCCAAGATTGCCACCAAAAAGGGAGATTGAGTTTGTGATTGAAGTGCGACCCGGTACGCAGCCTGTCTCTAAAGCTCCGTACCGCATGGCTCTGACTGAGTTGCAGGAATTAAAGATTCAGCTACAAAGTTTGTTAGAAAATGGGTTCATACAACCTAGTTCATCTCCATAGGGTGCACCGATCTTATTTGTGAAGAAAAATGATGGGACATTGAGATTGTGCATTGATTACAGGGGGTCGAATCAAGTAACTATAAAAAACAAGTATCTGTTGCCCTTGATCGATGAATTGTTTGACCAACTTCAATGAGCCAAGGTCTACTCCAAAATTTGACTTGAGGTAGGGTTATTATCAACTCCGCATTAAACAAGATGATGTGCCTAAGTCAGCCTTCAAAACGAGGTACGAACATTATAAATTCGTGGTGATGTCATTTGGGCTAACAAACGCTCTTGCCGCTTTTATGGACTTGATACACAGGGTATTCCAGCCTTATTTGGACTAGTTCGTGGTTATCTTCATAGACGATATCTTGGTGTATTCAAAGACTGAGGAGGAGCATGAAAGATATTTACACTTGGTGTTACAGAATTGAAGGAGCATCAACTATATGCCTAGTTCAGTAAGTGTGAGTTCTGGCTCAAGCAGGTGGTATTCTTAGGGCATATGATTTCTCAAGAAGGGATTACAGTGGATCCATTGAAGATTGATGTTGTGCAATCGTGGAAGAAGCCGAAAAATGTCACAGAGGTGTGTAGTTTTCTTGGCTTGGAGGGATATTATAGGAGATTTGTGAAAGACTTCTCAAATATTACAAGGCCACTCACGAAGCTCACATTGAAGAAGACCAGTTTTGTGTGGGATGACAAATGTGAGAGCAATTTTCAGGAATTGAAAAGAAGATTGACAACTGCCCCTATATTAGCATTGCCAGAGGGAAGCCAATGGTTTATTATCTACAGTAATACCTCAAAAGAGGGATTAGGATATGTGTTGATGCAAAACAACCAAATCATTACCTATGCACCACGGAAGTTGAAGCCTTATGAGGTAAATTATCCTACACATGACTTGGAGCTTGCAGCCATTGTCTTTGCATTGAAGAAGTGGAAACATTACCTATGGGGAAGTCAATTTGAGATATTCACTGATCACAAGAGCTTGAGATATTTGTTTTCTCATAAAGAGTTGAACATGAGACAGAGGAGATGGATGAAGCTCCTAGATTACTATAATTATATAATCAATTATGTGACAGGGAAGACAAATGTGGTGGCAGATGCTTTAAGCTGAAAGGCAAGCTTGGCGAGGTTAGAAGTTAAAGAATGGGAAATGCTCGAGGAATCAAGTCAATGGAGGCCTAAGTTGACAAACAATGGGGTGTCCTTTACAGCTCATTTATTGGTACAACCTACCTTGTTATCCCAGATTTAAGCAGCTCAACAGCAAGATCCCCAATTCCAGAATATTAAAAATGGCAAACCGAATTTCAAATTACATGAAGATGGATTGTGAAGATTCACTAACCGGGTTTGCGTGCCAAATGATTCTGAATTGAAAAGGAAGGTACTCGAAGAAACCCACAATTCTAGGTACACAATTCATCTAGGAGGCACCAAGATGTATCAAGATCTAAAGCAATACTATTTGTGGAATAATATGAAGCGGGAGATTACAGAGTTTGTAGCGCAGTGCTTGACATGTCAACGGGTAAAAGCGGAGCATTAAAGACTCGTGGGGCTTCTACAACCTTTAGATATTCTATAATGGAAATGGAAGCATATAACAATGGATTTTGTAATGGAATTACCGAGGTCTCCTCGAGGGTGTGTTGCAATTTGTGTCGTTGTGGATCGATTGACAAAGATGACTCACTTCATTGCAATGAACAAGAAAGATGGCCTCAAGAGATTGGCCGAGTTGTATATGGCTAATAGTATGAAATTGCATGGTGTGTAAGTTAGCATCATATCAGACAGAGACCCAAGGTTTACATTTCAATTTTGGCAGAAATTGCAAGGAACTTTGGGGATAAAGTTGAGCTTTAGTACAACATATCACCCTCAGACTGACAACCAATCCGAAAGGACCATCCAAATATTAGAAGACATGTTGAGGGCATGTGTAATGGACTTTAGAAGCAGTTGGGGGAAGCATTTGCTTTTGGCAGAATTTGCAAATAATAATAGCTATTAGGAAACAATTGGCATAGCACCATACGAGGCTTTGTATGGGCAAAAGTGTAGATCACCTTTATATTGGGATGAGATCGGTGAGATAAAGGCCGTAGATCCTATATTGTTACCGGAATCGATATAAAAGATTGAGAATGTGAAAATAATTCGGAAGAGAATGCTTACGGCCCAAAGCAGATAGAAAAACTATGCGGATAAGCGGAGGCGAGACCTAGAATTTGAAGTCGATGATCGAGTATTCTTGAAGTTGTCGCCCTATAAGGGATTAACTCGACATGGCAAAGGTAGAAAGCTAAGCCCGAGATATGTGGGTCCGTTTAAAATTGTAGGTAGAGTTGGCAAGTTGGCCTATCAGTTGGATATACCACCGAACCTCTCCAACATTCACTATGTGTTTCTTGTCTCAATGCTAAGGAAGTATCATCCCAACTCGTCGCACATTCTAGAACCGGAACCGTTACAACTTCGGGAGAACTTGTCGCATAAGCAGAAACCGATAAGGATCTTGGATGAGCAAGACAGAGAATTATGCAACAAAAGTATACCCATTGTGAAGGTACTTTGGAATAATCATGGGATCGAAAAGCCAGCTTGAGAGAGACGCGACCAGATGGAGCGACAATACACAGAGTTGTTTGCAAGGACGCAATTCTTTTAAGGGGGTAGGATCTAAGGCCGACCTCACGTGCATTTAGTTCATGTAACATATAATTAAATTGTTTTATGTGCTTTTGTATTGTTTTAAGTGCATTTACCTCGTTTTACGTGCATTTGCATCGTTTAATGTACATTTGAGTATTTTAGATAACGTAGACAATAATTAAACTCTAGCAATTAACATTAGCTAACCAATTAGTTAGAATTGAACCATAATAGCAACTAGTAAAATGCATTTAGTTACAAGGGCAAGGTGGTCATTAGCTTAATCAAGAAATATCCTACCAACCAAACAACACACAAATACTACACATTACGCACACATCTACACAACACACACTACATACACTACACACACACACGGCTGAGAGGGAAAGGAATAATAAGGGAGAAAATGAAGAAGAATGAGAGGATAGGAAAGGAAGACGAGCAATTTCAAAACCCTACAAGTCATCTTCAACCATTTTCTTGCATTTCTAGCTATCTTTAAGGCTTTTCTTGTAATCTTTTGCTAGCACATTCAAGATTTAAGGTAAGGGACGTTTTCAAAATGCTTTGTAAAAGTCATATAGTTCATGTCATGGATTCTATAAATGTATTGAGTATGATTGATAGTATTTATGTGCTAGATTGTCTTATTGAGCTTGAATGTTGTTTGATGGTATCAAGAGCATGTCTTAGGGTTCTGCTTGCTTGAGATTGTCTTTTGTAGTTTTTGATGATTTTGATGAGTGATATGTGAGCTAGATGAAGTGTTACATATGTGTGTGGTGTTGATATAAGTAGTATACAAAGAAGGGAAGTGTTAGTCATGAGCATTAGAACAACTTAGGGCGTCCTCAAGATATGTTTTCTTGGATATGTTAGGAATGAGTTGATGATTCTATGATGTAATAACTTGATTGTTTAGCTTGAAAATGTTGCTTAGAAATGCTAAGTTAGGGCATTGGAGGTTTGGCTAGTAGTAGTAGCAAGATCACATGGTAAAAGAGCTAAAATTGCCAAGTACACGTTTTGCACGTTTCCAAGTCAGTTGAGCAAGCCGGTTGCGTGAGACCTCGAATTTGGCCATATTTGCAATTACATGTTTTAGCATGTTTATCTGTGTTATATGAATTAAAATGTGCTAATTAAGTGATTAATACTTCTAATACATGACATGTGAGTATTCATGAAATTTTCATCAAAATCAGCATCAGAAATTTTATCGTCGGTTTTTGTGAATAGTATTTTGAACGCACGTCCACTAAAATTTTGACACGGGTGTTTTAAATGTCTTAAAACCTAGTCCTCCATTATTAATAGATTCGTATTTGAATAAAAATTAATTTTGAAACTGATTAGGAATTTAAATAGATTTTACGAGCGAAAAAGTACGTTTTTAAGCTAAAATAGTGATTTTTGCTCCAAACGATTCTTCCGTTGACTTTCATTGACCTAGTATATATTAAATACAAATTATATTTCATTTCAAATATTTATAAAATGGCACAATTGAAAAATGCATTTAAAAGACATTTGAAAACAAATAATATAACTTTTCATCTTCATTTGCAAAAAACCGAGTTTTTAACCGAGTCGGGTGTAAGTCTATGCATGTGAAACTTGTTGTCAACTAAAAATATGTTACTTAAAAATAGTCTAAGTGTTAAATGCATGTTGGTGAACAAAAATAGTCTAAAAGACAAATTAAAATACTAAAAATACTAAACTAGTTTCAACTTTGACCAATTCTTTTTGCATTGACTTATTACTAAACTTAATATATACTCAAATATCAGCCAAAACACCACAAAAACACATCAAAAACCGTGGCTCCATGAGGGAGAAGAAAGAAGGCATTTTCAAGGTTTTTCAAAGCATTTTTCTCATATATTTTGCATTTCAAAGCCGAATTGAGTCATTCAAAACTTGATTTCACTTGTTGGGCACCTATTGCACACATTTCTAGCATCACATAACATCAAAGGTGATAGAAAAATTCTAGATCTCAAATTGCTATTTTTATGTTAATTCATATCATTGAATTTTTAGCTGTTGAACTGTTGAATTGATGTTATCTTTTTACTCAGTGGATGCTAAGGATCAGTTATATGTGTTTTTATAAGTTTTGAAACGTTGTAGCATGTATTTTTCTTTTTTGGGTATTAAAGTTGAGAATTTGGCCATTTGTTGAATAATTGGAGTTGTGGTGGTTGGAATTGATTCTTGTTAGCTTCTAAAAGTTTGTTAAATACGTGGTAGTAATGTTGTAATGCCGAAATTTTGATTACGTCATGGTGAAAGTCCGAAAATTTCAGCCATGGTGCATTGAGGTTTTAGGGTTGTTGGGCTTGATTTGGATGGATTGTGGTTGGTTTTCGAGGGGGCTAATGTAGTTGCTTGAGTGGGTGAGTGATAGAAACCGGTTTGGAGGTTATGGGATTAGTAGATTGTAAGTTATGACTTTTAGAAGTTTGGGTTGTCTTTCTTTAAATGTTGAATTAATGACTTTAGTGGTTTGGGTGGTGTTTGAGTGGTTGAATTATGAGTGGTTGTTGATTAGAATCGGGTTTGGTTGAGTGGTTTAATGCATGTTAAGTTGGATGGCCTACTTTGTCATCTAACTTAATTGTTTAGTTATTAATTGATTAATTGATGTTATGTTGTTGAAATGTTATTAGTTGGTTGATGATTAATTAATTATTGATTATTGATTATTGATTGTTGATGAAGTCGGGAGATAGGCAACCTACTTTGTTGTCCTCCTGAGATATGAATGATTATTATTATTGTCATAAGTCTTGGTATGTGTGTGCCACCTCTCGGGTAGCGTCGGGCTGTCGAATTGATAACGACATGACTATCATATGCTACCCCTAGCTCGCATGGGTAGAGGTGCCATAGAGGGAGGGGCTAGTGAGGTACCTCGGGTGAGTGAGTAATAGGGAGTTATAAGAAGAATGGTTGAGATCGTGATGGCGTTTGGAGCTAGACCAACTAGAGTATCCTTTATTGATTGGTTATTATTATTAATGTGCTTATATTGTTAATGATGATTATTATGTGTTTACTGCTCAAAGGATGATTTCCAAGGAGTATAGTAAATACTATTAAGAGATCTATCGAATCCTCACTGGGCTTGTTTTATATAAGCTCACTCTCATTCGTTATATGCATACAGGTGATACTGAATAGGGTTACAGGTACGTGCCTCAGGAATCTGAGAATGTGCTTTATGTGGACGAGTCTTATGTGCCGGAGTTGTTTCCATGAGTTTGTCTTAGCTTTTGTGGAATAATGTATTGTATAACTACTTAAAAATAAAGATTTATGTATATCGCTAGTTTAGTAGCCTTTTTTTTGAACATGATTAGGTTGCTAG
This sequence comes from Ehretia macrophylla, assembly GCA_037974665.1. Classification (NCBI taxonomy): domain Eukaryota; kingdom Viridiplantae; phylum Streptophyta; class Magnoliopsida; order Boraginales; family Ehretiaceae; genus Ehretia; species Ehretia macrophylla. The sequence continues at coordinate 54,178,215 of CM075780.1, read as the reverse complement.
ACTGGTTTATAATCTATTTTGAGATGTATGTTATAGCCTATGGATGATGTTGAAACGAAGGTGTATAACTTATGAATAAACTGTTGTATGGTTGATAAGTATATATATATATATGGAATTGACTGTGTTATATGTTGTTGCAAAAGTTATGAAGTTGTTAATCTTTGGAGTTGGATATATGAATTTAAAAAGGGTTGGGTTAGAGCCCTGGTATCCGTGTTACTATCGTTATACTGCCGAAATTCCGTTGCATCCTGACTAATTATAGGTGGGGTCAAGTTGAGGCGTGATAGGTTGAGTAGCTCTTCCAGCTACTCAACCGTGTACTGTGCTAAATTCTCTAGAAGGGCCGGACAATCAAAGCCGGACGAGTAACTCACCTGACTTCCCTTGTTCCTCACTTGTGTGTTAGCCTTTTATGTTGATTTAACTTGTGTTTGTGTTCTTGCTTGCTTAGATACTAACTTGTTTCATGAGCTTTGTGGGGATTAATTGTGGTATAACAATGGAGTATGTGAAGGATGTTTTGCATGACATACCAAGCTACATTAGAAGTAGGAATTGTTATCGAGCGTTGATAATTTCATGAGTTGTTTGTTATTCACATTTGATGATGCTTGTGAATAGGAGACAATCTACTTTGTTGCCCTCTCTCTTGTTGTTTACTTATATTATATGCAAATATGATTGGATTATGTGTGCGTGGCAAGGTTGCAACTATTCTATGGACATGGTAGAGTTCGTTTCCATTGGACGGCATCGGGTTTGCCAGTAGGTCTCAACTACCATGGACCCCAATCCCACTCTTGTTTGGATTTAAACCCTTGGAGAGGTGGGTCGTAGGAATTGGGTTATCCAGATTACCCTATTGTTTGGAGTAGAGGGTTGATATTGTGAGTGATTCAAGGTCGGCTGACTATAGCAACTACAAGATCAATTGTATCCTTTTATCTTATATGTTACCACTCTTACTTGGGGCCTAGCCCTTGAAAAGTTGGGTTATATGCTATTGTTGTCATGTTTAATTTTACATCTTGTTAATTGATCATGTGTGCATGGTAAGGTTTTCTAAATGGTTTCGAAAGGATGAAACACTTGTGAAAATCCCCTTCCCGTTATCCCTCATTGAGCTAAGGCTCACCCTTCTTTTTAACAATTTCAGGTGAGGCTGAGCCCGAGTTGACCCAGCAAGTTGAGGGTGAAGCTGCATTGTATGATGAGGCAGATTTCGGCTTGTTTTGATTCTTGCTTGTTCTTGAAGATGTTCTTTTATTGAACTACACTTGTTCATGGACTTGTATAACCTAATGTATGATAACTATTCATTTGGACAATTGGGTTGTAATTAACTTAACATTTGATTCTTTTGAGATCTAGGGGTCATTGATGGGTTGTATTATATGTTGTTGGGGAACTAGGTCTTGTATATAATGAACAGGCGAGTGAAACATGAAGTGCCCCGAGAGTTGGGCCACCTTTTGAAGTTTGTTGTGGTATATAATTGTATGTTAGGTTAGTAACTCATGATTTTATAGGTAATAAGTTAATCAACACATCACGTTCCAGCCTTATCCTCCGTGGGTTCGGGGTCGGGGTGTGACATAGCCTCTTTATAAAGTATAGAAATGTAGTTGCCAATTATCTACCAATTAAAACAAATGCTATTAGTAGTCATCATATATGCATTTAAACAGGTAAAATATCAACGTCAACATAATCACTCAAACAAATAGACTTAAGGACCATGAAACAAACATATCCGGTAACAGTTCATGCATTCCGGCCATAATGACATAATCACTTTGCATATTAATGACAATCTCCATGTAACATAAACAAAAAATAATCGATTAATTATAAGTCTGAATCTTTGGATTCTGAAAACAAATAATCACAAAGACTTTTATCATTCTTCAAAAGCTCATCTTTCAAGAACTTTTCTATCATTTCTTTAGAAAGGGCGGGAGTCGACAATGTCAGGCAGCTAGTGTTGGTATCACTACTCAACTAAATAACGGTAAGGGAAAAAAATTCTTTCCCTTTTCATTTCCCTTTCCCTTTCCCTTTGACCTTGTCATCGACTTTGGGGCTATGATCATTAACATCCATGAAAAGATTTCTACACACATTGGGATCCATAAGAAGGTCGTAAAGATTCTTATTAAGGGGAAAGTTGATTGATGCACAATCTTTAGAATTAGATGGTTAGATGAAGTTGATATTTGTAGGACGAATATCTACCAACACCTTAGCCCCTACATCCTGTGCAGCCCCTTCAGTCTTTAGGCCCTTACCCTTTATCTTCTTCTTCTTCTTCACATTCTTTACCATTCCCTTCATTACTACCTTTTTCTTCATATATATCTACCCCATCTAGGGTATCATGCTTTTGTTTATCGCAACCTAAAAGTAGCTCCAATCTGGTGATCAGTTGCTTAAATAGCTTGTTCATCTCCATAACTACATCATTTGATTGCTTAGTTCTTGAATCCATCTCTTTCATTCTCGAATCCATCTTTCACATTTTCTTCTTCTTTATTTTCATATCTTTTTTCATCTCAATGTTACCATTTTTTTCTCTCAATCCCATCCAACTCTGCCTCAATCTTTTCAATACAACACATGCATCTTAGGTTGGAATAGCCACCTCTTGCCTTGTATTTTAACAATCTGCTACTAATCTCTAGGTCAGTCCAGTACTTGATGCACGGTCTCAAAGAATGGGACTGGTCCAACTCCCTTCCAGGGTTTACTATTTCAAAGAAACAATATCTACATAAAACATATAGGCATGTTAAAATGCAAATAACTTGACAAATAATCAAATTAAATTTAAAAATTGGTAAAAAAAACATGCATACTTACCATAAGAAAAAAAAAATTCACCCATTGACATACTTGCGATTTTTTCCCTACATGTGTGTACAACACGGGCTAGCGAGTCAAGCACAAACTTGTCCCAATTGTATCCCCTTAAACAATTTATGTCGTTATTGTATCCCCTTAAACAATTTATGTCGTTGACAACATGTAGCATATCCTTTTTAACAACATGGTCAATAACAGGGTACAAGAAATACCCTATGATACACACAAAAGGCCATGAAATCGTGCCCGTGGCTATCACTTGTCCAATTTATTGGATAAATGATTTAATGGGATGATCGTATCTTGTACAATGAATAATCGCTCAATTTTTGCAATTTCTTCATCATTACCCTTCATTGGAATTTTTTTCCTCTATTTTTCAAGCCGAGAACTTGTTCCACGTCATCAGGAGTTACCTTGATTGTCTTCTCATGAACTTTTAGTGTCATATTCATGGATCGAATCGTTCGATCAACCAGCGACAAAACTGGTGCTTCAGCATTGTGCATTTGAGGTGGAAAAGTGCACTGAGGCCAATATCGCGTACTGTATCCCATTGTTGTTATGTCAGCTTCTCATTTAGTGCTACTATCTTAGACAAGGAAAACCTTGTCTGGATGCTGTTCCGCAAAACACAGTGACTTCTAATTAGAATTCAAATATGGACAAAAAGTTTAACTTCAAGAAAAACAAACTTGGAAGCAAAATGAAAACGGCCCTTACCGTCTTCCCATTTGCAAGCTCTAATTTCTTCGTTTTTCTATTATACCTTTTCTGGCTTGGCTCAAACTTTTTGTTGAAAATGACTTTTTCATCATTGGACAAGTTTATCCATTACTGGTCAATGACTAACCAAACAGACTGTTGACTTTACTGTTAGGATTATTTTCCTTGAATTTCTCGATCTCTTGCTTCCTACAAAATAACGAGGCCAATAACCATTACCAAATGTTGTAAAATGAACATATAACCCAAAATAGATTATGAAAACAAATCAGACATGTTAACTTACATGAAAAAGAGATATACTGAGGTAGGCCTATTTATTTTAGGGGTGGGAGAATATGGCGGCATTGTCCTATTTCGTTTACCACTTTTCCCAACCCTGGAAAGTCAAACAAGAAAGAAAAGAGGGAATAACTTGCATATTTGATCTATCACAAGGGGATAAAATTCTAGAAACAACATAATTCTAGAAACTAGTGGTCTATCAATTCAAGTATATAATATGATCTAATCAAATCAAATCAAAATAATAGTAATTAATCAACCCATTTCTTTATATCTAAAAATCCTCCAATTGTCACATTTTAGAGAAGTAGAAAGTTTCATAAACATGAACTACTTCATGTTGAAATAATAATGAGCTACTAGTGAATTATCTAGATAATAATCTACTTGTATATATCTGCAATCCATGATCTACTTATCATCGAGTGTCATCTCTTCCATTATCTCCATCTATTTTTTCTCTAATCATATCATATTCTCTTATCCAGTCTAATTTTGTTATTCTTAGTATTACCACACATCCACGTATAGTCGGAGCAAAACATATGAATCAATACATAACAAAACACTCAGATTTATACATTGAAATCAAATAAAAAAAAGATCTACACATTGAAATGAAAATAAAACAAAAGCACTTAACACCTAACATTTCAGTCACCGCTATCTAATCGAAATACAAATTTATAATCAAGTATACTGTTAGTTTTAATAAGCTGCAGACGCAAAATAAATGATTGACCAACATACTAATCATCAAGCATCATATGGATAATGAAAAATTAAAAGTACATATCCAGAAAAATTAGAACTTCAGATTTAACAAAAATTAAAAGCTTCGGATGTATTAAAAAGATTAAAAACTTCATAAGCAGAAAAATGAATAAAATATAAAATGCGTAAAATAAATTAAATGTTAAAAAGTACATATCCATGAAAAGAATTACAACTTCAGATTCGTAAAATAAACTCCTACATTAAATGAAATAAAGAGATTAAAATAAAATAATGACAATTAACTAATCAAAAACTAGAATATCTTAAACTTACATCTTTTATGAGAAGATCAAGAGTCAAAGGCTAATGAAATAACCGTTGAAAATTGGCCACATGAACAATCAACCAATTAAATAAATTAATCATGGATATTTTGTCAGGATAAAAAGCAAAAAAGATTAAGATAATGAAGTCAGCCTCAAATAAAAAAGATTTTCTTATCACTCAAAGTAGTAGTACCATGACTAGGATTTCATTCAACATAGACAAACACATGCAAACTCAAATGAATGCATAACATCAAGAACTAAACATCATTCATTTATGATAAATAGGGGCATAGGTAGCATGAACTTCAGTAGGGCTATTTGCTATAGAAAAATCACTGTAGTTGTTTAACTTTTTTTTTTTGTCTAATTAGTTGTTTACCGTTCAATTTTACTTTGTTCATGGTCTACAACGTTAAATTTTTATTATATCACACAAAGCTTAATTATTCATTGTAAGAACATAATAATTACTCAAACTAAAAAAACAAAGAAGTAGGTCCGTGATAGACATAAAGTACATGCAATAGATAGAATCAAATGAAACCTTGGTCCATTTTTTGTCAATGAATCAAATCAAACCAAAAAAAGGAAAGCAAATCGTAAGCAAAATATTAAAAAAAAAAAAAACAAGCCACAGACTAAAAGACCATATTCTTCTTCCTCAACAGAACAAGTTAAGGTCAAGGTAAGAGACTCTTACTTCAAATGGTGAAGCAAGCCAAACATCCCGACCAATAAATAAATAAATAAATAATGTTATACACCAAGAGAGATTGAATCGGCTATGGAGGAAAGAGTCAAATGAGGGAAACAATGAAGGAAATGAAAAAGTGGTTGAGATAAAGAACTGATGATTTTGATCAAAAACCATTTTTGGAAAATAGTAATCGAAAGACTTCTGATTGATTGAGAGAGAGAAAGAGAGAAAAAAAAACTGAAAAGGCTAGGACATAAGTCAGAAGTGTAATGTAGTCATCTAATATTTTGCTTAAAATATCTATTGGGTCGATTAGGTAATTTTGAAAAACATGATAGGTAAAATTTATAATTCAAAAAATTTCAGGGATCAACTGCCAAAAAAAAAAAAAGAATTATTTTGAAGACCATCCCTCTTCTTATTCTACCACTTGTAACCCTCCACCATGATAACACCCCTTAACCCCACCAATACCTTATACAAGTAATAATAATTTTAGCACAAATCTTAGAGATTTAATATGCAAGGTTTAATAGTATTAAGGTTGACTTAATGATGTTCATGTGCATTTACCAAATCTATTTAAGCTTTACCAATGTGTTCTCCCAAATCAAGTTTTACCATCAAGAAACAAGAAACAAGTATATGATCTACCATAGTAGCCATATCTTCGTTGAGAAAAGATTGTTGGAGCTTTGTCATAGATGAATGTACAAATCCAATCTACCAATTCATGAGTTTTGTCGATGTTGGAGCTCAACAAGACACCAATTGACCCGCTAGACTGAGAGGAGCATTTTGGTGGTGGTCACATCGCCGAAAAAGTAGTAGTTTACCTAGAATAGAGGTTGAAGTCCATGTGTCGGGCTTGTGAAGGTTGATGGTGATTGAAGATTGTATCGCTAATAGGACACTATTAGTGTGTTCACTCATGCAACCAAAGCGTAATGGTGCTAATTGATTAGAGATTCAACAATCATGTATGTATATGTCTATAGGGAGAATACCAAAACCCCCATGGGTTATGCCTTAAATCCCAAAGACCCCCATGTGTTTTTGGATTTACCCAAATTCCCCTATGGATTCCAATCCCGTTAAAAAATTTGTTAACATGAGGGATATTTTAGTCTTTTAACTGTTTTCAAACAAAAAATAGAAAGCAGAAAAGCAAAAAGTTTGTCAAAAAAAGCAAAAAGTTAAAAGTTAAAAAGAAAAAGAAAAAAAGTGAAAAATCCAATCCCTAATCCTCGGTAGCCAACCCCAATCCCGTAAAGAATTACTTCCTACCCGCTACAACCTTATCCTCAAACCCAAAACAAATAGAGATTCATACATGCACTACACACACATTGAAATCACACTCCAAAATGAAATAAAATTAAAATTGCATACATACCCCACCACGAAGTAGCCCTTTTCAGTGTCTTTACCATTTTTTTTCCCTTAACCTCCATCTTTGCAAATTTTCCAAGGTACGCATATATACATATGGGGTGTATGTGTGTGTGTGAGAGAGATTTCAGTGTGTGTGGGTGCGTAAGTGTATTAGCAAATATTTGGGTTTTGGTTTTGGGGATAGGGTGTTGCCGAGGATACGAGTGGGTTTGGGTTTGGGATTTTCTTGTGATTGTGTGTATCTTGATGTGTGTGCACGCCGGTAAGTGTGTAATAGGGAAGGGTGGCACCGTGGAAGAAAGCAGTTAGGTATGTGGTTGTGTGCGGAGGAGAAAGAGGGGTTGTAAGTGTTGGTTTGGCAGGGTTTGAGTGGTGATTTTGTTTTTCAATAATAAAATGACATATTTACCCTTTCAGAGTAAACCCTTTTCTAAAACAAAGTTATAGAGCATGGGAGAATCTAGTTAAATTCAAAATCACATGGGGGTATTTGGGATTTAAGTCATAACTCATAGGGACTTTTGGTATTCTCCATTTCATGTATATGTATGTGTATATATGTTATACCTATTTGGGAAGATGAAGAAAATTGAGGAAATAAAGTAAAATAGAAAATAATAAAAAGAAAGAGAAATGAAAAGATATAAGCATTATATTTACTAATTTACCCCTCTAAATATAGTATTTTGATGTGCACGTGATTATCACGTGTCTAATCCGTTAAAAGTTGGACAAAAATGTGCTGAAGGATTAACAACGTTTCACTAATATAAATTCAGGGACTGAAAGGTTTATTTTGAAAGTTAAGAGACTAAAATGTCTCGTGTCTTATAGTCAAGGGACTATAGCAAATATCAACCCAAAAATCTTTTTCAATTGTCGAGAGCACTCATGAGGGCACTCATGAGGAAAATAGAAGCTTTAAAAACCATCATACGACAAGTACAAGTAATTCCAATCATCCTTGTTGGACATTTATTTTTATTTTTTTATTTATTTACATAGAGACCTGTGTTACTCAATAATCATTCTGGAGATGTAACACTCCACTTATCCCTATCTAACAACATGCACAACAACATACAAACTAGACTATTACTACAACTTCCAATAATTGTGTCAAGCCAAAATTCAAAGTCGATTTGCAAATTAATTTGCCTCCAGATACACCCCAATTGCTATAAAAGATCTCTTTACACTCTTCTATTAGTGGCCTGAATGGACTAGTAGGAGAAGTGTACACTTATCCAAGCGGTTTGGTTAGTTATGTTACAGTGTTTAAAGTCTATTGGTTTGTTTAGTTTGTTTAAAGAAACAAATGGTTGTTTGAAAGTGTTTTTGAAAACAGATTTTTTGTTTTCAAAACCAAAAAAATAAAAAAACTTATTTGGCATGGGTTATTTTCGAAAATTGTTTTAAAATACTGTTATGCAAAATGTGTTTTTAAAAATAAGAAAACAAGAATAACTTTTTTATGTTTTCATGTGTTTTCATTTTCTTTCTTCTTCTTTCTGACATACATGAACACTTTTTTTTTCTCAGTACTAACAATGAAAGTGTACACATATATACACACATATACACGCTTACACACACACACACTCACACATACTCATACTCACACATACCTCCACACACACACACACACTCATACATATACACATACATACACTCATACACACACACACACACACATACACACACTCACACTCACACTCATACACACACACTCATACTCACACACGCATACTCATACTCACACACACACACACACACACACACACGCACACACACTCTCTCTCACACTTACACATACTCACACATACATACACACACACATACACATACACATATACATAAACTCATACACACACACATATATACACTTATACATAAACTCATACACACACACACACACACATTCTCATCCACACACACACATATACACATTCTCATACACAAATACATACGCTCACACAAACATACACTTATACGCACACACACATACACACATATACTCATATACACAAACTCATACACACACATATACTCATACATACACACATATACACACACACATTCTCATACACATATACACACACTCACACAAACATGCACTTACATGCACACATACATACCCTCACACTCACGCATACTTACGCTTACACTCTCACACACACTCACAATCTCTCACATACACACATACACACAATCATATTCACACAATCTCTCTCTTACACACACTTACACATACACACACAAACTCACACATACATTCTCTCTCACACACACACACATACACATACACATATATACATACATACATACTCACACACACACACACATATATTCACAAACACACACACACATTCACACAAACATATACTTACACACATACACTCCCACTTACAGTCATACTCACACTCACACTCACACAAACATACACTTACACACACACACATACACACATACACACATACATACACTCTCTCTCACTCATACACACTCACACATATATATATTCTCATACACACTCACACACACACACACACACACACACATTCACATAGACATACACTTATACATACACACACACATATACATTTACACACACTCATACACACATATTCTTATACACACACATACACACATACACATACACATACACACACTCACACAAACATACACTTACACATACACTCATACAAACATACACTTACATATACACACACACACATATTCACACATTTATACACATATATACACACACTCACACATACTCTCTTTCACACACACACACACACACTCACATACTCACACATATACACATACACTCATCCACACACACACACACTCACACATACACATATACTCACATAAACATACACATGCATACACACACACACACACTATAATTGCAATGATGACATTAAAGTCTCACCTTGGCCTTGTGGCGAAAAGTGCAGTACCATCCTTAACGTAATCGACCTTGTCTTAGGCGGCGTGATGAACCCCTAGTGATATCTTTATCCGATTTATGGAATCTTGGATCTCTTTTTGATAAGACCATAACCCTTATTTCTTTCTGGGATCACTTTTGTTTTCCCTTCATTGATTTCTATTTTTGTTTTTCTTCCCTTCGAACCACCTTGTACAGAGGAAAGAAAATCACAGGCAAGGGTTGTTTTCTTTCTTTTAAATAAAAAGAAGGTAAATGTAAAAGAAAAGTCTTATGAAGCATGAAAAATGGATGTATATGTGTGTGTGTGTGAGTGTGTGTATGTATATGTGTATTTATATGTATGTGTATAAGTGTATATGTATGTGTATAAGAGTGTGTGTGTGTGTGTGTAGTTGAGTATGTGTGTGTGCGTATATGTGATTGTGTGTATGTGTGTAAGTGCGAGTATATGTATATATGTGTGTGAGTGTGTATGAGTGCGAGTGTATGTATATATGTGTGTGAGTATGTGTATGTGTATAAGTTGTGTGAGTGTGAGTTTGTGTATGAGCAAAAGTATGTGTATGTGTATAAATATGTGTGTGTGTGTGTAGTTGAGTGTGTGTGAATGTGTGTGAGAGATAGTGTGTGTATGTGTGTGTGTGAGTGTGTGAGTGTGTGAGTATGTATGTGAGTGTGTATGTGTGTGTGTGTGTGTGTGTATGTGTGTATGTGTAAGTGTATGTTTGTGGTGTAATTGTGTGTGTGTATGAGTGTATGTGAGAGTATGTGTGTATGTGTATGTGTGTGTGTATGTGTGTGTATGTGTATGTATGTGTGTATGTGTAATTGTGTGATTGTGTGTGTGTGTATGTATTTGTATGATTGTGTGTGTGTGTAAGTTGTGTGTGTGTGTGTGAGTGTGTTTGTGTATAATTCTAAATGTATGTTAATCTTAAAAACTTGTTTAGAGACCATTTATATACAAACAAGTTTTTTGTTTTTTTTGTTTTAAAAAATTATTTTTGAAAATTGTTCTCAGAAACTGTTTTAAAAAATAAAAAAATAAAAACACTTCCAAACAAGCTTAGAATTAAAATAAAAAATTAGTTCTGAGCATTATTTAGTAAGCCCAAATTGAAGGAACAAAGATGGGTCATGGGTCATGGGTCATGGGTCATGGATGGTTGGCTACTAATTAAAGATAATAACGTTTATCCTAGCAAAAAAAAAAAAAAGATAATAACGTTTACATCAGGTGCGTATTTTTAATTCCTTTTATTTCTTAAGTAAGCCCAAATATTTTAAGTAGTTGGAGCAAAAGCCGAAGGCAAAAATTGGGCCAAGGTCAACATGCACATAGATTAAAAAAAATTTCAATCAACTTGGGGCGAAGGGCATACAGAAATTTCTTAAGAACAAGACATAAGATTAAAAAACAATTTTTTGAAGGCCTTTTGGCGTCTGGGCTTCCCCGTTCTCCCCTTGCTACTGACCCTAGTTTGATACATGAATTTAGAGATTTATAAATAAAGAGAATGACTCTAACAATTAGGTTCATGTTTTAAAGTAGATTCATAGACGTACATGAATATCTAAATGTTAATGATAGATATGAATATTGAAATGAAAATAACAAAGATGTATTTACTTGTTTGACATTATAAATCATGATCATGTGAACCACCATAACAAGCCAAATAGAAATCAAGAAAATTGCGTCCAACAATGTGAAAGCTATTCAGTGTCATGATTTTGTTGAAGTCCGGAACTTTTGGTTCCCCTTTGTGCCGTCAAGAAATTGTTAAGATAGTACAGAAGCATCTTCCATGAAAGACTCGAGTCTTTAAGGTCGCCATTTGTGAGAGAAAATTTCAATTGTCCAAAGTACACATCAGTAAAATAGAAGCTTTAAAAAGTGTCATACCATTTATACAAGTAAACCCATTCAGTCCTGTTGGACATTTATCTTTATTCTTTTTGTTTTACTTGGAGGCGAAGTTAGGGGATGTAACATCCCACGTATCCCACTCAAATGAATAGTGTAGTATTCCAACCATAGTTACCAAATTTGTCGTATTCGTTTTTGAATTGCGTATCAGATTTTACGTCCCAATTCAAGATATATTTGTGTACTGGAACTCTACAATTCGTGTTCAAATTTACTAAAATTAGCGACTCGAAAAACATACAAATTTTATCAAAAAAATAATGAAAAAGAATAAAGAACCAAAAAGTTACTAACATATACAGACTGCAAACTTTTAACATATAAAATTTTTCTAGTTTGCTTTTGTATCTTGTGTTTGATATACAATATTAAAAAATTATCTTAATTGTTAGGTTTGAATTTTGTACTTTAAACTAACGTTACAGTAAATTGATTTTAGTAATTAGTAAACATAAAATACCATTGCTCTACATAATATTTGATAATAGAACCCAATAATTCTTTATACTGTACTGTGAACAAAAATTAACATACCAAGAAATATACCCTCATCGTATTCTTTACACTCTAAGTGTCGTACTCCGTACCCAAATTCGTACTATGACTCAAACCGTACCACAAATCTAATAACTATGATCCCAACTATTGTGTCAAACCAAAATTCGAAAGCTAGTTCACACATTAATTTGTTTCTCGATATACATAGATCAGCCGAAATCCCTTGTTATGCAAGATCTCTTTGCACTCTTCTATTAGTGGCATGAATGGACTAGTAGGAGAAGTGGACATTTACCCAAGCAATATTTTCTTTTTTCTTTTTTGGTAGTTTTCTTAGTTATGTTGAAATGGTTAAACTCTATTGGTGGTTGGTTTAATTAGTCTTTGGTTGGTTAAACTCTATTGGTTGGTTTAGTTAGTCTATGGATGTGGCGTAAAAGTTTGACTACAAAATAGATGCACAAATACTCACAAAGTAAGAGTTCAGCTGAGCACAAATGGTTAGAAGATCAACTTGAATGGTGCAAAAATGGTTAAAGAAACAACTCACACTATAAACTTCAAGTTTAATTACCTAGCAAAAAAAAAAAAATTCTGAGGGAAGGAACAATATTAGATTTGGAAAGGTGAAGAGTATTGTATCACAAAAAATTAAATAAATAAATAAATAAAAAAAGCGAAAATAATACTCTGAAAAGGAAAGTTTAAGAAGTAAAAAGCTTTTTCATACAGAAAATGCATCCTTCCATAAAAATGAGGATGATTACACTTTGAACGTTACAATGGTACACTTCACATACATGTCGTCTCGGGTTTTAGCCCTCTTGGTTTCCAGTTCCCCCATGTAATGGCCTTCTTTTGGGAGTGTATAGTTTTTCATCCCAGCAAAAACAAATGAATAACTAAATGAAATGGGGATGGTGATCTTCCACCTTCCCTTTTGATCAAGCAAAAATGCTCACGGGAATGAACCAAAGAAGCAAAGCCAATAGAGGAGAAATACAAAAGTTGTCAACTATTAACAGCATTAGCTGATGTGGGTGGCTGTGATGGTTGATCTTGAGTTTGTGACTGAGCCTCAGCTTGCGCCTGAGCCAGCTTTTGCTGCTCAACAAATCTGTTAATCCGCTCGAGCAACTGGGCAGCTTTCCGCTTGCCTCTATCCGTGCCATTTTGTGCCAAGTCGAGCAAAGGACCCATCACACCAAGTTCCTGAGCGTCCACCAGATGTTTTTGATCCCCAGAACAAAGGTGTACCAAAACAGCAGCAGAGTTTTCTTTGTTTCTGGGGGAGCCATTCCTAATAACATCTACCAATACAGGCACTGCCTCCGCAGCTCCAATGGCTGCCTTGCCTTCCGGATGGCTAGCCAATATTGCTAATATAGCCAATGCTTCATCCACCATACCGCCTTGGGGTTCTGTAAGCAACTGCATCAGGGTGGGCACAACCCCAGCCCTAATTGCCTTTCCTTTGTTTCCTTGATAAATGCACAAGTTGAAAAGTGCTGTAGCAGCATCCTTCTTACCTCTTTGGGTACCTTCACTGAGCAGGGTCACCAATGGTGGGATGGCACCAGAACCACCAATTGTAACCTTATTTTCATCGACAACTGACAAACTAAACAATGTGGCTGCAGCATTTTCCCGTGCTTCCATGCTTCCCCTCTTGAGCACATGAACTATACCAGGTACAGCTCCTGAAGATATGATACTGCCTTTGTTATCCTCACATATGGAAAGATTGAGGAGTGCAGTTACAGCATGCTCTTGGGTTCGGGAATCAGGAGTTGACAGAAGGCTGACAAGTAGAGGGATGGCACCAGCTTCGGCAATTGCTACACGATTATCAGCATTGCGCTTGGCAAGAAGGCGAATTTCACCAGCAGCAGATCTTTGATCTTCTGGGTTACCCGATGCAAGCTTCCTAAGAAGAGCTTCTATTTTGGTGCGTTCAGCAGGTGAAAATGCAGATCCGGTCTTGCTGGACCTAGAACTCCCTGGTCGTTTTGGTGGTTCGATCCCATTCGCCTCACACCATTGTGCTATTAGGCTACGTAAGACATAGTTGGGTGTTAGAGTAGTACTAGTGAGCGCTTGTTGTGTCTTCGGGCAAGTGCTATGCCCAGATTCCAGCCATTTCTCAATGTACGAACGTTCATAGGTCTACAACACAGAGAAACCATAATGAATAACATAGTAGTTAGATGAAAGCATAAGCATGAGCAAACTCTCATTGTATTGTCAACAATGAGCTGTCAGCATAATACTTATTTGAATTCCTGCATTAAAATGATTGTCAGAATTCCAGACTCGAATTACTATCTATTTCAGCTCTTGTATGCCTATTCTTCAAAATAGCATACCTGCATAATGGCAAGGGACCCACAAAGTACCCATAACGCACTTGTGCAGTTCTTAGTTTTTCATTTAGTGGAATCATGGTTTTACCGTAAAATATTGGAAAAAGGACAACAAAGAAGAATCTGAAATACAGTAAGACAAATATCTCTGACGTAGAAAGCAAAACTCGCAGATGCAATACCTGCCCTGTTGAGACAATGACAGGATCCTTCATCAATTCTAGGGATGTAGGGCAGCGAAAGTCATCTGGTATAAGAGGAGTTTTGGGATTGCTTTCTGTGGATGCCTGTCCGCTGCAGCTTGAAGGAATGGATTTCTCCTTGGTTGGAGAATCAATATCGGGGTTCTCTGTCTGCACAAAATCTTTAATTTTCTTAAGTAACATTGACATCTTTTCTATCCTCTCCTCTGGATCCCCACCTGTAGCAGCAACCATCTCATGCAAAGCTAGAGATTCTTGTGTAAGCTCAGCTATTCCATTTAGCTGTAACTTTTCAACCAATCTCCTTAGGACAGCTGGATTAGCAGAAGTTTCACTACTCTTATTGTAAAGGGATAAGAGATCTTCATACAGTTCTACATCTGGAGTGTCAACCCTTCCTTTGGCTCTTCTGAACTGGGAAAGAACCAGCTCAACCTGAAAACAGATTTGAGTTATAGAGAGTTAAAAAAAAACTATCTGAACCAGGACTTTATCTGCTTCTGGGGCACATTTCCTCGTGTTGAACTACAAGGGTGAATGTGACTGATTGAAATACAAGGATCCTAGTAATGTAAAACACACAAATCAAATTCATCTTTAAGTGATTCCACTTGTTTCCTCTGGTTAAGAAAGTTATCCAGAAAGTTTAAGGATATAATTTAATAACTTCATATGGTGCAGTTGCCCGCCTAGTGTATCTTTATGGTAGTCACGGTCTCACTAATGCATCATGACAAGTAAAATTACACTGGCTCCAGTGATCACATATCACATCAGCACAAAATGGCAGGGCAAGCCATATACCTGCTCTTTTACTTCATCAGATATGTCAAGCTTCTCATAAGAGATTCCACTCAAAGCTTGTTCCAAGTGAACCGTCACTTCTTGAAATCTAGTCATGATTTTTTCCCTCTCTAATACCTGAAATTAGAGAGGAATATAATAAACATTTAGGCTTTGCTCCAGGGAGAAAGTAAACTACAGAGCAAAAAAACAGACGAATATTTAGGTAAATTAAACTAACTTTATCGCAGAGACATGAGATTGTAGGTGGGCATATCCCATCATAAAGGCTATAGGATGTGGGAAAACAGTACACTGACCATCAGAATTGTCTTCTGTTATCATGCAACCTTCCCAAGGCTATTCAATGAACAACAAATTGCGAACAAGTGCTAATATAAAATGTTGGAGCATCAACTCAAATATAATTTCACACGTGTTGCTGAAAAGAAGGCAAAAAGAAGGGAGCAGGGAGAGCAGATATAACGTTATGGAAACAAATCAGGAGGGGGTGGGCGGCAGCAGGACCCTGGATATATTTTCATCGCAAGAAAGTTAAATGTAAAAAAACTAGTTAAAACCCCATTCTTAAATTACAATTTCCCTGATTACCATTCTCCAAAAATAAAATAACTAGTAGCCATAAATTACCAGCTCGTCTTAGCAGGAGGTAAAAACGTTTAGGGCTAATTTCACATCAGATGACTGTTGACTTGACCGTGGGAGACAACATGTATGGTCACGAAAACTAATACAAAATCAAATCATATGCAACAAACACATCAAGCTCAATGAAGGCAAGATGACACGAGTTCTTCCATATTCATGAAGAAAAAGATAAGAAAACTGAGAGCCTTTACTTTGAACTTTCCCTCACCATTTTTTGTGTTCAAAACAAATTATAAACTCATAACTTGAATAACCACATTCTCATAGTCAATCAAATATAACCAGTGAACTGCTTGAGAGAGTAAAACAAATTTAGGTCCTAAGGAAGAACTTAGAGATCACCCAGAAAGGCCACTCAACTGAAAAAGAAGAATTAAAGAAAGAATGGGACCAAAAAGAAATATTAGATACAATAAAAGCTCTCCACCTATAATACTATATTGGACTAATCCTACACTACATATATAACTAGACATCTGTAAGCACAAATGTCCCAGTCTAGACCCTGCACGAGTTTTTTGGAGGGTTCATTAAGAGTTTTCTAAAATGAGATTTTTCTACTTTTTTTTATCTCTAATGGGGGGTGGAGAAACAGAAAACTTAACATACTGGCACCGGGGGAGATTGGCAATGTATACCCCCATATGCATAAATGACAGAATACATCTAGAAGACCAGAGAAAATGAGTGAATGGTCAAGGAAAAAAGAGCAATCACGATCTGTTTGTGAAGGATGGACCATGATGATAGCTACTTTTAGCTTACAAAGAAAAAGAAGAGATTCAAGAAGCAGCAGCAATGACCATTTCTTAAATTACTAGACCGATAATAGATTCCATAAAATCTGTTCAAGCCACTAAATCTTCCGCATTTTCAGTTTATTTCCCTCCAACCATTCAATTTTTTCACTTATCTAGTAACCCCATAAATGTTCCAAAATTACAGCTTCCACTTCACGCCAAGAACTATAACCTTGAACTTCACGCCAAATGCCAGTAAAACTATTTCCAGAAACTCCAAATTACTAAACATATAACAAAGAAAGAAGATACAAATTTCACAACATCAACCATTCATTCACTTATCTAGTTACCCTATGAATGATCCAGAACTATGACTTCCACTTCACGCCAAGAATTATGACTTTGAACTTCACGTGTCAAATCCTAATGAAATTAGTTCCAAAAATACTCCAAATTACAAAACGTACAACGAAAAGAAAAGACACAAATCTCGCAAGATTCCTAGGCATTATCACCAAGGTCTGTTTGAGCTGCTGCTAAAATGTAGATAATCACAAAAATAAACGTTCAAATCTGTAAGGATTCTTCCTCTACTTTACAGCTAGCACAAGAACAACACAAGTATCAATCTTTAG
This sequence comes from Ehretia macrophylla, assembly GCA_037974665.1. NCBI lineage: Eukaryota > Viridiplantae > Streptophyta > Magnoliopsida > Boraginales > Ehretiaceae > Ehretia > Ehretia macrophylla. Next base: position 54,160,412 of record CM075780.1, on the reverse strand, counting down.
CTCATTGGAATCCTTCCGATTCTCTAAACATCAACAAAGAATACCTTTTATGAAAATAAGAAACAAGATTCCTAATCCTTCTTCACTTTTCATTTCCAATTAACAGTCAATCAAAAATGTTCACTCATATATATACATAGATACATACATACACATATAAATCTGAAATTTTCATAATCAAATCATGCCATCACAAGCGAATTTAAAACAAAAAATTAAATATATGGAAAACAATTATGACACACACACACAGAGACACAAATATATATTTGATGTTTTCAATAATCACTTGATGCGGACACAAATCGATTCTAAAAGAAAATTAAAAATGAAATAAAAAAAGTCATGCATATATATATATATATGTGTGTGTGTGTGTGTGTGTGTGTGTGTGTGTGTGTTATACATACCAGAAATAATTTGCTGGCTTCGGTACCGAATTTGAGCAAGTCCTTAGCGGATTGGAGAGAGTGCTTTAAAGAAGATAGGGCTTCAAAAGAGTGACGAGGAATTGACTCTTTACTGTCTCGAATCTCTTCAAACATCGGCGTTAGAAGCTTCAGTCGTCGAGCTAAACTGCTGTACTGCTTCTTCACCGTGATTCTGTAATCCGATTTCCCCGATATCTCGTTCACTAACTCTATAAGCGTCTGCGCTAAAGCCGCTTTCTCTTCATCCATCTCCTATTCCACTTCACCTCAAAACCGAAAAATCAAAAACAAAAAAACAAAAAAAAACAAAAAAAAAAAGTGTTTTTTGTGTTAGAAAAAAAAAAAGTCTGAATATGTGAGGGATTTGTTGTGATTTTTGGGGGTAAATAGTGGAGCTTTAGTGAGCTGAATGCGGAGTGGTTGACCGGTGACCGAAATGGCAGGTCATCGTCGTCGTCGTATTATATTATGGGAGAGAGGAGAGTAAATGAGAAATGAGAAATGAGAAATGGTGTTGTTGACAGGCTTCAGTTATTAGGGGTTGCCCTTTTTTTTTTTTTTTTTTGTGGCGCGGGTAAGAAATATTAAGCTTAACTAGAGTTAAGATTTGACTACGAGGGTGAGATAAGATGGGTTGGGTTGGGGATCGAGCTCGGCTTAGCTTTGCTTGACTCGGCTTGATGAAATAGAGTGGGGCCAAGGGGTTATTGTTGTTTAAGGATTTTTTTTTTTTTAAAGGTTTTGAAGTAAGAATTTTGACTCGCAGTTTTTTGCCCCGTCAGTATCAATGATGGCTAGAGTACCAATTTGAAAGGGTATAAAAAGAAAAAATGAAAGTTAATAAGATAAAGAGAATAAAGGAAGTAAAATGATTGACCAAAAAAAAATAGAAAAATTATTATAAATTAATAGCTAGATAATCTATAACAAGAGACAATAGATGTTATAAAGAGAAAATTGAAATTCTTATTGATTGTTGAATGAAATACAAAATAATGAAATGCTTCTATTTATAGATTTTTAGAAGCTTCTGATTGCACAAGCGCTGATGTAGTATCAAGTTAAAGCAGGCTGCTACAACTCAAAAGCAAGCTGCTGCAAATTAGAAGCAGGCTGCTGATATAGGCTGGTTGCAAGTTGCTATAAATCAAAAGCAGGTTGCTGATACAGGCTGGTGAATATCCACACATTAATATTTCATAACACACTATCTTATATATTCACTATAAGAATATGTCTCATTAAAACTTTACTAGGAAAAAACTCAGTGGGATAAAAATCCTAGTGAAAGAAAAAGAGTACAATATTCTTTGTATATGCTTTTGTACTAACTCATTAAAAACCTTGTCAAGAAAATCTAGTGGTACAAAACCTACACGAAGGAAAAAAGAGTGCAGTGCGTATGTCTCCCCCTCTTGTAAGCATGTCATGAATGTTCACGAAGTCGCCGCATACCAATCTTCCATATTAGTTTATGTGCCTGTGTCAGCAATGAATGCAATTTTCTCTTCATCTTCAGGGGCCATCTTGATCTGATTGTACCCCTTGAAGGCGTTCATGAAGGATTGCATCTCATTCCCCGAGATCGAATCCACTAGCTGATCTATCCGGGTTAGTGGATAACAATCCTTTGAGCACGCCCTGTTGAGGTCAATGTAATCAACACATATCCGCCACTACCCCGAGGTCTTCTTCACCAGGACCATGTTGGCTAATCGTGTCAGGTATTGCACTTCCCGAATATGACCAGCTTTTAGAAGCTTTTCCACCTCTTCTGTGATAGTTTGATTTCTATCTGAGTGGAAGTTCCTTTGTTTCTGTTTTACTGGCCTATTATTCGGGTCTACGTTTAAGTGATGTGCAATTACATTTGGATCTACCCCTGTCATGTCAGAATAAGACCATGCAAATAAATTTTTATTTTCAGAAAGAAAATTGATTATACATTTTCTCATCAGCGGGGTCAGCTCGCTACCAACCCAAACTGTCTTCCCTGGCTCGATCTCAACCTCGTCCAACTTCTCCACTGGGACAGTTTTCTTCTCCCTTTCCTTCTTTTCCTTCATGCTCTCATCTCTCACCCCCATCCCAAGGACTTGGGCTCTGAATCTTTAGCGCTGTCACATAGCATTCTTTGGCAGCTCTCTGGTCTCCTTGGACCACTGCTATCTCTCCAGGGGTCGGGAACTTTATCACCTGGTGATAGGTCAAGATGACCGCCCTAAGATGATGTAGAGCTAAGCGCCCTAGAATCCCGTTGTATGCTAAGCGGCAGTCCACCACAATGAACTCCGTCATGAATTGAACCTGCCTGCCTTCTGGTCCGATGGTGAGGGGGAGTTTGATGGTGTCTTCTAGTTTGAATCCATGGCCAGCGAATCCATAAGTTCACTGTGGAAAGCAGCAAGTTGTTCTCTGGCCAGCCCCATCCTTAGGTAAGCATCGTACATGATGTCTACCAGTCTGCCGTCAATCCTTCTAGGACTTCGCTTGCTCTCCCGATCAACCCTCGACTCAGGGTCTTGACTTTTCTTTGCCACGTATTTGTCCAGTTTATCTCTCTGGATTAGAGCTTCAATTTCGTTCCTTAGATTCTTGCACTCATTGGTCTCGTAACCATAGTCATGGTAAAACCTGGAGAACCTTTCATTCCATCTCTTCTCTGATTGGACCTCATCCACGCTGGCCATTTGATATTGAGGTCAGGTTGGGACTTAATTTCCATCAGCACTTCCAACCTAGGCATGGTCAGAGGAATGTATTTATCAAATCTGCTTCTGGGAGCTGAAGAGCTCAGAGCTACGCCCGACCTAGGACCCCATCTGGAAGACCCTTCATCTTTCCCTTTACCATAGGATGACACTACGCGGACATAGTTTTTTTCCTTTTGCTTTAGATCTACCGCGTCCCCTTCTAAAGTTATGTACTTGCTGGCTGTCACGCCCCAACTCGACCCCACCTAACACTAAGTCGGGACGCGACGGAATTTCGGCATTATAACATTTGAAATATGGTCCCATAAACAAATAAACCTGCACAACAACTCATATAACCATAAATAAGCCAAATTAACAACCATGAGCCTCCAACATACAACCAAAGTATAAGTCGTCTGTCACAACCACTTCAACATAATTATAAAGATACATGCCGCAAAATGGAATTCATAAGCCTATCCACCTATACATAACAAAACGGACTTATGGATTTACATTACAATTCTACAAACTTTAAAGTAAACATCTTAGTTTAACATAAATTACATATAGCTAGCAAGTCTACATAATAATTACAACAAGCTCCAAGGACATAGATATCAACCAAGCAAGCAGACTAAGCCTCAGGCTCAACAACAGGCTCAATGGGCACGTAATCAACATACTCCACTTCTGGCTCTTCTGAAACGTTAGCAAATCGAGGTGAGTTTTCATGAATTCAATGAGAGGGGATAAAGGGAAGGTTTTGAAAAGCATTTTAGATTTGAAAACTCTATTTTTAAAAAATGCCATGCACGTCAACATGCAACAAGTATAAAGGGTGCGAGAAATGTAAAGTAAATAACCATATAGTAAAGTTACGCTCGTACTGCTATTGCCGTTCCCCGAGCGCCATCATGAACCCTACCCAGTCACCAGATGTACTCCGAATGTACACCAGACCTATGACCCAAACCCTCACAAAACACTTCGTTCATTCGAGATAGATATTAGAATATCGGTAGCCGTGTCATCGCCTGACAAGCCCTATACTGCCCAGTGCAACACAACCTACCGCATCTAGTTTAAAGGTTGCAACCTTTCGCATCGCATTTGCATTTGTATACGCATTCAACACATCGCATTCACACATTCACAACAATTAAGGGAAAACAACAAAGTAAGTTATTTCCCGAACACATTCGCATATCATATTCATTTAATAAGCTATCAATCAAGTTACCAAGCACTTAAGTCACATTTAGCATGCACACTTCATCTTCTTCTAAACTAACCACATTGACATCATTACAAGACTTTTCAACACAATCAACAACCAAAAAAGCTAATTCAACATACTACTCAATTCCTAGCAACATAAAACGCAATAACACAATCATATATTACCCCAATCATCACCTAGCAATAAACCAACATAGCATGTATTTAATACATCATAAGGGCAGCCCAAAAGCCACCCGAAACAGGCTGGCCAGCGTTGGACAACCTGTCCAACGCTGGAAAATCAGCCACCAACACCCTCACCCCCCAATTTTCGCGCCATTTCACATTATCAAGCATTATGCTATGCCAGGTTGATATATTAACATGTAGAGACTTCAAATGAAAGCTAGAAATAAAGTTTAAAATCAAATATAGACATTTAATCCAAGATATAACATATACAGGTCAACTACAACAAGTTATATTTTACACAAGCTAATACACAAGTAAATGGTCTTTGCAAGAATTAGAAGCAATATTATCAATATTAAAAATTTACATACACATATACAAAAGATGCTTCAACTTTAAACTTGTAGGTTAGAAAGACCCCTCATTTTTTTTTGAAAAATAAAGGCACAATAAGGTACTAGGTAGCTAGAACACGCTAAGACAAGCTCAAAAACGTTTGGTTTGGCCTTTGATCTTGTTTCTAACTCCTAATTTTTGCACAAAATAGCTAGGTTTTAATATTCCCCTCAAGCTTCTTTGGGTCAGCTGAAAAAGAAGAAGAAAGAAGATGTTTTGTCTTTGTTTTGTGTTTATTTGGTTAAGTAGAAGTCAAGAATTGGGTCAATGCAAGCCAAATGCAAATGAAAGGTCCAAATGACTAAGTTAGCCTCTTATTTTACTTCTAATTTTAATTCTAACACTCTAGTAAATGTCTAAGGTGATTAAAGGCTAACTTAGGCTTGATTTTAACTAGCATATACAATTTTACCCCTATGTTGTCAAAAAAGACGAAAGGTCAACAATTAGCAATTCAATTGAATTTCAAATGCACATTTAACCTACTAAACCTATGTAAATCATATAATTGCACATAGTAGGTACTAAATTAAATAAACACATAATTTTCTCACATAAAATTTAAATAAATACGTAATTTGCACAAAAATTGAACTCGAGGTCTCACATCCACCCCCCTTAAAACAATTGTGTCCTCGCAATTCTTTCTTGATTCTCAGAATAACTCAAGTGTTGTTGGCCTAACTGAACTCGTCTCTCCCAAGTTGCTTCTTCTATGCCATGATGATCCCATAATACTTTTACTATCAGAATCTTCTTTGCGCGCCACTCCTTAACTTTCTGATCCAGAATACAAATAGATCTTTCTTCATAAGTCAAGTTCTCACTTAATGGTAACGGCTCTGGCTCAAGCACATGAAATAGAATATCGAATCTCAAATTCCGAAATCCGAATACCAAATACTGAGTACCGAGGGTCGAATACCGATAAGAAGACCAAACAAGAATACCGAACAAGATCGCCGAGTGAGAATACCGAATAATAACCCCCAAATAAGAACTCTGAATAACACCGTATAAGAATCTCGAATAAGAATATCAAGAAAGAATACCAAAGAAGTATACCGAATAAGAATCTTCAAATATAAATCCCAAAGAAGAATACTGTAACACCCCGATCCCTTACGAGACCGGAGCCCTAAACCCTAAACCCAAAACCCAAGGCACGAAAAACAAGGATAAACGGATAAAGTTTTCCCTATTTTTAGGACATTCTAACACCTGCAGGTTGAAGAAATAGCCACAGAACATCATACCACATTTATTTTAGAACTTCTCAAACTATAAGGCAATCTGAGCCTTTGTACTATAATAAAAAAAAGTACTCTTGTAAGCATTTTCATAAGATATTGCAATGTTATGGTTATAAACCGATTATTATACCACTCTAACCTTACTTATTTCATTTTCTTAGGTTTTAAACCGTTTAACCATCATTAGCCTAGCCCATACAAGCATACAACTAAACCAGGCCACGAAGTAAAGCATCAGGTTACACAGGCCAAACAAATATCTAACTAATTCAAAGAAGACCATGAACTTTAAGGAAACTTCATAATATATCCAGTTCAAAAGGGTGGACCTAGATTTAGATATCTGCCTTTAGCAAAATAGATTATAGCCATACTAGGTTAGGAAAGCCAAAAAGGAACCAAGCATGTATTAAGTTATTACAGACCGCAAATCCAAGAAAACCTAAGCTTATTTACATACTTTACAACCGAAATATTTACAAGGCACGTAGGCCTCAAAAGAATATGTCAATAACTATTAAACCACACGTGTCAGCAAGTACTTAAGCTAGAATCAGTCAGGGGGTAACACGAGCCTCATTCTCCTCCACATACTCAGGAGGAATCGAACCTGCCTCACCTGAAATGGTTAAAAAGAGAGGTGAGTATACAATACATGTATACTCAGTGAGGGATGAGAACAATTAACTAGGGAGGTTTTCGAAATGGTTTTCGTACAATGCAGATAAACAAGCACATCCTGTAGCACGAGTAACAATAAAACTAAGTCATAAAATCAATTGCAAGACCAAATACTAGATCAAAGAAATAAATCTAAAAGCCTACTTTAGAAAACTATAACTAGAAAATAAGCCATGACCAAGTGATGGAAGATAACAAACACCAAGTAACATCACACTTTTAATTACACTTGAGTAGGAATACAATTATAAGTAACAATCATGTTAAAAAGGATCCGGTTCCACTTCCATAGACTTGATCTCGAATCTTGATGACGATAGCCGGCAAATCCCCCTTATAACTCCATTAGGTGTACTCCAGATGTACCCCGAATCCTATGACCCAACTCTCTTGAGGTAGATTCGTATGCCCTAACAAGGAGAACCACGCCTCTGGGGTATGGGAGTATGCCCCAATGAGAGAGAGAATTGATACTAAGGTAGTCGAGCTAAACCGACAATCCAATGCTGCCCAGAGTTTCTCGACACTACCATGTCCGAAAGGTTGCGCAACCCGATATGATATAACACATAAACGAGGGACAACAAAGTAGGTTGTACTCAATCCTAATATAGCAAGCAATAAGCACATATAAACTCAACAATTAAACTAAATCATACAACTTGAGAGCAATAAAATAAACTAAAATGCACAAAAAAATGAGAACTCCCTCACCTTGGATTAGGTTAATTATGCAAGGGTAAAGCTTAGATGTACTTCAACCTTCTTGACTTAACTCAAATGTGCAACCCTAGTCTTTTGTACACAAGTATAACACTTTATCAATTAACTATATAAATTCCATTTGAATATCCAAATAATTAACTAGAATCAATATAGCTCAAATAATACATGATCTATGTACCTAACTTATCTAACATTTTACTTTTAACTAGTAATCTATGTAGAATAAGAGAGATTTCAATTGGAAATCACCGCTAGACAAGTTAGACAAAGTCGTAGCTGAAACTTTTGCATACAATACAAACAACTTATAAGTTACAGTAATTAGAACATTTAACTCATATACTCCATATGTTTAATAGTCTACAAGTTAATTAAAAAGATAGTTCAAAGCTTAAAGGAGAATTATTCAACCAGCATGCTACAACTAGATATAACTAAGTTGGAATTTAATTTAACTAAAAATCAACACATGAGCCAGCAATTACTCATATTATTTCTTATTCTACCTTAGTTAATAACTTGTACGAGAAACTAGTTCACTCCACATAACAACAAGCTAGCCATTAACTCAACTAAAGGAATTCCTCTAAAGAATTTATAGATAATGAAGGTTAAATTACTTTAAAGTTCAAATGTCACATTCGTTCACAATGGCACCACCCAAATATTTTACTATTTTAACGAACTTCTAATTCATATTCTACTTCACTTACAATAGTTATTAAGATCCAAAATAGTCGAAGTGATAAAACATAGCACTAAGAGACAATTTAATATAATTTTAACTTGTTATCCCCTTAGATGCATTCTATAACATATTTCCCAACAACTTTTAAAACCCAACTTTTATCTTGTTCAACTAACTTTTAACTAGTCCTACTTAATACTACATGAAGCTTACCCATTTAAGGACTTAGCTAATTTAACTTCATTTCCAGCCAAGCTAGCTTCACTTAAACTATTTAATTTTTAACTTTACTCTCAACTCATTAACTAAACAGGGACAACACAAATAACACACAACTTCTCTTTCAAAACTATAGCTTGCACTTAAAAACCAATTCAGTTACATTTATGACATATGCTAGTTAACAATTCAAGCTATGAACATTCTTATTGCAACTTCCAAACTAAAATGCAAGCTTAATTAACCATTTTATAACTACTTATAAAACATAATAGCATTGCACAAAGAGGGAAAAGGGAAAAAGGGTGCAAAGTGGCTGCCCAGCTACTGCCGGCAGCCACCAAACGCCGACGACTACCCAGTGTCGGCAGGCCGTCTGACGCTGGGTAGTCAGCTCTAATCATATGCACACACACACTTTTCACTCCTCCAGCTCACTTTAGCTTGAATTAAAAAAAAACAAGTTAAAAGCCAAGTAATTTGTGTTAGAACAATTTCTTTTAAACAATTCCACAAGCATTTGAGCTACAACACTTTATCATCTTCAACCTCAAGCTAACACCATAACCAACACTCCAATAACTCCAAGTTAGCTAACAACAACAATTAAGCTCCTTATAATCTTCATAATAATCATTTTAGCTAACTGAAACAAGAATAAAACATCTTTATTTAACAAACATAAAAATTTGCCATAACTAAAAAAAAATTCAAGAAATCACACTCTAAATACAATTCTCTCACCTTAACCAAGCTAAGATTGCAAAATCGAGCTAGCACACAAGCTTTCCACCCCTCCTTTCTTCTTTCTTCCCTTTTTCTCCTTCTTTTCCGGTCAGATGAGCTCTCTGTTCTTTTTTTTTTTTTTTTTTGGTTCGACGGGTGAATAAGTGTGTGAGTGATATTTGTTTTCATGTTTTTTTGTGTGTGTGTGTGTATAGTTAAAGCTGTGTGTGGTGTGTGTTTTGTGTCTTTATATATATATATATATTTTTAAAAATGTGTGGTTAAAAGCCTAAAATAATAAATATATAATGGTATGGTTAGCCAATATGCCAAGTGTCATATTTCTAGCTCGCTAGGCGATGAAGATTACGTACTAAAAACTAAAGTTTTTGCAAATAACGATACGGATAGTAAAAGTAAATCATTTAAATAAAAATAGGACAATTCTAATTAATTAAAATAGTGAGTTAACTTTTTCATGTAAATCATTCGGATGTAAATTAAATCAATGAAATTATTAAAAATAATTGAATAGTTCGTTCAGCTCCGAGAAACTAAGTAAATAAATGTAATTATTTAAAATAACCTTCTAGCCCGTTCAGGTCCGGGCCTAGGCTTCCCGTTCGAACAGTAAAAGAATTTAATTTTAAGACTTTTAAAATAATTTTAAATAATTAAATTAATAGAATAAGTATTCCGAGCAACCCATATAATTTTAAATTAAATAAAAACAAATAGGGTTTAAAGCACATTTATCAAGAATAATGCAAATGGATATCATGAATAAATGTAAATGAATGAAATTAAATGCAGGGTCGGGCTTAGGCGTCACAAATACCGCATAAGAATGTCGAATAAAAACACCAAATAAGTATACATATACCGAAGAAGAATACCGAATACCAAGTAAGAATAAAAATAGTCAATACACAGTCGTAGATGTCATCTTTCTTTATCCCAATCAACACGAGTATCGTACAATACGGTACTTTGGAATTATGCAGTATTTCTGGTAGCACATCAATCATAAATGCATTTTCTCTCATAAGCTTGATAGCTCTAGTTGAATAAATAAGCAAATTCCCCGAAGAATCACGGTTCTACTACTACTTCTACTACTGGTCGGTCTGGTATTTGAAATTTCACAATCTAGGTTCCACTATCTAACTGTACACGATACTTTGCAAGCCAATCCATACCCAAAATAATTCCATAATCTTGAACAGGAAGTAAGATAAGGTCAATAGCAATTCTTGGTCCTTAATCGGAATTTCACATGTTTCAGCTCCACATACTACTCAGTCACAAGTTTAATATCATGCTACTTCAATTATTTCTACTTGCATATTAATATGTTGCACTCAAGGGAATATAGTAAAAGAAGGGGTAGTGTTGGGGCCCAACAATTCCTTAACAAATAGATTTAAAATTAGAACTTACCTTCATCCACCGTTGTTGACTCGGGGCAACTTCTACCAATCAGTAGCACAAATTCTGTCCAGTACACGTTGTGCAGGTACATCATTTGTAGGCCTGCCCTGGGCACCTTTGCCTATAGTCCGCTCACAAGCCTTCTTATAACTCGAGCAATTATTTGCCCTATGTTCACTACTATCACAAGTTGTGCATCTCCCTGATTTCCTCCAACAATCAGCCTCGAGATGGCCTCGCTGGTTACAAAAGGAACATTATGGAACATGAATGGCAGCATTAGCCCCAAAAGGAGCTTGAGCTGTTGTAGTAGCTGGATTACCCTGTTGTGGCCTTTCAACAATCGGCCTATTCTAGTTGCCTCTACCGGTAGTCTGCCCTTGTATTCCCTGCCATTTCGGACAGTCTTTCACCTTGTGTTGATCACTACCATAGTCTTTATACTTCCTCATCGTCACCCAACAATTAACCTCCAAGTGGCCTTCACATTTACAATAAGTACAATATGGAGCTAGAGTAGCAACATCACTCTCATAGAAGCCCTGAGCTGAAGAAATAACTAAACCACCCTAATGAGTCCTGTCAACAGATGGCCTATATTGGCTCTGACCCTGACTCGGTTGACTCGACCCTACCTTTTCCTTACTTTTTCCTTTCTCAGCTCTTGTTGCAGCGAAAAGGGCTTCACCGTAGGTGGAAAACTGAAAGAGAACGAAGCTGTTTCAAATTTCTGACCTCAACCCTCGAATAAATCTCTGGATCCTTTTCTCAGTAGTTTGCACTATCCCTAGAGCATAATGTGACAATTGACTAAATCGGATTTCATACTGTGCAACCGTTAAATTTCCTTGCTTAAAAGTCATAAATTCATTTCTGCAAAGTCTTCTCCTGATTCCAAGAGTTCTTGCAGCCATCCTTACTTCACCAAAAGAGTCACCCACATATTATAGCATATATACAATTATAGCACATGAAAAGCAAATACAACATAATGCATAATTATTATATAATACAACATTATCACATAACGCACAATTAATACACAGGAAGCAAATATCACGCAAACAGGTTATAAGCAATTGATATCATACTAGAAATAAGCTTCACATAAAGCACATTGATCACATAAGCACGTTGATAACATAAAGTATTTGACCACATAATACACATTGATCACATAATGCAAATTGATCACATAATACACATTTCAAAACACATTCGCATTAATACTTCTATATGACAGTCTGAGGACCCTATCATATCTTATGAGCTATCTAAGCTCTGATGCCACTAAATGTCATGCCCCAACATGACCCCACCTAATACCAAGTCGAGATGCGATGAAATTTCGGCATTATAACGTTTGAAATATGGCCCCATAAACAAATAAACCTACATAACAACTCATATAACCACAAATAAGCCAAATTCACAACCATGAGCTTCCAACATACAACCAAAGAATAAGTCGTCCGTCACAACCACTTCAACATAGTTATAAAAATACATGCCGCAAAATGAAATTCATTAGCCTATCAACCTATACATAACAAAACGGACTTATGGATTTACATTACAATTCTACAAACTTTAAAGTAAACATCTTAGCTTAACATAAATTACATATAGTTAACAAGTCTACATAATAATTACAACAAGCTCCAAGGACATAGACATCAACCAAACAAGCAGACTAAGCCTCAGGCTCAACAACAGGCTCAACGGGCACGTAATCAAAATACTCCACTTCTGGCTCTCCTGAAACGTTAGCAAACCGGGGTGAGTTTTCATGAATTCAATGAGAGGGGATAAATGAAGGTTTTGAAAAGCATTTTAGATTTGAAAACTCTATTTTTAAAACATGTCATGCAAGTCAACATGCAACACGTATAAATAGTGCGAGAAATGTTAAGTAAATAACCATATAGTAAGGTTATGCTCGTTATGTTGTTGTTGTTCCCTGGGCACCATCACGAACCCTACCCAGTCACCAGATGTACTTTGGATGTACACCAAACCTACAACCCAGACCCTCATGAAACACTTCGTTTATTTGGGATAGGGATTAGAACATCGGTAACCGTGTCATCGTCTAGCAAGCCCTATGACGCCCAATGCAACACAACCTACCGCATCTAGTTTAAAGGTTGTAACCCTTCGTATCACATTTGCATTTGTATACGCATTCAACACATCACATTAACACATTCACAACAATTAAGAGAAAACAACAAAGTAGGTCATTTCCCGGACACATTGCATATCATATTCATTTAATAAGCTATCAATCAAGTAACCAAGCACTTAAGTCACATTTAGCATGCACACTTCCTTTTCATCTAAGCTAATAACATTGACATCATTACAAGACTTGTCAACACAATCAACAACCAAAGAAGCTAATTGAAAATACTACTCAATTCCTAACAACAGAAAATGCAATAACACAACCATATACTACCCCAATCATTGCCTAGCAATAAACCAACATAGCATGCATTTAATATATCATAAGAGCAGCCCAAAAGCCACCCAAAATAGGCTGTCCGGCTTTGGACAGCCTACTATCCAATGTTGGAAAATCAGCCACCAATACCCCCTAATTTTTATAGCATTTCGCATTATCAATCAATTATACTATGCTAGGTTGATATATTAACATATAGAGACTTCAAATGAAATCTAGGAATCAAGTTTAAACTCAAATATAGGCATTTAATCCAAGATATAAAACGTACAAGTCAACTACAACAAGTTATATTTTACACAAGCCAATACACAAGTAAATGGTTCTCTAAGGTCTACTTAGCAAGAATTAGAAGCAATATTATCAATATAAAACATTTACATACACATATACAAAATATGCTTCAACTTTAAACTTGTAGTTTAGAAAGACCCCTTGCCTTTTCTGAAAAATAAAGGCAAAATAATGTACTAGGTAGCTAGAACACGCTAAGACGAGCTTACAAATGTTTGGTTTGGCCTTTGATCTTGCTCATAACTCCCAATTTTTGCACAAAATAGCTAGGTTTTACTATTCCTCTCAAACTTCTTTGGGTCGGTGGAAAAGGAAGAAGAAAGAATATGTTTTGGCATTGTTTTGTGTTTATTTGGTTAAGTAAAAGTCAAGAATTAGGTCAATGCAAGTCAAATGCATATAAAAGTAGGGATGGCAATGGGTACGGTTTTAATCCGAAACCGATGGGTATCCGCCCGATAAAAATCCGATAAAAAAATTGATGGGTAAAATGGTAGGTTTTGGGTTATAAAAGTCAAAACCGATGGTCAAACTGATAGGTTATGATTTTAGACGTTAAAAAAAATCGAAACCCGAAACCCGATTATTAATTAATTAAAATATATATATATTATACATATACCCATACATATATATATATATATATATATATATATTTTTTTTTTTTTATATACACATACACGCATATTATGTCAATCTTTTCATTTTTCTCTCCTACTTTTACCACATACTTTTTATATTCTTTATCTTTCTCTTACTTCAATACTATTTTTCACTTTCTTCAACACACCAACTCCACTTTCTATACAAAAAAAAACTCAATTTTCTAATCAACTTTTTTTTTTCACCCACCGATCAACCCACACCAATTCTACCCCAATTAACCAAAAAATATTCTACTCCTTTCTCTCTCATCTTCTTTTCCTTCTTCCTTTCTTGGTAACCGTCTTCTTCAATGCTTCTTCTTCTTCTTTGTTCCAGTTATCTCACCCAAATAACGCACAACTTAAAAAAAGCTCTCTTTTTTCAACTCCATGGCGCAAATCAGCGATAGAATCGTGAAATCCTATCTAAGAAAAATATATATGCATACATATAGATTCGCGATTTATACTAGATCAGTAAGCTTTGCAAATGTATCCCTTGTGTAGTCTATTCCAATTCATAGATCTGATTCTTATGTATTTCATTTTATTTATATATTTATTTACATCTTATTTTATTGATGATTTATTTCATTTTTTATATGATTGATTACTTTTTTATTTTTGATTGATAAATCATTATTGATGTTCCTTGAAGTTTTTTTTATTTGTATTTTAGTTAAAGTTTAATAATTCTTTTATTTAAATTTTATATTATATAGTGTTGAATTTTTTTATGTTTTTAAATTTATTTTGTTATTTAAATTAATTTTTTATATTTTTTTAACGTTAATCGATTTTGGTTCGGATAACCGCGGTTTTTTCAATTTTAATCGATTTCGGTTTTGGTTATTAATTTTTAAAACCATTTGGTTTCGGTTGCGGTTTCGGTTTTTATTTTTTCAAAAATTGCGGTTATCCGGACTGTTGCCATCCCTATATAAAAGTTCCGAATGACTAAGTTAGCCTCCTATTTTGCTTCTAATTTCAATTCTAATACTCTAGTAAATGTCTAAGGTGATTAAAGGCTAACTTAGGCTTGATTTTAACAAGCATATACAATTTTACCCCTATGTGGTCAAAGAAAATGAAAGGTCAACAATTAGCAATTCAATTGAATTTTAAATGCACATTTAACCTATTAAACCTATGTAAATCATATAATTGCACATAGTATTTACTAAGTTAAATAAACACATAATTTTTGCACATAAAATTCAAATAAATATGTAATTTGCAAAAAATCGAACTCGGGGTCTCACACTGGCCTTTTTCATCAAGTGATCTAAGTCTCTAGGTTCCTTCCTTGCAAGGGAAGAACGGAAGTACCTGGACCTGGTTAGATTGCTCCTTCTATCTTGGCTCCGCGCGTCTAGGTCGGGCCTGGCGAACATTCTTCGAATGAGTTCTCTATGAAGCTTGTTGCTGGTGGCTGTTCTCTACCTAGCCCCTGCTCACGAACGAAGCTATCCATGTTTTTCTTCATGCTGTAAACTAGTTAGGTGAGAGCTTGAAGCTCAACGCGAGACGCTGGCTCTTAAGCTGGTTGCTTAGCTTCAGTTGTTACGAACATTCCAACTGGGCTCGTCCCAGGCTATATGGTGTTGCCGGCTGGAACTGTTGTCATCTCCAGTATTAGAGTTATTCTAGGGAGTTATTATTCGTGGTTGTCATGCGGCGGTAGATCGTTGAAGGTAGCATGGCTTCTCGTATGAACCATTGGTTTTAGTTAGTAGGAATCTTCAATCGATTCCCACAGACGACGCCAACTTGTTAAGGTACGAATTTGGGTACGGCTAAATTAAGAAAGTTGACTGAATTTGACTTCCTGAATGCTTGCAAAAAGGAAATGAGCTGCAGGGGGTGTGCCCCTCATTAGCACTCCAAAACTTAAGTTAGTTGGGTGCTTGAAGAATGAAAATGTATATAATTTCAATAAAATGAATTTGTTACCTTCTCTAGAGAATGTGTGGGCACATTTTTATCTTTTAGATGAGAAAGAATTTGACACCTCCGGATTTACGGGATGTGCTGGCATCTATTAAGATTTGGGGCATCATCGGGAGATTAGATTTGGGACGTCATCAGGAGGTCGGATTTGGGACGTCATCGGGAGGTCAGACGTGAAGTTGCATCGAGGTGTGGATCTTAGGTCTTTAATGGAAGACCTATCCTACCCTCTTATTAGGGAGCACTTCAGAGGCATAAGAGTTTTTTAGATGAGATAGGTAATTTCGTCCTTATCACAATCTAAATGATAATTAGTCAAAGTTATCAAATTTAATTCTACCAAGTCAATATCATATCCCTACGTATGAATATCATCCAATTATTAATTATAAAGACAAAGAAAATACAGAAGGAAAAAGGAGAGAAAAGGAGAAAGAAACTATTTGAGGTCGATTGAATTGGACAGTTCGACTTCCATAACAATCACTAGAATATGAACTTTATCCCTTTAAGAACAAGGCAAGCTTGACTATTTCATGCGTGTGTGTGTGAGAGAGAGAGAGAAGCCATTAGATATTAGGCTCTTTGAAATTACAATTTGCCATTTAACTTGGTCCAAAGCTTAATGGTTAGAACTATAACTAATTTGCTGCAATAAATGAAAAAGAAAATTTCTATTTGTGTCGAGGTTGGGAATCTCACAGTTGAGGTTGGACGGCTACGCTTGCCGAGCTGGACTTTCAGGTCAGCTACTTGACCTGCACAAGGAAAGGGAATGAAAAGATAGGGTGATAACCCGGATTTTTTCCTCGGTGTGCG
Organism: Ehretia macrophylla; assembly: GCA_037974665.1. NCBI lineage: Eukaryota > Viridiplantae > Streptophyta > Magnoliopsida > Boraginales > Ehretiaceae > Ehretia > Ehretia macrophylla. Next base: position 54,143,575 of record CM075780.1, on the reverse strand, counting down.
AATGATTAGTATGTCCGACCTGACAAAGTAGTTGAAAACATTAATGACGAGTTACCTCTTAATTGCGGGGGTGGAGCTCTATTTATACTAAATTCGGATCTGATAACAATTAACGCGGGGGACTGCCTAACATACCTCCGACTACGGCGTGCAGTTTTATGTCTCATCAGGACTTTATGTCTCATTAGAACAGTTGACATAGAGGTCGGGGATTATCCTGGGTCGGGGTGAGGTCGGGCTGGCATCCAGGTTGGGCGTTTAACTGATTGGGTCAGTTTTGACTCGGGTTGGCTTACCTCCTCTCGGTGTCCTCCTCGTCAATCCCCCCTCCCCAAGTCGAGATTGCGAGGGTAAGATCTAGATTTGGAAGTTGTTCCCGAGCTGGAGGTTCTTGACCCCAGTGGAGGAAAGAAGCCACATCAGTAGAGTATGCCCTTCAAATGGCCGACATGTTACCCGATAATTATAATAAGACGTGACGTTTGGGATTTCCGAGGCAGTTACAGTAGTAGCCTATAAATAGGGCCCTGATGTCTGAAATTCATTTCACACTTTGCTTACTAAACTTCAAGATCTTTCAAGTCAGAAACTAGAGTGGTCGGACCTTTTAACTCGGCAAGCGATTGGCGTGTTCAGCTTGGAATCCAACTAGTTCGAAGTCAATTAGCTCGGGTCACCTTCCACAGCTAGAGCTATTAGATACATCCCAACTCCCTTTAGATCATTTCTAAACATATATTTTCAATTCATACATAGGATGGGGAGGTCGGAGTCCGAAGATTCCCAAGTGATGGAGGTGAGATCTTATGGTGGGGACGAGAGTCCGTCGAGCTCAGAATATACGTTGGGTGGAGGTCAAGGCGATGGCAGTTCAAGCGTGTCTCGAATATTACTCCAGTGACCCAAGCCCAAAGACAGTGATAAAGATTGCCAAGTCATTGGGGTCAGGCGAGTGCAGGAAGAGGCCGAGGTAGATTTTTTGGCCGATTTGGGAGACTTAGGAGATAAAGATGATGGGCCCCCTTTGAATCAGTTGGAGAGGCTCAAGCTGCCACGCAAGTTCTTAGCTAGAGCCTTCACGGCGAAGCCAATTAAACCATTCCCGTTGCAGGCGGTCCCGCCCCGGAGCTCAGCCACAGCCAGCATTTCGTCAGGTCGGGGAAAAAGGATCAAGTAGTTGTTCGCCTACTGTAAGCACGAATGCTACTCTACTGTGCAGATGGTGAATACTAGACTGAGGAACTGGTCGGTAGATTGGAACCACAAGCTGAAGGTTCTGGGTTGGCACGACTTCGCTTACTATCCTCTACCTGACCATTTAACCATCTACGACCTCGCATTCGATGTTATCCAGCTTCCATTCCCAGGCTTCATTACCAGCATTCTGAACTATTTAGAGCTCAGCCCGGGTCAGATATCTCCCAATGGCTGGGCGTCTTGGCGTTCTATGTGTTTTGCCTCGAGAAAGATATAGAGCCGACCCTATTCTGGTTTAGGCAATTTTTTGTTTGCAAGCCCAACCTTAAGCAGCCCGGATGGTTCCATTTCGCAGCTCAGGCGGGTAACGCCAAATTCACTAAGTGGCACTCCTCCAACAAGGGTTGGCACAACGACTACTATTGGGTAGAGCCGGTTGTGAACCCGGGGTGCAAGAGGGATTGGAATCCCACTCTGAAGAAGAAGCTGAACGACGGCCCCAAGCTTTCAGATACGGAACTTCAGGAGGTCGAAGTGGTTAAACCCGAGCCGGGATCACTGATTGATATTAACAGTATGCTAAAGTGGGACAGGATTTGGGACTCCAAATTATTCGGAAGGAAACCCGACTTCTCAAAGAAACATCCAAACTTACTTCCCGATCCCGAAGAAGATGTGGAATCCAGTTCAAAAGAGGGTCAGTCCGTGAGATCAGTGCCCAACCTCCCCATTATCTTATTCGCTGTTATCATTTTCAATCGGTTCTCGGTCATCTCTCGCTTCTTTTCTCTTCTTTTCGCAAGCATGTCGTAGGCCGGGAGACTCACTTACATCAATAGGAGGAAGGCCTAGGCCAACGGTGAAGGCTCGGCTCGGTTCGTCCCTGGCGCTGCTACTCCACTGGGACAGAAGCAGCAGTCCAGCGATAAAGGACGGGAGGTCGGCACCGAGGTGAACTCCAAGGAGGCCTTAGAGTCCCCCCTGCAGAAGAAGCCGACCTCCAGGGTAGCAATCCAAGAGCGGTCAGCGACCCGCTCTGATGTCAAAAAGAGACCCCGACCCGAGTACTATAGGAAAGGCAAAGCAACGAAAGTGGTCCACCCCAAGAAGGATTATATGGAAGCGGTCTTGGTCGATCGTGACCCCAAGCTGGCGAAGGTTCCCATCAAGTAGCTTTTCCTCGATTTGAGGACAACCATGGCCATGGTGAGTTGTGCTCAACTGTGTGTATGGTTATATTTTTTCAGCTCGGCTGACCACGTTTGTTGCCTTTTTGTGTAGGCTGAGTCCCATGCCCTTCCCATCCCAACCTCCTTACTAAGGCCCAAGCTCACTGCGTTGAGCTCAAGCAGCGGTACATGGATACCCTAGCCGAGCTTGACGCCCAGAGAGAGGAGGCCTCTAAGAGGTATAAGGAAGACGCGGGTGAGATTGACCGGTTAAAGACAAAGCTCGCAGCTAAAGAGAAGGAGCTCGCGGTGGAAAAATCCCGACGCCTAATGGCGGCCAAGGACGTGTACCATTATAAGTCGGAGAGGCACGAGGCCAAAGCGAAGTTCCAGGAGCTTGTCGATCGGGTTGGACTCAATGAAGAGAAGGCAATGGAAGCCTTCAAGTCCAGTGACGCGGCTGTGAGCTGGGTGGAGAGTGAAGGCAGAATAATGGCCAAGTATGCCGAGCTGGAGTACTATTTTTGAGGCCAAATCACTGCTCGGGAGCGAGCGAAGGCCTTCATTCCTGCCTCCAAGAATGACTACATCAAAGTCTTTGAGGCCCCACCGCTAGAGTTTTGGGAGGTTCTTAAGCTCCCGGCCGATCTCAAGTCCCAAGCCCAAGAAGGTCTTCGCTCGCTTCCGATCAGGTCGGGGAAGAAATCGCGCAGTTGCCTCTTTGACTCCTCCTACTGCACCCAAATAAGTTTTGTAATTTTCCCGGGTCGGGCTTTTGTAACTTGTATTCCTTTCCATTTAATGAAATGGATATTTTTATTTTATTTGCTTTTCGTCCAAGTTCGCACAAGTGCATTTTCTCTTCACAAATTTTCTCAAGTAAGTAGGGTTGGACCAACATAATGGACCTTTCAATCTTAAGTAACCGATTTTTGTGTAAAGAACCGAGCTGGACGTGATCGATGAGCTATCAACCAAATCCAAGTTGGTTACTTGGACAACCATATCAATGTTGCCAACCTAGACTCGTCAGTCCGAGTTAAATTGGCCAAACTAATGTTGGTTAATGCTTAGTTCGAGTTTAGACCCAAACTAGCATAATGAACGAACCCAAAGTTGGTTAGTACTGAGTTGGACATTAATCCAAACTAGTAAAACGAATCAAATTGTTATTGATTATAATCAAGCTGGAATATAGTATGAGCTGATTTTCTTTGAGCCATTTTTAGCTCGTAATTAAGCGTGGCCACTTGAGCATTAATTAGAGTTTACAGGAGCTGAGTAGCTGAGGTGATTAGGCCCAGGTCGGGCCTCATAGTGGTATGCAAAATACATATTGCATTAAAATTATGTACATGGCGTACTTGGGCTCAGGAGCCAATTACAAGAAGGGTTTTGGCTCAGGGGCCTTTACAAAATATCTAGGCTCGAGGGCCTTTATAAAAGATTTCAGCTCGGGACCTTAGACAAAATATCGTTTCAGGTGTTCTGTGTGCCATGCGTTCTTCAGTTGTTTTCCGTACTTGTTGCGGAGGTAGAAGGTCCCAGGTAGGGCTTCTTTCACGACTTCGTACGGTCCTTCCCAAGTCGGGGAGAACTTGTTACCCAAGAGTGGCAAAAAGATGGCTTTTCTGAGGACGAGATCGCCAACCTTAATAGGCTTAGGCTTGACTTGCTTGGCAAAGGCTCTTTGTATGGCAGCTTTGCTAGCCAACATCCTGACTTGAGCTTTAGCTCGAAGCTCTTCAGCGAGGTCGATCTCCTCATGGATTAGGGCTCCGTTTATTCCTGGATCATGGTGGAAGGATCTACTGGTAGGAGACCCGATCTCCACTGGCAGATTGCTTGAGTACCGAAAGTTAGCTCGAAGGGCGATTCTCCCGTTGCCGAGCTGGTGGTGGTTCGCTGGGCCTACTGTACCTCGGGGAGAATCGATGCCCACTGGCCTTTCACTTTCTCTAGCTTGGTTTTTAGACCCTGTAAAATGATTTGGTCAGTCCTTTCGACTTGGCCATTACTTTGAGGGTGAGCAATAGATGAGAATTTGAGGTTGATCCCAATCTCATCACATTTGCCTTGAAAGTATGCACTGTCAAATTTCTTGCCGTGGTCGGTGATGATGACCTTTGACACCCCAAATCGGCAAATGATGTTCTTCCATATGAAATCCCAAGCTGCCTTTTCTGTTATTCTAGCAACACCTTCGGCCTTGGGCCATTTAGTGAAGTAGTTTATAGCTACGAAGGCGTGCTTCTTTTAACCAACACTGGTTGGCAATGGACCGATGATGTTTAGTCCGCACTGATAGAATAGCCACGAGCTTATCATCACCGTTAAGTCTATTGCTGGCTTCCTCTGTATATTGGCAAACCTCTGGCAAGTATCACACTTTTTCACATACTCCTTGGCATCTTGTTCCAAGGTTGGCCAAAAATAGCCTTACCTTAATGCCTTTCGAGCTAAAGCCTTGCCACTCAAGTGGTTTCCACATACCCCTTCATGAATTTCTCTGAGTATATAGTTTCCCTCCTCGGGCCAACATATTTTAGGAGAGGCCAAGTGTAAGCTCTTTTGTAGAGTTGCCCAGCTATTATGACAAATCTTGATGCATGTTTCATGAGTTTTCAAGCTACCTTTTCATCCTCTGGGATCATACCCCCCTCCAAGTAGTCCACGATTGGTCTGGTCCAATCTGAGCTTAAATTGAGCTCGGTTACGACCTGCCTTCCCAACTGAATACTAGGTTCGAAGACTTCTTCTACATGGACTAGTGCATGTTGGCTCTCTCCCAAGGCCAATTTAGATAGGGCATCAGCCTTCATATTATCCTCCCTCAAAATTTGCTGTATTGTAAACCTCTTGAGCCCTGAGGTCAAATCCTTAACTCTGTTGAGGTAGGCCATCATAGAATTGTCATTGGCTTTGAATTCTCCTAATATCTGACTGGCAACCAATTGAGAGTCGGTATTCAGGTCAACTGCTTGTGCCCTAAGCTAAGCCACGATTTTTAATCTCGCGATCACTGCCTCGTACTCAGCCTCGTTGTTAGACGCAGGAAATGCGAACTTGAGGGAGTATTGGTGCTTATGCCCGGTTGGGTCTAGGATGACCACTCCAGCTCTGTTTCCTGACTTTCCCAATGCTCCATCCACGTGGACCTTCCACACATCATCCGGATCATGTTTGGCTCGGCCAATACATTCTACCACCAAGTCTGCGATGGCTTGGGCTTTGATGGCTGTTCTGGGTTGGTAAGTGATGTCAAATTGACTCAGCTCAACTGCCCATTTCAATAGCCTACCTGACGCCTTCGACTTGTACATGATGGACTTGAGTGGGGCATCCGTCATGACCTTAATTGGGTGGGCATCAAAGTATGGCTTCAGCTTTCTTGCCGCTGTGATGAGTGCGAGGGCAAGTTTTTCCAAGGATGAGTACCTCGCATTCACCCCTTGCAAGGTTTTGCTGACATAATAGACCGGCTTCTACTCCTTCCCTTCTTCCCGGACTAGTATCGCCGCCATTGCTGTCCCTAAGCATGCCAAGTATAGTACCAGCTCCTCCCCCACCTCAGATCGGGATAGTAGGGATGGCGAAGCTAGATATTTTTTCAGGTTTTGGAAGGCATCCTGGCATTCCCTAGTCCATTCAAAATTCTTAGGATTTCTCAATATCTTGAACAGATAAGCACACTTGTCGGCCGACCTGGATATGAACCTGCTCAACGTTGCAACCTTGCCCGCTAGCACTTGGACGTCTTTCACGCAAGTCGGCGGTGCTAAGTCTAGTATCGCCTGAACCTTATTCGGGTTGGCTTCTACCCCTCGGGCTGTGACCATAAACCCCAAAAATTTTCCCGTCTTGACTCCAAATGCGCATTTTTCTTGGTTTAGCTTTATCCCAAAGTGCTCCATTACGGCGAAGGCTTCAACCAAGTCGGTTACATAGTCTTCTGCCCTCCCGCTTTTGACCAATATATCATCTATATAGATCTCCATATTTCGGCCAATCTGATTTTTGAAGGCATTATTCACCATTCGAGTGTATGTAGCTCTAGCATTCTTGAGGCCAAAGGACATGACCTCATAGTAGTAGAGACCTTTATCGGTGATGAAAGCGGTTTTCTCTTTATCTCCGGGTGTCATCTTAATCTGGTTATAGCCCTTAAAGGCATCCATGAAGGAGAGTAGCTCGAACCCGGAGGTGGCATCTACCATCTAATCAATCCGAGGTAGGGGGAAGCTATCCTTGGGGTAGGCCTTATTAAGGTCGGTGAAGTCAATACACAATCTCCATTTGCCCGATGACTTGGCCACTAGTACCACGTTGGATAACTAGGTAAGGTATTGGATTTCCTTTATGTGACCGGCATCCACCAACTTATCTACTTCTTCCGCTATGATTTGTTACTTATCATAATGGAAGTGCCTGCTTTTCTGCTTTACCGAATAATGATTTGGGTCGGCATTCAGGTGATGCTCAATCACACTCGGGTAGATACCTGTCATATCAGAAGCAGACCATGCAAATATATGTTCATTTTTTAAAAGAAATTGGCTTATACCTTTTTTGAGGTTATCGGGGAGCTCGCTCCCAATCTTTGCTCTCTTTGCTTCATCGAAAAGCTCTACCTCTTAAAGGTCTTCAACCGGGCTCCCTCTTCTCCTCGGACAAATCCGGTCCTCAGTCAACCTGATATTTAGGGCGGAAAGAGTTTTTATAGCATTCCCGAGCCGAGAGTTGGGCTCCTCGGATAGTGGCTGTGCCGTCCGGGGTCGGGAACTTCAAGGCCTGGTGGTATGTAGAAGGAACAACCCTGAAGTAGTTAAGGGCCACTCGCCCCAAGATCCCATTATAGGTGGAGTTATAATCCATTACAATGAAATTGGCCTGCATCGAAACCCGCTTATCTCCATCTTTCAACGTCAATGGGAGGTTGATGACCCCTTCGGCTCGGTGGGCATGTCTTGTGAAACCAACCAAGGTGCCCCTCAATGGCCTGAGTCGGCTCCTGTCCAACCATATCTGCTCAAATGCACTCAAGAATAGGACTTCTGCCGAGCTCCTGGTGTCCACCATCAGCCTCTTTATGGTGAAGTTGGCTACTTTAGCGCTGATCACCAACGGGTCATCATGGGGCAATATTACACCCTCCAAGTCTTCTGAGGAGAAAGTGAGCTCTTCCATCCTCGGGACCAGATTCTGCACCGGCCCATACTCTTTTCCAGCTCGAACATAACCCTTTCTGCCAGCCGAGGTCTCTCCCCCCGTCGGCAAACCTCCTGCAATGGTCTCGATCACAGCTAAATGTCCGCCCCCGACCTAGTGCCTGGGTGGATTTCTTTCTTTCTCTCTTCCCCCTTTTGGTCTTGTTTCTTGGTCGGGTGTTAGTCTATGTACCTCCGGAGGTGACCTCGGGCTATCAGTGCCTCGATCTCCTGTTTCAAATCTCGACACTCCTCAGTGGTGTGGTCGTAGTCCATATGGTAGCGGCAGTACTTGGTCTTATTGCGCTTCTTAGGTCGGCCTTTCATCCTTGGCATGGGAGGTAGGTGGTTCTGGTGCTGGATCTCCATTAAGATCTGCTCCCTTGAGGTGTTGAGTGGAGTGAACATGGTGAACCGAAGGTTCTGCTTTGGCTGCTGAGGCTACTTGCCTCGGTCACTTTGGGTCTTACTCCTAGGTTGGCTTCGGGAGATCTTTTCCTTCTTACCGGTTTCTTTCTCATTGTCATCGTCCCTATTCGCCTGATGGATTTCTTCCGAGTGTATGTGCCATTCTGCCCATACCATTAGCTCGGCAGGGTCGATGGCCAAGAATGACGTGAGGGGGCCTGACCAGAGCCCACTTTGGTAAGCCATCAATGCCATGGAGTCCTCTAGGTTAGGGATTCTGAGGGACTCTTCATTACATCGGGCTGTATAAGCCCTCAAACTTTCTCATTTCTATTGCTTCACCAATAGCAACGATGATGTATGACGGGTTGCGTGTCGGCTCCCCGTGAAGCGGGACAGGAAAGCCTCTACCAGTTGATGAAAACTTGCAATAGAGCCAGGATGAAGTTTTTGGAACTAGTCCAAGGCATTGCCAACCAAGGTGGTCGGGGATGGCTTCGTGTTCATGAGGTCGGTCATATCAGCAGAGTCATGTGGTGATCAAAGTTGAACAGGTTGTTGGCGGGGTCTCCGTCCCCATTATAAACTGCCAAGTTGGGCATCCGGTTGCCAGTGGGCAAGGGCGTGGCCAGTACCTCGGGAGAGAGCGGGCTTACACCGAGTCGGTTAATGACCTTGGCTATGGCAGTTGTGGTCTTGGCCTGCTCGGGGTTGGCATGTGCTACCCTTTTGCCTCTTGCCTCAGCGAGTCTCGCCACCGGCTCTAGGAAACCCTCCCTGTCTTGCGCCCAGGTTTGCCTTGGGGCTGGAATGCAGAACTGTGGGCGCGCGGGCAGCGGCGTAACTGCTTGCGGAGCCGAGGGGTCCGCAGCTAGCCGGGCTACCTGCTCTTTGAGCTCCTCGAACATCCCAAGCATTATCCTCATCTCGGGTGACAGGCCGGAGTTGAGATCTGTATCCGTAGAGGGGTTGGTTTATGAGGCCAAGTGTATACGTTGGCTCGTTCTAACGTCAATTGAGGTTGGGTTTTGGCTAGGCGCCTGTGTGGTTTCGAGGTCCTCGTCTAGATTGGGCGAGTCCTCTACCAGCGCGCTGTGCCTTTTGGTTTGTACCATGATGCTTTTTTAGTGAGTGGTAAGAGTGATGGAAAGAACATCTTCCCACAGACGGCGCCAAACCATCGAGGTTGGGAATCTCACAGTTGAGGTCGGACGGCTATACCTGCCGAGCTGGCAAAGTAGCTGAAAGTATTAATGATGAGTTACCTCTTAAATGCGGGGATGGAGTTTTATTTATACTAAATTCGAATCTGACAGCAATTAATGCGGGGGGCTGCCCGACACACCTCCTACTGTGGCGTGCAGCTTTATGTCCTATCAGAACAGCTGGCACAGAGGTCGGGAGTTATCCTGGGTCGGGATGAGGTCGGGCTGGCATCCAGGTTGGGCGTTTAGTTGATTGGGTCAGTTTCGACTCGAGTTGACTTACCTCAGCTCGATGTTCCCCTCGTCAATTTGGATCCTCTCTAATTAAACGACAATTCAATGATCCTCCAATTATCTATTAGGAGAATGACATATTACATCTACTTAAAAAAAATGTTAAGATTTGTTCTACTTCACTACCCAGTACTATGACAACAAAACGACATAGTTTTATACTTATTTATGAAATATTTATTAAAAAAAAAAAGACGTATCAGACTCACGTAAAATTAAAGATCATATTTGTGCTCTTCACTATTGGCTTATATTTAACACAAATATAACATACTATTTACACTTGATGGAAACTTATTTAAGAAAATAATATTTATCTTAAAAATACAAATGTTATTTATGAAATGATTTAAAAAGTTTCAATCTTTGTCGTGAAATTTTTAGAGATAAATAACATTAACAGAGTTACAATTTTTATATACATATTTTTTTCAAAATTATTATTTGAAAACTATATATAAAATTACGTTGTCTTAATATTAAATTAGTGAGATAATACAATTAAGATTCTTCATTTTAATGGATGTAATTTAAATCTTCAAATTTACGGAAGAGGATCCAACTCTAGAAATCAGCTATAAGCCGGACCGAAATGAGCGCAAGTCGCGGGCCATTCAATCCTAGTGGGAAAGCTTAATTAAAAATGGTGCATTTGTGAATTCAAACTCTTTCCATTGAAGAGGCAAGACGATGAGAGAAAATATGGCAAAAGTAAAGACAAAAACAAATTGACAACCAACAAGTGAAGTCTCACATCCTTTATACTAAAGACCAATCATGCCACACAGTGCCAGTCTAAGCTAAAGATGCAAAGACATCCCAGCATAGATAGGATTGCAGCATGGCTTTATGGGGAATAATGATGTTAACCCATGCAACTGCTACAGGCCAATTATGGACGGACCAAATTGCTTCTTGTATTCCTGTTTTAACAGTTAAGCGAGATAATCGGATAGTAATTTAATGTGGTTAAAAATTTTAAATTTTTTCTCATTATAAATATTGTTAAATTTTTTATTGATATGAAACATTCATTAAGATTAACAATTATAGTACAAAACTTATAACTTTAAAATGAATCTATTATAATCCTGAATAGAATGAATTTCTTGTTTGTAAAAAAAAAAAAAAATGGCTGCTTCTATTCCCGTGTATTGTGCGTCTCACATGAAGGGGCAAACACGGTTTTCCTGTTAATCTCCCACTGTCTGGACCCTTTTGATGTGGAACATAAAGATTGGAATGTCGACAAACTAGGTTCATTATTTTAAGTGATTAATGTGTACTCATCATAGATCCAACTTGTAATTAATCCTATTACAATATTTTACAATTTGTTATGGTCCCTAAAAGCGTAGAAAGGTCAGAAAAGGTGTTCCTATTAAAGCATGAGTAGTTTCAAAATCATAATAAAAGAAAGTAAGAATTATTTTATAATATTATAATATTATAAATAAAATTTAATAATTATAAACAGTTAAAAAGGGTAAAAAATTAAGAACCAGCCAAGAAAAAGACATCCTAGGCAAAAATTTAGGTAATTGCTAATTGAGTTTCCGCCGTGTTTGTTCATATCCTAGAGTCTAACCCTTGGCGTTTGACGTGTGACAAGAAGGTGCATCTTTTGGACTTCAACATGCGGTTCATTGTTTTTTTTTTCTTTAAAAAAAAAAATCTGATTACGGAACGAGAATGTTCTTTTGAGTTTAAATTTACGCATCTTTTCTTTTTACTATGAAGAACTCATTTTAAATAAGATCTCATTTAATACACTAAAATATAAATTTTATATTACAACAGTTTGTCTCAATGTATATTTCAAATAACTTAAAAGTATATAATATTTATGATAAAAAAATATAATTTCATTAAATATATTTAATGCAATGAGTGAGTTCTCGATCACTCTATTTAATCTTTGTGACAGATAATAAGTGCTCCTGTTATCCCATCTTATTTTAGAATTTTGTCAGATTTCCAGTTAAGTAAGCCGTCCGATGCAAAGAAGTGTTGGCTTCTAGATGTTGCTGCGTAGAAATCTTCATGCATTTTCATACGGACCAATTAAACCATTGACCTGTTAAATATTTTTAGAATAATTAGTGGATAGACCATATTATCAGGCTTCATTATCATTTGCCAATTGGCCATTTTGAAATGAAAGACCGACCCCATAGACTTGGTTTTTTTTTTTTTCAGTATTACAAAAATAGGCCAAAAAAAAAAAGAAAACAAATAATAAAATGGAAAAAGTGGAGTAACCTTGTGCTCATTCATGCAATTTGCTTGCAATTAAGCAGCTCAAAATTTGCAGCACAGAGATTGCCATGCTTTCTGATCCACTGTCAAGTCTAAATACGCAAAATAAAATGAGATAAAATACAATAGAAACAAATTAGACAGAAAATGCATCATCTATTCTTAACGGTTAAAATCAGTATTTTTATTCTAAATTCTTTAATTCAGAATGAATTATGAACATAACGATCTTTATTGCGATGGAGTTTTTTCATAACAAAAAATTAAGATATAAAATTATTCATTGAACAAATTTACATCAAGAAATCATGTAACTTGAATAAAATCCAATTATTAGGAATAATACCAAAAAAGGAGAAAAAAATGCAAAGATTCTTTTCATTTTTTCTTTTTTGGGAAAAGTAACCACGCAAATAATGGGACTTAATCTTTGTTAGGGGAATATTAAATAATCCATGATACTTAGTAAGTTGACTTTTGCAACTTGCAATAAATCTAGTCCGAGCATTTAACCAAAGAAAGATCAAAAGGGCTTGAGGGCCTCACAAGCAAGGAGTATCTTGGTCATAGGGTGGTACAAACTTATAGCATCTTAGGGACAGATTTAAATTTTTTTCTCAATTATATTTATAACACAATTTTTTCAACTATACAAATATATATTTTTATGGAGGTTGATTAAGATTTTAACTAAAAATATATAAATATTTTAATCTATTTTTTAGAAAAGCATAGAATTTTTAATTTTTGTCTAGGCTTTTCACTTAGCTCCGCCATTACTCTTAAGGTGAAAATAAAATATAAAAATTTTAGCCACCAAAAATTTTGAATTTGAGTCTCCACCTAATTGAATTAATACATTACGACGTATCATTATATCACAAGTTTTACAATTCTAATAGGATTTTAGTTGGAATAAGTTTGTCATTTTTTTCAAAAAAAAATATACATATACCATTTTTAACTATTCAACGTTTCATAATATTATATTATAATATTATAAGAGAATTTTTATTCCCCGCGAGACCTTACTTCAGTAAGATTTACTGTAGCTGAGGGATGCAATGACAAAGACAGCTGATTAGTGTTTTTTTTTTTTTTTTTGGTCAAACAGTGGATTAGGTTAAAGAGACCTCTCCAACCTCTAAAAAAATGCCCCACATAACGAAGACCGCGGCACATGGTCGACGTATGAACTACAATGCTCTATGTCCAGGTTAATGTGGCATGATCGGATATTGGGTTTAAAGTATCAATCCTGGCCGTCAATCTCATGTGGTCCATATTCTTGATAAAAAATAAGAGTATATTGAGAAATTAATTACGACTTTTTGGAAGTTTACCTAACTATTAAGAAAAGATTAACGATGTCTATAATTTCTTTAAAGGCATCCTAGAATCAGATTTTGGTTAAAGCTGAAAATAATTTATTTAATTTTATACGAGTTGCAATTAATTGGAAATGATTAAAAAGTTGACCTAGTTAAAAACAAAACTTTTATTCCTTATCTAATACTAACCTACTAGGTCAATGGTTTCATTTGTACGAAAGTTTGATTACTAGAAACTTATATTTTGATGTATTCCTTTGCAAATGACTCACTTGAATGCCTCTGTTGGGCTATTGTTAGAAGCAAAATCATAGATTTCTAAATGATTGAAGGACCATAATTTTGTGAAATTCACAAAATTTATAGTGTTTGTAAAATTATAGTAGAATTTAAGGTATATATCAATTTTGTCTTTTATTAGTAGATAGTATCATTGAATATTAAGATATGAGTTATACTAGTAAAAGAATGTACTAAAAACTATACCTTGATCTAGTGATCAAGGTAAAAGTTAATTTAATTTTGATGAATAAATGTATGCTTATTTGTCCAATTACTTGTATAAGAAAAACTTGTCACTAAATGTCTAATCATTCACTGATAATACTTTTTAATTTATACCATATAAATATTATTTTTATGAACAAAAAACTTGCATAAACAAAAAATATAAAATTTACTTCAAAGCCACAAATCTCATAATAGAACACAACATGAACATACTCCAAATAATATAGGTGTTATTTTCTTCTTCAATAATTGATTATTAAGGAAAACAGATACTAATACATGAGATTAGACCTCACTCATAATTTTATATGTTATGAGTGAAATTATAAATAAAAATATAAATAATTTATAATTATTTTTATAGCGTTGTGATATTAGTAAGTAATTTTCACTTATAGAATATAATAAGACCATTATCATGTGGGGCTGAGGTGGGGTTGGAGACAGGGCTGGTGCATGTGAGCCGCCGTATGGACAGCTCAGAGCCCTATCAGAAGCATCTCCCTATTGTCTGTTGACGCCTAGAAGACTTTCGGTGTTTTGCGAAACGGTCTCTCTCTTATTTTCTTAATCTTAATAAGCAAAATGATTACATCACCAGTAGGCTCGTGAAATCTCATTGGGCATTTGGCAGCATTCGAGGCATGCTGCACATGAGTGGGTATATGAAAATCTTTTTAGTATCTGATTTCGATTTTCGTTTTTGTCTTAAACCAAAGAGAGTTGGATCTTTTCTCATTTGCTTGTTGGTTGTGTTCCTCGTTTTGGTTTCTTTCTATTCGTTTCTTGCCCAATTTTCCATGGTCAACATTTTATATGGATCACTTTTTTTTCAATTTGCATCGAGAGGGTGGTGACAAAAGAAGGAAAAAAATAAAAATAAAAATAAAAGATACATTTGGAAAAAAATATGACACACTTATCTTCTGTTTTTAATCCTGGAAGTATATAAGAGAGAAGAAGAAAAACGATTACGCCTTCGTTGAAAAATAGCGTAGATCAAGATCTTATATATGAATATTGAATATATTGATTTATTGTAGGTAAGATGATCCCATTTCTCCTTTTTAACAAATCATCTTCATCTAAACTTAGAGAAAAACAAACTAGTTGAACTAAGCGTGTGACACATAAGTAGGCCCGTTTTCGACACTGTCGTAGACTTGAGGCAGAGCTTTTCCCCATAAAAATGCCCAGATGGTTCTATTTCTCCTTTCCTGCAAATCATCTTTAGCTAAAGTTAAAGAAAAAAACAAACTCATTGAGCTAAGCTTATGACATATAAGTAAAAGACCGTTTTCGACACTGTCGTAGATTAGGATTAAGCCATTCTTATATTTGGTAGGTACTTTCAGCTCAATGGTACGATAAATAGTAGGCAAAACGAATTGCTTGTACGTGACCAACTTGCTAATCCATAGTTTGAACGCCACCAACATGTTTGCTTACACGAAGCAACGAATTGGCCCCATTGTTTTTTTGCCTAATCACGTATGACCAATTTATTGATTGATCTCTAGGCAGACAAGCCAATTGATGTATATTTATGAGGGGTGCTTATTTCGCGAAATTGTACACGATTTTTGAAAAAATAAATTCTAGAAATATTTATTTTTATATTTTGTTCGTAGAATAAAAATCATTCTTAGGCATATTATATTTTTGAGAATACAATATTTCTATTAATTTTTCTAATTTTATTTCTATCAAAATCAAACATATATGTACATAAACACATTCACATACACAATCACAACATAATCGTCTTCAGTAGTAAAGAAACTTAAATTACGTTATTTAAAGAGGCTATAAACTTTGACTATTTATATTTGCTCCTACAATAATTTTCACCCAAACAACCATAAAACTTGCAATCTATTAACAAATAGGTTCTTAACTGAAGCATCTATGTCTCGTTCTGAGCCCAAACTCTTAAATCTACAAGCACAATTGGTGTTGTAGGCATAAGAAAACTATTTGGGCCCTCTTTTCTACTAGTCTAAAATAATTAACCCAAATTATTCTTTATATCCACATCACCTACTTATAAATCACACAATCACACTATCTCCCACCAATGTGAATATCACATACACCCCTTGTTAAAGATCTAACATCCTCGTCAAGGACATACATATCTACGAACAACCAGGCAGTAAAGAATTCTAGAGGTGGCTCATACGGATTTAAGAGGTGCCTCTCACTCTCTTCTTGGTATAACACTTTGTTCCGCATAGCACTTTGTTCCTGTACCGGCTAGTAACCTTACTCTGGTACCACTCTGTCGCGCTCTTAAATTTACCGGGGCAAATCCGGGAATGAGACCGCTGCGAACCTAAAAAGATCAACTTCCTAAACCCGCAAGACTCTAAAACCGTAAAATAACAATAAAGTAAACTAAAATAATCTGAAAAAAAAAATTACAACAAAAAAGAACTTCTAAAGCTTCATAAAAATAAAGCTTCAAATATCTGAAATATATGTGATATATAAAAGTCTTAATACAAGAAATCTAAACTCAATCGTATTTACTCGTTCTTATCTATAAGAATCAAATAAAGTAGTAAGTGAAACAATCTTCAATAAGTAGAACTCACCTCGAAAAAAGTTGAGGCTCAAATATCAATAAAATTTAGAGGTCAATAATCGATACAAAATTCAATAACTAATACAATAACATAACATCGAAACTAATGAAACTATAACAAGCTGTGGCGATTTACAATACAAAATTCACATTATACAATCAAAACAGATGACGGCTAATTAACTCTCATCTGTCTAGGATTCGATACATAACTTGTATAGTTCATAGACTCAAAACATGTCACGTACGTAATCTTATCTAGAGAATCAAGAAACAGGAGTCGACAATAATCACTAAAGAACGCCAAAGAAGGCGAAGAATGAAACAAAATTTGTTGATCAACAGAGGGGTACGAAAAAACGATAAATCATACTTATCTTAAAAATCTCGAAATTAGAACAAAAGTTGTAAGATTCTAAATTCTTATGGCTCATTTATATAGAGGTTTAATCATTATTTGATTAACACTCAGAATTCAAACCTAATTAAAACTCTATCTTATTTTTCAGATCACTTATCTTGTCTTAAACCATAAAATCTCACAAAATCAAAACTCATATTTATCTTATCAAAACATTAAAATCCTATTCGAACTAAAATTCTATTATTATTTTTTTTTCAAACTCTAAAAAATTCAGGTTGTTATAGTCTTCCTCTCTTAACAAAAGTTTCATCCTTGAAACTTATCTCAAAATCATTCTTAAAGATTGAAACTAATAATTCAAGATCTATAGCAACGAAAGAGATTAATTAGAAACAAAAAATACATCAAAGCACACAACTGAAACTTAGCTACCCACAACCTACTAAAGCTTGTTATCATAACCTATTGCTCTGATACAACTCGAGCTCAAACCCTCAGGTCCGGAAGCGAGACTGGTGTTGTAGACATAAGAAAACAACTACTTGAACCATTCTTTTCTACTAACCCAAAATGATTAATCCAAGTTATTTTTTATACCCACAACACTTTCTTATAAATCATACAATCATATTATCTTATACGGATGGGAGATGTTACAACCTAAATCCATCTCATACGGATATAGGATGTCACAACCTAAATCCAAATAGACATGAGCCTCAATTGATGAAGGATACTAGTTAGTTCACTTGATCAATTATGAATATTATGTACATGTCGATTGCGAGTTATATCGTATTTGGTAATAATAGAAATGGAATACATTTCTTCATGAATTTTTTTTTATGGGATTCATCAATCACTATTTAGGTGGGACCATGAAAAAAGTGGAGGGATATATTGTTAAAATTGTATTAGAATCACACACGTAATGAAATGGTTTCTCCGTGTCTAATTTGAATTTGCTACGGATAATCCTCTGAAACCAAATAATGAAGTAAAGTTACTGAAGATAGAAAGCTTTTTGTGAATAAGCGAATGATTCGAAAGTTCATCTTTAAAGTTTTTTTTTTTTTTTTTTAAGTATAATATCAATCAATTACTAAAGTCTTTTTTTTTATTTTTTATTTATAGTCTAATGATATCGAGTTTCGAAACTACTTCCAAACTCAATCTTTTTTCTTTTCTTTTTATTAATTATTAATATAATTGCTAAAGCTAGTTTTTTAGTTTTTTAGACATTAATTAGAAACAAAAATAATCTATGACTTTCAGCTCTCCCAAGAAAAAAAAAGATGCTGCCCCAGTGATTAGAAGGGGGGCTATCCACGTTCAAAAAGAAAAAAAAAAAAGAGAAGGGGGGCTATAAGTTTTTAGGAGTCCGGCCCAAAAATAACACAGGCTTGGCCTGCTTATGTGGGTTGAAATTTCAGTCCTACAAACGCAGCATGGTTTAATTACATGTGAATGGGCTATTTTTTTATTTTTTTGATTCAAGTGAGCTCTAAGGTATTTTATATCATTTAGAATGTAATACGAAAATAGATCTCAAGACATTTTGCATCTAAAGCGAGAATCATACTACTAGACTAAATGACCAGTGGTTTGTGTATGGGCTATTTGACTTCTTGATCTCCTGTTATGTTAATGAAAAAATATGGCCCAATGGAATACCCCTTTCTGATCTGATTGGAGACGTGGAATGATGGATAAGATCATGCCAATATTTTTTTCTGTTCTGTTTTATACTGAAAAAAACAAGCAAAAAGAAAATATGTAATAATTACCATTTGAAGAAAAACATATACAATTCAAATGCATAACAACACTTGAACAAAACAAAAATCATTATGTCAAAGACTTTAACAGGCATGTCGAACCACTTCGTAAGAAGAATGGAACAATGTTCAAAAAGATATTTATAATAACAAGTCGATGTTTATGTATTTTATAAAAAAATCAAAAAGATATTTATAATAACAAGCCGATGTTTATATATTTCATAAATAAAATAAAATATAAAGATTTTTCACGATACACCACGAGGAAGTTCCACCCTGGAGGAAGTTCCACCTCCTAAATACAAGACCGACCTGTATTGGGCGTGGGCTACTTGTTTCGTACTGCAAGTTACAGCTCAGTTTTGTATGGACATGGACTGTCTTTTGGCCCATTTGGTTTTTCTTTATTGGCTTGTTTCTTTAGATTGGGGCAGTTATATGCACCTACTTTTTTGCTGGACTTATATTTTTGGGTGATTAATGTATTGTTTATTTGCATATATAAAGTCTTCTACTTGACCCGAAAAAAGAAAAAAATTGTGTAGACTGCGGTTCTTTCCAAATATTAATTTTTCTTCTAAAAGTTCCAGGTTTTCATTTTTTAAATATAGATTCTAGAAAGTCTTTTACCTATTTGATTGACTATTCTTGACATCAATTATTTCTTGATTACCACTTAATTAACCCTTGATATGAATATCCATTTAGAAAATGAGAGAATCTCCTTCTCAGGATTGTCCTTTTAAGTTTAGATAAAGTTGAAAGGTAGTGTTAAACAATTGTCAATCAGTGCAAATACATGGCATTTTTCATATGAATTTTAAGATATTGTGAAAAGTGAAATAAAATTTGATTTGATTTGATTAACGTCCGCAAACAGTTGAAACAAACACTCACATTTTCATTCAAAACACAAAACAACTTAGATCATAGGAATTACAGAAATACAACATATCACAACAAACCACACAATACTTCATTTTTATTTAGGTAGGACTCGATGGAAAATGTATTAAATTTAACCAGAGATCTCGATGGCCTTGACCTCAGGCTTCTTCTCCTCAACTTTAGGCAGAGTCACAGTGAGCACACCATTTTCCATGCTAGCCTTCACCTCATCCATCTTAGCATTCTCTGGGAGCCTGAACCTCCTGAGGAACTTACCGCTGCTCCTCTCGACGCGGTGCCACTTGTCGTTCTTCTCCTCTTGCTCCTTGCTCCTCTCTCCACTGATCTGAAGAATCCCACCCTCTTCAACCTCGACCTTCACTTCCTCCTTTTTCAGCCCCGGAAGATCAGCTTTGAAAATGTGAGCTTCTGGGGTTTCTTTCCAATCAATTCTTGCATTGGCAAATGCTGAAGTTTCGCGTGCCGAAAAAGGCGAGTTGGAGAGGACAGAGGTGAAGAATCCATCAAAAGGATCCCATATGTCAAGAGAGAAGGGATCAAACACATTGGTTCGTCGGCCACCAAAGAAACTTGGAATGAGCGACATGATCTTTGAAGATGATTAAGGATAGTTTTAGAGGCAAGTCAATTTGCAGAACTTGATCGTGCTTGTTATTACTGGATGGCGAAGCGGAGGACTCGTGCTTCATATTTATAGGGATCGTAAGAAAGGTCTCGAGGTGGAATAATGAAATGGAATAAAATGAGATATGAAATAAGATCGTTCTAGAGTTCTCCTGCCCCCCCCCCCCCCCCCCCCCCCCCACCCCCCCCCCTCTCGAAGTTCATGTTGGCCTTGATCAATTTTTCATTTTTTAGTTGCTCTCGACTCTTCTCTAACCTTCCACAATCTTCATTCATACATTCTGGTTAATTGTTAATGCTTGAACTGCCTACAGTTAGTATACATTACTAGGCTTAATTTGAAATGTTAATAATTCGGCTCATCTGTGTCTCAGTGCCTAAACAAAATTTCTTCCAAGTTTCCAAAGGAGACATTCTTCCTCTTACACAAAAATTTGGTCTTAGTCGTATGATTCTCGCTTCAAGTGTGAGGATCCCAATATGAATGTTTAATGTGTGTAATATTTTAAATAATATAAAATTGATAATATTCTAATTAATGTAAATTGACCTGAAGCTCTTTGTTGGGTTTTTGGCTCAAGTTCAAGACCAAGCAAAAGTTGAAAACAAGTAGAAGTCCGTTAAGAGTAGAGTAGAAATAGGAATTAGAATCCTAGTGGAGTTAGGATTAGTTATTTATTTCTTGCTTGTAATTTAGTGTCACGAGAGCCACACCCCATTGGGGGGTGTGGAAAGGGGTGAGTCGAGTGCTAAGAGTAATTTTTGTGGTTTTGCCAGAAAAACAGTCAATATGGGGAGGATTTAGATTTTAGTCCAAAATAAAGTCATGTGAGTGAGGGTTTACACTTTTTTCATTTATAAAGTCACCTGTGAGGGTTTTATAGTTTTGTATGTGAGTGTGGGGAGAGTTTGGATCTTTGTCCGTTCAAAAGATCTATTGATTTGTAAATCTATTCATAAATAGTGAGTTTCTTAGTTTCTTGGGTCGTGAATATAGATAGAGAGTTGCACCACATTAAAAAGTTAACGACCCAAAATTAAATACTTGAACACTGTCTCGTCACGTGACATGCCGTGTGCTAAAAGGACGAGATCCCTAAAACTTGCTACGTGCACATCTATTAAACGCTCAAATCAGGTATACTAAACCATAAATATTTTAAAAAAAAACTTTTAATCAAACCATGCGTATTCTATTACAAACCAAATCTCCAAATAGTCATAAATAACATATCCTCAAATTAATACAATCAAACCCAAATGTCACAAATAAAGTTTCAATCCGAATTCTAATAACATTCAATAAGGTAAATTTCATGTCACTAAATCGTCATGCTCGGGTGTCTCTACCTTGCTTACAGATGTAGTGCTTATTCTGTTTTAACTGCAAAGAAAGTAGGCGGAGGCAAAAATGGTGAGTGAACAAAAGCTCAGTAATGGAATTCAATCCACAATAAAAATACAACTGGGGATTGAGTCAGGAAATTTCTGACTAGAATTCACAAATTTCACAACATATGCTATACATATAACAATTGGTTAATAATTGACAGACCAGTACCTTTAGTGAAACAAAAGGGAATAGTCACTAACATGACTCATAAACAAAATATATAGAAATAGTTGAGACTTCATTTAACTAGTGCAGTGTCAGTTCAGTAATAAATTTGGGCCCAATTCATACAGTGGCGGTATCAGTACTTGCTAAATGGTACAATTACAGTTTTTGTACTGTGGTACCGTAACAGTATCGGTACAACTAAAGTAATACAACTATAAAAAAATTGTCATGATATAGAAAATCATAAATAAAAGAACATGTGCGAAGTTAACGAGGACTGAGAAGCTTTTGACGGTGATCAAACAATACAATAGAGTTCCTAAGGATTTATCCAAACTTAGAGACAAAATCATAATACAATTAAATAACAGGAGTGTTATTTACGTATTGAATGGAATTTAATTCCACAGCTAAAATGTATAGAATAACAACACAAACTCTTTAAATGCTACTTTTGACTTTCTTTTAAAATAAATAAAGTACACAATGTCAAATATATATATATATATATATAAAATTAAAAATCAATATCGATAAAATATTAACGTCGACCAGAGACGTTAGTCACTAAGTGACTATTTCGAAAGTCACTGTAAGTGACATTCAACAAAAAGTCACTTGCAATGA
Source organism: Ehretia macrophylla (assembly GCA_037974665.1). Lineage (NCBI taxonomy): Eukaryota > Viridiplantae > Streptophyta > Magnoliopsida > Boraginales > Ehretiaceae > Ehretia > Ehretia macrophylla. The sequence continues at coordinate 54,121,542 of CM075780.1, read as the reverse complement.
CTTTCATTTTTCTTTTCTTTTTTTTTTCTTTTTTTTAAAAATCTTTTAATTTCAATAGTTTAAAATCTATCTTTTAATTTCAATAGTTCAACCAAACTCATCTTCAGATATATAATGAAAGATGAAAAGGACAACTAAATGTACAAAATCTAACAATTACATAATATCTTAAATTTAGTCATTTTAATAGAACAAAATCCAAAATAATAATTATTTTATTTAACAATTCCATATGAACTTAATCATTAAATAACTCAAAGTTTGGAGTAATCCTTAAAGGGAAAACTAACAATAAGAGATCTTAACGAATGAAATATCAAATTCACTTTCGGATTAAACTTATACTAACTGAACAATATAACATAAGAGGGAACAAATCTTGGATCTAAAAATTAAGGTGAGCAGAGGAAATATTTGGAGGAGAATGGATGGATTTCATTTACACTTTGGTCCAAGAACAAAAATTCTCAAATCACAATATTGCAAATCTTAGTAACCACTTCAATCTCCTAAACACATAAACCAAAATTTCTATTACAAAATAAGTCATCAACAATAAATTTTAGAAATTATTTCACAACCTATGATAAATCCTCTAGCCTATGAATTTTATTAAGTTACTTACCTTACTCAAAGAAGCTTATGTCTAACGTCTCTACAACTGAGAGCAAAGAAATGAAAGGAACGATATAAGAAAATGAAAGAGATGTTTGATCTCTTATGCATTCACTTTATTTTTTAATTTTTATTTTTGGTCAAAGACATCATTAGCAAAACTTTTTATCATTATCCCCACTTCCCCTTTATTCCCCAAATCACTCTATTTTACCCCATTTTAAGATATTTTGTTTCCCACTCATCATTTTTTTTTCTTTTCTTTTTTCTGATTTGGACGGTCATTACATCTTTCCTCCCTTATAAAAGTTTCATCTTCGAAACTTACCTTAATCAATGAAGAGGAAAGGATACTTTGTTCTTGCTTCATGCTCGAGTTCCCATGTAGCTTCCCTTGGTGTTTGACCTTGCCATTGAATCTTCACGAAAGGAATAGTGCGGTGTCTCAACAGTTGATCTTTGCGATCTACAATGCCAATGGGTTTATCCTCAAAGGTAAGATCTTTATTAATGTGAAGTTGCTCATGTTGAAGTACGTGGCTAGGATTGTATACATATTTTCTGAGCTGCGACACATGAAATACATCATGAATGCCGGCCAAGGAAGATGGTAGAGCAAGTCTATAAGTCAATAGGCTTAATTTTTCCAAAATCTGAAATGGCCCAATAAAACGAGCATTTAACTTTCCTCGTTTTCCAAATCTTACTACCTCTTTGGTGGGTAAAACTTTCAAGAAGACGTGATCTCCGACTTGAAATTCTAAGTCTTTCTTTCTTTTGCCGGCCCAACATTTTTGTCTATCTTGGGTTGCCTTCAATCTCTTGCTAATCATTTTGATCTTGTCTTCGGTCTCTTTTACAAGTTGTAGGCCTAATATCTTTCTTTCACCTAGGTCCCAATAGAGTGGTGTTCTACATTTTCTTCCATATAGGGCCTCAAATTGTGACATCTGAATACTGGCATGGTAGCTGTTGTTGTATGCAAACTCCACAAAAGTTACATATTTTTCCCAATTATCGCCAAAGTCTAATACACAGGCTCGTAACATGTCTTCTAATGTCTGAATAGTCCTTTTTGTCTGCCCGTCAGTTTGTGGATGATAGGCTATGCTCATTCTTAGATTAGTCCCTAAAGCATCTAGTGGACTTTTCCAAAATTTCGAAGTGAATCTTGGATCACGATCAAACACAATTTCCTTAGGTACACCATGCAATTTCACAATGTGTTTGAGATAGAGATCTGCAAATTTTTCTAGCTTTGCATCAACCCGAATCGGTAAGAAATGAGCTGATTTTATCAAACAATCCACAATAACCCAGATAGCGTCATTCTTTTCTTGTGACCTTGGTAAGCCCACGACAAGGTCCATCGAAATGCATTCCCATTTCCATTCTGGAATATCCAATGGTTGAAGGAGTCCATACGGTTTTTGATGTTCTGCCTTAATCCTTTGACAAGTCAAACATTTAGCCACAAATTCTCCAATTTCTTTCTTCATGTTTCTCTACCAGCACTTCTCACGTAAATCTTGATACATTTTTGTTCCTCCTAGGTGTATAGAGAAATGAGATCCATGAGCTTCAACTAAAATTTCATTTTTTAACTCTGGGTTATTAGGCACGCATATTCTATCACCAAAACGTAGAGTTCTATTATCATGTAAGTGAAGGAAAGAATATTTCCCATCTTCAATCTCTGCTCAAATTCCTTCAGGATTAGGGTCCTTACGTTGGGCAACTTTGAGCCTCTCAAAAAGAGTAGATTGTACGAGGAGATACGCCAATATGTCGGTGCCAGAAGTCCTTATCACTTCAATTTGTAAGTTCTCAAGCTCGCTAATCAAGTCATCTTGTGCAGTAATCATGGCTGCCATGCTAGTAACTAGATGTCTACTGAGTGCATCAGCTACCTTGTTGGCCTTACTCGGATGATAATGTATCGAAATATCATAATCCTTGATAAGTTCCAACTAACATCTCTGTCTCAGATTCAAATCCTTTTGGGTGAATAAAAATTTCAGACTCTAATGATCCGTATATACTTCACATGTAATCCCATACAATTAATGTTGCCAGATTTTCAGAACAAAAAAACTACGACAGCTAATTCTAGATCATGGGTAGGGTAGTTACGTTCGTAACTCTTCAACTACCATGAGGCATAAACAATTACCTTTCCATGCTGCATAAGTATACAACCCAAACCTACCCTAGAAGCATGACTATAAATGGCGAATCCTTCGATACCTTCTGGTAACATAAGCATCGGAGCGGTTACCAGTCGTTGTTTTAACTCTTGAAAGCTACTTTCACATTTAGGGGTCCATTTGAACTTGACTTTCTTTCCCAAGAGCCGAGTCAAGGGTACTATAATACTTGAAAAAGCCTCTACAAATTTTCTATAGTATCCAGCCAATCCCAAAAAGCTGTGAATTTCTATTGCATTAGTAGGTCTCGGTCAGTGTACCACTGCCTCTATCTTTTGAAGATCTACAGAAACACCGTTTGCAGTGATTACATGACCTAAAAAGGCAACCTTAGACAACCAGAACTTATACTTCTTTAGTTTGGCATACAATTGATTTTCTCTCAAAGTTTGTAAGACAACCTTTAAATGTAGTTCATGATCTTCAGTGCTCTTCGAGTAAACAAGTATGTCGTCAATGAAAACCACCACAAATTGATCTAAATATTCCTTGAATACACGGTTCATCAAATCCATGAAGAAAAACTGGTGCATTTATCAGCCCAAAGGGCATCATTATGAATTCGTAATGCCCATACCTAGTTCTGAAAGTTGTTTTTGGCATATCTTTCTCCCTTATCTTTAGTTGATGATAACCTGATCTCAAATCTATCTTTGAGAAAACTTGCACTCCTTGAAGTTGGTCAAATAAGTCATCAATGCGTGGCAATGAATACTTATTCTTTACTGTTACTTTGTTAAGCTCCCTATAGTCAATGCTCCCCATCCTTTTTCTTCACAAACAACACAGGAGCACCCCAAGGAGAAACACTCTGACGAATCTGTCCTTTACCTAAAAGTTCTTGCAGTTGTACTTTTAATTCTTTCAACTCTGTCGGAGCCATACAGTATGGTGCCTTAGAGATAGGTATAGTGCTCGGGACTAATTCAATCTCAAATTCAACCTCTCGATCAGGGGGTAGTCCAGGAATGTCTTTAGAAAAAATGTCGGGAAATTCCTTCACAATAGGGATGTCTTCCAATTTAGGTTCTTCCTGTCGAGTGTCCACAATACAAGCTAGAAAACTTGTGCAACCTTTCTTTAATAGTTTTTGTGCCTTCAAGGATGCGATAACACATGGACCAAGAGAATTCTTGCCCACAAATTCAATTTTAGCTTCTCCATGAATTTGAAATAATACTTTCTTAGCAAAATAGTCGACGTGACCGTGGGAAGAAGACAACCAATCCATACCCAAAATTATATAAAAATTTCTCATTTCAAGCTCTATTAAATTGGCGGGTAAATCTCTCCCCTCAATTTTAACTAAACAGTTTCTATACATAGTGCGAGACACAGTAGAATTACCCAAAGGAGTTTCAACACAAATATCATTAGGTAACACATCAGAGACACAATTTAAAAGATATGCAAATTTAGGTGAGACATAAGAGTAATTTGAACCCGCATCAAATAGAACATAGACATATTCAGTCATGATAGGTATAATACCTGCCACCACTTCTTCATTAGCTGGAGCATCTCCCTGAGTCATTGCATAAAGTCGGGTACGATTCTGTGGCCCCTGGTTATCACGTCTGTCTTGACCACCCTGGCGTGGTCCAGGTCTACCTTGGTTAGGCTGATTACCCTGTCTAGCAGTCTGTGGCTGCTCTTGAACTAATGGACAGTCTCGAATACGATGATCAGTAGACCCACAACGTAGACATGTTCCACTCTTTCACCAACACACTTCTGGTGGATGCCTCCTTAAACATATAGTGCATCGTTCTATAGCATTATTCTCTTTGCTTGCAGTTACAACTCTTTTTGGTGCATTGCCTTGTTGTTTGCCCCTATGTTGAGAATCACTTGCTCGATCCCTCTTTTTATTTTCAAGCTTTTGTTGATGTCTTTTCTTAATCCCCAACCTTTTCTCAATTACCAATGCAGTATCATACACATCTTGAAAAGTCTGGTGACAAAAGACCTCCACTTTCTCAAGTATCTCAAAACGCAAGCCAGTCTCAAACATTTTTTATTTTACTTGTTCATTTGACACCATTTGAGGAGCAAAGCGTGACAGCTTATTAAATTTCAATCCATACTCCTCAATTGACATATCCCGCTATTTCAAATTGATAAACTCAGTGATCTTTTGACTTTTGTAGGATGGAGGGTAGAACCTAGACTCAAATGTACCTTTAAATTGAGCCCAAGTGACCGGTGTTGGCATTTGATCCTTTTGCAATGACCACCATTCTTTTGCTGCACCTTTCAGCATACGTGTACCAAACCACACTTTTCGATGCTCATCATAATCATAAGTAGAAAGATTATCCTTCATATCTATCAACCACTCATATGTTATCTGGGGACCACCATCTCCATTAAAGGTTTTAGGATTCATCTGCATAAATCTTTCAAAAGCCTGATACTCCATATCCCCTGCATTCATCGGTGGAATCTGTATGAACTGAGGGCTGATAAATTGCTAAGCCCACTGGACAGACTGTGATCCTACCATAGATGTAGGTGCATACTGAGGTATTGGTATATACTGTGGCATATATACATATTGAGGTATCGGTGTGGCTGAAGATGTTGGGTTAGCTTGTGCAATTGGAACTACTGATGGTGTAGGCATAGTCAAAAGTGTTTGGACATGCAATGATGGTGGAGCTGATGGTAGTAGAACAGGCTCCGATGGAACAACTGTTTGTGTTATAGTAACAGGTACCTCAAATAGAGGTCGCGGTGGCGGGGTAGACTGAGGCACTACGACAAAAGGTAAATGAGCCACTTGTGGTGATGATACGGGCAGCGATACCTCGGTCGACGGTGTCACAGATTGTGGAGCAGTAATAATAGGACCGTTTGCCGGTACATGATTTCCATCAATCTAAATTCGTCGTGAACGTAACACATAGCCTTGTGGAACAAGTTTAGTTAATAGAATATTGTCCGCGCCACGACTTCCTGTGGGATTGTCCATATCCTAAAAGTTCAAACACTATGTTATTAAACAATAAAAATCAAAACTAAGTCTTATTCGTAAATTCAATACGACATACACTTAATCTCTTTTACTCAAATTCTACCTAGGTCAACATGTCATGAAACCTAGGCTCTGATATTATCTCTATCACGCCCCAAAATTAAACACTTGAACACTGTCTCAGCACGTGACATGTCGCGTGTTAAAAGGACAAGATCTTAAAGCTCGCTAAGTGCACATCTATTAAACACTCAAATCAGAGACACTAAGCCATAAATATTTTAAAACTTCCAATCAAACCATACGTATTCTATTACAAACCAAATCTCCAAATAGTCATAAAGAACATATCCTCAAAATTAATACAATCAAACCCAAATGTCACAAATAAAGTTTCAATCCGAATTCTAATAACATTCAATAAGGTAAATTTCATGTCACTAAATCGTCATCCTCGGGTGTCTCTATCCTGCTCACAGATGTAGTGCTTATTCTGTTTTAACTGCAAAGAAAGCAGGCGAAGACAAAAGTGGTAAGCGAACAAAAGTTCAGTAAGGGAATTCAATCCACAATAAAAATATAACTTGGGGATTGAGTCAGAAAATTTCTGACCGGAATTCACAAATTTCACAACGGATGCTATACATATAACAGTTGGTTAATAATTGACAGGCCAGTACTTTTAGTGGAACAGAAGGGAATAATCGCTAACACGACTCATAAACAAAATATATAAAAATAATTGTGACTATATTTAACCCGTGCAGTGTCAGTTCAGTAATAAATTTGAGCCCAATTCATATAGTGGCGGTATCAGTATCCGCTAAAATGGTGTAATTACAGTTCCTGTACAGTGGTACCGTAAATGTATCGGTACAACTAAAATAATACAACTATAAGAAAATTTTCATGATATAGAAAATCATAAATAAAATAACATGTGCAAAGTTAACGAGGACTGAGAAACTTTTGGACGGTGATCAAACAATACAATAGAGTTCCTACAGATTTATCCAAACTTAGAGACAAAATCATAATACGATTAAATAACAGTAGTTTTATTTACGTATTGAATGTAATTTAATTCCATAACTAAAATGTATAGAATAACAACACAGTCTTTAAATGCCACTTTTGACAATCTTCTAAGACAAATAAAGTATACAATGTCCAATATATATATATATATATAAATAATAATTAAAAATTAATATCGATAAAATATTAACGTCTCTAATCAGTCAACCAGAGACGTTAGTCACTAAGTGACTATTTCGAAAGTCACTGTAAGTGACCTTCAACAAAAAGTCACATCTAGTGACTTTTATTTTTTTAAATTTTTTTAAATTTTAATAGTTTAAAATCTATCTTTTAATTTTAATAGTTTCAACCAAACTCATCTTCAAATATATAATGAAATATGAAAAGGACAATTAAAAGTACAAAATCTAACAATTACATAATATCTTAAATTTGGTCATTTTAATAGAACAAAATCCAAAATAATAATAATTTTATTTAACAATTCCATATGAACTTAATCATTAAATAACTCAAAGTCCGGAGTAATCCTTAAAAGGAAAACTAACAATAAGAGATCTTAACGAATGAAATATCAAATTCACTTTCGGATTAAACTTATACTAACTGAACGATATAACATAAGAGGGAACAAATCTTGGATCTAAAAATTAAGGTGAGCATAGGAAATATTTGGAGAATGATAGATGAATTCCACTTACACTTTGGTCCAAGAGCAAAAATTCTCAAATCACAATATCGCAAATCTTAGTAACCACTTCAGTCTCCTAAACACATAAACCAAAATTTCTATTACCAAATAAGTCATCAACAATTAATTCTAGAAATTATTTCACAACCTATGATAAATCTTCTAGCCTATGAATTTTATTAAGTTACTTACCTTACCCAAAGAAGCTTCTGTCTAAGGTCTCTACGATTGAGAGCAAAGAAATAAAATGAACGGTATAAGAAAATGAAAGAGATGTCTGATCTCTTATGCATTCACTCTATTTTTTTATTTTTTATTTGGTCAAAGCCATCATTAGCAAAACTTTTCATCATTATCCCCACTTCCCTTTATTCCCCAAATCACTCCACTTTACCCTATTTTAAGATACTTTGTTTCTCACTCATCATTTTTTTTTCTTTTGTCTGATTTGGACGGTCATTACACCTGGCCCTTCTTGACCTTCATCATTTTTTTTAATAAATTTAATTAATAAAGGTTTGTTGTGTCGTCTTCTATAATCTTCCACAATCTTCAGTATTAAATATTAATTTATTAATGCTTTCAATTGTCTACAAGCAACACTTACTATACCTTGACTTGTTTGTGCTTTTACGAGACTGCACAATAGTTTTATGTGATTTAAAAACTGTACAATACTAGACCCAAAAAAAAAAAAAGAAATATATAAATAGAGTGGGATGGGGAGCTAACGGGGTTGGGGTAGGGGGTGCATGAAGGGTTGGGGAAGAAGACTTAGGATGACAACGAGTACTCATTTTATCCGAAACTGACGGATAACCACTTGATTAAAATCTAATAACAAAAATCGATGGGGAATCCGTTAGGGTTTGGGTTTTTATAAAGAAAAATCGATGGGTAAACTAATAAGTTTTGGTTTTTGATGTTAAAAAAAAAATCGAAATCCAAAATCTGATTATTAATCTAATTAAAAAAATCTAACATATATATATATATATATATATATATATATATATATATATATATATAATATTAAAATAATAGAAGATTAATTAAAATGATAAAAATTTGAACTAAACTCAATTAAAAATAAAAATAAACTAAGTTCAATTAAAAGAGATGGGTTAAGCCTATTAGACCAATACTTACTGTTAAGAATTGTCAGTTTTACTTGTCAAAACGAAAAAAAAAGACGTTTCTCGTTAGGTAATTGAAAATGAATTTCTTTTTGCATAACTTCTTTATTTTGATTTTTGCTCATAAAATTATTATGTAATTTATTTCAAGTTTTATCATTGATTTGGATTCTTTTATTTTTGGTTTGTTTACATTTAAACTAATTTTCTTACAGGTTTTTAAGTTTTTTTATTTAAACAATTTTTTTTAGTTAAATAGTTATGGTTACAGTTAACTGCGATTTTTTGAATTGTTAACAGTTACGATTATGATTACTGGTATTGAACACCATTAGGTTTTGATTACAGTTATGGTTATTGATTTGTTAAACGGTTTTGGTTACGATTTTATCATTTTTCGCGGTTATCCAAACCATTGTCCTTCCTAAGAAGACTGTTGATAATTTTTATTTTTTTATTTTTTTAATTTATTTATTTTGGTGAAAAGGGTAGGTGGAGAGAAAAAAAATATGTATTTCTCAAGACTGCTTCCAAATTCTCTTATTCGCTACCTCCTTCCCTTTCTTCTTTTCTTTTTTCCCTGTTTTTCTTTTTTGTGAAGGTGGTTTTATTTTTTGTATCCTCACTCTCCCATGCTCCTAATAGTTATATCTCATTTAAATTTTATTTACTTTTTTACGCCCTCTTAGTCTATAAGTTTCATTTCTTTCCTTTTCTTTTAAATTATGCATTTAAATTACAGTTTACCCTAGGCCTCAAATATGTTGGGTAGAGCTGACGTATGGGTCAGCCCGACACGGCCTAGCCGAATCAAAGGTTAAAAAAATTGGGTCTGGCCTGACACAGATGTTTAGTGAGCTAAGCTTGGCTAGGATTATTTCTTAGAATATAGAACTCAACTTGGCCCACGAGCCCGCTACCACGAGTTGCGAGCTGGGATTGCTAACCCATTTTTTGTAATTAATATAATCTAAAAATATAATTATACTAATATACAAACACACACATATACATATATATATATATATATTACTTGGACAGTTGGATTAATAATTAAAAAAATAAAATTTAAACTTAATTTTATTAAGAAAAGTTAATTTAACTATTAATGAGACAATACACAAGTTAATTGATAACATTAATAATTAGCATAAATGATAAAACACTATATAATAAACTACAAGTTAATGAGACACGAGTACATTAGTGATATAAACATAAAAATAAAATATTACATAAACGTTGGAGGAAAGCTAGTGCAAAAGTTCTCTATTTTGTTATGCACTTTATACGATTCTGGGCCAGCTGGTGGTTGTGGTGTGTTTGGCGGTGGCAGTGGTGGTGGTTGAATAACCACTTCAGGATTAAAATAGTTTGTGACATTTGGGTGAGATACAAAGTGTTTTACAAGCGTCCAAGTTTCAAATTTACGTCGAAATATAAATTGACATTGACAATAGTTACAAATTACATGCCCATGTTCTTCAAAATATGTAAAATGATTTCAAACCTCTGACGAATGTAATTATCGTGAAAGATTTTATTCTCCCATGAATATAATTATATATAATGTTGTAGACTTGTCGTAAAATAAAATTGAATATACTTATTGACTAAAACATTATGTCACTAAGAATTTATAGGAAAAATTATATGTACAATTATAAAAATTGTAAAAAAAATTTGTACCTAAAATCTTTTAAATAAATAATATGAATGAACTTAAAGTTGCAAGTTGCAAACTTGCAATATCATAAAAAGATTTGATAACAAGTCATTTAATATCAACTTAAGAAAAAAGTTTGCTACTTGTATTATTAGTTTATTAAAAACAATAATAGTTACTACAACTTACATTGCATATACAAAGCATAATATTTCTATTTCTTTTAATAAGTGAGCTCAAATTGTGCTTAATTTGTACTCGGCATGAGTTGGGCTCAAGATGGGCCTTATCTAGGTTCAAGTTGGGCCTTATCTGTGTTCGAGCTGGGCCTGAACTGGGTTTCGAGCTTGGCTGAGGTCATGGGCTAAGTTGGGTTAGGCATGAGCTCAAAATGAGTTGGGTCAAAAATTATGACCCAACTCGGCCCACCTATATGTAGTGGGTTGGATCGAGTCGATCCCACTTTTAATTGAGTTGAATTGAGCCCAAATTTTTGTGTGACGGGTTGAGTTGGGCCTGTGTTGGCCTAGTCCAAATGCCACCTTTAATGTTGGGATATAAAAAGGCTTTGCGATGTGCGAATAACTTCAATCCCAAGAAAATTGTTTATAGGGCACATGTCCTTCAAAGAAAACAGAGCAGCTAGGAAAACAAATTACATTGTAACTTGCTCAAGTGGTATTTTCTAGAAGTATGATATCATCCAAACACACTATGTTTAAAATTATTAGTCATGTACAAGATAGAATATGTTAAGTTTCTGGCCTCTTAAATCAATTTGATAATTAAACAAATCAACTAAGTAAATTTGTTGTAACAAAAGTAAGAACACATAAATTTTAACGTGGTTCAACCAACTTGGTCTACGTCCACGCGCCCATCCCTTGGCCAACAAACCAATCCACTAATTTTCAAGAGATTATAGACACCAATGGAAACTTACGCAATTGAAGACTCTTTTTTAACCCTTATCGCCTAGGTGTAAGACTCCCTTAGTAGATTTTCTAGTTTGGCAAGCTCCCATCGACTTACAAAAGTTCTCTCCCGAGAATACACATTCTTCTCCCGAAGAATGTATACTAAAACATAATAAAAAGAGTCTTGAAACTCTAGATGGATTGATCAATACATATGACTCAAAAATAAACTGTGTTGCAACACTAATTAGAACATTCAGTACATTCTGTTACACAACATGTTGCAACACGACTTGACACAGACAACCTACAACTAACTTCACATTTCAACTCCTTATTTTCTACTCACTGTGTGTTGTTTCTTTTTTGAGAATTGAGACGCCTATTTATGGAGCTTGGTGCAGACGTCGAGTGTAGGTAGGAGTGTCTTCAAGTTGATCTCTTTAGCATAAGAGTTCTTGATAGCTTGAACTTTATCACCTTATCACATTATCCTCAAAATAGGTAAAAACTCTTCTTAGCATAAACTCTATTTGAACTTGGACTCTTCATGGTAACTTACCTGTACAAATAAAACTTTAAACAATAAACTCTACACAATTTTTTTGCTAAAACATAGCCAATAAAAATTAATTAAAATCAGATCCTAACAATTTTCCCCTTTGGCTTTGTTTTGGCAAAAATTCACAAGCAATGGTTAGCATCAAAATAAGCAATGTAAACAATCTTTCCCTTAGTAAGATAACTCATAATTGCGCAAAGCTCAAAACATAAACCAAACAATTATAAACAATCCTAACAAATTCAATCAACAAAATAGATAGTGTAACACAAACTTTAGCAAAGCATAAATCAAACCATTGTTTAGCAAAGCATAAATCAAACCATTGTCTTATGGGATCCATCTCTCACTTTGACAAAAGAAACCGAAGTAGTAGAATAGAGTATTAGAGCAATAGAAGCATAACAGAAAATATCAAACAAAAATATGAACCCAGAGCAAAGTAGTAGAAGTTAAACATAACAAAGTATCAGAGCAAAACCAAAACCAGTAAAGTAGCATATCAATAATCATCAAGCAAATGAACATTCAAACAACGGATTTGGAGATGAAATCAAGTAGGTTTTGTTGTCCTTCCATCAACTTCTCAGGATCAGCCATGATCTTCAGCTGATTAGCTTTAACATTGGCTTGATCGTTGCACAACTCATAGACTTCACTCTGATGTTTTCGCACCTGTTGCAACAACACATTAGAAGCTGTTGCAGAAGTTGGTCCAACATGCCTTCAGCTCGAGGCTCCCCCTGAATATCTACTTTATGTTGACATTTTAGAACAATGCCCTAGCAATGTCTCAAGAAGATGAAGTGGTGAGTAGAGAATAGATGAGCGAGAAATCCATGTGAGACAATAAGAAGCCTTAAATTAGAAAACCTTAAAGAAGAAAGAGTTTTTCAATGATTAGAGTCCTAGATTAACATGTAATAAAGCCACAAGTTTATTGGAACTCAAACTCTCTTGAATAGTCATAACTTTTTAGCTTACCAATGTCAACATATATCTGCCATGCCAATCAACAGATTTGACGTTAAAGAAAAAACTTATTTTTTCCCCTTACGGCACAAGCTTAGTTGAAAAAGATTGTTTCAGCCCATGTTACAACATCACTTTACCAATCAGTCACTTAAGCACTCAAACTTATGCATTCCTTCTCAAACATAAAACAATGAATGTCACACAAAATCCACATTGATTGTGATGTCATCAACAAGAAATCAGATATATTCAATATTTAAATCACACAAGAATTTATAACTTGAGCCATGTATGTGTGTGTGTGAAATCTATATAAAGATCTTTCTTGAAATTCATCAGAATCAGGATTTGCAAGATTTAGAATTTAAAATAACCTGTTCAAACAACCTGATCATCTAATCACATTGCAAAAATTTTTCACATGAATATTGAACTTAGTAGCTTTTACTCTAGAACCTTCAATCTGGTCTAGGTAGCTTTTTCCAGTCTTCACATTTTTTTTCCCGTTTGTTTTTTTTTTCCTTTTTTTTTTCCTTTTTTTTTTTCTTTTCTTTTCATGAGTGAATATAGTACATGAATAGATAAAGAGACTTCTCTTTATATCCAAAGTCACTAGGAAGTCCAAATTACTATACTTGCAAACCATTAAAATCAGTTTCTCAATCAGATCAAAATATAGTGTGCATAAGAAGTATGGTTCAAATAATAAATCTCAAGTTGATTTAATTATTAAACTTTCATATCTCTTGAGACTGATCACTTTCTTATTTCAATGCATGTGCCACCATTAATTGGTACAAATACCAATATCTTTTCTCAAAAATTTAAATTTCATAGAGTCAAATGCCTTAGTAAAAATATCTGCTAGTTGATGTTCTGTTGTAACATATTCTAGAACAATTCTTTTTGTTTCAACTACACCATTTTTTTTGTGTTGAAAACTCATGTGATATTCATTGTGCAGTGCAAAATTCAAAAAATGCAAAGTTTTCAAATTTCCTACCATGATCATTTTTTATTCTAACGTCCTTCCCTATGTTGCAACTTTTCTCTGTTTTTAACCTTAAGCACAAATCTTTGAATGCATAAAGTGTATCAGATTTTCTTACCCAGATCTGTTTCAAGTTTTGTTGTGACAAATCAACCCTTACTTTTGGTGATTTTCTAGGCTTATCATAAAAGAAGGGATTGACAAACATACCTCTTTTCAGATCATTAATATACCTATAGCATCGTGGTTTGATGTATCCAGGAACGCCGCAGTAGTGACAGATTGGAACAAATCTCCTTTGCTTTCCTTCTGAAATTTTTGCCTTTGTCGCAGGGGATATTGCAACATGCAGTTCCAGTATCGGTTCCTCAGTTTCTTTGACAAAGACAGTTTTTCCAGTTGATGTACCTCATTGGTAACCAAGTCCAATATGATCTCCATTTGCCTTTTGAATTGACAATATATGATCAAGTTTCAAAGTACCTGAATTCGACATCTTCATATTTCACTGAGTTTGTTTCAGCTCCAGTTGTAACTCTTCAATCTTCTGTTGACTCTCAGCTGCTTGGATATGGTGGTTTCTCACTGATTTTGTCAAATCAACTTTTTTTTCCTCCAATTCATTGATCTTTTCCTCAAGCTCTTGATTTTTCTTGCATACAATCAGCCATTTTTCGTATATCTCCTTGTATCTTTCATGATACCTTCTTCATCCATATCATTATCACTCTCAGTTTCTGAAATCATGCTGCTGTCATCTGATAACATATGTTCTGTTGTGGCCGTTGTTACAACAGATGGTACGACATTAGCTAAAACAGTCTTTCCGCCATTCTAACCTATTGTAACAGCGAATGCAACATAGTTGCTAGTGTACCCTTCATCACCTTTAGAAACATCATCTGAATCTTCATCACTCCAAGTGGTGTTCATGGCTTTGTTCCTTTTCTTCAAGGTATTTGCACATTCAGTCTGTATATGACCAAAACCTTCGCACTCCCTGCACTGAATGCCTTTATTTTTCTTTTTCTCCTCGAACGGTTTTTCATTTTGCCTTCTAAATGTCTTAGGATTTGTTGTAACAATCTGCTTCCTTTCAAAAGTTGTTGGCCTATATCCACTTCTCTGCTTCTTCCATTTTTTCAACACTTTGTTGAAATTCTTTGTTAGCAATGCTAAAGATTCAGTAATTTTTGCATCTTCATCATAGTAAGAGCTTTGATCATCTTTACTTTGAACTTCAGCTTGGAATGCAATGTTTTTCTCTTTTCTTTTTTGTTTGAACTTCATCTCAAATGTTTGAAGTGAACCCATTAATTCATCCAGCTTCATGTCATCAACATTTTTTGCTTCTTCAATGGCAGCAACCTTGATGGCGAATCTTTCGGTAAGTGATCGTAACACCTTCCTCACAAGCTTTGAATATGAATATTTTCTCTAAGTGCAAACACCTCATTTGCAATGTCACACAACCTGCCATTGAAATCAACAATAGTCTCATCCTCTTGCATCTTCAATTCCTCAAATCTTGTTGCAAGAATTTGAAGCTTGGACACTTTGACAGCTATTGTTCCTTCATATGCAGTCTGTAAAATAGTCCAAGCATCTTTAGCAGTTTCACAAGTTGAAATCAGTTTAAATTGATTTAGATCTACAACATTAAAAATCGCATTTAAAGCCTTAGAATTATTGTTAGCCAAACGATCTTCATTTGCGGTCCATTGATCCTCATTTTTCGGCACATCAATTCCTTCATCATTCTTCATTGTAGGATGCGCCCATCCTACGACAACTGCCCTCCAAGCTTTTTCATCAATGGATTTGATAAATGTTCTCATTCGAGCCTTCCAATATGAGTAGTTTGATCGATCCAATAATGGTGGTTAGTAATTGACCTTCCATCCCGAAATGTGTCCATATCTGCAAAACAGCCAGAAAAAAAAAATTTCAAAGATCTAACTGAGTTAGTTCAGTAACCTACTCTTGATGCCACTTGTTAGATTTTGGCCTCTTAAATCAATTTGATAATTAATCAAATCAACTAAGTAAATTTGTTGCAACAAAAGTAAGAACATATAAATTTTAACGTGGTTCAACCAACTTGGTCCACGTACACGTGCGCATCCCTTGGCCAACAAACCAATCCACTAAGTTTCAAGAAATTACAGACACCAATGGAAACTTACGCAATTGAAGACTCCCTCTTAACCCTTGCTGCCTAGGTGTAAGACTCCCTTAGTAGATTCTCTAGTTTGGTGAGCTCCCCTCGACTTACAAAAGTTCTCTCCCGAGAACACACCTTCTTCTCCTAAAGAATGTATACTAAAACATAATAAAAAGAGTCTTGAAACTCTAGATGGATTGGTCAATATATTTGACATAAAAATAGACTGTATTGCAACACTACCTAGAATATCAGTACTCTCTGTTATACAACATGTTGCAACACGACCAGACACAAACAACCTACAACTAACTTCATGTTTTGGCTCCTTATTTTCTGCTCACTGTTCACTATATCTTTTTTGAGAATTGAGATGCCTATTTATGGAGCTTGGTGCAGACGTAGAGTATAGGTAGGAGTGTCTTCAAGTTGATCTATTTAGCATAAGAGTTCTTGATAGCTTGAACTTTATCACCTTATCTTCAAAATATGTAGAAACTCTTCTTAGCATAAACTCTATTTGAACTTGGACTCTTCATGGCAACTTACCTGCACAAATAAAACTTTACACAATAATATCCACACAATATTTTTGCTAAAACATAGCCAACAAAAATTAATTAACATCAGATCCTAACATAATAAAAAGGGGAAAAAACCAAAATGGTCCTCAAGTTTGCACAAAAGGTCATTTTGGTTCTTCATGTATGGAAAATACCATGTCTAAACTATTTTCTATTGGGCATGAAATATTTTTTTTTTTATAAAAAAGATAGTTAATAGCCGTTGGGTTTCAACGGCTATTTTGTGGCATACCCAGCCATGCCTAAATTCTCTTTCTCACTTCTTTTTTCCATTTTCCATCTCTCTTCCTTCAATTCTGTTAATAATATTCTTGCTGCATCAACCAAAAAAAATAAAATCTATGTACATCTTCCTCAACCCCTGCTACATCTCGAGGCATCATAAGAATATTTTGGTTGTAGTATTAAGAATATGTTAAACACACAATATGTTTAACATATCCAGCATTTGCACTTTGTCTGCATTAATACATGGACACCCACAAGCACAATAGAAGAATATCTGAAATCTCTTAATGATATATGCAAATCAGTTCTTCATAACTCTTTTTTTGGTACTGTGTCTATATATTCTTTCTTTTCAGATTCTTGTGATAATGATTTTATCCATTTATGCTTGAAATATTTGTGGAGCATTTATATTTTAGCAAAAACTAAACCCTAAACCACAAATACATCACATGCAAAAGATAGGGATGAGAGGGTTTAGTGTATAGAAAAGCCAATGTCATGTCATTTTAAAAAAAAAAGTTAAACCACTTGAGGGATTTTGCCGGCAAAAAGGTAATTGGCAACATGGTATTTTCCTTTTTTCCTTTTTTTTAAATTGTTAAAAGACGAATTTACCCTTAGCACTGTTAATTTTTACGGATGACATTTAATATAATGGATATTTTCCATACGTGAGGGACCAAATTGACATTTTGTGCAAACTTGAGGGATCATTTTGGCTTTTTCCCAAATAAAAAGTGAAGTGTCACTTTGAGAATGTAGAAACCCAATTGATAATAAGAATTGCTTGAGCTTAGTGTGCCAAGGTCTTGGTGCCTGTTTGACTCCATAAATTGCTTTGTGCAATTCACATACATGTTGAGGATATTGTGGATTAAGAAATGTTCGAGGTTGACACATATGCATCTTTAGTGTCCAGAGCCTTGTAAAGTTTGCATTGTTCACACACCCAAATTAGACTGCTAGAGTGCGAATTTATATTTTTTTGTCTAGTTGTTCTTGTTACTATTCTCTTGAATGGTTTAGATTGTTTGTTGAATTAGCTTTATAGGTTTAAGATATGACATTCTTAGGCTTGCGGCGATCGCGACCTAAGTTTATCTTGATAAAATTTCAGCGTGAGTTAGTTATACTCTTCCATGACGTAATGTAATAGAGATTTTCTATAAGAAAATTAGTTTACCTTTTCAATTTTTGGTCGCGATCAAAGAGAAGTGAGAGTTTAGAGTGAGTGAAAATCACGGATTTGTTCGAATTTGTGGATTCAATTTATGCTACTTCAGATGCTTTTCAAGCAGAGGCGCTAGCAACGCGATGCCAAGCTTAACGGTTTGTCCATATACTAGCAGGGTTTCCCAATTCCCTTCCAAGTTTTAATTAAGCTAAATACAATTGCAAGGATGTTAATTAAGCAAAAGTGTTTCAATAAAGCTCAAGAAACTCAAAATCTGTTTACAAAAGACAATTGTACAAAAATAGAAAGGTCATCTGCTTTCATCATACTTGTTCAATGAGAAATAAACATTCATCATACTTGTTCAATGAGAAATAAACAAGATATTATCTTTCACTATTCCACTAACATACTCATTAATGATCATTAATAATATAACATTCTAGTATAATGATATCCAATTGCTATTAAAAAGAAATAAAATTATATGAAAGTAAACGGCAAAGGAGATTTGGAGATAAAAGAAAAGGGTTAAAGCATAAGACACTTCTAATCTTTTTAAGGAACATAGCATGCAGATTGAGCACGGAAAGTCTATTGCTACAACAACAATTTCATGCATTACATGAAGCAATTAAGCATCTATTGACAAGAATCGAGAGAATTGTTTGCTATTCGAGCTTTATTGAATTTTTTCATATTTCTATAATCTGATATTAAAAATTTTCAAAAACCATTCTTCATTCCTCCTGATGATCACGCTCCCTACTATAGTTCCAACTATAGCTCCACATCCATATCCTATTGCCACAGGCTTCTTCCAGTTAAAGTCGTCTAGTATAATCTCTTCTTGCTCAAAAGATGGAATTGGTTGTGGCATTGGTACCTCCTCACATTTCCTTGGCAATGGAATTCCGCACAAGCTTGGGTTACCCTTGTATGATTCATATGGAAATGTCGACAGTTGTCCTGTCTGTGGTATTTGCCCTTCAAGATTGTTTTGGGAGACATTAAATGCACCAAGGAATGTCAATTTGTCTAATTGCTTAGGTATACTTCCAAAGAATCTATTGTTGGAGAAGTCCAAAGATTGAAGCTGGTTCAAATTTCCCATGGAAGCTGGGATAATTCCTGTGAGACCATTGCTTGACAAGTTGAGAACAATAAGCGACTTGAGGTTGCCAATAGATTCTGGAATCACACCTTCAAACTTGTTATGTGAGAAATCAACCGCTTTGAAGACTGTAAGGATCCGTCCCAATTCCATTTGTTGTCCTTTATTTGTCAAGGTCACCGAGTCAGAGTAATAGATACCTTTGTTAGTGATTTTTGACCTTTGGTTGTAGGCACCTTCCCCTGTGACCATCATAGACTTCCATCTATAGAAATAATGTGATGGTAAATTACCCGAGAAGTTGTTGTATGACAAATCAATGACATTCAGCTTGGTAAAGGATGAAGCATTTCTTGGTTTTGCTAAGTAGCCGTAAAATCTATTAGACCGCAGAACAAGAATCTTCAACTCTGGCAAAGTCTCCAACCAATTAGGGAACGTATCATAAACAAGATTGTAACCGAGATCCAATGTTTCTAGACTAGTACAATTGGCCAAAGATCTTGGTATGTGGCCCACCAATTGGTTGTGGCTTAGATCAAGTGTAGTCAACTCACCTCCAACCATTTCTGGAATAATTCCACTCAAGTTATTTCTCTGAATGTTGAGGACAGATAGAGTTTTTATTTTGAACAAACAATCTGGAATATTTCCACTAAAGCTGTTATTGGAAAAGTTGCATAACTCAAGCTCACTCAAGTCACAAATCCTTGGATGGATTTTTCCACCAAGCTTATTGTTGGAGATGAAATAAAGCTTTGTTGTGACCGATGGAACAGGAAGTGCCCCTTGCAGTAAGTTAAAACTAAAGTCCAGATGTGTCAAATTGCCCCAAGGAAGAATCTCTACACTACTTGTCAAAAAGTTGTGTGAGATGTTAAGATACAATAATGAACTTTTTCCCACGTCACCCAACCATTCTGGTAGCGAACCATCAATTTTGTTGTTGGAAAGATCTAAATACTGTAACCTCACGAGATTCCTGAGGTAAAATGGGAAAGTAGTCACATTGCAACTGGCCATTCGCAACTCAGTTAACTCAGGCAAGGGAGAATCAACCTTATTACTGCTATTCAGTGATAGATGTTTGTTATGAGATAGATGAACAAACCGAAGCTTTTGGAGTCGTGAAAATACATCCAACTCCAAGGTTCCGGTCAAGTTATTATATGTAAGATCTAAAGAGTTAAGGTTCACCAGATTTGAGATTGAACTGAAATGGAAACCTTGTAAAGTGTTGTTACCTAAATCAATACCCCGCAATAGAGTTGATTTGAATTCACCAACATGGCCAGTAAGCTTATTATTTCTAAGGTTAAAAAAGATCAATGAAGGTAAGGCAAGTAATGCAGATGGAATTGTACCGTTCAAGTTATTATTAGATAAGCTGAGGGATGTTAGTTTCTGAAGACCAGTTATATTAGAGGCTATGGGTCCAAACAATAAGTTGTCATCGAGTTGTAGGGTCTCAAGTGAAGGGTGACTGAACAAGGAACGTGGAATCATTCCACCAATTAAGTTGGAAGATAAGATTAGTTGGGTCAAGTTCATAAGGTTACCTATGTGAGGGGGAATCTCTCCGGACAGTTGATTGTCTCCAAGATTTAAAGTTACTAACGAAGGCTGTGTAAACAACCTAGAAGGAATTGGCCCCTTGAAAGAATTAGAAGACAAGTCCATTACGGAAAGAAGTTGAGATCCACTTGTATCGGCGGGAATATTTCCTGTAAAATGATTATATGAAATGCTTAAAGTATTGAGCTGAGATAGGTTGGCAAATGAGGATGGAAAGCCACCAGTGAAGTTGTTTCGATCTAGTTGCAGAACTTTCAATTTCTTGAGGTCGGCTAAAGAGTTGAGAATTTGACCTTCAAGATGATTCCTTGACAAATCAATGAACTCAAGTTGCTTTAGATTTGAGAAAACTGTCGAAGAAACCTGACCACTTAAATCATTAGATGAGAAGTCCAAATGAGTAAGCTTTGTCAGATTGCCCAAAGAGTTTGGAATTTGCCCTTCAAGTTGATTCCATGATAAATCGAGGAGCTCAAGTTGTTCAAGGTTTGAGAAACTCACCGAAGAAACCTGACCGCGTAATCCGCTGGAAGAGATGTCTAAATGAGTAAGCTTTGTCAGGTTTCCAAGTCCTTTCGGAACACGCCCTGATGAATTGCACCCTGATAAATCCAAATATATGAGCCTCTGGAAATGCGGGCAGTGAAAAAAATCTTCTGGGAACTTCACCAGTTGACAGCTTTTGAGACTAAGATAAGTTAGAGAATAAGAGAAGCTGGGGTAGGAAGATAGATTCTTTTCCACATATGATTTAAAAGGATTTGAAAATGACAAATCTATACCATCAACAACAAGTTTCTGTAACTGCGGCAGCTGCTGAAGGAGAATATCAAAGTTGTTTAAATGGATATTTTGAACTTGAGAAAAACCAATAGAGAGATCGAGTGATACCAATTTCGACAAGTTTGAAATTTCTAATGGAATTTCGCCAGAAAAGTTAGAATTAGATAGATTGAGATGTGTCAAATCAGAAAATTGGCCAAACTCGGAAGATATCTGGGATCCCATGAAATTGTTAAAGGCTAGATTGAGACTCTGCAGGTGAGGTAATTGGAAGAGACTACTGTTGGAATGAATAACGCCTTGAAGCAAACTACAACTAAGATCAAGCTTGGTTACATGACCTGAAACCTCATCACAGGTGACTCCATCCCATGAGCAACAATCAGATCCCACCTTCCAATACTTAGGCTTTGGAGATGATACACCTGTAATATGATTCGCAAAGGTTAAACCGAAGCAAGAGAATTCTGAAAATGCACAAAATTTAGAAAGGAATGTTAGAAACCATCCTATTTTAATTTATTATTCATTTATCATCCCTTAAGTCGATTCTTACTTAGTTGACATGCTAAAAGAATAAATTTTTTTTATTTATTTGTCGTTTTTTACCAAACCAGCTAAACATTCATATAAAAGATGATAAATGGGTAATTAAAATAGGGTGGTATACAGGGGCGGACCTGTGTTAGTCCAGTGTAGGCATAGGACTACACTGACATTTACAGCTTGTTTGGATTGCTTTTTTTAAAGGAAAGTAAAGGAAGGGGAGGGATTAGGGAATCCCTCTTCCTGTTTGGATTGCATTTTCAGATTCATTAAAGGATTTGGAGGAAATCCCTCCAAATTCTTTTAATGAGAAGGATTTTATAATCCTTTTAATTTGGGATAAAATGGAGGGAAAGGAAAGGAAAATGAATAAAACGACTAATTTATCTTTATTTTTTTCTATGGTTATCTTATAAAAAGGATAATAAAGTAATTTTTCATCCAAAATTATCATTTCCTTTCCTTTACTTCTCCAATCCAAACAACAACTTGTAAATTTCTTTCATTTTCTTTCCCTTATTATTTTTTTGCAATCCAAACAAAAGATTTCTTTTCCTTTCCTTTCCTTTGTTTTCCTTCCTCTATCTTACTTTCCTTTCCTTTCCCATGTACAATCCAAACTGGGGGTTAAAAAAACCCATCAATCTAACTCAAGGCCCCCCCAACCTCCAATAGAAAAAAAAAAACAAAAAAACAAACATACAAAAAGCATAAAAATCTTTCAAAAAGAGGATATGTAAACGTTTTTAAACAATAAATTTAGTCAAATGGCCCCCTTTATTTGTTCTTTATCTCTTTTAATGATTAAACCCACTTTAATTTCTTTTAAAAAATTATAATTTATTCTTTTGCTTCTTAGTTCTTCCTGAAACCCCATTTCTTTTTCCTTCACCATCCTCCATCCCCAATCCGTTCTTCCTAACTATCTTATATATATATATATATGTGTGTGTGTGTGTGTGTGTGTTTGTGTCTGAATTTGTGTTGTGACTTATGAGTCTTGTGACCTAATTAGCTACAAAAAAAAAAAGATTATTGTGATTTGTGCGTGTATGTGTGTTAAACCGTGAATTAGAGGCTGAGTTAGGCACCGAGTGCTTGCACTGACCTCCGGTGTCTAAGTCCGCCCCTGGTGGTATATAGCAATGCTCATATTTAAATAGCCAGCGTTTTTATGTCACGAAAGAAATCCATGATCAACAAAACAAAAATACATGTACATTAGCCTATATCCACATCATCTATATCTGTTGATAACCAATTAAAAGGTCATGAACATGCCTTGGCAAGCCTAGCCAACAGGTCTACAACCTTGTTTGTGAACTTCGGGACATATAACTGTTGTGCACGTAAAAAATGAATTCTTCTCAAACACGCAAGGCATTAAACAAATGGGCAAAAACCATTTTAGTCCCTAAAGTTTGCTTTAAAGATCAAATTGGTCATTCAGGTTTGTAAAAAGATCAAAAAGGTCCCTCCAGTTAACTTTTCTTAGCCAAATGTTAATAGTTAAAGGGTTGACTGAGTTAAAAGACCATTATATCCTTAGGTAACATATATTATAAAAGAAAATTACAATAAAAGTTAAAATCAGTCTAAAAAACATAATTCACATCATTTGTGCAGGAAAAAAAAAACCAAAAACTAAAAACTATCCGTTCAAATATAAACAAATTAAAGTCAGTAATATATCGTTAAAAAATAAACAATCATCATCCACATAATTAGCAGCGAGGGTACCGGCCAGAGACGAGGATAACTCATGATTGTTCATTTTTTAACGATATATTACTGACTTTAATTTATTTATGTTTGAACTGATATTTTTTAATTTTTTTTTTCCTATGCGAATTATGTGAATTATGTTTTTTTTATACTGATTTAGAGTTTTATTGTAATTTTTTTTTTTAATATATGTTGCCAAGGATATAATGGTCTTTTAACTCGGTCAACCCTTTGACTGTTAACATTTGACTAACAAAAGTTAACTGGAGGGACCTCTTTGGTCTTTTTGCAAACTTGAGGGACCAATTTGGTTTTTAGAGCAAACCTGAGGGACTAAAATGATTTTTTCCCTTAAACAAATTCACTAAGGGCATCTTCAATAGAATCTCTAAACAGTAATGATTGTTGTTTTTAGAGACTCTATTGATCAAAATTCATTACCAATGGGGGTCTCTAAAACACTATTTGATAGTTTTTGGCAAAATCATGACATCACTCAAACTTTGAGTCTCCAAAATGACATATAGTCTCCATTTTCTTCAACAAATTTATTGAAGAAAATGGAGACTATACAAGAAGATAAAAACGGAGTCTCAAAAAAAAAAATGTTAGATTGTCTGACATCGTCAGATCTGAAAAAAAAAAAAAAGTACAAAAAAATTTAACAAACAACAAAAAAATTACTAAACAATTATTTTTTTCAACAAACAACAAAAAAAAAGGTAAACACTAAAAAAAAATCCATGTGGTGGTGGTTTCGCCGGTGGTGGGGAGGTAGCAGAGAAGGAGGGTGGGGTGGGGTGGGGTGGGGTGCAACGGGGAAGGTGGGGGGTGGGGTATAGCGGGGAAGGGAAATGAAGGGGGAGGGTAGGGTAGAGTGGGGTGGGGTGCAGCGGGGAAGAGGGTGGAGGGTGGGGGTACAGCGGGGAAGGGAAAAGGAAAGATGAGGGGGGGGGGGGAGGGGTACAGCGGGGAAGATGGGCTTTTATATTTAGGGTTATTATTATTATTATTATTTTTAATTAAAATTTTTAATATATTTATTTAGGTTTTTTTAATTATGATTTTGTAATTAGGCTTTTTTAATTAGATTTTTTAATTAAGTTTTTGTTTTTATGGTTTTTTAATTATACTTTTTTTTTAAAATTATGGTTTTGTATTTTATTTTTGTATTTTAATTTTTAGTTTAGTTTTTTTGGTTTGGTAAACTTTTTTAGTTTTTATAGTTTTTTTATTATATGTTTTTTGTTTATGTTTTTATAGTTTAGGTTATTTTTTAATTGTAATTAAGCTTTTTTTAATTAGTTATTTTCATTCAATTATATAATTAAACGTAATCCTAATTTTTTAAATGTTATCTTTGTCTCAATTTATTTATTTTTTGGTTGAAATATTCGTTAAAAATATTGAGATAATCTAAATAACAATTAATTAAAAAAAAGTAACATAAGAGAAAAAATAACACATAATCAAAATATTATGTAAAATTAAAACTAACACAATATAGAGGCTCAATTTTATAGAGACCGTCACTGAGGATTTTTTTTTTTTATTATTTATCTTGGTCTCTAAATAGGTCTCTAAAATAATTTTTTTGTCTTGGTCTCTAAATGGGTCTCTAAAATTGATCTTAATTTCTATATAGGTCTCTAAAATAATAGATATAAACCCATTATAAAGACTTCATTGAAGATAGCCTAAGATCACAAGAGAAAAGGCGGCCTTCTTATTAACGTTCATCCAAGCAATTTAAGTAAAGCACGTCCTAGAACCTCAAGAATTTCAAGAATTACCATACTTTTCACAATCTGAAAAATATGAATCCTAAATTTCGTTTGTTGCATTGACATGAGTTCAAAATCACTTAAGTGCTCGAATGTAAGTACGCTATCAAAGGTTGAAAACAGTAACGCTACTACAAAAAAAAAAAAAAGAGAAAAATTTATAAGCCCCACTCGTGGTTTAATAGGTTAACTTATGAGTAAACATTGGGATAGCCAAATCCACCTAGAATTCTGATCTTCCAAATCCTTTACCCTTGGGGTTAGCCAATTAATTCTGGCGTAAAAAATTGGGATATGTTAATTAACTCATTCATGTTTACATGCATGTATTAGAAAGGAAGGACTGATGATAATTTTGCTTCGGGCCTACGTTTTGATCCCAGGCTTAAAGAAAGAAAGTAATTAATTAACAATAGTAGTAGGAAATGAGATGTGTTAATTATAAAAATACTAGGATTTCATGGAGTACGTACCTTCATAATTACCACAGCGCAAAGAAGCATTATAACTATTTATGATGAACGTTTTCTTGAAATGGAGTAATGCGGAGCTTTCCTCACGAGAGCACCGATATGCAGAACTTGAGCTAAAATTTGTACTGAGAGAAGGTGATGATGAACAAGCGACTTTATGATGGAAGATGAGAACTAAAACACAAGCCAACCGCTGAAGTGATCTGAATCTACCCATCTTTATAACTTAATAAAGGTGATTGAATACTAGCAGATTGTTGAGAGCACAGAAGAAGGGAAAAATGGACACTTTTATACTGCCTCAAGTAAATGGAAAGCAAAGACTTTGATCGAGTGGTGGTGGCGGCTTTACTGTCTTCTAGATGCCATCAATGTCTATTGAGACTGACGTTTTGACCAGGTTAATGCCTCGTGACGCCGGTCTAAGTTAAAATATTGACCAAGTATTTCATTTAAAAATAAATAAATAAATAAGGGCACATAAATCATTTTACATCACTTACAATATTACATACAAGAATTGATCTAAATATTTTTCGCATTTAAAGCAAGAATCATACCTCTATACCAAATGGCCAAGTCAATGCCTTTTGATATTACAAGGAAGGTGTTGATGATAATAAATATATGTAACTTTTTTCGGGTCACCTTCCACAACTAGAGCCGTAGGTACGTCCCGACTCCTTTTAGTTATTATTGTACATATATTTTCAATTTGTAGACAGGATGGGGAGGTCGAGGTCGAAAGATTCCCAAATAATGGAGGTGAGATCCTACGGCAGGGACGAGAGTCCGTCGAGCTCAAAATCTACCTCAGATAGAGGTCAAGGTGACTTACATGGATCAGCTCGGCAATCTGGGCTCAGGGAGAGTGATGACGATTGCCAAGTGATTGGGGTTAGGCAGGCGCAAGAGGAGGCCGAGGAGGATCCTTTGGCCGACTTGGGAGACCTGGAAGATAGAGAAGATGAGGAGCCGCTGAACCAGTTGGAGGGGGTCGAGATGTCCCAAGAGTACTTAGCTGGAGTCTCTACGGTAGAACCGATTGAAGCAGTCCCGGTTAGGGCAGTCCAACCTCGCAGCTCAGCTACACCCAGTGCTTCTTCAGCTCGGGGGAAGAGGATCGAATAGCTATTCGCCTGTGGCAAGCATGAGTATCATTCCACAGTACAAATGGCTAACGCTAGGTGGATGAACTGGTCAATGGATCAACACTACAGGCTGAAGGTTCCAGGTCGGCGTGAATCAGCTTGCTATCCTCCTCCCGACCATTTCACCATCTATGACCTTGCATTCGATGTTATTCAGCTCCCGCTTCCTGGTTTCGTTACCAATATCTTTAACTACTTCAAGCTTAGCCCAGGTCAGATGTCCCTGAATGGTTGGGCCGTAGTGGGGGCGTTCTATGTGTTCTGCCTTGAGAAGAAAGTAGAGCCGACCCTGCGTCGGTTTAGACACTTCTTTGTGTGCAAGCCCAACCCGAAACAGCCAGGGTGGTTCTACTTCGCAGCTCGAGTCGGCAACTCCATATTCACAAAGTGGCATTCCTCCAACAAGGGCTGGCACAATGACTATTATTGGGTGGAGCCGGCCGTGAACTCGGGATGCAGGTCGGACTGGACTCCGAGCTTGAAGAAGAATGCCAATGATGATCCCAAGCTTTCAGATGAGGAACTCAAGGAAGTCGCGATGCTGAGGCCCGCGTCGGGGATATTGATAAACATTGACAGTGTGCTCAAGTGGGAGCGGATCTGGGAGTCCAAGCTATTTGGTAGGGAACCCGACTTGGCGGAGGATCATCCTAACCAGCTTCCCGAGCTCGAAGTGGACACGGGGTCCAGCTTAGAAGAGGGTTAGTTTGCAAGATCAGCGCCCGACCTCCCAATTATCCTGTTTGCCAGTCTTTTTAGGTTGGCCTTCGGCTCTTTTTCATTTCTTTCATCTACTTTTTTGCAGGTATGGCAAATACGAGAAAACTTGTGTATGCCCAGGTGATAAATAAGAACGAGGCCAGCGGTGAGGTCTCTGCTCGGTCTGGATTGGGATCCGCCGCTCAGGGTCAGAGGCAGCGGCCAAGTACGGGAGGTCGGTGCCGAGGTCTCTTCCAAAGGGACGTCGGGGTCTCCTCTGCCCAAGAGATCGAGCTCGGGAGTGGCGATCCCGGAGCGTTCGGCGTCCCGTCCTGAGAGCAAGAAGCGGGCCCGGGCTGAGTACTTCAGGAAAGGCAAGGCCACGGATGTGAGCCCTCCTAGCAAAGACTTCATGGAAGCAACCAAGCTCGCTCGCGATCCCAAGTTGGCTACGGTCCCGACTGAGTAGCTTTCGCTTGACCTGAGGACGACTATAGTTACAGTGAGACATTTTTGACCGCGCTGTTAGGGTTATGTTCTTCAGCTCGGCTGATCATTTTGCCATCTTTTGCGCAGGCCGAGTCCCACATTCTTTCAACTCCGAGCTTTCTGGCTAGGGCTTAGGCTAATTGCCTCGAGCTCGAGCAGCGATACATAGATGCCTGAGCCGAGCTTGAGACTCTGAGGGAGGAGGCCGCCTAGAGGCGCAAGGCAGACGCGACGGAGATCGACCGTCTAAAGAAGGAGCTTGATGCAGAGAAGTCCCAACGCGAAGCCGCGGCCAAGGACGTTGAGCCCTTCAAGCTGGAGAGGCGTAAAGCCGAGACGAAGCTCTGGGAACTGGTGGACCGGGTCGGCCCCGAAGGAGAAGGCAGTGAAGCCTTCAAATCCAGTGATGCGGCCGTGGATAGGTTGGCCACGGAAGGTGGGGCCATGGCCAAGTATGCCGAGCTGGAGTTCTACTTCCGGGTCAAGTCGCAGCTAGGGAGAGAGCGAATACCTTTTTCCCTACCACCAAAAATGACTATATTGAAATCTTGGAGGCTCCGCAGCCGGAGTTCTGGGAGATTCTTGAGCTTCCGGTCGACCTGAGGTCCCTGGCTAAAGAAGTGATGAAATTTGTCCAAGAAGGTATGGACCAGGTCGGGGACGAGGCTGATGCAACCAACGCCGCTCCTCCAAAATATATTTTGTAAATCAGCCCGGGTAGGGCTTTTGTAGTTTCGCCCAGGTTGGGCTCTTTGTAATTTTGCCCAGGTTGGGTTCTGTAATTGTTTTTCAATTCTAATGAAATCAATATTTTGCGTTTTATTCGAGTTCGTACTTGTGTACCTTTCCCTTCACAAATTTTTCTTAAGTAAGTGGGGTCGGGCCAATATAATGGACCTTTCAAACTTAAGTAAAAAGAATCAAGCTGGACGCGATTAATGAATTATCATCCTAATCCTAGCTGGTTAACCGGGCAACTAGATAATCGTCGCCAACCTAGACTCGTCAGTTCGATTTAAAATTGGTCAAACTAATGTTGATGAATGTTGAGTTCGAGTTTAGACCCAAACTAATATACCGATCTGAAGCCGAATCACACCGAGTTGGACCTTAATTCGAACTGGCAAAGATAATCAAATTGTTATTGATTATACCCGAGCTAGAACCTTATCCGAGGTGGTTTACTTTGAATTATTAGCTCGTAATTAAGCGTGGCCACCGCGTTAATCCGAGCTGGAAGTAGCTTTGTAGTTGAGGCATTTGGGCCCGGGTCGGGCATTGCGTTGGTTTGGGTGCTTGGGCCCCAGTCGGGCATTGCACTAATTTACAAAATGCATTATATTGAATTTGGACATGAAGTACTTAGACTCGGGAGCCGATTACAAGCAATGTTTTGGCTCGGGTCCTGAACAAAAGATTTCGGCCCGGGGCTGTTACAAGAGATTTCGGCTCGGGGCCATAACAAGAGATTTCGGCTCAGGGCCGTTGCAAGAGATTTCGGCTTGAGGGCCGTTACAATAGATTTCGGCTCGGGGGCCGTTACAAGAGATTTTGGCTCGAGGCCTATTTAGACAAAATACCGCTTCAGGTATTCTAAGTGCCATGCGTTCTTCAATAGTTTCCCGTTCTTGTCACGGAGGTAGAAGGTCCCAAGTCGGACTTCTTTCACGACTTCGTACGGTCCCTCCCAGGTTGGGGAGAGCTTGTTACCCGAGTGCGGTAAAAAGATGGCCTTTCTAAGTACGAGGTCGCCAACCTTAATAGGCTTAGGCTTGACCTGCTTGGTAAAGGCTCTTTGCATGGCAGCTTTGCTAGCCAGCATTCTAATTTGAGCTTTAGCTCGGAGCTCTTTGGCGAGGTCGAGCTCTTCACGGATCCGCGCTCCGTTTATTTATGGATCATGGTGGAGGGTTCTATTAGTGGGAGACCCGATCTTCACTGGTAGTACTGCTTGAGTATCGAAGGTCAGTTCGAAGGGCGATTCTCCTGTTGCCAAGCTGCTGGTGGTCCGCTAAGCCCACAACACCTCGGGAAGAATCGATGCCTACTGGCCCTCCGCTTTCTCCAACTTGGTTTTGAGGCCCTTCAAAATGATTTGGTTAGTCCTTTCAACTTGGCCATTACTTTGGGGGTGGGCAATAGATGAGAATCTGAGGTCGATCCCAATCTCAGCACATTTGCCTCAAAAGTATGCATTATCGAATTGCTTGCCATGGTTAGTGATGATGACCTTTGGCACCCCAAATCGGCAAATGATGTTTTTCCATACAAAATCCCAAATTGCCTTTTCTGTTATTCTAGCAACACCTTCAGCCTCGAGCCATTTGGTGAAGTAGTCTACAGCTACGAAGACATGCTTCTTTTGGCCAACACTGGTCGGCAATGGGCCTATGATATCTAGACCCCACTGATAGAATGGCCACGGGCTTATCATTACCGTGAGGTCTACCGTAGGCTTCCTCTGTACGTTGGCGAACCTTTGGTAGGTGTTGCACTTTTTTACATACTCTTTGGCATCTTGTTCTAAGGTTGGCCAGAAATAGCATTGCCTCAATGCCTTTCGAGCCAGAGCTTTGCCTCCCAAGTGGTTTCCACATACCCCTTCATGGATCTCCCGGAGTACATAGTTTCCCTCCTCGAGTCCAACACATTTCAAGAGAGGCCAAGTGTAGGCTTTCTTGCAGAGTTGCTCGGCAATTATGACAAACCTTGAGGCTTGTTTCATGAGTTTCCAAGCTGCATTTTCATCCTCTGGGGTCATACCCCCTCCAAGTAGTCCATGATTGGTTTGGTCCAATCTAGGCTTAGATTGAGCTCGGCTACGGCTTGCACCCCCAACTGAATACTCGGTTCAGATACTTCTTCCACATGGACCAGGGCAGGTCGGCTCTCGCCCAAGGCCAACCTGGACAGGGCATCAGCCTTCATATTCTCTTCCCTCGGAATTTGCTGTATCGTGAACCTTTTGAGCCCTGAGGTCAAATCCTTGACTCTGTTGAGGTAGGCCAGCATAGTACTGTCCTTGGCGTCGAACTCTCTCGATATCTGACTAGAAACCAATTGAGAGTCGGTGTTCAGGTCGACTGTCTGTGCCCCGAGCTGAGCTGCAATTTTCAGCCCCGCAATCATCGCTTCGTACTCCGCTTCATTGTTAGAAGCCGGGAAGGTGAACTTGAGGGAGTATTGGTGCTCATGCCGGGTTAAGTCAAGGATGACCACCCCAGCTCCGCTCCCAGACTTTCTTGAGGCCCCATCCATATGGACCTTCTACACATCCTCCAGGTCATGCTCAGCTCGGCTAGTGCATTCCACCACAAAGTCAGCGATGACTTGGGCTTTGATAGCTGTTCTGGGCTGGTAGGTGATGTCAAATTGACTCAGCTCAACTACCCATTTCAGCAACCTACCCGACGCCTCCGGCTCGTGCATGATGGACTTAAGTGAGGCATCCGTCATGACCTTAATTGGGTGAGCATCAAAGTATGGCTTCAGCTTCCTTGCCGCCGTGATGAGCGCGAGGGCGAGTTTTTCCAAGGAGGAGTACCTCACCTCGGCCCCTTGCAGGGTTTTGCTGACATAATAGACCGGCTTCTGTTCCTTCCCTTCTTCTCGGACTAGTGCCGCTGCCACTGCTGTCCCCGAGCATGCTAGGTATAGTACCAGCTCCTCCCCCACCTCAGGTCGAGATAGCAGGGGTGGCGAAGCTAGATACCTTTTTAGCTATTGGAAGGCGTTCTGACATTCCATAGTCCATTCAAAGTTCTTAGGATTCCTTAATATTTTGAACAGAGGAGCACACTTATCAGCCGACCTGGACATGAATCTGCTCAGTGTCGCTACCTTGCTTGCTAACACCTGGATGTCTTTCACGCAAGTCGATGGTGCCAGGTCGAGTATCGCCTGAACCTTCTCCGGGTTGGCTTCTATCCCACGGGCTGTGACCATGAAACCTAGAAACTTTCTTGCCTTGACGCCGAATGCGCACTTTTTCGGGTTCAGCTTTATCCCAAAGTGCTCCATTACAACGAAGGCTTCAGCCAGGTCGGCTTCATGGTCTTCTGCCCTTCTACTCTTGACCAACATATCATCTACATAGATCTCCATATTTTGGCCAACCTGGTTTTTGAAAACCTTGTTCACCATCCGAGTGTAGGTAGCTCCAACATTTTTGAGACCAAAAGGCAAGACCTCATAGTAGTAGAAACCTTTGTCGGTGGTGAAGGCGGTCTTCTCTTTGTCTCCGGGAGCCATCTTAATCTGGTTATGCCTTTGAAGGCGTCTATGAAAGAGAGTAGCTCGAACCCGGAGGTGGCATCCACCATCTGATCAATCCGAGGCAGGGGGAAACAGTCCTTGGGGCAAGCCTTGTTGAGGTTGGTAAAGTCGATGCACAATCTCCATCATCCTGAGGACTTGGCCACAAGTACCACGTTGGATAACCAGGTTGGGTACTGGATTTCCTTTATGTGGCCGGCGTCTACCAATTTGTCTACCTCTTCTACTATGATTTTTTGCTTATCATAATGGAAGTGCCTGTGCTTCTGCTTCACCGGATAATGATTCGGGTCGGCATTCAGGTGATGCTCAATCACTCCCGGGTCAATACCTGTCATGTCAGAAGCAGACCATGCAAATATGTGTTCATTTTTCAGAAGAAATTGGCTTATACCTTTCTTGAGGCCATCAGAGAGTTCACTTCCGATCTTTACTTTCTTTGTTTCATTGGAGAGTTCCACCTCTTGAAGGTTTTCAGCTGGGCTTCCTCTCTTAGCATCCCTCTTCTCTTTGGGCAAATTTGGTCCCCAACCAACCTGATATTTGGGTCAAAAGGGAGTTTTCATAATATTCCCGGGCTGAGAGTTAGGCTCCGCGGATGGTGGCTGTGCCGGCCGGGGTCAAAAATTTTAGGGCCTGGTGGTAGGTAGAAGGGACGACCCTGAAATGGTTGAGTGCCTCCCGACCTAAAATCCCGTTGTAAGTGGAGTTGCAATCCATCACAATGAAGTTGGCTTGTATTGAAACTCGCTTATCACCGTCTTCCAGTTTCAGCAGAAGGTTGATGACCCCTTCGGCTCGGTGGGCATGCCCGGTGAATCCAGCCAAGGTGCCCCTCAATGGTCTAAGCCGGCTTCTGTCCAATCCCATTTGCTCAAACGCCTTCAAGAATAGGACTTCTGCCGAGCTCCCGGTGTCCACCATCAACCTCTTCACGGTGAAGTTGGCTATTTCGGCGCTGATCACCAGTGGGTCGTCATGGGGCAATATCACACCTTCCACATCTAGTGAGGAAAACATGAGCCCCTCCAACGCCGGGACAGGACCCGGGGCCGGTCCATACTCTCTCCCAAACCAAACATAACCGTTCCTGCCAGCCGAAATCTCTTTACCCGAAGCCAATCCTCCGGGCGATGGTCTCGATCACAGCTAGACGTCCACCCTCGGCTTGGTGTCTGGGTGGACTTCTCTCCCTATCCCTCTGATCTTGACTCCGGGTCGGCTGATGATCTACGTACCTCTGGAGGTGACCTCGGGCTATCAGTGTTTCGATCTTTTGTTTCAAGTCTTTGCACTCCTCGGTGGTATGGCCGTAATCCATATGGTAGCGGCAATACTTGGTTCTATTGCGCTTTTCAGGTTGGTCCTTCATTCTCGACGCTGGAGGTAGGTGGTTCTGGTGCTGGATCTCCATCAAGATCTGCTCCCTTGAGGTGTTAAGTGGAGTAAACATAGTGAACCGGAGGTTTTGCTTGGGCTGCTAAGGTTGCTTTCCTCGGTCGTTTTGGATCTTACTCCCAGATTGGGCTCGGGAGGTTTCTCCATTTTTTTCGGCTTTCTTCTCCTTGTCATCATCCCTCTTGGCTTGATGGATTTCCTCCGAGTGTATGTACCCTTCTGCCCGTACCATCAGCTCGGCTACGGTATCCACGGGGTCGATGGCCAAGGAAGAGGTAAGGGGTCCCGACCTAAACCCACTTTGGTAAGCCATTAGTGCCATGGAATCCTCCAGGTTAGGGATCCTGAGGGTCTCTTCATTGAATCGAGTGATGTAAGCCCTCAAACTCTCTCCTTTGTACTGCTTCACCGACAGCACTAACGAGGTGTGATGCGTTGCACGTTGGCTTCCAACGAAGCGGGACAAGAAAGCCTTAGCCAGCTGATGAAAGCTTGCAATAGAACCGGGATGAAGTTTTTGGAACCAGTCCAAGGCATTGCCAACCAGGGTGGTTGGGAATGTTTTCATCTTCATGAGGTCGGTCATATCATGCAGAGTCATATGGTGATCAAAGTTGAGCAGGTGGCTGGCCAGGTCTCCGTCCCCATTATAGATTGCCAGGTTGGGCATCCGGTTGTCGGTGGGCAATGGCGTTGCAAGTAACTCGGGCAAAAGTGGGCTTACGCCGAGCTGGTTAATGACCTTGGCTATGTCAGCCGTGGACTTGGCTTGGTCGGGGTCGGCGTGGGCTGTCCTTTTACTTCTCGCCTCCACGGGTCTCGCCTTCGGCTCCGGGAATCCTTCTCCGTCTTGTGCTCGGGTTCGCCCCGGGGCCAGAATGTGGAATTGTGGGCGCGTGGGCTGCGGTGTAGTTGCTTGTGGAACTGGGGGTTCCGCAGCTAGCAGGGCTACTTGCTCCTTTAGCTCCTGGAGCATCTTAAGCATCATCCTCATCTCCGGCGTCAGGCTAGAGTTGAGGTCTCCATCTGTAGAGGGGTTGGTTTCTGAGGCTAAGTGTATATGTTGGCTCGTTCCAACGTTGGCTTGGGTTGGATCTTGGCTAGGCACCTGCGTGGTTTCGAGGTCCTCATCCGAGTTGGGTGAGTCCTCTACCGGTGCATTGTGGCTTCTAGTTTGTACCATGATAGTTTCTCAATGAGTAATGAGAAGAGTGATGGAAAGAACTCGTTCCCACAGACGGTGCCAAACTGTCGAGGTCGGAAATCCTCGCAGCTGAGGTTGTACAGCTACACTTTGCCAAGCTGAACTTTCAGGTTGGCCTCCGAGCTGAACTTTCAGGTCGGCCTCCGAGTTGAATTTTTAGGTCGGCCACTGAACCTGCACAAGGAAAGGGAGGAAAAAGGTTGGGTAATGACCCGGATTTTCCCCTTGGGCTTGTAAATGATTAGTATGTCTAAGATGGCAAGGTAGGTGAAAGCATGAATGATTAGTTACCTTCAAAATGAAGGGGTGGAGCCCAATTTATACTAAATTATGAGCTGAC
Organism: Ehretia macrophylla; assembly: GCA_037974665.1. NCBI lineage: Eukaryota > Viridiplantae > Streptophyta > Magnoliopsida > Boraginales > Ehretiaceae > Ehretia > Ehretia macrophylla. Next base: position 54,086,055 of record CM075780.1, on the reverse strand, counting down.
AGTATTTAATGCGGTGCAGCTTTATGTCCATCAAGGTTTTATGTCCCATCAGAGCAGCTGGCACCGAGGTCGGAGTTTTTCGGGGTCGGGGTGAGGTTGGATCAGTATCCAGGTTGGGCAATAGCTGAATATGCTCGATTTGGCTCGGATTAGCCTGACTCGGCTCGGCGTAGACATTTTACCTCAGCTCGGGATCCCCCTCGTCAGTAACCTCTTTCAACATTTAATGTTTAAATGTGTGGTCAACTAATATCTTCAAATTAGAATTTAATTTAAAAAATGTCTTGAATTCAAGTCTCAGTTTTACTTATTTAAAAGGGAATATATATATATTCACGTGTAAGACGAAATTTTGTATACACATGAAAAAGCATGTTGAATAAAATAAATTACAAATATAACAAATCTCTCTTTAGAAGCTTAACCATTTATAAGCTGGTCAATGTAGTATCCCCGTTGACAAGGGTAAAATTCTCGACCTTGAGTATAAATGACAAAATAACCCGACCTGAAGTGACTCGCAGAATCATTAGTCAGCCCCGAGGATATGAGAGAGACTTTGACGTAAAGATAAACTCTTCGGATATTTTCCAATCCTTCCGCGTTATGTGGGAATTCCCTTCGTGCAAGAGTTGCAATTCACTAGAGTTTGATAAGGTGAATTCTCTCCCAAGGTTTCAGGTAAAAAGCTCAAGACCGAAATTGTCCCCCCATAAAATGTAAATGATCCTTTCCAAAAAAGTATAAATAGGTCACTCTACTTTTCAAAAAGGTAACTAATCTTTCTCATTTACTTTACACAGTTAAAATGATTTCCAATCTTTAAGCTCCATACTGACTTGAGCGTCAGAGCCTATCGCATAGTATTGAGCCCGTGTTTTTTTTTTTTTCAGGATTGTCTAGCTTGATCATCAACTCAACATTTTTAGTACAAATGTTTACCTCAACAAGTTCACACCGTCTATGGGAACATCAATTATCCCACCAAGAAATACCATAATAGTCAACTCTCTGAGTCAATCTGACACTGACGGTGGCCCTCTACAACCACTTATAGAGGATCCGCCTACTTGAGAATCCACCTGGGTCGAACCCTTTAACCCTAGCAATGCACCATTCACAATCCCCCCATTGATACCAAACCAATCATTGTTCACATCTTCTATGCCTACTACTACTTAACCTATCCCAACCTTCGTACCCACATATGTCCCTAATTCGACCTTTCTGCCACTTACAACCTTCCCCTTGGCACCTATGGGCCTAAATACTCTAGCCGAGATGTTTTACACCTTGCACGATGTAGTTACTCAGCTTCTAAAAGGTCAAAATCCCTATATCCAAAACCCAAAGTCGCAATCAATAGCTCAAGTCATGCCCCTCGCACCTATTCCAATAGGGGAGTCGTCTTGAGTACCCCTTAGACAAAAAGATGACAAAGGCTCTTCTCGGGTTGTAAATAGACCAAAAGTGACGAGAAACTGAGGGTCGACCTCTAGGCTTGGGGGGCACGAAGGATTGGGCACGACCCTTATCATCACAATGAAAGGACTTTCTGGCCTTGGGGATAACCCATTCACCTCAGAGAACTTTTTCATGCACGCGCTCCCGATGAAAGATTGAATGATGTTAATCAAGTTCACTCAAGTGATAATCTAGAAGGTTTGTTTATGAAGAGATTGTCTACCACAATATTTGAAGAATTATTTTACAAGATCGGCATGCGTGAAGTCAGCAATCCTTCTTGATATGCCAACATGAGGGGGAGACAAATATGCACTGTACTCTTTTTTCCTTCGCTAGGTTTTGTCCCATTGGATTTTCTTAGCAAGGTTTTTAATGAGACAGTATGAAGTGTATAATAAGAATATTGTACTATTTTCCTTCACTAAGATTTTTTTCTACTATATTTTTTTCTAGTAAAGTTTTAACGAAGCATATTCTTAAGAGATGAATATTCAAGGGGTAGTGTTATGTAGTTTTCAAGATTGATGGGTATTCTTCCCCAATACAGATTATGGTCCGTAATTATCTGAACTCTCATTGAGATAATATGTATCTAAGTCCTGTATTCTGAGTCCATATAAAGTCTAGCAGTATGCAACTTCTTTTATATTTTGGCTATAAATATGACTCTCTGCATTGTAAAGTTACATCAAGAAAAGCAATACAAGTTTCTTATCTCCTCTCTTCTATTATATTTATCTTTACTTTTATTATCTTTCCTAGTTTCTCTCTAGTTTTATAACAAAGAGAAGGTATATGAGATAAAACAAATAAAATTACTGATAATTTTCAATCAAAATATTAAATAATAAATATAAGACATGCAAGCATTGGGATTTAAGAACTATAATTTTCGTATTTTATTACCTTCGATTATCTTTTTGTTATAGTTTGATATCTTAGTATATAACTATTATCTTGCAATATTGGGTCACCTTTGAGACCGTTATTTTAGGAAGAATAATTTAAGCCTCAATTGAGATAAGTTGGATTCCCTTAATATAACATTCTTTCTCTTCTAATCTTTATTTATTCGATGTACTCGATACTTGTTGGCATTGTTATTTTCTTTTGATATTCGCACTGGCTTCGTTCATCCACTATTGAAGTACTTATTTCTTCAGTAATCATTGCTTTCCTTATTGATCTACTATCATATTGCTTCCTCAATTTATTGGCCTCCTGTAACAATTGATTGACGACTCTTACATGGTTTCTCTTCATTCATCTATTTGTAAATCGCTTCGGCCTTATTATGGGTGATATCAATTTTGAGCTATCATATGTGTTATTTGGATATCTAGTTATTCATTAATATACTCCATTTGTTCATTCGTTATTTATTCCTTATAAGCTGTGACACCCAGACGGCAAGATAAAATATATAATTGTCACAACCACTAGGCATACTCATTGTTATTCACTATTACTTCCATGGTAGAAGAGCTAGCTATATTCATTATATATCAATGGTTTAGTTATATTGTATCAATAGTTTAACTTTATTGTATCTATCACAACTTATCACTGGAGTTTCAACTTTCCTTCTGTTTTAGTCCCATAACATCTGATTGTTACAATTACTTTTCAAGAATTTCTACCAGCCTCATTGCTAATTTATTGGTTATAGATTCACAATTACTTCGCATATGACTTCGTTTCTGATCTCAGTTTCTATCGTTTACTATATTAACTACTCTTGAATTCTTCTCCGATGTCCTTATTGCACATTATTTTGCTCATTCTATTATTTTATTGTATATGTGCAGAGTCTAAGGTTATTGAACTGTCAGGGCTATATGGGTTTAGAGACCACCCTGTGAAGTCGAACCTCATAATCGTATGGTATTTTAAGGATTCATATTATTAGTAGTATTACGAAAGATTTTGGCTCTGATATATGTTGTGGACCATGTATTGAATCATTTAAAGTATTGTATTGATTCATTAAGATTTTAGTAGCTATAATTGTTAATATTGTGAGATTTAATTAATGTACTATGGTATTAAAGTCTTACGGACTTAGAAAAGAGTAATATTCTTAGGCTTGCGGTATTACGATCCTGAATTTAACCCTACAAATTTGGAGATGTGACATGTTCGACTAGTTACACAACCTAGAAGAACTAATTATTGCACACTAAGAAATACCTCTTATTTTTTATTTTATCCATGAAGAAAATTACATGTAATTTCTTCGGCACAAAATGAAAGGCATTTATTCGGCATCGCAAGTTTCCACGCACAAGTTGGACTAGAAACTAGACCTAGAAGAATTAATAAGTTATCGCACATTAAAAAATAGCTCATATTCTTAACATTTTTCCATGAAGAAAATTACATGTAACTTGAGATCAAATGTGTTGAAACAAATGAAAGCCATTTCTCGCCACTAGAATTTTTCCATACACATGTTCGCCTAGGTACTACATTTAATATATATTCCTCCTATAAGAAAAAATTAAAAACTTCAAATTTCTCATATAAGATCTTGGACTACTTCTCCTATCACTAATTAATTTTAGGATGGAACCCCATAATTCTTAACATAGAAGAACAAATGATTGAATGCAAAGAAAGAGCTCCTCGGTCTAAATATTTTTCCACAAAGAAAATTACAAATAAATTAAGAACAAATGTTACTGCAATTTTCCATGCACGTGTTTGACTAGGTACTAAACCTAGAAGACTATTGGCCTGACAATGTTCATAACACTTCTTTATTTCTTTGCACTTTTTCCTAGACAATATCGGGTAAATTTCAATAAATGAATCTCTTAGAAGAAACTAGTGGTAGATCCAGACATCCAAATTTAGGGTATGCACTTGTGTAGTAAAAGAGGTCAGGGTGTGCACTATTACACAGCTCTTTAATAATTAGTAACCACACATGACTTTGTTCTCAATACTCCACAAGGAGGGGGAGAGCAAATCAATTGCTCAATAAGGGAAAACTTCCCTAAAAAGCAAGAATGCAATAACAACAGGGGATATAAACACTTGCAAGAGAAATAATAATGATACAATGCAACAATTTCATTTTACACTTAGATGGGTATTATAGTCCCATTAGGGAAGAGGTATCTCTAGCACTTCAATAACTGACAGATTCGCCCACTTCATTTTTAGAGGTAAACTGAGCACTATTTGGCAAAATTTCTTATTGGTGAGTGATAAATCACCCAATTTATGGCAATGAATCAACTAGGGGCGGAGGGAGATGGGGGTCGGTGGGGGGCCCGGCCCTACCAACGTCTAGAAAAAAGAAGTTTAATAGATTTTTTTTATTAAAAAAAAACAGGATTTGGCCCTCCAACTAAAAGTAAAAAAGTTATAAAAGTCTTTAAAAATGTGGAATTATGTGGTAGTTAGTCACAAATACATTCATATTGATGGTGCGGGTTCAAATTATCATAGTTGCATATTATTTTTTGCAAATAATATTGTACAAAAAAAAAAAATTCAACCACCAACATTATTGTAAAAAAAAAAATTAGGCCCTCCTAACACTAGATTTCTGGCTCCGCCCTGGAATCACCCATTTTAATTATCATAGCTTGGAGGTGAATCAATGTCCCAAAATATTTATGGTACAATGAAGAAGGTACAAGAGAAAAACAGCACAGAAGATTTAACAAGAATTCAAAGGATTCAAGAGGTTTATAATGCTCAATTTAGTTAATAATTGAAGTAGGGAAGTAATGCAAGAGGAAATATAATAAAAAAGTGCGAAAGGAATGTGTTAAATTACCACCTCATTTAAAAGTTTAAAAATTTATTATTTTGAACACGCCACTTATACTTGGACAGTTTTAATATTTTTAAATGAGTTGCGATGAGTTTTGAGTCTAGGACCTTTTGGTCCTTCATCTAAAAGTTTAAGTTGTTAAAAAATAATTTATTATATTATTTATTATTTTTAATAGAGTGAAAAGAACACCCTAGATGTAAGGCTAGTAGATCGGTCCTGCGCAGGGGTGGGGGTCGGACGGGTACCCACAAAACCCGTCTCCATTACTGTTAGCCCGAGATTAGGGGCAATTTTCCATTGTCTTAATTGTATTTATTTTTGGCAAAAGATTAGGGGCAATTTTCCATTGTCTTAATCGTTTTTATTTTTGGCAAAAGATTGTGCAGGATCTATCTTATATGAAAAGCTATCAATTTGTTGCAATTGTAATCATAAGGTGATTCTGATAAGCCCAAGAAAGATTTTGATTAAGCAAATCTTTGATTGAGCAAAATCTTTGGAGATTGACTTGGGTAAAGACTCCTACAAAGGCCATCAAAGATCACATATGCTTAGAGCCCAAGTTCACAGCACTCACATCTATATATATTCTTATACTCGTGCAAGAATAGATATATACAAGATAGAGAGCAAAGACTAGATCTTACAAGGGCTGTTATGAGTTTATGGAGTCTGTTTGTGTAAATACTATGGTGTGAGTTTACTTTAAGTACTGTGAGTGCACTGGGAATATTTTGTAAACACTCTATTCACTTGTGTTGTTAAAACATCCTTCGGGAGAAGGAGGTGAGTATTCGGGATGATACGCAAAGTCGAGAGGATCTCGCTAGGTTACAAATCCTTAGGTGGGTTAGATGGTCTAGGCGGTTAGGGTTACAAGGGAGTTGTCAATTACATAAGTCCATGATTGTTGTAACCATGAAAACACCTAGTGGATTTCCTATTTAGACTAGGGATTGGTCTCGTGGTTTTTTACCGAGTTGGATTTTCCACGTTAAAATACTATGTGTTCTTTTCTTACTGTCTTGTGTTAGTTTCACTGTATGAATAAGTGTATCACTGTTGTTAATTTGTAAACGTGTTTAGTTGTTTAAACGCATAGTCGAACACAAAGCTGGAAACTGGTTTTTCAAGTGGTATCAAGAGCTAGAAACTGAATCATTAACTCAGTAAGATCCGGGAGGTTTCTGGCTATTTTGCAGGAATGGACAAAATGCGTGACGGAGGTTCAATTAACAGGCCACCATTGCTTGATGGCTCCAACTACAGTTATTGGAAAGCTAGGATGCGTGCTTATATCAAGGCGATTAATGAAGGTGCCTGGAGATCCGTGGTTAATGGGTGGACCGCACCCACTGTTGAGACTGCACTACCACAAACTGGATACACTAGCACACAAGGAGCATCATCTGAAAGGAATGGTAATAGTTCCACTACTGTGGTCAAGACCATTACAATTCCTAAACCTGAGGATCAGTGGACTAATGTTGAAGAGCGCTTGGCGAATTGTAATTTCAAAGCATTAAATGCAATATTTAATGCTGTAGACATCAATCAGTTCAAACTAATTTCGAACTGTGAAATGGCAAATGAAGCATGGGATGTGTTGCAAACATCGTTTGAATGTACAGAAGCTATGAAAAGATTCAAATTACAGTATCTGACTACGAAGTTTGAAGATCTAAAAATGCATGAGGATAAGACAGTGTCAGAATTTTATGCACGACTATGTGACATAACCAATGAAGCCTTTACTCTCGGAGAACAGTACTCTGAAGCGAAATTGGTAAGAAAAATCCTACGGTCTTTGCCAACAAGATTTGCATCAAAGGTTGATGCGATTGAAGAATCAAAGGATCCTGATACTATGCAAGTTGATGCGCTTATCAGTTCATTAAAGATATATGAACTAAAATTTAAATAGCAAAAGAATGAGAAAACACTTGCACTTCAGGCTGAACTATCTGATGAACTGGATGGCGGTGATGATGGCTTGGAAGCACTGGCACTGTTGACAAAAAATTTTGCTAGAGTTGTTGGAAAATGGCAAAAACGGAAAAAGTTCTCTATGCAAGGGAATAATAGTAGTGGTGAAACACCCAGAGAAACTAATAACAGGCTAAACACGGATATCTCTAGAGAAAATAAAAAGAAAGGTATATAGCGCAGAGAATGTGAGGGCTTTGGGCACACAAGCCGAATGTTCAAACACACTGAAAAAGAAAAAGAAGGCGTTTAATGCCACATGGAACGATGAAGAGCCAGAAGAAGAAGACGTACCAAGTGATGACGGTACATGAGATTATATTGCACTCACTGCTGTTTAGAATGGTCATAATATGTCCAAATCTGAGGTCACTGTGAGTAGTGGAGAGGACATCGACGATGGCAACTCAGAGACAGAAGAACTCATGAGTAATGAACAACTCGTGGAAACTTATGAACTAATGTTTGGAAAATGGGTTGCGGTTTGTAAAAAGAATGAAGAATTGGTGATTTCTAATCTAGAACAGAGTACAAAAATTGATGAGCTTGAGAAACAGAATGAAACCCTCCTCTAACAGTTAGAAGAAAAAACTCAAAAAACTATTGGATCTACAAGGTGAATTGCAACAGTTACAACGAGATGTTCACATGATGAAATTAGGAAAGAAAAAACTTGATCATGCACTTTCAATCTAGAAACCAAGTGGCGATCGCACTGGCCTTGGGTATCAATGATCAAATTCTACTTATACCATAGTGTTTGTCAAAGCCTCGAAAAAACTGGAACTACCATAGTCAGCACCTTCACAAACACTCACAGTGACATCCAAGAAGAAAACCAAAAGCAGGTTTGTACCAATCTGTCACCACTGTGGCTATGCTGGTCATATTCAACCCAACGATTTTCGTCTAATGCGGGAAACAGGTATGTTTACTTATTCTTTTTCACATCAGTATAGTATCTCAAAAAGGGTGCAACAAAGGGTGAGAAAAATATGGGTACCTAAAAGCAATAAAAAATGTCTTGTTATTTACACTTCCTTAAAAGTAGATGCTACTAATTCATGGTATTTGGACAGTGGGTGCTCGGGACACATGACATGTGAATGCAATATCTTCACAAACTACCATGAATACCATGAAGGACAAGTTACGTTTGGGGATGACATCTGTGGAAAGGTAATTGGTCGTGGTACAGTGGCTGTTGAAGGTTTCCCAAAACTGACAGATGTATTACACGTTGATGGTCTTAGGGTAAACATGATCAGCATAAGTCAACTTTGTGACCAAAATTTGTATGTTCATTTCACTAAAGAATGGTGCAGGGTGATTGACAGTAATGATAACTTTGTTCTTGCAGGGAAACGCTCATCTGATAACTGTTACACTCTACCAGTTCCATCTAACTGGGCTATGGTATGCCTTAATAGTTCAGTTCAAATCACTGAACTGTGGCATCAGAAGTTAGGTAATCTAAATGTTGAAATGCTAACCAAGATTGCCAATGCAAGAATTGTTAGAGGAATGCCTAGATTATCAGGAAAGAAGGAAGAAGTTTGTGGTCCATGCCAATTGGGAAAACAGATTCGAGCACCACACAAGAAAACACAACAATTGGCCACGAACAAAGTTTTAGAGCTGTTGCACATGGATCTCATGGGTCCAGTTCAAACAGAAAGCTTGGGAGGTAAGAAATATATCTTTTTGTGTGTTGGCGACTTTTCCAAGTTTGCATGGGTGGACTTTTTACGGGAAAAATCCAAAACCTTTCAAGCTTTTTGAAAACTGTGTTTGCGGATCACCACTGAAAAAGGTAATGAGAAGGTCATTCGAATCAGAAGTGATCACGGTAAGGAATTTGAGAATCAATTCTTTTCTGCTTACCGTGTCGATCATAGCATCTCTCACAGAGTTTTTTGCTCCAAAAATACCACAACAAAATGGTGTTGTTGAGAGACGTAACAAGATGTTGCAGGAGATGGTGCGAGCTATGATGATTGGGAGAAACACACCTAGGAAGTTCTGGGCTGAAGCCATCAACACTGCGTGCTACATCATCAACAAGGTGTATCTACGATCAGGTACTGATAAAACTCCCTACAAATTGTGGAAAGGTAAGAAGCCTACTGTGAAACACTTCCATGTGTTTGGCAGTAATTGTTACGTTCATAAAGATTGAGATAATCTAGAAAAGTTTGATGCCAAAAGCGATACAACACTATTCTAGGGATATGCTTTGAACAGTCGAGCATATCGAGTCTATAATCTTCGAACACTAATAGTTATGGAATCTGCAAATGTAGTCATTGATGATACTATAAGTATGATCGATGTTGACAATGAAGAAGAGATATCACCTAACACAGTAGCGGCTCAAGTGGATGAAGAGAAGAGAATATCGAAGGAACAAGTCACTGGAATCAAACACAGAAAAAACAAAAAGAAGTCTAAACTCCTCCGAGGTAAACATGATTAACTGTGTAGATCACTCGAAGGACAACAGCACCATGACCAGTTCAGCAGAAAGACTTCAGAGGATCCAGAGACTCAGCCTACTGTGCCAGCAACAGATGCATCAGTACCGATGTTGCTACCAAATGAGAATTCATGTGTTATAAATCCATATTTTTAGTAATTTTAACCCATCAAATCATATATATTGCATTAATATTACAAGCTTAATTGTATATTTTACATAATTTTAGTACAATATAGGTTTTGAAGAGAAAAAATAGCAGAAATGGCCACAAAAAACCAACATTTGGAACAAATATTCGACGCAACACTGAAGGAAAATCGTAGAACGGATTTAAAACGAGCTATTCGAGATTGAATTTGGCCAAACTAAATGCAAAAACGGATTCAGGACGCTAAAAAACTTTGGAATAGACCTGGTCAACTTTTTGGTCAACGGTCAAAGTCAAATGTGTAACGCCCCGAACCCAACCCCACGCTAAAGGTCAAGCCCGGACCCGACACTCGGACATAGTTTCCTCTATACCAAGGACTAAACTGTTACTTGCGAATAATCACATATAACATTTGAACTATAAACAACAACTTATACAACCTATCTTCTAATATTTCCAAAGCCAAGTCAAGTTCACAAGGCCATCCGAGCCTTGGAGCAACATCAATCTACCTAAGCACACAAGCATGCGAGATAAGTTATCGTTAACTAAAGTATTTAGATACAACTATAATCAAGTTCTATTGAAAGTTAAAACACCCAAGCATGCACTAGTAGAAGAAGTCTAAAGTTCATTATTACAATCCAACAACTCTCGCTATCATACAAGATTTCATTTGCCAACATATATATACAAGACCCCAAGGTTTCAAAATACAACATTTAACATGAACTCCAAGCAAACTGCAAATAAGATCCACCTTAACACACAAAGTCACGGATTCTGATCTACGTGAACTTCTTCTTCTTCTACTTCTAACAGCTGGGGATTCACCTCAGCTTCTCCTGAAACATGACAAATGAGGAATGAGCAACAATGTTACCCAGCGAGGGAGGTGATGCAACATACCGGGCATGCAATATGATATGCAAACACAAGAAAACATATATATGCAACATACACTAGCAAGATAGAAAGTCAAGTAATTAACCACATTAAAAAGGATATGGTTCCACTTTAAGTCTTCAACCACGAGCCACGAGCTTCACGCAAATGCTGGCAAACCCCTTACTCTAACAAGTTGAGATACTCCGGATGTATCCTGATTCCTACGACCCTTTCTCTTGAGGTAGGTCCATGCCCAGCAGGTGAATCACGCCTCTAGGGTAGTGGAGTATGCCTCAGCTAGAAGGGAATAGGCACCATGGTAGTCGAAGGAGCACGGCAAGCCCGACGCCGCCCGTGTTTCTTGACGCTACCATGTCCGAAAATGTTACGCAACCCCGAAACAAGTCCACAAGCATCAAAATATCACATACCAAGTAAGAGGGTCGACAAAGTAGCCCGCCCTCACATATAAGCACAATATATGTTTACAATAGCACGAAATAGCTTTATAGTACCAAAAGTAGCAATCAATATAACTTTTTCTCACAATCAATTCAAATAGCTTTAATATACTTTAGATAGTCAATACAATGCAAGACAACTCAACAACAAGTTCCAAATGCAACAAGAATGGCTAAAAATTACTTTTCCCCTTTCGTTAACCAATATTTCTTTCTCCTATGTATGTTTCAAGATTTCTAAACTACATTCTATTCATACTATATTCTGAATTAAGGCCAAAGACACCTATTAAAAGCATAAAAACTCATTTTAGAAACAAAAGTTTGGAAAGGCACCGAACAGGTTTGAACTGTAACTATACTAACCGAGCCCCGAATTCGCGTAACGAAAGCACCAAAAGTGCTTCCTTATCCCAAGGATACCCAAACCATAGCCCAAACTTGCCCGGATTGCACAACGAGAAAAGTCCCCTTTTTAAAGTCGACTAATTACGCAATATAGCTCGGTTTTGGTTCATTCAACCTCACGTGGATTTTCAACTAGCTTCACTAGGGCCTAGAGTATCTAATTGAAGTCTCAATTCAAGCTAATTAGCAAATTCATTCAAAACCCTAACAACAAGCATTATTCATCATCTCTTTCCTAGAATTCAAGCTTCTAACCATGGTTTATGCTATCAAGCTTTAAAAGTCTACTCTACAGGCTCTAATAGCAACATATTAAGCATTTATAACAAGTATAATAGCAATAATCAACAAATCAAAATTTTCAATATATGAATATAAACTTAGATAGCTATAAAAATGCAACTCCCTCATATTCAAGAGGCTAGGAGGCTTGTTGGAGACCCTAGGATGCTCAACCAACTCCAAAACCCAAGCTAGGTGGCCAAGATGCAAGATTTGATGAAGCAATTCTTCTCCTTTTTCTCCTAGAGGTGGATGGCCAAGGGAGGGATATAAGGGTAATTTTTGCTTTTGTTTTTTGATCAATTATTTGTGTGTTGTTTTATTTTATGAGTTTGGATATTTTATGTATATGTATGTCTATTAATTAAAGTCAAATAGTCCCAAAAACTTGATCAAACTAGGACCAAAATGCAATTTTAAATGTGTCTAGTTGCAATTAACACTATTCTTACGTAACACTATTCAAATGACATGAAAACTATTTTCTAAATACACGCTCCCAAGCTCGAAAGCCCAAAATAACTAGGTCTCGATTCCTTCTAAATGTCATATGATCTAGGAAAAATATAAAATCGAACATTCGAGACAGTCAAAAACCTTATGAATAGTAACCTCAAATAAAAGCAATTAAGCAAGAAAGATGATGTACGTAGAAATGCGCAAATAGATATGCAACAGTTATAAAAGGATTTATGATAGAATTCTCAGGCGTCACAAACTGAACCGGTCAAAGTCAATGTTCGGAGTCAAAGTTCACCTACCACAGCTAGACGTGCGCTCGAGCGCCTCTTTTCCGTGCTCGAACGCCCCTTTTTGAAAATGGCGAACAAGTGGTCGACAATGCGTGAAAAGAAAAAGACGAAAAAAAATAATAAAAAATTCATAGTGCAGAGTGGCGCTCGTGCGCCCAAAACTGGCGCTCGAGTGCACTATTCATCAGCCCCCTATAAATAGTGCCTGAAATGCTGATTTCGACAAAGATAGGCGAATTTTCACCATTTGTTTTGTATATAATCAGTTTTCTTCATATTTTAGCTTAGGAGTATATTAGTTTAGTTTAGTTAGGGTTCTAAAATAAGGGTCGGGCTTATGGATTAACGCCATAGCTTTGAAGAAATCGAGCCGACTAAATCAAGACGTGCTCAAATTTGGTAACTTTTATTCTTGATTTCGATTTCCATTTTGTAAATCTAATTATGGCACTTTAGACCCTTATTTTTGGAATGATAAATAAGTGAGGATATTTTTTTATATATTTAGATTTAGATTAATTTAAGTCTCGTATTCTTTAATTACTTAGTATTATCTATTAATTATACGTATACTTGTAGTTATAATATAATCCCAGTTTTGTAAACTAGTGCCAATACGAGACTATTTCGGACGGAATTAGCTAGGTTGTACCAGCACCTCTGGAGTACATAAGTAAGAAGATTAATTGTGAGGTTGGATATTGTTAGGTTGTACCATCGTATTCACTCTTGTCAATTAATTAGTCATATTACTTACGTATCTAAGGCTAACTTCAGAAGTGCGAGCTTGTAGCCCTATTTCTTGAATGATTTATTCTTTTAATTTAAATCTATAATATTACACTTAAATACTCCGATCGAATTTATCATTCCAAATCATGGACCCGCTAAATTGAATTAACCATTCTTGGACTAAATTATTTTAGTTTAATACCGTACCTGTGGATTTTTGGACTTATGGACTTAATCAAACTTATTCGTGACGGGAGATAGTCAAACAAATTATAAACTAAATTCTTAACTTGAAATTGTTAATCACAATCTCCGTGGATCGACCCTCTACTCGTCACAGCTAGAGGTAATTCAAGGTAAACAATATTTTCAATCATTTAACCTTACTATTTTTTATCGTAAAACGACGCGATCAAAATTTGGCGCCATTGCCAATTTTTCATGTAAGAGTTTAGTTTATTATACATAACTCTATCCTTGTAAATTTGTATATGGAATTTTTTTTTTAGTTTTGTATATACTGCGTTGTTTTAATTTCTTGAATTTTTTTTCTTTTTTTTTAAACAAAAAAAAAATCTTAAAACAAAAAAAAGAGTAAAAAAAATTCTTTCTTAAAAAATATTTTTATGTATTTTCTAGAATGTTTGTTATTTACCTTTCTAAATAACTTGCTATAAATCACATACTCTTGAACCCCAGAAAAGAGTGTAAATGGTCTGGGTAGTTGAATATTTTTATTATTCTTCAAAAAAATAAAAATAAAAATAAAAAATCACCCCGGGTAAAATAATTTTTACCCCAACCCTTTCATCTCCTTATTTAATCTCTTTTTCTCTTTTCTTCTTCTTTTACCCCCGCTCCATCTCTTTCTTAAAAAAAAAAAAATTCTTTCAATTTCACAATTTTTCATTCAAAAAAAAAGGGAGCCACTCGACAGGTTGATGCTGAATTAGCTCATGTTGTGATAATCGTCGAGTGTGCATGTATCATCCTACTCTTTATTGTTTATATCTTGATCAAGATTAGATATTCACTCGATTGAGTTGAAAGACTGCGGAGTGTTTAATTTTTGTTATATCATGTAATTTTTGGACTGTTTTGTAATTCTTAAGCATGATGTACTTAGGAAAATATTTTGCAAGTATGTGTATTTAAATTTTGAATTTTTATTATGAATTAGTATTTTGATGTGTTTATTTTTTTTTCTCTTGTACCGATTTTTTTTTTATGTAAATAAAAAAAATTGTGATTTTGTAGAAAATAGGTTTGAGGAAGATTGTATTTTCCTACTTTGTACTTTTTCAAAATCATTTTTTAAAAAAAACAAAAAAAAAAAGTCGGGAAGACCGCATTTGAGCGTATCTAATCCCCAGCTCGAGCACCGTTAACCCTAGCAGAAGGGTTTTAAAACTCTACTTTCTTCATTCTCCCCTTCATTTTTCTTCACTACCACCTTTGTGACGCCCGAGATCATTACCATACTTCCTATTAACCGTTGCATTCACTGTTTATGCATTTTAAACTGTGCATTAACTGCTGCTTTCCTTGGTTACTATTCATTGCATTTTTTAATTAATTATTTTCTTTAAATTAGCATTTTTCTTAAACTATATTAATTATTTTAGGAATGAGAAAAATGTGCGTTTGAGCAAAATGCGTTAGGAACATTCGTTTAGAAAAATTTTTAACGGTTCGTTGAATAGTGTTACGTAGTCAAATGTTATATTTGAAGCTAACTAACATTTAATTAAATCTTGAGCTAAATTTTAACTTAGTTTTGCACCTTTTGTAGATTAAATAAGCTAGCTAAATATAATATATACATAGTATGTACTTAATACTACATATTCGCACACATATTAGCAAAAACAAATCAAGAAATACCCCTTTGTCCCAAGCCCAAACCCGACAGCAGCAACAAGGAAAAAGGAGGAGATTTTGCTCTTCAAACCTTTGATTTAGGCCACACCAAGCTAGGAGCAAGTGATTTTGAATGTCCTCTAGCCTCCTACGTGCACTTGGTGAGGGATTTGCATGTGTTTTGCATTCTTTAAAAATGTTGTCAAGTTTCTAAATTTCTAGATTTGTTGTTATTAGCTTATGATATGATTAAATCTTGTTATATATGATACATACATGTTATAGAGACCACATTTATGCTATTGCTTTGCTTTTTAATTGGTTTAATTCGTTCGTTTGATTTTAGGAAAGTGAATAGTGATATTTTTTAGGGTTTTGAGAAAATGAGCCTTATAGCTTGATTCAATGCTTCAATTAGGTGCTTTAGATGTTAATGAAGGTAGACTAAAGATCCCGTGAGGTTTAATTGCTCGTAACTTAGTAAAAATGCGAAGTTAGCCAACTTTACAAAGGGGTTTCGGGTGTATTGTAAATCTAGGCACGTTTGGACATTATGGCTAGTGTCTAATAGGTGTGGAAGTAATAGAAATGCATTTGTTTCGTTTAATTGAACCCCTTGTAGAGTAAATGCATAAAGAGGACTTTTCGGGCAATATATGTAATTGTGATTTAAAGTGGATTTTAAAGGTGCTAAATGGTGTCATTAAGTACCATTAGGGATGTAAAACAATTAGTTTCGTATCTTGAACTTCATATTTCGTTAGGAAGCTAAATGACCTAAATTAACAAAGGAAAATATGAGAATTAAGTGTTTTGGTACTTGTATTGCTTTGTAATTGCTCATAGTATGTTAAAAGTAATTCTAAGGTATATGTGAGCTATTGGTGAAGTTTTGTAAAAGACATGTTGATGACCCTTTGTGTATTTGTGGTTATTTCATGGTTAACGCTTATATCCCAATTGTATAGTCCTAATGTTTATTAAGTGGTTGTTGTGTGATGTTGATTGGGCTGATAAAGTCTATTTGTTTGGATTGGTACATGGTTATGACTTGTGTGTAAATATGTTTATGACTTGAATACTTGATCACCTGACTGTGCCGGAGTAAACCTCCTAAATGTACGGTGATAGATACTTGAATGTGCCAGAGTACGCCTCCTGAATGTGCCGGAGTATAACTCCTGAATGTACGATGTGTCGGAGGCTATCTCTAGAATGTGCCGGAGTTTAACTCCTGATTGAGTCAAGCTTGACTACGTGATACTCGTGCTAATTGATTTAATTGCTATCTTGTTACATGGATATCTATTGTGTAATTCTCGCTTGGGCCTTTGTTCCTTGGAGAGTTACCTTGATTGTGACTTTATGGTTATGTTGTGTACTTATCTTGATGTGAATGTTCTCTTTTCTGGGTATGTACTGTTTATTTGATAATTGTCTTAGTCTCGCCTTATTAACTGTGGTTCTTTAGCCATTGTGTATCACTGTTTACCTGTTATTGCTTGCTAATTGGTTATAGTTCTTAATACGCTTTTATGCTATTATCTCGAATAAATACTTATCTTGATAATTGTCTACATGCCTTGTATGCATTGCACGAGACCCTTTTGAGACTCCCCGTTATTTGACCTCTTCCTCACTGAGCATACGTGGTTGGTATGCTTATTCCTCGCCCTAACATATTTTAGGTAACAGAGATTGGCGGCATGAGGTTCAAGATTGAAGTTGTTTAGATAAAGTGTCATCTGTAGTCTATGTAAATTGAATGTATAGTTTATCTTGTAATAAAGTTCATGGCTAGAGAAGCTTTGTATGTATTTATGTTACATTGTGAAGAATTGTATCTTGACACTTAATACTACTAGCATGTAATAACTACAAAGAATTACCTTATTATCTAGATAGGTTGCATGCATGTGTGAATTGGATTTGATAACTATAGATTGCATGCTTGTTTGTGAATTTTGGTTGAGTTTGTTGAGTTCCAAGGCTCGGATGGCCTTGAGTGGTTTTGTTGTATATATTGATATTGGTGAACGAGAATTGTGAAAGAGTTGTTTTGTGGTTATATAGCCTGTGTACAAGTATCAAATAGTCCTATAAACAGGGAGACTCTGTCTATTTCCCTTCATTTTCGTGACCTCGGGAATAGAGTCAGGGCCTCCAGTCTCGTGTGGGATCAGGGTGTTATAGGAATGGTATTAGAGCTTAGTTAGCTCACAGCCGGGACAGGGTCTTTGGTCTGTTGGGTAGTGAAATCTTGAGTGTATGCATGTAAAAGTATGTTTAAATGAACATGTGCTTGCATGTGAGGTCGTACTTAATTGAATAGAAATGTGTTCTTATGTGTTATACTTGTATGAAACATGAAGAATGTGTGATATATGGGACTATGTGAATAATGTGCATCAATGTGACTATGTGTACACTTATGTGCAAATATGTGAGTATGTGGCTTGTGTGGTTTTGATTGGAAATATGTGCGTTTATGTGGCTAACCCTGCAATGTGTGAAACTTGTGTAGTAAGTGTCTGCTTGAAAAGATTGATGTGCTTACTTGAATGATAATATGTTCCTGAGTGTTATGTTTATATGAAGTATGAAAGATGTACAATATTTGCAATTTAGTGGTTATTTGTACTTATTGTGATTAAGGTGAATACTTGGTCAACTTATTCTATGTGAAATTTAATACTTAGGTGACTTTAATTATTATTACATGCTTATATGATCATTTCATTATGTGGTACACCTATGTTTGTGTCATATTTCTCATACTTGTCATAACATATTGCATTCTAGTTATCATATGGCGGGAAGTAGAAGTAGAAGTCAGACTTCAGGTCAGAATACAGGGCAGCAGATCTAGGTCAGCAAGCTATTAATGAGCGGTTGTCAACCACTTTAGGTAGAATTACCAAACTACTCGTAGAACAGAGACGAGCAGGTACTGGTGATAGTAATAGTGATCAACTTGAGAAATGTATTGCACACGGGGCAACTGTATTTCTTGGGGAACCAGATGATGTACAGGCTAAACGATGGTTAAATCGGGTTGAGAAGATCTTCAATGTCTTAGAATATTTCGACGAGAGAAGAGTCTCAATTGTTGTTTTCTTGCTTGAAGGAGATGCCGAGCATTGGTGGAGGACTGTGAAGCTCAGGTGGGAAGAGGAGGATGTGCCACACTTGTAGGCTAACTTTGTTAGGGAATTTCGGGACAAGTACATCTCTGAGGTAGCACTCGAAAGACGGGAACAAGAGTTTATATCATTGAAACAGAAAAATATGACCATTGATCAGTATGAGGCTGCATTTACTAGACTATCCCGTTATATACAGGCCTTGGTGTAGCCTGAGAGTCAGAGGATTCATAGATTTATCCAAGGTTTGGAGGCTGATACACAACTTAACTTGTCTTCTCATGATTTTCCTACTTACTCTGCTGCTGTTAAGGCGGCATTAAGATTTGAGAAGTGCAAGGCAGATTTAGTAGCCAAGAGTAGTCAACCTAACAAGAGGCCGAACTTATCTCAGAGTCCAAATCAGCAGCAATTCCCTCCGTCTCAAGGACAACAGAGTCATTATCAGCTTCAGATTCAAATAGTTGACTTGCAGCAATCCCACCAACCTATGTCACATTTGGAATATCTTTTCGCTTCATTGCATTATCCATCAATTATTGTGGAATCTCAACAAGTACCAATCTAGACTGAAGTACAGATTAGACCAGCTGTTGTGGAACCCCAGTCGGGTGGTCCAGTTGTTGCTTCTTTAGCATTGGATCCTATTGGTAAGAGTACTGCTAATCAAGTTCGCTATTGTGCTTTCTGCAAGCAAAAGGGTCATTCTAAGAATGATTGTTGGAAGAGATCTGGGAAGTGTACCAGTTGTGGTAATGGCAGGCACAGAGTCAAAGACTGCCCGAAATGGCAGAGGATCCGAGAGCGGATTTCTAGCAGAGGGACTCAGGGCGGACCTACAGGCAATGCTCTTTTGCAGTAATTGGCTCGGATCAGAGTCTACCTTATCAGACTACTACACGGAATGGGTAAGAACAAGAACGAATTATTTTATATCAATATAACTGATGTATATATGTGTTAACACTTGGCTATCTGGCATTGAAACATCTGGAATCACTCATGTGCATGACTTGTGATCGATGGGGGTATATTAACTATGAATAAGATTCTCGTGGCATTCTTCTGGGATTCATGTGTGATATCTTTTGGGTATTCTTGCATGGTATTCTTGTCAGACTTCATACTAGGTACGTATACTGGGATTCACAATGGTACTTCTTATTGGGATTTCTTATTCTCATTTGGATCTCTTGTTCGGTATTTCATCTATGGTATTATTACTGAGTGTCTATCAGAGATAACGGTATAAGGGAACTACTTTTGAGATCCTGCTTAGCTTCATCTTCAAACATTTCCATGTGGGCTTTCTATTGGTAAATTCTTGGTATTTTCTAATTGGTATTTCGTGGGAGCCTTTATTTGGCTATCTCACACAGGATTTCTTTCGTGGGGATTCTTCGGGTAATCTTGTTGAGTTCTCGGTAGTGTTATCATGGGTCTTTCTGTGGATATATTTGGCAGAGTATTTCTTCGACAGAGTTTTCTGATGTTCCTATTGGACTTCTTGATGATTACTACAGAGGGCATTCTTAGTAGCTTCTGTGAGGTTGTTTTTCCTTAGCTTCCAGACTAGTTAAAGTTGCGGCAGTTGTTGGGGTTCTCTTGAGCATAAGAAATTGCAAGGACGCACTTTTTGTAAGGGGAGAAGTATGTGACACCCGAGATCATTACCATACTTCCTAGTAACCGTTGCATTCACTGTTTGTGCATTTTAAACTGTGCATTAGCTGCTGCTTTCCTTGGTTACTATTCATTACATTTTTCAACTAATTATTTTCTTTAAATTAGCATTTTTCTTAAACTATATTAATTATTTTAGGAATGAGAAAAATGTGCGTTTGAGCAAAATGCGTTAGGAACATTCGTTTAGAAAAAATTTTAAAGGTTCGTTGAATAGTGTTACATAGTCTAATGTTATATTTGAAGCTAACTAACATTTAATTAAATCTTGAGCTAAATTTTAACTTAGTTTTGCACCTTTTGTAGATTAAATAAGCTAGCTAAATACAATATATACATAGTATGTACTTAATACTACACATTCACACACATATTAGCAAAAACAAATCAAGAAATACCCCATTTGTCCCAAGCCCAAACCCGATAGCAGTAACAAGGAAAAAGGAGGAGATTTTGCTCTTCAAACCTTTGATTTAGGCCACACCAAGCTAGGAGCAAGTGATTTTGAATGTCCTCTAGCCTCCTACTAGCTTCTACGTGCAATAGGTGAGGGATTTGCATCTGTTTTGCATTCTTTAAAATGTTGTCAAGTTTCCAAATTTCTAGATTTGTTGTTATTAGCTTATGATATGATTAATTCTTGTTATATATGATACATACATTGTAACGCCACGATCCCTCACGAGACCGGGGTCCCAATCCTAAAACCCAAGGCACGAAAATTTAGGGAAAACGGACGGAGTCTCCCCTGTTTATAAGACTAATCAAAAACCTGCAAGTAGCAAGTATAATCACAATACAACACCCCAACTTCAATTGTCCAACTTCTCCCGGTCTCAAGGCCATCCGAGCCTTAGACAAAATATAATCATACAAGCAGGCAAATAAAAGGCAACAAAATCTATCTTTAGCTATTACATGCCAACTACTCTATCAAACCATATAACTTCTTAATTTAATTACTATCCAACAAGCTGTACAAAGTACATACAAGACTTCAAGGGGTTTCAAAACTAAACAAAAATATACATCAAGTTCCATCTTCACAATAGCTTCTAACCACAGCAGGATAAGCAACCAACAACACGGCACACAAGGTAGTTATTCTAACTGCACCTGTAACATGTTAAAACGAGGAATTAGTAACCAAAGTTACCCAGTGAGGGAGGTGATGCAATATACTGGAGCATGCAACATGATATGCAAACACAAGAAGTCATATATATATATATATATATACATAAAACAACAATATTAAATAGCAAGTGATTAACCACATTAAAAAGGATACGGTTCCAATTCAAGTCTTCATTCTCGTACCACGAGCCTCGAACTTCACACAAGTGCCGGTAAACCCATACACCAACAAGTTGGGATACTCCGGATGTATCCCGATCTGAAGACCCATATCTCCCAAGGTAGGTCCATATGCCCCAACAAAGTAAACCACGCCTCTGGGGTAGAGGAGTATGCCTCAGCGAGAAGGTACTGGGAAACCATGGTAACCGAGGGAGCACGACAAGCCCGATGCCTCCTGTGTTATTCGACACTACCATTCCCGAAAAGGTTGCGCAACCCTAAGTAATGAATCACGAATCTCATTTTCAAATCAAGTGGGGAGGTTGCAAAGTAGGCGAGCCTCACCCCATACATATTATATAACACATTTGATAACCAAAGAGAGCAATTATAGCAATATAAACAATTACCCTTGCAACTAATTCAAGTAATTCGCAAGATAGCATGAAAATAGTACATATAGACTTTATCCATTTAGATTAATTCATATAATAAAATAAACTAATATGTACAAAAGGAATGAAGATTCCCTCACCTTAGATTAAGGCAAGCATGCAAGAAACTAACTTACATTCACTCCAACCTCCTTGAATCCACTCAAATGTGCAACCCCTAGTTATTCATATAAGTATAACACTTAGTCACTAAACTAGCATAACACCAAAAATCTCAAAATCTCCAATTAACAACAAAGGGGCTGAATTATCACATGCATTTTTACTTGAATTTCTTGTTCAATTTGTGGTTCATAATTCATATGAAGCCTATTTCTACCTCAAAACACTTCATTCAAGCATAAACTCAAACACTTGTTCTTCACTTATACCTAAAGCTACCATACTTTAATTCATTAAGCAACTAACCATGAAAACCTCTAAAACATGCAAAAGAATGTTCTCTCTACCTCATAAGCACCAAAGAACAAGATAGATATGCAAAACAACACAAAATCAAACTTATCTACATTTGCCCTAACTTATATAATCAATATACAACAAGAAATAACAATTAATATGCAAGAACTAACAATTTCACATGATTAAATATTACTTAGCAACAATAGACGTTAGCAAGAATTAGCAATTTCACCACTTCGTAACCCCAATTAACAATATCAAATAGTAATCCACTAAAACATTTTCTAATTTCTTTAACAGATACTTAACTTTATCAATTTGGTTACCTATGCTATTGACTTCCAAATTATCTGATTTTTATGTACAAGTGTAGCTCTTCAAGTGCAGTTAATTTTAGGTTCAAACGGTTCTCAATTCTAAGTTAAATTCCAAAAGTTATAACCCTTACTGCGCAACTACGTATAGCTGGGCAGAACCAGCGATTTTTTGAGCTACATTTCGGAAATGATGTGATCAGAGGGCTAAAACATTAGAATTAGCTTTAGTCCAAGAAATCAACATTTGTTCAAAACTGCCTAGTCTAGCTACCATGTAAATTTCGTTAATTTTTTAGTACGTTTACTATGTCTAAAAGCCTTTAGAATACAGGGGCAAAAATCTGTTCAAAACAGGTACTAACTTATTGCTTACATTTTGTGAATAATTGAGCTTAGAAACCTTCTTGAGCTAGTATAAACTCTCTTTCAAGTATTAGATCAAGCACTTCATATACACATTTCATCATATACAACCATAACCCTAACCACAACTACTATAACAAAATCTTTCATGTTTAGCTAGCACACAACACTTAACCTCCCATAAGATTCATGAAAATCAATTATCTAACTAAGACAAGATATAATTCAACTAGATTCAATATTTCATTTTCAAGTCCCTTTCGTAATCCAAGCTATAAATCCAACTCTAGCTAAGTTCTAATTATATTTATGATACATATAGCATACTTAAGGGTTCTAGCAACTACTAGAAGCAACAAAACAATTAGAAATGCAAAAACCCCAAAATTCGCAGGTTACTATTCACAAACACTATTCATCTTCTTCCCCAAGTCTCCAAACTTCATTTTTAACCATAAAATTCTTCAAATAGCTATAAAAGAATGTTGTATGATTATAATAGAGGTCAATTTAAGTATAAATAACCATAGATAAGCAAGATATAACAAATCTCAAAATTTAAAGTTTGTAACTAAACATTCAAATGCACAAATATGGGGGAATCCCTCACCAAATTAGAGATGTAGGAGCAAACGAGAAGCTTTTTGATGGTTTGAAATCCTTTAGAATAGCTTGGAAGATCAAATTGAGCAAAATTTGCATGAAAAATTACTATTCCCGTATAGGGTTTTTTGGCTATTTTTGGGCATTTTTGGCTTATTTTTTTGAATATTTGTATGCATATATGGTATATGATGTATATATGTATGTGTTGTATATTTAGCTTAAGTCAATTACCACAAAATCTTGGTCAAACTATGCTAAATCTCAATTTAAATGCTAACTAGTTTAAAAACAATGTTTACATTACGTAACACTATTCAACGAAACACTAATCATTTTTCAAACGCAAGTTCCCGACCTTCAAAATCCAAAACTACAAGTTCCCGATTCCTTTTATAAGTTATACTATCTAGGAAAAATATTAATTCGAGCAAATTAGACAGTTGATTTTCTTATGAATAGTAGCCACTAATAAAATATATAATCAAGAATAAGAAATGCACATTGAAGTGCTCAAAGAGACATGCAATAGTTACGAATGAACGTGATGAGAAATCTAGGGCGTCACATACATGTTATAGAGACCACATTTATGCTATTGCTTCGCTTTTTAATTGGTTTAATTCATTCGTTTGATTTTAGGGCAGTGAATAGTGACATTTTTTAGGGTTTTGAGAAAATGAGCCTTATAGCTTGATTCAATGCTTCAATTAGGTGCTTTAGATGTTAATGAAGGTAGACTAAAGACCCCGTGAGGTTTAATTGCTCGTAACTTAGTAAAAATGCGAAGTTAGCCAGCTTTACAAAGGGGTTTCGGGTGTATTGTAAATCCGGGCACATTTGGACATTATGGCTAGTGTCTATTAGGTGTGGAAGTAATAGAAATGCATTTGTTTCGTTTAATTGAACCCCAGTTAGGGTACTTGTAGAGTAAATGCATAAAGATGACTTTTTGGACAATATATGTAATTGTGATTTAAAGTGGTTTTCAAAGGTGCTAAATGGTGTCATTAGGTACCATTAGGGATGTAAAATAGTTAGTTTGCATATCTTGAGCTTCGTATTTCGTTAGGAAGCTAAATGGCTTAAATTAACATAGGGAAAATGTGAGAATTAAGTGTTTTGGTACTTGTATTGCTTTGTAATTGCTCATAGTATGTTAAAAGTAATTCTAAGGTATATGTGAGCTATTGGTGAAGTTTTGTAAAAGACATGTTGATGACCCTTTGTGTATTTGTGGTTATTTCATGGTTAACGCTTATATCCCAATTGTATAGTCGTAATGTTCGTTAAGTGGTTGTTGTATGATATTGATTGGGCTGATAAAGTCTATTTGTTTGGATAGGTACATGGTTATGACTTGTGTGTAAATATGTTTATGACTTGAATACTTGATCACCTCACTGTGCCGGAGTAAACCTCCTAAATGTACGGTGATAGATACTTGAATGTGCCAGAGTACGCCTCCTGAATGTGCCGGAGTATAACTCCTGAATGTACGATGTGTCAGAGGCTATCTCTAGAATGTACCGGAGTTTAAGTCCCGATTGAGTCAAGCTTGACTACGTGATACTCGTGCTAATCGATTCAATTCCTATCTTGTTACATGGATATCTATTGTGTAACTCTCACTTGGGTCTTTGTTCCTTGGAGAGTTACCTTGATTGTGATTTTATGGATATGTTGTGTACTTATCTTGATGTGAATGTTCTCCTTTCTGGGTATGTACTATTTAGTTGTTAATTGTCTTAGTCTCGCCTTATTAACTGTGGTTCTTTAGTCATTGTGTATCATTGGTTACCTGTTATTGCTTGCTAATTGGTTATAGTTCTTAATACGCTTTTATGCTATTATCTCGAATAAATACTTATCTTGATAATTGTCTACATGCCTTGTATGCATTGCACGAGACCCTTTTGAGACTCCCCGTTATTTGACCTCTCCCTCACTAAGCATACGTGGTTGGTATGCTTATTCCTCACCCTAACATATTTTAGGTAACAGAGATTGGCGGCATGAGGTTCAAGATTGAAGTTGTTTAGATAAAGTGTCATCTGTAGTCTATGTAAATTAAATGTATAGTTAATCTTGTAATAAAGTTCATGGCTAGAGAAGCTTTGTATGTATTTATGTTACATTGTGAAGAATTGTATCTTGACACTTAATACTATTAGCATGGAATAACTATAAAGAATTACCTTA
This sequence comes from Ehretia macrophylla, assembly GCA_037974665.1. Lineage (NCBI taxonomy): Eukaryota > Viridiplantae > Streptophyta > Magnoliopsida > Boraginales > Ehretiaceae > Ehretia > Ehretia macrophylla. The sequence goes on along the minus strand of CM075780.1, from coordinate 54,060,332 downwards.
TTGTCTAGATAGCTTGCATGCTTGTTCGTGAATTTTGGTTGAGTTTGTTGAGTGTGAAGGGTCGGATGGCCTTGAGTGGTTTTGTTGTATGTGTTGATATTGGTGGACGAGAATCGTGAAGGAGTTGTTTTGTGGTTATATAGCCTGTGTACAGGTATCAAATAGTCCTATAAACAGGGGAGACTCTGTCCGTTTTTCCTCATTTTCGTGGCCTCAGGAATGGAATCGGGGCCTCCGGTCTCGTGAGGGATCGGGGCGTTACAACCTTTACTCTCCCTTCTAGCAATTTTTTCTTCTTTCATTTCTCAACTCTTCTACACAATGATGTTTGGAACTCTCATGGATGATCAATTTGCCATGGTTGTGTACTCATTTGCAAGTGCATTATTCATTTACCTTTTTTCTTATATATCTCTTTATCAAGTGGATCATAGGCGTGTTGAGTAAAAAGAAAAAGTTCTTGCATTCCCAAGATTAGGAAATAATCTTATGTTGTTGTACTTTTCATTTTCTTGTTTGTACTGTTTTAATGTTTAATAAAATGTTGTGTGGTTTGTTTTATATTTTATGTATTTGTAATATACATATATATATATATATATATATATATATGTACCTATATATTTATATATTTATGAATATTGTAAGATTTTAGCTTGTTGCATTTCTGTTAATAATATATAATATATAAAAAAAACTGAAAAGATTGAGGAGAGAAGAAATTGAATTGTTAGATGTGGTGAAGAGTTGTTGAGGTTTGAGATGTAAATTCATGTTTCCAAACCCTCCACCCTACGGCCCTAAACAGAAAAAAAAAAAAAAAAAAAAAATCTCAAGGATGGTAGAGGTGTTTGAGAAAGAAGATAGGATTTTTCTTTTTTTAAGTTTTTGTTGAATTTTTTTTTTTTGTTTGGGTTTGAATTTATAACTTTGTGTTTCTAAAAAAATAGAAAATTAATATTTTCTAAAAAAAAATTGTGTTTATTTTGATTTGGCTTGTTAAATTTATATCTTTTCCATTCAAAAAAAAAGAAGAAGAAAAAACAGCATTTTGAATTTAGATTTGATTGTTTCAGATTTAAAACAAAAGGGTGTGTTAATTTTGATTTGTGTGGTTTTGATGATTTTTAGTTTTCTTTGATTTAAAAAAACGATATTGAAAAAAAATCAAAAAATAAAAATAAAATAAAAAACTCAAAAAAAAGTATATATATATATATATATATATATATATATATATATATTTTAAAAAAAACTTTAATTTTTGCAAAAACCCAATTGTAAATATAATTGAGTTTAGGATTTTTTTTCCTGTATATAATTTTTTTTATATATTATCCTCACAACTAATGTTGGTATTTGGAGCTTGGAATGACAAATCTGCTTTCAAAACCATTTGAGGAGCAACACTTGAAATTGTTATCAGGTTGTATCTATCTTTTATTTTGTAATGCATTACATCACTTTCTTACATTGAGGGCAATGTAAAGCTCAGTTTTGAGGAGGAGAAAATAGTCGATACCACCTGCTAAAAATTTTCAAACTTTTTAAAACTTTATGCTTCATTTATTCATTATAATTAAATTTGAGTGGTTGATTGTTGAAATATGGTTAGATTTAGATAAAATATTTGAATTAACTGTGAATTTGGAATGGGAAAATGATTAGCCACTAGAGTTGAGCTTGTATCTAGAATTTTTTTGAAACCTTATTAACTATTATTACATCCTAACAGCGTCACATTATTCAATTAGAGATTTTTGATTAATTATCAAAAAAAGAGTTAGATTGGAGTGTTTTCAATGTGAGATGCTATGTTTTATTAAAATTTGACTTATTTTTCTAGGTCGGTATATTCCCTTGAAAAAAATATATATTTAAAACAACAAAACAAAAATGTGTAGATGACTCGCTCAACGTCATTCAAATATCAAAAGTGTTGATTCAACAAAAAAAGGCAAAAAAGAAATCCATAACAAATGTTTTTTTCTAACCATTTTTTAGCATTTTTGTTATGAAAAAGCTATTAATACAAATCCAGCCAGACAAGCTTTCTTTCACCAACTAAAATTCAACCAATGAAGGGCAATACTTCAACCAAATCAAGGAATCAACCAACATCTATCATCCGAGTCATTTATTCTAAAAAAAATAGAAAAAAATCTAAGGGAGTATTATATGATTTGGAAGGTAGTTGAGTTTTAACATTTCATGACTATCCATAGATAATATTTTTGATTTTACAAATTTTGCGTGATTAATTTTCTTACCTTTTAATTGAGTTACAAGTGCTTAAAAAGGCTCAAAGTATTTTTTGTAGTTAAGTTGGTTTCTATTCTTCTAGATACAAAACGATTTCTTGGGGTGGAATTGTTTAGAAGACAAACTCACTATTAATATTGTATTTTATAAAATCTAACTATATAAATACATTGACTGCTTAGATTTAATATTTTTGAATCTATAAAGTAATTGATGCCTTTACTTGAGGACAAACAAAGAATGGGTTTGTGGAGGTTGATAAATTCATAATTTTAGTAATTTTAACCTATCAAATCATATATATTGCATTAATATTTCAAGCTTAATTGTATATTTTACACAATTTTAGTGCAATATAGGTTTTGAAGAAGAAACAACAGAAATGGCCACAAAAACCAATAATTGGAACAAATATTCGGCGCAACATTAAAGGAAAATCGTAGAACGGATTTAAAACGGGCTATTTGAGATTGAATTTGGATAAATCGAGTACAAAAACGGATTCAGGACGCTGAAAAACCTTGGAATAAACCTGGTCAATTTTTTTATCAACAGTCAAAGTCAACAGTCAATGGTCAAAGTCAACCGAGACGGTCAAAGTCAAAGTTCGCAATCAAATTTCGCCTACCACAGCCAGACGTGCGCTCGAGCACCCCTTTTTCGGGCTCGAGTGCCCCTTTTTGAAAATGGCGGATAAGTGGTCGACAACGCGTGAAAGGAAAAAGACAAAAAAAAATAATAAAAAATTCATAGTGCAGAGTGGCGCTCAAGCGCCCAAAATTAGCGCTTGAGCGCACTATTCATCAACCACCTATAAATAGTGGTTGAAATGCTGATTTCAACGAACATAAGCAAATTTTTACCATTTGCTTTGTATATAATCAGTTTTCTTTATATTTTTGCTTAGGAGTAGGTTAGTTTTGTTTAGTTAAGGTCCTAAAATAATGGTCGGGCTTATGGATTTACGCCATAACTTCGGAGAAATCAAGCCGGCTAAATCAAGACGTGCTCAAATTCGGTAACTTTTATTCTTGATTTCAATTTCCGTTTTTTAAATCTAATTATGGCACTTTAGACCCTTATTTTTGGAATGATAAATAAGTGAGGATATTTTTTTGTATATATTTAGATTTAGATTAACTCAAGTCTCGTATTCTTTAATTACTTAGTATTATCTATTAATTATACGTATATTTGTAGTTATAATATAATTAATTGAGAATACATATACGCCCGGTTTGGTAAACCAGTGGCAATACAAGACTATCGCGGATGGAATTAGCTAGGTTGTACCAGCACCTTCGAGGTACATAAGTAAGAAGATTAATTGAGAGGTTAGATATTGTTAGGTTGTACCAACATATTCAGTCTTGTTAATTAATTAGTCATATTACTTACGTATCTAAAGCTAACTTCATAAGTGGGAGCTTGTAGCCCTATTTCTTGAATAATTTATTCTTTTAATTTAAATCTATAATATTACACTTAAATACTCCGATCAAATTTATCAATCCAAATCATGGACCCGCCAAATTGAATTAACCATTCTTGGACTAAATTATTTTAGTTTAATACCGTACTTTTAGACTTTTGGACTTAATCAAACTTATCCGTGACGGGAGATAGTCAAACAAATTATAAACTAAATTCTTAACTTGAAACCGTTAATCTGAATCTCCGTGGATCAACCATCTACTCGCCACAACTAGAGGTAATTCAAAGTAATCAATATTTTCAATCATTTAAACTTACTATTTTTTATCGTAAAACGACGTGATCAAAATTTGGCACCGTTACCGGGGATTGGCATTCAATTTTTCATGTAAGAGTTTAGTTTATTGTACATATCTCTATCCTTGTAAATTTGTATATGGAATTTTTTTTTTAGTTTTGTATATACTGTGTTGTTTTAATTTCTTGAATTTTTTTTTCTTTTAAAAAAAAAAAATCTTAAAACAAAAAAAAATAGAGTAAAAAAAATTCTTTCTTAAAAAAGATTTTTATGTTTTTTCTAGAATGTTTGTTATTTACCTTTCTAAATAACTTGCTATAAATCACATACTCTTGAACCACAGAAAATAGTGTAAATGGTCTGGGTAGTTGAATATTTTTATTATTCTTCAAAAAATTAAAAAAAAATTAAAAAAAAAATCACCCGGGTAAAATAATTTTTACCCCAACCCTATCATCTCCTTATTTAATATCTTCTTCTCTTTTCTTCTTCTTTCACCCCTACTCCATCTCCTTCTTCAAAAAAAAAATTCTTTCAATTTCACAATTTTTCATTCAAAAAAAAAGGGAGCCACTCGACAGGTTGATGCTGAATTAGCTCATGTTGTGATAATCGTCGAGTGTGCATGTATCATCCTACTCTTTATTGTTTATATCTTGATCAAGATTAGATATTCACTCGATTGAGTTGGAAGACTGCGGAGTGTTTTATTTTTGTTCTATCATGTAATTTTTGGACTGTTTTGTAATTCTTAAGCATGATGTACTTAGGAAAATATTTTGCAAGTATGTGTATTTAAATTTTGAATTTTTATTATGAATTAGTATTTTTTTGTGTTTATTTTTCTCTTGTACCAATTTTATTTTATGTAAATAAAAAAAGTATGATTTTGTAGAAAATAGGTTTGAGGAAGATTGTATTTTCCTATTTTGTACTTTTTCAAAATCATTTATAAAAAAAAGATTCGGGAAGACCGCGTTCGAGCGCTCCTATTCCCCCGCTCGAGCGCCGTTAACCCTAGTAGAAGGGTTTTAAAACCCTGCTTTCTTCATTCTCCTTTTCATTTTTCTTCACCGCCACATTCACTCTCCCCTCTAGCAAATTTTTCTTCTTTCATTTCTCTACTCTACTGCACAATGATGTTTGAAACTCTCACAGACGATCAATTTGCCATGGTTGTGTACTCATTTGCAAGTGCATTATTCATTTACCTTTTTTCTTATATATCTCTTTATCAAGTGGATCATAGGCGTGTTGAGTAAAAAGAAAAAGTTCTTGCATTCCCAAGATTAGGAAATAATCTTATGTTGTTGTACTTTTCATTTTCTTGTTTGTATTGTTTTAATGTTTAATAAAATGTTGTGTGGTTTGTTTTACATTTTATGTATTTATAGTATATATACATATATATATATATACATATACATATATATATATATATATATATGTACCTATATATATATATATATTTATGAATATTGTAAGATTTTAGCTTGTTGCATTTCTGTTAATAATATATATCATAAAATAAAATAAAAACCAAAATGATTGAGGAGAGAAAAAATTGAAATGTTAGATGTGGTGAAGAGTTGTTGAGGTTTGAGATGTAAATTCATCTTTCCGAACCCTCCACCCTACGGTCCTAAACAGAAAAAAAAAAAAAAAAAAAAATCTCAAGGATGGTAGAGGTGTTTGAGAAAGAAGATAAGATTTTTCTTTTTATTTGTTTTTTAATTTTTTGTTGAAAAAAAAAATCTGTTTGGGTTTGAATTTATAACTTTGTGGTTCTAAAAAAAAATAGAAAATTAAAATTTTCTCAAAAAAAATTTGTGTTTATTTTGATTTGGCTTGTTAAATTTATATCTTTTCCATTGAAAAAAAAAAGAAAAAAAACAACATTTTGAATTTAGATTTGATTGTTTCAGATTTAAAAAAAAAGGTATGTTACTTTTGATTTGTGTGGTTTTGATGAATTTTAGTTTTCTTTGATTTAAAAAAATGATATTGAAAAAAAATCAAAAAAAAAACTCAAAAAAAAAATATATTTATATATATAGAATTTTCAAAAAAAAAATTAATTTTTGCGAAAACCCAATTGTAAATATAATTGAATTTAGTATTTTTTTTTCTTGTATATAATTTTTATTTTATTTTATCCTCACAACTAATGTTGGTATTTCGAGCTTAGAATGATAAATCTGCTTTCAAAACCATTTGAGGAGCAACGCTTGAAATTGCTATCAGGTTGTATCTATCTTTTATTTTGTAATGCATTACATCACTTTCTTATATTGAGGGCAATGTAAGGCTCGGGTTTGAGGAGGAGAAAATAGTCGATACCGCTTGCTAAAAAATTTTAAACTTTTTAAAATTTTATGTTTCATTTATTCATGATAATTAAATTTGAGTGGTTGATTGTTGAAATATGGTTAGATTTAGATAAAATATTTGAACTAACTGTGAATTTGGAATGGAAAAATGATTAGCCACTAGAGTTGAGTTTGTATCTAGAATTTTTTTGAAACCTTGTTAACATTGGAGTGTTTTCAATGTGAGATGTTATGTTTTATTAAAATATGACTTATTTTTCTAGGTCGGTATACTCCCTTGAAAAAAATATATATTTAAATTTTTTTTTTTAAAATGTGTAGATGACTCGCTCAACGTCATTCAAATATCAAAAGTGTTATTTCAACAAAAAGAGGCAGAAAAAAAAATCCATAACAAATGTTTTTTTCTAACCATTTTTTAGCATTTTTGTTATGAAAAAGATATCAATACAAATTCAGCCAGACAAGCTTTCTTTCACCAACTACAATTCAACCAATGAAAGGCAATACTTTAACCAAATCAAGGAATCAACCAACATCTATCATCCGAGTCATTTATTCTAAAAAAAATAGAAAAAAATCTAAGGGATTATTATATGATTTGGAAGGTAGTTGAGTTTTAACATTTCATGACTATCCATAGATAATATTTTTGATTTTAGAAATCTTGCGTGATTAACTTTCTTACCTCTTAATTGAGTTACAAGTGCTTAAAAAGGCTTAAAGGATTTTTTGTAATTAAGTTGGTTTCTATTCTTCTAGATACAAAACGATTTCTTGGGGTGGAATTGTTTGGAAGACAAATTCATTGTTAATCTTATATTTTATAAAATCTAACTATATGAATACATTGACTGTTTAGATTTAATATTTTTGAATCTATGAAGTAATTGATGCCTTTACTCGAGGACAAACAAAGAATGTGTTTAAGGAGGTTGATAAATTCATAATTTTAGTAATTTTAACCTATCAAATCATATATATTGCATTAATATTTCAAGCATAATTGTATATTTTACACAATTTTAGTGTAATATAGGTTTTGAAGAAGAAACAGCAGAAATGGCCACAAAAACCAACATTTGGAACAAATATTCGGTGCAACACTAAAGGAAAATCGTAGAACGACTTTAAAACGAGCTATTCGAGATTGAATTTGGTCAAACTGAGTACAAAAACGGATTCAGAACGCTGAAAAATCTTGGAATAGACCTGGTCAACGGTCAAAGTCAACTGTCAATGGTCAAAGTCAACCGAGCCGGTCAAAGTCAAAGTTCGCAATCAAAGTTCACCTACCACAGCCAAACGTGCGTTCGAGCACCTCTTTTCAGCGCTCGAGTGCTCCTTTTTGAAAATGGCGGACAAGTGGTCGACAACGCGTGAAAGGAAAAAGACAAAAAATAAAAATAAAAAATTCATAGTGCAGAGTGGCGCTTGAGCGCCCAAAATCAGCGCTTGAGCGCACTATTCATCAGCCACCTATAAATAGTGGCTGAAATGCTAATTTCGACTAACATAAGCGAATTTTCACCATTTGCTTTGTATATAATCAATTTTCTTCATATTTTAGCTTAGGAGTAGGTTAGTTTAGTTTAGTTAGAGTCCTAAAATAAGGGCCGGGCTTATGGATTAATGCCATAGCTTTGGAGAAATTGAGCCGGCTAAATCAAGACATGCTAAAATTAAGTAACTTTTATTCTTGATTTCGATTTCCGTTTTGTAAATCTAATTATGACACTTTAGACCCTTATTTTTGGAATGATAAATAAGTGAGGATATTTTTGTATATATTTAGATTTATATTAATTCAAGTCTCATATTTTTTAATTGCTTAGTATTATCAATTAATTATACGTATACTTGTAGTTATGATATAATTAATCGAGAATACATTTACGCCCGATTTTGTAAACCAGTGGCAATACGAGACTATCGCGGACGGAATTAACTAAGTTGTACCAGCACCTCCGGGGTACATAAGTAAGAAGATTAATTGAGAGATTGGATATAGTTAGGTTGTACAACATATTCAGTCTTGTTAATTAATTAATCCTATTACTTACGTATCTAAGGCTAACTTCAGAAGTGGGAGCTTGTAGCCCTATTTCTTGAATGATTTATTCTTTTAATTTAAATCTATAATATTATACTTAAATACTCCGATCGAACTTATCATTCCAAATCATGGACCTGCTAAATTGAATTAACTACTCCTGGACTAAATTATTTTAGTTTAATACCGTACTTTTGGACTTTTGGACTTAATCAAACTTATCCATGACGGGAGATAGTCAAACAAATTATAAACTAAATTCTTAACTTGCAACTGTTAATCCCAATCTCCGTGGCTCAACCCTCTACTCGCCACAGCTAGAGGTAATTCAAGGTAAACAATATTTTCAATCATTTAACCTTACTATTTTTTATCATAAAACGACGCGATCAATGTGACATGAAGTCCTCAGAGATAGAAGAGCAGGAGCAGCTCATGGAGGACATTGTGGCTCATTTGGATCAGAAAGGACCATCAAGGCAAGTTCAACGGGACCACTAGTTAAATGATGTTATTGGTCCATTGGACCAAGGTATCAAGACAGGGGGTAAGCGTACGATTGACTACTAACAGTATGCCAGGTATGCATGTTTTGTCTCACAGTTAGAGCCTAAGACTGTAAATGAAGCACTAGAGGATGATCACTGGATTAGTGCAATGCAAGATGAGCTTAGTCAATTTTCTAGGAATGACGTTTGGACTTTAGTACCTAGACCAAAAGGTGTTAATGTCATAGGCACAAAATGGATATTCAAAAACAAAACTGATGAACAAGGTCTAATCACTAGCAATAAAGCTAGATTAGTTGCACAGGGATACACACAAATTGAGGGAATTGATTTTGACGAAACATTTGTACCTGTAGCTAGAATGGAGTCAATAAGACTGTTACTTGCCATTACTTGTGTTTTGTATTTTAAACTATTTCAGATGGATGTGAAAAGTGTCTTCCTCAATGGCATCTTACAAAAAGAAGCGTATATGGAACAACCCAAAGGGTTTGTTGATCCTCATTACCCTACATACGTATATAAACTGAAGAAAGCACTATATGGTCTCAAACAAGCACCTCGTGCTTGGTATGAGAGACTCACAAAGTTTTTGTTGGACAAGGGCTATGCTCGAGGGGGAGTAGACAAAACATTGTTCGTGAAACACTTCAACACAGGACTGTTAATTCCTCAAATCTACGTAGATGATATCGTGTTTGGCTCTACATCCAAAAATAGAGTTGATGATTTTGTCGATCAAATAAAACGGGAATTTGAAATGAGTATGGTACGAGAACTAACATACTTTCTTGGTTTGCAGGTCAAACAGTGTCACAATGGGATATTCATCTCACAAGAGAAGTATGCTTGCAACTTGGTCAAGAGGTTTGGCATGGCCATTATGAAAAAAACAGTTCGGACACCTATCAGCACTACCACTAAGCTGGATAAGAGGGAGAATGAAAAAGCTATTGATCTGACACTGTATCGCAGCATAATCGACAGTCTCTTGTACTTAACGGCTAGTCGTCCTAATATCTGCTTCAATGTCGGTATGTGTGCACGATACCAGTCAGATCCAAGGGAATCTCATCTCAAAGCAGTAAAACGCGTCGTTAAATATGTGTCTGGCACTGCTAGTTTAGGTATTTGGTATACTGTGGATACTAACACTAATTTGGCTGGCTACAATGATTCAAAGTAGGCAGGGAATGTAGATGATCGGAAAAGCACCACTGGGGGTTGTTTTTACATTGGCAACAATCTCGTGTCATGGTACAGTAAGAAACAGGCTTTCATATCCTTGAGCACTGCTGATGCAGAGTATATAGCAATTGGGAGTTGGTGTGCACAACTACTGTGGATGAAGCAGATGCTTGCAGACTATGGTATTGGTAATGAAGTACTTACTCTTTATTGTGATAATATGAGTGCAATCAATATTTCAAAGAACCCTTTTCAACACTCCCATACCAAACATATTGATATTAGGCACCATTTCATCCGGGAATTAGTAGAAACAAAACAAGTAGTACTTGAGCATGTTGTGACTAAGAACCAACTGATAGATATTTTCACTAAGGCACTCGATGCAGTGAGATTCGAAACAATGCGCAAAGCCTTAGGCATATGCACACTCTGGATGTGATATCCACTAGGAAACCCAGTGGGACTGTACAGATTTAATGTTACTTACACTGTGATTTAACTGTATGATATAAATACATCTCATGCACCACAGTGAGCAAAACTTGCTGCTACTTTATACATCGAAGTCCGAGTACTGATCAGCTGTATTAAGATTGTGACTCTGGAGTAGCTCCATTCCCGAACACTAATCAGGATACACAATTTTTTTGGAAAAAAAGGGGGGGACCTTGCAATTAGATCTAAACTGATTCAGACAATTACTATATTGTGCCAAATTCAAGGTCAGGAACTACTGAGACCACCTGGAAAAAGCTACCTTGGGCTACAGATAAATGCACAAGAGTGAAAGCTACCAGGACAAACAAGGTTTACAGTAAGCTGATTAGTCGAGCGAGTAGTTTGAACAACTGTTACAGCTGATCTGTCACTTAGTTTTGATGTTCACTATACGGCAGAGCCCAATCACAGTTCACACACACACCCTGTTCATACTTGTTAAATATCATGTGTAATGAATGCTATGTCCTTGTATCAGATTTTCTTGTGGGGCCCTATGGGTTACTCATTCTTTGTGTGCAAAAACAAAGGCATGAAATATGTTTCACGATTGAGTACTGTGATAGGTTTGTTCAGTTATCTCTCTCAGAACATCATCACAGATAGTGCTTTGGTTATAATTAAAAAAAAATAGGCGCCAAAATTATCTTCCCGTAAAAAGCAATTTTTTTTTTCAATTTCTTGGAAGTTACAGAGACAAACGACGCATAATTTACTTTCCTACGTTCCCAAGGTTTTTGCATTTAATCACGCCACCACTTTCTCTCTCTCTCCTATTTTTTTTTGGTCTGATCGTGTGCCCTAAAATTTTGCCTCCACTAACCCTCTCTACTGAGTTTTTCTATATAGGTCGATGGTCCGACGATCAGTTCGACTCCAGTGGAAATCCAACCCCATTAAAACTCACAAGCAAGGAACTGATCATACGCCTCTAATCATTGACGATCTCTGTTTATCATCTACGTCCATGGCCACCTGTTCACACTCTTCTGAAGAGAGCTCCGATGCCTCACTGGTTCATCGGCACTGACCACGAGTAGCTTCTCAGCCCTCATGAGAGTCTTCTCCAAAACCCTCTCTCGTGGCCTATAGTGGGTCTGACAATGAAGAAAGCATGTATTTTCATACTCCACAGGCACCGTCGTCGTCCACCAGGGAAATACCCATCGCAACTGAGACTGATAAAATTTTCAACTTTCCACAAGCATCTACACTAGCCAAACCTTGTCCAACTGCTGAGTGGCTCCATCCACCTCCAAATCACTCCCATAGTCCCCAGAGGCAACAGCGATGCCTTCCTCCGTCAATGACGAGTCTTCTCCACAACCTGGAGAAGAAACAGATCTTCCGAATCCTTCTATTCCATGCTCTAAGCGGACAGGTCCCCGAGTTAAACATGGGGTTAGGCGAAGCAAGCGTCTCAGGACATCATCCCTATCAAAGTCACAACAAGGGAAAGATGATAAAGATCGCGAGTTGCTCAAGCTGGATCTCACTGAAGCCTACTCCGACCATTTTTTCCTATCCGTTAACAAAGAGTGCTTCACGCGATTGGCCGTCAAAGGTTTTCTGACAGAGAAAAAGATTTTGGAAGACAGCTATTGCCCATACGGACTTCATTCTCTCCTGGAGACAAGGGGTCTACTGTCTCTGAGTTCTTACATGAGTTCTTTGCCAATATCCACAAAAGCATAGTGGATCCTTCTTCACTACATTTCCATCAAGTCTACCTCAGAAGGCAGGTCCATAAGTTCTCCCCTCTTGCAATCAACCAGTTCTTAGAGTATCAGCCGACCAAGTCAGTTACCGAGGAGGAGCCATCTCTTGACACAGTGGCGTCAGAATTGATTGGGTATAAAACACAGTGGCCAGATGAAAGTTTGGATGCCTCGTTTCTCAATACCAAATATGCTGCCCTCCACAAAGGTGTAATCTAGAATATTTATCCTACTTCACATAATACAACTGTCATCAATCATACAGCCACTGTTATGTATCGCCTTGGCACAGGTGATGGCTTTAATCTAGGCGAAATTATCTTCAACCGCGTTCTCCGCAAAACAGAGCTCAAGACAAATAACAAACTGTTGTCATATCTTTCTTTTCTCTATGTTTTTCTATCGGCTAATCGGACCTTTGCCTCAGATGGTGAAAAATTTATACAGGTTTCTGAATCTCTTGCCGTTAGTGTTAAGTATATGCAAGGTACGCGACTGGTTGATATGGATTTACCCAAAGGCACCCGAGCTCCAAGCGAACCCAATATCAAAGCAAAGTCTACCACAGTGAGGACCTCTCCTAAGCTGGTGAAAAGCAAGGTCAAGCCAGCCCGTTCCCCACAGATTGACGATTCTGCCTCATCCACAAGAGGTGTGGCTGGGCTCCCTGCCACTGTGAAGACTATACGCCAACCTCTAGCTGCTCAAGAGAAGCTGATCCAAGATGTTCTTGATGGACATAGTATTATAACTAACATGTTTCAATAAGTTATAACTCATCTGCCTTCATCCCCTAACAATTGATAATCTTGTTAATGTGGCATGTGTGCCAATACTACATTTATTTTTTCTATTTTTGTTGCCCTTCAGGGTCTGTGGCCCTAATGCTCATTTTTTTTTAAATCTTGACTGCCTTGATTATCTGTGGTTCATATGTTATTGTCACACTCCTTGCAGTATTGAGTTTGTCTACTGTTGCTATCTGCTTCTTATTTTCTTTACAGGCTTGGATTGTGTTTGACAACTACCTCACCCTTTGGCTTTCTTTTGTGGCAAAAGGGGGAAAAATTGTAAATTTGTTATGTTATGTTACCTATGGTCTGCATGTATTGGTGTTTGTAAGGCTACACTTTTGTCTGTGTTATACTATAAAAATTTCTTAAGTCTGCAAGGTCATTCTTACAGTTGTAGGTTTTGCCGGGACGAAGAATGGTTTTGCCAAAAACAAAGCCAAAGGGGGAGCTTGTTAGCCCGAGATTAGGGGCAATTTTCCATTGTCTTAATTGTATTTATTTTTGGCAAAAGATTAGGGGAAATTTTCCATTGTCTTTGTTGTCTTTATTTTTGGCAAAAGATTGTGTAGGATTTATCTTATATGGAAAGCTATCAATTTGCTGCAACTGTAATCATGAGGCAATTCCGATGAGGCCAAGAAAGATTTTGATTAAGCAAATCTTTGATTGAGTAAAATCTTTGGAGATTGACTTGGGTAAAGACTCCTACAAAGGCCAACAAAGATCGTGGATGCTTAGAGCCCAAGTTCGCAGTACTCACATCTATATATATTCTTATACTCGCGCAAGAATAGAGATATACAAGACAAAGAGCAAAGACTAGATCTTGCAAGGGCTGTTATGAGTTTGTCGAGTCTGTTTGTGTAAACACTGTGGTGTGAGTTTGCTTTAAGTACTGTGAATGCACTGGGAATATTTTGTAAACACTCTATTCACTTGTGTTGTTAAAACATCTTTCGGGAGAAGGAGGTGCGTATTCAGGAGAATACACAAAGTTGAGAGGATCTCGCTAGGTTGCAAATCTTTAGGTGGGTTAGATGGTCTATGTGACGCCCGAGATTTCATCACATATTTTGAAATAACTGTTGCATAAAATACTTGTGCATTTTATGTGCATTTCTTGTCTTCTTTAATTATATTACTATTAGGCACTATTCATAAGATTTTTTACCGTCTCGAATGTGTTATTTCATATTTTTCCTAGGTCATATGACACATAATAAGAATCGGGAACTTGTTATTTTGGACTTTTGGGCTCGGAAGCATACAATTAGAAAATATTTTCCGCATCATTTGAATAGTGTTACGTACATAACAACCTTGGTTTTGAATTGATTAGCATTTGATTAGAGTTTAAGCTCATTTGACTAACCATTACTGATGTTTGACTTAGCAAAACTTAGCACATATTATCTATATACATAACATAACACACACACAAGCATTAGACATCAAAAACAATTGCAATAATACCCAAAATACCCCCCTTACCCGACGGCAACAAGGAAAGAAAAAGAGGAGAAAAATTGTTCAACTCTTGCATTTTGAACTCCTAGATTGACTTTGGAAGGGGATTGGAGCACCTAGGAGTGTCATCACCTTGCCTACAACTTCAATATTGTGAGAGAGTGCATTAATTTTTGCATTTAAAGTTTATGCACATATGTTAAAATTCTTGAATTGTCATTTATAGCTATAATACTTGTTATGAATGCTAGTTGTGAGTTCTTTAGAGCCTATAGAACTAACTTATGTAGCTTGTTATCAAATTCTATGGTTGAATGCATAGATTGAATGAAAGAGATGATGAATAGTGCTTGAAGCTAGTTGGGAGGCTACGTGAGAGGTATTTGTATAGGTTGTAATGAATTGAGACTTCAATTAGGTGTAATGAATCATGAGTTGAGTTGGTGAAACCTTTGACCTGTACACTTTACTTAATGGCATATGAATGTTATAATAACTATGGTGTCGTGGGTGTAGTATGAAGAAGAAGAATCTTTATATGCATGTATAATTAAGAGTTAAGTTATGTAATTTATTTGTATGTGCGAATTTGAATAATATCATGATTGAATCTGTGTTGGTTATTATATGAGTTTTGGGTTTATATGGGTTAAAGGCGGTGATAGCATCTATGGTGTTTTTGGAGAGTTGTATATGTATCTATTGTGTGAGATGTGTGTTTGTGTGTGTTTAGCCCGTGTGTGTGTGTGTGTGTGTTAGTTGAACATGTGGGTGCTTTGAGTGGTAAATTAATCATATGTGTACTGTATATACATAAATACAAGTTTGTTGGATGCATGCCTTGAATATATATGTGGGAATGACATGTAAGTGTCTATGTAAATGGTGAAGTCATGTGTTTGGGTGCTAGTTTAAGTATATATGTGCAGTAATATATAGTACTTGTGAGAATAAATAATATGTGAATTAGTGAAGCTAGTTGGGAGGCTACGTGAAGTTGAATCACCCAAAACTGAGCTAAATTGCAAAATTAGTAAACTTAAAAAATGGGACTTTTCTCGTTATGCAATCCGAGCACGTTTGAGCTTTGGAATAGGTATCCTTGGGGCATGGGAGCACTTTTGGTGCTTTCGTTGCATGAATTTGGGGTCCGCATAGGGTAGTTGTAGTTAAAACCCGCTCGGGGCCTTCCTGAGCTTTTGTTCCAAACTGGGTTTTCAAGGCTTAGATAGGTGTCTTTTGACCTACTTAGGAACGTGGAATGATTGGCTTGTTGATTTGGAACCTTGAACCTTGCGTGGGAGAAGAAAACGGAAGTTAACAAAGGGGAAAAATGTGATTTTGGTTGCCTTTATGTTCAATTGAGCTTGTAAATACCTAGTAAGTGTTTATATGCATGATGAATGGATTTCATAAGCTATTTATGGAGTTTGAGAGAAAAATATGATAGATGTCTCTTTGTGACTATGTAGTTATTTCTTGTATGTTTTAGCCCTGTTGTGAATAATTGTGAGGGCAGTCTACTTTGTCGTCCCTCATATGTGATACTTGATATACTTGGTTCTCGTGATCATGTTTTGGGGTTGCGCAACCTTTTCGGACATGGTAGCGTCGAGAAACACGGGCGGCGTCGGGCTTGCCGTATTCCCTCAACTACCATAGTGCCTATTCCCTTTCTCGCTGAGTATACTCCACTACCCCAGAGGCGTGGTTCACCTGCTGGGCATATGGACCTACCTCAGGAAAAAGGGTCGTAGGATTGGGATACATCCGGAGTATCCCACTTTGTAGAGTAAGGGTTTGCCAGCACTTGCGTGAAGTTCATGGCTCGTGGTTCGAGATTAAAGACTTGAAGTGGAACCATATCATTTTTAATGTGGTTAATTATTTGATATTTGACTATTTAACATGTTTAAGGAGAAGGTGAGGTGAATCCCTAGCTGATAGCAGTAGAGGAAGAAGAAGAAGTGCGCGTAGATCAGATTTCTTGATTCCTGTGTGATAAGGTTGATCATATGTGCAGTTTGCTTGGAGTTGATGTTAGTTGTTGTGTTTTGAGACCTTGAGGTCTTGTATATATGCTTGGAAGTTGTAATCTTGTATGTTGGCTAAAGTTAAATGGTCTATAATAATAGGTTCTAGATTACTTCTCTTATTGCATGCTTGGGTGTTTATTAACTTGATAGAAGATCTTGGTTATAGCTATATCCAACTACTTATAGTTAAAGTTAACATTGTCTTGCATGCTTGTGTGCTATAAGTAGATTTTGTGGCTCCAAGGCTCGGATGGCCTTGTGACTTTGGGTTTGGCTATGAAAGTATTGAAGGATAGATTTTTTGTGTTGTTTGTTATGAGTCAAGGATTATATGTGGCTATTTACAGGTAACAGTTTAGTCTACGGTACAGAGGAGACTCTGTCCGAGTGACGGGTTCGGACTTGACCAATAGCGTGGGGTTGGGTTCGGGGAGTTACAGTCTAGGCGGTGAGGGTTACAAGGGAGTTGTCCATTACATAAGTCCATTTGATTGTTGTAACCATGAAAACATCTAGTGGATTGCCTATTTAGACCAGGAATTGGTCATGTGGTTTTTTACCCAGTTGGGTTTTCCATATTAAAATATTGTGTGTTCTTTTCTTACTGTCTTGTGTTAGTTTCACTGTATATAAATGTGGCATTTGGGCTGGGCCGACACAGGCTCAGTTTAGGCCAACACACAAAAATTTGGGACCAGCCCAATTCGAATGAAAGTGGGTTCGATTCGGCTCAGCCCACCACATATAGGCGGGCCGAGTTGGGTCATATATTTTTAGACCCAGCCCATTTGTGACCAAACATATTTGTGTCCAAACCTAGCCCAACTCAGCCCAGCCCAACTCGAACCCAACACAAGCCCAGCTCGAACCCAGCTCACGCCCAATTCGAGCCCAGATAAAACTCATCTTGAGATTATAATTTGTACATGTAATTTTTCTTATAAATAATTAGTATATTTAACTTCATTTTACTACAAAACTATATATTTATTTTACTACCTATTGTCTCTTTATTTTACTACAAGAGAATACATAATATCTATGGTTATGGAGGAATAAAATCTTACACAACGATTACATTCAAATATTTAGAATTATTTTGCTTACTTTGAAGAACATGAGTATGTAATTTGTAACTATTGTGAACGTAAATATATAATTCATCGTCAATTTGTAACTGAAACACTTGTAAGACATTTTGTATCTCAACACTCAAATGTTCCAAATTATTTTAATTCTCAACCACCGCCACCACCACCACCAGCAAGCCCAGCACCCGTACAAGAAGCATAATAAAATGGAGAACTTCTCCACAAACTTTTTCAAGCATTTATGTAATGTTTTTTTTTTTTTTTTTTTTTATGTTTATTAGTAACGTATCTGTGTCTCGTGAACTTGTGGTTTGTTAAGTAATGTTTTATCATTTATATTAATATTATCAATCAACTTATGTCTTACTAATTGTTAAATTGACTTTTTCGTAAAAAAAAGTTAAGTTTAAGTTTTTTTCGTTATTAATCCAACTATCAAAATTCAAAACACACTAATAAAAAATAAAAATAAAAAGATGGGTTGGCCAAACCCAACTCAGCTCAGCTCAGCTCGCGACTCGTGGTAGCGGGCTTGTGGGTCGAGCTAGGTCTTATATTTCAATAATTGAGTCCAGCCCAGCTCAGCCCACTAAACATATGTGCCGAGCCGAACTCATTTTTTTAACCCATGATTCGGTCGGGTAGTGCTGGGCTAGCCTATTTGCCAGCTCTGACTGTATGAATAAGGTGTATTATTATTGTTAATCTGCAAACGTGTTTAATTGTTTAAACGCACAATTGAACACGAAGCTATAAACTGGTTTTTCAATTACCATCCTTAGCCAATAAATTCCCTTATGCCATGATATTTAGAACTATTAATCAATATTCTTGATTTTAAAAAAAATTATTATATTATTTATTATTTTTAACAAAGTAAAAAGAACACCTAGAGAAAAGGCTAGTGGATCGGTTGCCAGGGATAACATCAAAACAATTACTGATGAATTATCATTGACAGGCTTTCCAATAACTGATGTTGAGCTTGTTATAATAGTACTTTCTGGACTTGAGGACGAGTACAAAGAAAGTACAAAGAAATCAGTTCGGCATTTGGGCCCGTGATATGGTCTTGGGCTCATTTGAACAACTTTTTGATGAATTGGCTAACCGCGAATCGTTCCTCAAATGAACAATTCACAACTAAGGGGTTTGGGAAATAGAAAGTCAAAGTAAATCACAAAAAGAAGAACCAAGGGAGCAATTATTCATCAAAACAGCAGTATAGCGACCGTCCAAATCAAGGCACAATTTTTTAATAACCCGTCACAATAAGGCTCTTATTCCTATAATCAAAATTGGCGATCATAAGCATCAACTTGAACAAAATATCTCTAATGCTGACAAGGATCAGCTTTGCTCCTCCAGCCCCTACACCACATCAGTGCCTCCTACTAAAAGTATTCCCTCTGACTTGACCTCAAAGGTCCACCACAATAAATTTGAAGTTTTTCAGAGTAATAATCAGTTACCGACAAATCCATCAACCTCATATGAAGATCATGAGTTACATCGCCAGTCATCGCTACCTAAATTTGATCTATCCATAGTGACGAGGGGTTCCCGAGCTGAGGGTGAGGCGACCATTCCGAGCTGAGACGGGCCAATCCGTGCCAATACCAGCGCGTTCAGCTCGATGTCCAACCTGGATGACTTGCCCGACCCCGTTAACCCCGACCTCAGTTCCAGCTGTTTCGATGGGACATAAAGCACTGATGGGACATAAAGCTGCACCGCATTAAATGCCGTCAGACTTGAATTTAGTATAAATAGAGCTCCACCCTCTTCATTTAAGAGGTAACTCGCCATTAAATGCTCTCAGCTACCTAGCCAGCTCGGACATACTAATCATTCGTGCGCCCGAGGGGAAAATCCGGGTCATCACCCCGCCTTTTCCTTGTTTTCCTTGTGCAGGTCTGGTAGCCGATCAAGAAAGTTTGGCTCGGGGACCAACCTGAAAAGTCCAGCTCGGCAAAAGCAGCTCCCAAATTCAACTGTGAGATTTTCAACCTCGACAGTTTGGCGCCGTCTGTGGGAAACGACGAGTTCTTTTATAACTCTCTTCACCACTCATTGAGAAACCATTATGGTGCAAACTAGAAGCCACAACGTATCGGTAGAGGATTCGCCCAACCTGGAAGGGGACCTCGAAACCACGCAGGCGCCCAGCCAAAACCTAACCCAAGCCGATGTTGGAACGAGCCAACGTATACACTTAGCCACTCAAACCAACCCCACAGCAGAAGGAGACCCCAACTCCAACCTGTCACCGGAGATAAGGATGGTGCTGAGGATGTTCGAAGAACTTAAGGAGCAAGTAGCACGGCTAGCTGAGGGCCCCCTGGTTCCGCAAGAGGCTGTGCCGCGGCCATCGCGCCCGCAATTCCACATCCCAGATTCTAGGCGAAAGCGGACGCAGGACGAGGAGGGCTTCCTAGAGCCGATACCAAGATCCGACGCGGCGATAGGTAAAAGGGCGGCTCATGCCGACCCCGAGCAAGCCAAGACCGCAGCTGCCATAGCGAAGGTCATTAACCAGCTCGGCGTAAGCCCACTCTCCCCCGAGGTACTGGCCACACCGCTGCCCACCGGTAACCATATGCCCAACCTGGCCGTCTACAGCGGAGATGGAGACCCAGCCAGCCACCTGCTCAATTTTGATCACCACATGACTCTGCATGACATGCCAGATCTCATGAAGGCGAAGACATTCCCGACCACCCTGGTTGGCAATGCCTTGGATTGGTTCCAAAAACTTCGTCCAGGTTCAATTGCAAGTTTTCACCAACTGGCTGAGGTATTCCTGTCCCGCTTCGCAGGAAGCCGCCGCGCCACCCGTCATACTTCTACATTGCTGCTGGTGAAGCAGCATAGAGGGGAAAGCTTGAGGGCTTACACGGCCAGATTTAATGAAGAGTCACTCCGAATTCCCCACCTGGAGGACTCCATGGCCCTGATGGCTTACCAGAGTGGGCTCAGGTCAGGCCCACTCACATCTTCCTTAGCAATCGACCCCGTGGACACTGTGTCCGAGCTGATGGTACGAGCGGAAGGGTACATACACTCGGAGGAAATCCATCAGGCGAAAATGGATGATGACAAGGAGAAGGAGGCCGGGAAGAAATGAGAGGCCTCCCGATCCCAACCTGGGGCCAAAGCCCAGAACGACCGAGGCAAGCAGCCTCAGCAGCCGAAGCCGAACCCCCGGTTCACTATGTTCACTCCCCTCAACACCTCGAGGGAGCAGATCCTGATGGAGATCCAGCATCAGAACCACCTGCCTCCGGCTCCGAGAATGAAAGGCCGACCCGAAAAGCGCAGTAAGACCAAATATTGCCGCTATCACATGGACTACGACCATACCACTGAAGAGTGTAAAGACTTGAAACAGGAGATTGAGGCACTGATAGCCCGAGGCCACCTCTGGAGGTATATAGATCCGCAGCCGACCCGGAATCCAGACCAAAGGGATAAGGAGAGGAGTCCGCCCAGGCGCCAGGCTGGGGGCGGACGTTTGGCTGTCATTGAAACCATTGCGGGAGGTTTGGCGTCAGGGGGGGAGACCTCAGCAGGCAGGAAGGGTTATGTCCGTGCTGGGAGGGAATATGGACCAATGCGGGGACCGGCCCCGGAGATGCAGGAGCTCACCTTCTCCTCAGAAGACTTGGAGGGGGTGATATTGCCTCACGACGATCCACTGGTGATCAGCGCAGAAATAGCCAATTTCACCGTCAAAAGGCTGATGGTGGACACCGGGAGCTCAGCAGAAGTCTTATTCCTCAGCGCTTTTGAGCAAATGGGGTTGGACAGGAGCCGACTCAGGCCGTTGAGGGGTACATTAGCAGGTTTTACCGGGCAGTCCCACCGAGCCGAAGGAGTCATCAACCTCCCACTGAAACTGGAAGATGGGGATAGGTGGGTGACGATGCAGGCCAACTTTATTGTAATGGATTGTAACTCCACTTATAATGGAATTTTAGGTCGGGTGGCACTTAATTATTTCAAGGCCGTCCCCTCAACTTACCACCAGGCCCTGAAATTCCCGACCCCGACCG
Source organism: Ehretia macrophylla (assembly GCA_037974665.1). Lineage (NCBI taxonomy): Eukaryota > Viridiplantae > Streptophyta > Magnoliopsida > Boraginales > Ehretiaceae > Ehretia > Ehretia macrophylla. The sequence goes on along the minus strand of CM075780.1, from coordinate 54,038,596 downwards.
GGGTAGCCACCATTCGCGAAGCCCAGCTCTCAGCTCGGGAGTGTTATGAAAACTCACTCCGGCCCAAATATCAAATCGGCTAGGGACCAGATCTGCCCGAAGAAAAGAGAGATGCTAAGAGAGGAAGCCCGGCTGAAGACCTTCAGAATGTGAAGCTCTCCGATGAAACCAAGAGAGCAAAGGTCGGGAGTGAACTCTCTGCCAACCTCCAGAAAGGTATAAGCCAATTTCTTTTAAAGAATGAACATGTATTTGCCTGGTCTGCGTCTGATATGACAAGAATTGACCCGAATGTGATTGAACACCAATTGAATGCCGACCCGAATTACTACCCGGTAAAGCAAAAGCGCCGGCATTTCCATTATGATAAGCAACAAATCATAGAAGAAGAGGTGGACAAATTAGTGGACGCCGGCCACATAAAAGAAATACAGTACCCAACCTGGTTATCTAATGTGGTGCTGGTGACTAAGTCCTCGGGTGGATGGAGACTGTGTATTGACTTCACCGACCTCAACAAAGCCTGCCCCAAGGACTGCTTCCCCCTACCACGGATTGACCAGATGGTGGACGCCACCTCCGGGTTCGAGCTACTCTCCTTCATGGATGCCTTCAAAGGTTATAATCAAATCAAAATGGCTCCCGGAGACAAAGAAAAGACCGTCTTCACCACCGATAAAGGACTCTACTACTATGAGGTCATGCATTTTGGCCTCAAGAATGCTGGAGCCACATACACTCGAATGGTAAACAAGGTCTTCAAACACCAGATTGGCCGGAATATGGAAATCTATGTAGATGACATGTTGGTCAAGAGCAGAAGGGCGGAAGACCATGTAGCCGACCTGGCTGAAGCCTTCGCCGTAATGGAGCACTTCGGGATAAAACTGAACCCGGAAAAGTGCGCATTCGGCGTCAAGGCAGACAAGTTCCTAGGCTTCATGGTCACGGCCCGTGGAATAGAAGCCAACCCGGAGAAGGTCCAGGCAATACTGGACCTGGCACCACTGACCTGCATAAAAGACGTCCAGGTGTTAGCAAGTCGTGGCGCTGAGCAGATTCATGTCCAGGTCGGCTGACAAGTGTGCGCCTCTGTTCAAAATATTGAGGAATCCTAAGAACTTTGAATGGACAGAGGAATGCCAGAACGCCTTCCAAGAACTGAAAAGGTATCTAGCTTCGCCACCCCTGTTATCCCGACCTGAGGTGGGGGAGGAGCTAATAGTATACTTAGCGTGCTCGGGAATGGCAGTGGCGGCGGCACTAGTCCGAGAATAAGGAAAGGAACAGAAGCCGGTCTACTATGTTAGTAAAACCTTGCAGGGAGCCAAGGCGAGATACTCCTCCTTGGAAAAACTCGCCCTCGCGCTCATCACAGCTGCAAGAAAGTTGAAGCCATACTTTGATGCTCATCCAGTTAAGGTCATGACTGATGCCCCGCTCAAGTCCATCATGCACAAGCCAGAGGCGTCGGGCAGGCTACTGAAATGGGCAGTCGAGGTGAGTCAATTCCACATCACCTACCAGCCCAGGATAGCCATTAAAGCACAAGCCATTGCGGACTTTGTTGTAGAATGCACAGGCCGATCAGAGCATGACCCGGAGGACGTATGGAAGGTCCATGTGGACGGGGCCTCAGGGAAGTCTGGAAGCGGAGCTGGGGTGGTCATCCTCGACCCAAACCGGCATGAGCACCAGTACTCCCTCAAGTTCACCTTCCCGGCGTCCAACAATGAAGCAGAATACGAAGCGGTGATTGCAAGACTGAAAATTGCAGCTCAGCTCGGGGCACAGAAAGTCGACCTGAGCACCGACTCTCAGTTGGTCTCTAGTCAGATATCGGGAGAGTTCGAAGCCAAGGACAGTTCCATGCTAGCCTACCTCAACAGAGTCAAGGATTTGACCTCGGCACTTAGAAGGTTCACGATACAGCAGATTCCTAGGGAAGAGAATATGAAGGCCGATGCCTTGTCCAGGTTGGCCCTGGGTGAAAGCCGACCTGCTCTGGTCCATGTGGAGGAAGTATCCGAACCTAGTATTCAGTTGGGAGTACAGACAGTAGCCGAGTTCAATCTCAGCCCAGATTGGACTAAACCAATCGTGGACTACTTGGAGGGGGTATGACCCCGGAAGATGAAAAAACAGATCGAAAACTCGTAAAACAGGCCTCAAGGTTTGTCATAATCGCCGGGCAACTCTATAAAAGAGCTTACACTTGGCCTCTTTTGAAATGTGTCGGACCCGAAGAAGGAAACTATGTACTCCGGGAGATTCATGAAGGGGTATGTGGAAACCACTTGGGGGGCAAAGCTCTGGCTCAAAAGGCATTAAGGCAAGGCTATTTCTGGCCGACCTTAGAACAAGATGCCAAAAAATATGTAAAAAAGTGCGACACCTGCCAGAGGTTCGCCAACGTGCAACGAAAACCTATTGTGGACCTCACAGTGATAGTAAGCCCTTGGCCATTCTATCAGTGGGGTCTAGACATCATCGGCCCCTTGCCGACCGGTGTCGGCCAAAAGAAGCACGCCTTCGTAGCTGTAGACTACTTCACTAAATGGCCCGAGGCTGAAGGTGTTGCTAGAATAACAGAAAAGGAAGCTTGGGATTTCGTATGGAAGAACATCATTTGCCTATTTGGGGTGCCAAAGGTCATCGTCACTGACCACGGCAAACAATTCGACAGTGCATACTTTCGAGGCAAATGTGCTGAGATTGGGATCAACCTCAGATTCTCATCCATTGCTCACCCTCAAAGTAATGGCCAAGTTGAAAGGACTAACCAAATCATTTTGCAGGGCCTGAAAACCAAGCTAGAGGAAGCAGAGGGCCAATGGGCATTAATTCTTCCCGAGGTGATGTGGGCTCAGCGGACCAACACCAGCTCGGCCACGGGAGAATCACCCTTCGAACTGACCTTCGGCACTCAAGCGGTGCTGCCAGTGGAGATCGGGTCTCCGACCAGTAGAACCCTCCACCAGGATCAAGAAACAAACAGAGCACGAATCTGTGAAGAGCTCGACCTCGCTGAAGAGCTCCGAGCTAAAGCTCAAATCAGAATGTTGGCCAGCAAAGCTGCCATGAAAAGAGCCTTTGCTAAACAAGTCAAGCCTAAGCCTATTAAGGTCGGCGACCTCGTACTCAGGAAGGCCATCTTTTTGCCGCGCTCCGTAAACAAGCTCTCTCCGACCTAGGAGGGACCATATGAAGTCGTGAAAGAAGTCCGACCCGGGACCTTCTACCTTCGCGACAAGAACGGAAAACTATTGAAAAATGCATAGCATTCAGAACATCTGAAGCGATATTTTGTCTAGAACGGCCACGAGCCGAAACATTTTTGTAAAAGGCCCCGTGACGAAGTATTTGTAAAAGGCCCCGGGCCAAGACATTACTTGTACAAATTCAATACAACGCAATTCCGCAAACTAGTGCAATTCCCGACTTGGGAATAAGTACACAAACCAGCGCAATGCCCGACCCGGGCCCAAGTGCTACAACTACAAAATTAATCCAACTCGGATTAATGCGGTGGCCACGCTTAATCACGAGCAAACGATAAAGTAAACCAGCTCGGACTAAGTTCCAGCTCGGGAATAATCGATAGCAATTTGATTAGTTTTGCCAGTTCGGATTAAGTTCCAACTCGGTGCATTCCGGCTTCAGGTCGGCATATTAGCTTGAGTCTAAACTCGAGCTCAATACTTGTCAACATTAGTTTGACCAATTTTATAACGGACTGACGAGTTCGAATTGGTAACCATCACGGGTTGCCCTTATTATACCAGCTCGGATTAGGATGACAAATCATTAATCGCATCCAGCTCGGTTTATTATGCTTAAGTTTGTATGGTCCATTAAATTGGTCCGACCCCACTTACTTGAGAAAAATTTGCGAAGAGAAAAGTACACGTGTACAAACTCGACCAAAACGCAAATAAAGATAAAATAGACATTTCATTAAAATTAAAAAGTGATTACAAAAGGCCAACTCGGGCATGATTACAATAACCCGACTCGGGAAAGATTACAAAATCTATTTTTGCACAGCAGCAGAGGTGGTGGCCTCGGCTTCATCCCCAACCAGGTCCAGGCCGTTCTGGACAAACTGAGTAACCTCCGTGGCCTGGGACGTCAGGTCGGACGGAAGCTCGGGGATCTCCCAGAACTCCGGCGGTGGAACCTCCAGGATCTCGATATAGTCGTTCTTGGTGGCTGGGAAGAAGGTCTTCGCTCTCTCCCGAGCTGCGACTTGACCTCGGAAGTAGAATTCCATTTCCGCATACTTCGCCATGGCCCCGCCTTCTGTGGCCAACCAATCTACCGCCGCGTCGCTGGACTTGAAGGCCTTCACTGCCTTCTCCCCCTGGGTACCGACCCGGTCCACCAGATCTTTCAACTTAGCCTCTACCTCCCGTTTCTCTCGCTTATAGCGATCAACATCCTTGGCCGCGGCTTCGCGTCGGTCCTTTTCTAGGTCCAGCTCTTTCTTCAGACGATCGATCTCCGTCGTATCCGCCTTCTGCCTCTGTACGGCCTCCTCCCTTACGGTGTCAAGCTCGGCTCGGGCATCCACGTATCGTTGCTCGAGCTCGACGTAGTGAGTTTGGGCCTTGATTAAGAAGTTGGAAGCAGAGAATATATGGGACTCGGCCTGTAGCAGAAAATAGAACAATCAGCCGAGCTGAAAATACAACCTAACCGGAAAATGGTTAAGGATTCACCGTGACTATGGCCGTCCTCAAATCGAGCGAGAGTTGCTCCGCGGGGACCGTCGCCAGCTTGGGGTCGCGGTCCACCTTGGACGCCTCCATGAAGTTTTTGTCGGGAAGGCTCACCTCTGTGGCCTTACCCTTCCCAGTGTGTTCGGGCCGAGGCCGCTTTCTGCTCTCGGGTCGGGAGGAAGAGCGCTTTGGGATCGCTACGCCTGAGCCCAATTTCTTTGGCAAAGGGGACCCCGTTGCCCCTTTTGAGGAGACCTCAGGACCGACCTTTTGTCCTTGGCCGCTGGGGCGCTGCCTCTGTCCTTGAGCAGTACCTCCCAGTCCTGACCGAGCCGTCGCGTCGCCACTGACCTCACTCTTCCTCCGCACCTGGGCATATGCAAGCTTCCTCATGTCTGCCATATCTGCAAAAAATAGAGCAAAGAGGTGAGAATGAGTCGAAGACCCGCCTAAAAGGGCTAACAAACAGAACAACGGGGAGGTCGGGCGCCGATCCTGCAAACTGACCCTCTTCGGAGCTAGACCCCGCGTCCCCTTCTGGGTCGGGAAGCAGGTGGGGGTGATCCCTCGAGAGGTCGGGCTCCCTACCAAACAACTTGGAGTTCCAGATTCGCTCCCATTTCAGTACGCTGTCAATGTCTATCAGCATCCCAGGCGCGGGCTTGAGCATTGCGACCTCCCCGAGCTCCTCCTTCGAGAGCTTAGGGCCATCGTTGGCAGTCTTCCTCAGGCTCGGGATCCAGTCCAGCCTGCATCCAGAATTCACGGGCGACTCCACCCAATAATAATCATTATGCCAGCCCTTGTTAGAAGAGTGCCATTTGGTGAATATCGAGTTGCCGACCCGAGTTGCGAAGTGGAACCACCCTGGCTGCTTCGGGTTGGGTTTACACACGAAGAAATGCCTGAACCTGCGCAAGGTCGGCTCCACTTTCTTCTCCAAGCAGAACACGTAGAAGGCCACCATCACGGCCCAACCATTCGGCGACATCTGACCCGGGCTGAGCTCAAAATAGTTCAGTATTCCAGTAATGAAGCCAGGGAGGGGGAGTTGGATGACGTCGAAGGCTAGGTCATATATGGTGAAGTGGTCGGTGGGGGGATAACACGCCGATCCTGCCGACTTGGAACCTTCAGCTTGTGATGTCGATCCACCGACCAGTTCCTCAGCCTTGCGTTCGCCATCTGCACTGTGGAATGGCACTCACGCTTGCAGCATGCCAACAGCTGCTCGATCCTCTTCCCTCGAATTGAAGAAGCACTGGCTGAAGCCGAGCTCCGAGGTCGAACAGCACTGACTGGGACCTCTTCGATCGGCTCGGTGGCGGAGACCCCGGCTAAAAACTCTTGTGGTATCTCGATACCCTCCAGTTGATTTAATGGCTCCTCATCATCCCTGTCATAGAAGCCTCCTAGGTCGGCCAAAGGATCCGCCTCCGCTTCCTCTTGCACCAATCTGACCCCAATAACCTGGCAGTCATCGTCGCTCTCCCCGCGATCAGATTTCCGAGCCGGCTCTGAAGATGAACTGGCGCTCCCTCTACCACGGACCCTGTTTGACGTGGATACCGAGCTCGGCGGACTCTCATCTCCACCATAGGACCTTACGTCCATAGCCTGAGAATCTTCTGATTCCGACCTCCCCATCCTGCCTACAGCAAATATAAATGTATAGGAATGACTAAAGGGAGTCGAGACGTACCTACTGCTCTTGATTGCGGAGTACGACCGACTAAGCTGGATCCGAGCTGAAAAATCCCGAGAAGATTCTTTCTGAGCTAATTGCGTCCGACCACTCTGGTGTCCGACCTAAATTCCTTGAGAAGTTGAAAGCAAAGTGTGAAATGAATCTCGGAGGATATGACCCTATTTATAGGCACCCCTGAAAACCGCCTTGGGTAGCTCAAGCGTCGCGTCTCGTCAGAACCGCAGGGTCACGTGGCAGCCATCCGTTGGACATGCACCGCTGACGTGGCCATCCCTACTCTGTCGGGGTCGGACATCTACAGCTCGGGAGGAACTCCTAATTCTAGATCTCACCCTCTCGATCTCGACTTGGGGGAGGGGAATTGACGAGGGGTTCCCGAGCTGAGGGTGAGGCGACCATTCCGAGCTGAGACGGGCCAATCCGTGCCAATACCAGCGCGTTCAGCTCGATGTCCAACCTGGATGACTTGCCCGACCCCGTTAACCTCGACCTCAGTTCCAGCTATTTCGATGGGACATAAAGCACTGATGGGACATAAAGCTGCACCGCATTAAATGCCGTCAGACTTGAATTTAGTATAAATAGAGCTCCACCTTCTTCATTTAAGAGGTAACTCGCCATTAAATGCTCTCAGCTACCTAGCCAGCTCGGACATACTAATCATTCGTGCGCCCGAGGGGAAAATCCGGGTCATCACCCCGCCTTTTCCTTGTTTTCCTTGTGCAGGTCTGGCAGCCGATTAAGAAAGTTTGGCTCGGGGACCAACCTGAAAAGTCCAGCTCGGCAAAAGCAGCTCTCAAATTCAACTGTGAGATTTCCAACCTCGACACATAGCTATTCATAATTTAGTCATAGGGAAAAAGATCAATTTAGAAAAGCCCTTGGGGATTCACCATTCCCCTATTTGTTGAATTGTTTTCTCTGTTCGTTCTTTTGTTTTCTTTTATGACTTAGATCCTTAGTTGTTTTCCAACTTTATTTCTTTGTTGTAATTTGGTCTTTTGACCGACTTCTTGTTTTTCCATTTTCATTAATAAAACCTTTTTTTTTGTTGGCTTAGCAAAATAAAAAAAATAAAAATAAAAAAAGCTCAATTAGTCCTAAACATTTGTTTGTTTTGACATTTTGGTCTCAAACCTTTCAAATCGGACACTTTAATCCTAAAAGTTTTATATAAAGGACATTGTTAGTCCATTAGCTCATTTATGTTAAATTTGCTCTGTTAAAATCACTTGATTCGCACGCTGCGCGTAAAAAAAAAAGCATACAAGGTTAAATTGGTCATTTAGATTATAGTGACCAATTTAAGTTAAATGAGTAATTTAACCTTGTATGTTTTAATTTTTTTACATGAGACGTGCGGATCACGTGATCTTAACGGATCAAATTTAACAAAAATGATCTAATGGACTAACGATATTCCCTATCAAATTTAACTGGAATATTTATTGCTTTATTCTGTTTATTTTCATTTGTCATTGAATAAGCGGATGAACATCGCTCATGGTGCAGTATGTTCTGTTGCAAGAATAAAGTTGATCTTTTACTCTTTCTATCTTAAAGTTATACACTTGAATTACTTGGAATACTAGTTCATTTCTAAGTATGTATAGAATTTCTTCACCTCAAAGGCGAGGAGGTTGCTTCATCACTGAACAATTGCCGTTTATTTGGTTGGCTGCAGTTAATCTTTGGATCGGAAAAACCCAAATATCAAATAGACAATACAGAATAGGTCAAAGTTGTCGTGACACCTGTAGTAGGCTAAGAGAGGAATCACTGCTTATCCATCGAGAGTGACTGAAGTCAAGAAAAAAACCCGGTTACATCTACCCAGTTATACATGATGCAGGGCACTGATTAGGTCATGTAGACTCACAAGCAAATTCAATAATGTGTTGAAATAATGCCTGGGGAAATACTAAGAGAGACAAGTTTATGAGAAGAAAAGTAAAATAACTGATTGTGAAATTAAGAAGAAATGTTTATAGAAACAAGTTTCTTTCACTTGAGCAAGTTGATCAATTGGAATTCTGTTACCCTAATGACTCATTTTGTTGCTTTAGAGTTTTGCTTCCTGAAAGTTGTCTCATTAGCCTTCTAGTGCCCAATGCTCTCTGGCTTGCCTGTACCATGTGTTTTGCAGTGAAACTATCAAACAAGTTATTGAATTTAAAATAGATTTACACCCGGACCAATGGCAAGGAAATATATGTCAAATATTTGGTTGAAAAGTGGCCTCAAATTCTGATTTATATTGAACACTGAATCTAAAATGAAATTGCTGAATGAAGATAAGTAGAATATATTTTTACTCAAATTTCAGACGGTGTTCTTAGTGTCGGATGATGACAATTGATGTGTCTCCAGTAAAGGACTATCTGTAGTCATCTGTTACTAATGCTAGATTCCTACTGATGACTAAAGTTGTGTTGGTTTAGCATGGTGCATCTGAAGAGAATGTGAATAAAGCAGATTTCTCTGATATTTTCAGTTGTTGAAGTGCATCCACGAAACATAAAACTAAATGAATGCACTTCAGTCTTGACAAAAAAAAAAAAGCTGAAATGTTTATAAATTGAAAATTGTCGAATTTTTTTTCTTTTAGAGTGCTATGGAAAACAGCAAAACTCGCATGAACCTCTTAAAATGCACATATGTTATCAATTTTCTTCAAACTCAGACGATTTTAGAAAAGCTTTCAGAGCCATAAAGGAGTGTGTATTCAGCCAGAAATCTCTGACAGCCTTGACCTCTGGCTTCTTCCCCTCAAGTTTAGGCACGGTCAGAGTAAGCAACTCTATTGCTCACCACAAAGATCATAAACTATTCTACTTAGTATTAATTGATTTTAGATTGAAATCTCGTGTTTCGTAGCATTAAACATCGCCCATTTAGTAGGACTAATAAGGTCCTTGTAGGGGAAAACTCTTAAAAAAGTCAGACTGACCGGTCAATCAGGCTTTTTTACTCACAATGAATGGTTCTTACATGTGTTTGGTCCCAATATTTTGTGTATAAAAAGCCTGACTGACCGGTCAGTCTGACTTTTTGAATAGTTTCCCCTTTGTAGGAGCATAAGTTGTGGAAGCTAAAAAGCAGAAAGATGGTCTCCTAAGATTGTTCATAGTAGTTTAAGCAATATTGGGCAATTGTTGAAACAAACACTCACATTTTCATTCAGAGCACAAAACAACTTACAAGATCATATGCATTACAGAAATTAAACATATCACGACAATTAAACCACATATTGGTTTCATTTACGAACAACTTGATGAAGAATGCCTTAGATTTAACCAGAGATCTCGATGGCCTTGACCTCAGGCTTCTTCTCCTCAACTTTAGGCACAGTCACAGTGAGCACACCATTTTCCATGATAGCCTTCACCTCATCCATCTTAGCATTCTCTGGGAGCCTGAACCTCCTGAGGAACTTACCGCTGCTCCTCTCGAGGCGGTGCCACTTGTCGTTCTTCTCCTCTTGCTCCTTACTCCTCTCTCCACTAATCTGAAGAATCCTACCCTCTTCAACCTCAACCTTCACTTCTTCCTTTTTCAGCCCTGGAAGATCAGCTTTGAAAATGTGTGCTTCTGGGGTCTCTTTCCAGTCAATCCTTGCATTAGCAAAAGCTGAAGTTTCGCGTGCCGAAGAAGGCAAGTTGGAGGGGGCAGAGGTGAAGAATCCATCAAAAGGATCCCATATGTCGAGAGAGAAGGGATCAAACACGTTGGTTCGTCGGCCACCAAAGAAACTTGGAATGAGCGACATCTTTGAAGATGATTAAGGTGGTTTTAGATGGAAGACAATTTGCAGAACTTGATCGTGCTTGTTAATGGATGGTGAATCGTAGGCTTCGAGCATCATATTTATAGGCATTGTAAGAAAGGTCTCGAGTGGAATAAAGAAATCAAAATACACGAAAAGATGAGATAGGATTGTTCTAGTGTTCTCATGGTCCTTCTTACAGATCATGTTTGGCTTCCTGACTTTTTTATTCAATTTAATGAATTTTGCTGTCTCCTCTTCTGTCAGTTTCCACATTCTTCGTTAGTAAATACTAATTTATTAATGCTTTCAACTGCCTATAGGCTACAGTTAGTTCTCATCACTAGGTTTACTTTGAAATGTTATTAATTTGGATTACCTTTCTACTTTTAATTTTTTTAAGGAACCAAAGCTGTTTAAAGGTGAAATATAATTGACGAATGGTAATAAATTACCACCTAAGTTTTTTAATATGTTTTAAATTAATGGCAGCAAAATTTAAACTCATAATTTAATTTTTAATATTATAATAAATAGAATTCAGATTCTTTTATATTTTCATCATCTCTTATATATAGAAGAGATGAGATTAACCGTCCAACCTAATAAAGTCTACAATATCAATCAATGGATCAAATGAATATATAAGTCATTAGAATAAATTTTATAAATTGATCCTAACCATCATTTTAAATCCTAAAAATGATTCTTTTATTTTTCCTTTTTCTCTTTTTCTCTCTCAAACGACTGAAAAATTCCCATCTCCAAGGCTTCTCTTGGAATTGGGAGTGAAGCCGAAAAAGCTGAAAAGAGAAAAAAGTGAAGAGCTAAAAAGCATTTTGTTATGGTTTGTCTTACTTTGAACGAGAAGCATATGTGTAATACCCTCAAATTTAATTAGGGTCAAGGTGTAAAATCTATAACTTTAATTTGGGGCTAAAATAAAATTTGCAAAGACTATCAAGGTCATTCGATAATTTTGGAAAAGTGAGATAAATATCTACCTTTTAGTTGTGGAACTCATTTTTTTCTTCTAAGTTGAGCAGAATGTTATCGTCAAAAAAAATGCAAAATTTTTAAGGATGACAATGGGGCGGGTTTAAAGCAAGAGAACCTATCTACAGGCCCTAACCCACCACCTAAAAAGTTTCCCTAACACTCGTCCCGCCCCCACATTCTATATCCTTATCCCCCGTCCCAGCATCCCCGTGAGGAATAGGGATCCGCAGGTTTTTTATTATTCTTTTAGACTTACAGATATTAAACTTAGGGTAAAATATTTTTATAATCACTACACTATCTCCTCAGTCCTATTTTGGTCATCCAACTATTTTTTGTCTTATTTTGATCATTTACAGACTGTGTGGAAGCATTTGTGGTGTGAAATTCATTTGATTTGTTAATAAATTCCTTGAGGATTTGTATTTAAAAATGAATCCCTTATTTGGAATTGTAAAATAGTATTAAGTCAATTCTATGATTTATAAATATATTTATTGTAGGTATTCATTTTCTATCCCTATATCTTGAAGCTTTGCTTTTGAAACTTTAACAGAAATATAAATTCTATCAACAACACTAATCAATTTTAAAATTAAACTTAATTAATTAATATTGATATAAATAGATAACACAAATAAATAATTTGTAATTTTAGATGATTAAGTATGTTAAGACTAGTTGAAAATAAGGGTAAATAAATAAATAACTTATGATTTGGTCTTCTAATTTGAAAACGAAAAATAAGCTTTGATTAAAAAAAATATGGAAAAAATATTTGTCGTAAAGAAGCTTACAAGAAGAATAAGAAGAACTATCTGCATAAGAATAAGAGCAAAAAAAATTAAAGCAGTAGAAAAGGAAAGAAACTTAGAGGGTAGTTTAGTCTTAAAAAGATGAACAACTAATTTGGTAGTTTGGAATTGCAAATTTTACACTTGAGCAAGATTTGAGTAAATCCTGGATTTACAAATCTTGGATCTCTAATTTTTTGAAATTGTGCTTCCAAACTTTAATTTGGTAGCAAAAATATAATTTGTTTAATTGACTTTACGATTTTACCCTTTAACAGTTAGTCTATTTTAACAAAACAATTTATGAAATGACCAAAATAAAACGCAATTAATAGTTGAATGGTCAAAATAGGACCAAAAATAGTTTGATGGCCAAAACGAGACTCAAGAGATAATTTAGTAGCTATAGAAATATTTTACCCTTAAATTTAATTTGAATCACATAAATTCAAAATACAAATACAAATTATAATGATAAATATAAATTTAGGTGTTAAATAAAGGTCAAATATTAATTATGTATTAAGTCTTATGCTTGTTGTTAAATAGTAAAAATTAATATTATAGTAATTGAGTCTTAAGCATTTAAAATTAATTCACACTAAAACCATTGTGTATGAGAGTTATATGTGAAAAAATAATACTTCTTTGTGTTATTGGAATTGAATTCATTATTATATCTTTTTTTGTTATCGTACATCCACATATAATAGTAATTGTAAATTTTTAAAATATCACCATTAATCATGTTGTTTGAAACTATTTTGAAATAACATTAGGAATAACTAGCAAATTTTTTAAATCCACTATGATCAATAGTGAAATTGAGGTATTTATGTAAGATGATTGCAAATGTCAAGTAATGACATATAATATCTTGATTAAAAGAATGATTATAAAATCTTTTTGAATAATCAATTTTTTCTTCTCCATTTTAGTAATACTTTGTTTAATATCATTTTTGTACACTTTTCTATTTATAATTTTAAGTTTTTAGTATATATATAAAACTAAAGATATAAAAAAACTATACATGTATGCTGGGACGGGTTATGTAGGGAGGGAATGCTTATCCCTGCACCTCACCCTACCCTCGCGCGAGGATTAAAAGTTAATCCCCACCCTTTATCTATTCCCCATTTACCACCACAATCCTCTCCTCGTTTGGGGCAGGGGCGGGGGAAGGGGCGGGGGCTGGGCAGGTACCCGCAAAACCCGCCCCCATTGCCATTCCTAAGAAAATTCGCTAAAAAGAGGGGGAGAGAAAAAGAGAGAAATTGATAGGAATTCATTTCTTTTCGTATTTCAAATCAATTGGGGATATGATTCAAGCTTGATTGGTGAAGTTAAAACTCTTCTAACTTCTTTCATCAAGGTGAGTTTAAATTTTTTGTTAAACTTTGAGTTTAGTGTTACTATTTTATGATTGGGATTTATCATAGATTAGTGATTTTCTTTAGTTCGATTATTATCTTTATTATAAGGATTACCTAATGATAGACTGAAATCGTTGTGGTTGTACTTAGGGTTTTAATATTTTGGATTTTGGGGTTTCGATTAAGGTAAGTGAAGAATCCCTTCTTCCCTCATATGATCCTTTGTGTAATTTGTACTTAATTTTTTCAATTTTGTAATACCCTAACTTTTAATCCAGTTTTAATTGTTGTCTAATAGTTGCTTATGCATCATTGAGTTGTAGTTCGCAAAGTTCAATCACCACATCACTCCATGGACATACCATGTCTATGGCTGAATCTTACCTTCTTATTGTTTTGACACAAGTATATATTTTTCTCCTAATTTCATTCTGACATTAAAGATTTTGGTATACCATGAGTTGTTTTTGAAATATTATTGCTTATCATGAATTCTTTGAGATTTCATAACATTAGTTATGTTAAGGTAGAAATTTGGCTCCGTGCTTCATGGGCTCGTCACTCCGCTTCGTAGGTGATTATCCTGCAAGACAAAGGTCCCCAGGGTTGTCCTCCGGGGGCCCACTCCAACACCCAAGTCAGTTATAGGACCCAAAATTGCATACAAACAAAAAAAGAGTAAGGGGGAGAGAGAGAGAAGGAGATAGTAAAGGGTATATATACCCAATCTCTTAGTTACCTCCCTTGAAGACTGTGGGGTCTTTTTATAGCTGTGGATAAGAAATGATCTGACATCTCTGTACTGTACGAGATGTGCTAGCTATTTCAGCAGTCGACACCTGTCCTTATTTTGAGATGTGATAGGGAGGTGCAGAGGTCAATCTTTCGTGGAAGACTTGACCTGCCCCCGATTTCTTGAACTCCGTAGAGGGTCAGGAAATCTTCAAATGCATTGATCTTAAGTTCGTAGAGTGGCCATGTAGCTCGTTCTGCTCTATACTTCTTTTACTTGTAGTGGTATGGCTAGATCTAGCCTTAATACTACTTAATTGTGTTGGTCAAGATGGTAGATGTCGCAGCTATATTAGATAGTATTGGATTCGCCCTGACAGTATCAGTATCACCCTAATTAGCGTGTGCGCTTGTAGTTAACAAAGGCGCACCAAGTCGGGGGATAAGAGTTTTAAGCCCTTAAGGTCTCGAATTTGTCAAGTCTACTTTTTTAGAGTGACCCGGATGAATGTCGTTGGTATTTCTGAGGTTAGGGGTGAGTCAAGTGCTCACCGAGGTTATAAGACAATAACCAAAGATTGGTCATATGAGAGCTTTTTAGATGGGAGCTCTATTTGAGGTGTTCTTCCATTTTCATATCTTATTTGGAATATATATCAGATTCTCTTTACTTGATCTTAAGAGAGTTTCTCCTGATGGTTGGTGAACTCTCATTGCCTTTTGGGTCTGACTCGGGCCCTCAAGCCTTGCACTGACCTCATCAATCCGCTTTTGTACTCTCGTTGTCTAGTTTTCTTTGTAGCTAAGGAAGCATTCCTTGGGTGGTAGGCAGCTCGCAGGATATCGGGGTAGCGATAGCTCCTAATGACCATACTCCAATTTTGGTGAGGTCGGGCGAGCCCCCCGGTCCCTGTTTGATCGTCCTCTGGAGAGGTCAGGTGACCTATTTGTGGAATTCAAGTCCCGGCTTGATTATTTGTAGGTGGCTATTAAAGCCATGAAGCTAGAGCTAGATGTCTGAAGCATCTTTAATTGATCGATGTTGTCAGATAAAGATGGAAGATCGAAGTTATTAAAGATTTAATTTCTTTTAGAAAAATAATATTTTCTTCTTTATGTGTATTTTATATTTTTAACTTAATTGTAAGTTGAGATTATCAAGTTAGTGAAAAAAAATACGAGGTATTATTTGAAATTTTTTAACTTTACGTAATTTATGTTGCAACTACCAAATTAAGCGAATAAAATTTGAAGCATTATTCAGAAATTTGTTTTATCTTATTCTTTTTATTCAAAAATTTCATTTTTACATCTTCAAGTGCACCTTATTTGAATAAAATAATTTATGCATTAATTAATTTATACTCAAATAAAATTACATTGATTCATTTTTTATGACTAATTTTTTTTTTAAAATTAAATTTAGAAAATTATTAAAATTAAAATTAACTTGAAAAATAATTCAACACCTTACTTACCGAGCAAAAAAAAAATTAAGTAACTTCGAAAAAAAAAAAGTAAGAGCAAAAAAAAAAAAAATTAACTTAGCACCAAAAAAAAGTAAGAACAAAAAAAAAAAACCAATTAAATAACTTAGTACAAAGAAAAGGATAAAGGGACATCACGGCGCCGTGATGTCCCCAGTACAGAGGGATGTCAAGTACCTCTTGTCAACCCTCTGTTACGTATAAAAAAACAGACATGTTTTTTTCTTTTTAATGATTTTAGGTCAATTGTTTTTTATAATTTTTATAATCATAATTCGTACATATAATTTTTTTTTTATAAATATTTAGTGTATTTTAACTTTATTTTATTACAATATTGTACATTCATTTTACTACAATACTATACAATATACACTAAAACTATGACCATGGAAAAATAAAAATTTTCACAACGATTATGTTTATCAAAGGTTTGGAATTATTTTGCGTACTTTGAATAATATGTGCATATAATTTGTAACTATTGTCAACGTAAATTTATATTTCGTCATAAATTTTGAATTGGGTCGCTTGTAAGGCACTTTATATTTCAACACTCAAATGTCCAAAATTATTTCAATCCTAAAGTGGTTACCTCCACTGCCACCACTGGAACAAGTATTTGAAGAGTCACTGTTGTCAAGCCCACCACCACCACCATCACCACCACCAACAGGCCCAGGACCCGTACAAGGAGCATAATAAAATGGAGAACTTCTCCACTAGCTTTCCTCAAGCGTTTATGTAATGTTTTACTTTTATGTATTATGTTTATATTATTAATGTACTTGTGTTTCATGAACTTGTAGTTTGTTATATAATATTTTATTATTTATATTAATATTATCAATCAACTTGTGTCTCGTTAATTATTAAATTAATTTTTTTTTAAAGTTAAGTTTTAATTTTTTTTTAATTATTAATCAATTTCTCTCTCATACTAGTTCAGAAATGCAAATGACACATGTTGGTGTTTGTATATATATATGTTTGTATATTAATATATATAACTGGGTCCTGTATTCTGAGAAATGAGTCCAACCCAACTCATCATACTAAACATCTGTAATAAGTCGGACTTAGTTTTCTTGACCCATGACTCAGTTGGGTCACGTCGAACTGGTCCATATGTCAACTCTATGTAAGCCGTGTTTATGTGTATGTGTATGCGTATGTGTTATGTGTAAGGTGTACATTTTGCTTGGTGGGGGCCTAGTACTAACTTTGTGACTGGTATTACATGAGTAAATGCAATCACGACTTGTATAAGTTCGGTTGTGATATACCATTGAGTAAACTCCTCTTTGTAGACTTCCATCATGTTGTGGCTATTCTTTTCAATATATACAAAATACTGCTCCATTTTATCCTAGTGAATTTCATACTTGATCTTTCCTGAGCATTGACATATTTTTGTGATGTAAAGAGTTGGAGCTTCTTCTCTTCTTGAGATGTCAATATGAACTTTGTCATACTCGGATGAAAGTTGTCTTCACAGTATTATCTCAATCATTACTCTAAATACAGTTTTATTTGCTATTGCATAGGAGCCTTTTCTTTTGGATTTCTACACTTATTGAGTTTTGGGTCGCTCACCACAGATATTTGTTGTTTTCATTTTCCAGAGAAGTAAAAATAGATGTGAACTTGAGGATGGTGTAGGAGACCCCAAAATTTTTGAGTAAAGTTCTCTTTTGGAAGTGTATCATAGCACGACAAACAAGATATTATATTGACAAATGTACATTTGGTATTTCTTCTTGAGATGTAAATCTATTTTGGCCAGTTAACATTATGCTTAAGATCTTGTTAGTACTCTAACAGGTGGGGAGACCCTTATAATACTTGTGGGAAAGTAGTAACTTTCTTTTGGATGGTTTATTGTTATGTATAGATGGGGTATAGATGCTTTGGTAAGACTTGCATTTTGAAATGGAATGATATGTGTTGAGGTTTTAATTTATGAGATTCAATTATGAAGTTTGTTTTAGGCTTAGTCACAAACCTGAATTTTTTTGTTTGTGAATTTGGGGGCGTGATAATTAACTTTGGATTGACCCAAACCCTTGAGTTGCATATTGTGGAGACATCTTACATTAACTTTTATGTGTTTTTGAAAAAAAAAAAAAAGAGAGGTGAATATATATATATATAATTAAAGGAAATCTAAGGTCAATTTTAATTACTTTAAAAAATATTGCACACTTTGAAAATTAATCTTAAAATGTCTGACATTCAAAACGAGAATCATACAACTACAACAAAAACAAATGCATGTTATGTTATTCTGGTCAAATGAGGAGGCCTTTATTTTTTAACAAAAGAAGAGGCTAGACCCCACATTACTTTGGTATACATGTTATGTTATTCTGGTGGGCCTGATCTCTATAACTGCACGCTGCTCACCTATTGGATATGAGTGAACAAGAAAACGAACGATATATACACATATATATAAAGAAATGGAGTAGGATAAAAATGAAGAATTAGTGAATGCATGTTCATATCATGCTCGTCTTAATTTATTGTTTATTCCAGAAAAAAAAGAAGTGTTAAACAATGACTTTCCGAGGAAAGACTTCACCAGCAATTGCTTTTGGCTGCTTGACTATCATGGTATTGAGTTTCTTCATCTATTCTCAAAGCCTACAACATATTTCACTTTATCAAAAAAGAAATTAGACCAAAGAGAGATAGAGATGGAGATTTGCCCTTTTGTTAATGAGTCCTTAGAGCGTCTGGACTACATAGAGAAACAGAAGAACCACTCCGTTTCAGTGAAGGATCAACTCTGGATCCTCAAAGTGGAGCTAAAGTTTCTGAGAACGTTTCTGCTTTGTGGGGCGACGAAACGCATTTATGAAGGTGACGAGTTGTTTGATCTCTTGACACGAGTTGTAGCTGTTGTCCAAGATGCAGGTGAGGTCATTCTCTCACTTTATGTTGAAACATCTGATGGGAATGTGCCTATGGATCTGAATAGATGGTTGTCTTATGTGCTGGAAAAGATTGAGCTCGTTAAGCCAGAAGTTAATAAAGACTACTCCTATTTCGTAATGGAAAGCAACTACTTAAATGATGCCGAACGTTGTGAGCAAAACGCTGAACTTGTAGAATCTGTTCTGGAGAATCTGAACGATCTGCTGCAATGTGAGGATGTTGTGGTTGTTCTAGTTAAGAAACCAGTTATAGCCCTCTGGAAAAAGCTAAGACTTGGGAGAAATTCCTTTCAATTAGCTCTGAAACTTGGCATTAACCCCAAAAAATTGAATTCTCTCTTATTTGAAGTCAGAACACTGGCTGAGGAAGCAGCATGTACTTCTTTTAAATGTTGGATCAATAAAATGGATGAAGGTGAGGCAGCTTCGACAGAATCTGCTTTTTCTCATTTGATGGGACCTGAATTTAAGAGAAACTACACAGATCTTTGTGAGAGCATCCTTAAAGCTTCAAAGTCATTACCATCGGAGGCTCTCATGAGAGAAGAGCTTATCATGACATTTATTGATTTTCTCCGCGAAAGTCTGGCAGAGCTGCTAAGCCGCAATGACGATACAGTGGTTTCAACAAATGATCACTTCAAAAGCCTTCAGGAGGAGCTTAAACTCCTGAGAACTTTACTCATGACTCCTCCAATGCAGTATGCCGAGCATAATAAATTGATGAGCATGAATATAGAGGTGATGACAGCAGGAGAGATTATTTTTGCCTTTTTTATTGGAGATATGGATGAAGAAACGACTAGGATGATGAATACTCGGCTTTTCCGTTTGCTCGAAAGATGCAAGCTTATCAAGTCAGAGTTGTGTCTCATGAGGCTATTGAACCATGAAGCTACTTGGATAGTTCCTATAAAAGATCATTTGGAAACCCTTTATGAGGATATCCAAGTCTTGAGAACTTCTCTGGTGAATCCCCATGAGGAGTACTTTGCAGATGAGAGCTGTATTGATCTCGCTAGATTTGATGGTGTGGCTAGCGCAGCAGGGTCTGCCATCTACTCATTTTATATCAATGGAATTAAAGAAGACATGGCAAAAGAGATGAACTTTGTCCTGCCTGATTTGATTGAAAGGATTAAGCTTGTCAGGAACGGTTGCTATTTCATTGATGATACCTTGCTGCGCCTGGATTATCTGGAGATACATTGGAACTGTTCTGTTTTGGTGAAGGATCAAATCCGGGCCATTAAAATGGAGCTAAAATTTCTCAGAACATTCCTCAAGTGCGCAGCAGGGAGAATCATTAGAGAAAACCAATTGAACAATCTCTTGATGCAAACTAAAGCTGTTGTTCAAGATGTGGGAGAAGTCATTCTCACAAGGTATGTTGGAACAATGAGTGGAAAAGTGCCTGTCGAAGTGAACGATCAGCTCCCTCATATGCTACAAAAGATTGAACTTCTTAAGCCAGCAGTCAATAAAGGCTATAAAGATATTTATTGGAGTAGTAGAGCATCTAGTGATGCCCTTTCTGGTAACCTTACACTCGAATTCGTTGATTCTCTCCTAGAGAATCTGAAGGACCTATCGCAACGTGAGTCCAATCAAGTGAATAATCCATTTGCCATCCATGGGAGAAAGCTACTGTTTCTGAGGAATTCCTTTCACTTTTCAGTGAAACCACGCGCAACGTCCATAATCTTGTGGGATCTCATGGCGGGTGTCAGCTATGTGGCTCAGGAAATAGCATACTGTTCGCACTGCTGTTGGATCAATAAAATTGATGAAAACGGGGTATTTAATATGGGAAGTGATCCTTATGAATATTTTTCATATACAAGGCCGTTTAGGCAAGTGGTCACAGATGAATGTATTCGTATCCTGAAGGAAACAAAGTCGTTATCATCAGAAGATCCCATGACAGATGAGCTTGTGGTTGAATTTGTTGGTTTTCTTCTCGAAAATATGGAGGAGCTACTGAACCATAATCTCGAGCTAGTGGTTTCAACAAAGGATTACTTTGAAAGCCTTCACAAGGAGCTGACATTTCTGAGAACGTTTTTCATGAATTCCCGTATGCAATATGCTGAGCATGAAAAATTGATTCTAACGCATATAGAAGCTGAGGTGAAAGCCGTAGCACCTATTATTTGCTACTTTTACGTCAGTGATATGGATGAAGAATTGCCTAGAAAGATGAAAGCTCAGCTTTTCAGTTCGCTTCAAAGGTTTAAGCTTCTCAAGTCAGAGTTGTGTCTTCTGGAGCTATCACAACATGAAGCTAGTCCTCTACTGTCTATTCAGGATCAACTGGAAACCTTTTGCGACTATATACAACTCTTGAGATCTTTTCTTCTGGATCCGCAAAAAGTTGATGATGTAGATGAGAAATTTCTTGATCTCCTGACAAGTATCAAGGTGATGGCTAGCAAAGCAGAATCTGCCATATGCTCGATTTATGCCAAAGGAATGGAAGATGATGTCTCCACAGAGATAAAGAATGCCCTGCCTGATTTGGTTGACAAAATTAAGCTTATCAAGGCAGATATAAGAATGATATATCCCTCTAGTATATCATCTAACTTCCCCAAGGATGGTGTCTTGTGGTTTATGAAATCTGTGCTTGGTGTACTGGACAAGCAGCTGGATGCTCGTTTCTTTTCTGTTTTTCGAAAGTCTCAGATGGAGAAAGTTAAGCACGAATTAGAGTTCCTGATATGTTTTCTCGAGAACTCTGCAGAACAGTACATTAAAGATGAACAACTGAAAGCTCTTGAGAGCCGCATGATAAATGCAACAATGATGTAAAATATGCCATTGACCCTTTCATGCTCCGTGATCATCTAGTCTGGTATTGTTTGTTGCTGCTTTCTGATGCCATGGATGAGTTTCAGCTAATAAAGAAAGAGATTGAAAAAATTAATGAGAAGACTTTTAGTTGGATGCTGTCATCTCAAGATAATACCTCGACAACAGGTGAGGTATTTGTAGGATTCAAGGATGAGGCTGAGAAAGCAATAGAGCGACTAATTGAAGGACCAGCACAGCTGAAGGTTATCTCAATCATTGGAACGCCTGGAATCGGCAAGACTACTCTAGCTAAAAAGTTGTATGACGCTCCTGTAGTTGCTGAGTTTTTCTATGTTCGAGCATGGTGTTGCGTGTCTCAAGTATATCACCGGAGGCAATTGTTGCTTGACATCTTACATCATTTTGTTGAGCCTAATGACAAAATCCATACAATGAGTGTAGAAGATTTGGCTGAATTGTTGTACAAACGTCTGAAAGGGCAGAGGTATCTCATTGTCATGGATGATATATGGGATATTGAGGCATGGCATGCTATAAGCAGATGTTTTCCTGATGATTCTAAAAGAAGTAGAATAATGTTCACAACTCGCATTGAAAAAGTAGCCTTGGATGTCGGAGATAAAGGCATTCCTCATCGTCTTCGGTTCTTCTCTGACGATGAATGCCATGAATTATTACTGAAGAAGGTATTTCAGAGAGAAAGATGTCCTGCAAAGCTGGGGGAAGGTGTAAAGCAAATTGCAACAAAATGCAATGGGCTACCTCTTGCAGTTGTTTTGATAGCTGGAGTTCTTGCAAGAACAATTAGGGAAGAGTGGAAAGATGTTGCGGAAAGTTTAAACTCACGCATGAGTGGAAACCCAGAATCACTTAGCATGGAGGTAATAGAATTGAGTTATAAGCATCTACCAGATTATTTGAGGCCGTGCTTTCTTTACCTTGGAGCTTTTCCAGAGGACAGAGAGATTATGGTAGCGAGATTGGTATGGTTATGGGCTGCTGAAGGATTTATACTGAGCACTGTACAGAGTAGGTCGGAAGATATAGCAGAGGACTACTTGATGGACCTAATTACTAGAAGCCTAGTAATTGATGCAAAAAGAGGATACGATGGCAGTTTTTGCTTTTACGTAGTTTTTGCTTGGCAAAAGCTAGAGAAGAAATATTTTTGCTGCTATTAGATGATCATAATGAACTTTTAGATCCTGCAAGCCAGCCAGGACATCGGTATGAACACACCACTCCTCCTCATGGCATACAGTCTATAGAATCTGATCAGAGCACACATTGTGATTCAAATTCCATAATACATGATCAGCAATATAGGCTGTGCATTTATTCTACGGGCAATGATTTTGCTAAATGGAAGCCTTCGAGCCCACATGTCTGCTCCTTACTGCATTTTACCCCTGCATTTCACTTAGCCTCAAAATCATTATATGATGCTGCATTCATCTCTAGTTTCTTCACATTTCTTAGAGTATTGGATTTGGGATGGTTGCTTCTAAAAGATCTTGACTGTGGAATAGAATTGTTGGTTCATTTGGCATTCTTGGCGGTTCGGATTCAGAGCAATTCCATCCCATCATCAATAGCCAACCTCAAAAGCCTAGAAACTTTTCTGGTCAAAGGAACAAAAGGCGAAGTTCGGTTACCAAGTACAATCTGGAGCATGGTAAAGTTAAAGCATCTACATATTGATAGCCGTGCTTCTCTGGTGTGGGATGAGAACAAACAAATGGACGCCCTCTTAGAAAATTTGGAAACCCTTTCAACTCCACTTTTATCGTATGGAATGAATACGAAGGGCATGATACGTTCACTACCCAATCTCCGCAAGCTGAAGTGTATATACACAGAATGCTGGAACAATTTTGATCATTGCAACTATTTTCCAGTTCTGGACACCTTAAGTCAACTTGAATCGCTCAGGGTGTTATACCATGGTAGAAAGCTAAATTGCTGTAAATTTAGCTTCCCTCCAAATCTCAAAAAGTTCACTTTATCAAAGATGCAACTTCCATGGAGTGATATTGCAATAATTGCAAGTCTTCCCAACCTTGAAGTTCTAAAATTACTATTCAGAGCATTTGAGGGGAAACAATGGGAGACAAATGATGGAGAGTTCCTCAAATTGAAGTACTTGAAATTAGAAAGTTTAGATATTGCAGAATGGATTACCTACAGAGATCACTTTCCCCTTCTTGAGAGACTAGTTCTGCAGAGATGCAAACAACTCGCGGAAATCCCTTCTGATTTGGGGGATATTGATACCTTAGAGATAATTGAAGTGCTGTGGTGCAGCCCCTCTGCAGCAAGTTCAGCCAAACAAATCTATGAAGAGCAGCAGGACATGGGAAATGCGGTGTTCAAGGTTGTTATCCAGGACCTCGCAGCATCTTGATGGTGAATGCTATGAAGCTTCTTACTCCAAATCCATGTAAGAAAATCTGATCACAGTTGCATCAATTTTTACTAACATGACTTTAAACTTGAAAGCCTTGGTGTTCATGAACTTACATATTTTTTTTTTCCCCCTATAATTATCTTGCAGTTACAGCCACTGTTTCCGTGATTCTACCCCTCTGTTTTGTGTAACGAAAGGAGTCTTACTCTTAGATGAAGAAGATGCGAGGATGAATCTTAATATATCTGCTGCCCATGGAACTCCAAATGCTCATGTGGTTATGTGTATTCATCCACAAGGTTGCCGGCAGTCAAGGTTCTCTCAGATCATAAAAATTTCTCAGCATTTTATGTTTCTTCTCATGTTCTGTTCCCTTTTCTCCCACACAACATTTTGGAGTTTATTGCGTGATTCCGTCTATTTCCTTGTGTGATTCTACAAATGCATGGACATAATTCATGGCAGAATGTTCAGTTTTAAGAATATAGTGTATCGTTTTTCGCTTTCTATCTAATGTTTATGATTATTCACTTGAATTACTCAGTATGGATGGGTTTAATTCTGAATTTGTTCAGAGTTTCTTCACCACAAAGATGAGAAGGTAATAGTCTGTTCCTTCATCATTGAGTGGCTGCAGTTTATATTCATTTGGCTGCAGTTATTCTTTGGAAAAACTGAAGAGGAAATAGACAAGACCTAAGAGTATTTAATAAAATTGTGTTCGCTTTTTTTATTTCAAGATCTAAGAATCAGTTACACGATGCAGAGCACTGATCAACTAGGTATTATCGACTCAGATTACAAGTAAATGCAATATAATATGTGTTGAATTAAGGCCTCGTAAAAGGCGAAGAGAGACAAGTTGAAAGAAGAAAGGTACAACAGTTTGCCTACTACATTGACAAGAAAAGGTAATACAAAGGATTGTCTTAAACTCTTACATGTCAAATATTCACTTGTAGTGGCCTCCTCATATTCTGATTTAAACTGAATACTGAATCCAAATTCAAATGACTCAATGAAGTTAAATAGAAAAAAACTTTTACTCAGGTCTGATAAGGTGTCAGTGTCAGATGGATGACATTTGATTTGTTTGCCCGGTAGCTGCCTGTGTTATTTTTTCCCCTCCATGATGAGTGGACGTTGAGGTACCGAATGAGCGAAATGAGGCATGGAAGGGAGCCACTAAAAAGAAGTTAAATAGAATCTACTTCTATTTGAATTTCAGACGATGTTCTGAGTGTCAATGATGTCTATACTGATGACTACAGTTTTTTTTTTTTTTGGTTTAGCATGGTGCAGCTGAAGAGACTATATTTCTCTGATATTTTCAGTTATTGAAGTGCATCCATAAAACATTAAAACTGACAACAAAAGCTGAAAATTTTATATATTGAAATGGTCAAACTGACAACAAAAGTTGAATGGAAAACAGCAAAACTCGCATGAACTTCTTAAAATGCAGAGTCACACTAAACATCTAGGACTAATTAGTCCTTGTTGGCGCACAACTTATGGAAGCTAAAAAGCAGAAAGGTTGCCTCCATTTGGATTATTGACTTTTCACAATTTTTCCACCAATAGGCAAAAGGAATCTAGTTTAAGCAATATTGGCCAATTATTGAAGCAAACACTCACATTTTTATTCAATGCACAAAACAACTTGCAAGATCATATGCATTACAGAAATTAAACATATCACAACAAACCACATGTTGGTTTTCATTTACGAACAACTTGATGAATAAGAATGCATTGGATTTAACCAGAGATCTCGATGGCCTTGACCTCAGGCTTCTTCTCCTCAACTTTAGGCAGAGTCACAGTGAGCACACCATTTTCCATGCTAGCCTTCACCTCATCCATCTTAGCATTCTCTGGGAGCCTGAACCTCCTGAGGAACTTACCGCTGCTCCTCTCGACGCGGTGCCACTTGTCGTTCTTCTCCTCTTGCTCCTTGCTCCTCTCTCCACTGATCTGAAGAATCCCACCCTCTTCAACCTCAACCTTCACTTCCTCCTTTTTCAGCCCCGGAAGATCAGCTTTGAAAATGTGAGCTTCTGGGGTTTCTTTCCAATCAATTCTTGCATTGGCAAATGCTGAAGTTTCGCGTGCCGAAGAAGGCGAGTTGGAGAGGGCAGAGGTGAAGAATCCATCAAAAGGATCCCATATGTCAAGAGAGAAGGGATCAAACACATTGGTTCGGCGGCCACCAAAGAAACTTGGAATGAGCGACATGATCTTTGAAGATGATTAAGGATAGTTTTAGAGGCAAGTCAATTTGCAGAACTTGATCGTGCTTGTTATTACTGGATGGTGAAGCGGAGGGCTCGCGCATCATATTTATAGGGATCGTAAGAAAGGTCTCGAGCTGGAATAATGAAATGGAATAAAATGAGATATGAAATAAGATCGTTCTAGAGTTCTCATGCCCCCCCTCGAAGTTCATGTTGCCCTTCATCAATTTTTCATTTTTTAGTTGCTCTCGACTCTTCTCTAACCTTCCACAATCTTCATTCATACGTTCTGGTTAATTATTAATGCTCGAACTGCCTACAGTTAGTATACATTACTAGGCTTAATTTGAAATGTTAATGACTTGGCACATCTGTGTGTCTCAGTGCCTAAACAAAATTTCTTCCAAGTTCCCAAAGGAGACATTCTTCCTCTTACACAAAAATTTGGTCTTAGTCGTATGATTCTCGCTTTAAGTGCAAGGATCCCGAGATCAATGTTTAAAGTGTGTAACATTTTAAGTGATGTAAAATTGACAACATTCTAACGGATGTAAATTGACCTGAAGCTCTTTGTTGGGTTTTTGGCTCAAGTCCAAGCCTAAAACCCCATGGGGGGGGTGTGGAAAGGAGTGAACCGAGTGCTAAGAGTGTTTTTGGTGCTTTTACCAGAAAAAAGTTGATATGGGGAGGGTTTAGATTTTAACAATAGATAAAGTCATGTGAGCGAGAGTTTACACTTTTTCTATTCATAAAGTCACCTGAGAAGGTTTTATAGTTTTGCCTTAAAAACTGTGAGTATGGGGAGGATTTGGATCTTTGTCCGTCCAAAAGATCTATTGAGTTGTAAATCTATTCATAAATAGTGGATTTCTCAGTTTCTCTTGGGTCACGACCGTAGACCAAGGGGCTAATCACGTTAAAAATTTTGTGTGCTAATTTCCATTGTATTATGTGCTTTGTGTGTGTGTATGTGTCCTATTCCCAACACTCTTATCACACACCAGAGCAGATATAGAAGGCTCCAGAAGGCCAATTAGCATGAGAATTGTACCAATTTATCTCCGGTGACTTTCTCAGGGCTTCGCAGGAAAAGAAAAAAAAGTCCAGGTCCAATTTAATTTAAAGCGAAAGTACACTTTAGTCCCTATTCTCTGTTAAAGCTTTATAAAGCTCGACGAAAAAGAGTTGGCTAAGAATTATTGACTGTAAATCATACTAACTCATTTTCTTCCTAAAAAAGGGAAGGGGAAGAATCTTATTCAGTGAATTGCTCTTTTTCCTGTTTAATCCCCTAAGCCTCCCTTTGAATCCCACAAAAAAAAAAAAAAAAAAAAAAGGATGCCCCCCCTGTGTCTGTGTGTGTGTGTGTGTGTGCATTCTCCATGCCTAAACAAAATTTGTTGCAAATTCCAATTTAAACACATTTGCCTGCTAACAAAATTATTGAGAACTTTCCTCCATTTACATGTTTGTCAAGCTCCGAATGCGTACATAACGCAAACTCGAAATGCAAAATACCACACATTCAGTGGATAACTTTTCTAAGCCCACAAAACTTTATAATCCCTTATGTCACTTTTAGCCTAGTTAGAAGAATTAATAATCAAATGGCAGATTGGATTGCCAAAAAAAAAAGGTAATCTCTCAATTGGTACAGTAACCTTCCTTTCAGCGTATTTTAGTCTGATACGAGCTGATTTGGCTAAGTTGTGGTACCGTTGTTCTTGTTTTGTTTCTTCAAATGAAAGTTCTTATTGATATGTAGAAGAAAAGGTTAAAAATTTTGGGAACTTTCTAATTCTGTTTTGGGCCTTGATTTCATGCCCACTGTCTTATAATTGCATAGTAATTAAAAGATCAATAAGAATATATTGCTGAAAGGGAAATACAAAGTTAAACCTATCTCAGAGGGTGGGAAAACAGAAAGCAAAATATTACACAAAAGGGATGGAACATTAGAAATCTAATTCATGGACACTAGAGCTGAATGGAGTAACTTGATGCAACAATTTTTTGAATATCGTATTATAGTCATCAAATTTTGTCTTTTCAAATTCTAACAATTTATTTTAAAATTTAGTTCAAACATATTATTAAAAATTAATTAATTAATTAATCTAAATCCAATGGCTGAATTTAAGGAACAAATATGATAATTTGTAATGCACCATGTTTCAAAAATAAGAGAAGGAAGAAAAGAGTGGAGAATACTCCCTTTCTCCTCTCTCTATCTTCTTTTTCTTTCTTCTGTTTCGAGATGTTATTATTGAGTCGAGCTACACTTAGAAAGTTTGTTATTTTCGTAAGCCAACGTTTAATAACTACAAATTGTAATTTCCTAAGTAGGTACTTTAGATAAACCAATGACAAGCCCCCTTCTGGATGTGTAGGTGGCTAAGTTGCCCTAAACTGAATTTAGACTTACTAGATCTAGATAATACTGTATCCCATAAGAATGGCCCACGTTGCATGCGCATCATGATAATCATGATTTGATGTAGTTGCGGAGGCTTTTTAGACTGACTCCAACAGTCTCCTTAAAATAATTCTTTAGTTATTTTAAGAAGGTAAATGTTCAAATAATGCTCCAACAGTCTCTTTATGAGAGACTCTCTAAAATTGGGAGCTCTTTTTTTTTTGGCTTAGTTCTTTACATGTAGAGAGCCAAAAGTGGCTCTCTATATCTATAAAATTTGAACGATTTTTTTTATAATTACGAAATCAAATTAATTTTATTTCTAACTTATTATAATCTTTACGGAATTTCAAATTTTAATGACAACTTTCTAGTCGAATTGATACTAACGTTTTCGATTGATACAAAAATAAAATAAAAAAATAATATTAATTGAAAATATAATAAGATAATAAAAATTAAAATAGAATGTCATCATTAACAAATAAAAAATAAAAAATAAAAATCAAATAGTGTGTATAATCAAAATAGAGATATATTAGATTAAAATAAAATAGAGAGCCAATAAAATAGTCAGCCTCTAAAATACGAATATTTTAATTTTTTTACTCTAATATATCACTAAAAAGTTTTTTTAATGAAAATAAAAAAAATATGGACAATGAAAAGAAAAGATATTTATTATAAACTATAATAGAAAATAATTATTAATAATTAAAATAGTATGTCATTATTAAAAATAAAAAATGTAAATAAAAAAATTAAAATGATGTGTTTGATCTAAAATAGAGATATACTAGAGGTAAAAAAATAGGGAGTCCCTAAAATAGAGAAACTGTCGGAGTGAAATTGAAATAGGGAGTCCCTGAAATAAGGATAAATTAAAAGTAGAAGGCTGTTAGAGTAAAACTGGAATAAAGAGCCCTTAAAGTTAAAGAGGCAAGCCTAAACTCCCTACATGTAGAGAAAAAAATAAGGAGTCTGTTGGAATTAGTTTTACAACAAACATTTGTTGCTCCATAGAAAATGTAAGTGTGAGTTCTTGTGTTTATAAGGAATTTGAATACTAAAGCAGAAGAGTGTCTTTAAAGTTTGTACAAAATTTTGTATTGCACATCGAGATATTATTGTATCATTCGTAAAATTCTATGTTGTCCACTCCATAAAGTACCCAAGATAATAATGACGAGTTGGATTTGGATTGAGGACTATGAGAAAATACACAAAAAATATAATGGATGTTTATGTAACGTACACATTATGAAATTATTTTCTCTCTATTATCTTTTGATCGTCTAATTAAATGTAACAAGTATTATATATACACATATTGTTATGTTTTGTGAATTGTTACGTTAAGAAAATCGCACAATCACACACAATTAGGAATTCATTTTAGTAATTTTTCATAACTAAAAGCTAGTTTCGTCTTTTCTCACAACTCTAATTTTTTTTATTAATAAGGGCCACGTTGGTAATTTTAGATAACTAAGGCTTTTTCGCTCTTTTGTCATGCCACTACTTTTTTATTATTTGTCTTTTTTGGTCATTTGGTTACTATTTTGTCTATATTCAATATTATTTTATATACATAATATTATCTTTAATGCAAGAGTATATTGGATATTTGCATTTTAAAAAGGATGAAGTACACCAAATCCCCTTGTAATTTGACATAAGTGTATTGATACCTCTTGTATTTTAAAAATTAACATAAGTAGTTATTATATTTTGGTAAAAGTACACAGGACCCCCCACTATTTAAAAAATCATTAGTTCTGACAGATATTGACGCATACGGGCTTCAAACACAAATGGACGAATATTTTAATGTACATATGAATAAAATAATTAAATTTTTGAACATAAATATCTTTTCAAAAAAAATAAATAAATAAAAAACAAAAACCACACCAAAAAAGTAAATAAAAAAATAAAAAAAAATAATCATCTTCTTCCTCACACCTGTCCCAGCCCAACCCACCTCACCCCGCCCCCCCTCCCTTCCCGTCCCGTCACGTCCCGTCCAACCCAGTCTAGCCAGTCACCCTCACCCACACCCACCAGCCCGCCACCCACCCCGTCCCCGTCCTCGTCCCCGTCAGCCCGACCCCGGCCCCAACCCCCAGTAGTAATGAATCCCATCAGCCGCCAAAATTACATTGTCAAACAATGTGCTGATTGAGAAATGCCATCCATGGCTCATTATACTCCAGCTCGTTTTTTTCATGAAAGTGTACAACTTTAGTTCCTAGCAATTGTTGGTGTTGCTGCAACTTAGACGTTAATAAATGTCTCTGCCTGGTGCCAAAATATATATATATATATATATATATATGTGTGTGTGTGTGTGTGTTTTTTTTTTTTTTATATATATGTATATAGATATTTTTTTTTTGTTTATTTTAAACAAAAGAGAAAAGGACAAAAGATATAAATGAAAAAAAATTAAGGACATTTACATTTTTTTTTTAAATTCTATTAATTTTTTTAACAAAAAAGGAATAGAAAGGGCATATTTACACTTTTATCAAAATATAAATTAATTTTTAGAATATAAAGGAGTCTGGTATATTTGACCTTTTTAAAAATAATTGAACTTATCTTGCGACTGTCACGTGTCGCACTCTTGTTGGTTTGCTTGTCTTATCCTATGCGGCCAGAAAGATATTAATGGATGAAAGATTTTCCCTTGCCGTTGTGGTAGCGTGCCAGTTTGAATGGACTTTGCCAAGTTTTCACTGGAACGTGCGCCGAAAATTGGAGGACCACTTTCGGCACAGGCAAAAACCATTTTGGTCCTTAAAATTTGGTATAAAACTTAAATTAGTCTTTGAGGTTTGTAAAAAGATCAAATAAGTCCCTCCCATTATCTATGACTTAATAGTCAAAGTTTTGACTAAATAAAAAGACTTAAATGCTCTTGCTTTAGTGGTTAGAGATTTGGAGAGAAAAAAAAAAAATTGGGACCATGCAGCAGACACAACTATTTAAGCACTCAAGCTATTTTTTTTTTCTTTTCTCACTTTCAATTTATACTCTTTCTCACCAAAAAAAAAAAAAAAAAGAACAATGACAACAAATGTTGAATTTAGTATCGAGTAGCCACTAATTGTGGCTTTTAAAGTCTTAAATTTTGGATATATGTCATCCACCTACGAATGTTGTCTGACTTTTAACTAACTTAAAAAATGTATTGAGGTGCAATATTAGACAATAGAATGTATAACCTTGTGATAAATTCACTTTAATTTACATGTAACGAATTTCTCGTCATTTGAAAACAAAAAAGAAAAAATAATAATAGACGAGGAATTCGTTACATGTAAATTATTTTTTCACATTTAATATTTGTATTTTTTTCATCTATTATTATTTTTTCTTTTTTGTTTTCAAATGACGAAAAAAATAACTTGAATGCTTAAATAGTTGTGCTTGTTGTATGGTCCCAAATTTTTTTTCCCTTCCCTCCAAATCTCCAACCATTAAAGTAAGGGCATTTAAGTCTTTTTATTTAATCAAATATTTGACTATTAAGTCATAAATAATTATAGAGACCTATTTGATCTTTTTGCAAACCTCAAGAATTAATTTGAATTTTATACCAAACTTCAGAGACTAAAATAGTTTTTGGCCCTTTAGGCGCCAATTGAAAAATGTTGGGCATGTGGAGCTTGTCAAGCAGATAATAGGGACAATAGACCCCTGTGGGTTGGTCCCGCATGTTGGCCACAAAAAACCTTTACTTTCTACGCAATTAATCTTATTTTGTAGGTCCAATGTGGGATCTGTAGAGATCAAGAAGTGCGAGGTGGTACCTTGAGTATTCAAAGGTTGAATTTCAGTCTGATTCTCGGACAACTTGGACTGAAAATTACCATAGACATGTTCCGATTCATGACTTGAGTTGGATTAGCTATCACCTTTCTCATTTGAGGAAGAAATATAATCATCCACTTCTTCCCTCTTTTCCTTAGCTGAAATTTCATCACCAATGCAATGTTTGCCAAGTAGATAAGAATCGGGTATAATTCTCATAGCAGAAATGGAGTCAAACGCAAGATGTAGATCTTTGCTACATGAAGAGGAGACATCACCCAAAATGGGCATCTCGCCCTTGTGAACTCGAAGAAGAGACTTCCACCTCTTGAGCAGGTTTAAAAGCAAAAGCAGCCTGGGCTTTAGCTTTAAACAAAGCTGATTAACTCATATTTTATAAAAGTAGCTGAATATTCATTATGTTTTATAACTAAACTGGTTAATTCCTCCTTCCCTCTCCTGTGTTTTAAAAATATTGTTGAATATTTTTTTAAAACCCTTGATAAAATGAACATTTTAAAAATACAGGGGATATTCGGCTACGTTTTTAAAAATATAAAAAATATTTAGGTACATTTTTAAAATATAAAGAATAATGAACTACGTTTTAAAACATAAAAAAATATTTAACTACTTTTATAAAAACACAGGATATAATTATATATGTTTTAAAATATAAAAAATATTTTACACTTTTGACAAAATTCAAGAATTGTTAAGTCATTTACTCAAGTTACAATCCAAACAAGGTGTAAAATGAAATTGGGGTAATTTCACATTTAATCCTTATTATTTGTAAAGTGTCTCAATTTAGTTTTTATTGTTTAAAATGTCTTAATTTAATCTTTATTGTTTCACCAAAAGTTTTAATTTTATCCCTATTGTTTAATATGTCTTAATTTAGTCTGTATTATTTTTTAAAAAGTTTTAACTTCGTCTTTATTATTTTTAAAAAGTTTTAATTTTATCCCTATTATTTTCTTAAAGTTTTAAATTCATCCATATTATTCAAGGATTAAATTAAATTTTTTTGAAAAATAATAAAGATGCATTCGAAATTTTTTTAAAATAATAAGAACAAAATTGAAATTTTTTGAGAAATAATAAGAAAAAAATTAAAAATTTTAAATAATAAGAATGAAATTAAAAATTTTAGAGAAATAATAAAGATTAAATTGAGATATTTTAAATAATAAAAATTAAATTAAGATATTTTATAAATAATAGACTAAATGTGAGATTTTTTAAAATGATATTAGTATAACTGCCTTGCGTCCAGTGAAGAAGAAGAAAAAATAAATGATTAAAATAAAGGAGGAGCAGCCTCATTTCCTCGTCGAACGAGGTGGCCGAGGCCAGATCCCACGTTAATTTGGTATACATGTTATGTTATTCTGCACAGCATCATCTCTGTAGCTGCACGCTGCTCACCTATTGGATATGAGTGAACAAGAAAACGATATGTTATGTTGTTCTGCTCAGCATCATCTCTATAGCTGCACGCTGCTCACCTATTGGATATGAGTGAACAAGAAAACGATATGTTATGTTATTCTGCTCAGCATCATCCCTATAGCTGCACGCTGCTCACCTATTGGATATGAGTGAACAAGAAAACGATATATATATATATATATATATAGAGAGAGAGAGAGAGAGAGAGAGAGAGAGAGTGTAGGCTAAAATTGAAGAATTAATAAATGCATGTTTATATCATGCTGGCGTCCAATTCTCAAACTGCAATTGAGTAAGATAAGACCACAAGGTTTGGTGTGGACTTTATGTCACGCCCTAAAAATTCATCAACTTATATTTTGGGATGTGATATTATAAATGTAAAAAAGTTTCTTTTTCTAAACTAATAAGTCGTTAATATTAAAATATATAAATTTAAACCCACAAAATAATTTATTAGAGCGACTAAAATTCTTAACTAAATCAAATCACATTTCTGAATATCTATTACAAGATTTACATATGGTATTCTTTTAAACTATATTTCTTATAATACCATTAAAGTGCAAGGACTGATTTTATAGGGTGACCTCTAAACCCATATAGCTTGAGCGGCCCAATAACCCTTGTCTCTACATAATTATAATAAGATAATATAATGAGCGAAACAATGCTCAATAAAGAGGACACCCGAAGTCAGGTTCTGAGGGTTGTCCGAACAAAATGATACAATATAAAAATTAGAACTAAATCAAAGGTGCGATACGGAGTCAAAGCATAGGATGTATCCATAAGAGAGACAAAGAAATAGCAAATTCACACCAGATTAGAATTGAACCATTATTCGATCAATACAAAACATACACACAAAGCTAATAACTGAAGTATCGTATAGACTGACTGTATTTTCAAAATATAAATATCTCACTTTTTAAATCATAAATATCAATATATTATATACCACATAAATATCACCTAGAGCCGTGATAATCATAGCTAAATCACATAATGACTTCCTGCGGCCCTCTGTAAGGTAAGTCGTCATCCACCTACAGAATTAAGTAATAATGCGGCAATTTCACTCGTCCAATGGGTGTCACAACTCTAGAGATAACACATAGCAATTAATACATTGAGTCATCAGATATTAACATAATCAGTACTTAAACATCACACTCCTTTACTTCAAATCGAGTACAAGATTCTGAGTGACAAGCGGATTGAAACAGAACCAACGAATTTCAAAATATGAAACATTAAATTGAAGTAGTAAGGGGAGAACTAAAAGAGATTTAGACGTAAGAAGGTTGTCTACCTTACCTCAATTTTAGCCTTATATCCATTTAATTCTCTTTTCAAATATAAACTCAAGACTATCTGGTTGTTGCATAATAATAGTGGATTTAATAATTAATATCACAAGTTCAAATTAAACTTTAAACTAAAAGCATTTGTAGAATTTACAAAATGATATTTTGATGTTGTTTCAGTACTTGTACCAATTTGCGTCTAAATAACAAACTCATTATTGCTTTCATTTTTTTTTAATGAGAAGCTGACAATCTAAAAATAAATTGTATCCTTAACTTTGTATCGATTCTATTTATAGTTACAATAACGGACAATATCAAATAATCCCTTACCTCCAAAAGTACTATTTTGTCATTTTAACTTAACATATACTCATACTACCAATTAATATTATTTTCATATTATTATCTTTTTATGTTGTCTTCCTTTGTTTTCTGTTAAGTTGACGACTTTATTTCTTACTATTCTTCTTTACTCCTCATTCCTCTTTAAGAATTAGTTGCTAACCACCACTTTCATTTTCTTTTTTTACATGTATGCATTACTTATTATAGTACACACTGAACTTAATACTCTCAATTATCACACACACAACAAAAACCAACCCCCTCCCCCCCCCCCACAATTTTTTTTAAAAAATAAAACTTTACTTGTAAATTTTTTTTGCCAAAGAGTTCGGCCCCCCTACCTTTTTTTTGTCTACCTTTTTGCCAACCTTAACAAAACTTTTTTATTACAATAATATTATAATTATAACTTTAATTATTACATTCTTTAATTATTTAAAAAAAAAAAATCTTCTAACCTTTCTCATATCTACCGCCTAAACTCCAATCTCCCTTTCATTTTCTTCATTAGACATAATCATCCAACTTTATTTAACTTTTCTTACTTCAATAATTGCATTGTTTTATATTTAGAAAGAATTTTCTTCTTTCCATTCCCCCTCGTTCCCAAAACCCTTTGCAATGCTTCTTCTTCTTCTTCTTCATTTCAATTTCTTCTCAAAATCTCAATCTACACCTAAATTCATCTTCAAAAAATTTTAATTTATACAAAATAAATACACTTTAAATCAGACAAATGAAGCTAAGGTAATATATCCTTAAAATAGTTTTAGTCATTTATTTTACTTAATTATATCATTTTATTAATAACATATTTTATTATTTTTTTTTTTCAGTGTGCTAGCATCTTTACTCTTGAGGCAAAACATCAATCAAGGTAATTAATTTGATTGAAACATTTTCTTAATAATTTTTAGTGTATTTGTTTTGCTCATTATATTTTAACACTCAATTTTATGTCATAAATAGATTATTTTAGTGGATAATTTTAGTGACCCATGTTTTATTTAACATTTTTCTACTCATATATATATTTTTTTTCTAGTTATCAGTTGATGTTTTATTTTTTTAGTCAATTTTAGATTTTTTTAGTCAATTATATGTATGTGTATAAAGTAACAAAACTAGTTCGTGAAGGCATTAGACTTAGATATTTTCAGTTTTCAGTTTCTAAAATAGAAATCATAGTTCGAATCTCATGAATGCATAAAAATTTAGTATTTGACAATGAACTAATTATTGCCAACTTCATGATTGTCATTGTATAAAAACACTGTACAGAAAGTACTGTACAAAAAAAATTTCGATCCCAATATTAAATTTCTGGCTCCGTCCCTGCACACGCACAAACTGGAAGAAAGACAAGATAATACATGCACCACACACATGGCTGCTCAACACACAGACTCTACCAACATCTTATTCTTTCTAATCTAAACATATGCTCTTCGTTCGGTTATCACAACAATTCTATAGCTATCTTATTATAAAATTCCATCATCTATGTTATCATTTCTTTGTTTTATATTCACTTTATCAGATATAAACATAACACATAGTTTATCAAAATTAATGACTTACCAAATTGTCATCAGATGCCTTAACCTTACGAATGGTACGTCTTTCATGAGTTCTTACCTCCATTTACCACCATAACCATTGTTCTTTACCCATTCTCTCTTTCGTACTCTCTCGTCTGATCTTCTCTCTTTCTTTTCTTTTAATACTTTTCTTGCCTTTAACCTCCAACTACCAGCTATCGTAAGAATTCCTAACAGCCCTTAGGTTCTTAATTAAAATGTATTTTCCAACTTATTCCATAAATTTTCATTATTTCTAAGTTACATATCTAACTGATATGTAATTCGGTTCCTAAATATGAATAGAAATGATTCTTCATAAAGCAATAAAATAGGAAAATACATATACTAATCTTTACTTTGATTTCGTTCTATCAATTTGAAGACCCGAAATTAGGTTTGTCTTTTCTTTTCTTTGAACTGAAATTCTAGAGTGAGAATATTGTGTTTTCTTCTCCTATTTCTAGTCTAATCTTTCTTTCTATTCCTGACGTTGTTCTTTTTAGCCTTTAAGCATATCTTATAATATTAACCAATTAATTGAAGTAATAAGAAAAGCTTATGCATGCGGTGGTTGTTTATCCGGCTAGTGTGGAATACCATTCAAGCATGATGTGTCAAACTCACATTATATCATACATGTGAACTTTAGTAAGAACTTTAGTAAGAGGTAGCATACACTTATTATTCCTTTCAACCGTCCCTCTCTCACACATTTTTATCTTTCAATCTCTCTTTCCTTCATCATCCTACTCATCACAAAAATGCATTATGCAACAGCCACGCAGCAGCTTAAGAAATAACCATGCTGATTCATTTTGTTTCCTTTTCTTTTCTTTTTGGTCCTGTCATATGGCTAACGGCGAAGTCTTCTTATTGTGAGAGGAATTTTATTTTTGGCTAAAGTGATTAACAATGGACTCCACAATTAACCTTGATCAAAATAAATTTCAATCGGAAATGAAAGCAAGTCAAGATTGAAATAAAAGAACGCCAAAAATTCTATTCGTTCTTCAAAAATAGTTTAGACACATTTTGCATAATCAGTCGTAACTTTATTTAAAAACCTCCGACTGATATACTATTTGAAGCATTAGGAACAAGACTCGTAGAGTTTTCCAACCATATATGAATCACCATTTAATTCCTTATCAATTGCTATAGTTTTAATTTTAATTTCGAAATTGACCCTAAATTGATTCGTAACTTTTAAGTATTTCAGACTTTTTTAATTAATCTTGTAATTAAGCTTATTTGCTTAGGCTTGGCATCACTTTAAATCAATTCTAAATTTATACATTAACTCGAATATAATAAAATACGATATAACAATTATTGTTAACGAATATTTCTTTTACAACCGCATAATTTATTTTTAACTCGCATTTGGTCGGGTATTACACTTTAGCTAAATCATCGTCTCATTTTATTGTTTATTACAGGAAAAAAGTGAAAAACAACGACTTTCCGAGGAAAGACTTCACCAGCAATTGCTTTTGGCTGCTTGAGGATCATCCTATTGAGTTTCTTTATCTGTTCTCAAAGCCTACAACATATTTCACTTTATCAAAAAAGAAATTAGACCAAAGAGAGATAGAGATGGAGATTTGCCGTTTTGTTAATGAGTCCTTAGAGCGTCTGGACTATATAGAGAAACAGAAGAACCACTCCGTTTCAGTGAAGGATCAACTCTGGATACTTAAAGTGGAGCTAAAGTTTCTTAGAACGTTTCTGCTTTGTGGGGCGCCGAAACGCATTTATGAAGGTGACGAGTTGTTTGATCTCTTGACACGAGTTGTAGCTGTTGTCCAAGATGCAGGTGAGGTCATTCTCTCACTTTATGTTGAAACATCTGATGGGAATGTGCCTATGGATCTGAATAGATGGTTGTCTTATGTGCTGGAAAAGATTGAGCTCGTTAAGCCAGAAGTTAATAAAGACTACTCCTATTTCGTAATGGAAAGCAACTACTTAAATGATGCCGAACGTTGTGAGCAAAACGCTGAACTTGTAGAATCTGTTCTGGAGAATCTGAACGATCTGCTGCAATGTGAGGATGTTGTGGTTGTTCTACTCAAGAAACTAGTTGCAGCCCTCTGGAAAGAGCTAAGACTTGGGAGAAACTCCTTTCAATTTGCTCTGAAACTTGGCATTGAGCCCAAAAAATTGAATTCTCTCTTATTTGGAGTCACAATACTGGCTCGGAAAGCAGCATGTCATTCTTTTAAATGTTGGATCAATAAAATGGATGAAGGTGAGGCAGCTTCGACAGAATCTGCTTTTTCTCATTTGATGGGACCTGAATTTAAGAGAAACTACACAGATCTTTGTCAGAGAATCCTTAAAGCATCAAAGTCATTACCATCGGAGGGTCTCATGACAGATGAGCTTATCATGACATCTATTGATATTCTCCTCGAAAATCTGGCAGAGCTGCTAAGCCGCAATGACGATACAGTGGTTTCAACAAATGATCACTTCAAAAGCCTTCATGAGGAGCTGAAAGCCCTGAGAACTTTACTCATGAGTCCTCCTATGCAGCATGCCGAGCATGATAAATTGATGAGCGTGCATATAGAAGCTGAGGTGAGGACAGCAGAAGAGATTATTTTTGCCCTTTTTATTGGAGATATGGATGAAGAAACGACTAGGAAGATGAATGCTCGGCTTTCCCGTTTGCTTGAAAGATGCAAGCTTATCAAGTCAGAGCTGTGTCTCATGAGGCTATTGAACCATGAAGCTACTTGGATAGTTCCTATAAAAGATCAATTGGAAACCCTTTATGAGGATATCCAAGTCTTGAGGACTAACCTTGTGAATCCCCAAGAGGAGTACTTTGCAGATGAGAGCTGTATTGGTCTCGCTAGATTTGACGGTGTGTCTAGCGCAGCAGGGTCTGCCATCTACTCATTTTATATCAGTGAAATTAAAGAAGACATGGCAAAAGAGATGACCTTTGTCCTGCCTGATTTGGTTGAAAGGATTAAGCTTGTCAGGAACGGTTGCTATTTCATTGATGATACGATGCTGCGCATGGATGATCTGGAGAAACATTGGAACTGTTCTGTTTTGGTGAAGGATCAAATCCAGGCCATTAAAATGGAGCTAAAATTTCTCAGAACATTCCTCAGGTGCGCAGCAAGGAAAACCTTTGTGCAAAACCAATTGAACAATCTCTTGATGCAAACTAAAGCTGTTGTTCAAGATGTGGGAGAAGTCATTCTCACAATTTATGTTGGAACAATGAGTGGAAAAGTGCCAGTCGAAGTGAACAATCAGCTCCCTCATATGCTACAAAAGATTGAACTTCTTAAGCTAGCAGTCCATACAGACTATAAATATATTGCATGGTCGCCATCAGCATCCAATGATGCCCTTTGTGGTAAACTTACACTCGAATTCGTTGATTCTGTCCTAGAGAATCTAAAGGACCTATCGCAACGTGAGTCCGATCAAGTGAATAATCCATTTGCCATCCATGGGAGAAAGCTACTGTTTCTGAGGGATTACTTTCAATTTTCAGTGAAACCACGCGCAACGTCCATAATCTTTTGGGATCTCATGGGGGTTGTCAGCCGTGTGTCTGCGAAAATAGCGTACGGTTCGTACGACTGTTGGATCAATAAAATTGATGAAAACGGGGTATTTAGTATGCGAAGAGATGATTATAATTATTTTCAAGGTAGTTATAGTTATTTTTCAGGTGGATGGCCGCTTAGCCAAGTGGTCAGAGATAAATGTATTGATATCCTGAAGAAAACAAAGTCGTTATCATCAGAAGATCCCAAGATGGTTGAATTTGTTGTTTTTCAACATTTGTTATCATCAGAAGATCCCATGACAGATGAGCTTGTGGTTGAATTTGTTGGTTTTCTTCTCGAAAATCTGGTGGAGCTACTGAACCATAATGGCGAGCTAGTGGTTTCAACAAAGGATTACTTTGAAAGCCTTCACAAGGAGCTGACATTTCTGAGAACGTTTTTCATGAATTATCATATGCAATATGCTGAGCATGAAAATTTGATTCTAACGCATATAGATGAAGAATTGACTAGAAAGATGGACATTCAACTTTTCAGTACGCTTCAAAGGTTTAAGCTTCTCAAGTCAGAGTTGTATCTTCTGGAGCTATCACAACATGAAGCTAGTCCTCTAGTGTCTATTCCAGATCAACTGGAAACCTTTTGCGACTATATACAACTCTTGAGATCTTTTCTTCTGGATCCGCAAAAAGTTGATGATGTAGATGAGAAATTTCTTGATCTCCAGACAAGTATCAAGGTGATGGCTAGCAAAGCAGAATCCGCCATATACTCAATTTATGCCAAAGGAATGGAAGATGATGTCTCCACAGAGATAAAGAATGCCCTGCCTGATTTGGTTGACAAAATTAAGCTTATCAAGGCTGATATAAGAATGATATATCGCTCTGGTATACCATCTAACTTCCCCATGGATGGTGTCCTGTGGTTTATGAAATCTGTGCTTGGAGTACTGGGTGCTCGTTCCTTTTCTGTTTTTCAAAAGCCTCCGATGGAGACAGTTAAGCACGAATTAGAGTTCCTGATACGTTTTCTCGAGAACTCTGCAGAACAGTACATTAAAGATGAACAACTGAAAGCTCTTGAGAGCCGCATGATACATGCAACAAATGATATAAAATGTGCCATTGACCCTTTCATGCTCCGTGAACATCCAGTCTGGTATTGTTTGTTGCTGCTTTCTGATGCCATGGATGAGTTTCAGCTAATAAAGAAAGAGATTGAAAGAATTAATGAGAAGACTTTTAGTTGGATGCTGTCATCTCAAGATAATACCTCAACAACAGGTGAGGTATTTGTAGGATTCAAGGATGAGGCAGAAAAAGTAATAGAGCGACTAATTGAAGGACCGGCACAGCTGAAGGTTATCTCAATCATTGGAACGCCTGGAATCGGCAAGACTACTCTAGCTAAAAAGTTGTATGACAATCCTCTAGTTGCTGAGTATTTCTATGTTCGAGCATGGTGTTGTGTGTCTCAAGTATATCACCGGAGGCAATTGTTGCTTGACATCTTGCATCATTTTGTTGAGCCTAATGACAAAATCCATACAATGAGTGTTGAAGATTTGGCTGAATTGTTGTACAAACGTCTGAAAGGGCAGAGATATCTCATTGTCATTGATGATATATGGGATATTGAGGCATGGCATGCTATAAGCCGATGTTTTCGTGATGATTCTAAAAGAAGTAGAATAATGTTCACAACTCGCAACGAAAAAGTGGCCTTGGATGTCGGAGATAAAGGCATTCCTCATCGTCTTCGATTCTTCTCTGACGATGAATGCCATGAATTATTACTGAAGAAGTTATTTCAGAAAGAAAGATGTCCTGCAAAGCTGTTGGAAGTTGTAAAGCAAATTGCAACAAAATGCAACGGGCTACCTCTTGCAGTTGTTTTGATAGCTGGAGTTCTTACAAGAACAGTTAGGGAAGAGTGGAAAGATGTTGCGGAAAGTTTAAACTCACGCATGAGTGGAAACCCAGAATCACTAAGCATGGAAGCAATAGAATTGAGTTATAAGCATCTACCAGATTATTTGAGGCCGTGCTTTCTTTACCTTGGAGCTTTTCCAGAGGACAGAGATATTATGGTAGCGAGATTGGTATGGTTATGGGCAGCTGAAGGATTTATACTGAGCACTGAACAGAGTAGGTCAGAGGATATAGCAGAGGACTACTTGATGGACCTAATTGCTAGAAGCCTAGTAATTGATGCAAAAAGAGGATACGATGGCGGTATCAAATCATGTCGCATTCATGATCTTTTACGTAGTTTTTGCTTGGCAAAAGCTACAGAAGAAAATTTTTTGCTGCTATTAGATGATCATAAGGAACTTTTTGATCCTGCTAGCCAACCAGGACATCGGTATGAACACACCACTCCTCCTCATGGCATAGAGTATACTGAATCTGATCAGAGCACGCGTTGCGATCCTAATTCGGTAACATATGATACTCAATATAGGCTGTGCATTAATTCCACAGGCAATGATTTTGCTAAATGGAAGCCTTCGAGCCCACATGTCTGCTCCTTACTGCATTTTACCCCTCCATTTCACTTAGCCTCAAAATCATTATATGATGCTGCATTCATCTTTAGTTTCTTCACATTTCTTAGAGTATTGGATTTGGGATGGTTGCTTCTAAAAGATCTTGACTGTGGAATAGAATTGTTGGTTCATTTGGCATTCTTAGCAGTTCGGATTCAGAGCAATTTTATCCCATCATCAATAGCCAACCTCAAAAGCCTAGAAACTTTTCTGGTGAAAGGAACAAAAGGTGAAGTTCGTTTACCAAGTACAATCTGGAGCATGGTAAAGTTAAAGCATCTACATATTGATAGCCGTGCTTCTCTGGTGTGGGATGAGAACGAACAAATGGCCGCCTCCTTGGAAAATTTGGAAACCCTTTCAACTCCATTTTTGTCGTATGGAATGAATACGAAGGGCATGATACGTTCACTACCCAATCTCCGCAAGCTGAAGTGTATATACACAGAATGCTGGAACAATTTTGATCATTGCAACTATTTTCCAGTTCTGGACACCCTAAGTCAACTTGAATCACTCAAGGTGTTATACCATGGTAGAAAGCTAAATCGCTGTAAATTTAGCTTCCCTCCAAATCTCAAAAAGTTGACTTTATCAAAGATGCAACTTCCATGGAGTGATATTGCAATAATTGCAAGTCTTCCCAACCTTGAAGTTCTAAAATTACTATTCAGAGCATTTGAGGGGAAACAATGGGAGACAAATGATGGAGAGTTCCTCAAATTGAAGTACTTGAAATTAGAAAGTTTAGATATTGCAGAATGGATTACCTACAGAGATCACTTTCCCCTTCTTGAGAGACTAGTTCTGCAGAGATGCAAACAACTCGAGGAAATCCCTTCTGATTTGGGGGATATTGATACCTTAGAGATAATTGAAGTGCTGTGGTGCAGCCCCTCTGCAGCAAGTTCAGCCAGACAAATCTATGAAGAGCAGCAGGACATGGGAAATGCGGTGTTCAAGGTTGTTATCCAGGACCTCGCAGCATCTTCTTGATGGTGAATGCTATGAAGCTTCTTACTCCAAATCCATGTAAGAAAATCTGATCACAGTTGCATCAATTTTTACTAACATGACTTTAAACTTGAAAGCCTTGGTGTTCATGAACTTACATATTTTTTTTTTTTTCCCTATAA
Source organism: Ehretia macrophylla (assembly GCA_037974665.1). Taxonomy (NCBI): domain Eukaryota; kingdom Viridiplantae; phylum Streptophyta; class Magnoliopsida; order Boraginales; family Ehretiaceae; genus Ehretia; species Ehretia macrophylla. The sequence continues at coordinate 53,994,456 of CM075780.1, read as the reverse complement.
TTATCTTGCAGTTACAGCCACTGTTTCCGTGATTCTACCCCTCCAGATGCTCATGTGGTTATGTGTATTCATCCACAAGGTTGCCGGCAGTCAAGGTTCTCTCAGATCATAAAAAATTTTCAGCATTTTATGTTTCTTCTCATGTTCTGTTCCCTTTTCTCCCACACAACATTTTGCATTTTATTGCTTGATTCTGTCTATTACCTTGTGTCATTCTACAAATGCATGGACATAATTCATGGCAGAATGTTGTGTTTTAAGAATATAGTGTATCGTTTATGATTATTCACTTGAATTACTCAGTATATATCAGTTTAATTCTGAATTTGTGTGGAGTTTTTTCACCACAAAGATGAGAAGGTAATGGTTTGTTCCTTCATCATTGAGTGGCTGCAGTTTATATGATCTGGCTGCAGTTATTCCTTGGAAATACTGAAGAGGAAATAGATAAGACAGATATTCATAAACGTTGTATTCTCTTTTTCATTTCAAGATGTAAGAATCACTTACATGATGCAGTCACTGATCAATTAGGTATTATCAACTCAGATTACAAGTAAATGCAATATATTGTGCATGAACTTCTTAAAATGCACATGTATTATCAATTTCATTCAATCACAGATGATTTTAGAAAAGCTTCCAGTCCTCAACTTTACGCAGAGTCACAATAAACATCATAACTACTCCATTTAATATCAATTTTATTTTAGATTGAAATCTCATGTTTCGTTCCATTCAATATGGCCCATTTGGTAGGACTAATTAGGTCCTCGTAGGAGCACAACTTGTGGAAGCTAAAAAGCAGAAAGATTGCCTCCATTTGGATAGTGATTTTTCACAATTTTTCCGTCAAATAGGCAAAAGGAATTAAGTTTAAGCAATATTGGAAAATTATTGAAACAATCACTCACATTTTCATTCAATGCACAAAACAACTTACAAGATCATATGCATTACAGAAATTTTCAACATATCACAACAATTAAACCACATATTGGTTTTCATTTACGAACAACTTGATGAATAAGAATGCATTGGATTTAACCAGAGATCTCGATGGCCTTGACCTCAGGCTTCTTCTCCTCAACCTTAGGCACGGTCACAGTGAGCACACCATTTTCCATGCTAGCCTTCACCTCATCCATCTTAGCATTCTCTGGGAGCCTGAACCTTCTGAGGAACTTACCGCTGCTCCTCTCGACGCGGTGCCACTTGTCGTTCTTCTCCTCTTGCTCCTTGCTCCACTCTCCACTGATCTGAAGAATCCCACCCTCTTCAACCTCAACCTTCACTTCCTCCTTTTTCAGCCCCGGAAGATCAGCTTTGAAAATGTGAGCTTCTGGGGTCTCTTTCCAGTCAATTCTTGCATTAGGAAATGCTGAAGTTTCGCGTGCCGAAGAGGAAGGCGAGTTGGAGAGGGCGGCAGAGGTGAAGAATCCATCAAAAGGATCCCATATGTCAAGAGAGAAGGGATCAAACACATTGGTTCGTCGGCCACCAAAGAAACTTGGAATGAGCGACATGATCTTTGAAGATTATTTAAGGATAGTTTTAGAGGCAAGTCAATTTGCAGAACTTGATCGTGCTTGTTATTACTGCCACTGGATGGTGAAGCGTAGGGCTCGTGCATCGTATTTATAGGGATCGTAAGAAAGGTCTCGAGTGGAATAAAGAAATCAAATACACGAAGAGATGAGATAAGATTGTTCTAGTGTTCTCATGGCCCTTCTTACTGATCATGTTTGCCTTCATCACTTTTTGATTCAATTTAATGAATTTACTTTTTGATTCAATTTAATGAATTTTGTTGTCTCCTCTTCAGTAAGTTCCACAATCTTCGTTAGTAAATACTAATTTATTAATGCTTTCAACTGCCTAAAGGCTACTGTTAGTTCTCATCACTAGTTTTACTTGGAAATGTTATTAAATTTGGATTACTTTTCTACTTTTAATGTTTTTAAGGAACCAAAGTTGTTTAAAAGTGAAATATAAATATATAATTGACGATTGGTAATAAATTACCACCTAAGGTTTTTTTTTAAAAATAATGACAGTAAAATTTGAACTCATGACTGAAAGGAGTATTTGATTTACAAAATCGTACAAGATTCTAAAGTATATGAAGTTTAAAATATGATATTCTCATTTTTGATTCACATAATATAAAATATTTCTGCGAATATCCCATTATTGAGAATACAATATTCTCATTATTTACTCAATTTCTATTCCTATGTGAGAGGGTGTGAATCTCACATTCTCAAGCTGTGAAAATGTTTTAGAAAAAGTAAAAGAAACAAATACTCATATTAAAACAAAGCAAAATTAAAATAAATAAAATAAAAAATAAAAGATAAAAAATAAAATAAAATAACAAATAAAAATAAAAAAATAGAAAATAAAATAAAATAATAAAAAATAAAATAAAATTAATAAGAATAAAATATAATAAAAGTAAACAAAATAAAAAAATTAGAAAATTTTAAAATAATAAAAATAAAAATAAAAAATAAAACGAAATAAACAAAAGTTATTAATTTTTAAAGTTAAACTAAAATTTTAGAATTTAAATTTAAATTTAAATTTATTTTTAATGCTAAATTCTAGATTTTAAAATTTTAAATTCAAATTTCTATTTTTTAGTTTTTAATTTAAAAATAAAAATAAAAATAAAGAAACTAAATTTTAAATTTTCAAAAATTTTAAAATAATAAATTTAAATTTCTAATTTTTGAAGTGTAAAGATGAATTTATAAATATAAAAATAAATTTACTTGTATAAATATGTTAAATATTTTTTTGCTTGTGTATTAGCAAAAGTATACAAAATGTATTATTTGTACACTTTTTATGATATTTTTATTTTTTTGAGTTAGGGGCGTCGTTGAAAAATTGTTTAAGATTCCTAGGAATATGGAGTTTAAACCGAATATAACAAAATAGCATTCTTAAGAATTTGATAAAATATTTTTAAAAATATTTTTAATGTACCAAATAGTTTTAATCACATTTCAGAATAATATTCCTGAAAATTACATTCTCATAAATATTTTTTCTGAGAATGAAAAAATTAATCTGTAAATTAAACACCCCTAATTTCTAATACCATAATAAATGGAATCCAAATTCTTTCATATTGTCATCATCTCTTATATATACACAGGATGATCTTCAACCTAGTAAAGTCTACAATGTCAATCAATGGATCAAATGATTATATGTCATTAGAATAAATTTTATAAATCGATCCTGACCATCATTTTAAATCCCAAAAAATCTTTTTTTTTTATTTAGGGTAAATAGCTCCAAACCCCCCTATGGTGGGTCGTAAGTGTGTAGGACCCCCTGTAGTTACACAAATTCGTAGGACCCCCCTGTGGTCTAGGCCGTATTGCACACGACCCCACTCCGTCAAATATTTCGTCATTTTTGACAGGATGTGTACTACACGCGCATAAAGTGTGATTTTTTTTTTTTTTAACGTATTTGACAATAACATAATAGTAATAATTGAAAAAAAAATTAGAAACAATTATCGTCCCAGCAGCAGCAAACCTCAAAATCGTCGTTTCCTCCACAGTTAGCACCAAAACTCAGACCATGGAGTTGAAGAACCAAACAATTATTTTTTCTTGTGATTTAACTTGTACAAGTTGTGTTGTCTTCACGGTTAAGCATATTAGCCCAACAATTGTTGCCAACAGCAGCCAAAAAAGAACACACACATACACACACACATATATATACACACATACATATACACCGATATGCCCTTATTATAATTGATGTAGTAACAGAACTTTGTGTTTGAAGAATCGCATCTTCTTAAATCCATGGCTTCCACTGGTTTTCAATGTGCCATAGTCATCGTCCACAATGTGCACTGTATTTGACGATGCTTTGAATGCGCAGTTGACGATGAATGCTTGCAATGTACTTGAGCAAAAATAACGTCTGGCAATGTACTTGAGAAAAAATAATGCCGCCGACGATGAACATACAATGGCCGGCTAATATTAGCGTAAGAGATAATGAAGAAGAAGGAGCAAAACCAGAAGAGGTCCAAATTGGGTTATCAAACGTGGGGCCCAGTACGCTGGATATTAGGTTCGGCGAGGTCAGGAATAAACTTGGCGGCGGCGTTGGCTGCGGAGTGACAGTTCAGGGAGGCCCAAGAGACGGAAGGAGTGGATGATGTCACTGCAAGAACTACACCAGGGCCACCATATAGAGTTGAACTACACCAAGACACCATATAGAGTTTCGTTGATGAGATTGCTTGAAGAAACAGATGCTTGTGATGTGAGGGAAGAGATGAAAGATGGGGTGGGGTGTGATTCAGTGTGCTGTGTGTGCTTGGTAAGGGAAAAAGGTGCAGCATTCATACCACAACTTGAAGCTCAGCGTTTTAGGTGGGGGTGGGTGTGTTGGAGAAGATGACATTATTTTAGTTTTTTATTTTTATTTATGAAAGGGTATTTTGGTTAATAAATACATTTATTTTATTGATAAAATTATTGAAAACTAATCCAAGTTGTATTTACTGCGCGTGTAGTACACATTCCGTCAAAAGTGACAGAATATTTGATGGAGGGGGGTCGTGTGCAATGCGGCCTAAACCATAGGGGGGTCCTACGCATTTTTGTGACCACAAGGGGGTCCTACGCATTTACAACCCACCATAGGGGGGTCTGAAGCTATATACCCTTTTTTTTTCTCTTTCCTTTTTCCTCTTTCTCTTTCATCTCTACCTCTTTTCTCTTTGTCTTTCTCAAACGACTAAAAAATTCTCATCTCCAAGGCTTCTCTGGCGAATTGGGACTGAAGCCGAAAAAGCTGAAAAGAGAAAAACGTAAAGAGCTAAAAAGCACTTTGAACAAATTGAATTCATTTAGAGTTTCAAAGCTACAAAAAAAGCATTTCAGAGCTGTACATATATCTATATTGCAAAGGCTAGACGATAATAGAACAAAGAAGTTTCCTTTCTTTTCAAACTGTAATGGCACACTTTAAGCAATGAAATAGATATCATTTTCCCTAGACTAATAGTGGCAGAGTGAATTGCTTGCCGCCCCCCTGTGTTTTGGTCGAAATACTCATTCACCCCCTGTGTTTTTAAAATAGGCTTCTTACCCCCCTGTGATTTTCGGAATGTAGCTGACCCCCCTTTCCGTTAGAAAAACCGTTTAATTTAACGGCAATTGTAACACACGCGCTTAAAATGTAATTTTTTTATGCTTTTGGTTAAAATAAATTCTTTGTTGGATAAAAATACCCTTTTAGTAAATTGCTTGCCGCCCCCCTGTGTTTTTCCCGAAATACTCATTCACCCCCTGTGTTTTTAAAATAGGCTCATTACCCCCCTGTGTTTTTTCGATTTTAACTTTATTTAAGGGTATAACGATCAAATAACTAATTTTGTAACGTTTGCTAACGGAATAAGCGATTTGGGTGCGTCAGCTTAATCGATAAAAACCCAGGGGGTAATGAGCCTATTTTAAAAACACAGGGGGTGAATGAGTATTTCGAGCAAAACACAGGGGGCAGCAAGCAATTCACTCAATAGTGGCATGTTTGGTGACGAAGCCATTGTTTCAAACATTTTTTTTCTGCTTTCTTTTCCTTCTAAAATCTGGAAATGGAAAAATTATAAATAAAATTCAGAAATTCTTTTTCTTTTAAACTTATAATAGCAAAACTGTAAATAGGGCAACGAGTTGTTATATCTTTCTTTAAATTAATGGTTCACTGTTCATACAAAAAGGTGGCTTATTGTGTGAATAATGACAAAAAAAAAATTGTTTATGAATACTAAATCAAAACCATTTTTTTTTTCACAGCCATAAAGAAACTATTTTAAAATTCTTTTTTTATTTACTTTAAGATTACATACATAACCAAGGGTAAATCAATATAAACTTTTCATAAAAAATCCCCCTATTTCTTTTTGTCCCGCCTTAAAAATATTCATGCAAACATTGTGACATATGCATAATATAGTTCCAACGATCAAATAGTCTAAACAAGTAATATGGGAGTTTTGAAGGTAGGGACCAACCAACTTACCTATTTAACGTGTTGAACCTAAACCTCTAGTTTTTTCACAAACTTTTAAAAATCTAACCACGAGAGACTTGTACCATAGACTCAAAGTTTTGCCATACGTTAAGAAACGTTTTTATAGGTCACTCTAAGTTAGATAAGAACTTATAAGGCTTGGCTTATGTACTTATTAAGAGCCCTACTAAAAGATTTTGATTGTGTCTTTCATCCAACTAAAATAAATCAATTAAATTAGGTCTAAAATGTGAGGCGTTATATCCTTTCACTCCTAATAAAAAGTTTTGTCCCATAACTTACCCAAAAATGAACACACGAAGTCTCTTAAGTTAAGGAATAAGTGTGCGAACATGACACACAAAATTATGGAGAGAGTAGAATTGTTGTTCATTTTCAAAATATTAAAAATGAAACCCACCAAGGGACACGTTGGTGCACAAATTCGTTTGGAAACAATGAAAACAATAAATAAACGTTCACCGGATTTCGAAGGAGATTCAATTAAGATTGAAACAAAGTAACAGGAAGTAGAAGAAATATTGTCAACAATTAGTGCTCTATATTCTTTTCTAATATCAACTCTGCAAAACTTCACAACAAAGCACACGAATTTACTCAGATTACTTGAGACAAAAAAAGGTATCACTTTCAATGACAGGGAATATCCAATGGTGAATCTTAAATTAATGAGAAAGATTAAACAACTAATTCTAAGAACTTCATTATCCCATGCGTTGATACTTCATAGGTAATATGTTGGTGAAATTATACAATAATAATTAAAAATAGTACCAAAATTAAAGTACAAATACTTTTGTTAGAGACAATTCGATCGGATTAAGGTACGGGAATCTCGTTATCTTTAAGGAGATTCAAGCCCGCTATGGTGGAAAGAACCGATGCAACAATCTTGATATGATTTGTTCCCTCCATGATACAACAACTCGACTTGTTGCCGTAAAACTCGAACCAACTCTGCACTAGAAGGTTGTGTAACTCCCCGATCCCTCACGGAACCAGGACTCCTATTAATCATGTTATTCTCAACCTATATACAAACCCGGGTACAAAATTTAGAAAAAACGGACGGAGTCTCCCCTATTTATAGGGCTAACCAAAAACCTACGAGTAGCAAGTATAACCACAATACAACACCCTAACTCCAACCGTCCAACTTTTCCCAGTCTCAAGGCCATCCGAGCCTTAGACAAAAAAAACATAACCACACGAGCATGCAATTAAAAGACAATAAAGTCTATCTTTAGCTATTACATGCCACTACTCTATCAAATCACATAAGTCCTTAATTTAGTTTACAATCTAACAAGCTATACCAAAAATACCTACAAGACCTCAAGGGTCTCAAAACAGAACATAACACATCAAGTCCCATCTTCACAAACAACTTCCAACCTCAGCAAGATAAGCAACCAATAACACAGTACACAAGATAGTTGTTCTAATTACACCTGAAACATGTTAAAACGAGGAATGAGTAACCAAAGTTACTCAGTGAGGGAGGTGATGCAGTAAATCGAGTGTACTTTCGTGAGATGCAACAAAGATAATAACATAAATAACACAATAAAGTAAGCTAATGGAACAAATAATCAAACACATTATAAAATGATACGGTTCAACTTCTTGTCTTCGATCTCGAACCACGAACCATAATCTTCAAACAAATGCCGGCAAACCCCTTATTCCTCCAAATGGGGTATTCTGGATATACCCCGATCCTACAATCCATATCTCCCGAGGTAGGTCCGTATGCCCCAACGAGGTGAACCACGCCTCTGGGGTAGAGGAGTATGGCTCAGCAAGATAGGGACTGGGAAACCATGGTAGTCGAAGGAGCACGGCAAGTCCGATGCCGCCCGTGTTACTACACACTACCATGCCCGAAAAGGTTGCGCAACCCTGAAACCCGAATTCGAGAATTCATGAAATATCACAGAATAATCACAAGTAAACACGAGAAATCATAAGACGACAAGTAAATAGTGCATATAAACCTTATCCATTAAACTAAGTCATACAATCTAGAAGCAATAAAATAAGCTAAGATGCATAAAAGAGATGAAGACTCCCCCACCTTTAATAAACCAAACCTGTAAAAGTCTAGTCCAGAACCCTTCCAATTCAACTCCAAAGCATCAACACCTTCCAAATACTATTCAAGACTACTACCTAAACACAACAATACCATGCAACTTAAAGATAACTCAACCACATTATTCACATTCATGTTCAAGAATCAAGCAATTGTAAATATTCCATGGCATTCAACACTTCATTATTCAATCAATATGCATATGAACTAGATAACATGCTTAACTCAATTAAATAGAAGAAGAACTCTAACTAACCAATCAACTAAACAGTTACCTTTAAACATTAATGAATATCAACTAATGAATTACTTTCATGCTTTAAGATCATTTAATGCACACTAACTACTTTAGATTACAAGACATGTTAAAATGACACTCTTATGAGTACATAGGGAAAGAAATGCATTTATCAACTAATAGAAAAGTTAACTATCAACCATTTAATAACTAACATATCATTTCAACAAAATAACTACACTCCAAGCTGAGATTCTAACATATCACTAATAGGATCAACTTAAGTTAATTATATTTAACTTATAATAGACAACTATCAACTTACAATTAACCTTACATGTAAGTTCAAAGAGTATTAAACACATTCTTTCACATAGCTTACTTAACCCCTCTGAGTGTTCACTAGTTGCACCTTTATATACAACTCAACTACACATGTAACTAAGTTAAGAAGCTCACCTTAATTTTAGCCATCTAACAAGTATTTCTCGTCTCTACAACAAATATAACACATGAAACAAGCTAAAGTTAAGCATAAGGCTTAAAATCTCCATGTTCTCATTTAAGTTCAATATGCCGAAACTAGTTTTAGCCAAGGTTTAGTTAACTAAAGTATCTAACTATCCTCAACTACATTTATGGAACCTAAATCAAGCATTAAACTAGTATTTAAGACCCTAATTGTATTAATTCTAATGTGCGCATACAAAGAGACATAAAAATTGACGTTCTCGGAATTCGATAAATTTTAACGTGTGACCGTTTTATCAACCCAACATCACATATCTATCATTAGATTAAGGTTTTGAGTAAGATTTAAAGGATCTGAGTGAATAGTGCCCATTAAACTAACTTTAACTAAATGATCTTGCACTTCAAGCATTTTTAATACATTCAAGTCTCTAAACTAGGTTTATTTACTCCTAAATTGAGCCTAAATAACATTTAATCGAGCTCTAATGCAAGGTTGCACAAAATCCCTAATTTCAATACGAAAACCCTACTTTAATTTAAAAATTAAGCAATCTAAGCATTTCCAAACCATGTGAGGCTCCAAACTAGGTTTAATAACCCCTAAATCACACTTATCTAGCAATAAATTAAGGTAGAACACAAAGATTACTATTCACATTTTTTACTATTCACTTTCTTCCTCAAACACCCAATTTTAATTCTCATGCAAACAAGCTAGCAAATTGTACAAATCAAGTCTAGATAGCATAAAAACAACATTTTACAACATTTCCAAGTATTATATAAGCAATTGAGAGCAAATTTAGGAATTTCAAATTTTGACATAAACATAAAATATACAATTTTATGAAATCTCCCTCACCAAAAACGTGTAAAGGAGCTAAGAGAAGGATTGGGAGGCTTGATATTCACTTGAACTAGCCTTGAGAGATCACATGAGGAATATTTGCAAGCAAAAGTTTATTCTTTTCCTTTCCTGCTTGGTCGACGGGTTTGGGGGGTATTTTGGCTTTGCTTTCTTCTTCTTTTTTTTCCTCTAAGTATATGTATGTATATGGTATATTATGTATATATTATATGAATGGTAGATGTTTGGACCTAATTAAATGTAAAACAAAACTAAGTTCTTATGCTAAAAGTGTTAATAAAATTAGCTAGGCACTTAAACTTTACTATTCCACATTTTTACTATTTATTCGAACCGAAAAATATTTTCTAAACACACTCTCTCAACAAGCAATACACAAAATGCCACTTTTCACATTCCTCATGTATGTCATGTAACATGAGAAAAATATAATTTTAGAGAAATAAGACAGTCGAATTTAGCTACGAATAGTGACTTTTGCTAAAAGTAGGAAAATGCACATTTAAATGCACAAATAAGATATGCTACAGTTAATTTAAATATAATGGAGGTCTCGGGCAGGTTGAGCACAAGCTCCTTACAAGAACACCTTTATCTTTTGACTGAAAAAACTCTCTAACTTATTCTCACAATGTTACAGAAGTATTCAAGAAAGAAAGATTGAGAGACCATTTATAGGCTCCTAAAAAACATCCCTAATTAATTACATTTAAGTGAAAAGACATGAATTTAAAACTTTCATCAATACAAGAAACTCTTCATGTTCTAAAATTAATACATTCATGAATACAAAGTTAATACATAATCTCTTCATATTCTAAAATTTAAAACATACATAAATACTCATAATTATTAACATTAAATATCACAACATTCTACCACCTATTTTAATATTAACTTAAGATCATAAGAGAGATATTTCAGCCAAAAGAGATCATTATGCTTAATAAAGGTGTGATATGCATTGAACCTTTACTTAACGAAACTGTAACCTCCGCTCCATAGTTAGTAGTGATATCCGACTTGAACTATGACAGCTTGAGGGAAATAAAGAATCACTGCTCACACATAATGTTTCAGGTGTAATAAAATGAGCTCAAAAGCTTAGCACATTACGACTATGTGTTTTCCTGGTTTTCATAACTGTTTATATGAGAATTAGCTAAAAACTCATATGAAGCGACCACAACTTCAACACTTCTATAGGTGAAATCTGTCAAGGGTGCTCCTATAATTTTGACACCCCACTCAAAAAAGCTACAGATTTCATTAAGAGTTTGAAATCAACTTCCAAAATATTACAGGATAAATACACTCACATCATAGGGAGAGAAAATATTTAGTGTATTCCTTTCGTCCACCTTGTCATTCATTTTTCCCATTGAACCTGTGACGGCTGAAACCTAGAGCATGCACATATTACTCGTTGCATACATTTTGTGCATTTAATGGTGCATTTATGTGTGCATTTGCTTGGTTAAATGTTTACTTATTACAAATGTGCAACTAAGTGCTTATTTGTCTTTTATGTGTAATTACATGTTTAATTAACTTTAATATTAAAATTGTGAGTTTATTTAATTTAGTACAAAATAAATGTACAAAATTACATTTAATTGTGTATTTATTTATTTAAAAGCTTATTTCCAATAGTTACTATTCACTTGCATTTTCGACTGTCTAATTTTTCTGATTTCGCATTTTTTCCAAGTTACATGACATTTAGGAGGCATGAAAAAAATATTATTTTGTGCATAGCATCTCGGGAGTGTAAGTTACAAAATTATTTTTCTATCGTATGAATAGTACCTAATTAGTTAGCATTTTTTTAAAACCATTTTAGCCTACTTGACCCATATTTACCAACCCAACCCATAACCCAAATACTAAACCCAACCCATATATCTATCATATACATTTATACATACAAAACACAAAAGAAAAATACCACAAAAAAGCTAGGGAATTTTCGACCAAGGGAAAAAAATAAGGAGAAAAAGAAAATTTCACAAATTCTCCAAATTGATCCTTGAGTTTACCTTGGGAGATTCTTGATCCAGATTTGAGCCTACTTCAACCTTGCAACTCTTGTTTTGGTGAGGGATTTTTGAAATAAATGCATATTTGCTTTAATATAGTTTTTGTCAAATTTTTGATTTGTTGAATATTTCTTTATTTCTTGTTATAAATGCCTCAATTACCTTCTATTGAATTAGTAGAACATTTTTTTATAGCTATTTGAAGATTTTTATGGCTAGAAATGCAAAATACAACTTGGAGAAGATGATGAATAGTGCTTATGAATAGTAGCCTACGAATTTTGGGGTTTTTGGTCCGAATTGTGTTCTATCGCTTTGGTTAGGTGCCATTAATGTTTAAATTCTTAAACGTGTCATTTAATTGGGTTCCACTTTGATAAAATTGAGAGTTATGCATTGAAACGAAAATGGGTCGTTTGACCAAGTGTTGACTTTGCATGTTTTGATTAGGGGTATAGTCTTAGTGGTGTATAGAATTACTTTCGGTGCAATTGTAGCGTTGATTGGGTGTTCGGTTAGTATAGCTGTAGTTCAAACGTGCTAGGTGGACTTTCCAGGTTCTATTGAAAAAGTGAGATTTCATAGTGTAGAATGGTGTCATAATGTGTCCTTAGAAGTGTAGTATAGTTGGAATCTAGATTATGTAATGTATGTTTTGGGAGTGCCCAAAATTGAATTGGTAGACAAAGGGAAAAAGTCACAAAGTTACTCGAATGTCGGTGATAGCTTAGGGTTCTAATTTTTATGTGGAATTAATTGATTTCAATTGATTGGCTAAGTGTTTAAGTGCATAGATGATGGGGTCGTAGTACAAATGGACTAAGGGGACTTCGGGGGTTTAGTGGTAGATGTAATTGAAAATGAGTTTTTATAGCTTTTAAGTGTGTCATCAAGTGTCCTTGTAGGATTGGTATAGTTGAGTTGTGAGTTCCTATGACTTGGGTGAGGTATGTGACTTGTTTGTGAACCAATAGAATAGTGTTTTGTCGAGTTGTGTGACTTTGGTCCAATTGATAGTTTTGGTGCTTGCATTGGGTGTCATAAGTACTAGATTGACTAATCTAATGCTTGGATGTGTTAGAGTGTAGGTTGAACTTGTGGAGGATTGATTGTTCATAAAGGGGCCTTTGATGGGTTTGGGCCGTGTGTGTGTTTGAGTGCTTTGGAGAGCTTAGTTGAGGTTCATTGGTGATTGTGGAATATCTAGAGTGCTTATAATGTGTTTTCACTGATAAATGGCTAGTCTCGTAGTTGTGGAGTATAAAGGGTTTTTATGGTAGAAATGGGTAAAAGTGAGTTTTCATGATTGAAAATGAGCTCCTAGAGTATTCTTAGGATGATCGAATGGTTGGAGTGTGAGTTGCATGGTTTTGGTTAGAATGAACTTGAATTTGGACTAAGAGGATTAGTTATAAGAAGGGAAATACTTGTTGATAGTTGCATGATAATTGCTCAATTAAATGTTTATATGCAATTGTATAGCATATGTATCCTAGTAGTAAAGTTTTATGAATTGAGTTGCATAATTTCTTGAATGAACCTGTTTAATTCTTGATTATATGGTTAATTCTTGCTAATGTCTGTTGTTGTTAAATGACCTTTAATTATGTGAAATTGTTAGTTGTGTTGATTAATGATTATGAGGTGTTGTTGCATTGTTTTGGTGAATAGATTGATATATGGGAGAGTTATTGATCAAAGGGGTTTTGATGCTAAGTGTTGATTATAGTTTAAAGTGAGTTCTCTTGGTGTTAGTTAGTGATTGTGAGATGCCTATTGTGCTAATGGAGTGAGTGGATTAGAGTATGTAAGATTGAGTTGTCAAGAGCTTATAGTGTTAAGTGTTTGCTATAGTTTAAAGATAGATTACTTGATGTTCTAATGACATTATTGCGTGGTTCGTGAGGTTAGTTGGTATTTGTGGAATATTCATCGTGGTGTAGTATAATCTGGGTAAAGAATAGCTTGTGTAGAAACTAGAGAATATAAAGGGTTAGTTTAACGAGTATTGTATTGATGATTGTTGATTTGAGTGTATAGATTAGTTAGTTGAGTATGAATAGAATTGGTTAAATGCTACTTTTCATGTATTCTAATTGGAGGGGTAGGGTTGATTGAAAGGCGTTAGTTAATTAAAATCTATGAAGTTTAAGAGTGGTTAATGTGTGACTTTAGTGGTTTAATGAAAATCAGAGTAGTTAATTGCTAATGGAGTGGAATATAATGATTAAAAATGATTCTTGGAAAATGCTAAGGATATAAGAATGGGAATTAGGTGAATGTAATTATATTTTATTGTATAGTGTTGTTGATGAATTGAATTGTTTGTATAACTTCTTATGCATATAGTTGACTGTATTATGTGGTGATAATTAAAGGAATTTGGGGCATTCGAAGAATATTGAAGGAATTCTTGGCTAAATTCTTACAGGTTTGGCTTCTTAAAGGTGAGGGATTCATCTTACTTGACATTTTTTATTGATTTATTGTTTGTGTGATAATGGTTATTGTGTGATAAAGTGTTAAAGGTTTATTGATTGCTTTTGAGGATTATTCATGCTATCAAAGTACTACTTTAGTTGAATGTATTCTTATTCCATCATATAGCGTGATTGATAATGTGTGTGTTCGAGGATAGCCTCTTTTGTTGTCCTCATTGTGTGTTTAATTGACTTTTATTGTTATATTGCTTTATCGTTGCTTTCTGTGGATTCGAATTGATGGTTGCGCAATCTCATCATCACGGCGGATGCGATGGCCTATCTGGGCGGCATCGGGCTTGCTAGTGTTGGTTGCCTTAGTTCCGTCTGCTATTCCCTCACTTGCCTGGTCCGGAGATTGCCAGGGGGTATTGGGTCGTAGGATTGGGTACATCCGGAGTACCCATTGGTGTTTGGAATGCCAGTATATCAAGATCGAGTTCGTGGTTCGTGGTTCGTGTTCATTAATCGAGAACTGGAGTGATAAGGGTTATTGATCATATCCTTTTAAACGTGTGTAGTATTCTAATCTCTAATTGTTCCATTATTTGTGTAGTTACTATTTCTTGTGATAACTGTTGCATTGCACGAAAATATTTTTGAAAATCCTCCGGATAATTGTTCCCCTCCCTCACTGAGTATACATGTATTGTATGCTCACCCCTCCTTTCTAACATTTTACAGGTAAAGAAGTAACTGGGTCACTAGAGGAAGCTTGGAAGTTTCATTGCTTGCTTGCAGTTGTGGATGAGTGTTTTATGTGTTATGTAGTAAAGTATATTGATAGTATAAAGTTGTATGTATTGTGTTGTTTGAAGGATTGTAATATGAGTTGAAAGATTTGTCTAATTAGATAGTTGTAGAGGACATGTAATAATTGTAATGTTTTACTTTATTGTCAAAGTTTAACTTGCATGCTTGTATGGGATTCAAGGGAAGTTGAATGATGACTTAAATTATAAGAAAATTCGATATATAAGATTAGAGTGGTAAGATAAACGGTTTTAAAATACAAAATTTCAATAACTTTTGTCAATGCATGCCTGTATGCCTTATTTTATCTTGATTGTAAGGCTCGGATAACCTTCATGTTGGGAAAATTGCGTGGTAGGAGTTTGGAGTTGTGGAGAATGTTGTGGTGGGTGGTTTGTGGTTTTAGCTTTTGTTTATAGGTAATTAGTTAGGCCTAGAAATAGGGAAAACTCCACCCATTTTCCCTTATTTTTCATGTCATGGGGTATTGGATCGGGGCTCCGGTCTCGTGAGAGATCGAGGTATTACAGAACCCAATTTTCAGGATCTCTGATCATTAGGTTGGGTATCCTCATATGTGGCTCATGATAATATTGGCTTCAATCCCATCTCCCTCGATGTATTCCAGATCCTTTCTTTGGATAAGGCCTTAGTTAGTAAATATGTAAAATTGTCAGTAGATTTGACATAATCCACATTAATAGATCCATTACTCAAAAATGATCTCACAGTACTGTGTTTTCTCCTTATGGATCTAGACGTCTCATTATAATAACAATTTTTAACTCTACCAATCATAGCGGTGCTATCACAATGTATTAAAACTGATAGGATCGGTTGTTCTCATAATGGGATCTTATGCAACAAATCTCTCAACCAGTTTGCTTCCTCACTTGCAAAAGCTAATGCAACAAAGCTAATTGTTTGCTTATTTGATTTCCATCAAATAGCACCACCACCCAATGTAAAACAAAACCAGTAATAAAGTAAGAGTCACCTGATAATATGTTCCAGTCTGTATCATTGAAACCTTTGAGTACAACAGGATATTTTCCATAAAACAAACCATAGTGTTTCGTTCCAAACAAGTACTTCATGACTCATTGGATGGCATGCCAATGTTCTTTTGTAGGCTTGCTTGTAAACCTGCTAAATAATACTGTATAAGCTATATCAAGTCTAGTACAGTCAGTCGCATAACGTAAGCTACCAATTATACTTGCATACTCCTTTTGATTAATTATATCATTATCATTTTCAACAGGAAAAAGATGTATATTATAGTCAAAAGGTGTAGACACATGTTTACATTCAAGAAAAGTAAATTTTCTCAAGATTTTCTCAATATAGTGCAACTGATCAAGAAAAATACCATCAGGTGTTTTGGTAATTTTCATCCCCAAAATAAAATTAACCTCACCAAGATCTTTATGTCAAAATGACTACAAAGAATAGTCTTAGTTTCTTTTATGACATGTATATTTGTGCCAAAAATGAGTAAATCATCCACATAGAAGCTAATAATCATACGTGAATTTTTCAAAGATTTATAATATATGCACTTGTCACTTTCATTAGATTTATAACCATTATCAATCATGCAGGAATCAAACTTCTCATGCCCTTACTTAGGTGTTTGCCTCAAGCCATATAGGGATTTAGTAAGTTTACATACTTTGCTTTCTTGGCCTGGTTCCACGAACCCTTCAAGTTGATCCATATATATTTTCTCATCTAGGTCCCCATTCAAAAAGGCTTTTTTACATCCATCTGATGAATTTTTAAATTAAAAATAGCTCTAATTGCAATTAGCAATCTAATGAATGAAACTCTAGTAACAGGAGAAAAAGTATCAAAAAAGTCAAGATCAACCTTTTGTTTAAAGCCTTTTGCAACAAGTCTAGCTTTAAACTTATCTACTGACACATCGGGTTTAAGTTTTTTTTTTTTTAAGGACCCACTTGTTTCCTATGGTTTTACAACTTGGTGGCAATTCAACTAATTTCCAAGTTTTATTAGAAATTAGTGAATCCATCTCATCATTTACAGCTCTTTCCAAAAAATAGCGTCAGGAGATGAAAAAGCTTCTTTTAAAGTAAGTGGGCGTTCTTCTGAATTGAAAATATAAAAATCTAGACCAATTTTTTTTTTTCAATTTGTGCCCTATTACTCCTTCTTGGTTCAGAGAAAATATTTTCATTATCTTGAAAAGAAGTCGAAGGAGATAATGAGGACATATTTTTAGAAATTTCTTTGCCCCCACTATTTTGAAGTTTAAAAGCATAATTTTTTTTCATGAAAAATTGCATCACTTGACTCAACAATTATTTGATTTTCAAGATCAAAAAATCTGTAAGCTGTACTATTCACTGCACAGCCAAGAAAAGCACAAGTGGTAGCTTTAACACCTAATTTTGGTCTCTTGGAATTTATTAGCCTCCCAAAAGCTGAACAACCCCAAACTCTCAAATATTCCAAGTTAGGCTTATATCTTTTCCACAGTTCAAAATATGTGATTTTAGTCCTTTTATTTGGCACCCTATTTAAAACATGGCAAGTTGTCAGAGTAGTCTCACCCCAAAGATTTTTGGGAGCACCTGACTCCACAATCATTGCATTCACCAAATTAATTATAGTTCTATTTTTTCTCTCAGCTACACCATTAGACTCAGGTAAGTAAAGTGGTGTAGTTTCATAGATTATTCTCAAAGACTGAAGAAAATAATTGAATTCAGAACAAATGTATTCGCGGCCTCGATCACTTCTCAATCTTTTGATTTTTCTACCGAATTGATTTTCAACTTCCTGAAGAAATTCTCTAAACTTTTCAAAAGCATCGCTTTTATTTTTCAGAAGATAAACATAAGTGTATTTTGAAAAATCATCAATGAAAGTGATAAAATATTTATTTTCTCCACGAGTTAAAATTCTTTCAAATGCACAAAGATCTGAATTAATTAATTCTAGCAATTCGGTATGTCTAACAACATTTTCATGAGGCTTTATAGTGATTTTTGTTTTGCTGCAAGATTCACATTTTTCAAAATCTTTATTCAGTCTTGGAATTAATCCTAAACTACTCATAATTCCCATATATCTACTATTAATGTGACATAAACGTGTATACCAAAAATTCATAGAAGAGAGCATATAAACAGAACAAGATACTTTATTATTATCAATGTTCTAGCCTTGTTGAGCAA
This sequence comes from Ehretia macrophylla, assembly GCA_037974665.1. Taxonomy (NCBI): domain Eukaryota; kingdom Viridiplantae; phylum Streptophyta; class Magnoliopsida; order Boraginales; family Ehretiaceae; genus Ehretia; species Ehretia macrophylla. The sequence continues at coordinate 53,976,225 of CM075780.1, read as the reverse complement.
GAAACTAGACATGAAGTTTTTTCTCATGGAAGGGGTAAAGAGTACATCTTTCAATGTTAAAACACGTCCAGAAGTAAACTTTAGCTCAACATCACCACTCCCTAACACCTTGGTTTTGCTTGAATCACCAAGCATCATTGTTTGTTCTTCTTCAAAAGGAGTGTATCTCTTAAACTAGGTTTTATCATAGCATACATGCCTATTGGCACCAGAGTCCGCCCACCAACCTTCTACATATTGAACTATGTTAATGTCTGTTATCATAGCCACTAACGGCTCTTCGATCATATTACTTTGAGGAACAGCTTCACGTTTCCGGTATCTACAATTATGAACAAGATGCCCAACTTTGCCACAAACAAAGCAGGCAGTGCCTTGGTTTTTAGAAGATTGTCTATGGTTCATAAATTTCTAGTTCGGATTTCCCTTAAGTTTATTTTTCATTTGGTTCTTATTTGGCTTCAAAAGATCATTCTTAGAATTCTGACCTTTGGGCACACTATTAAAATTTGCATAAATTAAATTTACCTTAGTGGAATGTTCATTGTTGTCCAAGATCGTTGTATCTTGTCCTCTTGCTTCTTCTTCCACACGAATATGAGTGATCAAAGCCTCTAAGGAAGTTTCTCTCTGCTTGTGGCGCATAGACTTTTGAAATTCCTTCCAAGATAGTAGAAGTTTATCAATGATACCAGCCATAACTAGATTGTCTTTAATCTTGATGCCTTCAGATCTAACATCGGCTACTATCATCTAGAAGTCTTGAGTCTACTATACCACAGATTGTCCGTCTTTCATTTGAAATCTGAAAAGATGGCTAGCAGCATACTTCTTTGCTCCAACTTCTTCAGTATCATATTTCTTCTGCAAAGCCTCCCAGATGCTCTTTGCAGAGTCATAGTTAGTTTCGTAGTAATCATATAAACTGTCAGTAAGACAATTTAAAAGATAGTACTGATAGTTGTACTCATCATTGACATATATATCCACCAAGTCTTGATGTTATGCAAGTTCTTCCTCAGTCATGTTATTGGTGGATACATTTTTTGGGTCATCTTCAGTGAGTACATATCCTACCTTCAAGAGACTTAAGTAGAATAAAACTTTGTTTTTCTGTCGTTTAAAGTTAGTTCCACTGAAATAGAATGGCTTATTGAGGTCTCCAACATTAGTTTTCTCATTGGTTCCATATGAATCTCTTTAAAATTGTTGTTGAAATTGTACAATAATAGTTGAAAATAGTACAAAAATTAAAGTACAAACACTTTTGTTGAAGACAACTCGATCGGACTAAGGCGCGGGAATCTCGCTATCTTTAAAGAGATTCAAGCCTCCTGCGGTGGAAAGAACCGATGCAGCAGTCTTGATATAGCTTGTCCCCTCTAGGATATAACAGCCTGACTTTTTGCCGTAAAGCTCAAACCAACTTTGCACTGGAAGGTTGAGCACAAGCTCCTCACAATAACACCTTTCTCTTTTGGCTGAAAAAACTCTCTAACTTATTCTCACAATGTTACAGAAGTATTCAAGAAAGGAAGAATGAGAGACCTATTTATAGGCTCCTAAAAAACCTCCCTAATTAATTGCATACAAGTGAAAAGACATGAATTGAAAACCTTCCTAAATACAAAAAACTCTTCATGTTCTAAAATTAATACATTCATGAATACAAAGTTAATACATAATCTCTTCATATTCCAAAATTTAAAACATACATAAATACTCATAATTATTAATATTAAAATATCACAACATAATGTTACCAAAATTTTTATATAGTATAGTTGGATATCATACATAACCCCAATACAAATGATAGAAAATGAAGAATACGTCGTCGACTTCCATATACCATGGTACTATAAAGGTTATTATTTACTAGTTTATGATGATATCTTATGCATGGGAATTTTAATATATAGAGCCTTTATGGTAATACAATATTTAGGATTCAAGGATGGGCCATCAACCTTGGAGAGACAACTTCATAAGAAAAGAAAAAGAACAATTTTCAGAATGCTTAGACAATAAAATATAGCCAAAAATAGTTAAGGCTCAATGATAAGGGAAGAAAATGATCGCATAGATAAATAAGAACATGGCTAACGAAATGAATAGGCTTATTCCCTAAATTACACAAAGGTATAGACTAATAGGATCAATGAAAGGAAGAACAAAATTATTCTCAAGCATAATTAACGAGGGAATGAATATAAAACAATTTCATCGACAAGCTAATGGGCCATTTTCTATGAAAACTTCAAGGCTAAAATAGACGTAAATATGCAATGGTTGAATCACTAAAACCTAAAAGTTGACTAAATGTGTCAGAATAATAAACAACTCAAATAATCATGTGGTTTGAGCATAAGATGATACAAATTATTATTATTATTATTATTTTTTCATGTACAACAACACTAAACGGGTAATGTAGCCTGACTTGAAAAATGCTATCAAGGCTATTGAGTCATCGGTGAACACAAGTTGAAGGGTACTAATGTCTGGTTGGGAAAAGTGTTTAAACACATTCAAAGAGATTTCTATGGTTGGTTCGAACTAGAAGCCTAGAATGGAGAGACCTGAATTCCCACTGGTATCATAGAATTACTTAGCTTAATTAGGTACCATATGAACAGGCCTGAGAAAACCCCTGTATGGCTTCTTCGATTTCTCGATAAAGAGAAATATGACCAACAGTTTGATTAGTAATATGAGTTTGCAGCAGTAAATTAAAACAAATTTAGAACTTAGTGCATCATTACATTATCAAATCAAGGTGGAATAACCTAAAACATATACCCAAAGATTTCTATACCAAGGAACTAGACAAGAACAAATAAGGAAACAACAAATATTATTTAGAGTATAACATGAGTCAATTTATGACGAATACTTGTCAATATAGGTAAAAGTAGATTATAATTTATTAACAAATTTTAAATGGACTGTGACTGACTTGAGCACCAAAAATGACAATATGAGCATAACACGTGAATATACAATTATACAATATGAATTCAAATTAGGCAATAAGGGGAGAAAAAATTATGTTATCAATAGATACATTTAGAAATAGTCAGAAATGGTATGATGCCAAAAGGAAGAGTAAAATACTTGAGTTTAGCCAAGTTGATATCTTTATAAAAACTCAAATACTTAAAATCATAACATTTAAAGCTATTAAGAGATATAGAATAGCGGGGCAAGTATTGTGTGAAGGATCTATTAGGGTCATGAACAACATCTAGCAACTAATCTTAGCGAAAACAAGCATGAATTTAAAAAATTCTTGAGGATTAAAACATATGTTCATAAAACCCTAAACTTGAGTTCATTTAATTAACAAAATCTACACATATATAAAGCAAATATAATTCAAGTGCTAGTATAAAGGTATACCTCTTGAAGACAAGCTTTGGAAGCCATGTTTTGTTCACTTGAAGCTTGACTAGCCCTCCCACAAATGCAAGAGATCTAGTTGGTCCACACAAGAAAAAAATGACCTCCATTCATCATCAAGGTTGTATGTACTAGGCTAACTTTGAAGGATGATTGAGATTGAGCTTGAGCTTGAGCTTGAGCATGAAGAAAAGCGAAACAAATTTCTTTTTCTTTTAATCTCCTTTGGCCGGCCACTCTAGGTAAAGGAATGTAACACCTGAGCACTAGAGCATGCATATAACATTCATTGCATATATTTTGTGCTTTTATTTGTGCATTTAATTACTTAAATGCTTACTTAGGAAAAATTATTATTCACTTACATTTTTGACTGTTTTATTTCTTTGATTTTAAATTTTTCCTATGTTACTTGACATTTAGGACACATGAGAAAAATAGAATTTCGTGCATAGCATGTCGGGAAGGCGGGTAGTTAAAATGTTTAGTATGTCGCATGAATAGTATTTTCAGGATATTAGTTTGAGTTTTATTTGCTTTAGCTTGCATTTAACTTGAATTAAAACTCACCTAGCTACCCATTGACCCAAACCCATACCCATTGACCCAAGACCCACCTAGCTACCCTTATAACCCAACTAAATACAAACAAAAAGAAAAAAAAAACACAACACACACACAACACACGATTTTTTACCCCAAACATACGCACACATGTTGAAAGCATACACACACACACGGCTGAAAAATGGAGAGAAGAAGGGGAGAAATCACTTATATTCAACCTCTATCAGCTTATTCAACTTGTTTTGGGTGAGAAAATCTATCTTTTGTGCATTTTAAGTTTATGTTTAGTTTTTGGCAAATTTCTAGATTTGGTGTATATGTTGATTTATTGGTTTAAATTTCTTTTAATGATGATTATTAGGCTAGTAGATCATTTTTTTGTGCTTTGCTTAGTTGTTTAGCCATGAAAATGCAAGTTTTAAGTTAGGGAAGATGATGAATAGTACTATGAATTGTAAAATCCGAAAATTAGGGTTTTTCAATCTAAATTGCGTTTTATTGCTTCGGTTAGGTTCCATAAACATGTAGGAGGCTAAATGTGAAGTTTAAATGGTTTTTACATAGTTAGAATTGGTAAATTTGAATTGGAACATAAATGGACCATTTGTGCATTTTGGGCCATTTGGTTGATTTGAGTGTTTGTAGAGCTTCGTTTTGGTTGATGGTTGTAGAGTGCCTAGTAAGCTCGTAGTATTCCCTCGTGGCTTGGTAGCTAGTTAATATGGCTAGAATTGGAAAATATTAAATTTGAACAAAAGGGGTTGTTTGAACAAAGTGTTGACCGGGCACGTTTTGAGTGGTTGTATGGTCTTATATAGGTTAGAAAGTGATTACGGTGCGATTATGGCGTTGACTGGGTGATCGGTTAAGGTAGTTGTAGTTCAAATAGACTAAGAGGCAAATCAGGGTTTTATGGTTGTTGTCGTTTAAAATGGGTTTTCTTTGCATTTAAATGGGTCATAAAGTGTCTAGGTTTGAGTGGTGAAATTGAATTTCAAGTATCGTAGCTTGTTTGGATGTGGTGGCTTGGGAATGTTGGAGAAATGAATAGTTTTTTATTGAATTGTTGGTTAAGTACTTATTCAATGCTTGTAGTATGTGTCATAGGTGTTGGAATAACTAGATTGATGCTTGGAATTGCTAGAATGTGATTTGAACTTGTAGAGAGTTGATTGATTATAAAGAGCCTATTGGAGCACTTTGGGTCGTGTGAGTGTGTGAGTGCTTTGGAGGGCTTAGTTGTGGTTCATAAGTGTTTGTAGAGTGTCTAGAATATTTATTATGTATTTCGTTGTTAGATGGTTAGTTTTATAGTTTTGGAGTAAAAAGGGCTTTTGAAGGAAAGTTGAATTGGTTGTTAGGCATTGAATTTGAGTGGACTAGTTAAGTGCCATAAGTGTTAATGAAACTCGATGTGTGTTCGAATTACCTAGAATGGGGCTAGAATTAGTGTGTGAATGATAAATGCAAAGGGGGTCATGTGTGTGTAGTGTTGGCCGTGTATGTATAGATGTGTTGAGTAGTGTTAGATGTGTTAATTGATGATTATGAGATATTAATAGAGTGAATTTAGTGAATAGAATTGGGGTTCGTGAGAGTTATGGTAAAAGAGGCTTTCGGTGCTAAGTATTGATTATAGTTTAGAGTGATTCCTTGGTGTTAATTGGTGATTATAAGATTCCTAGTGGGTTAGTTAAGTGAATGGATTAGAATATGTGAGGTTGTGTTGTTAAGAGCTTATAGTGTCAAATGTTTATTATAGTTTAAAGTTAGATTACTTGATTTCTAATTGCTTGTATAATTTCTTATGCATATAGTTGATTGTATTATGTAATGGTAATTGAAGGGAATTGATGCATTCGGAGAATATTTGAAGGAGTTCTTGACTAAGTTCTCATAGGTTTGGTTTTAAAGATGAGGGAGTTCATTCTTTTATGCATCGTAGTTGTTTGATTGCTCACGAATTGTTAAGTTTAATATAATTGCTTATATTTATGTGTATTTCGAGATGAATGAGTGAATATATTTATATCTTATTTGTACTGTTATATTGATTATATAGTTTAACCCCTATGTGTTTCAAAGTGGTTATCTAGCTTATTCTCGCAAGTGTTTAGTTAGCCATGTGATTTCATGTATATATTGTTTATATTGGAATATTGTTTAATTGCTTGTGTGTTTATCGGATTATATGGCTATTGAATTATTTCGCTCCTGCTATCTTGTGTGAATCATATTGTATTGTGGTTGCGCAACCATTTCGGGCATAGTAGTATCGGAAAACTCCGGACGGCATCGGGCTTGCCGGTATAGCTCGGCTACCATGGTTCTCAGTTCCTCTCTTGCTGGGACATACTCTCATACCTCAGAGGCGTGGTTCACCTCGTTGAGACATACAGATCTACCTTAGAAGAGTTGGATCGTAGGATTGAGGTACATCCGGAGTACACCCATTGAAGTTATAAAGGGGTTTGCCGGCTATCGTCATCGAAGATCAAGATCCTGGCTTCATATTGAAACCGTATCCTTTTGAAACACAATTGTTAATTGATTGTCATTATTGTTATTTGTATTATTTGAGCTATTAGCTTCCATATCTTTTATGTGTGTTATTTGATTGTAATATTGTCCTGATTCTATTGCGTTAATATAGTACCATGTGTTTATATTGGTTACCTTTTTATTGATTATGTCTAGCTTGATAACTAGTTATAGTATCTTATAGTTATTGACCATTGTCTATCTTAAATTAATAATGTGGCTTGACTTCCTTTCAAATGTGTGAGATAAATATTGTTTAATTGTTAGTTGTATTGCTTATTTGTGTCTAACTGGGTTGTTGCACTATACTAAAATATTTTCAAAAATACCCCGAATAATTTTTCCCTCCCTCACTGAGTATACATGTATTGTATGCTCGCCCCTCTTTTAACATTCTACAGGAAAGGCTGTGCTTGGGTACCAAGAAGAAGTTCAGATGCATTATTGAATGCTTGTGTGCCAGATGCGTTATTGATGTGTACATGTTCTACTTTTGAGACCTATGAGTCTTGTGTATATTTGTATGCTTTGGAGGAATGTAATCTAAATTGAAAGTCTTGTATGATTTGGTAGTGGCTTGTAATAACTTAGAAGTTTATTATGTTGCCAAATGGATTGTATGCTTGCATGGTTAAATGGAGAATGGTAGGTTGGTTTAAAATATAATAAAGTTATTTAGATATGATTAGAGTGGTATGATAAGCGGTTTTAAAAGATAGAATTTTAGTAGCTTATGTCAAGGCATGCCTGTATGTTTATCTTGTCATGATTTAAGGCTTAGAAGGCCTTAGGGGTTGGAAGAGGATGTGTTGTTGAAGGATGGAGTTTGTTATGAATGATGATTTTTAGTTTTGTAGCTATTTCTTCTAAATACAGATAACTGGTTAGTCTTATAAACAGGGGAGACTTCGTCCGTTCTCTCTCGTTTTCTATGCCCGGGGTTGGGGTTGGGTTGTGTTTAGTAGAATGAATAGGGGCTCCAGTCTCGTGAGGGATTGGGTGTTATAAGGAAGATGACTTGGTCCTTTTGTTTTATCTCTTGTCTTATGTTATGTTGTGTGGTCAAGCTTGGTCAATATATTTTTATCTTCCACTAACATATACATACATGTTATATATACTTGTCTTGCCAATTCAAAATTGCAAGATAATATGTCTTGTTAATTCCTAACCAAGTGTTCAAATCTTAATAATTAAGCAAGTGATGTGGCACATTGTTGTCCAAGCAAATAGTATCTTCCATTTTTCAAGACTTAACATACATACATATATCACATACATGCACTATGTTAATCTTCCAATTGTGCAAATAATTAATTTAGCCTAATCAACATTAGTTTAAATTATGGAAATAACTTTTTTATATTTGCACATTGGTCTCTACACTTATCAAAAATTACATGTTAGCCCCATTAACTTTTAATGGTGAATTCTATTGTTGTTAACTCCTTAACAATCCAAAAGAAACAAAATATAATTGTTAACACTTTAACAATCAAAGAAAAACAACATTCAAGCTCAATAGGAAAACCATTCACAAGTGCTTTATTGTATGTAACTTTCTAGATTCACCGCCATATAGCAATGATGGATCATGAAACACTTTTAATCTATTTTGAGAATGTCTCCCGTCATTCTCTACGTTGACGTCTAGCAACGTGCTTAGACAATTTATAAGGTAATGAAGTCCAATTCAAGTGAATCTATTTATAATCGCCGATTACCGTACAATTCGATCCTTCCATTAATCGTCTTGTCGAGCAAGAACCATGATATGATTAAGTTCATAAACTCGATAACGATGCATAGATCTAAATGGTAGAATGAGAGATGACGAATGGAAAAAATCCATTTCCATCATTCACGCTTTGGCCAAGGACTTCCTTATTTGACTACCAAAGTTAGATCGCATAAGACATCGCCTCACGCCGGAGGTTAATAGATTCTATCTTGACAACTACCTGTCAATCACTATACCGGACGAATGATACTACAAGAGGTCGTAACCCATCTCGATTTAACGAAGACAAGTATTATCCAAGTACAAGTATTAAACCTCGATACATATGATAGCCGTAATGTCTTAAGTCAAAGGATTATATGCACAATCGGAACGAATAACAAATTATTAATCCGAAGTCATGTAATTTATTATTCACGTCACATTTAGTGATCTATTCCACTAATAATCACTCATATGTTTATTAATCGCATCTTATGCTATTATGGCACATGGCTCACCATCATTTATTATTAACATCCCTATGTTAATCAAATATAACAACACATGTAATAGTCTATTATATATTATTAAAGTCCGGATCAAATAATCTAAGGGCTATTGAATACTTTAAGTATTTATCATAATAAAGAGATATGCCAACATATTCTAAACCCTTTTAGAATACATCTCTTTAATAATAAACACTAAGGACTCATTCATATACAGAAAGAGGGAGAATATGAATGTCAATTAGAAGTCAATATGTTAAGACTCATTCATATACAGAAAGAGGGAGAATATGAATGTCAATTAGAAGTCAATATGTTAACAAACATATAGACAACAATGTCATAATATGCAAGTTAATGTCAAAATGCTCAAAATATGTCATCCAAATATATAGTATTAGGGCATATCTCTAACATTGTGATCAACACTAAGGTTAATGCATCAACTTTCATAAGGACCAGGAATATCCAAGAAGAGGGAGTCCACACAATGAAAATCCCACATACATGATTTTTTTTTTCTTTTTTTGGAGGAACTAACAAATAGGAATTACACTGGTTACACTTGAGAGTCCATACTACCTAGAGACAACGAATCTTCTAAATACAACACACTTAAGAGGTTGAATCAAAACAATGCTATACATCAAAGCAAAAATCTAGTTACCTATTTTCACCTAAGTCTTGAAAAATCTATGAACCTAAGCTTTGATACCACTCTGTCTTGCCCCTAAATTTGCTTAAAGCAAAATTCGGGAATAAGACCGCTGTACACTAAGAAGAAATGACCTTCCTAAATGCGCAAGACACTAAACTAACACCAAACTAAAAACCACAATCATAAATAGGAGACAAACCATCAGAGCATCTAACCAATTTAAGCACATCAGAATTACATCTTCAAATTCAATAAATAAACTATCCAAGATATTTACTTTCTTATAAGGTCTTAAACAAAAGTGGAATTGTAATCCAATTTCTAGACAAACTAAATAAATTGTCCATAACTAAGAAATCTAAATTTCTAATTCAATCTCTTATCAAAGTGACCTCTATCTCAAGCAATAGCTATCATCTATTCTTCATCTTCTGCAAAGCAATATATATATATATATATATATATATATATATATATTTTACAAAAGGTGAGAACAAATCTCAATAAGTGGTAATGTCCAAAAAAATCACTTGGGACCTTTAACATATTCGTATATGCCAAAATAAGTGATTTTATCAAAAATCATAAAATGTCATAATTCAAAAATAATTCACGTTCATGCTAAAATCAAAACACTTCATGCCAAAAGTCTTAAAAATTCATGCAATAATAAGTATATGTGTCAAATGTTCATAAAACTCAAAAGTCATAGTGCATTACCCCTGAGATATTGGTGTTTAACCCCAACCAATAGGGTACTGAAATATTAGTGTTTAACTCCCACTAACAAGGTCCTAAAATATTAGTGTTTAACCCCCACTAATAAGGTCATAAATTCACAGTTGTTTCAAAGTCTCAAGTATCAAATATTCCAAAATAGATACTCACAACACACGCAAAAATAAATTTCAAAGTATCAAAATATCTTTACAAAGTCTCTTGAACTCACATTAAAATTTAGTCCCAAGGTTTTATTTCAATTTCTAAAATCATTTATTTCAGCAAAGCTCAATATGAGAAAATATGTCTAATGTTATTTTGGATTTCAGAATCATTTAATGCATTTGAATCCATTTAAGAACATGTAGTACGATTACTTTTAGAACCCACACATATACAAATACAAATTGAATTTATTTAGAGTTTCAAAAACTACTTAAAAAGCATTTCAAAGCTAGACATATATCTATGTTGCAAAGGCTAGACGATAATAGAACAAAGAAGCTTCCTTTCTTTCCCAACTGTAATGGCACACTTTAAGTAATGAAATAGATATCATTTTCTCTAGACTAATAGCCAAGCTAATAGTGGTGTGTTTGGTGACTGAAGCCATTATTTCAAACATTTTTTTGTCTGTGTTTTTTTTTTTCCTTTTAAAATTTAGAAATGGAAAAATTATAAATAAAATTCAGAAATTCTTATTCTTTTAAACTTATAATAGCAAAACTGTAAATAGGACAAAACGTTGTTATATCTTTCTTTAAATTAATGGTTCACTATTCATGCAAAAAGGTGGCTTATTGTGTGAATAATGACAAAGAAACACTGTTTATGAATACTAAACCAAAACCTTTTTTTTTTCACAGCAATAAAGAAACTATTCTAAATTTTTTTTATAAAAAGTCCTCCTTTTTCTTTTTATCCCGTCTTAAACACATTCATGCAAACATTATGACATATGCATAATATAGTTCCAATGATCAAATAGTCTAAGCAAATAATATGAGAGTTTTGAAGGTAGGGATCAACCAACTTACCTCCTTAATGTGGTAAGCCTAAACCTTTAGTTTTCTCACAAACTTTCAAAAATCTAATCGCGAGAGACTTGCACCATATACTCAAACTTTGGCCATAGATAGAATATTTTTGGGAGGTTATACGTTAAGAAATATCTTTATAGGTCAATCTAGGTTAGATAAGGACTTATGGGGCTGGGCTTATATACTTATTAAGAGGCCTACTAAAAGGTCTTGATTTTGCCCTTCATCCAACTAAAATAAATTAGTTAAGTTAGGTCTAAAATGTAAGGAGTTACAAAATCTAAGCAGCAAGTTCTCCATGACCTTAGTGGGCTCGATTAGGAACCGCATTCCCCGTTGCGTGCCCAACGGTGAGGTCTCACCCATATCAATTTTCCCCAATTCCCTAGAGCTCGAATTGATATGGGTGGTCTGACCTCTTCACACTAGCCTCGCCGTTAGGCACGCAGCCCCTAAGAAGAAATTTGTTGCGAGTAGGCGTAACGCTCAACTCGAGGCTGTTTAGGAATAAATCCACCTGGCAGAATTAGAGAGGGAACAAGAAATTGGGAATAAGCTAAGGAATACTTCAAGGGTATGACATAGGCCCTATTTCTCAAGCTAGAATAAAGATTGGGTCAAGAGGCCCAAGATGAATTAAATTATGTGGGAAGCTCTGGAGAACTTTATGAACATTAGATCACTTACTTTTACCAGCAAGTGGAAACACTAGGAGGCTCACACATCATTGGCTATCATGGAAGGCTTGTAAAAAATCCTTTTACATAATGATGATAGGAAGGTTTGGTTGGTGCACACTTACCACAAGGAATTGCATTTGTTTGGTGGAACATAAAGTTGGAAGAGATGGAGGAAGAGCTGCCGAGTAGAAGAAATTCATAAAATATTCAAGGTCTAGTTCTACCTTATTATGGATGAAGTCATGAATTTTATATTGGGGCCGAAATTCAATTAAGAAAAAAAAAAAGAGAAATGAAGGAGTTTGTATTAAAAAAAAAGGGAAACTAAAAAAAAAGAAAAAAATTAAGTAGGGTACGGTAAAAAAGAAATTTGGAGGCTAGCTAAATGCATCCACTTAACATAAAAAGATAGGAAAAAAGCCATTTTGGTCCCTGAAGTTTATGCTAAAAACCAAACGAGTCCCTGTGTTAAGAGCCATTTCCGTCCCTGTTGTTTTGTAAAAAAAACCATTTTTGTCCCAGCCGTTAACCTTTATTTAACGGTAAATGGTTTGAACGATATAAAAGACTAAAATGCCTTTATATTTATATATTATAGATTAGGTGGTTAAAAAAAAAAATAATATCAAATGAGCACAAAATATATTCCAAAAAATTAGCTATTATTGCACAAACTATATTCTAAAATAAAAAATAAAAACAAAATGACCTTATTGCCAAAATTTCCAAAGCCAAAATCTGAATAAAATATATTCCGAAAAATTAATTCAAATGTCTACAACATCACCATCATCATCAATAACTATTCGGGAAAATTTTAGATTGAAACTAAACAATAAAAAGATTTACTCGCATTAGGCCAAACATGTCAAGAAATTCTTAGAATGAAAATCTGATGACAAATATGTAAGAAAAGATCTTTTCACCTCTGTAAGTGCTATGTGCATGTGGTATTAGGTAGAGAAATTTATAGAAGGCAGCAAAATTAATTAACCATACAAAACATAAAACCCTATATTATGTTATGCAGTAACATACATGATTATATATATATATATGTATATATATATATATATATATATATGTATATATATATATATGTATATATATATTGTATGTATATATATTATATTATAATCTGTAAAGATTTTCCTATGAAAATTATAAAGTTTCACATCTTCATGACAAAGAACCAAAAAAAAAAAAGAATAACCTCAAAAAAATCGGACCAAGACTCACCAATTCACGCCACAACCAACACAATTTTGATTCACTAAGTCACCGACCCACCCAATTTAAATTCGCATACACCAACCACTCACAATAGACTCATCTCACCTTCATAGCCCCTCAATATTTTTTTTCTTCTGGAGCTTAATTTTCAGTGGAGTAAAAAGGTAGCATAATCCACACCAATGAAGACGAAAATGGAATTTATGTTACAACAAAAAAGAGATAAAAAGTTTAGAAAAAAATATCAATAGCTAAATGCATCCACTTAACATAAAAGGATAGGAAAAAAGTCATTTTGGTCCCTAAAGTTTATGCTAAAAACCAAACGAGTCCCTGTGTTTTGTGAAAGAGCCATTTCTGTCCCTGTTGTTTTGTAAAAAAAATAATTTTCGTCCCAGCCGTTAACTTTTATTTAACGGTTAATAGTTTGACCGATATAAAAGACTAAAATGCCCTTATATTTATTTATTATAGATTAGGTGGTAAATAAAATAAAATAATATCAAATGTGCACAAAATATATTCCAAAAAATTAGCTATTATTGCACAAACTATATTCCAAAATAAAAAAAAAAAAAACAAAATGACCTTATTGCCAAAATTTCCAAAGCCAAAATCTGAATAAAATATATTCCGAAAAATTAATTCAAATGTCTACAACATCACCATCATCATCAATAACTATTCGGGAAAATTTTAGATTGAAACTAAACAATAAAAAGATTTACTCGCATTAGGCCAAACATGTCAAGAAATTCTTAGAATGAAAATCTGATGACAAATATGTAAGAAAAGATCTTTTCACCTCTGTAAATGCTATGTGTATGTGGTATTAGGTAGAGAAATTTATAGAAGGCAGCAAAATTAATTAACCATACAAAACATAGAACCCTATATTATGTTATGCAGTAATATACATGAATATATATATATATATATATATTGTATGTATATATATTATATTATAATCTGTAAAGATTTTCCTATGAAAATTATAAAGTTTCACATCTTCATGACAAAGAACCAAAAAAAAAAGAATAACCTCAAAAAAATCAGACCAAGACTCACCAATTCATGCCACAACCAGCACAATTTTGATCGCTAAGTCACCGATCCACCCAATTTAAATTCGCATACACCAACCACTCACAGTAGACTCATCTCACCTTCATAGCCCCTCAATATTTTTTTTCTTCTGGAGCTTAATTTTCAACGGAGTAAAAAGGTAGCATAATCCACACCAATGAAGACAAAAATGGAATTTATGTTACAACAAAAGATAGATAAAAAGTTTAGAAAAAAATATCAATAGACAATAGCAAAAACACATTTTTAACAATGATTTTAACAATTTGCACTAAAACTCAAACAAAATTTATGAAAATATAATCTTTATACGTATAAAATACCAAAACATATAAGTCCAAAAAAGAAAAAAAATCTCAAAAAATGATTAAAAAAAATGCAATCTTTATATACATAAATCAACAAAAAAAAAAAGCCAACACCCTGTCAACGTATTTCTTTTACCTCCACTGTTTTTTTTTTTTACTACTTCTACTGTTTACTTTTCTAAGAAAAAAAAAAAAAGAAAAAGAAGCCAACACCCAAATAATCAAACATGTATCTTTTACTAAAGAGGATGGTAAGGAAGTTGTCAACCATTTTCCTCCTTGTTTCAGCCAAGAAAAGAGTCGCAATTCCCTGCAAAAGGAAAATGCTGTGGGTGTGAGTGTTGGTAGTGTGAGTGTGTGTGTCTGTTGAAGGAAGAGAAGATGAGGAAGAGTTGAGCCCAAAAAAAAAAAAAAGTCAAATCAGGTGTGCAAATCTTGCAAATCCATTCTTTCTTCTTTTTTTTTGAATAAAATGTCTATTTTGTCCTTGTTTCAATTAAACTTAATGTCCTCCACTTAATGGAATGACTAAATTGATATTTTTTCAAAACACAGAGACCCATTTAATTTTTAGCATAAATCTCAGAGACTAAATTGACTTTTGCCCTAAATAGATATGAGCATGCTTGATGTGTTTAGCTGGCTCCGCACCTGTGTCCAAAACTCATTCAATCCTCTTTACGTACTAACAGTGCAAGTTGTTAGGGTCCGTTTAGATTGAGGATTCCAACATTCGAAATATTGATTATTGAATTTTGTGATCTACAAAAGGCTAATTTTAATGAAAAGAAGGTCGAAGATGGGAGTGAGTTCATTAATCGGGTCATTGTTAGCCATATTTTTTAGGAAAAGAGAGGAGGGAGCAATGACACTGAAACAAATGAAACTGTGAAGAGTGGTGGAGGGATTTAGTGGTGAGAAAGGTGAAGAAACTTCGTAGAAGTGTAATGGAGCCAGGAAAGATGCTACTAGCTTTGTGTAGCAGAGAAAAAATGGTAGCAAAAGCTTGTTTAAGTTTGCAAGGCATAGGTTCTCTTCTTTATACTACCCTATGAAGTTTTTTCAATCGCACCATTATCATCTTATCGTCATTCATATCTGTACTTTTACAAAACATTCCTTATTTTAGAGATAAACAATATCAACTTTGGGAGAATGCCATTTTTTTCCATGAGTTAAAAAGTATAAATCCCAAAGTTTGCAACGTATTTTTTGTAATATTATCCCACATTGGTGGGAGACAATGTGGGAGATTGTTAATATGCGTGATTTATAAGTGTATATTGTAAATATAAAGAATAACTTGAATTAATTATTTTCAATGTCTGCAACACCAATCTTGCTTGCGCGCCTGGGGATTCTGCCATGACATCTAACATAGAAGAGAAAACCGTTAAATTAACTTTTGAGTCCAATTAAATTAAGCAACATATGAAACCCGAAGCTTCAGCCACATCAACTATTCAAGAAAAAACCCAAAACATTCTCGTCATGCTCTTGCGTGGCTCCCCCAAACTGCTGCTTAATTGTGTCTTAAACTCCTCCCTTGTAAGAGGTAGAATCAATCCATGGCCATTTTTTTAAGTATGGGGTGCTCGAAGGAAAATACGGAGTCATATGAATGAGAACTCTTAACATAATAATGCAATTAGCGTTATTATAAAATATTCTATTATCTGATTGGTCGTACCTATCAAATAATAAAATATGAATGACTCGCTATTCACTCGATTTTTGGGTCCTCTCCTTCCTCTTAAACCTGGAACAGAAAACGTTTGCGTCAAGTACTAAACTGCGATTAATTAAACAAAGAATGGTGTTGACTTTAGCTGGATCATTTTCTCACTTTATTGTTTATTACTGAATAAATGGATAAAAAATGACTTGCTGAGAAAAGAATAAGGCCAGCTATGGTGGTAATTTAATTTTTTAAGTGAATGCGAATAAAGAATAAGGCCTGTTGTTGGAGTATCATGGTATTCAGTTTCTTCTGTTGGCGAAGCCTTTGACATTTTCCACTTCATCAAAGAAACTAGACCCGAGAGATAGAGATGGAAATTTGCGGTTTTCTTAATTATTCCTTGGAGCGCTTGGACTACATAGAGAAAGAGAGGAATCAATCTGTTCAAGTGAAGGATCAATTCCGGATCCTTAAAGTGGAGCTAAAATTTCTCAGAACGTTCCTCCTCTGTGCGGAGATGAAAGTATTTAGTGGAACTTGCAAGTTGGCTCGTCTCTTGAGACGAACTGAGGCTGTTGTCCAAGATGCAGGTGAGATCATTCTCTCACTTTATGTTGAAACAACTGATGGAAGTTTGCCCATGGACTTGAATCGATGGCTGTCTTATATGCTAGCAAAAATTGAGCTCATTAAGCCAGAAGTTAGTGAAGGCTTCTTCTCTGTCTCAATGAGACCACAATCTGATTTTGTAGATATTGAATATCCTGAGCTGAATTCTGTAATTCTGGAATCGCTTTTGGAGAATCTGATGGATCTATTGCAATGTGAGGATGTTGTGGTTGCTCAAGTGAAGAAACTAGTTGAAGCCTACAGAAAAAGGCTAACACGTCTCAGAAATTCCTTTCAATCTGCTCTGAAACTTGGCATTGCGAACAACAAATTGGTGGATCCATTAAGCAAAGTCGTAGATCTGGCTGTCAAAGGAGCAAGTCATTCATACCACTGTTGGATCAATAAAATGGATGAAGATAAGGCATTCTCACTAGAAGATTCTTTTTCTCGTTTGATCAACCATAGTATTTATGGTTTAGACAACAGAAATTTTTATATTTGCATCCTGAATGCTTTGATGCCATTACCATCAGACACTCTCATGGCAGATGGACTTATCATGACATATACTGATTTTCTCCTTGAATGTCTGTCAGAGGTGCAAAGCCTTAATGAAAGAACGATGGTTTCAACAAATGATCACTTGGAAAGCCTTCATGAGGAGCTGACAAGACTGAGAACTTTACTCATGACGACTCCATTGCAGTATGCCGAGCATGAGAAATTGATTAGAATGGATATAGAAGAGGAGGTGAAGACAACAGAACATATTATTAGGTCCTTCTATGTTGGAAATATGGATGAAGAAATGAGTAGGAAGATGAATGCTCGCCTTTTTCTTTTGCTTGAAAGGTGCAAGCTTATCAAGTCAGAGTTGTGTCTCATGAGGCTATTAAACTGTGAAGCGACTTTAGTAGTTCCTATGAAGAATCAATTGGAAACCCTTCGTGAGGACATTCAAGTCTTGAGAACTTCTCTTATAAATCCGCAAGAGGAGTACTTTGCAGATGAGAAATGTATTGATCTCCCTAGACTTGATGCTGTGGCAAGTGAAGCAGGTACTACCATTTACTCATTTTATTTCAATGGAACTAAAGAAGACTTGGAAAAAGAGATGAACTCTCTTCTGCCTGATTTGGTTGAAAAGATCAAGCTTGTCAGGAATCGTTGTTGTTTCCTTGATGATTCCTTGGTGCGCCTGGACTATCTGCAGAAACATTGGAACTGGTCTGTTTTGGTGAAGGCTCAAATCCAGACCATTAAAATGGAGCTAAAATTTCTCAGAACATTCCTCAAGTGCGCAGCGAGGAACACCATCAAGGACAGCAGTTTGAACGATCTCTTGCTGCGAACCAAAGCTGTTGTTCAAGATGTGGGAGAAGCTATTCTCTCAATTTATGTTGAAACAACCCGTGGAAAAATACCCACATATGTGAAATATCAACTCTCTTACGTGCTAGAAAAGATTGAACTTATTAAGCCAGCAGTTGATAGAGACTATTACTCCATCGCACAGAAAGGTTCAGCATCTGATGCTGCATGTAATGGTAAACTTACGTGGCGCTGCAGGATGCTTTTGATCAATAGAATATTCGAGTTTGTTGACTCTCTCCTTGAGAATCTGAAGGATCTATTGCAATTTGAGTCCAGCATGGCTATGCAGCTGAAGGATCAAGTTGATATCGTTGGGAAAAAGCTAAGATTTCTTAGGAATTCCTTGAAATTTTCAGTCGAACAGGACACCACGTTCAGAGAGTTGAGGGATCTCATGGTGGAGACGGAATTTGTGGCTGAATATGCAGCATCCAGTGCTTACAATTGTTGGATCCATAGAATGGATGAAAATGAGGCATCTAAAAAGAAACCTGCTTTTTCTTATTTGTCAAACCGTGAGCCTTTAAGGCATAAGGTCACAGAGAGTTGTATTACAATCTTGAAAGCTTCAAAGTCATTACCATCAGAAACTCCGATGACAGATGAGCTTTTGGTCAAATTTATTGGTTTCCTTCAGGAAAATCTGTGGGAGCTACTGAACCATAATGGTGATATAGTGGTTTCAGCAAATGGTCACTTGGAAAGCATTCACAAGGAGCTGACAAATCTGAGAACTTTATGTATGCAGCATGCCAAGCACGAGAAAACGATTCTATTGCAGATAGAAGCTGAGGTCAAAGTGGTAGCACACATTATTTACTCCTTTTATATTGGCAATATGAATAAAGAATTGGCCAGGAACATGAAACTTCAGCTTTTCTGTTTGCTAGAAAGGTTTAAGCTTATCAAGTCAGAGTTGTGTCTTCTGGAGCTATTAGATCATGAAGCTAGTCTGATACTTTCTGTTAAGGATCAAATGGAAACCTTTTGCGAGTATATACAGCTCTTGAGATCTTTTCTTATGGATCCGCCAAAAGATGATGCAAATGAGAAATTTCATGATCTCCTCAAATGTATTGAAGTGGTCGCTAGTGAAGCGGGATCTGCCATTTACTCAGTTTATGCCCATGACAGAAAAGATGATGTGTCAACAGAGATGAACTATATCCTGCCTGATTTGGTTAATAAAATTAAGCTTATCAAGGCAGATATAAGATTGATATATCTCTATGGCACATCATCTAACATCGGCAAGGAAAGTGCCCTGAGCTTTATGAACACTGTTCTTAGAAAATTGGACATGCTGCTGGTTGGTAAGGCTGATTCGATTTCTATTTTTCTCAAGCCGCAGATTGAACAAGTTAAGAAAGAGTTAGAGCTCCTGAGATGCTTTCTCAAGAACTCTGCAGAGCAGTGCATTGAACATGAAGAATTGATAGCTCTTGAGAGCCGCATAATACATGCAGCAAATGAGGTAAAACATGCGATTGACCCTTTTCTGCTTCGTGATTATTCAGTCTGGTATTGTTTGTTGCAGCTTTCTGATGCCATAGATGAGATTAAGCTAATAAAGAAAGAGATAAAAAGAATTAATGAGAAGACATCTAGCTGGATTTTGTCATCACAAGCTAATACGTTCTCAAAGGGTGAGGTGTTTGTAGGATTCAAGGATGAGGTGGAAAAAGTAATTGATTGGCTAATTCGCGGACCTGCAAAGCTGAAGGTTATCTCAATCATTGGAATGCCTGGACTTGGCAAGACTTCTCTTGCTAAAAAATTGTATGATGATCCTTCAGTTGCTGAGCATTTCTATGTTCAAGCATGGTGTTGTGTTTCTCAAGTATATGAACAGAGGCAATTGTTGCTTGAAATTTTACGACATTTTGTTGAGCTTAATGACAAAATCAATGAAAAGAGTGTTGAAGATTTGTCTGACATGTTGCGTAAACGTCTAAAAGGGCAGAGGTATCTCATTGTCATGGATGATATATGGGACATGGAGGCATGGAGTGCTTTAAGTAGATGTTTTCCTGATGATTCTAAAGGAAGTAGAATAATGTTCACAACTCGATATCAAAAAGTAGCCTGGGATCTTAAAGACCAATGCATTTCTCATCATCTTCGTTTCTTCTCTGATGAAGAAAGCCGAGAGTTATTATTTAAAAAGCTACTTCAGAAAGAAAGATCTCCTTCAAAACTGTTGGAAATTGTAAAGCCAATTGCAAAAAAATGCCACGGATTACCTCTTGCAATTGTTCTGATTGCTGGAGTTCTTGCAAGGATAGTTGAGGAAGAGTGGCCAGATGTTGCAGAAAGCTTAAACTCATGCATTAGTGGAATCCCAGAATCATTAAGCATGGAAGTCGTAGAACTGAGTTACAAGCATCTACCAAATCATTTGAGGCCATGCTTTCTTTATCTGGGAGCTTTTCCAGAGGACAAAGATATTATGGTACAGAGGTTGATACGGTTATGGGCTGCTGAAGGATTTATACTGAGCACCAAAGAGAATAGTTTAGAGGATATAGCAAAGGACTACTTGGTGGATCTAATGGCTCGAAGCCTAGTAATAGATGTGAAAAAAGGATCCAATGGTGAGGTCAAATCATTTCGCATTCATGATTTTCTACGCAGTTTTTGCTTGGGAAAAGCTAGAGAAGAAAACTTTTTGCTTCTGCTAGATGATCATAATGAACCTTTTGCCCACGCTAACCAATATGTACAGAGGTATGAACACGTTGCGCCCTCTCCTCATTCAATAGATTATATTGAATCTCATGGGAGCACTTCTTTGAATTCAAATCCAATAACATATGATGAGCAACATAGGCTGTGCATTTATTCTACGCTCAATGGTTTGGCTGAATGGAGGTCTTCTAGCTTACATGTGTGCTCCTTACTGAATTTTGCCCCTGTGATTCACTTGGACACAACATCATTCAGTGATACCGCTTTTATCTTCAGCAGCTTCACATTACTTAGAGTGTTGGATCTGGGATGCCTGATTCTGGAAGATCTTAACTGTGGAATAGAGTTGTTGATTAATTTGAGATTCTTAGCAGTTTGGATCCAGAGCAAATCTATCCCATCATCAATATCCAACCTCAAAAACCTAGAGACTTTTCTCGTGAAAGGAATAAAAGGTGAAGTTGAATTGCCAAATACAATCTGGAGCATGGTGAGGTTAAGGCATTTGCATATTGATTATCGTGCTTCTATAATTTGGGATGAGAACAAGTTAAAGGACACCCTTTTAGATAATTTAGAAACCCTTTCTACACCGGTTCTGTCGTGTGGGGTAAATTTGAAGGGCATGATACATTCATTACCCAATCTCCGGAAGCTGAAGTGCATATATACTGAATGCTGGAACAATTTTGATCATTGCAACTATTTTCCAGTTTTAGACTCCTTAAGTCAACTTGAATCGCTAAAGGTGTTATACCATGGTAGAAAGCTAAATTCCTGTAAATTTAGCTTCCCTCCAAATCTCAGAAAGTTGACTTTATCAAAGATGCGACTGCCATGGAGTGATATTGCAAGAATTGCAAGACTTCCCAACCTTGAAGTTCTAAAATTACTATTTAGAGCATTTGAGGGGAAACAATGGGAGACAAATGATGGGGAGTTCCTCAAACTGAAGTACTTGAAATTAGAAAGTTTGGATATTGCAGAATGGATGACCTATAGAGATCACTTTCCCCGTCTTGAGAGACTAATTCTGCATAGATGCAAACAACTTGAGGAAATTCCTTCTGATTTGGGGGATATTGATACCTTACAGATAATTGAAGTGCTGTGGTGCAGCCCCTCTGCAGCAACTTCAGCTAGACAAATTTATGAAGAGCAGCAGGACATGGGAAATGAGTTGTTCAAGGTTGTTATCCAGGATCTCGCAGCATCTTTTTGATGGTGAATGCTATGAAGCTTCTTACTCAAAATTCATGTAAGAGAATCTGATCTCAGTTGCATCAATTTGTTAGTATTAACATGTGTTTGAATTCGAAATCCTTGGTATTTATGCAGTTGAATTTCTTCCATGAAAGTTATCCTGCAGTTGCAGCTACTATTTTCTGCGCAACAAAGGACAAAGACTCCTAGATGAAGCAGAAGGGAAGATGCATTTTGATATCTGCTGCCCGTGGAACTCCAGATGCTCATGTGGTTATGCTTATTCATCCATAAGCTGGCAGTCAAGGTTATCTCAGACCATATAATTCTTCTCAGCATTTTATGTTTCTCTTCATGTTCCGTTCCCTTTTCTCCCAAACTACATTTTGGAGTTTATTGCTTGATTCTATCTATTTCCTTATGTCATTCTATAAGTGGATGGACATAGTCCATGGTAGTATGTTCTGTTTTAAGAATCAAGTGAATCGTTTTCTCTGTCTATCTAATGATAATGATTATTCACTTGAATTACTCGGTATATATTGGTTTAATTCTGAATTTGTTCAGAGTTTCTTCACCACAAAGATGAGAAGGTAATGGTCTGTTCATTCATCATTGAACGGCTGCAGCTTATATGATTTGGCTGCAGTTATTCTTTGGAAAAACTGAATAGGAAATAGATACAACCCACCTCCTGGGATTTGAATATAATATGTGTTCAATTAAGGCCTCGTGAAAGGCAAAGAGAGACGAGTTCGAAGAAGGTACAACCCACCTCCTGGGATTTGAATCCTATCCACCCACAGGACAATTGAGGTAGCCCACTAACTGCGCTACCCCAGAATCCAAATTCGTACAAGTTAGTCAAGAGCTTGCCATATTCTGAATTATGTCCTTTTGTTTGGCGTGTTTTCTTCTATAGACCATATGATGCCTATCAACATAGTTATCAGAATTGTACGATTCACGATTCCTATCTTACAATTTGATCCGATTCACGAGCAAAACGAAGAACAGCAATTTGATAACTATGAAGTCATCCGTTATTAATTGTTATTAACGATAGATAATCCTAATGATGACTAAAGTTTGTGTTGGTTTAGCATGGTGCAGCTGATGAGACTGTATTTCTCTGATATTGTCAATTATTGAATTGCATCATAAAACATAAAACTAGATTAATGCACTTCAGTCTTGACAACAAAACCTGAATGTTTATAAATTGAAAATGGTCAAATTCCTTTTCTTTTATACAATGAAAAACAACAAAACTCGCATGAACTTCTTACAATGCACATATATTAATATATTATCAATACCCTTCAAACTCAGAAGATTCTAGAAAAGCTTTCAGAGCCATAGGGAGAGTGTGTATTTAGCCAGAAATCTAGATAGGTTTGACCTGTGGCTTCTTCTCCTCAACTTTATGCACGGTCACAGTAAACATCTTCATTATCCACCATATAAAATCATGAATTTTAATATTGATTGATTTTAGATTGAAATCTCAAGCATCAAACATGGCCCATTTGTTAGGACTAATTAGATCCTCGTAGGAGCACAAGTTGTGGAAGCTAAAAAGCAGAAAGATAGTCTCCTAAGATTGTTCATAGTAGTTTAAGAAATATTGGGCAATTGTTGAAACAAACACTCACATTTTCATTCAGAGCACAAAACAACTTACAAGATCATATGCATTACAGAAATTAAACATATCACAACAATTAAACCACATATTGGTTTCATTTACGAACAACTTGATGAAGAATGCCTTAGATTTAACCAGAGATCTCGATGGCCTTGACCTCAGGCTTCTTCTCCTCAACTTTAGGCAGAGTCACAGTGAGCACACCATTTTCCATGCTAGCCTTCACCTCATCCATCTTAGCATTCTCTGGGAGCCTGAACCTCCTGAGGAACTTACCGCTGCTCCTCTCGACGCGGTGCCACTTGTCGTTCTTCTCCTCTTGCTCCTTGCTCCTCTCTCCACTGATCTGAAGAATCCTACCCTCTTCAACCTCAACCTTCACTTCTTCCTTTTTCAGCCCTGGTAGATCAGCTTTGAAAATGTGAGCTTCTGGGGTTTCTTTCCAATCAATTCTTGCATTAGCAAAAGCTGAAGTTTCGCGTGCCAAAGAAGGCGAGTTGGAGAGGGAAGAGGTGAAGAATCCATCAAAAGGATCCCATATGTCAAGAGAGAAGGGATCAAACACATTGGTTCGTCGGCCACCAAAGAAACTTGGAATGAGCGACATGATCTTTGAAGATTATTAAGGATAGTTTTAGAGGCAAGTCAATTTGCAGAACTTGATCGTGATTGTTATTACTGGATGGTGAAGCGGAGGGCTCGCGCATCATATTTATAGGGATCGTAAGAAAGGTCTAGAGCTGGAATAATGAAATGGAATAAAATGAGATATGAAATAAGATCGTTCTAGAGTTCTCATGCCCCCCCTCGAAGTTCATGTTGGCCTTCATCAATTTTTCATTTTTTTGTTGCTCTCGACTCTTCTCTAACCTTCCACAAGCTTCATTCATACATTCTGGTTAATTATTAATGCTTGAACTGCCTACAGTTAGTATACATTACTAGGCTTAATAATTTGAAATGTTAATAACTTGTCTCGTCTGTGTGTCTCAGTGCCTAAACAAAATTTCCTCCAAGTTCTCAAAGTAGACATTCTTCCTCTTACACAAAAATTTGGTCTTAGCCGTATGATTCTCGCTTCAAGTGTGAGGATCGCGATATCAATGTTTAAGGTGTGTAACATTTTAAATGATGTAAAATTGATAATATTCTAACTGATGTAAATTGACTTGAAGCTCTTTGTTGGATTTTTGGCTCAAATCTAAGCCCAAGTAGAAGTTGAAAACAAGTAGAAATCCGTTAAGAGTAGAAATAAGAATCAAAATCCTAGTGGAATTAGTATTAGTTGCCTATTTCTTGCTTCTAATTTAGTGTCACAAGAGCCACACCCCATGGGGGGTGTGGAAAGGGGTGAGTCGAATGCTAAGAGTATTTTTGGTGCTTTTGTCAGAAAAAAATCAATATGGGAAGAATTTAGACTTTAGTCATAAATAAAGTCATATAAGTGAGGAATTACACTTTTTCCGTTCATAAAGTCACTGGGAGGGTTTTATAGTTTTGTCCTAAAAACTATGAGCATGTGAGTGTGGAAAGAGTTTGGATCTTTGTCCGTTCAAAAGATCTATTGAGTTGTAAATCTATTCATAAATAATTGGTTTATTAGTTTCTTGGGTCGTGGATGTAGACAGAGAGTTAAACCACGTTAAAAATATCATATATTACTTTTCGCTGTGTTATGTGCTTTGTGTGTGTGTATATGTCCTATTCCGAACACTCTTATCACACACTAGATATAGAAGGCTCCAGAAGGCCAATTAGCATGAGAATTGTACTAATTTGTCTCTTGGGACTTTCTCAGGGCTTCGCAGGAAAAGAAAAAATAGTCTAGGTCCAATTTAGTTTAAAGCGAAAGTCCACTGTAGTCCTTATTCTCTCTTAAAGCATTATAAAACTCGACGAGAAAGAGTTAATTAAGAACTATTGACTGTAAACTATAGTAACTCATTTTCTTCCTAAAAAAAGGAAGGGGAAGGATCTTATTAAGTGAATCCCTCTTTTTTGTGTTTAATCCCCTAAGCCTCCCTTTGAATCCCACAAAAAAAAAAAAAAAAAAAGTATGCCCCCTCTCTGTGTGTGTGTGTGCATTCTCCATGCCTAAACAAAATTTGTTGCACATTTGCCTGCTAACAAAATTATTGAGAACTTTCCACCATTTACATGTTTGTCAAGCTCCGAATGCGTAAACTTGAAATGCAAAATACCACACATTCCGTGGATAAGTTTTCTAAGCCCACAAAACTCTATAATCCCTTATGTCACTTTTAGCCTAGTTAGAAGAATTAATGATCAAATGACAGATTGGATTACAAAATAAAAAAATAAAAAAATAAAAATAATCTCTCAATAGGTACAGTAACCTTCCTTTCAGCGTATTTTAGTCTGATACGAGCTGATTTGGCTAAAGTTGTCTTACCGTTGTTCTTGTTTTGTTTTTTCAATGAAAGTTATTGATATGTTGAAGAAATGGTTAAAAATTTAGGGAACTTTCTAATTCTGTTTTGGGCCTTGATTTTATACCCACTGTCTATATAATTGCATAGTAATTAAAAGATCTGCTCAAAGGCCTGTGAAAAAGTCATACGAGCTTTATTTGTGCACAGCACCTGGACTAGACTAATAGAACCTAAGCCCATATATGGTTTTCTAGGCCTTCAGCCCATAACTTGCAGATTCACATCTTTTTTTTTTCTTTTTTGGTCGCAACACAATAAGAATATATTGTTGAAAGGGAAGTACAAAGCTCAACCTATCCCAGAGGGTAGGAAATCAGAAAGCAGAATATTACACAAAAGGGATGGAAGATTAGAAGTCTAATTTATAGGCAAATTATTTCGAAAGTAGTTTGTGGTTTGCCGTTCTCCTAATGCACTAAAGTCGAATGGAGCGGCTTGATGCAACAATCTTTTAAATATCTTTTACCTCTTTAGAAAGACGGGGATGAATCTCCTATTTTTAACTTATCTCATTTTTGAAATAAAAAATATTATAGTCATCAAATTTTGTCTTTTCAAATCATAACAATTTATTTTAAAATTTAGTTCAAACATATTATTCAAAATTAATTAATTAATTAATCTAAATCCAATGGCTGAATTTAAGGAACAAATATGATAACTTGTAATGCACCATGTTTCAAAAATAGGAGAAGTAAGAAATGAGTGGAGAAGACTACCTTTCTCCTCTCTCTATCTTCTTTTTCTTTCTTCTGTTTCGAGATGTTATTATTGACTCCGACCTATATTTGAAAGTTTGTTATTTTTGTAGGCCGACGTTTAATAAATACAAAATGTAATTTCCTAAGTAGGTACTTTAGATAAACCAATGACAAGCCCCCTTCTGGATGTGTAGGTGGCTAAGTTGGCCAAAACTGAATTGAGAGCCTTACTAGATCTAGATGATTTTGTATCCCATAAGAATGGACCATGTTGCGTGCACATTATGATAATCATGATTTGATATAGTTGTGGGGCCTTCTTACAACAAACATTTGTTGCTCTAGAGAAAATGTAAATATGTAAACCTTAATCTTACTCGTTAAGAAGACCAAGAATAGATGTGATCAAATTATCGAATGGGTCAATTTATTCATGTCCGATTTCATGTTGGCCGTATGTAACAAGAAGAATTCACATTCGACTTGTTGTACATGACTTGGCAAGACGAACTTACTCTTTGAATTCCACGATTATTGGTCTTATTCATCTTATAAAATATTTTAAAACACCATAAATTTTTAGTTTTAAAAATTATTTTGTTCCAATTTTTACTTTCACGTATCTACTAATTTGTGTTATCAAAATTATTTAGCTCCTATTAACAAAATATGTTAAGTTTTTTTTTGCTCAAGAAGTAATCTTTTCATTCCACAACCAAAAACTGTAAGTTACACTTGGTAATTACATTCTCTATCTATTACAAAAATCTATGATTTAGTTGCCATGTATTGCAAAGTGTTCTATTAACAAAACTATCCATATATTTACTTTGAAGACTAATAGATTCTTTGAAATTCAGAAGAATTTTCCCAATGACATATTTATCGGTGTTAGCTCCCGACTTGTGCACTCTACAATTACTTTCTTGCCAGATAAAATAGATACAAGCACAGAAAACTACTTTAGCAAGGTCCGCCTTTAAACTCCTACTGTGTTAAGTTTCCCCTACTTGAATGTAGTCATGTACTCGGCTCAGAAGTCCAGACATGCAAGCAAAACTAGTGTCACACGCATAAACAATAATTGCTTGGATTAACCAAGTTATTAACATTCACTTATAAATCACTTAATTATCATTTCTTCTACCGATGTAAGACATTACAAACGTAGTTTCAAGATTAATGATCTGCTGATAGTCCAACTGATGTGAGATAGTACATCATGGCAGATCTAAGCTGCCCCACTATTCTCAATAAAAAGACTAATTAGCCCTCACATAAAAAAAAAACGTATATTTATATAATTAAAAAATAATATATTATCACTCACACTTAAAAAAAAAAATTCTAAATTTGTCCACGATAGTTCACCGCTGTGTTGTTCACTAGGTGTCAATCGTTAACATTAATATCAATAATAGTGGAGTATTAACATTTGATAGACTTGACAATCTGAGCTCAACTTGATAAACTGATTTTTATTTTTATTTTTTTTGGTCGGAACTTGATAAACTGATTTGAAACGTTGGAGTTGCCACTTGTAGCACTCAACTCTCTCTACTTGCACCCTACGTAATATGTAAAGCTAAACACCGCACTCCAACTTCCTATCCTAATATTCCTAGGAATCATATATAGTTTATATATCGTTTTCATTGGTATATACTCTGCAAGCTAATGCTGGAAGAAACCATGTTGCTTACACAAGTGAAAAAGATTCTTAGCAGCTCTGAAGAATCTCAAACCCAGACTCAAACAAGATACGTCGTTATCGATAGTATATTCTTGAGTATATTCTTGCTCAAGTAAAATTATTGAAGGAAGTGAGGATTTCGCAAGATTCTGAGAGTGGAAATTAGTAGCCAATTGTTGTGGAGCCGTAAGGGCTCTGTACACAACCACTTACAAATTATAACTCATAATACAGCCAAGTGTTCTCTTACAAAGTTGATTGTTTAGGGATGTTTAGTATGTGTTGGATTAATATATATTTCTTCCACATCGAAAATCACTAACTTTAAAATTATCATATAAGATCTTGTACTACTCTAGTTAACACCAATTAGTTTTATTATGAAACTTCAGTTTTCTTAATATGATATTAGAGTTAGAGGGTTATACGTATGGGAGAGTGTTAAAATATACATTCTCCCTTATCAAACGCTAGGGTTCTCGAAGTGAACAAGGGACTGTTTCATTTGGAGTGAATTAATGATTCCTTATTTTTTTAAAGAGCAGATCTTCTAGATTCTAGTAAGTTTGATTTTCCGCCCTCGCAACAACTTTTGGAAAAAGCGATTTTGATGACTCCTAGGTTTTTTTTTTCCCCTTAATTCTCTTTTCTCTTGAAGAGAGAGTGTTGGGTTTGGCTTTGTTTTAAGTCCAAGTCTATATTGAAGAGAATCAAAGCTCTAGTAAGAGTAAAGGTACTCCAAATATTGAAATTGCTAATTACCCTGATAGGGGTAGTATTATTGGTTTATACCTTATGCTTAGTTGCCACCCACCACATGAAAAGGTGGTGAGTTTGCAAGAATTTTTTTACAATTTTTTTTTTCTATTAATTCAAAGGAGAGTTAAGTTATTTTACAACAATTAAAATGTTACACACAAGGATCTTTTTATAATCTTTTATCTGTCTAAAAAGTTGTAACTAGTTTTATTAGAGTTTAAACTTTTTCAAGCACACGTGAGGAAGGTTTTTAAAATTTATGTAGTGAGTAATTAATTGTGGAATACCCAATGGACGTAGACCAGTTGGATGCAAATCACGTTTGTCTTGTATTTCTGTCTTTCCATCCACAATCTTAGTAGGGGAAATGACTTATATTCCCAACATTTAGTATTAGTATTAAAGCTCAGGTATGGAGATTGAGTGTGAAGAGGACATATGGAAGTTCATGTTAGTTCATGTTGTATTGAGGAACATCTGCCATTGTTGTGCTAAGGGTAACATACATGAAATGAGAAAATCGAACTATGTTGAGGAGCATGTGATGCCGTGGTATGTCAAATTTTGAGCTCGATACCACCAAATTCTTACTACATGTTGTTAATCATTGAATTTGTTTGCCACTTGGGGCATGCAATTACGTGTTGGGAATAAGACATATACACACCCATAAATTATACACCACAGCGGAATCAATACACAATATGTTTAATGTCGTTCGTCCTTCTGTCTACGTCCACGACCCAAGTAATTAAGAACTCCATTAATTAAGAATAAATCATTACAACGCAAATGATCTTTTTGACGGGAAAAGATTCAAACCCTCCTTTCACTCAAACGCTCATAGTTTTTAGGAAAAACTATAAAAACCATCCCAAGTGACTTTATAAACCGAAAAAGTCTAAACCTTCACACAAGAACTTTATCTATAGTTAAAGTCTAAACCCTCCCCAAATCGGCTTTTTTCTGGCAAAAGACGAAAAACATTCTCAATCACTCGGCTCACTCCCTACCACACCCCCTCATGGGATGTGGCTCTTGTGGCACTGAATTATAAGCTAGAGAGTCCTATTTATAGGCAACTAATCTAAATTCACTAGGATTGGAAAACCTATTTTTTCTCCTATTGGACTTCTGCTTATCTTCAACTCCTAATTAGGCTTGGACTCAAGCCAATAACCCAACAAATCCTCCCCTTGGCAAAAAGTCGAAGCCCTCTCGCTGCAATTGAGACCTCTTCTCAACCTTCATCTCCATCTTCATCTTCATGCTAGAGTCAGAACTCAACAGCAATTATAACAGCACCCTTAAGAACCTCTCTCTAATGCGTCAAAGTCTCGCTTTACTACTACCAGCACATCTTCGTCACTTTCGGTTTTACAGTCATCACCAACATCTCTCACACATCATCAGTTTCCACTATCTAAGCCTTTTCATGTACTCCCGACATTAAACATCTTAGATATGGTCTTTCCTCACAGTTTTAGCATTCCCTCAAAGCTAAAACCTCCACAAAATGCACATCCTAATACCTAAGATTCTTGCGCAACATGATACATCAAGAATTTGGAAAAACGGACCCCAAATCGGACTCAGGACGTCAAAAAACCCTAGGACCACCCTCGATCAACGTGGTCAAACCTCAGTCAATGCCTAGTCAACGTAATCAAACTTCTCTAGTCAACCTATGCTCTCTGGTCAACCTATTTAGACACTAAGTGCATCATCCTCTCATGTGCTGCACCACATCAATCTCAGCCCCTCAACAGATCACACATCACACAAGATCAATGGCTAAGATCATATGGGCATACCATAACTTATACACTGTACTACACAATAACTCTACCCCATCAGATCATACCACCTCGACATCCAACAACTTAGATCTCTCAAGCTCACCAAACCTCACAACACTACATCACACCTGATCATCACCCATCATCATATCAGATCTCTATGAAGATCTACGCTCTAGATAGCACAAGCTCACCCAAAGTCTTCACACCCACGTTGCACCATATCAATACCCACAGATCTGGGTTGTCATCTTCACTAAAGGACCCGGCCAGCCTCCATATCACAATCTAATCGTCGGATCAACAATCCGTTAGCGGCAAAATGATTATCACCGTCCGACGACCCTCTCTCTGATCTTCGATTTTCATCTTCATCTACAACCACCGTCCACTGTCACTTCAACAAACCGCCTCTAATAACCACCGGCCACGACACGCGTTGCCATAGCCACTATCTTTTTCCTCACGTCATGGCAGTTCTAAAGACATATTCTATGCATCATTTCGTCACCAGAACCACCTCTAACCATCATCTAAAGACGCGTTTCAAGCTCACGCCGCCATCTTTCTTAATCACGGCAGGACGCGATACCACCACCAATCAAGTCTTCTCGTCGTCGTCATAATTTTGTATGCTCTACGACCCTCGTTGCAGCCCCCATGGCATTTCTCACCACTCTAGGGTGTCGACATCTTCTCTTTAATGCCGATGTCATTTCAGACCACTTGTTTTTTTTTAAATTGTGATGACATCATGATGACGTCAGCTCTACTCTCTATTGACGTCAACAACTCTAAGTAGCCATTTTTCCTCTTTTTTTTCTGTGCCTCTCAACACCATAACATGAATTTTCCTGCACCTCGCATTTTTTTTCTTTCGTACGAATCTCTGCTCAGCAATTGTGCGAGCTTCTCAGCGAAACGCAGTCTTCAGTGTGTCAACTTCACGTTGTCATGCCCAGTTCTAAAGCCTGAGCTCTAATACCACTTTGTTGGGAATAAGACACACACACCCCCATAAATCACATAGCACAGCAGAATCAACACACGATATTTTTAACGTGGTTCAGCCCTCTACCTACGTCCATGACTCAAGTAATTGGGAACTCCATTAATCAAGAATAAATCATTACAATGCAAATGATCTTTTTGACGGGAAAATATCTAAACCTTCTTCTCATTCAAATGCTCATAGTTTTTAGGAAAAATTATAAAAACCCTCATAGTTGACTTCATGAATGAAAAAAGTCTAAACCCTCGCACAAGGACTTTATCTATGGCTAAAGTCTAAACCCTCCTCAAATTGACTTTTTTCTGGCAAAAGACAAAAAATACTCTCAATCACTTGGCTCACTCCCTACCACACGCCCCATGGGGTATGGCTCTTGTGGTACTGAATTACAAGTTAGAGAGTCTTATTTATAGGCAACTAATCCTAACTCCACTAGGATTGGAAAATATATTTTTTCTCCTATTAGACTTCTACTTGTCTTCAACTCCTAATTAGGCCTGGACTCAAGCCAATAACCTAACATTACGATGGTAAATTTAAAGCATTAGTGGGACACGAAACTGTAGCATCGAGGGATACTAGATTGAAATGTCAAGGGATGTTTCCATGACAACACTAGTACATCAATGAGCAATTGATCAAGCTTTTGAGTTATGGAGAAAAGCGTGAAAGCAGTAAACCTGTTGTTTCTTGTTGAAGTCATACATGATGTTGATACTTACTAACCTAGCAGCGAAATAAACCCTTGAATAGATGATGTGAGACTACAATAGAAGGTTCGAATTGAGGGAAGAGTCCAGATAGCAAAAGAAGTCCTCGAGCAAGGTGATGATGAGAATAAGTGATACGTACTACTATAGAGCTAGCCATGTCCAAAAGAGATACTCCAAGTTGAGAAAGTTTCAACATTATGGTGATAAGTGATAAGGACTCGACAATTTAAATTCAAACTACTGTTGTATCTAGATTAGCTTTAGCATGCACATTACGTAATCTTTATCTTTGGTTCTGTTGTAACTCAATTATGATGATAAGTGATAAGGACTCGACAATTTAAATTCGAACTACTGTTGTATCTAGATTAGCTTGGCATGCACATTATGTAATATTTATCTTTGGCTCTATTGTAACTCATATACTACAAATAGGTGAACCTCATGTATAATTTATCATTATGAAGAATACAGCCTTGGCAACTCTTTCAAGGTACCGAGCTAAAATGACTAACAATCA
Organism: Ehretia macrophylla; assembly: GCA_037974665.1. NCBI lineage: Eukaryota > Viridiplantae > Streptophyta > Magnoliopsida > Boraginales > Ehretiaceae > Ehretia > Ehretia macrophylla. Next base: position 53,942,902 of record CM075780.1, on the reverse strand, counting down.
TTTTTTTTTTGCCTTTCCTCTCGTGGCTATCTCTCCCTCTATTCCCACTCTTCTATTTTCTATAGCTGCCTCCACTACTACCCTTTTTGCTTTTCCAACCTATAACGTCAAAGTCTACGTCACTGCTGTAGCACCCGAGACTTGCATCATATTCATAATTAACTATTGCATATCTTTTGTGCATTTCTATGTGTATTTTAATATGCATTTATTTATTTTTAATGTGGTCACTATTCATAAGGAAAATTGAATGTTTAAATTGCTCAAACTAAAATTTTTCTTGGACTATATAACATATAAAAGGAATCGGGAACTTGTGGTTTTGGACTTTGGAGGTCCGGAATAGTGTAACATTAGTATAACATTAGTTTTAGCTAATTAACATTTAATTGGAGTTTTTAACTTGGTTTGACTAAGTTTTTACTAGCATTTGACTTATAATATAACACATACTCATACATATATACTTAATACATCACATATACATGGAAATTAGCTAAAAAATAATTGAAGAAATTCCCATTTTGTCCCCCATACCCAACGGCAACAAGAAGGAACAAAGAGAAGAAAAATTGTTCAATCCTTGCATCTTGGCCTCGTAGCTTGACTTTGGAAGGTTTTTGGAGTACTTAGGAGCATCACCAACTTGTCTACACCTATATATTGTAAGGGAGTTTCATGTTTTATGCATTTTAAAGTCTAGGGTTTTACTTTGAATTTTTGTAAATGTTGTGTATTGCTTTTATAATTGCATATAAATGCTTTTAATAGGTTTTAATATGCTTAGAGAACAACATTTTATGAGCTAATTGCATTGGTTATGGTTGGAATTGAAAATGAAACGTTGAGGAAGATGAATGAATAGTGCCAAAGTTAGGTTTTTGTAAAAATTTAATTGTTAGTTTGATTTTATGCAACCTATTGATGCTAGAGATGATAATGAACATAGAAAAATAGTTGTGTGAACTTAGAGTGCCCAAAACTTGGATAAAAATACAAATTTAGCCTAGATTAAAAAGGGGTTTCGGGTGTAAAGTAAATCCGAGTAGATTTGGGCATTATATTTGGTGTTCTTAGGGTAAGTAGGTACTAAATGTGCTTTTCTAACTCTCGGTTGAGCTTCGGTTAGGGTATGTGTAGTTCAAATGCATAAAGGAAAAAATCGGTGTTTTGTAGGAAACGAGGACTATCGGGTGGACTTATGGGTTAAAAGGGCACCATAATGTGGGGGTTGGAGGATATGATAGTTCGTTTGTGAATTGGGAACCTTGCCTTCCGGTTAGAAGCTAAATAACTATGTTAACAAAGGGAAAAAGTGGAGTTTGAGCTTTTTAGCACTTACATTGCCTTGTTGTGGTTTATAGTGTGCTTAAATGTAGTCCTAAGGTTTATGTGAGTTTTTGGTAAGGTTCTGTGAAAGATTATGATTTTTATCTCTTTATGCTCAATCGATTATTTTAATATTATTACTTGTAATTCATTGATTTCTGAGGGCGACCTACTTTGTTATCCCTTATTTATTATTTTGCTTTATATCGCTTCATATTTTTGTCATATTGTCATTGTCTTTAAGTGCATTACTTAGTGGTTGCGCAACCATAGTTTCGGGATGGGTGTGATGGGCCTCGCTGGGCGACATCGGGCTTGCCAGTGTTGGTTGTCCTAACCCCGTACCCTAGTCCCTCACTCGTCTGGTATGGAGTATGCTAGGGGGTGTTGGGTCATAGGATTGGGTACATCCGGAGTACCCATTAATGTTTGGAATGCCAGCATATCGTGGTTTGTGGATCGTGGATCTTGGTTCGTGGTTTGAGAATTTGAGCGATAAGGGTTATCGATCGTATCATTTTCAATGTGTGGTACCTTATTGCTTGTTTGTCATATTAATCGTTTAATGGTTTTACTTGTACATAACTGTTGCATTACACGAATCCCTTTATAAATGCTTCCCGTATACTCTTCCCCTCTCTTACTGGGTATACATGATTGTATACTCACTCCTCATTACCCACCTTTCAGGTATGGCAGTATTAGAAGGAATGTTTGTGCTTATGATGCTTGATCTTTGCTTAAAAGTCAAAGTGCTATGTGGCGTGGGTTGTAGAGATGTTATTTACGAGTTGTATGTATCCAATGTAATAAAGAATATAATCGAGTTAATTAGATCATTAGAGTGGTATGATAACCTATTTTATGTAACAGGTTAATATAGTTTAAATTCAAAGCTTGGATGTACTTGTCTAAAAGAAAAGGGTTAGGATAGCTTTTGTATTTGGAAATGTACAACTGCTTGTGTTTGTTTGTTGAGAACCAAGGCTCGGATGGCCTTGATGAGTTGTTGTATGTTTGGACACGGTACTGGACCATTTATATTATGTGTGCAGGTGAACTGTTCTCCTATATATAGGGAGACTCTGTCTGTTTTCCTTAAATTTTATGCCCGAGATTAGTATTGGGTTGAGTATAGCATGTTTAATAGAATTCCCGATCTCGTGAGAGGTCGAGGCATTACAACTACTATTCTAGATCATACCAATTATATAATATAGAAGACACAAATGATCAATTTTCTCATCTTTAACAAGCTACTTTGCTCCATTGACAGGACCTGTCCCAAACTGCAAAAGACAACTATGGCTTCAGCTTCCTTTAATGAACCTTCATCCTCATCTACTACTTTCTCCCTTGAAGATTGGACATGTTATGACAGCTTCATTACTACATGTCTCACTGCCACTCTATTTGATTCTTTGGTCCACCAATCACTTGGTCATTCTTTGGCTCATGACCTGTGGATATCTCTAGAAGAATCCTTTTTCCAACAGTCTTTGGCACGAAGTCACTTCTTCGTGCTCAACTTCGTTCTATCAAAAAGGGTACTCTCTCTACAGCATAATACCTGTAAACCATTTGCACCACAACTGTTGTTCTTGTTGCAATTAATGACTCATTATCCAAATATGATTTGGTGCTTGTAACACTAGATAACTTACCTAAAAGCTATCGTCCCTTCATCACTTCAATGGAGAACATCTGTCCACCACCTATATTTAATAAGCTTCGTGCCAAACTACTTCTTGATGAAGACAATGAAGAGCACTTTGGTTTTGACCCTATGACTTATTCTGCCTTGGTTGCTCAGATTGGTACTCTTTATCTTTTACCACATTCCGATGCTGATTATTTTGTGTCTCCCAATTCTACAAAACCAAATAGGTATGTGTCTTCTTCTCATAAGTAAACTTAGTCTTCTTATAATTCCTCTTACAAGGGTAAATGTCATATATGCCAAAAGGTTAGACACTCAGTGTCGACTCCGTTATGCACAATCAGACTGATATACATTGGACTGTTATTAAGCGAATTCTCCATTATCTTAAGCTTACTTCCTCTCATTGTTTGTATCTTACTTATTACACTAATTTATCACTTTATAAATACTTTGACTCTGACTGGTTGGCTGCCCTAAGGGTCATCATATAAATCATTGGTTTTTTATTTTCTTAGGGCCCCAATCTTATTTCATGGGCTGCTAAGAAGCATAATACTACTTTTCGCTCAAGCACTAAGACTGAGTATCGTGCAGTTGCCTTTGCTATCACTGAATTATGTTGGCTTAGTTCTTTCTTGACAAAGCTCTGTGTTTCGCTCTATTCTCCTCCCATCCTATGGTATGACAAAATTGGGACCACATACCTTACTACTAATTTAATTTCCATGCCCACGCCAAGCATGCATATTGAAATTGATGTTTACTTTGTTCGAGAAAAGGTGGCGGCTGGCGAACTTCAAGTTAAATCCATTTCCATGTTAAATCAACTTGCAGACATTATGAACAAGGACTATCTATCTCGTGTTTTAAGACAAATCGATCCAAGCTCACCGTCCATGATCTGGCTTTACTTGATGAGGCATGATAAGTGATAAGGACTAGGTAATTGAAATTCAAACTACTGTTGTATCTAGATTAGCTTTATCATGCACATTGCCTAATCTTTATCTTCAGTTCTGTTGTAACTCATGTATTACAAATAGGTGAACTTCATGTACAATTTATTATTAAGGAAAATTGTAAAAATATTATGGCACAGAAAGCACTGCTTTATTGATGACAAAAGTCGTGTATATATGGTACAAGAAGATAACGAAGTGATAATGTATGATCTCACTTGTTGTTATAGTGGATAACTACCTACTTGTCACTACAATCAGAATAGGCAATGGATGCGTTTTTTTTTATTTTTCGCAGCGGTTTTAATTGCCGCCATTGATCTTACCAACGTTTTTAAAATCGCCTCTAGAACATCATTTTGGGAGTAGTTGTATTAGGTGTATGCTGGCGGATAGTGCAAGCGCCGGAATTTGCTGCCTTTGCCGACGATTAGGAGAAATCGTCGACATTGATGATAAAGCTATGGCGGCAGTGGTGAATAATCGTCGAGGTTGACACTACACCTTTGTCGGCAATTTTGATATGCGTCACTATATACTTTGAACATTTAGCGACAATTATTTTTATCGTCGCTTATTTTAATAACTTTGACAGTGGTTAAAAAATGTCGACAAATATATGAAATTTAGCGACAGTCCTTGCATTCCTCGTTCAACTAAGCGGCTATTTTGAAGACAAAAATTTTCAATGGGCTAGGGTTTTGTATTTGGCTTTGGCCTAATATGTTGTTTGCTTTGGGCCATGGCACATCTTGTTTCATCCGATCACTTTGGGCTTAGATTTGTTTGTATTGTTCTTAATTAAAAACTTCCAATGGAAATTCATTGTCATTTTTATAAGAGCCAGCATCATTAATGTTTATTATATATAGATCTTATTGAATTGTTTAATTACATTAAATTTGTATTGTGATGTGACTTGTATTGAAAAACTTATAAGAAAAAGCAAGCTTAAATTAATCAATATTCATACAATCAATTCATACCAAAAAAAGGACTCAACATTACCATGAAATAAAGTGTTCACATTCAAAAGATACTAATGAAAAACACGAAATGAATATTTCGCAATTATCAATACTATTGGTATTAAGTTGAAGAAGGACTAGCATCTTGATTTGAATCAACTTTCAGATTCACACTTGGATTATTAAAGGCCTATAAGAGAGAAAACATTAAAGTGCAATTTAATACTTGAAAAGACTATATGAAACTTGATAAAAACTTGTAAACAAGGGCAAAGGCAATAACCATAGAAATCAGGAACTTCTAAAATATGCATAGAATTGAATTGAGCCACAATATATATTTTTACCAGATTCCATAGTGGTGTCTCTATGTGCATCATCATTTTGGGAACCTTCATTGGTATACTCTATTTCCCTGTAGAGGCTGCTTTTTGAGATGGCATAGAATGTTCTTTTGGATCTTCCTATATTTTTTGATCTGCAAGAGAAATTAAACTATAACATTTGCAATTTCACACGATGACTAAAAATGAATTGCAAAAGAAATTGTTTTTATGAATATAACATAATACGCATAAAGATGAATAATTGAGGATCTCATGAAATAGATTGAACTCCTTAAAATCCTAACTTATAACTTGTATTTTCAAAAGAGTGACACAAATCGAAATCGAAAAAGCACCATTCACTATGAGAAACTGAAAATAAATTGAAAAATCCATACCAACAATTGAAGCCTTAGAGTTCTATTGTACACAAAGATTACAATAAAGGGAGGTAGGGATAGATGTGTGAGTTATGGTCATCGACAAGTTGAGGATGAGGCTTTATATAGTTTGATTGCTGAGACTAATTGGCATAGGAGAATTTTGGTATTTGAAGTAATTGGTGTTTGATCAAAACCAAAACAAATGCTAATTGGCGGGACTCTAAAAAGTAGCGGCAATCAAGAAGTCTTTTAATGTAATTTTCATTTTTTTTTTTTGATAATTTGAGTTTCTTTTAAATTTTTCCATTGCAAAATGCTCTACCTCTATTTATTTCATGTTTTTTTGGGTTAGACCCTTAATTTATTTTGCCAACACTCTAGCACTAATGGTAAGGCAGCAATATGAAATTTTTTAAGTTGTATTTTCTTTTTTTTTTCTTTTTTGGTGATAATTTGATTTTTTTTTTAGTTTTCTTTACAACAATACACTTTATCTCTATATGATAGTCCACAATATTATCATGAATAAGGCCACATAGTCAATTATTTCTTAATAATTATTTTTAAAGTATAACAGATTAATAATCGTCACATTGTAAATTATTATATGAACCTTTGTTAGCACAAAAAAGTCAATTATTCCTTGATAGTTTTTTTAATTAATAAATAAATTATTGCATTTCAAATAATAAGATCGATACTATGATCGTTTAGTATTACGTGTGATCAAAACCATAAAAAGATACCTAAGAGTTTTCAAAATCACAAATCGTAATCATAATCATCAAGTATCCAAAAACTCATTGAACCATGGTCGTGTCCACTTACTTTGAAGAAAATAAAAAGATTAAGTTAAATATAGACATTATAATGTATCTTAATCATGAGTGTATATATTTAAATAAATTACTATTAGATTTTCATTTTTTTATTTTCCACCCACATGAGATTCGAACCTTGATTGTCCAACTACCAGGGTAACTAGTCCACTATTAGGCTACTCTTGAATCAATTAGTTAATTAGATTTTCAATTTTAGTTTTTTATATTCTAATGTATAATACCAACACCTATAGGGTAGTCTGTTGAGTAGCTGTCTGAAGCAACTAAGAAAGAATTTGTCATTCTGGGTGCCCATTGTGAATTAACAACAATCATGTTCGGTTACCCCTTATAAAAACCAAACCCCTAGAAAGTACCTATCGGTTTCATTATCGTGTTTAGTATTGGTCACCTACCCATCAAATTTGAATTTAAACCCTACCATGTTTATCCTTAAAAGCAAAAAAAAGCTGAATTAAGAGTAGTTGAATATATAGCAACCTGTAGAGATTGTTTCTTAAATTTATAAATAAGAAATCGAATCGGGGCGGAGGCCAATTGACCATCTTCTTAACCTCCCTTGTGGGGACGATATCATCTTGATAGAGATGGTTCTATTTCGTCAGATGTACCTTCCACCCTTCATCAATGCTTCAAATACGTTGCCTAGGACACGATTTTCCTGCAAGTTGAGTGTGTAAGGCCCCGTAGGGGGCCCCTTAGGGAGCGGGGCTTATTTATTGAACAATCAATTCTGTAACAACCTCAAGGGCGAATCCTATCTGCTGGGTTACGGGCAGGCATTTTACCAGAGATTTCTACCTACCTGTGTCAGTTTCGGGTACAAGTACCCGTTTGCTTATAGGAGCCTAGCTTAACCCAGCCCAACCACTCCTTCCAATGCTACATCGAAGAAAGGAGCTCTCAGCACTTAATCATGTGGTATATTACTTTTAGAGTATAGTTTTTTTGGGAAGAACCCGTGTGAGTGGGAAGGGATTGAATTCTATCTAGTCATTGGGCTATCGATCCTGAGCTGGGGAAATCTGCACAATGATATCCTTTTTTAGCATAACGGAGTCCGCTTATCTTCAACCCGTGAACTTAGCTGGTCTATAAGATATGCATCGAATACCCACTTCCCTTCAATATTGACTCTAACACCAAACCTCACTCACCTCAAGGAATGGTATCGACAGAGTAGAAGGGCCTGTGCTCCACCCCAAGGACGCCTTCGGTATCCAGGGGTCACGGACCGACCATAGAACCCTGTTCAATAAGTGGAACGTATTAGCTGTATGGCCGTCTCCTGTCCCCCTGCCGGTGGGGAATCCGCTACGGTTAATTGAACACTTACCTACTCTCTATGATAAAATGGCTGGGGAGAGGAAAGGTTCCTTTTTTGGGGGGTTTGTCATTTAAAAGTAAAGAAGATCTACATACTTTGGAGGACGTATAATATATCGACTCCGCAACAAGGATTCGATAAATCGAAAGAATCCAATTCGAGCAAGTTTCCAATTCAAAAGGAAATTAAGTTCCCAAAATCAAGTAGTTGATCATATCATTCTATGAACCATACAAGCATAACAAATAAATGTACTCCTGAGCTTAATGCGCGAAAATAATGAGGAATTAGCTCAAGGAGTACTAAAAAAGGTGCTAACGGCAGTTGGACTCCTGAATTGAAATCGAGATACTGATGCAAGTTCTTCCTTTCTGAATCAGCTAAAGTCAGGAATAGCGGGGAGGATTAGCTTCTTAACTCGAACCTAAACTAAAACTAAACAAACTTTAATGCCTCCAGGCAGGAAGATCTTGTTTATCTTTCATATGTTAAATATTCTTGTAGTGAATTCACGGCTAGAGATAGTATATTTTGGGTCGATCAAGGAAGGTAGCGTATACGGGTATTGCCCTAACGAGCACAGTCAAAAAGAAGAGAAGGCCTTTGGGCAACTTGATAGGTAGCATAAATTTTAAGTACAATTTAAAAGATAAATACAAGCTTGGCATACAATTATATATATAGTTGTACAAGCTTCCACTATTTAAGTGAATCATAGTTATGATAATTATAGTATACAAATTCATAGCATATATAGTTCAGTTAGATTCATAAGTTTTACGATACAAATTAATATGTGGATTGAAAATATAGAAGAATTGTTGTTGGATCGCATTGAATCATAGTTAACCTTTCAATTGATGATTAATGATTTAAAAATAATTTCATGATTCATGATCCAAAAGATCATACTAGTTGTATTTCTTTCATTTGAATGCAATCTAGTCTCACTACTAATTTTACTTTGTTTCTAGTTATCTATAGGAAATAGTTGTACAGAGGAACTAATTTTATTCTGCCCACTGCAAATTTACTCTACTTACAATATAAACATGCAGAGATAAAAAAAATTTAAGCAAAAATTATAAGATTCAAAAACAATTTGGAAGAATCAACATTTGTTATAATTAAATCAAATCTTCGCATTCTTGACAGAGATTCCAACTGTAAAACGATGCTAGAATAAGCACTGCTGGAAACTTTACATTATAGTGATGAATAGATTTAATTTAGATGACAATACATAATTGCAGCATTTAGAAATTTTAAGGGAAGCTTTGTAGTCTCAATATCGAAGGCACAAAAATGAACTTCAGCACGTTGCAATAAATCTGTTCTCTTTTCAAGCACAACCCAGCACCGGATACTCTTCTATATATATCTCGTTTTCACTTCTTTTGAGCTTAAACTAGTCTCTTACCATTATTATATTATATTGTTCACTAATTTTGCTTTAATTTCTTATTAGAAAAAGAGTAGTGCAGTGGACTACCTTGTAAGATCAATATCAGCATTTTATCAAACATCTTAGGAGCATTTTATCTAACAGGTTACTTATGAAGGGAATTCAACTATGAACATAATAAATTAAATTTTACAAATCTAACTTGATCTCGCAGAGTGAGATTGGTTGGAAGAGACTTCTTTCTTCTTCAAATTTGTGTTGTTTCATGCTAGTTATCCTTAAGTTAATTTTTATGCATACTTGAGAAGTCCAAATCTAACTGACTTTTGCTGGCAATCTAAAGAATAGTCGCTAAAATTGTGTATTAAACGTCATTTATTTAGTTTTCCTAACCTCAATGACGACGATTGTCACAAAATGTCACCAAAGCCTATGCGTGTATGATACCACATGCGGTATTGGATTAACTTGACCAGGAAAAAATTATATAAGATCAACAATGTCGACGATCTACCATGAACGTCGACAATAACCATAGAGGACGACGATTGAAAGAACCGCCGTGAAAAGTAAAACAGCTAATCTCTATTGTCGACAATTTTATTTCCACCGAATAATAAGTGTCGCGAATAGTGCTAATTTCTTGTAGTGTGTACAAGTTAATCCCGTACCTATATACAAACAAACCAAATACAAGTCAAGCTTCTAACTAACTAAAACGCATCAACTATTATGCATATCTGACTACGTGCAAAACACGTGATGATATAGTGCATGTGTCACAATACTCATCCTCAAGTTGGCGCATAAAGATCTGAAATGCCCAACTTGCTAAGTAACTAAGGAAACCGATCACAGCCTAAAGCCTTGGTAAATATGTTCGGGGTTGATTAGTTGTAGAAATTGGATGTGGGATAACCTCTTTCCCTTGGACACGTTCACAAAAAAAGTGACAATCTATCTCGATATGTTTCGTTTGTATGTGGAAAATAGGATTGACAGCAATATGAACGGTTGCTTGATTATCACAAAACAACTGTATTGGCACATCGTGAGGAATAAGCAAGTCACGCAGGAGTCAATGCAACTTAACAAGTTCACTAGTTGTTGCAACCATGCTACGGTACTCAGCCTTTGCTGAAGATCGGGACACAACAAATTGTTTCTTGGGCTTCCATAGGATAGGTGACGGACCAAGAATAACAATACAAACTTGGCAACTCTTTTGTATGGAAGGGGTGATAGTAATGAGTCTCTTTAAGCATGTCTTGTGAGAAAAATGTGTTGATCGCTATGAGTGAGCACTCTAGCATGATGAAGATTGAGAAAAGGTTCTCAATTACTTTGAAGACACTTTTAACTTCTCACCAAGGGAGGAGTTGCTAGGTTTTGGCTTGAATTCGAAGCTCAAATCTATCTTCAAAAACAAGTTGAAGTCTAGTAAAAATAGAAGTAACTTTAGAAGATGGAAATTTTTAATCCTGATAAGTTAGCACCAGTTTCCTATAAATAGATCATCCAACTTTTGTTTAGTTGTCACACACCATATGAGTAAGTGTAGGCTAGCTGAGAGGGGTTTTATATAGTCTTTTATCCTATTAAAAAGTTTTAATAACTTTTGCAAGAGTTTTCATCTTGACATGCGGTGAGAAACCTTGCTTTCCGGCTGCATTCAATTTCTGTTTAAAGTAATCGTCAAAATGCACAATTTCTCCCATAATTTTCAGAAACATTTCGCGCCTCATGCAAAACCTAATTGTGAATTCAGAATCAGGATACAAAGGACGATCAACAAAGTAATCATTCATAAGCCTATTATGCGCACCTACCCGGTCTTTTCGTATGGATTGTCGATGTGACAATCTATCTCCATGTTTATTTGTAGTTAGTTCCTACGCAACCTACATTAGTGATTGATATTGTGTGTACATCATCATCACCATCACGTGGCCATGGACGTCGTCATCGAATGGGAGGAAATCGTTTCCTTGTTGGGCCATTGTAGAGAGATCGACAGAGATTGTATACACAAATTATGGTGATTGTGAAAGGATTGAGGACTTAATATATATAAGTTAATGAATGCATAAAAGATAACAAATTTATGGATGAGACTGAGGAAAGGAAATCCAATCCAATTGATGTTATTCAGATGAGAGATTTGGGATTAAGATAACAAACGGACGGATGAGATTAAGGATAGAAAATCCAAATCAATGGATATTATTCGGATAAAAGATTTGAGATTGAGATAACAAACAGACAGATGAGATTGAAGAAATGAAATTCAATCCAATGGATGTTATTTGGATAAGAGATTTGAGATTGACATTATAAACAAACAGATGAGATTGAGAAAATGAAATTCAATCCAATGAATGTTATTCGGATAAGAAATTTGAGATTAAATTAAAAAAAAAAAATTAATTACTTTAAAATTTGAATAAAGTAAAAAAAAAAAAAAAAGACCGGAACATAAACCAGATATAATTAAACGTAATCCTAATTTGTTAAATTTTATTTTTGTCAGAATTTATTTATTTTTTGGTTGAAATGTTCGTTAAAAAAAGTGATGATAGTATATGAATCAATTAATTAAAAAAAAATTAACACACGAGAAAAAAGACACTTAATCAAATTACTATGCAAAATTAAAATTAATACAATATAGAAACTCAATTTTATAGAGATCATCACTGGAAATTTTTTTTTTTATCTTAGTTTTTAAATGGGTCGCTAAAATAATTTTTTATCTTAATCTTTAAATAGATTTCTGAAATTTATCTTAATCGCTATATAAATTTCTAAAATAGTAAATAAAGACCCAAAATACATACTCCGTTAATTGAGGATAGCCTTAATCGCATGTAAATACCTACTCTACTTAAAATACCTCCGCTTCTTAAATCCCTCGAAATACGAAGTCTCTAAGAATTCAATACACATCGCGTTCCCTCCACCCGATCATGAACTTTATAGACTTGCATTATTATAAGGTTGACTTGCATTTTCTTCTTTTTAATTTAAGAGCAACACCGCTCACTAAGCAATGTATTATGTACAAGTGTACAAATTAACAAAGCCACAAAGGCAAAATGTCCTCTCATGTTATTACAAGTGGCTCGACTTGTTTTTCATCATGTTCATATCACGTGTCCCCATTTTTCTTAGCAACAGAAAAGCTAAGTAGATGATAGGTCATCTTCTATATGAATTGCATGAAGGTTTTGTTCTCTAGTGATATCAGGACGCTTATTAATGTTGTTTGTATCATTTTAATTGATCACTGTCTTGCATGTTTTGCTGGTTGGTGTAGTGTCATTTTCGCCTAATAGGCGGATGCAACAAGATTAATCCATCATCTTATCAAAACAATCTTTGTTACACCGACAAAAAAAAAAAGAAAAAAAATCTTTGTTACGTACGTATACATAAAAGAAAGTTTAGGGTTCAGTAGGAAATAGTGTAGTGGTAGATTAGTTTCTCTAGAAAGATCATAATTCAAATCTCATGAGAGTGAGAACAAGTAGGGATGGGGTAAAAGAAAAAAAATAAAAATAAAAAACAATAGAACAAAGGTTTTTTTGTTTTTTAATAACAAGAAATTCACCAAACAATTTGTGTCTATATTGAAGTCACAAGAGACATGCATAGTAGAGCATTGACCAGTAAAGAACGAATGATACTAGTGTTTTTCCAATTAATGTAGATTATATAAAGGATCCACCTTGAGCCCGTGTTTTTTTGGACTAATTGTGGACGAATTCACTAGCAACATTTTAGATAAAGTGTCCTAGTGTCCGTTATTTGCGAATGATATTATTTTGATAAATAAATCTAGGGAAGGCGTGAATGTAAGTTAGAACAATGGAGAGCATAGGCGGTACCGGGGGGGGGGGGACTTTATAAATGATACTATACAGAGATTTTTCTAAAAATAGGAGGGGATACTATTTTTTTTTTAATGATACTATATAGGGGGGGGGGGGAGGGGGGGGGGGCCCAAGGGTTTTAATTTTTTTTAAATATCTATATAGTATCATTTAAAAAAAAATTATATCCCCTCCTATTTTTAGAAAAATCTATGTATAGTATCATTTATAAAGTATTTTGCCCACCCCCCCTCGCGCACAATGTTATATTTCTAGCTCCGCTTCTAATGGAGAGAGACTCTAGATGCAAAGGGCTTTAAGCTAAGTCGATTAAAGACGGAACATTGAAATGTAAGTTCAGCAAGTGCAGGTTATTAAGAAGTTAGTTAGAAGGACGTTGGAATCGAAAAAAATACGTGCAAAGAAAACTTTAGATACCTTAGTTTCATTGTTTAATAAGATGAGAAGATTAATGCAGATATCCATCACATAATTAAGGTGGTATTGACAAAGTGGCCAAGCACATTTAGAATCTTCTATGATTGAGAAATCTCATTTAAGTTAAAATAGAAGTATTATAATATTGCCACTAGACCAAATTTATTTTGTTGTATGATTCGGAGTGTTGGACAGTGAAGTCTAAATTTAAGAATTTAGTAAAGTCTTGGTGTCTATAAATTTTTTTTTTGTCGGTGTGATATTTCAACAAATAAAAGTAATTATATCACTCTATACCAGTGGGACGAGATTAAATATTACTAGTTATACGTCTAAGGAGGATGCCTGACGTCCTGAAGAAGCATTCTCTTTGGGACATTAGTTAGGGAATGCAGGAAATTATATTCCAAATCCACCATTGCATTTAGATATTAAATTAACCGCTGTTAATGACTTGATGGGGAGTTTACGTGTTCGTCTTGCAGTCAAAGAGAATGTGGACGGGTTCTTCATTTCGCACTCACATCTTGAACGACCACTTCCTGGTAAAAAGGAAGACCTGCGCACTCATAACATGGGATCACTTTTCTACAAACCGATAAAAAATCTTTCTTAACTATAATTTGAACTCCAATTAATGTTTTATTTTGCATGTCGTAGTCCTTAAGTTTTTGAATAAATTTTGTTGGTTGTCCTTTTAGTATCTTCTTCCATTTAAAACTTCAAAGAAAACTTCATGTGACTTGTTTGTGCATGAACATTTTGAGAATGGTAAATTACTTATATGGTGTCTTACCTATTGCGCATGGGACAAATTGATTCGTAATCGTTCAAAATAAGTGTTCTGGTTTTTAGATTTATAATAGTGTGACATTGTTAGTTCTTGTCCCAAATTTCATTCAAATTTTAACTTTTTTGACACGAGAAGAATATGTACCTATAATAATACTATTGAGACTTAGTGTCAAAATTATTAATTTTAAAAAAAAAAAAATTGGGATTGGGACTAATGACATCATCCCATTATAAGCCCAGGGACCAATAATTTTGAAAATTAGAGACTACTTTATCATCTTTACTATAATTAAGGGACTATAAAAGTAATTTACCCTTTTGAAAAAGTCTTACTTTAACTGTTGGACAAAAACCCCCCCTCAAAGGAACTTAAAACACTTAACGAACTAATGAAGGAATATACTTAAAAACTTTAAAGGACCAAAACGTATGATATTTAAAACTTTAAGGATGAAAACATACAAAATATGGCATAAAGGACTACATTCGAACTTGTAACATACTTTGGGAACTATAAATAGTATTTACATATAAAAGAGGAGCAAAAGAAAAGGATTTTGATTAATGAAAATTCACGTTCAGCACAAATAGATTCTAAAGCAATTCTATGATAATTTTATAAATTGTCAACTTCTCTTGACATGAAGTCAAGATGAACTTTTCTAATTTTATTAAAAATTGGAAGAATACAACAAAAAGGTTGGTAACAAGGCAAACCTTTAATTGAGACTTTTAGAAATAATAGGAATTACGAGCATTTATTTTCTTCATTCTAATTTTTAGATTAACTTGATGGAATATAAATGTATGAAGTTCAATAATCATAAGATTAAAACAAGATAACAAGAATATAAATAATGCAAACGTGATGGATAAAAAAGCTCAAAAGAATAAAATGAGTAAAATAGTTCCACGTTTTAGGAATATATATAATTAAACATAAAAGAAAACGCTAGTCTAGCTTAATTTGAATGGAGGTGCGTGGGTTATTTCCTTGAGTGGCTCTAAACAAAAATTACTTTAATAACATAATTATTTCTATGAACACCTCAATATGATAAGATAGCCGGCATCAAGATTGTCCTAGCCTTAATTTAGTTTGAATGGAAGTGCTAGGGTTCTTTAATTTCCTGGAGTGGCACTTAATGAAACATTCTTTAAAAAAAATAATTAGAGCTAAATATAATAGGATTACCAACATAAATGGAAGTATCAAGTTCTTTCCTTGAATGGCACATAAATGAAAATTCTTTGCAAAGAGAGTAATTTATCTGAGTAGCTAGATATAATAAAAGGCGGCACAAAGCTATCCTGGTCCCTCACTTTATGACTTCATTGCATTCTAGTCTATCAACTATGTAAAATCTCTTTAAAAGTTTCTTCTACTTAAGAGTGGTTTATTTTATGAGCATGACTAGATATCAACTTATTTTCATCCCTTATTTATCACAATTTATGTGGATACTTAATTGGAATACTAAAATAATAAAAGTTTTTATTTTTGTCTAACTATATAGAATGTGATAAATGAGTAATGAAAATGGGATGACATCTAATATCTCTCTTAGCATTACTAGATATCACCTTATTTTCATCCCTTATTTATCACAATTTATGTAGATGCTTACTTGAAATACTAAAATAATAAAAGTTTTTATTTTTGTCTCTTCTTTTAATATGTCAACTATATAGAATGTGATAAATGAGTAATGAAAATGGGGTGACATTTAATATCTCTCTTATTTTTGTCGATATAAGACATAATTACTTGAGCCCTATTTTCTAAGGGCCCAAAATGGTTAACACAAGTTATTCCTTATACTCATAACACTCACTTATAAATTACACAATCACACTATATTCCACCGATGTGAGATATTACAATTTTATAAAAAGTTTGAAACCAACAGACTTAGATCCTTTTGTCATTTTATAACTTTATGAGAAAGACCCAATCATCATAATTTTTTTGTATGGTTATAATAAAATAATGTGACAATTTATCACTACTGAATGTCTCTCGTAATATATGTCAACATCAAGATTGTTGTGCTTTCACAAGAATAATTTCTTTTTCTTATTTTTATAGTAACAGGAATGACCGGAGCTGAAAGAGATCTCTGCGTTCTCCTGGCCCCCCATATTGATGTTTTCCAGTATCCTGCAGCCTTGATGAACAAACCCATGTGAAATTTCTCGACGGAAGTGTTTTATAATCCTCATAACTCGACAGCGAACTTAATTAGATTCTACTCGACCAATAATGTTGTGTTGCTCATGAATTATTTAGATCTGTATTCAATAAATTAGTTGCACCGACGTACTGCAAACTCAATGACAAAACCATAGCCGCCTTCTGCTTCAATGTCATTTACACTACTGAAATTGATTAGGTAAAAACTTGATATCCACTCCTTGGTAGCTTTCGAGTTCTAAACCTGCGAAAAGTACAGCGTGGGTTTGACTTAGGAGATAATTTCGACATTTAAATTAGTAATTGTTCGACTTGAGTTAAAATAATATTAATTTGAGAGTGTAAATAAGGGTTTGTAAATTATCAGTTACTGTAGATCAATGTTGGGCTGATATCCCAAGGTCTTGGTTGTTCGATTGAGAAAGCAATATTCCCATATAAGACCCCATGAAATTACAGTACCCACCTAAGAATTTCCCCCCATAACTACAACATATTCCCTTACATAATATTTAGAAGCACTTGTACTGTAAAATTTATTTAATTTATAAATGAATTTCATGAAAATTTATATTTATAAATGAATTCTCTTATTTGAAATAATAAATTGCAACACATGTGGAATTAGAATTAAAAATTATATTTTACTCAAATACCCCTCCTTTATTCTATTGAAATTAGTAAAATTTAGGAATGATAAATAAGAATTTTTGAACTATCTAACAAGCACTAACATGGACTGTTGATGTCTTGGCTTGTTGATCAATTATTATTATTATTATTATTTTTGTGTGTTTTATTGAAAGAAGAATGGTGAGGGAGAGAGTTTGAAATATATTTTTTTATTTTTTTTATTTTTGTACTTGAGTCAAAGTTAAACTTAAGTATAAAAAAAAATCTAAAGATTAATTTTGTCCTCAAAGGAAATAAACTAACTTAAAAAATGTGAATTTGTAAAATTCACCTCTTGAGCAAGAATTTAGATAAACTTTGAGCAAATCTAAGATTTGCAAATCCTGAATTTTTTATTTTTTAAAATGGTGCTTCCAAATATAAAAAGTTAAATTTGTAAATAAATTCCGTAAAATTTTATGAAATTCATTTGTTCCAAACAGTATGTTAATATTAAATTAAATCAAATATAATTTAAGTATAAAGTTTAGTCAAGTACTCGAAATTTTCATAGACCTCGAAAAATGTTCCAATCTACGTCTTTTGCATATGTGGGCACCTCGGAGTTATTCGGAACTCGGTCAACCAAAATGGCCCAACAAATTAACTTTAATTTGTCCAGAACTCAGAAAAACCCCGTATCAGAAATAATCAGGGATCTTATTGTCTGGCTATTTAAAACATAAATTGGCTATGCGTGGTGGTGATTAAAATAACTAAAAATGGATCATCTAGATAAAGTGTGAAAATGGAACCTCTACGCGTGGAGCAGTCGATGCCAAAGGATATTGACAAGCTTGTTTACATATGACATTACGATCTTGGAATTTTCTTCTCGTGGACTATAACATACAATTCCACGTAACATAATAATATTTATTTATTTATTTATTGTTTTCCCAACGATCACATTGACCCTTTACTGGATCTGTTTCTGACTCCATGTCGAGAGACACGGTGTAATCCCCGGTTGTTACACAAGAAATTAAAATAATACTGTTTTTTTAATTTAATTCCAAGCCATTAGGTTAAAAGAATTAGGACCATGAGACACAACACGTTAATTTGACTAATCTAGTATAATCAAGGCATTGTTCATCCTCATATAAGATTGCAAATGCTTAGTTGCAAGAGAAATGGTTAGTTCACAAAACGTATGCTATCTTAATTTCTCTTATAGAGGAGCATACTATTAGACCAAAGGTAAGATTACACATAAGATCATTTTTCAAATCCCTTTTCTTTGTTAAGGTTTTCCATTTTCCCTTTGGTATCATGTTATCTCCAACTTTTTCCGATGCAAAATGGAAAAAGAAAATCCTTCGGTGATAATAATTTCCTATTGAGATGCGAAATGAGTATAATTGATGCCATCAACTGCTGCATGATTGTACGCGTTAAGAAAATAAGTGTTTCTAAGTTATACGCCAAATTAATTAGCCTTTCGATTTTTATTGAAAAGGATATTCGGAAAGGAGATTGAGTATTTGTAAAAGGAATATTTTCTTTTCTATTTGTGTGAAGGGTAGAAGGAGCAGATTTAAGTTACAAGATGCTTATTAGTGTAGTAACTAGCAAAGAGACTTGCTATACGTGACTTTGTGTTGGGGTATAAAGAGTATTAATCGTTCCTTTTATATCATTCAATTATTATCTTCTATTCCAAAAAAAAAGAGAGAACTGTATTAAGTTGTTCTAGATAATCACCCTATTCATTAACTCATTTATCATTTTCTATCTGCATGCCTAGTTGGTATGCCCAAAAAAGAGGAAGAAATACAAAAAATTATTAAATTGATATACCAACTGCACATACACATAGAAGATGATTAATGTGATGCAAAATGAAAAATATCTAGCATTTCTCGCGTCTCTAAACAACTATTGTGCTTATCTGGTCTCTTAGCTACTTGACCAGCTACCGACTTAATTGGGAGCTTTTTAGTCAAGGTCGTTGGATTTAGAGGTCCTTTCTTTCATAATAAGAGTCCAGATCGCTCTATTGGGGAGAAAATAGGAATAATCCATATATAGTTGAATAATACTAGTGGAGTCGGACGATGGTAGTGCTTTCATTTACAGAAAAAAGGGGCTCCCGCACCGAAAAGAAAAGCAGCACATCAACCAACCACAATCTCATGAATTAGCAGTTAGCGTAAAATCAGACTAAACCAAGGTTAAAGGGGCCTTGGGCAATGAAATTGTTGAGATGCTTTCTATTTAGATAAGGAGGCTTGAAAATCTAGAAAGCTTTATAACAATGGTTGACCTAGCCTAAAATAGAAATATAGAATCACTTTATTGAAAAATAGCGTAAAAAAAGTGAAGGAAAAGCACTTCGAGGTGCCATGTGTTAAGCATATAGCTAGCTTTTCTTTTGAGCCAAGATCAGACTCTTCTTTTGAATATGAAAAAATACAGGTTTGATCCTATCTGGTAGAGTGAACAGAATGGAGGTCCTTATCTATAATTCCATATCAGATGATTTCCTCTAAGTTTTGGAGTGCCCTTTTGACTATTGGGAAAAGGACATACACACACACATACACATAACACATAAGCACAGTGGAAATTAACAGACAGAGTTTAACGTGGTTCAGCTCTCTACTTATGTCCATGACCCAAGTAATTGAGAAATCCACTAATCAGTAATAAATTATTACAATGCGGAGGATCTTTTTGACAGGAAAAGATCTAAACCCTCCCCTCACTCAAATGCTCATAGTTTTAGGAAAAACTATAAAGCCTTCCCAAGTTGATTTTATGAACATAAAAAATCTAAACCCTCTCACAAATACTTTATCTATGGCTAAAGTCTAAACCCTCCACAAATCAATTTTTTTTCTGGCAAAAGCACGAAAAATACTCTTAACACTCGGCTCACCCTTTACCACAGCCCCATGGGGTGTGGCTCTCGTGGCAAATAATTACAAGATAGAAAGTCATATTTATAAACAACTAATCCAAACTCCACTAGGATTGGGAAACCTATATCTTCTCTTAATGAACTTCTGTTTATCTTCAACTTCTACTTGGGCTTGGGCTCAAGCCAAAAACCCAACAAATCATTCCCTTGACGAAAAGTCCAAGCTCCATCCTTACAACTGAGATCTCTTCTTAGCTTTGGTCTTCATCTTCATCTTCATACTAGAGTCTGCACTCAATAGCAATCAGAATAGCAACCCTTGAGAACCTCGTCCTCAGTCTTCATCTACTAGAGCCTCGCTCAATAGCTATCAACATATCTTCATCGGTGTATCCTCTTCCCTTTTCATGCCCAGTCCTCGAGCCTGGACTTTGATACCACTTTGTTGGGAATAAGGACACACACACACACACATAACACACAAGCACAACAAAAATCAATACACATAGTTTAACGTGGTTTGGCCCTCTGCCTACATCCACGACCCAAGTAATTGAAAATTTCACTAATCAACAATAAACCATTACAACACATAGGATCTTTTTTACTGGAAAAGATCCAAACCATCATCTCTCTCAAACGCTCATAGTTTTAGGAAAAACTATAGAACCCTCCCAAGTTGACTTCATGAACAGAAAAAGTCTAAACTCTCGCATAAGGACTTTATTTATGACTAAAGTCTAAACCCTCCCCAAATTATCCTTTTTCTGACAAAAGCACAAAAAATACTCTCAATACTCGGCTCAACCCCTACTACCCCCTTCCCATGAGGTGTGACTCTCGTGGCAAATAATTACAAGCTATAAAGCCTTATTTATAGGCAGCTAATCCTAACTCTACTAGGATTAGGAAACATATTTCTTCTCCTAATGGACTTTTGCTTATCTTCAACTTCTATTTAGGCTTGGGCTCAAGCTAAAAACCAAACATCGACTCCCCTAGAAACTAGCTATTTGAAAGGTTTGAGGGAAGAAGATGGTGTTGTTATAGAATTAGAATACCTCATAAGCTCAATTCTTCCATAACATAAAAAGGTTGGCTTGTGCACTAGGCAAATGACGTAGGTGCACAAGAGTATTTCATGTTGTGTACTTATTGCACCCGGCACTAAGAACTCGTGTACCGCAACTGCTATGGGAGAAATTCTTAAAAATAGATAGCGGTGAGTTTTGAACCCAAAATGTATTCAATCTTCCCATTAAGAATTTTAAGATTCTATCATATTTAATATTTTTAAATGAGTGGCGGTGAGTTCTTAACCTATAATGTATTCAATCTTCTTGTTAAAAGTCTTGAGGTTCCATCCTAAAACTAATTTGTATTAAAAGGAGTAGGTTACATCCTAAAATTAATTTGTATTAGGAGGCGTAACCCAAGATCTTATAAAGTAGTTTTAAATTTTTTAATTTTTTAAAATGGGACAAGTGTATATTATAAGACTTTCTCTCAGGTTTGACCTTATTTGAGATATGATCACACCGCGAAATAACGCAAAAGATTGAAACCACTTAGTACTAGAAGGAGTATATTCCATCCTGAAATGATTTAGTACTAGAAGGAGTAGCCCAATATCTTATAATGTTGTATTGGAGTGTCTGGTTTTCAAATATAGGACAAGTGAATACTCTAATACTGCTTCTCACATTGGGGAGTTTTGAACCCATAATGTATTCAATCTTCTTGTTAAGAATCTTGAGATTCGATCATAAAAATTAATTGGTATTAGGAATAGGTTTCATCTTAAAACTAATTGGTATTAGGAGTATGTTTCATTCTAAAACTAATTGGTACTAAGAGGAGTAGCTTAGGATCTTATAAGGTGGTTTTGGATTTTCTGATTTTTCGATATAGGATAAGTGTTTATTCTAACGCTACTCCTCACGTGTAACTTGATTTGAGATGTGGTTACACTGCGGAAGAACGCGAAAGATTGAATCTAATTGGTACTATGAAGAATAGGTTCTATCCTAAAATCAATTAGTACTAGAAAAAGTCTTATAAGGTGATCTTGGTGTTTTTTATTTTTTGATATGGAACAACTAAATATTCTAACATTCCCCCTCACATGTGTATTGATTTGAGATGTTGTCATACGGGGAAGATTGAAGACACATGATGGAATAACACTTTGATTTGGGATGTGGTCACATGAGGAAGATTGAAGACACGCGGTGGACTAATACACGTGGACCTAATTTGAGATGAATCACATGTGAATGAATAAGATTGGATCAAAGGCCCAATTCTGATAACATGTTAAAAATATTAGGGAGCGTTTGGTTAACAGATTGATTTTTATGGGAATGACATTCCTGAGAATATCATTCTTAGGAATGTTATTCCCGGGAATGTGGTTAAAAGTGTTTGGTTTGTTAAAAATATTCATGGGAATATTTCGTCAAGTTTTTACGAATTTATTTTATTATATTTGGTTTAGACTCAAAATTCCTAGGAATGTTAAACAGTTTTTCAATAATACCCATAACTTGAAACAATAAGGAAATCAAACAAACTGTAGTAAAAAAATGTTTAACCTATTAATACAACAAAAATAAATTTATTTTTATAATTTATAAATTTTAACTTGACACTTCAAAATTATAAAATTAAATTTATTATTTCAAAAAAACTAAAAATTTAAATTTTAAAAATTATTTATTTTATTTTTAAAATTTTATATTATTTAATTTAAAAAATTAAATATTCAATTTAGCATTAAAAATAATTTTGAATATAAAATTCTAGTGTAAGTTAAAAAATTGATAATTTTTTTTAATTTTTAATTTTTATTGTTATTATTTTATGTAGTTTTTTTTATTTTATTCTACTAATCTTATTTTTATTTTATTTTATTTTCTTTTCTTATTTTCTTATTTTTATTGCTATCTTATAATTTTTTTCTAAATATTTTATTTTGTGTAGTTTTATTTTATTTTATTCTTGCAAATTTTATTTTATTTTATTTTATCTTATTTTATTTTTATCATTTACTTTTTTATTTTATTTTATTTTATTTTTTATTTTTTCTATTTTTTTTTTTAAATTTATTTATTTTTTTATTATTTTATTTATTAATATTATTATTTATTTTATTTTATTTTATTTTATTTTTTTTTTTACTTTTTTTTTTTTATCTTATTTTATTTTCTTTTTATTTTTTATTTTTAATTATTTTATTATTTTATTATTTTATTTTTAAATTATATTATTGTATTTATTTTAATTTTATATTTTCTAATGTAGGTATTTGAGTCTTTTATTTTCTCAAAGTTATTCCTATGACTTGGGAATATGAGATTTTCACCTCTCACATAAGAATATAAATTGACCAAATTATAAGAATATTGTATTTCTAGAAATGTGATATTCTCAAGAATATTTTTTTATCCCGCGAACCAAATATGAGAATATTATATTTTAAATTTAACATTCTCAAAAATCTTATAATATTTCGTGAATCAAACGCTTTATTAAGAGTTCATCATAAAACTGTTAAGACAGATGACTTAAGTCTGTCATGACATGGCAAAATAATTGGACGTCTTATCTGAATATTTTTCACTAACCGAAAGAGAAGGGGTGGAAAATGGTGATAGCTGAAACCTTTCTTTAAGAAAGAGAATGGTGTCTTTTTGACCTTGATGGTAGTTTTGTCGAAAGTAATATTTGACCAGGAACCGCAGCCTCTTCCTATGTATGCGTGAAGTGATAACAACTGGAATTACTGGACGGGTAAACGGAGCTGACGAGACCACGATATCTGCGACAGTCAAACATAGTACTCCTTAATATGATTGAGAGTTCACAATTCATTGCGATGAACACGCTTAAGTCCACTAATCGGATCCATCCGTCTCACACAATGAGGGTCGTTTCGGTCCGTTTGTCTGATCAAAATATTTTTTTGGGTTCCGTTTTTTTGTCATAAAATAACTTATTAGATAAAAATATTTTTTTGAAAAATAGAATACTAAAAAATATTTTTTAGTATTTTGATGTACAGTGAGTTCTGAAAAATAGTTTCCCAAACTTTTTATTAACCGTAATATTTAATCGAAAAATATTTTATAATTTATCAATTTTTCGGTGTTATCAAACACCGAAAAATTAAAAAAAAATAGCCACCATTTTTTACTGGAAATATTTTTCAATTGATCAATTTTTTGGTGTTATTAAACAACGAAAAATTAAGAAAATATTTTTTAAGAAAATATTTTACGGCAAACAAACAAAGTCCTAATTTATGAATTTTACTATGTAATGAAAAATTTAAAAGATAAAAAGATGATATAAAGTATTAATCTTTTGCAACGCTCTTAAGGATCCATTCCAAAATCCCGGAAAATGGCAAATTAATGTCAAGTTTTATCTCATGTTTATCAATTTAAATTTATTGTCTTTGACAATGAGAACATTGGCAAGTCTCTTATGAACCCATAAGGCTCTATAACCAATGAAGAACTCCGCAAATAAAATTACTTCACAATGTGAAAACGCTAGAAAGTAAAAAAAGATGTGATTACAAATAAACAATTAATACATGCAATGAATGATGCATTCAAGTAGGGAAAATTATTGTATTAGTCCAATGAATTTAGTTTCTTACATAACTAGTAAGACCAATAAATGTAAATCTAACAAATATGTGAGATCTTGATATTTGATTGAATAGTTTTCTTTAAAGTAGTGTTTTCTTTCCGGCAAAGTATTGGTCTTTGATCAGGTAGCAATTATAATCAAGAAAGGAATATAATAAAAACAAAAGCAGATACAAAGCTGTCCAAAGCAACATAAGTATCATATTCTTACCATGTAATTACTTTAGCTTGCTAGTACTTTTAATTTGCATCTCAATTTAAGTTTCATTTTAGGTTGACGGGTAAAACGCACTAGATGTTTTTAAATCTTTCACAAAATCTAATAACGGAGAAAGGGCCTCATGATTAACAGGGATATTCACACCGTGTGAGAGACCCTTAATTAGAATTTAATATATTTGATGAATTGTATGATATTTTTGCGATAGTATTGTCACGTTGGGTGCATTTCACCTATTCAAGTTTAAAAGTCCTTTTCAATACAAAAGAATTCTATAGGTGGAATTCTCAAAGTTTCATTTAATCATCAAAACTGCGGTTATTTTCTAATTAAATAGATTTTAAAAAAAGTGAAATATGAATTCCTTGTAATTTTTTAATCCACATCTTAGTTAAGTCAATGGCCTCCATTTATAATCCACCAAAAGCAAAGGCCAATATTCTACCACGAACTTTGAACATTCTAAAGAAGGGTGTGAAAACTTGGAAATATGGTGTAAGAAACTTTCAATTTTCTTTTTAAATAATAATTAAAGTTAAAATTGTTATTTTTTTTTCCTTACCGCCCACCCCCACTTGTCCTTAATTTCATGACATTCGAACTCTGATTTCCCACCAAATCATGGTTCAAATATAAAATTTTTAATCACAACACGTCTTTAAGCGATTATTTCACTCGCCTAATAAAACTTTCAATTTTTGTAACAAGAAAAAGAAAAAGACAATTTTAAGTCTATAAATAGAAGTCCAATCACAATTTGTTAAACCGCCAACCCGTCCAAACCGCTTAACCCAATCCAGACTAATTTATTTTTTACGGTTTCTTAAAAGTTTGGTTGATTACGGTTTAAGTTTTCATAGAAACCGACCATATAGTTTGATTAATGATTTTTACTATCAAAACCGTGAACCTAAACCGACCCAATATATATATAGTAAATATGTGTAGTATTCCCAAGAGAACTTTTCATATTCCTCCATATTTTTCAATCTATCTTATCTTTCATTGAAAAAATTAAGAAACACTATGAGTAACTCTTCTGTATTTTAGATTTTTACAACACAATTACTTTATTTAAATACAATTATAAGTTAAGTCAAATGTATAATTTGACTTAGTTTGGATGATTTGGTTGCTTCAAATATATTGATTTGGTTTAGATAATTTTAATAAGTGTATGATTTGGTATGATTTTAATTTTTTCAAATTAAATATATTAATTCAGTTAAAAATATATATTTTAAACTACTCATCCATACACACTTCTAAGCACAATAGAAAACTGTGACTTACCACTTGAATTGTAAACTGTTGAAGTTGAACAATCAGCAACAAAAGAAAAAATATATATTTTTTTAGCCAAAAAAAAAAACAAAAGAAAAAATAAAGGGAAAAAAGAAACGCATTGTATTATTTATTTTTGGGGAATCTAACTACCCGCAAAATATCTGACTGCTGCCCGTAGTCAGCCACCAATGTCCCCTCCTTTCTGACACGGGCAGCTGTCTGTTCTCTCGGGCAGCCCATACTATTCTTTCTTCTCCACACCCCCCCCCCCCCCACCCCAACCCACCCACGCATCCCGGGACTCCATTTATACTCCCATACATATACATAAAAATGTAGACACCATTTTCCTCTTCACCCCCCACCCACCCGCTCATCCACCACCACCACCTCCTCCTCCTCCGCCCACGGTGGTGCACAGCCAAAGGTGGAGGAGCTCCTTATATATATATATATATATAAAACAAAACTTTGAAAAAAAGTGTTTGAAAATATGGGGCAGGGGTTGAGTTGCAGAACAAGTGATGAACATGGATTGTTCAGTGCAGTGCAGAGTGGAGATTTGGAGACTGTAGAGGCTGTGTTGGGAAGGGACCCAACTCGTCTTCAGCACACAACAGTTTACGATCGCCAAACTGCTCTGCATGTTGCTGCTGCAAATGGCCAGATCGAGGTTGGTTCTTGAAAAAAATTTCTTGCTTTTTTTTAAATTTTGTAAATACTAAGTGTGAGTCTTTTTGTGATTTTAATTAATGGGTTTGTGTTGCTTTTAGGTTCTTTCTATGCTTTTGAGTCGATCTGTTAATCCAGACTTGTTGAATCGCCATAAGCAGGTAAACAAAGTTTTGTTCTTTTTGGTTCTTTAAATGAAAAGTTTTTGAAATCTAATGATCTATTTAGCTTTGATTTTTCTGTGGCTGTAAGCCAATGTGCACATCTGCTTTTTGATTGTAAATTCTTGATCTTTTAAGGTCTTTGCTTAGTTTAGTGTTGTTTTCATCAGTATTGACTGGTTTTGGTGTTCTTGGAATGGCTTAGACTCCATTGATGTTGGCTGCAATGCATGGGAAGATCTCCTGTGTGCAAAAGCTCATTGAAGCAGGGGCTAATGTATGCTCTCCCTCTCTCTTTCTCTCTCTTTCCGTGTGTGTGTTGTGGGTCTGAACTTGTCTATCTCTATGTGGATATGAAATTGAGCCAGCTGATTTTGAAAATTGTATCAGATTTTAATGTTTGATTCAGCACATGGAAGAACCTGCTTACATTATGCTGCTTATTATGGGCACTCTGATTGCCTTAAGGCAATTCTTTCTGCTGCTCGGACCTCACATGTCGCAGTATCTTGGTAGGATTTTCATTTACAGTTGACTTGGTTCTTTTGCATTTTATCTCTCAATTTCATCAGGTCAATTAATTTCTTGTGGTTCATTTTATCGTTTCAGGGGATTTGCTCGGTTTGTGAATATTAGAGATGGTAAAGGGGCAACCCCGTTGCACATGGCAGCCCGTCAAAAGTGGCCTGAATGCGTCCATGTGTTGTTAGATAATGGAGCTCTGGTTTGTGCTTCAACTGGTGGATATGGGTAATTTTCCCGAATTTCGTTGCCTTTTGCTTGTTTTGTATTGGCTTTGGTTTTTGGACTAATAAGTCTTGATTACAGATTTCCGGGAAGCACTCCGCTTCATTTGGCTGCACGGGGAGGATCTCTTGATTGCATCCGCGAATTATTGGCCTGGGGTGCAGACCGACTTCAAAGAGATGCGTCAGGGTAGGTTTATGTTCCTATTTCAATCAATCTCTAGTAGTCTTTCTTTATTAAACTATGCTTGATGCCAATTGATTCATTTATTTTTCATTGAATTAAATCAAGAGTTTGAAGTTCCTAATTGAACATCATTTGCTTGTGATGGTTACAGTTCTAGTTGATATGGTACCTACCAGTTCGCATCTAATAGTGAAAGGTCATTATAATATACTTAATTCTAATTTTCTTTTTCTTTGCTTGAACATCTCTTTAAAACCGGACTTGAAACCTGGTGCAGAGTTTCAAGATTTCTTTATCAAGATTAGATTGTTAGATTTTTGGTAGTTGATATGTAGACATTCATACTTCCAGTGTAGAAAATTTTGTCCCTCCTTTAAATGTGCTCAGATCATTATTCTTGCAAAACAAGCTAGAAACTTGTTGGAAAATATGAAAATTCCTTTTCCTTTTTCTATCTCAATATGTATTGTTAATAGCGAACTACAAATTTTTTCCGTTTATTGCCACTAAGTTGTGTATTTTATTGATTATGCAGGAGAATACCATACACAGTGGCCTTGAGACATCATCATGGAGCATGTGCAGCCCTGCTAAATCCGTCATCTGCAGAGCCTCTAGTCTGGCCTTCACCATTGAAGTTTATTAGTGATCTTAATCCGGAAGCAAAAGCTTTGTTAGAAGAAGCTCTAATGGAGGCAAATAGGGAGAGGGAAAAGAACATCTTAAAGGGGACTGCTTACTCACCGGCATCTCCAACACATTCCGACTCTGGATTTGATGACAATATCTCTGAGGTAATAACTGTATAAAACAGTTTAAATTATGGTTTTTCACATCAAATATGATTCTACTGATGTTGCCAAGTGAAGTGCCTCTAGGTTGCACCAAATTGGTCAACTGAAGGATCATCTGGCTTACTTACTGTCTCTAGACCTATTAGATACCCTGTTTTGCTTCATTTGTTCTAATAGACCCTGGACCCAATCAAGTGGTACATGATTTCAAACTTAATAGGCTATTGTAACGAGTATCGTTGTAATCCAGTTGGGTTCTACTTTGATCTGACGACTAATTTTTAGTTTAGTGTAGTTACTTGTTCTGGATAAGAACATTGTGAAAGTTGTGTTTTTTGTTGAATAATTATCCACTTCCGAATTAAAACACGGACAGTTCAAGATTTTCTGTTAAGGTATTCATTGGGAGAATAATTTTATGCAGGCCAGTGAAACCGAGCTATGCTGCATATGCTTTGACCAAGTCTGCACAATTGAGGTTCAAGACTGTGGCCACCAGATGTGCGCACAGTGTACACTAGCCTTGTGCTGCCACAACAAACCCAATCCAACTACGACAAGTCCAACAGCACCAGTTTGCCCATTTTGCCGAAGCAGCATTGCCCAATTGGTCCTTGCAAAGGTTAAAACTGGCAGTGATGCTGACTTAGATATCAATTCCTCCAAACAGAGAAAGTCCAGGAGGTCCCTCAACTTCAGTGAGGGCAGTAGCAGTTTCAAGGGTGTATCTGCAATAGGCTCGTTTAGCAAAATAAGTGCCCGTGGATCAGGCAGGAGTGCATTGGAAAATGAATGGATTGATAAGCCATTGAGCCTCGAAGCATAGAAAAACTTCAGTACGAGGACTTCCGACTTGGCAATTAAGCGCATTCCATCGAGCGCCACAGCCCCTTGGTATATACATACATATATATCCCTCTGCTCCGTAGTTTTGGGAAATAAGCAAAGCAAAATAATTTGCTGGTTTGAGTTGGTGAGGATATTATGCTTTTGTGGGTCACATTGTTGTAAAATTTATTACTTCGGCTTGAAGAAGAATGGTGCTTTAGAGGAGGGCCTGTTAGTTACATTCTTTACATTTCCCCCTCGTTTTTTTTACTGCAAATTCAATATTCTTCGGTGTCTGCTACCTTGTTGAGAGTGTAACATATGAAATCTTTGGAAAGAGTCAAGCAAGTGATGTGTAATATGTACCCATTGTGCCCCTTATCTCTTTCTTCAAAAGAGAGCAGCAGCTTGTAAAATAGTGAAATGTATTATTGTTTTAAATTGAAATTCAATGTCTCATTGTTTGCTATATTGTATATATATTAGGAAATAAATGGAGAAAACCATGTTGAGCCAAAATCCGCGATTCTTCGTTATTTAATAAATGCGTAGACTGATTAGCTAACTTTGATCTATAATAACCACTAGGCGGAACACTGTATTAGTCGGCACCAAGTGAACTTTGGACTCTTTTGGAAGATGATAAAAAGGAAGAACCATCCCATCTAATTATGAATAGTTGGTTTTAGATACTTTAAAGTAAAAAAAAAAAAATTATTATTATTTTTTCAACTTAAATTAAATAAAATTATATTAAATTTATTTTAAAATTATAAATCTCATATTACAGTGATTTTTGAACATATATTATAAATTAATTAAAAATTAAATAATATTTTTAATAAAAAAATTTAAAACTTTTGATTACCAATCATTATTTCAACCACTGCACCCAACATTGGGGGCAGAAGCCTATTCTTGTTGCGGCTTGTAAATTGTGATCATGTGATTATGTCAACTTTATTGGTTTAATTAATTGTGTACTACTATATTATGCATATTCTGGTAATATATTGAGACAAGTGAGATAATTGTTACTCATTCTTGGACCCCAGAAACATGGCTTGCTATGATGTTGCCACGTGATTGAATCGGTGTGGCTTTTATATATGAAGTAGAAGGTCGCCTAATTTGTACTAGGCTCCAAAACTTCCGTTGGCTTTTTGTTATATATTTGTTGAATGGGTCAATTCAAGTACTAACGGAGTACTTTTCTGGATTGTCCGATATGAGACGTTTTCATACATAAAATTATATTAAATTTATTTTAAACTATTAATTTTATAAAATAAAAATGTATTCGTAACCGAAAAATATAAATTAAACTTAATTTTTTTTATCACAACGGATAGAGATGCTCTCCTTATCATCTCCTTAGTACGTATGGCTTATGACCTTTTGTTTTTCCCACTTGAGTAAGTGGACTTACTAGATCAATTCTGTTCGTTTCGTCATGTCCAGAGGCTGTTTGACTTTTGCTTGCGTTAGCACACAACACATCCCATAAATAAATGACTTGTCGTCGTTTACTCTCATGGGTCTTGAACGAGTCCACATGTATTGGTAGATCTACTTGCTAAAAAGCAGTTGGACGATCAACAAGGCTCTAGGGGTCCCTGTTAGACGATTGGAAGTGTAACGTCCTTGTATGATTAGGACCATTCCATGGCAAGCTGGACTTAACAAGTCTTCCGTACACATAGGACTCACTTGTTAATAGAGTCTGAATTTGATGAATCGAACTCAATAATTTTTTTTATTTGATAAAAAACTTTTTTCAAAATGGTTCTCGTTGAATATGATCACGTAATCTTTAAATATTACAAAAGATAACACTAAACGTGTAAACTCAACTTTCAGCCTTGCAGAGTACCGTTATTTGCGAGATAATCCTTTGATATGAACCATTTATGGACATCCATTATGAGATATAATCAGGAGCGGATCCATTATGAGATATAATCAGGAGCGGTAGTCAGAAATTTAATATTGAAAAGTTAAAATTTAAATAAAAAAATTGATGATAAGAAAAAAATAAAATAAGAGGGCCGATAATTTTTTTTTTTTACAATACTACTGACCCCTTAGCTCCGCCCTGAAATATAATTATACTTGTGGATAACCGAGAATTGTTTAAATTTATATTATTCTATTGTAATGTTGAGTATGTATCTCCTCTAGGGTATTTGTGTTTCAAATCTTAGGCAATAGGCTAGCAATTTAGCTCATGGTGTTGTTTTGCAATTGAAATAGCTGGATCTTAATTAATACTAGTGCACAGAATTGATGAGCTTCAATTTGACCAACATCAATCAGTAGATATTACGTGCTATAATATTTTAACTCTTTTATAAAAATTTAATAACAAAATGAAAAATTATTGCAATGAGTGTCTTATTAAACTATTACATAAACTAAATTTTTTGAAACGGTTTTATTTAATTGCAAGAGTCAAAGTTCTTTTTTATCAAATTTTGCTAATAATTTCCCGTGAGATTACTTTTTAAAATTATAATTTAATTATAAAGGGTTTTAAATCATTACTTATTATTTGGGGCAGATTGAACAAATAATCCTTATTGTTTATAAATTTTGGACAAATAGTCATATTTGTTTTAGAAGTCACGCGGTTAGTCCTCATTATTTGCAAAAATATCATCAATGGTCTTCATTGTTTTAAAAGTCACTCAGTTAGTCTTTATTATTTACAAAAGTCTCTTTATTTGTCCTTAATATTTGTAAATGTCTCACTATTAGTGATGAGATTTTTACAAATAATAAGAACTAATAGTGAGACATTTGTAAACAAAGAAGACTAATGGTAAGACTTTCGCAAATAATGAGAACTAACCACATGACTTCTGAAACAATAAAGACTAATGGTGAAATTTTTGTAAATAATAAGGACTAACCGCATAACTTCTAAAACAATAAAA
The DNA here is from genome assembly GCA_037974665.1 of Ehretia macrophylla. Taxonomy (NCBI): domain Eukaryota; kingdom Viridiplantae; phylum Streptophyta; class Magnoliopsida; order Boraginales; family Ehretiaceae; genus Ehretia; species Ehretia macrophylla. The sequence goes on along the minus strand of CM075780.1, from coordinate 53,910,374 downwards.
ATTAATTGTGAGATTTGCTCTATTATTTACAACAAATTATTACAATACAGAATTTGTAACGAAAATATATACCACAATTAAAACTATTTGTAACATTTTGCAGCCTTTCTACGTTACAACATATTAATATGAAAAGAAGGTAACTCAAGTAAACGAGTTGAAAGATAGACTCAAGTAATTGTTTTTGTAATTCAACCTAAGAAAATATCTATGTGAACCCAAGGTCAACCTCATGTCATATGCAATTTAAAACTTTAGCAATTTGTCCATGTCAACCAAAACCGTTGAAAAATCACAAGAACTTGAAGACGTCGGCATACGACAAGCAGATGAGCCACCAAGACGAAACCATTGCCTTACACTTCAAACTTAGGTAAACACTCGAGTGGCGGTATCAGCACCTAAATATCTTTTGGAACAGTCATTTTCATGTCTATAGTACAAAGGGGGTGTGAAAAGGAACAAAAGTTTTTTTTTTTTTAATGTATTGACGATAATAAATAAATGTATTAATAATTTTTTTTAATAATTTAAGTTTTTGGACGAGATAATAATTTAACATGGTATTAGAAGTTAATATATTAAATAATTTTATTTTTAAGTCTCATTATTACTAATTTAAAATGAAAAACAAAAAAATAAAAAAAATTATTTACGTGCAAGACTCAAAACGAATAGAAAATTTTTGAAAAGCCACTAGTTGCAACTTGCAAGTTCCATTATGACAAAGTGGGAGCCTCGGACAAGCACTTGGGAGTTTTCTGTATGCAACTTTACTGTATTAATCTTTCTTTTCTAGATGGAGGGAGAATTAATCATTTTAGCAAGTAGTTTAGATTCACACCAAAAGTACTAAATTTTGGATGCATGACTCTGTTTAGAGTTTGACCAAAAAAAGAGAGACAAAAAAAAGACTACGTTTAGAAGAAATATAGTTCAGATTAGTTAGGTATAACGGACTAACTCTAAAAAAATTAACTTTCTGACTAATTTAAAACTAAAATATAAACGAATTTCTTATCATATCCAAATACTCTATTACTAGACTAATTCATTTGAATAATAGGTAAATACTAGTATTACAACTTCAATTTTAGTGTTAAGATTCAGGTGGTGAGGAAGACATAAAAGAGGTAAAAGTACTTGCTAAGCGAGAAGAGACGCAGTCCGATACATAAAATTATTGATATATACGGACAATGGTTGAACTCACTTTAGATTTTTTTAAAAAATGAAAGTCAAAAACAGGGTAAAGGTGGCTGTGGCCAAAAATATGAATACATTTATTTCTCAAGTTGACTATTTCTGATGCTGAAAGGTCCAAGAGGCATTATTCTGGACTTGGATTAGCAATGGAAGAATGCCTAGAGATGCTTAAATATTATGGCTTAGTGAAAATCGCGACGTCTCATATCTGCTGTACGGAAGAGAAACAGAGCATCATTTGTTTGTCATATACTCATGTATTCAGCATATTGTTAGGAATTAGGGTGTTAAAATAAAGAATAAATGAGAAATAATATGGATATAATATTTAACGTGAGTGCTAACATTGGCTCAAATCAAATATTTATATGCAATCAGGGTTTAATCTTATGCTCCAATTCAGTATTTCAAAAATGCTTAAAGACATCAACTAGTCAAACTCTTATATCACTTTCTTTCACTTACTATTGTTTGAAGATCGCCAGGAAGCTTTATCTTAGACAAATTAAACTACACTCGGACACCATTCTGCTATTATGCAATTTTAGATAAGCTAATAAATTTAATATATTATCAGAGATGTAAGTTATCAAAAAAACTTCGGTTTAATTTTAAACATTACATATTTAAAAACATTAAAATTATACATGTGCAATGCTAAAAAAAAAATCCAGCCCGCACATGCGATGTCGTGCTGACAATAAATAATTATAATAAATTATTCTCTAATAGTCATAAGTAGATTTGCTAAGGGACTAACAAGGGTTGCAACTCCCACTAACCCTAAGAGCGGAGCGATTAAAAAGTGAATTGAAGCTATATTTTTTGAAAATATGTGTATTTTTAAGGTATTTTTAGGCTGAAAAATTAATTTAACCCTCATTGAAAAAATTGTCCATATTTGAGTGTTAAATTAGTTGGTTTAGGCCCCTTACTGAACAAAAATTCTAAATTCGTCTCTAACAGTTTAAAAACTTTTAAATGAGATGATAATTTAATAATGCTTATAGCTTTCTTTGGTGAGATTCATCAAATTCCACCAATGAAATGTCGCAACTTATAAATCATAGCACAAAAAATTGGAGCACAATTAACTTGGCTAATCCCAATCTACCCACACATGCATGCAAACATCAATGGAAGTCCCTGCCCATTTTCATGCTCTAACACACTGCTACGCCTTCTTTCAACATCTGAACCAGAGCATGAACTTGATGGAGGAGGAGGAGCAATACGACCATCTACAAATAGTGAGTTTTGCTCTGCATGAGGCTGAGCCAAGGCAAGTTCATCAGGTCCATAAATTAGAGGGCTATGGTTCCTTCTATGTCCATTAGCAGCCCTTCTCTCGACCGCAAGAAACTGGCCAAGGGATGGAGTGTTCCTTACCACACTTTCGGCATCCGTGCTGTTCCGCGGGCACAACGAGAAACACCATGTTCTGGATCTGTAATTCTTTTGGACTCCTGAGACTTCTCGAACTGATCTTCCCCTTATAGATCTTCTGGAGAGAGTTACAATATTAGAGGCGCCTATAAGACTCCCGAGGGTAGTGCTTCTATCATGAAAGAAGGACTCTGTCGACTGCAAATTCATAAGCATAAACGTCTCAGTAATCAAAATTTTAAAGCTTATGCAGAGGCCTGCATTTGAAAGAAAGTCGTGTTTGTATGCTCTTCTACAATTACAAATAATTTATCATTAGGCTGTACATGACATGGACCTAATGGAAGCGATGACTCTAGTTTTGAATCATCTCAAAATGTAATTCAGTACAGGATAATGTGCTTTATTATGTAAATTGGCTTAAAGGCAACCATTAAAGGAATCATTCTTTAGCAGTATCACATAGTTCACAGATTGATAAGTATAGAAATTGTGATTCAACTCAGTGGCAAGGGCACAACCCTCATCTAGAAGGTGGGAGCTGCAATATTACTAAATCCATTCCATTCACTTTACGATTTATCCTTGAACCCCCTCGCGCACCATACCACAAAGCAGCCTCCAAGGATTTGACACTACAATGTTAAGAACACAAAATTCCATCTTAAAACCAATGACATTACGTTGAGTAGCTTAGGATCTTATATGACAGTCTTAGAATTTATGTGCATTCTTTAACATGTGGTATTTAGAACCCATCACTTCAATTTTCCTGGGAAAAATACTTTACTGATTAAAAACTTAGCAATATTCCTCAACAAATAGATGGGGTAGCAATCCATGTCTCTCAAGTTTTAGTAGAATGTGATCTATGAAATTTAAACCAATCAATTTGCATTTTTAGTTTATTTTTGCAAAAGATATTATGTAGACTTTTAGATGGTATATTATTGCAAAAAAATTTACCAAGTTAGCCAACCTAGGATGACAAGATGGTGAAACATATACTATCATTATGCACGAGAAACTTTTTCATACATCAACGGATGGTTTCAGTTCTAACATGTAATGGGCCCAATATGTTCACTATATATGGAATAGTCTTCAATAATGCAGATTCTTCAAAAGTTTCACAAGAATTTCATTTCGAGTACTCTGGTGACCACTCCCAGCATTAATAATTTCTGACAGCCACTTGCTTGAACAGAGAATTATAGTAGCTATACCCAAGATATTTACAAGACTAAGCAATTAGCGGACAAATAGTAAAGGCATCGCTTGAACATTCTACATTATGAACATGACAAGCCAATATCATAACACAGCCTCAAACAATCATGCAGGGAGAGATCATAATATGTAATCTGTTCAAGCCCAAAGTGCCAAGCCCCCCAAAAATCCGCCTAGGCGAACTTCAATAAATGTGATTGTGACTTCCACGGATTTAGAAAGGAAAATCCTAATAACTCGCATAAGGTCGTCAAACATTAAAACTGAAAACTTGGACAAGATGGAAAACATTTTATTTTCCTTTTTTTCTTTTTGGCGGGGGTTGAGAAAGATTTGGTTGCTGGTACAGAAGTAATGGAAACAGAGAGAAGATTTCCAGTTATGTAGAAACTCAGAAAAATACCAAACAAACAAATCAAAGAAAAAAAAAATACGCCCGAAGAATAAAGAAGGCATTGCAATAATTTCAATTGAATAAGCATAATGGCACGGCTCAGGGGCAGAAATTTTCTTCTGGTGAGAGTTTTAATACACAATTTGACAAATATATGAATAATATTTTTCTCTCATGGGGCTAATAGAGTTTCAAATTACGACCCATATATTTACAAATTTTATGATATTTTGAGGGGTCAACGCAATTGTAACCCCTCTAGCGCCCACTTGAATCCGCCGCTGGCACTACCATAGCCTAAAGAACTCTTCTCATTGCACTCTCTCAAACGGTTTTAGTTACCTCAACAAAACTTACTTATATGGTACTATCTTGGGATAGATCTATAGAACCAAAATCATCTCAACCAAAATGATGACCGCAATAATTTACTTTGACTCCACGAATACTAATTAATGACTTGTAAGAATTACTCATTATACATGGGCCTGGATTAATTTCCTACAAATTATGATTTCATGACAATTGACTTTCAAATACCAGAGAAAGAATAGAATGGGATGGAAAATGACCATTTGCATAAACTTTGTTAAAAAACAATATAATAAATCTTACTCTAATAGTTTTAAATTTTTAGATAAAGTGGTCATTTAAGATGGTATAAGAGCCCAATTACCAAATGGTCATTCATTTAAGTCTTACCACCACTCAATTATAAAGAATATGTCCACCAGCAATAATGCTTAATTCAGCCGACACGTGGGGCGTGGGGGTTGTGTAATTTTTAAATGAGATGACCACTTAAGAATCTGATAAGCTTGCATTTGGTAGAATATAGCAATGTTAAAATGGTATTAGTTATTTCTAGTTGAACTTACCTCTGTGTCCAAATCTGATGAAGAATCTGTGGAAGTACTAGGAGAACCACTGAGTAAAGTGTTGAATGATGTCGATCCAGATAAATCACGGCTCCTCACCAACCCAACTCTGCCATGCAGTGGCTGCAAGCCTAGAGGCCACCCCTCTTCCTACAATCAAATCAGTCAGAAAATAAGTGTATGTAAAACCCTACAAGGACTGAAAATTCCGATAACAGTCCCAACACATGGGTGTGTTCTATATGTTGTGGAGTTCATTTGTATGTGAATAGATTGATAAACAGTCCGGCTGACCAATTGCATCCGGCTGCATTAATAATCGACTCTCAGACATGTGGACTCCAACTGGATTTCAACGACAGCCGGATGGAAGACAAATGAAAAGACCAGAGCAATAATACTAGGGAAGAAAGCACAAAAAATCCCACATGGGCAAAGCACTGGAGAAATAAACAAGAGCTGGACAAATAAATACCTGTTGAGCCATGGCAACCTAGTACTTTGTTCACTTGTGTTAGATTGATAGAACTTAATAAAAGATGCCCAAATGAGGTCACTTAACAGACTGATAGATTTAACTTGACTTCTTGTATCAGACAAAGAAAAGAAGTGCTGTCATGTCCTTGTACTCTCATAGAAACAAAAATACAGTGAAGATGGAGATAGTTAACAACACCCCATATGACCAGAAAGGGCCTATGCCTATACATGCAGGTCATGGAATAGGGCTTTAGTATATAAAAACAAGTAGGTTATAGTCAAAAAAGTGTGGCCAATGATAAAGAGAGCTTATCATTCCTATGCCACTGTTATCTTCTGCTTTATTTGGTTCTTGTTGACGGAAAATATGTAACAGAATAATTACGTATCTATAAAATTATAAAGCAAACAAACACATAGTCCACAACTGGTTCAGACACCATGCCTTTTTTGAAAAGACATATATGCTCTCTTACAATGTTGGAGTAGTAAAAAACTGTTCCATATGCGTCAGGTAAATGGTTAAATTAAGGTAAAAAAACTTTTCAATAAAGCTGTACTGATATTAGTTTTTTATGTATTGATAAAATTTATACATATAGATCTTATCTATTATATAAAAGATTAATTTATCAGTCCGGATCAATGAAAGTATTTTTCTAAGAGGCAAAAATCATTTTGGTCCCTGATATTTGGTATAAAGTTTAAACTGGTCTCTGAGATTTGCAAAAAGATCAAATAAGTCCCTCTCATTATCTATGACTTAATAGTCAAAGATTTGACCAAATAAAAAGACTTAAATGCCCTTACTTTAGTGGTTGGAGATTTGGAGGGAAGGAAAAAAAAAGATTGGGACCATGCAATAAGCACAACTATTTAAGTACCCAATCTATTTTTTCTCATTATTTGAAAACAAAAAAGAAATAATAATAATAGATGAAAAAAATACAAATATTAAATGTGAAAAAATAATTCACATGTAACGAATTCCTCATTTATTATTATTTTTTCTTTTTTGTTTTCAAATGACGAGGAATTCGTTACATGTGAATTATAGTGAATTTATTACAAGGTTATACGTTCTATTGTCTAATATTGTACCTCAATACATTTTTTAAGTTAGTTAAAAGTCAGACAACATTTATAGTTGGAAGACATATATCCAAAATCTAAGACTTTAAAAGCCACAATTAGTGGCTACCTGATATTAAATTCAACTTTCAGAACAAGGTAGTGGTTATAGATATTCTTGGCTTTCTCTTTAATTTATATTTAATTTTACACTATTATAAATATTAAAAATTACAGACTATTCAGTCATAAGATTTCTATAATCTGAAAATAAAGAAGGAGATTACATAGTTAATTAAATAACAACCCAATCAACATTACCAAAGAAAGAAAGAAAAAAAAAGGTGTATTTTAAAAAAATTAAGAGCCAAACTCTTCTAAGTAGCAAGAATTCTGTTGTTGTCGTTGTTCTTTTTTTTTTTGGGTGAGAAAGAGCATGAATTAAAAGTGAGAAAAGAAAAAAAAATGGCTTGGGTGCTTAAATAATTGTGTTTGCTGCATGGTCTCAATCTTTTTTTTTTCTTCCCTCCAAATCTCCAACCACTAAAGCAAGGGCATTTAAGTCTTTTCATTTGGTTAAATCTTTGACTATTAAGTCACAGATAATGGGAGGGACCTATTTGATTTTTTTGCAAACCTTAGGGACTAATTTGAACTTTATACCAAATCTCAAGAACCAAAATGGTTTTTGCCCTTTTCCTAAGTTAAGATTTTGCTTCATAACGTTTTTTATATTAAAAGCGTCCATCTCTATATAATATGGGTCTCACTAATGGATTCTTCTTTTATGAGGTATGTGGTAAATCTGTCACAGCCACATGAACAAAAAGTGTTTCAATTAATTGACAAATGTCAATCAATTGTCATAAGTGGGAGTATCATAGTAATTTATTTAAAACTCTGTAAGGCTAAATTAGTAAAAAAAAGAAACTTTTGATATTCTGATATGACATGTCTACATGATACAGACTAACGTAGATTAACCTCATGGAATAACAACTTGACATGTGGTTGTGGCAGATTTGCCATATACCTCATGAAAAAAATTTCCCTCACTAATATGTGAGGCTCACATACTAGAAACAAATCATGTGAGGCCCATAACATTTTCAAACCAAACCTATTAAATTATTGATTCCTTGAAAATATAAAAAAATTATATATTTATTATTTAAAAATTAACCGTTTCTTGTATATGTGGTCAAACAGTTGAAGATAGACAACACTTATAGAAACAAATCATGTGAGGCCCATAACATTTTCAAACCAAACCTATTAAATTATTGATTCCTTGAAAATATAAAAAAATTATATATTTATTATTTAAAAATTAACCGTTTCTTGTATATGTGGTCAAACAGTTGAAGATAGACAACACTTATTCCTCCAATGTGGCTTGAGCAAGAGATTACTTGAGGGTGGGCTCAACAGGTTGTTCATTTCGCAGCCTAACCAAGATTGGGATAACATTGGTGAATGGAGCGAAAGGTTTTGCCGAGGTGAAGGGTTACAGGCTACTATGCTATGCATTTTCTTTTGCTTTGTTGTGTATTCAGTTTGGAGAGAATGAAATCAGCGCATATATAAACAAGAGTTTTTCATCGAGGAGGAAATTAGCAAGAAAATTGAGCATATGGTCTAGTTAAAGATCAATGGGGGAAACTGACGAGGGGAACCCAGAGCTGGGGTATGATGCCCGCTCCGAGCTGAAGGGGGCTAATCCGAACCAAGCCTAGCACATTCAGCTAATGCCCTACCTGGATGCTAATTCGACCTCACCCCGACTCAGGAAACCCCGACCTCGGCAAACAACTGTTCTAATGGGACATAAAGCCCTGATGAGACATAAAGCCCTGATGGGACATAAAGCTGCACTGCATTAAATGCTGTCATATCAGAATTTAGTATAAATAAAACTCCACCCCTTTATTTCGGAGGTAACTCATCATTAAATACTCTCAGCTACTTCTCCAGCTCGGACATACTAATTATTCGTACACCCGAGGAAAAAATCTGGGTTGTCACCCCGCCTTTTCCTTCCTTTTACTTGTGCAGGTCAGCTAGTCGACCCAAAAATCCAGGCCAAGAGGCCGACCCGAATTTTCAGCTCAGCAAGAGTAGCCCCTAAACCTCCCCGTCGAGATTCCGACCTCGTCAGTTTGGCGCCGTCTGTGGGGAGACCGAGTTCTTTCTATCATTCTCCTCACTACTCATTGAGAAACCATTATGGTACAAACCAGAAGCCATAGCGCACCGGTAGATGACTCACCCAACCTGGACGAGGACCTCGAAACCACTCAAGTGCCTAGCCAAGATCTAACCCAAACCGACGTTAGAACGAGTCAACGTATACATTTAGCCTCAGAAACCAACCCCTCTACAGATGGAGACCTCAACTCCAGCCTGTCACCGGAGATGAGGATGATACTCAGGATGTTCCAGGAACTAAAGGAGCAGGTAGCCCGGCTAGCAGTGGAACCCCCAGCTCCACAAGCAGCTATGCCGCGGCCCGCGCGTCCACAATTCTGTATCCCAGCCCCGGGATGAACCCGAGCGCAAGATGGAGAAGGGTCCCTGGAGCCGGAGACGAGATCAGCGGAGGCGAGAAGCAAAAAGGTGGCCCATGCCGACCCCGAGCAAGCTAAGACCGCGGCTGCCATAGCCAAGATCATTAACCAGCTCGGCGTAAGCCCACTCTCGCCTGAAGTACTGGCAACACCATTGCCTACTGGTAACCGGATGCCCAACCTGGCAATCTACAATGGGGATAGAGACTCAGCCAGCCACCTGCTCAACTTTGATCACCATATGACTCTTCATGATATGACCGACTTGATGAAGACGAAGACATTCCCAACCACCCTAGTTGGCAATGCCTTGGACTGGTTCCAAAAATTTCATCCCGGCTCTATTGCAAGTTTTCATCAGCTGGCTGAGTCTTTCCTGTCCCGCTTCGCGGGAAGCCGACATGCCACCCGCCACACTTCTACACTGTTGTTGGTGAAGCAGCATAAAGGGAAAAGTTTGAGGGCTTACATAGCCCGATTCAATGAAGAGTCACTCAGAATTCTCAACCTGGAGGACTCCATGGCGTTAATGGCTTACCAAAGCGGGCTCAGGTCGGGTCCCTTTACATCCTCCTTGGCCATCGACCCCATAGATACTGTAGTTGAGCTGATGGTACGGGCAGAATGGTACATACACTTGGAGGAAATCCATCAAGCGAAGAGGGACGATGACAAGGAGAAGGAAGCCAGTAAGAAGGGAGAGACCTCCCGATGCCAACCTGGGGGTAAGACCCAAAATGACCGAGGCAAGCAGCTTCAGCAGCCAAAGCAGAACCCTCGGTTCACCATGTTTACTCCCCTCAACACCTCAAGGAAGCAGATCCTGATAGAGATCCAGCACCAGAACCACCTACCTCCAGCCCCGAGGATGAAAGGCCGACCTGAAAAGCACAATAGGACCAAGTATTGCCACTACCATATGGATTACGGCCACACCACCGAGGAGTGCAAGGATTTGAAACAAGAGATCGAGGCCCTGATAGCCCGGGGCTACCTCCGGAGATACGTAGAACAACAGCCGACCCGGAGTCACAATCAAAGGGACAGAGAGAGAAGTCCACCCAGGCACCAGGCTAGGGGCGAACGTTTTGCTGTGATCGAGACCATCGCGGGAGGGCTAGCGTCTAGTGGGGAAACCTCGGCTGGTAGGAGGGTTATGTTTGGGCTGGAAGGGAGTATGGGCCAGCTTGGGGTCTGGTTTCGGAGATGGAGGAGCTCACTTTCTCCTCAGAAGACTTGGAGGGTGTAATATTGCCCCATGACGACCCATTGGTGATCAGCGCTGAAATAGCCAACTTCACCGTAAATAGGCTGATGGTGGACACCGGGAGCTCGGCAGAAGTCCTATTCCTAAGAGCATTTGAGCAAATGGGGTTGGACAGGAGCCGGCTCAGACCTTTGAGGGGCACCTTGGCTGGATTCATCGGGCATGCCCATCGAGCTGAATAAGTTATCAACCTCCCACTGAAGTTGGAAGACGGAGACAAGCGGGTTTCGATGCAAGCCAACTTCATTGTGATGGATTGCAACTCCACTTACAATGGGATCTTGGGTCGGGTGGCACTCAATCATTTCAGGGCCGTTCCTTCAACTTACCACCAGGCCTTCAAATTCTCGACCCCGGCCGGTAAGGCCACCACCATCCGATGAGTCCAGCTCTCAGCTCAGAAATGTTATCAAAGCTTTCTCCAACCCAAATATTAGGTTGGCTGGGGACCTGATTTACCCGAGGAGAATAGGGATGCTAAGAGAGGGAGCCCGGCTGAATACCTTCAAGAGGTGGAGCTCTCCGATGAAACAAAGAGGGCAAGGATCGGGAGTGAACTCCCCAATGACCTCAAGAAAGGTATAATCCAATTTCTTTTGAAAAATGAACACACATTTGCATGGTCTACCTCTGACATGACAGGTATTGACTCGGGAGTGATTGAGCATCGCCTGAATACCGACCCGAACCACTATCCGATAAAGCAGAAGCGCAGGCACTTCCATTATGATAAGCAACAAATCATAGCAGAAGAGGTGGATAAGTTGGTAGACGCCGACCACATAAAGGAAATCTAATACCCAACTTGGTTATCCAACGTGGTATTGGTGACCAAGTCCTCAGGCGGATGGAGATTGTGTATTGACTTCACCGACCTCAATAAAGCTTGCCCTAAGGACTGTTTTCCCCTACCACGGATTGATTAGATGGTGGATGCCACCTCCGGATTTGAGTTACTCTCTTTCATGGATGCCTTCAAAGGCTATAACCAAATCAAGATGGCTCTCGGAGACAAATAGAAGACTGCCTTTACCACCGATAAAGGTCTCTACCACTATGAGGTCATGCCTTTTGGCCTCAAGAATGCTGGAGCTACCTACATTCGGATGGTGAACAAAGTTTTCAAAAATTAGATTGGCTGAAATATGGAGATCTATGTAGATGACATATTGGTCAAGAGTAGAAGGGCGGAATACCATGTAGCCGACCTGGCTGAAGCCTTCGTAATTGAGCACTTTGGGATAAAGCTGAACCCGAAAAAGTGTGCATTTGGCGTCAAGGCAGGAAAGTTTTTGGGTTTCATGGTCACAGCCCGCGGAATAGAAGCCAACCAGGAGAAGGTTCAGGCGATACTTGACCTGGCATCACCAACCTGCGTGAAGGACGTCCAGGTGCTCACAGGCAAAGTCGCGATGCTGAGTAGATTCATGTCTAGGTCGGCCAACAAGTGTGCTTCTCTGTTCAAAATATTGAGGAATCCTAAGAACTTTGAATGGACTACAGAATGCCAGAACGCCTTCCAAGAGTTGAAAAAGTATCTAGTTTCGCCACCCCTACTATCCCGACCTGAGGTTGGGGAGGAGTTGGCATGCTCGGGGACAGCAGTGGCAGTGGTACTTGTCCGCGAAGAAGGAAATGACCAGAAACTGGTCTATTATGTCAGCAAAACCTTGCAAGGGGCCGAGGCGAGGTACTCCTCCTTGGAAAAACTCGCATTCGCGTTCACCACGGCGGCAAGAAAGCTGAAGCCATACTTTGATGCTCATCCAATTAAGGTCATGACAGATGCCCCGCTCAAGTCCATCATGCATAAGCCGGAGGCATCGGGCAGGCTGCTGAAATGGGCAGTTGAGCTGAGTCAATTTGACATCACCTACTAACCTAGAACATCCATCAAAGTCCAAGCCATCGCGGACTTTGTGGTAGAATGTACTGGCCGAGCCGAGCATGACCCGGAAGATGTGTGGAAGGTCAATATGGATGGGGCCTCAGGGAAGTCTGGAAGCAGAGCCGGAGTGGTCATCCTAGACCCGACCTGGTATGAGCACCAATACTCCATCAAGTTCGCCTTCTCGACTTCGAACAATGAAGCTGAGTACGAAGCAATGATCGCAGAATTAAAAATTGCGGCTCAGCTCAGGGCGCAAATAGTCAACCTGAGCACCAACTCTCAATTGGTTGCTAGTCAGATATCAGGAAAGTTCGAAGCCAAGGACAATACTATGTTGGCCTACCTCAACAAAGTAAAGGATTTGACCTCGGGGCTCAAAAGGCTCACGGTGCAGCAAATCCCGAGATAGAAGAATATAAAGGCTGACACTCTGTCCAGGTTGGCCTTGGGCGAGAGCCGACCTGTACTAGTCCATGTGGAAGAAGTTTTCGAACCAAGTATCTAGTTAGGGAAGCAAGACATGGCTGAGCTCTACTTAAGCCTAGATTGGACCGAACCAATCGTGGACTACTTGGAGGGGGTATGACCCCAGAGGATGGAAAATCAGCTCAGAAACTTATGAAACAAGCCTCAAGGTTTATCATAATAGCTAGGCAACTCTACAAGAGAGTCTATACTTGGCCTCTCTTGAAGTCTGTCGGGCCCGAGGAGGGAAACTATGTACTCGGAGAGTTTCATGAAGGGGTATGTGAACACCCCTTGGGTGGCAAGGCTCTGGGTGTGAAGGCATTGAGGTAAGGCTATTTTTGGCCCACCTTGGAACAAGATGCCAAAGAGTATGTAAAAAAGTGTGACACCTGCCAAAGGTTCGCCAGTATACAAAGAAAGCCTTCAGTAGACCTAACAGTGATGATAAGCACGTGGCCATTCTATCAATGGGGTCTAGATATCATCAGCCCATTGCCAACTAGTGTTGGCCAAAAGAAGCATGCCTTCGTAGTTGTAGACTAGTTCACCAAATGGCCTGAGGCTGAAGATGTTGTTAGAATAACAGAAAAGACAACTTGGGATTTCGTATGGAAAAAATCATCTGCCGATTTGGGGTACCAAAGGTCGTCAATACCGACCACGGCAAGCAATTTGACAGTGCATACTTTCGAGGCAAATGTGCTGAGATTGGGATCGACCTTAGATTCTTATCTATTGCTCATCCTCAAAGTAATGGCCAAGTCTAAATGACTAACCAAATCATTTTGCAGGGACTGAAAACCAAGCTAGAGGAAGCAGAGGGCCAGTGGGCATCGATTCTTCCCTAGGTGTTGTGGGCTCAACGGACCACCACGAGCTCGGCAACGGGATAATCGCCATTCGATCTGACCTTCGGTACTCAAGCAGTGTTGTAACGCCCCGATCCCTCATAAGACCGGAGGCTCTAGTAACCATACTAATCTCAACCGCATCCCAACCCGGGCACAGATTTTAGGAAAAAAGGACAGAGTTTTTCCTGTACCGTGGACATTCTGGAAACCTGTAAGCATTCAAATAAAACACGAAGCAAAGGAACAACATTTCTAATTGAAATCCCAACTTCAAGGCCATCCGAGCCTTAAGCAACACAAGACAATATAAACACATACAAGCATGCAACGTAGCTAGAAGTAGAAGCATAAGTTATTACATGCCACAATTCCATAACACTTACTACATCCACTTAGCTTTCAAATTGCAACCACTCAAATATATATACATAAGCCCTTAGGCTCCAAAATAGAACATAAAGTAGACAAGCAAGGTCTTCTACAGTTTAGCAAGCAATCACTTCAATCTCAAGTAATAGTACACAGCAACCAAGGCAACTCCTCCAACTGCACCACCTGAAACATGTTTAGCGAGGTATGAGCAATCACAATTGCTCAGTGAGGGATAAGGTCTACCGGGGACGTGCAATGCAGCAACTTAACACAATTAATACAATAGATAAACAGTGAATAACAATTCTAATACCACATTTTAAAAGGATACAATCGGTAACCCTTATCACTCCAAATCTTCGATCCCCGATCCACGATCTCAATCTCGATATGCCGGCATCCCTTACACAAATGGGTACTCTGGATGTACCCGTTCCTACGACCTAACACCCCTTGGCAATCTCCGGACCAGGCGAGTGAGGGAATAGCAGACGGAGCTAAGGCAACCAACACTGGCAAGCCCGATGCCGCCCAGCGAGGCCATCGCATCCGCCGCGACAATGAGGTTGCGCAACCACGATGCAATGCAAGAATGATAACAATGACAATATAATCAGTAAACACATTTAAGGACAAAAAGTAGGTTGTCCTCGCACCAAGTTACAATTTAGCAACAATAAGCATATATCAATTACGCAATTATACTAAACAATATACTCTTTTAGCAAGAAAATAAACTATAATGCATGTAAGGATGCAGGTCCCTCACCTTTTAGGAAGCCAAACCTGCGCGAATTAAGCCAAGATTCCCTCAATATTCTCCAAAAGTATCAATTCCCTTTAATTATCACTACCTAATACAATCAACTATATGCATAAGAAGTGATTTCTTATTCTCAACTAAAGCTAGTTCATAAAGCCATTAATTTATCCAACTCTATTTGATTCTTTTTAATTCACATAACTAACAATATATTTCATGGTTTAACAATCATTCTAATCAATATTTGAACAATACATAAACTCAAGTGATAACATATGCAACATTCTTTAATTTCCAAGTATCAGACAAAGACAATAGCATAATAAATAACATAAACATAACCAATCAAATAAGTAGAAACACTATATAACATCTAATCAATAAGTTATATAAGTGTATCTTTACACATATAATGCAATTAATAAGCAATATAAACATGTTTACTCAATCTTTAACTAGTATCGATATAACTTAACTCACAACTTCTCCGAATAGATGAACTTGTTACATAAGTACATTTAAACATTTATCCAATTAATCAAGAATCAACTAACAACAATTATTACCATGGTTCATTACTAGTTCCTTTAGTCCATTCTAAATTCATACTCAACCAAATCCATGTAAACTAAGCAACTTAATTCACGAGACTTTACTACTATAATACGTACACTACACAAAGGCATATAAACATTTAATTACTCAATTATAAAGCAATTATCATGAGATTAACTATGCGAACACAAAGGGGTCAATATTATAATTTTCACAAAACTTAACCAAAAGCTCACACATACCTTAGAATAACATTTAGACACGCTAGGAGCAACTACAAAGCAATACAAGTACTAAAGCAATTAATTCATTCATTTCCCCTTTGTTCAACTAGGCTATTTAGCTTCCTATCGGAATTCAATGATCAAATTAAGCTAGCTAACCATCCTACCAATCTAAGGATACCTAAATACCTCATTTAGAACCTCCAAATCATAACCTAGATCACAAGTACACGAAAACACCAAAAATGCCTCTTTGTGAGTTTACACTACAAATACCAATTTCGGAACCCAGACAAGCGAAATGAAAGCACTTCTATGGTTTCAATACTTAATAAAGACTAGCCATAATCTCGAAACGTGCCCGGATTCAAGTTAAACCCGAAACCCCTTATTAAAGTAGCCTATTTTGATCAAATTTCTCAAATTTTGAACATAGCAAGTGCAATTAACATTTTTTCCATGCTTATGGACCTAATTAGCAACTACTAGAAGCCATGAATCGAATTAAATTTTAACTTTTTTCGGAAACCCTAGTTTAGTACTATTCATCATCTTCCCCAAGTGCCATTTTCATTTTCAAGCATTCAACAAGCATTTTAAACCATCAAACATATTCTAAGAATCAATGGAACAAGAATTAAATCACTACAATATTAGATCACAAAAATAATAATACGAACTTTAATTGAATTTAATACAAAAATAGAATGCACCCTCACCTCTTTTGAAGATCAAAGAATGGTCTTAAGGTCCTAAGGATGAAGCACAACCAATTTGGGAAGCTATGGAAGCATGAATGAAGCAATGAGTAATTTTTTTTTGAGAAGTTACTATTCCCGTAACTCTTTTTTGGCCATTTTTTTGACCCTTTTTTTTCGTTTCTTGGCTTTTAATATTCTCATGAGATGGTCAAAGGGTAGGTCAAGCAAATAGGGTATTTTAGTAAGGGTAAATGGGTCATTTGGGTGATTAAATTTCAGCAAAATAAAATGCCAAAAATTTAAAAAATCTGGAAAAATCCCACTAGGACTAATCATCAGACATTTCGCAAATGTTTTCCTGTTGATCTCGATATGCAATGCACTCACGGTCAGGGGCTATAGTCCCCTAAAATTATGTAGTATTTTATAAAAATATAAAATGCATGAAAAGAAATATTTGAATTTATGGAAATATAAAAAAAAATGAAGTAATTAGCTAAGTTATATCTAAGTTAACCATTTAATGAATGCAATTAATGAAGTGCTGGGTTCGGGGTGTCACATCCTCTCCTCCTTACAAAAATTGCGTCCTCGCAATTTCTTGAGCTAAAATGACTTCCAAGAACTGCAACAGTTTCTGTCGGACTTGAAGTCAAGAAGTGTAATGCCGAAGGAGACTAAGAAGAGCGAACGTCACTGAAGGAAGCCCGATTGGGGTAGCTAAATAAAGGCTCCTATGAAAATACCCAATAGGAGTCCGGTAAGAATGTCACATGAGGAGGCCATTCACTAATGCTGAGAGAGCACCAAAAGAAATTCCATTAAGAAGAGTATGCAGCTAATATCCAAAACGCCCGGATAATATCAAGAAATTCCCAAGAAGGAAGTCCGGTGAATCCCAACTCCAACTTGTCAAATAAAGGCCCAAGATTGCCAAATAAAGGCCTAATTAGAAGTCCAGCTTGGGACTCTGAGAAAATACCACCAATAAATCTGATTAAGGATGCCAAATAAAGGCTCCAAATAAGTATACGAATCCAGAAGTCCGAATAAGAATCTCTCTAATTATGAATCACCATATAAGAATCCCCAATATGCTTGTTATACCAGTAGTCCAGAGGAAATACCAAATAATCTCTAGGCAAGAATACTAGACGAAAATACCCAATAAGAATATCAAGGTAGTACCATAGGTAAAATCCCGAACAAGAAATCCAAGTGGGAGTGTGCGCAAGGAATACTGACCAATACTCATAAACATGAATTCTTTCGAATAAGAGTATCAAATAAGACATCCATATATGATGCCAACTAGAAGATCTATCCGAGATTCCCAAATAGGAGTTCCAGCCAAGAAGTACCGTTTAAGAAGTGCCAAGAAAGTCCAAATTTAACCTCGAGGCATCAAATCCCTTCACTGATCCCAATAGCCGGTTGAACCATTATTCTCTCACCAGTCAGCATCAATGGCCATCTCTTTCAGGGGAGAATGCTTACTTACCGATTTAAGGGGACAATGCATGAATGCCAAGATATCACCTAATGTAATTGATGTAATGTTCATATATCAGGAGATTATGACATATATCACACAAACTATTATATAACCAGAAGTTTTATAACACAAAGTTAATCAACAAGATAGTTCAAATATGAGTCACATGCAATGAATACAATTCACAACACAACTATGCCGAGACACTCAAGTATACACGTTACAATCAATATTTCGAGCAAGTAGCGATTCATAAGATCAATTCGATTCATGATTAGCTATATCACTACACTTGACAAGTATTTAACACACAGTACACATCACTATCACATAGATCACATATTAAGTTCAGGATACAAGATTGCACAAAAGACACTTACATTCTCAAGGCACACGAAGCACACACCTAATCAAGATACATTTCACAAGCATGCACTCGAGGTTCACTACCCAGCAGTCCGAGGACCCTATCCCGGCTGAGAGCATCTAAGCTCTGATACCACCTGTAACGCCCCGATCCCTCACGAGACCGGAGGCTCTAGTAACCATGCTATTCTCAACCGCATCCCAACCCGGGCACAGATTTTAGGAAAAACGGACAGAGTTTTCCCTGTACCGTGGACATTCTGGAAACCTGTAAGCATTCAAATAAAACACGAAGCAAAGGAACAACATTTCTAATTGAAATCCCAACTTCAAGGCCATCCGAGCCTTAAGCAACACAAGACAATATAAACACATACAAGCATGCAACGTAGCTAGAAGCAGAAGCATAAGTTATTACATGCCACAATTCCATAACACTTACTACATCCACTTAGCTTTCAAATTGCAACCACTCAAATATATATACATAAGCCCTTAGGCTCCAAAATAGAACATAAAGTAGACAAGCAAGGTCTTCTACAGTTTAGCAAGCAATCACTTCAATCTCAAGTAATAGTACACAGCAACCAAGGCAACTCCTCCAACTACACCACCTGAAACATGTTTAGCGAGGTATGAGCAATCACAATTGCTCAGTGAGGGATAAGGTCTACCGGGGACGTGCAATACAACAACTTAACACAATTAATACAATAGATAAACAGTAAATAACAATTCTAATACCACATTTTAAAAGGATACAATCGATAACCCTTATCACTCCAAATCTTCGATCCCCGATCCACGATCTCAATCTCGATATGCCGGCATCCCTTACACCAATGGGTACTCCGGATGTACCCGATCCTATGACCCAACACCCCCTGGAAATCTCCGGACCAGGCGAGTGAGGGAATAGCAGACGGAGCTAAGGCAACCAACACTGGCAAGCCCGATGCCGCCCAGCGAGGCCATCGCATCCGCCGCGACAATGAGGTTGCGCAACCACGATGCAATGCAAGAATGATAACAATGACAATATAATCAGTAAACACATTTAAGGACAAAAAGTAGGTTGTCCTCGCACCAAGTTACAATTTAGCAACAATAAGCATATATCAATTACGCAATTATACTAAACAATATACTCTTTTAGCAAGAAAATAAACTATAATGCACGTAAGGATGCAGGTCCCTCACCTTTTAGGAAGCCAAACCTGCGCGAATTAAGCCAAGATTCCCTCAATATTCTCCAAAAGTATCAATTCCCTTTAATTATCACTACCTAATACAATCAACTATATGCATAAGAAGTGATTTCTTATTCTCAACTAAAACTAGTTCATAAAGCCATTAATTTATCCAACTCTATTTGATTCCCTTTAATTCACATAACTAACAATATATTTCATGGTTTAACAATCATTCTAATCAATATTTGAACAATACATAAACTCAAGTGATCACATATGCAACATTCTTTAATTTTCAAGTATCAGACAAAGACAATAGCATAATAAAGAACATATACATAGCCATTCATATAAGTAGAAACACTATATAACATCTAACCAATAAGTTATATAAGCGTATCTTTACACATATAATGCAATTAATAAGCAATATAAACATGTTTACTCAATCTTTAACTAGTCTCGATATAACTTAACTCACAACTTCTCTGAATAGATGAACTTGTTACATAAGTACATTTAAACATTTATCCAATTAATCAAGAATCAACTAACAACAATTATTACCATGGTTCATTACTAGTTCCTTTAGTCCATTCTAAATTCATACTCAACCAAATCCATGTAAACCAAGCAACTTAATTGACGAGACTTCACTACTATAATACGTACACTACACAAAGGCATATAAACATTTAATTACTCAATTATAAAGCAATTATCATGAAATTAACTATGCGAACACAAATGGGTCAATATTATACTTTTCACAAAACTTAACCAAAAGCTCACACATACCTTAGAATAGCATTTAGACACGCTGGGAGCAACTACAAAGCAATACAAGTACTAAAGCAATTAATTCATTCATTTTCCCTTTGTTCAACTAGGCTATTTAGCTTCCTATCAGAATTCAATGATCAAGTTAAGCTAGCTAACCATCCTACCAATCTAAGGATACCTAAATACATCATTTAGAACCTCTAAATCATAACCTAGAGCACAAGTACACGAAAACACCAAAAATGCCTCTTTGTGGGTTTACACTACAAGTACCAATTTCGGAACCCAAACAAGCGAAACGAAAGCACTTCTAAGGTTTCAATACTTAATAAAGACTAGCCATAACCTCGAAACGTGCCCGGATTCAAGTTAAACCCGAAACCCCTTATTAAAGTAGCCTATTTTGATCAAATTTCTTAAATTTTGAACATAGTAAGTGCAATTAACATTTTTTCCATGCTTATGGACCTAATTAGCAACTGCTAGAAGCCTCGAATCGAATTAAATTGTAACTTTTTTCGAAAACCCTAGTTTAGCACTATTCCTCATCTTCCCCAAGTGTCATTTTCATTTTCAAGCATCCAACAAGCATTTTAAACCATCAAACATATTCTATGAAGTCATTAGAGCATATAAGAATCAACGGAATAAGAATTAAACAACTACAATATTAGATCACAAAAATAATAATACAAACTTTAATTGAATTTAATACAAATATAGAATGCACCCTCACCTCTTTTGAAGATCAAATAATGGTTTTAAGGTCCTAAGGATGAAGCACAACTAATTTGGGAAGCAATGGAAGCAAGAATGAAGCAAGGAGTAATTTTTTTTTGAGAAGTTACTATTCCCGTAACTTTTTTTTGGCCATTTTTTTGACATTTTTTTTTGTTTCTTGGCTTTTAATATTCTCATGAGATGGTCAAAGGGTCGGTCAAGCAAATAGGGTATTTTAGTAAGGGTAAATGGGACATTTGAGTGATTAAATTTCAGCAAAATAAAATGCCAAAAATCTGAAAAATCTAAAAAAATCCCGCTAGTACTATTCATCAGACATTTTGCAAATTTTTTTCCGTTGATCCCGATATGCAATGCACGCACGGTCAGGGGCTATAGTCCCCTAAAAATATGTAGTATTTTATAAAAATATAAAATACATGAAAAGAAATATTTGAATTTATGAAAATATAAAAAAAATTAAGTAATTAGCTAAATTACATCTAAGTTAACCATTTAATGAATGCAATTAATGATGTACTGGATTCGGGGTGTCACAAGTGCTGCCAGTGGATATTGGGTCTCCGACCAGTAGAACCCTCCACAATAATCCAGAAATAAACGGAGCCCTGATCCGTGAAGAGCTCGACCTCACCAAAGAGCTCTGAGCTAAAGCTCAAATCAGAATGCTGGCCAGCAAAGCTGCCATGTAGAGAGCCTTTGCCAAGCAGGTCAAGCCTAAGCCTATTAAGGTTGGTGACCTCATACTCAGAAATGCCATCTTTTTGCCACGCTCGGGTAACAAGCTCTCCCCGACCTAGGAGGGACCGTACGAAGTCGTGAAAGAAATCCAACCTGGAACCTTCTACCTTCGCGACAAGTACGAAAAACCACTGAAGAATGCATGGCATTCAGAACACCTGAAACGGTATTTTGTCTAAGGCCAAGAGCCAAAATATTTTGTAACGGCCCCCGAGCCAAAATATTTTGTAACGGCCCCCGAGCCGAAATCTTTTGTAATGGCTCCCGAGCTGAAATCTTTTGTAACGGCCCTCGAGCCAAAATATCTTGCGGTGGCCCCCAAGTCGAGACATTTTATGAACATTTTTTTAAGGCCCCGAGCCAAAACATTACCTGCAAACAGTCCCCGAGCCGAAAATATTTTGTTGAGGCCCCGAGCCCAAATACTCCATGTACAAATTCAATACAATATGTTTTGTAAATCAGTGTAATGCCCGACCTGGGCCCAAGACCCTCAGCTACTTAACTACTGCCAACTCGGATTAACGCGGTGGCCACGCTTAATCACGAGCTAATGATTAAGTAAACCAGCTCGGATTAGGTTCCAGCTCAGGTATAATCAATAATAATTTGATTAGTTTTGCCAGTTCGGATTAAGGTCCAACTCAGTGTTAGCCGGCTTTAGGTCGGTATGTTAGTTTAGGTCTAAACTCGAACTCAATGTTTGTCAACATTAGTTTGACCAATTTTAAATTGGACTGACGAGTCCAGGTCGGCAACGATGATAGTTGTCCGGAATAACCAGCTCCGATTAGGATGAAAATTCCTTAATCGCGTCCAGCTCGGCTCTTTATATATTTAAATTAAGTTTGAATGGTCAATTATATTGGTCCGACCCCACTTACTTAAGAAAAAATTTGCGAAGAGAAAGGTACACAAGTACGAACTCGAATAAAAAATGCAAAATATTCATTTCATCATAATTGAAATACAAATTACAAAAAGCCCGAACTGGGCGAGATTACAAGAGCCCTACCCGGGCGAGTTTACAAAAACTTATTTAGGAGCGGCGGTGGAAGTGGTGGCATCGGCTTCATCCCCGACCTGATCCATGCCCTTCTAAACAAAATCAATCACCTCTTTGGCTTGGGACGTCAGGTCGGCAGGAAGTTCCAGAATCTCCCAGAACTTCTACGGTGGAGCCTCTAAGATTTCGATGTAATCATTCTTGGTGGCAAGGAAGAAGGTCTTCGCTCTCTCCTGAGCTGCGACTTGGCTCCGAAAGTAATGTTCCAGCTCAGCGTACCGGGCCATCACCCCACCCTCCGTGGCCAACCAGTCCACGGCCTCTTGACTGAACTTGAAGGCTTCCACCGCCTTCTCCCCCTGTGAGCCGACCTGATCTAACAGATCCTTAAGCTTCGCGTCGGTCTCGCGCTTGTCCTTCTTGAAGCGCTCAACATCCTTGGCCGCGGCATCGCGTTGGGTCGGGACTTCTCCGCCTCGAGCTCCCTCTTCCACTGGTCGATCTCCGTCTCGTCCGCTTTGCATCTCTGGACGGCATCCTCCATTAGAGCCTCTAGCTCGGCTCGAGAGTCGATGAATCGATGCTCGAGCTTGACGCAGTGAGCCTGGGCTCAGGCGAGGAAGCCAGGTGCCAAAAGGATGTGGGACTCGGCTGGCACAAAAGATGACAAAATGGTCAGCCGAGCCAAAAAACTTAACCATATCAACGCGGTCAAATATGTCTTACCGTGACTATGGCCATCCTCAGGTCGAGCGAAAGCTGCTCCGCCAGGACCGATGCCAGCTTAGGATCGCGGGTGACCTTAGCTGCCTCCATGAAATCCTTGTTGGGAGGGCTCACCTCCGTGGCCTTGCCTTTCCCGGAGTACTCGGGCCGAGACCGTTTCCTATTATCGGGGTGGGATGCTGAACACTCAGGGATTGCCACGCCCGAGCTCGATCTTTTGGTCTGGGGAGACGCTAACGTCCCCTTGGAAGAGACCTCCGGCCGCTGTCTCTGCTCCTGAGGGACGGAGGAGCCCAAGCCAGACCGAGCAGAGAGCTTGGGGTCATCATTCACAGTCTTTTTCAAGGTAAGATTCCAATCCACCCTGCACCCCGGGTTCACGGCCTGCTCAACCCAGTAGAAGTCGTTGTGCCAGCCCTTGTTGGAGGAGTGCCACTTGGTGAATATGGCGTTGCTGACCTGAGCTGCGAAGTGGAACCACCCTGGCTGCTTCGGGTTGGGCTTGCAAACAAAGAACTGCCTGAACTGACGCAGGGTCGGCTCTATCTTCCTCTCAAGGCAGAACACATAAAGCGCCACCATCACGGTCCAGCCGTTAGGTGACATCTGACCTGGGCTAAGCTCGAAGTAATTCAAAATACCGGCGATGAAGTCGGGAAGTGGAAGCCGGACGACATCGAATACGAGGTCGTAGATGGTGAAATGATCAGGTAGAGGATAGCAGGCAGGCTCGGTCCGACTTGGGACCTTCAGCTTGTGGTGTTGATCCACCGACCAGTCCCTTAGCCTAGCGTTAGCCATCTGGACGGTAGAGTGGCACTCGCGCCTACAACAAGCAAACAACTGCTCTATCCTCTTTCCCTGAGCCGACGAACCGCTGGCTGTAGCTGAGCTCTGAGGTTGGACCGCCCTAACCAGGACCGCTTCAATCGGTTCCGACGCGGAGACTCCAGCTATGTACTCCTGTGGTATCTCAACCCCCTCCAACTGGTTCAATGGCTCCTCGTCTTCCCTATCTCCCAAGTCTCCAAGGTCGGCTAAAGGATCCGCCTCGGCTTCTTCTTGCACTCGCCTGACCTCGATCACTTGGCAATCGTTGTCACTCTTCTTGAGCCCAGATTGCTGAGACGATTCTTGAGATGCACCTTTGATGTCATCCCCGCGGCCTCTATCTGAAGTCGACTCCGAGCTCGACGGATTCTCATCCCCTCCATAGGACCTCACCTTCTTCGCTTGAGAATCTTCCGACTCCGACCTCCCCATCCTGTTTACAAATTAAAATATGTGCAGGAATAACTAAAGGGAGTCGGGACGTACCTACCGCCCTAATCGTCGAAGATGACTCGACCTAATTGACTCCGAGCTGGTAGATTCCGAGTTGGATACCCCGAGAAGATATTTTCCAAGCTAAAAGTGTCCGACCACTCTGGTTGCCGACCTGAAAGCTCCAAATTTCGTAAGCAAAGTATGAAATGAATCTCGGATGTCAAGGCCCTATTTATAGCCAACTCTGGTAACCGCTTCGGGAATCCCAAATGTCGCATCTTGTCATAACTGCCAGGTGACGTGTCAGCCATCTGAAGGGTATGCACCGCTGACGTGGCCATTCCCACTCTGACAAGGTCGGGCACCTCCAGCTTGGGATCAACTCCCCAAATCTAGATCTCGCCTTCTCAATCTTGACTTGGGGAGGGGGGATTGACGAGGGGAACCCCGAGCTAGGGTATGATGCCCGTTCCGAGCTGAAGGGGGCTAATCCGAGCCAATCCCAGCACATCAGCTAATGCCCTACCTGGATGCTGATTCGACCTCACCCCGACCCAGGAAACCCCGACATCGGCAAACAGCTGTTTTGATGGGACATAAAGCTGCACTGTATTAAATGTTGTCAGGTCCGAATTTAATTTCGGAGGTAACTCGTCATTAAATGCTCTCAGCTACTTCTTCAGCTCGGACATACTAATCATTCGTTCACCCGAGGGGAAAATCCGGGTCGTCACCCCGCTTTTTCTTTCCTTTTACTTGTGCAGGTCAGCTAGCCGACCCAAAAATCCAGGTCAAAAGGCCGACCCGAATTTCCAGCTCGGCAGGAGTAGCCCCTAAACCTCCCCGTCGAGATTCCGACCTCGACAGAAACAAATTTAGATAGAATGATCTAAACAAACTGATATGTAGGAATTAGAGCTTTGAGAACATTCTTGTGTAATTTTATTTCACTTTGGTTATTTTTGCGTAAGTTTTTGTACATGGTTGAGTTTGAACATTAATGAAATACTTTTGCTTGATTAGCCAAAAAAAAAACTAACCATTTCTTGTGATACGCAATTTGTTTAGCTAATGGTATAGTCACGCATCATTAATTTTTTATCTTATATAACTGTATGTTATATGTTATAAATTTATTAATCGTTTTAAAAATGTTATGGAAGGAAGTAACACTGGTGCTATGTGTAGGAGTAACAAGAGAATCTATGAATAATTGGCAGTGTCATGGAGTAGACCGGAAGGACCCAATAGATTCGCCACGCGTTGTTTTGTAGCGTTATGTTTTTTGGTCGTAAATTAGTAGCATGTTCCGACAGAAAAGAAAGAAAGAAAAAATATGGTAGCATGAGCATGCAATTCATTTTGCATAACGAGCATTTCTAAATGTTAATTGAGTGATGTTTTATTTATTTTTATATCGTAAGAGTTCTTAGTAGATAAAAAAAATGATATTTAATATACAAATTTTTATTATATTATGGAGTAATAAACATAACCTAAGTGTTTATAACATTTGGAACGATAGAAATTAGACTCGATAACTCAGAAATTTGGAATGAGAGAAACTAGACTCGACAACTCAGAAATTTCAACAGAAGAACAAGTTCTTGGAAAAATTATTGTTGATGTTTTATCTAAAGTCTCTTTTTTTTAGAAATTACAGGAATAACATAATTAATCGTCATCTTTGTACTAACTAGCAATTGGTTTGCACTCTGTTATAAGTGCTCCCTTTTACATGTTCATATATTTTTTGAAAGTTAAATAAAAATCTCTATTTGCTTAGTAAAAAAAAGCATAAATGCCTAATTTAATCCCTTATTTTAGAGTTTATGTCATTTTAGTCTTTATTTTTAAAAATGTACCATTTTAGTCCTATATATTTATTATTTGTCCTAACTTAGTTTTTATTTTTTAAAATGTACAGTTTTAGTCTTATATCTTTACAATTTGTTCTAACTTAATCTTTATCTTTGTCATTATGGTTCATGTTAGTCATCCACTATTGTGAAAGATAAGGACTAAATTAAGACAAATTGTAAAAATAAGAGACAAAAAGTGTACATTTTGAAAGATAAGAATTAAATTAGAATAAATAATAAAGATATATGATTAAAAGGTATATTTAAAAGATAAAATCTAAAATAGTATAAATCTTAAAAATAAAAAACTAAATTGAGTATTTATCCATAAAATAAAAAATAAAAATAAAAAACATAACCTGAGTGACATAATCATTACCTCTACATCAATAGCGACCTATTAGATGAATTTATGTACTGATGCCGGTCCTATGTTAGCAAAAGAAGGCTCCTTAAATGGCCACAATATTAATATGAGTTGGTCTTGGTCAAGTGTTAAAGGACATGCTTCAAATACTCTATCCAGCTAGCATGTTTCACACTTGGCCATTTTCAGTGGTTAGAGGGACCCTTGAACAAGGGCATTAAAGCCGTAGCAAAAGAAAAAGGGGAATTTGTGTAAATGATTCTATTGTTTCTTTAAAATTTTAAATTTATTTTTATTATTTAAAATTAATAAATTTTTCTTTTTTTATTTTTTAAAAAATTTAAACTCTTTCCAATTATTAAAAATTAATTAATTTAGTCTAATCCCTATTGTTTTTTTTTTTATAAAAAAATTTTAATTTAATCCTTGCTTAAATTGACTAATTGAAATTTTTTAGAGAACAATAAAGACTAAATTGATTAATTTTAAATAATATATACAAATTTAAATTCTTTTAAAAAAATAATAAGGGTTAATTGATTAATTTTGAATAATAAAAATATTTTTTTTGTAGAATAATAAGAACTAAATTGATTAATTTTAAAATAATAATAAAAAAATTAAATTTTTTTAAAATTAAAATAAATTAAATTCTTTTAAAAATAATAAAAATAAATTAAAAATTTTGAGAAAACAATAACAACGTTTGTACAATTTTTTCGAAGAAAAATGGTGGTAGTTCTCGAGAGGGTTTGAAGCCTTTTCATGATTGTGACAGAGACTGCAGGAATCCAACAAAAAGGTCAAAAAGCAAAGCACTTTTACTTTGGTGCCATAAACATTGAGATACGATACGATCAGAGTATGGTATTTAAAATATATTTATTATTTAATATTACGTTGTTCTTACCAGAGTCTTTAAAATAGAGATTTTAGTATCGTATAATTATTACGTAATATAATTTATTTAGTAAAACTAAAATTTATAAAGTAGAGATTAAAATTACTAAAAGTGGGTCCGAGTCTCTAAAAAGTACAAAGTCTCTAAAAATGTTAAAAAATTTATTAACATTTTTAGAGACTTTGTACTTTTTAAAGATCCGGACCCACTTTTGGTGATTTTAATATCTACTTTATAGATTTTTGTTTCACCAAATAAACTATATTACGTAATAATTGTACGATACCAGAATTTCTATTTTAGAGACTCTGGTAGGGACAGCCTTAAGTTAATAATACTTTATACAGAGATATATAGAACATCTAATAAGATTATTAAAGGGTTAAATTTTAAAACGATAAAGAGTTTTTTTAACATGTGTATCTCACGCTCCAAACACAAGACCTTGATGTTTTGGAACGACATTTTCCACTATTAAAACTTCATTTTTGTGAGTGTATTTTTCTTTTTTTAAGTTTCAATTCATTTAATACACGTGTTTTCTAAAAATGTCTCTCATCATAAATACTTTTAATTTTTATTAATGAGTTAACTTACGTCGGTTAATTTCATAATAGGACCTAACATGAGTTTAAAAGATATAACTTCTTAAAATGACAAGAAATAATTACAAGAATAACATTTTTGTGTCTAAAATACCCCATACGTTGGAGGAGTATCAGAGAATGTTACAGAAGTGTCGCAAGATAAAGCAATACCTTTTCAATTAAACATATGTAGAGGAGTGTTCAGGGGCGAAGTTAGGGGGGCTAGCCCTCTCAAGGTTTTTATTGAAAAAAAAAATTATGTAGTATCGTTAAAAAAAAAGTTATCGATCTCCTTTATCTTTTTATTTGTCATCAATTTTTTTATTTAAATCTTGACCCTTTAATATTAAATTTCTGACTCCGCCGCCCTGATAGTGTTCACCACATGCTTGACGAATGTGCAAAATCAAACAAATGCATGTGAACAATTTGCTAAAGAAAAAAGGAAAAAGGAAAGATGATTTTCTTTATTTCTATTTTTAATTATCCGATAAGGAAATGTCAGACAAGGATATTGGCCCAATTTTAAAGGGCACTTACTTTCTAACTTTGATGTTTCCTAACAGGCAAAATGGAAACGGGCCTTCAGGTTCTTAATAATGCCAGAAGCTGCTATGCGGCCCAAGACTATGAAAATAACAGTTTTGCTTAGAATGGCCCAACAATTTTGTAGCATATAAGTTTTTTTAATGCGGCCCAACCTTTTAGGACGGATCTATACATCTAATGTCCAATAGTATCATTGTAGCACTTTTTATTTTTTGTCGAGAGGACTGCAATTGACAAAAAAAGAAGGGACTCTACAAGATGTACTTATTTAGACTAGCAAAAGAAAAAGATGTACTTATTCAAATAACTTTCCAAAGCATCCACCCAAGTAAAGTAAAATTAAAAAGAGAATAAGGTTAATGCCACTTGTTCCCCATAGACAGTCCGATATATTTCCAAATTCAATTAATTCCCCTTGTTCTGGATAGCCTTGACTAAACTGATACATTTATTGAGGACGTACTGCTGCACCCAAGGGTTTACTAGGGGATGGTTGGACTCCGACAATTTTTAATGGTCGAATTTTATCAATTAAGTTTCTACGTCATAATGCCACTTATTCTTAGTTTATTATCAATTAAGTTTCTACGTCATAATGTCACTTATTCTTAGTTTATAAGTCCTACAATTGCTTTTAAGATAAAATTTCAAAATGGCTTAACTAATAAATGTACAAGTGTACGGTTTTTTCTCATCGGGAAATGCACAAGAGTTTAAAATGCATGGGTAAAGGGAAAAACACAAAGTTCTATAAAAGAAGTTCAATATATGATAACCATTTGTTCTAGAATTACAATGCTTGAGATGTATAATATGAGTATCATGTGTAGCATCTTGAGAAAATATCGTAGTTTACATTAACATGAAGCAACTATGACCAAAAAAAAAAAATGTTAACATGACACAACCATACCAAATTTGATAGGTGAAAGACATATTGTCTAGATCCAACACTGCAAGTAGTAAAGACTATTGACAACATGTAGAAAACATAGTCTATGGACTTCCATATCTACAGGCTCAATCAGGAACCAATTAAAAAAAATTCAATCTTTAGAAAAAATTCAAATATTATATGACATATTTGATAAAATTAACATGTAAGATGAAAATTGGATTTGGTATGTGCCCTGTGCCAAATCGGCAGATATGCTCGGTTCTTACATGGCCCAAACTTTTTTCATAGGCTTGTCATGTTCAAGAAAAGGTGCGTGAGGCCCATAACTAGAGTCTTCCTTTTGCACCAAAGGAGGAGGAAATAGCTTGGTGAGTTCTTTTCCTAGTTTGGGTGGGCTAGGGCTTACAATTATATGGCTTATATAGCTGACAATCTAGTTCTTTAGGATGTGCTCTAGTAGCTACTCCCCGTTTGAGTAATTCGTAAATGCCTCATGTTCTTACTAGAATTTGGCTTTCTAAGTCAAACTTTGACCATAAGATCATCTTAAGACCATGTTTGGCACTCAAATATGTTTTTCTCTCTCTACTAAGTTTCTAAAACTTAGTTATTCGGTAAAATTCAAAGCCACCCAAGTGTTTATCTTACCCCTCAACTTCTAACGATTATTTTGTTTGTGTGCAATCTTGTAGGTTCAAGACGAAAACAGTAGTAAATACAAATTAATACCGACAACCCTATCTTAACTCGAAATTCTACTAGTTGCTAGCTATCGAGATTAATGTCTAGCAATATTTCTCGACAACTAAACAACTTGAATGCTCATCAAATTATATAATCTCGAGAACCTTTGGTCACTAGTTGTGGTGCAATTAATTTCTTTCACTTGATGTCCTGGACAAAACATTACGAGTCAAAGTCGAACACTAAAGGTTGTCCACATGTTCTTATTGCCAGTATGTTCGACTCTTTTTAACTTGCATAGCTGCACTACGTGTAAGACAACATAGGACATGCTCGTATTTCTCTCTCAAAGGTAATGGATTCCTTAACTGATACGCACAAGCTTCTCAAGTACTTGATTATGCCCAATCTCTTTGTGTGCAGGACTTATTTTCATTCCCTTTATTCAAAGTCAAATGTATAGTGAGTTGCTTACAACCTACTTTAGTACTCCCAGGGTTAAGAAGTACTTTCCACAACTATCAACTAACACCATACCTTATTAACTTGATGGGTAGAACCTTTATTAGGTGTTTGTTGGGAATAGGATACACACACACAAAGCACACAATGCAGCAGAAAGTAATCACATGATATTTAACGTGGTTCGTCCCTCTACCTACATCTACGACCCAAGTAATTGGGAAATCCACTAATCAAAGATAAACAATTACAACGCAACGGATCTTTTGGACGGGCAAAGATCCAAACTTTTCCCACACTCTCATGCGCATATTTTTTAGGAAAAAACTATAAAAACCCTCCTCGATGACTTTATCAACGGAAAATGTCTAAACCCTCGCACAAGGACTTTATCTATGACTAAAGTCTAAACCCTCCCCATAATCGACTTTTTTCTTGCAAAAACACGAAAAACACTCTCAACTCTCGGTTCACCCCCTTCCATACCCCCTATGGGATGTGGCTCTCGTGACAATTAATTACAAGCTAGAAAGTCCTACTTATAGGAAACTAATCCTAACTCTACTAGGATTCGAAAGCTATTTATTCTCCTAATAGACTCCTGCTTGTCTTCAACATCTCATTGGGATTGGGCTTAAGCCAAAAACCCAATAGTGTTCTTGCTAGATTGGTTTAGTGAACGCATTACTTGTTGACATATACATTATCCTTGGTGTCCTACACTAGTGATAAATGAGATCAATTATACATCATGAACGCTTTTATGAAGTAGGTTTAACTGTATATAGGTCTTGACAATATAATCAATATGCTATCTTGATGAAACCTATGACCTCGAACATACATTAGGATCGGAGTATCTCAGGCGTCAGTTCTCATTAACTGTATTTTGTTATAATTTGGCCTATAACTGAATGATTCAATAGGTTTTATCATTTTTTGTCCTAAAAAAGACATTAACATATCAAGCGGTACTTTATTATTAAAACTGTATTTTACATAGACTATTAATTACATGATATCTGTAACAACCCCTATTTTAGGTAATTGTTAGGATTGTGGGGGCATGATTTTAGGCCACTAATGACCATTAATTAGGGAAATTATAAATTGAGAGAATCACATTTTGTATTAGGAAAAAAAAGGATAAAAAATGCCAAAATTTAGCCACACAAGGATTTACAAGCTGTCAAGTAGGGGTTATTTATCTTACAAGGTATTAGGATGAACGGTTACTAAATGAAAGAAGCAACTCTCTTAGCACTTCGAACTCAATCAAGTTTTAGAAAAAGAAAGGAAAAAAAAAACAAAAGAGAGAGACCTAGCAATATGAGTCAATGAAAACCAAAGCTACAGTAGATTGGAAAATTAGGCTTTTTTTTTTTTTTTGATCAAAGCAAATTCATTATCATAAAAAACAAGTACACGGATAAGCCAATCTCCATGGGATGAAAATTCAAGTTCAGAAGTTGATACAACTGAGGAGAGATATTAGGGATCCAATCTAAAGGCAAGGTTCTTTTGAGATTCTCTTTAACTACCCAATCACAGGTTTTGTTAGCAGTTCTCCTAATAAGGCGAAAAACAATATTGCTTTGGCCTTCCGCAATCTTTCGGATATCCTCCACAATGGCTCTAGTTCTCTAATTAGGGGCATAGGCCGGAGAATTAATTGCGTTGATCACTGCTTCTGCATTACTTTCGATAGTGATGCTAGGACTATGGAACTGCTTAGCATAAAGACTAGCATCTCTAATAGCAAGTGATTCTGCTTCTACCGCTGAATGACAAGAAACGGACACTGCATGGCCTGCGACAGTCTTCCCTGAGGAGTCACGACCAAGGAAAGCAATAGATGCTTTCAAAGGGTGGTGAAAAGCTGCATCAACATTGAACTTGATTGTGTTTCTCAGAGGTGGGACCCATGAAGTATGCACATCTGTCTTGTTCGGAGATGAAGAAGTGGAAGAAATGTCATTTCTAGAATTTGCTCTGGAGTACTCTCGAAGATTGTATTGTGCACTGATAAGGGCCTTGTCAATGTTGATCTCGTTGCCTTCAAGACAACACCTATTTCTCTGTTTCCAAATTTCCCAGCAATAAAATGCAAGTAGCGATGAGGCTTCTTTGGTGTTGTAACCGACAGACCCGCAATCAGTAGTTGTCTTGAGGAACCATTCACTGAAAAGTCTAACCTCTTGTGGACATGGTCTGAGCTGCAAAGAAGATGCAAACCAGAATCTTCGGACCCAAGGACAAAAAAAAAAAAGGTGTTCCAGCGTTTCAATATCCTCACAACAAATTTGGCACATTGGCGTAGACGCACACTTTCTTTTAAATCTATTTTCCTGAATCGGCAGTCCATTTTTGCAAATTTTCCACAAGAAAATCTTGATCTTTGGAGGATTATTCAAATTCCAAACGGTCTTCCACAAAGCTGGTGGTTCGAGGTAGGATGAACTAGCAGTGTTCTCATTCATAGTACTATTGCAAGCAAAGAGATCTCGAGCAGCATGGTAGGCTGTCTTCACACTAAAATCTCCGTTTCTGGTAAGAGGCCAAATGATCCTGTCATTTTGGGGAGTAGCTGGGATGAACAAAGCCAGGATATCTCTGGCCTGATTAGAATTAAAAATGCTCCTGACTACATCCTCTCTCCACCTTTTCGCCTCATGATCAATAAGATCGTTCACCAACTCGGGTCCCAACACGTTCTGTTGCTGAGTGAGATCATGATTAACAAGCCATCTATCATGCCAAATGTTGACCTCTCTTCCATTCCCAATTGCCCACACGACTTTTTCCAACAAGAGATTCTTCCCTTTCATAATGCTATTCCATGACCACGATGCATTCCTCTTTGCCTTAGCTTTCCAAAAGTTCTCCTCGGGATGATAGATGCTTTTAAAAATTTGAACAACAAGTGAATCAGGGTTTGAATGCAACGTCCATGCTTGCTTTGCCATCATTGCCAAGTTAAAGCAATGGAGATCTCTAAAACCAAGTCCCCCCTTCTATTTGGGCTCCATAAGGGTATCCCATTTGATCCAGTGCATCCCTTTTCTTCCGTTTCTCTCCCACCAGAAGCGAGCTGCCTTAGCAGAGATATACCTACAAACAGATTTGGGGAGAAGAAAAATGGACATGACATAAGAAGGGAGGGCTTGGATAACAGCTTTGATAAGAACATCTTTACCTTCATCAGAGAGGAGAAAGCTCTTCCATCCATTAAGTTTATTGTCACACCTTTCTTGTAGCCAGTTGAGGGCACTCACCTTCGATCTACCCCAATCTAAGGGTAATCCCAAGTACTTCCCAAGGTGGTTTGAAAAGTTCATTCTAAAGATATCTGAGATCCCCTTCTTGAGTCCATCTGGTGTATTAGGGCTAAAGATAATCGAGGACTTGTTGAGATTGAGACTTTGTCCTGAGGCAAAGCAATATCTGTAAAGAGTCTCTTGTAAGACTAGGGTCTCATGATAATTTGCTTCAAAAAAGAAGAGCGAGTCATCTGCGAACTATTTACAAGAGGATAATTTTACCACATCTTTTGTTGTTGATACTAAGGAGGTTTTGTTGTTCGAAGACAAACATTATTGGATATTGTGCAAACATATGTAAGTTGAAATTCTTCCTATCTTTGAAATTATCCAAACAATTCTATTTAAATTCTGAAAGTTTAGAGTATATATATGTATATGTACACAAGTGGTGAAACCTTTGAACTGGATTTTGGAATTGTACCCCTAAGTCTATCGTATATTGCAGATTAATGACATGTAATTGGAATCATGAATTGAAAGTGTTTATAAAATATCACCTATAAATGTATGAAAAGTATCATGTTGCATTGTGTATTGCCATGCTTTAAAGCCAAAAATAAAAAAATAATGCATAGTGTTTTCATTTGATTTTAAGAAAGAAATGTAAACTTGGGACCAATTCTTATCACATTTAGCATGAACCCGGTGTCAAGACTTATTAAAGAATGCATTACGATGTCTAAACATATTCAGAAAAAAAATATGAAGTTTTAAAAGTGAATATGGTTTTCCAAAGTGTTTTGGAGAAAGTGAACATCAATTTCGAAAGTATTTTAGCATAAATGATTTTAGAGAGACTATGCTAAATGAACCCTGCCGATTGGGGGTTGTACGTCGGCTAGTAGACCTTGCCAATTGGAGGTTGTACATCGATTAGTGTTATAGTGCACTACATATGGGATCCATTCGCCCGTAATTATTAGATATATTGACTTATGGAGTGGACTTGAGTTGCTAGGATATAAGTAGTTACAGTTTTTCAGAAAATGAGTGATATATTATGTTGAGACAGTAATAAAAGTGTTGTAACTAAGTTGTTTGATGCCTTTTCAAGAAGTGAGGTATAATATTGTTCTTTTTCTTTTTATAATTTAATTTTATGTTTATTTTTCATTGCACTTATTTTTAACAAAACTATTTTATTTAAAATACAATAAGGTTTCATGTTATTTTTTTGGGAAGATTTTGCTTAATGAGTATTTTTCCTCATTTTTTCTTTATAATTAACCTTTTGCAGATGAGAGAAATTATGTTAATAAATTCGATTAAGTTAGAAACTGGGTATCGTTGCGTGGTTTGACTTTCAAAATTGTGAATTTTTGGAAGTTACTTATGGTGATTAGCTCTTAATTTTAGTTTTTATTTTATTCTAAATAGTCATTATTTTGAGGATTATGTAAATTAAAACTTACTCTATGAGAATATTGATTATGTATTCGAGGTTTATTTGCTACAAGTGTAAATGTTTTGAACCTTGATGTTGTAATCATTATGAAGTTATATTTTTAATTTAATTTTATTTGTGGTTTGATGCCTTGCAGGTTTAGGAAGATTTGTCTTTCTAGGTGCATGATGGTCGTGTCCCTTGAATTTTCTTAGACAGATTTTGGGGGCGTGACAATATCCCTTGTTATTTTATACTCAATGATTAGCTTTATGGACATATCTCCAATAATTTTCACTTAAACACGATGTTATCTAATTTTGAACTTGATTCAACAATAACTTCTTTAAATTAATAGTCTTGGGCACTACTTAGGTTCTATTAATTTATTGACAAATTAAAATTTATTAATTTAAAAAGATATTTTCTTTTGTCTTAATAGTAAACATATTATATTAAGTGACCAAAGTAAGATTCAAAATGCCATCTCTACATGGATTTAATCAATTAAGAGTTCATTAAATTATACATAATTTACATAAAGATCCAATATATAAGTGCTTACAATGGATATTGAATAAAAGAAAATAATATTTAACCCAACACGTACAATCTCTTGTTATTTATGGTATCTTTTATTCTAAAATAACAAAAATGGATTTCTATCTCACAGTTATCAGGAAAAGAACAATGGCAAATGAATTGCGTAAAGTATTATGCGAGCATTGCAAAGAGCATCCTTCATCCACACAAAGAATTTTAATAATGGGTTTTGGAAAAAATTAATTTGCAAGTCAATTAAGGGTAACTTGTCTAAAATTTAGCAAGAGAAGGTTTTAAAATTTCAAAAGTGAAAAATGAATAAAATGTGATAAAGAGAAAATATTATTTGTCTCGTGTAGATTAATCATGAGAAAAATATGTGTACTTTTCAGCTAATCATTAATTTATAAAATATTTGAGATCTATAAAATAAAAATAAAATATTCGAAATGTATTATCTTATAATATAATGGAGATTATCAATTTAGCACATTAGTCCCAAATCAAGATCGAATAATTTCATTATTTAAGAAAGAATTATTAATTTATCGAGTATTAATTTAAAGAAATTTTACCGTTATTCTATTAAAAGCTTCTCTCGAGACATATGAACCAAGTTCTTGTACTTTTCTCTTCATTAGACCAAGACATTATCTCTCATATTTTCAAAGGTCAGAAAAATTTGAGAGAAAAAATTGATCTTAATTTTTTATCAAAAAATGACACCATATTATTGGGCAAAAATCACCTAATACCAATTATAGGAAGTTCAACACATAGACGTGAAACAATTCAACTGGATGATTGACAACCCAATCTCCAGTGAGAGCATTACACCTCATTTGCCTAGTTAGCCAATCAACAATTCTATTGAGCGATCTACTGATATGCTTAAGATTAGAAGAGGAAAACTTAGAGAAGCTCGAAGTTGCATCTCTAACAATGCCATCAATAATCCAGTCATAAAGACCATTTGCGCTAACCGCCTCAACTAAGCTAGCTGAGTCAGATTCGAAGAAGACCTTGTGGTGATCCTCCTGAGCTGGCTTGCAAGCCCCAAGAAAAGCATAAGCTTCAGCCTGTAGCGAGGAAGAGCAATATTGAGTCCATGCTTTCCCTCCAACAATAGCCCCTTTATGATTTCTAGCAACAGCTGCAAGCCCCGCCAATGAATTGGAGCCAATTGATTATTAATAGAATCTAGCCAAAAATGAAATCTATAGAAATTTGTTTAGGCGCGACAACAAAACCATTTGTATGGTAGCATTGATGCATCATAAGTTATTTTGTTCCTTGTCGAGCTCCATTGTCATTCTTTTAGTCATAAGCCTTCATATCAAATAAAGCGTATGAATCAATTTTTGTATGTAATATTTTAAGTATTGTAAAATAATTTAGACTTTTCTTAACTTAAAAAAGTAAAAATAAATAAAAATAGCCTTGCGACACTAAGACCTGTCTACTCAAATTCTCGCCGATTTATTTTTCCTCAATATTCTCCTTTTTGTTGGGAAAAAGGACACACACTCACACAAAGCACACAACGCAGCGGAAAGTAATCATACGATATTTAACGTGGTTCGGTCCTCTGCCTACATCTACGACCCAAGTAATTAAAAAATCCATTAATTAACGATAAATTTACAACGGAACGAATCTTTTGGACGGACAAAGATCCAAACCCTCTTCACACTCACATGCTCACAGTTTTTAGGAAAAACTATAAATCCTTCCCATGTGACTTTATGAATGGAAAAAAGTCTAAACCCTGGTACAAGGACTTTATCTATGCTAAAGTCTAAATCCTACTCATAATCTACTTTTTCCTGGCAAAAGCATGAAAACGTTTTCAACACTCGGCTCACCCCTTCACACACCCCCTATGGGGTATGGCTTTTGTGGCACTAAGTTACAAGCTAAAAAGTCCTATTTATAGGCACCAAAAGCTAACTCTATTAGGATTTTGATTCCTATTTATTTTTCTAATGGACTTCTATTTGTCTTCAACTTCTGCTTGAGCTTAGACTCAAGCCAATAACCCAACAAATCTTCCCCTTGGCGAAAAGTCCAAGCTCTCTCACTGCAACTGAGATCTCTTCTCAACCTTCATCTCTATCTTCATCTTCAACCTAGAGTCCGCACTCAATAGAAATTAGAATAACACCCTTGAGAACCTTCCTCTAATGCGATAAAGCCTCGCTCCACCACTATCAGCACATCTTCATTATACCTGGTTCTCACAGTTATCACCAACATCTCTCTCTACATCATCAGTCTTCACTATCTAAGCCTTTTCATGTCTTCCCGACATTAAACATCTTAGATGTGGTCTTTCTCCACAGTTTTAGCACTCTCTCAAAGCTAAAACCTCCACAAAACGCACCTTTTAACACTTAAGATTCTTGGTTCAATACGATACATCAAGAATTGGGAAAAACGAACCCCAAAAATAGATTCAGGATGCCGAAAAACTCCAGTAAAGCGTCGATCAACATAATCAAACTCCTTGGTCAAATGAGCTCACACGAGTCCATTTGCGCGTGCACACTAGATTAGTATCCCTCAACACAATAGTAGCGCGTGTTTCTCAACATAGTGTGATCTCCATGGTACATCCTTTTCCCCTCGTCATGCCTAGTCTCCAAGCTTGGGCTATGATACCATTTTGTTGGGAAAAAGGACACACACACATAAAGCACACAACACAGCGGAAAGTAATCACACGATATTTAACGTGATTTGGCCCTTTCCTATATCTACGACCCAAGTAATTGAAAAATCCATTAAGCAATGATAAACTATTACAACGCAACGGATCTTTTGGACGGACAAAGATCAAAACCCTCTTCACACTCACACGCTCACAGTTTTTAGGAAAAAACTATAAAAATACTCCCAAGTAACGTCATGAATGGAAAAAGTCTAAACCCTCGTACAAATAATTTATCTATGGCTAAAGTCTAAACCCTTCCCATAATTGGCAGTTTTTGGGCAAAAGCACGAAAAACGCTATCAATACTCAGCTCACCCCTTCATACCCCCCTATGGGGTGTGGTTCTCGTAATACTAAATTACAAGTTAGAAATTCCTATTTATAGACACCAAAACTTAACTCTACTAGGATTCTGATTCTTATTTCTTCTTCTAATGGACGTTTACTTGTCTTTAACTTTTGCTTGTACTTGGAATCAAACCAATAACCCAACACTTTTCACTGTAGAGGCCTTTTCCAAAGTTTTAACTTTTAATTAGCATAAGAATAAAGTGGTGAAAGGAATCCAAATTAAGGATAAATTCGCGGCAGCTAACTTGATTATAAATAATCACATTATGTGGTCGCGTGGATCCAGAATTGTCGTACGCTAAAGAATATGATTCAAAGCTGTGAATTAATTTGAATAATTATTAATCTCACATAACTTTTTTCTTGGAAATCTTCTTTATTGAATATTAATTTTTCCCTTTCTCATCTCATTGGATGACTCATTGAAGAATATATCAGAATGTCCTACTTCTATATAAGCACATGCAAGGTGAAATTTCCAGAGTCACGAGCAATCATGCAAACATCAAGCTACTTAATCCATGGCCTTCTAGTTCTTGCTCAATTAGTTGCTGGAAGTTCAAAATCTTTAGATATAATCCCATGTGGCGGTGATGATGAAGCTAATTCAGTGATTAATCGTAGCTGTTTTGGAGAGGATTTCATGTTTGGTACCGGATCCTCTGCTTATCAGGTGTGTTTCTAATCACTTCATTTCTAATCCTACAATTTTGTAATTATCAAGTCGACCGGTGGATTATTCACTCTAACAGTTGGGAAAATCAAGATTCGAATCTTACAAGGGTGGAGGGTTAAAAAATAAAAATAAAAAGTCGATTGGTGATTATAAAGAATCAAATGCATATAACCCTTGTCTTCTTGATGTTTTTCAGTTTGAGGGTGCAGCAAATGAAGGTGGCAGAGGGGCAAGTATATGGGATAGTTTCGCTCACACTTATCGAGGTTTATCTTTCTATCACTATTTCAGTCTTACACGAGCTGTGTGAACTTCTCAGTAGTACTCTCTTCGTCGAGTAAAAATATACCATACTTTTGTGTAACACATATCAAGAAAATGTAATTGCTAATTAAGTAATAAATTTTGTTTAATCTTTTTCTAATATACCTTTTATTAATATTAATTACTCCAACTACAATCGAATAATGGTATAATTGTTGACAAATATGTACATCATATGGGGGGGGCATTAGAAAACTAACAAATTAACTAACCTTCCAGAAAAGAAAAATGAACTATAATTTGAAACAAGTGAAAAAAGAAAATAATGACAAAATAAAAGAAAAAACAATCGACTTTTTTCCTTTAACAGGCCTCCCAAAATCTCACATAATAACAGCTAATATCTAGTCCTTTTAGAAGCATTTGACGCCGCTGATATATGAACTTTTGTGTATATTTATTATGGACAAAACAATCAAGTACAATTATAAAATGAAGAAATCTGCAAGCTCAACCAAATTGTCATGCTTAATTAATGCAATTTGTCAAGTTAAAAATTAAATTTATAACAAGAACCAGTATATATATAACTAGTTGGGTAACAATTATGTTACAAGAAATATATTATATTCCAATTAGATTAAAACACTTATAATTAATTAATCAAACACACATGGGATATTACCAGTTTTTATTATTTACAAGCTTGTCACCCCAGCATTGACCATTTTTGTTTTTCAAGTTTCTAAGTTTTGGAGCTCTTATGCAATATGAAAGTTTATAATGTCTGATTATTCATACTACTCATACATGAAATGACAGATAAAATAGAAGATGGAAGTGATGGTGACGTGGCTGTTGATTCTTATCATCGATATAAGGTAATATGTAACCTTTAAATATTACTCATTCCACTCCTTAAGATTTCTTTATTTAGATTAAAGATATTAAGAGTCACCTTCAATAATGACTCGAGAAGAGAATAAAAGATAATATATATTAGATTTCAATTCCTCTATAAAACACTTTTAGACGGCCACTATTATTGGAATCAAATCCTCAGATTAAAAAATTTAGGATTTCTCTATGTTCCAGATGTACGCTGATGTGCATCTGCTTCCTACCATTGGAAACATATTTTACACATAATGTTGTATGACGATGTAGCACGAGTAAGACACATAATATGGCACATAAATCACGTAATTATATATATTCTCCTTAGGAATATGGCACATTTAGTCGCTATTGTCTCTTCAAAGTTTCAATTTCATGTTTATTATTTAAATTTTTTTAATTTCGTTTTTATTATTTTTAATTTTTTAAAAATTTTGTTCCTATTATTTAAAAAAAAAAAATTTAAATTCGTCCTTATTGTTCAAAATTAGTCAATTTAGTCCTTATTATTTTAAAAAAAAATTAAATTAGTCCCTATTGTTTAAAATTAACAAATTTAGTCCTTATTATTTTCATATAAAATTTAAATTAGTTCTTAATGTTTAAATAAATTGTGATTAAATTGATTTTTTTTGAAAAACAATATGGATTAAATTGACTAAATTTGAACAATGCAGATGAATTTAAATTTTTTGAGAAATAATATGGATTAAATTGACTAATTTTGAATAATAAAGACAAATTTAAAATTTCGGAGAAATAATAGGGAAAATTGCACAAATGGTGCCGATTGATGGTAATGACGAAATCAAAACTTTTCGAAAATTAATAGGGACAAAATTAAAATTTTTGAAAAAATAATAGGGACAAAATTAAAAAAATTTAAACCGTAGGAACAAAATTAATTTTTTTTGAAAACAATACAGATGAAATTGAGAAATTTTAAACAAAAAAGACCAAATTGAAACTTTTGAGGAAATAATAGGAATTAAATGTATCATTTTCCCTATTGTCCTAACTTTTAGATACCTAAAAACATTTATTGTGAGGTTAAAAGTTAAAACTACTTTATTTGATCCACTTTTTAAAAAACTTTTAGGTAAAAGTTAAAACTAAAAAAAGTTAAAAAAATAAAAAGTTTCAAATTGAAACTTTTCGAAAAAAGTTTTTGTAAAACTGTTTTTACATCATGCAAGAGTTCTAAAGAATATCACTCTATATTTTTGGAAGCTTAATATTGTCCTCAAAATTTCTAAAAGCACAACATTGACTAATATATGCTAAACAATCAATACTTTTGTTCAATAAGACTTCTAATCAAAACTCTATTGTAAAAAGTTCTATATCAAAATGGTTTAAATTTGAGGTAGCCAAACAGACTTTTGAGCTAACAAGAATAGAATATGTTACTCCTTTGACTCAATTTGCAGGAAGATGTGCTTATCCTCAAGGAAATGGGCGTGGATGCTTATAGATTCTCAATTTCATGGTCGAGAGTATTGCCTAGTGAGTCTCGCCTTTACACATGTACCAATAAAAGAGTGTAAAAATTGTATTATTAACTAATAGAAGATGGGCTAGAAAGAGTTGTTTAAAAATTGTATTTCTTATAAAACTAGCAATGATGGTAGACAAAAATTCAGT
Organism: Ehretia macrophylla; assembly: GCA_037974665.1. Lineage (NCBI taxonomy): Eukaryota > Viridiplantae > Streptophyta > Magnoliopsida > Boraginales > Ehretiaceae > Ehretia > Ehretia macrophylla. The sequence continues at coordinate 53,867,648 of CM075780.1, read as the reverse complement.
TCTTATTCTATTATTTTTGAAGAATTTCTGTATGTAATTTCTTCGTTCGTTTATTTTTAATTTTTTTTGTATAATAAGAATTTTTGTATTAAATATTGCTTTTTAATGTAATGTGTAAGTCGAATAAGGAATCTACTCGATAAACCCTTCGTTCAATTTTCCAGGTGGGAAACAAAGCGAAGCGGTCAACATGGAAGGAATAAAATATTATAACAATCTCATAGACGAGCTTTTAGCCAATGGTCATTTTTCGTTCTCAATTCTTTAAGGCTTCTTTAGCACATGAATAGGAAAATGGAGGTATATTATTTTATTTAGTCATGCATTTTAACAGGTATAACTCCTTTCGTGACCCTCCTCCACTTTGACATTCCACAAGCTTTACAAAATCAATATGGAGGCTTTTTGAATCGCCAGATTGTGTAAGTACTTGCTAGGTATCCAATACTAATTAAAACCTAGCTTTATGGCCTTATATTAATTGGTCTGCGATATATTCTGTTTCGTTATACCAAAAAAAAAAAAAGTTATAAATATAAGCAAGGACCGATGCATTAAAAGGTGAGTGAGGATTATGCCCAATTTTATACATACATACATACATATATATATATATATATATATATATATATATATATATATAATATTTTAGTTTAAAAAATTAAGTTAGCTTTTAGTAAAAAGAATATTGATATATAATTATTAAACTGTGTTTTTGGGGCCCTGAATAAGAATGGTGAATTCGACCGGTGTTTTTAGTACCTTTTTAATAAAAATCCTATACATGTCCCTAGATATAAGACTATTTAAATATACATCTCAATTGAATTATCTCTCGTTTTAATTTGAAAAAAAAATATATATATATAACAGGAACGATTTTCGTGACTATGCGGAGCTTTGCTTCAAAGAATTCGGTGATCGGGTAAAGCATTGGATTACCATAAATGAACCTTGGACACTTAGTGTAATGGGATATGCAAATTGTGACCTCGCTCCATGTCGTTGTTCCTCTTGGGAGAAAGAAGGCAACAAACCAAAATGTACAGGTGGTGATTCAAGCACTGAACCATATATTGTTGCACACCACCAAATTCTAGCTCATGCTGCTGCTGTACAAGTTTACAGGCAAAAATATCAGGTCGAGATTCGGAGATTGTACATATACTCTTTACCAAATTCATTCGATTTATATTTATATGAAAAAGTATTTTAACAATTTGTTTACCGGCGCTATTTGCACCACGCAGGCGTGTCAAGGAGGAAAAATTGGGATGACACTTCACATTATGTGGTTTTTGCCGTTCTCAAATGAGGAAAAGGATGTTGAGGCTACAGAGCGCGCTCTTGATTTCATGGCTGGATGGTGAGATATTTATTCTCTCAATACTTCAAAATACGTAAAAATTACTAGACACAACTGAGAAAAAAAGAATTAAAAGAAAAAGCTACTTTTCGAATCCAGGAAATGATATAATCAATTGATTCTAAGCATATTTAGTTTGTTAATTCACGGGTAACGTTTCTAGAATAAATGATACTGTTGAAAAAGAGCACAAATACAGCAGAATAAAATATTCTTTCTACTTGTGTTAGGCTATGAGTAATTGAGAAAATAACTTGGTAAATTACCAACACACACAATAACCCAAGTAAAAATGCAACAAGGTTATCCCAAGCAACATACCACACACACAAAAACAAACAACGACCCTCCAATGCGAAGGGAAAAATAATGGGATCAAAAGATCCATTACCAAACTTTCACTATACTCAAAGTAAGGATTACAAAGGTCTGAAAATCAAGAACAACAAGACTTGACACTACTCACAACAAATAACTTTCACAAATAAGTGGAATAAATCAAGAGACAAGAGAGATATCACTAATGAGCAGAAATTTTAGGAACTTATCAGACTAGTCTCTAAGCCTAAAAACCACAATCCGACCGTTGGATTTCAAGTACCTGTCAGGAATAGACCCTTAAATTTCAGCTTAATCCGAGAAGAAACTACCTTCTAATTTTAACTAGAACAAAGTCGCGCAGTACAGTGACGAACCAACAAACTTTTTTTTTTTTTCTTATGTAATTCTCTTTATTTTTCTTGCACTCTTTTCTTTCTAAGACAACCTATAAGAGGTATTTATAGACATCTCTATGTCTCCCCAAATATAAGTCATAAAAGGTTCATAAACTAATTAATTAATTTTAGAACATATTAGGCTTTCTTAAATAAATAGTTAATTAGAACTATTTAGCCCTTCACATATGAGGAAACAATCCAACAAATCTCCCCCTCCCGAATTATGTGGAGGGATCCACAACACTTGCAACTCGACAACAAGCTTCAAGCTTCCCTTTAGGAAGTATCTTAGTCATCATGTCTGCACCATTGTCATCAGTGTGAGCTTTCACAAGTTCTAACAATTTCTTCTCAAGCACATCTCGTATCCAAAGATATCTCACATCAATATATTTTGACTTGTAGTAAAAAGTTGAATTCTTACTCAAGTGAATAACACTCTGACTATCACAACACAACTGATAACTCGGCTGCTTAAACCCAAGCTCTAACAAGAACTTTTTCATCCACAACTTCTCCTTGCACGATTTAGTAGCTGTGATAAACTCTGCCTCAGTTGTAGAAAGAGCTACACATTTCTGCAACTTTGACTGTCATGCCCCAACTCGACCCCACTTACGATCAGTCATAATGTGGCGAAATTTCGACAATATAACGTCTGTAATATGGACAACAAGACTCTAAACCAGTCCTTATAAATATCACACAACCAACTACAACCTCAACAACAACTCCAACACATTTAACATCATTCATTAACCAACCATTCAACATTCCAACAACAAGACATATGCCTCCGTCTCAATAACATACATCCAACTATACAATACACATGCATAATAGATATAATACTAGTCTAGCAACCTAATCATATTCCAAAAGAAAGACAACTAAACTAGCATTATGCCATCCACTATCTTTAAGTTGAGTTATACAATACAAACTTCAAAGCTTAAAACATTACAACATGCTACATAATACAAAACAACATAAAGAACACTTCAGCCAAGACATCAAGGATAAAACTCTTGCATATTGGACTCATCCACATATGGCTCATTCACAGCCTCCTGAGGAACGTACCCAATATCCGGCTCAGTTACACCTGAAAGTCAGCAAAGAATGTGAACTTATACAATACAAACCTCAACGAGGGTTCAATAAGAAGTTTTGGAAACACTTTCTTTACCACTTGGGAAAACTCCCTAAGAACAATGAACACTCAATAAACATCATTAACAACAACAATTCAATTTAAGCAACACAAGTAACCAATCAATAAGGATACGATACACTTGTTCTGTTGAAGTTGTTCTCCCTGTGCACCAATCACGAACCCTACCCATGCTCCAAATGCATTCCGGAATACACCAACTTAGCCCCACACTCCATGATCATTCTTCGACCACGCGAGATAGGGGTTAACATATGATAGTCATGCCATTTTCAACCCGGTAAACCAGATACTGCCCGACAGGTAGCACACACTATCATGACTCATAACAATTAACACTTGACATATTATATTCCAAGGGAACAACAAAGTAGGTTGTCTGTCTCCCGGCACTTCAACATTCAACAATCAATTAAACAACACTTCAACAATCATCAACTACACAATTCTAAAACACTTAAGTTAGATGACAAAGTAGGTCATTCAAACTCAACACACATTTCAATATGCATTCAATCCCGAGCCTACTTAACACCAACCCACATTTCAACCAAATGATACCACTAAACAATTAAAGACATCAATTAACCATTTCAAAGAAAGACTATGCAAACTTCCAAACATCATAACTTACAATCTAACAATCAAACAACCCCCGAACCTTTTCCTACCACTCAACCACTCAAGCAACTACATTAACGCCCTCAGAAACCAACCAAAAGCCATCTAATATAAGTCCAACAAGTCAAAAATGACAATGTACACTAGGCTGATTTTTTTGACTTTTGCTATGGCATCCAAATTGAAAATTTGGCATTACAACATTACTACACAATAATTAGTAAGTTTATAGAAGCAACTTCAATCCAATTTCAAGTACTACAACTACATTTATTCAAATATAAGCCAAATTATCAATTTTAATACATGAAAAATAGAAATACATGCTACTACCGTTTAAAATGGTTATAAATACACTAAGTTGGTCCTTATTATCTACTTAGCAATAATCTAATATCAATTTAACAAAATAGCAACTACAAATGCATCAACTAAAATTTGACTCAAACTTTTAAAAAAAGATCTAGTTTTTCCCTCACATTTGATCCAAAGCAAGGATAGAAATAGGTTGATTAGGTGCTCAACAAGCTAAATCCAACCCGGAATGAAAAGATTTGGCCTAGAAATGAGTTTTCTCTTTGAAAATTTTCTTGAAAACCTTAGTGTAAGATATTTTCTTCTTCTCCTAAGGGTGGTTGGCCGAGTGTGTGAGATTTGGAGGGGTTTTTGTGTGCTATTTTGGCTGAAATGTTTAATATATATGCTAAAATGCAAAGTCAAACAAATAAACTTTGGTCAAAGTTGTCAACATTTGTTATTTTAGTTGTTTTTAGCCAAAAATAGTATTATTTATACTATCTAACTTATTTATTATTTTTAGTAGACTATTATTTAGTTGAAAACATTAAATAAATGCATACATATACATACAACCAAGGTATAAAACTCAATTTTGCAAAAGAAGTTGAAAAGTCACATTATTTGTTTTGTAAATTTATTTTAAATGCACAATTAGTCTAAGATCACTTATTATCACATATATACACATATATATTAATTATAATAGTATTTAAACAGATAAAATACGTAATTATAAATTAGGGCAATTCGGGGTCTCACATTCTCCCCCATTAAAACAATTGCGTCCTCGCAATTCTTCTTTGATCTATAGAAAAACTCAGGCGCTAGCTCAAGCATACAGAATGAAAGACCGAATACCAAATTCCAAATACCAACTAAGAACACCAAGTAAGAGCACCGAACAAGGTCGTCAAATAAGAATCCCCAAATAAGAAGCCTGAATAAGAACGAAGAATATAAACACCGATTAGGACCTTCGAATAATAATTCCTAATAAAATTACCGAAGAAGAATGCCAATTATGAATCCCGAGATAGAACACCGATCAAGAATACTAAGTAAAACTTCAACAAGATCACCGAGCAAGAATACCGAATAATAATCCCAAAATAAGAACTCCGGATAACACCATATAAGAATTCCACATAGGAATACCGCATAGAAAATACCAAAGAAGAATTCCAAAGAAGTACACTGAATAAGAATCTTCATATAGAAATCACGAGGAAGAATGCCGTATAAGATCACCATTTAAGAATCCCGATAGTCAATAGGTAGTCTTAGAGTAGTTTGATCCTTAATCGGAGTTTCACATGCTTCAGCTTCATATACTACTCAATCACCAACTAAAATCGTGCATGTGCTAACTTCAATCATATAAGGAAAACTCTCTACTTGCATACTAGCACGTTACACGCAAGGAGATGTGATAAAAAAATGAATAACACCGAAGTTGGTCCGACTCGTAGTTCACTTCTGACCCCATGTTCGATAACTCGACCGTAGTGATGTTAATTGTGGTTACATTCATAAGTAGCTTGGTCTATCTTTATTCTATTTCATATATGTCTGAGGATCCGCATAGCCCTCGATTTATGTGTTATTTAAAAAAAAATTAAGAGATAAAATCCCGATTAATGAGTTCCTTAAATTCTTTCCAGAGCTCAACCGAGTCCTAAGACTAATAGATGATATTTAACCAACTAGTTTAAAATTAGAGCTTACCGTCAACCCTGGCTACTGGCACCTCTACCTGAAGTCTGCTTATGAGCCTTCTTATGTTTTAGGCAATCCTTTGCCTTATGTTCACTGCTACTACAACTTAAGTACCTTCCCAACTTCATCCGACAACTAAACTCGAGATGGCCTTTTCGGCGGCAGAAGGTTCAATATTTAACTTGATCCGCAGCTCGATTCCCAAAAGAACCTGGTGCTAAGGAAGTAACTGAACCATCTTGCTGAGCTCTCACAATAGTAGGCTTTCCTTGGGGATCCCTGACTGTGATCAACCCCCGATCATTTTGCCATTTATGATAGTCCTTTTTAATGTGTTGATTACTGCCACAACCTACACACTTTCCCGATTTCCTCTAACATCTGGTCTCAACATGGCCCTTCTTGGTACAGAAGACACAAAATGGAACATGAAGAATAGCATTGTTACCTACGAAACCCTGAACTGGCGAAGCCACTAAACTGCTCTGTTGTAACCTTATGACCACCGACCTATTCTGCCTCTGAAGCTGACTTGACCCTGCACCTACCTTATTATTTCCTTTCTCAACTCTTGTTGCAATAGTAAGAGCTTCATCGTATGTGGAAAACTGAGAAGAAGCCAAGCTGTCTCGAACTTTCGACCTCAACCCTCGAATAAATCGCCGAATCCTCTTTTCAGTAGTTTGTACCATCCCTGGAGCATAATGTGACAGATTATGAAATAAGGCCTCGTACTGCGTAACAGACAGGCTTCCTTGCTTCAAAGACATGAATTCATTCCTACCGAGTCTTCTTTTGATTCCGAGAGCTCTGACCGTCATCTTTACTTCACCTAAAAGAGTCACCCATTATTATAGCATATATATAATTATATCACATGAAAACAAGTACAACATAATGCATGTTTATCATATAATTCAACATTATCACATAATGCACAATTCAGCACATAGGAAGCCAATATTATGTAAACATGTTATATCACGTAAGTAAGTTATAAATAATTAAAGTCACATAAGCAACATACGACACATAAGGAAAATTGATCACGTACTCACATTGGTCACTTAAAGTACATTAAGCACCTAAGGCACGTTGTTTCACATAAGCAAGTTATAAATAATTAAAACCACATAAACAACTAACTTCACACAAGACACTTCGATCACATAAAACACATTTGTCACACAATACACATTAATCATATAATACACATTGGCTGCATACAACACATAGAGTACATAAGGCACGTTGTCACATAAAGCATATTGACCACATTAGTTCACTTAACACATAAGACATATTGATCACATACAAAGGTAGTCACATAAACAAGTTAATCACATAAACATATTAACATGTAGTTCACTTTATACTTACTACATACATTCATGTCAAGACCACCATTGTCATCAGTGTGAGCTTTCACAAGTTCTAACAATTTCTTGTCAAGCACATCTCGTATCCAATGATATCTCACATCAATATGTTTTGACTTGTAGTGAAAAGTTGAATTCTTACTCAAGTGAATAGCACTCTGACTATCACAACACAACTAATAACTCGGCTGCTAAAACCCAAGCTCTAACAAGAAATTTTTCATCCACAACCTCTCATTGCACGATGCAGTAGCTATGATAAACTCTGCCTCAGTTGTAGAAAGAGCTACACATTTCTGCAACTTTGACTGTCACGTCCCAACTCGACCTCACTTACGATCAATCAGGACGCGACGGAATTTCGACAATATAACATATCTAATATGGACAACAGGACTCTATATCAGTCCTTATAAATATCACACAACCAACTACAACCTCAACAACAACTCCAACACATTCAACATCATTCATTAACCAACCATTCAACATTTCAACAACAAGACATATGCCTTCGTCTCAACAACATACATCCAACTATATAATACACATGCATAATAGATATAATACTAGTCTAACAACCTAACTATATTCCAAAAAAAAGACAACTAAACTAGCATTATGCCATCCACTATCTTTAAGTTGAGTTATACAACACAAACTTCAAAGCTTAAAACATTACAACATGCTACATAATACAAAACAACATAAAGAAGACATCAAGGATAAGACTCTTGCACATTAGACTCATCCACATATGGCTCATTCACAGCCTCCTGAGGAACGTACCCAAGGTCCGGCTCAGTTACACTTGAAAGTTAGCAAAGAGGTTGAGCTTATACAATACAAAGCTCAACGAGGGTTTAATAGAAAGTTTTGGAAACACTTTCTTTACCACTTGGGAAAACACCCTAGGAACAATGAACACTCAATAAACATCATTAACAATAACAATTCAATTTAGGCAACACAAGTAACCAATCAATAAGGATATGATACACTTGTTCTGTTGAAGTTGTTCTCCCCGTGCACCAATCACGAACCCTACCCATGCTCCAAATGTATTCCAGAATATACCAACCTAGCCCCACACTCCATGATCATTCTCCGACCACATGAGATAGGGGAGCAAGCCCGATATCGCCCGAGAGGTGACACACACTATCATGACTCATAACAATTAACACTTGACACATTATATTTCGAGAAAAAAACAACAAAGTAGGTTGTCTGTCTCCCGACACTTCACATTCAACAATCAATTAAGCAACACTTCAACAATCATCAACTACACAATTCTAAAACACTTAAGTTAGATGACAAAGTAGGCCATTCAAACTCAACACACATTTCAATATGCATTCAATCCCGAGCCTACTTAACACCAACCCACATTTCAACCAAATGATACCACTAAACAATTAAAGACATCAATTAACCATTTCAAAGAAAGACTATGCAAACTTCCAAACATCATAACTTACAATCTAACAATCAAACAACCCCCGAACCTTTTTCTACCACTCAAGCAACTATATTAACCCCCTCAGAAACTAACCAAAAGCCATCTAATACAAGCCCAACAAGTCAAAAACAGCAATGTACACTAGGTTTATTTTTTTTGACTTTTGCTGTGGCATCCAATTGAAAATTTGGCATTACAACATTACTACACAATAATTAACAAGTCTATAGAAGTAACTACAATCCAATTTCAACTACTACAACTACATTTATTCAAATATAAGCCAAATTATCAATTTTAATACATGAAAAATAGAAATGCATGCTACTACCGTTTAAAATGGCTATAAATACACTAAGTTGGTCCTTATCATCTACTTAGCAATAATCTAACATCAATTTAACAAAATAATAACTACAAATGCATCAACTAAAATTTGACTCAAACTTTTAAAAAAAGATCTAGTTTTTCCCTCACCTTTGATCCAAAGCAAGGATAGAAATAGGTTGATTAAGTGCCCAACAAGCTAAATCCAACCCGGAATGAAAAGATTTGGCCTAGAAATGAGTTTTCTCTTTGAAAATTTTCTTGAAAACCTTAGTGTAAAATATTTTCTTCTTCTCCTAAGGGTGGTCGGCCAACTGTGTGAGATTTGGAGGGTTTTGGTGTGTTATTTTGGCTGAAATGTTTAATATATATGCTAAAATGCAAAGTCAAACAAATAAACTTTGGTCAAAGTTGTCAACATTTGTTATTTTAGTTATTTTTAGCCAAAAATAGTATTATTTATACTATCTAACTTATATACTATTTTAGTAGACTATTATTTAGTTCACAACATTATATAAATGCATACATATACATACGTACAACTAATGTATAAAACACAATTTTGCAAAAGAAGTTGAAAAGTCACATTATTTTATTTTGCAAATGTATTTTAAATGCACAATTAGTCTAAGATCACTTAATATCACATATATACACATATATATTAATTATAATAGAATTTAAACAGATAAAATACCTAATTACAAATTAGGGTAAATTCGGGGCCTCACATTGACTGGCATGACAAAGCCCCCCTGCAAAGTTGATCAAATAACCTGAGGTAGACTTGCTCGAGTCACCATCTCCAGCCCAATCTACATCTGTGAAACCCATCAACTCTGGCTTTCCACTTTTAAAACAAAGGCATAACTTGGAAGTATCTCGCAAATATCGTTGAATCCATTTAATTGTATTCCAGTGCTCTTTACCTGGATTAGAAATGAATCTTCTAACAACTCCAAATGCATGTGCTATATCTGGTCTCGTACACACCATGGAATACATCAAACTTCCTATGGTAGAGGCATATGGAACATTATTCATCTCATCTTTCTCTTTTCTCCGAAGGACACTGTGCTGAGTTTAGCTTAAAATGGTTAACTAAGGGAAAACTAACCACTTTCGCATCTTTTATGTTGAATCTTTCAAAAACCTTCTCCACATACTTTTCTTGAGATAATCACAACGTTTTGGATTTCCTATCACCAGTAATTCTTATTCCAAGGATTTGCTTTGTTGGCCCCAAATCTTTCATAGAAAAAGATTTACTCATAACATTTTTTAACTTCCAAATCTTGGACTTATCCCTGTCAATAATCAACATATCATCAATATATAACAAAACAATGAGAAAATCATCACCTGTAAATCTTTTTCACGAACACAAAATGGATTCAAATTTCTTGTACCATTGTCTCGGTGCATGCTTCAAGCCATAAAAACCATTCTTCAATTTTCCTTGACCTAGAAGCATTCAAATTGCTCTATATAAATTTCTTCTAGCAAGTCACCATGCAAGAAAGTTGTTTTCGCACCCATCTGCTCAATCTCAAGATCTAAAGTAGCTGCCAAACTCAAGACTACTCTAATGGATGACATCTTCATAAGTGGAGAAAATATTTCTTCGAAATCAATTCCCTTTTTTTTACCAAAGCCTTTCACAACGAGTCTTGCATTTTCACCTTGAAAACCCACTTGTCCTTCAATGCTTTCTTCTCTTTTGACGATTTCATCAACTCATAAGTGTCATTCTCCTACAAGGATTTTATCTCATCCTGCATAGCTTTCAACCACTCTACCCTATGCTCACTCTCAATAGGCTCCTAATAACATTCAGGCTCTCCCTTATCAGTCAATAGGATATGTTCCTTATCATTCGGTGCATGTTAGTCGGTTAACGTACGTTTCCCAGCTTTTTCTTCTTCTTCCTCAGCCCTAGGTTTCTCATAATCTAGGGATTCTTTTTCCCTGCAGCTTCTTTCGTTGTCGATCATGGCAAAGAGAAAGTAGAGTGTGAAGAGTTCTTCTGGTTCTAAGAATCAGGTCTATGCTAAGGACTTGTCTGGTAGGTCAGGTTCGCCTAAACATCCTGATTCTTCAACATCCTCGGCAGAAGATGGGTTGGTTGAAGTGGTGGTTCAGTTGGCGGAAGAGATGAACCCGTTGTCCAAAGATGAATTTCCTCCTTTGATGGAGGGTGAGTCTGGTGCTGTTGATATTGGTTCGTGGTTAAGTAGCAGTGATGAAGATAAGGTTCTAGCGAGTTTGGAGGAGATACATGTGGAGGACCTAGTGGTTGTTGTTGAGAATGAGGTCACTTGTGGAGAGCCTAACTCTCTACCTAAATCCCTTATGAATGTGAGGGTGGTTTCTGTGGTTAATGAGCAAGGTATGGCTGATGAGCTTAGGAGTAAGAAGTCAAACTCATAATGGAGTGGTCTTTTTGGGGGTCCAGCTAAGCAATCAAAAGTGGTTTACTACCCGCCTGAGAAAGTCAATGGTAAGGTTGTGATTAGACCACCGAAGAAGGTTGGTGAAGATGGTAGCGATCTGTGGAAATCTTGTTTGGCTGGCCAATTTATCGATAAAACTCCTCTCTTTTTCCAAGTGAAGGCAGCGGTGGAGAACCAATGGAGAAAATATGGTCAAGTCAAGGTGATGACAAATGAGGAGGGTTTGTGGTTATTCAAACTGGGAAGTGAACAGGATTGTGAGAGTATTTTAGAGGACTGTTGCCATGTGAATGGTAGTCCTCTATTTCTTCGTAAGTAGAAGCTAGGCTACAACCAGTTCACTTTAAGCTGGATAAGATCCTTCTTTGGGTAAAATTGCGCAATTTTGTGATGGAGTATTGGACAGAAGAGAGGCTTAGCCACTTGGCTGTTGGGATACCTTTTCAGTTAGATAAATACACAACAACTAGAACTTAGCTGAGGTATGCTCGAGTGTGCGTAGAAGTTAACCTCATAGAGGATATTGTGGAGAACTTTACCCTTGATATGGGGGAGGGAGAGACTGCGGAGGTTCTTGTGGAATATGTATGGAAACCATGTATTTGCTTGAAATGTAGAGGAGTAGGAAACGTGGAAGCTAAATGCACCGCCAGACCTGAGTGGAGAGCTATTGCTTCAGTGAACCAGGGCCCTTCTGATGCGGAACATGATTCAAAGGAGTTGATGAAAAAGATTGAAAAAATCAAACTCAAGAAGAAGAACAAATAAACCTTCATATTTTTTCTTATGTTATGAATAGTATTGTTTTGTTATGAATAGTATCATTTAGTTTGTTTTATCCCACATAGGAAGTTTAGCAAATTTTAAGGCCTAAGAGCTCCTATAAATAGATAGCTCTCCAAGCTCATTAAACACACTTCAATCAATACAAAGCTAGTATTGTATACTTCTTCTCTAGCATTCTAGAGTTGTAATATTTAAAGTTTTCCTTGTATCAAGGACGTTTTGCTAGAACGAATCTAGTGTTTCGCTTCCGTCCTGCGTCAGTTGGCACCAGAGCCAAGTTCGAGAGTCCTAGTTTAGAGGGTTGTAGTTGTAATTGAGCCGTATGCTCTGCACTTGCCACTAATAGTGGACCCTGTGCATCAGAAAGCTTGATTGGTCGATTGAGTCGTATGCTCTGCACTTGTCACGTATAGTGGATCCTGTGCATCAGAAAACTCGACCGATTAAATTACAAACCTATAAGCCGGAGAAGATGGCGTCCAAGAACAACAATGGTGGTGGAGATAGTGGCAACGTCGACATCAACATTGCTGGTAGTAGCCATAGCAGAGGCGAAGGCGGCCATCCTATTGACGGTGATCGAGGGATGGAGGCCCTTTGGGCGGCGATACAAGCTCAAGAAGAAAAGATGACCCGTGAACTCCGAGAGATTCGTGACATCCTTTCTAACTTAAGCCTAAACGCCAACAGGGCTCGTGACGATGGTGGGATCAATCGTGCCAGAGAAGATGCTCGTGGCCAACCTATCAATCAACGCGACCTTGCAATTCGTCATAGGCAACCAGCCTATGAAGATGAATCTGATGAAGAGCTCCTAAACTACCGAGGAATCAACCAAGCACAACCACGAGCTAGAAATCAACCACAACATCCTCATCAACGTGGTTTTGCTCGACATCGCAGACCACCAACATATGAGGAGGAATCTGACAGTGACGAAGAAATAAATCAAAGGCATCAACATGCACCCAGGAGAGGACAAGGCTTTGATGAATATCGTCCTAAAGCCGACATTCCAAACTTCAACGGCGATCTTAATATTGAAGCATTTCTTGATTGGTGCTATGAAGTTGAAAAATTCTTTGACATGATGGATGTACAGGAGGACAAACAAGTAAAACTAGTCGCCTACAAATTAAAGGGCGGTGCAGCTGCTTGGTGGGACACCTTGCAAAACAATAGAAGGCGACAAGGAAAGGCACCCGTTCGGACTTGGAGAAAGATGAAACAACAACTGAAAGGAAGATTCCTTCCTCCAGATTATGAACAATACTTGTTCCAACAATACCAAAACTGCAGCCAGGGTCATCGATCAGTGAGAGAATACACTGATGAATTTTTGCGCCTTACTGCTAGGTGCAATATATCAGAGTCGGAGGAACAGCAAACATCACGATACCTCAACGGCTTGAAATTTGCAATCCGGGATAGGATGACATTAGCTCCAATATGGACCGTTGATGAAGGTTACAACATGGCATTAAAGGCAGAAATGCTTTTGGCTCGTCCTTCCACTCGACAAACTCCTTTTGCACCAGTCCGTTCGAATCCTGACAGAGGCAAACAAGTTGCAGAAGAAGCAACTCGTCCTTCTACTCACAATACTGGCACTAGCAATCAAGGGGTGGCCAAATCAATCAGACAGACGTCGAATACCACCCGACCCAATAATCCATATGCTAGGCCAACCATTGGAAAATGTTTCAAATGTGGAGAACCTGGTCATCGTTCCAATGAATGCCGAGCTCGCAAGTTTGTCAATCTAGCAGACTATGATAATGAGCGTGATGAAGAAGTTGAGTACAATAATGATGATGACTTGGAGGATGCTGAAATTGCAGACGAAGATGGAGAACAAGTGACGTGTGTCATTCAACGATTATTGTACACCCCGAAGCAAGAAGACTCATCCCAGCGCAAACACATCTTTAATTCAAAATGCAGTATTCAAGAAAAGGTATGCAACCTTATTATTGACAACGGGAGCTGGGAGAATATTGTTTCAAGAGCTTTGGTGAATCACTTGAAGTTGCCCACAGAACCTCATCCAACACCGTACGAGATTGGGTGGGTCAAGAAAGGACCTTCAATAAAGGTCACAGAGGTGTGCAAAGTTCCTATTTCTATTAAAAAATCTTACCAGGATAAAATCATGTGTGACGTAATTGACATGGATGCCTGTCATATTCTACTTGGGCGACCATGGCAATATGACGTTGATGCAACTCATCGAGGAAGAACAAATGTCTACTTTTTCTGGTGGAATGGAAAGAAAATAGCAATCCTCCCAACCAACAAAGATAGACCCAAAACTTCTAAAGTGGAGGGGAAGTCTTTCCTTATTATGGCGGATTCTGCAAACGAATTCTTCAAAGAATCAAATGAAACCGGAGAAACTTTTGCTCTTGTAGTCAAAGGAGAGGGATCGCATGAAGAAGAAGTCCCAGAGGAGGTACAACACATATTGAAAGAATTTAAAGAAATTATTCCGGATGAATTACCTGATGGACTTCCACCGATGAGGGACATCCAGCATCACATTGACTTAGTCCCTGGAGCAAGTTTGCCAAATCTACCTCACTACCGGATGAGCCCAAAGGAGAATGAAATACTAAAAGAGAAGGTAGAAGAATTAATGCGCAAGGGGCATATTAGAGAAAGTATGAGTCCGTGTGCAGTACCAGCTTTGTTGACACCCAAGAAGGATGGAAGTTGGAGAATGTGTGTGGATAGCCGAGCCATCAACAAAATCACAGTCAGGTATCGTTTCCCTATACCTCGACTGGAGGATATGTTGGATCAATTACAAGGGTCAACAATCTTCTCAAAGATTGACTTGCGTAGCGGCTATCACCAAATCTGTATAAGGCCGGGAGATGAATGGAAAACTGCTTTCAAAACACGGGAAGGCTTATACGAATGGTTAGTCATGCCATTTGGACTATCCAACGCACCAAGTACATTCATGCGCCTTATGAATCAAGTCCTCAAGCCATTTATCGGAAGGTTTGTCGTGGTTTATTTCGACGACATTTTGATCTATAGCCACAACAAAGAAGAGCATGTGGACCACCTGCGTCAGATTATGAAAGTCCTTCAAGACAACAAGCTATTTGTCAACTTAAAAAAATGCAGCTTTATGACAAATCGCTTAGTTTTCTTGGGCTTCATTGTAAGTGCTGAAGGAATCCATGTTGATGATGAGAAAGTTCGAGCAATCAGAGACTGGCCAACTCCAAAGACAGTCACTGAAGTCAGAAGCTTTCATGGCTTAGCCACATTTTACAGGAGGTTCATCAAGAATTTTAGCAGTATCGTTGCTCCTATCACTGATTGCTTAAAGAAAGGAAAATTCCAGTGGAGCGAGGCAGCTGACAAAAGTTTTGCACAAATCAAAGAAAAGTTGACAACTGCACCTGTCTTGGTGTTGCCGAATTTTGATAAAGTTTTTGAAGTGGAATGTGATGCAAGTGGAATTGGCATTGGGGCAGTATTATCTCAAGAAGGCAGACCTGTTGCATTCTACAGTGAAAAGCTTAGCGAGGCACGTCAAAAATGGTCAACCTATGAGCAGGAGTTATATGCTGTGCTTCAAGCTTTACGACATTGGGAGTATTACTTAATTCCACGTGAATTTGTAATATATTCTGATCATGAAGCCTTGAAGCATTTCAAGAGTCAAAAACATTTGAACAAGATGCATGCAAGGTGGGCTTCGTATATGGAGCAATTTTCTTATGTTATTAAACATAAATCAGGAGCTTCCAACCGTGTTGCCGATGCCTTGAGTAGAAGGGCAGCTTTGCTGGTTACTTTAAGTGGCGAAGTTGTAGGGTTTGAATGTCTGAAGGATCTTTACCCAGAGGATGAAGATTTTAATGAAGTTTGGCATAAACATTTGTCAAAGCAACCAACTAGAGACTTCCACGTCCATGATGATTACCTATTCAAAGGTAACAGACTTTGCATCCCGAGGACATCCTTAAGGGAGAAAATCATTCGAGACTTGCATGGAGGAGGACTCGGTAGACATCTTGGACGAGATAAGACTATTGCAAGTGTGGAGGAAAGGTATTTCTGGCCACAAATCAAAAGAGATGTGGGCAAGTTCGTGAGACAATGTCCAATTTGTCAAACTGCAAAGGGCCAAACACAAAACACGGGACTCTATATGCCGTTGCCTATACCAGAAGATATTTGGGAAGATTTGTCTATGAATTTCGTCTTGGGATTGCCAAGAACCCAAAGAGGAGTAGACTCTGTATTTGTGGTCGTGGATAGATTTTCAAAGATGGCGCATTTCATCCCTTGCAGGAAGACTTCAGATGCAGTGCACATTGCAAGACTATTCTTCCAAGAGATTGTGCGACTCCATGGAGTCCCAAAATCCATCACTTCTGATAGAGATTCTAAATTTCTATCTCACTTCTGGCTCACATTATGGAAGCGCTTCGATGCAAGTTTGAAGTTCAGCAGCACAGCTCATCCTCAAACTGATGGTCAAACCGAGGCAACCAACAGAACCTTGGGAAATTTGATTCGTTGTATTTGCCAAGATAAGCCAAGACAATGGGATTTTGCACTTGCACAAGCTGAGTTTGCCTATAATAGTGCAATCCACAGCTCAACTGGAGTATCACCATTTTTCATTGTCTACAAGAAGGTACCAAAGCATGCTCTAGATTTGGTTAAACTGCCGAAATTCTCTGATAAGAGCATTGCAGCAAATAAAATGGCGGAACAAGTGCAGTCTATTCAAGAAGAGGTGAAACAGAAATTGGAAGCCTCAAATGCCAAATACAAGGCTGCAGCTGATAAGCATAAAAGGGTGAAGGTATTTAAAAAGGGGGATATGGTCATGGTCTACTTGAGGAAAGAAAGAATTCCAGTGGGTACCTACAACAAGCTGAATCCGAAGAAGTATGGTCCCTACCAAATTTTAAAGAAGATCAATGACAATGCTTATGTGGTTGATCTTCCGGATGATTGGGGAATTTCATCAACCTTCAATGTTGCTGATTTATATGATTACTATCCACAGGAAGGTTCTTTATATCCGGAAATTAACTCGAGGGCAAGTTTTTCTCAAGTGGAGGAGATTGATGCGGAACATGATTCAAAGGAGTTGATGAAAAAGATTGAAAAAATCAAACCCAAGAAAAAGAACAAATAAACCTTCATATTTTTCTTATGTTATGAATAGTATTGTTTTGTTATGAATAGTATCATTTAGTTTGTTTTATCCCACATAGGAAGTTTAGCAAAGTTTAAGACCTAAGAGCTCCTATAAATAGATAACTCTCCAAGCTCATTAAACACACCTCAATCAATACAAAGTTAGTATTGTATACTTCTTCTTTAGCATTCTAGAGTTGTAATATTTAAAGTTTTCCTTGTATCAAGGACGTTTTGCTAGAACGAATCTAGTGTTTCGCTTCCGTCCTGCGTCACCTTCTAATGTTTCAGGCTCGCATTCTATGAATTTAGAGAATGGAATATGGAGTACGAATGAGAGGAGAACTAAGTCTCATTTGAAGGGTCCAAAGATTGTTTCTAGATCAGTTGGTAGTTCTGGGCAGTCTACCTCTTCTTCAGGGAATAAGGCGTATGGAAGTAGGTTAGTTGGCAAAAATCAAGTTGGTAGTTCTATTAACTTAGCAAACAAGTTTGATGCTTTGGATGGGGTGGAGGAGAACCTGGGTAAGGCTATTCGGGACTTGGTGACTTTGCCAACAACTACGATATGAATCTAAGAGGCAGGGTATGGATGTTGAACAGTCCTATATTGTTAAAATGACTCGTATTCAAGTACTTGATCAGACTATTCTTTGTAGAATTGAATATGAAGGGAGAGAGTTTTTCATCACAACAGTGTATGCCGATAACGAAGCCATTGAGAGAAGGAAACTTTGAAGCAAACTTGAAGAATTATGCGTCTTGGTTGGGGATAGACCTTAGGGTTTGATCGGTGACTTCAATAAGATCCTTAGAGTCGAGTATCGATTGAGATGTTCTTATTTATGTCAAGGGGCTAGAGAATTCAAAGAATGTGCTGAAAAGATTAACCTGGTGGATGTTAGTACTACAGGGGAATTTTTCACTTGGAGTAATAAGAATTTTGAGGATAATCGTAGAGCTAGCTGTTTGGATAGACTTCTTGTGAATGTAGATTGGATTTTGACTTTTCCTCAATATGATATGTATGTTGATTTGCTTAGTGTGTCTGATCATAACCCTCTAATTTTATCTATGGGCTAGCAACTCCCTTCGAGACCCAAGCCATTTAAGTTCTTCAATCTTTAGGCATAATATGAACGATTCTTGGAGACAGTGAAAAAGGTGTAAGAGATAAGAGTTGATGGTACTTCTATGTATGTATTGTTTCAGAAGTAGAAAGCTCTCAAGAAAGAGTTAAGGGCCTTTAATGCACAATATTTTTCTAATCTTTCGGGAAAGATTGTTGATTTTGGTAGGAGGCTTGAAGAAGTCCAAGCGCAGTTAACTCTTGATCCTAGTGAAGGGTTTAGCCATGAAGAGAAAACTCTCATTAAAGAGTTGGCCTAAGCAGTTAAGGATGAAGTATCGATTTTGTATCAAAAGGCGAGGGTGTTGCGGATAGAGAAATGAGACTCTAACTTGACATTATCCCATAAATGCATTAAAGGAAGATTCATGAGGAACAAAATAACAAAACTTGTGCTCAATGATGGAGTGTTAATTGAGGATGAAGGGGTTATAAGAGAGGAGTTGGTGGCAGCTTATCAAAGTATTTTAGGTACTGAAAATGCTCATCACTTTTACTCAATTGAAGACTTAAAACTTATACTGGGAAAAATCATTTCGTATGAGGATACAAGGGGGCGTGTTGATGAAGTTGCAGATTAGGAGATTAAGGACACCTTATTGGCTATGAATAGAGACAAAAGTCTAGGGTCGGACAGGTTTACTGCATTTTTCTATAAGAAGGCGTGGTCTGTTGTCAGTGAAGATGTTGTGAAGGCTGTTAAGGACTTCTTCAGGTTATTTGCTTCGGGCTTACGACTCTACAATTCTTACTCTTATTCCCAAAGTAAGAAATCCGGTCAAAATTATAGATTATAGACCAATTTCCTGCTGTAATGTGATTTACAATTGTATTTCCATAATTATTGCAAATAGGTTGAAAGGGGTGATTGAAGGCATTGTTTCGGACTGCCAAGATGCCTTTGTACCTGGAAAATCTATTGTTTCTAATCTTCTTACGGTGTAGGAGCTCATTCGCGGTTATAAAAGGTATCACATTTCTCCCAGGTGTGCTATTAAAGTGGATATCCAAAAGGCGTATGATTCGGTGAATTGGGACCTTGTTACTAATATCCTCAAAGCACTGAACTTTTCCTCTTTGTTTATTAATCGGGTGAGTACATGTATCATATCTACTAGCTACTCAATCGCGGTTAATGGAAGTTTGGAGGGTTATTTTCGGGGTGCTAAAGGTTTGAGACAAGGTGATCCTTTATCATCCTATCTCTTTGTGTTAGTAATGGAGGTAATTTCAAACTTGTTGGATAAAGTGGCCTGCAAAAACGAGTTCTCGTTTCACCCAAAGTGTGCTAATGTTAAGGTCTCTCATTTAAGCTTTGTTGATGATATTCTTATTTTTTGTCGAGCCGATATGAGATCAATTAAATCTGTCGAAAAGGTTTTAAGCATGTTTGGTAAGCTGTCTGGCCTCATTGTTAATGCGGAGAAAAGTCTCGTGTATTTTGGTGTTGTGGGAATGGTTTGAAGTCTACTTTGAAATCTATTTTAAATTTCAAAGAAGGTGTCCCTCCATTCTCGTACTTGGGTGTGCCATTGTCCCCTTTCAAGACCAGTAAAAACTCATTTGCCCTATTGTTGGAGAAAATGAGCAAAAGGGTTAATCATTGGACTTCACGGTTTCTCTCTTTCACAGGGAGGTTGACACTTGTGAAATCAGTGCTTGTTAATATTCAGGCTTATTGTCGTCAATGCTTGTTTTATCAAAGGGTGTGATTAAGGAGTTAGAGAGGAAGATGGCCAGATTTCTGTGGAAAGGGAAGATTGATGTATCAAGGGGTGCGAGGGACAACTGGGATTAGGTATGTAGTCTCGTCAAAGAAGAAGGATTGGGAGTGAGACGACTTGAGGATTCAAATCTTGCTAGCTTATTAAAGAATTTTTGGACTCTTCTTATGGATTCCAACTCCATTTGGGCTAAATGGGTGAGATATTATTACTTGAAGGGTGGAAGTGTTTGGGATCATGTTCCAAATTCGAATTCCTCTTGGCAGTGGAAGAAACTTATGAAGGTTAGACCAATTGCGAAACAAAATTGTAAAATGATCATAGGTGATGGTTCTAAAACCTTCTTCTGGTTGGATCCGTGGCACCTTTAGGGTAAGCTGTTGGATTGCATGAATTTTGATCAAGGTTGCCTTTCTTATGTTAGCAGATATGATAAAGTTGCTAAAATTATTGTTAATAGCTCCTAGAGGTGGCCCGATCACCTTTGTTTTAAGGATATTAGGGACAATGTGCTCTTTTATCCTGACATCAACATGCATGATATGTGGAAATGACCTCCAAATGCTAATGGTTCTTTCACAATTGCCTCGGCTTGGGAAATTATTAAAAACAAAGTTGATGTAGTCAGATGACATTATTTGGTATGGAACAAGGTGAGAATCGCTAAGCATTCTTTCCTTGGTTGGCTTTTTTTAACACGCTATCGACTAAGGATAGATTATTTTCTTGAGGTGTCATTGGAGATAATATTTGTAGTATTTGTCGGAATAGGAATAATTTGTTTTTCAATTGTGGAATGAGTAGCAGAATTTGAAACTAAGGACTTAATTTGTTATTCATTGATAAACTCATCTCAAACTGGGATGTTGTGGATGAGTGGAGCAAAGAGTACTGCAGAGGAGGGGACCTTCGAGCTACAGTAATGAGACTGCTATTGAATACAGTTGTGTATACGGTGTGGAAGGAAATAAATTGTAGGATTTATCGTAACACTTATGCTTTCAAGGAACGTGTAGTTGCTGGTATTTTTCAGTCTACTAGACTGAAATTACTTCTTGTAAAAAATTTAGTAATAGTGAGACAAATAGGAGGATATGTAGGAACTGAAAAATTGAGAACATGCTTGGGTACACTACCTATATGAGATTTTGTGGATGTAATTTCTTTTGTTGTGCTTAATGGAAATACTTTTGCTTGATTAGCAAAAACATGACATACTCAATGGAAAGATATCTGGTTGAAGGTTGACATTGTCTCGTTCCTTTCATCAAAGGAACATTCTCTGACATATCTTCAGTATTATATGAAGGAGCATATATATCACTCGTAGAAGCATCTCTATCACTATGATCAACATCTGAATCACCTTTAGAACTATCAACAACTGGTGGGGGAATCAGATCAAGGTCAACCAAGTCATTATCTTGCAACTTAGGCTTTTCAATGGTTTTGCCAATATCTTCAATGGTTTGATCCTCGAAGAAAATGACATCTCGACTTCTAATAATTTTATTCGCAACAGGATCATATAACTTGTACCCAAAACCATATCCCAGAAAGACACATTTTTTAGTCTTAGCATCAAGTTTTGACCTTTCATCTTTGCGGGAACATGAACAAACGCTCTACATCCAAACACCCTTAGATGTTCATATGACACATCTTTGCCACTCCAAATTCTCTGTGGCACATCTAGTTGCAAAGAAATACAAGGTGTAAAATTAAGAATGTGAACAACAGTACTCAAAGCCTCACTTCGCAAAGTTTTCGGCAATTTCGCATGAGATAGCATGCATCTGACTCTCTCAACAAGAGTCCTATTCATTCTTTCTGTCAGGCCATTAAGCTAATCTTTGAAGGAGATGTTTGAAGCCGAATACCCTAGGTTTTGCAATATTCACCAAACGGTCCACTATATTCACCTCCATTATCCTTATTTAGTTGTGGGTCATTTTTTCCCCATCAAGATCATTAAATTAAGAGATGGGACCCCAAAATATATCCATTCATATGAAAGAAAGTTCACCATCAAGATCATTAAATTAAGAGATGGGACCCCAAAATATATCCATTCATATGAAAGAAAGTTCAAATTACTCGGGCATATTGTGATTGTTGTTAGCTATTTTTTGTAAGAGAAGTGATGGTTTTATTATAATATACATATCGTGGGAGAAAATACTTACAAATCCTTTATTACTGTTATATTTTACTTATTGTTTTCACATGAATTGTATGCTCTTTTCTTATTTTCTCCCTCTCCAAAAATCTGTTGCACTAAATTAAATTATTAGTTAATTTCAGGTTCTTAGAGCCAATGACATTTGGTGATTATCCATCAAGCATGAGAAGTTTACTATATAAAAGGGGCATCCCCAATTTCTCAGAAGAGGAGACTACACTGCTCAAGGGATCATTCGACTTTCTTGGAATAAATTATTATACTAGTAGATATGTTCAAAATAATGTCTCTAAGATTCATGAAGGTTACTATAATGATATGAAGGCTGATTTACTAGGTAACCTAAACAAACTATAATCTAGTATAATTTATAATAACCTTTGTCTAGTATAATCTAACTTCATTTTACAGTTAAATTGACTGATATTTTATTGTTGCAGTAAAAGGAATCAACGGTACACCAATTGGTGACAAGGAAAGATCTCTTGACTTTGCGTTGCATTGTAATTTGTATAAATTTATCTCTTCCCAGTTTTTCCACCCTCGTTGAGTTGATCAACAAGTTAGGCCTACTTTATATACAAGACGAAATAAATTCCATAAGAAATATATAGGCGTAAGAGGAAAAATGTCAGAAGAAAAAGCAAATGAGATTATTCAATTTTAATTCTCTAAATTATTAATGGAATTTCATCCACTAATCTCATTAACTCAACGAGGTTTGAGAAGAAAATATCAAAAAAAGGTTAGTGAAGTTCTAGTAATTCTAGTAGTAATGCTACAATCATGTTCTAAAAAACAAGATAGATTACACTAGCTTCGCTTGTGGTTTGAAAAGTTAGATATGGAAATATATGTGGTTTACTTGAATAATTTTCTCTTTCAGGGTGCTTCATCTTGGCTATATGTTTATCCGAGAGGAATTGAAGATCTTTTGGTATACTTGAAAAGGAACTACGGTGATCCAATAATATACATTACTGAGAATGGTATCTTGTCCACTCTTTTTTTTTTTTGCCCATGTTTCTTGTACTTTATTATTATTATTTTTTGCTAAGCATGTTTCTTGTACTTTTGTTTCATAGTTTATTACTACTATGATTGGAATCAGATAAATACTTTACGAAAACACTAAAAGATTTTACACGTGATAATAACTTTTGTACTGATTAATAGGCTATGACGAATATGACGATGGGACAACTTCTATTTGGGACGCCCTTGCTGATAAGAAGAGGGTAAACTACCTCCGGAAGCACCTTTTCTTTCTACTACGTGCAATGAAGTAAGTAAAAGACATTTTTATTGACTCCCCGTGTTAGAGAATATAATTGTTTTACTTCATAAATCATGATATGCAAGATGACTAATTGAATTTTGGACTATTCTATTATCTAATGCTAATTAGTTTTAGAATGAAGTTCACATTGTGTATTATAGTATTAGAATTAGGCCTTGATAAGAGTAAAAATACCGACCTCGACCTAAAAGACTCCTGTGCCCCTAAGGAACCATTTGCCGCGCTGATAAGCAGGTCTGCTGGGACTAAAGCTAATCTCCGTACCTTATCTACCTCCAGATGACATCCCAAAACAGACTTCCGATGACATCCCAAATCAGACCTCCCGATGACGTCCCAGAGATCTTATCCACTCGATAGAAGCTGCGAGTGTCAGAGCATGTCAGTTTCTCTCTCATCCAAAGGGTATAAAACACACCCAACATTCTTCAGGGGATGTAACTAATTCATCATTATCGAAATTATCTACACTCTTCTTCTTCAAGCACCCAGCTAATTTAAGCATCGGAGTGCTAACGCATGGCCACCCCCTGTAGCTCCATTTTATGTTTTGCAGGCTTACGGAAGTTTAACACAAGTCCACTTTCCAAAACCAGCCTCACCAAATTTATACCTTAATAGGCCTTATCCATTGTATCCATCTAGTGCCACCGATTCTTATTTCATGTGTTGACATTTCTCGTTGCCAATGCGTTTCCTCAAAATAAATATTTAGAATTTTTAAGTGTTGATCATGTCGATCTTCATCACTAAAGATGTCATATAACATGGACTGAATTTGCATTCAGTCTCAAGGACTTAGATTGACTATAATAATAATCAGGAAACAACGAAGTAATCATTTAATAGCAAAGTGTATCTTTATTCTTGACTATTGTTGACCAATCTATATTCCAACTAATCCTAATGAAAGTGATAAAGGAAAGTTGTAATTTTTAAGTTACAATATACTCTTAAGATAAAAAAAAAAAGTAAGACTTTAGTAGCATGATATTGGTATTGGTTGTATTATTTACCTTATAGAGAAGACAGATTTAGGGATGGAATTGCACATTCTATTTGTATTGTTATAAGCTCATCAAATACATGTACAGTAGTTAAGAGTAAACACCTACAACAGTATGTCCCTGAACCAAGGGATAAAGAACAATTTAAATCAGTCCAAATGCACAAGCTAGCTTAGTCACGTGAGCAGAGTTGACTTGGTCTTAATATGCCCCTGCAAGAGGGTGGTGCCATCGGTGACACCTAGCTTGGATCGTAAGAAAAGAAATCGTGACTTTGGAAGAGCCTTTGTTAAAACGTTAGCAATTTGATTATGAGTAGAGACATGGGCGACATGCAAGGAACCAGCTGCGACTTGGTCACGAGTGAAACAAGATTGTGACAAAGCAGGCAAGGTGGAGATGGTGGAGAAAAATGCAGCTAGCGAAGTAGATTGGTTGACCAACAGAGCTCAGCAGTAGTAGAGGCCACTGACTGATATTCAGCTTCAGTAGAGCTTTGTGCCACTGTTCTCTGCTTCCTACAACACCACAATATTGGACTGTTACCAAAAAATACCACGTACGCTGAGATGGATGTGTAATCATCAAGATTACCAGCCTAATCCGCTTCAGAGTAGGCAGTGAGAGCAAGATTCGTCGATGCAGATATCAGAAGACCAAAATGGATGGTATTTTTGAGGTAATACAATAGGCGTTTAGCAGTTTGCCAATAAGGCTGTCGCGGATGGTGCATATATTCAGCTAACCTGTTAACGACATAAGCAATGTCAGGGCGAGTGAGAGACATATATTGCAAGCCTTCGACCGAACTGCGATAGGTAGTGGACTCGGCAAGAGATTTTCCATTGGATAGTGTCAGAAAGGAGGATGAACTAATTGGCGTGACTGCTTCCTTAGCCCCAGCCATGTTGAACTTCTCAAGTAGGTCGTGAACATACTTGTGCTGAGAAAGGAAAAGATCAGTTTGGCAGCGAAGAGCTTCAACACCAAAAATGTAGGAAAGAGCTCCAAGATCTTTGAGAGAGAACTTTGCAGATAGAGCCTGAATGATTTGTTTAGTGAACTCATCAGAGTTGGCATTAACAAGTAGATTATCCACATATACTAATATATAGGCAAGCTTGCCCTTATCCAAATACACAAAGAGAGAGGCATCAGACTTGGTGTTGACAAAACCAAGAGATAGAATAAAACTGCGCAGCTCATTGAACCAGGCTCTAGGGGCCTATTTAAGGCCGTAGAGAGACTTTAACAACTTGCAAACATGGTGCATCCTAGAAAGATCAGCAAAGCCAGGGGGTTGAGCCATAAACACATCCTCCATAAGAAAACCATGGAGGAATACATTATTGACATCCAGCTGATTGATTGACCATCCAAGAGAGACTGTAATAGTGAGAACCACTCGAATGGTAGATGTCTTGACGACCGGATTGAATGTTTCATTGAAATCGACCCTAGGCCTTTTATTGAATCCTTTCGCCACAAGGCGAGCTTTAAACCGAGAGATGCTGCCATCAGGATGCCACTTGACTCGAAGCACCCACTTACACCCCACTACGTTATGATGGGACTCACAAGGCACAAGCACCCATGTAGAGTTGCGATCAAGAGCTACTAATTCTTCATGCATGGCTCTAGTAGACATGGTAGAGGATGTTTAGTAGTTGTGAGTGTAAGAATCTGTTTAGGACAATGAATGCCAACTTTAGACCGAGTTCTCATAGGGTGAGAAGATTGCGGCAAAGAAGTAGTAGTAATGTTTTGAGATGAAGGGAGAGACAACACTGATACAGTGGGGGACGGCTCATGAACTGAGTGTGTATGCGTGGACTGTTGCTCAGCAGGTGCTGTTGCTGTCTCTATAATAGGCGGTTGGGGCACAACTGTGGGGCAAGAATCACTAGGGGAAGAGACTTCTGACGGTTGAGGGAGGGGAGCATGACATGCAAGAGGTATGTGGGAAGAGCCTAGAGGTTCAACTAAAGGAGAATTATGGACAGCTAAGGAGTATTGGTCAGAAGAAAGAGCAGGAGAAGAATTTGAGTGGAGCACGGACGGGGAAGACCATTTAGTAAGTGTCATGGAGTCGACAGAGCTAGGAGCCCCACATGGAGAGACATAAGGGAATTGATGTTCTACGAACCGAACATGACGTGAGTAATAATATTTGTGCACCACAGGTTCAAAACAAATAAACGAATCATGAGTATTGGAATAGCCAAGGAAAATACACGTGCGAGAACAACATTCTAATTTGTGGGGAACATAGGGCCGGAGCCACAGGTAACATAAACACCCTAAGGTTTTTAATTTGTTATAGTTAGGTTCCTTTCGAAATAGAACTTTGAAAGGTGTTTGACCATTGAGAACTGAAGTTGGAAGCCTACTGAGTAAATAGACGGTAATTTGAAAAGCAAATGACCAGAACGAAAGTAGAAGAGAGGCACGATGCAATAATGCAAGGCCACATTCTACAAAACTCCAGTGACGACGTTAGGCAGTAGAGATGTGTTCGGGCGTGTATGGAGGTGAAACAAGGTATTGGATACCATGGTGCGCAAAAGTCGATTTGAGACCAGAGTATTCAGTACCACCATCAGAATAGATTGTAGCAATTTTAGTATTAAAGTGATTTTCGACCACTAATTTAAAATGATTAAAAATACTACACATATCAGATTTTAAAGATAACAGAAAGAGCCAAGAATTCTTAGTAAAATGGTCCACAAATAATACATAATAGGAAAAACTATTGACAAAACGAACGGGGAACGGACCCCAAACATCCGTAAAGATTATTTCTAATGCACAACTACTAGAAAGACTAGACACATCGAATGGAAGTTTGTGACTCTTGCTAGAGTGACATGAATTATACGTAGGATCATTATAGGAAGCCCGAACAAGAACCACACCAGTAGAGGACAACTGACTCAGAACTTTGGAAGAGAGGTGCCCCAAACGATCATGCCTCTGTTGTGCCAAATGTCGAACACCTACATTAACTTGTTTTATTAAGTGAGATTTGTCAGCAGTAGGCCATTCATACACGTTATTCATGCTCCACCCTACTGCGAGAATTGCCCTTGTGGAGAGATCCTTCACATGAAAACAAGAAGGTGAGAACTCAATACAAGCATTGTTAGAACGAAAAAATTGATTAACGGAGATTAAGTTTCGCTGCATAGAGGGTACATAAAGAACATTGGACAACTGAAAAGAATGTGAGGGAGAAGAAACAGTAGTAGAACCAGTGTGGGAGATATTCAGTCCCGGGCCATCACCAATAACCACATCATCAGGGCCATCATATGGCTGGCTAAGAGAGAGTTGATTGAAGTCGCTAGTTATATGATGCGACGCACTACTGTCAAGAAGCCAACCAGATTGAGAAGAAGATATAGCAGTGTTTACAGTGGGTGTGGTAGAAGAGAGGAGCACACGTTTTGCCGTATAACACTGCCTGGCAGAATGACCATTTTTGTCACAGAACTGGAAGACAACCAAGGGTTTAGACTGAGCAATATTATCACCATTAGAGCGGCGTGAATCATTTTGGCCAGATTGTGATTTGTACCAACCAATGTTACGATTTGAAGAACCAGACTTCTTGAAATTAGAAGAGCCAGAGCGAGCAGCATTAGCAGTAATAACAGGAACATCCCCAAGAATACCAGAGGTGCGCATGTCTTCGCGCTTGAGAAATAAGTCATATTCAACTAGCTTATCACACAGCTCATCGAAGGAGATGAGTTTGTCGCGATCCCGTACCGCAGCAAAAAGTTCTTTAAACGCCGGCCCAACACCATTCAAGGTGTGTGTAATGAGATATTGTTCTGCAACAAGAGACCCAACAAGCGATAATTCATTTGCAATGTCGCAAACTTTGGCTAAATAATCACTGATAGGTTGATTACCACGCGAGATAAGGGTTAGCAATTCAGCAAGACCCATGATGCGTGACGACGACGGATTGGTGTAATTCTTGGCTAGCCCTTGCCAAGCTTGAGCAGAAGTATAACATGACCGAACAATGGGAACAAGATTATGGCTTAAGGAGCCAATAATTCCCAAGAGAATGAGCTTGTCTTGCCTCATCCAAAATTGATAGGCAGGATTCAGAGATGATTTGTCGCCAACTGTGATGGTAGGAGGAGGGTAGGGAACTGGGCCATAAACATAACCGGCAAGATCATAGCCATAAAGAAGAGCATAGAATTGAGTTTTCAAAGAGTAGTAGTTTGATGAGGTAAGCTTGAGAGGCAGTTGATTTGCCACATTAATGGCTACAAGTTGAGAAGAGGAGTCAGCGCCTAATTGAGAGGAAGAGGGGGTGATGGCAACATCAGTGGCCATAGCAGCGAGAAAGAAAAGGAAGAATAAGGATGCAGAGAGATAAAAGGATCGATCTCGTGAGAGAGTAACCAATTGATACCATATAGAGAAGACAGATTTAGGGATAGAAATTGTACCATGTTTGTATTGCAGTGAACTCATTAAATACATGTACAATGTGGTTAAAGAGATAAACACCTACAACAAGAACTACAACAGTATATCCCTGAACCAAGGGATAAAGAACAATTTAAATCAGTCCAAATGCACAAGCTAGCATAATCACGTGAGAATAGTTGACTTGGTCTTAATATTTCTCCTTGCTTGCATCGAAGCTGCCATAGACATTTATCAAGCCTATATGACTTTCCTCCTTAGAAAGTAAATCACATGCCCATGTTTTGCCTAGCGCATCTTGTTTGTCATCGTATCACTCACTTTACAATTCCATGTACACGTCGCTAAAATGAACTTTTCTAGCATGTTAGACAATTTATGGTGTAAACAATGCCTCATTTGGCCTATTAAGATGATAGCAAGGAATACTAAAATATGTTTGGGCGAATTCGATATGTTTTCCCGTACAAATCGTTCAACTTCGCACACTTGGGAAATATAACCGAGATAATTATAGCTCTTAGTTACCAATAACCTCCCTCTATTCTTTATGTTTTGAATTATTTGCAAACATTGTTTGATCTACCTCAATTGTTAAGTCTTCAATTGCTTAGTGTTAACGGCTTCTTCAATCCATTATCCATATGCCATATTATCATCATCTGTATTCCTTTTTATTATCATAGAATCATCCACATCCAAGGATGTTTCTTAGTTTAATGACTTGAACATCGATCTTTATTCCTACTAATCACGATGACCTTTTTACCCTTGGTTATGTCATCAATTACCTTCTAAGCAATAGCTTTCAACACCCTTTTAAAGCCACTGAAACCTTTCTTATTCATTCTAATAGACCATCAGAGTAGATAACCTACATTCCCTTTTTCAATTGGCCCAGCCCTAACATCGCTTGAACTCTCCTTGTAAACTGTTTATGTCCTTACTACTGTTACCAATGGAAGACATTCGGCATTTAAACCATGATTCAATTTTCCATGTCTCTACAAGCAATAGATCGATCTATGCTAGACACAACATTGTCTCAATTGCTATTCATCTTGTGTAATTTATGGATCATCGTCAAATTTATATCCATGGCTATCTACTTGGTTTAGCATAAGGACCTGTCTCTTACCCTACTTTGGGGACCTTGTATCACAGTTTCCCTTTGGATATTGATAAGGGTTTTGGGAATTCCTTGGGTGGCCTCTTCCGTTCTCTCAATCGTAGTTGTATACCTACTTCCAGTGCTTAGACCTGCCTTAATATGCTCATGAGCGTGGTTAAGTATTTCCATGCACCCTTAGTGCAAATATTTCTTACATACCAATCGTTCTCAACTTAGAAAATATAATTGATGTTTTACTATTGAAGCTTTGCAAATCTCAACATGGTAGATTTCGTAGGAGTCGACCCTTAGAAGAGACAGAGAAAGGGTGTACCTACATGAACCACTAATGTGGGCTCAGCAATAATTGACTAGTGCAAAAATCACTTTTGGACATTTATGGATACTTTTGAAGATTTCCCATTGTCGAGCCTATGTTTTCTACTCTTTACTTTGTATATCTTTTCATTATGCAATGAGATCAGCCTTATGTTGCCTATCTCTATGATATCCTTTCTTATTTCTATCGGGCTACTAGAATATTAGAGCTTGATACACCTTGCCAAGTTCCTAATAAATAATAATCCTTTATCTTTTTCCAGGCTTGTCCTCGTGCATAAAATCCTCAGGATATTAATTATATCTATGAATCTAAATCTCTCGCAACTCATTGATCCTATCTTCGACTCATTAGTCTTGACTAAGACCTCTTGGCCTATATAGGCCAAATAGTCTTGATTTCTACCTTGGTTGAGGTGCATTTTTACCGTTCCCTTTTGAGACCTTGACGTGGGATAGCAATTGTGTTACGTTTCAAGTCCAGACCTCCAAACCCACATGCAAGACTGATGTTGTAGGCATATTTAATCTACTGGCCTAAAATGGTTAACCCAAGTTATTTCGATGTGGGATGCCACATATACCCCCTATTAAGGACTTGACATCTTTGTCAGGGATCCTTATACCCAGGACCAACCAGGCAGTGAAAGAACCTAGAGGTGGCTCTTACGGGTTCAAGAGGTGGCTCCCACTGCCTTCTTGGTATAGCATTTTGCCCCGCATAAGACTTAGTTCCCGTACCGACTAATGACCTGCTTTGAATGCCATCTGTCACGTCTCTAGCCTAGACTCCTAGACCCGCAAGCGAAACTGGTATTGTAGGCTTAAAAAAATAACTACTTAGACCTTCTTTTTTACTGACCCAAAATAGTTAACCCAAGTTATTTCTTATAACCATAACACCCACTTATAAACTATACAAACACATTATCTTCCACTGATGTGGGATTGTGAAATCAAATATCAAACCAAACATTTTACGGGCTATCTCTAATACCTTTCGCATCTTGTTCTACATTTGTCGAGGTAGGAATCAAGGAAGACTTCTCATCTTCTGGATCTCTACTAATCACAATTTTCCTAGAGTTACATATAATAGGCCCTTAATAAGAAACTATGCATTCTCTTATAGGATTCCTCACACTTGTCATTGTGTGTCGATGGCTCGATGAGTTAATAAAGCAAGGTTCAATCTTCACATCTTCGTCTTGTTATCTCTCGCCTTTCATTTCTTTAGTCGAGACCACATTACCAGTATTGAATATGTCATCACACTTATTACTTTAGTCATGGCAAATGTAATTGCTAAAATATAAGTTTTCCTTTTGTCAACATTGAAAGGCCCTTTTGTATTTCATCTATAGTGACTAAATTCTAAGATCAATAGACTGCCAAATGACCACTTTCGTCTTTAACACTTTCTCGAATAGTCTACCATTTGCCACTAAATACCACAGCAATCTATGTTGGTAGTCTATTTCCTTGTTCTAGAGTATTATCTTTGAAATTTCCCCACAAACCTTGTTAAGGTCGACCAATACCTCTACTATTCCCTTGAGGCATTGCAGCATCACACCTGTTTCATATACCTTATAAGCCTGAAACTTATGGCTCGAAAATCAATTTTTAGCATAAAAAACCCCCTTTTATTCCCATTTCCTGAAGCACATGCACATCACATCTACAAGATCTTATAGGTGATTAGTTCGTGTTTGTAGCACATCACTAGGCTTGACGTGCAATAGAGCATTAACTATTTTTGGCGAGTTGGTTCACTAAGGTTCAGTGAATGACATGTTTATTCCTTTCTGTTTATTTCATTCTCGCTTGTTCAATTAGTGCTTCAATAGTATGAATTCCTGCCATATCCCTTTGACCTTAATTAACAATTAGTCTATAATGATTGCATTGGTTATTCAACCCGAGATATATGCTCCACTTACTAATGCCTCACAACCGTTATCTTAACGCATGATATCGAGGTGCTTATGCCAACTATCACTACCATTTTATTTGCTTAACCTGATCAACTTGTATGCGGCCTTTCGTTATCTGGGCCTTTGGGTCCCTTTTCTTTCCTTTGTCCAACCTAGTTCTTTTGTGGGCTTTCTAGTCTGTTTTGGTCTTTGAGCTAGGACTCATTCCATGTCTCCTTAATTCTTGAAATAAATTGATTTATAACCACCGAAATTGATCTACTTTCGAACCCAGAATCAACCCCGCAATAAAGCATATATTCTATTACTGATAATTTCTTCCAATGCCTATAGAAGCTACTCTAAACATTTATCAGGACTATATGACTTTCCTCCTTAATAAATAAAGTCATATGCTCACGTGTTGTTTGGCACTACCTCTGCCATCATGTTACTCACTTTAGGACATCAAGCACACATGCTTAAATAAGCTTTGCTAGTATGTCAAATAATTTAAAGGTGAAACAATGTGTTTTGTCATGCCAGCTTTGGTATACAACTTTTCCAAAATTAAAAATTGCTTCTTCTATCAGATTAATGCATTTTTAATAGATTATGATTTTTCTATCAATTTCGTTTCACATATGAAGAGGGTTTTTGAGAATGTAATATTCTCACATTGATAAATCATGAATTCCAATTGCTTTGAAAATAGAACATCATGTTGCTTATCTTAAACTTCCTCTCCCACATCAAAGAACAACAAAGAGGAAAAAAAAAAAAAAGAGATAAGAATTTGAATTTACATGTCTCGAGTATCTTGTTGGCTAGGTATACTTTTAATAATAATAATTTGTATATTTAAGATACATAGAAGAAAAGTATTTCTTTTACATATGGAGGGGTTATAGAAAACACAATTTACGTAATTATTTTATATTGATAAATTATGAGTTTTAGGACCAACATATGTGTTTTGAGTTACTTCACCAAATATAATTCCTTTTATGATGGTACTGCATATTTCTTAGCATCCCAATCCTGACTCTCCTTTGTAACACAGAGAAGGAAAAAGAAAAAATTGGAAAAAAGAATTTGGTTTGCTTGTGCACATTATTTTTCTAGCCATTTTTATACTTTTGAAAAAGAATAATTTATATGCTTAAGATATATGACTAAACATCTTGAATGAATATTTGACAGAGCTGGTGTAAAGGTAAAAGGATATTTTGCATGGTCATTCTTGGACAACTTTGAATGGTGTCATGGATACAGACTTCGTTTTGGCCTTAATTATGTCGATTACAAGAACGGATTAAGAAGATACCCAAAAGTCTCGGCCACGTGGTTCAAGATTTTCCTTGAGAATAGTAGTCGAAGCTCTAAATCTCCAATTTTGGATGAATAAGTGGAGAGTCGGATGGAATTATTCTTTGCTTTACTCAATAATATTACTGTGCTTGCCATTAATTTATAGGCTGTGTATCAATATGATCTCAAATTGGATATGAAAAAAATTTCCTTGCTATATCTAATAAAATTCTCACATTTTCAAGTGAGAATCCTCTAATAACATTGTTACATTGTAAACGGGATCAAACGGTTGTGAATTGTCAAGATTATTTCATCTTAACTGCATTATTAATTCACTATCATTAAATCTATCTTATAATGTAATGATATTATAAGCAAATCAATTCCTTGCATTTCTTCTCCCTAACGTAATTTTGTAAGTCTTTCCTAGAGGTACAACTCGGGTGCAATGGGTGGGATGAACTATTCTTGATTGATTTCTTTAGAACAAAAGAGAAGCCATGGCTCCTATCTTCCATCTCCCCTCTTGTAAATTCTTTTAGAATATGGCTGGTCCACGCTATTGAAAATTATTTGGACTTAAACTGTTTTGCAAAAAATCTTCTACTCTATTGCCGGTTCTTTTAATAGATTGAAAATTAGTTAGATCAAAATATACATGTCAGATCCTTAACATCAGCAAGAATAGAATAAATAATCCAATTGACTTTGTTAGCATCAATTCTTGTTGCCTTGAAGCCTTTGTATTAGTTTCAGCAATAATTTTAATTATAACCTAAGGTTAAAGCAAAGTCACATGCATATCTAATGGAAAAAGCTTTAGATTGAGTTGTGTATTGAAAGCAGAACTATCAATAAGTTTTCCTCTTAACCACATCAATGATCCATTCAATGGAAGAAGCAGCCACGATGATTTCAATGTTCTGTTGGCAAATTTCGAAGCATAGGAATGAAGTCTGCCTTGAAGAAAAGAATATTTCAATAGACAAAGTTATCATTCAAGCACTGTGTAACATTTCAGAAATCAATAGAGTTAGAAATTTGAATCTTCAATCTTTCCTTTTGCCTACTTATGATGATAACCCAATACCAGCTTTTTGGTCACCTCCATAGTTTCAAGATCTCCAGCCATTGCTTTTATTTGTAGAAACTGGGAAGGAAATCTTATCTTCGGTCAAGCTTCATCTATCTTTTGCAACTCTGCAACTGAAGCGGAAGCTCTAGCTATTAGAAGCGCTTGCATCTTTTCATCTCAGCTTCATATGACCAACATCACAATTGAAAGTGATGCGCAGGCAGTGATCAACACAATCAAGTCCACAGGTATAGCTCCAAACTTTAGGACAAGAGTCATTACGGACGATGTTCGAGAGATTGTGGCAGGATTTTCAAATATAAGGTTCTCCTGCATCCGAAGAACTGCTAATAGATCGTACGATTGGATTGTAAAAGATAAACTGAAAGGATCCTTGCCCCTTGATTGGACTTCTAATGTCCCTTGTAGCTTGTATCAACTATTGAACTTGGATTTCTATCCCACTGGGGTTGGTTAACTTATATGCTTTTCTCAGTTATGAAATGTTTTTATTGACCAAAAAAAAAAAAAAGTTTTCCTCTTTTATTCTAGCATATATAACTGTTGTACCTGCATAGTGGTTATCGTCAGAGAAGGATACATCAAAGTTCATTTTGATGAATCATGTTTTTTTCTTCTTTTAGGGGGAAGGGTGGGTGTTGGATTGTGGCTCAAATTGAAAGTCTAATTCCAATCGAAGTTAAAGACAAACATAAGTCTATTACTAGAAATAGGTTTTGCATCCTAGTAGATAGAGTTATGATTAGTTGTTTATAAATAGACAACTTTAGGCTGTAGTTAGGTGTCTTGAAAAAATAACTCTTTGTACTCTAGGTTAAGAGAGGGTGTAACCGGAAAGAAAGTGTGGTTGTGAGCGAGTGAGAGAGGGTTAGACTTTTCTTGAAAAGTCATCGTGCACAATCGCTCATTGTTGAGTAGTGGAATTTTTCCATTCTCGGATCATGGAGAAGGCTTAGTCCGAATTACGTTAAATTAAGTGTGTATGCTTGTTCATGTTTTCTCGTAGATGATCCGGAGTAGGAATAGGTACTATTCCCAGCAACTGGTATCAAGAGGTAAGATTTTTTGTATGGTGAAACGTGCCGAGCAAGAAATTTTGCGTTGCTGTGTTAAGAGGCACGTAAAAGGATAAGGGAATGTGTCTGAATACTACTGACGTCACCAGGTGCATTGTTGACATCATCATTAGAGAGAAAAAACCACGTGTTAAAAAGTGCATAGAAGGTGCCATGCACCCAAACATACGCTTCACCAGGAAAGGAAGCTGTTTTCGCTGAGATTTGGTGTTGTTGACGTTGTTGGTATTAGGGGAAGCCAACCGTGATGTTTTCGCGAAGTGCCTGTCGAGGTCTGATTCCCGCAGTTGAACTGTTCGGCTACGCTTGCCGAGCTGAACGTTTCAGGTTGGACTCCGAGTCGAGCTTTTCAGGTCGGCTACGTCACCTACACAAAGAAAAAAAGGAAAAGGCAGGGTGATGACCCAGATTTTCCCCTCGGGCGCGCGAATGATTAGTATGTCCGAGCTGGCAAGGTAGCTGAGAGCATTTAATGACGAGTTACCTTCGAAGTGTAGAGGGTGGAGCTCTATTTATACTAAATTCGGGTTTGACAGCATTTAATGCAGTGCAGCTTTATGTCCCATCAGTACTTTATGTCCCATCGGAACAGCTGGCACCGAGGTTGGGGTTTTCCGGGGTCGGGTCAGGATTTCGGTTGGGCATTTAGCTGAAAGTGCTAGGCTTGGCTCATATTAGCCCGTCTCAGCTCGGCACGGGTAATCACCCCAGCTCGGTTACCCCTCGTTAATTCTCCCCCCCCTCCCAAAGTCGAGATCGAGGGGGTGAGATCTAGAATTGGGTTTTTTCCCGAGCTGGATGTGCCCGACCCCGACAGAGTAGGGATGGCCACGTCAGTGGTGCATGCCCTTCAGATGGCTGACACGTCACCTGGCGGTTCTGACAAGAGGTGACGTTTGGGCTTCTCGAGGTGATTTTCAGAAGCGCCTATAAATAGGGCCTTGACATCCGAGATTCGCTCTACACTTCGCTTTCAACCTTCAAGATTTTTAGGTCGGACACCAGAGTGGTCGGACGCAATTAGCTCGGAAAGAACCTCCTCGGGATTTTTCAGCTCGGAGCCAGCTAGGTCGGTCGCATTCCGCAGTCAAGAGCAATAGGTACGTCCCGACTCCCTTTAGTCATTCCTGTACATTTATGTTTAGTCTGTAGACAGGATGGGGAGGTCGGAGTCGAAAGATTGACAGGCAATGGAGGTGAGGTCCTATGGTGGGGATGAGAGTCGTCGAGCTCGGAATCTATCTCAAATAGAGACCATGGTGGAGAGAGCACCAATGCGTCTTCAGGTTTGGCTCAGAAATCTGGGCCCGGGGAGAGCGATGATGACTGCCAAGTTATTGGGGGTCAGACTGGCGCAAGGGGAGGCCGAGGCGGATCCTTTGGCCGACCTGGGAGACTTGGAAGAAGGGGAGGATGAGGAACTGCTAAATCAATTGGAGGGCGTCGAGATACCTCAAGAGTTCCTAGTGGGGTTTCTGCCACCGAGCCAATCGAAGCAGTACCGGTTAGTGCTGTTCGACCTCGGAGCTCGGCCACGGCCAGTGCTTCTTCAATTCGGGGGAAGAGAATTGAGCAGTTGTTCGCCTACTGCCAGCGTGAGTGCCATTCCATAGTGCAAATGGCCAACGCCAGGCTAAAGAACTGGTCAGTGGATCGTCATCACAAGCTGAAGGTTCCAAGTCGGCACGAATCGGCTTGCTACCCTCCAGTTGACCACTTCACTATATACGACCTAGCATTCGACGTCATCCAGCTCCCTCTCCCCGGTTTTGTTGTCGACATCTTGAACTATTTCGAGCTCAGCCCGGGTTAGATGTCGCCGAATAGTTGGGCCGTGATGGTAGCCTTCTACGTGTTATGTCTGGAGAAGGAAGTGGAGCCGACCTTGCGCAGGTTCAGGCATTTCTTTGTGTGCAAACCCAACCCGAAGCAGCCAGGCTGGTTCTACTTCGCAGCTCGGGTCGACAACTCCATATTCACCAAGTGGCACTCATCTAACAAAGGCTGGCACAATGACTATTATTGGGTGCAGCCGGCTGTGAACTCTGGGTGCAGGTTGGATTGGATCCTTAGTTTGAGGAAGACTGTTAACAACGACCCCAAGCTCTCAAAGGAAGAACTTGAAGAAGTCGCGGTGCTCAAGCCCGCGCCCGGGACGCTGATAGATATTGACAGCGTGCTTAAGTGGGAGCGAATCTGGGACTCCATGTTGTTTGGTAGGGAACCCGATCTCTCGGTGGATCATCCCAACCTACTTCCCGAGTCCAAAGGGGACGCGGGATCCAGCCCAGAAGAGGGTCAGTTTGTAGGATCGGCGTCCGACCTTCCAATTGTTCCTGTCTGCTAGTCTTTTTAGGTTGGCCTTCCGCTCGTTTTCACTTCTTTCCTCTACCTTTTGCAGATATGGCAGACATGAGGAAGCTCGCATATGCCCAGGTGCGGAGGAGGAGCGAGGTCAGCGGCGAGGCGTCGGCTCGGTCAGGCTTGGGATGTGCCACTCAAGGGCAGAGGCAGCGGCCCAGCGGCCAAGTGCGGGAGGTTGGTTCCGAGGTCTCCTCTAAAGGGGCTTTGGGGTCCCCTTTGCCCATGAAGTCGGGCTCGGGAGTGGTGATCCCGGAGCGTTCTTCATCCCGACCTGAGAGCAGGAAGCAGCCTCGGGCCGAACACTCCGGGAAAGGTAAGGCCACAGAGGTGAGCCCTCCAAACAAAGACTTCATGGCAGCGTCCAAGGTGGACCGCGACCCCAAGCTGGCGACGGTCCCGACAGAGCAGCTCTTACTCGACTTGAGGACGGCCATTGTCACGGTGAGTCTTTATCCAACTTCTGGTAATGTTGTTTTTTAGCTCGGCTGATTGCTTTGTTTTTTGCTAAGCAGGCCGAGTCCCACATCCTCTCGGCTCCCAGCTTCCTAGTCAAGGCCCAGACTCACTGCGTTGAGCTCGAGCAACGATACGTGAATGCCCGAGCTGAGCTTGAGACCGTGAGGGAGGAAGCCGCTCAGAGGCGGAAGGCGGACACGACGGAGATCGACCTCCTAAAGAAGGAGCTTGACCTGGAAAAGACCCGGCGCGAAGCCGCGGCCAAGGACGTCGAGCAGTTCAAGAAGGAGAAACGTGAGGCCAAGGCCAAGCTTCGGGATCTGGTGGACCAGGTCGGCGTCGAAGGAGAGAAGGCAGTGGAGGCCTTCAAGTCCAGTGACGCAGCAGCGGATTGGTTGGCCACGGAAGCCGGAGCCATGGCGAAATACGCTGAGATGGAATTCTACTTCCGGGGTCAAGTCGCGGCTCGGGAGAGTGCGAAGACCTTCTTTCCAGCCAACAAGAACGATTACATCGAGATCTTGGAGGTTCGGCCGCAGGAGTTCTGGGAGATTCCTGAACTTTCCTCCGACCTGACCTCCCAGGCTAAGGAGGTGTCTGAGTTCGTCCAGAAGGGAATGGACCAGGTCGTAGATGAAGCCGAACCCACAACCTCTGCCGCTGCGCCTAAGTAGATTTTATAAATTTGCCCGAGTTGGGCTCTTGTAATTTCGCCCAAGTTAGGCTTTTTGTAATCATGTTTCAATTAAATGAAATGAATTTTTTGCATTTTTATTGGAGTTTGTACTTGTGCACTTTTTCTTTTTTCGCAAAATTTTTTCCAAGTAAGCGGGGTCGGACAATATAGTGGACTACTCAAACTTAAGTAAAAAAGAACCGAGCTGGAAGCGATTAATGAATTATCATCCTAATCCGAGTTGGTCAACCGGGCAATTTTATAATCGTCGCCAACCTGGACTCGTCAGTCTGATTTAAAATTGGTCAAGCTAATGTTGACGAATGTTGAGTTCGAGTTTAGACCCAAACTAGCATACCGACCTAAAGCCGGATTACACCGAGTTAGACCTTAATCCGAACTGGTAGAATATCAAATTGTTATTGATTATACCCGAGCTGGAACATAGTCCGAGCTGAGTTACTTGATAGTTAGCTCGTGATTAAACGTAGCCACCGCGTTAATCCGAGTTGGAAGTAGCTGTGTAGTTGTAGCACTTGGGCCCGGGTCGGGCATTGCACTAATTTACAAAAATGCATTGTATTGAATTCGTACAAAAGTACTTGGGCTCGGGAGCCAATTACAAACAATGTCTTGGCCCGGGGCCTTAACAAAAGATTTCGGCCCGGGGCCAGTACAAGAGGTTTCGGCTCGGGGCCGTTATAAATTTTTTCGGCTCGGGGCCATTCAGACAAAATACCGCTTCAGATGTTCTGAGTGCCATGCGTTTTTCAACAGTTTCCCTTTTTTTGTCGCGGAGGTAAAATCTCCCAAGTCGGACTTCTTTCATGACTTCGTACGGTCCTTCCCAGGTCGGGGATAGCTTGTTACCTGAGCGTGGCAAAAAGATGGCCTTTCTGAGCACGAGGTCTCCAACCTTAATAGGTTTAGGCTTGACCTGTTTGGCAAAGGCTCTTTTCATGGCAGCTTTGCTGGCCAGCATTCTGATATGAGCTTTAGCTCGGAGCTCTTCGGCGAGGTTGAGCTCTTCACGAATCCGTGCTCCGTTTATTTCTGGATCATGGTGGAGGGTTCTACTGGTCGGGGACCCGATCTCCACTGGCAGTACTACTTGAGTACCGAAGGTCAGCTCGAAGGGCGATTCTCCCGTTGCCGAGCTGGTGGTGGTCCGCTGAGCCCACAGCACCTTGGGAAGAATCGATGCCCACTGGCCCTCTGCTTCCTCCAGCTTGGTTTTCAGGCCCTGCAAAATGATTTGGTTAGTCCT
Organism: Ehretia macrophylla; assembly: GCA_037974665.1. Classification (NCBI taxonomy): domain Eukaryota; kingdom Viridiplantae; phylum Streptophyta; class Magnoliopsida; order Boraginales; family Ehretiaceae; genus Ehretia; species Ehretia macrophylla. Next base: position 53,826,752 of record CM075780.1, on the reverse strand, counting down.
TTCAACTTGGCCATTACTTTGAGGGTGAGCAATAGGTATTTGCCTCGAAAGTATGCACTGTCGAATTGCTTGCCGTGGTCAGTAACGATGACCTTTGGCACCCTAAATTGGCAAATGATGTTTTTCCATACGAAATCCCAAGCTACCTTTTTCGTTATTCTAACAACACCTTCAGCCTCGGGCCATTTGGTGAAGTAGTCTACAGCTATGAAGGCGTGCTTCTTTTGGCCGACACCGGTCGGTAATGGGCCGATGATGTCTAGACCCCATTGATAGAATGGCCATGGGCTTATCATCACTGTGAGGTCTACAGCAAGCTTCCTCTGTACATTAGCGAACCTCTGGCAGGTGTCGCACTTTTTTACATACTCTTTGGCATCTTGCTCTAAGGTTGACCAGAAATAGCCTTGCCTCAATGCCTTTCGAGCCAGAGCTTTGCCTCCCAAGTGGTTTCCGCATACCCCTTCATGAATCTCCCGGAGTACATAGTTTTCCTCCTCGGGTCCAACACATTTCAAGAGAGGCCAAGTGTAGGCTCTCTTATAGAGTTGCCCAACAATTATGACAAACCTTGAGGCCTGTTTTATGAGTTTTCGAGCTGCTTTTTCATCCTCTGGGGTCATACCCTCCTCCAGATAGTCCACGGTTGGTTTGGTCCAATCTGGGCTTAGATTCAGCTCGGCTACGGCTTGTACCTCTAACTGAATACTTGGTTCGGATACTTCTTCCACATGTACCAGGGCAGGTCAGCTCTCGCCCAACGCCAACCTGGACAGGGCATCAGCCTTCGTATTCTCCTCCCTTGGAATTTGCTGTATGGTGAACCTTTTGAGACCTGAGGTCAAATTATTGACTCTGTTGAGGTAAACTAGCATGTTACTGTCCTTGGCTTCAAATTCTCCCGATATCTGACTAGAAACCAGTTGAGAGTCGGTACTCAGGTTGACTGTCTGCGCGCCGAGCTAAGCTACAATTTTCAATCTTGCAATCACCGCTTCGTACTCTGCTTCATTGTTGGACGCCGGAAAGGTGAACTTGAGGGAGTATTGGTGCTCATGCCGGGTCGGGTCGAGGATGACCACCCCAGCTCCGCTACCAGACTTCCCTGATGCCCCATCCTCATGGACCTTCCACACTTCTTCCGGGTCGTGCTCAGCTCGGCCAGTGTACTCCACCATAAAGTCCGCGATGGCTTGGGCTTTGATGGCTGTTCTAGGCTGGTAGGTGATGTCAAATTGACTCAACTCAACTGCCCATTTCAGCAGTCTACCCGACGCCTCCGGCTTGTGCATGATGGACTTGAGTGGGGCATCCGTCATGACCTTAATCAAGTGAGCATCAAAGTATGGCTTCAGCTTCCTTGCTGTCGTGATGAGCGCGAGGGCAAGTTTTTCCAATGGTGAATACTTCACCTCAGCCCCTTGCAAGGTTTTGCTGACATAATAGACCGGCTTCTGTTCCTTTCCTTCTTCTCGGACTAGTGCTGCTGCGACTGTTGTCCCCGAGCATGCTAGGTATAGTACCAGTTCCTCCCCCACTTCAGGTCGGGATAGCAGGAGCGGCGAAGTTAGATACCTTTTCAGCTCTTGGAAAGTATTCTGGCATTCCGCATTCCATTCAAAGTTCTTAGGATTCCTTAATATTTTGAACAGAGGAGTACACTTGTCAGCCGACCTGGACATGAATCTGCTCAGCGCTGCGACCTTGCCTGCTAACACCTGGACGTCCTTCACGCAGGCTGGCGGCTCTAGGTCAAGTATCGCCTGGACCTTCTCCGGGTTGGCTTCTATTCCGCGGGCTGTGACCATGAAGCCCAGGAATTTGCCTGCCTTGATGCCGAATGCACACTTTTTTGGGTTCAGCTTTATCCCGAAGTACTCCATTACGGCAAAGGCTTCAGCCAGGTCGGCTACATGGTCTTCCGTCCTTCTGCTCTTGACCAACATGTCATCTACATAGATTTATATATTCCGGCCAATCTAATTTTTGAAGACCTTGTTCACCATCCGAGTGTAGGTAGCTCTAGCATTCTTGAGGCCAAAAGGCATGACCTCATAGTAGTAGAGTCCTTTATCGGTGGTGAAGAGGGTCTTCTCTTTGTCTCCGGGTGCCATCTTGATTTGATTATAGCCTTTGAAGGCATCCATGAAAGAGAGTAGCTCGAATCCGGAGGTGGCGTCCACCATCTGATCAATCCGTGGTAGGGGAAAGTAGTCCTTAGGGTAGGCTTTGTTGAGGTTGGTGAAATCAATACACAGTCTCCATCCACCTGAGGACTTAGTCACCAGCACCATATTGGACAGCCAGGTTGGGTACTGTATTTCCTTTATGTGGCCGGCATCCACTAACTTGTCCACCTCTTCTGCTATGATTTGTTGCTTATCATAATAGAAGTGCCTGCGCTTTTGCTTTACCGGATAGTGATTTGGGTCGGCATTCAGGTGATGCTCAATTACATCCGGGTCAATACTTGTCATATCGGAGGCAGACCAGGCAAATATGTATTCATTCTTTAAAAGAAATTGGCTTATACCTTTCTTGAGGTTGGCAGAGAGTTCACTCCCAATTTTAGCTCTCTTGGTTTCATCAGAGAACTCCACCTCCTAAAGGTTTTCAGCCAGGCTCCCTTTCTTTGCATCTATCTTTTCCTCGGGCAGATCTGGCCCCCAACTGACCTGATATTTGGGTCGGAGTGAGTTTTCATAACATTCTCGAGCTGAGAGCTGGGCTCCGCGAATGGTGGCCGTGCCGGTCGGGGTCGGGAATTTCAGGGCCTGGTGGTAAGTTGAGGGGACGGCCCTGAAATGGTTGAGTGCTACCCGACCTAGAATTCCATTGTAGGTGGAGTTACAATCCATCACAATGAAGTTGGCTTGCATTGAAACCCACTTATTTCCGTCATCCAGCTTTAGCGGAAGGTTAATAACTCTTTCAGCTCGGTGTGCTTGCCCAGTGAAACCAGCTAAAGTGCCCCTTAATGGCCTGAGTCGGCTCCTGTCCAACCCCATTTGCTCAAAAGCGCTGAGGAATAAGACTTCTACCGAGCTCCCGGTGTCCACCATCAGCCTCTTTACGGTGAAGTTGGCTATCTCAGCGCTGATCACCAATGGGTCATCGTGGGGTAATATTACCCCCTCCAAGTATTCTGAGGAAAAAGTGAGCTCCTCCGCCCTCGGGGCCGGGCCCCGCACCTGTCCATACTCCCTTCCAGCCCGAACATAACCATTCCTGCCTGCCGAGGTCTCCCCTCCCGAAGCCAATCCTCCTGCAATGGTTTCAATCACGGCCAAACGTCCGCCCCCAGCCTGGCGCCTGGGTGGACTCCTCTCTCTATCTCTTTGATCATGATTTCAGGTCGGCTGCGGGTCTATGTACCTTCGGAGATGGCCTCGGGCTATCAGTGCCTCGATCTCCTGTTTCAAGTCTTTGCACTCTTTGGTAGTGTGGCCGTAGTCCATGTGATAGTGGCAATACTTGGTTCTATTACACTTCTCGGGTCGGCCTTTCATCCTCGGAGCTGGAGGCAGGTGGTTCTGGTGCTGGATCTCCATCAGGATCTGCTCCTTTGTGGTGTTGAGGGGAATGAACATAGTGAACCGGGGGTTCTGCTTTAGCTGTTGGGGCTGCTTGCCTCGGTCGTTTTGGATTTTACCCCCAGGTTGGGCTCGGGAGGTCTCTCCCTTCTTGCTAGCTTCATTTTCCTTGTCATCATCCCTCTTCGCCTGATGGATTTCTTCCGATTGTATGTACCCTTCTACTCATACCATCAGCTCGAATATAGTATCGACGGGGTCGATTTCCAATGAGGATATAAGGGGGCCCGACCTGAGCCCACTCTGATAAGCCATCAACGCCATGGAGTCCTCCAGGTTGGGGATTTGAAGGACTCCTCATTAAATCTGGCCGTGTAAGCCCTTAAACTTTTCCCTTTGTGCTGCTTCACCAGCAGCAACGTAGAAGTGTGGCGGGTGGCGCGCCGACTCCCCGCAAAGCGGGAGAGGAAAGCCTCAGCCAGCTGATGGAAACTTGCAATTGAACCGGGACGAAGCTTCTGGAACCAATCCAAGGTATTGCCAACCAGGGTGGTCGGGAACGTCTTCGTCTTCATGAGGTCGGACATGTCATGCAGGGTCATGTGGTGATCGAAGTTGAGCAAGTGGCTGGCTGGGTCTCCATGTCCATTGTAGACGGCCAGGTTGGGCATCCGGTTGTTGGTGGGCAGTGGCGTGGCTAGTACCTCGGGCGAGAGGGGGCTTACGCCGAGCTGGTTGATAACTTTGGCTATGGCGACCACGGTTTTAGCCTGCTCGGGATCGGCTGAAGCCGCCTTTGGACCTCTAGCCACCGGCTCTAGGGAGCCTTCTTGGTCCTCCATCAGCCTTGGCCTGGGGTCGGGGATGCGGAACTGTGGCCGCATAGGCGGTGGCGTAGCTTCTTGCGAAACCGATGAGCCCTCAGCTAGCCGGGCTACCTGCTCTTTGCGTTCCTCAAACATCCTCAGCATCATTTTTATCTCTGGTGACAGGTTGGAGTTGAGTTCCCCTTCCACCGCGGGGTTGGTTTGAGTGGCTAAGTGTATACGTTGGCTCGTCTCAACGTCGGTTGGGTTTGGGTTTTGACTAGGCACCTGCGTGGTTTTGGGGTCCCCATCCGGGTTGGGCGAATCCTCTACCGGTGCGCTATGGCTTCTCGTTTGCACCATAATGGTTTCTTAGTGAGTGGTGAAGAAAAGTGAGAGAAAGAACGTTTCCCACAGACGGCGCCAAACTGTCGAGGTCTGATTCCCGCAGTTGAACTGTTCGGCTACGCTTGTCGAGCTGAACGTTTTAGGTTGGACTCCGAGTCGAGCTTTTCAGGTCGGCTACATCACCTACACAGAGAAAAGAAGGAAAAGGCGGGGTAATGACCCGGATTTTCTCCTCGGGCGCGTGAATGATTAGTATGTCCGAGCTGGCAAGGTAGTTGAGAGTATTTAATGATGAGTTACCTTCGAAGTGAAGAGGGTAGAGCTCTATTTATACAAAATTCGGGTCTGACAGCATTTAATGCAGTGCAGCTTTATGTCCCATCAGTACTTTATGTCCCATCAGAACAGTTGGCACCGGAGTCGGGGTTTTTCGGGGTCGGGTCAGCATTTCGGTTGGGCATTTAGCTGAAAGCGCTGGGCTCGGCTCATATTAGCCCGTCTCAGCTCGGCACGGGTAATCACCCCAGCTCGGTTACCCCTCGTCAGTGCCATTTTTACAAAATTTACCTTTGAAGATCTTAAAGCCATTGGGTCTCGAAGGTGTTGGTTGACGGTGTTCTAAACTTAGGATCAGAGCGTGAAACACGTTGGAAGAGTCACTGTCATACGAAGAGTCTATTTTTGTTGGTTTCATGGACATCAGAGCTGTCGATCTTGAGTTATCATTGGGTCGGGTTAGCGGGTAAAGAAGAAGTATCCAGATTCATTGGGTCCGAATCAACTGTATCGCCTGCATAGGAAGATATGGTGTGCTTGCTTTTTTCAGCCATTCATCTGGTTGAGATTTGATCTTATTTAAGGGTTGTGCTTTGGTGATTTGTGGTACAATAGAGGAGCGTGCACGCTAGCACTTAATTGGAGGAAGTTGTAAGAATTATCTGGTGTAATGTACGCGTAGGAGTTTTGTGTGATTGAGTTTAACTAGAACTTTGACCGTATGATCTGCCTTTGACTGAGGGTTGACCATATTGATTGAGGACCCCTTAGGGTTTTTCGACGTTCTAACTTCGTTTTTGCAGTCCATTTTCTATTTAATTTTGGATTACTAGGTTTTAGGTGAATTATGTACTTTGAGGTTCATTTAATGGCGTCTATGCCAAAATTTGAAGTTTTGATATTCGATGAGAAGATGAACTTCACTCTTTAGCAGAGGAGATATCAGACCTTCACATACAATAATGTCTTGACTAGGTTTAGGAGGATGAGAAGCCCAAAAAAATAACTAAGACGAAAAGGAGTTTGATGCAGAGAAAAGCTATAAGTATAATTTGATTAGTCCTTGCTCTCGAGATCAAATATAATGTGATGACAGAGACCACACCAAAGGCGTTGTGGGAGAAGCTCGAGAGAATCTATGTGTCGAAGAAAATGACTAATCAATTGTGTCTTAGGATAAAACTATGTTCGTTGAAGATGGAAGAAGGTATAACAATTGAGGATCACATTAAAATGTTTAACCAGCTAGTGCTTTAACTTCTGAATGTAGGAGAGAAATTGAAGGATGAAGAGCAAACACCTCTACTATTGTCTTTCTTTCCAAATTCGTACAAGTCATTGGTACAGACAATGCTGATAGAAAATGAGACAATCAAATTGGATGAAGTTATAATACTCATACATGAAATTCAGCGAATGATGGAGAAAAAAGTGCTAATGAGGATAAGCATGCACTAATTGCATAGGGTTCTGATGAAGGGAAGAGTCATAAGAGGAATGCATAGGTTCTGATGAAAGGAAGAGTCATAAGAGGAATGGCCAGTGCAGGAATAGAAGACCTAGATCTCGGGCCTGAGACCTAAGCAAAAAAGAGTGCTACTATTATGTGAAAAGGGCCATATCTAGGCGAAGTACCCTGAATTTAAGGATGACTTGAAGAGCTTCAAGGAGAGGAAACAAAAGAAGGGTAAAGCTTAGTATGAAGATGACTTAGGTTCGAACCCGTGTACCACTAAAGAGGATAAAGTGCTCATGTTGATGGGGAAGACTAATGGATGCAAAGACTAAGGTAAAGAATCTTGAGTAGGTTTTAGACTCCATTGATTCTGTTCATATTTGAAATGACAGAGCTCTCTTTGATACTTTGCACACTGAGAGGAAGTTTGCTGATATTGTCGTTGGTAACCATGAGGTTATAAAAGTTGAAGGGGTTGAACGAATCTGCCTGAAGCTAAACAATGGTGTTGTAAATTCCCTTTGTGATGTGAGGTATGTATTGTCTAGTGGAACTAACATCATTGCACTGGGAGTATTAGCTACACGTGGATGCAAGTACATAGGTAGAGGTAGTCGATGTAGAGTATACAAATGAGACAAAATGCTTCTTATTGGGAAGATGAACGAGAAGAAGATTTATGTCTTAGATGGTTATTCTGTACAAAGGAAGAATAGAAAAGTAATTGCCCAACACAAGCCATGGAGGTGAAGAAAAGAATGACATTCTCCAAGGTTGTCGAGAGGTTTGGGGATTCTCTCCAAGAGAGGAATTTGTTAGGTTGTGGGTCGAATTGGAAGTTTCCAATTGAGATTAAAGACAAGAAGAAGTCTATTAGGAGTAGAAATAGGTTTTACGTACATTCTAGTAGAGTCATGATTAGTTGCCTATAAATAGATGACTCTAGCTTGTAGTTAGGTGTCTAAAAACATCACTCTTTTTACTCTAGGTTGAAATAGGGTGTAACTGAGTAAAAATGGTGGCTGTGAGTGATCGCGTCGTTTTACGTTCAAAAATAGTAAGGTGAAATGATTGAAAATATTGCTTACGTTTAATTACCTCTAGTTGTGGCGAATAGAGAGTCGATCCACAGAGATTGGAATTAACGGTTTCAAGTTAAGAATTTAGTTTATATTTGTTTGACTATTTCCCGTCATTGATAAGTTTGATTAAGTTCAGAGGTCCATAAAGTGTCCAAAGGTTCATAAAATGTCCAAAAGTACGGTATTAAACTAAAATAAATTAGTCCAGGAGTGGTTAATTCAACTTAGCGGGTCCATAATTTAGAATGATAAATTTGATCGGAGTATTTAAGTGTAATATTATAGATTTAAATTAAAAGAATAAATCATTCAAGAAATAGGGCTATAAGCTCCCACTTCTGAAGTTAGCCTTAGATACGTAAGTAATAGGACTAATTAATTAACAAGACTGAATATGTTGGTACAACCTAACAATATCTAACCTCTCAATTAATCTTCTTACTTATGTACCCCGGAGCTGTTGGTACAACCTAACTAATTCCGTCTGAAGTAGTCTCGTATTGCCACTAGTTTACAAAACCGGGCGTTTATGTATTCTCGATTAATTATATTATAACTACAAGTATACATATAATTAATAGATAATACTAAGTAATTAAAGAATACGAGACTTGAATTAATCTAAATCTAAATATATATAAAAATATTTCACTTATTTATCATTCCAAAAATAAGAGTCTAAAGTGTCATAATTAGATTTACAAAATGGAAATCAAAATCAAGAATAAAAGTTACCGAATTTAAGCACGTCTTGATTTAGCTGGCTCGATTTCTCCGAAGCTATGGCGTTAAGCTATAAGCCCGACCCTTATTTTAGGACCCTAACTAAACTAAACTAACATACTCCTAAGCTAAAATATGAAGTGATTATACACAAAGAAAAATGGTAAAATTCGCTTCTTTCCATTGAAATCAGCATTTCAGCCACTATTTATAGGTGGTTGATGAATAGTACGCTCGAGCGCCACTCTGCACTATGAATTTTTTATTTTTATTTTTTTTGTCTTTTTCCTTTCATGCGTTGTTGACCACTTGTTCGCCATTTTCAAAAAGGGGCGCTCGAGCGCACATCTGGCTGTGGTAGGTGAACTTTGACTCCGAACATTGACTTTGACCGGCTCGGTTGACTTTGACCATTGACTGTTGACTTTGACCGTTGACCAAAAAGCTGACCAAGTTTATTTCAAGGTTTTTCAGCGTCATGAATCCGTTTTCGCACTCAGTTTGGCCAAATTCAATCTCAAATTGCCCGTTTTAAAGCCGTTCTACGATTTTCCTTAAGTGTTATGATGAATATTTGTTCCAAATGTTAGTTTTTGTGGCCATTTCTGATGTTTCTTCTTCAAAACTTATATTGCACTAAAATTGTGTAAAATATACAATTAAACTTGAAATATTAATACAATATATATGATTTGATGGGTTAAAATTACTAAAAATATGAATTTATCAACCTCCTCAAACCCATTCTTGGCTTATCCTGAAGTAAAGTCATCAATTACTTCATAGATTCAAAATTATTAAATATAGGCAGTCAATGTATTCATACAGTTACATTTTATAAAATACAAGATTAACAGTGAGTTTGTCTTCCAAACAATTTCACCCCAAGAAATTATTTTGTATCTAGAAGAATAGATACCAACTTAATTACAAAAAATCTTTTGAGCCTTTTTAAGCACTTGTAACTCAATTAAGAGGTAAGAAAATTAATCATGCAAAATTTGTAAAATCAAAAATATTTTCTATGGATAGTCATGAAATGTTAAAACTCAACTACATTCTAAATCATGTAGTACTCCTTTATATATATATATATATATATATATATATATATATATATATATATATAGATATAGATGACTGGGATGATGGATGTTGGTTGACTCACTGATTTGTGAAATTTTGTCTTTCATTGGTTGAATTGTATTTGGTGAAAGAAGGCTTGTTTGACAGGATATGTATTGAAAGTTTTTTTTTTTCTTTCTTTCGTAACTAAAATACTCAAAAATGGTTAGAATAAAGCATTTGTTACGATTTTCTTTTCCGCCCCTGTTTGTTGAATCAACACTTTCGAAGTTTGAACAAGTCATCTATGTATATATATATATATATATATATATATATATATATATATATATATATATATATTTTTTTTTTTTTTTTTTGAATATGTATATTTTTTCAAAGGAGTATAACGATCTAGAAAAATAAGTCAAATTTTAATAAAGCATAACATCTCACATTAAAAATAACTCAATCTACTCATTTTTTGTTAATTAATCAAAAACCTCTAATTGAATCATGTGATGTTGTTGAGATGTAATAATAGTTAACAAGGTTTCAAAAAAAATCCTTAGATATAAACTCAACTCTAGTGGCTAATCATTTTTCTATTCCAAACTCATAGTTAATTCAAATGTTTTATCAAAATCCAACCATATTTCAACAATCAAGTACTCAATTTTAATTATTATGAATAAATGAAACATAAAATTTTTAGCAGGTGGTATCGACTATTTTCTCCTCCTCAAACCCGAGCTTTACATTGCCCTCAATGTAAGAAAGTGATGTAATACATTACAAATTAAAAGATGGATACAACCTGATAAAAATTTCAAGCGTTGCTCCTCAAATGGTTCTAAAAGCAGATTTGTCATTCAAAGCTCCAAATACCAATATTAGTTGAGGATAAAATAAAAAATCATAAACTCAATTATATTTACAATTGGATTTTTGCAAAAATTAATTTTTTTTTAAAATTTATATATATATATATATATATATATATATATATATTTTTTTTTTTTTCAATATCATTTTTTTTAAATGAAAGAAAACTGAAATTCATCAAAACCACATAAATCAAAATTAACACACCTTTTTTTTAAATCTGAAACAATCAAATCTAAATTCAAATTGTTTTTTTTTTCTGTTTTTTCAATGGAAAAGATATAAATTTAACAAGCCAAATCAAAATAAACACAAATTTTTTTTGAGAATATTTTAATTTTCTATTTTTTTTAGAACCACAAAGTTATAAATTCAAACCCAAACAAATTTTTTTTCAACAAAAACTAAAAAAAAAATAAAATGAAAAATCCTATCTTCTTTCTCAAACACCTCTACCATCCTTGAGATTTTTCTCTTTTTTTTTTTTGTTCTGTTTAGGACCGTAAGGTGGGGGGTTTAGAAACATGAATTTACATCTCAAACCTCAACAACTCTTCACCACATCTAACATTTCAATTTCTTCTCTGCTCAATCTTTTCAGTTTTCTTTGTTTTTATAATATATATTATTAACAGAAATGCAATAAGCTAAAATCTTACAATATCCATGTATATATATATATATATATAGATATATATAAATATATGTATAGGTACATATATATATAAATACTATAAATACATAAAATGTAAAACAAACCACACAACATTTTATTAAACATTAAAACAGTACAAACAAGAAAATGAAAAGTACAACAACATAAGATTATCTCTTAATCTTGGGAATGCAAGAACTTTTTCTTTCTACTTAACATGCCTTTGATCCTATTTGATAAAGAGATATATAAGAAAAAGGTAAATGATGAATGCATTTGCAAATGAGTACACAACCATGCCAAATTGATCGTCTGTGAGAGTTCCAAACATCATTGTGTAGTAGAGTAGGGAAATGAAAGAAAAAATTTGTTAGAATGGAGAATGAAGGTGGCGGTGAAGAAAAATGAAGGGGAGAACGAAGAAAGCAGGGTTTTAAAACCCTTCTGCTAGGGTTAACGGCGCTCGAGCGGGGGATTAGGCATGCTTGAACGCAATCTTCCCGACTCATTTTTTTTTAAATGATTTTGAAAAAGTACAAAATAGGAAAATACAATCTTCCTCAAACCAATTTTCTACAAAATCACATTTTTTTTTGAAGAATAAAAAAAAAAAAATTCAACTACCCAAACTATTTAAACTCTTTTCTGGGGTTCAAGAGTATGTGCTTTATAGCAAGTTGTTTGGAAAAAGGTAAAGAACAAACTTTCTAAAAAATAAATAAAAATCTTTTTTTTAAGAAAGAATTTTTTTACCTTTTTTTTTGGAGAATTTTTTATTTATATAAAGAAAACAAATACTAGAAATTTAAAACAACACTATATATACAAAACAAAAAAAATAATTCTATATACAAATTTACAAGGATAGAGTTATATACAATAAACTAAACTCTTACATGAAAAGTTGAATGCCAATCCCTGGCAACGACGCCAAATTTTGATCGCGTCATTTTACGATAAAAAATAGTAAGATGAAATGATTTGAAATATTGCTTACCTTTAATTACCACAAGTTGTGGCGAATAGAGGGTCGATCCACAAAGATTAAGATTAACGGTTTCAAGTTAAGAATTTAGTTTATAATTTGTTTGACTATCTCCCATCACGGATAAGTTTGATTAAGTCCAGAGGTCCATAAAGTGTCCAAAGGTCCATAAAGTGTCCAAAGGTCCATAAAATGTCCAAAGGTACGGTATTAAACTAAAATAATTTAGTCCAGGAGTGGTTAATACAATTCAGCAGGTCCATGATTTGGAATGATAAATTCGATTGGAGTATTTAAGTGTAATATTATAGATTTAAATTAAAAGAATAAATCATTCAAAAAATAGGGTTACAAGCTCCTACTTTTGAAGTTAGCCTTAAATACGTAAGTAATAGGACTAATTAATTAACAAGACTGAATATGTTGGTACAACCTAACAATATCAACCTCTCAATTAATCTTCTTACTTATGTACCCCGGAGGTGCTGGTACAACCTAGCTAATTCCGTCCGAGGTAGTCTCGTATTGCCACTGGTTTACAAAACCGGGCGTATATGTATTCTCAATTAATTATATTATAACTACAAGTATACGTATAATTAATAGATAATACTAAGTAATTAAAGAATACGAGACTTGAATTAATCTAAATCTAAATATATATAAAAATATCCTCACTTATTTATCATTCCAAAAATAAGGGTCTAAAGTGCCATAATTAGATTTACAAAACGAAAATCGAAATCAAGAATAAAAGTTACCAAATTTAAGCACGTCTTGATTTAGCCGGCTCGATTTCTCCGAAGCTACGGCGTTAATCCATAAACCCAGCCCTTATTTTAGGACCCTAACTAAACTAAACTAACCTACTCCTAAACTAAAATATGAAGAAAAGTGATTATATACAAAGAAAAATTATGAAATTCGATTCTCTTTGTTGAAATCAGCATTTCAGCCACTATTTATAGGTGGCTAATGAATAGTGCGCTCGAACGCTGATTTTGGGCGCTCGAGCACTACTCTACACTATGAATTTTTTTTTTTTTTTTGTCTTTTTCCTTTCACGCGTTGTCGACCACTTGTCCGCCATTTTTAAAAAGGGGCGCTTGAGTGCACGTCTGGCTATGGTAGGTGAACTTTGACTCCGAACATTGACTTTGACCAACTCGGTTGACTTTGACCATTGACCGTTGACTTTGTCCGTTGACCAAAAGTTGACCAAGTCTATTTCAAGGTTTTTCAGCGTCCTGAATCCGTTTCCGCACTCGGTTTGGCCTAATTCAATCTCGAATTACTCATTTTAAAGTTGTTCTACAATTTTCCTTCAGTGTTGTGCTGAATATTTGTTCCAAATGTTGGCTTTTGTGGCCATTTCTGCTGTTTCTTCTTCAAAACCTATATTGTACTAAAATTGTATAAAATATACAATTAAAATTAAAATATTAATGCAATATATATGATTTTATGGGTTAAAATTACTAAAGAGCTGTAGAAAATGTCAGGCAAATTTAGTTCACTACTCCAAGCAACTTTGATTGGATTAGGTTTAGGGTCTATTTGGCCTAGCTTTTAGGCAATTAAAAGTACTTTTTTTGGGTTTAGAAACTGAAGTTAACATGTTTGGCTCATTTATGAAAGAGTTTTTAGATAAAAATTGAAGTTGAGAAAATGTAAAAAATAAGAAACTCCAAATTAAAGCTTTACAAAAAAGTCTTTTGTGAAGTTGTTTTTACATAATGTGGGAAGTTGTTTTCTTTTCCTTTCTCAAATATACCCCTCTATATTTTTTAAAGTCCAACATTGTTCTCAAAAGTTCTAAAAGGCCAACATTATCCAACACAAGCCAAATAGTTAAGGATTTTTATTCAAGAACACTTCTAACCAAAGCTCTACTCCTAAAACTCTATAGTTTAAAGCTAAAATTTCATAGTTAGGTCAAACATAACCTTTATCCCTTTAAAAAAGAAGCAGTTTTTCCCTTTTCAAATCTATCAACATGAATGGTTGCTTCTCCATTCTAATATTTTGTAGAGTACCATTTCTGAACAAATGATAGAAGCCATGCGTCAAACCTTGTAGCTTCATTTTCTTCTGCAATAACCGAAATGGTGAGGTAAGCCACCATTTCTTGTTCCAATAATCACAAAGGAACATGAGATGTTCTACAGTTTCAATTGCACAACCACTTGGGATGCATTTAGAGAAAGTTGTAAACTTCTTTTGTATTTTCTTGAATAGGACATGTTGGAGATATGTTCGTTAAATTGATTATTTTGTGTAAAATAATAAGAGATATCTTATATATAGTAAATAGTCCTTCCAATATTGTTTTAATGATAAAAAAAAGTACCATTTGCATCTTGTTATCATTGATATTTATGATATTCTTCATATGTATGATAAAATAAAAAAGTCCATGGAATCATTTGATTAAGGATCAAAATCTAAGGTTATAGTTGATGAGAATCAACGCCTTACACATTCTTTAATATATTTTAAGTCATAACATAGAGCATTAATGAATCCATCAAGACTTATATACAGTTAGACCTAGCTACTTTCATGAAAGATTTATGAAGTGTGATGGATTTCATTGATCATTAGCTTTAGATAAGGCTAATTTATAGGTACAGATAGAGGAATGTGTTAACAACATTGATCTGGATAGAACACCTTATGGAGGTTTTATCCACCAAAGTCAATGAAGTAGGTTCTCAAGTAATAGTTCTACAAAGTACTGCTCAAACATAAGGGCACTATAGTAGCTTATGAGCAACTCAATATATGTTGGCTCTAAAACAAAAGATAAAGATCAGTATTACTGTGAAAGAGGTTAAGTGTAATCAAGTACTCATAGAACTTGTGAGTTTCAGTTGAAGGATCTATAACCTTGGATAGTGAAAATGGAGAATTTCTTTTGTTATCTTATACATATGTCAACTATGCTAGACTATGGCTATTACTGTAATAAAATCGTAAAGGAGTCATACATATAGCCTATAAAAACCTAAAGACAACTGATTAGGATTAGATTTGTCTCCATAAGCTAGAGTTAGTCCAAGATATCAAGTGGAAGGAATAATTTGCATGAAAAACATCCAAACGTTCTTTTAATTATATGTTTCACCGAAGCATTCATGACATCTAATCATCGAGGAATGTAGCTAGATGTCGAGCTCGATTATTAGCAACTAGAAGGAATTCTAGTAGAAATGGGTTTTCCAGTTGTAATCCCTAGCTAATACTCACTTGGTTCTTGAAGTATTAGATTACACACAAATAGTTTGTGGTTGGACGCTATTATGAGTAAAATAGAAACCCTTGTAAGTGAAGGAAAACAGGGTTAGGTTACATGATTCATATTCAAAAATTTCTATGAACATGGCGGAAATAATCATGTAGGATCTTACTGCGATTAAACATGTAATAAAAAAACAAAAATAGTTTATAATTTAATTCCCAATTGAAACAAGGATCTAAGCATACCTCTTGTGAAGAACGATGCAAGAACGCAAAACACCTTGATTTACAAGCCTAGGAAATATTGCTTCCACTCATCTACTTTGATCTTCTCCTCTATGACTATCACATTTCTAAAGTATAATCTAGTTGTGGGACTAGATTTTGTTAAACTAAAAGATATAAACTAGAATTGAGTTTCTTCACAAAGGCGAAACTTACTCAAGAGAGAGAAGAAAAATCTCAGAAAAGATGGTGTGTAGAGCATTTTTCAAAGTTAGAGAAGAGGTCTATTTATAGGCAGCAGATCTAAAGAATTTTTTTTAAAATTCTGATGTGGGATTTGGTCAGAGAAAAGTCCAAATCTCTTCCATAAGTAATTTTCTATTTTTTCTCCTTCTCTCTTCTTTTTCCTCCCCATAGCCGATTTTCCTAAGGTGGGTAAGTCCCACCTTCTACATCCAGCCTTGGCTTGTAAGCCATGGTCCTGGTTCAGCCAGCTTGCTCCAATTTAATTTAATCCTGACAATAATTAAAAAATATAAATATCTTTCCATAAAATAGAAAGTCTATTTTTAAATATCTAATTGCCAATAAATTAAATACTCCTTGATTAATTCCAAAAATCTAAATCCAAACTACTATTTAAGAATAATCTATTTTTTCAATAGTGAAAAAATTATTTTAAGAATAATCTATTTTTCCAATAGTGAAAAAATTATCTTAAATATCTCAATAGTCTTCTAGACTTTAATTAATCAATTAATTACATAATCCAATATCTTTACAATTCTAAAAATAGAAACTCATTCCCAAAATGAAAAGTCTACTTTGATTCTAACCGTCAGTCAATCTATACATGACGCTCTGTCTTTTGACCAACTAAGTATTATATTAACCATAATGCCCCTCTATACTCACTCATAGCCAAAGACAGGTTCCCGAAGTGTACTATTACCTCTTGGACTACATCTTGTCTCCTTAGAACCTCTAATCCACAATCCAACCATCCTTCTAAAGTTATCCACTTATCTAAGAAAGCTACCTTTAAGTGTAACATTTAACATCTCAAGTGTTACACCGGCCACAGATTCAGGATGATCTAGCTTGGATCATCCTAAAGGAATGATTAATTTATAGACTCCTAATTGCATATGCACGTCCCTTCTAATCAAGTCCTATACACCCAAACCACAGAGTAGGTGATTTAACTATTAAGACCACACCCATAATGGATCAAAGTGCAAGCACTCAACTTCGTCAGTTCATCCACATATGCTCAAGATTAAAAGCTATGGTCTACTTAGAAGCTTGTAGGTTTAGGTGAACTCTTTGTACGTATTTAAAGTCCACACCTACGAGGTCCGTCCAATGCATACATATGCATAAGCGTAATAAGTCTGGAACAAATCCATGATCAAGGCAGATCACCCTTCTTCAAAGAGAACTTATTCCACTATGACTTCTACCATAGTAAAGTGCCCAACTCTACTACTTAGTCATGGACAAAGCTACTTTGCATTTTCAAGTGATCATGACTTAGGCCTTCTGTGTGTAACCACCCTGCATCTAAGTCACTCCTTGAAGTAAGGACCTTATATTTACACACACACACACACATATATATATATATATATATATATATATATAATTATGTCAATCCACATAATGAGAGAAATACGTCCATATGAATATGATGACACTAATTATCTTATTGCAAACCATCCAAATGTTCTAATGACTAAGTGTTAGCGGTCTTTTGGGCATACCAATCCCAACAGTAAGACACTTGGATATTGTAATTTATCAAGTAGCTAAGTTTTGTACAATTAGAAGAGATAGAGAGATAGACGTACACATATATTTGAAAGTCAAACATGGTCCTAAAGCCTTACAGTAAACGTTTGACTAAAGAAGTCAACCTTACTAAGACCTTTTGACAACTTAGGTCAATCGAGAATTACCAATAATGGGAAAGGGTCTAGGATAAATCCTAAAAGTTAGGGTTTAAGTATGTAAGCCTAACTATAAGTCATAGCCTCTAATGCAAGAACACACAAGGAATTCTACCCACTTTCCCTGCCAATGCTCTATGCCTCTCTCCCCTATACACATTTAGCTCTATACGTGTAAGAATAAAAAATTCAGAGATGTGTTAAAGGACATCTAACAAACAATCAAGGAGAAGACAACGTTGCTCTCTATATCTTTTGTAACTAACAATCACAAGGTAATCATTCTACCATGTTCCTTTTAAAAGTCTTTCATTGGTTTCTAGACTTACAAGGAGAACAAGAAAGAAAGCTAACAAACTTAGGTAGATTTTGTGGATGGGGAGAATTGCACAAGTGTCCCTATTATTTGTCCAAAATTTTAAATTTATCCTTATTGTCCAAAATTAAAGGAGTTTCTATTTTGATTTTTGACTGAAATTGGGTAATATGATTAAATAAATAATTAAATGAATAAATAAATAATTAATTAATTAAAGTCTAAAGGCTACTAAACATTTAAGATAGTTTTTGTATATTGGAGAAAGGTTCTATTCTTAAATAGTAAACTAGATTTGGACTTGGAAATTAATTAGAATTAATTAATTAAATTGGATAAAGCTTAGAGGATTGAGCCATAGCTATTGGCTCGCGGCCCAAGGCAAGTCGAAGTGGGCTAGGCACGCCACTTAGCCTTAGGCGTGTGATTTGTCTCGGTGAACGCAAGGTGTAAAATGATTTACATTATATTTTAGAATTAAAGGATAATTCAAAGTCCTAATCCTTTCCCTATTTGGATTCTCATTAAGACAGAATTACCTTGCATATTTTCACCTATATATAGGCCTCTACCCCAGGTTCTATAATTGCACCATCTCCTTTGAGATCTCTCTCTCTCTCTCTCTCTCTCTCTCTCTCTCTTATGAATAAGCTTCAACTCTTTGAAGAAACTCAAATAGTTTTTCTTTTAATTTAGTTTAGCAAGATCAAGTCATAAAACTTGATCAACACTTAAGCTAGGATTTGAAATAGAGGGGAAGATCAGAGTCAAGGAACAAAAACTTGTTCTAGGCATATGGAGCTCTCTAGCAAGAAGTGCAGTTTTCTTTGATCGTTATTCACGATAAAGGTATTCCTGAAAACTTTATTTACTTTTATAATTAAACTATGAACTGCTTAGATGTTAAAATAGTTATTTCATACTTTATTCGTTTTAAAGATCCATGCATGAATGTTTCTGTCTTATTCTTGTAATTATAGAATTTGATTTATGCGATATAACGTTTCCCTTCAGTTGATGGATCCAAGAAGGGGCGCATCTGTGGACTCGACTTATAAGGGGTTCGTATTGGTGGGGCAGTACACTATGTCCCCATCATTAATGCCCTCGCACTCACGCAACAGGATGTCGATGTTGTTGTCAGTCAAACCACTACGATTATGAGATATCAGCTTGAGAATACAAACCGTTAGGTGCAACAATACTTAGGGCTCATGATGCGGATGCAGGAGAATATCAATGAGCTGAAAGTAGACCACCAACCAAGTGAGAGAGATGATCAGAGAGACAACCATTAGATCATTTTAGGTTTTTTTTTTTTTTTTTGTATATTTGAAATGTTATTTTGTACAAAATTTAGGTTGTTTTAATTATTTTAAATTTATTATAAAAAAATATTTTTTTTGTAAATATTAATTTTATATTTAATTTTAAGTTTTCTTATAAAAATTTATCTTTTTATATTTATATTTTAAATTTATTTTGTTAATTAAATAATTAATTGACGATGGAATAACTATGAAATTGGGCGATGAATTAGCCATGGATATTTGACAACAGAATAGCTACGAAAGTTAGGTGATGAATTAGCCATGTTAATAAAATAATTTAAAATAAAAAATTTATAGGGCGATTGACATTAATAAATTATTTAAAAATAAAAATTTAATTTGGCTAGGGATTGGTAATGTCCATTAATAAAATAAAATTTTAATTGAGAAACGGATTGGTGACAAACAATAATAAAATAATTATAACTTATAAATTAATTTGGCCACTGATTGGCTACGAACACCAAAAAAATAAATATTTATTAATTTTCAAAATTGGCGACAAAATGATTACAAACTTTGAGTTTGGCTACGAGGCCTAAAATGACGAACGAATTTTCGTACTCATTTCGTAGTCCGTCCCAATGGGGCGACCAAATGGCTACAGAACGTGCTCATAGCCCACCCTTTTTTTCTTGTAGTGAAACATATATGAAAAAGCCTTGGACTACTTTTGGTAACTTCCAAATTATTTCCTGTCAAAATTATAAAATTACCCCTATAACTTCCCCATAAATTTAAGCAAATTAAATTTTAAATTCGGAGACATATCCCATACATGAGCCTAATGACCCTAAATTTGTAGGGTTATTACACCTTTAGTTTAGGCTGGACTTAGGTAGGTATTAAATTAGATTACCCTTTTTGTATGTTACTCCTTGTTCACCAATTCTATTTAAGCTTATATGTATATAATAATCTCATATTACATGTTAGTACACTTTAATACATAGAGATTTTGTTTTGTTTTTTTTTTTTGGTTTAAATAAATTAATAGAGTTTTTTTCTGCATCTCTTTTCTCCTCTTTTAACTTAAAAGTTTCACAGAAACTCCTAGCGGAGTTGCGTGGTTTGCATAATCCTAAGAATAGTCCCAGAAAATTTGAGTTTATCAATATTACAATTTTCTTTTGATCCACTAATCAGATGAATCTTTCCCAGATGTAAGAATCTTCCCATGCTACATCTAGGATAGAAAAAACTTTTATTTGATATTCAGTGTCTACGGTCAGGATATACTTTAATATGCTGGATCTGGTTTGTTTAATCTAACCCCTTCAGCCTTTAATGCATTTAAACCCCTCAAGGGTCAATATGTAAACTAAAGCTAAAACTATAAACTATAGTAAGTGGATGTGTAGGTCTCTGAGATGCTCTCTGAGATGCTCAACAAGGAGTGAGGATATTGCAATAGTAGTATCATGCAAATGTGCTTGTGTCCTGCAAGGATACAAGCGACAAGCTAGTTGAAAGTTGACATTCATGCCGGCTGTTGATCATTTCAAGATAATAAAAAATAAAGGTTTTGGTGTGGTTAGTAGTAATTCCATTACATTTTTCGCATGGTGACGTTGTAATCTAAAGTATGGAAGGCATAGGTTTTTTTACCCCAAAAATAGTAAAATAAAATAAGTGAGAAGAATTCTATATGCAAGATGCATTTGACCAGCGCATAATGCCGGCCAACTCTGGATTAGTTTTTTGGGGTACCGGCCAACACTAGATCTAGAGTGTGTTGACAAATGTCGCAAATGTGGATTTGGAGCATCTGTGTAATGACTGATTCAGCTATTAATCTGTTAACACTCTATGTCTAATCAACGGATTAGTTAATCATTACTACTCCGATCCGTCGCAATAGGGACGGAATTAAAATTTTAAAATTAATGACCAATATTCAAATAAAAATATTTATAAAAAGAAAAAAAAAATAAGGGAGTTAGTTAATTTATTTTTAACGATACTATATAAATTTTTTTAACAAAAATAATTTTTTTTAATAATATTACATAGACTTTTTATAAAAAAAAAAATGTTGCGAGGGCCGGGGCCAATAGCTCTGCCTCTGCGTCACAAGAGACTCAAAGCCGATTTGGATTAGAGCAACTTTCTGCGCCTATGTTTACTATATCTAATGTGAGAGAAACAAAAGAGTTCATGGCAATGCAACGGTATTGGAAGAGCAAATCCACCAAAAGATAATTGCAGATGTTAAAGGAAAGATTTGTCTCCAAATTAAAGTAAATATGTTAATAATCGTGAAAATAGTTTCTTTTACACAGTTTGGGAAATTATTAGATCTATGTTTAAGGTAAAGTTACTCTTTTGTAAATATAATATACACGTTTTTTGAATGTGGAATTAAATGATTTATTTACTTAGCAAAACTGATCTAAAATGTTGTAGTTCATGGCAGTAACAGAAAATCTATATCATTATAAACCAATTAATCATATTTTTTTATGTAATCAATATAGAACGGAATGTCACAATTTAAAAATAAAAATAAAAAAAACTAATAGGGTTGTCATTTTCTTCTGTACAAGCTATTCATTAGTCCGGCCTGCACATCAGAAGAGCCTATAGGCTGTAGGCAAGTCTTATAGCTCTTGCTCTAAAATATGATTTGTCTCATGTGCAAAAAGGCAAAAGGAAGCACGAAAAGCTATGTGGGCATAGTTGCACCAAAGGAGAAGTTGAATTGAAATAATGAATGAAACTAATAAGTAAAAAGTAGCACATCCTTGAAGTTAGGGACGCTATTCTTTACTACTATTGTTTGAGAAATTTCTTGCCTTGGAGAATGTCCCCACCTTTTCTACGCAAAACTGGTGCAAATTAAGCATACAGGGACGCTTACATGTTTTGTCCAAGTCAATGCAAACATCTTACTTCAGCTAAAAATGGCAGTTCAATGCTTACCATTTCACTGTTGACACACACACAAAACACACACACTACACACATATACAGAGAGATATCCTCCGTTGTGAAAACAAATTGTTTCTGAGAGAAGATGGGACTGTTCATTGTGGGACTGTTCATTGTGCAAACACAACGTTCGTCAACAAGAGCATATCAGAATGGAGTACACATTAGTTAGCACATAATGTTAAGTTAAAACTTTATTTAAAAGTTTAAACTGTTAAAAATAGATTTATAATATTATTATCTTCAACAACATGTCTCCGCAAGTGTAGGTAGAATTTTGGTGTGTAAGCTCTTATAATACCAAGGTAAGTGATTACCTTATCTAAAAGATTAAGCTATTAGAGAAAAATTTATTATATTATTTAATATTTTTAACGCATAACAATATGTACTTCTAGTTATACACAAGAGCTAGGTAAAATAATCAAGTAATAACTTGTTATAAATACAAATTCTGAGTTCGAATCTCGACTACACCTCCATTATTATTATTATTATTATTTTAAAAAAAAGAAGAAAAAGAATGTTGTACTTCCAGTTATGGAACACGAACAGATCTGATTCTTAAACTGGAAACCATAACAGCTCTACACACATTTACCAGCTTATCATTGTAAGTACAACTGGAAAGAAT
Organism: Ehretia macrophylla; assembly: GCA_037974665.1. Lineage (NCBI taxonomy): Eukaryota > Viridiplantae > Streptophyta > Magnoliopsida > Boraginales > Ehretiaceae > Ehretia > Ehretia macrophylla. Next base: position 53,804,312 of record CM075780.1, on the reverse strand, counting down.
GCCAGGAGAAACATTAAGACAAAGCTAGATTGAATAATCGGTATTAATATGTGATATTGATGGATTAACAATGTGTGGAGATCTCCATAGATAGCATATATAATCTGCTTCAACAAGACATTGAAAAGTTAAAAAGAAAAGAATCATATGCAGCTACTAGCTCTCCTAACTTTCTTGATCTTACCACCAAGATGATCAGCTAGAAGAGCTGGTGGAAACAATGCTTCGACTTCTTTTGAGAGATCAAGAAACATTCTTCTACTCGACGGTTTTCTCTTTGTTGATGGAAGTGTCTTGGGCTTTCTTGGAGCAGGTGGAAAAAGCACTTGAATTTTGTGATCTGGTGATGTTGGTGTTCTACACTCCTCATAATCATCATCAAGCTTCAACTCTCCACAAGATGGCAACTTGATCTTCATAGAAGAAACTAAAACCTCACATTTCTCATCTTTCTCTACACCATGTTGTTGTGTATGGCCTTGTTCTTCATTGTTTAAATCAATCTCTTGTGATGGCGTTGTTTGACTTTGCTCTTCAAACTCCAACATAGGCCTTGAAAAGATGTTGAATTCTAAGGAATTTAAATCTTGTTTAGAGAGAAACATATCAGAATTAGGCAACCCCATGCAAGAAAATTGAGTTGAATTTTCAGTACATGCAGAGTGAAAGAGTATGAAGATGATGACTAGAAGAAAAAACCACCTGGAATAAACAGACAACAAGAACAAGTAGTCTATAAAAGTTAGAGCTTGTGATGTGAGTTTGGAGAAGAAAGGCAAGAATGGCAGATATAGAATTGTGTTTCAAGGAATAATCATCATCAATTCACCACCTTTTCTACTTGTCTAGTGGACTTTTTTTCTTTTTTTTTTCTTGGAGTTTAGCTTTTCCAATGTTTTGGATGAGAGAGAGAAGGTGGAGGCATTCATGCCCCTACGGCGAAGGATCCAATGCAAAAAAACCAAGGTTTACACTATTTAATATCTCTCAATCCTCTCTCTCACACATGTAGAAAAAAAGTGAGGATTGAATCAGTTTATAACGATTATATTAACAAGAATTAAATGGTTTAGACTCAATTGTATGAAAAAATGAATCTAATTATAATATTATTATATTATTATATTAGTGAAATTTAATAATTTAATTAATTTAATAATTTTCATAAAATAATTTTAACAGTTTACAAATATTAAAATTCGCATGTACTCACTCAAAAGAGTGGAGTTGAAACTTGAAAGTTCTCTTTGTTATTTTTTTAGAATCGGTCAGACATTAACTGACTAATAAGATCCCGTATTTGCAATCGCTTTTTGTGATGCTACGTGAACTTTGATGCATATATTCACGTGCTAGGCTACAAGGAAACCGTCTGATGTCAACTTAGTCTGCCTCCTTTAATATATTTAGCAATTTATCTCGGACAAAAAGAAAAACAGCATTTTATCATGCGCTTTTGTAGTTTAGTTTGGTTGCAAATTTAAATACTGCAATTTTCTTCATTTTCTAGTTGCAATTTCTCTTGAATGCATTGATTTTTGAATTTTAAATTTTACAGACCTGAGTTTTCATGGAAAATCTTTCACGTGTATGGGATTATCTGTATTCTTTAAACTTTTGTTTGGTTTTTTTTACAACAAAAAATTATATTTGGAAATGTTTTTGGACTCGTATCAGGAGTACGGAACTCCAAAGCACACGACCAGAAAAGGCATGGTCTTTGTTAGTCAAATACAAGACTTATGAAATTAGTTTTATTCGGACGTGAGAAGTGAACAAATTTCTCGCTCACACTCCTACCACAAGACTAACAATGACGTTCTCTTTTTCTTAATCTAAGCAAATCTTTGAGTGGGATGATTGATGCAACAAGCACCGGCGGAGCTACATGTAGCTTCGGGTGTGCGACAGCACATCCTGAGTTGGGGAGTTTTTTTTTTTTTTAGTATTAAATTTTTTGAAAGAAAATTTTAAATTGTCATCCTGTGCACATCCTGAGTAGTCGAGTTAAGACATGAATAAATTTTTTAAATTTCTAAGCAACAATTTTTCTCTACGTCTAATGAAATAGATTTTTTCTATTTATAAGGACTATAGTTTTTTTTTTTTTCTTTTGGTATGTTATATCACACCTATATTGAGTGGAGTCATGTTTTAAAATCTCTACATATGCATTACCAGTTACATTTTTATAATTGCTATAAAGTGTATTTTATGAGGGAAGGTATATATGTCTTGAAAACTTCTTTTGTGGTATATTGTGCTTAAATTAAGCATTGTTTAGTGATAACATATTATGATCTATTATCAACAAAAAAAATCATTTTAGACATAAAGCCAACATTTCTTTTATAATTTATAAAAAAAAATATTATGCATAAATGAACTCCCCAACTATTAGTTACTGATTTCACGCTTTAGTATCCACCCTAATATCAAATGCCTGACTCTGCCCCTGGCGACAAGCATACTTTGGCGTGACCTAGCTGCACCACCATTTCCTCCATTAGTGGTTCCAGAAAAAGTCGATATCATCAGATATTATTTGGTTCCGCATAAAACACAAAAACGATGGCAGTAAATTATAGGATTTACCGTGAAGTCAAAGCATGAATGATTCAAGAAACAATAAAGGAACAGAGGGAGAAAGAGAAATTCGAATAGTGTTTTCTGCCACCCACTAGTCATTGACAACGAAGTAATAATCACATACGAGAAAAGATAGCAAATACTACTTCTTCCTTCTTACTTCTTTTTCGCCGTTTGATTTTTGATCAATACATAATAATTCAATGTTAAATTGTAATAATGTTTTTCATTTATATACAATTATATAAAAACTCGACAAAGAATTCTATTATTGTGACGGTAAAATCTACAATCAAACTATAGACACCGAAGTTTATGATCCAAATCGAAATAAGCTCCCAGAAATTGTAGAATTAGAAGGTAAAAAAGCATGTAAGTCCAATGCTCAAATTAATGATATGAGTAGGCTAATATGAGTGAAAGGTAAGAAAATATGTACAATTATGATTTAATCGTAAGATGGTTAGAGTTTTAGTAGGCCATAAGTTGATGGAGTTCGACTCAAGTTAGTTTTTGACCATTACAATGAAAGGGCTAATCTCACAAAGGGTCTCAATGTTTACATTTTTTTAATTTCATCCTCATTGCTTAAAAATAACACACTTAATCCCTAAAAATTATATATATAAAAAAAAATTCAATTTAATCCTTAATGTTTACACTTTATTTCAATTTACATTTTAACTCTAGGTTGAAACATAAGAAACTCGGTAAAGAAAAATGTTTACACATTAAAAAAACTTTCCAAAAACCTTCTTTATTCAAATTTAGACATTGTTCATCTAATGTTTCCAAATTTAAAAAAAAAAAAAAAAAAAACACAAAGAAGCGTAAAGTTGGAAGAAGGCTAGGCTAATTCGAGAATGACTTGCGGGACACATGCACGAGGGGAGGTTTGACATGTTCTTTTTCAAAGCAGTGCTGACTACAGATTCCTGATGCTTTTTTCTAACTTTTTAGCACATTAAGTTGTACATAGGATACCCTTAAATCAAGACGAATTTGTAAGATTGAACTCCAAGCTCATCGCACAAGTTTCCTATGAATTAATTTTGAAATTTTTTATGATATGAGATAAAATAACCGACTTGACCTAATACAAAATATCGACCTTACCAACATGTTGCTAGTGGGGCCCACAACAATCTATGAGGTCGGACATTCCTGACTTGGGGAAGTAGAAGCCGACTTCCGACCCCTTTTTGGTACTATAGGTCGGGGTAACAGAATCTCACCGAATCTCGAATATTGTCCATTGAAAATATGTAAATATTGGACTTATACTCACTCATAATATATCTTATCTCTTATTCTAAAAACACATTACTTTTAGTATTTGATTATCCACAAGATCAAATTACTAATTAACTTGAGCGTTGTAGTGCTCACACGGAATCACTTTGGAGTTTGTTCATTTCTTGTAGAGTTACGATCAGCTCGATCAGTACCAAGGGTTAAGCAATTCCAGTTTTATACCTTAACGTCTGATTTTACAAATTTTATCTAATTTTTTTTATTATGTATGGAAAGATAGATTTAAGCCCCTAGAACTTGAGTTGAGTGGTCGAGTACTGACTTATTATAGTTAAAAATTTTAAGTTTAAACACTTGTCGAACTCTTAATTGACGTGAAGCATATATTGGGGCAAGCCGCTAAATACAATGTGTTTTATAATATTAGAGTGAGTTAGATGTAATCTTACTTTAAATTTAAATATATATATAAAAAAAAAAGACCGATTCAAGAAAATGGCAAAACCCTACTAACGTTAAATCAAGTAAAAATCTAATGAGGTTAGACAAATAGATGTGGATAGGCATCAGGCATAAAGTCTTCGATGAGATTTTCTTGTCAAGTTTGGCTAAACATTATGGATTAGTTGACACCCAATGCGTTGGCAATCAAGTGAGACCCCATGCTAACTCAGATCCCCACCAGATCTATAATCTTATACACAATCCAACAGACATACACATGCGATGTTGAGATTGGCTGGCCTTGGATCATATGCCTTCACATGGCCCCACTATAAAGACCATGTTTATGTTATCTGGAGTGGGCAACACGCATTATTCCTAAATCTTAGTGTCATTTACTTAGGATTCCCCCGGCTGAAAGGGGGTACGGTGGGGTTGGAGGGGGAGGCGGAGGTTGGGCAGTTGACATTTTAGTAGTAAAGAGCTATCAAACTATTTTCTCCTATAATTTTGGTCATCATGTAGAGAGATGATAGCATGACGAACCGCGAGTAAAAGTGGGGAACCCAATCAATATTGTTTGGAGAAAATTTGTCTATGAGTTATGTGACAAATCTGTCATACTTACATGTTAAATTGTTATTCTATAAGATTAATTAACGTTAGTCTGTATCGTACAGACATGTTATGTCAGAATATTATAATTTTTTTTTTATTAATTTGGTCTTACAGAGTTTTAAATAAATTATTATAATATTCTCACTTATAACAATTGATTGACATTTGTCAACTAATTAAAACACTTTTTATTCATGTGACTGTAACAAATTTATCACATATCTCATGAAAGAAGAACCCATTATTTGGACTTCTCCATCATAGACAAACTCATGAGAGTGTGCAAAATATGTGGTGCCTTGTACTTCAAGCTTACATTTAATGTGTTTCCGAATTTATCTTGTAAATGCAAATTGTCTTGATCCTATTAGAGAAATTTTCCCAAGTTTACCTTACCATACCATAGAACTTGATAAGTATAGTGGTCAAAATTTAATTTAGACCAAACTCCATGAGGCAAACACGAGGGTTTAGTACGAAACAAAACAGATTCAAAATAAATAAGGTTGGGCCTACAAGTCCATCAGGATTCAATACTAGTCTAAAGATCACCAAGGACGACTCTTTCCCACTGATTCGGCAATACTCAAACACCATGGAAGAAGGTAGTACTTCCTGTATAAGACTAGAACTTAAAGAAGGATAAACACGTTAGTCTGATACAACTAGCTTTGTGGTCCCTATTTGTTTGCTGCCTATAATCGCTCTGTCAAGATCACGTTGAGAGAATTGATGCTATATAATCACTATAAATAAACCTAATACCCCCAACAAAGTGGTAAGCTTATTCTCTGTATCGATACTTCAGTGAAATAATATTTCATACTTCTTTGTTAAAAATAATAAATAAATATAATTAGTCTCTTTCTAACAGTTTAAATTTTTAGATGGAGTGGTCATTTAATATAGTATTAGAACCTAAATAACAAAAAAGTTTTAGGTTCAAAACTATTTATATCTTCACTTGCAGATACGTGTTAAAAATAATAAATAAATATAAATATCTTTCTAATATTTTAAATATTTAGATGAGATAATCACTTAATATTTTCCCATCATCTCCTACATTCTTCAATCTACTTTTTCCGTCACACTTTCTTATTTTATTCCCTTATATAGTGTCCTTTACTCGCTTTTCCTACCTTGTATACTTTTCTAGTCCTCCGCTACTAATTTGGCATCGAAACTTCTTTGGTTGCTACTATACTGGCGTCTTGAGGTCACCTATAAGGCTCTGTGTTTTTCGGATGGTACAAGTTATTGATATTCATCGGTAAAAAAAGATCACGGAACTTTGGACCCATAATTTTAGTCGTAGATTCAACCATGTATAGTGAGCCAAAAAAAAGTTGATGAATTTAGTATTTCTAATACAGAATGCAAAATGAAAGTTGATTAAGGCTTCGTTTATTTGCAGTAAAATAACTTGCTTGTGAAAAATATTTTTTTTTAAAAATAAAATATTTTTCTTGTCTCTGTTTGTTTGTTGTAAAATAACTTGTTGGAGAAAAATATTTTCCTGAAAAATAGAATATTAAAAAATATTTTATAGCGTTTGAATATACAGTGAGTTCCGTAAAATATTTTCTTCTCCCAAAAAACATAAAAATATTTTTTAAAATTTTATACTAACCGTAATTGTTGACCGGAAAATATTTTATAGTTGACCAATTTATAGTGTTATTAAATATCAAAAAATTAAATAAAAGTAACCACAATTATTGACTAAAATATATTTTCTATTTAATTAATTTTTTGATATTACTAATGGAGCCCAAATTATCAAATCTAGGATGGCATTAATATAAGAAAAAAAATATAGTATATATATATATATAGGATTCCTAAGATGATCCTATTGGGACCACTTTCTAGGGTTTTACATGATTCAGAGCCTAATTATGGAACCTCACGATCAAAGGGCTAAACATCTGTAACTCTCATGTGATGTAACCCACTTGGATATGACAGAACTGTAGATGTTCCCAGAACGCGAGATCTTTATACTTTTTTGTGTTAAGTCACTATACTGAAATTGTGTAGTACTATAACTTCCTTCTCTCTTTTTTACTTTTCGGTTCTTTCAAAGGGGTGTATTTGGCATCAATTTTTCCCGTGTTTTTGTGTGTTTTCTTCTTACAACATGGTCAAGTGTGAATTCTGCTTTGGGTTTTGTTGTTGATGAATAGGCTAAAATTAATCAGAAAAGATATCAGAAAGCTCCCACAAGCTTCTTGACTAGCATGAGAAACTTTGCCTGTAGGTCTCCTTTAACTTCACGTTTTCGTTATAGTGAAACTTTGGAGTTCAAGTTAGCATTTATTTTAGGGAGTTCTTATAATCAAGGGTAAATCCAATAATTTTTTTATAGTAGGTATTAAACTACATAATTTTTTAATTATATAAATATAATTTTTTTAACTGGGGTTAATTTTTTTTTTTTTTAAAGAATATATAAAACTTTTAATATTTTTCTAGAATAGTGGGGATTACAGTCTCTATTGGCGCTAATATGCATCCGTTAGTGCCTATTCTTAACACTGGAGACCATCAATGTTTAAAGTATCACGAAGAATAAATGAGAGACAAGGATTTAATAACAAAAAATATCCAAGAGACGATTAATTATTACAAATTAAGAGATCACAAGGAATTGATTCTTTTTTTAGTAAACTCTGTTTTTTAATCAATATCTAGAACACAAATACAAGCTACAAATTTATTAGCGGTCACAGCAGCTTGGCTCCTCGAAATGAAGGAAGTCTGGTCTTTAATGCACTGAAGCACCACAACCATGTTCTAAGGTTTCAATGAGATAATATATACATAATAGATTGTATATATGCATGAAATAACTTAAGAAGCAGTATCGTAGATTCCTTTTTTAGCAAGAGTATTAGATTATTGCAAAACTGATATTATGGTGTATTTTTACACAAAGAATGATGGCAACAAATTATGATAGTGTGGGGCACAATGCTTGACAAGCAGAAAGTGCGGACACACACTCTCATGAAACATAATTGCTACTCATGCTCATCTCAATAATTTTGCTTCCCGTCGTCTATTATAATCTCTCATCCCATCCCAGACGTCAAGGCTCTCTCACACCTTTTTATACGTTTTGTTTTTTTTGATTATTTTACACAATTGAAGTCGAAATCGTAGTCGTCTTTACCTGATCCTTTCACATAATTCTTGGGTGCTTACAAGCGTCACTCTTTGATTTCCAACTTCCTTGCAAATATCAAATGTTTTGTTGCTTAATTAATTTGTTTTTAATCGTCTTTATTCGAGAATTGTTATATATCATTTTTTTTAATTTTTTTTTTTGTTAACGTAAAAATCTAACTAACGAAACTCGACCATCAACTGATAAACTCACGAGTGCAGCGGTGTACTCTAACACATGCTATAGGTCAGTCAATAGTATGAATTTAATAATCAGTCAAGAATTTCGAACCCAAATTTATCAGATATTACTTCTTCTTGTTTGACACTTGACTATCCCTTGGGGCACAAGTTTTTATTTTTTCTTATATCATAAATTTTTATCATATATTTTGAAGGATAATTTACTGAAATGGTTCTAAATCTTTGACTATTTTGACATTTAAGTCATCTATCATTCATTTTGGACAAAATGGTCATTTATTTTGATGACAATAATTAGTCTTTAAAGTAAAATCCGTCGAAAAAATATCATTAGTGATTATAAAATTCACAAATCTTCAAGAATAAAATTATTACACGATAAAAGATAAACATCATAGAGTTTATGTATTTTGCGATTATGTATCATTCACTTGTTCACTAATGTTATTTTTTGATAAATTTTGCTTTAAAATCTAATAGTTGTCATTAAAATAAAAGATAAAAGATTTAAATATCAAAAAATATAAAAATTTAAGATCATTTTGATAAATTACTCTATTTAAAATTTTTGACATTCCATATATGAAGTTATAAATATAAGAATAAAAGAGAAACGTAAAGCATTAATATTCATTCCTCAAATTTTCCCGCTTCGACCCCATAATCAGGATGACAGGCACCTTATTGCGCTTCTCGTTGTTGCCAATTATAGAATCTAGTAGTATCATCTACAGTTTCATTGGTTTCTTAAGTACGATTAGCTAATCAGACACACTATAGGACATCATTATTCTTCATTTTCTGTTTTGATTCATTCAGTTTAATATAATAAAAAATAAATTCACTTATACATGCGAACCGGCATTATCATTACAGACCGTAACCCAGGGTCAGCTTTTACGGCGGGTACACGGAAGTAGACAGAGAAAGTAGCGGAAATAATGTAACAATTTATAGTAGAATTTTTTTTAATTAATAATATTAAAATTATCAAATTTTATTAATTTAGTGAGATATTAATTTTTTCATAAATTAATAACTATTAATTAATAAAGTTATTTTTAATTTTTTTAGTTTTATAGTAAATATATTATAATTATGATGTCTTTTTTTTAAAAAGTGACTTGTATTTTTTTGGTTCAATTTAAAAAGATAAATAATGAGAATAGAAGATAAAATTTAATTTAGTAGGATTATAACAAAATTTCTCTAATCTCGTATCCAAGTGCTTATAGGATTAGGATGAGAACTAATTTCTCTTATCTTGTATCATAATCCTTATAGGATTATTTTAATTTTTTCTCTTTAAATAATTAAATATGAGATTCAACTAAATTTGCAGTTCAATAAAAGACAAGCTAATCTTGATTCATATTTTAAGAAAACCTCATAGTTAATTTATTATGCACATTTTAGCTAATTATTAATTTATGAAATATTTGGGTCAATAAAATACACAGAAAAAATTTTAAATGTATTATCTTATAATTTTATCGAATTTATCAACTTTTTACATTGATCCCAAGTTGGGACCGGACATTTTTATTAATTAAAAGAGATTATTAATTTAAAGATGTTCTACTGTACATGGTTTGTGTTCATGATATATCCAAAATAAAAGTTACCATAGAGTATAAAATAAACTCTACTTAACCGTTTAAATTTTTAAATGAACTAACAATTTAAAAGAATATTAAAGCCCAAGTCATTAAAATAGTTACATGTTCAAGTCTCGCAACCTCTCATTAATATGTTTACATGTTAGGCCATAATCTCGTCTCATATGTCCACATGGAACACTAAACGGGCTATGAAATAGATATGAAAATTGGTCTGTAGTATTGGGCCCCGTAGCCAAACTCAATGTCCGTATAGAACCATTTCGTGACAAATTTTAGAAACTAATAAAAATTTATTTTTTTCATTATTCATAGCCAACCCATTGCCAAATTAATTTTTCATTTTTAATTATTTTACTATTGACCGTTGCAAATCAGTCATCCAATTATTTTATATTTTATTAATGGTCGTCGCCAATCCATAGCCAAAATAAATTTTTATTAATTTTCTTTGTCATTTCATGTTTAATTTTAAATTAATTTATTCATGGTCGTCCTCATTCCGTAGCCCATATGTCGTCGCCAATCTGTACCCAAAATTTTGGCGTTATTTCATTGCCAAATATTCGTTGTCATTCCATAGCCTAACTTTTGTAGCTAATCCGTTGCCAAACCTCTATGGTTAATTTGTCGCCCAATTTGTCCTTAGCTAGTCTATCGTCAATTAATTATTTAATTTTTAAAAAAATAAAAACTTATAGAATCAAAATATAAAATATAAAAAAAATTAATATTTACAAAAAAATTAAAATTAACTATACAAATTAATTTTTACAAAAAATTTAAAATTTACAATAAATATAAATTATTTACAAAGAAACCTAAACTCTATACAAAAATAATATTTTAAATTTACAAAAAAAAAAAACTTAAAATGAGATGCTTATTGTATTCTAATCATCTCGCTCACATGGTGTGTAGTTTGCTTTCAGCTGGTTGATTTCCTCGATCTTGTATCTGCTTATCTGAGGCATCTTAACACAAATATTTCAGCACAAGATCAAGAACCACGTGGCAACTTTTGATTTTCCCTTGATTTGAGCTAATTAATTTTATGAGATATCATCATCAAAATTCTCATTTTTCAACAAGGTACATGAACATAGCATCATTTTTTTAATCATAAGTTTGAAAAAATGGCAATGGGTACCACCTTCTACTAATTTTCTACCTCACCCAACCCCAAATAACTTTTCATATTCAATATATCGACATTAATATATACATATATATTATCGCATTAACATAAATATATTGAGCATAAGCAAGGTGCATACTTAAAAAAAATATAAATTAGCACATGACTCAATTATTTTTGTTAAGGTCGGAATCGAGCTGGGCTACAAGTATTGGGCTTTGTTAGTGGCAAATAATCTTAAGAGGGGGGTGAATTAAGATTATAGCAAAGTATTACTATTTAAAAAACTACTACAACCCACAAAAACTTCTTTGAGACAATTTATCAAACACCTTGTGTGAATAACTAGATAAAAGTTAATATGATGAATAATAATCACACACAAGATCAAGATAACTACTTTAGACAATATATATGACAATGAATGTTAATAGAGTAGGGAGAGAGAAATCAAACTCGGTATTTTCAAATGGTTCGCATTCCCGAAGGCCTAGTCCACCACCTAAGGTTTTCTTCTTTAGGATTTCCTAAACTCCACTAAATCAATACTTCTTCAAATGTTGGTGAAGCACAAACCAACTTACAAGTCTACTCTTTAACCCCACAAGAGCAAATACAAGCTTTTTCAAATGTAGGTAAAGCTCTAACCTACTATCCCTCTTCCTTTGAGGCCACAAAGGATTTTCCCACACTCTTTTCTTTACAAGGATTCTCTCAATCCTAAACTAGAGCCTAAGAGTGTATACAATACAAAGATTTGAGTATTTGAATGATAGTACAATGAAGAACAATCAAAACTCCTCAATGAGTAGATAATACAATTGAAATCTTTGAATGCTCAATAGATTTGCAAGTTATAGCTCAAGCTTGGTGTATATTGATTGAAATATATGAAATTTGAAGCTTATAATCAATATATGATGTTTAGGAGTTGTTGGAAGAGTTGTTTGATGAAATGGATTGGTTTGGTATTTAAAGAAAATATTGCAACGACTCTTTTTTAAAACAGCGTTTTGGCTCCACCGGACGACCCCTACTCCACCGATCGACCGGTGGATGGGCTTCGGGCGGAAGACCCCCTTTGGTATCGGTCGACCGGTTCCCCGTGGGGTTGTCCGGTTTTGAATAGTGCCATTTTTCAGCTTTGCGAAATTGAACCCGAAATTCAATTTTTCGAAGAGGAAACGCTTAGGCACTTCAAAAACACTTTTTCTAAAGTGTTTCCAACCTTTTTGACACTTTAAAACATTTTCTAAACTCTTGTGGAAAGATTAAAACTAATTTTTATAATCAAGAGTTTAAAACATATTTTCACCCGAAAATTCAATCTTTTGAAGATAAATCATTTGAATCTTTTAAGAGCACTTCTTCAAAAGATGTTCCAACCCAATTAACCTTTAAAAATATTTTCAAAACTCTTGAGGAAATATTTAAAGATATTTTTGAAAGTTTACCAAGAGTTTGAACCATAAAAATGCATATCTAAGGCAAACGACATTTTTAAGCCGCTACCCCTTATGTCGCCACGTCTTTATCCTTATAACACCACTTCGTCTTCATGTCTTCAAGTCATGATTCTTGAAATATGATCTTCACTTCTTTAGCTCTGCAAGACTTTATTTCTTCATACTCGTGGTGATTTTGATTGTGTATACAATAATGGTCAACATAATTTGGATCTTCTCAATCTTGCATTTATTCGTTAGTCATTGTCATTTACCTCTTTCGTGCAAGATACTCTTCCTCTTTCAACACCAAGTATCCTTCAATCTTTGACTAATCTCATAAATTGAGAACTTATACAATGCAAGATTAGTCACAAGATAAGTGTATAATCAAGATTTAGTTATCATCAAAATAAGTGCTTAAAGCCTTTAGGCTAACAATCTCCCCCTTTTTGATGATGACGAAATATTATACAATGAAGCACAATAAAACACCATAATTTGATATCAAGACATAAGTAAGAAAGCAAAAACAAAGCTCCCCCTTACTATATGCATATCAAATTTTCATGTTCAAGGTTTCTCCCATATTCTCCCTATATGTTTTCTAATTCTTATGTTCTCTCTTGATTATTTCTTGATTATTCTCCCCCTTTGGCATCATCAAAGAGAATTAAACATAGGAGGGGCAAGATAGCATCATAATGGAACAATGCATAGATAACCTCAATGGGATTTTGAACATCTCTGCTTTTTGAAAAATATCTACGGACAAAGCTCCCCTTTGCTAAGTGCATATCATAAAAACCATTTTAACTTAGAGCATATGATCCAAGCACAAACTAAAATATGCATATGATATCATTGTGTCACATTTCCATTTGATATCAAGTTCACAAAGTATGCAAGCTCTCTCTCTGAGAATATGTATAGGTAAGGAAATGATAAACACATAAAGTTCTCCTTCACTATATTGCACAACTCTCCATATCTTATATTGTATCATAAGATAGCATTTCAATGGGATCTTGCTCAAGACTCAAACATCGTATTGGTTAAACTCATATAGATAACATGAAAGCATTTAGGTACATGATTTTACCTTTCTTGAAGCATGCATTTGCTTTCTCCAAAACTTTTATTCTTTGATACATTGTATCATTCCATTATTGTTTCTCCTCATTTGGTACTCAACCAAAGCATATGACTATTTTATAGCCTAACAATCTCTTTACAAGAGCAAAACATAAGGATGATTTCATTCAAACAAGTAAGTTCCCCCTTTGTTATATGCATATCTTAATCATATTATCATTGCACACTATGAGCATTAAAATCATTCACATATAACATAAGTCATAACATACAAAATGATTTATATTTATCTCTTTTTAGGAAAGGATACCACTGTTATATCTCCCACTTTGGTATTCAACCAAATCATGTAACAAATTTAGCACTATAAGAAACGAATGGTATTCAAGGCATTCATCATAAATTCCAATTCTTTTAAAATTTTCTTATATTCCTCATTTGGCATGATATTCAATTTCTCAAATTCATTTGACATTTCATCCATGTTGATATCATGCATACTTCTCCTTTATGATCATTATGAATAAGTAATAAGCACACTAAGGAGAAAGTAGTAGGAATACTTAAGAAGATATAATGAAAGCCAATTTATGGAGGAACACGAGTTTTAGTTCAAGAGAGGAATCAAAATCCTTGACAAATAATCTAGAGATGGTAATAGTGTATATGTTTAACAATATTTTTCTCCTCAAGGTACACATCTCTTATACAAGCACATGTCATATTTCTATACAATCAAGGCTTTTATATAGACTTTTCTTATCAATGGATTCATCTCAAGCATGTAAATATTATTCTCACATAAGTATACAACACATGATAGAACTAAATATCCGATACATTTTAATGATTATTCCTAAAAGTCCATATGTATTTTAAGGGAGATAAGATCATGTAGTTCACGAACACAACCCATCAAATAGTCATGATAAACATTTAGCGTGCGAGATGGAGAGACATTTGAAATTTCTTGTTTCAATGTTATAATGAGATTTTTAAGACATGATTGAAACAAGCACACAAGTACATAACAACCATCAAATCGGGTTTAGAGGTATTTAGATAAAATAGGTTTTGATCATACCTCTATATTTCTCTTTGTCAACCTATTTACCTTTTTCACCTTTGTTGAGCATGGTTGATGTATCCATTTGATTCCCGATTTCTTTAGCATGATCAAGTCCAAACTTCCAACATCTTGATAGATTTTAATCAATGCTTTGTCCACTGGTTGTTCATCTTGATTTGATATTGATTGCTCTTCCTCCTATAAGATTGGTTGTACTCCTTGATTGTATTAATCCTTTGAAGCACTAGGAGATTCATCTTTTTGAATGCCTATATCATCATTAATCTTTCTCGGCGCAAAGAGATTAGTATCATCAAATTTCTCATGAAGTCAAGTATGATCAAGAGCACAATCCATCAAGAAGTCATCATAAACGTTTTAATAAAGTGATGGAAATACAATTCAAGTTTCCTTTTACAATGCTCTAATGAAACCTTTTTGAGTAATATCACAATTAAGAACACAAGAGCATTGTTATCATCATATTAGAGGCAATTGAATATAGTACATTGTCTAGCATACCTCTATACTTATTTTTGTCAACCAATGTACCTTTTCTTCTTTCACCAAGGCCAATCTTCTTGTTTGTACTTTTGTGTACTTGGCTTGATTTGTAGTCTGATGAAGAGCTTTGACTTTCTTTTCATTGTCTCATTTCAAATACCCTTTGCAAGTTCTTGGACAAATTTTCTCAACGAGATGTATTAGATGCACTAATATCCATTACACATTCAACAAGGTCTTTGGATAATGATTTCAAGTATGGGAATAATGCCTTGTATAAATGAATGTGTTATTCATCAATTTTTCATGCATCTTGTACCTTTTATCTTTTTCAAAGTCAACTACTTGTACCAATATCATTTCAAAGATGATTCATTAAGAAAACCAAACAAGCATGTACTAATCTTTCTATGCCAAAATCAAGTATTATCCTTGTCATTTAAAGAAGATAGTCATGTTCAAGATTTAAGACAAACTTCAAGTGTGTGTGTATGATAGAAAGATGTCAAATATTCAAATATTACAATAATCTCACATTTTCAATATTTCAATGAACCATGTAAAGCTTGATGATAATTTTATTTTTTAATCCAATCATATACAATTAATCAATTATTATTATTTCATTTTCTCGTCGACAATAACAACCTTAATAATGATTTTTGTGAGGCATATAACAACAGGAATGCACATGACTTCAAATGTAACAAACATTCCAAATCACTACCTTTTTCAAAATGATTCAACATTTTCATGCTCATATTTAAGTGTGGTGAAATCATAGATTCTATTCAAGATCATTTCAAAAGCCAAAATTGTTTCTTAGATTTGATCACATGTGTTGCATAAAAAGTAGATCAATTTGATTTTTCTTTTCTTATACATCACGAACAACAATCATGATCACAAAGAATTTCCTAGTCTCATTTCTCTTGGTACATTATCACATAGTAATAAGTTTAAGAAATTACAACTTTCATACATTTTTTAAATCATGCACATTTTCATTGTAGCATTCAATTCATCAAGTTCATGATTTACATGTAAAGACTTATATCTTCAAAATCACATGACATAAGAATGCATATACTATTTCAAGCACAAGTTCATCAAAATCATTTGGCATAAGTATTCCCACTCAATCATCAAATAATGCATCATCATTTTCAATCACACATGTGTAATATCACATAGTTGACTAATCAGGTTAAATTTTAAACCATTCTCAAGAACCACAAATGAAAAAAAAAATTCAATGTTACCCGTGCTTCTTTATCTAGGTACCCATCTTTAATTGGGTCCTTGGAGGTTAATCTCATTGGTTGTGGTTTTAACAATCCATTTGTGTTTTAGCCACCATAGAACTTTTGATCCTCTATCAAGCAATTTTCTATAATGACAATGTGATGCAATATGCCATTTTCTAGCACAATATGTACATGAATATTGATGTACTCTAAATGTAGATGCAATGTTTGTTCTTGGAGTTTTGAAAAAATGAGTTTTAATTTTCAAAATCTTTTGACTACTATATGGTTTGCATTTTATAACACTTTGATTAGATGCCATGTATTGTGAATCATGTATAACATCTATCTTATCTTCATTTTTGCTAGAGCTTGCTAGCTTCATATAAAATTCATTACTTTCTTTCTTTAAACAAGATACTTCATCTTCTAGCACATCATTCAAGGAAGTATCAAACTCATATTGTGTTTCAACAAATAGATCATTTTCCTTTTCAAACTTATTTATCTCAAATATGGCACATTCCAATTCCTTAAAAAAATTGTCATTTCTAGAAAGTGCATACATCAATTCATTTTGAGCTTTAAAGATAAATTCTTCCAATTCATCAAATGTAATATCATGCTCATTTGATGAAGAACAACTAGATGTGGAAGTTGAACATACCTCTTCATCCTTTGCAATGAAGCATATGACATTTTCATCTTGTTCTTCTTCTTCTTGGTATGTCTGCTCAAGAAGCTTCCATACATCATGAGCCGATGTGCATTTGCTAATTTGTCAAAATTCAAGGTCATCAAATGCACAATAAAGAATATTCATAGCTTGAGCATTTTTGGTAAGTTTGACAATATCTTGCTCGGATAGTTCACCATACATTTCAAATGCAATATTATATGGCCCATTTTCAACAATTTCCCAAAGAGTATAATCAATTGATTGGATATATGTTTCCATTTTATTTCTCCAACAACATAATTTGAACTTGTAAAAATTGGAGGTCTATCAATTGAACATCCTTCAACAATTTGGAATATGGAATTATTTGCAATTGTATATTCTACTAGCGGTTAAGCTATACATAGAACCTTAGCTCTGATACCACTTGTTAGTGGCAAATAATATTAAGAGGGGGGAAGGGTGAATTAAGATTATAGCAAAGTATTGCTATTTTAAAAATTACTACAACCCACAAAAACCTCTTTGAGACAATTTATCAAACACCTTGTGTGAATAACTAGAAAAAGAGTTAATATGATGAATAATAATCACACACGAGATCAAGATAACTACTTTAGACAATATATATGACAATGAATATAAATAGAGTAGGGAGAGAAAAATCAAACTCGGTATTTTCAAGTGGTTCGCACTCCCGAAGGCCTAGTCCACCTCCTAAGGTCTTCTTCCTTAAGATTTCCTAAACTCCACTAAATCAATGCTTCTTCAAATGTTGGTGAAGCACAAACCAACTTACAAGTCTACTATTTAACCCCAAAAGAGCAACCAACTCTTGAATCCACAAGAGCAAATACAAGCTTTTTCAAATGTAGGTAAAGCTCCAACCTACTATCCCTCTTCCTTTGAGTCGACAAAGGATTTTCCCACACTCTTGTCTTTTCAAGGATTCTCTCAATTCTAAACTAGAGCCTAAGAGTGTATACAATACAAAGATTTGAGTATTTGAATGATAGTACAATGAAGAACAATCAAAACTCCTTAATGAGTAGATAATACAATTGAAATCTTTGAATGCTCAATAGATTTGCAAGTTATAGCTCAAGCTTGGTGTATATTGATTGAAATATATTAAATTTGAAACTTATAATCAATATATGATGTTTATGAGTTGTTGGAAGAGTTGTTTGATTACATGGATTGGTTTGGTATTTAAAGAAAATGTTGCAACGACTCTTTAACGGCTATTTTTCAAAAAAGCATTTTGGCTCCACCGGACGACCCCTGCTCCACCAGTCGACCGGTGGAAGGGACCTCGTCCGATAGAGGGGCTTCGGGCAAAAGACCCCCTTTGGCACCGGTCGACCGGTTCCCCATTGGGTCGTCCGGTTTTGAATAGTACCATTTTTCAGCTTTGCGAAATTGAGCCCGCAATTCAATTTTTTGAGGGGAAAATACTTAGGCATTTCAAAAACACTTCTTCTAAAGTGTTTCCAACCTTTTTGACACTTCAAAACATTTTCTAAACTCTTGTGGAAAGATTAAAACCGATTTTTGTAATCAAGAGTTTAAAACACATTTTTACCCAAAAATTCAATCTTTTGAAGATAAATCATTTGGATCTTTTAAGAGTACTTTTTCAAAAGATGTTCCAACCCAATTAACCTTTAAAAATATTTTCAAAACTCTTGAGGAAATATTTAAAGATATTTTTGAAAGTTTACCAAGAGTTTGAACCATAAAAATGCATATCTAAGGCAAACGACATTTTTAAGCCGCTACGCCTTATGTCGCCATGTCTTTATCCTTATAACACCACTTCGTTTTCATGTCTTCAAGTCATGATTCTTGAAATATGATCTTCACTTCTTTAGCTCTGCAAGACTTTATTTCTTCATACTCGTGGTGATTTTGATTGTGTATACAATAATGGCCAACATAATTTGGATCTTCTCAATCTTGCATTTATTCATTAGTCATTGTCATTTACCTCTTTTGTACAAGATACTCTTCCTCTTTCAACATCAAGCATCCTTCAATCTTTGATTAATCTCATAAATTGAGAACTTATACAATGCAAGATTAGTCACAAGATAAGTGTATAATCAAGATTTAGTTATTATCAAAATAAGTCATTAAAGCCTTTAGGCTAACAGGCTTGGACTCCATTCTAGTGCCTAACATTTAAAGAATCCTTGCTGGATTACCTACAAAACAAAGGAAGAGACGGTAGTGGTTATTGCCTACATTCCCCCTCTGGCATGATAATTAGTAAAGGTGAAAAAGATGGAGCTCGGATAGAGCTGTAATAGGCAATAAGCTAAGTAAATTGCTCGAGTGAGAATTTTTATTACCCTTTTTGGATGTTTTCCCAGACGTTTCATAGGCTCTTTTGGGTGCATATTACTATTGTGGGGGAGTGAGGCTAACCCATGATGTTAGTGGGAGCTTTTCCCATAGTTCCTGAGCTCCTAGGAGTATGTTTATCGGGTTTGTTGTAATTTTCTTTTGAATTGGTCCACTATATTTCAAGTCATTGACTTGGTCATAGTGAGTGGACTCTTGGGCCACTACCTAGGCCAATTCTTGTCTATTTGTTGGGCTTCAATTTATGGCCCATCAATAGTTTCCCTAATCGCTTGAGCTCCGTAGGAGGCTGGGAGACTATGTTGTAATGGGCCTATTTTTTGTGGTGAGGCTTGTTTCCTCTAGGCCTGAGCCTAGTTTTTCACATAAAAATAGGTTGTCTCTTTCTTTCCTTCTTATTCGAATCATTTTCCAGACTTTCACTATTCTATATCGCTTTTTGCCAAAAAACCAACACTTCGTCTTTATTTTAGGCCAGCATCTTTTACCTCTATTCGCTATGTCGAATGTTGAGAGACAAGCTTCCGATGAGCTTCCAAAGGTAGTGGCCATTGGACTCAACCACCCTCCAATTAGGGTTATGCCCATCTTTTACCTCTTCTAATACTCGACCTAGGCAAAAGAAGTCTAACAGAGGTTCTAGCTCTGGTGCGACTAGTTTGTCATCTTGCGACTCTAGATTGTCGATGAGATGTATTGCCTTGTGAAGTCTACGAAGGATTTGGACAAAAAAAGAGGTCTTCTTGCCTGGGTTTGAGTATAAGATCCCTGACTGTGAGATTCCTGCCACCTCCCTTAGGGATGAGGAGATTACATTCTACATGAAGGTTTTTGAGTTCTTTCGTATTCTCATCCCTTCTTTTGTTGTGAAAATTATCAACCACTACTATCTCTAACCTAGTCAGGTTCAACCCAATGGGTGAGACTCATGATTGGGTTTTATAGTCTGGTGAGGTCCTGCGGGTATCAACTAACCATGAGGCTCTTCCTATACTTTTTCACCAGGAAATGTCAAGAGGTAAGTTGCGGCTGACATTACTTTACTACTAGTATGAAGTGCCTATTATTGGAGGGGCTGCCTAATAATAACAAGGGTTGGCAGAACCTATATGTTTTTGTTAAGTCAACTCATGGTTGTCTTGTTCCCTGCTTGTGGGGTATCCCTTCTTTGGAGCCTTCAGCATAGTCTACCTTAAACGCAGAGGAGCTGTGTGAGACCCCAACATGCATCATATACATTTAAACTGCTCATTCTATTACTTGAACTTATTTGTGCATTCAAATTTGCATTCTACATGATTTTGAGTTCATTTCACCTATAATTGCTAGAGGGGTAAAATAGTCTTTTCATATTGGCTAGTCTTCTAGAAAGGGTAGAAGGGTAATATGAGCAAAATAACAAGAGTGTTTGGTCATTAGCAATTTAGGATATTTTTTAAGGGTAAAATGGTAATAAAAAGGCAATAATGAGGCATTTTAGTCATTTTAGCTTGTAGGATGTTTTGACAAATTTTAACCTAGTTTTGACCGCCCTTTGACCCTATAAACTAAAATTCAGCAAATTCAAGAGGGAGGCAAGGTTTGGGCGTCCAAATAGAGAGAGAAGAGAGAAAACTTGAGCATTTTTTAGAGTTGGCATTTTGAAGATTAAATATTGCATTTTGGAGCACTTGGAGTTGGATTTTGGCCAAGTTTCTTTCAACCTTTCTTGTTTCTTGCATCTCTAAGCTTCCATAAATATCTAAGGTGAGAAAATTTCATGTTCTTGCATGTTTGTGCTTATTTGGTGATGTTAATGCTAGAGCATGTGTTCTTGGTGCTTGTTGTAGTTGAATCTATGATAAAAATAGAGTTGATGAGCCATTTATGTGTTCTTGAATTTATTTGTTGTTTTGAAGATGAGTGATATGGTCATTGGGAGATATATGTTGCTAGCTTGGTGTTCTTGTATGTGTTCTTGAGCTAAGTGAAGTATAAACAATGCATATGTAGCTAGCCTTGCATGAAAATCAAGTGTTTGTGCATGTTTCTATGGTTTATATAGAATATTATGTATGTGAGCTATGTTGATGATTTGAGAGTGTTTCCATGGTTAATTTATCAAGTTTTGATAGTCTGAAGATGTTTTATAAGTGTTCATATGAGTTTGTATGAACAGGGCAAAAGTTTGGTTCAAAAATCATGAAATTCGTGTGTTTTAGGTCGGATCCGGGCGAGTCAGGTCGGATCCGGTCGCCTAGATGAAGGCTATGTGAACTGGATAGGAACTCTCTGTCGGGCGAGTCAGGTCGGATCCGGTCGTCCAGATGAGGGCTATGTCGACTGGATGGTTTTTTTTCAGCTTTGCGCAATAATTTTCAAAAGGCCATATCTCACTCAATTCAACTCCGAATTGAGCTCCGTTTGATTCTAGAGTTATCTAATTTCGACGAGCTTTAATTATATACCAAAATCAGATTATTTAGAGGTTGGGAAGTTAGGTAACGGAATTGATTAATTTGGACCATTGCGTAGCTATGTGTTTACAGTGGTCACTTTAGGCCTAAATATGTTATGCACCTATCTTTACTTGGTTACCTATTGAATGTGATGTTGAATTGCTTAATGTATTAAAGAGACAACCTACTTTGTTGTTCTTCCAACGAGTATGCGTTATAAGATGTGTTGATCCGTTGTGATACGAATGCATAATATATGTTATGTGTGCATGTTACGTGGTCGTGCACTGTACAATTGCAACTCGAGTTCGCGATGATAGCGTCTTGGAACACTGGGCAGCATAGGACTTGTCGATGCTAACTTGACTATCATTTGCTAGTCCCTCTCATATGATCCACGTATATCATTTCGAGAGAGGTCGTAAAATCGTGTACATCATGAGTACTCAAGCAGGAGTATAAGGTTGGTTATGTTACGTGTTCGTGATGAGATTTCAAGTGTCGAAATCAACAATGTTACCAAGCGTATCCTGTATCCTTGATTATATGTTATTAAGTGAATGTGACTATGCGTTTCTTTTCATGATTTGATGATGCTATCGTGCCAAAGAGTTTTCACGTTCGAGTTTCCAAAACTCTATGTCGTTCCTCACTGAGCCTATTTAGCTCACCCTCTATTCTGCATGCTACAGGTGTTCACGATGTGGACTATGTGCACGATGATGTTGCTAACAAGTTAGAGAACGTGCAACATGATTGACGTGCTTATTTGAGAAGAACATGATGTTATCTTTTTGAATTCTTGTTAACTTGACTATTGAAGTCTTTGTACTTGATGCTTAGTTTTAGTCTAGTCTTTTGTTGTTTATATGGTTGGTCACGTGGCTCGTGATCACACTTAGCTAGACTTCTTTTGTTGAATCTTCCGAGTATATTTAGCTTCATATAAAACGTCACGTATTATCTTATTATAAATGAGTATTATGTTTCCGCATTTTGTTTATTGTTGTTTATATGCACATTGCGAGCTTTCAAGATATATGTGAGAGACTCGTGTGGTTGTATGTTCCTGTTTCTAGCGTTTTCACTAGTTCGTGTCATCGCGCCCAGGTTCGGCTCCTGTGGGACTGGGTCGGGGCGTGACATTTTGTGGTATCAGAGCCTAGCTTGTTTAGGTGTAAGTTAGGATAAGAACTTCAGTCTGTGTATTATGTGATCCAACGTGAAGTGTCATGATATGATGTGATGTAATGTGTTTATTTACTAAATGCTACTAACTTTTACTTGATATAAACTGTTCATATAAACTATAACTGTTCATGATCCTTTGTTGTTCTAAGATAGCGCTAAGAGGTAGAACACGCAGAGGGCCC
The DNA here is from genome assembly GCA_037974665.1 of Ehretia macrophylla. Lineage (NCBI taxonomy): Eukaryota > Viridiplantae > Streptophyta > Magnoliopsida > Boraginales > Ehretiaceae > Ehretia > Ehretia macrophylla. The sequence continues at coordinate 53,781,058 of CM075780.1, read as the reverse complement.
GAGGTAGAGCCTGCGTATGTTCCGATTGATCAACAAGTTTTGGGTAAGATGGCAGCATCTATGAACAAATTTGCAACTGTGATAGAGAGGCAAGCTGATCAGGAAGATCGGTACAACAATCCCCAACACGTTCCTTATCAAGATGGTAATGGGGGTAACGGAGGCCAAGGTGGCAATGGTGATCAGGGTGTTTATGCCAGAAGACCTGAAAATACGTTGAGGGGGTTTTTTCATTTTGGACCACCGAGGTTTATTGGGGAACCGAATGATGATGTAGCTGAGAATTGGTTGGAAGAGGTTCAGAGCATTTATGATGCCTCAGATTACACGGAGGAGAAGAAAATCGCCTTCGCTGTATTTTTGCTTGATGGTGATGCCAAACAATGGTGGAGGGTCACTAAGGCTCAGTGGGAGCTTCAACATACTCCTCTTCTATGGGAGAGGTTTGTAACGGCCTTTAAGGATACCTATATTTCCGCTCTTGCTAGAGAAAGAAGATAGGATGAATTCACGAATCTTGAGCAAGGTGAACTTATAGTTGCTCATTACGAGGCGAGGTTCAGCAAGCTATTTCAGTATGCGCCTCAAATAGTAGATACCACGGAGAGAAGGATTTGAAAGTTTGTTCGAAGGTTAAGGTCTGAAATTCAAGATCAACTAGTTGCATTAAAGTTTCCCTCCTTCATTAAAGTTTTTGAAGCAGCTTCCAAAGTGGAAAAGAGAAAGGGGGAGGTCATGTTTATGCCGAGTCAACAGTTTAAGAAGCCTTTTCAACCACAAGGTCAACAACGGCCATTTCAACAACAAAGCCAACAAAGGTCTTTTCAGTCGTAAGGCCAGAGTCAAGGCCAAACTAGGCCGCTTATTGCTAGGACTCAACAAAGTGGTTCGGGTATAGTTTCGGCCCAAGGATCTTCTAAGGGTAGTACTTCAGGTTCCGCTCAAGTGTGTGTCCACGACAATCGTAAAGGGCACAATGAGAGTAATTGTTGGCGAAAGTCTGGAAGGTGTACCGGTTACGGAAGTGAACAACTTCGGGCAAGAGAGTGCCCTAGGTTTCAAAATGTTTAGGGCTTAACCGCAGGCAGAGGTCAGAATAGGATGGCAAGCAGTGCACCTATTGAACGTGTTCCAGCCCGTGTGTATGCGTTGGAATGAAAGGAAGTACCTGAGACAGCAGTAGTGGTCGAAGGTACTTTCCTAATTCTTGATCAATTGGTTAAAGTTTTGATTGACCCTGGTACTACTCGTTCCTTTATTGCTATCCCTTGTGTACAACGTGTTAAACTGTTAGTTGAGAAGCTTCCATACCAATTAGAATTTTCCACACCCTTGGGTAGTAAGTATATTACCAAATCCGTTTGTAAGGAGTGTAAGATTCAGATAGAAGATCAGGAGTTTCCAGCAAATCTAGTCTTGTTACCTATACAAGGCTATGAGATTATTTTGGGCATGGATTGGTTTGCTAAGTATCATGCCCGAATGAGTTGTCAAACTAAGGTAGTAAAATTTCAAAAACCAGGTTGTCCAGTGGTTAAGGTAGTAGGGACCCGTGACACTTCAAAGAATCTTCTTCTCTCTTCAATAAGAGCTGTTGAGTTATTGAGGAGAGATTGTGCGAGGTTTCTTGTTTATTTGATTAATAAACTTTCTAATAAGTTGAAGTTGAATGAGGTACCAGTTGTTCGTGAGTACTCTAGTGTCTTCCTAGAGGAATTGCCAGGGGTACCACCGGAGAGAGATGTAGAGTTTACGATCGATGTGCTACCGGGAACTCAACCTGTGTCTAAGGCACTGTATCGAATGGCTCCTGCAGAACTTTTAGAGTTGAAAGTTCAATTACAAGAATTATTGAGTAAAAGGTTTATTCACCCGAGTACTTCGTCGTGAGGAGCACCTGTGTTGTTTGTGAAGAAGAAAGATGGCACCATGCGACTTTGTATTGATTATCGAAGTTTGAATCAAGTGATTGTCAAGAATAAATATTCTTTGCCACATATTAATGATTTGTTTGACCAGTTGTAGGGGCAAAGATCTATTATAAATTTGATTTGAGGCAAGGTTACTATCAGCTTTGGATCAGCAAGGATGATGTGTCGAAGTCTACTTGTCGAACACAGTATGGTCATTATGAGTTTGTGGTTATGCCTTTTGGTTTAACAAATGTACCTGCAGCCTTCATGGATCTCATGCAGCGTGTTTTCCGACTGTACTTGGATCAATTCGTGGTGATCTTCATCGACGACATCTGGGTATATTCGAAATCTGAAGCTGAACATGAGCAAAATCTACGTTTGGTTTTGCAGATACTTCAACAACATCAATTGTATGCCAAGTTCAGTAAGTGTGAATTTTGGCTTCAGCAAGTGTCTTTTCTTGGTCATATTATTTCTCAGGAGGGTATCATGGTGGATTCTGCCAAAATTGAAGTTGTATCATCTTGGAAGAGACCAGAGAATGTAACCAAGATTCGTAGTTTTCTTGGTTTGGCAGGCTATTTTCGTAGGTTTGTGAAGAACTTTTCAAAGGTTACAGGAAATAAGATGTGTTAATTTTGTTTGGAGTGGAAGTTGTGAGAACAGTTTCCAAGAGTTGAAGAAGAGTTTGACTACAGCACTAGTTCTTGCTTTGCCAGAAGGGAGTCAGAACTTTGTTGTCTACAGTGATACTTCTGGAGAAGGTTTGGGTTGTGTTTGATGCAAAATGGTCGGGTTATAGCTTGTGCATCTCGAAAGTTGAAGCCATTTGAGGAAAATTATCTAACTCATGATTTAGAGTTGGCAGCTATTGTGTTTGCTTTGAAGAAGTGGCGTCATTATCTTTGGGGAAGCAAATTTGAAATCTTTACAGATCATAAGAGTCTAAAGTATTTGTTTTCTCAGAATGAGTTGAATATGAGGCAGAGAAGATGGATTGAACTACTTGATGATTACAACTGCACAATCAACTATGTGCCGGGGAAAGCTAACGTGGTAGCTGATGCTCTTAGCCGAAGGGCTAGCATTGCTTTTATGGCTGTCAAATAGTGGGAGTTGTTAGAAGAAGCTAGTATGTGGAAGCTAGAGTTGACTCAACTGAGTATCTTGTTCGCTAGTTTACAGATTCAATCGTTGTTGTTTTCACGGGTTCGAGAAGCTCAACTCTTAGACCAGTGGTTGCAAAAGATCTCTCAAGATAAGCCTGATTTTAAGTTGTCCGAGGATGGTATGTTGCGATTTCGTAATAGAGTTTGTATTCCGGATGATTCGGAGTTGAAGAAGGAAATTTTGGAGGAAGCTCATAACTCTAAGTATACTATCTATCCCGGTGGAAATAAGATGTACTGGGACTTGAAACAACACTACTGGTAGAATAACATGAAGAAGGATGTGGTGGAGTTTGTAGCTCGGTGTTTGACTTGTCAAAGGGTCAAAGCTGAACATCAACGACCAGCAAGTTTACTTCAACCGTTGATGATCACGGGGTTTCCGAGGTCACCTAGAGGTTGCGATGCAATTTGGGTAGTAGTTTTTCGTTTGACCAAGACTTCATATTTCATCGTTATGAATGAACAGGACATCGTTGAGAAGTTAACAGATTTATACATGGCAAGCATTGTGAAGTTGCACGGGAACCCTATCAGTATTGTATCAGATATAAATCCTCGATTTACTTCTAAACTTTAGAAGCGAGTACAGGAAGCTTTGGGTACCAAGTTGAACTTCAGCATAGCATATCATCCTCAGTCTGATGGGCAATCGGAGAGGACGATTTAGATTCTTGAGGATATGTCGAGAGCCTGTGTTAAGGATTTCAGGAAGAGTTGGGATAAACACTTGCCATTGGCAGAGTTTTCTTATAACAATAGTTATCAATCAACTATTGGGATGCCTCCGTATGAGGCATTGTATGGTCGGAAGTGTCGATCTCCATTGTATTGGGATGAAGTTGGAGAAAGAAAAGTTGTTAATCCACTATTATTGCCAGATCTTGTGAACACAATTGAGAACGTTCGTATTATTCGTCGGAGGATGCTTACAGCTCAGAGTAGGCAGAAGAGTTATACCGATAAAAGACGGTGGGATTTGGAATATGCAGTTAGTGATCGGGTTTTTCTGAAGAATTCTCCTCGTAAGGGTATTGTTCGGTATGGTAAAAGTGGGAAGCTAAGTCCGAGGTACGTAGGGCCGTTTGAGATCATCGGTAGAGTTGGTTCTTTGGCTTATAAATTGGATCTACAGGTAAGTTTGTCCAATGTTCATGATTTGTTTCATGTGTCTATGCTTCGGAAGTATCATCCATATTCTTTTCATGTTCTCGAGCTAGAACTGTTGGAGCTTAGTGGTGATTTGACTTATGAGGAACGACATATTCGTATTCTGGATCAGTCAGTGCGGGTGCTGCGTTCGAAAGAGATTCTGATGGTTAAAGTTATGTGGCTTCATCATGGTATTGAGGAGGCTACATGGGAGAGACGGGATCAGATTGAGCGGCAGTATCCAAGGTTGTTCAGTTGAACAGAAAGCAAGTAAGAATTTCGATGGCGAAATTTTCTTAAGGAGGGGAGAATGTGAGACCCCAACATGCATCACATACATTTAAATTGCTCATTCTATTACTTGAACTTATTTGTACATTCAAATTTGTATTCTACATGATTTTGAGTTCATTTCACCTAGAATTGCTAGAGGGGTAAAATAGTCTTTTCACATTGGCCAGTCTTCTAGAAAGGGTAGAAGGGTAATATGAGCAAAATAACAAAAGTGTTTGGTCATTAGCAATTTAGGATATTTTTTAAGGGTAAAATAGTAATAAAGAGGCAATAGTGAGGCATTTTAGTCATTTTAGCTTGTAGGATGTTTTGACTCATTTTAACTTAGCTTTGACCACCCTTTGACCCTATATAAACTAAAATTCAGCAAATTCGAGAAGGAAGCAAGGTTTGGGCGACCAAATAGTGAGAGAAAAGAGAAAACTTGAGCATTTTTTTAGAGTTGGCATTTTGGAGATTAAATCTTGCATTTTGAAGCACTTGGAGTTGGATTTTGGCCAAGTTTCTTTCAACCTTTCTTGTTCCTTGCATCTCTAAGCTTCCATAAACATCTAAGGTGAAGAAATTTCATGTTCTTGCATATTTGTGCTTATTTGGTGATGTTAATGCTAGAGCTTGTGTTCTTGGTGCTTGTTGTAGTTGAATCTATGAGAAAAATAGAGTTGATAAGCCGTTTATGTGTTCTTGAGTTTATTTGTTGTTTTGAAGATGAGTGATATAGTCATTGGTAGATATATGTTGCTAGCTTGGTGTTCTTGTATGTGTTCTTGAGCTAAGTGAAGTGTAAACAATGCATATGTAGCTAGCCTTGCATAAAAGTCAAGTGTTTGTGCATGTTTCTATGGTTTATATAGAATATTATGTATGTGAGCTATGTTGATGATTTGAGAGTGTTTCCATGGTTAATTTATCAAGTTTTGATAGCCTAAAGATGCTTTATAAGTGTTCATATGAGTTTGTATGAATAGGGCAAAAGTTTGGTTCAAAAATCATGAAATTCGTGTGTTTTAGGTTGGATCAGGGTGAGTCAGGTCGGATCCGGTCGCCCGGATGAAGGCTATATCGACCTGATAGGCACTCTCTACCGGGCGAGTCAGGTCGGATCCGATCGCCCGGATGAGGGCTATGTCGACCGAATGGTTTTTTTTAGCTTTGCGCAATAATTTTCAAAAGGCCATATCTCACTCAATTCAACTCCGAATTGAGCTCCGTTTGATTCTAGAGTTATCTAATTTCGACGAGCTTTAATTCTATACCAAAATAAGATTATTTGTACGTCAGGAAGTTAGGTAACTAAATTGATTAATCATTGCGTAGCTATGTGTTTATAGTGGTCACTTTAGGCCTAAATGTGTTATGCACCTATCTTTACTTGGTTACCTATTGAATGTGATGTTGAATTGCTTAATGTGTTAAAGAGATAGCCTACTTTGTTGTTCTCCAGACGAGTATATGTTATATGATGTGTTGATGCGTTATGATACAAATGCATGATATATGTTACGTGTGCATGTTACGTGGTCGTGCACTGTACAGTTGCAACTCGAGTTCTTGATGATAGCATCTTGGAACATTGGGCGGCATAGGGCTTGACGGTGCTAACTTGACTATCATGAGCTAGTCCCTCTCGTATGATCCATGTATATTATTTCAAGAGAGGTCGTAAAATTGTGTACATCATGAGTACACAAGCGGGAGTATAAGGTTGGTTATGTTACGTGTTCGTGATGAGATTCAAGTGTCGAAATCAACAATGTTACCAAGCGTATCCTTGATTATATGTTATTAAGCAAATGTGACTATGCATTTCTTTTCATGATTTGGTGATGCTATCGTGCCAAAGATTTTTCAGGTTCGAGTTTCCAAAACTCAATGTCGTTCCTCACTGAGCCTCTTTAGCTCACCCCCTATTTTGCATGCTACAGGTGTTAACAATGTGGACTATGTGCACGATGATGCTGCTAACGAGTTAGAGAACGTGCAACATGATTGACGTGCTTATTTGAGAAGAACATGATATTATCTTTTGGAATTCTTGTTAACTTGACTATTGAAGTCTTTGTACTTGATGCTCAATTTTAGTCTAGTCTTTTGTTGTTTATATGGTTGGTCACGTGGCTCGTGATCACACTTAGCTAGACTTCTTTTGTTGAATCTTTCGAGCATATTTAGCTTCATATGAAACGTCAAGTATTATCTTATTATAAATGAGTATTATGTTTCCGCATTTTGTTTATTGTTGTTTATATGCACATTGCGAGCTTTCAAGATGCATGTGAAAGACTCATGTGGTTATATGTTCCTGTTTCTAGCATTTTCGCGAGTGCATGTCGTCGCGCTCAGGTTCGGTTCCTGTGGGACCGAGTCGGGGCGTGACAAGCTGGCTGTGGCAAAAGCCCTTCTAAGAAGAAAGAGGGTGGTTATTAGAGACTACCTGAAATACGATAAGGTTTGCGTATGGGGGTTGTATGATTTCAATGCCCCTGCTAGAGGTTTTGCACCATTGAAGAACTATTTTTTCTCTCTTCATGAGTTTTGTTGTCTCTGCTCTGCTTTCTTTTCTTCCTTTTGTTTTTATTTTTCCAATTTTTGTTTTTATTTTCAGGTGCGGGGGCTTCTGTAGCCTGATTTTCAGTTGTTGTTCCTCTAGAGGAAGAGGCTAAGAGAAAACAAAAGGAAAAGCTCTCGCAGGGTGCTTCCCCTTCTCCCGTGAAGAGGTTGAGGACCTCAATGAGCGAACCTAACGGGTCACGGGTTCAGGTCTTTGCCCCTTCACGAACTCCTACGACTATTGCAGTTACGCCTAGCATAGGGGCTCTGGTGAAGGATATACTGCCTTCTGAAGTTGGCCCGTCTAATCCTAATACATAGGTCCTCCTACGGCTCCTTCAACGAATCGATCTAAACCACCCAAGGGTTCTAATGCTTAGGCTTCCCCGAATCAAACTCCTTCTCTAATGCCTAATCCCCGAGCTTTACCTCTTATGGCTGAGAAAAGTTATGTTCTAAATAAGGTTTGCAGCATAAGAGAGGTCACTGTTCACCAGTTGCGGGCTTTTGCGTTGGTTTCTGACCACCTTTTTGGTGTCGAAGAGGTATTATTCTTTTCATACCTGCTCAACTTTTGTGATTTTCTGCATCTAACTTTGCTACTATTTGTTCAGTTTGTCGCTACTCTAGAATGTATTTCAGTACACTTGCAATGCATGACTCTTTTTCACAACTACCTTTATCGCCGCCTTGTTAGAGATGGGAAGCTAATTCGACGGTCTGAGGACAACAATCGCCGGCTCAAGGAGGAGCTCAAAGCTGTTAATGAGAGAAAATCCAATCTTGAGAATCAAGTTTTCGAGCTACAAAATCAACAATTAGCTTTGAGGCTAGGGCTTGATGAGGAGAATGAAGCTCGCAAGGAATTGGAGTCCTCACTCAAGGCTGAACAAGAAAAGGCTCTTAAAGCCTTAAAGAAGATGTTGGAGGATCTCAAGGTCAACATGGCTAAGGTCAGAGGAAGAACCGTGCCCTCCAAGTTATGCTTGACATCCTTTATAAGGCCGTCGACAAGCATGAAGAGGTTGCCATCCAGCGTTTTAAGGATAGCCCCAAGTTCGACGACATGATTGGCAAGGCCCGTTGATCTAGTCGTGCCAAATCCCTCCATGAAGGTAAGGTCGAGATATTCAAAGAGATTAATGCCTCTCTGGAGGATAACCGTATTGAGGTATTTTTTTCTAGTGGACCTGGTTGGTGAGGCTCCCCCTGATTATGAAGTTGACCTTGATATCTCTAGTTCTGGCGAATAGTAATTAGTCTAGGACTTTTTCTTTTTGTAAGGCTCTACCTTTTTTCCTTGTAAAGAAAACTTGTCCATAAATGAAGTTTCTTTTTATCCTGTGTCGCTTTGTGCGTTTCTATTTTTCCACTTGAGGACTTGATTGCCTGACTTGGCTTACTATTTATTTTGACTCTGCTTGGGACTAGGCCTACAGTGTCTTGTTATTTTTGTGAACTTTCACACACCACCTCTTCACTCTACACATTAGCTCCTCTTTTCTTGCGCCAATCTGCTAAATTAGTTCAAGCAAGATTTCATAATGAGCTCAACTGTCCAATTAAAAAACCCTATTACCAAAATGAAAAGTTCTTCCTAATTTAGACTCCTAGTTGCATTAGGACTTTTTATTTAACAACTCCTAGACACATGAGAAACTACCAAAAATACAATATCAGCATTACATAGAAAGTAGGCTAGAAGATGGACCAAAAGACATAAACAACTTGACTACTAAAATGACCAAAATGCCTCTGCTAACCCGTAGCACATTTTAACTTTTTCAATCTTAACTTATTCCACTAAAAAGTTATGGTAGCACTCCAAGATGAATATTTTTAGCCTTAGAAGCTTGTCATACTATGTATGACCTTTGTCTTTGACCTACTAAGTTAAATAACTGAAATTCCCCTCCATGTAATACTCACAATCAAGAAATACTTCTAACATGTACTATCTCTTTTTTGATTGCATCTTATCCTTAAGACATCTAATCGACAAAAAGACCATCAATTGGATATGGAACACTTGATCTAGGGGAACGACCCTCAAGGGAAATATCTAATATATCCCTAATTAGAATATACCACTAAGTTTAGATTTTAATGATCTTCCGATTATCACAAGGGAGCGATTATTCCATCTCACGATGACATGAATTTTATATTGCATACGCACGTCACAACTAGTTAAACTCATATACCCAACACACAAAGTTGTTAACCCACAATTGAGGTCTAACCCATAGTGCATGAAAGTATATGAACCTGATTTCGTCAGTTCATCCACATATGTTTAAGATTAAGAGCACTGGTCACTTAGTAGCATAAGGTATATTTGATCTCTATCTTTTGATAATACATATTGATAGATCATTCCTAAGTGGTCCGTTCAATGTGTGACACACACACACTGGTGAGATGAGCCTGGAAACTTAGCAATGACCAAGGCAGGTCACCCTATACAGGAGAGTTTTCTATTATAACCTTATCCTAATGAAATACCCAATGACCTCTATACAAGCATATACACATAAATATACAACAGAGAGAAAGATAAATGAATGTTATCATTAAAACTAATATATTACAATATGTATCCATATAACCTGAAATGTCACGTGCTCGTGGTCTTTAGGACATACTAATCCCAACACTCTTTATTTACACACTTATATCGTTCAGTGAACTACTACTAACTTAAGTGTTGGAGCTATCCCCTTGGATTAAGCCCACATCATTCTATTTTGTATGTCTCCAGCTCAAGGATCATCAAGAGGTAGACAGTCACATTTTTCCCTTAAGAGAGAGTCTTCTTCTTAGCATGTATGGTTTATACCAACTTGTAAGACTTTAGCAACAAAGACAATATGGGTAGCATTTGCTCTTCACCTTCTTGTTTTTCTTCAATACTCAAAAGCTTGCTCACTTACTTATTTAAACGTATAGATACAATCTTGGACGGTACTACCCTCATCCATTTTGAAATAAATATCCATTTTTAGGCACAATTATTTTGTGATCATCATTACGCTCATATATACTCTCAAGCTTAGTCCATAAAACCCTTGTGTGGTCTTGTTTATCACACGATACTTGATGATGAGACCAAGCACGAATCATCCCATAGTCACAATATTGTCAGCAAAGAACTTCATTCATTATCACTCAACGCCTTAGGTTTTCTTTCCTTTAATGGTTAGTCAAAAACTTGTTGACCAATAGGTACAAAATTGTGTTTCTTAAAAGTGTAAGTTCATTTTTCCAGCAAATAAGGGAACTTCAAAGTTTTTAGTAATAGCAAACAAATTCAAAAACACAAAATAAAAAAATAATTATCATTCTCTAAAATATAACCCCAAGAGAAATTAAATATTTAATGCCTATAGGTGGTGGTAGTGACGGTTTTGAGAAATTGTTGCCTATATCAATGTTTTGTAGTGGTTTTTCATAACATCTGTTAAAAGTTGTAATAGGTGGCAATTTTTCACAACTACTGTGAATCACCACCTATATAAAGTATTATTGTAGTTGTGGGTATTGGTATGACTTTTTAGATGACAGGACAAGCCATGGGGATAGGATTGCCCGCCCCAAATCTACCTATTTCCATCATTCAGGAAAAGTATTTGAAGAAATGTACTTTACAAACAACCGACTCAAACTTCAAGAAAAGGAGACCATACAAATTGAAAACATAATTTTTTTTTATTTTATCTATGTAAAGTATGCTTAAATTGCTAGATAGGAAAAGTTTGACTTTTTGCAGTGATTTTTCAGTCTGAAATTGCGGTGGTTGAAAAAATTGCTACTAAAAGTTGTAATCGACGGACGTGCGAAACAATGATGTTATTTACCATCTTTGTATAGTGGCAAAGGTTGAGGTGATATTTTAGGTGTCGAGGTGAGTACTAGAGATAGAATTCCCTACTCGAAGCTTGTCTTATTACCATCCCTATGAGAAAGTATTTGAACAAATATACTTCACAGACAACCAACTCAAACTTCATAAAAGGGAAAGCATTCAAGTGGAACACATAATTTTTTTGTTTTATCTATGTATAGTATGCATAAATTGCTAGATAAGAAAATTTTGACATTTTGCAGTGGTTTTTCATTATCGCTGCTTAAAATGGTAGTGGTTTTTTTAACCCCCATTAAAAGTCTTAAAAGGTAGTGGCTTGTTGCAAACGCCGTGAAAAATGGCATGTATTTACCTTTTTGAAGTGGTGGGAGTGGGGGTGACCTTTTAGGTGATGTACATGACATTGGAAGAGGACCCCCTCCCCTATCCTCAAATCCACCCTATTTTCATCCCTAAGAGAAAGTATTTGAAGAAATGTATTTCGTAGACAAGTGACTCAAACTTCATAACAAGGAAAGCATACAAATGAAATGCATAGTTTTTTTTTTTAATTTGATCTCTGTACAATGTGCATAAATTGCTAGAAGGAAAAGTTAGAGTGACAATATGACTGTTTTGCCCTTACCCACTATGCCACTCCTCTCTCCCCTCCCCTCCCTCTTCGCCCTACCCTAAACGGGGGATTAGTAGGAGTGGTAAAAGGGAAATAGAGCAAAGGGTAAGGATTCACTTTTACTCCTTGCAAGGGCAAGCGAGGCTGGGAGGGGATGCTGATATGCATTCCCTAACCATTATATATAATTCTGCTTAATTACTTTTATTTATCTACATGTACTAAAACTTTAGGTCTATTAACATAAAGCACCGCTATCAAGGCACCAATAACCCAATTCATGTGACTCCGTTTTAGATATTTTGATTTCTTTATATCAAGGCACCACTACATTTACGCTCTTCTTTATTAGAGCTTTGATCAACTACCATATAGAAATATTAAGTAGAAGCAAAACTCTTGAATAATAAAGTGAATTTTATGATTGTTTGAGGAATGAAGAAAGAAAGTACCAAATAAAAACTTCTTAATTATCAATGTAGTTCACAAATGTGTTGCATAAAATATGATGTAAATGTTAGGGATCAGGGTGTTAGAATGAAGAATAAACGAGAAATAATATGGACACAATATTTAACGTGGTTTAAAAAAGCCTACATCTATGGGCAGACATGAGAAGATTTCACTATGTTGATGAATAAATACATAAGATAGAGCTCTATAGCCTTTGTTTATCATCTCTATTCTCTTTATCGTACACAACTTAACAAGATTAAGCTCATATTTATAGATACAAGGAGATCCTATTTCTACTAGGAACTGAATTCTTATATCAGCTAAAACTAGGAAAAATAGACCCATCAAGAATATGGCCCACAATCATAATGATCTCTACCTTGGCAAACATTCGCTCCTCATCAATAACCAAAACTCATCTCCACTCATCTACCACATACTCCAATGTCCCCGTAGCTCAACGAACCCGCTACTAACACTTTCTACATGTAAAATGCCATCTTGAGTGTAGACCATAGCACCTCCAATGCTACCAATCAAACACGATTCCTCCTTAGATATGCCCTTGTGAAGAAAATTGACCATTTTATCCGCAATATCAACTGAATAAAGATACATCTAGACTGGAACCAGCCTCACCAAATGAGTCTGGTTCATGCACACCTGTCTTTACAGCAAACAAAGCATAAGCCATCAAAGCCATATCCTCAAAACTTTGAGGTTCTCTAACTTGTCTTCCTTGTTTTTTAGTGACAACACCGCACTGTGCTTCCTAAGATATACCTTTCTCATGAGCCTCAGCCAGCTAGACTGAACTTTCTTTGTTAAAAAACAGAATCCTTGGAGCTTTAACATGTAGCTCTACCTGTTCCTTGATAGTGCATTCTAAACTAGCTCCTACCTATCAATTTCTCAATTTTGAACTTCCTAGAAGTTAAAACCATCATTGTTCACTCAAAACACAAACTTCAAGTCAGGATTTGGCAAAATGGATCTCAAAAACATATTTATCACATTGAAAAACCTTGGGAACACCCCCGATCAACTTTTCGTCAATCTTTTGTCAATGTCAACGATCAACATTCAATACCTGGTCAACGGTCAAACTGAGCTCACAATAGTTCCACCTTGCACGAAATACCCGTTCATGCCTTTTTGAGCTAACCAATCATAACTCAAGCCTACCAAGCCTATTGTGCACCCTACTACACCAAATCAAGACCCTTGGGTGCACTACAACTCACGTGCCTCGCGTCACACAAGTTCACAACTTTTGGATTAAATATTTTTTCTCATAGCCTGTAACCCGAACTTATAACCAACCCATGATCCAATCCCATTCTACTTTGACCCCAAACTCCAACAATAGTCAGGCTTTGTACTTCATGAAAAAACTTACAACAAATTTCACCACAACAATGCAATAGAAGCAAGAACACGAATAACGAGAACCTCTTATGTGTTTTTCTCATATCCATACTTGATCTCTTATACCACTTGTAAGGATCCGAGTGTTAAAATGAAGAATAAATGAGAAATAACATTGACACAATATTTTACGTGGTTCGAAAAAGTCTATATTCGTGAGCAGACAGACTATGACAGAGTCAATGGGGAAAAATTTCGGCCAAGATTTTCCTTGAACATTCTAGAAGCAAAATACGTAGTTCATATTAAACTTGTATTTAGGACTCCTAACACCTTTGAAGAGACGTGTAAAATGTCATAACCTTACCTGATATAAGGGTAAACCTTTAGGCAATTCATCAATACATAGAGGTATATCGCATGCAGTTCTTCATCCTCCAATGTCTGAACTATTTCTTTCCCCATTGGACAACCCGGGCAAGTAAATATAAATAAGCATCTTTCAAGGTAGTCCATCTCATTATATTGGTCATTCTGACCAATACTTTTAGTTTTAGTTGCCGCGTGCAGTTCGAATAATAAGAACAAAAATTTGATGTTTCAAGGATGTGATAAGCTTCACATATAAATCCCTCAACACGTGCCTTATTCTTGACTCTCCTCTTCAAATGCTACAAGAACCTTTCGAAAGAATACATCCACCGATATTGTACATTACCATAACAAATTGGTTCATACACCAAGTGAACCTAACAATGCTCCATTGAATCGAAGAAGGCAAAGGGCAAGATCTTTTCCAAGTTACAAAGAGTCACAATAATATTTTTCTTGCATCCTTTCTAATTCGTGTCTTTGAAGAGTTGTACAATATATGTTCTTAAAGAATAAACTTATATGGGGAAAAGCTTCCCAAACATGTTTCGGCATTAGCTCACGTAAGGCAATGAGAATCAATCTCTCCATAAACACATAACAATTGTGACTCTTCATGTGTGACATCTTTAAATCTTTCATGTTGACACACCTCGATAAATGGGAAACATATCCATCGGGGAGTTGTAGGTCTCTAACCTATTCAAGAAGTACTTTTCTATTTGCCACAAGGAGTGTGTAAATACCTATCTTCAATTCATTATCACCACATAATTCAGGATGGTCAAAATAGTTGAAAATATCAACTTTCACCGTGAAGTTGTCATGTGTCTTACCTTTGACATCCATCATAGTGTTGAAAACATTATCAAAAATATTCTTTTCAATATGCATCACGTCTAAATTATGACGCACAAGATGATGGTTTATGAAATCTAGCCTAGGGTGGACATATTTTCAAAATAATATGGCATATAAAACATGTTTAGGCATTCATAAACAATAAACCATAGATCATTGCAATAACACATGCTAGAAACTGATATAACGTGCGGAATTCGTAGTTTAAGCATATACCTTCACGTGTTAGCGTATGAACTCAACAAATAGAAGTTTTACAGACTATAAGCTTGCTGGGAAAAGCTTGCAAGGATCGAGAAAAACCTCCTAGGCGTGACTCATTCAAGTCTTCTCCCATTTTTCCATTTCTTTGCGAATGGTATGAAAAATCGGTGGGGATTTTTCTCTCTACCTTTTCTTTTCATCTTGGCCTTATATGTACTGTATGTGTGTGTTAATGTGTCATGCTTTATGTGTGTAGAAGGCTAGGTGTAGCCAAATTCTAGAGAATGTGGGAAGACAGAGTTTTAGTAATAGGATAACCATTTTAATGTTTGAAATTGAATTATCTGAGGATAAAATGCATTATCCTCTTAATTCAATAATTAAAATCTTATCACTTGTTAACTAACTCAGCCCCACACGCCTACACATGGAAACCACATGCCAGAGTGTACCTGACACATGCCATCTAGACATTTTACGCAAGGTCAAACATTCGTGTCTTAAGAATGTTTCTTGTCCTAATGACCTGCCCTTTCTAAATTGAACTGTATGTTTCCAAATAGGAAACCATACTCAAATTACACACATATGCCAAAATAAGAAATAGGTAGCTCACTATAAAGAAAAGTGGCTAGGAGAAGGACCCAAAGACATAGTTGTTATGGCTACAAAATGACCAAAATACCCCCGCTAGACACTAGCAGTACTTTGTCAATTTTAACCTTAACTCATTCCATTAAAGAGTTAGGGTTACACTCCATGGAAACTAATAAACTTTTGAGGGAGGTTTTGTCTTTGCCCTACTAAGTAAAATGATCGAAATGCCCCTTTATGTTTTCATCTGCAATCAAGAGAAGGTTATGCATTCGTACTATCATTCTTTCTTGATTACATCTACACCTTGGACCTTTATCTTTCCTATAATCATTACCCATATACTATAACCTTGTTCCTAGGAGCGACCTACAAGTCCAGTATCCAATATAGTCCGAGCTATATTTTTAAGCATTTAGTTTTTGGATGATCACATAGATAACTCTAAGCGAGTAGCTCACTATCACTTAAGATAGTCATAGAATCATGACTTATATGCATGCCACCTAATGGATCTAGTCCATATGTCCAAAACAATGAGTTGTTGACACTATTATAAGATTTCACCTATAGTGAATCAAAACACATGTCTTAAGATCCATTGATACATCCACATATGCTCATGACATAGAACATTGGTCACTTAGTAGTTCAAGATGCTTTTAGTTCTCTGACAATTATAGTAATGTCACTGAGATTGCATATATTGTAGTCCCGTTCAATGCATTCACATGTATTAATTAGAGAAGTCCAGAAAGCCCCTCCAATAACCAAAGGTAAGTCATCCTACCAAATTGGTTACTCTCTCATTATAACATTACCATAGTGAAGTGTCCAGTTTCACTATTCAATTATAAACATATACTTTTGATCCAAGTCTCATAGCATACACCTTCTGTGCGGATCACTACGCACCTATGCTATTCACTTGTATCAAGGAGCCTTATTGCATACAAATATGTCAAATAAGAGATAGAATAATGCTCATAATGAATGCACTAATTTTATAACTGAATATATTCATTTGCACTGAGATGTCTTAGTATGAGTGGTCTTTAGGGCATATAAATCCCAACACAAGATGCATCCGCTAGTAAGGCAAATCTTAAAAAATACTTTTCGTCATCCAATTGTGTCAATACCCAAAACCATGGAGCTTGTTTACTGTCATTTTGTTGATTTTAGGATAATATTTCACACGTTTCTATAATTGTTCACCATCTAATCTGGGCGGAGGTCTAGATTTACCCTTGAGAAAAATTTTCTTGTCAAGTCGTAACATATTATTCTGTGGTAAAAATTGACGATGACAATCAAAGAAACAATTTTTCCTACCCGCTAGCATCGAAATAAACCACATGCTCAACCACTTATGCGGGCCCCCGTCAATTCCTTTGAGTTTCATTCTTGCATACGTATTCCCCAAGCGGGATACTTAACACGTTAACTACAGCACTACGACGCCATATCAAGTGCTACGATGCTGTTGAAACCATCTTGGCAAATGGAAACCTTTTGAATTTTTTATAAAATACGGAGACGACAGCCTCTTATGTGTACTCCAACCAGACAACATACCATATGTCGAGAAGTCATTAATTGTCCACATTAAAGTTTCCCTCAATTGAAAATTCTTTTGCGTTACCACATCATAGCAAGGTATCACTTCCAACCATAACTTATTCAATTCATTGATCAAAGGCTCTAAATACCCATCGATGTACTTATCGGGATTTTTTGGACCAGGTATAAGAAGACTCAAGAACATGACAGGGTCCTTCATACGCATCCACGGTGGCAGATTACAGGGTGTGATTATAACCAGCCAGCAAGAATATGGTTGAGCATTTGAACTGTGAGGATTAAACCCATCTTAGCATAGACCAAGCCGAACATATCTTGGTTCAGCCACAAAAGCTGGATACACTTTATCGAAGTGTTTCCATGACTCAGAGTCTGATGGATGACAAATCTTTTCATCTTCAACTTGGTGTTTCTTGTACCACTACATGTGTTCCGCTATAGCCTTTGACATGTTTAATCTTTTCAACCTTGGAGTCAGTGGAAAAAACCTTAACTGTTGGCAAGATATAAGCTTACCCCTTTTTTTACCACCTGTTGATGGCTTGAAACGTCAGTGACCACAACAGGGACAAAAATCTAAATGACTTCTGTCATTGTAGAATAACGTACATCCATTTATACATACATTTATCTTCGCATATCCCAATCCTAAAGGCCTTAGTAGTTGTTTAAATCTGTAAAAGTTTTCAAGCAACTTATGAGTATTTGACAATGATTCCCTCACTTATATGATAATTCTGTTGAAGCATTGTTCACTCATATTCTCTTCAGACTTGATATTCATATAACGAGACACGGCATATAATAGAGTGAGATTTTCACGACCATCCCACAATGGCTCATCAGCACCCTTCAACAAATCAAAAAAATATTGTGTTTCCTGATTAGGTGATTCACATGGTTCGCTATTATCCATAACCAAATCTGGACCAACAACATCAAATACCATTGTCCTATCATTATTTACTTCTTCAAACCTATCATAATTATTATTTGTAAGTATCCTTCAGATGAATTACCATAATTGGACACTTGTTCCCCGTCACTAATAATAATAAGGCATGAAACCCCTCTTATAAAGATGGATCATCACATCATCGGTAGCTTCAAACTTGCGATTTTTGCATTTGGCATATGGGCATCTTATTTGTTTACCATTCATGTAATACCTTTGACTATATGCAAACACAAAAAATCTGCGTACACCACTAATGAAGAAATTACTAAGCTTTCCATCGTGTATTAGTCAATGGTTTATCCATTCACGAGTTGACTCCATTTTGTTTAATATTGTATTAAACCAAACTTGCAAATGAGATTTTCATAAATGAATGTGATCTTCAAATTATGAGAGTAATTGGGCCCATATAGGGCCAAATATAGGTAATAAATTATTAGGCCCATAAAGGCCCAACAGAGTTCTCATACCATTATTGAGCCCATAATAGGCCAATAGAGGGTTCATACCATTATTGGGCTTATAAATAGACCTATATAGGGCCAAATATAAGTAATAGATTATTGGGCCCATAAAGGCCCAACAGAGTTCTCATACCATTATTGGACCCATAAGGGGCCCAATAGAGGGTTCAGTTAATGTTTAATCAGTAGTTTAAAATAATCCTACTTAGAGATAAAATTAATCCTACTTGGAAATTATCACATTTTAACATGAAAATAACTTGAAAGTAATCCTACTTAGAGATAGTACAGTAGTAGATACAAAAGCATGCATCACTAGAAAGGAAAACTAAAAGAAGTAAAGGGCAGTTAAAATGAATGCAAACATGATAACTAGTTTATCTTTCAAAGCTTTAGTACATAAACAGTTCAACACCACAACTTTAATTAGTCACATTCTCAAAGCATGATCGTCAACTATAACACAATAGTCATATTCCTATTTGGCAAATTCAAAAACCAAGCATAACACATTTTAACATAAACAAAAAATATCTTCCCAATCTATCAATACACATCATCATTAGTTACACTAACATAAAACAACTATTGTAAGCTGATGAAACCACAACATGAGATGAAGAAAGCTAAGGTAAAGTTATTCTTCACTATTTAAAGAGAAATAACTTCAAAGAGAACAAGATATGCAATACTTTCCCAACTTTAGAAAGCTAAGTTGAAGCTAGATGATGGATGATATAATTATCCCTAATACATATATGTATATCCTTGTACATTAGGGAAAATAACAAGAAAGAAAAATGTTCGTATAGGTAGATATTATATGGAACAATAATGCAATTATTTAAACCAAGGCTAAAACCTATGAAGGCAGCATTAGTTGATTCTCATAAACATCAAAAAGGTTTTCTTTTTAGTTTGTAGAAAGAGATATAAAAAATTTCATCTTCAAAGCACCCCTAAACCAAATTATAATCATAAAATATATAAAATATTATTATCCATCATCCTTACAGGACTCACTACCAGGCCAACATAAGGTTCAAAAGCATATATTAACTCATTAATAGGGAAAAGTACAACATCTATTAACTCATTAAGATGTTCATATCTCTTTTCTCCAAATTACAATCCACAAAATCGAGGCCACTTCACATTATCACCCAATAACAACCACTATAGCAACTATATTTTCAAAGGATTTGGATAGATTAGTGACAACAATAGTGTAGATAGTAAAATAAAGGATTCAACTTCAATTCTCAATTAGTATCAGTAGCAATTAGTGAACCATTCATCATTTTCTAAAAACATAAACTTGTACACAAATCACTACATGAGTATAATATGCTAATTAATGAACAAAAATTATATATAAAAAAGAAGTTTTTTTCTTTGTGAGGGTATTTGTTTACTTATAGGTAGGGGTAAGATCACAACTTTCTTGCCCTGAAAATTCAACCCACGAAAAAAAAAAGTTGAAAATGACTTATATTCGAATATATATATAAAATATGTAAAATGCAAAAAAAATATAATATATATTTATATTGATGAGAGCTAAACCAAGAAACAGCAATTAAAATAGGGTTTCAAATACATACATACATACATATATAATTTGTGGGGTTAGTTTTTGTCTTTTATCCCCCTTTTTTTGAACAATTTTACTACTTTTTTACTCTCTTTCTTTATGTTGGAGAGAAGATGCCATAGCATTCATCCTCGTTGTCATCTGGTTCTTGAGACTCAGAACTCTTATCTGAGGCTAATTGTTGAAGTTGTGTTACTATAGCAAGAATTTCATCATTGGACTGGGCATCAGTGACTCTGGAAATGAGTAGCGCCTTGATAGTGAGAAATTCTTGTTGTTCTGGTTGAATGGTTTATAGAACCAGCCCAGGAAGATGCAGTAAAAGCAAATAGCCATGGTATATTGAATAATAAAGATAATGAATAGAAAATAGTATATCGGAATAGCAGAAGACGTAAATAAAATAAATTAAATAAATTAACAGAAAAGTATAGAGATAAAATCTCTTACTGGTATGTTATTGATAGACGATGATAGTACAGTGATAGTATGGTAAGACAGCGATAGTATAATAATGATATAGAAATGTGATACAGAAAATATGAGAGTGATAGTACAATAGTGAAATACAAACCAAAATTTTTGACCCTTCAAACTAAATTGGAATTGCCATCTTAAAAGCCGTAGACTTGAAAATTCTAGTTGGAATCCAAGGTCTTTTCTTCTTTTCTGCATTTGGTGGATCTTCTTTTTCTCTTTTTTCGCATATGGTGGATCTTGTCTCTCTCTTTTACTTTCAATGATTGTCGTGGAGTGGTAGAATTCAAAAGCAAAATATGCTTTTACTTTTACTATGTTTGTCAGCTCTTCTTTTTGGGGAAAACAGAAAGTGTTTTTACTGTTCTTGTCATCTTGTAAATTTGTGTCAGCAAAAACATACAAATCATATTGTACACACACACACATTGTACTTGTACACACGCATACTACACATTGTACATACTACATATTGTACACAAGCACACTACACATTGTACACACATACTACACTTTGTACTTGTACACGACTTGCACATAAATGGGATTTATGGGGTTAGTTTTTGTCTCTTATCCCCCTTTTTAAAAAATGTTTTTACTACTTTTTTACTCTCTTTCTTTATGTTGAAGAGAAGGTGCCATAGCAGGCATCCTCACTGTCATCTGGTTCTTGAAACTCAGAACTCTTACCTGAGGCTAATTGTTGAAGCTGTGTTACTATAGCAAGAATTTCATCATTGGACTAGGCACCAGCGAGTCAGGAAAAAAGTTGTGCCTTGATAGTGAGAAATTCTTGTTGTTTTGGTTGAATGGTTTACAGAACCAGCCCAGGAAGATGCAGTAAAAACAAATAGCCATGGTATAATTGAATAATCAAGATAATAAATAGAAAATAGTAAATCTAAATAGCAAAAGACGTAAATAAAATAAAATAAATTAATTAACAAAAAAGTATAGAGATAAAATCTCTTACTAGTATGTTATTGATAGACGATGATGGTACAGTGATGGTATAGTAAGACAGCAATGGTATAATAGTGATATAAAAATGTGATACCAAAAATATGAGAGTGATGGTACAATAGTAACATACAAACTAAAATTTTCAACCCTTCAAACTGAATTGGAATTGTCCTTTTAAAGGCCGCAGACTTGAAAATTATGGTTGGAATCTGAGGTATAAACTTCTTTTCCACATTTGGTGGATCTTGTTTTTCTTCTTTTCCATATCTGGCAGATCTTGTCTCTCTCTTTTGCTTTCGGTGATTGTCGTGGAGTAGTAGAAGTCAAAAGCAGAATATGCTTTTATTTTTACTATGCTTGTCATCTCTTCTTTTTGGGGAAAACAGAAAGTGCTTTTACTGTTCTTGACATCTTGTAAATTTGTGTCAGCAAAAACATACAAATCATACTGTACATACACCCACATTGTACTTGTACACACGCACATTACACATTGTACACACGCACACTACACATTGTATACACACACACACACTACACTTTGTACTTGTACGCGACTTGCACATAAATGGGATTTCTGGGGTTAGTTTTTGTCTCTTATCCCTATTTTTTTAACTTTTTTACTACTTTTTTACTCTTTTTCTTTATATTGGAAAGAAGATGCCATAGCAGTCATCCTCATTGTCATCTGGTTCTTAAGACTCAGAACTCTTATCTGAGGCTAATTGTTGAAGCTGTGTTACTATAGCAAGAATTTCATCATTTGACTTGGCACCAGCGAGTCTGGAAAGGAGTTGTGCCTTGATAGTGAAAAATTCTTGTTGTTCTGGTTGAATGGTTTACAGAACCAGCCCAGGAAGATGCAGTAAAAACAAATAGCCATGGTATAATTGAATAATCAAGATAATGAACAGAAAATAGTAAATCGGAATAGCAGAAGACGTAAATAAAATAAATTAAATAAATTAACAGAAAAGTATAGAGATAAAATCTCTTACTGGTATGTTATTGATAGACGATGATAGTATAGTGATGGTATGGTAAGACAGCGATGGTATAATAGTGATACAGAAAATATGAGAGTGATGGTACAATAGTGAAATACAAACTAAAATTTTTGACCCTTCAAACTGAATTGGAATTGTCCTCTTAAAGGCCGCGGATTTGAAAATTCTGGTTGGAATCTAAGGTATTTTTTTCTTTTCCTCATTTGGTGGACTTTGTTTTTCTTCATTTCGGCATCTGGCAGATCTTGTCACTCTCTTTTGCTTTCGGTGATTGTCGTGGAGTGGTAGAAGTCAAAAGCAGAATATGCTTTTACTTTTACTATTCTTGTCATCTCTTCTTTTTAGGGAAAGCAGAAAGTGCTTTTACTGTTCTTTCATCTTGTAAATTTGTGTCAGCAAAACCATACAAATCATATTGTACACACACATTGTACTTGTACACATGCATATACACTACACTTTGTACTTGTACACGACTTGCACATAAATGGGATTTCTGAGGTTAGTTTTTGTCTCTTATCCCCCTTTTTTAAAACTTTTTTACTCTCTTTCTTTATGTTGGAGAGAATATGCCATAGCAGTCATCCTCATTGTCATCTGGTTCATTGTCATCTAGTTCTTGAGACTCAGAACTTTTATCTGAGGCTAATTGTTGAAGTTGTGTTACTATAGCAAGAATTTCATCATTGGACTGGGCACCAGCGAGTCTAGAAATGAGTTGTGCCTTGATAGTGAAAAATTCTTGTTGTTATGGTTGAATGGTTTTGTATTAAGATGCATCATTCTCTAACCATTGTTGGACTACAATAGTAGAACAAGTATTGTTGTCCATCTTGTCCTACCATTTTACCTTGTAGGTTCATCCAAAGGCTGGTATAACTTGATGTTCTTCACTAACAAAAGAAATATAATTGTATGCATACTCAAACATAAAAATCCAAGTAATGAAAAAGTATCTGTAAAAGACAAAAAATGGTAGTATTGAGGCAAGTTTCTTAGATGGTTGCCATTTTTCTTGAAACATCTGGTAACCTTTCTGAACAAGATCTAGTAAGACATCTGGAATTGGTCCTAAGGTGGTCTACCATTGGTAAAACCAATTTGGAACCTTGACTAGGAATGATGGTTTGAACATGAAAAACCATGACATGGAATTCGTTTCATTCTGTTGATAGAAACATCGATACCATGCCAAGATATAGTCATAATATGAAAATTCATTGCAAGGCCTGTCTACTGGTAATTTCTTAGGGATGTGAGGGAGTTGTCCCTATTCTTCAAGGGAAATAACATTGGTAAGTTTGGCCTTAATGAAATTAAATTTGGATGGTGCTTTTTGGTCATCATCTAGTTGAAATTCAATGGATTTTGTTGATACAAGGATAGCCTCATAGTAACTCTAGTTCTTATGTGTATTTTTTGGAATATAGTTGCACTGTGGGTGTAGGTAGAGTTTTGCAAACTCATCTGGTGCCAATTTTGGGTTCTGTTTAAAATGTGCTGGTTCAACTATGGTGCACTGGTTAAAAATATTCTTGTAAATGTATGTTGATTTCTGAGTGTTTCTGGATTCTAGGAGTTTTGTTTCTGGTTTAGTAACAAAGGGCTGAAACTTGTTACTAGTATTAATGGTAGAAAATGATGAACCTGCAAAACCTGCAAGAGCACTGGTTAGTGATTTTGGTGGGGTCAGAGACCCTAAAATTGTAAGGTTTCTACCTAGGGGTGATTGTTTATTTTTTGCTATGTGGGTTTTATCTTCTTTCTTCACTGGTGTGGATGATAATGCTTGTGTTGCTGGTACTGGTAGTGCTGTTGCCGTGACAGCATAAGACCTAATGTCAAAGCTCTTTGATATGTTTTTCCCTTTCTTTGATCTCGTAGACATGTCCTGTAAGAAATTCTCTGGTTAGAAAATCGGGAATTGAATTATCAATTCCTTTGATATATTCAATCTCAAAATCAAAGATAAACAATATAGTCTTCCATCTTGCAAAAATTTGTTTAGAAGCAATGTTTTTAACATATTTTGTGAGAACATCTTTAGCAGACTAGCAATCTACTCTAACGATAAATTTCTGGTTAAGTAAATCATCTTGAAATTTAGAAATGCAAAGAACAATAGATAATATTTCTTTCTTTACTGTGGAATAATTTTTTTGAGCTTTATTCCAAGTTCCAGAATGAAATCTAACAATATGTTATTTCCCTTGTAAAACATGTTTGAGTATTCCTTCAAAGCTAATTTCAGAGGCATCTGTTTGAACAATCTTGGGAGTATCTGGGTGACATAAAGTTAAAACTGGTAGAACTTTAACTTGTTTTTTAATATCTTGGACAGCTTTAGTATGAATTTCTGACCAAACTGGTGGATTTTTCTTGAGTCTTTCAAATAAAGGTTTGCCAATATGGCGAATGCCAGGGTAAAAAACTGCAACATAATTTAAAGATCTTAAAAATCATTGTAACTGTGTTTTTTCTTTTAATTAATCTAGAAATTTTTCTGCAAAATCAAGAGTTCTTTGGATATGGGTGATTTTCCCAAAGGAAATCATATGGCCAAGAAATCTGATTTTTGTCTAAAAAATTTTAATCTTGGGTGTAGAAACCACAAGACCACTTTCTTTGATAACTTTAAAGAAAATATGCAAATGTTTTCAATGCCGATGAAGATCAGTACTAAAGACTAAAACATCATCAATGTAAACAATTGTAAAACTAGTGAATGGATTAAAATATGGTTCATAACATTCTGAAATTCTAATGCTACATTCTTTAATCCAAATGGCATAATATTCCATTCATATTGTCCAAATGGTACTGTAAAAGCAGTTCTATATCTATCTTGTTCAGCAATTTGGATTTGCCAAAAACCTTATTTCATATCAAATTTTGAAAAGATATAGGCATTGTAAAGTCTTTTCAAAAGATCGTTCTTGTTAGGAATTGGATATCTAATCCATTGTAAAACTTTGTTCAATGGTTTATAATTGATAACAAGTCTCGGAACTCCACGTTCTTTCTTTAAATGTTTATTGACATAAAATGCTACACACGACCATGGACTTTTACTGGGTCATATGAGTTTTTTGTCAATCAAACTCTGAATCTCTTTTTTGCACAAATCTAAATATTATTGGCTCATCTGAATAGGTCGACCCTTAGTAGGAATAAGTTTTTCTTGAAAATCTTTTTCATATGGTAATGAAACAATGTGTTTCTTCCTAGCCCAAAAAGCTGTAGGAAGATCAGAACATACTTCTTTTTCAAATCTTTTTAGAAATTGTTGGATGGTTTTCTGTAGTTTGGAAATCTGGTTATCAATTCTTAAACTCTGAATATCCTGTTTCAGAAAATTGATATGGTTTTCTTTGGTTCAAATTAAATTGATATTTCTCTTCATAGAGGGATAAAAGAATTCAAAAAAAACTGGTTTTCCTAAAACTTGTGTTTCAATACCTGCTTTTATAACTTGCATGGGGGAAAGCATTTGTAAAAATGGATTTCCTAAAATCACTTTTGAATTTAATTGTTTTATTAAAAAAAACTAGTTGGAAAACAAATTTCTTTATTGCAAACATGAGCATTAGGAATTTTATATTGAATTTGTAATCTGGTTGCATTGGCTATAGAAAGCCTTTCTTTTGTTTTTTTCAAAATATCTGGTAGGAATTAGACCTTGTTGTATACAATTCATATCTACTCCTGAATCAAGGAGGGCTATGGTTTCAAATCTAAAATAATCAACAACAATAGTTAGTTGAACATTTCATTTCTGAAAAGAAATTCTGGTAAGAAGATTGACAAATTCTTCTTGTTCAGCTAAGGTGCTAGTATCTGGTTGGTCAGTCTTTGATTTGCCAATAGTGATTTGTTTAGTTGTTTGTTCATCTTGTTGGTCATGTTCTGGTAAGACTATTTGTTTTTCTAATTGTAGAAGTAAGACTTCCTGTTGTAACTGGTTATGATTTTCTCTTATTTCTCGAATTTCATGTTTTAATTGATTGATTTCTTTTTGTAAATCTGGTATACCAACTGGTTGTTGTTACTTTTTTTGAAATAGGTTTAAAACATCAGCATAACTTGTAGTGTTAGCTTTATTGGTGTTATTAGAGGTTTCTTGTGATTGATCAACAAGTTCATTAAGCTTGAGAATGTATGATTGTCTTTCTTCATTATCTGGTATTTTACATATCATGTCTAGCATGATACTGTAAGTATCAGTTAAGACATTGAGATTTTTCTGGCAGGAACATGGTCCTTTTGAGGGACATGAACATTCTGGTTCAGAATCTGTTTCACTACTGGAGTAGTAACTGTGCCTATTTGATTGATATTGTCTTCATCAGAAGTTCCTAGTGAAGAACTGAAGGTAGAATCATATTGGTCTAGGATTTGAAGTATTTTGTTCTTTGATTCTTCATCTAGTTCTAATTGTTGAACTTTTGTTCTGACTCTGCAGGTTGCTGCAAAGTGTCCTGGTTTTCCACATTTGAAGCAGCCAGTAGATTTCTGTTGTTTCTTATTGTATTTTGGTTTCCAGTTCTTTTGGGGAAATTTCTTATATTTATTATATTTGTTCTTCTTTCTAAAGGATTTGTATGGTTTTTCCTAACTTTTCTTGTATTTTCTTTCAAATCTTTTAGGTTTATGTTTTCTAATGGTATGTGGTGTCTAGATTCGTTCCATGCCAAATTGTTCACACCAATTTCCTAATTCATTTCTGGAGATTAAATTCTATTTCTTTAATTGGGCTTTAAATCTGAGGTCGGTGCAGATTTTTAAAGCGGTCTTGTTAATTTGACTTATGATATCACCATATGTCATCTGATTGTAATCGAGGCATGGGAATTCTTGTGATAAAGCATCCTTAACTTGTTTTGCAAATAATTTTGAAAGTCCATCTTTCTTTCTAATAGATTGCATTATTGTCTTGTCTTTGGTATAACTTACTAAGGAAAATATCTTTATACCATCTAAAATCATGTAATCTTCTGCATCTTAAATTCTGGAGAATCTCATATGTTCTTTCTTGGTATATGGTTGGATCACCAATGAAATGATAGGTGATACTGTAAATTAAGGCAGACAAAGCACAGGATTTAGCTTGTCCTTTTTCATTGAGTATGGTGTTGCCTTCGGCATTAGTTTTTTGCATATTGTAGATAGCTTCTTTAAGATTATCTTCAAGATAATCATCCACCATCCTTTTAATTGGACAGTGAAGCCAAGTACTATATTCTTGGTGGCATCTTGCTCTATTATATTGGCATTGGTTTTATAAATATTGTCAACTATGATAATTTGTTTAGTAAGATTGAGGATTTAGTATTTTATGAGTCTATCAATATTCCATTCATAAATATTATTGGCAGAATATGATTTATGTGATTGAATTTATTCAATAAGAAGATCTGGTGGTGCAGGTCTAGGGTTATAAGTTTTAATATTCTATTTTGGTTCATAGATGCGATTGATTGTGAATTTCTAAAGATCTTGTACTAAAGATTGTTCTGATTCACTATGAGGATATATGCTTGAAGCATCAGATTGCTTTAAAACTTGTACTGCAGATTCTTATTCAGCTTCAATGGAGAAGGCCTCTGGAGTAGTGATATTGATTTTCTTTTGAAGTTCTTGTAATAATTGTTCTGTAGAATATAGTAATTTTGGTATGATATTAGAGATTTGAAATGGTATTGGATCAATCTTATGAGTTTTGATATTCTGTGGTCCCCGTCCCGTGAAGATAGGAAGATCAAATTTCTTGTTTGTACTTGTTAGAGATATTTGGGTAGTTGATTGTTTTGAAAGAGATTCCTTGATAGATTCTTTAAGTTTTTCTTCAGTAATTTGTCGAATTTTCTTTCAATAGTATTTTCTATACGTTCAACTTGTTTCTGGAGGGTGACTAAGGAGAGATTGGTAAAATTTCCTTGTTCTGCAATATTTCCTAAATGCGCTGGTTGGGGTGAAAGGAAAACAACTGACCTTAACTTAATAGTTCCTTCTTGATTTACGATCTGGGTAGCCTGGAAAATATGCTTCAATAATATCATTTGAATCTGGTTTGTTCCATTTTTGTGTTCTTTTTTCAAGAACATTAATATCAAGAGTTTTCTTATCTTTTTCTTTAAACCAAAGGAAAAATGGTATATTGAGTTTAACAATTGTCATGGTATGATACCATTGTTCTCTGAATTGGTCACGCTATTCTTTATTGTGGGTTGCAAAGAATGACTGCCTGAGTCTGGTATTTTTCTCAGAAAGAAATTCTTCTTTCAGAACTTGTTTATTGATTTCAAATTCTTCT
The DNA here is from genome assembly GCA_037974665.1 of Ehretia macrophylla. Taxonomy (NCBI): domain Eukaryota; kingdom Viridiplantae; phylum Streptophyta; class Magnoliopsida; order Boraginales; family Ehretiaceae; genus Ehretia; species Ehretia macrophylla. The sequence goes on along the minus strand of CM075780.1, from coordinate 53,752,284 downwards.
ATGATCATGTTACAACCCATTTCTAAAGCTGTGGGATTGTAGTCAATAGATGTTGGTTCAAATTCTTGGTATACTGGTCTAACTATGGGTGTTTGTGCTCCTTTAGTTCTGATTCCGAGAGGGACAGATTGATTTGAACTCTTGTAGATCTAGATGTTGATGGTAAATCAACAAAGCCTGGTGTGGGATCAGATATACTAATCCTGGATAGCTGGGAATTAGTTATGGATAGATGTTTTGGGTGGCATCTTCGATGTCCCATCGTTCTGGTAAAGTAACATTTTTCCATTTTATGGTTTTAGGGATATTAATACTTGATCTGGTTTGATCTATTACCCATAAAAGGGTTTCATCTTTCTGCCTATGTCTAGTAATAAATATGGGATTTAGACCCGTATTCATGACTTTATAGTTAAGACGATAAATAATTTCATAAGCATGTGATCCAAAGAGAACTCTGTAATTATGTGTTTTAATGTCTAATGTTAAAATTTTCATAATATAGGGATCTGTAAGGGATATGGTAAAATTAGGGAAACAATCAAAATAAGTCCATTAAATAAACGTGTTTCAACTAAACCAAGTAAAGAATCATTGTTTCGTAACATTCTACAGTCATGAAAAGCATTATAAATACTTGTATCTAAACCTTCTCTTGTTAATGGTTTAAGAGCAACTTGTACATGTCCTATGTGAAGAAATCTATAGCCATTCTTCTTAGCCTTTTCTATGGATTTCTGGGAAAATAATTGTATAGATTGTTTATCACTGACTAATGGTATAACTTTTTCTTTAGATCTAATTGTAATGAGAGATTTAAAATCTAAGACTCCTTTCTGATAAACTTGTTTTATTTGCATCTTAGATGGTTTCCAACTTGCTAATTCTTGTTCATTCCATGTTTCTTCTCTTACACTAATGGTATTTGATTTACTGGTCACTTATGAGGAAGTACTGCTACTAAATGCCATACTATAGTCTTGTTTATTTAAACTTGCAACCTATGTGATCTAGACGAAGGATCAGAGCCTGACTTACACCCGACTTACTCTCTGTCTGCGGGACTTACTGTAGTTCGAAGTCCTAATCTTAGACCTATAAGTGACAGATAAAGATATACTCAACTACAGACATGGCTCTGATACCAGAACCAACCCAGGAATATGCAGTAAAAGCAAATAGCCATGGTATAATTGAATAATCAATATAATGAACAGAAAATAGTAAATCGGAATAGCAGAAGACATAAATAAAATAAATTAAATAAATTAACAAAAAAGTATAGAGATAAAATCTCTTACTGGTATGTTATTGATAGCCAATGATGGTACAATGATGGTTATATATATATATATATATTATATGAAAAAAATGGTAAGAAATAATCATACCTTTGATTTTGGGGGAGAAGTCGGGAATGAGGGTAGTGGAGATGAATTTGGGAGAGAAATCGGGTATTGGGGTGGGAAATTTAGGGAAATAATGACAAAAAAGGGCAGCGACACTGCCCTCTTAAATTTAAACGGCGCTGGTAACGAATAAGTGACAAACTATTCGTCACTGAAACCCTAGATGGCGACGACCAATGGGCCATCACTGATTCTTCTCCATTGGAGACTAACAGGCAACGGCCCACAGCCTTGAAGTCGTGGGTTGTCGCCATATAGTCTCCAAATGAGACTAATCTGCGACGACCAAGGCCCAAGTCCATGGGTCGTCGCCAAGTTGTCTTTAACAGAGACAAACAGGCAATGGCCCAAGGACTTGAAGTCTTAGGTCGTCACCACTTAGTATCCAATGGAGACTAATATGCGATGACCATGGCCCAAGACCATGAGCCATAGCCAAGTTGTCTCCATTGGAGACAAATAGGCGACAGACCACGGCCCTAAAGTCAGGGGTTGTCGCTCAATTGTGTCCAAATGAGACAACAATGTTACGATCATGGCCCACGGCATCAAAAGAGACTAATCTGCAATGACGATAGCCCAAGACCATGGGTCGTCGCCAAGTTATCTCTAATGGAGATAAACTGGCAACGGCCCGTCGCCATATCTTCTCCAATGGAGACTAATAAGCCACGACCCGTTAATATTTAGCGACTTTATTGTCAAAAATATACAAATATAGCTAATTCGTCTCTAAATAGAGACGAATTAGGGACAATGTTTTATATATCGCACAAAAAATATAAGAAGCATCTCTCGTTCATCTCAAAGTAGAGACAAGTTAGCAACGACTCGGTCATTCCCGCAATATTTTTCAAGATACGTCGCATATGTGTCTTCTAAAAGAGATGTTGTAGCGACGACCACTTCATTTTTCGCAATATTTATACTGTTTGTCACAATTTCATCGTAAATTGGCTACGAAATAGCGACAATGTGAAGCCCTGCATGAAACATCATATGCATCACATACCATTAAATATGTGTTTATGATGATTTAAGTGCATTTATATGGTTTTAGGTACATCTACAATATTTTTCGTGCATTTACATCGTTTTACGTGCGTTTACATTGTTTAACGTGCATTTGTGTGATTTAGGTATTGTAGGAGATAAATAAATTATGCTATACTACACTAGCTAACCAAATAGTTAAGAAACAACTAAAAGGGCAAACTAGAAGTTAGTGTTTTAGTTGAGGGGCATTTTGGTCCTTGGACAAAATTAAATATCTATCACCTACCACCACTACACAAAAATACACTCACACCACACAACACACACATATACATGACACAAACACACACAAACATCATAAAACACATACCACACACACTAAACCACACGATCCAGGAAGAGAAAAAGAGAAAGAAAGAAGAGGAAGAAGAAGGATATGAGAACTCTAAAGCCATTTACTAACTTTCCTTGGTATTTGCTTGCTAGATTCAAGACCCTTCTTGCTTCTTTTGCTTTTCAACTTCAAGAACAAGGTGAGGGATGTTTTCAAAATGTTTTGTAAAGATGACATGGTTCATGATTATGTGTTATATATGTACATTGAGCAAGATGATGAAGTTGAATATAAGCTTGATTGGTGAATTTGAATTTGGGTATGTTTAATCTAGGGTTTGAAATTTGGTGTTGATGTTATCTTTAGCTTAAACTTGTCTTCTATAGCTTGTGATCATCTTGAAGAGTTCTATATGAGTTGTATGAAGCATTACATGTGTGAAATATGTTCAAAGTAGTTTCAAGGAGAAGAAATGTAAAATTGAACTTGAATGCTTAGGTTAAGTTGATAGTTGTGGAATAAATATGTCGTACTTGAGTTATGTGCTTTTAGGAGCTATAAAACGTGTGGAATATTGTTGTTTAGCATTGAAATAAGTTGCACAATTGATTTGAGCTTGAAAGAATGAGTTTAGGACAAGAAAAGAAGTCAAATGCTTGTTTATAACATGATCCGGTCGAGGCATCACGCTAGTGCCTCGCCCGGATGGTCTAGCCCAGATGAAAGGTAGTAGTTACTGCCCTTAGTCTAGTCGAGGGGTCCGGACAAGGGCTTCATCCGGATGGTTTTCAACTTTGCGCAATATTTTTCTGGAGGTCATATCTCAGTCATTTTAACTCCGAATTGAGTTCCGTTTGATTTTAAAACAAACTACTTTCGATAATCTTAGATTCTATACCAAAATCAGGTTATTTTGAGTTCAGGAGAATAGGTAAATTAACTATTTAAGTTAGGCTAATGCGGGAGCATTGAAGTTGTTTGGTTGTATCCAATGGTTGTTAGTGGTAGAAGTTATTGGTTAAGTGGCCAACTTACAAGTTCTCGTTATTATGCGCTAATACTTAAAGGAGCTTACATGCAAGATATTATGTATGTTACATGTCCATATGAGTACATGATAAATGATTGACCGTTTACTTGATGCTAAATATGAAAGGTACTTGAATATGCTTGATAAGTCTGGAGCTCACCTTGTACTTGTCATTGATTATGAAATGGTATTACTTATAGCACTCCAAATGTTATACAACCTTCCAAGTACTCTCTCTCGTTGGGGAGCTTTGACCCCTTGGGAAAGTTAGGACGTCTCTTTCTTCTTATATATATGCACGTGGTGGTTGCAACATCTCATTCATTAAGGGATGGGATCAAAGGTGCACACGGCAGTGATAGTTGGAGACACCTGTTGAGGTGCACACAATTGTGACAGTGGCAGACAACTTCCTACCCCATTAATGCTATATTGTTATGGTTGGGACTTATACGGAATAATGTGCACACAGCAGTGATAGTGGGAGGCACCTTTTGAGGTACTCACGACTGTGATAGTGGGAGCCACCTCTTAGGTCCGTATAAGCCACGTTCCTTATTTTGTATCAATTTTTTCATTACGTTCGAGATGTATGCTTCAATATGTGTTTTTCCTACTCTCGCCTGGTTCCTCGAGGTCCTCGGAGAGTAGAGTTAGATATTGTTTACTTGTATAATTGTTGTCTCAATTCATGTCTTACCAGATGTTCATATTGAATATGTACAGGACCAGGTATTATTACTTGTGGGTGATATGTATATGTGCATGGCATCATTTTCAAAATGGATTTAGAAATGATAAAATGATTGTGAAAATCCCTGTTTCCCCTTATCCCTCGCTGAGCTAGGTGTAGCTCACCCTTTTTCTTAACATCTCAGGTACAGTTGAGCCTGATTATTGAGGATAGCCCCGTTAACGTGATGACTTGGATTTTCTACCTTCGTGCTTTACTTGCCCGCTCATGGAAAATATTTTGTATAATTGGCTATAATGCTATCTTGTAACTCCTTTTGGTTTATTAGTTGTGTAATTAATTAGACTATGTAGGAGACTTGGTTATACTAGTTGGATTTCTAAGATTGTACCTTGATGGATACGAGTTTGTAAATATGTATTCGGGTTGTAACTTTAACTTTTAGTGATGAAGTTTATATAACAAGTATTGTTGAACTTATGTAACTTTTATAACTTGAATTTTAGTATTGGGTTCTTTACATAAGGTTGAATTGTTTTCTGGCTAATAGTGTTCGGGCTACTATCCTGTGCCTTAGCGGACTTAGGCAGAGTGATCTTCCTAAGCCCATGGCATCACAATCCCAAAATGTTAAGGTAAATGCAAGTTTGAACTTTATTCCGCTTTTGTGGTATCAGAGTACATATATTAGCATTTGGAATTGGGGGTCATGACAGAGTGGTATCAGAGTTTAGCCTGTTAGCTAGGCATAAGCTGGGTTTAGAACCCCTAGTCAGTGAGTAGAAGCCTTGAGGTGGAATTGGTTATGATGAGGTGTGTAATAAGGTGAATAGATGACTTTAGCTAAAGTTAGAGATTATGATTCTTTGACAATATTATAACTAAAGGATTGAGTTGAAGGTCACGGATTCTTGAGTAAGAATTTAGCCATAGTGTCATTGGTACATAAGAATTGTCTTGGGTTTACGGACTAAAGTAAGGTTGTGGTATAAAAAGCAGACTAAGAGGTTGACTTTGAGGCTCAATCTCCTTATTTGGTACTCGTGTGAAACCTACGTGTTCAAATGTTACATGTAACTTGCTCAATATGCCTTATGTGTTATGTGTGAACTTTTATGTTTAATGTGTTATGTGAATCATATGTGTTTAAAATACTATAGATATTTCGTGTCTATATGAAAAACACGTGTTAGGTACAGTTAAAATATATGTATGTTAGGAGCATCGATAGGGCATACATCCATGTCTCATACAACGCATATACATCATATAACAGTAAGTGGCATCGTGCATCCATACCCATAGATAGCAGGGCCTAGCACTCGCAGGAATACTGGGACTCAAAAAACGGAGGATATTGATCAGGCTGATTTTGGAAGAGAGATATTCAGTATGCTGGTAACTGTCGTGGATAAGATGAGCCGAATTCTAGAATACCAAGCAACTGGAGCAGGGGGCAATAATAGCACATTGAACGATTTCTTAAGCTATGGACTTCCCAAGTGTCTAGGTGAACCCGATGATAGAAAAGCTGAAGCTTGGTTGGCAAAAGTTGAAAAGATATATCCTGCTCTTGATTACAGTGATGAAAGAAATGTGGTTTTTGTGGTGTTCTTGTTAGAAAAAGATGCGGAGCAATGGTGGAGAACAAAAAGACTTCGTTGGGAACGTGATGATATGCCTGCCACTTGGGCTAACTTTATCAAATCTTTCAAGGGGAACTACATCTCAGAAATGGCCCGAGAGAGGAAAGAAGAAAAGTTTATTACTTTGAAGTAAGATGAAATGTCTGTGGTCCAATATGAAGCCCGTTTTAACAAGTTATCCCATTACCTCCCCGAGTTAGTTCATTCGGAGAACTGGAGGATCAAGCAGTTTGTTTGGGGACTAAGGCCCGAGATTCAGGACTTCCTAGCTTTACATCGCTTCACTTCATACAATGAGATGTTAGACTCGGCATCCCGCATTGAGAAAAGACAACTTGAAACCCGAAGTGGGGCGAGTCAAGTCAACAAAAGGTTGTTCCTATCTCAGACACCACAAAAACCTTATCCAACTCAAAGTCAAGAGCCACCCGCTTCTATTAAACTCAGCTTAATGCATTTAATACCAAGACAACTCGAGGGTTATCAGGTAATACAGCCACCTCTCAGAATATTATTTGTGTTTGTTGCAACAAGAAAGGGCACATAGGAACCCAATGTTAAGGAAGACGGGCAAGTGTGTAAGATGTGGGAGTGATCAACACTTATATAAGGATTTCTTGAGGATAAAGAATGTGGGAATACGACCTCAACCTACCAGGAATGCCTCGGGACAAAGAGTTCATGCCCGAGTTGATGTTGTTGACCAAGAAGAACTTCCAAGGGTAGCAGCCGCAGTTAAAGGTAGATTTTATTTGCTGGTATTTCTATTGATGTTCTCACTCGGTATTCTTGTTTGTTATTTAGATTTTATCTTGGGAATTCTTGGCGGGTAATCTCTCTTGGTATTTTCCGGTGGTATTCTTGTCCGAGACTCCCACTTGGTATTTTCAATCGATATTCTCATTTTGGGAAATTATTATTTGGTATTCGATATTCTCTATCGGTATTCGGAATTTGGTATTCTTACTTGGAGTTCTTAATTGATATTTCTATTCGGCAATCGGTATTCTATCTAAACTTCTTATTCAACAACACTCATGTGGTATTATTATGCGGAAGTCTCATATAGGGGTCTGTATTAGGGGTTATAGTTCGACATCCTTCTCCAGTGATCTGGTTTTCTTTATGTGCTTCAAACAGAGTCGTTGCAGCTTATCAAGGAATTGTCAGATGAGGGAATTGCGAGGGCGCAATTCTATTAAGGAGGGGAGGATGTGAAGCCCAGCACGAAACATCATATGCATATCATACCATTAAATATGTGTTTACGATGGTTTAAGTGCATTTATATGGTTTTAGGTACATCTATATCATTTTTCATGCATTTACCTCATTTTACATGCGTTTGCATTGTTTAATGTGCATTTGTATGATTTAAGTATCGTATGAGATAAATAAATTACGCTATACTACACTAGCTAACCAAATAGTTAGGAAACAAATAAAAGGGCAAACTTGAAGTTAGTGTTTTAGTTGAGAGACATATTGGTCCTTGGGCAAAATTAAATATCTATCACTTACCACCACCACACAAAAACACACTCACACCATACAACACACACATATACATGACACAAACACACACACACACCATACACACTAAACCACACGACCCAAGAAGGGAAAAAGAGAAGGAAGGAAGAGGAAAAAGTAGGATAGGAGAACTCTCAAGCCATTTACTAACATTCCTTGGCATTTGCTAGCTAGATTCAAGACCCTTCTTGCTTCTTTTGCTTCTCAACTTCAAGAACAAGGTGAGGGATATTTTTAAAATGTTTTGTAAAGATGACATGGTTCATGATTATGTGTTATATATGTACATTGAGCAAGATGATGAGGTTGAATATAAGCTTGCTTGGTGAATTTGAATTTAGGTATGTTTAATCTAGGGTTTGAAATTTGGTGTTGATGTTATCTTTAGTTTAGACTTGTCTTCTATAGCTTGTGATCATCTTGAAGAGTTCTATATGAGTTGTATGAAGCATTACATGTGTGAAATATGTTCAAAGTGGTTTCAAGGAGAAGAAATGCAAAATTGAACTTGAATGCTTAGGTTAAGTTGATGGTTGTGGAATGAATATGTCGTACTTGAGTTATGTGCTCTTAGGAGCTATAAAACGTGTGGAATATTGTTGTTTAGCATTGAAATAAATTGCACAATTGATTTGAGCTTGAAAGAATGAGTTTGGAACAAGAAAAGAAGTCAAATGCTTGTTTATAACATGATCCGGTCGAGGCATCACGCTGGTGCCTCGCCCGGATGGTCTAGCCCAAATGAAAGGTAGTAGTTACTGCCCTTGGTCCGGTCGAGGGGTTCTGACAAGGGCCTCGTCCGGATGCCTCGTCCGGATGGTTTTCAACTTTGCGCAATATTTTTCTGGAGGTCATATCTCAATCATTTTAACTCCGAATTGAGTTCCATTTGATTATACAACTGACTACTTTCGATAAGCTTTGATCCTATACCAATATTAGGTTATTTGGAGTTCGGGAGAATAGGTAAATTAACTGTTTAACTTAGACTAATACAGGAGCATTAAAGTTGTTTGGTTATATCCAATGGTTGTTGTGGTAGAAGTAATTGGTTAAGTGGCCAACTTACAAGTTCTTGTTATTATGTGCTAATACTAAAGGAGCTTACATACAAGATATTATGTGTGTTACATGTCCATATGAGTACATGATAAATGCTTGACCGTTTACTTGATGCGAAATATGAAAGGTACTTGAATATGCTTGATAAGTCTGGAGCTCACCTTGTACTTGTCATTTATTATGAAATGGTATTACTTATAGCACTCCAAATGTTATACAACCTTGCAAGTATTCTCTCTCACTGGGGAGCTTTGACCCTCTGGGGGAGTTGGGACATCTCTTTCTTCTTATATATATGCATGTGGTGGTTGCAACCTCTCGTTCATTAAAGGATGGTATCAAATGTGCACACAGTAGTGATAGTGGGAGATACCTGTTGAGGTGCACACGACTGTGACAGTGGCAAACACCTCCCTACCCTATTAATGCTATATTGTTATGGTTGGGACTTATACGGAATAATGTGCACACGAGAATGATAGTGGGAGACACCTTTTGAGGTGCACACAACTGCGATAGTGGGAGCCACCTCTTAGGTCCGTATAAGCCACCTTCCTTATTTTGTATCAATCTCTTCATTACGTCCGAGATATATGCTTCGATATGTGTTTTTCCTGCTCTCGCTTGGTCCCTCGAGGTCCTTGGAGAGTAGAGTTGAATATTGTTTACTTGTATAATTGTTGTCTCAATTCATGTCTTACCAGATGTTCATATTGAATATGTACAGGACCAGGTATTATTACTTGTAGATGATATGTATATGTGCATGGCATCATTTTCAAAATGGATTTAGAAATGATAAAATGATTGCGAAAATTCCCGTTTCCCCTTATTCCTTGCTGAGTTAGGTGTAGCTCACCCTTTTTCTTAACATCTCAGGTACAATTGAGCCTGCTTGTTGAGGGAAGCCCCGTTAACGTGATGACTTGGATTTTCTACCTTCGTGCTCTACTTGCTTGCTCATGGAAAATATTTTGTATAATTGGCTATAATGCTATCTTGTAACTCCTTTTGGTTTATTAGTTGTGTAATTAATTAGACTATGACTCGTAGGAGACTTGGTTATACTAGTTGGATTTCTAAGATTGTACCTTGATAGATACGGGTTTGTAAAAATGTATTCGGGTTGTAACTTTAACTTTTAGTGATGAAGTTTGTATAACAAATGTTGTTGAACTTATGTAACTTTTATAGCTTGAATTTTAGTATTGGGTTCTTTACATAAGGTTAAATTGTTTTATGGCTAATAGTGCCCGGGGTACTGTCTTGTGCCTTAACGGACTTAGGCAGAGTGATCTTCCTAAACCCGTGGCATCACGATCCCAAGATGTTAAGGTAAATGCAAGTTTGAACTTTATTCCGCTTTCGTGGTATCAGAGTACATATATTAATGACGACAATAACATGTCTCTAAATCGTTGCCAATTTGTCACCATCTTTCGAGCCATAAAGTGCGTCATAAATTCGTCTCCTTTTTTGCCATAAATTGGTGACTGGACATCGCTAAAAACAGTTTTTCTTCTAATGTTATAGATACAAGGAGATCATATTTTTACTAAGAATTGAATTCCTATGTCGGCTAGAACTAGGACAGATACGTCCATAAAGAATATAAGTCACAATACTAACTAAAAATGTCTTAAATAATAAATGGTGTATCTTCTTACGTGAACATAAACAACATTATAATTCAATTGGAGGACCTGAAAAGTGGTAGTTTACCCTATGAGAAAATATAAAGATTAGACCCCCACTTCGGCAATGAAAAAGTAAAGCATACTAGCATATTCACGCTCTTAGTTCAATTCGATAAAACATAGGTCTCCAAAATCACAATGCTTTTGATTTTTTCATATTGTCAAAGAGTTAGACAATAGTTTTTTCGTGTTACCAAAGATTAATAATATAATTGTTTTAGATCGACAAATGCGACAAAGTAGAAGGTATTTAGGCAATCTTTTTTTCGTTTTTTGTCAAAGGTATTTAGGCAATCTTTTTTTTTTTTGGTCAAAGCTATTTAGGCAATCTAGTAACCTTATTAGTATGATATTAACATATCACTACTCTGTGGGTAAGGATCATCTCACTTCTTACTTCTCTCATATTCTATATGAGGTATATTATGAGTTATCAAATTTTATATTTTTAAATCTCAGTCATCTAATTTGGATTAATAAACTAGTAAATTTTGAAAAAAAAAATATTTAAATAATTTTAAAATGAATAATTAAGATTTAAAAAGATTAAGTCCAATGATTCATAATACACCTCATTTAAAAAATAAAAAAAAAAGTAAGAAATGAGATGATCCAAGCCCAAAGTTCACAACACTCACATTGCGAAATCCATAATCCCCTACAATCAGGCTTAATTCCATATTTGCATGTATAGCCCAACTTTCAAGTGGGACTCTAGCAAGTACATCTCATATAAGGATCATCTCTTTTGCCAATTTTCCTATCTTCTAAATGAATGTATTATGTGTCATTAAATTTGGTTCTTTTAAATTTCAACCATCAGATTTATAGTAATAAATTAATTATCTATGAAAAAAGTTTCTAAAATATTTGAAATAATTGGTTAAGATTTGAAAAGATCAAATCTCATAGATTATAAATTATTTCATCTAGAAGATGAGAGAATTAGTAAAAGGGGGGATTAAAACCTGGTACATCTCCTATTTGTTCTATTTGTGCTTTCATCTTGCCTATGTGTAGTATTTCTCTTTCTAATATGTTCATATTTTGAGGCTTTATTTTCTTTTTTCTTTTTTACTTTAAAAACCACTCATTTTATTGATCATACACAACTATATGATTAGAAATGAATCTAGAAAGAAAGTAGGTCATGAAATATAAGGAGAAAAACTTGTATATCTTGGTCCGTGGTTGAGATCTTCTCCAAATTAGGAACTATTGTTCCACAAATAGGGGATGGGGTAAGAATTTAGGGATCATCTCAACAAATGTTGCAGTTCCCTAATTTTCAGGCAAAGGAATAGAACAAAAAGAGAATTAATTAATATACTAATGCGATGTGGTAAAATAAACTATTTGGGATGCAAAACAAACAAAATATCACCAAATCCCCTCACAACCTATATGAGTCAATTCCTCTCTTTATTATTGACCCAAAAAAAAATATATATATATATATATATATATATATATATCTTTATATTTGCTGTTTTTCAAAAACTACAATTAAAAGAATTATCTTGCCAAGACTCTAAGAGTACTTAGATACTTAGATAATTAGACTAATATATAGTAACAGGGGCGGAGCCACCTTTGGCATTGGGTGTGCAATGGAACACCCTAAAATTTTTGGTGTGTAGTCTTTTTTTTTTTTTCTCCTTTTCATGAAAACAACATTTTTGCAGTGGAACACCCTAAAATTACGATTCAATGCCATGAACACAACATTTTTTGCAGTGGAACACCCTTATATTTGTGTTATAAAGTGTTTAAATTAAGTATTGGTTTAGTTATAGTATAAAAATATGATTTTAGACATAAAACCATCAATTTTTTTATAGTTTATATAAAAATTTATGCATAAATAATTGTCCTGTAATCCCGGTTACTGACTTTGATATTGTAGTGCACACCCTAATGCCCGGTGCCTAACTCCGCCACTGTATAGTAACACCTTGCTTGAGGTAATAGTAACTTAGAAAAACTCTTAATGTACACACACTTTGAATATGTACACTAAATCATGGAATAGACAAGTACTATCTTGCACGTCCATGTTACAGACACTTGCACACTACTCGTTAACTGTACAAGTTAAGTATATATACACCATATGCAAAGACAAGTTTAAAATATTTTATAAGTGGGAGCAAAATAGAATTAAGTTGATCTGATAACAAAATTAGTGACAACTAAGTGATTTTATAAATTAAAAATATTAAAAGTATTTAAAACATTTTAAACAACGTGAAAATTGCAACCTCCGCAACTTTATAGATAAATTTGCCTATACAATTTGTGAGAGAAAGAAAACAGAGAATTTTTATACACCGCGAATAAAAATCGGGGGAGAGACGTGGAGGCCCAAAAATTTAAGACCGGGATATGCGGGCTACCAAGAGGCCCAAGAGGCCAGGACCACTAAGAGCCCAAGGAAAACGGGGTCAAGATTGACTAGCGTTAAAAGCGAATCAGTTGGCCGTTGGTTTCGATTTCCATTTTCCCTCGTTTGTTTCCTGTCTGTATAATATTCATGCCCCTTTGTTATTTTGCGAATTGAAACTCAAGTCCTGCTGCTCCCTAAGGTCTCTCTCTAATCTATACATATATATTGTTGTATGTGTATTTCATATCTTTTGTGCTCATATCTGCTTCCTTACATATTCTTGGTAATGGTACATGGTTGCATGTCTTTGATATTGTTGGCACATTAAGTTTCGTGAAAATAGTGTCTTGCAAAAATGTAATATAAGGTTACGTATAATAGATTTTAAAAAGTAGATTTAAGCTTTCTTTCAAGCTGTCCATTGCGGGAGTTTCATGCAACGTGCTTCTCTTGTTATGAACATTAATTATCGTGCAAACATGATTACCTTTAGTAAATTCGAAATCTTCCCTTCTGTTATTGCCTGACCGAATGTACTTTTTGATGGTGTATTTGTAATATGATAACAGGGTCTGATCCTTTTTCAAAGCCCGTGTATAGCGAGAGTTTCATGTAACGACAACCCTTTTAATTGTAATTTGATAAGTGCTTATGTTGGTGTTTTGCTTCTCTGCAAATCCCAGACAGATTGGATTACATTTATAGCCTACCTCATGATGCTCATGTATGAAATTATATGTGATTGTTGGTGTGAACCTGCGAAACAGAAAGGTATTTTGATTTGAGGCTTTACGAAGACAAGGTCATTTATATCGCAAGGGCTGAGAAAAATGCTAATTGTTCATGGTTGCGTTGGATCTTTGACAGATGAAAACCGAATTGGATGATGATGATTTTCTACCTGACATATGATTTAAATTATCATGTGTTAAATACCGAATAATTAATCGTATACCTATAGTTTTCATAGGTGAAAATTTGAATGTTAGAGGACTTTGTTTCTCTTCTAACTTGATTTCGTTTTGTACTAGTTTCTGTGTTGTTGTTCTAATTTGAGGTTGTAAATCATTTGCAGCTGTTGATAGAAGATGGCAGACGCTGAAGATATTCAACCCCTCGTCTGTGATAATGGAACAGGAATGGTTAAGGTATGAATTGGGGACTTTTACTAATCCTATTTCATATGCAACTTTGGAACCTATGCTATTGATGAATGTCGTAGCTTACATAACATTGTCACTGCTTAATCTGTGACTTACTGTTTATTCCTTTCATGAAAAACTTATTAGGCTGGATTTGCTGGAGATGATGCTCCAAGGGCTGTGTTTCCTAGCATTGTTGGTCGCCCGCGTCACACTGGTGTGATGGTTGGGATGGGCCAAAAGGATGCATATGTTGGGGATGAAGCTCAGTCCAAGCGTGGTATCCTCACACTGAAGTACCCAATTGAACATGGCATTGTTAGCAACTGGGATGACATGGAGAAAATCTGGCATCATACCTTCTATAATGAACTTCGTGTAGCCCCAGAGGAGCACCCAGTTCTACTCACTGAAGCTCCTCTGAACCCAAAGGCCAACCGTGAGAAGATGACCCAAATCATGTTCGAGACCTTTAATACCCCTGCCATGTATGTTGCCATTCAGGCTGTCCTGTCGTTGTATGCCAGTGGTCGTACAACTGGTAAGTAGTTACTGCATCCTCTGGTATATGGAACATGGTATTTTATCAGGTTCGGCCATTTTCTTGCAACTAGATGTATTAAAGGTCAGATGAAATTCATTTGCTATTTTCAAGTAGATGGAATCTCACAAATGCTGAGTTTCACTTGTAAATCTCTAGAAAATTTGACTGGTGTGCTAATTTCAAATCCTGAAAAGTAGAGAACAACTTTTTGCATAAGCTTCAGCATTGATGCTGTTTGAAAGAGAACTGGATTAGTCGGCTGCAAGTAGACATTCAGTAGCCAAACGTATCTTTTAACTCTTTGTTATTCATTCTAGGAACAAAGAGAGAGTTATTTACTTTGGCTATTCCTCCTTTAATTCCAGTCGAAAGAAATTTCCGTGCTGGGGTAGGAGAATCTGCATTCTCTCTTCTTCCCCCATGTAACTTGTTTTATTTGAATATATAGGCTATGTCCCATTACCAGTTAATCTTGGTTACATATAAGTGCATGACAATAGTGTTGACTCAATAGAGATCTGATTACCTGCTAATTCTTTTCTAAAGGTATTGTCTTGGATTCTGGAGATGGTGTCAGCCACACTGTCCCCATCTATGAGGGTTACGCTCTGCCACATGCTATTCTACGTCTTGACTTAGCTGGTCGTGACCTCACGGATCACCTCATAACAATTTTAAAAGAGCGTGGTTATTCATTTACCACCTCTGCCGAACGTGAAATTGTGAGGGATGTGAAAGAGAAACTTGCATACATTGCTCTTGACTTTGAGCAGGAATTGGAGACTGCCAAGACCAGCTCTGCTGTTGAGAAGAGCTATGAATTGCCCGATGGACAGGTGATCACAATTGGCTCTGAGCGTTTCCGATGCCCAGAAGTCCTTTTCCAGCCTTCAATGATCGGAATGGAGTCTGCAGGCATTCACGAAACCACATACAACTCCATCATGAAGTGTGACGTTGATATTAGGAAGGATCTCTATGGAAATATTGTTCTCAGTGGTGGTTCCACCATGTTCGGGGGCATTGCTGACAGAATGAGCAAGGAAATCACTGCCTTGGCACCCAGCAGCATGAAGATCAAGGTAGTAGCTCCACCTGAGAGGAAGTACAGTGTCTGGATTGGAGGATCCATCTTGGCATCCTTGAGCACCTTCCAGCAGGTGAGTTCATTTAAACTTGCCGGACCATGATACATAGGATTTGAGTAAAAGGTCACATATTAGTGTTTTTCATGCATAATTAAATATGTTAATACTGCATTGTACTAAAAAAAAATGGTCCACTGTCATCCTGATATTGCTGGTCTACAAGCCAATTCTTTCTGCCATGACTTAATTCATGAAGTGTAAAATCATTTATAGAATGTCTTCTGCGGGTCTTTCTCCTTTAGGTATGAAATGCCATTATCTCAACGTATAAAAAACATTACAAGGGATGAGATTATGTACTAACTTTCAATTTTCTAAATCTTGCATCAAGAAAGTCATTATATCTTACCTTCTATAATAATTCTAATTATATTTGCAGTAACATACTGAAAGTTCAGTACCAGTATCTAATCTAGATTGACTCTACGAATGAAATGCAGATGTGGATTGCAAAGGCAGAATACGATGAATCTGGTCCTTCCATTGTGCACAGGAAATGCTTCTAATTCTTCAGGGTGAGAAGTGAAAGGATAACAACACCGGTTTTCGGAATGTACTTGCTGCTTTCAAGTTCATTTCAAAACCAATGTCAATTTGTTTCGATTGTTGATGAAGAAATGGGTGGAGGTATTGCAGAAAAACCAAAATCTTTTAGTGTCTATTTCTTGCGAGTAATTTGTGGCGCCTCTTCGTGCTAAAAGGCATTTGATGTCCAATGTCATCCTAGCAGAAACTTCTGTTTGCCATCAATCATTGGGCTTCTTCTGAGTTCACAAAGACAATCTGTTTATCTTTTGTAATAATTTTCTTGCAGATTTTGGTTCTCTGACAAAGATGCTGAACAAGTTTCCACCTGTCTTTAAATAATGTCTATATAGGTTTATTCTTTTACTGCTTGAATTCTTGATGGACCAGCTAGGCTTTGGATTTATTTATGTTATTTGAATCCATTAGGGGATGAATTGATAATTATGGAATGTTTACTAAATTCCCTTACACTTTTTAATCTGCTGTTGTCTGGCAAGATAAAAGAGGTATAAAAGGGCCGCGCAGTGAGCAAAACTCCTGCTATCCTCGGGGTGCAGGGAAGGGTCATGATCCACTTTGAGATTTATTTATGCAGCCTTACCTTGCAATTTTGCAAGAGACTGTTTCCACGACTCAAACTCATGACCTTCAAAAGATGTATGTTGAAATAAAATAGAGCATCTAAATCAAAAGTCTAACCACCCCAATTATGTTTTATGCAACTAATTTCCATTCTTGTGGAAGGAGATCATTTAGTATTTTGGTAATCAAGTGTTGCCTTGACAGTCTTTTAGTTTTTACAAGATGGAATCATGATCTGTTATAATCCTAATCTGGCCATTGTTAGAACCACAAGAATCTAATTAGTTGGAGAATTAAGGGAATGAATTTGCTCATAATGTTAAGATGTTATAAGTAAGATTCAACGTTTGTAAGTTATCGATACAATTATGAAGAAATGATCAGGTTAATTCACAACTGTTGGATCCCACTCATAACGCTATGACATTATAAAGGGATCAAGAATTAATCCTCGCCTGCTGCATTAGGCGCTTTTGAGCAGTAACAGAAAGCCAGTAAGGGAATTACAAGATCTTTGGCTTGGTTTGCTTAGTTCTGCATATAGAAGAGACACTTATCTTGTTAACAGGAAAAATATCTATTTTTATTTCTTCCTATATTTGATTTGTCTGAAACAGTGGGAAGAGCATCACTGCAAGTGTGATTGCTATCGATCAATGACAACTCGCATAAGACCATTATGCTTTAGTAGGATCAGTCTCTGGGATGATCATTTTGTTAGGGACAAGTGAACCTCACGCATCACGTGCGGTCCACATACCATACACACATTAAGATGGGTGGTTTATTTTAAAGTAAATGCCCTAGCTAAAGTATTCATCTTCCATACCAGTGCAAATTCACATTAACCATTATGGGGGCTACAGCCACCACGAACTCCAACAAATACTTTAAAATATCTTTCAATCAGAGGAGGATACAGCCGGGGACCAAGGGGAGCCCGGGCCCCTCCAAAATTATTTTTTTTAAAAAAAATTATGTATTATATTTGTTAAAAATGTTGCTTGGCCCCCACAACTTACATAAAAAAACAAAATCTTCATCTTAAAAAAACAAAAGCAGACACAAAAAGCTTAAAAGAAGGAATAAAGTGATAATTTTTTTTTTTTGTCTCTACTTTTGTTCTAATGATTAAAGAATAATTTAATTAAAATAATATTTTTTTCCTTTTGTTCTTCTTCACAAATCCGAAAGGGACTTCATTCTCAACTTTTCACAATTTTCTTCGTCCACTAACCTCTAATTCTTCTCCCTAACAAGTAACAAACCATCTTAAATTACAAGCTTATTGCCAGAGGCGGATCCAGCAAACAAAGGGCCAAGGCAATTAGGCAAAGCTAATGTAATATATCATGAAATGATGAAAATAATTTACTATGCTTATTTATTAATTTTTCTTGGCTAGATAATTTTATGAATGCATAATTTATTTTGTTAATTTTTTGTTTTACAGTGGGTGAACATCTACAAGACACCAATAAGTGACTAAGGTAAGCAATTTGACTAAAATACTTATGATAATAAAATTTTAGTTATATTGTTTTTTTAATTGTATTCTAATAGTTAATATTATGTAGCAAATATATAATTGTAGTGATAAATTTCAGTAAGATGTAACTTATTTAATTTCTTGCTAGTTAAATACATGAATAGAATAAATTTAAAATTGTAGTAATTTTTTCTGTTAGATGATATTTATTTATTTTTAGTTAAATATATTTTCTGTTAGATGATATTTATTTATTTTTATTGGATATATATGTACATAATTAATTAAATTCAGATTTATCAAATTCATTTAATTAACTATTCTAAATAATTTTAAATTTATTTTCAGGTTAAAATATGAATAAATCTAAAACAATTTATTCATTCTTTAAAAGAAAAGAAAAGGATGTTGACCCAGAATGTAGTGAACCACCTTCTGCATCTGATATTGATACAAATGTAGTTTTAGAACCTTCAACAATAGATTTAGTGAGCAAGCAACGGAGCTTCTTACTCTTAGCATAATTTTGGATCCGGGAGATGGTTACAAGTCATTTTCAATTAATGATATATGCAAACTTGCTACAAGATTTTATCCTTTTGACTTCCTCGAGCAAGAGATGATTCATCTAAGTTATCAATTGCAACATTATGAGCTTGATGTGTCTAATCATCTTGATTTGAAAAACTTGTCTAGCGTAATAGCTCTATGTAGAGGATTGATGGAAACTGAAAAATCAAAAGTTTATCCGTTAATCGATAGATTGATACGGTTGATTTGAACTCTTCCTGTCTCAATAGCAACTATAGAACGAACTTTTTCTACTATGAAAATTATCAAAACAAGGCTTCGCAACCGAATGGAAGATGACTTTCTCAGAGATAACTTGATTGTCTATATTGAAAAGGAAATTGCTAAAGATGTGTCTGATGATGTGATAATCGATGATTTCTATGCTATAAAGGAAAGACGAACCCAACTTCATTAATGGAATAGGTAAACATTACTTTACATAATCTTATGTCATTTTGTTAAATAATATTATTTACATGTATTTGTATTTACAATATATTATATCGTTAATCTTTTTAACTAAATCTCGGCCCCCCCAATGTTGAAATCCGAGGACCGCCCCTGCTCTCAATTAACTTGAAGTTTTTGTTTGAAAAAATACTTAGAGTCCACAACCACACTAGTTTTAGACTACAAAATCCCTTGTCACCTATTGATAAAATATCCTAAATTTGCCTCTACTTCCACCAATCATATTCAAGGATATTCGGCAAATGAGCAAACGTCTAGCAAATGTTTGTGAGGAATATTCTTGTCTTGGTGGGTAACTAGTAGAAATATTGCTTTCTTTGCATTGGCTGGTCTAAAAGCTGTTGAAAATAACGCTTCAAAATGGGAGGAGCGGCTTTTCTATCCTCATCACTCGTCTTTTCTTAACTTTTTAGTCTTGTTTCATTACTAAATGTCTGTATCAATCAGGAATTTCAGCAATTTAACTTCCAACAAATTATCGATATCATACGAGATGTTAAGTTCAAACTTGCTACCGCCACTTTAATCTTTAGTCGTCATTTTCTTGATGATGCAAAACTCTCCTCATAAAATCTTTTAGATTTACGTTAAAAAGTGTCAAATCTTAAGACACATAATTCAATTCGAAAGAAAATATGATTTAGGTTAGTCTGGTATAAAAATTTACCGACACCAGACTCACCTAAATAATTCAAATCCCAAATATGAGTAAATTTCCCACTCACACTCCAAACGCTCTACTACTAAACTAATCCAATGGAATTCGTAGCCATTTTCTCCGTAGGTAATCAACCAACCAATATGCACCGAGAGTTGCTTTTCCATGAAAGCCTTAAAATGGTCTTGGTCCTCGAGGATGGACACTTTGACAAACACACCCGCCTTTCACGCCAAGGTGATTTCTAGCCAGCACGTTTAACATCGTGAATCATGTCTTGTTGGTGAGTTTGAAATTTTCAGCGTTTTAATCTAGAGTCATGTAATAGCTCAGAATCACATTATGAGGTTAGGTAAAACACGTTGATGTTGATTGCACGGGGAGGCGACTATTAGAGAGCTTTGTGGTTCATGAAATAATTTTTCATTTCCGAAAATCATATTTCTGAACTATAATTAACTGTTTGATATACTAAAAATATTCTTATCAACATTTTGTAAAATTCCTAAGATGTTAGATTTGTTTTCCCCTAAAGATTGGAACTCCATAAAGATTTTAAATTTTAAACTTTATTTAATGAGTGACGGCCCCTCAAAATTATGTTTACGTTTGAATTTCAAAGACGAAAAATTTATATTTTTTCAAAGTTACAAGTCTCTGGATTTTTTTAGTTTTGTTCTCAAAACATGTGTTTACCAAATCAAATGGGGCTTAAGTCTTCATATTTGTTGTTAATGTTAGGTATATAAATGAAGTTTACAAGAACTTGCGAAGCAAATGTGACAAACAACAATTCGCCATTGAAAAGAAAAGCAATTTTCCAATTAAATTTTGTAACTCCTGCATCAAAGAGAGTGTAACTCATACATGGCACATCAGTTGATAAAAGTTTTCAGTAAACAATCATCTTATTTAATTAGCATTTTACTTGGTTAGTGAGGTTTTTGGCCATTTGGTTTATGGTATAATTCTTATTTTAGATACGAGAGGTTTCGAGATCAATTCTCATGTGTAGCATTCTAAGTGATATAAAATAACTTAATCTTCCTTTAAATCTGAAAAAATTAATAATTAGGGACATGAAAATCAGATTTTAAATATGTCGATTACAAAATGGTTTAAGTTAGCAAAATTTGCACAACTAGACATAACTTAGACTAGGTTTGTAAAATTTAAAATTCAAGATGATTTCAATGAGTGTTTTTCTCAAATCAATATTTGTGTTTGGGTCCACAACGCCGAAAAATTTCACTTTTTTAAATTTATGGGACCTAATTTTTCATAGTTTTTTTCTTAATACTTGATATAATAATGAACTCTACTCAAAAACTCCATACCATGACAGATGTGGTGCCAAGTAGTAGCAGTTACAAAATTTAAATTATTTGACAAACTTAACTCATGCACGTTACTTGATAAAAGTTTTTTAGCAAATAAAACATTTTTCTTTAGGATTTACTTTGCTTAGTAAAATGCTCACAACTTCTGGGAATCAAAACTCGAACATGTGATTCAGATACATTTTTGGAGCATTTTACTACAAATACCTGTTTGACGATTGACTAACTTTGTAAATTTCGCACATATACAAATGGCCCACTCAACTTCAAATTTTTGGCTTCGCTCTTGGTTTAAGTTAGCAAAATTTTCACGTATACAAAATTTGGACTAACTTTGTAAATTTCAAGAAGTTAGAGACAAACTCTAAAATTTAAATTAAAGGTTAGATGTTCCACACTCGATATTAGACTATTTCACCGGGCTGAAAAGAAAGTTTTTTTTTTTTTTCCTTATAACGAAAAACTCACTCTAAGTAAGATCTTATAAAATTCACTTTAAGATTATGAACTCCATGATACAATCCACTCCAAGATTATAAATTGCATTGGTGAGCTCTACGCATGTTTCAAATCAGTCAAGAATTAGGTAATATGGTAACAAGAGGGTATATGTTTGAATTTAAAACCTTAATTACAAAAAATCAATATCTTATTATTTCACTCAACCTTTGAGGACCAACAAAAGTTATTGCAAGTATGTAGGAGATATTATTCGAATGTATGATCTAAATGTTATGATCAGGGGTGGAGCTAAGTTGGGGCCCCGACTCCCCAATATTTTTTTTAAAAAAAAAAATTAATGTAATATCATTAAAAAAAAATTAGTGTCATTAAAATAAATTATATAATATCGTTAAAAATAAATTAACGGCTCTCTTTATTTTATTTTTTATCATAAATATTTTTATTTAAATTTTAATTTTTTAATTTTAAAATTTTGACTCCGTTTCTTCTTGTGATCGTACCATTTAGTGTAAAGGTTGCTTTGAAACCGTACGACAGCATCAGCAGCTGCACATTTTCTTAAACAAAAGGGGGTTTGCGCATTAGCCGAGCAATGATGACGAGCGATTCACAACGTGGCAAGTGTTTGTGCGTCATCTAAATGGGTCACTACGCCATAAAAAATCTAAATGGGTCACTAGCTTCTCTCGTATCTCCTCGTAACATAATTGAAAGAACCTAATAATTGTAATATATCAAGATAATTTTATCATAACTATATTATTATACCTTAACATTATTAAGTGTGACTAATAAAATAAGGTATTCTCATTCGCCTCCATGTATCAAATTAGATGGTAACTAAAATTATGTAATCTAGATATAACTTGTTTTCAGCATGAAAAGGGAAAATATTCTTAGATCAACTCTAATAATTTCTTATATTTGTTTATCTCGCATATAAAGGATTTAAACCATCTCTCTATGTCTAGAAATTCTATATTTCAATTTCATTTCAACAACTCCCGATTTTTGTGTTACTTCAAAATCTCTCCTTATTTTAATTTAAAACTTTATCAATAACTTTAATTTTTTTTATTTATATATATTAATTGTAGACAATACAATGCTAAACTATAATTAAATCAATTTTGATATCCTACAATATAATTAAAAAAATTACAAACAAAGCCAAAGTATATTTTATAAAATTTGATACTTTATATTGCAATTAAACAAAATACAAATAATGGTAATATGTAATTAGTCATATTATATACCCTTAAATGCAAATAAATAAAATTTAAAACCCTAAAATTACACTATATATATCTAAATATACCCCCCTCCCCCCTCCCCCTTCCCCTCGCGCGCGCACGAGTAAAAAAATGTTTTATCATCCACCCCTGCTCCCAATCACAATACTCACTCCCACCTCTCATTTTGTAGCAATTACCCTCATTCCCCACCTTTCATCTCAGTGTCGACCACTTTTACCCTCTTACCTCAACCGCAACAAATCTCAGACGCAACCACCACGCCACCATCACTCCTCTACCATGACAACCACAGTCGTGACTTGAAAGTGGTACAACTACTATAAAAATGCCTTGAGGTTTTTTTGGATATAAAAGTTTTTTGTTTTTTTTAAGTCTTACCGTTGGGTTTTAGTAAAGATTTGGTTTCTGGTTTTGTTGACAATTTTTTTATCGTTGGAGACATTTTTTTTTTAAAGGTAGATGGATTTTTGGGATGGGTTTAGGGAATTGCTTGAAGATGTTGAAATCAGCTCTAAGAATACCCTATTTTGTAGAGAATCCTATAGGGAAGCTACTGGAGACCATTTTCCCCCAATAGCTTCCATACATGTAGAAAAAGGGGATGAATAGGGAACCTATTGAGAAGGCCTAAATAAACTAGAAGATGATAATGTCCTTAATTCTAGGTAATATATAGCAAGGAATCGATTTACTCATAATATCATAATGTTATTGTTGAATGCATAATCTGTCATGCCCGACCCGAGCCCGGAGATCTGCAAAACAAAGAAAAGGAACGACAGGGGTTATCTCCCACATACCTCCTCGGGTGCAAGAGTCAGTAAGTTGGCTCGGAGATAATCTTAAAAGGCAATGACAAATTTGGCAATAGAATGTAAAAGTTACCTTTGGGTTACCTTCCATGTGCTATTTATAGTTGTTAGAGTTGGTGATGGCCTTCAACCTTCACTACGCCCCTGCGGTATGGACCTTTTGGGCTGAAAGTTTTGTTTGTATGAGCCTCTATATAGTAATGTATTTCGGTTTATCGAGTTAGTCTTTTGGTAGCTGACTCTATTGACTCTTGTACCAATTTTTGATATAATGGATTTGTTCCTCCTCTGCTTGTGATTTTTTCTCTCAAGGGTTTTCCACGTTAAATCTGTGTGTTTCTTATTTTCTTTCTGTTTTCTATTGCTATTGTCTATCGTTGTTTCATAACAATAGTAATGGCCAAGGAACCTTTTTTGTGGTCCCCACTCATCCTTGTGTACTATTATTATGACACGTATCTAGATGGAGAATATTCCTTTTGTCCCCATGGGTATTTTGGTAATTGCATAATCTCACTATTTTCTACCATTATCAGTTATGATACTATGAGAAAGATTCAAAGGTTATAAAATATTGATACAATTTTTTATGAAACTATGTGAATAATTCATCATTGTTAGATCATACTTATGACGTTATGATATTATGAGGGGATTCTTATTTGCAATAAAAGGCCATAATAAAAAGTGGATGTCCGCTACAAACAACAAGTATGAATCCTTGGGAAGAAACAACAATAAGCTCTTTCGGATAGATCTAGCAATGCCTACCTCAAGCTCTACATCATACAATCGGTGCTAGAAGGACTCCACACACTGATGATGACTTCTTATCAGATAAGAAAACTCAAATGGCTCAAAATAGACTTTGAAATAACTCTATAAATAGTGTGTAAGTGGCAAATAATCTTAAGGAAGGTGAATTAGATTATAGAAATAAATTGCTACTTAAAAATTTATACTACACACAATAAATACAAGTTGGAACAATATATCAAAGAGTTAGAGTCAATAACTTGTAAATAGAGTAGGGAAATAGAATTCAAACTCAAGATTTTGAAGTGGATCGGCAAACTTACTCCACCACCTATGGTCTTTTTCCCTTAGGATTTGTACAATCTCTACTAAAATAATGTTTCTTCAAATGTTGGTGAAACACAAACCAACTACAACAATCATTTGACCCCATAAAGGATCAAAAAATTCTCTTCAAATGTAAGTGAGACTTCAAATCTATTTTTCAAATGTAAGTGAGACTTCAAATCTACTTTCTCTACTCTTTGAATTATGAAGGATTTTATAGTGTAATCTCTACACTTCTAGGGTTTCTCCACATGCTTTCTCTTTATAAGGATTCTCTCAATATTATGCTAGAATCCGATTATGTATATAGTACAAATAATTGAGTGTACAAAGAATTATACAACAATTACCGCTCAATGAGTTGACATGCAAATATAAAATCTTGAATACTCAATGGATATGCAAATGTAACCTCAAGATTGATGTATATTGATTTGAGATAAACACAAATTATGCTTATAATCAATAAAGAATGATAGAAAATGGTTAGAGTATTATGTTTGTGAAATGGGTATATTTGGTATTTACATGTGAAATCCCAACAGTTAGAAAATGGCTAGTTCTTCAAATTTTTGGAACCATCGGTCAGGCTATCAATCTACGGATTAGTGTGGTCGGTCGTTTGGGCAAGTTTCTTCCCAAGCAGGTCAACCTCACTAGCTGACTAGTTACTCGGCTGGTCGAGCGGCATAGGTTGGCAAGTGGCTTGGCTGGTTGTGGGGTAAAGTTTTTACCCTTGCCGATCTTGCTAGCTAGCCAGTCGGTTGACCAGTTTAGTCGACTAGTAAGATTAGTTTTTTGATTGAGTTTTGGTTGTTGATTGTCCTACTTGATTTGTTTTGAAAATTTTGATCCAAAACCTTCTAAAAAATAAAGCTTTTGAAGATGGATTACATTTAGACAGAAATATTTTCTTCAAAAGAGTTTTTGACCCATTCATACACTTCAACAAAATCGTATCATTTTGAAAACATTTTAGAGCTTAAGATAGTGGTTTGTTATCCTTTGTGAAAGGATTAAGATCATTTTGTAAAAACCATGCCAAGAGTTTGAACAAATGTAATATATGGTAAACAACATAAAATTAGATAGTCTGCTACCCCTTATGTCGCCACTTCTTCATCCTTATAATACCATTCGTTCTTCATATTCTCATTTCTTCAAATCTTCATAAGCTTTGTGATGTACTTATTTTCTTGTTTATTCTTGCATCTTCCCTTGAATGATCATACTTTCTTCTTCTTCTTGCAATGCTTTCATTGAACAATTATCACACAAGCATTTGACTCAAATATACATATTACACATTAAGTTCATCAGTGTTGGTCCAAATAATCATAAGAGGGGGTAAATTAGTATAAGGAGGAAAATCTACTACTTTTAAAAAATTTAAGGTACAATAATATATTTCTCAAAATAAGGCAATAATAATAATGAATTTCTTTCAAACAATCTATCAAACACAATGTAAGCAATAATAGATAGTAAAGAAGGTAAGGTTCGAAAGATGAAATGCTGTGATTTTAAGGTGGTTAGCACTCTCAAAGGCTTAGTCCACCACCTAAGGTCTCATCTCTTAGGATTTCAAATAAGTTCCACTAAAATATTTCTTCAAAAGTTGGTGAAGTACAAACCGAATACAAGACTCTTGAGTCCACAATAGAAGTAAACAAGCTCCTTCAAATATAGGTGAAGCTCCAACCTACTTCATCTCTTCCTTTGAGTCCACAAAGGATTTACAACACTCTTCTCTCTTCTATGATTCTCTAAATCTAAGAACAAGAGTGTAAGCAACAAAGACGGTCTATAAATGATGGATACAAAGTAAGAACTCCTTAATGAGTTAGATATACAAATGAACATCTTGAATGCTCAAATATTAGCAAGTGTTAGCTCATTGCAATAAATGTGTATTAAAGACTTTAAAAGCTTAGTATTCAATGTTAGTTATTTGGAGAGAGATTTACAAATTGGGTGTGGCTATAGTTATAAAGAATAACACCAATAGATTAAAAAAAGACTAGTGTTTCAAATCAGCGCTATCAGGACAAGTGCTATCAACCGACCGGATAAGTCACCTGGTGGTAGAGTAGAGAGTTTTGCCTAACATTCGGTTGAGTATGTCCATCGACACACTCTTCCAATGACCTCGCCGGGAAGTTGCTAAAATTTTTTGCTCGTCACCCGGTCAAGAAGGTCCGGTTGACATCACTCTTCTGGTGGCAGTTTTTAGATTTATGAAATAACTTGTTTAAATCATTTGTTGCGAAGCTTTTGAAAAAATATGTTTTAGACAAGTCAAAAGATTTTTAAAAACATTTCAACCTCATTGAGGTTAAGAACTCTTTCGAAGATATTTTAGACTTTTGCAAAGACACCAAGAGCATTTATGAAATACCATGCTAACACAAACAATACTTAGGAAAATGACAAAATAAAGTCGGTACCCCTTATGACGCTACTTTTCAATCCTTATGACATCACGCCATCTTCAAAATCTTCAAGTCTTTGAACTTTTGTAGATTGCTTGTGATATACTTCTTCTTCTTAGCTTGATCTTGTATCTTCTTTTGATGATCTACTCCTTTGTGCAAGATGTACAAAATCCAAGTTCTTCCAAATACAATTCAACTCAAGAGACTATGAAACGTTATGCTATTGAAGTTGAATCATGAATATAGACAAGATTGTAATATTAAGAAAAATATTCCTTTCTGTGATTATCAAAACTTTAAGTAAGACATTTTGCTAACAATGAGTCATATAAGTATGAACTTGAATAACTACATTAAAAAATCATATTTTTTTTTGTCTAAATGACAAAATGAATTTCTTTTTCCGTTGTTTCAAAAAACTCCATTCCTTTTTTTTTTTCTAATGATGTTTTTGAAAAATTAACTTCATTGATTGATTTAGTTACTGGATGATTAACCAATTCCTTAAAATGAAAAAAAAAAAAGATTCTAACAAAAAAATTACTTCTACAACTACGAAAAGAAAATTTTTAGATCTCGTATGTACTTAAATTGTGGGAATGTGATAGTCTAATAAGCTCAATCATACTTATTAATTTATTCAAGATTTGTTATTATCAATTTAAGCATGTTAACATATAGTGTTCTCGTCTTTTTTTAATTAACTTGAACACAACATTCAATAATTTCTTTTACTAAAAAAAGAAGAGAAGGATTAGACTAAAAAAACAAGAGTCACACCTATGCTGGTTTCATGTGCGTGAGCCTCATGCACATGTAGGACTTATATTCCTTTTTTTTACAATACAAGATCATTCAAAGACGATGAATTATGTTCTAAATCTTTTCAAGGGAGAAAGAGACGGAGAAAACAAAAGAAAAAGAAAAAGAAAAATTTGCTTTAGAACATATAGGGCAGCTGTCACAGGCAAGTGAGTGAAAAAGTCAAGACAACTTTAGAATAAGGCTCCGTTTGTTTGCTGTAAAATATTCTTTCGAAAAATATTTTTTTAATTTTACAGTGTTTGATAATATCAAAAAATTAGTCAATCGAAAAATATTTTTCAGTCAAAAATAATGAACTACTTTTGAAAATTTTCTAGTATTTGGTAATATCAAAAAATTAGTCAACTGAAAAATATTTTTTGGTAAAAAATAGTGGATTTCTTTTTGGAGTGGTAACACTGAAAATCAATCAACTAAAAAATATTTTTCGGTCAAAATTGACGGCTAGTTCAAAGTTTGAGAAAATATTTTCACGTTCTTTGGAAGAGAAAAATATTTTTCAGAACTTAACCATCTCTATTTTTTATATATATATATATATATATATATGTATATATAAATCTTATGTCGAAAAATATTTTTTATTGTATATTAAAACACCAGAAAATATTTTACAGTATTTTATTTTTTAAAAAAATATTTTCTTATAATAAGTTATTTTACAGCAAACAAATAGAGCTCAGGAAAATATTTTTCTCTGAAAATATTTTTTAAGAAAAATATTTTTCACAAACAAATTATTTTATAATAAACAAACAAGAAAAAATATTTCCTACTAAAAATATTTTTCACAAAAAAATTATTTTTTACCGCAAACAAACAGGGCCCAAAATTCACCACCAAAACGTAGTTAAAATCATTCCAAGAATCTCACTTGGTCTGACGTACCAATAATAACGTTAAACACCACCACAAATCCCAAAAGTCTACCCTCCTTTCTTACAAAAAACTACAAACAAAAGTGACAACGTTATTCATCATCAGTCACCTTAAAATCCACAACAATATCTATCATCACCTTCCATTTCACACCACGATGAAGATTTCAAGCCCATCTCACCCTCCTGGCGCAGCCAACAATTTCTTTCATGGGTTCTCACCGCCGGCCGATTTCCAACGTGGGTTTGACCGGAGCAGCCGAGCAGTCACTTCTCAGCTGCCGGAGATTGTCGAAGAAGGCGGTGGTAAAGTGTACGTGGCCGTTGGAAAATCGGTGGACAAGGGTGTTGCTTTGCTTCAATGGAGTTTTAGGATGTTTGCTAACCATGAAGTTTGTATTCTTCATGTTCATCAGCCTTCTCCTTTGATCCCCACTCTATGTAAGCCCCTCTTGATCCTTTCTTTACGTCAATATTTTGTATATATTTGCTGGCATAAATTATTTCAGGTTTATTAAATTATTTTATCATTGCTGTTTTGACCACCAAATTACTTTTGGTACTAAAAATTATTAGTTTCTCAAAATAATTTCATTCAAGTCACTTCTGTTGAATGCATTCTATTAAATTCTGTAGAAAACAATAAAAAGGGTTAAAACATAAATATTCAAAATCATTGTTTGTTATTTTACTTGTTTATTAAGCAAGTGTTCGCAGTGATGATTGACCATGTTGTGTTTTAAGGTACTCTGTGTAAAAGGTTGTAAAATTCTTTGAACTTAAGTATGCAGCTTTCATTATTTGACCAATTTTTTTTGTTTAATTTCATTAGTTCATCTGAAAAGAGCAACTCCATGTTTAGAATTGTAATTGCTTACTTCTTTTTTTTTTTGTTATCTTCTGTGCAAAATGGAACTTATTCAGTGTGTTCTTTAGTTGTTGATTGATGCCATTTTGAAAAGAAGAAATTAGAATTGAAGGAAAATGCATGTGATAATCTAGAACAGAGTTTGATTTGAATTCCCAGTTTTCAGACATCTTTTTTTTTTTTTTTCAATTATATCTTTCCATTTTATTTTGTTCCTATTCTCCTTTCAATTGTTGTGTTATATAATATTCAAATATTTATTTGAAATTCTATGTTATATTCTCAAAAAATCTATGAAGATAGAATCAGGTCTCAACGAATGAATTGGTGTTTTCTACCTTCACGAACAATTTCATTACTCTTGCTAGTCGGGGCTAAAACTTTCGAAATCAAAAATGCCAAAATAGGAACAAGACAACTAGAATTTTGTTCTTTTTACAAACTTGATATGTCCTGCAGTGGGAAAATTACCAGCAAGTCAAGCAAATCCATCAGTGGTGTCTACTTTCAGAAATCAAGAATGGGAAGCGACAGGAAAGCTTCTACATAAGTACATAAGCATATGCATCAGAGCAAAGGTGTGTAATGTGTAACTATGATTATAGGGAACAATCCTACCAACATTATTTGAGCGGTCAACTATTTACAATACCCTTTAGCTTCAATTTGTGGTTTAGTTACCATACTTCCTTAGTTGTGATTTTACAAAATAGAAAAATGTGGTGTCCAGGAGTGTCCAGGGATATAGTTTAACTGAAAGAAGATGGTAGCATATCATTTTGATTTTTAGATATCTCTTCTTGTCTATGGATCTTCATTATCACGTTTGCTTCATGTTGCTTACAACAATTGTATGTTCATGTGGTGATCTTTTAATCTTGATTTCTTATGTACTGGAATATGCAAATTACACGCCTTAAATAGAGCAGATAATCAGATTTTCCTCTGTTATCCCCTTCCATCTGTAATTTTCTTCATTTCGAGATCCTTTGTGTTGGAAAGGGCAAGGATCTTTCGCGTTTGGTTTGATTAGATACTTCAGTAACTAGCAATTTTCAAGAATTGAGGTATTTGATTAATTTTTCACTTGTGGGAGATGCACTTTCTTTGTTATATTCTGCTTAAGGTTAATTAGATTTAGATGGATATGACTATAGTTGAAGAAGTGGATGGCCACCTTCTAAGAATTTTAATGGTCCATGTTGCTCTAGCAAAAAGTCATTCGCAAACTTCATGTAAATATTTCTCCAAGCCTCTTCCTTTCTAACAACATTCACAGCTTCTGTAAGATATTCTGTTATGCAACTGGAAACATTATGCTTTGATCCTAAGTTTACTTATGGAAGTAGTTCTAGGATATGCTGAAATGTTGCTCAAGAACACTTGCGATATAATTTTTAAGATCAATCTGTTTCACTTGAAAAACATTATTTCTTGGCACATGCTAAAATTTGAGATGCCAAAATTCTATTTTTTTTTAAGTGGATTTTGTCCATAGTTTTGATAACAAATTATCATTAGGATCAATTTTATGTTTGATCTGTCCATGTATATTCTCTTAAGCCTAGGGTGCTTATAAAGAGCGGTAAATATCTTTTAGGAACAAGTTCAAATTGATACATTTTATTGCATGTTGAAGATCATTAGGTCTGTAAGTTAAAAAGATCATATATTGACAGAGTATGCTGATATCTGTTGGTTAGGGCTTGTTATGCATAGATCGAAAAGTTAAAAGTTGATTATAACATATAATTGGTCTGGATCCATGTCGGAAAATTTGCTTCTAGAGTTAAAATCCTATTGCTTCTAGAGTTTTTCTCCTTTGGTCAGGTATTGCATTTATAGTTAAAATCCTATAATCAGAGAACACTTTTCTTTTTAATTCCATCGCATGCACCCTTTTAGGAAAAGTGGTAACATTTGCAGATTAAAGCAAACTTCATCACAACTGAAGCTGAGCAAGTTCAAAAGGGCATTGTTGATCTGGTAAACACACACTGTATTAGGAAGCTTGTCATTGGAGCTACTCCAAAGTAAGTGATTTACAATCTTCCTAAATCCATTTCTTTAGCGGAGCAAACAGACTTCTCTTGACTGATGTGAATCTAGCAACAAACTTTCAGTTGTATCTGGAATCTCTTTCATTCTTCTGAGCTTCTATTGGCGGGCTTTATGCAAAGACTGTTGCATGCAAGCTTTAAGTATTCTTGCCTATCTTATGGGTATAGGAGCTTTTGATTAGTTTCTTTAAGTGGCAGAAAAATTTCATGATTGCTGAAAAAAATACAAAAATTGGGGGTTTTTTTGGGGGGTGGGGGGTGGTTTTGGTCGGTCTTGATATGTTACTAGCCCCTTGCTCCACCAAGGCCACCACCGGATGATTTACTTATAAACTTAATGAGACTACATGCTAAGATTTTGAAGTTCAATCTACATCATGAAGTCTTATAATCTCATTGAGCAGCAAGTGGGAGAAGAAGAATTCATACAGCCAGGGATGAAGGCAGAATTTTGCTTTATAGGGGGATTGGTTTAACCAAAATTGGTACGATTCTCACTATTTTCCAGAGTACTTCTATGAACACTGAAAAACATCGAACAAATGAGTCATGAAGCACAAATTAATAAAACTTCATAATAACCGACTGACCATTCCCCATGGAATAACCAGTTCAACTAAGTACAAAACCCATATCTTGTTACATTGTTCAAACATTTCCTGGTTCTAAGAGAACAGAGAAAATTAAAAACTTAAGAAACAGGAAAGGAGAATTAAGCCAAGTAGTCGATGAATAAAATGTACACTATATATTTACGTGGCATCAAGATACTGGCAAATGTTTAGTATTATAATAAAAATTTTGGTGAAAGCCACCAGGGGCACTTGCCCCTCTCCCTCCGCCCCTTCCCCTCCCCCCAACCTCGCGCTTGGCTTCACTCTTGGATACAACAAAGATCTATGATAACTTGCTTCATGTTTATGGCCTGACAACAGATACTTAGCATGTTAAAAAATGAGAATGTGCCAAGGCAATAATTCTTAAAAAAAAAAAGTGCAATAATTAAATCTTGTGAATGCACTATATTTTGAGTTACTACATATATCTGCATTTCGATGTCAGGTTACAGCGATCAGGTTGTTTTTGTTAATTTTCCATGTCATCATGAACTAATTGTTATTTTCCGTGTCATCGTAAACTAGTTGTTAACTTATTAAACATGAAATTGTGAAACTAAATGTCAGAGGTGCTAAACTCTTACATTCAGACAAATGAATAGGGAAACCTAGCTATTGAAAATTTCCATTGGAGATTTGTCAGTTGGGGTCAGAGTCGTTTGGGACTGTTTTCTTTGTAAAAGGGTTAACCTACGTGACACATTAATGTTCCAATATCACTTTTAACTCTGTCATGTATTATGTTGCACCAGGTTACCTTTGGCTGTTTGTGTGTGTTGTATGTCACTCTGAATGTTAAATACTATTCCTTGTATGCTAGCCTAATGGTTATATGTAGTCGTATGAAGGTGAAAAAGAGCTCTCGCAAAGCAAGTTATGCCGCCAAATATGCTCCTTTCTTTTGTGAATTATGGTTTGTCAACAAGGGGAAACTTGTATGGACAAGACAGAGTTCCGAGAGCTCAAGCTTTAGTGAACTAGTTAGTCAAGTTGAACCTCCATCTGGGAACAAGTTAAGATCTCGATCTTTGCAGTCTAGTAAAGGAGAAGCTATCTTTCATCCAGAATGTCTTCGTTCAAGCTCTTCCAGAAGTTTAGTCCACTCTGCAATGAAAAGTTTGCTTCAAGCTGGAAACAATCAAAGGGAAGTAGGAGCATCACCTGCTGAACAAAGTCTCGGGAAAAGATGCAGTGTCCAACATTTTCTGTCTGTATCTAGTCCAACAGACTTTAGTTCTATCCCCGTACATGCTTCATCTGCTGCAAATAGAGTATCTGTCGACTGTAGTCAGAAGGTTGAGGAAGAAGGCTTGTATGACCAGCTTGCAGAAATTATAGTGGAAGCTGAGGATTCAAGGAATGAAGCAACTTCTGAGCTTTTGAAGTGCAAAAAGTTAGAAGCTGAAGCTATGGAAGCCATCAACAAGGTGAATCATGCGCATCATATTTGTTTCATCATATGGTGGCTATGATATGTGATCGTGAGTGATATTTCCAATGGATGATTCCATAACTAATGGATGATTCCATAATCTGTGAATCTCCATCTTTACCCATGCAATGAATGAATATCTCAAGAAAAAGCATTTTGTCCTCAGGGGCTGTCTGTTCCACAATGCAACTTGTACGAGTCATGATCATCAACTTCTCTATACCTAACATAGAATAGCTTTAAGCTAGAGTAAGAATGTGAGAATTTTAAGATAATTCTTAACCCTGCAGTGTCATGAAATATCAAGAAAAGAATCATTTTACATAATTATACATGCATCTGTATGCAAAATGGTAAGGCTATATATTTATGCACCTTCTGTTGTCATTGGGTGTGTTGAACGCATGAACTAAAACAATTCCTTATCGATTTTGTTATGGGTAGCATACCGAAGAGATGCAATTCTTTGTCCTATCTGAGAAAGAAGTGATTATTTTCATGTGAACTGGTAGGAATAATTCATAACCTAGCACATAAAGTGTGAGACATGCACCAAACATGCATTCATGGAGACCCTGTGACCTTCCAATCCAATGTCAGCTTGTGTAGATAAAATCCTGGGAATTGTTATTTCTGTATGATGTCTCAGTTTCAGCCATGGATCTTTCACCCTGTTGCTAAAGAATACTTGGTGGCTTAGTGTGAAATGCACGAGATGTTGACTGCTTCATATTTTTATCGAGTTTGACTCTCAAAATTTTAGGTTGTGCATTTATGATAATTTGGGTCCCAAATATCCTGTTTATGTACTGGGGGTTATTTCTGCAAGTTCTAGACTGATAGGATATGTGCTCTTGCTGAAGGCATAACAGTTCCAACCAAGTGGAAATTATTAAACTATCCATCGGGCAGCCAAAATGAGCATTCATACATTTGCATTGATCCAAATGTTACAATTTTCACGTTATACATGTTAACGCCGAGCTTTATTCATCATTTCGTATTGCACGTATGCTACTGAAAATATATCATTGATGCCTGGAATTAGAATGAGTATGTTGATTTCGGACCTTTTCGATTCTTATAGCATTTGCAATGTGTAGAAAGTGAGATTAACTGATGTATCTTCTCAAAATATGCAAGTCTTGCTTACCCTATTTCTTATTCTCCTAATACAAGAAAATTTGCTCTTACTCAGGTCAAAACTTTTGAATCTGCTCATGCTCGAGAAATCAAATTAAGAGAAGATTCTGAGGATGCACTCAATGCTACAATACAGGAACAGGAAAAGCTTGTTGAAGAAAGGGAAGAGATGACTCGCAAGCTACAAAAGGCCATGCGAAATATAGCTCTCCTTGATAGTCGTGCCCAAGAAGCGAACCGTCGGTGTGAAGAGGTTGCTGGAGAGTTAAAGTTAATCCAAGCTACAATAGCAACTTTGCGGCTGGAGAAGCAGTGTATTCAGAGGCAGAAAATGGAAGCTGTGCAGTGGATTGATCACTGGAAGACCCATGGACAAGCTGGAGGGAAGCAGGCCAATGGGATCATCATTGGAGGCTCAACTGAGTTAGTAGAATTTTCATTATCAGATCTACAGACTGCAACATGCAATTTTTCTGAGAGCTTCAGGATTGGGCATGGAGGATTTGGTGCTGTCTACAAAGGTGAATTGTTGGACATGACAGTTGCCATAAAGACGATGCACCCACATAACGTACATAGGCTGTCAGATTTTTATCAGCAGGTCAATCTCTCTCTCTCTCTCTCTCTCTCTGTCTGTGTGTGTGTGCACATCTGTGTCTGTGTGTGTGCGAGTGTGTTTTTATTTCGTATGTTATGTGTAGTATTCATATGGACATGTCCAAAATCCCTGAAACTATTTTTCTAATCTCTCTGGGCACCTTCCTTTAAATTTATTCTTTTTGTTATCTGTGTGTTGGGTTCGGGTGTGGGATAGGGGGGCTTCTAATCGTTTGTTGACACATAGACAAGAGTATTATCTGTTTTGGATACATACGTATCCTATTTGGCAGTTAGAGTGATAAAGAACGTGATGTATCCACAGAATATATGAAGTACATTCAGTTCCAGACTTTCAGTTCTAATATTCTGATTACTAACATGATGAAATATAGATGAAAATGAATGTGTATGAAAGAAACTTGGTGACAATTCTCATCTTTGAAGTGTGAGTGGGTATCTAAGAAATTAGTAGCGCTGGTTCAATATAAGCACAGTTGATATTTTACTAATTTACATGACTATATTACTTATTAGGCTTTTCAACTATACATGCAGGTTGAAGTTCTTGGTAAAGTACGTCATCGTCATTTGGTGAATTTAATTGGCATCAGTCCAGAAGCTTGGTCTCTTGTTTATGAGTATTTGCCTGGTGGGAGCCTGCAAGATCACCTCTTTCATAGAAAAAGCATTGATTCCCTAAACTGGAAGACTCGCACACGAATTATTTCTGAAATTGCAAGTGCCCTTTTCCTTTTACACACCTACCCTGAGAAGATAGTCCATGGCGATTTAAAACCTGAAAACATCCTTCTTGATTCTGGCAATAGCTGTAAAATATCTGATTTTGGGATTTATAGGCTTGTTGCAGAGCAAACCCTCCGTTGCCCAAGTTTTCGACGCTACACTGAGCCAAAGGGTGCCTTTTCCTATACAGATCCAGAATACCATAGAACTGGAATCATCTCACCAAAGTCTGATATTTATTCATTTGGGCTCATCATACTTCAATTACTTACTGGAAGAACTCCAGTAGGACTCGCCTATGAAGTGCGTAAGGCAGTCTCTTGTAGAAATTTAGCATCCATCTTAGATCCATCTGCAGGGGAATGGTCTACATTTGTGTCAAGGAGACTGGTGGAGCTGGGATTGCAATGCTGTGAATTGAACAGTAGGGATAGGCCTGAGTTGACACCAATTCTACTGAAGGAGCTAGAGCAGTTACACGTCTTGGAGGAGAAACCAGTACCACCATCTTTCTTATGCCCCATTCTTCAGGTGAGTTGATTTTTTTCATGCATCATACGTCAAGGAATGAAAGTCTTGCTGCTATAGTCCTCTGAGAAGAGGTAACTTTTTGAGGGACTGGTCATCTTGCACAAATTACCTTGAAAATTATGTTATTCCTGCAAGCAACTCCTGATAACTTGAACTTACTCATTTTCTTTTTTATTTTTTGTTGGGGTGGGTGGGGAGGGGTTTTTTTTTTTTTGGGGGGGGGGGGGGGGGGGGGGTGTGCTGGGTTTAGTGTGTTTCTGCGGCATGTTGGAGGGACTACGCCTAATTATAATCTCACAAAATGGGGTGACACTACAGAAGTCAAGATGCTAATTGCTATCCGAGATCTTCTGAAGTCTTCCGGATGACTGCCAAGGCTGAGTGAGCACTTCTTAGCCAGTTATTTGAGTTGCATTTCGGGGACAGATAAGGATGTTTGTTCAGTGTGGACTAAAACACACAATTTAACAGTCATAAGAATATTTTTTCAAATGCAAAATACCTTAAAAATACACATACTTTCAGAAAAACATTTGCACCTAAAAACGTCCGTACCTGTTCTGTTTTCACATGCTTCAGGTGGCAGTCACAGGTTTGGCTCTGATGGTAGCAACTTTGTAGGATAATGTTGAAATGTCCGTCTTTTTCTTTTGTTGGATGTGCTGATGCTCTTAAGTTGTGGTAGGAGTTGCTGCAGCATAGTAGTCTTATCAACTTCCAATGGTTCCGTATTCCTCCATTACACGTACTTGAGATTCTTCTTGCCCAATGGATATCTGTTTTTTCATGGGAAACCAGTGCTCCACAATGCCACAGCCCAACCCCAATCGCTTGCTGCAGCATAGTCTTCCTGTCATCTTCCGAGGATTACTGATACCTATGTTACACGTTGTTTAGATTTTCCGTGCCCAATGCAGGTCTGCTGTTTTCATGGGACCAGTGTTTTAACAACCCCTACCACCCACCCCCAACCCCAACCC
The DNA here is from genome assembly GCA_037974665.1 of Ehretia macrophylla. Lineage (NCBI taxonomy): Eukaryota > Viridiplantae > Streptophyta > Magnoliopsida > Boraginales > Ehretiaceae > Ehretia > Ehretia macrophylla. The sequence continues at coordinate 53,714,290 of CM075780.1, read as the reverse complement.
CAACCCCAACCCCAACCCCTCAAGGTTTACATTTAAAAAATAAATAAAAAATGAGGGTCTGGGGAACATTGAAATGGATTGCTAGTTTTGAATTGAAGATTAATGAGTAATTCTTGGGAGTAAGTGGTACCCCTTGACTCCTGCAGGCTGTGTTCGAACTAAACATCTTGGTTAGAAATTAGTGGAATATAGTAACTATTTCTGTTTGGCCCTGTTTAAAATTTATATTATGGTTGTTCTTCAGTTCCTGCTGCACGGTGCAGCTGCTATATTTGTCATATGAAACTCATAGTCCACTGGTTTGCTTTCAGGAGATAATGCATGATCCCCAGGTTGCAGCAGATGGTTTCACCTACGAAGGAGAGGCTCTGCGTGGATGGTTGGAAAATGGCCATGACACTTCACCAATGACCAACTTGAAATTGAGCCATCTGGATCTAACTCCCAATCACGCTTTGCGGCTCGCCATTCAAGACTGGCTTTGCAAATCTTGAAACATAATCTATAAGGTCTTTGTTTTTGACATGTACAAAATTGCTTTATCTGTGGTCTGAATCACATTACAGTCTGTAGATCATGCTGGATAATTGCAGTGTGATTTCATTGACCTTGTGCAGTTTTTACCTAAAGAGCAGCTGAGGCAATCATATTCATATATGTCCATAGTTATCACACACTGTTGATCTTTGATCTGTTTTCATGAGTAATTATCTGTTGGAGCAAAGCAAATTCATGGGAGCGTATCTGGCGTAATACAACTTCTTTTTTCGGCGCGATCTTTTCAGCATAGCCATGTATACGTGCAATTATCTTGACAAATCTACGGCAGCTACTCAGCGTGTAGACTATAGAGGTGTTGTCTCACTCTTCTTTTTTCGAGTCTTGGGAGGCCCCTGCTGATGGAGAGTTCATAGAAAATGTTGATGGATCAGTCTAATCTGACAAAGCTGGGGTGAGGTCTTATTATTTCAGCCACTCGAATTTTCGATATTTCTTTGAGTTAGAAAATAAATTCTGCCACCACATTGCTTCATGAATAGACATGTCAAGATTAGGGGCAAATTTAGAATCTTCTCTTAGTTGGGGTTGTAATACTTAATTTTTTAATTAAATGAATATATTTTTTCTCCGGTGGGGGCCGATTAATTTTTTACTTAAAAATACATAGATATTTTACATTTTTTTGCAAAAAAAGCATAGTTTATTTTTTGTTGGGCTAGTGGAAACTGTAGGCCCCACTAGCAATGCATCTCATCCGCCTCTGGTCAAGATACTTTTTCCATAAGAATTGCATTCTTTCAAAGGGTGTCTACTTTTAAGAGTTGTGTATATTTGAGTGAAAGGATACAAGAAGTAACTCTCTGTAGAATTCCCTCACTTATAAATATTCCCATAACTCCATTTGCAATCCATCATTTTCATTCTCATATTCACTTTATAGAGTGAAATAGTAAAAAGGCATAAGGTTGTGTTGTGTAAAATAGTGATAAACTCTAGTAGTCTATCACCATAAAGAATAAAAGGACGAATTTAAGGCAAATAAGAAAGCAGAATCACAAAGCCATAGAAGTATCGTAAACAAATTTTGGTTCTAAAGGTATGCTTTCGCATTTGACTTGGTTATATTTTGCGCAATATAACACTTTGTTTGAGGCCACAATGGGCAAGTGGTGGTTTCTATAGTGCTTGCAAAGCCATGCGTGTGTAAATTGTACGTAAACACCTTATTTGATATTGAGGCTACTGAACGAATCTTGGAAACTAGAGAACTCGCTTGAGTAATGCTTTTGTGGATTTGGGCAAACTCGATGCTAATTTTAGAGGATAGATCTATTTCTTTTTTTCTTTTTCACTCAACGATCATCTTAGAAGATTTTTCATCTTTTTGTCTCTATCTGTCAGTTGAAGTAGAGTCACAAACATTTGGTCAATTGTTTGACTTCCAATGGGATAATTTAATCCCATATTAGCCAAGTGATGCCCCCAATAGTTTGTCTCGTGATAGATATGAATTATCTTGAACTCGGGATTACATGTTTTAGTATAGTCTTATTTAAGCAAGAGACAAAAGTAATGACAAATCTAAGATATTTCATCAGTGCAGAATGAGTGATTCTTGTAGACCAAAACTAGTAGAATTGCAGGAGTTAAGTGACTTTTCTAACGAGAAACATTAGAGTTCTTAAAGATATTTTAAAGTATTTTGTAGAGTCAGCAGATTTGCCATCTCTACAACGTCGCACCTGATCCGCCCTTAGACAAAAGAGTACTTCTAAATGCAGGCTGAGAGTAACCATTGTAATCAAGATAGCAAACCATCCAAATATGTGAATAGTAATATTTTCACGTCTCCTTCACAGTTAAAAATTGAGGATTACTTAAAACATATTACAACAAAACATCACTCGGACAGAAGAAGATTATGTAAACTCTTACTTGAATCTCACTTATTAGATTCTATGATGGAAGACTATTTTTTCCTGAAAAATTCGCGATGATACATGCATGTTTGTTGCTTGAAGCAACAAGATCAAATTAATAAAGATTAACCCTTAATTTCATTTCTATGATTGATGATCGCAGAGAGCCCCTTTACCATTCCGTATAAATGGGCTTAGAAACTCGAGAAAAACTTGAGCATTAACGTCTTCCACAACATGTATAGTTTGGATAATTGGTACAACAAAATCTCCAACCTTTAGGTCTATAACCAGAGCAGTGGTATGGAGAAAAAGAAAATGCAGAGGACTCAACTCTTAAACCATCTATTCTCAACAAGCTTCGTTGAGGATTTAACTCTACAACCATCTAATCTCAACAAGCTTTGCTGAGGATTTAACTCTACAACCATGAATTCTCAACAGGCTTGCAGGACTCTTTCTGGAGCAGAAAGAAGGGAGACAGTTGCACGATGATTGAATTCACTGAACGGATGATCTTCTTCTTCCCTGGAAATACTTACCATAGAATCAACTCTTTGCTCACCTACTAGAGGATTTGATTCCCCTTTGAGGTTCCACTCATTCAAGTCCAAGTCCCTAATGAGCATTTCCTCCTCTGGAGCCATATTTTCTTTACAACTCGATCGTGTACTGACATTATCTGCAATCTTCTGATCACGTAAAGTTTTCCAGGAGCTGGAATTCTCCTTTTTCTTGTCTGAATATGTATCAACAGTCTTTCTTTTGGTAGGCTGCGATGATTTTTCGTGCCTTGTTTGGGCAAAGCCTTCATCATTCGAGCTTGAAAAGAGTTCTTCTCGATTTCCATGATCATTAAACTGCGAATTACATCTTTCGTATTTTTTGATTGATGATGGTTCCTGCAGAACTTGCCCTGAACTAGTCCTCTCGCAGAAGCTGCCAAATCCTTGAATCCCCCTCGTAATCTTCCGAGCTCTATTTCTCTCTTCTTTAAGAAGTGTTCGATTGTCCAGAAGCTTCAGTATCCTCCCAGATTTCTTCCCAACATTGAGGCCCCAGTTGAATCTGCAGGAGAGAAAAATCCAAATTTGTGACAAATCCAATTTAACTCAGAGATAACATATTCGGAAGAAAGAACAGAGAACGACTCGAAAAACAAAATATATCGACCCTTTCTCATCAATATATTGAAAATCTCCCATCTCACTAATAACATCTTTGTCACTTTGAAATTCCTCTGCAACACTCTCAGGTCCATGAGTCAACAAGTGTTCTAGCACGATAAGAGCCTTGTATGCTGCCCTCCAACTACTTCTATCAAATTTTGCCAATCTGAAACATAAAAATATATTCCAAAAGAAGTGTAAACTCATCAAAAGAACATTCACATGTAAAAATGTAATACGACGCGCGCCATTATACGAATCAAACAGACCTTTTGTGTAAGATCTCCACAACTCTCCAGTAGTCATCAACTTCAAAAGCAGCCCTTGAAATCATTTTCAGGATACGAGTATCAGGTCCTTCTGGGTTCCCATTTGTAGCTTCTTCTGCCAACCTTTAGAAGAAAAAAAAAAAAAAAAAAAAAAAGAACAATTTTGTTGGAATTATTCCACGTGGATAAATTGTAAATTCCAAAACCAGTTTACAAGTTATTGAGTTGTTCCAAGTAAAACTAATTAATTTTAAGATGGAATCTTGTAGATCTCTGGTATGAAAGTTAGCTCCGGATCAAATCTTATCTATTCACGTTCAACCTATTTTTGTTGCAAGTGTTGACTATGGAACACAGCTATTACAATCAAAATTTAAAGTCAAATCTTATCCATTCATGTTCAACCTATTTTTGTTTCAGCTTACTTGCTTCAAATATGAAGCTTGAGTATTGAGCGATTCACAAACATAGAGACACTCCTATAAACGTGAAAAATATACCCAACTTTCGACTATGCTGAGCAGCTATTCTAATCAAAATTTAAAGTTGTTTCTTCCACTACGTCAATGTGCTTTCAATAATAATTATAGGTTACACGTAAAAAAGGGTTAAAAATTCAATTATTTCGCGTAAATAAATCATAAATTCCAAAATCGATACATATTTAGAACACAAACTTTATGCTTATAAATAAAACAAGATCCTATCTAATGAATCGATAAGATGAAGAGCAAAACTCACAGTTGAGCAGGTGTAACATCGGTCAAGGCCAGTCGTGCAGTCTTGATCTTCTCCTTGAGGAAGAAAGAAGCCTGTTTTTTGATTTCCTGGAAAAATGGTGCACTCATGTTTCCTGTACTACTGTTCCTACCCAAGATTGACATATTGTTGATAAAAGATCAAAAGAATAGTTTCTTTTCCTTTTTTTCTTTTTTGTCGTAAACAATGGATCATCACTAATCCATTTTGATGAAACCAACTTTAAGGTCTTATGTGTATGTAAAATAGTAGGTATTGAATAGTAATCAAAAATAAAATAAAAAATGCAATGACAATAATGAAGAAGAGACACTTGGTAGAACATGCACAAACAATGACAAATTCAGACAATTAAAAAATAGGATGATGGAACGGTTGTGGTTTGGGTCCCACACATTGTTAGCCGTCCGATATTTTCTAAGTTTGAAAAATGAAATTTTACGGTCCATGTGGATGATGTTTTTTGAACTGAATCTATAAACTTTGAAAGTAGTGTGATATTGTTGTTTTGTCAACGTCTTACAAGTGTAATGGACTGCGAGCTTCATGTTTGAATTTTGAAGTCTATGTTTTTTAATGCTCCCTGGTGATCTTTGAACTCCTAGGCGGAGATGGTCTTCTATATGGTATACGGATTCGGGCATTAATACAGAAGGTGGATCCTATATATATATATATATATATATCGGGTTCACTTTTTATTTTATAACTGTATAAATTTATCATTTGTATTGAAGATAAATTACTCCTAGGCGATATTAGTTTCCTTTTGTTTCTTTTGTTTTTAATTTTTCGTAGTTTAGGACTGTTGTCAGCACATCTATTGAGACTGACTTTTTCAAGTTCTGCAGGAATAACGTACTATTTAAAAATTTGGATAAGAGAAAAGATTTTTTTTTGGTCAGCTTTTTTAAGGATACCGCATGGCAATTTTATAGTAACCAAAAACTTACTCTTAAGTATTTTTTTCTGTAACGAGAAATTTATTTTAAATAAAATTATTTGGATCTACTTTCAGTTATAAATTATGGTAATAATGTTATGTATAAGTAGTGTAGATCACAAAATGAAAATTGCAGTTTTAACTAGAGAATAAAATGTTGGAAAAAAATGTTTTTGACTTGCATTTTCGACTTAATTTTTTTTATGTGGGTTCCACATGTCTAAACGATTGGGACATGGTTCGTGCGCATTCATCTTTCGGGAAGATGAATGTAGTATTTTTTCAAGTCAAAATACATTAAAGGTGAAAGAGAAATTAGAGAAGAGAGGTTTGGATAGCTTTTTATTCTCTGATTTAAACTCACCATTTTTAAACTGCTGTGAATGCCATAATAATAATTATATCAAACGAATAGTTGATGCTTTGAATGCTTGCTGATGCTTTGAATGCTTATAATAATTGCATCGAATTGAAAAGCTGATCATGAGCATCAATTATGAATGCCTTTACTTAGGCATTTGGAAATGCCATTATACCAGTGACGATTGGCATTGAGTAGGAGACGTTTCATGTTCTAAAACGTTGGCATTAAAGTGACGTTTGCTATCTCTTTATTTATGAAGGATTTATGTGGCCAGATTTCACTCTTAGTTTGCACCTATAAATAGGAGAGCTTTACACAGCTTTAATATACGAATTCACATCCATAGTCCATGACTGCATTGTAATAGAGAGAGTTTTATACGCTATCGATTCACAAGCTTTTGTAATTTGCAGTGCTTCTATTGCGAAAGGTAACACCGTTGTATCCTAGAAGGTTAGTGCTATTGAGCCGTAAGCACCTTAGAGGAGCTGTAACGCCCCGATCCCTCACGAGACCGGAGGCTCTAATAACCATGCTATTCTCAACCCAATTCTAACTCAGTCTCAAAATTTTAGGAAAAATGGACAGAGTCTCCCCCGTAACGTGGACATTTTGAAAACCTGTAAGTATTCAATAATCTATAAAGCAACAATAAAGCCATTTCCAAAATTAAGATCACAACTTTAAGGTCATCCGAGCCTTAAGACATACAAACAATTTAGATACACACGAGTATGCATTCACAATATATTTTCTTTACAAAACCGCTTATCATGCCACTCCATGATAGCCTTTAAACATTTTTAGGAATTGAAAACAACCTTACATCCTAACATTCACACTCCGAAGGAGACGGACCATTTGGTCCGTCTCCTTCATTTGATTTTTTAGACCAAAGGAGACGGACGGATTATATCTGTCTCCTTTTTAAAAAAAAAATGCTTTTTTTTAAAGGTCGGCCGGTCCGCCTCAGGTATGCACCGGTCGTCTTGTCTCTTCTATCGGCGATGCGCTCCTGGCCTTAACTGGGCTGCTCAGCTGCGCCTATTTTTGGAGCCCAAATCGAACATTTTCATCTATTTCGGGACACTAAACATGCAAAGTAGCTAGAAGTAGAAACGTAAGTTATTACATGCCATAGTTCTATGCCTTCTACCATAATCATCTAGTATTCAGCTTACAAGCACACAACATGTACATAAGCACTTATGCTACAAAATAGGACATAAAGTAGAGCAAACAAGGTCCCCACATTACAACAAGAACCATAAATCCACCTCAATCAACTAAACACTGCAACTATGGTAGTTGATCAGTTTGGACCTCCTGTTCTTCACCTTCTACCAAATCTAGCTGGGGTTCAACCACAACGTCTCCTGAAACATGTTAGCGAGGTATGAGCAACCACTATTGCCTAGTGAGGGATAAGGACTACCCGGGATGTGCAATGCAACAGTTATAGAAATTAAACAAGAAGACAAGCAAAGTACATTTGAAACAGTAGATAACCACACATATCAAAGGATACGATACACTTAACCCCAACACTCCAGAATTCTCTTAACTTCGATCACGAACCACGAGCCACGAACCACGATCAATATGCCGGCAAATCCCCAATCACTCCAGTGGGTGTACTCCGGATATACCCCAATAATCCTATGACACAACACTCCCTGACAATCGCCGGACCAGGCGAGTGAGGGACTAGGGCACAGAGATCGAATATCCACTAGCAAGCCCGTTGTCGCCTAGCCAATATTCAATACAACTGTCCCTGACACTATGGTTGTGTAACTACTATGCAATGCACTTATCAATGGCAATACAACAATAACAATAGAAGCAATAACACATGGGAGGAACAACAAAGTAGGTTGCCTTGAAACAGTTAGAAAAGAAATAATTTCATATAACAATTAAGCAAATTACAAAGGGGCATAATCAAGATTCACATAGAACTATACCAAAAGCTCCAAAACATCTTGAAACCACATTTAAACATACAAGGAGTCATGTCAAGGTCTTAGAAGCGTGAGATAATCAAAATTATACTTAAACCTCTTTGTAACTCAACTCGTTTTCCTTTCGAACTCATGTTACGGTTCTAGATTCATGAGTGGTCTATTCCATGCTCCTAGTTAACCCCTTAGGCACCCTTAGGAGCCTCAAAGTCACCTAATTACCTGCATTTAGCCCGAAAGTCTCAATTTCCCTCTTTTGACTTTGTACTACATGTACCTCACCTGGGACCCAAACAGAAGCTAGCAAAGCATAACTAGAGTCTACTTAGCCTTGGAATACCAAAAGTGAAGGCCCATTCAACCCGGATTCGCGATAACCCTAAAACCCCTTCTAAAAGTCGGTTATTTCATGCTTTTGATAGGTTATGAGCAATTGAACCCTACGGGGCCTTTACACTACTTTCATTAGCACCTAAAGCATCTATTAAAACCATTAATTCAAGCTATAAGGTCCGATTATGCAAAACCCTAGTTTTCCCATCACTATTCATGCCATATGATCAACAAGCAATTTCAACCGTTTAAACTATGAAGCAATAGCATAAATTAGGTCTCTACTACTTATATACAATATACATAAGCATATTTAAGCATTACATAAGCATTTGATAGCAAATCTAAGAATTCAAGAAAGTTGTCACATTTTTCAAATGCAAAAAGAGGTATGAAATCCCTCACCTATTGCGCGTAGCAGTTCCTAGGAGGCTATTAAACACCCTAAACCGCTTGCACCTAGCTTAGCTTGGCTTGGCTTGGAATGAGGATTTGTTGAGCAAAAATCTCTCATTCTCCTCCTATGGTGATTTTCGTCCCTGCTACAGTGTTTTCAACATTGCTCTCTTATTTTGTTTTTGTTTTTATGAGTTTGTTATGTGTATGTTGAGCAATATAAAGGGTGAGGTCAAATTGGGTGCATATATTGACTATTAAAAGGAGTTTAGCTAGCTAGAAACAAGTTCTAATTGTACAATTAATGTTAGCTAATTAAAACACCTAGTTTAGTTACGTAACACTATTCACTAGTTTGCTAAAACATTTTCTAAACGAAGGCTCCTAATGCATTTAGCTCAAACGTACATTTTTCTCATTCCTAAAATAATTAATATGATTTAAGAAAAATGCTAATTCAAGATAGTTAAGTAGTTGAAAAATGAAATAAATAGTAACCACATAAAGTAACAAGTAAAGCACAGAAGAAATGCACAAATAGTGGATACAACAGTGGCTTAACGTACGATTAAGATCTCGGGCGTCACAGGAGCATTATAACCTTAAGGACATCGAGTTAAACTCAAGCCTCGGTTTATGTATTTCATTACAAATATATTAATATATTAATTTACTAATCTTTCTAACAATCTTAAGGTTATAATCATTTTTATTTTAATTTGTGCTTTCTATTGAAATAAAATTATGTTAGGACATTTTTCTTTCAGAATTATTTTCAGTTTATACTTTCCTTAATGGTATTATTTTATTCTTCTTTCTAGTTTTGTTTGTGTCGAATTTAGTCCTCTTAGATCAATATCTATTGGGACATATTTAAGTGGAGATTTAATTTTTTCTTGGCTGGTTTTTCATTATTTCTCCAACTTCCAGTTTCTATTTCATTTATCTACTTGTGAGACTAACTTGTACCTTTTAAGTGCAGTTGGTAATTTTTGGACTTTATTTAAAAATGAATACCAAAACTGGAATCCCTAACGTTCCTGGAAATAGAAATGATGGAAATGGATCTGGATAGTACCTATGCATGGTAATGGATCAACTGGTGGATCCACTGGGAATGAAAATGTACCCTTGGTAAGACCATCGATAACTATTGCTTCTGCTATGCCGTTTGTGGTGGCCTACTGGTCATGGTGAGAAGCCAGAAAAGTTTGATGGGAGAGACTTCAAAAGGTGGCAGTAGAAAATGTTGTTTTACTTGACCACCTTGAGTGTGACTCAGTTTTTGAAGGAGGATGCGTCGTTGGGTGAGAATCTTGATATGCAAACCGTTGCTGCAATTGATGCCTAGAAGCATGCAGACTTCCTATGCATAAATTATATCCTTAAAGGATTGGATAATGTATTGTATAATATCTATAGTCCAATCTCGATGGCAAAGGCTTTGTGGGAATCACGGGATAAGAAGTATAAATCAGAGGATGCAGACATGAAAAAATTTATAGTTGCCAGGTTCCTAGACTTCAAAATGGTAGATTCCAAGCCTCTATTGCCCCAGGTAGAAGAATATCAACTAATTTTTCATGAGTGTCATGTAGAAGGAATGAATATAGGTAAAACTTTCGAATCTGGTGTACTCATTGAGAAGTTACCTCCTAGCTAGAAAGACTTCAAAAGCTATTTAAGGCACAAGCGAAAGGAGATGATAGTTGAAGACCTGGTTTTGAGGTTGAGGATTGAAGCAGACAACAGCAAGAATGACAAAAGGGTTGGACTCCCGCCTTTGGAGTCAAAGGCGAATGTGGTAGAACACGACCCTAGTAACAAAAGAAGGAAGTTTAATGGCCAGAATCAAGGAAAGAAATATATTGATAATAAGAAGTTTGCTGGTAACTGCTATGTCTGTGACAAGACTAGACATAAAGCTATAGGCTGCAGACTCCATGCCAACAAGGGAGCTCAGAAAAAAAGAAAGGCTCAGGCTAATGTTGTTGAAGACCTGGGAGAAGAAATGTCTGATATGAATCTGTCAGCTGTCGTGTCAGAAGTTAATCTGGTTGGAAATTCAAAATAGTAGTGGGTGGACACAGGAGCTACTCGTCACGTTTGTTCTGACAGGAATAGTTTTACCACCTACCAAAAATCTGAAGAAACCATCTACATAGGGAATTCCTCCACATCAAAAGTAGATAGGGTTGGAAAGGTTATTTTGAAAATGACTTCAGCGAAGAAGCTAACACTCAACAACGTGTTGCATGTCCCAAACATCCGGAAGAATTTAGTTTCTAGATCCTTGTTGAGTAGGAATAGATTCAAGCTAGTTTTTGAGTCTGGTGTATTTGTTTTGCTTAAAAATGGGGTCGTTGTGGGCAAGGGTTATGACTGTGATGGATTGTTCAAGCTTTATGTAATGACTGTTATCCCAAAAGTTGTAAAGGCTGATAAGCCATCTACTTCTGTCAATGAGAACAAGTCATTTGCTTATGTTGTGGATTCTCCTAATTTATGGCATGATAGGTTAGGGCATGTTAATTTTGATTTATTGCGAAAATTGGTCAATTTAGGACTATTGCCTAAAGTTGATTTTAATCTCAACAATAAATGTGAAGTTTGCACAGAATCAAAGTTAACAAGAGCTTCTTTTAAATCGGTGGAAAGAAGTTATGAGCCTCTAGAGTTAATTCATAGTGATGTTTGTGACTTAAAGTTTGTGTAAACTAGAGGTGGGAAAAAGTATTTCATTACTTTCATTGATGATTGTACGAGATATTGTTATGTTTATCTACTTAAGGGCAAGGATGAGGCTTTTGAAATATTTAAACTATACAAAAATGAGGTTGAGAATCAACTGGACAAAAGAATTAAAATGTTGAGAAGCAATAGAGGGGGAGAATATATATCCCTTTTTGAGGATTTTTGTGCTGAACATGGTATTATTCACCAAACAACAGCACCGTACTCTCCTCAACAAAATGGAGTTGTTGAGCATAAGAACAGAACTCTTAAAGAAATGATGAATGCCTTGTTGATTAATTCAGGCTTACCTCAGAACTTGTGGGGGGTAGCAGTGGTAACTAAATAAGGTACATATTCTAAATAAGGTACCCTACAAAAAGTTGAGCAAAACACCTTATGAGTTGTGAAAAGGTCGACCACCTTCCTACAATTACTTAAGAGTGTGGGGGTGCTTAACTAAGGTGGGGGTTCCTACACCTAAAATGGTCAAAATTGGTCCAAAGACTATGGATTGTGTCTTTATTGGATATGGACAGAACAGTGCTGCATATAGATTTTTGATGATTAGGTCAGAAATAACTAATATTCATGAGAATACAGTTATCGAATCGAGAAATGCAGAATTCTTTGAAGAAAGATTTCCTTATAAGAAAACACGAGAACCGAGTTCTTCTAAGATAACTTATGGAACTAAAGAGCAAGATATAGATGAAATGACTATATCTAATGATGCTGAAGACGAACTGAGATGTAGCAAAAGGGCTAGAACAGTTAAGTCTTTTGGTCCTGATTTTCTAACTTATTTGTTAGAAAATGAGCCTTGTACCTTTAATGAGGCTATGACAACCCCTGAAGCTCCTTTATGGAGAGAGGTTGTCAATAGGGAAATTAAGTCTATCATGCATAATCATACGTGGGAACTAGTGGATCTTCCTCCTTGAAATATACCTTTAGGGTGTAAATAGATTTTCAAGAGGAAGATGAAGGCTAATGGATCAATTGACAAATATAAGGTCAGGCTTATCATCAAGGGATATAGATAGAAAGAAGGTATTGATTATTTTGATACTTATTCACCGATTACAAGGATTATGTCCATTCAGATGTTAATAGCGATTGTAAAATCCCTTTACGGATTAAAACAAACGCCTAAGCAATGACATGAAAAAATTGATAAAACCATGATATCTAATGGCTTTAGAATTAATGAGTGCGACAAGTGTGTTTATGTGAAAGGCACAAATCAAGAATATGTCATTGTATGTCTATATGTAGACGATATGCTTATTATTGGGAGTTCCAATAACATTATTAAGGCTACTAAGAAAATGTTATCTAAGAACTTCGACATGAAGGATATGGGTATGACTGATCTAATTCTGGGTATAAAGATCACTAAAACATCAGATGAACTAGTCTTGTCCCAGTCTCAATATATACAAAAGATATTGGACAAGTTTAGTAAATATGATGATAGTATTGCTAGGACGCCTGTGGATATGAATAGCCAACTTGCTAAGAACACTTGTGAAAGGATATCTTAGCTAGAGTATTCTAGGATAATTGGTAGTTTGATGTCCATTATGAATTGTACAAGACCCGATATTGCGTTTATTGTTAGTAAACTAAGTAGGTATACCAGTAATTCAGGGCAAGCCCATTGGACTGCTGTTGTAAGAGTTCTAAGGTATCTTAGATACACATTGAACTATGGGTTGCACTATTCGAGATATCCAGCTGTACTAGAAGGGTACAGTGACGCTAATTGGATATCTGATACTAAAGACTCAAAATCCACCACTGGGTATGTCTTTACACTAGGAGGTACTACTGTATCTTGGAAATCCACTAAGCAAACGTGTATAGCCAGATCTATAGTGGAATCTGAGTTTATAGCTTTGGATAAAGATGCTAAAGAAGCTGAATGGCTTCGACATTTCTTAGAGGATATTCCAAAGTGGCAGAAACTCATGCCAGCTATCTATATATTCTGTTATAGTCAATCGGCAATTGGTAGGGCATAGAGTAGTATGTATAACGGTAAGTCTAGACACATTCGTCGTAGACATAATACCGTTAAAAAATTGCTCTCAAATGGGGTTGTCTCTATTGACTATATAAAGTCAAAGGATAATATTGCAGATCCGCTTACCAAAGGTTTACCTAGAGAGCAAGTGTATAAATCGTCGAGGGGAATGGGTCTTAAGCCTATTTCTTAAGAGTTATCATAATGGAAAACCCTACCTTACTGATAGGAGATCCTTGGATCTAGGTTCAAAGGGAAAAACTAAATTATGTATAACTCAGGAGGAGCACTGTGGGGCTAATATTCCTACCTATTCCTATGACGAGCAAACAGTGCTGCCTGTGTGTCTCTTAGGTTAAACTATGCTTTTAATGATTTTTATATCTTGGAAATCCAAGTGGGGTATTGTAGGGATACTCTTTATAAGCATCACCTATATGAGTAAGTAAGGGGCCGATCCTACGAGAATTTGAGGCTGAATTCTCTAGAGTACTCATGAATACCGGGAGTTGTTCAGGGCCAAAATGAACACAATCGTGAGAATTTGACAGTGTACGAAAGATGTTGAGTGATCTCTATTGTCTTGATTTGCACAAAAGATGAATAGTTCAAGACATCGTGTTCACTGGTTAGCAAGTAAATCCGATAGTTTTCACTAGGGAAGGTTCAAAGCCAAAAGTCACCCATCTCGATGCAATGTCTTTCTACTAAACTCTTTCTCTTGAGTCTGCATATTAGGTACTGGCCTATTAATTTCTTTTCATGTGGGGGAATGTTGGAAAAAGATGTTTTTTACTTGCATTTTTGACTTAATTTTTTAAGTGGGTCTCACATGTCTAAACGATTGGGATATGATTTGTGTGCATTCACCTTTCGAGAAGATGAATGTAGTATTTTTTCAAGTCAAAATACATTAAAGGTGAAAGAGAAATTAGAAAAGAAAGGTTTGAATAGCTCTTTATTCTCTGATTTAAACTCACCATTTTTATACTGCTCTGAATGCCATAATAATAATTATATGAAACGAATAGTTGATGCTTTGAATGCTTATAAGAATTGTATCGAATTGGAAAACTGATCATGAGCATCAATTATGATCAATTATGAATTCCTTTACTTAGGCATTTGGGAATGCCATTATACCAGTGACGATTGGCATTGAGCAGGAGACGTTTCATGTTCTAAAACGTTGGCATTAAAGTGACGTTTGCTATCTCTTTATTTATGAAGGATTTATGTTGCCAGTTTTCACTCTTAGTTTGCACCTATAAATAGGATAGCTTTACACAGCTTTAATATACGAATTCACATCCATAGTCCATGATTGCATTGTAACAGAGAGAGTTTTATACGCTGTCGATTCGCAAGCTTTTGTAATTTGTAGTGCTTCTATTGCGAAAGGTAATATCGTTGTCTCTTGGGAGGTTAGTGCTATTGAGTTGTAAGCACCTTAGAGGAGCATTATAATCTTAAGGACATCAAATTAAACTGCAGCCTCAGTTTGTGTATTTCATTACAAATATATTAATATATTATTTTACTATTGTTTAGTTTATTATCCTCAGCACAAATTAATTAATTTACTAATCTTTCTAACATAAAATACAAGAGATATTATTATTGATATAATAGAAATGTAAGGGTATCCTCAATAGGGGCTTTAAATTATAATGATTATCACTTTTTAGCAAAAATATAGACCCTTGAGAAAAAAAAAAAAAAAACGACACCAATGGACATTTTAGAGACTCAAATCCAAAATTTTGGTTCAAAGTTAACACATTTTAACAAAAAAATGAGATTCAAGAAAAAGACAAAAATTTAGAGCCTACATGGGTCTCTTCAACAAATCAAATCTGAAATTTGGTTGACAACTTTAACAAAAAATAAATAAATAAAAATTGTTGACAACTTCAAAAAAAATGAAATTTGGCTGAATAAAAAAATTGAAGGGGCAGCGGGTCCTACCATGAGTCCTTAAATTTAAAGCCCTCACTGGGGATGATTTTTTTTTTAGAGACTCTAAAAAATACATGAGTCTATAAATGGGGTTCTAAAAAGCAACAGGGCTCTAAATATGTTTATAAAACCCGTCAAAATAGAGCCTTTATTGAGAATAGCCTAAACAAAGTACATAGTTTTAACTAGACTAAAGAAAAGCAAACCAGAATTTTAACCGAGATTTTGAGTTTTCTTTTTTTAATATCTTTTACCCCCACCCTCACGTATCCCACTCTCATGAGATTCGAATTCTGATTTTCCAATTGTTAGGGAGAATAACCAAGCCGACCGTTCGACTGAGCCAAGCTTTTAAGTTTGACTCAATGTCTTAATTTAAGGTTTTAAGCTCCACTATGGTGTCGACATCTCTTAGCATAAACTTCCTAAGATACAATGATTAGAACCTTCACTACCTCTCAAACTAATGTAGAGAGTATTTGTGAATTGTTGGAAAATTTTCCTGTCATTGAAACTGGCTTTGGCACTTGATATTTATAGGAGTTTCTAGATTGATTTGCATAATGGCTGGAAAAGACGTCTTTAACATTCCAGCATTAATGCAAAAATGTTTCAAACATTATTTTTTCTGAATTGATGATGAAATAAAAGTTAACTCCCACATTCATTCTTAGATTTTAATTTCTAATTAAGTAATTAATTACAAATTAAATAAGAAACAATATCAAAAAATAAAGTCTATTCGGGTCTAAATCCAATCCTAATCCCGTACCCCCACCCATCTGTAGGCCTCGATCCAATCTAGGTCAAACTGAGGTAGGTGGGCGCCCATGTGTGATGGATGTGTGTCAATCCAAGTTGGATAAGTTCTCTCGCGTCTAACGAGATTGGTGTCCCTTAGGGTCCAAACCATGTGTCAAATGATAAGAACCTTAGGTTCTTAATTTGGGAATTAGGGTTAGATTTTGTGAATTGCAGATTTGTGGTGGAAATTGGTGGAAAAAGGATAGATTGATCTATTCGAGAGGATTGCATGCTTCTAGTAATCACTTTCAGGGAAATTAGTCTCCGCCTTGTAAAAACTGAAATACTATTATTATGAAAAAACCCACAAGTGCTATATTATATAGGAGTCCTTAGACTCAAATAAAGAAACTAAGTAGTCCTAGTCGGTAATGAACTCTTATTCTTAGTTTCTAATGAATTCTTAAACAAAAGCCGTTCTAAAAATGATTCAAAGCTTTATAAAAATAATATAACTAAAATAAAAATATTAATTGTTATAGTTTCCTAACATCAAACTAGACACTTATAAAGTTCACTTGACATATAAATGATGATATTCGACCCTTTAAATTTTTTGTGCGCAGGTAATTCTTGAAAAAACTTAATATATGTAGATGGTTGGTTGTTAGTCACCAAAGTGACTCACTCATTAATAACCATTGTTGGGTAAAAATCTAGCGGTGGGTTGGTTGTTTCTTTTTTCTTTTTTTTTTTTGAACCAAGATTGGTTGTTGTCAAAGTCACTTAATCATATCATTCTATGATTTGTATATTCAACGTTATGTAAACATATATCTTTTGAATTTATAAAGATATATGTAAATTATCCAAAGGTGATTTATTATTTTTATGATGAAAAGTTAGATTGAGTTGTAATGCCCCAAGGTATATATCATCTCAATATAATGGTTAAAAGTGAGTTATTAGAAAATCACTTATCTAGTGAATCATTCACATGTCATTATTTTTACTCCATGGTAGAATATGATGATGCACTCGACTACTTGTACTACCATAGCATAATTAATTATATGTTCGTGCATACTTAGGAATATCAAGAGTGGATCACTAGCATGTCACGATCTTTATACAAAGGTAAAGTGTGATGATGTAATAGATTGATCATGTTAATTAGTAACAAATATGCTTAGCATCACTTGTGAGTAAAATCACACGCATATCATTATTCTTACCTAAATGTGAGGGTGATGATGCAATAGATTTCTCAACATCATAGTCACATATTGCTTAGTATTGTCGAAATTATTGATAACTTTCAATTAAGGCATATATTCAATATTTTCAGGAGTAATTTTCTCAATAGAATGGATCTTTTATTTTGAGTATGCACTCATGATGGTGATGTTTGGATGTATAATACTACAACTAGCATAGAGTTTTTCAACCGTTAGACTTATAATAAATATTTTATTTGGTATTGATAGCAATGTTAGACTTCTTGAAATTGTTATGAAATTCATAAGATGATGTTTTGTCTCCCAATAATATAATTCTGCAAAACTTTATAGGATAGTAGAAGTCAGTTTATTTTTATTTCACTCTCATTATATATTCAATACTTGCTAATAATATTTTTCAGTTGAAAGGTATAAGAGATCCAATTTTATTGAGAGTGATTTCATAAGCAAAATCAAGAAGTTATATCAATGTCAATATGTAAAGTTTACCCAAATTTGAGATTATTTATGTATTATATTTTTAGTTGACATACTTATGAATATCTTTATACATCCTGGGGCGGATCACAAACTTTCAAGAAGTGATATATAATGCTCACCTATTTTGATATCACATTTAAGGCTAAGTGAAAATGATCAATTAAAGTGATTTTGGGTTGGTTATACTAGAGAAAATTATTTTTGTGGAAGCTAATTGTGTTATGTTAAAGATATTTCTAAAGAATCACAATGACACATTATTCGCGTAAGGTTTATGCTAATTAAATTTTAGCTTAAGCCTATTATAGTTTGCTAAGTAAAAGTCTCCATTATGTACATCATTTGAAGTGATAAGTTATAGATCCTCATGAAAGTGTTAACACGTACATAAATGATGTACTGAAATTATGAGGGATCCTTATAATGTTTAATAGTTAGACACATCATAGTAATATTTTTTCAGTTGCATTCGTGCACATTTTATGAAATTATAGTTAACTGGAATTGTAAAATTGTCAACATGAAAATGAGGCCTTATTGTTTATATAGAGGATATCCATGCATTGTGTTATCGTTATTCTACATTAAGATTTATCTAAATAAATATCAAGTTTTTGTGATACATGGAATGAACTATATCGGTGAAAGTGATATAAAACCGCCATGCTCTATAAGTTATTTGTTTAGGTAAATATTATGTTATTATTGAGGTGACCACTAAATGAACCCGATAAGGAGTATCACAAGTCTTATGTGATCATTTGACCAAGTGGGAGAATAGAAGAAGTTTTATTTAAGGTAACCTTCATGACCACATAATGTGTATTAAAAATGCTGATGGTTAATAACCAAAGTCAGAAACCAATGTATAATTTCCTACATAAAAGTGTACTTAGTGGATCATAGAAAGACAAGAGGAATATTAAGGTCCATTATTTGTAATGCAATACTAAATCCAAGTATTTGAAAGGTTCATGTAACTACCTACATTATGATCTTACATTATGATATAGTTAGTGGGATTACTGGGTTTGTGGTTTCATGACATGTAACATGTAGTATACTAAAATCTATAATAGGTAGAATTGATTATATGATACTATATAAAGAACTCTTGGCATGTAAGGCCTGACACGTGACCCCATATGCATATAGATTATATAATACATAATTAAGTCATTTTATATACATTTACCTTGTTTATATGTTTTTATATTGATTTATGTGTGTTTATCTCATTTTACGTGCATTTCATTGATTATCGTGCATTTGAGCATTTTAGACTATGTGTACGATAATTAGATTCTATTACATATACTAGCTAACTAAAACAATTAGATTAGAACTAGAATGACAAACTAGTAATATACAAGCAAGTTGGAGGGCACTCTAGTAAATAAGCTAAATTGCAAAATATCCTAGCTACTATTTGGAGTCTTTCAAAGCAAGAACACATACACATACACATCAGAAAATACACACACTCACATGACACACATACACTACACTTACACTCAGATTTTCGACCAAAGAGAAGAGAGAAAGAAGAGAAAAGAGAAGAAGGAAGGAAGAAGAAGTTCCAACCATTTCTAGGATTTTTCCTTTGCATTTTCTTGTTTTCATCAAGGTTATCTTAGCTCATCTTCATCTAGAACTCAAGAACCAAGGGGAGGGTTTCTTCAAAACTTCTTAAAAAAATCATTCAAGGTTTTTTATGCTCATTTGGTGGTAATCTTGCTTGTAGCGGGGATACAAGTGCTTAAATGCAAAGATTGAGTATTTTTTATGTGTTGTAGATCTAGAACTTGTCTAACTGATATTGGATGCTCTTGAGAGGTTGAAAGATGAGCTTGGTAATGTTTTTGTGTGTGTGATGAAGTATATAACTTGTATGTAAGAATTGGAAGTGTGAAGTTAGCATTTTGATACCTAGGTGTTGGTCTTGGTGTTTTTGAGCTATATTGGATTTTAGGTAGTTTGATGTTGATTGTTGATGTGAGGTGTTTTGGTTGATTCTTGAACTCCTAGATAATGCCTAATAAACCACCTTGTGCATGCTTGATTGCTAGTAGGAAGTTGGAAGAGAGGTAGCAAGGTAAGGAGTAAAAGGAGTGAATTTACGGGTGTGGGTTGCCCAAGCCGATTGAGTAAGCCAGGCGAGTAACTTGCCTGACTTATCAACCGCCTTGAGACCTTTGCTCACTGTCCATGTCGGTGGAGTGAGGCCGGTCGAGTAACTCGACCCGCTACTCGACCGACCTTGCCTGCACAATACTATTCCTTTGCATGCTAATGCTAGCCTTATGTGCTCCTATGTTACTCAATTCCTTGCTATTAGTCTGTGGCATGGATATAACTTCTAAACTTGTTACTTCTAGGTACATTACTTGTCTTTGATGATGAAATGATATCCAATGTGGCATTCTAAATGTTCTATACATACAATTGCTTACATGTATATCCATTATGCTATTGATATTACTGTTGTGACGGAAGCAACCTACTTTGTTACTATCCTAGTCCCTCTCTCACTTGGTGACGTCCTTTGGAGAGTTGGATATTATATATATATATATTTATATATTTTTCATGGTTGCAACCTTCTAAACGCCTTGGTATGATCGATGGCCCCTGGGCAGCGTTGGGTTTGCCGGTTTAGCCATGACCACCAAGGACCTACACTTATCTTTGAGGGGAATATCTGGAACCCTCGGTTGTTGGCGGAGTTGGAGTCGGGTTATCTTTGAGAACTTGATCCTCGGTTGTGGTGTCGGGTTATCATTACTTTATTCGAGGAAAAAGGCCGTCATCATCAGCAACTACAGTATCCTTTTCGATGAGTATACCTGTTCATATTTTTATTTCATATTCAAGTTATATCTTGTTTACTTACATGCGCATTCTAATGTGCATGACATGTTTTATCAAATCATTTACGAAAAGATAAAACCTTTACGAAAACCTTTCTTATTCCACCCTCGCTAAGCTAGTTGTAGTTCACCCTTTTTTCTACCATTTTAGGTGAGGCAGAGCCCGAGCAAGCCCTCAAGATGCGGGAGAAACTCCTTGGTGTGACATTGAGGAATTTTGCCTTATGTGATCCTACCTGTTGATATACTTGAAAACTTTGTGATGTAATAACTCATTCTTTTGGACAACCTTGATGTATCTAAGTATTTACATTCTTTTGAGACCTAGAAACCTAAGCGATGGCTAGACATTATGTATGAACAGGTGGATTGAGATCCTGTATATATGTAACAGGTTTTGGATAACCTCTAAAGTCGAAGTATTGGTAGACTTTTGAACTTTGTTGGAATATAAATGGATGTACAAGTTGTTAAGTTTTCAATTTATAGATTTTAGCATTATGAGCCTACCAATAGGTGGGGGTCGGGGCGTGACATGGTATCTCTCTCCACTCACCCAATACATTTGTTAAAGTTTATTTTTCCATCAATTGACAAACATAAAAGTGAAGAGTAAGGGAAGAGAAGATCAAATAAGTCAAAATTCATGTAATTTATGATATACACCTTTAAAAATGTGTGTATATTAAGTTTGTATATTATTTTGCATTCTTCCAAGATAGATTTGCCATTTCAAGGTATGTTTTGCATTTGATTATTTTTTGATGTTATAAGACATGAGCTAAAAGTCCTACTTTCTTCTTACATCTAGACTCAAATATTCGCCAATATCTAACACTTGAGCCTAATAAGCTGGCTGACGACTACAGTCCAGAACCACTATGTAATGGAATATGAAAGATACATATGGACATTAATTCTGGAACTTTCGTGTTTGGACATTAGCTAAGGTTTGTCCAGTAGTTTTTATTTTGTATATGTTAGCCTTTGTTGCCTTTTCTTTTGGTGTTAATTGTCCTTTATAATCTGCAAAACTTCATGTATATGAAAATTCTGCACCATTAGATTATTTTCTACTCGAGGCCAGTAAGCAATGCACATAGACTAAGCAATTGTGATAAAATGCTGCATCCTTGTAGAAATTTTTCTTTCTAACTAAACAATTACTAGAACGCTGACGATTTAGTGATCCATTCGACACGTACACCATATCATTATTTTGCTCAAGGCCAATAAAACATGCACATAGACTAAGCAATTGTGATAAAATGTTATCCTTGGAAAAAAATTTATTTCTAACCAAACAATTATTAGAACGCTGATTGTGATTGGTTTGTAGAGAAATTCTACCTTCTCTGATCCATTCGACACATGCACCATATCATTATTTTCTGCTCAAGGCCAATAAAACATGCACATAGACTAAGCAATTGTGACATCCTCAATCTTTATTATAACTCAATGAACTAGTACAAAAAGAATAGGACCGCACGCTCAAGAATAATCTCTAGATTAAACTCCTTGGCATTATTAATTCCCACTTGACAGGTTACCCCAGTAAACTGATATAGCAAACTCGTATAAACTATATAATCATTACAATAAGTAGTGTAAATGCTCCAAGTGTTATATGATTTCAGTTCTCCCGAGGATCGCTTGGTGCAGAGAGTTTCACTGATCGCTCGTTTATTGGTTGGAGTGGTCTTGCATTAGTATCAGAGCTCTGCACAAAATTAAACAAGTTCACCAAAACAATGAATCAAATCATAAACATGTAACGGGAATTCGAATTTGGTAAAACATGTGATGGTTTCAATGCCTGTCTCCATTGATATGGGTCCCACTAGTGCGTGAGGTCCACGCACTAGAAATGGACCTTGAAATAAAAAGTCAAACATTTTTAACTCTATTCCGAAAGTGTAATAATTTGAGCTAACTCACATCCTGAACAGCCTGACGGATAAGTCTCATTTGTTGTGTTGCAACAGTCCTCACCTGATGAATTGTGATATGAATTAGATAAAGCATAATACTTAAATCATACCGAAATTCACTAATTATCTATCAACTAGAGCTTACCCTTGTCACAATCGTCCAGATAACATTTTGGGTGCAAGGAGGTACTGTAAGGGAGCCAATGTATCTATAGTATCTCCCAGTGCCTATCCTTATATCGCGTGGGTCGATTACACCCACAGCTCTCCCTATAGCTGTCGTATTAGTAAGAGCATACAAATGACTCTCCATCTGAGATAAAGTACAAGAGGGGTAAGAGTTAAAGACACAAATATATTTGTTATTGCCAGAAAAAGAGAACTGTATATAAAATTATGCCCCAAGTTTTCCAGGCTAAAACGGCCGCCTATTCTCCTGTTTTTTTCGTAGTATGCACTGTTAAATAACTGAAGTACTTTCATCTTAAAATCAATTGGTAATAGGTGGAGTAGTACAAAATCTTATATGTTTGTCTTGACTATCCTGATTTATCTATGTGTGACAATTGGATTCTCCAATACCCCCTTCACGTGTGACTCATGATTAACTAATTGACATGGTCTGAAGGCTTAAGGAACAATTAATAAATGATGTGGTTCAAGAGGAGCAATTTAAAAATTGTGTACCAAAGTCGATGCGCAAAGCTTGAAACATGAATGGGTCACATGTGGATGGATAACATAGGAACAAGGCGCAACTCTAATACCATGTTAAATAATATTGATGTTTATCCTAAAACTAATTAGTATCAAGTGGAGTAATTTAGAATCTTATATACTGGTCTTGACTGTTGTGATTTATCTACGTGGAACAATTGAATTTTCTAACAGCACATATAATAAATAACATTTACCCTTGATAAGAAGGAATCAGGCAGTCCAGACTGGTACAAGGCTCCGATAACAGCAATCTTTCCATCTACACTCTGATGAACCAGATGAATCTCCATATCGAACCTGAAGGTAGAGTATAATATTTTATGTCACATTAATGGTTGTAGATACAAATCACTAATGAGAGAAAGATGAGCACCTGCTGCCATTGACAGTGTGTTCAGAAGGTGAGTGCCAATGACACTGACGAAGCTGATAAGGAGTCCCATTAATATACATGTTCCCAGCACCACCTTCCCATCTTAACTGCATTTATATGTAATCAAGAATTAGTTAAGGAGAAGAAAATTGTGAACATATATATATAGATGTCAATTTCGTATATAAAAGCTTGTTTTAAAGTAGTATGATAAGAGTACCATCATATCATGGCCTCTATTGATAAGAGTTGCGTTTGAGGGTCTGTAGTCTCTGAGAAGCATCCCCAAGTTTGGTACAACTCTAACCCTCTCATGCAACAGATCGATGGGAGACTGCATTGTTCCATTGTTGCACATTCTCCACTCTGGACGAATCCTTCCCCAGTGAGCTGGCCCTACATGGCTGCTTGCATTGTAACTGAACTCTCTTTCATTCTCTGCAACATTTCAAATAATAATTTAAAAAAAACAGTTCGGCCACAATAATCGTTAATAAATACGGGTTATATCCTAAAGTCAGTCGGTATTAAATGTAGTCTAATATCTTGAATAACGGTTTTAAAACTCATAATTTATCTACGTAAGATAATTAAATTCTCTATCTGGAATAGCATGCACTAGCCTTAGGGCTCCGTTTGTTTGCCGTAAAATATTTTTTCAGAAAATATTTTTTTAATTTTTTAGTGTTTGGTAACACCGAAAAATTGTTCAACTGAAAAATATTTTTTAGTCAACAATTGCGGCAGCTTTTGCTTAATTTTTCGGTGTTTGATAATACCGAAAAATTGGTCAACTGGAAAATATTTTTCAGTCAATAATTGCGGCTAGTACAAAATTTGAAAAAATATTTTTATGTCCTTTGGCAGAAGAAAATATTTTACGGAACTCACTGTACATCCAAACAGCAGAAAATATTTTCCAGTATTCTATTTTACGAAAAATACACGGAGCCTAGAAAAATATTTTCCACTGAAAATATTTTTCACAAGCAAGTTATTTTTCGGCAAACAAACGGAGCCCTAGAATCATGAACTTTTTTTTTTTACGTAATGCATAAGACTTACCAACTTCTTGAGCTCCCGCTAGGCATGCAACATTAAGGATTACAAAAACAATGAACAAGCTAGAAAATAAGAAATTATTCATTGTGAGCTTCTCCATTTCACAATATAGTTCAATTGTGAAACCCTTTTCTCTTTTCTTTTTCTTTTTTTTCTTCTTCTATCTTTTTTCGCTAGAGACCTCAATTGGAGACTGGCGATTGTTGTCTGAAAGCTAGCTCCTATCAGTTGCTTATATAGAGCAAACAAAAATGTGAACGCCTCAGATTTGTTGTACGAACTTTCAATTTGAGGCTACGCGTTTGAATTAAAGAGGGTAAGCATCAAGAGGTTGACGGCCTTTTAAGTTCCTGTCCCCAAAATAATGAAAGGAATATTAAGATTCATGAGGGGTTTATTGAATTTCTTGTGTTGTTCTCTTCTCTGAAAAATTATTGGTACATAGTCGATTTCATAATGATCAACATCCATCATAGCATATTTGTTGAAAAAGCTTCTACTCTTCTATATATTTTCGTTATCACATATTCAGATTTGTGTCATTTAATTTATGTATGAGAAGATATGGTCCTTAAGGTGGTTAAGATGGACGAAAAATCAAATGGTCCATTGTTTCTTCTTTTTATTTCTGGCCTTTCCATTATCTTGAAAGGTGTGTTGAAGTAAATTAGGTTTATCGTGCCATTATTTAGTTAAGTTTATTATTCTTGTATATTAAATTTTGACGTCTATAAATAGATTCTCTGATTCTATTTTACAAAAATGAATAATTCACATGAATATGTAGTCATTTTAGTTTAGGGCTAACCACCGTTGATGGTGGCTATAATTATTTCCTTCCGTTTATATGTATTTTCGATTGTACTTTTATTTTGTTTAACAAAGTGAATCCATTTTAGAGAACTAGCATAAAAAAACTCACTCACTTCATCTCTGTAAAGCCACAAACTTCTCATCGTACGTGTTGGTGGTGGCTTTCCGTTGTGGGTTTTCGTGTTTTATATCATATTTAGATCTGGTCATTTATTTTATGAAAGATCCAAGAGTTTGTATTGTTTGTCTCTCTATATTTGATTATTTATAGGGGATTTCATTATCTTGTATTGATTACGAATAACATACTCCCAATTCTTTGTATTACGTGTTGTGAATGTATTTGTGAAAACTGATTACAAATAGTTATCCACTCTGCCACCAAGATTAGGTTGTAGCCAGACATAACTAATTTCATCTTATTATACCGGTTTTAGGGTTTTTTTTTTTTTTGGTCAAAATAATATTTTGTTTATTAATAGTGAACACGGAAAGTCAAACACAATTAAAAAATTTAACGGGGAGAATAATTATCCAGTCATGAGACAAAGAGTCATATCTAATATTTTCCGTTAGTCAATCAACTACCCTATTTGCATTTCTACAAATATACTCGATACTAGTGTTATTCTTATCCACAAGAAAGAACTTAGCATCAGTTTCCCCCCTTAATTTTAAATGCAAGTTGGCCTTTTAGTTAGTGAAATAGTTTCCAATCTATAACAAAAGAAAAAGGCTAATTAAGTGGACTTTTGAATAATTATATGGATACGTTGCTTGATAAGTCCTCTCTCATTTCCGCAAGAAAAGTAGGGTTTATATATTTTCCTTCCCCTTAAACCTTTTTTCTCCCGAGATTTTTCATGCATCATCTAAGTATATGACTAAATTTTGTGGAGTTACTAGTATCTTTTTTCTTGGAAGAAACTAAACAATCAATCCGCTTACTGTTATTTCATACTGAAAAATGAATATGAAATAATGCTAGTAAAAATACTTAATTTGGTAAAATAAAAATAAAAAATCAAAATCAAAAAGTAACAAATAAAGCGTGAAGCATGATGTATTATTTCTTTTAAATTTCTCATTGATTACCATTTACCCTTTGTTTAATGAGGTGAGATGCGTATGTTTTTTAAACTAAAAATTACCGAGTTACAAGTATAAAAAATCCTAATTTTTAAAGTCTATATAAACATTCTCAATAAATTTAAACCTTACACGTCGTAGCAAAGAAAGCACAACTCGTTCCATTATGCATTATCTAAAATATTTGAGAATAATGTTTCATAAAAAAGAAAACTGTTTTTTCTTTCTTCAAAGAGAAAAGACGGACGAACTTCTGTGCATTGATCTACCAAATTTGGCAAGAGAAGAACCTGCAAATACATAACAATGGAGCCAGAACAGAGGAACAAATTATCGATAGGATCAATGTTGGCATTACTATCAGATTCGAAGGCAAACCGCTTTTTCGACGTACATACATCAATATTAGAATTTGTAAATTATGGAATATTAGTGACAACATTTTTTCGTAAATTCCCTACAATGTATTTTTGACTAGGGGGCTTTTCTTTCCTTTGGTATTTTGTCTTGTCGCAATGAAATATTCCTTTGCTGATTGAGCAAAAAAAAGAAGAGAAAAGACGGACTATATTTTGCTATAGTGTTGAGACACATAATGCCGATAACAGAGGCCAATCCTGATATCAGAAGTTTGCTGAGCTTGAAGATACAATTAAGGTTTAGTATCTTTCATTTCCACGAAGCTTCCAATGTAACTATTACTCGTATATAATCAATGGAACCAAGAATATAGTCCAAAATTAAAGAAATAGTAGAAAGTCTATATAGTTCATTAATTGATCGTTATTAAGCTGCTTTATGATAAAATGAGTCGAGTCACATTCAATCACATTCAATATAGAGCATAAAGACATGATCTCAGTTTCGTTCAAAAGTATATTGAAGGATGATTGTAATATCTCACATTGGTGAAATATAGTGTTTGTAAGTGGTTTATAAGTGGGTATAAAGAATAACTTGGGTTAACCATTTTGGGTCAATAGAAAATTAGAAGCCCAAGTAGTTATTTTCTTATTCCTCAAGAAGACGGTGGGAGCACTGTGGAAACTAAGTATTATGGGGGACAAAGTATTACACTAAGAAAACAGTGAGAGCTGTGACCTCTTAAACTCGTAGGAGTCACCTCCTAGAATCCTTCACAGTGGAGGCTCGAGGGCACCTCCTAGAATTCTTCACGGTGGGGGCTCTAGGGTATTTGTGAGTGGTTTATAAGTGGGTATTGTGGATATAAATGATAACTTATGTTAACTATTTTGGACCAGTAGAAAAGGGGTCCAAGTAGTTATTATTTATGCCTACAACACCAATTTCGCCTGCCGGTCTAGAGTTTTGGACTGGGGACGTGACAATAATAAATGCATGCTTTTAAAAATTTTAATTAACGTAGCGGAATATATGACATGTATCCTTCATAGCTAATCGTGCAAGTTAAATGATTATGTAGATTTAATCTAATTGAACAAGCATAATAAATACGTTTCTAGAATTACCTCTCGTAGCATAAACTGGTAAGTAGAACTTATGAAGTTCTAACTTTCCAGGCGTAAAATCTCTAAAAGTATTTACACAAAATCCGTTCCGATCGTAGCTAAGTAGGAAACACCATCAGAGCTCCTAGAGAGAAATCCGTGTTTGAACTTAACGCTATGTCAGTAGCTTTCCTATTTATAAGAACACAATAGACACAAAATCTATTATGGGCTAGTTCAATCCCATTGGACATAAGACTGTGGACTAATAGTTTTAATCCAATTTCAATAAGTCTTTTAACTAATTAATATTAGGATTATCCTAATAATTAATGAATTTAATCTCTTGTTCTATTTAGTTTGTCTAATCTCTTTTGTCTGTGATCTCTTTGATTAATAACTAATTGGCAATTGAATAATATTACTCTAATTAATACTAATTAGAACTCTTCTAATTCATGAATTTTCACAAGTCATCAATGACATCTAACAAGCGATCCCTTTTTTTACTACCAATTGATCATCAAATTTATCCTCCTTGTTCCATTAACAAATGTTATTCTTAGGTCTTGTTCATGAAACATAAAGATGTAGATCCTTCTAATTTATGTGGATACCAAATTATTATATTTTTTATTAATTATTTTTCATTTTCTTTTAGTGTCTTAACTTCATGGATTTACCTAGGTCAGTTTATGGACTACTAAAAAAAATTTATTTGAAACCCACTGAAAGGGGTAGTGCAAGAGAAATCATACAAAAATGATCGAATCTTCAGATGTCCCGCAAATACTATGAGATGCTCGAAAATGGTAGAAGTAGTTGAATAGGATTAGGATCACTATGACTATAGCATTTGGTAAATGTACCAACCACGAAAATGATTTATTTGATATTATGGATGACTAGTTACCCTCGTATCATGATTATCCAATTAGTGATGACGTGGTATGAAATAAACCTTAAAGTTAATCGTATTTGAGAGAACTCCTAGCTCCTTTGTGTTGAGCATTGTTTTCCCTTTGTTATGGCACTAGGTGGCAGTCCTCACCCCATTTCCGTCATGGACCTCATGGTATTCATTTATGTAATATTGTCGGTTGGTTAGTATAGCCACAATCCTTCTCATCATGTTGTGAATGTACTTGGAAAGAAGATGATATATAGATAGCTATCCAGTCTGCCATCAAGAAAGGTTGTAGCAAGACTAAATATAATTTAGCGACAGTTTAGGTTAAATTTCATTTTATTATATCCACTATTAAGGTATTAATCTTGTCAGTTCGAGCTCAGACTTGCAAAACAAATGAAAATAATTACGAGGATTATAACTCGGAAACTTCCTCCGATGATCAAGTCAATCAAATGGTCTGAACTGAAATATTCGTGAATAAGTAGAGGGAAAATAGACAATAAATAAAAAATCTTGATCGGTGCATTGTATGAGCATACATTTATACTAATGATATTATTGCCTTAAATATGTCATAAGTATGCTTTGGTAGTTTCTACATAATTTGACTCTATCACCTCGAGGTCAGGTTATGAGTCCTACTTATAAGCCATGAGATTGTCTACTAGATAATCAAGCCGGTTCAAATCAAGCTGGAGGATCGAGTCTATACCCATACCACCTACTTTACGGTCTTATTGAATCCCTTTCATTTTAAGTGCAAGTTAGCTTTTTTGGTTAATGAAATACCTTAGTTTCCAATCTGTACCCAAATTGAGACTAAATAAGGCTCTATAAGGAGTATAAGTGGGCCCTTGGATATGGATACGTTGCTTGATAAGTCCACTCTCATTTTAGCAAAGAAAGTAGGGTGAATATCTTGTTTTATTATTATTATTGGCCCCAACCCCAGGGCGGAGCAAAAAATCTAATATTGGGGGGTAAAATTTTTTTTTTGTATAGTAGTTTTTACACTGTATTTTTTAGATTAGTAAAAAAAGATCCAATTTTTATAGTTATAAAAAAAAAAATCAAAACAAGTATAACACTAAGTACCTCAAAGTTGTATCTATCTATTTAATAGATTTCTTTTTTTTTTTTAAAGCAGTAATAGACACACATATTAGCAAATACTTGGCAAAAAAAAATATAACTATGGTGACTTGAAACCATGCCCTCAACATATTGATAATTATGACTATGCACTAAGCTAACTCCATGTTTTTGAAAATTTCTATATCTTTTTGATATTTTACTTCTTGGGGTAGGGTGGGGTGGGGTGGGGTGGGGTGGGGTTGGGGGGGGGAGGGGGGGGGGTTGTTGTAGATCTGTCTTTTTTTTTTTTTTTTAAATTCCATTAAATATTCCTTTTTTTTCTTTTTGGAGGTCGGCCCCTATCGGTCCCCCCTCCCTCCGCCTTTATCCAACCCTACAATTCGAACCCTGACCACCCACAGGCTATGGAGGTAACCCACTGATAGGTTATTTCAGAATCTTTAAGGTAGTGTTTGGTTCATAGAAAGATTTTTTATTCTTGGGATATGTGATTTCTAAGAATGTGATTTCTATAAATGTGATTAAAACTGTTTAGTACGTTAAAGATATTTCTAAGAATATTTTATGAAATTTCTAAAAATGTTATATTATTATGTTTGGTTTAGACTAAATATTACTAAGAATCTTGAACAATTTTCTAATAAATCCCCTAACTTTTATAGAAAAAAGTTATATTCCCAGGAGTGAGATATGTCTAGGAATATCTTTTTATTTTACAAATCAAATATGAGAATATCACATTCCTGACTTCACTTTTCCAAGAATTCTATAAGATTCTTGTGCATCAAACGCCCCCTAAAAGTGAAGTAGTAAAAAAAAAGTGTGAGTAGAAAAGTAAAGTAGTAAAAAAAAAGGTAGTAGTAAAACAAAAAGTAGGGTGACTATATTTTCCTTCCCCTTAAACATTTTTCTCCCAAGATTTTTCATGCAATAACATAAGTATATGTGATTAAATTTTGTGTTGTTGCTAGAATCTTTTCTCCTGGAATAAACTAAATAATCAATCCGCTCACCATTCTTCATACTGAAGAATGAGTATGAAATACTGCTAATAAAAGTACTTAGTTTGATTAAAAATAAAAATCAAATGATAACTACTACACACCAAGGGTCGCCCTGGTGGTAGTGATCAAACTCCTTTGTTAGGAGATCCTAGGTTCGAGTATGGCTATTGTCGTTGAGAATTATATATTGACTTATTTAATACATGTCTTGGGTCGGGTCGCTGTACACTAAGATTTTGATTTAAATTCAATTGTTAGACTAACGAGAGGACGCTGGCGTGTCTCATCTGATGTCAATGAGTGGTGGATAATCTAGTATATATCTCGTAGACTGGTTGAATGAGAATATTTCTCTAAATTAGTAAAAAAAAGAAAAAATGATAACTACAATTAAGCATGAAAGATGAAGTATTTTTTTTAAAAAAAGTTTATCTCGTCAATTACGTTTTACCCTCAGTTTAATGAGGTGAGATGGTGTTTCTTGACAATTAAAAATCGAGTACATGTAGTATAAAATTCCTAATCTCTTATATTTGTATCTACTACATTTTTAATATATTTAAACCTTACACGTCTTATCGCAGAAAGCACAGTGGATTCCATTATGCATTATCTAAAATATTTGAGAATAATGTTTCAAAAAAAAAACTACTTTTTTCTCCCTTCAAATAGAAAAGACAAACTATATGTTGCTATAGTGTGGAGACACAAAATGCAGAAAAAGAAAAAGAGGCCAATCCTACAATCTAATGTCAGAAATTTAGTGAGCTTTGAATTTTAAGATATGGTTAAGCTTTTAATATCAATCATTTCCGCGAAGCTTCCAACGTAACTATTACGCGTATACCATATAATCAATGGAAGCAAGAATATAATCCAAAGAAATAGTAGAAAGTCTATCTACTCCATTAATTGATCGTTATTAAGCTGCTTTACGTTAAAATGACTCAAGCCACATCCACTATAGAGCATTCTAGACATGATATCAGTTTTGTTCAAGTGTATATCTTTAGGACATTGACATTTCCCAGTCGAGCATAATAGGATCATTATGTGATCCTAGCCATGAATCTAAACAAGACGGGAAAGCCTTAAAAAGGGCTGTGGCCCTACACACTTAGTCAAGTGCGTGGATTCACGAGTTAAAATAGGGTTCACAGCTTTAATTTGAGACATTCAAACGTTCAGACTTTTTAAAAAAAATTTCAAACAAAAAGTAATCTTTTTTTTTTTTTTTGGTCAGAAACATCATCAACATTATATTAATCAAAAGTATTTACAAAAGCTAACTAATTCCAGTACGGGTTACATCATTTGTAAGAATATTCAAAACTAACTGACAAGGCAAAAACTTAACTCAATTTCCAGGTAATTAGCTGCACTTAACAATCTTAGCGAGCCGATTCACGGCAGTATTAGCTCGCCTTTTGATAAAGGAAAGCATCTTCAATCTACAAGATTTTGCACAACCAAAACATGATGGCTTCAGGTTCTGATTTAGGGTACCCACCTTTGTTACATGCATTAATAATATTCAAAACCGGTCACAAGCTCTATTAAAATTCCTCCTTACATTGCAAACAAGAGTTAGCATCTCCACTGGACTTAAAAGACATTCTTCTAAACGGTAAATACATCTCACGAATAACCTATTAGATATGTGAAAATATTGTGTTGTCTTTATCTCGAAACAATCTACTTTTTATTACACGTAACAACTGGTTAATAAAATATTCTAAATTAAAATTAGATTTTTTAAATTCCAATGTTGCAATTACAATCAAATTACGCCGCCTACTTCTTTCCTGTGTCCTTTTTTTTCACCTTTCGTAGTTGAAAGCAAATTGCCATCGTCATCTTTTTCTTTGGAAAGGTATAATTCATCTTTTATTCTTTTTTTTATGGAAAAAATAAAATTGCCACTTTTTCTTTTTATGGGGCAAAATCCTAATTCACACAGTTACACACAAGTTAGACACGACATAGAAATTTTAAAACATAAATAAACAGAAATTTTGAAATAAATATAAGAAAATAAAGACCTTTCAGTATTAAAGCATACGGCTACAGGAAGAAGCCCAACAAGTAATCGTTCAATTAAGAAAACAAAAAGTCAGCTAGATTGGGCCTGGTCTGACAGCCGTGATATTATTAGCCCACAATCGACTTCAATTACGAAAATTCGCCTCGAGTTCTGCGAAGGTTATACTTTTCTTCCTTCTATTTATTTTCTAAAGTGTGTCCAATCGGATAATGCGACGCTTAAACATTGATTGAATTTATATTTATTTAAATTTTATTAATATGTGAGAATCGAACCCAAATGGTCAACTAAACCAAATAATTTTCATATTTTGGTTTACTTTGACATGATTGCATTCTATAGAATTTAATAAAAAAATTCAAATAGACCTCTTAAATTCTAGTTAACCATTTCACTCCAGAAAGGAAAATGTTGGGGATATTTTAGACCCAAGCACACCAAATATTGGTTCAAGATTAATGATAAAATGAAAGGGTTCTTATGCTCCAAACTCAAAATTTCAGACTCGTAAGTGAAACTAGTATTATAAATTTAAAAATAATTATCTTGGGTCTTAAATTTATTATGTCAAATGGTTTGCTCAAATTATTCTTGAACTTACAACTTACTTAATGACTCACTTATCATGTATCTAACCAATGTGGTCATCACAATAACATCCGGTTGAGAATTCGATCTCTTGGTTATGTACTCTACAGACACTCGGGTCCAACCATATAGAACAAAATTCTGAAAGTGACTTCTACAGGTTCAAAATGTGGTTCCCTCTTTGTTTACACTATGTTACACTTTATTCTACATAACACTTTAGTTCTGACTTCCGGCTAGTATCAACTCTAACAGCTTGTTTGGATTGGCAATATTAAACGAAATGAAAGGTTAGAGAGAGATTTTTCAATCATTTCCCTTGTTTGGATTGCAAATTCAGAGGAATGAAAAGTTATGGAAAGGTTTCAAAATTCATCTATTTTTATTTATTTATTTATTAATTAAATGTTCATTGAATCCAAAAAACGGTCGTGTACAAGTACAAGCTGGGTTACAGGATGGCCATCGACCAAAGTCGAAAGAAATGGAAAAAAAAAAACAAAACAAAACAAAAGTCAATAGTGACAGAATAATCGAAAAAACGGCAATTCAAACGAAAGAAAAGTTCAAAAAATTAAAAAATTAAAAATCCTCCCAATCTGGGAGTTCTCCATCTGAAAAATCCAAAATTTTGATGCGCTGTGGTTGAAATTTGAAAAGGACTGGAGAATGTCCCTGTGAGCTATACTATGAATATCCGTGCTTGCAGTGCCATGCATTTCATTTTTGCTCTTAGCACGGGCAGTGAAATTATCAATAGATTTTCTTCCTTTTCGAGTGAAGATGGCTTAGGCATTACGATAAGCTTTTCGTGGATATTTTGGATTTTTCATTGGGAAATCATCTGGAACAGGATTTTGTTGATTAGAGTGCTCAGCCATTGTCTCCTGAGAGAGAACATCGTACTTATTTTTGCTAGAGGCAATTCTTTCATTTTTTTTAATGAAAAAGATTTTGTAATCCTTTTAAATTAAGGTATTTTGAAAAAAAATAAAAGGTTTTGTATAAATTAAAAAAAAAAAAAAAATTGGTCCTACATATCTTATGGTTATAAAAAATATAAAAATGTATTTAAGTAATTTTACATTTAAAATTATACTTTCCTTTCCTTCAATCCAAACAAAAAATCTTAAAATCCTTTCATTTCCTTTTCATTATTATTTTTTTGCAATCCAAACAAGACAATTTATTTCATTTCCTTTCTTTTATTTTTCTTCCTCCACTTTACTTTCCTTACATTTCCTTTGTGCTGGGGTAAATGTTATTTTGTCACGTCCAAAACTAAAAAATCAAACCCGCAAGGAACACTAGTATAAAAAATTTAAAAATAAATATCTTGGACGATAAATCTACTAATTCAAAATAATTAACTCAAACTATTACTCAGACATCCAACACTCGCTTATACCTAAGTCTCTCACGAACGTGGGACGCTGCCTCGTATTAGTGATCAACTGATACCCCCAACCATCCCACCTGTATTGTATTTACTACCCATATTCAAAACAAGTTAGTAGTTAGAGAAAATCATGAATGCATGACCCCCGATGTGTCGTGACCATGTAGGCTATTCTTTTGTCTCCTGTTTTGCGGCGTCACATTGCATATGCTTAAAGGCTTGCAGATGGGGGTTTCTTCTGATAAGTGGTTGTAATACAAATTGGAAGTCTCATTTGTTATCTCACCTTTGGAACCATAGTTTGATCAGCATAAAAAGCAATACATAAGAATATTTGGTATATAACCTAAGAAAATGAAAGGAATTTTTTCTTTTTGATTTACAAGTAGGTCAAAGTGCGATTCTATTCAATAATTAACTAGGTGATGTGTCATCCTTCATATCCTTCTTTATCAGCTCTTGCAAAAGTGCAGGACTATAATCAATATTGCAACACTCGATTTGCCCATTGATTAGCTTTACGATAGATATGGGTTGACCACCACCTTTGAAGACAAAAGGTTTCTTGATTCCAGTGTAACTGACCTCAATTAGTTATTATGAGAAAAGTGTTTTATTTAAAGAAAGTAAATTGAGATTTTGAATAAATTTGCAGTCCTTTGTCATGTAAGAATTACCACTTACAATCCAAAAGGCCGAATCTAATCAAAGAGATTCAATTGTGATGAACTGCTCAAATTATTTTATCATAATTATATCGATAATTCACTATTATTAAATATCTCCCGTAATGTTATAACGCTATAAGGAGATCTAAATCCCTTGCTCTAGACCTCTGGTTATACTTTAGGAAGAAGAGATGAAAGCAACAACATTTTGCTGAAAGTAGGTACATCACATAAACTAGTATGGATTCTCACATAATATCATTCCGTTATGAGCAAGATCAAAGATAGTGTTGTATTCACACCATTGCTTGATAAGTGTATCAATAATTTATAACCAATGAATCTCAATCTTAACACCACAACATTACGAATAGATCCATTCCCAACATAAACACGATTGGCTGCTTTCAGAGCAATTCAGACCAAGAGTAAAGACGGCTAGCTAAAGCTCCTGCCAACAATCAGGAGCAGCAGCCTCCAGTACATTAAAATGCAGTGCACCTGTATAACAAATTGACCACCTTAAAAGTCTTTTAATTTCTACAAAACAGAAGTTGTAGCAGAATGTTAGGACCACAAAATAACGCTTCATACCTATGAATGAACAGATTTTTTGCGCACGTACGAATGAATGAAACATGACAATGTGTGTTGCCTATCAAAAACAGGTTTATGATATGAGATTGAAGACGACACCATTAAACAAAATTTTCATTACATTATTGGATAAAATTACAAATTTCTTTGATTGCTAATAATAACGGACAAGAAGCAACTTTTACACCTTTACAACCCTCACCGCCTGGTACATTTCACAACTAAGTATCCCTGATTCCAGAGCTTAATTGCTATGTTACAATGATGACAAGGAAATGAACAACAAAATTGAACCTTAGTTTCTGCAGATAGCTCAATGTCATTTTGTGTTTCTGTTTTTTGTGTTATACACAAGATCGCCAGATTCTGCCCTCCAATGAAATCACAATGATTGAAACATCATCATGGTAGCGCCGACGATCCCCTTGGGGAATTTCAAGCAATTCATGAAATTCCATACCTGGAATGGAACACAAAACAGATTGACCTTTTAGTCGTTGAAACAACTTATCATTGATAAGTTGAAAGTTTTTTTTAACTAAACAAGTATATACCAGCTTTCTTTGCTGCGCGAAACAGAACTTCCTCAACAAGATGCTGAGCAGGATCTCCTTCAGGTGACCATGAGATGAAAAGTTCAACTTCAGAAACTGCTTCTTCATTTGTGAAGTACTGATAGAGCCCATCAGATGAAAGTATCAAAAACTTGTCTCTGGGTCGTAATCTATGGTGATAGAGTGATGGAAGACAATTGATGTATGGGGATGTTCCCACATAGTCAATTCTGAACATTTCCAGAAGTGCATCATTCCACTTAGGCTGCAGGAAAAGGCGCCACATAGAAAAACAGAGTTAAGCCACTAATCTATGGAAGAGCAAATAATTAGAATCAAGATCAGATAATTGATGCCCAGAATTTCTTCAGTGGGAAAACACCATTGTCAGAAATGACTTTAATTATAGTACTATTCCTAAGATAAACTTGTACTTCATCAATCTACCATGGAAAGAAAAAAATTATATGCAATAGATTCATGGAACTCTCCGAAAATGAGATGCCAATTGCTTCATTTCTTTTCTTAATGACGCTGAGAAGATCTAAAGGATAAAGTAAAGTTGCATCATTGTGTAACCATGCTATGGAAAATTATCCTTCTTTGTTCGGCATATCAATAAGTAAAATTTCATCAGCACTAGTTCCCATCTACGTTGAAGTCAATGGCAACCTAAAGCATGTGATTAATCCAAAATGAAAATTGTAGATAAGGATACTTCATACTTCTAATGCTCTAACTAGCTATATATCTCAAAATTGCAAAAACCAAAATGCTTTGTTACTGGAATATTTCTAGAATGTCAACAAGCAGCCTATCCGCGAATATGCTTCCAAATATAGAAACAAAAGTTGCTCTATCAATTTTAGAGAGGTTCATAGTAAAGCTAAAACCTTTTACTCCACAAAAGCTCAAATCTCCTTTTCATACAAACTCAGTGCTGGAATTTTTCATGACCAGTTGAGGAATCTACTTTTCTCAAGCACAAAAGGAATCAAACATCACTCTCCACTTCTTTCATACTTATATCAATTTGTTGAGTTGACTTCTAAAGAAGCTATATTGCAAAATACCTGTTTGAGAAAACCTGCACCAAAAGCTCGAGTAACCTTCAAATAGCCTTTCACGCGGTCATTTACCACAGCACATGGATCATCCGGGTGTTCTCTTCGTATTCTTTGAACTTCCTGAAATACAACATAATATCAAATTGGTATGAACATTCATCAACATTAACAGACATCAACTTAATCATGGATGAACACCTTAACCAGCTGAAAAGTACAATGTAATCAAGAAAACGAAAAAGGTGCAGATGTACCTCTTCGATGGAGGTGCTATGATCGATGCTGAGCTGAAAAGCTGTTAAACTCGGTATTCTATCAGATTCATCATCGTCATCACAAACCTCAATATCATGTAATGTTTCTTCTTTAATCTTCTCTAAGTCTTGGCTCCAAAGATCAGGCTCTTTCTTTTGAGCCAAAACTGCCCTACTATCACCCACATTCATCACATACACATCCTCTCCCTTCATTAACATTACAAGAACACAAGAACCCATCAAAGCCAGCTCAGGGTTCTCCATAAGCATCTTATCAGCAAGATCTAAATAACCCTCCTCTGTTTTCTTCAATGCCTGTGACAGAGCTTTCAAAACATCAGCGTGATTAGTCGTTCCTGATTGATTTGAACCGTTTTTATTTAATTGCTCCTTTAACCTCCTCTCAAGCTCTAATCTTTCCCTATCCCATTCACACCTCCACCTTCTTTGATTCTCCTCCCATTTCTTGGCAGCCCCTCGGTACTTAACCTTAGAATTCCTTCCCCTCTTTTTCCTAATCCGCTGATCAAAATTAGAATCCCCATTAACACAAGGATAACACTCCTGCTCAAAACATCTTGAGCAACCATCCATAGTCCTATCCCTGGAGACCTCATCATTGACACTTGGATTCGAATCCTCTGCTTCTGAATTTGAATTATCCAAAGTAACACTTGAATCATTACTACTAGTTGAAGAATCAATCTTATTATCATCCCATAACAAGCCCTTTAGCTCCTTATGAACAGCTGAATACAAATTCGATAACAAATAATCAGGCGCGTCCGGGCCATTAAAACCATCATAAATCCCCACGAAAACCCATCCATGCTCCTCAGAGACCACTACATGGACCCTATCTTCACCTGCTTTGCCTTGTGCCCATTGAAGATTTTGACTTTGCAATGAATAATCATCATCATCATCTAAGCTATAATCACTGCTTAAATTAACACTACTACTAATTGTTAACTCGTTTTGCTTCTCAGGACCCACAATCCAATCGCTATCTTTGATTGAAACAACACCTTTGATCGGCGCAACAATTGAATTTTGCCCTCTGTTAATAGTCTTCGATAAGACCCGACGTAGCGCCCGAATTAACGACCCTTTTCTTGATCTACGACGAAACGCTAAACCACCATGGGAGAAGCTTCGTTGGAACTGACCAGACGTACCCTTTTCGAGAGGACCCGAAAAGAGCCCGCCGGCACGATCAAGAGGGCCCGACATGAAGCCTCTCTCGATCGGGCCGGACATGAAGCCGCGCTCAATAGGGCCTGAGCCCGGAATTAAGCCCGAAGTATATAATGGCCCGGAATAAGAAACCGAATTCCGGGGGATTGGCTGAAGCGGGATGGAAGCGAAGGAGGTGGAGCTCTCGAAGGCGGCGGCGGCGGAGGATGAGCGGTCGATGCTGTTGTAGGAGTAGAGGTCGACGACGGCGGTGGACAGCGGCGTAGAGGTGTTGGCGCTGACGGAGGCGCCGGAGATGGATCGAAACATCGTCGTATTATTAGTATTATGATTGGTATCTTCAGAATGGACCTTGGAGGATGATAATTGGGCCGGGTCGGGCCGGACGTAGCAGAATGAATGGCCCAGATCTTCCATCGGGTCGGACATCACTAAGGCCATGTCTTTCCTCCGCCGCGCCGCCTCTTCATCGCCGCTGAAGCACACGCTCAGCTTCACTACACTGTTACCCATTCAAATAATAAAAAATTAAATTACCAAATAGACTTTTTTTCTTTCTTTTCAAAAGAGCTTAATAAGAGCTTCTGAGTTCATAGTATGGAAAATGAGAAGAAGAAGTGGTCAAGTAGAGAGAGAGAGAGGGAGAGGCGTTGACCTTTTTGTTTCTTTAGGTAGTTGTGTTTGAAATGAGGAGGTTTTTGACAAAAAAAAAATGAGGAGGTTTAATGAGAAGTTTTTTTTTTTTTTTTCTTTTGTACGGGAAACTCCTAAGTCAGAATCCTCTTAAATTTAATTATTAAAATAATAAATTTCGTAACGTATGTTCAATAAATTTACTTTAACTTTTTAAATGCAAAGTACTATCTTTTTTTGACATTTTTTTTTTATTTGTGGAAAACTTATTCGTTAGAATCACATTAAATTTACTAAAAAGTAATAATTTTTGTTGTGTATTGATGGGTTTGATAAATTTATTTCAAAATTATAAATCTCATAATATAATATTATATTTGTTAAATTTAAAATTATAAATTTCATAATATTGTGATATGTCTCAATCATATCACTCAACTTTGAAGACAAATTTTTTTGTTTTGTTTTTTAGTGGGAAGAAAATAGTTATTCTGGTTTTGATGTTGTTGGGAGCGTTGACTATGATTGTATGGTAAATTCGTGGGTTTGGGTTTAAACGCGGGTGATTGTTCCCCACTAAATGACAAATCATTAGTTATATTCAAATCTTTAAGCTTGTATTCTTAGTGCTTGTTACTGATGTGTACACGCACACTTGAGTTTTGTAATAATTAAATCTCTTTTTAATTTTGTAACGTTGGGATTGAATCAATTGAAATGTTGATATAATAATAATAATTTGAATCATCAAATATAAAAATTTAATAACTATATTATCGTTGATTACTATTATTTCTATTATTATATTATATAAAATTATAAAGAAATTCAAATATATCGAAAAATTACTTCCAAATTTTTATTTTGTAAAAAGTACGAACAAGATACCCTTTACTAAATATTAACTCAGCTAAGAATTGGGACACTAACACCAATTGTTACTTGGAATAGGTTCTCTAGTCATAAGACATTGTAGTTATTTAATGATTTATTGTCATTCTTATTTTTCTTTTTCCTTTTTTTTTTTTGTTGTAGTGGAGGCTAAAATCAGTTAAATTAGATTAAGTCTGGGTAAGAAAACACCCATTTTATTATTCTCTACGAATATTTTGAATTGTTGCAGAAGATCATCAATTTTGCAAGATCCAAACATACATAAAATTGCGATTTAATTATACCCGAAGGATGCTTCTAGGACCTAAGAGTTATTCCCTTATGGTCAAAGGTGTATTTATTCTCATTCACGAGACCCTTGGAAACAGGGAGACAATATGTCAAAAAGATTATAGTTGTCAAATTATTCATGAAGAAGAATGATAAGAAAGTGCTATTTCGTATTTTTTTTTTTTTACGATGAGAAATTTATCATGAGTAGAATTACATTAAATTTATCATAAAATTATAAGGTTTATAATTTAATAACGTACTCTAACTCATACTCCAAATTAATAAAAAAAATGAGATAATATTTGTGCTGAAAGACATAAGTTAACCAATCCAACCCATTAGAGGACAATAAGTGATGGTTCTCTTTCTTGGACAGTTTTTGTTAGAATTGAAACCATATGTTAGAACGAACTTCAAGAGTTCGAAGGACCTGTTTGCTATGATTCGTATTTTATAGGACCAAACATGTTATTAGGTCTTGGAGAAAAAATGTATATTAAACATCTTATTGTTCTTTGTATTTTTCTTATGAGAGACATTTAGTTAACTTGTTTGTCTCCTTTATTCGTATAATTCTCTTTCACATGTAAATTCTTGAGAAATTTGCGCAAATAATTCTAATTATTTTTCTAAAATTTCAAATTCATTCTTATTGTTCAAAATTAGCTATTTTAGTCCTTATTATTTCTCAAAAATTTTAAATTCGTCCCTATTGTTGAAACTTAACAATTTAGTCCCTATTATTTTTTAAAAAAATTCAATTTAGTCCTTGCCTTAATTGGCTAAATTGATTTTTTTGAGGGAACAATAAAGATTAAATTGAATTATTTTTAGAAAATAATAGGGATTAAACTGGTTAATTTTGAATAATAAAGATGAATTTAATTTTTTTTAAATAGTAGGAATTAAATTGATTAATTTAAACTAATATGGATGTTTGTGCAATTTTAAAAAAAATTCATCATACTAGAAGCTCGATTGAAGGTCCTTTTCCATTATGAAAAGTGAACGTAAGCTTCTCTGTCATTCCTCAATTTTTCACTTGAATTGTCAATGCTATATTTTAACTAAAAAGAAGTGATGTCTTGCTTGCACCAATAAATCTACTTGTTCTTTGTGGTATCAATAAATAACTGAATTAAGAAACTATTGAAATCATCTCAACCATCATCATGCATGTTTTTTCCTTTATAAAGATAATGACTGTGCCGATATAAAATTGACAATGCTTAACTATGATTTTGGACCATTAAATCAAGTCTAGACTACAATTATTTAAATCGTTGAAAATTGGAAATCTATTTTGGGATAGGGATGAATTCATAAATTATTTTTAATGAGAGGTTAATTATATAATTTTTAACTATATGAATATATTTTTTTTCAGTAGTGACTAATTCATTTTCTTAACTAAAAATACATGAATATTTATTATTATTATTTTTTTTAAAAATATAAATTTTTTATATTTTTCTGTATCAGCAAGAACTATAGCCCCCACTAACCCTAATATATATCTGCAATTACCTCAGGACAAGTTGTCAACTTACATTGGCTCCCATAAAATTAACAGATTTAGATCTCCTTTTAACATTGTCGTATTATGGAGAAATATTATAATAATAAATTATTTTATTATTATTGAATATTTATCTTAGATTATAACGTTAAGAGGCGATTCCTATGCAAACCATTAGAAGTCTGACTGCACGTGCTAAAATGGAGCGTGAAGAGATCTGGCTTGGTGAGTAAAAGTTAAAAGGAAAGGTCATATATTGTGGTTCTAGTTGCAAAAGTCAATGAGCAAAGCCCAATTAATGACCTGGGAAAGTGTGCCGTTATCACCGTTGATCAACAGTACGAGTGTTTGATCGAACAATAATTAGCCGACACCTGGCCATCCAAAGTTGCCACTTGACCAAAGAAAGAAAAAAAAAACGTGATGATTCATTTGTCAAAAAGAGGACTTAACGGTTCACAAACTTGGCCTTCTCTTTCTCTTGCAAAAATCTTCAATAGGTTTATACAATCTTTTATATAGTTGGTTAAATTTATATATATAAATTTTATTAATGTATAAAAAATTAATCTCAGTCTAAACTTACTTTTAAGTATATTACATTGAATTCAATTTAAGATTATAAATTTCTAAGTGAATGACGTGTCTTATACATACTCCAAATCAGTCAAATTTTAAATAATATTTGTAACAAAAATATATTAATTTAAAATTAAAGCTTTTAGCTCCAATAAGTTACAATTTCACTTCACCCAACTCTTAATAACTCCTTGTCTTTCTCTTTCCTTTCATTTATTTCTCTTTTCCCTCTTGTTTCTACCTGGAAATAATTTGGTTTGTTTGCCCAGAAATAATTATTAGTATTGGTTCAATATTTATTTGTGTGAGGTGGGGTGGTTGCAAAGAGCTACTTAATATATCAATCCATTTATTATGGCTTTAGTGTTTTAGGTGGGCTTGACTGCCAATATGTACATATCTTTATGTTGACTTTTATTATCCTCATTGAAGTGTCAATGTAAATGAATAAGTCACAAAAATGAATCTGCAGATTTTGTGGATTCCAACAGGATAGAAGTATATTGACCAAAAAAAAAAAAAATAGAAGCATTACTTCCATGAACTTGAATCATATTTGCGAGGCACTTGTTTTTATGACAAAAAAAAAGCGTTTTTTTCTTATTTACGAAGAACTCACCCTAAGTATAATGAGATTGGCTTCATTCTTCAACAGTGCGTTAAAATGCATGTTCTAAATCACAGTACAACATTTTAACTCTTTTACAATACTCTAATTGAAAAGTGCAAAAAAAATTGCATAAGTGTCTCATTACAACAGTTTTTTAACAGCTGTAAAAATTAAAAAAAATTTAAAGCAGTTTTATTTAATTGCTAGGGCTAAATTTTTTATTATTTTTTGTTAATAATTCTCATGAGATTACTTTTACCTCAACTAGTCTTTAGAACTTACAAAAAAAGAAAAGACTATATAGCAAAGAGAGTTTGTAACGAAACCATATGTAATAGGATTGGATGCAATGGTTAAAGTCATTTATAACAAATTATTTTGCAATGTTAGTCAAGGATCAGACAAATTAATGATACAAATTTAAAAATTTTTATCACAATAAATTATTACTCGATCACTTCACTTAATTCTTACAACTAAAATCAACCTTTTCCAATAGAGCTCTTCGTTCAAAATTTACTTTTTTAATTAATACTTAGGGTTTAAATATTAGTTTTTTTTTGACTTGGAGGTAATTAGTAATTCAATTAAGTCTTCTCATATCCGTATTACCAGAAACTGAAGTAGCAGCACTTTGACTTTTGATGTGAAATATACCTTTTAATGAAGTTTCCAGTCACTCACCAACGCGACGAGGGCAGTTTGCAATTTTCTTTTACCTATAAATGGCACTGCTTCTTTTACCTCATTGATTGTTTTCGTAGTCTTCAAACATGTGTAATTAGGAAA
The DNA here is from genome assembly GCA_037974665.1 of Ehretia macrophylla. Classification (NCBI taxonomy): domain Eukaryota; kingdom Viridiplantae; phylum Streptophyta; class Magnoliopsida; order Boraginales; family Ehretiaceae; genus Ehretia; species Ehretia macrophylla. The sequence goes on along the minus strand of CM075780.1, from coordinate 53,669,477 downwards.
ATTGTTTCAATTCAATAAAAAATTATTCTACCGTAAAATAAAAAGTAAATTTCACACACTTTGATATATACTCACCTGTATATATAAAGGTTTTTTTTTAATCATTGTCCATATAAAGGTGAATAATCCTTTATTTGATAAAAGTCTTGATAACGTGTAATTAAAGACAAAAAAACTAACCACTTTCACTTTTTACTTACCGTTTTAACCATTTCCTTCTGTATCTATCTTACACAAAGTAGTTTTATGATCAAAGGGAAATGCTTGGGTCAGGTTCAACGTCTCATATAGTTAGTGGGACTTACTCTGTGGATCGCACTAATATAAGAGAGACTCATTTTAGTCCAAACTGATCGAATAATCTCCCATGATCATAAATTAGTGGAATTTCTTAGCTTGTACATTTATAAATTTCACAATTTAATGTTGTCTAATGTGGACCCAATTGCATAAATTAGAAAATGGAAGTATTTTTTTTTTTTTTGTCGGTAGGAAATGGAAGCATTACACCAACGTAAACCACCTAATTATTTAATTAAATTGAACGAAAAAGACACCTAATTTACCTATGTCAATATAATTATACATAAAATTAGGCAAAAAAAAATCCAATAACGGCGTAATGGTGCGAGATTTATCCAATAGCAGAGTTTGTAATAATCCAATATCAGTTTCTACAACATATGGTTCGCTAAATTATGTTCTTATTAAAATAAAATTTGATATTCGCCCCTACGTATTGACGCTTAATATGGTGTACATTAAGTTCAATTAAAAGGTTTTGATTCATTTATCATCATTAGATGCTTAGCAAATATATTTGCATCTTTTACAAACCCTGTCTCTTATAATAATAATATAAAAAAGTAACCAAACCTCTTGAATTAATTTCTTATTGATATATTCTTATATCGAGATTCAATGCAAATTACGTTCGTATTTTATTTTCATTGTAGGTAATGAATTTGAGTTCTGTTAAGGTGAAAATCGTCTAAACTAGATGTCGGATGTTCTTTGACCTGTAAAATAAACAAACGACGGACTATTTTGGTGAAATAAATCCGACACCCATATTAGTAAGCTTGAAAATAGAACCTGAGCTCGAGGACTTTGAGCTAGCTAATTAATAATTAAATATAATTGAGTGAATATTTTGAAAGAAAATGGGTTATCTCCACCTGATTAGGTAAGGGTCAAGGGTATTTATAATTACGGTAGAAATGAATTTATCTTGTCAATGCATAATTATATTGTCTTGACCGGATGTGATATGAATAGTGTCTATCAATATTGGGCTCGAATGTAATAGCCCTGACAGAGTTACCGATACCTGAGCTTCAAACCATCTAACCTTAAAATCTAAGGTCAAGAACTTGTGCGAATAATTTAGACGGTCTCTATCCTCAATTATATTAGAACTCAACTAAAATAGGAAGGTCGAATCTAGTCGGATATATATTGGAGGTCGGTCAAATCGAAAAACCCCCTATTGGGTTCAAAGCCCCACCGCTCTATGTCTGGACGATCTCGAATCTCTCCTACTTGTATTAAAATGTTTGATGAAAACGTGGAATGTCGTTAGGCAAAGGTTCATGGTTCATAGTTGTATAATTGTAGCCTGCAAAATAAAAATAAAAAATAAAAAAATGGAACAAGAGGAACAAAAAAGTCAGATGTAGACAACAACCAAATATCATGTTTGTCGATATATAAATAATTAAAAATGGTGTGACCAAGAGAACCTAGACGATTGTTTGTAATAAATAAAACAATAGGAATGCTGAATTTCCACTTGCATAATTATATCTTGTTTGACAATTCAAAGCAACCATCATTGAATATTGCAAGTGGAGAAGCCTCCGTAGCCACCTTCTTCACAATCTATTTGCTCAACCTCTTATCCTGATTTCCCTCTCGTTTAAAAGGTGCCATCATATATTGTAGCATTAACTTGAGATATCTATCTTTCTATCTCGACCTCTTAATATTTAAATTTATCCGTACCTCTTTCATAGCTAAGAGCATGATGTTAGGATTTGTCAAACTTAATTCAACATATTGCTATCCATATCAAATCAAGAGAATAAAGAGATACAGAAAGTAAAAACATATCTGAATTCATTGCCAGAGATAGATAAACGGGTTGTGATCTTCCAAATTAGCACGAACGTTGTCAAAGGTGTAGACCTCTTTTCTCTATTGATGAGGATGCAGAGAAAAATAATTCTAATATAACTTATAAGTTTTAGATATTTCTAATTTGCCCTCTCATCAAATTAGAAATATTACTAAGGTATCTACACATTAATTTCATAACAATTATATCTATAAGTCTAAACGTAATTCTTAATTAGATCATTTTAATTAAACTTAATTAATAGATAACACAAAACATTTAAATATTTATATGTATGGCCCCACATTGTTGAAATTTTCCAACACATGATGACATTAGAAGACATTTCAATCGGTTCTTGCTACTCCCTCAAGCTGATCCTTGGTTATCTCTTACTTCTAATTACTTGGCAAATTCTTATTTACATAGTGGGGGGATTGAATTGAATTTATATCACAAGATTCGCAGTTAAGATCTTGAACGTTGGAGTTCTCGAGCCAAACTGAATGGGCATTTTAGCTGCAAAATTAAGAAGGTAAAGAGAGTGAATTACTCAACTTTAAATGCTAGTGTGGTACATGTCAAAGATACTTTAATATTCAAGTCAGTGATTGAAAATAATTATATGAGTGAAAAGTAAAATAAAATATGAAGATACGGTTAGAAAGTTATATGAGGGGATCTTGGTAGAGATTATAGAAGACAATAGAATAGAGAGTATTTGGCAAAGGTCTAGTGGGGCACGTGTTGAATAAACTCAACAATGCTAAGAATGACACCTTTTATAGTGCCCTTAAGGTCACAAAAAATCAACTTACATCAAGGTATCCAAGATTCATACATTAGTGGATATTATGAAAAAAAATGTCAGCAAGTATCACAAAACGAATATATTAGACTCACGTATTTTATATTGTATGGACATAGTGGTCACTACCAAATACCAATTATTTGCCCACATGGACGTTAGGGTGGAGCTAGTCGAGTGAGTTACCGTGGTCTTGGGTCAAATAGGATAAGTTTGCTCAGCACGTTGGTGTTGAGGCAGCTATTGTTGGTTCAGTTGACTTAGTAGATGAAAATTTGAGTTGAGTAGGTGAAGTTGATTATTAAAAGATTGAATTGAAACGATGTCATGAGCCATTTGAACGAGGGATCGAATGGGCGTACATTCCATCTTGTTGATTAATTGTACTCAAGTCCGAAACTAGATTTTGGTCACTATAAAAGGTAGCCAAAAACAAATGGAAAAAAGTTAACAATTTCATTTCTCAATTCTTTTTTTTTCCTTTTTTTTTTTGAACCAGCGGAATATGGAGATAGATTATCCTCCATAAGAATGAATTCCCATTCTGAGGTATGTTTATCATTCAATGAATGACAGATAAAGATTCACTAATATTAATGTAATCTAATTTAATTAGAACGTTTGTTACATTGTAATTGTACATAAGCAAAGCATTCAAATGGTACTTATTATATTTTTGCCCATCCGGGGGATTTATTCTATATTATTCTAGTAAATATCAAAATCATGGATAGGGAACTATACTAGCAACCTACCCAATTTATTATAGAAATTTTCAGAATCAATGATTGGACCATGCAAACCAAAAATACTTTTTCTTAAATAAAAAAACTGACCTATTAATTCGGAGTAATGAAAGAATTTTCCTTTTGTCATTGCTCTGCCTTGTGGGTTTTCAGTCCGCTGGCACCATCTTTTGTTAGGCTTATTGCTGTCCAATTCAACCAAACGCATGAAAGAAGTGAGCCAATGAGAGTAGTACTCAGTTTCCTCCGGACCATGAACCGTCCATAATGGAGAATCACAGCATATAAACATGTGACCCCTTGCCTCAACTGCCAATTGATGTTTTCAGTTCCGGTTTCATGATAGGTAAGGATTACAGCTTTGACAATTATAGTCTGATATGCAAAGTACATGGTGCAGCGGAATTCGTCTGAGGCAGGACTCTTTACATAATATTATAAATCTCGTAATATAATAGTTTATTCGAACTTATACTACTTGATTGAAATACATAAGTTTGAATTCGAATTTTTTGTCACAACGACCCTTTACCTGATCACTCCACTCAATCTGGAGACTAAAAATTTCATATCCTTTATGATGAAATTTCTGAAATATTAAAAATGAAATAATGACTAGATTACAAAGTCACAAACAATTATCGGCAGATGCACGTTGGGGCCGCAGCCCCGCCTGACAACAATTTTTTTTAAAATATAAAGATATTTTTAGTCTAAAATATTAATTAGTTCTTATTAAAAAAAATAAAAATTATATATAAGCGTTGATTATATATTATAATTTATATTGAAGAGATATCCTGAATTCACCCCGTGAAACTACTTGACAATGGTAAAGGTTTATTCAACTATTGAAACTCTGCAGAATCGTAGAACAAAAGTTCTGTAACATAAAAAGAAAAAAACTGTTTAGCAAAAAATAGAAAGGTTAAGAATTAGGATATTTTTAGGGAATCAAATGCCAGCCATTGAGCAAACACAATTGAGATGGTTTGACTCAATGGAATAATAATGGCCACCATGGTCTCTATCGATGGCAGTCATCAGCTGCGTGTCCACTACCCACTACAACCACTTCACTGTCTTCATTCTATATATTCTGCCATCAACATTTTTGTTTTCACTATATTGGCAACACTTCCATTAGATAATTATTTAATATTTGTATAGATAATTTTCTTCATAACATGTTAATAAAGACCTCTAAACTTCAATCGGAGATATATTGAATTTTTAATTTAAAAATACTTTTGACATATACATATTTTTTTCTTTAATCGCTCTGCCCTTGCTTCATTCTAAAATATTCAAACATTTCTATTTCAATTTATATTTGTTTGAACTGCTCAATTCGTGGTGTTGGCGATGGTATGGATTCATTTCACAGTTCGACTTGCTAGTTAAATAATTTTCTTCAATCGACCAATCCTTGTTCCTAAATCAAAATTAATGCAAATAAAAAGCTAGATTCTTTTTTGTTAATTAAATAAAAAAGCTACATTATTGAAGCATTTGACACAAGGCCAAAGTTATTTACAGGTTGATCGGAACCTTCATTGACTTCATAAAATATTATAAAAATATGAATATTTTTAATCTACAAAATAAATTAAATTTACTAAAGAAAATTGTATAATAATCAAATTATACATTATAGTTTCACCGAGAACAATTACAGATTAATTCCTAATTAATATACTTCCTCCATTGAAGGACGCAAAAGCCATAATTACTAGGGTCATGATCTTTTTTTGCTTTTTTTTTTCTTTTTATTTTTGGTCAAAACTTGTGTCATCTTCAGATGATTGCTACGTTAGCAACAAGAGAAAAAAAACAGAAATTAATTGAGTGCTAGTCTATTCACTAGATAGCTTTTGACTTGAGGGCCGAGGCAAAGTAAAACATGTAGAATTATCAAAGGCCATCACGGATAGTGAGTTTTGGTTGCAAGTGAAAAAATTATCACTCTTCCAAAAGCCCGAAATGACATTAATTTGTAAAAAAAAAAAGGATTTTACACGTGTGTAAATTTCATTCTATTTAAAAAGACTGAAACTAATCGAATTAATTAAATAATTTTTTTTTGTCAAAAATAATATTATTAATTAAAAACAAGACATACAATGACTAATCAAAGTTGAACTATATAAGAGTTAAAAAAAAAATACATTCATACGAATCAGAAAACATACAATTAGTACATATAATGTTAAGGGGAGTGAAAATCACCATACAGGAAGAAGAGAACTTATCAAAATTGATAAAACAATCCAAGCTGCTACAGAGGTGGCTCACACTGAAGGGAGTTAGACGTGTCTAGACGAGAAAGATAGGTATTGACAAGTATTATGAACAACGGAGAGAAAACTTCAGTCACAAATTTGAAGACCTTGAATAGCATTCAACAACAACTGATAATATGTACAAGATATCAACACACACTAAAAATACAATATTATAAGTAAAGTTGAATTTATACACAAAATAAATAAATAAAAAATGAAAACCAAAGAGTATGAGAGGATAAGAGAAGGGGAGCTCCGGATAAGAGTTTTCCAAAGATGGCTGATGAAAATGGGGAAGAAGACCTCGAGTTTGAATTAATTAAATAGTTACTTGTGAAAGAAATTCGATATTTAGAATGACAATCTCATCCAGAATATCATCTGGATGATTAGACATAACTTACTATCTACAAGCTTCGTCATCAACTCATTAAATGTGGTCTAACACTCCATTCATGGTCTTTTCTGTCTAACAATCATCAAAGTTGCCACATTAACCAGCGCTTTTGACACTAGTGGCGATCATTGCAGCTGAACCTAAAACTGGAGGTCGTCAAATTGGTCAAGAGCTAAATTCAATCTTTGCTAGGCATAAGGAATTGGCACTTTCATGTAGAATTGCATATTATTCATCTCAATATTATAAATTTCATTGTGCATATATTGAAGATTACCCAGATTAGTCTAAATTTAAAATTCAGTTAGCATGGGCCAATCCACTAAGACAATCGGCTGAAAACAACGGAAAGCAAAGAAAGATGAGACAACGTCCATCATCTGAAGGCCCAACAAAGAAGCCCAATGCAAGGTGGCAAGCGGAAGAAAAGCAATGGCAATGACAATTGACATAAAGCACCTATGTACCACACGCTAAACAATGGCTTTGGAGATGTTAGCAGACGGTGCCCGATGAGTCATCATGACCTACGTATGGACGGCCCAAAAAATATAACGGGTGATCGTGATACTCATGAATTGATCGATCGATTATCGTTGAACCTCACAAATTGCAAGACTGTGAACATACTATCGACTCAACTCGAGTGAAGCGACAATCCTTTGTCGAGCCTCCAACATTTAATGCTCTGGCGTGCACAAAGCTTGATGAGGCGCAAAGGATAATATGGACAATATAAATCCGATCATCCTTGAGTCAATAAGAGCTCTTGTAGAGAAATAAGGGTAGTTTCACTTGTTGATTGTGACTTCATGACATCTATATTATCGAATGAAAAGACTGTAATAAAGCCACTTTATTCGATACAACTCTACAGAATAATCAATAATCAATCAGGTTTCGAAAATTACAAACTAGTAATAGACATGATAGGCGAAAACCACGGATGTATAAATTAGAAAATTGGAAAACCAAACTCTTGACATTTTTCTCATTATGTCGGCTGGAGATCCCCTGTTTCTTGTCCAAAAGGGGAATTTCCACGGCTATGCAGTAGACTTCCTAGAGACAACTTAGCAATGCTTGTCATCTAGCAATTATATATATATTTTTGTAAAAATTATAAGGATTTTTTTTTTAATGGAATACAAATGTACTCAATTGATCATTCCATGTTTTGGCCTCTTGGGTTTGACTTGCCTTGTTTCGAATACAAATTTTCTCTTCAAACGTGATAAGATTCTTGGGGCAGAAGGAATATTTCGTTGCTTTTTTTTTCTTTCTTTTTTTGTTTTTTTTTTTTGTTTTCTAGGTCTGATTGATCTTGTCTCTTGCGTCGGCCATTTTTCTCTAGAACTTGAGGATGGTGACATTTTTGAGTCAGGTCAATTCTGGATATGTATTATTTCACGCTTTGGAGCTTTTGAAGAGTGCTAGAAATAATTGTATATGATTCAAGGAGGTTTCTTTTCACTATAATATTTTTGTTATTTTGCAACACTCTAACACAACAGCTTTATTTAATTTCATCAGTTAAATTTTTCTTTCGTATTTTGTTAAAAATTGCTAATGAAGTTTCTTTTCACAAGTGTTTCAAAATTATAGTAGCTGAATTTTTACGAATTAGCCAAATTCTTATCAGTAGTTGTTAATTTTTTTTCCTATCACTTTTTCCCGTGTCTTTGAGTTGAATGCCAATTAACTAGTAATTTATAAAATAAATGAGAGAAGACAACTGGTAGGTCTTTTTACGCTCCACCCCCACCTCCCTCTTCTCGTGAGATTCAAATCAAGATTTCTCAAATTGTCAAGAAGAATAATCCACCACTATACTACTAATAGATTGACTAAGCCCTTATAAACAAAGAAAATACAAGCTAAATTTTGCCCTTTCTCTTGAAGTTGTTCATGAAGTTAAATACAATCTAAGTCGCCTAAGAAAATATAAACAAAGGCTCTCAAGTTCCCTGTTTAATATAGATAATTTCCATAGGCTAGAAAATTAATTAAAGTTCGCTATACATAAACTGAACAATGAATCAATGTGAAATATTGACTACTATTTCTTGTCCTGAAAATTAGCTTGTAAAATTTTGTTTCGTTATATACTAAAATCTGAAATTGACTACTAGTTCTTGTTCTGAAAATTAATAATGTAATTTTTTTTTCACAATTGCGAAAAAGGGAATTTGAACACTATTAGCTGACAAAATAGTTACACAAATTACCAATAATCTCTTTAGATAGGTCGTTATTCAATCAGTTCGGATTGATATTAGCCTTCTCACATGGGGTAGACCATATATACATGTAAGACTTACTCTATCTCTCATAAACTAATATCAGTGCGAACAATTGAAGAGTTTTTTCTCTTTAGACATCTGAAACAAGCAGAATGCCCAGTAGTCAATAAAAACAGCTTTGGGCTTCGTCAATCTATAGAGTAACTATTGTAACATGTCAAGTCACTAAGGCCTTATACATTTTACACACTGCAAATAGGGCTCAAAGCCAAGATCGTAAAGGCTTTCCACTTGTGGAATTTCAACAACGGGATGCACTTTAAAATATTCGTAGGACTGTGCAGCTCTAACATGAGTTGAACTCTACCCTCTCTGACAATCGCACGGGTCCAGCAGCAGTTTAGAATACTAACGCTTCAACTATTGGTGCCTATTCATTAGTCGACCACCATACAAATTGTTTCCAATGGGATGAATGCGTCAAATAAGTTGGCAAGATTAGGTATCCACTTTACTGCCTTGTGAAACCAAGAATTAACAACATAATTCACATAGTTCAACTTTACACTAATTGGGTCTCAAAAATCAGAAAAAATGATCAAGTAACGACTTATAGTAAGTAAAAGTTTCGAGTTTGAACTTATATCTTTTTATAAAAAATATTGTCTGCTTTGATATGGAGGATGTATTGATGTGGGCCGCTGTATCACGGCTTTTATAATCTTAGAGTGGATCCAATATAGTCTTATTTAAGATGAGTCTCTTGCTTCAAAAGAAATTGCATGATTTGGCACAATATTTTACATAATATTTTGGACGAGTTTTTCTAGATAGCATGGGAACCACATTAGTAGAACCCGACCACCAACTGATAAACCTCTGAGTGTAGCGTTGCGCACCCAAACATGCACAAGGTCTATCAAGGACAAAACTCCAGAGTAGTAAGAAGTGTTAAATCTGTGACATTGTAAAAACAATTTCACCCTACTATCAGATTATGCCCCGAGGAGAATATTTTAGACAAGTTGATAGATAATCAACTTCAAAAAAGTGTCCGTCAAAAAAAATAAATAATTGAGAAAAAGTGTATAGTCAGGCCTATAAACCAATGCCCAATAAGACTTTCAATATATAATGGGCTTCTGTGAAGGACTGAAAAAGCTAATGAGAGTTTCTTTTCACAAAAGTTTCAAAATTATAGTAGCTGAATTTTTACGAATTAGCCAAATTCTTATAAGTAGTTGTTAATTTTTTTTTTCTATCACTTTTTCCCGTGTCTTTGAGTTGAATGCCAATTAACTAGTAATTTATAAAATAAATGAGACGTGAGATTCAAATTCGGATCTCCCAAACTATCAAGAAAAGTAATTCATCACTAAATTACTCATGAATTTCAAATAATGCTATTAAGCTCAGACTTGGATAACCTTAAGGATTGGGCTTTAACTCCACCTCCATGCCTAACTGTCACGCTCTCAAAATTCGTCAAAAGCGAACCTCAAAGAACGTGATTGCTACGAACCTAAGAAGTGACACTTCTTTCTAAATTTGCAAGGCACGAAGTACAACTATTCTACAACCACAAGCAAGAAAGGAAAATTCAGAGCATCTAATTTCCAAAGACATAGATAAATGATCCACACCTCCAAAGAAACTTAAAACATCCTCAAAGATGACATTGTCCAAAATGAAAAGTCCAAATGCGTAAAAGGTAAATGTTAAATATGTCTAATGCGAGATAAACTCTTCATTATTTCAATGTACTAAAAGAATCAGCAACATAGGGTGTCGTCTAACCCAAGACCCAAGCGAAGTGATCTATTTCTCTTCATCTGCGAAATAATATATTTTTCAAGAAAAACAAAATAACGTAATAAGATAATAATCCCAATAAGTAGTAGACTCCAAAACTAATAAAGGACCATAGTTTTGCCAAAACAATATGAAACAAAATGCAGATGCTAACAATAGAACATAACTTTTGAAAAGAAAACATAAGACCACATGCACACTTATTGACAAAACAAGGTACATAATGACCCAAATTATGCCAATACAAACGAAGATGGATAGGAATCCAATGAAAAGTGGCCGAAAACAAAGAGTGACTTATTGTCGCACATACCACCAAAAATAAGTAAGAGTCCCAACGAAACAATAGTGCACTACCCAAAGAGTAGTGTACGATCCCTACCACCGAGGGCTAAATGAAGACACGACCTCAAAGGATATGGCATATGGGTCCAAAATTTTATCACAAGTATGCAATAAATACGAAGTTGCAAAGTTATGAAATGGTTATGAACATATATGTATATAACTTCTTTTAAAAACTATCGTGAATTGGCATACAAAATTACAATAATCCACAACTTGAATACTATTGAAATATTTTGTGACACAAAATTAACATAAGTAAAATACAACTAATCTCTATTATAAATATTTAGACCAAAATGTTTAGTAAAATAAAAGCACTTAAGAAAAATAATAATGAATAGAAAACTTCAGGTATTATTGAAACACTTAAAGAATTAGTATCTAAACCAATAAAAGAAAATAATTTGTTAACTACTACATAATTATATATAATAATCATAATACAAACAAAAGTAAATGTAAATTACAAAAAACTAAAAACAAATAAATAAAATAAAAATAAAAATAAAAACATAAAATAAAAGTTAACCAAAGTCACTATTGGAACCATGACTAATTCACTATTCCCATGGTGAGTTAGTCATTGTTACGATAGTGACTCAGTCACTGTTTTAACAGTGATGAACCACTGTTCAAATAGGGATTTTGTCTAAAATGTTAAAATTTATGTATAGACTTATGAGATAAAATTTTAAATAGCAGTTTCTAAAAATTCATAAACCAAAGATATAAAAAAATTGTTAAGGTCCAGGACATGAATACTTATATAACATGACATATATATTAGTAAATGGACAATCTTTTTTTTTTCCTCTATTCAACATAAACGAGTAATTCAAATTTAATGACATAAACATAGAGTGAATCTCTTTTAACATATACTAAAAGGGTATAAAAGAGTTAGGGACCTTCAACTTACCTTACTCCTGATAATATCACAAATCTATCTTCTGGGTTGCAAAATGTAACTCAAAGATCAAAATCCTATTTCATAAGACAAGAAAAGGTGCTATTACTATCTAACTTTCACGCCCAACAATTTATCTATGTAATCTTGCAACCAAATTTAATTTGAGATGCCTTAAAAGTACTTACCTAAACGCGGAAAACACAAGAATTCCTATCGATCGCCTTCGTGTGCTAGGGATTCGCGTTCTTACTCCTTTCTTATATCTATATGTATATAGAGTTTTCTGTTTAGTTATGTATTAGTCGTTAGATGAAAATTGAGGAATTTTTAACATAAGAACTGTTTAGTGCAGTAGTAGAGTAGTGGGATAGGACTTCTATTTGAGATAAACAACTTCCACAAAAGTTAAGGGCTATGCAAATGCTAAAATCTCAACAACCCCTTTATTTATTTATTTATTTATTTTATTTTTTCAAAATCCCTTATATTGTGGAGGTCATTACATTTTTGTCCTCGAAACTACATACCTCGGTTTTGGAAGAGGTGAGGGTACTTCTCGCGAGCCTTAGTCTCTATTATCCATGTTGCTTCTCTAGTTGTTTCTCCTCTCCAACGAACTTTGATATAAGGAATAATGTTTCTCCTCAGTATCTACTCCTCGCGGTCCAGAATTTCCATGGGCTCTACTTTGTATGATAGATCCTCCCTCAATTGAATATCCTCATGGCAGATAACATGACTTTCATCTGGCACACACTTCCTTAATTATGACACACATAGCACATTATGTACACCAGCTAAAGAAGACGATAAGGCTAGTCGATAGGCAATACCACGAATGCGATCCAAAGCCCTAAAAGGTCCAATGTACCAAGGATTTAACTTCCCACACATTCTAAATTGCACCACCCATTTCGTCGGAGATACTCTTACAAAAACATGCTATCTCACTTGGAACTTTATTCTTTTTTCTTTTTTAAATCAGCCCAACTCTTTTGTCGATCCTGGGCATCTTTGATACGGGATCGAATAAAACCTTTTTCTCACCCAAGTTCCAATATAGATGGTGTACGACACACCCAAATTCTAATATAATGGTGTACAACACTTTCTACCATACAAAGCTTCAAATGGAGTCATTTTGATCCTTTCTTGATAGTTATTATTATAAGCAAACTCTACCAATATGACATACTTATCCCAGTTTTTCCCAAAATCGAAAACACACGCCCGTAACATATCTTCAAGAATCTAGATAGTTGTTTTACTTTGCCTATCTGTCTATGGATCGTAGGTCGAACTCATCATCAAACTAGTACCATGGCCTTCTGAAAACTTGCCTAGAATTGCGATGTAAACCTTGTGTCCTTGTCAAACACAATCTTCTTAGGTACCCCATGTAACCTCACAATTTTTCGATTGTACAACTCAGTAAGTTTCTCTAGCGGAGTCCTTAATCAGAAGGCCAAGAAGTGGGCTAACTTGGTCAACCTATCCACAATTACCCAAATAACATCATTTTTATCATGAGTCCCATGAACCCATCACAAAACCCATTGATATATATTCCCATTTCCATCTGGTATGTCTATTGGTTATAGAGGTCCAAATGGCTTTTGATGTCCCGCCTTGATTCTTTGACATGTGAGACACTTAGCCACATATTTTCTCACGTCACTTCTTCATGTTGTGCCATCAAAAATGATCTTGCAAATCATGATACATTTTTCCTCCTCTTGGATGGAATGCAAAGCGCGAACCGCACACTTCGTCTAGACTTTCCTTCTTAACTTTGGGATCCTCAAGAAAACATAATCTTCTATTAAATCTAAGGGTTCCATCTTCATGTAGTTCCAAATAAGATTTGTGTCCATTCTTCAATTCAACATGAATTCTCTCTAAGTATGGGTCTTGTTTCTGAGCGGCTTGAATTCTGTCAAACAACATTATTGAACAGTGATATGGGCTAACATAGTTGACCTTCTATCTGTTGTTACCTCAATTCTTAGCTTCTCAAACTCCATAATAAGTTCCTTTTGTGAGGTTAGCAATGTCGCCATACTCTATGTAGGTATCCTACTTAATACATCTTCCACCTTATTTGCCCTTCCTAGGTGGTACTAAAATTTTAAATCATAATCTTTTATTAATTCCAGCCATCGTCATTGTCGCAAATTAAACTCCTTTTGTGTGAAAAGATATTTCAAACTCTGGTGGTTTGTATATATCTCATAATTCACCTTGTACAAATAATGTCTTTAAATCTTTAGTGCAAACACCACAACAGCTAACTCTAAGTCATGGATAGGGAATTCTCTTCAAAGTTCTTTAATTGCCTTGAAACATAAGCAATAACCTTACAATGTTGCATGAGCACACAACCCAAACCATTATGAGAAACATCACTATACATAACAAACCTATATATTCCACTAGGCAATACAAGTACAGGTGCATATACTAACATTTCCTTTAATTCTTGTAAAACTTTTTCATAGTCTGCTGACTATTCAAACTTTACACCCTTACGCATGAGATGAGTCGTCGGGGTAGCAATTTTCGAAAATCCTTCCACAAACTTTCTGTAATAACTTGCAAATCCCAGAAAGTTACAAATTTTTGTTACTAACGTAGGTCTCGGCCAATTAGCTACAACCTCTATCTTTTGAGGATCGACTGATATTCCCTTCTCTTAAATGACATGTCCTAGGAAAGCCACTTCAGTCAACCAAAACTCACACTTTTTCAATTTGACATACAATTGATTGTTCCTGAGTGTCTGTAATACTATTCTCAAATGTGACTCATGTTTTTGAGAGCTTTTAGAATACACCAGAATGTCGTCAATAAATACAACCACAAATTGATCCAAGAAAGGCTTGAAGAGTTCATCAAACCCATAAATGCTGCAGGAGCATTCGTCAACCCAATCGGCATCAGCATAAACTTGTAGTGGTCATACCTTGTCCTTAAAGCCATTTTAGGGATATCTTTATCCTTGATTTTTAACTGATGGTACCTTGATCTCAAGTCAATCTTTAAGAATACTCTAGTACCTTGTAATTGATCAAATAGATCATTAATCCTCGGCAATGGGTAACGGTTCTTGACTGTCACCTTATTCAATTCCCGATTGTCAACGCAGAGGTGCATGCTACTGTCTTGCTTTTTAACAAATAGTACTGGTGCACCCCAAGGAGATATACTAGGGAAAATTTGTCCCTTATCTAGTAGTTCTTGTAGTTGTACCTTGAGCTCCTTCAATTCAGCAGGTGTTGTACGGTATGGTGCCTTAGATATAGGTTTCCAAGTACAAGGTCAATTTTAAACTCAATCTCTCGGTCTGGGAGGAGTCCTGGAATATCTTATGGGAAAACATTAGGAAACTCTCGAACAATATGGATGTCTTCAACCTTGAGCCCATTACCTTCAAATTCCACAACGCTTGCCAAGAATGTTGTACACCCCTTTCTCACTAGTTTTGAAGCTTTAAAAGTTGATATCACCAGCAGAGGTTGAAAGGTTCTACCAACAAACTCAAATTTGTCCTTCTCAGGCATACAAAAGATAACTCTCTTACTGAAGCAGTCAATATGGCCATGATATGCAGCTAGCTAATCCATCCCAAGGATCACATCAAAATCCTTTAAGTCTAACCCAATCAAATTAACAAGCAACTCCCACTCCCAAATTTTGAACTAAACAATTACGATACACAGTGTTTATTATGATAGATTTCCCCACAGGGGCCTCAACATATAAATCAAAATCTAACAGCTCAGGCCTAACATTAACTAATGAGGCAAAAGTGGATGACACAAAGGAATAGTTTGACCCAGAATCGAATAACACATAAGTAAAGACATACATAATAGGGATAATACCTGTCACCACATCATTTGCGGCCCAAGCATCTCCATGGTTAAGGGTAAAGAGACAAGAACAATTAGGTTGTTTCTTTCCATCTTCATGTGGCCTCTGATTTTCTCATTCATCTCTAGGCAGTCTTTAATGCGGTATTCTTTGCTTCCACATTTGAAACATCCTCCGTTCACCCAATGACAATTCTCTATTTTATAAGCACCGCCACATTTAGTACATTTACTGTCTTTCTTGTTACCCCCAGATGGATAAGGCTTCTTGTAGTTCCCCTTTGGAAGGTCCATCTTTATCCTGTGATGAAATAGCTCCATTCTTTCTCTTATTTGAACAAGCTCATTGTTGTTGCATCAACTTTATATCCCTCTCTGATACGATTGTAGCGGTTATTACCCTCTTTAAGGTATCATGCAATTGAGGTGCCACAATGCTCCGAATGTTTAGATTCAAACCTAGCTCAAATTTCCTGGCCATCTCGTATTCATTTGGTACCATGAAAGGTACAAAGTGGGCCAATTCTTTGAATTTCCTAGCATATTCAGCCACACTCATATCTTTTTTTCCTGAAATGGGTAAATTCAGCGATCTTCAAGTTGCGATACTTCACTGGGTAGAACTCTAACTCAAACATGTCATGGAATTCCATCCAACTCTGCAATTCTTCTTCTATCTCTTCTAATTTCATGTTCCATCACTCTAGAGCAAACCTTTCCAACAAGTGCGCCCCAAATCGGATCTTTCTATCATCATTGTATCGAAAGGTTCTGAATAGGCCTTCCCTTGTAGTTAACCATTTGTGAGCCTTTTGGGGTTCCCCGTGGCTTGAGAAATGAGGTGGGTGCATGTTCATGAACTTCTCCAACGCTTCTGACTCACTCAGTTCTCCTTGGACCTCTTGGCGTGATCTTCATGCTATCTTACGAAATAGAGCCTTTGTTACACCCTTAAAGTGTTCATCAATTTCTTCATCAAGCTCTTGCTCAGGTTCTAGCTCTGCTAAAAGAACTAGCTCTTCCATAGTCTCAGGAACTGAATCATTGCTAGTGCTTGCTGTTGTCTTTTTCTTGGGTGCCATTTCAATCTTACCACAAGACGAAATTTAGTGCACAAATAACTAGAATATAAGTCAATAGAAACTAACATACTACTCAATCATAACCCAAACCTAGGTCCATAATTATCATAACCTATGCTCTGATACCACTCTGTCACGCCCTCAAAATTCATCAAAAGCAAATCTCAAGGAACGTGATTGCCAACCTAAGAAGGGATACTTCTTCCTAAATTCGCAAGGCACGAAGTGCAACTATTCTACAACCACAAGCAAGAAAGAAAAATTCATAGCATCTAATTTCCAAAGACATAGATAAATGATCCACGCCTCCAAAGAAACTTGAAACATCCTGAAAGATGACATTGTCCAAAATGAAAAGTCCAAATGCGCGAAAGGTAAATGTTAAATAAGTCTAATGCGAGATAAATTCTCCATTATTTCAATGTACTCAAAGATCTAGCAACATAGGGTGTCGTCTAACCCAAGACCCAAGCGAAATGATCTATTTCTCTCCATCTGTGAAATAGTATATTTTTCAAGAAAAATAAAATAGCATAATAAGATCATAATCCTAGTAAGTAGTAGACCCCAAAACTAATAAAGGACTATAGTTTTGCCAAAACAATATGAAACAAAATGCAGATACTAACAATCGAGCATAGATTTAAATGGCATGCACCATGCATATAACTTTCGAAAAGAAAACATAAGGCCAAACCCACACTTATTGACAAAACAAGGTACATAAGGACCCAAATTATGCCAATACAAACAAAGATGGATAGGAGTCCAATCAAAAGTGGCCGAAGACAAAATGTGGTTTGTTGTCGCATATACTACCAAAAGCAAGTGGGAGTCTCGACGAAGCAGTAGTGCACTACCCAAAGAGTGATATACGATCCCCACCATCAAGGGCTAAACAAAGACATTACCTCAAAGGGTATGGCATATGGGTCCAAAATTTTACCACAAGTATGCAATAAATACGAAGTTGCAAAGTTATGCAATGGTTATGAACATATATGTATATAAATTCTTTTAAAAACTATCATGAATCGACATACAAAATTACAATAATCCACGACTTGAATACTATTGAAATATTTTGTAACACAAAATTAACATAAGTAAAAGACAACTAATCTCTATTATAAATATTTAGACCAAAACGTTTAGTAAAATAATAGCACTTAAGAAAAATAATAATGAATAGAGAATTTCAGATATTAATGAAACACTTAAAGAATTATTATCTAAACCAATAAAAGAAAACCATTTGCTAACTACTACATAATTATATATAATAATCATAACATAAACAAAAGTAAATGTAAATTACTGAAAGCTAAAAACAAATAAATAACATAAAAAAAATAATAACATAAAATAAAAGTAAACCAAAGTCACTGTATAGTGACTTAAGTCACTGTTGGAGCCGTGACTAAGTCACGGTTCCCATGGTGACTTAGTCACTATGAATAGTGATGAATCACAGTTCAAACAGGGATTTTGTCGAAATCATTAAATTTATGTATAAATCTATGAGAGAAAATTCCAAATAGCAATTTTTCAAAAATTCATAAACCAAAGATATAAGAAGATTGTTAACATCCAGACATGAATACTTATAGAACATGACATATATATTAGTAAATGGACAAGTTTTTTTTTCCTTGATTCAACATAAACGAATAATTCAAATTTAATGTCATAAAGATAAAGTGAATCTCTTTTAACATATACCGAAAGGATGTAAAAGAGTTAGGGATCTTCTACTTACCTTAATCCTGATAATATCACAAATCTATCTTCGGGGTTGCAAAATGTAACTCAAATATCAAAATCCTATTTCATAAGACAAGAAAAGATGTTATTACTATCTAACTTTTACACCCAACAATTTATCTATGTAATCTTGCAACCAAATTTAATTCAAGATGCCTTAAAAGTACTTAAATGCTGAGAACACAAGAATTCCTATTGATCTCCTTCGTGTGCTAGAGATTCGCGTTCTTGCTCATTTCTTATATCTATATGTATATAGATTTTTCTATTTAGTTATGTATTAGTCATTAGATGAAAATGCATGGATTTTTAATGTAAGAACTGTTTAGTATGGTAGTGGAATAGTGGGACAGGACTTCTACTTGAGATAATCAACTTCCGTAAAAGTTAAGGGCTATGCAAACGTTAAAATCTCAACAACCCCTTTATTTATTTATTTATATTTTTCTAATATTGTGGAGGTCGTTACCTCCCACAGTGACTTAGTCACTATGAACAATGACTCAATCACTGTTTTAACAATCACGAACCACTGTTTAAACAAGGATTTTGTCTAAAACATTAAAATTTATGTATAGACTTATGAGAGAAAATTCTAAATAGCAGTTTCTCAAAAATTCATAAACCAAAGATATAAGAAATTTGTTAACGTCCAGTACATGAATACTTATATAACATGACATATATATTAGTAAATGGACAACCTTTTTTTTTTCTTCGATTCAATATAAACGAATAATTAAAATTTAATGCCATAAACATAGAGTGAAACTCTTTTAACATATACCGAAAGGGTGTAAAGAGTTAGGGACCTTCTACTTGCCTTAATCTTGATAATATCATAAATCTATCTTGGGGGTTGCAAAACGAAACTCAAAGATCAAAAACTTATTTCATAAGACAAGAAAAGATGCTATTATTATCTTACTTTCACAGCCAACAATTTATCTATGTAATCTTGCACGCAAATTTAATTTGAGATGCCTTAAAAGTACTTACCTAAACGCTGAAAACACAAAAATTCTTATCGACCACCTTCGTGTGCTAGGAATTCGCATTTTTCTCCTTTTTTATATCTACATATATATAGAGTTTTATGTTTAGTTTTGTATTAGTCGTTAGATGAAAATGCAGGGATTTTTAATGTAAAAACTGTTTAGTACGATGGTGGAGTAGTGGGATAGGACTTCTACTTGAGATAAACAACTTCCACAAAAGTTAAGGGCTATGCAAACGTTAAAATCTCAACAACCCCCTTTTTATTTATTTATTTATTTTATTTTTCCAAAAGCCCTTATATTGTGGAGGTCGTTACACTAACAGTTACGAATCCGAGCTGGATTAGCTACAAAACAAGGACCTCTAGAGGTGTATCCGGGGGCCCCCTCAGACGCTTAAGTCAGTTATGGGGACAAAAAATTGCTTAAGAGCGATAAAGAAATGCTTGAAAGCAAAATAGTTGCTTAATAGCAATTAAGAGAGCATGCATAGGCTAGAATGAGATACATGTACCTTGGATGTGTACCTGTATTTATAGGTGTTAGCATCCGGAGTTGTTGAGATAGGATAGGAGTGAATCCCTTGACTTTAGGCCCATGTAGTGATGTGGTTAGGATCGTGGTCCCTTATCTTTAGGTTAGTGGGGTTATGTAGTTTCTCCAACTTTAGGCTTAAAGATCCACCCCATCAATATCATATTTGACATTCTCAATAGTCTTATTGACTTAGTCTTCCATTAGGCCTCAACTTAGCTATGTTTTTGGGTCGTTGTTCACTCTAGACCCCTATTTTAGCTGTTCGGCTTTGCTTTTTAGCTTGGGCTTTATTTTATGGCCCATCAAATGCAAAGTTTGTTATGTTAAAACACAGGTGTTTTAGTTCGTGGGGATGCTTGCATGATTTCATCGTGTATATAATTAATTTTTTTTTCTTTGTTTTCGCTAGTACTTCATTTGCGTGCAATTTATCACTTGACATTTACCTTAAATCTCAAGGGGCAAATTGTAATTTACCTTCTAATGAGGAGATGAAATTGAGAGAAAGAAAAACCTAAAAAGTGCATTTTTTTAGTCAAGGAGCAAACATTGTGTTAAAACAAAAATAGGTACAAGAAGAAATGACCCAAAAAATACACATGGAAGCAAAATATACAAATAGATGGGCTAAGCCCTTATAAACAAAGATAATACAAGCTAAATTTTGCCCTTTCTCTTGAAGTTGTTCTCATATCATATATAAATTTTTCCCTTAAATACAACCTAAGTCACCTAGGAAAGAAAATATAAACAAAATCTCTCAAGTTCTTTGTTTAATATAGATAAATTCCATAGGCTAGAAAATTAATTAAGATTCACTATACATAAATTAAACCAAGACACTATTACTGACAAATAAATCAAAAAATATATATATATATATGAATTAGCTTGTAAAATTTTGTTTTGTTATACAATAAAATCTTAAATTGACTACTAGTTGTTGTCCTGAAAATTAATAATATAAATATTTTTTACGGGAAACTCTTCAATCAGTTCGAATTGATATCAGTCTCTCATATATTAGTAAAACCCACATGTATAGGTCTCACATATCATGTGAGAATCTGATCCATGTATTTTCCCATTTTCACAATTGGAAAAAAGGGAATTTGCTAACAAAATAGTTACACAAATTACCTATAATCTCTTTAGATATCTGAAACAAGCAAAATGCCAAGTAGTCAATGGAAACAGCTTTGGGCTTCGTCAATCAATAGAGCAACTACTGTAACATGTCAAGTCACTAAGGCCTTATACTTTTTTATCCCTTGCAAACAGGGCTCGAAGAAAAGATCGTAAAAGCTTTCTACTTGTTGAATATCAACTACAGGATGCAGTTTAAAATGTACGTCGGACCGCACAGCTCTAACATGAGTTGAACTCTACCCTCTGTTACAATTGTACGGGTTCAGTGACCATTTTGAAAAGTAACGCTTCAACTACATGGGGTGGCCTGTCTAGATGAGGACGCAAATATTAGTGCCTACTCATTAGTCTACCACCATACAAATTGTTTCCAATGGGATGAATACGTCAAATAAGTTAGCAAGATCAAGTATCCATTTATTGCCTTGTGAAACCAAGAATTAACAACATAATTCACATAGTTCAACTTTACATTAATCTGGTTCTAAGGATTGGATAAAATGATCAAATAATAATTTATAGTAACTAAAAGTCTCAAGTTTGAACCTATGTCTTTCTATAAAAAAATTATTGTCTAATTTTATATAGAGGATGTATTGATGTGGGTCACTGCATAATGACTTTTATAACTTTAGGCTAGATCCAATATAATCCTATTTAAGATGAGTCTCTTGCTTAAAAAGAAATTGCACAAATTGGCACAATATTTTATATAATAGTTTACAAAAGATTTTTCTGGATGACATGGGAATTACGCTAGTAGAGCTCGACCACCAACTGATAAATTTCGAGTAGAGTGGTGCGCCCCTATACATACACCAAGTCAATTAAGGGCGGAACTCCAAAATAGTAGAGAGTGTTAAATTCGTAACCTCACAGGAACGATTTTATCCCTACTACCAGACCATGCCCATGAGGGCAATATTTTAGACAAGTTGACGGATAATCAACTTCGAAAAAGTGTCCGACAAAAAAAAAAAAAAAACTTCAGAAAAATTGTATAGCCAGGCCTCTGAACCAAAGCCCAATAGGACTTTCAATATATAATGGGCTTCTATAAAGGACTGAAAAAGCAAAAAGCAGATGGACCACCTTTCTGTACATGCACACATTGGTCATCGCCTATCTGAATAATGATAGATGGTTGGATCTCATTATACACTATGCTCTCAACCATAGGTCAATTTACATTTGACGGTAGAAAAGTGTGAGGACATCAACAAAATAGGACCATCTAAGTGAGGCATAGTCGAATGGAATATTAGGCTATTTAAGTTTGGTTTATCTTTTCTTGACCTAAAAAAAATGTTTTTAGTTCATGTTAAAATGATTGAGGTTCATCTTAAAATTAAACAATCAAGAATTCACTTGACAATTTTATTTTTGCATATTTATTTTAAATAATAAGTCATCGAGCAAAACTCAAATCAAGCCTTTAACTTACGAAAGTAGAAATCATGTTAAAATTTAGTTTGATAATTTTACAACGATTGGGAAGGAAGTTTAACAAATCAATTTTTAAGCTCACACATAAGCCAGACATAAGCATGTGATTGGACAAACCGCAACATTGATTTAGATGCTTTATTTTTTTATCCGATCGTATAAAAAAATCAACCTTCTCCTTTCCATTGACGTGTTTATTTGCACCAACATTTTTTTTGAATTGTCGAATCAAAACAAAATATTTTTTCTTGCTAGATTGGATCCATTTCATCGGTAGGAAGGAAATGCTGCTTAGCCGAGACTTCTTTCTAAGGGGTAGGAAGGCAATGCACAAAGTCGAAACTTCTTTCTAAGGCATTTCAGACTTCCTTGACAAAGAAGAGTAATGCTAGATGAAAGGTATTTCACTCAATGGAGAATAGCTTACACTGGTGCCATATTTATACTACAATATTGTTTAACAACCTGATAATGATAAGGCACAAACGACAATTACACAAAAGATAATTAAACTTCATAGTTACAACAGATAAATCCAAAACTGAACTAGATGAGTGTTATCACACCCCCTCAAGCGAAGCAGTGTCACACACTGTGAGCTTGCCACGAAGCCTGCAAAAACAAGCAATGGCCAACTCTTTGGTCATTATATAAGCTAGCTGATCAAGTGAGTAGATGAACCAAACCACAAGAGCCCCAGACGCCACTTTTTCACATACGAAATACACATCAATCTTAATGTGCTTGGTGCAAGGATGGTAAACTGGGTTAGTTGTCACATACGTAGCCCCAATATTATCACACCATAGAGTGGGATGAGATGAGGACCCAACACCAAGTTCTGATAGCATAGACTGGAGCCAACAAAGTTCAGTTGTTGTAAATGCAATAGCTCGATATTCTGCCTCTGTACTGGATCTGGAAACAATAGATTGTTTTCTAGCTGACCACGAAATGAGATTGGGCCCTAGAAAGATGCAGTACCTATGTGTACTTCGCCAAGACAGGCAGTCCAATTTGAGTCTAAATATGCATGGAGACAAAGGTCATGAGACTTTGTGATGTGTAGACCATGAGATATAATGTCTTTGAGATATCGCAAGATACGTTTACTGCCGTCCAATGAACTTTAGTGGGACTGTGCATAAACTGACACACCTTATTGATAGCAAATGCAATATCCAGTCAAGTGATGGTGAGATACTAAAGGGCTCTAATAATACTACGATACAGAGTCATGTAAGGAAACGAGTCACTAACATGGTGAGACAACTGTTGATTTGGCGCTATAGGAGACAAGACAGGCTTGGCTCCAAATAACTTAGCACGATCTAAAATGTCTAATATATATTTCTGCTGACTGAGGTGAAGACCCTTAGACGTGAAGTTAACCTGCACACCCAAAAAAAAACAAAGAGCCTAAATCTTTCAATGCAAACTGCTGGTGCAGAAGGGTGGCAATAGAAGAAATTGCTTGTGTACGAACAATATCATCAACATCAACCAATAAAAAGAGAACATCATGATCAGAACACCGAACAAACAGTGAAGAATCTGACTTGGAGGAGCGAAAACCAAGTTCCTGAAGATATAAACTTAATCTGGAAAACCACGCTCGTGGTGCCTACTTCAACCCATAAATAGCCTTTTGTAAGTGACAAACATGGTCAGGAAGAGAAGGATGGGAAAAACCAGGAGGTTGAGCCATGTAAACCTCTTCATTGAGAATGCCATGTAAAAAGGCGTTATTAACATCAAGTTGCCAAATCTGCCAATTATTGGACAATGCAATAGATAGAACCACCCGAATCGTAGTAGGCTTTACAACAGGACTAAAAGTCTCATTATAGTCCACTCCCTCTTCTTGACTATACCCCTCGGTAGATGTGACATTTGGGCTGGGTTGACACAAGCCCATCTCAGCCCAGCACATGAAAATTTGAGCACAACCCAACTCGAATGAAAGTGGACTCGACTTGACCTAGCCCACTGCATATCGATGGGCCGAGGTGGGTCATATAATTTTTGACCCAGCCTATTTGAGCCCATGCCTATTTAAGCCTAGGCCCAACTCAGCTCAGCCCAACCCATTAGCCTAGCCCAGCCCAACTTGAGCTCAGATAAGGCCCATCTCGAGCCCAAATAAGTCCTAACTTAGGCCCAATACAATTTGAGCTCACTTATTAAAAGAAATTGAAATATTATGCTTTATGCATGCAATATAAGCCACAATAACTATTTTTTTTTAACAAACTAATAATAACAAGTAGCAAATTTATTTCTTAAGTTGATATTAAATGACTTGTTATCAAATCTTTTTTATCATATTGCAAGTTTGCAACTTGAAACTTTAAGTCCCTTCATATTATTTTTAAAATATTTTAGGTACAATTATTTTTTACGATTTTTGTAATCATACGTATAATTTTTCCTATAAATACTTAATGACATAGTGCTTTAGTCAATAAGTATATTGAACTTTATTTTATTACAACTCTACAACATTATATATAACTATATTCATGGGAGAATAAAATCTTTCCCGATGATTTCATTCGTTAGAGGTTTAAAATCATTTTACGTACTTTGAAGAATATGGGTATGTAATTTGTAATTATTGCCAACGTCAATTTATATTTCAACGTAAATTCTGAATTAGGAAGCTTGTAAGACATCTTGTATTTCAACAACCAAATGTCACAAACTATTTTAATCATGAAGTGGTTATTCAACCACCGCCATCGCTAAACACGTCACAACCACCAACATGCCTAGTACCCGTACAAGGAGCATAACAAAATGGAAAACTTTTACACTAGTTTTCCTTAAGCATTTGTATAATATTATATTTTTATATTTATATCACTAATGTACTCGAGTCTCATTAACTTGTAGTTTGTTATGTAGTATTTTATCATTTATGTTAATTATTAATGTTATCAATCAACTTGTATACTGTCTTATTAATAGTTAAATAAACTTTTCTTTAAGAAATTAAGTTTAAATTTTATTTTTTTAATTATTAATCCAACTATCCAAGTAATATATATATATATATATATATTGGTATTTGTGTGTATATATATATATGTGTGTGTGTGTGTGTGTGTGTTTGTATATATATATATATTAGTATAATTATATATTTAAATTACATTAATCATAAAAAAATGGGTTGGTCGAGCCTATGTCGCGACTCGTGGTAGTGGGCTCGTGGGCCGAGTTGGGTCATATACTTTGATAAATAAGTTCAACCCAATTCAGCCCGCTAAACATTTGTGGCAAGCCGGACTCAGTTTTTTCAACCTATGATTCAGTCGGCAGGGCCGGGTTGGCCCATATGCCAGCTCTACCCCTTGGCAACAAGTCGGGCCTCGTGTTCTTCAATTGACCCGTTAGGCTTGCGCCTAATACGAAACACCCATCTGTAACCAATAATATTAGAGTGTACTGGTTTGGACACCAACGTCCAAGTACCATTTTTCATGAGAGCATTATATTCATTGTCCATTGCAGCACGCCACTAAGGTAGCTTTGAGGCTTGAGTAAAAGTAGATGGTTCAGACTCAGAGGAAAGAGATATGCTAGCGGATAGTGGATGGAGCCAGGAATTTTTGTTAGTAGGGACTAAAATTCATAATTTTTAAATTATATGAGTACTTTTTTTTTCAGTAGGGACTAATTAATTTTTTTAACTAAAAATACATAAATATTTATTTTTTTTTCAAAAAATACATAGAAATTTTATCATTTTTATAAGTCAGTGGAGGCTAAAATTCATAATTTTTTAACTATACGAGTACTTTTATTTTTTCAGTGGGGACTAATTAATTTTTTTAATTAAAAATACATAAATATCTATTTTTTTTAAAAAAAAATACATTAAAATTTTAACATTTTTATGAATTAATGGAAACTACAGTCCCCACTGACCAATATGTTCTTCCGCTAGTGAGCATTGTACATGACAAAATCAATATTATATTTTGATTTACAAGTGTTATCTTTCGTCCTGGTAACCATAGGATGACAACTCAAAGAAGTGGAGTTTCTATCAGTCAAAGGTTCAATCAAATTACCACTCAGAGCAACAAACACAACACCTCTAGAGATGATTTTGGACATGGGTCAATGGGGCACAGATTTAAGGTAGCAGAGTCAAAAGCATTATTGCTTGGAGAAAAGATGAACCGAGTTATGGAATTAGGCAAAGAGCGCATGGACAGTTGGCGCACAATTGAAGGCGGGATGGACCCACGTGGAGAAGAGACAGACACGTGTGGGAGAAGTAATGCCTATTGACATGCATTATGATATATGAATAAAGAAAAATTCTTCTATGAGACATGTGACAAATCTGTCACAATCACATGTTAAGTTATTATTTTATAAAATTAATCTACATTAATCTATATCGTACATATATGTTATATCAAAATATCTGAAATTTCTCTTTTTACTAATTTAGCTTTACAGAGTTTTAAATAAATTACTATGATATCTCACATATGATAATTGGTTAACATTTGTCAATTAATTGAATTACTTTATGTCTATGTATATGTGGTAAATTTGTCACATGCCTCATAAAAGAAAAACCTGTAGAAGAAATGTAAGAATAGTAAACTTTTGTGAAACTTGGGGTGACGTGTGATTAGGGGAAGAAAATCATGGGTCCTGCGATGCATAATAAAGTTGAATGGATGTGATGGGTTAAATGTTGGAATTATAGTGAGTAGGGGACGCAGAAGGACACGACTATTGCGAATTAGAGTCCAACGTATAAGAGAAATCAGATAGGGTTTGCGTGTGAGACAACCTAGGTGATGCAGATACCAATGCCGTAGACCCACTGGATTTTGGATATGGAGGATTTTCATACAATGTAAGAGAAACATGTGTTTGGGATTGTGAGGGAGTGGTATTTTGTGATAGGGAATGAGACTTCTGGAATGGAAGATTTGTTTCATAAAAAAGAACGTGCCGAGAAAGATAAACTCTGTCAAGTTGAAGATCATAACATCTATAGCCAAGATGATCATTATTGTACCCCAAAAATACACAAGACGACGATTTTGGACTTAATTTGTCATGTTTATATGGACCAAGATAGGGGTAGCAGAGACAACCAAAAGCCCAAATAAAATTATAATCAGGTACATGACCAAATAACTTTTGAAATAAGGACTGGCTATGTAAGACTGGGGTTTGCAGACGATTAATTAGATACACTGCAGTGGAAAAAGTCTCAACCCATAATTTCTTTGGCAATAAGGACTGAAACATTAAAGTAACCCCCATTTCAGTTATGTGTCTAATTTTACACTCGGCAAGGCCACTTTGTTGTGGTGTATGAGGGCATGAAATCCTATATTGAATACCAGTTTGTTGGATGATAGATTGAAAATTGCCTTGAGTAAGTTCTCGTGTACCATCGCATTGAAAACATTTGATTGTTGAGGAGAACATATTTTCAACTAAAAATTTAAAATGCAAGAATTGGGTAGCACAATCACTCTTATTTATCAAAGGATAAATCCGTAAAAACCGACTGAATCATATATGAAAATGACAAAGAATCTAAAATTGGAGCAGGAATTAACAGGGGCAGGGTCCCATACATCACAATGAATTAAATCCAACAGCTTTAAAGAAACACGACTAGATGGACTAAATGGCAATCTATGACATTTGCCAAGAGAACAAGCATTACAAATTTTTGATTGAATAAAAAAATCCGAAAAAATAGTAGGCAGTCCAGACTTCAAACGGGAGAGTATTGTCTTGGATGGAATATATGCATACTCTCAATTCTTCTTTATCATTTCCTCTCCCCTCTTCTTTTTCTTTTATTTTACCCCGTTTCTTCATTTCTCAATCTTCCATCATATGTAAATAACTCTATTCAACTTAAAATTCTTGTATTTCTTTCCTATGTTCGTTTTCATACAACTATGTCTCTTAACCTATTCAACTAGTTGTCCCCTTAAAGTTGCACCATAATCTTGGACTCTAAAGCTTCATTCTTAACATGGATAATAAATGATAAAGAAGAATTAAGAGTATATATATATATATATATTATGAGTATTCTTAGGATTTAGAGTTGTCGATTATTTGGGTACTAATTAATTAGTTACTTTTTCGAATCCATTTATTGGTGACTTTTTTAATGAATTTTGTGCACAGTCAAGTTTTAGGCTAAATATGTTTCTTGATCAACTTCTGACCATTTTTTATTGATCAGATTTGCTAAAAAAAAGTTATCAATGGAGAAAATGATGAGAGATGGGAAATAAAGAAAAGAATGATAGATTGCACAAAATAAAGCGGAAAAGAGAGAAAACATTAAGGAAGAGAGAAAAATAAAAACGGGATGGAGAGAAAAAAAAATTTTAAAGAGGAGAGAGAAATAAAAAGATTTACCTAGTTGGCATGCCAACTAAACATGACAACTAGTAAGTGATAAAATGGTGATAAAAAAAGGGGTGACATAAGGGTCTCCCGTTAACAGGCAAAAAATTTCAGACAAGCTTGGATTGATTTTAGGGAAAATAATCAGCTTGACCAATAAAAATTTGACACATAAACATGCTATTTTAAATCATTATTTAATGTATTGTTTTGAAAAGTGTATAATTTACTATAACACCCTTGTAATGCATGCGCAAGATTGTGGATATTTTTGTGTAAGACCTACCAGCATTGAAGTGAAGAGAGAAATATATGTTGACTTTACTATAATGTCCTCCTTTAGGAGGTGCTAAATTACTATTATGGCCAACACTATATAATTGGTAAAAGAAAAATAGACTATAATTTACCATAATATCCTCATTTAAAGTATATTTTGCATTAAATGCAAAGAATTTTTGTTATCTTTGCATTAAAGGCAAAAATTTGATTTGTTGTTATCCGAAAATCTACAAATATGTATAGTGCAATTAACAAATATAAATATGGAATCTACAAATAATTCATTTGTATGAATTTTATACAAAGACTTGATTTGTTGTTACCCGAATACAAATATGCATATTACTCGTAATAAATATAAATGTGAAATCTACAAATAATTCATTTGTATGCGTTTAATGCAAAGACTTGATTTGTTGTTACCCAAAAATTTACAAATATGCATAGTGCGCTCAACAAATATAAATGTGGAATTTACAAATAATTCATTTGCATGCATCTAATGCAAAGACTGTTGTTACTCAAAAATCTACAAATATGAATAATATACCCAACAAATATAAATGTGGAATCTACAAATAATTCATTTATAGAGTGGCATTACATATTAGTAGAGTATATTTACCTAAGTAGGTATCTACAAGGTATTTACGAATTGTTGTTACTCAAAAATCTACAAATAAGCATAGTATGATCAATAAATATAAATGTAAAATTTACAAATAATATTTTTGTAGTGTGGCATTATGAATTATATCATCAAACCATTTAATTAAGGTAGAAAAACATCATATCACATTTTAATCTCATAAAAGCTTCACTTTTAATTTTACCTACTTCACTAATGAAAGTTCTATATAAACATGAAACAGAGTATATTGTACATGTTGATGAAGAGAAAAAAAGAAGATTTACATTAGTCCAATTCCAGGTGATATTATCGGTGATATTATCGCTAAAGTTTTTGAAGCATTACGATTGTGGTTAAATTTTGTTATTCCATATTATACAATAGTAGCTATATGATATTACTTAACACATGTTTATTTATAAAGGATTACTAAGAAAAAGAACATTGTATTAGCTCAATAACAAGTTAGTCAATCAAATATAATCATTAGTTACATGTGCAACTATGTGTAGGTGGCATTATGCTTAGTGTGTGGTTGTAGAAATACCATGTGCATCCATATAGACTATATAGTGATTTTATTAACCATCAAATCATATCCTTAAAACATTTAAGTATGGTTAGAAAACATGATATAATACTTAAAATCCCATCAAAGCTTTAACCTTTAACTTCCATTAATTCTAGGTTATACTAGTACGACTTTTTTCAAGTATTTTGATTATGGTCATAATTTTCAATACTTGATATATATTATTAATTAGATAGAGAGCATAAATATAACATTAATTAGCATATGGATAATTTTACAGGATTACAAAGAAGAAGAATATTGTACTACCTAAAAAATAAGGTAGTGAATAAAACATCCTCATTGATTTCTTTTTAAAGCAAGTATGAACACTTATTTTATTTTTGTATAATTCTTTAGTATGACTTTATTAAATTATAGGCACATGATATGTATCTGTATCTTTTAGTGTGAGGTATCTATAGAGAGGTCATATATATGTAAATAATTATTTATATGTTTTACTATATAGTATTTTGTAGAGAGCCCATATGTATTGGTAAACTATATTAACGTCTTTTGTAGATAGACCATATGTATATGTATATGGATTAATGTTTTTCGTAAAGAGGTCATATGTGTATGTATATTGGACTTCTTATATTGTAGTATGTAGTATTCTATAAAGATGTCATATGTATCTATACATTATAGTGTGTACTATTCAGTAGGGAGGCCATATGTATCTGTATATTGGTTTTCTATTTTTCATAGAGTGACCATGTGCCTCTGTATATAGTTATTATTATTCTATAGTGTGTAATTTTGTAGAAATGTCATATGTATCTGCATTCTGTGTTGTGTAGTATTTTATAGAGAAGCCATATGTATATGTGATTTGTTATTGTAATGTTTTAGTGTGTAGCATGATATGGATACGTGATCTTTATCGATCTATATTTGTTCTTTGCTTACGTTAATGTAACTTTATTTTACCACATGAATATGAGCATAGCTGATTATGAGGCATATACTTTTGACTTTATAATTTTGTCCAGCACATATGCGCATAGAAGTAATTTTGATTTTTCACTTTATAATATATAGGGGCCATTTTCAGTTGCAATATTATAGGGAAATAACTTCAAATTTCAATTGTGTTCATGAATTTTAGTTTCAGTTTAATATTTTTTATTTGCATTTTAATAATTTTTCATTTGCACTTGAATTTTGTTATAGCAGAAAATTAAACTTTCATTCGCAATTGAGTTTAGTTATTTGAGTCCATTGACCCAAAAAGAAAAAGAACTAAGTTAATCATTGTCAATGCTATGAAATTCTCTTGCATCACCAATATATTCGGACTTGACTAAAATTTGAAATGTTTTTAGATTCCTTAAATAATAATGCTCTTAATTTGTGCAAGATCCCTTTTGTTATATGATATGAGCTTCAAAGCATAGGTTTCTTATGAATGAATACTGGATCAAGACCATTTCTTGCCTACAAAAAATAACACAAGTTGTCTATAAAAAAAAAATAGCACAAGTATCTATGTTAATTGTAAGAACTCTAGGTGACAATCAAAAACCCTTCTTCAGAAAACCTACAAATAATTATCCATTTCAGCTGGAGACCATTCACATAAACCACGACAAAATACTTCAAAAATACATACAAGCCCACATGCAATCCACTATCACATGACATTCGATAATTATTCACATGAACCACAATAAAGAACTTAAAATGAACTCTGTCCTTTATTCCATAAAAACCAAAAAGAAAAAGGTTTATAACAAAGTGAGCTCTTGACAGATTGATAAACATCTATAAATTGAGCAAAATGAAGTTGAGCTCATTTGTCAAACCACAAACGTCCCTCTTGACCTCAAGCATATCTTCTTTCACCTTATTAAGCTTTCACTTGATGTTTGATGCCTTAGACTCCAATCTCTCCCTTCCTCGAAAGCTAGTCATCCACTTGGACGTAGGTCTCGTAACTCCATTAGAAGCAGGGGATTTTAACTAGTCTCTTGGTCTCCTAACCGAAAGTCTACGCTTGCAACATTTGACACATTCAAAAACTGCAAAATTAGAATGTATTTAGATGATAGGAAGCTACTAGAATTATGAAATATTAGATGATAATAGTTAAATGGCCTTAGAGAAGATAGTTTGGTTTGTAAGCAACAAACTATGAAAAGTGGTTTTGAAACTTGGCAATTGCAGTTTGAAGTTAAAAGCCATGATGTAGTCTAGATAAACTAATAGATGGTTTTTATTACTTAGCAAAGAAACAATGTTGTTTGTTCAGTCTCACAGGGTTTTAATTGTATTATTAGCTTTGGCTTTTGGCTCTTTTCAAGAATAGAAAATGGAGTCGATATTGTGTTGGATGAACTATGTGATTTCATAAAAACGAAAAATAGCATGAACCACTTTAGTATCAGACTAAGAAATAAAACAATAGAACTACAACATGTAATGTTAAGATTGTTAGATTATGGAAAGATTAAAAAGAAGAAGGCATCATTTAGATGCAGAGAAATGACCCCTGTTCCTTTTTCATGCTAAGAGAGCACTCTACTATCTGAGCTACATCTTTGTTTGATGCGTCTACTATATTTTCAGGTGTGGTTGTCTTAGGCATAATATTAAGGTATATCAGCCTATGTTATACTAGACTTAGTTTGTTTTGGATTTTGATCCCGAGATCCGATAGTTGTGAACTGTTAAGATCATTTGTCATAAATGCACTATCAATTTACTACAATTGGATCTCTCTCATTACTAAATAATGTTAATGTTATGAGAAGATACAAACCCATTCTTTATGGCCACCAAATCCAAATTGAATTCATGAACAAATAAACAAGTACTACTCCCAGCAATATACATTTGGTTTCCAGAGTGAAGTCAACATTTAGTTTTGTTCTATCTAATAATTACAACAACTTCAGTAAGAAGGAGCAATTATATGGATATTATTCTTAGCATCTTTATAAACACCAAACTCCAAAATACTATAAAACGAATCACAAATGCACATCCAACAATAATCTCATTTCAATAATATTTTCAAACCAAAATAATTGCTTCAAGATAAAAATAAGATAAATTAGAAAAAAAATCAAATGAACTAACTGAAGATTAGCCTAATCAAATTAATTGGTATTATCCTTAAAGAGAAGATGATACAACTTATCATAAACCAAGATCTAAGAAGATTAACATGAATACTAGCTATGTCGAACCCTATATAGGCACATTTCAAAAAATTTACAAGCTCAATAGCAAGATTCAACATGTAATCTTCTATTTATGTCCATAAAACGATATATATATTGTTAGCCTAAAAGGCTTCTAATCTTAGTTTTGATGATAACAAACCACGGTCATGTCTAATGAGTTTGTGTAAGTGTGCATGAATGAGATGAATCAAGGTTGACTTCGAATTCCAAGTTCATCAAGCTATAGAAGAAAGGAAGATCATCCATCAACTCAAGAAAAGATAAAGAACCGAAAAAATGAAGATGAAGCTATAAGGAAGGAGACGGAAGTCATAAGGGGTACCGATTGGGACTTGACTAGGGTTCAGGTCCTGCAAATAGTATATGCTCAAAGATGGTTCTTAAAAGTAGTTTTTGAGACATTTGAAAAAGGTTTTATAAAAGATGCATAAAAGAATCATTTCAAAGAAGACCCAATTCTTGGCAGCCTTGAGTAAATCAGATGACCCTATGGCAATTAGTCGACCGGTGCTCAAGGGGTCGTCCGCCCGAGACCTCTCCACCGGGCGAGGGTCTCTCAACCAGTCGATCGATGGAGCAGGGATCGACCGATCGGGCCAAAACGCTGTTTTAAAATATAGCCATTTTATGAACGTTAGAGAGCATTTATTATACACATTTCAGCCTCTATTAATCTTTCTCAACTGAAAACTTTCAAGGCATTGATTCAAAGCAATTACTCTTGATTTCTTACATTAATTTCATCTTTGAATCATCATTGTGATATACTTGAGCAAGAATTTGTGAGCAATATTGAGAAAAACATTTATTGTATTCATCTACCCTAAAAGAGGGCTTTTATTGTGAATCTCAAACACTTATCAAAAGAGAGAGTTAAACATATTGAAATTAATGATTTCTTTGTCAAAAGTGTTGGGGTTGAAGCTTTGTATTGAGAATGAAGTTTTCTATTGTAAAAGTTTGAACTACCATTGTAGTTGGTTCGTAGACTCACCAACATTTAAAGAGCCACCATAGTGAAGATTGTTGAAATCCTAAGCGGGGAGCTTAGGTCGTGGACTTAGGCGGGGGCCAAACCATGCTAAATCGCGATTTGCAATCTCTTTCTCTCAACTCCCTCTTTGCATTATTTTCTTCACACTAGGTGTTTGATAAATTGCCTCACTCATATTTTATATTGCTAGAGTGCATATTTGTTTAAGATTGTTTTTGATTAATTATTGCTAGAATATTGCCTAATTGAAAAAGTAGTATTATTGCCTATATAATCTAATTCACCCGTCCCTTTCCCCCCTCCCTCTTAGGTTTAATTAAGTGACACCAAGTAGTATCAAGAGTTAGGACTTTGCATATAGCTTAACATCTAGCAAAGAAAAGATAAATGGGACAACAAGTAGTATCAAGAGTTAGGACTTTGCATATAGTTTAACATCTAGCAAAGAAAAGATAAATGGCAAATAATACTACATCTCCTTACTTTGAGGGTTACTCCACTAATAGGCCTCTATTGTTTATAGGTACCAATTTCAATTATTGGAAGAACAAGATGGAGACATACATACAATCCGTTGACTATGCTCTATGGTCATTGGTAGAAGATGGCCCTTATGTTCCAATGAAGGAGATGACGGTCAAAGATGCTTCAAGTTCAAGTGGAGTCGAGAAAGTCAAAACCATTCAAGTGCCCAAAGAAATGAGCGAGTTCAATGATCAAGACATTATCATGATGACCAAGAACTCAAAAGCCAAGAACATCCTCTATTGTGCTCTAAACGAAATTAAGTATAGTCGTGTGAGTCAATGTAAAACCGCTCACGAGATTTGAGAAATGTTACACATGTCTTATCATGGAACGTCTTAAGTGAAGAATACCAAAATTGATCTTCACATCCATGAATATGAATTGTTTCATATGAAGACCGGAGAATCACTAAATAAAATGCATAAAAGATTCTCCAAAATCGTAAACAACTTGAGTGCTCTCGAAAAGAAGTATCCAAATGAAGAACTCAACCGGAAGATTCTTATGGCCCTTCCAAAAGAATACAACCCAAAGGTGACATCAATTAGAGAATCAACTGATCTCTCCAAGTCAATGGTGCATGAGCTCATTTTCAACCTTGAGACGGAGGAACTTGTATTGAATCAAGAAAAGATACAAGATGAAGAAGAAAAGAAGACAAGAAAATCACTTGCTCTTATTGCTCAAACTCAATTGAGTGATGAAGACAAAGGTGATAGTGATCTTGATGAGTTTGCACTCCTTGCAAAAAAATTTAAGAAATTCTTGAAATATAAAAAGATGAAGAAAGGAGAGCCCATTAACAACAAAGTCAGGAGAAGGTTCAAAGAAAATATGGAGAAAACCAAAGAGGAGATTAAGTGTTTCGATTGTGAAAAGTCGGGACACGTCAAAGCAAAGTGTCCAAAATTGATCAAAGGGAAGCAAAAGGCAATGAAGGCTTGTGTTGAGAATGATATATCAACTGGTGATGAAAGTGGAAGCGAAATCGAAGTGGCCGACTTTGTGTGCTTTATGGCTAGAGATGATAAGGTAAGTTATTCATCTTGTAATGAATCTTCTTCTAATGATGATGAATGTACTTTTGAGGAGCTAAAAAATGAAGTTTCAAAACTACATGATAGTTTTCTCCTTGCACACTCAAAAGTAAAGAATCTTCAAAAAGAAAATGATGAACTTCATAAAGAAATTAAGGAGTTCAGAGATAAAAATGACACTCATACCAAAGAGATTTGTGAGTATCATCATTTGAAAATAAAAAATGAAGTAAAGATCAAAGATTTTGAAAAACAAGTTCTTGGTTTACAAAATGATCTTGCTAGATTTTCAAAAGGAACAAAAACCTTGGACGAAATCCTTGGCTCCCAAAGAATACCATTTGACAAAGGTGGAATTGGCTATGAGCCATTTTCAAAACCAAAGTTCTCAAAAACCATCTTTGTGCAAGCCTCTCAATCCTCAAATGTCTATCCACCATTAAAAGAATCACAAAAAGTATAAATTGACAAAATAGGAATTGGCTATAAGCCACATCCAAAAAGTTT
Source organism: Ehretia macrophylla (assembly GCA_037974665.1). Lineage (NCBI taxonomy): Eukaryota > Viridiplantae > Streptophyta > Magnoliopsida > Boraginales > Ehretiaceae > Ehretia > Ehretia macrophylla. The sequence continues at coordinate 53,632,806 of CM075780.1, read as the reverse complement.
TCAAAACCATTTTGTCAAAGTATCATCCTCTTGGCATGAAGCCTCAACATCAAGAGAATTTTTTAAAAAATGTACTTATTGTGAGAAGATTGGTCAAAATGCATCATGATGTAGATTTAGATACATAGTAGGAAAAGATTCTTACATTCCTTTATGGCTTAGACCAAAATGGGTTGTTAGATGTGTTAAGACTTTGTACTAACACAAAAGTACCCAATAGAACCTTGGGGACTAATATGAACTTGATTTGTTTCTATGAATGATAGGTTGCCCTAAAGGTGAAGTATGGAGATATTTGGGTTATTGATAGTGGGTGCTCAAGGCACATGACGGGAGATGACTCTTTCTTCTATGAGATTGACAAAGATTTCAAAGGTAAAGTTAGCTATGGCGGAAATGAAGGAGGCAAAGTCATCGGTAAGGGTAGCATAGGAGATATAAACTCTCTTTTCATTCATGATGTCTTGTATGTTAAAGGTCTCATTTTGCACCTTATTACAAAGTTTAACAAATTCACATTATCGCATCTATTGCCAACAAACAACACTAGATTTCAAAAAGACCATTTATGTGATGCATGCCAATTTGGGAAACAACACAAAATATCTTTCAAAACAATTAATAAGGTAACCACATCAAAAGCTTTACAAAAATTACATATGGATCTTTTTGGTCCAATGGATGTGGCAAGCCTAGGTGGATCTAGATATGTCTATGTTATCATAGATGATTACACAAGATTCACATGGGTGAGACCCCTTGCAGATAAAAATGATGCCTTCAATGAATTTGCTAAACTTTGTAATAAGGTGCAAAATGAGAAAGACTATTATATAAATTGTATTCATAATGACCAAGGCACCGAATTTATAAATGCATCCTTTATGGACTATTGTGAAGTACGTGGCATTGAACATAATTTTTCGGCTCCTAGGACTCCTCAACAAAATGGGGTAGTGGAAAGGAAGAATCGGACTTTACAAGAAATTCCAAGAACAATGTTGAAAGAAAACAACTTGCCAATATATTTTTGGGGTGAAGCCATAAATACCGCATGTTATTTGCTAAACCGTGAGCTAATTAGACATTTTCAAAAGAAAACACCTTATGAATTATGGAAAGGTAGAGCACCAAATGTATCTCATTTTAAAGTATTTGGTTGTAAGTGTTTCATCCAAAATACAAAAGAACATCTTGGCAAATTTGATTCTAAATCGGGTGAAGGACTAATTATGGGTTACTCTTCAAGAAGCAAAGCTTATAAAGTTTTTAACAAAAGAAATATACTTATTGAAGAGTCTATGCATGTGGATTTTGATGAAACTAATCCTTTTGCCCTGAGAAAGAATGATGATGATGTAGGAGTTCCCGAAGTAGACATTCAAATCCTACCTACAACTATTGGCAATGAGGGAACCCCAAGTGATTCAAATGGGACAAATGTTGAAAAGGGTCAAACCTCAAAGGATGGTGAAGATCTAACAAATCCATAAGACAATGTACAACCAATGTAACATGTCCAAGAAGCAACAACAAATGAAGATCTACCAAGGTGTTGGAAGTTTGTGAGAGATCATCCAAATGATCAAATTCTTAGTGATCCTTCCAAGGGAGTTGAACTCGTTCCAATCTAAATGCTTATTGTGAACATGTTACTTTTATTTATCAAGTAGAGCCTAAAAATGTTAAAGAAGTTTTAGATCATGAAGATTGGATAATTGCCATGTAAGAAGAATTAAATCAATTTGAAAGAAGTGAAGTATGACATCTAGTTGGAAAACCTAAGGATTATCCTATAATTGGTACAAAATGGGTTTTTAGAAATAAGCTAGATGAATCCGGGGTTGTAACTAGAAACAAAATTAGGCTAGTGGCTTAAGGGTATAATCAAGAAGAAGGCATAGACTATGATGAGACTTTTGCTCCCGTAGCTAGACTTGAATCCATTTGTATGCTTCATGCCTTTACATGTTTAATGGACTTTAAATTATATCAAATAGATGTAAAAAGTGTCTTTTTAAATGGCTATCTCAAGGAAGAATTTTATGTAAAACAACCACCCGGATTTGAAGATTTCAACTTGCCAAATTATGTATATAAACTAGATAAGACATTATATGGCCTCAAGCAAACACCTAGAGCATGGTATGATAAGCTTAGTAATTACTTGCTTGAGAAAGGGTTCACTAGAGGGAAATTAGATTCCAATCTCTTTGTTAAAACAAAAGGCAAAGATATATTGCTTGTACAAATCTATGTTGATGATATAATCTTTGGTGCTACTAATGAATCTCTTTGTGAGTATTGCTTTAAGTGCATGCACAAGGAATTCGAAATGAGTATGATGGAAGAATTAAATTTCTTTCTCGGACTCCAAATCAAACAAACACAAGATGATACTTTCATCAACCAAGCCAAGTATACTAGAGAACTCATCAAGAAGTTCGGACTTGAGTCAGCAAAAGAAATAAGTACACAAATGTCAACATCAATCAAGCTTGACAAAGATAAGGAATATAACAAGGTAGATAAAAAACAATATCGAGGTATGATCAGAAGTCTTCTTTATTGAACTGCCTCTAGACCCGATATTGTATTTGTTGTGTGATTATGTGCTCGTTTTCAATCTTGTCATAAAAAGTCTCACTTAAATGCAGTAAAAATAATCATTAGATACCTTAAGGGGACTTTAGATTTAGGATTGTGGTATCCGAAAGGCACATCATTTGAATTTATAGGCTATTCGCATGCGGACTATGCAGGAGATCAGGTAGATGGAAAGAGTACTAGTGGATGTTGCCAATTTCTAGGTCAATCATGAATCTTGTGGTCTAGTAAAAAGCAAAATAGTGTAGCTCTCTTTACGGCTGAAGCTAAATACGTATTTGCTAAAAATTGTGTTGCCCAAATTCTTTGAATGAAACAAAATTTGCTCGATTATGGGCTTGTGTATGATAATGTGCCTATTAGATGTGAGATTACAAGTGCCATTAATCTCACTAAGAATCCTATACAACATTCTAGGACTAAACATATTGAAATTAGGTATTGTTTCATTAGAGATCATGTTCAAAAATGGGATATGGTCCTTGAATTTGTTGATTCATTGTATCAATTAGCTGATATTTTTACCAAATCATTGCATGAGAATCAATGTTGTGTAATTATAAGAGAGTTGGGCATGCTTAAAATGAGTTAAAATTGCAAAAACTTGAGGTTTTCTAAGTGAGATGCACTTTCTGGCAGAAAGTGCACCACCGGAAGAGGGGGTTAGCACCGGTCAACCGGTTCGCATACCCTCGTCCGGTGGCAATGCCTCGGGCAGAAGAGGGTATTGGCACCGGTCGACCAGTGGGCTACGCTCGTCTGGCCACTGCACTACTGAGCACAATGTTTAAAACCTTCATTAAACACCCATAATTCACTTTATTCATTCAACACAACCATTCATCTTCTCCATCAAACCTCATAAATCACCATTAACACTACAAACCTTTCAACTTTCTCATTCAAACTATATAAATGGAGCTAATCCAACAAATCTTCATAACCAAATTCTAAAGCTTCTCTTTCTCTTCAAAACTTTGTCAAAAAACCTTACAAATTTTCTCTTGCCCACCAAGTATTCGACGAAATTACCCAACCAAAATTTCTTGCTTTCTCTTGCAATTTCTCCTGTCTACTCATGGCATCATCATCAAGACAAGCATCCAAGAAAAGAAGGACCGAGTTTAGGCCTCATACCATTGATCTATGGGATCCCGCATATGTCATTGCACTGGGTAATTTCTCTAAGAATGAGATTCTTTGGGGTAAGATTCTTGATCCTCTAGATTTTTTGGACCACCCTCGTCCACATAGATTGCTTAGACATCAAAAATGGCTTCCTGTGTTTGGACTCGAGGACATCAATTGTGATCAATAGGTTCACGAGTGTGAAATCCCAGATTTCGTCTATACATGAATTTGCGTGTTTTGTTAGTATATGTGTTATATGAGTTAGAATGCGCTAATTCTGTGGTTTATATTCCTATTACATGCTATGTGTGCATTCATAAAATTTTTATCAAAATCAGCATTGAAAATTTTATCGTCGATTTTTGTGAATAGTATTTTGAACGCACGTCCGCTAAAATTTTTACATGGGTGTTTTAAACATCTTAAAACCTAGTCATCAAATATTAATAGACCCATGTTTGATTAAAAATGATTTTGAAACGGAATAGAAATTTAAATGGACCTTTCGGGCAAAAAATAGCGTTTTTTAGTCAAATAGTGATTTCTTCTAAACCCGATTCTTGCATTGACTTTCACTGACCTAGTATATATTAATATAAATGTATTTATATGTGCTATTAAAATATTTTAGATTAATTGTGCATTCAAAAGACGTTTGAAAATAAATAATATGATTTTTCATCTTCTTTTACAAAAATCGAATTTTTAACCGAGTCGGGTATTAATGTATACATATAAAAATTGTTGTCAACTAAAAATAAACTACTTAAAAATAGTCTACGTGTTAAATGCATGTTTGTGAACAAAAATAGTCTAAAAGACAATTAAAAGACTAAATATACAAAAAATAACTTTGTTCCGACTTTGACTTTTATTATTTTTGTTGACCTTGAGCTTATATCATCAACACACATTGAAAATAACACAAAACACCTAGATGGCCGAAAATGCCAAGGGAGGCTAAGAGAAGCCATTTTTGTTCAAGTTTTCAAGTAATTTCTTCATAGATTTTGCAATTCAAGTCCAAATCACTTCATTCAAAGCATGAAATTGCTTGTTGGGCATCCATTCTACCTATTTCTAACCTTAGTTTGCATCAAAGGTGAGAGAAAAATTCTAGATCTCAAAATGCTATTTTTATGTCAATTCATATAATTAAATTTTTAGCCGTTGAAATGTTGAATTGATGTTAGAATATTGCTCAGTAGATGCTAAGGATCATTTATATGTGTTTATATAAGTTTTGAACAGTTGTAGCATGTATTTTTATTTTTCGGGTATTAAAATTGAGATATTGACTTGTTGATTTAATGGAGTTGTGGTGGTTGGAATTGATTGCTGTTAGCTTCTAAAATTTTGTTAAATACGTGGTAGTAATGTTGTAATGCCAAAATTTTGATTGTGATATCGTGGTAAAAGTCCAGAAATTTCAGCCATAGTGCATTGAGGTTTTAGGGTTGTTGGGCTTGTTTTGGATGGGTTGTGGTTGGTTTTCGAGGGGGCTAATGTAGTTTCTTGAGTGGGTGAGTGTTAGAAACTGGTTTGGAGGTTATTGGATTAGTAAATTGTAAGTTATGACTTTTGGAAGTTTGAGTAGTCTTTCTTTAAATGTTGAAATAATGTCTTTAGTTGTTTGAGTGGTGTTTGAGTTGTTGAACCATGGGTTGTTATTGGTTAGATTCGGGTTTGGTTGAGTGGGTTAATGCATGTTAAGTTGGATGGCCTACTTTGTCATCTAACTTAGTTGTTGGGTTGTTAATTGATTATCTGATGTTATGTTGTTGAAATGATATTTACTGATTGATTATTGATGAAGCCGAGAGATAGGCAACCTACTTTGTTGTCCTCCTGTGATATGAATAATTATTATTATTGTCATGAGTCTTGGTATGTATGTGCCACCTCTCGGGCAATATTGGGCTGTCGGGTTGATAACGACATGACTATCATAAACTACCCCCAGCTCGCATGGGCGGAGGTACCATGGAGGGAGGGGCTAGTGAGGTACCTCGAGTGTGTGAGTAATGGGGAGTTATAAGAAGATGGTTGAGATCGTGATGTCGTTTGGAGCTAGACCAACTAGAGTATCCTTATTGATTGGTTATTATTATTGTTGTGCTTATATTGTTATTGATGTTTATTATGTGTTTACTGCTCAAAGGATGATTTCCAAGGAGTATAGTAAATACTTTTAAAAGATATATCGAATCCTCACTGGGTTTGTTTTATATAAGCTCACTCTCATTCGTTATATGCATACAGATATTACTAAACATGAATACATGTACGTGCCTCAGGAAGCTGAGAATGTGCTTTATGTGGACGAGTCTTATGTGCCAGAGTCGTTGCCATGAGTTTGTCTTAGTTATTGTAATATGTAATACTGTATAACTTACTCAATTATAAGATTTATAATATGTTAGTATAGTAGTCTTTCTTTTGAACATGATTAGGTTGCTAGACTGGTATATAATCTATTTTGCAATGTATAATATAGCCTATGTATGATGTTGGAACGGAGGCGTATAACTTATGGATGAAATGGTGAAATAATGTTTAATGTATATCTTGGTTGCGTTGTATGTTGATAACCTGATTGTGGAGTCGGTTGGTGATTTGTGGAGTTGGTCGTATGATGTTCTAAAGGATTGGTTTAGAGCCCTGATGTCCGTGTTACTGTTGTTATACTGCAGAAATTCCGTTGACTGATCGTAGGTAGGGTCGAGTTGGGGCGTGACAGTGAGTTCTATGCCTATGTGGTGGAAGGTGACAATGAGGGTGTGCATGAGCTAAAAAATCGGGTAAATGGCGTTAACATATTTTTGAGTGAACGGGACTTGGCTAACTTGCTTGGAAATCCAACTAGTGGCCTAACAATCTATTCCCCTGCCAACTTACCAAAAGGACTACACGACAACACTTCAACAGAAATGATTGCTACATTGTGGGAAGGCTCGGGAAAGACGAAAACATTTATGCCTAAAAGAAATCACCTCTTTGCTGAAAAACGATTGCTCCTCTATATTCTGAATCAAGTTATCATGCCTTGCATTATGAAAGACGAGTCTATTCCATTCTTCATGGGCTATGTGATGCATTTTATTTACAAGAAGATAAAAATCAATCTCTCACACATTATGCTTAGTCACATGTTGGCTTTCAAAAAGAAGTCCATGCCCTATAGGATGAATTTGTGTCGCATCTTCCGTTTAAAGGATATTTTTCGGGTTGGTCCGTTTGAACCTTTAAATGTTTCCACCTATTCTCTGGATAAGCATTCCCTTGACAGACAATATATGGTTGGTGTCAATAACGACATCGTCTATATTAAGCAACGTCAATTCCGTAAGAGTTAATCTAAAGCAATTGATGATCTAAAAAATTATAACCTTGGAAAGGAGGGAGATGAAAGTGAAGCCGCAAGCAAGAGTGATGAAGGAGATAACAAAGGAAGAGATGTAGACCTTGGAACTGCCCAGGCTAACATTAGTGGTGCAAGTTCTTCTACAAGAAGAAGATCTCGCCAAGCTACTCTTGAAGAAGTAAATACCAAGCTTGACAATTTGACCTTGCGCGTTGATAAATTATCTTTGGATGTTGGCGCTGGCTTTGCTCAAGTAAACACTGAGATGAAAGGTATGAAGACCATGCTTGAGAAGCTGTACGAGAAGTTTATTAAAGACTACGAAGGATGCCTTGAGATGCCTAGGATGTTCCTCTTTCTCTTAACCCCTAGTTACTTTATTTTCCTTTCACAACTAAGGCTTTTCATGCACTTTAATTGTTTCAGCTTTTCAAACTTTCTGTGTTCTTCCCATCTACTTCCATTATCTTGTTCTTTTGGTTTCAATTGTTATATCTTGCTTTACTTTGTGTGCTAATGCCAAATAGGGGGTGATGATATGTAGAAATAATTGTTTTTCTTTGTTTTGCTAATGACAAAAAAAGGGAGAAAAAATGTAGAAATAAAATGATAAACCTTAGAACAAACTCATACATCGAGGGGGAGTAACAACTCAACCTTAACTAGGAAATGCAAAAGTTGAGAAGGAGAGTTTTGCAAACTTAAAATGCACTAAATGTTAAATGCTCTCTCAAACTTATTTATGCTTACATTGTCATTATTTGAGATAAGTTTTGTAAACTCATTATGCTTACATTATTATTACTATTTGAGAAAGGTTTTTTCATCATAAAAAAAAGGGGAGATTGTTAGCCTAAAAGGCTTCTAATTTGGTTTGGATGATAACAAACCACGGTTATGTCTAATGAGTTTGAGTAAGTGTGCATGAATGAGATGAATCAAGGTTGACTTCGAATTCCAAGTTCATCAAGCTATAGAAGAAAATAAGATCATCCATCAACTCAAGAAAAGATAAAGAACCGAAGAAATAAAAATGGAGCTATAAGGATGGAGACGAAAATCATAAAGGGTACCGGTTGGGACTTGACCAGGGTTCGGGTCTTGTAAATAGTATATGCTCAAAGTTGATTCTTAAAATTAGTTTTTGAGACAATTGAAAAAGGTTTTATAAAAGACACATAAAAGATTCATTTCAAAGAAAACCCAATTATTGGCAGCCCTAAGCAAACCGGACGACCCTATGGCAACCGGTCTACCGATGCTCAAGGGGTCGTCCGCTCGAGACCTCTGCACCTGACGAGGGTCTCTCAACTGGTCAACCGGCGGAGTAGGGGTCGATCGATTGGGCCAAAATGCTGTTTTAAACTATAGCCGTTTTATGAATGTTGGAGAGCATTTATTACACATATTTCAGCCTCTATTAATCTCTCTCAACTGAAAACTTTCAAGGCATTGATTCAAGGCAATTACTCTTGATTTCTTACATTAATTTCATCTTTAAATCATTATTGTGGTATACTTGAGCAAGAATTTGTGAGCAATAGTGAGAGAAGCATTCATTGTATTCGTCTACCCTAAAAGAGGGCTTTTATTGTGAATCTCAAACACTTATCAAAAGTAAGAGTTAAACACTTTGAAATGAAGGATTTTCTTGTCAAAGGTATTGGGGTTGAAGCTTTGTATTGACAATAAAATTTTCTATTGTAAAAGTTTGAACTACCATTGTAGTTGGTTTGTGGACTCACCAACATTTGAAAAGCTACCATAGTGAAGATTGTTGAAATCCTAAGCGAGGAGCTTAGGTCGTGGATTTAGGCAGGGGCCGAAACACGCTAAATCGCGATTTGCAATCTCTTTCTCTCAACTATCTCTTTGCATTATTTTTTGCACACTAGGTGTTTGATAAATTGCCTCACTCACATTTTATATTGCTAGAGTGCATATTTGTTTAAGATTGTTTTTGATTAATCACTGCTAATATATTGCCTAATCGAAAAAGTAGTATTATTGCCTATATAACCTAATTTACCCCTCCTCTTAGGTTTAATTAAGGGACAACATATATATATAAGCAACATGTATATGTGCTTAAATGAAAGAGAAGAAGTACAAGGTATACCTCTTGTAGCTTTCAAAAAGAATATGCAAGTTAGTTGATGAAGTAGTCCTTGAATCCTTTTAACTTGAAGGCACTAGTAGGTCCACCAACCATCCAAAGCTCACCCAATGTTTGAAGACCAAAGGTGCTAGTATATCTTCAAACAACCAAGCTTAATATGTATGTAACAAAGCTAAGAAGAAAAAGCTCTTATCTTTTCCTTTGATGGCCGAAACTACCACCCAAGGAAGATAAAGTTTTTCCTTTTCTTTCGCTTAGTGTGTGCCATGTATGTGTTGTTAGATTAGGAGAGAGAATATCTTGTATATTATTTATATATAATCTTCATTATATATCTAATATACCCAATCATCTATAGATTAGAAGAGTGTAATCTTGGATAATCTTCTTGCATGCTATTAGATTGCAATCATTTGAATCCAATGGCAAAACATTCATCTTCTCTTTCTTCCTCTTGTTGGCCGAAAAAAGGTGTCTAGGAGAGAGAAATTTGTCTTGCATTATAATATATATAATCTCTATTAATATATTAGCATTATATATATAAGGAGTCAATCAAAATAGCTTCCTTAGTTGCTAGAAGAAAGAGAAGCCATGCATGATCTTAGATTGTAATCATTACAATCTAAAAGCTACTTTTCATCTTTCTTTTCTCCCTCTTGACACTTGACAAAAAGCAACTATCATCAAAAGCTAATGGCTAAGATTTTTTTGTCTTTATTCAAGACTAAATCTAAACCATCCAATTCAAAATTAAAAGACTAGGATTGATGACATGGACAATCCTACACATTCTACTTACCACATGTCAATGCCCAATCACTAATTGGCTTTTTCATATGATGATTAGGATTGACGACGTGACATTTCACAAATTAAATCATCAATACACATACACACACACACATACACACACACACACACACACACACATATATATATATATATATATTATTTTTGCCCATTATAATCTCTATTAGATTAAATATATTGAAATAATTTTTCAATATTTACAGTTTGGCCCTAAAAGTTTTGATAATTATAATTTGACCCTAAAACTTTTTAAAATTACACTTTTGGCCCGAACACTAATATAGATGACTCTTAACACCTTAAAGTCGTCAACCATATTATACAATCTTCCGGTGCGCTTACTCATGATACTTATAAGTAACTGATTTTCTATATCCATAATCGCATACCAATGAGGGATTGATAAACCTGATTATCTATTTCAAAAATGTCTCTGCCATTTCCCAAAATACCCTCATGTTCATGAGTGATGCACTAGCAACAAACATACCATAAAAATGTATACGATAATGAAGATATTATCTATCTATGAATCCATTTATTGTAAAAAATTACCGTGCAATTCGATCCTTCTATTAAAATGTCCCGATCGGGAAAAGGACCTTGAAAAGGTTAAGTCCACATCCGATACTGTGAATAGATCTAAAACAGTGGAACGAGATATGACTGCTATGGAAAAATCCCTTTCCATCAATTCATACTTGCCTTGGCCAAGGACTTACTCGTTTATCTACCGACTTTAGATATCACAGGATATCCACTCACACCGAAAGTTTAATAGATCCTATCTTAACAATTACCTGTCAGTCTATATCAAAAAACTAAAATGTGAAAGGTAGTAACTCACCTTTATAACATATTGTCCAGAAGTAATATTTAGCCCCTAATATAACCGGCAGCCGTAATTTCTTAAGTTTGAGGATTAATTTGCATAATTCTCAACTAATAGTAAACTATTAACCTATAATCATGTGGTTCACTATTTATTATCACAATCAATGATTCGTACCACTAACGATCACTCATATGTTAATTACTCCACATCTTCATGTCGTTCTGACACTTCGCATGTCATCCTTTATCATTAACATCACTATGCTAATCAAAGGTAATTACATATCATAATCCGTTCTCGATTATTCTAGTCCAGGTCAAATAATCTGAAGGGTTATGACTCGATTCTCAATATTTATCATATCGAAGTAAAAATAGCAAAACACTCCAAACCCTTTTAGAATGTTTTCACTTCTCCGATAAACATTAAGGATACATTCATATCAAAGCGGAGAATATAAATATCCTAATACATCATAATGTATAAAACACACATATTCTTGTTAAAACCCTAATTAGGTCGTCTAAGCATTAGCATTAAGGCATATCCCTAACAATCTCCTACTTATACTAATGCTATCTACCATAGGATTAACGCGCAATACACTCATATCCATATACTCATCTTCTCTAAGATGGTGATTAACCGTAATTAACATTACAGGATCAATGGGTCATATATATAAATAAATACATAGGATCTATTTTGTTTACTCTCTTTATGTCATAAAACAAATTCTCGGAAAATGAGAAAATTCTTATATATGGCTGGATTGATAAGATCAGGTTTTACAAACTTGTGCAAGAAGCCTTTCATTGCAGTTATCAAATACCAATATCAATAACCGTCAATAAATAGAATCAGCTTTAAATTTCAGATCCAAATATCATTCATAATGTAAGATATGTTTTTACCAAATAAGCATAGTAGCAGTTTAGAGCCGAATGAGCTCTATTTGGGATTCTATAGCCTACACACTTGCCTTTAGGGGATCGAAGTTGGATGAATTTTCAGTGGTTCCTTCCATCAGCGTCATTGGTTCAAGTAACAAGACAAACAATTACTTACTATTTGGAACTCTTTCCAATTGTTAAAAATAATTCTAATAATCCTTCCATTGATATGTGAATTCTTCCAAAAGAACTTCACTAATTACCACAGACTTTGTCAAGACTCCCAAAAACTGAAAATCACTATTTACTACAATAAGATCATTAGTACATATACTTAAATCCTTCTTGATACAACCCTTTACATCACTATAAGCCATGTACTTGCCCTTGTATAGTAAGGAGACTGCAAATGGCAAAAGGGTAAGATACTCGATCTCTTCGCTATCTTATCCTAACTAAAGTCAAAAGGCAGTCTACAAGAAAATATGGATTCTCTGCCTCAGAGGCTGGAGACCATGCATTTCTTAGAACCCTTCATCTTAATATTTTAAGATTTTGATTTAGCATACAGGTTGTAAGGTAAAAACAGTCGTATCAAAGATAAGCTCTAAATGGTTTGAAGTGCTTTGGTGACAAAAAAAAATATTCTCCAATCATCCCTTTTTAAACTAAATGTACTATTCAATCGTCTGTTTATTTCCAATAACAGTTGTTGAAGAATAAACTTCATTAGTGCTTTTCTTTGTTTCGCTTAAATTGTCATCATCATTGATTCCTATGTAAAAGTGCAATCATTCATCAAAACTCATCATATTCTTTTGACGATGATTCAAGGAATATGATAGCTATGTTATTCATTTGCTCCCACTATCCTTTTAGGATAAACTATTTTACCAAAAGAATAGTAAATCTATTTAACTCTTTTAAATAGAAAAGAAAAGATCTTGGCCCTTTATTTGTTTAAATCTTTAACTCTTGAATACCTCAAAGTCTTAAGATTCAAACGATAACTTCATTTATCAAGATTTAGTTACTAGCTATTTCAAAAAAGCTATGCAATATGATTATTTGTGCAATTTATCATTTGAAGACATTTTTCCTTTTTGAGGTGCATTTCAAAGATTTCATTGCTATAATGAAACTTGATACAAAAGCGCATATCCTTTTCTTACATAAGATAAATTCAAAATTTTTCTTAATAAGACAAGATCGAAACAAATAGTTGCTACTATTTCTTTCATCATTAATTAGAAAAGGAAAAGAAAACTTCAAAATAAAATACAAACATATTCACAATCATATTCAAAACAGGATTGCACTCCAAGCCGACCCCGCAAAAATAAATCCTTTTACAAAAGAAGTTTATACTTTGACTCTAAAGATTCTACCCACAGTCAAACATCTCCTCCTGAAGATAGATCTCCTGGTAAGCATAAAGCAGTCCGGCTCTGCCTGCTTCTCCTCCTCCTCCTTCTTCTTTTGTTGTGACTAGGTCCAGCCACAAAAGGTGAAAAGTCAACATAGGGAATCGGCTCCATATCTAAACCATATCTCTGCCAGCCAGTCAGAATCCCTAGCAGCTCAAATAATGTGCACTCAATCCTATGCACATGGATATCCAGTATCAGGGAAGAGTAAGATGGTAGCAAAAGCTACAAGATCAAGTCAATTTGAAGCTGAGGGCTCATGACATAACCATATGCCTCCAATTGAGTTATTAGTTAAATCATTTTGAGGTAGTGTTGGTTAACTAATACCTCCATTGTAACACCCCGATCCCTCTCGAGACCGGGATTTCTATCAATCAATCTAATCACAACCCAATTCCAAACCCGGGCATAAAATTTTAGGAAAAGACGGACGAAGTCTCCCCTGTTTCTAGGTAAAGTGCAAAACCTATAATAGCATATAAGTGAACCAGCACTGTGTCCAACCATACAAAACTTCCTCAAGGCCATCCGAGCCTTGGTTCTCAACAATTAAACACAAGTAAATATACAATCCCAAGTACCCAGACTATTCTAACTTTTCTTCGAGCAATACAAACATGCATTAAAGTTAAGCTATACTAATTAGATATATAAACTAGCTTATCATTCTACCTCAATTACCTAGTTAAATTTAAATTACATTCCTTTTTAACATTAAATACAAACAACACATGAAACATACATCTTTGCATCTTTGACAACTCAAGCCATATAGTACGCAAGACAACTCTTCAAGCATGATCTTTCACGTAATCACGAACTTTCTAGCTAACATGGCATTTAAATGCATGTCGGGTTCGGATTATCACATCCATGCTCTAATCTCATACTGAAAAGCTCTCGGGTCAGTTTAAATCTTATGGCACAGCTGTGCTCTCCGAATGATTCCCTCAAAGATTGAATGATCTCTACGGAATGAGACATACTCTCATAATATCGTTGTAGATTATCACTTATCGATGAGAGGATGTACCCTCTAGAGCGTATGTTATCCTGAACCCATGTATCATATGTGATCTTATCGGCTTCAGAAGCAGTTTCATCAATGGGAGCCAAAGGTTCAAAATCTAGAACATACTCAATTCTTTCAAAACAGAGAACTACTCTTAAGCTCTTGTACCATTTTTCAAAGTTTGGTCCAATTAAGTAGTCGTGGTTTAGAATGGAAACAATCAGATTTATAAAAGAAGCCATAGCATATGAACTGCAAAAAATAAAAGTAACAGATAGTAAGATTGTAGGCTAACAAGAATATAAATATAGCTATAAATTTTTGCAAATTAAATAGCTACTCCCACTATTTCCTTTGAATCTCATACTCCCTAAAAGAGAAAAAGGTGAATCTAAAAAGACTCTAAGTAGGATGACCAAATTCCTATGATATGACATATTTCTCAAACCTTTGTGGCTATGTTGAAATATAAATACCAAAGGTCAATAACTCATTTGTTGTCTATTTCTCTAAATAGTCTATGGTCAAATTTAGTCCCTAAATCACTTTGGTCTCAAACCTTTGTGGCTATGTTGATTAAGTGATCTAGTTAGATTATACCTGCCATTACTTAGTTATCCGAGAAATTAAATCAAAAACATCAAACCTTTGTGGCTATGTTGGCCGTTAGATTTTTGAAGATAACCACATCTCTATGTTTCATTCTAGCGACTTTTAATAAACTTTATTGTGAAACAATTCCTCAAACCTTTGTGGCTATGTTAGAATGTATTCAACTCAAGTTTTATTAAAACCTAGGATGTCACGCCCCAACCCAACCTATGGAGGCTAGACTAAGATATGACCGAAATCATTATCGTTATTTTACGACTATAACCGATTGTCAAAGATTAATGCTTATTCGTTAGCCTTGAACTCTTTTTTTTTTTTTTGAAAAATTGGCAGCATAACGGTTGTATTTAGGACCTTTGGTTTGACCTACTTTCTAGAACACCTCAAATAAATTCTAAATCTTTAATTTGATTCCAACTAAAATTCCTATTTTGTCATCAACCGATATGCCTACTAATTTATCTTGAAAGTCCCATTTGGTTAATAAGCCAAGCATGATAACTATATCCCATTTATTTGTCAATTTCCTATCATGTAAGTACATATTATCCTTTAGCTTACGAATGAGCACCTAAGTGAAATTAGATAGAGTTAACTTAGTTGATTCTTCACCTAGTAGTTTAAACGCCTACGATAACTACTATGAAAGCAAACAACAAAATAAAGAGTTCATCCGATTATAGTTAGTACAAGCCAAAATTAGACACTAAATTACAACGGGGGACATTTACACCAACAAAATAAACAGTCTGCAATCAAACACAACATCCCTAATAGCATCCATGTTCATGAAAAGAAAGCAATGCACATAATTATTCCAAAGGCTCATCAACTATCACATTTTTTTCAGGCACCTGATCCAAATCTGCTTAACCTGTAATGACAAAAAGAGGGCGAGTCCTTATGAACTCAGCGAGGGGGAACAAGTGACAAGGTTTTTGAAATCCTTTTCGAGTTAACTTGTGAAAACTCCTTTGAAAACATGTCATGTAATACAAATAAGAATGTAAGCATAGTATAAGAATCAAATTAAACAATAGATACATTTACCAATCATTTCAAGGATACGGTGAGCTTTCGTTCTTAAGATCAATTGGTGAGCATTTGCTCTCAAGATCATTTTCAATAACTAATATTGTAGCCGACATCAATCATCCTCTTATCATTCCCTAATGGGTGTACTCAGGATTGTACACCAAAATCCTATGACTCAATTCTCCGAGGAAGTCTAGCCCCCAAGCGAGAGAGGGAATTGGACCATGGTAGTCACGGTAGTACCGACAAGCTCGATGCCGCCCGGTGTGCGTGAAACACTACCATGCCATAATGAAAGGTTGCAACCTTGTATACAATGCACAATTATTCCATTTAACATTTCACATTAGGAGGTCAACAAAGTAGGTTGCCTCCGAGCAAGTATATGATCACATTTTGACATATTAGCACATAAGGCATTGTAAGAACATATAATCATTTCATATATCAATTTGAAAGCAATTAAACTTTCACGGGCAGCCAAGTAATCATGTTCAAAATAAGCCATAGAATATCTTTTAACAATTCACATTAGGAGGTCAACAAAGTAGGTTGCCTCCAAATACACGTATGATCACATATCAACAAGTAAACGTACGAGGCATGCTTTGATATGTAAATCTATTTTGTATAACACCTAGAAGCATATGAACATTTAATGGGCAGCAAAGTAACACCATACAAAACAAGTCATATAACTCATTTTAGTTCACATACCAAGTGTTGAGGACATACGAGCATGCTACGAAACTTTACACAAGATTGGGTGCACGAATAGTTAACTTGTCAACATGCAATCATCGAGAATCATGCTTAGAGATATAAAGATATTTCTGTGTAGTCCATTAACATTCCCCAAATATCAATCATAAGGTATACATGAATGGTTTAGGACTTGGGAACCTACGTAGCTATTAGGGTTTACAAGAGTCGTGCTCGGGTGAAAGTTTAGTTTGCTAAGAACCACAAGAAACACTTAAACCATTTCGTACATACTTAGAGATTATTGGACAACTTATTAACAACTCAAATAAATCCATTTAACCATAGGATAGTCACCTAGGAAACATGCATGTATAGTAGGGCCTCAATTTCATGCTTACACATACAATTAAACAAGAATCCACAATATATCGAACCAAAGTCATGCATCAAGTCATTTGAGGAATCTCATCCAACCAAAACAGTTCATGCAACTTCTAATTTCCACAAGTTCAAGCATTCAATACCTCAAGGTACCATTACTTTATGATTTAAAGCAAGTTTCCAAACAAAAACCCCACTGTAATAGCCTATTTTTCCTCATTCGTTTAACCAAGAAAATAACTTCCAAATTCATTGAATCAAATGTCAAATCGAAGCTTGAAGAGTTCTTTAAATCTAGGAACAAACCTTGTTGCATTTCGAGTTCGGTCTTAGGAGTTTTGACAAATACCGTAAGATCGCGCAAAACTGCCCAGATTTAGACACATTACGATATTTACTATTTTTTGGAGTCTTAAACTCAAAATTAGCCTTATCCTATTTCCGCAAGATATGTTCGAAACTGAAAAATATATTGAATCACCAAGTGTCATGCATATTTAATATCATTCTCTAGGTCAAAAACATTTTGTTCTAATCGGACAGAGAGCTGCCAAAAACAAAACTTCATATTTCCAAGTTTCTATCAAGTTTCAAGCCATGCAAGGGTAGATATGCTCATATAAACATATGCACATGAACTTAAAGAGTAAATACATTCATATAAGTGCATGCATGTGAGATTTTGAACCATTTGAAAAGATTTAACCCTCACCTCTTTGAAGACTTAGCTAAGATGCAAGAAACCCTCATTTTGAGCCTTGAAAGTGCCAAATCCTTTCTTTTCCTAGCTTGGCCAAATGATAGCTTGATTTTCCTTAAATCCTAGTTTAGTTAATAAGTGTAGGAAGTGTGCATGTGCTCAAAACCAAAAGAAGAAGAAGATGAATCATAAAACTTACCTTTGGCCGAAAATGGGGCGTCTAGGAGCTTTGTGTGTGTTTCTTGAGCTATCCTAGCTTGAGCTCTTGCTATGGCCAAGTGTTTGAGTGTCCTAGAGAGCTTGCATGAGTCTTGAAAGCACAAGGAGGAGCTAGGGCCAAAATAGAGAGAGAGAGTGAGAGAGTTGAGAGAAATGAAAGTTTGAAGTGTTTTGTTTGTGAGTATGCATGTGTGTTCGGCCTCGGGAGCTTAGAAAGCTGATTTTTTTGTTGTCTTGAGTGTAATTTGAATCGTGGTAGTGTGTGGGGTGTGTTGGCTGAGAAAGGGAAGGGTTTGGGTAGAGTGTAGGAATATTTTTATGCTTCTAGTGCTTAGTAAGGAATATTTGAGTGTTTTTGTGTTTTGTGTGTATAAATTATAATTTTGTGTGTGTGGGTGTATGGATTTCTTGTTGGCCGTGTAAGGCATGTGTGTGTGTGTGTTGTTTATTTTATTTTTTTGAATTCTAGTGTTTGATGATAGGATTTAAGGCTTGGTGAGGTTTTGTCCTTTAGTGGATTGACTTAGGGTTAGAATATTGCTTAGTGGAATGTTTAGGATAGTTTAATATTATTTTAGTGTTAGTGGAGTTTGTAGGATTATTTTATTGTCTAGTACTTTGTGCAGTAATTTTTATTGATTAGCGTGCAGGCACGCATTCTTAGGTTTAGGGCACGCACTACGAGGGAAGGCACGTACTTCTAGGTTAATGCACGAATTTCAATGCAAATGCATGCAACCCTTGGTAATGTACGTAAACAATGTAAGACACGTAATTCAATGCAATGCATGTAAATTAAGGTATGACACTTAAATTTAGGTTAAGACACGCAGTTCAAGGTTAGTGCACACGAATCGAGGTATCGCATATAAATCGAGAATTAGGGCACATAATTCTAGGTCAAGGCATGTATGACGAGGCATGCACGAAAACCAAGGAACGTATCTAAGGTATTGCACGTAACCCAATACTAACGTACTTAATCCTAGGTTAAGGCTCGTGCTTCGAGACGAAAGCATACTCTATCATATAGGTGCACGTAAACTAAGACAGGGCACGTAATCAATTCTGGGTTTAAGACACGCAAATCGAGATAAGACGTATTATTCGGGGTCGGGCCTCACATAGGACGGCGGAGGGCTACGATAAAACTCCTTTTACCGTTTGTTTTCAATCTAATATTAGTTTGCACGTTAGGAGTTCTTAAGTTTGAATTCGATCTCATCATATAAACATGCATTCAACATATCACTAGCTAACAATCACAATTATAGCATTTAATAGAATATGAGTGCAAAGATCATGGGCTTGGATTTGGGCCTAAGAAAGAAAAAATTACCCTAATAAAGATCTTCAACTCTTTGAAATTTTCATTGGGCCTCCAACTCCTTGGATTGTCCATTGGGCCTTCTTCCAAAAGACTGTCTTGAAGAATTACATAATCATCCTCACTACATTATTCTCTCAAGACAAGAATAATAAATATAAGACTTATGTCTCAATTTACAGCCCAATAAATTAACCCTAAAGCCCAAATCCATGATCAAATTTATCATTTCAAAATGCATATATTCATATGTATGATCATTCATATCAAGTATATAATAGTCATCACATAGTTGGCTAACAAACTAATTTAATTAATTCATCAACATGATTAACTAAACTTCATCCAAGCCCATTGAACATTCGTAAAACACATTTTATTAATGCGAGTCATATTAGCCTATTTACTTATAACACTTTATAATAAATTATGCAAGCTTAAGTCCAAAGATAGAAAAACACAAGTCCATGGCCCAATACACATAATGTGGCCCAATAGGCTAAACTTTAACATTAAAACATGCAAATAGGGTCCAAGCCCAAATCAATATGTCTTATTGGCCCAAGCACATTAATGTAAGCCCAATAGCCATCTTTTAATCATTATATAATCATAGAATTCATTTTAACTTTTTCTCAAATTCATAAACATCTAATACAATACATTAGACCATCTCTAAATCCAAGAGAAAATCAAAAAGAGGTTCCATTTGTGTAAAATCAAATCTTGTCATTCCAACACATATAGACTAGTTGTAATTTGACCATTAAATATTTTAATCATCAAATAGTCCTCTTTCTCAAAACACATACATGTCAACATCATAATATGTTTAAAACTAACTTTTAAACCTTTATATTAACAGAAGTGACATAAATACTCATATTGACCAAACATGTTGAGGACTACTTAGCAACTATATATATTCTTTTATGTCCAACATGAAGCAAGATCTTTTAATCTACTCCCATTGTAGATTCGGCCAAGACAACACAAAATGCCAAACTTGTTCTTTTATTACTTTTGACTTTATAATGCTAAAAACAATAATTCCAATAACACCTTTTTAGCTTTCTTTTAAAAAATATTCTTCAAATGTCAAATGTCGATCATGCTAAGAACAAATCCACTATCTTCCCTCACATGTAATCACATTTAACAAGAAGAAACATCATTCTTCATTAGCATTTATGGTTCGGCCATATAGAGTTGTAGATCTACACATGCATATTGAAAATAACATATATACACCATAGATCTATACTTGCAAGATAAAATCCTATCTAGATCTACACATGCTAACAAAAAGATTTCACAAGGACTTCAAACTAGCACACACCATTCGGCCATACACACACATACATATATATCCAAGTTTTTATAGACATCAAGACCATGGCTCTGATACCACTTGAAAGAGAAGATGATACAACTTATCATAAACCAAGATCTAAGAAAATTAACATGAATACTAGCCATGGCCGAACCCTATATAGGCACATTTAAAAATTTTACAAGCTTAATAACAAGATTCAACATGTAATCTTCTATCTATGTCCATAAAACTATATATATAAGCAACATGTATATGTACTTAAATGAAAGAGAAGAAGTAGAAAGTATGTCACCCTCCAACTTGACCCCTCCTACAATCAGTCAGGATGCAATAAAATTTCGGTAGTATAACAACAGTAATTAGGACACTGAGACTCTAAACCAACCTCTTCGCAACTCATACATCCAACTCCACAAATAATTCAACAATTAAACAACACAACCATAATATACATTAAACATTTTTTTACCATTGCATCCATAGATTATACGCCTCCGTTCCAACATCATACATTTACTATATAACATACATTTCCAAAATAGATTATAATCAATCTAGCAACCTAATCATGTTCCAAAACAAGACTACTAAGCTAGCAACATTTAATCCATTATCTTTACAACATCTTATACATCATAAACTTCTAAGTAAATACAAAACATCTAGTTTTAATATACAAGTTAACAAAAGAGAACTACATCTCAGATAAAACAAGGACTCGTCCACATATGGCACATTTTCAGCTTTCTGTGGCACGTACCCGTAATCTTGTTCAATATCACCTGTATGCATGTAATAATTGAGAGTGAGCTTATATAAAACAAACTTAGTGAGGATTCGACAGATCTCTTAACAGTATTTACTATACTCCTTGGAAATCATCTTTTGAGCAGTAAACACATAATAATCATCAATAACAATATAAGCACATTAGTAATAATGACCAATCAATAAAGGATACTCTAGTTGGTGTAGCTCCAAACGCCATCACGATCTCAACCATTCTTCTTATAACTCCTTATTACTCACGTACTCGAGGCATCTCACTAGCCCCTCATTCCATGGCACATCCGCCCATGCGAGCTGGGGGTAGCCTCTGATAGTCATTCCGTTATCAACCCGATAGCCCAACGCTACCCGAGAGGTAACACACACATATCAAGACTCAGGACAATAATAATAATCATTCATATCTCAGGAGGACAACATATCAAGTTGACTATTTCCCGGCTCATCAATAATCAATTATCACAGGAGGAAAACAAAGTAGGTTGCCTATCTCCCGGCTTATCAATAATCAATCAATAATCATCATTTCAACAACATAACAACAACTAGTAAAATAAGCAACAAACAACTAAGTTAGATGACAAAGTAGGCCACCCAACTTAACATGCACTAAACATACAACCAAACCCTAGTCTAACCATCAACAACTCACAATTCAATCACTCGAACCCCACCCAAACAACCAAAGGCATATTTCAATATTTTAAAGAAAGACAACCCAAACTTCTAAAAGTCATAACTTACATTCTACTAATCCAATCACCTCCAAACCAGTTTCTATTACTCACTCACTCAAGCAAATACATTAATCCTCTCGGAAACCAACCATAATCCATCCAAATCAAGCCCAAAAACCCTAAAACCTCAATGTACCATGGCTGAAATTTTTGGACTTTCACACCGACATCACAATCAAAATTTTGACATTACTACCACGTATTTAACAAACTTTTAGAGACTAACAGCAAGCAATTCCAACAATCACAACAACATTTATTCAACAAATAGCCAAATTCTCAATTTTAATACCCAAAAAATAGAATTACATACTACAACGGTTCAAAACAGCTATAAACCCATATAATCAATCCTTAACATCTACTGAGCAATAATATAACATAAATTTAACATTTCAATGGCTAAAAATTTGATTATATGAATTAACATAAAAATGACATTTTGAGATCTAGAATTTTTATCTCACTTTTGATGCAAACTAAGGCTAAAAATAGGTAGAATGGATGCCCAAAAAGTAAAATCAATCTTTGAATGACTCAATTCGGCTTTGAAATGCAAAATCTATGTGAAAAATACTTTAAAAAACCTTGAAAATGTCTTCTTTTTGCTTCTCTTTGGATTTTTGGTAATGTGTGTATTTTCTGAGTGTGTTTGCTTTGTTTTAATGTGTGTTGGTGATATATTAGCTCAAGTCAACAAAATATAAAAGTCAAAGTTAGTTTATTTAGTCTTTTAATCAATATTTTTAGTCTTTTAAGTAGTTTTCTTGACTATTTTGCTTGCTCAAGTAAAAATACTATATTTAGTAGTTTAAGAATAGATGACAACATTTTCACATGCATACTCATACACCTGCTCGGGTAAAAACTCAGTTTTTACAAAAGAAGGTGTAAAAACTTTTAAAATTCCTAAGCCGATTCAAAATCTGTTTTAATCAGACACAAGTCTATTAATATCTGAGGACTAGTTTTTAAAATGTTTAAAACACCCCCATAAAAATTTTAGCGGACGTGTGTTCAAAACACTATTCACAAAAATTGTCGATTAAATTTCTAATGCCGATTTTGATAAAAAATTTATGAATGCACACATAGTATGTATTAGGAATATAAATCACAGAATTAGCGCATTCTAACTCATATAACACATAAACAAGTCAAAACACGCAATTCTATGCAAATGTAAAACTGGGGTTTCACAAGGTATACATCTTGTAGCTTTCAAAAAGAAGATGCAAGTTAGTTGATGAAGTAGTCCTTGAATCCTTCTAACTTGAAGGCACTAGTAGGTCTACCAAACATCCAAAGTTCACCCAATGTTTGAAGACCAAAGGTGCTAGTATATCTTCAAACTACCAAGCTTCATATGTATGTAACAAAGCTAAAAAGAAAAAGCTCCTATCTTTTCCTTTGATGGCCGAAACTACCACCCAAGGAAGATAAAGTTTTTCCTCTTCTTTTGCTTAATGTGTGCTCTGTGTGTGTTGTTAGATTAGGAGAGAGAAGATCTTGTATATTATCTATATATAATCTTCATTATATATCTAATATACCCAATCATCTATAGATTAGAATAGTGTAATATTGGATAATCTTCTTGCATGCTATTAGATTGCAATCATTTGAATCCAATGGCAAAACATTCATCTTCTCTTTCTTCCTCTTGTTGGCCAAAAAAATGTGTCTAAGAGAGAGAAATTTGTCTTGCATTATAATATATATAATCTCTATTGATATATTATCATTATCTATAAGTAGCCAATCAAAATAACTTCCTTAGTTGCTAGAAGAAAGAGTAGTCATGCATGACCTTAGATTGTAATCATTACAATCTAAAAGCTACTTTTCATTTTTCTTTTCTCTCTCTTGACACTTGGTAAAAATCAACTATCATCAAAAGCTAATGGCTAAGATTCTTTTGTCTTTATTCAAAACTAAATCTAAACCATCCAATTCAAAATTAAAAGACTATGATTGATGACATAGACAATCCTACACATTCTACTTGCTACATGTCAATGCCCAATCATTAATTTGTTTTTTCATATGATGATTAGGATTGATGACGTGACATTTCACAAATTACATCATCATATTTTTACCCATTCTAATCTCTATTAGAATAAATATATTGAAATAATTTTTCAATATTTACAGTTTGGCCCCAAAAGTTTTAGTAATTACAATTTGACTGCAAAACTTTCCAAAATTATACTTTTTGCCCGAACACTAATATAGATGACTCTTAACACATTAAAGCCGTCAACCACATCATACAAGCTTCTGGTGCACTTACTCATGATACTTATAAGTGTGTGACTTTCTAGATTCATAATCGCATACCGATGAGGGACCGATAAACCTCCTTATCTATTTCGGAAATGTCTTTTCCATTTTTTGAAATACCCTCATGTTCATGAGTGATGCACTAGCAACAAACGTACCATGAAAATATATATGATAATGAAGATACTGTCTATCTATGAATCCATTTATTGTTGAAAATTACCGTGTAGTCCAATCCTTCTATTAAAACATTCTAATCGGAAAAAGGACCATGAAAATGTTAAACCCACATCTGATACTGTGAATAGATCTAAAATGGTAAAACGAGAGATGACTGCTATGGAAAAACCAATTTCCATCAATTCATACTTGCCTTGGCCAATGACTTCCTCGTTTATCTACCGACTTCAGATATCAAATGACATCCACTCACATCGAATGTTTAACTGATCCTATCTTGACAATTACATGTCAGTCTATATCAAAAAACTAAAATGCGAAAGACTGTAACTCACCTTTATAAAAGGAAGGTATTGTCCAAAAACAATATTTAATCCCTGATATAACCGGCAGAGGTAATTTCTCAAGTCTAAGGATTAATTTGCATAATTCTCAACTAAATAGTAAACTATTAACCTGTAATCATGCAGTTCACTATTTATTATCACAATCAATGATCCGTACTACTGACGATCACTCATATGTTAATTAGTCCACATCCTCATGTCGTTCTAACACTTCACATGTCATCCTTTATCATTAACATCACTATACTAATCAAAGGTAATTACATATGATAACCCGTATTCGATTATTCTAGTCTCGGTCAAATAATCTAAAGGGTTATGACTCGATTCTCAATATTTACCATATCGAAGTAAACAGCGAAGTACTCCAAACCCTTTTAGAATGTTCTCACTTCGCCGATAAACATTAGGGACACATTCATATCAAAACGGAGAATACGAATATCCTAAAACATCATAATGTATAAAACACACATATTCTTGTTAAAACCCTAATTAGGTCATCTAAGCATTAGCATTAGGGCATATCCCTAACATATCCTTCCCAAATAACAAAAACCCAAGTGAAAGAGTATTCTAAGATTAGCCTCAAGTCATTTTTCTTTTTATGTGAAACTAAGATAAAAACCAAACTCATAAAAAAATTAACAAAGATAAAAACCAAAATCATTATAGAAAAAAGAAAGGGAAAAAAACCAAAAATAAATTACCTCACTTTTTTTTAATGTGAAATAGCTTGAAGCTCAATGACAGCGATGGTGATGCTTGGAAACGATGATGTTGAACACGAATGGTAATTGATGTTTGGCCAACCAATGGTTAAAGAGGATGAAGAGATATAGTTTTTTTTTTTTTTTTTGAGGATGAGGGTGGGGATGCGTGGTGGTTAGGAAGATCACGGAGGAAGGAGTTGTGGACTGCAAAGAGGGTGAAGGATGAGCATTGGGTCAAATTGACGACGATGGCAGTGGTAGTGAGGAGGTTGGTGAAGTCTAAAAGATCAGTGTACGTCAATAAGATATCAGTGATGTTAATGGCTAAAATGGGTAAGTGGTATGTGGATAATAAGAGAAAATAGAGGAATGTGATAGAGGTAAAATGGGAAACAGATATTTTGGTAGCCATTATTCCTCTTTGATCTGAAAGAAAGAATGTTAAAGATTGAAAGAGTGATGGAGTCTGGGGTTGGGTAGTAAGGTTGGGTAGATAGGGGAAGAAGAAGGGGAAGATGAGAGGTAGGGGGTAAGGGCTTTTTTTTTTTTTGGTCAACACATATGTTATATTAAAAACGAGAAAGATACAAACGGATTAACCAATCCCTAAAGGTTCCAAGTCCTTTTTAAGAAGGTTACAAAAAGCAAAAGGTAAATCAAGCTGCTAGAGCGTAGGTAATTGTCCTCTAAGACTATATTTTGCGAGTCAATCAGTAGGACTATTACCATTTTTACGAACAAGGCTAAAGTGGATTGATGGATAATTTGTAATTAGGTTGAGAGAGTCTTTCACTACAGGTAAAACTTGTTTATCAGCAGCATAAGTCCTATTGGTAAATGCCTTGAAGATGACTTCAGAGTCAGTCTCAATGGTAATTGGAGAAGAGTTGTATAGTTCGGCGATGATGCAAACATTTCTGACAGCAATAGCTTCAGCACGTGAAGTATAACTTGTTGCGAGATTCCAGACATTTTCATTAATAAAAGAGATTTCATGGTTCTTGCATATAACAACCATAGTTGCTCTCCCATCAGAGGAAAAAGTTGCATCACAGTTAATCTTCAAAGTGTCATGCAGAGAAGGAATCCATCTGATTGAAGAAGAAGTAGGCTGAAATTGCAGGGGGTAGGGGCTTGATGGGGGTGATAATGGTGTATGATCGGGAAATATAGTGATGGGGATTAATATATTTATATTTTTCTAATTGAATATTCTTGAACCACTCACTTGTTTTTTTGCTAAGTTGAACCACTCACTTTGTGAATGTTAAGTGTATAAAATTTGGCTTTTTTAATATGACAACTGTGTATGGTGTTTGAAAAATCTGATTCTATAAAACAGCAGCACATGAGTAAGTAATCCAGTAGTAGCAAATGTCCACCAAACACTTTATTACAATTAAGTAAACCTAGCTAGAGTGTGAGGCTTCAAGAATAACCTGCAATAAAGAAAGGCAACATTTGATGATTTTTCATCAAGAGCACTAAGATGATGCATAACCCACTTACGGAGCCTCAAACTAGTGGTCACCGGGCGCGCATTTATTGTTAGCGGGAATTCATATATTAGAGGTCTAATATAATGTATTTCTTTTTTGTTGGTAGGAAAAAAATCTTTTCTTTCTTGGTAAGAAAAAAAATCTCTTCTGTCTCAAATTCAGTATACATCTTTATAACAATGTGGCTCCCCTAACTACATAGGACTCTTGTGGTCTTGAACATTATTTCTTTTTGTTTTTTGAGTAAATCTAGGATCACAAAGCAGTTAAAGTATTGTCATACTTATGTTTTCGTTAAATCTATTTAACTGGCAAACTGTAACGATCACTATGTGCATAAGAGATCGTTTGATCTTGGCTTAACGAAATAGAGATAAGTTTTAGTAGTATCATTTTTGTCATTCGAAGGAGGGAGGAGAAGCAGGAGCTTTGAATTCATAACTTTTTTGTTCAAAAATATAATTTTGATTACTAACTTGTCTCCTTAGGCACATTTTATAGTACCTTTTAATCTATGTTGCAACTTCACCTACGTCAATAATTTAATACTCGACATTGATGATCTCAAGCCAAAATACAGAAGGAGGGTAGTGTTAACTAGTAGACAGCTAGTGTAAATTTCTATTAATTTTTTTCATAGAATTGAGACATTATGATATTACCATTTTTGGCATTCTCTATCTACGTGTTGTATTGGTACTATACAAATTAGATGGTTTATGACAAGAATGAGCAGCATTGTCAAAACTATATAACCGACCCTATCTAGTGAGATAAGATTTGGTTTGATTTTAATCTACAGTATAATTTCTTTGTTAAAAAAGAAGATTATCTTTCACTCAGAAAAAAGTAAGCAAAAGAGAAACAAACACAAAATATTGATAATTGTTTCAAAGGTACAAAAAGTTTAAAATGAGGGGATTAAAAACAAAACAAGAAGAAGAATTGCTTCAACTATTGACCACCAATCTTTTCAAATTCAAACCAAAAATCTTTCTCATTGTTATCCAAAAAGGTTTAAACTAATCAAAGGTCAGACATTGAGTAACCCTATAGCCCAATGGGCGTGGTAATTCTAGTGCAACTTGAAAGAAATTTAACTTTTTGTTCGTGTATGGATAGGTTTTATCAAAGAATATTATGACCACGGTATATATGTTGTTGTTTGCACACGTGCGGGTATTACTACTGTCGAGGTCAGAATCTCAAAGTTGAGGTTGGGAAGTTACTATTGCCGAGCTGGAATTCTGGGTCGGCCTCTTAACCTGGATTTTCGGGTCGGCTACCTGACCTACACAAGGAAAGGGAAAGAAAAGCCGAGTGATGACCTGGATTTTTCCCTCGGGCGTGCAAATGATTAGTATATCCGAGCTGACGGAGTAGCTAAGAGCATTTAATGAGCAGTTACCTTTGAAATGAAGGGATAGAGCTCTATTTATACTAAATTCGGATCTGACAGCATTTAATGCGGTGCAGTTTTATGTCCCATCAAGACTTTCTGTCTCATCAGGGCAGCTGGCACTAAGGTCGGATCAGCATCCAAGTTGGGCATTAGCTGTATATGCTAGGCTTGGCTTGGATTAACCCGCCTCAGCTTGGTGTGGGTCTCTTACCTCAGCTCGGGATCCCCTTCGTCAATCCCCCCCTCTAAGTCGAGATCGAGAGGGTGGGATCTAGATTTGGGAGTTATTCCCGAGCTGGAAGTGCCCGACCCTGGCAGAGTAGGGATGGCCACGTTAGCGGTGCATGCCCTTCAGATGGGTGACATGTCACCTGGCAGTTATGACAAGGTACGACGTTTGAGATTCCAGAGACGGTTACAAGAGGTGCCTATAAATAGGCCTTGACATCTGAGATTCATTTCACACTTTGCTTACAAAGTTTGGAGCTTTCAGGTCAGCAATCAGAGTGGTCGGACACTTTTAGCTCGGCAAATATCCTCTCGGGGTATTCAGCTCGGAATCCACTAGCGCGGAGTCAATTAGGTCAGAGGCAATTAGATTAGGTCATCTTTGACAACTAGAGTGGTAGGTACGTCCTGACTCCCTTTAGATACTCCTGTACATATATTTTTATTTGCAAACAGGATGGGGAGGTCGGAGTCGGAAGATTCCCAAGTGATGGAGGTGAGGTCCTATGGAGGAGACGAGAATCCGTCGAGCTCGAAGTTTACCTCAGATGGAGGCCACAGTGATGACAATGCCGGTACATCTCAAGGATTAGCTTGGCCATTTGGGCCCAAGGAGAGTGATGATGATTGCCAAGTGATCGGGGTCAGGCGGGTGCAAGAAGGAGCCGAGGCGGATCCTTTGGCCGACCTGGAAGACTTGGGTGATAGGGAAGATGAGGAGCCATTGAACCAGCTGGAGGGAGTTGAGATACCTCAGGAGTACTTAGCTGGAGCCTCCACGTCGGAACCGATTGAAGCAGTCCTGGTTAGGGCGGTCTAACCTTGGAGCTCAGCTATAGCCAGTGGTTCGTCGGCTCAGGAGAAGAGGATAGAGCAGCTATTCGCCTGTTGTAAACGCGAGTTCCATTCTACCATCGAGATGGCTAACGCCCGGCTAAGAGACTGTTTGGTGGACTAACATCACAAGCTGAAAGTTCCAGGTCGAAACGAGTCGCCTGCTATCCTCCACCCGATCACTTCACTATCTACGACCTCGCCTTCGATGTCATCCGGCTTCTATTTCCCGACTTCATCACCAGCATTTTGAATTACTTTGAGCTTATCCCGGGTCAGATGTAACCAAATGGTTGGGCCGTAATAGTGGTGTTTTATGTATTTTGCCTTGAGATGAAGATAGAGCCGACCTTGTGTCGGTTCAGGCAGTTCTTTGTGTGTAAGCCCAACCCGAAGCAGCCAGAGTGGTTCCATTTCGTAGCTCCGGCCAGTAATGCCAAATTCACCAAGTGGCACTCTTCCAACAAGGGCTGGCACCATGACTACTATTGGGTCGAGTCGGCTGTGAATCCAGGGTGCAGAGCGGATTGGAACTCATCCTTGAAGAAGAATGTGAACGACGACCCTAAGCTCTCAGATGAGGAACTTGCCGAGGTCAAGGTGCTGAGACCCGAGTCGGGTATGCTGATTGATATTGACAGCATCCTCAGGTGGGACAGAATCTGGAAATCAAAGTTATTCGGTAAAGAACCCAACCCAAGGCGGGAGCACCTCCATCTACTTCCCGAGCCTGAGGAGAATGCAGTGTCTGGCTCAAAAGAGGGTCAGTTCGCAGGATCAATGCCCGACCTCCCCGTCTCCTTGTCTGCCATCGTTCTTTTCAGTTTGTATTTGGTCATTCTTCACCTCTCTTTCTTTTGTTTTTTGTAGGCATAACGGATACGGTAAAGCTCGCGTATGCCCAGAGGAGGAGAAAGACCGAGGCTAGCAGCGAAGTCTCAATTAGGTCAGGCTTGGGCTCCACTGTCCCTCAGGAGCAAAGGCAGTAGCCCAAGGTCTCTTCCAAGGGGACATCGACGTCTTCCCTGCCCAAAAGACCGAGCTTGAGTGTAGCGATCCCTGAGCGCTCAGCATTCTGTCCTGACAATAGAAAATGGTCTCGGTCGGAGTACTCTGGGAAAGGAAAGGCCACGGAGATGAGCCCTCCTAACAAGGATTTCGTGGAGGCAGCTAAGGTCACCTGCGATCCCAAGCTGGCATCAGTCTCGGCGGAGCAGTTTTCGCTTGACTTGAAAACAGCCATAGTCACGGTAAGGCATATTTGACCGTGCTGACATGGTGTCTTTTGCTGATTATTTTGCCAAGTTTTTTAGCTTGATTGTTCACTTTGCTGTCTTTTGCGCAGGCTGAGTCCTATATCCTTTCGGCACCTGGCTTACTCGCTCAGGCCTAGGCTCACTGTGTCGAGCTCGAGCAGGGATACACCGACTCCCGAGCCGAGCTTGAGGCCTGAGGGAAGATGCATCCCAAAGGCACAAAACAGATGCGACGGAGATTGATCGGCTGAAGAAAGAACTCAAGGCAGAGAAGTCCCAGCGTGAGGCCGCGGCCAAGGACGTCGAGCGCTTCAAGAAGGATAAGCGCGAGGCCGAGGCGAAGCTTAAAGATCTAGTAGATCGGGTCAGCCCCCAGAGGGAGAAGGCGGTAGAAGCCTTTAAGTCTAGACAAGAGGCCATGGACTGGTTGGCCACGGAAGGTGGGGCGATGGCCAAGTACGCCGAGTTGGAATTCTACTTTTGGGGCCAAGTCGCAGCTCAGGAGAGAGCGAAGACCTTCCTCCCTGCCACCAAAAATGATTACATCGAAATCTTGGAGGCACCGCCGTAGCAGTTCTGGGAGATTCTAGAGCTTCCGGCTGACCTGACGTCCTAAGCTAAGGAGGTGATTGAATTTATCCAGAAAGGCATGGATCAGGTCGGGGATGAAGCCGATGCTACCACCTCTGCCGCTCCTAAGTAAATTTTGTACTCGCCTGGGTCGGGCTTTAATAGATTCGCCCAGGTCAGGCTCTTTGTAATTGTATTTTTTCACTTTTAATGAAGTGGATGTTTCTATTTTATTTGCATTTCATTCGAGTTCGTACATGTGTACCTTTCTCTTCACAAATTTCTTAAGTAAGTGGGGTCGGACCAATATAATGGACCTTTCAAACTTAATATAAAAAATCGAGCTAAACGCGATTAATGAATTATCATCTTAATCCGAGCTGGTTAATTGGGCAACCATATAATTGTTGCCAACCTGGACTCGTCAGTCCGATTTAAAATTGGTCAAACTAATGTTGACAAATGTTGAGTTCGAGTTTAGAGCCAAACTAACATTCCGACCTGAAGCCGGATTACACTGAGTTGGACCTTGATCTGAACTGGAAAAGCTAATCAAATAATTATTGATTATACCCGAGCTGGAACATTGTCCGAGCTGGTTTACTTGGATTATTAGCTCTTAATTAAGTGTGGCCACCGCGTTAATCCGAGTCGAGAGTAGCTCAGTAGTTGAGGCGCTTAGGCCCGGGTCGGGCATTGCACAGGTTTACAAAATATGTTTGTATTGAAATTGTACATGAAGTACTTGGGCTCGGCAGCCGATTATAGGCAATGCTTTGGCTCTGGGCCTTAGCAAAGATTTTCGGCTTAGGGGCCGTTACAAGAGATTCCGGCTCGGGGGACGTTACACAAAATATCTCTTCAAGTGCTCTACGTGTCATGTATTTTCAATTGTTTCCAGTATTTGTCATGGAGGTAGAAAGTCCCAAGTTGGACTTTTTTCACGACTTCGTATGGTCCCTCCCAAGTTGGGGAGAGCTTATTACTCGAGCACGGCAAAAAGATAGCCTTTCTGAGGACAAGGTCGCCAACCTTAATAGGCTTCGGCTTGACCTGTTTGGCGAAGGCTCTTTGCATGGTAGCTTTGCTGGCTAGCGTCCTGATTTGAGCTTTAGCTCAGAGCTCTTCGACGAGATCGAGCTCTTTACGGATCAATGCACCGTTTATTTCTGGATCATGGTAGAGGGTTCTACTGGTCGGAGACCCGATCTCCACTAGCAGCACCACTTGAGTATCGAAGGTCAGCTCGAAGGGCAATTCTCCCGTTGCTGAGCTGGTGGTGGTCCACTGAGCCCACAATACCTCGGGAAGAATCGATGCCCACTGGCCATCTGCTTCCTCCAGCTTGGTTTTCAGGTCCTGCAAAATGATTTGGTTAGTCCTTTCAACTTGGCCATTACTTTGAGGGTGAGCAATAGATGAGAATCTGAGGTCGATCCCAATCTCAGCACATTTGCCTCGAAAGTATGCACTGTCGAATTGCTTGTCGTGGTCAGTAACGATGACCTTTGGCACCCCAAATCGACAAATGATATTTTTTTATACGAAATCCCAAGCTGCCTTTTCTGTTATTCTAGCAACACCTTCAGCCTCAGGCCATTTGGTGAAGTAGTCTACTGCTATGAAGGCGTGCTTCTTTTGGCCAACGCCGGTTGGTAATGGGCCAATAATATCTAGACCCCACTGATAGAATGGCCATGGGCTTATCAACACCGTGAGATCTACCGCTGGTTTTCTCTGTATGTTAGCGAACCTTTGGCAGATGTCACAATTTTTTACATACCCTTTGACATCTTGCTCTAAGGTTGGCCAAAAATAGCCTTGCCTCAATGCCTTCCGAGCCAGAGCCTTGCCACCCAAGTAGTTTCTACATACTCCTTTATGGATCTCACGGAGTACATAGTTTCCTTCCTCGGGCCCAACACACTTTAAGATAGGCCAAGTACAGGCTCTCTTGTAGAGTTGCCCGACAATTATGACAAACCTTGAAGCTTATTTCATGAGTTTTTGAATTGCTTTTTCATCCTCTGGGGTCATACCCCCTCCAAGTAGTCCACGATTGGTTTGGTCCAATCTGGGCTTAAATTGAGCTCGACTACGGCTTGCACCCCCAACTAGATACTTGGTTCAGATACTTCTTCCACATGGACCAGGGCAGGTCGGCTCTCGCCCAAGGCCAACCTGGACAGGGCGTCAACCTTCATATTCTCCTCCCACGGAATTTGTTGTATCGAGAACCTTTTGAGCCCTGAGGTCAAATCTTTGACTCTGTTGAGGTAGGCCAACATAGTATTGTCTTTGGCTTCGAACTCTCCCGATATCTGACTAGAAACCAATTGAGAGTTGGTGCTCAGGTCGACTGTCTGTGCCCTAAGCTGAGCTATAATTTTCAGCCCCACAATCACCGCTTCGTACTCAGCTTCATTGTTGGACGCCGGAAAGGTGAACTTGAAGGAGTATTAGTGCTCATACCGGGTTGGATCGAGGATGACCACCCCAGCTCCGCTTCCAGACTTCCTTGAGGTCCCATCCACATGGACTTTTCACATATCCTCTGGGTCATGCTCAGCTCGGCCAGTGTATTCCACCACAAAGTCCGCGATGGATTGGGCTTTGATGGCTATTCTGGACTGGTAAGTGATGTCAAATTGACTTAGCTCAACTGCCCATTTCAGCAGCCTGCCCGACGCCTCCGGCTTGTGCATGATGGACTTGAGTAGGGCATCTGTCATGACCTTAATTGGATGAGCATCAAAGTATGGCTTCAGCTTTCTTGCAGCCGTGATGAGCGCGATGACGAGTTTTTTCAAGGAGTAGTACCTCACCTCGGCCCTTTGCAAGGTTTTGTTGACATAATAGATTGGCTTCTGCTCCTTCCCTTCTTCGCTGACCAGTGTTTGGCTCCACTGCTGTCCTTGAGCATGCTAAGTATAGTACCAGTTCCTCCTTCACCTCAGGTCAGGATAGCAAGGGTGGCGAAGCTAGATACATTTTCAGCTCTTGGAAGGCATCCTGGCATTCCGTAGTCCATTTGAAATTCTTAGGATTCTTCAATATTTTGAACAGAGGAACACACTTGTCAGCCGACCTGGATATGAATCTGCTAAACGCCGCGACCTTGCTCCCGAGCACCTGGACGTCTTTCACGCCGGTCAGCGGTGCCAGGTCAAGTATCGCCTGAACTTTCTCCGGGTTGGCTTCTATTCCACGGGCTATGACCATGAAGCCCAGAAACTTTCCTGCCTTGATGCCGAATGCGCACTTTTTCGGGTTCAATTTTATCCCAAAGTGCTCAATTACGACGAAGGCTTCAGCCAGGTTGGCTACATGGTCTTCTGCCCTTCTGCTCTTGACCAACATATCATCTATATAGATCTCCATATTTCAACCAATCTGATTTTTGAAAACCTTATTCACCATCTGAGTGTAGGTAGATCTAGCGTTCTTGAGGCCAAAAGGCATGACCTCATAGTAGTCGTGACCTTTATCGGTGGTGAAGGCAGTCTTTTCTTTATCTCCAGGAGTTATCTTGATCTGGTTATAACCTTTGAACACATCCATGAAAGAGAGTAGCTTGAACCCGGAGGTGGCATCCACCATCTGATCAATCCGAGGTAGAGGAAAGTAGTCCTTAGGGCAGGCTTTATTGAGGTCGGTAAAATCAATACACAATCTCCATCCACCTGAGGACTTGGTTACCAGCACCACGTTGGATAACCAGGTTGGGTACTGGATTCCCTTTATGTGGCCGACGTCTACCAATTTGTCCACCTCTTCTACTATGATTTGTTGCTTATCATAATAGAAGTGCTTGCGCTTCTGCTTCACCGGATAGTGATTTAGGTCGGCATTCAGGTGATGCTCAATCACTCCTGGGCTAATACCTGTCATGTCAGAGGCAGACCATGCAAATATGTGTTCATTTTTTAGGAGAAATTGGCTTATACATTTCTTGAGGTCGACAGAGAGTTCACTCCCGATTTTTGCTCTCTTCGTCTCATCGGAGAGCTCCACCTCTTGAAGGTCTTCAGTTGGGCTTCCCCTCTTCGCATCTCTCTTCTCATCGGGTAAATCTAGTCCCCATCCAACCTGATATTTGGGACGGAGGGAGTTTTCATAACATTCCCGAGCTGAGAGTTGGGTTCCGCAAATGGTGGCCATGCCGGCTGGGGTCAGGAATTTCAGGGCCTGGTGATAAGTTGAAGGAACGGCCCTAAAATGGTTGAGTGCCACCTGACCTAAGATCCCATTGCAAGTGGAGTTACAATCCATCACAATGAAGTTAGCTTGCATCGAAACCCGCTTGTCTCCATTTTCCAGCTTCAGCAGGAGGTTGATGACCCCCTCAACTCGATGGGCTTGTCTGGTGAAACCAGCTAAAGTACCCTTTAACGGCCTGAGTCGGCTCTTGTCCAACCCCATTTGCTCAAATACTTTCAAGAATAGGACTTCTGCCGAGCTCCCAGTGTCCACCATCAGCCTCTTCACGGTGAAGTTGGCTATTTCTGCGCTGATTACCAGTGGGTCATCATGGGGCAATATCACCCCCTCTAAGTCTTCTGCAGAGAAAGTGAGCTCTTCCATATCCGGGACCGGACCCTGCGCCGGTCCATACTCTCTCTCAGCCCGAACATAACCCTTCTTGCCAACCGAGGTTTTCCCACCCGACACCAATCCTCCTGTGATGGTCTCAATCACAGCCAAACATCCGCCCCCAACCTGGCACCTGGGTGGACTTCTCTCCCTATCTCTCTGATCGTGATTTCGGGTCAGCTGTTGATCTACATATCTCCGGAGGTAACCTCGGGCTATCAGGGCTTCGATCTCCTGTTTCAAGTCTTTGCACTCCTCAGTGGTATAGCGTAGTCCATATGGTAGTGGCAATACTTGATTCTATTGCGTTTCTCAGGTCGGCCCTTCATCCTTGGGGCTGGAGGCAGGTGGTTCTGGTGTTGAATCTCCATCAAGATCTGCTCCCTTATGGTGTTAAGGGGAGTGAACATAGTGAACCAGGGGTTCTGCTTCGGCTGATGAGGCTGCTTACCTCGGTCGTTTTGGACTTTACCCCCAAGTTGGGCTCGGGAGGTCTCTCCCTTTTTGCCAACTTCTTTCTCCTTGTCATCATCCCGCTTCGCCTGATGGATTTTTTTCGAGTGTATGTACCCTTATGCTCGTACCATCAGCTCGGCTACGGTATCCACGGGGTCGATGGGCAAGGAGGATGTAAGGGGGCCCGACCTGAGCCTACTCTGGTAAGCCATCAACGCCATGGAATCCTTTAGGTTGAGGATTCTGAGGGACTCTTCATTGAATCTAGCTGTGTAAGCCCTCAAACTTTTCCCTCTATGCTGCTTCACCGACAGCAACGTCAAAGTGTGGCGGGTTGTGCGTCGGCTTCCTGTGAAGCGGGACAGAAAAGCCTCAGCCAGCTAATAAAAACTTGTAATAGGGCCATGATGAAGTTTTTGGAACCAGTCCAAGGCATTGCCAACCAGGGTGGTCGGAAATGTCTTCGTCTTCATGAGGTCGGACATATCATGCAGAGTCATGTGGTGGTCAAAGT
The DNA here is from genome assembly GCA_037974665.1 of Ehretia macrophylla. NCBI lineage: Eukaryota > Viridiplantae > Streptophyta > Magnoliopsida > Boraginales > Ehretiaceae > Ehretia > Ehretia macrophylla. Next base: position 53,595,883 of record CM075780.1, on the reverse strand, counting down.
TGAGCAAGTGGTTGGCTGGGTCGTTGTCCCCATTGTAGACTGTTAGGTTGGACATTCGGTTGCTGGTGGGTAGTGGCGTGGCTAGTACCTCGGGTGAGAGTGGGCTTACGCCAAGCTGGTTAATGACCTTGGCTATGGCAGCCTCGGTCTTGGCCTGCTCGGGCTTGGCTTGGGCCGCACTTTTACCTCTGGCCTTATCGGGTCCTGCCATCGGCTCTAGGAAGCCCTCTTCGTCTTGCGTCCGCTTTCGCCTTGGGTCTGGGATGCTGAATTGTGGACGCGAGGGCCGCGGCATAGCTTCTTACAGAGGGGTGGTCCGTAGCTAATCGGGCTACCTGCTCCTTAAGTTCCTCAAACATCCTCAGCATCATCCTTATCTCCAGTGACAAGCTAGAGTTGAGGTCTCCATCTGTCGTGGAGTTGGTTTGGGTGGCTAAGTGTATACGTTGGCTCGTTCTAACATCGGCTTGGGTTGGGTTTTAGCTAGGCACCTGCGTGGTTTCGAGGTCCCCATCCGGGTTGGGCGAATCCTCTACCGGTACGCTGTGGCTTCTCAATTGTACCATGATGGTTTCTCAATGAGTGGTGAGAAGAATGATAGAAATAACTCTTTCCCACAGACGGCGCCAAACTGTCGAGGTCAGAATCTCGACGTTGAGGTTGGGAAGCAACTATTGCCGAGCTGTAATTCTGGGTCGGCCTCTTGACCTGGATTTTTTGGTCGGCTACCTGATCTGCACAAGGAAAGTGAAGGAAAAGACGGGGTGATAACCCAGATTTTCCCCTCGGGCGTGCGAATTATTAGTATGTCCGAGCTAACAGAGTAGTTTAATGAGTAATTACCTTTGAAATGAAGGGGTGGAGCTCTATTTATACTAAATTCGAACCTGACAGCATTTAATGCGGTACAACTTTATGTCTCATCAAGACTTTATATCCCATCAGGGCAGTTGGCACTGAGGTCGGAGTTTTCCTGGGTCGGGGTGAGGTTGGATCAGCATTCAGGTTGGACATTAGCTGTATATGCTAGACTTGGCTCGAATTAACCCGCCTCAACTTGGTGTGGGTCTCTTACCTCAACTCAGAATCCCCCTCATCAACTACAAATTTTACACAACCCCCAACTGATAGCAGTAATATTGTTGTACTGTTTAGAGTACAAGTAAATGGTGGTGTCTTTCGGCCTTGTGGGTTATAAACAAAACAAATGCATAGATGAGCGTATTTATTTTGGTGGACACAAACTGCGACAAAATACACCGATGTGTTGACCAATTCACCGCACAACAAAGAAGATGTGGTATCATCATGTAGTCGCGAAATAAGAGGGAGTTTATATCCCTATATATACTTTTAGGGTAAGAGTTTATGAGCAAAGCAAAAATGGTCGGCATGGACATGACACAAGAAAGTTCGCTAACATTACACTTGTTCGATGGGTTAGCCAAAGTTAAGAATTTCATATTGGAGAGTTAAAATGAAATTAAGAAAAAGAGAAATGAGAAAATCTAAATAAGAAACGGAGAATTACGAAAAGGAAAAAAAAAATAGAGGAAAATTTTTTTAATGCTTGAAGGGGATCTGTCTCCGCCCGTAGATAGGCGTGTGTGCGTGCCTAATATTGTATCTTAAAGTTGGTTATTCCAAACAAGTATTCCATTTCAAAGGATGTGGTCGGGCTCTATCGCTATGCTGACCAACTAAATCATCTATACTAATTGGTAAGGTTTACATGTTCGGTGAATCATGAATGCTAGGTTATGAAAGGTAAGAAATCAAAAGCAGGTTGGTCATCAATTCGAAGGCCAGGCTTTGAATGAAAAAACTCCAATACATTAGCAGATGGAAGTACCAAGATGCGTCTGGTGGTGTACCTAAAATAAGTTCAAATAAGAATTTTTGCGATACATATGCTAAACGCATAAAATAGATGGATATCTATTAGATAGAATCTTGTGTGTTGACTTGCTATTTTGCCTTCTTCTTTTCTCTTTTTTTTTTTAAACTCCTTTTCTTTCTAATCCTTCACATCCAAACTCTTTTCTTTACTATAATTTTCTTCTTTGAAAACCGCATCAAAATTCCAAATTGACTAATTATGGCTTAGTCACCACCAAAAAGAAAAATAATTATGGCTTGGAATAGTTGAAAAAATAAGGAAGTGGGCTTATGTGGGCTTGGGCCAGGTCAGACTATTAAATCGGTATGTGCGATCTTGAGTCCGTGGATTTGATGCTAAGGCCAAACCCAACCCATAGTCTTGACCAAGCCTACGGGTTAGGCTCAACACAATCCATTGGGCTAAAAGCTAAGTTCAAGCCTTATGTGTTGATGGGTTGGTTGCTTGCCCAACACTGCTGGACACTCCGCTTTTATCAACTACAGGCCTCCCTTTACAAATTGGAACCAATATAATTGGGAATAAGAAAATAGGTGTTTCATTATGTGAAGGGTAAATATCACACCGTCGCCTATGAAATTCATATATATCAGTCCACCCCTCTATATTAACAAAACTATTAGAAATTCCTTTGTAAATTTTAAAAAACGACGCACCGCCCCCTCCATCTCTTTTCAACTAATACTGTTAAAAAATTGTTTTAAATGACATTTTTACCCTTATATTATACATCTTTTTTTCCTTTTTCTTTATTCTCTTTCCTCCTATTATTTTCATCCAAAAAAAATTTTAAAAAAATTCACCTATCTTCCTCACCTCACCCACCAAACAACTCTCATAATCTATGGGTCCATAAACAACATTGTCAATTGATTGTATGTGTAATAAGTACAGAGAATTTGCAAGGCAGAGAAAAGCACTGTATTGAATTTAACTCAAATAAACAATACAAGATAGTCAATTCTTGGAGTGAATTGAGAAACTCCAGAGAGAGGAAGGGGATGAAGAAGCAGAGGATTAAGAGAGAGAGAGAGAGAGCTGTTGCTAAAAGCAAAAGATACAATCGTTTTTGAGATAATGCTTTCTGCTCCTAAATTCTATATTTATACTTGTTGCTCCCTTTTGAGGTGAAGGTAACAAAATCAGCTAGGACGGTTAGGAATCTTTTTGTTGCGTCTGCTTTTTCTCAACTGATTTGGGTCATCAAAATGCTGCTCCTTGTCTTGCTCATTTGTGCCAATTGTTGGCCACGTGTCTGCAGTCATTACATTTAAGCTCGACAATGGTGGCGTCAATGGCAGCCAAGAGGAAATCCTTGGAAGTGGCAGATGAATTCTTTGCAACATGAACAAAGCTAGCGTGCTCTGTGTGTGTGTGCGCGCACGCTGTACAGGGGCTGGGGGGGTGGGGGAAGGGGTGGTAGGTGGGCTGACGGTGGTGGTGGTGGTGGTAGTGGTAGGGTAGGGGAAGGGGTGGTAGGTGAGGAAGATGGGTTTTGTGTTCTTTAATTTTTTTTTCAATTTTTTTTGGATAATGATAGGTATAAAGATATTTTGGTTAATTACCTAGTTTATATAAGGCCAAAAATTACTTCTAATTACAGATAAAGTGCGTGAGTTACATTCTAAATGGAAAAATAGACGGCATGCAAATGGAAAAGGGCGGTGTGTCGGGTTTCAAAAATTATAGGGGGGTTTTTGATAATTTTGTTAACATAAGAAGGTAGACTAATATATATAAATTTTACAGGGAGTGGAGTGATATTTACCCTTATGTGAATCCAAAAATAAATAAAAGATTTATAGATTGCTCAAGTCGGTTGTTATAACAATGAAAATGAGCGATGGAACTCTATACACTTCTCATTTTGTAGAGATCATCAAATAGTCTCATTCTTGTAATAATAGTACTCGACATGTGTATCCACAAAATACTGTAAATAAATAAATATATATATATTTTCACTTGATTGAATTCTCAATCTTTTAGTTTCTTTATTAACTTGCTCAATACATGTGATTTGATAATTAATCCATTAGTGCTTTTGTCAATATTCCTTTCTAATCAATTGATTGGATAAGATCATACATGACAAAGTATAAATCTCACCGGGAACAATTCAATAAGCACTCCAAGAAATACTTCGTTGTTTCAAGTGTTAGTGCAAAAATAGTGGTCACTGTTATGAAATATTAGATAGTGGATATTCACAATTCAAGCAAAAAATGGATACTCATAAACGATCAAGTTATTGACAAATAAATAGTAACCCGCGTGAATAGTACTATGTGAACAATACATGAATAGTACATTTAAACAGTGAAGCCGCCAAATACTATTTGAACAAAGAAGCCGCCAAGTTGCGTGCAAATAATGATGCGTGAATAGTAATTGCATAGTAATAATATTTTTTCTATAAATCGGGTTTCATTATAATTCAGAATATATAGCGAAATTAATAAAATTCTCTCTAAGTTCTCTCAATTCTTTCTTATATTATCATCTTGTTGGCAATTATTTAATAACAGTCACTAATATATTAGGACGGTAGGTAGGAACGCTAAACTAAACATGAATTGCTAATGGTGTAATTAATCTTCCCCTATACTATTCCCTACTATATCCAAGGCGTTATTGACTCCTGAAGAAGAATGAAGAAAATCTATCAACGATTTATAACCTGGTCATGGCTACTCGAAGAAGGCAAGAAAATAAATCAGCAATGAAAATGTTGATATTTTGCAAACAAGGAGCGGATGTGTCTCTGATCGATGCTATATTAGGAGATATTTTAAAATTTAATAGAGAAAATTAATACACTTATCCATTTTACCTCTTTTATATTTCAGTCTTTACCTTGTAGCTACATAAAAAATTTGACAACTTGCTTCCACAATAGCCTATAATAAAAAGTATGCGTTGAGCATTATACGTAGTGGACTTTTCTCAATTTATATTCTTCCTCTTACCTCGCTATTTATTGTGTAAAAATAATTTTTTTATTCAAAACCCTAGACCCTGAAATCTATAATTAGGATTTGGGGTTAAAACTCTACGATCCATTTTTAGTTGCTTACAATATCTAGAAGATAAGAAGGGTTGGATGAACTTAGAACACTGGTGGGGGTATCTTAAAAACACTCTGACACTCAAGTCAATAATCGCAAAAAATAAGAAATTTAAATTATATAAGATAGAAGAAAAGGTAGATGTTATAGTTAAGGTGGTAAGAACATTCAGAGAAAAGATGAATGTTGGTAGTATAGGTAGGCATGACTAGAGATTTTCATTGTTTAAATATTTGACAACATGAAAAAACCAACGAGAAATTGAACAAAAAGCTGTCGAATTGGCCATAACTAAAATTCAAACAGTTTATTGGATGCCTAGGCATATAAAATTTCTGTTATGTGGGCCCGCCTAGCTCAGAGGTTAGATGATATTCTCATATTTTTTTGTACATAATTCTTGAATCCTACGAACGGTTGATTCCGCTCTAGTTCCAATTTTAATTTACCAGCTACTCGTTAGCTAGATTAGTCAACATTTATATATTTCAATGGTAACCCGTTCCCTGTCTATGTTTCTATTGCAAGCGAGTCTTCATAGGACAATTATCACTGTTTATGGACCCGACAATAGAATGTGTCTGTTTATCTATCTCTTGACTCTAAATTACTATATTCGGGTTTTCTTTTTGGCAAAGATAATAAAAAGTTATTTATAAAGTTGCCTAACTTGTGATTCAAATTGAGTCTATTGTCAAGTAAATTTAAATTGATTCAAACTTAATTTACTATCTGAAAAATAAGACTTATGTTGAGATCAACTTTTGATCATTAGAAAAACCGTATGTTATCTAGCTAGTTAAGAGTCAATACATACAGTAAGTTTTAGCGAACACATTCTACAGTTTATTTACTATGAAGTTTTTTTTTTTTCCAATAATCGTGATCATTCTTAGATGCTTGGTATACTTTTATGACAATTTAACAGTGTACAATCTTCAAATGAAATTTATTGTTTCTTATTGTTGATTTTGAAAAATTAGATGATTAACACTAAATATTATGAAAATGATTTAGAAAAGTAAAAAGTATGTAATCCAATGAACAAGTAATAGGAAGAATGGGTTGTTGCACAAGAGAAAAGAAAAAACTAAAGGTTTCAATTTGGTTGTTTAGCCAATGGTTGGAAAACGGCATCAAACCCTACTTTTCCTTTAAAAAGTTTTTTTTTTGTTGTTGTTGTTGGAAGCTTTAAAAAGTGAAATAGAAATGAGAAAAAGACTCAAAGAATAAAGAGTCATGAATTACAAATCGGCCTTTGACCTAGTGATATGTCCCTTGAGTGTAAAAGATTACGAGATCAATTTTTATAGGTGACATTTTTTTATATGTATTGTACGGTTTAAACATTTTTTGAATAAAAAATAAAAAAAAAGCGCCATGAATTCAATAGTGGCTTCTATTTTTAATTTAAATAACTAGAAATTGAAAACTGCTTGCTTAAATTTCTTCATCTAGAATTTTTTCCAAAGGAAATAAAAACATAGTTATTATCTTGTCATTTCGTTGGAAAAAACGTATAAAAATATTTCATGGCATTTCACATTTGAAACTTTGTATTTTAGTCAGCGCATTCATCTTGACCAAAAAAAAAAAAAAAAGCGCATGCATCAATTGACCTTTGACCTGATGAAAAAGGTCTTCGACGTTAAACTTACGTACCATAAAAGAAAATTTATATAAATTGCATGCCATATTAATTAATCAAAGACGTGTCAAGCGCCAATTCTCCAAATTTAGTTTTGTACTGCTATAGTGTCAATTATTCTACTTGAACATGTTGGGAATCATGTACAACACAACAATATTTTTAACGTAATTTAAATTAATTTATCTTCACGACTCATTTCTAAAAAAATCCAGAGACTTATAGAATAACGGTCACACGATAGTTTAGTATTTATTTCATATGCTCTTTCGGGGGCCTACCAGGCGAGTCAATGTTGCAATTCTTTGACGAGGATGTGGTACCAAAGAATTTGTCAAATTGTTCTAGTTGCATGTAACTTTTCTCACAACTGGGCGGACCTAAACCTGATGAAGACATTCATTGTATATTGTAGTCACTCTTCTCGTTCTCCCTACAATACGTGTGTTAAGTGATCATTTTATTTAAAAATTTAACTTATTAAACAGAAATTTATTATATTATTTATTATATTCAACATGTCCTCGCACGTTAATTTTTTTTAGTCTTGAACTTATACAATTTTTAATATTTTTAAATATGTGAGGTGAGTTTTAAACTTAGAATCTCTTGGTACCTAAACTCTGATACTATGTTAAATTACTATCCCATTTAAAAATTCAAATTTTTTTTTAAAAATTTATTATATTATTTGTTATATTCAATAACTGCTCCGCGTGTAGACCCTTGGATCTATCTATATGACCTTTTCTGTTGGTAGTTTATTTTGACTCTTGATTGAATTGACTTGAAAAACTTGGAATATTACATTTTCAGATTTGGTTTTAAGTGATTATACAATATCAACTACTAATGGCGTCAACGGAAAAAATCCTGGCTATATGCCTTGTTCTTTGGGTACGTAGTCACTTGTACTCTTGATTGAATTGACTTGAATAAGTTGAAATATTACAATTTGAGATATGTATCAAATGATTATTCAATCTCAACTACTAAATGCGTAAGTTTAAAAAAAAAATCATTTATAACTAGAGTGAATCTATATACAATAAAATCTTTTTAAATTAATATTTGATAAATTAATAATCTCTTTTAAATAATAAAATTTTATGGTCCTGACTTAGACTTGTGTAAAAAATTAATAATCCCAATAAAATTATAAGATAATACATTTAAAATATTTTCTTTATATTTTACAGACCCAAATATTTTATAAATTATACATAATAAATTTACTATGAGATTTTTTTAAAATATGAATAACAGTAGATAGTCTTTTGTTAAACTTCAGATCTAACTAAATCTCATCTTTAATTGTGCACAATGTGTACTCCCAGGGTTGCTTTTTTGTATTGCAACAAGAAGTTTTGGAGTGTCATTGTGTGACAACGGTTTCAAAGATTGTGTATCATAATCAAATTCAACTTCAGCTTGATCTTGGAAACGCCGTGTCATGTTATCTATGATGTTATCTACGTTCAAAACTTTTGTACCGGTGCCATTTTCACTAAAAAAAAATTCAAGAAGTGATTGGACGGTACTCCAACTTATTGATTACAACTCTCAATTCATTAATGTCGTGCCTATCTTTATAAATTAATAATTATTGATTTATCGATAATTAAATATATCGCTAAATTAAGAGAATTATGTAGTCCAACCTATTAATTTAAAAATGTTATACTCTAATTAAAAGGTCATGGGGTTCTAACCCTAACTAGCCTCAAAAAGTACTTTAGAATCTCTTTTAATTTTTAAGTATTTTAGTCTGTAAAACTATAACCACCCTTTATCTTGCCGTTGATAGACCTAAAGTTTGTGGTGATGAATGTAGAATGTACATAAGGATTTTTTTTTATAAAAAAAAGTTTTTAATGAAACGTAGATTTGGCATACTGATCTTGGCGTTTTAGGAGGGTACAAGGGGACGTTCATGTGGCTGCTGATGTGGCGGCAAGGCCAATTCAATGTTTCAAATGATATTATGAATACAAAATTGGATACTCATTTATATCAAAATTGTGAAAACTAAAAGAAATTGTTAGCACTAATTAAGGGCACACTCTTTATCTTGAAATACAAATATTAATTAATTAGGTTATTTCAATTTGTGTACTTAAGCGTTGTGAATAGAGAAACTAATGAAAAAACACATCTTACACGTTAGGTTGTCTGAAAAGTAAATTGAAAGATAAATCATGTTAATCAAAAGTAAAGAAAGTGGAAGAGGAAGTTCAATGAGCATTTTGGCAAAGTGGAGATCAAACATATAAATTCAAAGTTATCATAATGATGGAAAAACAAGTTTGATGAGTGAAAAAATAAGTACATATGTACATATAATCTCTCAATAAGCTTGAAAGATCACACATCTAAGAAAAGAAGGAAATATACTTTATGCACCTTTAAGGTTAAGCCAACCTCATGGAAATAAGTTGAAAACTGAAGAGCTGAGAATAAAAGCTTTGTAACATATTTGAAAGTCTAGAAGTTTGGTGAAGTGAAAGGTTGTTAAGATCACAATTATTGATGATTGAAAGCATGAAAGTATGGCCTTGAAGTCGAATGAAGATCATCACCAACTTGATAAATTTATTCTTTTTAGTTTAAAGAGGTTTAAGTAATTTCACATCACTTAAGATGTTATACACGAGAATAATCTCGAGACTTTTTGTACCTAAAGCGAAATTTATATCACTTGATAAGCTTTGTAGCTTGATTGGAGATCGTTGACAAGCTTGACATTGTGTAATAACTTTAAAAAGGGATACTCTTCTATCAGACATTCAACTATTCGGCTTACACATATATATTATGTGAACCCCACATTTGTAGAGTCCACTATTTTCTCACATAGGCTGAAGGGCAGAATGCGGGTCTGTAGAATTTTTCCTTTGAAGATTGTTATAATATGCACTTGTCCCATATCGAAAAATTAAAAACTCAAAGACCACCTTATAAGATCTTGAGTTACTTTACTTGGCACCAATTGATTTTAAGATGGAAACTCAGTTATCTTAACATGGTATCAGAGCTGAGCCTTTGGTCCAGTCATATTCATCCACGTGTGACCTATCTTAAATCATGTCTACTTATATTCAATCTTTCGCGTGTGTCATGTTCCACGCATCTTCAATTTCCCACGTGTGTTCAATTTTTCATGTATGACTCATCTCAAAAAATTAGGTCCACATGTTCTTCAATATTCCACATGTGTTATCTACCACATGTATTCAATCTTCTAAGTGTGACCATTCTCAAAAATAGGTCAACGCATGTACAATCTTTCACATGTGACTCTTTTCAAATCATGTCACACGTGAGGGTGAATATTAGAATATGTACTTGTCTCACATCGTAAAATCAAAAACTCTAAAGTCATCTTATAAAATCTTAAATAATTCACTTGACACCAATTGATTTTAAAATAAAAACTCAGTTATCTTAACAAAAATTATTTGGACAAGTTTAAAAGCTTGAATAGGATGTGAAACAAAGCTAGACATAATGGATAACTTAAATGGCCTGCTTTGCTTTCCGTGAAAACACAAAATGTTGAAACCGTTTATCACAACAGTTTAGCACGCTATTTAGTATTCCTTGTGTTACGAGGTTTGCGGGTCCAGCAAGCTATAATTCTTGCAGAAGTAAGGCTAATGCTCAAGTCTAAGATCTTTCTCATAAATCTTAATTCTCAAAGCTATAACCCTTTTAGAAGTAAGGCAATGCTCAAGACCCGAATCTTTCTTACAAGGTTAAAGTAAGACCAATGTTCAAGACTCGTATCTCTCTCACCGCGTTAAAATAAGTTTAATGTTCAAGACTCAAATCTCTTCGTAATGTTATAATTTTACAATAAAGATTTATAGTGATAAACTGTTTAAATCATTTTATGAAAAAATATTACATTTAGTCTTTATTGTTTTTTAAAAACTTTAATTTCATCCTTATTATTTAAATTTTTTTATTTTTATCCATATTATTTTTTAAAAAGTTTTAATTTCATCCCTACTAAAAATTATTCAGCAGACTCTGGAAGGAATCCCAGGAGGGCCCTATGAGAATTTAACTACAAATAATTCTCGATGTGAAAACACATAGCCAAGAGGCTGATCTTTGAATAGGAAAAAGAGTGGATTTGCAGGGTTCCAAATGAATTGGCTTATTCGAAGTTTTAAAAGTTTCAATTTTCTCCCTATTATTTCTGTAAAGTTTCAAATTTGTTTTTATTATTCAAAATTAGTCAATTTAGTCCATATTATTTTCTAAAAAAAATTCCCTATTATTTCTCAAAAAATTTTAATTTAATCCTTAAATAACAAGGACAAATTTAAAACTTTAAAAAAATAATAAGAATGAAATTGAAACTTTTAGAAAAATAATATATAGGGATGAAATTAGAACTTTTTAAAAACAATAAGGATTAAATTGAAATTTTTTGGAAAATAATAGGGATGAAATTAAAAAAAAAATTAAACAATAAATATAAAATTAAAACTTTTTTTGAAAATAATAGACATTAAATGTACTATTTTTTATTATTTTATCACAATTGCATTATTAATTCAAAAATATTAAAATTCCAAATGCTCCTTGATAGAAATACTCGAGTCAAAAGTTTTAACCCGAAGCATACGAGACCAATTTAAGCAAAGTAGTCTAAAATGGTTCTTTCTTTGAGTTTCCACAAGAAAAAGCAGTATAACACCTTTGATAGTGGAAGCTCAAAAAAATGACATAAAAGTGGTCCTTTGTGTTAGCAGACCAACCAAGTCAATCATGATTCATGACCACATTATCCTTTGCCAAGCACTAAGCATACAACACCAACAGAACTAACGGTAGTTGGTCTGACCTCTTCCACACTCAAACCATTATTTAATACCAAGTTGGTAATCTAATCATATCCTCAAAACTTACGCCATTGATTCATTCTCCTTTTGCTTTGCACCTAAACTACTATCTTAATTCAACAATGATCAGCAGTTATTAATTAATTACATGCACCCAAACATAGAAATTGACTAATGGTTTGTTAGATGTGTTGGTTACCTCCCCTATGATATCGTAATTATTTCATAAATTACTTGTATTTTTAAAAAAATAGCACAATCGTCCAAAACTTTAACTCTGTTAATAAAAAAAGATGAAATGATGTCAATATCTTTCATTAAATATCTACACAACCTCTTTGCTTTTTTTTTTTTTTTTTAACAAGCTAAGTATACCGTGTTGTATTGAATGACCTCATAAAATACACACAATGCCGTTGTGCTTTTCATAACAAGCTAAGTACCGCTATTGTCACTTCATTTAAAATACACAATCCCACCTTGTGTGTCTCATAATAAGCTCGTTATATAGTTACTCCCTCCGTCTTACCAAAATGATCTCATTAAACCCTCCTAGATTTTTACACATAACTACCTGCCCGTGGTCATATACTATAATGACTCAAAGTCGCAAAGTTAGCATATGAGACACACACCTAGTAACTTGTATACTGAACACCTAATGGCAGGGATTGTTTGCAGTATTATGAAAAGTATAAATGGTCTAAAAGATAATTATGGTACCACAAGAAAGTAATGAACACGTTTGACAAATCACAAGAAAGTATGATGCGTTGTACGTGTTTTGTTCCATGACAAAAAAATTAATTTAGGCATGATCACATCAAAGAAGGATAAATTGTCTTCTCTCTTGATATAAACAAATATTTCCAATGAATGCTGAGCTACTAATATAGTTTGTTGACCGGTACAAATAAGGCGCCTAAAATGCTTACATCTTCTAGACCTATTTGAAAGTAATTGTTCAAATCAACAAATCACAAATCTTCATCTTCATCTTTTATTCTTCAGTTTTAACGTATTCTCTCAAGCAACACACCACACACGCCCTCCATTAAATACATAAACACTATCATAAATATTCTCATAAATATAGAAAGAAAGATAAAGAAGTTACATATTATAGTTACATTCAAGAATAAATCAGTCTCGACTCTTCTCTTTCTCTCTTTTCCTTTTGTGGCAGCCATAACTGAATGACCTTAGCCTCCTAGGCAAAATCATCGTTCTTAACCTCCCTGTTGGCTTGTTTTCTTAGCTGCAAGGTTAAAATTCTCCACTGTTACCTTGTTTCCGGTTCATGTTTTCTGTGTCATGAAGGTTTATACTGGCCATGATTTGTTAACTTCATTTCTCCCGCATAGAAAAATCACAGACTCCTAAACCATCGCTACTCCACCTATACTAATCAGTTTTAGGATGGAAACTCAGCCTATTTAACATATATAATTTTTTTTCTCGAGGCAGCGAGTAATTGAGTATTTCGTTTTCTTTAGTTCTCTCTGCACATTTGATTGTAATATTGTCTTCCCAATCTGTTTTTCTATGTCAAATTTCTTCATATTGACTATCTAGTTGACACTTGCAACGCTTTCAGTCATCTTATCTGAATCTGATCATCAGTTTTATACTTTTCTACCACCTGTAAATCTTTTCTTCTCAATTGAAAACTTGATCTTAGTTTCATGTCAAAAAACACAGTTTAGCATATTATGTATTCGAGACACAAGATGCTGATATTCTTGAATTCCATGTCAAAACACAGTTTAGTATCTTACGTTTCATTTGTTTTATTGTTTTCGCGTACGCGATAAAATGGATTGTTCTTATCTCTGTCAGTTAGCTTAGTACGCGTTCCGAATCTTGTTTGCTCTATACTTAAAAGGGCAGTTAGTAAAGTTTTTGATCTGTTTTTGTTTTACCAGGTTGATTAGAACAGAGAAGGATCTTGAAGTATGGGAAGGAACGTGTATCTTAAGCGTGTAAGCAATGAAGTAGATGATTATGGTTATGATCCTGGCTGTATGTGGGGTTTCGTACATGCCCTTGACTACCATCACTGGCACTCTAATGTCAAAAAGAAGCTTCAAAACAAAAAGTATGGAGGAAGACACGCCAATGGTAAGGTTTTATTTATCCTTCAGTATAGCTTCTTCTCCAATTATCGCGTACTTATCCACGATTTGATTTCAGAAGACTGCTATTTGTACATATGCTAATCACAAGAGGTTATTATACAAATAGAAAAGTTGCCTTACCGCCTTACGAATTTTTTGGGCGCAACAAGAATTTGTGTTCTCGTGTAGCTTCTGTGATGAACTTGTGTCATTTGATCATGTATCGTTTAGTTGATTTTAGGAGATATTGAAAGCATTTGATCATGTATCATTTAGTTGATTATGGGAGATATTGAAAGCAGTTGATAGATTCTTCAAGCTATATAGGTTGTTTGAGTCATTTGATCTTGTATCTTTTAGTTGATTTTGGGAGATATTCAAAAACCATTTGATAGAGTCTTCAAGGTAATACGTATTCGCTCAGCATAGGTTGTTTCAATTCTCATCTGAAGCAACAGAAAGCTTGTTGAAATTCTTACGGAGCTCTCTTTCGTCTAAGTAAGATTCTTATAGACTGAAAGTGACTGCCTGCTAAACTTTATCAGATCTTGAAAGTTTCAACATTTCTGTGAGTGGGCTGATCAGCCCGAGTGGTTTAAAGAATTACTCTATAGTTTCACTTTTGCCATCCTGTAAAGTTTGTTTTCTTATACACAGTTTTCAACCTTATCAAATGTTACAAAACCTGTGGTTTGAATTCTACGAACAAAGAATTTGATCGACCAGTTGGTACTTATAATAAGGATTCAGATTCTTATACTTTGCGTATGCTCTTTTAGTTTTCTGTTCCTAACATTCTTATTGATAACTAATCTTCTTGTTTTGCAGGAATAGTAAATTCCGAAACTAGCTTATTTCTTCATGATTCTGATGAACTACAACTTTTGGGAGACATTGACAATCATTTGCTAGTAAGTTCGTTTTCTTTTTCTCCTCTTCTTGTGGATGCACTATTATATAAACTTGTAAGGAAACTAATAGCAGACTATATCAGGTTAATCAGAAAACTAAATATACGCGCATGGCCAAGAAAAGATCTCTTAAAGCTCGAATTAAAGGATTAATTGGAAAGGAAGCTAAACAAGAGAATGGTGAAAAACAGAAATCAGGTTCTTCTCCCAGATTGCTGTTGAGAACTCACTCAATACATCATCGAGAGCCCTCAGATCGCGGCCTCAGTGAAATATGCAAGGACCAGAAACCTGCAATAATTTTTCTCCCATACTCTTTAGACAATGGCAACACATCAGTTAAGGTCCCCAACAATCCAGTTCAAAGTAATATGTATGATATGAATAATGCTTCAGAACACCAGATTAATGAGGAAGGAGATATTCTTGAAATATTTAAGGTAGACAAGGATTTATTTCTAAAAGTCGTTGAAAATACAGACAATACCACTGGCAAATCCTTCCGTAAAGGGGCTTATTTCAGTACGAAAGAGATATTAACCAGGTCGGGATCCTTTCCTACTGCTGATTTGTCTCGAAGAAGGAACTTCAAGCCTAGTAAACTCGAGCACAAGAAGAATGAAATTTGGTTCTCCCAAGGAGAAGACAGATTTTCAGATTATACTCAAGTACCAGAGTTGGCTGTGCTCAAGTATAAAAAGCATTCCAGAGCAAAGTCATGGAGTTTGGCTTATGACAATGATTACAGCTCGATAGACCAGAAGTCAAGCTCAGTCTCTCAGATTTCAAAAAGAGAATTGAAGAAAGAAGGGCATAATGAAATAGACATTCCTCCCAAAGAAAGAAAGCCGACAGTAGAGCCTGAGGGAAAGGAAGATAAAAGTAAAGATTGTATTAGCGCGTCTTCCCTGGATGAATTTTCCAGTAGGCAAGTCCCTTCAGCAAGCAAGAAAGATACAGCAGGAAAGAGTGGACAGTGTGCAATAGACAGAGATTCTGAAACAGATCCGAGCAAATATAACGAGCTTGATGGTTATTTGCTCAGTAAAGTGGCACTTCGTCATAGAAGAAGTTCTTCTCTCAGTGAATCACTGGATAGATACACTAGATTATATGAGCATAGTTCAAGACAAGAAGTCAAGTTGCATCCCTCTAAGAGTTTAAAATTGAGAAATGAGTATGATTTACTGTCAGGTGGGAATGTCTCCTTCAGAAGAATGCGCTCTCTATCTCATCTTGACTTCTATTACGCCATTCAGAATGGGGGGCCTCATGATGCTCAGTACGAAGATTGGCCTCTTGAGACTGTACCGGAGAACAGTTCAGCTGTTGGAGTTGCTCAAACTGAAGATATTCAAGCAGCCATCCCTCTGATTGCAGACGACAAAGCAACACTAGATGCCAGTAAAGAGACTGTGGATGAAATAGTGGAAAGAACGGAGACTATCCAGACACTGGGAAATGCGGCAAGTTTAGGGATTAATGCGGGTATTGGAGAAATGGATGAGCTTATAGAGAAGGTTGATGATAGCACAGTAGATAAAAGCACTATTTACAGGGAAGAAAGCATTAATTTCTCAGAGATCGGTGCTGAAAGGCTATCAGAGTCGTTCCTGGATTCGACTTCTGGAGCATCCTTCCTTGGAGAAGCTAGCCCTGCATATCTCTCAGAAGGTAAAATCAGAGGCACCTCTAATACACTGCATCAATTTAATTCACGTCTTAGACATCAGAACTTTAATTACATTGTAGAAACTTACGATATTGTTTTAAGTGGTATGTTTTCGTTCATATAATCATTGTAGATCCGGAGAACATCTGCAATCACGTTGATGAGAATGATTCTTCGATAAACTCAGAACAAAGAGTCAATGTGGATTCCTTATCACGCGACACAACGGCTCTGGAGAATGTCGAGCATACAAATAAGGATAGCAGGAAATTTGGTTATTCTGAAATTCTCAAGGGAGATGATGCTGCTGACTTGGAATACGTGATGGGAATTCTCGAGCTATCAGACATCTGTAGGGATGACTTCAGTACTGCAACTTGGCATTCGCTTGACCAGCCAGTGAATCCATCTGTGTTCGAGGAAATGGAGGGTTATTGGCACAATGAGTTGGAATTCTCGGAAGAAGATGTATATAGTTGTTCTCATCATCAGCTTCTATTTGATTTGATCAATGAGGAGATGGTTCAAATGTACAATACATCATTTGCATACTATCCGAAGGCCTTGTCCACCACCTGCCGCGTACGTTCCCTTCCTGCAGGGAACCGCATTCTTGATGAAGTCAGTGCCAGCATTACCAAATTGCTTAACAGGAAGCCAGACCGATACCAGACGGTCGACAACATTGTGTCCCATGATTTGTCAAAGGATGATGGCTGGATGAACCTTCAGTTGGAAACTGAATGTGTAGCACTAGAGCTAGAAGAATTGATCTTCGTTGAACTCTTGGAGGAAATTCTATGTTCTTGATTTTGCTGAATTCAACGCATTGTGCCCCCGACCAGTTGAGGACAAAGTTGGAAAAGAAGGCAACATGGTCTATCTTTAGCAGGAACCATGAGCAGAAGAAAGGGTGGTGAACGGCTCTCAATTCAATCTCCTGCTATTCTACGATCGGATTTTCCTTGGTGAAAACTCTGGCATCAATTACGTGCTCCAGTTAGTCTTGGGTGAATTTTTCGCATCATATTATAGTGTACAATGACTCTTGCCCGATTGATGTGTATAGTCAGTGCAGGAATATAATGCATGAAAATTTGAGGGACAAAATATTACTTTTCCACGAGGTAATATGATAATTTTGTATAGTTCGAAGGAGTAATTTAGTTTCTGATACACCAATGTACGTACGTGTATTAAATATGTTCTATAATGGTATTTTGAGTGCATTAGATTCCCAAAAGTTTGTAATAAGATGTCACGTACGGTTATCTCAAAGTGCAAGTATTCACAAATTGTACCATTGGAGAATTTCTCGAAAAAAGGTTATATATATCATTTATGAACATTTATTCGACTTGTTGACCAAAAAAAAAACATTTATTTGACTTCACCTTATACCTAATTTTCGGAGCATGAATGTGGAAGGAAGTGAAAGAAAGAGGAAAGACGAAATACAACTATGGAAAGGGGATTGCAAAAAAACCAGATTTGCGTCGTCCTCAAAATTAATTCAATTATTTCTAAGTTAGTAATGTATTCTTAATATTATCGGTTCGAAGTACAAACGCTAATTAGTGAACAATTGAAATTAAACTTTGTCAAATTCTTCTTAAGAATTTCAAATATCATTATATAACTAGTTGGATATCTCTTACTTTCAACACGCTAATATTGTTTGAAATAATTTTCTTTAAAAAAAAAAAAGAGTAGAGTCACTAAAGTTAAATAACCAACATCACTTAATAAGATAAAATTTAATTTGGTTTAGTTTTATTGTAGACCTCTAATTTCACATTTATATATCCTAATGGGCCATTTTCAGGTAAAGATTTGAAACAATTTTTTTTTTTGCCAAACTAGAAAGAAAAAATATCACATAACCTATCACCCTACTCCCCTGTGTTTTTAAAACCTCAAGAATGTCCCTGTGTTATTAGAAAGTCATCACACTACTCCTTTCATATATTTTTTATGTTATTAAATGTCAGTTTTGTCTTTTTATAATACATATATATATTTTTTATTTTTTTTATTTTTAATTATTTACTACTAAATAAAAAAATAAAAAAATAAAAAAAATTCATCTTCTCTTCCCCCCTCCCCCTCCTAGTAGCAGATCTCACAGCTGATGCTCCGACGGGCAGCAGCGTGGCCTCCTGCTCATCGAAGCAGTAACAGGGGGTGGGGGTGGGAGGTGTGGGGAAGATGAATTTTTTATTTAATTTTTTATTTAATTGTAAATAATTAAAAATAAAAATAAAATAGATGTATTATAAAAAGATAAAATTGATATTTAATAGTTTAAAAAAGACATAAAGAGATAGTGTGATGATTTTTTAATAATATAAGAGATATTTTTAAAATTTTAAGAACACAAAAGATAAAGTGATAGTTTTACATATTAACAGGGGATATGTAATATTTTCCCAACTAGAAAATACGTTATTTGTTGAAGGGCCTTAAACCCAGAGACCATTTGGTGAAAGAAAAAACAGAGAAGCGAGCACTTAAAACCCAGAGACAACGGCGTCCCAACAAGGTTCTAAACTTATAAACGACGTCGTACTGCAGATACTTCTGGCGCTAAGTGGCTGCAGGGGAAGCTAAGTGGTGCAACTATCAAGCGAATCCTCCGCTATCCGCCACCGTATACGGCGTCGCTTCTCAGGGTACGCTTTGCTTCTTACTGGTTAACCTTTGAGAATTGAGAGCACTGTATGATTGCACATATAAGTAATCGAGCTGTTCGACGAAATGCTTCTGAGGAATGCGGTCTCGGAAGCTCAATTATATGTAAATAAAAAAGCATATATTTGGTTCGTAGGTTAATAGAAGTATACTAAAAACCACCCATTTAATTTATCATCGTGTGTTTGTTGCACTTGACCACTTAAATTTTGGAAATTTGTTTTTTCTTCGTTGAGGAGGTGGTCTGTTTGGTGATAATTGAGTCATTAAGAAAAACAGCAATGGAAATTTGTCGAAATATACCTATCTGGTTAATTCAAAAAGTTCAGGAGTAGTTTTCCATTGAATTCTTCCTACTTTGCTGTTTGTGTATATATAAACCAACCAAAACCAATAATTATTCTGCTAGGTGCGTCAGTTATAGTGATTTGATGACGCCACTCATTACTATTGAGGGGCATCTCTTTTGTTAGCCCCAACACATAAGATCTTGTTCGAGTGTTTAAATCTAATCCTCTTAGGTCTTCCTCTGAGCTTCTTGTGGTGAACCGTCTCCATAGCCTGTTGTGTGTGTATACTTATACAATATTAAACAACCATTCAGTGTATGGTTTAGTATTTTGAGATCTGAGTAAGGAAACCATCATGCAATAACTGAAAGAAACTGTTAAAACACTAGCATAATTCTGCCATATGTACACATATATTAATTGGCTTTATAATTTTTTGATGGAATATAAATGAGCCCCCTGAAGAAGTGAAGTGACTGAAATGCTGGGTCTCTGGCTAATGAATGTGTGTAAAGAAGGAAGGAGCACAAGCGGAGATCCCATACATGTATTCCTATTTTTTTGCAGGAGGATCCAACCTTGATGTTAAAATTTTAGATATGTGATATCACCTAGCTTGTTTACAGCATGCATATTTACTGGCATGCGTTTTTCATTTTAAATTTTGTTCCTTGATAAGGAAATACAAAGCTATGTAGTTTTGAATTCAGGGGCGGACCTGTTGTATAATTGGATACCCCTCAATTATTGGGGGTATTCTGGTAATTTGATATATATATCTATTATTACATAAAAGAATATGTGGGGACAAAATTGTCCAATAAGATATTTGGAGGTCGTTTTATGTATAAAAGTGCTTGTACTATGTTTTAATAATTTTGTTCGTTTTTTTTATGACCAAAATGGGCGTTAGTGGAATCTTGTCAGCATATGTGGGGACAAAATTGTCCAATAAAGACATTTATAGTCGTTTTATGTATAAAAATGCTTGTACTATATTTTAACAATTTTGTACGTTTTGTTTTATGACCAAAATGGGCCTTTGTAGCTATACGTTTTCCACTTTTCAGCTTCATGATAAAAAAAAAAAAAAAAAGCTTCATCAATTGTGTCTCTCAACCTCAAAGCTTTCTCTCTTTTTCTTTTTTCTTTTTTATTCAGGGAGACGTAAGTGTTGTAACCAGCGAGTTCACAATCTCTCGACCTTTCTCCTCTCTTTTCATCTTCATCAGAGCTCTCTACGCTCTAAGTGAGTAAATATACTTAGTATATTTGTTTCTTTCATGTGTTTTGCTAATAGCTGATAGAAATAAAACTTGTCAATTTTTTTGTTGCTTAGTTAAATCAATTCGCATATCCTTATGGTTCTTTCTCATGTCCACTCAATGCTGTATAAGTAGTGGCCAAGTTAATATATTGTCTTATAAGAAGATTATGTAGCATCATTAGTAGAGATTTGAAGCCTGCTTTGCAAACATGATCAAATCTTGTTTTGTTTTCGATTCTACTTGAATTATGACAATTTTTTGCATCAATTTTCAACTTCTCAACTTTTTGCTGCTTATATAACTGCTTACAGCTTTTAAATTTTGCTTCTTTTCTCATGGGTGACAAGAAATAAATAATAATACTACATTCACTAAAAATTTATCTGAGGCATTCTATTAAACAATTTGTGAGCAAGAAGTGAGTCACCAAAATGTATGTACTTTGAGATGATGTTGTTAAAAATAGATAATGGGCTGAATTGGGTCAGGGTCATTGTAAATTTGTGATGGTGAGTGCATGAAGAGACTTGGTTGCTACCTATTAGCTTGATTGTATATTCTGTCAATTTTTTTTGCCTATTGTTATTGCTATTGCTTCGGTCAATTTTTTTTAGCCTATTGGTGTAGGCATGTTTCTGTCAATTTTTTTCTGCCTTGTAGGCAACTTGCTATTAGAATGAACTATAGAATAAAGTTTATTGGCTTAAGAAAGAATGAATTCTATGCATATTATATTGGGCAATGCCATATATGAGTTTGAGAAATAATTTATAGTCATTAACGACTTTTGTTTTATTGACCATAACTCTGCTAGGTCCTTAAATAGCATTTACTTAAGCATTTTTTTGGCTAATGACCACTTTTGTATGACAATGAATTATAAATTCAATTTAATGGCTTCTATCTTTAGAAGGTAGGGAGTGTGACAACGTACACGCTTCCCTTTACTCCATAGGGCCTTCAAGTTATTTTAGTTTTTTGACTACTTTTTCCAATATTTGTTATGGATTTCAAAATCATTTTTTTACATCTTTGCATTAAAAAATGTAACCATAATTAAAAAGCTTTGAACCAACAATGTATATATCTCATTTAATGGTTTCATTTACGATATCTTCTTATTTAACATTGGGTTCAGCCCGTGCAAAACTCAACTAGTATATTAAAATAAACTGACTAAAATCACTTTACCAAATACCCAATTCCTAACTTCCCCAACTCCACCGTCCTCAACGCATTACGCATTCTCTCTGCTCTCTCAAGTGTCCGCCCCTGTTGACAAGGTTTAATTCTTCTTTGTTCCCTTTGCTTTTCCTTTTCTCTTTTCATCTTATTTATGTAACCACATATCTGTCCGGTACATAGATCCATGAAGTGTACTAGGAATGCACCTTTACTCCAAAGTATTTTCAATGTCTTATCTTATAGAATAAAAGACGAAGGCTAATAGTTAGTGAATAATTAAATACTTGCTCTTTTGTGAAAAATATTATCTTGAATTGATATTTCTTACTTTTAAAAATACTCTTATGTCTTAGATTGAATGGTGCCTTTGACTTTCCTGGGTCAACAATAATATTTCTTTAATGGGTGGTCTTCATTGAGCTCTGTTGAGATTGATAACAATCCATTTGCTACTTGGGAAATACCTGAAAGCCTTAAAAATGCTACTTCACTTCAGAATTTTTCAGCTAATTCGGCTAATGTTACTGGGAAAGTTCCTGCCTTTTTTTCTTTTGTGTTTAATTAGTTGTCTTTATTTTTTTGTAGTTATGGTTGTTTAGTATTAATTTAAATTATTTTAATAACTTATTTTTCTCTCTTTTATGTGCTTACATTTTTATAATTGCTATAATGTGTGTAATGTGTATTAGTTTATGTAATAGATGAGTGTCCTCGAACCCCGATTTCTGAGCCCCTGTGCCTAACTTGAGCCCTGGTGCCTGGGTCTGCCCTGGTTTTGATGTTTGGTATAACTTATAAGTTGTGAGGTGTCATGAACGTAGCCATTTATTTTGTGTACTGGTGACGTGTTACTCTCTTTCCAATTACCTCTTAATTGGAGAGGATTCAAATCTAGAAATCTTTGTTTCAAATTGATTAATAAATATTGAATGAAATTTATAAAGTGGAGAAATTTTTGACCAAATGAGTAAATATCATTGATCAGCATAAATTAAAGTTCATCTTTGGTAAGGTTATTAATTGTTGAATGACAAATAAGCGGAGATCATGAACTTGCTTGCTGGTGTCATTTCTTTTTTTCATTTAACATTGTTTAGTGAATATAATGGTTATCATACTGTTGTACCTTTTATGTTCTTTAACAGCCAATCTATTGATGATTGTTGATTGCATTGACATAATACACAACAATGTTCTGTAGCAGAACTGCTCAATATTTAGACCTTTCTTTGTATATTGTATATGTCAGTCTATTAGGTTTCCCAGCTCAGGAATTAGAATAAATTATTAGGAACACAAATGATTTTTTCCCTTTGTTTTATCTGGGAAGCTTTGGCTAGTTAAACTTTTTTTTTTTTTTTTGAGAATAGTTTTGGCTCGTTAACTTTATCTGTTTTCTTTGGTATTCACCATCTAATGGTCTGAAACTGATTTTTCGACAACAATCTTGGGGTTGAGGATTTAATGATGTCCAATTCTTTAATTTTATACATCATAGTTTTAGTAAAACTCTTGAAGCCTTAACAGGCTGAACAAGTTCCTGGTCCAATAGACATATTTTTATATAGAACTTCTTACGAGTATAGATCCTTTCTGATGCTTCTGAGGTTTCTACTGTTGGCTCCAGTATGAAGCCATCTTGCATTCTTTGAAAATTGCGAATATAAACTCTTTTGCGTTGGACTATATCTAAAATTCAGTTCGTTTATCCAGACATACCCCTTCGGCAAACTTAGCTATTCCTGAAAATGAGTGACCTTTGGCTTAAGGGATGCATTAATTTTGCTCTCAGAGAAGGAACAGTATCTAAAAAGTCCCTTAAACTTTTGTTTTTGTTTAACAAAACTAGACTCTAGTCAGACATATATTTTCACATCTTGCCCTGAAGTTCATCCTCCCATATTGATCTCTTTAGGTTATAAAATTGTTTGCCATTAATAAATCATGACCATGTAAGATTTTGGCACACCCACCTAATGCCATTTGGTTTTTAGAATGGAATCCCATGTTTTTTTTTTATCATGGTATCTTAGAAGACAATAGGGTCCTATAAGTGGTAGAGGTCGAGACTAAATGTTTACTAGTTGAGATTCAGCTTGTGCAGTGGCAGTGCCATGACGAGGGCGTTCCGTCTTTGAGTAGGGGTAACATTCATATTGATTCTATAATGGATATTTGAATGGTTTGTAATGGCTTGAGTTCATTTCTACTGTCAACATAGGTTTAAACATTTCGGGCTAGTAACTAACACTGAAATGTATTGACAAGTTATTAATCACACCTGGGGCATTACATGTGGTATCATAGCTTGGTCCTTAGTTCATCCATGCATAGTTTGCCAAATTGTACGATTCATGATACACATCTTATCATTCAATTCGATTCACGAACAAAACAATACAAATCAACATGTGAATCGGAGATGTACATGAATTGCACCAAATCATAATGAATCTTACGATTCAATGTACGATTTAGAGATTCGGTGCGATTCACTTCTGTATTGCATTTAGGTCAAGTCACACTCTTTATTATTTTTTCTTCCTTATTTTGTTTAAGAAATTATTTAAACCATAATAAAGTTCAACGAACCATAATAAGAAAAGGCTAATATGAAGACACAAGTGAAAATGAATGTGATGAAGAGAAATGGTTGTTGTTTTTGTTGTTGATAGTCTTTTTCTCAGTGATAATGTTGTTGTGATAACCTTTTTATTAGTCTATTTTTAAGGTTTTTGCAAATATATTATTTTAAACCTATTTTTAAAATGTGAAAGAATCATTACGATCCATGATTCGATACAATTAATGATTCAAAAAATTGATAATTCGATTCACGATTTCACAACTATGCATCCATGTGGAAATTAGTCTTGTTTCATGCTGCACATTTGTTGTTGTCTGTGTTGCGCAATGAGAGGGGGATTGTTAGAAAATATCATTGTGACCAGGTTGATAAATAATGAGTTCCACTACAAAAGCTCTTGGGCTACTCCACCTAATGCCAATTAGTTTAGGATGGAACACCAAGTTCTTTTCAATCTCCATTCATGTTTCTTTTCTTCACTGTCACGATCAGTTTAATCTCTTGGATAGTAAGATGGCTTTCCTTGTCTGTCCTTTCTCCTGTACACATTGTTTACAATACTTTGTTTTTGTGTCAAAGTGCCAGCAAGTTGTTCTTTTGGGCGACACATTCTCTTTCTCTACTTTGGAGGTTAATTAGGTTGGTTAATTCAGATACACTATGGATGCCACTTCCTTTGTTTCACAGGGTTCAGCCACGTTGGAGACTGAATGATTTTGATTACTTCCAGAAAGTCCCTCAGCATGTCTATGTGGTGCCTATAAAATCTTTGAGGATTTAAAAAGTAAACCAAGATGTGGTCACAGTGTGGGAAGCGAATCCCATTTGTAAAGATGATGGAGAAATTTTCAAGATCAGCATGGTTTTTCCAAAATTGTTCTTTATCAGATGTTCCCCACAAGAAAACTAAACTTGCCCCACTACAGGTTCTCTACTTTCCTCCTCTTTATCCCTCTTCCTCTGAGCAGGCCATGTACTACCAGGGTCATATATCTTTTCTTACTTTGATGTCCATGTAATGTCTATGCTGCAGGAGCGTAGAATGATTGATCGGTTTCGGCTCAGGGCTAAAGGAGGTGATGGGGGCAATGGTTGTGTGAGTTCCCGTCGAAGCAGACATGATCGTCGTGGCAGACCTGATGGTTGGTTTTCCATATACTATCATAGACCTGGAAGTGATTGTATTGTTTCTCATTATTACATATTTGTTTCATCACTATTTTCGTGGAATCCATCTTAGTCAATTGTTTTAATTGCATTGTGTAAATTTTGATTTGAAAAAGCTCCCATATTTGTCTGGAAACTCCATATGCTCTATCATAGACCTTGATGTTTCAAATGCTGATGGCAGGGGAAGTAATTTATTTACTTCTCTGTGCGTTTGTGTGAGTGCGCTTGCATCTTATGTAATGCATGCAAATAATGCAGGTGGAAATGGTGGACGAGGGGGTGATGTGGTACTGGAATGTTCTGCTGCCGTTTGGGACTTCAGTGGCCTGCAGCATCACGTTGTATGTGCCGTTGTCTTGTTGGCTGCACTATCATAGTGTCTTTTGTCCCCAGTCCTCTACTATTTGCTCCCTTTGTATGTCTGTGTTTATGCGTCCATTTCTTATATGTATAGCTTGTCAGAATAATATTTTGCTGTCTTTCAGAATGCAAAGAGAGGAGGACATGGGGCTTCCAAAAACATGATAGGAAGTCGAGGAGCTGACAAGGTTGCATTTCATGGTTCTCAGTTATCCTGTTACTCTTGCAATATATCTGTATAGCTGTTTGATCAAATGACAGTCATGTATTACCCATGAATTTTCTTGTCTATTAGGTTGTCCAAGTACCTGTGGGTACTGTAATTCATCTTATAGAAGGTGAAATTCCTTCCGCAGTTGAAAGGAGCCCTTCTGCAGTATTGGATCCCTGGGAGATTCCTGGTTCACTTGATTCTGATTCTCATGAACTTTCTCAAAAATCTCCTTCCACTTACAGGAGTGGATCAGAAATGACAGTTGAGACCTATGGTTGCTCTGAATCACTTTACAGAGAATTTACTGATCCCGTTACCCCTCCTCCAGGGAGGGATCACAAGAGCAAGCTGAGCAATCTAGATGTGCATGAACGAAGGCCAAAGCAACCTGTTAAACATTTACATTACAGTTATAACTCAGGACTTAAGGATGAAACTTCTAACAGCAGTCAGGAGGAAGATGGTAATGGTGGTGAGTGGGAAGACTTGGATAGTGACGATGATATGTCTGGACAATGGAGTGAAGAGGAATTGCATGTGTCAGAACAAATTCAACATAATATTGCGGAACTAACAGAGCCAGGGCAACAATTAACTATTGCTCGAGGCGGAGAGGGTGGCTTGGGCAATATTTGTTTTTCAAAAACTTCTACAAGGATGCAAAAAAATACAAACCTTGATGTTGAAGTATCTGATGAAGATGATGCATTACGTCGTGTGGGTGTGCCTGGTTCTGAGGTTGTACTGGTGTTAGAATTGAAGAGTTTAGCAGATGTGGGGCTTGTGGGGATGCCCAACGCTGGTAAAAGTACTATCCTCGGTGCTATGTCAAGGGCTAAACCCACAGTTGGTCACTATGCCTTCACAACTTTAAGGCCCAACTTGGGAAATTTAAATTATGATGATTTTTCTTTTACAGTGGCAGACATCCCAGGCCTTATAAGGGGAGCTCACGAAAATCGTGGACTTGGACATGCTTTCCTGCGCCACATAGAGCGGACAAAGGTTCTGGCTTATGTGGTAGACTTGGCTGCAGGATTAGATGGTAGGAAAGGAATACCACCATGGGAACAGCTGAAGGATTTGATTTTGGAGCTTGAATTTTATCGGGAGGGTTTATCTGATCGACCATCCCTGGTAGTGGCAAACAAAATAGATGAGGCAGGGGCTGAGGAAGTCTATGAAGAATTGAAACAAAGGGTGCAAGGTGTTCCTATTTTCCCAGTTTGTGCTGTCCTGGAGGAAGGAATACCAGAGCTAAAAGCCGGTCTTAGGACACTTGTCAGTGGAGAAGAGTCATATAGACTACACTTGGATGGTATTAGGCTTGAGTAGCTGTTCGCGATTCTTTGTGATACTGAGGAGACTGCTTCGTCAACTCTCATGAAGAAAATCCTTCAGCATCAGCTGCAATTGAAGCTTTAGCATCATGCATTAGATAGCAAGGTATCTGGTCCATTGTGATTATGAGGATTCTGCTATCGGTACCTTTGCAAGTACGTAATGGAGACAAGAAATTACCCTTCGAAAGCCCTCGTTCTGTAGAAGATGATTTAGACTTTGATGATAGGGAAATTTGAAATATGCTAACTTAGCCACAGGAAAGTAGAGCAGCAGCTTTCTTGCAAACGAAGGCCATAATCAAAGTCAAGTTGGTTTATGAAGTAAGTGTTCATCCCAAGACTTCATTATACAAGTCTCTATACATTGTAAGTCTTTCTGCCATCAGTTTTGCTCCACTTTGTATGTCTTAACTTCAATTTTTGAGTGACCAATTGCTTAAAAGTCATAGTCTCAGACCTTACGGCAACTTTTTTCTGGCCTTTATGGAGTATGTAGCATCTTTTGAGCCCATACTATCAATGATGACCCGCCTGAAGGTCTTCACGCTATCAATTAGTCTCAAACTTGAGGAAATTAGTGTTCATTTTCGCTTCCATTTTTTCTGGGTTGCTTTTGCTGTGGTGATGGTAGATGTTGGACCTCTGTTTATTAATGGAAATTTCTATTTGCCAAAGTGAATATATCCTGACCTCATGTGGTAAGACTATGCTTTGGTGTCGATTGTGTGTGTGTGCGTGTTTTTGGCTCTTTTTGTGTCTCAGAACATGTGGACTGTAGGAGCAAAGCCCAACTAGGCGTGCAAATAATATGCTAATGAATGAAAAGAAGTGTTCCAGAAAACAAGATCAGTAAACCTAAGAAAAAATTGGTTAGAGATTCACTGTTAATGCATATATCTTTTTCCTTAGCGTGGTCAATTGTATGCAGTTTCTCCTATACCATCTTCATGGCTTGGCATTTACTTACTCCATCAGTTTTTTCAATTAGTTTTAATGAATTTCTAATTTTGTCCAGTTAAAAATGAAAATTTGTTAAAACTAATTGAAAAAATTAATGGAGTGGGAAAAATGAAATAAAAAAATTATATTTAGTGGGTGAGTTGAAACGGAAAAAAGAGTTTAGTATGTAATTTAAAACTTTATACGAGTTTAATTGCTTGTTGCACATTTTATCCTTACGTGTAGTAGCTTTACTTTCTTTTAATATTTTTTTTGCTTAGTCAGTAAGAGTGAATTCATAAATAAAAATTAGAGTTTACCGACTACAAAAGTGGCAAAAGCCAAACAACGAAAAGAAAAAAAACATAATGTTTAATTACAGAGTTGGTTCCATTTGTTCCAAATGGTTCTTTTAAGTCCGGAGTCTATTGAAATCTTCCCTAATTTTGGCACTCACGTCTTCATGGATATGCATCAATAGTTGTTCTTCGGTGTGCGCTTCATTGTTGAAAAGTCTGATTCTTTCTCGCCAATGCATTTACTTTCTTTGCAAATCACTATATCAATAGCTTTATGTAGTATAGCTTCCCTTTTATTTGACTCCAGGAATTGCACTAAAACTGGTTTGGTAGGGCGTGATCTCTTTGCTTATGTCTGAAGAATGAGTTTTATCAGTTTGTAGTAGTAAGGGGGACTCCACCAGCTCCCCCATATGCCAAAAGCCCTTATATTTAGGGGAGTTTTTGGGGTTACATTGATTCAATGGCTCCTCTATATATATTTTTAGGGAACATATTTTTGAAACCACAAGAGACTTGATTTAAAGAGAGAAGATAATAATTCTAGGGTAAATGTCTAGTTTAGTCCATTATATTTGGTGTAAATGACACTTTCATCCATTATATTTCAAAATGAACCGTTTAGTCCATTATCTTTGGTGTAAATGATACTTTCATCCATTATTTTTCGAAATGAGTCTTTTAATTCAATATGTTTCACATCAATGACGCCATTAGTCCAATATGGTTCTTTTAATATGTTTTGAAGTTAGACTAACGACGTTATTTATGTGAAACATATTGAACTAAAAGGTTTATTTTGAAAGAGAATGGACGAAAGTGTCATTTATACCAAATATAATGGACTAAAATGTTTATTTTGAAAGATAATTGATAAAAGTGTCATTTACACCAAACATAATATACTAAATTAGACCTTTACCCATAATTCTATTATGTAATCTTGGTTAGGCAATCTCTTATCTTATCTTGATTTAGAAGGTATGTAGTCTTTTAACAAGTCAAGACTTGAGTTTTTGCGCACTGATGCACTCAAGGTTTATCTGCTTGTATTCGGGTTTCGTCAGTTGAGGTTTCATGTCATCCAAAAAAAAACACTTCATTAGAGTAAGAAGCTTTGATAGATGGGTAACAATGAAATATATAGAGTACAATATGATAGAATCCCATTGGATTGGTCCAAAAGGCACCTCGTTGACCTCAAGTTTCTATCCTTAAAATCATACCTTTCATATAAAAACTAGTTGCGGCTGTCTGTGCAAATGCACGGGCCAAACCCAATGAAATTATTATATATATATTGTGAGTTACACAAATATTAAAAGTTTTAATTGCAGAAAACTTCACAAGATGTTTGACTACAATGAAATAATGCATACAAACCCAATGTATATAAAAAACATATTATAAATAACATTGACATGGATAAAAAATGGCCCAAATTTCATGGCGGCTCAAAGCCCAAGATGACAAAAATAGTCTATATTACAAGACATTTGTCGTAAAAATAGCATGTAAGGACAAAAAGAGGACCACCTCAAAAAAACAACCATTATTATAAATAGCACAAAGAAAGTGAGCAAAATGTATCTAGTTAATTCTTTATTACTTCCAAATTTGTCAATTCATACACACTCGAGTCAAATATTAATTCTCTCGCCTGAAGAGAAACACAAGAGATAATCCCCGTTGTTTTTTTTTTTTTTTTTTTCTGTGCAGGTCCTCAGCTCGGATTGAAAGACGGGACTGGCACTCAGCTCGGCTCGGTAGATTTCATACTCAAACAAACATAAACAGAAACGCATACAATAGCAATTAGGAAATACTGGTACAACTAATACAATTACATATTGTAATGGTTTCTTAAGTACAGAGAAATGGTGACTAACATTAGTTTAACAAAGGGTATTTTTGACTGAGACCCCTTTACTTTTGCATATATGTGATTTAGACCTCATGTTTTTTGAAAAATATGACTAACACCCCTTCTGTTAAAATTTCGTTAAGTTTTCTGTTATCTCTAGTGAAATGTCAATTTTACCCTCACCCGACTGCTTCTTCCCCAAATTCACCACCCAACACAGATATATCACACACCCATTTACAGTAAACATCATCCCTTTCACCTCATTCACCACTTTACCATCCTCATTAATCAAAACCAAACAAAACCCCAAGTTTGCCAACCGAATTGACTAATGAACAAAGCCCCAATTTTGCCAACCGAATTGGCTAATGTCTTCCACTGCGTAGAAGTTTAGATGGAACGTTTTCTTCTTTGCACATAGTAACTACGCTATGCTTTTTCCGACGTTAGTTGACCGATTAGAAGTCAAGGCTTTGTTTGTCTTATAAATTTTCTTCTCTAAGCCGGTTGAGATCATTTTACTTTATTTTGGCTACAGGGAAGAGGTGCAAAGGGAGGGGGCAGCGAGGTGATGAGGCTGGAAGGGTCGAAGGTGATAAGGTTGAAGGGGGGCGTGCTGCCGGTGAGCTAGGGTGTTGGAGGAGAATGGCCTGGGAGGGGTTGTGCTGGGGTGAGGATGAGGGTGAGTGTAGGGATAGGGTATAAATGACATTTCACATAAATTTAACAGAAAACTCAATAGATGTCGGATAGAAGGGGTGTCAATCTCATTTTTTAATAAACATGGGGTCTGAGTCAAAAATACATGTTTAACAAATATATCCTTACAAGAGAGTGAGTACGGAATTCATCTTTACAGAAAGTGGCCATTAGCAAAAAAATAGCTAAGTAGATGATATGTAAGGACTTTGGAGAGTGAGAGTTAGCAAAAAGTCATACAAAAAAATGGTTATTTGAAATCTACCTTTACAAAAAAGTGGCCATTTGCAAAATTATACAATTGGATTCTATTTAAGGATTTTAAGGTGTCTTCGCAAAAAGATGAAAGTTTCTTTCTTTTTTCCTACTGAAGCTTTTGCTTTTTTGCAGTAGTATATTCATGAACATTGGGATCTTCAAATGAGGAAGAATCGTCAACAAAATTCAAAGACATTGAAACATTGATGCTCGAAAATTCTACTTGATTACTTCTTTTTTGACAATTTTTTTCATCATCATACAACCAAGCAATGTTGTATTGTAGTTGTGATTCCCCATATGTTCAAAGGTGTATGATCGTAGTTGGATAAAAAATATATTGTTCCAAAGCTTTTTGTTGACTTCATCTATTTGCAATGTTTCACCTTGAATTGAAGTACTTATTTAGTAGACAATCACATTTATACTCTAGTACCTACAATTCAATCCGTCTTACATTTGCATACAAACAATCATTGAGAAGTATACCAAAATTAACAGAAACAAAACTGAATTGTCAAAAGTATTCTAATAATAGGACAGTAAGAATCAATACAAAAAAGGACCTATTTTTTTTGTAGATCAAATGCAACTACTCAACACACCAAATAAAGAATACATAAAGAAGTATATATAAATTCCAATATAGCAAATAAAAATGACCTGCCAAGTATATCAGCCTTTCATCATCAATCCTACACAAAATCAAGGATATCAAGGAAGGCAAATCAAGAATCTTTTACTGTTAGTTACCCTATAAATAGATGTTGGTTTGCTAAAAGGACTCTTTTTCATACTAAGTATACAAATCGAGAATCTTTTATTGCTGATTATCTCATAAACACAACTCACAAATTTCATAAAAGGCTCAAATTATTACTCACAACTTGTTGTCTTGATAATATCTCATCGGGTTCAAGTGATAAATTTTTTCTTCCATTTTCCCCAAAGACTGCAACAGTGATAGATCCAGTGTTGTGAATGATGTCGACTTGAAATTTGAATCTAAAGAAGATACCAATGTCCTTGAGAGGGGTATTAAAACTTGAACATGAAGAAGAAGAAATAAATAATATCTTTTATGTGAAAATAAGAAAACTTTAGTATAAAATTAATATGTATTTTTACCTTGGGACAACAATTATGTCTTTTGTACAATGCATGCATCGAAAAGCTTGTTTGTATTTTGCTCTTGTTCCCTTGCCACAATTTTCACATGCAAGATAGTGAAACTGTTGTTCCTCAACCATGATCATATCATCAATCTCCCTTTAATCCAAATACATCTAGTTTGGAGTAGTAGAAATAAGAGAAAAGCATTAGATATTAACCATAACTTATGATATGGTGAAAAATGTCTTTTGAGTTGTTAGTACAATAATAGTAATAATTTTCTACATTATTCCATATGCTTTATTCCAACGAAGTTGAAGAGAGAAAATTATAATTGTGATAATAAAATTGTATCTTTTCTCAGTATCTTTGTGGTAAAATCTTAACTTATAAATAAAAGAGAAAAAATCACATAAACCGCATTTGGGTAGATAACATCCGAAAATATGAAAAAATGACAAACAAATTTTGAAATACTGAGCTAGTTTTCACTAAATACTATAATACTCCGATCCTTCACGAGACCAGGGCCCTGATCCAATACCCAAGTTACGAAAAATAAGGGAAAACAGACAGAGTCTCCCATGTTTATAGGACAATCCAAAACCTGTATAAGTAACTATAACCTCAAAATCAAAGTCCAACCTCCTCCTTAATTCCCAACTTCCACTATCACCACATGCAACAAACTCCTCAAGGTCATCCGAGCCTTGGAACCCAACACATAACACAGAGGCATGCAAGGTTAAAATTCATTGAAATCCTATCTTTTAAATCCACTTATCATACTACTCTAATTCTAATTACCGTACTTACTTAAATATTAAGTCCATCATTCAACTTCCTTTAGCACATAAGTATGCAGTCAAAAGGCAGTAAAGTCTATCATTAACTATTACATACCAACTACGCCACTAACTATTCAAGACTACAACTTCAATTACAACCCACCAAATTTATCATTAATACATACAAGACCTCAAAGCTCTTAAAATAAGACATATTGCAATAACACACATTTTCAAAGGGCATCCAACCTCAGCATGATAAGCAACTAGCAACACAGCACTCAAGGTAGTTGTTCTAACTGCACCTGTAATATGTTAAAATGAGGAATGAATAACCAAGGTTATTCAGTAAGGGAGGAGATACAATAAACCAGGAGTGTTTTCGAAAATTATTTCGTGCAATGCAACAAAGGTAATAACACGAGTAACACAATATAGCAAGTCAACCGAATAAACATTTAATCACATTAAAAAGGATACGGTTCATCTTCTCTGTCTTCAATCTCGAACCACGAACCACGATCTTCAATAATAAATGCCGGCAAATCCCCTTATTCCTCCAATGGGGTACTCCAGATGTACCCTGATCCTACAACCTATTTCTCCCGAGGTAGGTCGTATGCCCCAACGAAGTGAACCACGCCTTTGGGGTAGAGGAGTATGCCTCAACGAGAACGGGAATAGGCACCATAACAGCCGAGCTAAACCGACAGCCCGATGCTGCCCGGAGTTTCTCGACACTATCATGTCCTAAAAGGTTACGCAACCTGATTCACGAGCATGAACACGAAAACCAAGTAATCACAAGTGAGGGATGACAAAGTAGGCCGGCCTCGCAAGTAATAAGTGCATGTAAACTTTAACAATTAAACTAAATCATACAATCCAAGAGCAATAAAATAAATTAAAATGCACAAAAGAGATGAAGACTCCATCACCTTGGATTAAGCCAAGCATACAAGAAAATAGCTCTGATTCACTCCAAACTTTCTTGAATTAGCTCGAATATGTAACTTTAGTGTGTTCATATAAGTTTAGCACTTTGACAATTAACTATATCAATTCCAACTTAACTATTGCTTAACTCAAACCCACAATAATAGAAGTTATATTTATAATCACTTAAATATATCATATTACCACATAGCCCAAGTAATCATACAAGTAACTCTAAAACATTTTTTTAATCAAGTTACTATTTATTTTCTTCTTCAAATCACTTATTCACACAAGCTCATATTCCACATTCAATTAAGCTATAAAGTTCACCCTACCACATCATTAGATAGCATAGAAGACATTAGAAGCATCAAATATCATTAAGTTAAGATTATAAGTTATAAATTTCAATTAGTCTTAATTACAACAATCAATAATCATCTAACTAGATAAGCTAACTTATAGTTTACTTAATTAACAATCAAATGTGGCAACCATAGCGATTCAAATAACTAATTATGAAATAAGTTAAATCAATTCTCAAGAAACCCAATAATTCACTATTCCAATGCTTACTAATTAGGTTCTAAACTTCACATAAGGTAACAAATTCCAAATCTAACTTTACCATTCATCTTAAGCCACTTTAGGATGCAACTAAATACTATGAAATCTCATTTTCAAGTCCTTTAACTTAAAAACCCCGCAAGGCCCCTTAAGTGATTTGTACTACAACCACCTAATCTGGTTAGCTAAACTATGCTATAATTACATTTTAAGGGCTTCCTTACACTTCTAAGACTATCTACACATTCAAACAAATCAAATTCAATAGTTTGTTTCAAAGTCCCCTTTGTAATTTAAACTAAAATTCCAATTCTAGCTAGGTTATATCCAATTTTATGATACATATAGCATTCTAGGATGTTATGGCAACTAATAGAAGCAATACAACCTTTAGAAATGCAAAAATCCCAATTTAAGCAAGAGTTATTATTTGTTAATATTCATTCATGTTAACTCAATGATATTTATGAACACCATAGAACCTATCTACAATTCATACAAGTTATTCAAGTCTACTTCTAAAGCTATTAACAAGTCTTACAATCAAGCAAGTGTATTTAGCTCTAGCATTTCTTAGACACTTGTTAGGTTTCATTTAGCATGAAACAAGCATAATTCTATGTCCAACACACACACACACAACGAATTGTAACCATACTCTAATCTTCCTAAACATTAAATTATCATTCTAACCATTCATGGCATGCATTTAAAGCATAGAAACAAGTAAGTAACTTAGAGGTCAACAATCTTTAACTAAAACGCTAATCATCATTTTCTAACAGAACTCCAACTTTATCAATTCAATTACCTATACTATTAACCCCCAAATTCTCTTATTTTTACATATAAACATATCTCTTTGAGTGTAGATGACTGTAGAATCAAACAGTGCCTAATTCCAAGTTAAATTCCATGACTTATACCCTTTTCCATGCAACTACTCTAAACTACCCTGCACCAGCGATTTCAGGACACATTTCAGAAATGGTTAAATCGTAGGGTTAAAACGTTAGAACTAGCCTTCACACCAGAAATCAACATTTTTTCTAAACTTCCTGATCTAGCTACTAGATAAGTTTTGTTAATTTTAGAGCTTGTTTACGATGTCAAAAAGACTCTGAAAAACAGGGGCAGTGCACTATTCCGAATTTGCACTTTTGTTGTCTTCTTGCATTTTAGCTAACTTTGCAATTAGGTTTGGCATAGACAACACTTATACACTTCATTGAGGCCATTTATCAAACATCTAGTCTTCATCTATGATCATCAACTAGCAAAGCAACAACACCAATGAAACTACTTGCAACATTTATCAAATATACAAAAGAGAACTCCTACAACACAATACATGCTAGAATTCATCTTCTCATGCATTTATAAGCTCATCAATCATTTAACTACTTCTCAATAACTTTGATAGGAGAAAGAAATAGGAATAATAATGCACATAAAGATGAATCTCTCACCTTAGAAGTGGCTAAAGATGCAAGAGAAGTTAAAACAAGGCTCAAATCTTCTTCTTCCTTCTTTCTTTTCCTCATTTTTCTATATTTTCTTCTCTTCTTGTGTGTGTGTGTTTTTCAGCGTGTGATTGTATGTGTGTGTGTGTGTATATGTCGTTTGTATGGTGTGTGTGTTTATGTGTTTGTGTTTTTGTGTGAGTGTGTATATAATATGTATATGTATGTATGTATAATAAAAGATATAAAAACCTAATGACTAACTTACCCCTAACTAAATACTTATCTAATAGTTTGTCATTTTGGTTAAAATCTAACTATTTAGTTACTCCAATTCCTAATTGTCTACGTTAGTTATTTTCTACGATTCCTACGATTTTTCTAAATGTTTGGGAAGTCCCAAAATTTCACGTAAAATGAGAATTATACACATTAAACAATTAAATGTGCCTACTTACATAAGAATGCATTCATATTGATGCAATACATGTTAAAAGATGAAATTTCTTGTTAAATTAGATGTATGTACATAGTTTGAGATAAATGCACGTTAAAGGCAACTGATTGCACGTAGAACAATGAATAACCTCACTAGCAAATAAAAATGCAATTTTGCACCTTTAAACATATTCTAATTATTTTACTTGCATGTTATTCTTAATTAAATGCACACAACTGTAATAAATGCACGTAAATGTACTCCAAGCATGTGATGTACAAAATAACATTTTTCTCTTACCTTATATGAGTCACATATCATGGCAAAAAAAAATGTAAATTCAAAAAAAAGGACAATCAAATTTCACTATGAATAGTAACTTCCTAAAATAAGTAAATGCACAAATAAAGTATGCAACAGTTAATATAGACATATTGGGGTCTCGGGCGTCACAAATACAATATGGAAAATCATAAACAAACAATTGATCTTATTTCAAAATCTCAAATCTATGAGCTTTTAATTTGTACTCAATAATACCCAGGTATTGAATAATTAGTTTTGCTAAAAAAATAGCATATAGTGCAACAAAAACCATAGTGACATAAACCTGAAAATATATGAACAACCACATCGATACGTATCTGTATCCAATATTCATTTAAACTAAACCATATTCATACCAAAATGAATGCACAAAACACTGAAGTGACTAAACACGTTTCATTACAAAAATAAATTCAACTTTTAAGATAACAATTTTCACATGCGGGGTAGTGAAACTGTTGTTCCTTAACCATGATCATCAATCTTTCTTTAATTCAAATACATCTAGTTTGGAGTAGTAGAAATAAGAGATAAACATCAGATGTTAAAGGACTTTTAGTCTTCTACTTTGGACCATACATTCGTAGAATTAATCAAGTATAGCATCGTATAATTCTCAAATTACATGGTTGAAGGTCTACAAACTATAACCTACTAAGGAATGCCTAAAATTTTAACATTCATATTCAGAGAGATTCAAACTAATACATCAGTCGATCAATACCCATTTATAGAAGATACCAAGAAAGTATTTAACCAATAGTGAAACGATTCAATAGTTAGTAAGGACAAAATGTTTTTTGAAAATATGTGATATAGTAATTATATATAAGATGCATTAGTTTTGTGACCCTACACATACAAACATGCGCATAGACAATTAGATATAAGATGCATCAGTTTTGTTATCCATTTAAACTAAACCATATTCAAACACAACACATTGATACCAAAATGAATGCGCAAAACACTGAAGTGACTGAACACATTTCATTACAAAAATAAATTCAACTTTTAAGATAGTAAATTATTGGATGAAAACTTACCTTGTCAATGTCAGAAGGAAGATTCTTGATATTTACATAATCTTGATCATGTGGATTTACCAAATCTCTCAAGACATATTGATGAGCTCTTATTTTTACTAATTGAGTTAAGGGTTGGTTGTTTTTTAGAGCCTTAAAAGAGATGTTAGAAGATAGTGTTAAAATTATGTTATAATATATTCTTTTAGTAATGGATGAGAATTATTTTGATTACCATGATCTAAGTGATGTGGCTTCTTTGAGCAAATGATTGACATGAAAGCTTGAATTTGGTTTCGTAGCAAGTGATATTCCTGAATATGGTTTACATATGAGGAATGGGAAAAAATTATTTTATTTTTCGTTTGTTTATATTATTTTTTTCATAGAACATTAAAGATTATTGAAGCTTTACCATGGAAAAGAGTGACAGACAATCTTTTGGCGAGGATTATATGCATCGATTTCAACTGCTGCGTAATACGATTGCCATCATGATTGATAAAATCCGTCCACATTGTAAGAACAACTGGTTTTGCCTTGATCATTAAAAAATTATATATTAGTAATAAGAATACCAAATATAAATCTTTTAGAGTTTAATGAGTTCATGAGAGATCTTACTCCTGATCAACAATTATGAATTCATTAATTTTGGAAATTTTCTTGCCTTATTTCTGACTCTTTTCGAAGGCAGCTTGTCGATAACAACAGTTAGGACATCTTTAAAGCAAAAACAATTATATAAGCAAATATGTACTTCAAAAGTTGTTATGAAGAATAAGTTAATGTTTGAGTTGCATACCAAGTTCAGATGGTTTTCCCATTGACTTGTAAAGTTCAGTAAAAGGTGTTGTTTGCAAATTAGCATATAATGGAAAACAATCATCAGTTTTTACATCTGGTACTGTAGTAGAACACGTTATAGTTCATACATATTGATATTCAGAATCTGGAAGTTTTGTCATGGCTTTTGGACTCCCCACTTTTGCATTAGTTATCATATATGTTTTATACAGCTCAAAAGTGTCAGAGAATAGTGCAATGTCAGTATTATAGATAAAAACAAGTACTTGTGTTCCCTGTAGTAAATGAAGAAAAGTTATTGTGAGTAGAATGTGTTAGTTGTATGTAGTATGAAAAGATGAATGTTAAAATTAAATAAAGGAAAATATAAAGAAAAAATTTAAGCTCACATGTGACGGCCCAAACCCAATGTGACACTCGAGACCCCAACATGTCTATATTAATTGTTGCATACTTTACTTGTGCATTTAAAATGTGCATTTACTTATTTTATGAATGATTACTATTCATAGTGAAATTTGACTAACTGTTTTTCAAAATTTACATTTTTGCCATGATATGTGACTTGTATAAGGTAGGAGAAAAATGTTATTTTGTACATCACATGCTTGGAGTATATTTACATGTATTTATTACAGTTATGTACATTTAATTGAGAATAATATGCAAGTAAAATAATTAGAATATATTTATAGGTGCGAAATTTGTTAATGAGCTTATTCATTATTCTACGTGCAATCAGTTGCCTTTAATGTGCATTTATCTCAAACTATGTGCATACATCTAATTTAACAAGAAATTTCATCTAGTAACATGTATTGCATTAATATAAATGCATTCTTATGTAAATAGGCACACTTAATTGGTTAATGTGCATAATTCTCATTTTACGTGCAATTTTGGGACTTCCCGAATATTTTGGAAAATCGTAGGAATCGTAAAAAATAATTAACGTGGACAATTAGGAATTAGAGTAACTAAATAGTTAGATTTTAACCAAATGGCAAACTAGTAAGTAAGTATTTAGTTAGGGGTAAATTTGCCTCATGACTCGACCTAAACAAGAATTATTCCTCTCAAAGTCTAGATGAACATACATATTTTTCCAAAATTTTTTCCTCAGAGGTTACATGCTCAAATAGTTCACACAATACAACAGCTACAACAAAAATCTTGCAATCATATACATGTCTAAACTTGTATAATACAACAATTTCTCACTCAACAACACATATATATGCAATATAACTTCTGAAATCAGTTTTTTTTAAAGGATTCCCCTCACCTTATAATCTTAAGAAATTATAATATAAAGCTTGAGATGGCAAGATCTAGCTCCTATCTTTCTTTTTTCTTCCTCTTCTTCCTCTT
Organism: Ehretia macrophylla; assembly: GCA_037974665.1. NCBI lineage: Eukaryota > Viridiplantae > Streptophyta > Magnoliopsida > Boraginales > Ehretiaceae > Ehretia > Ehretia macrophylla. Next base: position 53,555,705 of record CM075780.1, on the reverse strand, counting down.
TTTCTCTTCTTTTTCCTTGATTTTTAGGTGTATGTATGTGTAGAGTATGTGTTGGTGTGTGTATGTTTTCAGCTGTGTGATTGTGTGTGTGTATGTGTGTGTATGTATATATGTCGTTTGTGTGGTGTGTGTGTTTATGTGTTTGTGTTTTGTGTAAGTGTGTATATAATATGCATGTGTATGTATGTATAATAAAATATATATATAAGCCTATTTACTTGCCTGAAAATGCCAAAATCAGTGAGGTTTGTAGTTGAGCTGGTGCAGGACAGTTTTTCTTGCTTGAATTTCGTGGTATTGTTGCCCTAGTATTACTATCTAGAAAAAATTGAAACAATTAGGGTAGGTATTTTGATCAGTTAAGAACAAACTTTGTTTAGGCTAAAAAATTAGGAAAAATCGTTTAGGACTTCACAAACATTAAAAATCAAAGGGTGACAGAAAACGTAAGCAATCTGGACAGTTTGCACACCTATATTGTTTTAGTTATATCTTGATGAATTTAGCTTGGAATTAGGTGCTGTTGATTCTATAGTTATCTATTTTCGAAGAGCTTTCCATACATGTAAAAAACAGTTTATTTGGGAGTCATTTGCTTAGGTAAATGTGCAGCCAAACTTGAGCTATTATTGAGATGTTGAAACTGTTGAGGTTATTTGTTTTGTGCTCCTAATGTTTCTTGAAGTTAAATAATGTATTATAAGACATTGTTATTGCTTGTTATATAATGTAATCTATGTGAAGATATATAATATGTTGAAGGTGATGCTATGCACTGATATGATTCTCTATGCGTTATATAACCTATTATGTGACTTATGTGCAAACTAGCGAACACTTAGAAGGGAAAGGTAAACCATATGAAAGAATATGTTTAATACTCTTTGACCCTTATTGGAACCTAGCTTTGATTAGCTTTAAAACCTTAAGATAATTACCTTTAGATTAAGTTAATAGCTGATTAAGGAATAAGTGGAGTTGAACTAGTCTCATATACAAGTTATTAACTAATGTAAAGTAAATGAACCTTGAGCAACTTATGAACCTATATTGGTAGTACTAACTAATCTTTAATTCAAAGGACCAACTTCGGTATAATAGTCAAATAACTCTTTCTTGACTTGTAAAGTTATCTTTTATTCTTAACCTTAATCGCTAAATAAGAAACCTTAAATTTAAAGATGTTGCTAATTATAGATTAAATAATTGTTGAACTTGTATTAGATTAATATGTGATTATCACTAGTTGTTTATATTGTATCTCTTCCATTGATTACTACTTCATGTGAGATAACTTTATATGTGAACTAGAAGCTCTATTGATTGGTTAATTTGCTATGTTTAGAGTGTTCAACTTGGATTCATGGATGTGTAACAAAATGTAAGAATTAGTTGTTAATATCAAAAGTTGACTTTTGCTAATAGTTACTAGCCTTACTCATTTTCTATGTGCCACTGTTCACCTACCAATGTTAGTTATTTGTATGGCTACCTGAACTATGTAATAATGTGGAATAAACAAGTGATTGTATAGCTTTTATCGTTGTGGGTTGGGATTTCATAATTAGTTAAGTTAGAATTGCTATAATCAATTGTTAAAAGTGTTACACTTATATGAATAACTAGGAATTGCACATTTGAGCGGATTCAAAGAGGTTTGGAGTAAACCTAAGCTATACTCTTACAAGTTTGGTAAAGGTGAGGGAGTCTTCATCTCTTTTATACATCTTAGCTTATTTTATTGCTTCTAGATCGTATGATTTTGTTTAATTGATCAAGTTTATATGTACTATTTACTTGTTATCTTGTGATTTATCGTGTTTATTTGTGATTATTCTGTGATGTCTCGTGAATTTTTGAATTTGTGTTTCGGGTTGCGTAACCTTTTAAGACATGGTAGTGTCGAGAAACTCCATGCCGCATCGGGCTGTCGGTCTCCCTCGACTACCATGGTGCATATTTCTTTTCTCGCTGAGTATACTTCACTACCCTAGAGGCATGGTTCACCTCGTTGGGGTATATAGACCTACCTCGGGAAAAATGGGCCATAGGAACGGGGTACATCCGGAGTACCCCAATTGGAGGAAAGGGGTTTCCCAGCGTTTGCTTGAAGATCATGGCTCGTGGTTTGAGATTGAAGACAAGTTGAACTGTATCCTTTTGATATGTGTTTAATGTTTACTCGATTAACTCGTTATACTATATTACTTGTATGATTATCTTTGCTACATTACACGAAATGATTTTCGAAAACACTCCTGGTTAATGTATCCCCTCCCTCACTAAGTAACTTTGGTTACTCATTCCTCATTTCAACATGTTACAAGTGCAGTTAGAACAACTATCTTGAGTGCTGTGTGCCGGTTGCTTATCTGCTAAGGTTGGATGTCTTTGAAGATGTGTGTTATTGTAATATGTCTTATTTTGAGACCTTTGAGGTCTTGTATGTATTAATGATAAATTTGGTGTGTTGTAATTGAAGTTGTAGTCTTGAATAGTTAGTGGCGTAGTTGGTATGTAATAGTTAATGATAAACTTTACTGCCTTTTGACTGCATGCTTATGTGCTAAAGGAAGTTGAGTGACAGACCTAATATTTAAGTAAGTACGGTTATTAGAATTAGAGTGGTATGATAAGTAGATTTAAAAGATAAGATTTCAATAGATTTAACCTTGCATGCTTGTGTGTTATTATATTGGGTTCCATAGCTCAGATGGCCTTAAGGAGTTTGTTGTATATGATGACGTTGGAGGATGGGATTGTATCTTGGATTCGGATTGTAGCTTTGAGGATAAATTTACTATTTGCAGGTGAACTGATTGTCTTATAAACAGGGGAGACTCCATCCGTCTTTCTTTATTTTTCGTGGCCTCGGGTATTGAATTAGGGCTCCGGTCTCGAGAGAGACCGAGGCATTACACCCAACATGTGGCATAGTATACTTAATTGCATATAAATTATTGCCAATTTAAATTTTATATGTGTGAATGTGTTTATTTTAGCTTTTAAGATTTAACTAATAGTTTCATTTTCTTTTATTTCTCTTATTTTCTTTAAAAAAAAGAAAAAGAAAGAACACTAATACTAATAATTTAAATAAAAAATTTTAACTACTATTTAACATTTACTGTGACGCCCGACTCTCAGTGCATACATTTATCATTCATGTGCATATAAATTGTGCATTTACTTGTTTAAGTGCTCACTACAAGAAAACAGCCTTGAGGCTACTAAAAATGGCCACGAAAAAAGTTTGGTAGCCATTTGCAACGAATGGCGACGAAAGGGCGACGAACTGAACTATTTCGTCACCGTTTGGTGGCTAAAATGTGCGAAAAAAAATATGTTAATAGGAAAATTACAAATGGTCGCCATTTGGTAGCCAAACGGCGATGAAATAGCAACAAACAAAGATAATTTTTGATTAATTAGTTTTTGGTCGCCATTAGGTCGCCATTTGGCGACCATATGGCCACTATTATCATTAATTTTTGTTTGTATCTTACTTACCAAAAATAAATTATAAAAAATAATTATAAAATAGAAAAAATATAAATATGGTATTCATTTGGTCGCTATTTAGCGACCAAATGGTGACCAAAAAACATAAAAATTTATAGAAGTAAAAATTATTAAAAAAAAAATAAATTGACAAAAAAAAGTTAAATAAATAAACTAAATACGGGTCGCCCTTAGGTCGCAAAAGGGCGACCCATACACGACAAATATCATTTAATTTTTCAAAAAGAAATTACAAAAAAGTAAAAAAGTTATAAAATAAAAGAATTAATTATATCAACTAAATTCTATATTTTGAATGATAGTTTGTAGCCCCGTGGTGGCCATTGGCCACCAAACGGCGACAAAACGTGAAAGTTTGGTCACCCTTAGGTCGCTAATGGCCACGAAGTGTCCATATCCATAAAATGTTAGGTAGATTTAAAATATAAAAATTAATAATAACAAATACATTAGAAATTTGTTCAAAATGTATTTTGTTTTGATTGAAAATATATTATAAGGTTTACTCAATGGTATAAAGTTATACATATTTAAGATATAAGAGTATGAAATGAATTAATGATTAATAATTCTATATTTAACAAAAGTGGGATTATAAAATATAAAGTGAGAAACAATGAAGATTGTATCATTGTCATTAGTTTTTCGCACACCAATCAAATTGTAATTTCGCACTAACATCAATGAATTAGTATAAATTGAAGAATGACTATAATAAAAGATAATATTTAGCTTAGAAGATCTACTTAAAATAAAAGAATTGATTATATAAAAAAAAAATTATTTTTTGCATGCTTGTTCGTAGCCTCGTGGTGGCCATTGGCCACCAAACGGAGACAAAAAGTAAAAGTTGGGTCGCCCTTTGGTCGCCAATGGCTACGAAGGGGCTACGAAATATTCATGTTCATGAAAATTTAAGTTGATTTAGAACATAAGAGATAATTATTGTTTAATTAGTAACTGGTCGCCAATAGGTCGTTAAATGGCGACCACATAGCCACCATTATCATTAATTTTTGTTCGCATCTTAATTGCAAAAATTAAATGAGAAAAAATAATTATAAAATAAAAAAAGTATAAATGTGGTCGCGGTTTGGTCGCTACGTAGCGACCAAATGGCGACCAAAAAACGTAAATATTTCTTTAAAAAAATTATAAAAAAATAAATTGACAAAAAACAAATGTTAAATAAATAAAATAAACAATTGTTGCCCTTATGTAGCAAAAGGGTGACCCATATGCGATAAATATCATTTACATAAAACTAAAACAATTATAAAATAAATAAAATAAATGAATTGATTATATAAAACAAATTCCATCTTTTACATCATAGTTCGTAGTCGCGTGGTAGCCATTGGCTACTAAATGGAGACGAAAAGTAAAATTTTGGTCGCCCTTTGGTCGCCAATGGCTACGAAGGGGCGACGAAATGTCCATGTTCATTGAAATTTAGATTGATTAAGAATGTAAGAATTAATAATAACAAGTACATTACAAGTTTGTATTATATCTATTTTCTTTTGATTGAAAATATATCTTATGGTATAAGGTTGTACATATTTAAAATATAAGGGCACATAAATAAATTGATGATTAATACTTCTATATTCTAATTAACAAAAAGTAGTGTTGCTGAAATACAAAGTGAAAAATAATGAAGATTTTATGCATTGTCATTAGTTTTTCGTAAACTAATCAAATTCTAACTTCGCACTAGTATCAATGAATTAGCGTAAATTGAAGATTGACTATAATAAAAGATGATATTTAGTTTAGAAGAGCCATTTAAAACAAAAGAAGTGATTATATGAAATAAATTTCATCTTTTGCATAATAGTTCGTAGTCTCGTGGTGGCCATTGGCTAACAAATGGTGACGAAAAGTAAAATTTTAGTCGCCCTTTGGTCGCCAATGGCTATAAAGGGGCGACTAAATATCCATGTTCATAGAAGTTAGATTGATTTAAAACATAAGAATTAATAATAACAAGTACATTATAAGTTTGTGCTAGATCTATTTTCTTTTGATTGAAAATATATTTTATGGTTTATTTAATGGTATGAGGTTGCATATATTTAAGATATAAGGGCACAAAAATAAATTGATGATTGATACTTCTATATTCTAATTAACAAAAAGTAGTGTTGCTGAAATACAAAGTGAAAAACAATGAAGATTTTATGCATTGTCATTAGTTTTTTGTATACTAATCAAATTCTAACTTCGCACTAGTATCAATGAATTAGCGTAAATTAAAGATTGACTATAATAAAAGATAATATTTAGCTTAGAAGAGCTATTTAAAACAAAAGAAGTGATTATATGAAATAAATTCTATTTTTTGCATAATAGTTCGTAGCCCCGTGGTGGCCAATAGCCACCAAATAGCGACGAAAAGTAAAATTTTGGTCGTCCTTTGGTCGCCAATGGCTACGAAGGGGTGACGAAATGTCCATGTTCATAGAAGTTAGATTGATTTAAAACATAAGAATTAATAATAAGTACATTACAAGTTTGTACTAGATCTATTTTCTTTTGATTGAAAATATATTTTATGGTTTATTTAATGGTATGAGGTTGCACATATTTAAGATATAAGAGCATGAAAATAAATTGATGATTAATACTTCTATATTCTAATTAACAAAAAGTAGTGTTGCTGAAATACAAAGTGAAAAACAATGAAGATTTTATGCATTGTCATTAGTTTTTCGTATACTAATCAAATTCTAACTTCGCACTAGTATCAATGAATTAGCGTAAATTGAAGATTGACTATAATAAAAGATGATATTTAGCTTAGAAGAGTTATTTAAAACAAAAGAATTGATTATATAAAATAAATTCCATCTTTTGCATAATAGTTCATAGTCCCGTGGTGGTCATTGGCCACCAAATGGAGACGAAAAGTAAAAATTTTGGTCGCCAATAGCTACGAAAGGGCGATGAAATATCCATGTTCATAGAAGTTAGATTGATTTAAAACATAAGAATTAATAATAACAAGTATATTACAAGTTTGTGCAAGATTTATTTTCTTTTGATTGAAAATATATTTTATGGTTTATTTAATGGTATAAGATTGCACATATTTAAGATATAAGAGCACGAAATAAATTCCATCTTTTGCATAATAGTTCGTAGCCTTGTGGTTGCCATTGGCTACCAAATGGCGACGAAAAGTAAAATTTTAGTCGCCCTTTGGTCGCCAATAGCTACGAAAGGGCGAAGAAATTAGAAACATATAAATTTTAAAAAAATTATAAAAAAAATTAGGGTTTTTTGGCGACCAAAGTGCTTGTGGCCCTTTGGTCGCAAGAACCACTTAAATTAGAGGGCAGCGGCTAATTTAAGAGGGCGACCAAAGGGATTGGTGGCCCTTTGGTCGCCCCATTTTACTAAAAACAGGGGGCAGAACGTTGCCCCCTGGTTTTAGTAAGACTTATATTTTTTTTTTCTTTCAAAAACCCCACCCCATCCTATCCTATCCCACCCCACCCCGCCCCATCCTACCACCTTACCCGACCCCTCAAAGATATGTATTGTTTTTTACTTTGTTTATTACATTATGAATATAGTATGTATGTATATGTATATCTATATATATATATATATGTGTGTATGTGTGTACCTATTTGCACATATATATATATATATATGTATACGCATTTAGCTTTTATTTTAATGTTATTTTTTTATTTTCGTTTTTCCCTTTTTTCTATTTTTTTTATTTTCGCTTTTCTCTTTTTTTTATATATAGATCCTATATGTATATGTGTGTGTGTGTGCATTTAGCTTTTATTTTACTGTTATTTTTTTTATTTTCATTTTTTTCAGATTTTTTTTATTTACATTTTCCCTTTTTTTGTTATTTTATTTTATTTTATTTAATTATTGAATTTTTTTTTCTATTTTTATTAATGTTGGATCTTTGAAATATTTTTTTGCAGGATTGGAGTTTGTTTTGTGTGATAGGCTAGGCTATTACGGCTCAAGTTAGTCTTCTAATTCACTATCTTTTATATTCGTGTGAGATATTATATTTGAAATAATGTTGTAGGTGAGATATTGTTATGATGTTTGTTGAGATAATAATTGCGTATATAATTAATTATTTATGATGTTTGTTGAGATATTTAGCTAAAATTTAAGTTGATTCTTGAGTTATTTCTTGTATATGAAGTGTATATACAAGAAATTCTCTTTTTTTTTATATATAGATCCTATATGTATATGTGTGTGTGTGTGCATTTAGCTTTTATTTTACTGTTATTTTTTTTATTTTCATTTTTTTCAGATTTTTTTTATTTACATTTTCCCTTTTTTTGTTATTTTATTTTATTTTATTTAATTATTGAATTTTTTTTTCTATTTTTATTAATGTTGGATCTTTGAAATATTTTTTTGCAGGATTGGAGTTTGTTTTGTGTGATAGGCTAGGCTATTACGGCTCAAGTTAGTCTTCTAATTCACTATCTTTTATATTCGTGTGAGATATTATATTTGAAATAATGTTGTAGGTGAGATATTGTTATGATGTTTGTTGAGATAATAATTGCGTATATAATTGATTATTTATGATGTTTGTTGAGATATTTAGCTAAAATTTAAGTTGATTCTTGAGTTATTTCTTGTATATGAAGTGTATATGCGTACTTGTATCAATATTATATAGCATAATGACCTTACAACGCAAAATGGTAGAAATGTTTGTGGTGTTTGTGGGCTAAATTTTCCAGTGCCGACAGTGTGCTTGCCAGCTCTGGTTGGGCTGATTTTGGGGGCTATTTGGGCTACCCTCGGGGTGGTTTAGGTGCATGCTTCGTTGGTTAATTGATAGGTGGTTGTTTGGGTGTTGTTTGATAGAGTAATTGCGAAATGTGTTGCTAAAAAGTTGAAGTATTGTTAAAGAAAGTTAGTTTAAGTGTTGTTTTACATTCTTTTGTGTTGTGTTGTTAGAGCTTGAGTTGGAATTAAGTAGGGTCGGAATTGGTTAATATATGGACATATATGCTTGAGGTTAGGTAACTTACTTCGTTACCTAATCAATGTGTTTTAAGTGATTTTTACATGTGGAATTACTAAGTGTTGCATTATTTAAAGTGTTGAAGTGTTATTGTTGAAGTGCCGAGGGGCATCCTCTTTGAGTCATGAAAACTCACCCTCATTTACTAACATTAATTTCAGGTGAGCCAGAGTTGGGATTCATGGCTCAAGAGGCTGAGGCCGAGCCATTTGATGTCGTGCATTATGTGAATAAGTTTTATGCTCAAGAGCCCCATCCTTGTTAGTGCTTGCTTGGATATTTCCTATGTTATCTTAGTGTTTATGGTTATAATGTATGAAAGACTTGCACTTACGTAATATGTAATGTTGTAGCTTTACTTTAAGTTAGTAGTTTATACTCTTTTTGTTGAATGATCAAAGTAGACTTGAGGAGCAACAGTTGGCGCACTCGAAATTGCTGAGCATCGTGACGCAGTTGCAGGATAACATGACCTGGATGCAAGTCAAGCGCCCATCCCCTGATCCAGACCAATACGATAATTAGTAGGTTTTAATTTGTTTAAAAAAAATTCTAATCCTAATATTATGTACTTTATTTTAAAGATCTTTTAAATACTTAAATATGCATATATTAAATTAATTTTGGTTTTGTAAATATTAAATTTATTTTTAAATTATTGTGTGGCGACAAAATGGCGACAAAAACTTAGCTACCACATGGTGACTATTATTGGCTACCACATGGAGATGAAAATTAATGAATAAAAAATAATAATAATAAAATTTGGCTACCTAGTGGCGACGATAAAATAGCACCATATGGCCACCAAAATCAGCTAAAAATTTTGGCTACCAAATGGCGACCAACATAAATAATTAATAAACAAAGATTTAAAATATTTGGCTACCTAATGGTGACGAAAGTATGGCTACCAAATGGCCACTAAATTGTTGCTACAAAAATTGGCTACCACATGGCCACCAAATTAAATAATTAACAAAAAAATATTAAAATAATTTGCTACCTAATGACGACAAAAAATGGCCACCATGGGGCGACCATACATAATTAATTGATACAAAAATTAACGAATTAATTAATAAAATTGTTAATTATAAAAATTAACTAATAATTTAATTTTCTAAATATTGCGACCAAGGTGTTACAAAATGTAAAAAAATTATATATATATATATATATATATATATATATATATATATATATATATATATATATATATATTTTTTTTTTTTTCCGATTTGGCCACCAAAATACAACCAAATGACAAAATGGCGACAAGGGTTTTCTCGACGCTCGGTTTTTGGTCACCCTTTGGTCGCCCAATGGGTGTAGGCGACGAAAGGGCAACGAGAAACCTTCATCGCCCCAAACCAATTTTCTTGTAGTGGCTTACTTGTCATGTCATGCTATTAAATGCTTATTTCGCATTTTATGTGAAATTTCATATTTAATTGACTGCTAACAATAAAATGGTGAATTAATCTATTTTAAAAAATGATCAATGTGCATTTAAACTATTTTCATAAAAGACTTTTAGTAAAACTTGTATTCAAAGAGTTTTACATTAAATTGAGCCTGGACTAAAAATTTTATTATCTTATTTTCCGAATTTCATATTTTTTTATTATTACTTAACTTATATTTAGCTTACGTTCAAAAAAATTATGTTCACTGCATATTTGTTGAGTGATGTACGAAAATATTTTGATACACATGAATAGTAAAAACTATGTTATTTATTTGGGCTAGAATTACCTTGTCTTACATTTTACTAATTAAACCTAGTCCAAAATCCATTTAAACTCAGGCCCAAAACCCACAACTAAACCCATCTACCCATATATCATCTATTATATACATATAATAGCCCAAAATGCTCAAAAATGCTCAAAATAAGCTAAAACTTGCCTAAAATCAGCCAAAAAATCCTATTAAAAGAATAGTGTTTTTCTTGCAAATTTGGCTCAATTTGATCTTCCAAGCTCTTCCAAAGGATTCCAAGCCATCAAAATGCTTCTCCCTTACTCCTACATCTCTAGTTTGGTGAGGGATTTTACAAAAATTGCATTTTATTTTCTATTGTGGCTTATGTCCAAAATTGATATTGTTATATATGCTTACTATTATTCATTTTGAAGCTTTATAGTATGCCTCTAGGACTAGGAGAACACACTTATATAGTTGTTTCATGTGTTTACGAAGTGTATGTATGAAATTATTTTTGTAAAGTCTTGAATTGGCACTATTCATACAGACCCATGAAATATTGCTTCAAACCTTAATCTAATGCTATATATGTGGTGTCGGGTTGCTAAAACAGCCCCATGTTAAAATTTATCGAATTCTGAGAACGTTGATTTTCATGGCCCTTTGTATGCGCACGTTAGAATTGATGCAAATAGAGCCTTTAGAACTAGTTTAATGCTTGGTTTAGGTGGCATAAATGTAGTAGGAAATAGTAAGATGCTTTGATTAACTAAACTTTGATGAAAACTAGATTTGGCTTGTTGAGCTTAAAGGGAAAAAATAGGGTTATAGCCTTTGTTCTTAACTTTAACTTGCTTGTTGCGCTATACTTGTTGTAGAGATTTGGAATACATATTAGATGGCTAAAATAAGGTGGACATGGTATGCGTGTGTGTTGAGAACTAAAGTGGCTATATGAGATTAGTGAAGTTAGATTTGAAGTTTGTTATCTTGTATGAAGTTTAGAACCTAAATTGTAAGCATTTGAAAAGAGTTTTGTTGGAATTTATGTGAATTAGCTGAGCTTATTGCATGATTGACTATTTGAGTTATTATAATTGTTATATTGTCTATTAATTGAGTTATAAATGGTAAATTGGGTGAATAAGCATGATAATGATTCTTAGATCATGTTTATAGTTAGATTATATTTAAGTGTTAAGTATGTTTGTATAGAATGTTTATCCTTTGGGTGAGGTCTTATGAGTTGAGTTACATGATTATTTTGTTAAGGGTGGATTGAATATGGTTATAACTTGAGATGCTATTGTTGAATGTCTCCAAGCATGTCATATAGTTATATAATAATTGAGTAGAGAAGAGTTGGGTGTCTTGTAATTGTAATTAATTACTTGTTATCTATTGAATCGAAAATATTATGTCCATGCTTGTTAATGCTTATTAGCTGATAAGAATTACTTGTAACTCATGAATGTCAAGTAAAGTAAGTCATATTACATTTATATGACCAAGCTAGGATTGCGAATTTGAGCTAATTTAAGGTGATCGGAAGTGAGTAGAAGCCATTTTTGGATCTTGAGCTTGGTAAAGGTGAGGGACTTCATCCTATTGTGCATTTAGTTTATTTACTTGTTCAAAGATTTCATGACTTAACCAAGTTACTTGAGTCGTGTTGTTACTTGATCATTTAGTAAAGTAGAATTGGAATCCTTTGTCTTATGTGAATAATATGATCTATTTAGTAAGTATTATAATAGTATTTTGATGCATATCTTGTAAATTACTTGAGTTAATTGTAGGAGTAATTGTTTATATTGTTATAATTGCTTTATTTGATTATCAAATGTGTTATATGTTATATAAGGGGTGAGGCTAGCCTACTTTGTTACCTCCCCACTTGATTCGGTTTTGGTATTTCATGATTTGTGATTCGTTATTCGGGGTTGTACAACTTTTTCGGACATGGTAGTGTCGAGAAACTCTGGGCAGCAACGGGTTGTCGGTTTAACTCGGCTACCATGGTGCCTTTTCCTTTCGTGCTGAGGCATACTCCTCTACCCCAGAGGCGTGATTCACCTCGTTGGGACATACGGACCTATCTCGGGAGAAATAAGTCGTAGGATCGGGGTACATCCGGAGTAACCCATTGGAAGAATAAAAGGATTTGCCGATAGTTGTTAGCAAGGATCAAGATTCGTGGTTCGAGATTGAAGACAAGAAAGATGAACCGTATCCTTTTTAAATGTGTTTAATGCTTATTCAGTTAACTTGTTATATTGTGTTACTTGTGTTCTTATCTTTGTTGCATTGCACGAAATGGTTTTCGAAACACCTCCGGTTTATTGTTTCCCCTCCCTCACTGAGTATACATGTGTTGTATGCTCACCCCTCTTTCTAATCATCTGAGGTTCGGGTCCTTTAGAAAAAGAGGTTCAATTTGGTCAAATGCCTAGACTTGTTGCTTACCGGGGTTGGATGGCTTGTGTGAAGAATGTGATGTTGTCATGTATATGTTCAATTTTACGACGTTTTGGTCTTGTTTGTATTTATTTATTAGCTTGGAAGATTGTAATAGTTAATCTGTTGATGTACAGTTCGGATTGTAGCGGCATGTAATAACTCTAACTTTGTTTTATTGTCAATGTTGCATGCTTGTGTGATCAGTGAAGGTTAGTTGATTGGTTGGACTTAAATTATAAGTAGATTAAATTGATAATATCAGAGTGATATGATAAGCGGTCCTGAAACACAGAAATTCAATAGATTTGACTTTACATGCTTGTATGTCTTCAATGTTGGGTTCCAAGGCTTGGATGGCCTTGAGGAGTTGGTTGTATGCGATGTTAATGGTTGTTCGGGTTTACGGAGAAGGTTGGACTTTGATTTTGATGTTATAATTGTTTGTGCAAGTTTTCTAATTGTCCTATAAACAGGGGAGATTTCGTCCATCTTCCCTTATTTTTTTCGTGACCTCGGGTTTTGGATCGGGGCTCCGGTCTCGCGAGGGATCGGGGTATTACATCACAACTTCATCTTGTAATATGATATTTTGATATGTTATCGGTGTTGATGATGTTGAATCACGAGGTCGCATTTTGTCAACAACTTGGACTTTTGCTTGCCAATTGTGTGTAGTTGGATTTATTTTGAGAATTGGAGTAAATGCTTCCATATTAGGTTGGATCCTGCAAGTATCATATTTTAAATTATAAATTAATTAGCATAAAAATTAAAATACATAAATACAAAATTTAAATAATGATGTCAGTATATAAATGACTTCTTACAGGGAAAAAGAAAAAAATATTTTTATTTGAAGCAAGTGCCAAACTTCTTCGTAGACCACATTTTTCATTTCATCATCACTCATGCTATCAATTGTAGGTGGTCTTATCAAAATTTTAACATCTATTTTGTTGACTCTAGATAATGCTACATAGACTTGGCCATGAGAAAAAACAGGCTTTCTAATTCAAAATCGTGGTATAAGGTGTATCCTCCTCTGTTCCGGTCAAGGAATAGATGAAATAAATCCCATGAGAAAAAACAGGCTCTCGAAGATATATACCGACAAAATCTAATGTTTGACCTTATGTTTTATTTATTGTCATGACAAAACAAAGTCTAGTAGGAAATTGTGTTCTTTTAAATGCAATTGGACACTTTTGTTTTGTTGTGGTTCTAAAGGTATTCGAGGTATAAATACATGTTTTCCTCGCAATTCACCAGAGGCTATGAATGCATTTATTATATTGTTTTGGAAACTATGACAAATTAATCTTGTACCATTCCACAACCCTTCATGAGGATTTCTCAAAAGAATGATAGGACAATTCTGTTTAAGTACTAAATAGTGAGGGGGAAGACCTATGGTGTTAAATTGAAAATAAAATCTTGGCATTGTAACTGTTCATTTAGATTTCTTGTTTGATCAAAACTCGACTATATTCTTTCATTACCTAGAAATTGCTAAATTAAAATGTCAATGATTTCATAAATTATATCTTTTTTTTTTCTAGTCAATATTGTTCTATTAATGACATCAAAAGGATTATTGGCAAAAGAATCAAAATTATGAAAAACATAATGAAACAAAGCCTTCAAAGACTCATCATCATTTTGAAATGGTATAATGAAAGACCTATGAATTCTTACTATATTCTAACGAATTGTTTTTTCTTTTTCATTTCCAATTCTCATAAGATATTCACAAAAATTAGGATCATATTTCGCTCTTATATTTTTTGTTAATTTGAATTTCTCAAGTTTTGGCCAAAATTTTGATTAAACTTGCATTTATAAAATCTTCTTTCTTTCCTTTTTTATTACTGGTAGAGTTTGTCTAAAGTCACCACAAAAAACAATTACTTTTCCTCCAAAAAATTTGGATGTATCCATTAAATCTTGTAAAGTTTGATCAAATGCTTCAACTATATATTTATTAGCCATAGAAGCTTCATCTCAAATAATCAACTTTGACATTATAATTAACTTCCCTATAGCACTTTGTTTTGTAATTTTGCAAGTCATTATATCATTAGAATTGATTAGGATTTTAATTCTTGAATGGGCAGTTCCGCCTCTGGGCAGTATTGATACTGCAATTCCTGATGTTGCAGTAGTTATGGCAATATCCCTTATTGATCTCACGGTTGTTAAAAGTGCTTTATACAAGAAAATTTTTCCTGGACCACCTGGACCACCTGGACCATCTACAAAAGATGCACCACTATGTTTAGAATTAATTCTTTTTGTCACTTCATTAAATATGATTTTTTGTTTAGTATTGAGTTTTGAAATAGATAATAAATCTTCTTCACTTATATGTATATTCTTTTCGGCTTCTATTTCCTTTGTTTCTCTTTATGTTTGGAAAAATTGTATTTTATATGGAACTAAATGAAAATCATTGATATTTTTCCCATAGATTCAAGTACATCATTTAGATTTTCAAAAATCTTTTGTCGAATTTCATGTTTTGTTAAATTAGGATTATGTTTTTCAAAATCTTCGGACATTACATGCTCATATTTTTTCCATAATATTTTTGGATCGTTAGGAAGACAATAAACCAAAAGTGTAGCAAAAAGTCTTCTTAGACTTACAAGCATTTCAAATAAAGACGCTTCTTCTAAAGATTTATGTAGGGAATCATCTTCTTCCAAAAATTCTCTTAATTGACAAGCATGTCTAGATGATGTTGCCATGTTTACATTTACCAATTTTAGATCTTCAAAACTTTTTGGAGCTCTGACATTTTGTAAAATTAATCTTAAATAATATATTTCTCCTTGAATTGGATGAACTGATATTAATCTACCAATTACATCCTTTTTTGTCATTTGACCCAAATTCTTTCACTATTTATCCAAACAAAGTATTCAGGAAACTCAATATATAGTAAGTTCAATTTTTGTGCTTATTTATCAGTTATGTTCATATAAAAGAATTATGTCAATATTGTTTTTGAGTAGAATTTATTATTAAGATTTTTTTGTAAATTAGCATTTTCTGTAAATGATACAGATTGCCAATTTTCAATATGAATAGGTAAACTAACTACTAATGGACGCATCTCATTTAAAGGAAATCTAAAAATCCTCCACGCAGCTTTTGGTGGAGAAATTCATGCTGATTGAAACTCTTTTATTTCATCAATGTTATTCGAAGAATCATCAGAACAAATGTAGAAATTAACCCTATCATGGCCTTTGTATATGTATTTCACAGCTCTAATAGTTGAACAAATTTCAACATTTATATGGCAATCATATTTAGTTAGGAGATATGGATTATAAGGCACAACCCACCTATTGTCCAAAAGTTGACCACTAACTTTTACAGTCTTACCATAATTTCTTCTCCTATAAATTGGGTATGTGTTTTTCCCTATTTTTGTTTCTTGACAAAAATCCTTAGGGTATTTACTTTTACACCTTTTATTATTTTTCATACAAGAATTTTCAGGATTTTTTTCACCACAAGGCCAGTCTGTGCATCATATGTTTCACTACAAGACTATGCAAGAAACGATATTCCTCAAAATTAGGCAATTCAGCACTAACTATTTTATCAAAAGATTCAGTAGTATATAATTTTGAATTTCTCTTCTAAATAATCAAAAAATGAACATGTGGCAATCCATGCTTTTGAAATTCTATGACATATGTGATAGCAACAATTTTTCCAAAAATTTATTTTTTCAAAATATCTTTCTTTAATTCTTCTAGTTTCGCATGAAAGATGTGGGCGATTTTGTGCTTGCTCGCTTTGTAATATATTTTCATTGATTTCTAACCAAGAAGGATTGCAAGTCATTGTCAAAAAAATATCAGGATTACCAAATTGTTGTACCAATGACATTGCATCCATATATCTTTTTCTCATATCTCGAGGTCCACCAATGAAAGTTATTGGTAATAAGATTTTTGTTTCAATTCTAGACCCTTGCAAATTACGACTTGGCACAACATCCATAATTCTTTGATAATGATCACATCTGAGTTTATCCTGGTTATTTCTAAAAAAACCAAGTCTTTGTGTTTCGATTTTAATGTATATATCAACTATAAATTGCTGAAATAATCTTCCAGTGTGAATCACTAATGTCTTATCATTTTGTCTTGTTTGAAACTTGTAAGCATAATAATCTCGATAGGAAACATGATACCTCTTTCTTTTTCTAGAATTTGAAACTAAATAGTTGTAAGAAGAAAAAATAAAAAAGGAAAAGGAATGTGAGAATTTGTATGTATTCATTTTTATTAAAGAATTTAATTTGCTATGAAAAATTTTGCTTACCTTGATCCTCTATATTAAGCAAATGTTCTGCTGATTTCATGTAAGTAGGCTTTACAATTGATTCTCTTGGACAAACACTTGAAACATTGATTTTATGAATTGTTCTAGGTATTTTCTTTATACCTTTATGCCAGCCTGTGTCACCTTTGGGAAAAATCAAGGGATATTGAAGTGGATCATAACAACTAAAATAATATTTAACTCGTTGTTTTTCTCATGATTTGTTATACACTCTAATATTCCTTCCTTCACTATAGTCAATTTCATTTTCTTCAATCCAAATTGCAACTACTTGAGATGCAGTTGGGGCATTGTAGATTCGTTGATCCATCCCTGTATCATATCTAATAAAGATTCTATAGTCATCGAGATTTTGCATAGATTTCAATTTCCTAAAAAATTTGGAATATGGATTGATATCTAAAATTTTGATGATGGATCTAACAATTTCTTCATCTAATAACTTATCTGATGTTGCCCTCCCTTTTTGAATCTCGTCTTCGGTATCAAAGAAGTAAAGTTGTAAGTTTGATGGCTTTGAAGAGTTTGAGTCAATAGGAGACATATAATGATAGACTTGGCCATTAACTCTAAAAGTATAGACTCCTTTATTACACTTTGTCAATTCTTTGTCAAAGTTTACACCAAAAGATATAAAACAAAGGGGCATTGTTATATGATCTTACAAAGTTTCTGAACTGTTTAGCTTTGTCAAAATTTCCAAGAAAGAGATTGGACAGCTCTTTTGGCATATTATTTCCTACTAATATAACTTGTCCATTGAGACACCAAAAGCCATTTGATTCAAATTTGAATCTTTTCGCATCACAAAATTTGCAATTTGGAACAATTTTCAAAACCTAAGCTTCACTTGACAATTGTTCTAATAGATTATAATTCCCAAGTACCCTTTTGTCCTCAGAACCTAATGCAAATAAAAAGTTGATTAGAAGTAAAATACAAAGTAAAGAGTTTTTGAGGAAAAAAAGAAGAATTTGAAGATGTAGTATAAGTATAAAAGTAACCTGAGACAATGAAGTCATGTTGCTCAGATATATTACTAACATCATTTTGTTTTGAAGTTGACCCTAAATTGAAAAGATTATATTTAAAAATGAGGAAAACACTATCCTATATAATGGTGAAGATATTATAGTAAAGAGAAACTCTTACCCTTTTCAAATATTACAAAACTTGACACCTGATTTTTGTCTTTTGCTTGAGAAGTTTGAACAAAACTATTTATTCCTAAACATAATTAAAGATTATGTCAAGAAACTTACTTTGGTGATTCTTGATTAGGACAAAGTAAGTTTTAATACAAGCTCGTTGATTATCTTGAGATGGCTCCCTTATAACTATTCCGTTTTGATTTTCATATCAAAACTAGAAAGAAGGAAATGTATTTTTAGTAATATTTTTGGTAATTTTATTGTATAAATTTGAAATAACACTTACAGGTTCGATTTTATTTGCCCTTTCTGATTTAGAACCTGAGATTAAATAAAAATCAAGAAATTTTTTTAATGAAAGAGAAATAAGAGTAGGCAATTTCTTAATATAGAAGAAGACAAAAGGCAAAGAGAGATTTATATACCATCTCCAAAACATGGAGAACATTGCTTTTGAACTTGCGCTTGTTTCCTTTTTGTACTCCGTCGCAAAGAAAGTTCGTGTTTTTTTTTTTCTATAGATAACAAGGCATATCTTTCTCGTCTTCTTTTGTTAATCTTATCTTTTTCCTCGTGTGACAATTTAACATAATGTTTCTTCTTAGGTTGTGAGTAAGTTAAATTTCTCCGATCAATGGTCATTGTGATTATCCTTTTAACAAAGATAGAAAAACATGAATTATAAAGAGATCAAAATAACAGCTAGCATATTTAGAAACAACATCAAATTAAACAGTATAACAAATTTATATTAATATTGATGTACAATAAAGAAAATGCATGACAAAATAAAACTGTTCTAGCTATATAAGGGATTCACCAATAACAAACAAATAATGAGAAGATAAATATAGCAAAAGAAGAAGCAAAATTAAAAAACACAAGGAATTTACTTGTAAAAATAAATAATCAGAAGATAAAGCTTTTGTATCAAAATACTTACCTTGTTTCTCTTTTGATCAAGACACTCTAGAGTTGAACGCAGTTTAGCTACTTATACCAAGTCTTTGGCCGTGTCAGTTGCCAAACTACTTGATATATCCTAATGGCATTTCAATATAAAAGTTAGAAATATGTCCTTATGACAAGCTAACAAAATTTTCATTCCTGATTGAAAGAAATTACAATTATGACAAAACATATAACTAACATATTGGAAGATATTACAATGGTCATTGATGAAATTTTTGGAAAGAAATATATATGAGATGATTGTGAAAAAAAGAAAAAAGAAAAAGAAAGCACTTTGATACTAATTATCTGTAAAATGGATTCCAATAAAGTAGACCAATTGTGATGCAGTAAGCATGAAATTTTGGCACCAATAAATATAGATGTACTCTTGGTCACATGTATCTATAAGTTTATAAGGCAGAACATAGTTAAGGAGAAAAAAGGAATAAAAAAAGAAACAATCAGAAGCCACAGAACATTGATTCCTCAGCATTTAGAATGGGTTCACAACTAATTTCGAACATTTTTCTTAAGCAAGATGGTGAAGATTTTTCATGCCTACGTCTAAGCATTCTGCAAACCATATAATTTAAGATTACTTTCAAAGACATCCTCTTCACTATATCTTTGTAATTCTTGAAAGAGCAAAATTGAAACATCAAAGCTGATGCTAGCCAAGTCCCAATGCGATCATTATTTTTTAGATTGAAGTTTCACCATTTGTTCTTAGAAAGATATATATATATATATCTCAACATTAACGAAGTCATCAACTTTATAACAATCAATCAAACCCCATTTACGAAAAATTCAAAATTTACAATCCAGATGCATTATAGAATAGGATTTTCATATGCTCACAACCGTTATGTTCATGTACACACACACACAAACACAACATACACACACAACCCTATATATATAAACACAAAGCAAGATGAATATACACTTCCTATAATCAGTAAGCCTCAAAGCTATGAATTTTATAGCAATTTTTGGCTAATTATAAAATTTGCCTTCTTAAAACTATTTAATTAACAATTAAATACAGAGAGTAATTTCCAATCAAATTCTAACCCAAAATCAAAAAGACAATTGATCAATTGAAAATAGAATTGAACAATTGTGATAAAAGAAGACTCAAAATTTCCTACTGAAAATTAATAAAAACAATAATTTTTCAAAAATTTAGGACAAAAAAGATTCAAATTTTCTTATACACCCTAAAAAATCTTGCATCCACAACCTACACACATCTACACACATACACACAAACACATACTAAAAAAAGAAGAAGAGAACAAATCAACAATCTTCTATTAATGATTATCTCATAAACACATGTGGGTTTGCTCTAAGTAGAGCTCTTTTTGCTGCTAAATATGTGCATTTAGCAGTGGAATGCACACACAAATCATACACAAACACACAATCACACATTTCACACTCGCACACACATACTTCAGATTATTAAAGATTTGATGATAAAGAGAGAAAAAAAAGAAGAGAACTTACTGACACTAATTGAGAGAGAAGCGTAAAGAAAATTGTGTAGAGAATTGTTCATAAGAGAGAGACCATAACTTTTTTTTTTGGTCGAGAAGAGACCAGAACTTTCAAGATAAAGTTTTGTGTCAGATCTAGGAAAGATCTTAGCCGTAGATCCTAGCCATTGGATGTGGTTATGGTGATATTAGATGTTTGTGTCAATATTGAAGTGGCTTCGGTTTAGAAGCATTAGAGAGGGTTCGTATACCCCAATAAAGTTTAAACGCTTCTTATGAGGTAAAAGGGGATCTAATCCCATAACGGGTCTTACAAAACCATAAAGTGGTCGATGAAAGGAAACGTTATATTGCATGAATCAAATTATACAATTACAAGAATAAGACGGAAACATTCATGCATGGATCTTTAAAACGAATAAAGCATGAAATAGCTACTTGAACATCTAAACAGTTCATAGTTTAATTATAAAAGAAAATAAAGTTTTCAAGAATACCTTTATTGTGAAGAACCAAATGAGAAAACTTTATCTTTGCTGAATGGGATGATCCACACGCAGCTTCTACTCCTCAACTTTGATCTTCCCTTATATTCCAAAATCCTAGTTTAAGTGTTGATTAAGTTGTGGGATTTGATCTTGCTAAACTAATTAAAAGAACAACTATTTGAGTTTGTTCAAAAGTTGAAGTTTACTCGTGAAAGAGAATGAGAGAGATATCAAAGGAGATGGTGTAATTGTAGAGCTTGGAGTAGAGGCCTTTATATAGGAAAAACCATGAGGCAATTTTGTCTGAAAACAGAATCCTAAAAGGCAAATGATTAGGACTTTGAATTATCCTTTAATTTCATAATAAAATAGAAATCTTTTTTTTTCCACCTCCAATCCTCACTACCCTAGGACTAGGCGCCTAGCCTAGGAATGCGAGCCACGGGTCCTGGCTCAGTCCATAAGCTCCAATTAATAATTTAATTAATTCTAATTAATTCCCAAAGTCCAAATCTAATCTACTATTTAAGAATAACACTATTTCCAACCATGGAAAAAATTATCTTAAATATTTAGTAGCCTTTAAACTTTAATTAATTAATTATTTAATTGACATTTAATAATTATTAAATTCAAAATTCAGTCAATAATCAAAATAGAAAATATCTTCCACAAATAGGAAAATTCTATTCATGATCTCTAATTGGCAAATGATTAAATCATCTCTTTTCATTTAGTTATTCTTTACTTTAGTAAACACACTTATACGGTAAAATGGCTAGAAGAGAGACCAAAGACATAATTATTCTTCATCTGAAAATGATCAAAATATTCTTAGTAGTTTTCTAGCAATATTTTGTCATTTTAACCTTAGTCTATTCCACTAAAAGACTATGGTTGCACTCTAAAATAATTACTGTATAAATAGGAGTTAGTCAATAATATATGATGCTCAGTCTTTAGACCAACTAAGTGATAATGACCAAAACGCCTCTCTATACTCACTTATAGCCAAGACAGGTTTACCAAGTGTACTATCACATCTTTGACTAAATCTTATTCTCCTTAGAACTTCTAACGCATAATCTAACCATCATCTGGAAGTCATCTACTTATACATGGGAGCTACCCATAAGTGTAATAACCAGTACTACTATGCATAGATTCAGGATGATCAACTAGGATCATTCTAAGGGAGTGATTATTATATAGATTCCTTACTGCATACGCATGTCCCTCCTAACCAAGTCCAGACACCCAAACCACGGAGCTATTAACCCATATATAAGATCTCACCCATAGTGACTCAAAGTGCAAGAATTTGACTTTGTCAGTTCATCCACGTATGCTCAAGATTAAGAGTATTGACCTACTTAGAAGCTAGTAGGTATATGTGCCCTCTTTCTTTGATAGTACTTATTTAGAATATCACACCTACTGTGGCCCGTCCAATGAATACATATACATAAGTGAAGTAAGTTTGGAATCACATCCATTATCAAGGTAGACCACCCTTTCATAAAGGGAACTTATTCACAATAACTTCTACCATAGTAGAGTGTCCAACTCTACTACTTAGTTATGGGCTAAATAGTTCTGTTTAACAAGTAACTATGACTTAGGCCTTCTGTACGTAACCACCATGTACCTAAGTCAACAATTGAAGTAAGGACCTTTTACAAATATATATAAGTCAACCAAATAAGAGAGAAACATGCTCATAAAATATGATGACATTTAATTAATCATTGGAAAAATTCAAATATATTGATTGCAAAGTGCTAGAAGTCTTTTTGGTATATCTCACTCCCAATAGTATGTCACAAGAGAAACTTTATTACATAATATGACAATAAATAAAATTGTGATGAAAATATCAATGAACGTTCTCCACATTGCTAGTAATAGTAAAAACATGTATACAAAAACACTTCATTAACGGATAATACTTAATCATGGAAAAATGCTAAAATAGTTCTCTTTCATTAAAATTTTAATATTGAGTAAAACACTAAATAATATAATGTGGATCGATAGCATCATCCTATCCATAAAATATTAAATCTAATATCTACTTTACTTTTAAATAGTCCATACAAAGAAAGCGGTTTTATACCTTAGTTTCCTTTAATGAATTATAATATATCCGCTTAAAGTATACACTCAAGTATTTGGATTTGGAAAACTTTAAGGTAGCGATTGGTCCATTGGAATGGATTTGGGCAGGAATTGAATAAACCAATGAATGAAATGAAATTAGGAATGAAATGAACTTGAGAATGAGAATGACATGTTTGGTATGCTCTAAGAATTAAGAGTAGTAATGCGAATGACTTGTATAATATGACATAATTGCCATTTTATTATTATAGTATTAAAAATAAGAATAAATATAAACATAATCGTAAACAATATAAACATAAATAATAATAATAATAATAATAATAACAACAACAATAAATAATAATAATAATAATAATAAAAACAACAATAAAAAAAAATAATAATAATAAAAACAACAACAAAAATAAATAATAATAATAATAAAATAATAATAATAATAATAATTATTAATAACAAAATATTAATATATTTATAATTATTATTAATATAATTATTATTATTATTTAATCACTATTATTATTTTTTATTTTTATTTTATTATTTAATTTATTTATTTATTATTATTATTATTTTCATTTTTATTATAATAATATTATTATTATTATTATTTTCATAATAATATTATTATATTTTTAATTATTATTATTATTATTATTATTACTTATTTTTGTTTTATTATTATTTTATTATTTTATTTATTTATTATTATTATTATCATTTTTATTTTTTATAATAATAATAATTATTATTATTTTCATAATAATATTATTATATTTTTAATTATTATTATTATTTAATCACTATTATTAGTTTTATTTTTATTTTATTGTTATTTTTATTTTCATAGTAATAATAATAATTATTTTTATAATAATTGTTATTATATTTTTTAATTATTATTATTATTATTATTATTATTATTATTATTATTGTAAAACAAATTATTTATAAAGGGTATGATAGTCGAGTTGATTTCCAAATACATGGGAATAGGCCATTCCCATGTATTTGGTCTGGAATGACTATTCTCATGTATGTGGGAATGACATTCTCTTGGGAATGACATTCTCAAGTTCATTCCCAAGTTCATTTCCTCATACCAAACATGGAAATTAAAATAGAGTTGAGAATGTCATTCCATTCCCAATTCATTTCCACATACCAATCACTGCCTAATAGGCTTAAGCATTAGGATACTTGAACACACAACTTCCAAATTAATATTCAATGATACCCTTTATATGGAAGCCCTTAATAACAGTTGCACAATGAGGTAATACACTTGATACTTTAGCTCTATATATTGTCATTATAAAGAGTACATAGGCTCATTTTGACACAATCATACATACATGTATGATCAACAAACATACAGTAGAGGCAATTATGCCCATGTCAAAAACAACATTCCGTGACCATTTAAAGTGCAAGTAAGATGTGCAATAATAATAACTTTAACTATCACTTGAAATTTATCATTAAGCACAAAATAATACAAATAGCACAAACTTGCAACTTCGACATTCTTATTATATCTTGTCCCCTTTGGAGACTCTCGCGTTTCATAAAAACACCTTCAAGTAAAGCTACTTTATATCTTAAAGTTTCCACAAGCGAATAGTCATAGAAATCTAACAATTTTGGACAAGAAAGTTTTCCTAAGATAAGATTACTTTAAGATCCTTGCTATTCGCTCATAGTCCTCAAAAGTTAATTCTCACAATTAACACATTCGGGTATGCAATTGTAAATCATTCTAGAATCCTTATTGGATATCTCATAAATTACATTGGATGACCCGCTTTGGCTAAGTCACCCAACTTAAAAAAAATCTTCCAATGAAATATAATCGTTGCCAATCAGAATCTTAATTAAATATTTTGACTATTCACTAGGATGTTGCTAACTGTAATAGAAATATAAAACGGTGACTTAACTAAAAGGGGATAAATTGCAATAGCAACATCTTCATGAGTGTTTAAAGTGTATATTGCATAATTCTCCTTTGGGCAGAACACACAGCAAACTATGTGAACCTCCTACTCAAGTGAAATAGTTAGACAATTCTAAAGGAATCTATCCCCTTTGGACAAACAAACCCCTCTAAAGTCAAAATAAAATTATCCTCACTTCCACTCCCATTATTCCTAAACTAATACACACAGCTATCCCCTTTGGACATGCAATTGTATACACTAATTCAAATAAGTAAACGTCCCAAGATCCTTATCAAATAATTTGTAGACTAATATAGATGTCCGTTTCGGTGCAACCGTCCATATTAATTACAAATTATTTAACTAGGACAATGTCAACTTTTTGCCTCTGAATACAAAATAAGTATTTGGCAATTATTAATATTCAAGATCCATGTGCACATACATATAAAGGCAAGATGTCAACTTAAATTTTATACCATATCATCTTGCAATTAAGAAAAGGATTTAGGTTCTGTAGACATAATAATAAGAGATCTACAGTAAAATTTATGCTCAACATGCATATGGAAATTTTATCATATGTGTCAACAATATGATTTAGCATGCATCTCTAGAATTATATTTTTGACACTGGGCATGAGAAACGAACTCAAATAACAATGCACTTGAACTGTAAATATGCTCAGTGTAAGCACTGCAAATGTGACATGATAGGAAAATCCATCCTGAAATATGACGTAAACGATTCCATCATTATTGCAGCATATAAGTACAAACACTTCATGAGATAACAAATAAAAATCAGGCAATTTAAGGTGCATCGGCACTAGCCATTATAATTGGTACTCATTCATTAACTAAGCCTAGACAAGGAGAAAAATGTGCTTCACAAAACTGGTCCTGCACATGTACTGTAAATGACATAAAATGGCCAAATCATATATACAATACATGCTGCCGATAGAATAGCACATTCTAAGAAAGGCATGAGAATATAATGGTACGCGTTGTCAATGAGACCAAAACATCATTAGCATTGACCAAAGCAAAATCATAATTGAAAATTCACTAGAGCCATGTGAGCAACACTCTAAAATCCTTTAATGCACTCATTTCTCTTCCCTTCCAATTTCCAGTTCATTGAGTGTTAGCAGATTAAAACCCACAAACAACAAAATCTAATAGTCAACTTTGAAAAGAAATAAATTAAACCTAACAACAAAGGCATAGAGTATAAAATTATCTATGTAATTTAATCATAGCCATCGTGATGAGGTGCTTTTATCTAATTCGGCCACTTGGAGCACCTCAAGAGGCCAATATTTCCGGAGACTAATAGGATTTCAGTCTGCTGTGGGGATATATGCGACAATTGCAACCTTTTATCGGATTTGAATATGAATAAAAATAAATAAATAATTGGATTTTCTCTAAACCCTTTTTGCACAGTAAAATTGCTTTTGCAGTTGGTCATAATGCTATACCATTATAAATAAATTCATTCTGGAGACCATGCTCATCCCCAATATGTGTGATCCTACTACTTTCGGAGAAGTGTATGACTGTTGTTCCTGGGTGCGAATAACTTTATATATCGGTGGTTGCTCTTTCATCAATCAGTTGTCCCCGATGCATAAGTTACTTATCCAATATAATCATATGCATGTGATAATTTTATAGTTATTAGGTTGCACACAAGTGGACCTAAAATGCTTTTACCCACATTAAAATCAATTGGAAGGCCACCACTTAAAATACTATTACCATATTAAAATTCAATGGCAAGACCACCACCCATATGAGAGTTTTGATTCAAAACGTGGAAGTCTACTATATGAGGAGTGGAGAAGACACAAGTTTTTGGGAATCGTTTGATCTAACCGTTCTTGACACATAGCAATTTGATAAATATGAATGTACACCCACTTGCATTAAAATACATGATGATAGTAACTATATTGCATAGCATGAAACAGAGCATTATCTTTAGCTACGTGGGGTTATAGTCTGGCTTCATAAAACTTTACTGTCTACTTTCATACAAGCCTGAGTACGTGATTAGTTTTAAAAGCCAAGTTGTTAACTTTGAGGAGTAAAAGTACAATTCTTTAATAAACACAGACATAAAGCAGATAAACATGCGACCTTCATGGCAATTAATAAATCGTTGAATCTTGAAGTCGGCGAATTAATCCTAAAAAAAAAAAATCAATTACGCAGGTTTTATCTCTGATTTTAGTGGTTCTGATACTATTTGTTAGAATTTTGAAAATCTAATACTAGAAAATAAAACACTACAAAGATGCAATTGAGATTGCCTCTTGTAATAATTCTACAACAAAATCTTTAGCGGCATGTTATGATAGGTATGCTTAGATTAGGGACTCCCCCTCCCTCTCCCTCTCTCTCTCTTCCTCACCAACTTGTGTATGGTGATTCTCAATAGGGCAAGTCAATCCTAATAGCCTATTTATAGACTATTAGTATTATAGATGGGAGAGAGAACCCAGCCTAAAAATTTTATTGGGTCCCCCATCAAACTGCCTTATAAATTAAATAGACTCTACACCTTGCATACAACACCACTAAAAATAATATCTATGAGACGGACCTAGATCCAACTAGAGTGGATCACTATAAAATATGTAATGGGTTTTACCGGTCAACCCCAACCTGTTTTTCGAAAATAATAAAATATTCAATCAGTGATAGTCCATAATTTAAAAACTCTAGCATTGAGGTGAACCGATACATTTAAAATTTACCTGTTTATGATCAAACTCCGCCAATTAAAGTTCCCACATCATCCAAAAACAAGCTTCTTTTTTTTAAAAACTACATCAGAGCAAGAAGCTTTGATAGATAGTAAGAAAGAATGAAATATATAGAATACAATATGATAGAATTTCATTGGATTGATCCAAAAGGCACCTCGTTCACCTCAATTTCTATCCTTAAAACCATTCATTTCATATAAAAATATGTGGCGGTGCCATTAATTATTAATCTTTAAGGTTGTTGACCTTCGATATCGTTTGATCATTTCAAACCCACTTTTGGCGTCACAGATGATGTTTGTTACTTCTGGCTCAAGGACTCTAATGGGATAATGATAAAAAAAATTAAATGATGACGCTTTGACGTGATATATATATATATATATATATATATATATATATTTTTTTTTTTTTATTTTTTTTTGTTTTCCATATAGTTTGATTGATAATTTGTGCAGATCAAAATAATGCCATATATAAAAATAGAAGAAAAAGAGAGCAGCAGTCCCATAATTTGTTTGCTGCTTTAGGGTGCTAGAATGTTCCTCCAAAATATGGCGTCTAAGATTTAAGAACAATGTTTTACATTAGTTTTTCACGTTTTGGCTCCTTTGTAGAGTAAAAGTTATATATTAAATGTTAAACCTTTTATGTATATGATCAATTTTTTTTTTATATAAAAAAGAGTAAAAGCGTGATATATAGCAATTCTTAACATTTAATTTAAAAATAATTCATAATTTCGAAAAAAAAAGGCCTAGGTTTAGTTGTTTAAGTAATTATGTCAAAATAATATCGTTTCCAAAAGACGCAGTATAAGATTTTAAAAATAGAATTTTCTTATCTTTAGTACTCAAACACAAATGCATATTCGAGAGATCGAACATTTGTTGACGTCATGTATAAAGTCTCCTACACACTGAGTCAAACTTACCCTAAATTTGACAGGTAAAATATCTTGATCAAAATTAATTCAAGTGCTTATCAAACAGGTTCGATCATGTACAGCGTACTTGTCATAGAGAGATGGATTCATATTTGGATGAGACTTTAAAAGATTAAAAGTTTTAAACATTTTTCTAGTGATGTAAATTTTACGAGTACGTGAACTTCATAAGTTAAAGAAATTTCATACTTATATTGGTGTTGTATGGTTATAGGGTAAGACTTCTATTTAGGTTATCCTCAATGGAGTCTCTATATGGGTCTCTATAAATCATTTAGGGCATCCTCAATGGAGTCTTTAAAGGGTCTTTAAATAGCAATAATTGTTATTTTAAAGACTCTATTGATCAAAATTCATCATCAATGGGAGTCTCTAAAACACTATTTGATAATTTTTGGCAAAATTATGACATCACTCAAGTTTTGAGTCTCTAAAATAGCACCTAGTCTCCATTTTTTTCAACAAATTTGTTAAAAAAAATGGAAACTATACAAGAAGACAAAAATGAGTCTCTAAAAAAAACATGTGAGATCTGACGATGTCGGATTGTCAATCTGACATCGTCAGATCTGAAGAAAAAAAAAAAAGTTACAAAAAATTTAACAAACAACAACAACAAAAATTAACAAACAGAAAAAAAAAAAAAAAAAAACAATTGTGCAGCGGCAATTGTGCAGCGAGGAAAGTGGGAGGGGTGTGGGTAGGGTGCAGAGGTGGGGGGGAGGGGGGGTGTGCAGCGGGGAAAGTGGGGGGGTGTGGGTGGAGTGCAACCGGGAAGGGAAAGGAAGAGGTGGGGTAGGGGGGGGGGGAGCGTGCAGCAAGGAAGGGACGGGAAGAAGAAGGAAGAGAGAGAAGAAGGAAGAGAGAGAGAGAGGGGGACGTGCAGGAAGAAGGAAGAGAGAGAAGAAGGAAGAGAGAGAGAGGGGGTGGTGCAGGGACGGGAAGAAGAAGGAAGAGAGAGAAAAGAAGAGGAGGGGGAGGGGGGGCGGGGCTAGGCTTTTATATTTAGGTTTTGTTTTTTTGTTTTTGTAATTAAATTCTTTTATATATTTAAGGGTTTATTTAATTAGAATTTTTTAATTATATAGGTATTTACCCTTGAAAGTAGGTTAACTTGAACAACATGATGAATGTCAAGCAGGTTTTTTAAATACTCTTTTTTAATTAGTGCTTTTAAATTATACTTTTTTTTTAAATTAAGGTTTTGTATTTTATTTTAATTTTTAATTTTATTTGTTTTATGTTTTTAAATTATACTTTTTTTAGTTTAGGTTTTATTCTACTGTTCTGATTGTAATTGAGTTTTTTTAATAATTGTTCTTTTCAATATAGTTGTAATTTATAGATTTTTTTAATCTAATTGAGCTTTTTTTATAGTTGTAGTTTTTTAAAAATATACTTGTAATTTTTTTTTTTGTAATTAAGATTTATTTTTATAGTTGTTTTTATGAATAATTCTATTTATTTAAATGTTATCTTCGTTGCAATTTATTTATTTGTCGGTTGAAATATTCGTTAAAAAAGTTAAAATTATCTAAATAACAATTAATTAAAAAAAAGAAACAGACGAAAAAAAAAATACATAATCAAATTATTATATCAAATTAAAATTAACACAATATAGAGATTTAATTTTATGGACACCGTCACCAGGGATTTTTTTTTTTCTTGGTCTCTAAATGGGTCTTTAAAACAGTTTTTTTGCCGTGGTCTCTAAGTGGGTCTCTAAAACACTATTTGGTCTCTATATGAGTCTCTATAAATGATTTATAGAGACCCATATAGAGACTCCATTGAGGATAGCCTTATAGAGACCCATATAGAGACCAAATAGTATTTTAGAGACCCACTTAGAGACTAAGGCAAAAAAACTATTTTAGAGACCAAGATAAAAAATAATATTCAGTGACAGTCTCTATATCGTATTAATTTTAATTTTATATAATAATTTGATAACATTAAAAAAAAAACATACGTAAAAAAAATCTTAATTAAATTGACCCATTAATTAATTTTTTATCGTGTGTTACGTTTATATTTATTTTTTCTTCTTTATTCTATTCAATTAATTAATAAAATTACCTAAACTAAAAATAAAGTATACAATTTTATTTTTTGAACAAGCAATAATATAGGTTCAAAAAAAAAACTCGGGTACACACTAATTCAATAAAAACATATATTTAACTAATTAAAATATGAATTACAAACACAAATTATAATAAATAATAAAAATACATCTATTGTTCTTCGTCAAGTGAAGTCATATGAGGATGATATACGTCATTATCAAAGTTAATCGAACGTGATGCCCTTTTTGTCATAATTGCATTTTGTTCCTCAATCATCCATGCTCTTCTGGCCGGAGTTTCGATTGCCGAAGTCTTTGTCATCATAATCTTATAATCGTTAGAAGTTTCTAATTCCTCTTTGTACTGCTTAATTATTTTTGCCATGTCTTTCGCTTGTTCATTAAGATCTTCCGCAATGGCCTTACCCTTTGCTTGTTTTCTAGCCCTTTTGTTTCCAATCGGCCTTGACGATCTCGGGGTTTCTGGCACTGACTCCATGGGATCGTCATTGTCAACAGAAAAATCCGTCTCGGGTGGATTCATATTCATCATTGGACTCGTAACATCGATTATTGACCGCCATTTTTTTCCGTGTTATAAAATGGACCAACAGTGTTCCAAGTTGAAATTATGACCCATAGCTGTGTATAAGAGTCTAGCGTCATCCATCTACAAAACAATTAATTTCAAAGTTTAATTTACAAAATTATTAAGTATTAAATACAATATACTCTATAAAAGTACAATATATGGTATTAAAAACTCACATTATCAATGACATTTGCTCCGCTCCTTGGTCTCATATTGACTTGAGCAAGACATTCCGCAAATTTTGTGCATTTTTGATTTATTTGCGTCCATTGGGATTTAAGGCTCTTTGTTGTTCTTTTTTCACTTGGATTGTTGGAAGGGTGAAACTCTTCATATTTTTGTAGAACTCGATTCCACATTGTTCCTGATGTTTGGTTTATCCCGATCAAAGGATCTTCGCTAATCGCAATATAGGCCCGGCACAAAGCCTTATCATTTTCATGCGTGAAATTACGTCCCCTCGAAAGTCCGTCCTTACATTCCATTTCTGCTAATCTATGAAGCGGAAAAAAATGATAGTTAGGTTGATTGATTTAAAAATATACTAATTCTAATTAAATAAATAAAGCTAAATTTAAAAAAAAATATAATTAAAAACCCTAATTACAACTATAAAAATCATATAATTACAATTCAAATAATATAAAACTTAAATTAAAACATATAAAATATTAAAGCTTAAAAAAAGTTTAATTGCAATTGAAAAATAACCAAACTAAAAAAACTAAAACAAAAAACATTAAATATAAAAAACTATAAAAAGTAAAATAATTATACAAACCTAAAAACTAAACTAAAAAAGTAAAATTAAAACATTAATTAACAAATATATTTAAAAACTTAATTTAAAAAAAAATTAACTTAAAAGCGCCCCCCCCCCCCCCCCCCCCCTCCCCCCCCCTTCTCCCTCTCCCTCTCCCTCTCCCTCTCCCTTTCCCTCTCCCTCCCTTTCTTTCTCGTTTCCTTTTCCCTTTATTTTGTACAGCACCGCCGCCTCCACACACACCTTACCACCGCCGCCTCCACACCCACTCCACCACCGCTCCCCCACTCCCACTGCCCCCCTCCCCACCCCACGCCACCCCACTCCACGCGGCCCCGTCCTCTCCCCTCTCCTCCCCTTTCCCTTTCCCACTGCCCCTACCACCGTGCCCCACCCCACCACCGCTAACCCACTCCCACTGCCCCTCCACCATCGCCACCCTACCCCACGAGGCCCTGTCCCGTCCCCTCTCCTCCTATTTCCCTTTCCCACTGCCCCTACCACTGCGCCCCACCCCACCACCGCTCCCCACTCCCACTGCCCTCCCACCATGGCGCCCCACTCCCACTGCCCCCTACCACCGCCGCCTCTACCATCGCCGCCCCCCACCCTCTTATTTTTTTTTCTCTATTTATTTACCTTTTTTTTTCTGTTTGTTGAGGAAAACAGGCTCCAAATTTTTAACAAATCTGTGATTTGTTTAAAAATTTGTTTGTGGATGAAGATTTATGAATTTGTTGTTGGTTTTTTTTTCAGATCTGGTTGCATATAAAGGCTGAAATTACAACGGTTCTTTTTTTTTTTTTTTCAGCTTTGCAGGATGTTGGAACGGCTCCATTGTCAGAAGTTGTTTTTTTTTTTTGTTTTGTTTTCTGGTCTGATCAAAAAAAAAAAATTGGAATTTTTTTTTTCAGATCTGACGTTCTGACTTTTGTCAGAAAGTCAGATCGTCACATGCCAAATTTAGAGACTCATTTTTGTCTTCTTGTATAGTCTCCATTTTTTTTAACAAATTTGTTGAAAAAAATGGAAATTAGGTGCTATTTTGAAGACTCAAAGTTGTTGTGATGTCATTATTTTGCCAAAAAGTGTTAAATAGTATTTTAGAGACCCCCATTGGTGTTGATTTTTCCTTAATGGAGTCTCTAAAATAGCAATTATTGTTGTTTAGAGACTCCATTTAAGATGCCCTTAGCTACAGCATATTAAAATCCTTCACAAAGATGTGGACTCCATATATGTAATGCTCATTTTTTTATTATACGGACCGAACTATTATAGCCGAAGAGAAGAACTTTCAATGACTATGACACTGGTCAATAATGCACAAAAAGAAATGGTCGTGGAGATGGTGGCAGAAAATGCAAAATCTGAGTTAAATATATATATATATATATTTTTTTTTTTTTTTGTTTTTTTGTCAACAATCATAGTTAAATCAATCAATTAAATAGCTATACGCAAAGTGACTCCAATCGGTACACGTGTCAGTATGATGTCCTTCCTTCCGCCATATATATGGCAGCCAACAAGTCTATCAAAGCACTCAAACTTGATCTTGCTTTAGTTAACTGATCAATACACGCTACAAACACCCTCAGAAAAAAAGAAAAAACCATGTCTTGCTGTGACTGTTGTTTTGATTGCAAGAGCGTCTGTGCCTGCAGGTAATTCTCCAGCAGATTTTTAGTTTTTAGCACACCTTGTTAACCTAAGCAATTTGCTCCTTTTGTTGCCTGCCAAAAATAATCTTGCCGCCAGGCATGAGTATATCGTTGTGAACTATTTATATTATTTTATCGTAACTATTTCAACAATTTGAACCGATAAATTCTACGTTATGGTGTTATAGGCAGATCCATTTCCAACTGAGCATGCCCCTGTGTTCATGTTGGAGAATCTGGTCGTACATGGTTAAGTTTATCATCTGTTGGACATTTCCATGTTTCTGTTGGGAAAAATTTTACATTTAGTCTTTATTGTTTGCAAAGTGTTTTAGTTTAGTTTATATTGTTTAAAATATCTTAATTTAGTTCTTATTATTTCATTAAAAGTTTTAATTTTATCCATATTGTTTAATATGTTTCAATTTAGTCCCTATTATTTTTTTAAAGTTTCAACTCCATCCTTTTTGTTTTTAAAAAATTTTAATTTCGTTCATATTATTTTCTTAAAGTTTTAAATCCGTCTCTATTATTTAAAGACTAAATTGAAATTTTTTGAGAAATAATATGAATGAATTTAAAATTTTATAAAACCAATAGGGACGACAATAAAATTTTTTTAGGAAATAATAAGGATGAAATTGAAAATTTTAAATAATAGGGATGAAATTGAAACTTTTAAGGAAACAATAAGGACTAAATTAAAATATTTTAAATAATAATGACTAAAGTGAGACACTTTGTAAATAATAAAAACAATATGTGAAATTTTCCCTTTCTGTTGCCATAAACTTGCTAAACTTTTTTGCTTTATATAGTTCTGTTCATTTTAAGGTAGGACTTGATCCTTCCTTAACATTATGTTAGAACGAGTTAATTCTATTTTTCCCCATGAATTCTTTAGAAAGTCTCAAAAATCCCCCATAAACTTTAAGATTTACTTGTCTTTTCATAGAATACTTAAAGATTTTGTGAAGAATTAATGAAGTAAAATGGATTTTGCTCATATTATAACATCATAGGGAGATAGGGAGATCTAATAATAGTAATTAATAATATAAATACAATAAAATTATCTAAATAATTCATCACTACTACATCTTACTCGTAATATGGATCACATTTCAGTTGTACACAATTATCTAGTTTTTCCAGATTGTTTAATCATTACTATTCCCTCTGACTTTTTCTCAGTGCAAGCAGTAATTTTTGGATAGATACTTTCATTGCTTCTTTAATTTTGACAAAAATAATAATTTGATTCTCTAACTTCATAAATGAGTATTTTTGTATTTTATTAACTAATGAAAGTAGGATATAGTGAGTCTTTCGCCAATTTTTCAGTCGTTAGTACTTTACAAATTTGGAATGACACGTGTAATTTGATGGCAAAAAATTGTTGAAAAACGCTAGAGCAATATCCTGTTTTATAAATTTATAGGAGTAAACGACACATATTTTAAGTTAGTGGAGTAAATTTTCATTTTAGCCAAAGTTAAAGAACTATTGAAAATATTTACCCGTAATTTTAAAAGAAAATTTCCATATTAATTAATTTTTCATAAAGATTTCAACTGACTGAGTGCATTGGCAGCTGCTGTGAGATGGCCCCTGACGTGGCGAAGACCACCACTGTCACCCTCATTGAAGGGGTTGCACCAGTGAAGAAGTAAGTGTAATTAACTTTGGTGAATTATGAAAAATACATTAATTAATCATTGTACATGAATAAATAAATGCATAATTAATCACTTGGTCAGCAGGTTCTCTGAGGGATCTGAGAAGAGCTTTTCAACTGAAGGTGGCAATGCATGCAAATGTGGATCAAACTGCCAATGTGACCCCTGCAACTGTTGATGACAATAATCCTATGAAGAATGGAAGGGACATTAATGTGTGTGCTTGCATTTCCTGTTTAATATAGTAATGTAGTAATAAGACAAATCCATATGCCGGATTTGCGTGATGTCTCATTGTTGATGTATTATAGCGTCTTGTGTGTTATGTATTGAGGTTTGCATGGAGAAGATGTTGAATTATATGGAAAAAGACCTATATAGCTCCTTCGATTAAAAGTGATTTTACTCTCTCTTTCCCCCCTCCCACTAGTCCTTACGAGAATGAATCCTCTCATAGACTAGATCATCTATATCCTCAAGCAAAGACTTATTTATTACAGATTGTCCTATTGTTGTTCGTTCTTCCCATGTTGTGCCATTCACTTTGTTGAATATATATATATAAATAAAACAAATCCCTTGTAACATTTTAAATTTTTACATAAAGTGATTATTTAACATTGTATAAAAAGATTTTGGATTCAAAACTTATCGCTACTCAATTTTACAATTACATCAACGTGTAAGG
Organism: Ehretia macrophylla; assembly: GCA_037974665.1. Taxonomy (NCBI): domain Eukaryota; kingdom Viridiplantae; phylum Streptophyta; class Magnoliopsida; order Boraginales; family Ehretiaceae; genus Ehretia; species Ehretia macrophylla. The sequence goes on along the minus strand of CM075780.1, from coordinate 53,519,280 downwards.
CTCACTAAAAAAAAAAAACACTATCTAACCTACACGTGAATTATGGTGGGAGGATAGGTATCCTCTTCTTTTTTTTTTGGGGGGGGGGGGGGGGGGGGGGGGGGTTGGCGCATATAGATTTTATCCAATAATGGAAAATAAAAAGGGTTAATACTTATCATACTCCATTGATTATGGGACTTGAGAACTTTTAGCCTATTAACTTTCAAAATGAACTTTTTAGTCCTTGAATTATATCAGCGAGATGCCATTAGTCCCGTACCAATTCCATCCATTGTTTAATAAAATTGTCATATGTTATGCATGTGCGCTCTAAACCGAAGATCTTTTAGGGGTAAATTATCGTTGCCGCTGCATCATCTTCTTCTTCGCTGCGGCAATTTCAACTTCTTCTTCTTCCTTTTTTTGTTCAAACAGCAATTTCAACTTCGGCGTCGCTGAAAATATATAGTTATATATACTCGTATATATAACCTAGTCCAGGTCAAACCCAATTTTTCTTTGATTTTGTTTCCTTCAAGTACTCAAGTACCACTTTGATTTTGTTTCCTTCAAGTACCCAATCCGTCTCCATAGGGCTCAGGGGCAGAGAAAAATATATACCTATGGAGACGGATTGGGTACTTGAAGGAAACAAAATCAAAGGGGTACTTGAGTACTTGAAGGAAACAAAATAAAAGAAAATGGAGATGGATTCTTGGTCTTTAGAGGAAAAATATGCAAATATATGTTTTTATTCCATCAGAAGAACAATTGAATAGTTGGCCTTTTCAAGTCGCTTGGGATCGATTAAAGAACTCCAATATCACTGGCTTTTATTGGATTTAGCTTTTTCTCTGCGGATGTTAAAGACATAAGCGTGGTTTCATGCTTATCACTCTGACTGATTTTGTTGCTCGTGCTTATCAACTTGTTGTTCAATATCTATACGGTTGATTATACTCTATCTCTTGTAACAATCAGATTAGGCTTGGAGTTATCTAATGCTCAACAATTGTATTATATATTGTGTACCATTCTGAATAGTAAACTGTGACTTTTCTCTCAACTTTGTACTCTCTTATGGTATCAGAGCCATTATTGACTCCACCGAGTTACTGCATCTGCAACACTGTTTTTTTTCTTTTCACAATCGTGACCCATTATGTCTCAGTCTTCGAAATCCATCGCTACGCCCTCCGACAGCTCCGCTGTTGCACCTTCCTCCAGCTCTACTGCTGTAACACCTTCGCTGACTCCTTCATTTGATGGTCTCATTGCCGTTAATGCCGCAGCTCAACTTCCCCTCAAGTTGAATCACTCTAATTTTGCAACCTGGAAGGCTCAGTTTCATGCCTTGCTTATTGGCTACAATCTAATGGGGTATTTAGTCGGATCCATTTCATGTCCACCCCAAACTATTACTGTTGGTGATCAGTCTGCACCCAATCCCGCCTATGCGCTATGGGTTCGCCAGGACAATCTTCTACTTCATGCAATTCTTGCATCTCTCTTTGATAAAGTTGCATCACTATGCACCGCTGCGCAAACATCACGCCAAGCGTGGGACAACCTTCGCAAGCTCTTCGCTAGTAAGTCTCGCGCCCGTGTCATGAATCTCAAGGAGCGGCTTACTAATCTTTCTCGAGTCAGTCAATCTGTAGCCGAATACTTGCAGACAATTCGTACTATTGCTGATGAACTAGCACTCATCGATGTGCCATTGAGCGACGACGATCTTACTATATTTGCGCTCAATGGTCTCGGTAGCGGATTCAGAGAAATCTCAGCAGTCTTGCATGCTAGAGATACTCCTATCTTCTTTGAGGAACTCCATGATAAATTGGTGGAACATGAAACAGCCCTTAAACGTGATGATGCTCGTCTGGCATCTTCAATGCTCACGGCTCATCACACTCGCACCGCAAACAACTCTTCCAACTTTCAGTCTAAGAATGGCGACTCCCATTCATCCAACAACTAGAAATTTAATAAAGGATCTCCCACTCAACAAGGGAACTCTTCTTGGCGAAAGTTCAATAACAATGGTGGTGGTAACAAGTCCAACATCACGTGTCAGTTTTGTGATAAGAAAGGCCACTCAGCCAGACAATGGTTCACAACAAAAAGACTAATGCAATCCCAACCCACTGCTAATCACACAACTACCAACCACAATGCTTCCGGAAACTGGCTATTAGACACGGGTGCCTCGCATCATTTTACCTCAGACTTAGGGAACTTGTCCATTGCGCAGCCATATGATGGCCCGGATGATATCATTCTCGGGGATGGTTCGAGTCTTGAATTTAATTTCTGTCTCTCGTCTTTGCAAGTCTAATAATACCTCTATTGAGTTCTTTCCGTCTTCTTTTGTTGTGAAGGATCTCACCACGGGGGCATCTCTTATCCAAGGACGGAGTAAAAATGATGTGTACGAGTGGCCGTGTAGGAATACTGATCCAGCGGCATCCCAGAAGCTGGCTTGTGTTGGCATCCAGACTTCTTCTTTAGACTGGCACAATAGATTAGGTCACCCTTCTCGTAGAATTCTAAGTCATTTGATTGCAAATAGAAGAATACAAATTCCTGAACGCACTTTAGCTCATTTCCCTTGTGAGTCATGTTCATGTAATAAAAGTCATAAGTTGCCATTTGGCACTTCTACTTTATGCAGTCGTCGTCCTTTGGATCTTGTGTACACGGATGTTTAGGATCCTGTAAAGCCCTGCACGAAACCCCAAATGCATATCATATTGTTTAAAAATGCATTTACATCATTTTATGTGCATTTATATCATTTTACGTGCATTTGTGTCGTATAATGTGCATTTGTGTGATTTAGATATCGTAGGAATTAAATAAACTACATTACACTACATTAGTGAACCAAACCAATTAAACTACAACTAAATGACAAACTAGTAAGAGTGCATCTAGTTGAGGGCAATTTGGTCAATAGGGCCTTTAGATATTTCTTACTCAACATAAAACACACATAACTCACTCTACACACACAAAAATACTACAACACACTCAAACACACACACCCCACACGACCAAGAGAGAAGAGAATGAATGAGAGAAAGAAGAAGAACAAGTCCATTTCTAGGCCATTCCAAGCTACCTTCCACCATTTTCTTACATATTCAACATTGTTCTTGCATGTGAGCACTTGCACAAGGTGAGGGTTGTTTTTAAAAAGGCTTTATAAAAGCATGTTTATGTGTGTATAAGTGTTAGATGATAATTTTATACAATTACCTAATGGAATAATGCTACTCTTGTTGTGTGCTTCAAGTATTGTTGCTATAAGGTATTGTAATGTTGTTGAAAGAGTTTTTAGTGAAGTTGGGGTTTCTTTGGATAGGTTAAAAAGAAGATAAAGTGTGTAAATGAGTGTGGCAACTGGTGAGTGTGTTGTTGGTTGCAAAATAATGGGTTAGATTGACTCTAGATGTTACATTACTTAACTATAATGTTTATGCAAGTCATGTGTTTGTTGAAATGTCTAAACCAAAGTTACAAGAAACTATAGCTCTCTTGAGACCCTTGCTTGTATGTGAGTATTATCACATGAGTCTAAAAGGTATTTGAGAATGTAATTTGATTTAAAGAAGTAATTCATAACAAGGAAAGTAAGTTATCATAGTGAGAATCATGAATTAATGTAGTTAAAACTAGCTAAAACATTCAAGTGATCATTTGATCGGAGTTGCTTGATGAATTGAGGTTTTGGCATACTAAGTGGTAGTGGTGAGGTGGTGATAAAGTGTAGCTTTGGTGTATGCCCATGAATTGCTAGAAGCAAGGAAGAGTTGTTGAAGAGCAAAAAGTGTGAAAATTCTCGTTTTTGTGTAGCTCCCGATCGATCAGGATTGAGGTCCAATCGATCGGGCATGGTTTGTGCCAAACATGCCTTCTACCCGATCGATTACCTACCTTTCCCGATCGATCGGACATAACACTAATTTTGTTTTCATGCCACCCAATCGATCGGGAAGTCTCTTTTTCAAAATATTTGCTTGAGATAATTGGTTTTATGTGGTCATATGATTCCTATCACTTGGCCAATGGTTTATATTATAGAAGTGACTTAGGGAGGCATTACTTACATACCAAACTTGTCACTTCTAAGGGCACCTTGTATCAATGTTATGTAACTCGTTCTAAGTTTATATGCAAGATGATTATATGAATATTAATTATGCCATTGATTAATCACGTATTACCGATGCCTCGTTTACTGTTGTTTAGCTTGATAATTGGAGGCAACCTCCTTAGTTGACCTTCATATGCTTGTTTACATGTTTCATGAACCTAAATGGTCTTAATTGGAATTCTAAGTGGTTCACATGCTTACTTGCCAGACCATAAGATAAATGCTTGACTATCGGAGAAATCCTACTTGCTTGACCTCTTGTACATGTTTATATGTGGCTTAGATCTAATTGAAATCTTGATATGCTTGCTTGCTATACGTGGTCCGGGGTAACCTACTTTGTTGCCTCCCTTCTATGTTATCATTCATGTGATGTTTACAAGGTTAACAACTACGGGCACAACGGTTGTAACCACAATTATGGGTATGGTAGCTTTTATTTCCCCTGGGTAGCATAGGGCTACCAGTCGGTCTCGACTACTATAGTCCCCGGTGTATATCCGGATATCACCTAATGTTTAGAGTTGGGGAAAAATGAATGAGGACTGAATCAAGGCTGACCGTCTCCAGCAATTGCAATGAAAACAGTATCCTTTGGTATATGATAAATCTACCTTCATTGGGTCCCTTGAGGTCCTAGGAGGGTAGAGCTATATGTTATTACTTGTTCATTATTTCTTGTACTTACTTGCAACTCATGCATGACATAACATGTTTTCAAAAAGGGCTTTTCAAATGTTAAAAATGCTTGCGAAAATCCCCATTCCCCGTAGCCCTCACTGAGCTTTGGTGCCGAATAAGCTCACCCTTTTTCTTCCCCCTTTCAGGTACAGTTGAGCCTGCCAGTTGATGAAAGCTTCATTGATATATTGACTTGGTTTTTCTGCTTTTGTGCCTACATGCTCAATTGGAGGATATGCTTCATGTGTAATAAGAGCATTTTATATATTTGATTAAGTTGTTATATTGAAATTTCTCTTGGGATACTGGTGGTATCTAAATGGTTATAACTTCTTGGATACTTGAATATAGTAGATGGAATTGTATTATATAATTTGTTGGATTGTGGATACGATTTTAGTTATTAGTGATGGAGTTTGTACAATATGAATATCGAATTGATGTAATTTTAAGCTGATGAACATTCTTCTGAGACCCAGAAGCTTGATCCTTAGCTAGATATATATTATGCATGAACAGGTGACTGGAGGTCTTGTACCTATATAACGGGTTGATGTAACCCCTTAAGGCCGATGAATTGGGAGTATTTGGTAACTTTTGTGGAATGTAAAATGAATGTACAGGTTATTAAAATGTTAATTTCAAGTTTTAAGATTTACGAATGTCATGCGATGGGTTGGGTTCGGGGGCGTGACAGGTCCTTCACCCATTGAGTCAATTGATAGATTTCGCTATTATCTAATTTTTGTTGATCACTACACCAAATATGTCTGGTTATATCCCATGGTACATAAATCTAATATGTTTTCTCTTTCCTTAAAATATAAAGCTATGGTGGACAATATTTTTCAAACTTCTATAGTTACCCTTTATTCTGATGGCGGGATGGAGTATAAGGGCTTGAAACACTTCTTTGAAACAAATGGGATTCATCATCTAATTTCTCCTCTTACACTTAAACATATTGGCTCCGTTGAACGACGACACCGTCATATTGTTGAAACTGGACTGACACTCCTCCATAAAGCGTCCTTACCTCTATCTTACTGGTCTCATGCATTTCTCACGACTGTATATCTCATTAATAGATTACCCACTCCGCTTCTTCATCACAAAACTTCATTCGAATTACTACTTGGTCATCCACCTACCTATGACAATCTTCAAGTCTTCGGGTGTGTTTGTTATCCTTGGCTATGTCCCTACTCCTCACACAAGTTGCAACCTTGATCCAGGCCCTGTGTCTTTATAGGATATTCTAATATCCATCATGCATATAAGTGCCTAGACCCCTCTACCAACAAAATCTTCATATCACATCACGTCAACTTTATTGAGCATCAATTCCTTACGTCTTATGAGCCACTTTCTCTTAGTGATGCTACAATTGCAGAATGGTCAAGTCACTCCCCTGCTTTGGCTGCTCTTCAACCACCCATCTTTGTGCTTCCGTCCACCGGGCCCTAAGCTGCTTCGCTTGCTACTCATGAACCACCGAGCCACTCGTCACACCATGCTATTCCTCCGTGTCCCTCGTTGGTAAGGTCAAGGTATGCTCCTCCTATTGCTACTTCATCCCTACCCCATTCTCCCCACGATCCATCTCCTTCCTCGTGCATAGAAAATATCCCCATACCCTCTCACTCAAGTCCTGTAATGCAGCCTGAGGAGTCAGATCTCGTAGGTCAGCTTGAGAAATCAACTGTTAATCCTTCTCTGCCCTTTGTACCCCTCTCATCGCAACCACCTAGTGCACCTACAAATGCTCAATCGTCACGCCCCACAACTAGGTCCCAGAATCAGGTCTTCAAACCAAAATCCTTCTCTGACTATATCCATAACTTTCATATGTCAAAACATCCACTTCCTCAACCTTTAGAACCTACTTGTGTATCACAGGCCCTTAATGATCCAAAATGGAAGCAAGCAATGGAGGATGAATATTCTGCTTTAATCTGTAACAAAACTTGGGTTTTAGTTCCTCGGTTTTCGTTTTAAAATCTAGTTGGGTGTAAATGGGTCTTTAGAATCAGAAGGAATCCTGATGGGTCAATCACACTCTATAAAGCTTAGTTGGTGGCAAATGGGTTCCATCAATTATCTGGGGTCGATTACCATGAAACCTTCAGCCCCGTGGTCAAACCCACTACGATTCGCATGGTTGTGTCTATTGCACTTAGTTATGGCTGGTCAATTAATCAGTTGGATGTCAATAATGCGTTCTTTCATGGAAGCCTCTCTGAAGAAGTCTTTATGGCACAACCTCTGGGATTTGTTGATCAGGCTAAACCTACCCATGTTTGCTGTTTAAAGAAAGCATTATATGGCCTAAAACGGGCTCCTCGTGCCTGGTACAATGAGTTGCGTGAATTTGTTCTCAAGTTTGGGTTCAAGAACTCCATGTCTGATGCATCCTTATTCATTTATCGCACTGATTCTATCACTGTTTATTTTTTGGTATATGTGGATGATCTTCTTGTTACAGGCAATTCCCCCAAGCTTGTTTCTCAGTTTATTGCGGCTCTTTCTAAGCAGTTCTCAATAAAGGATCTTGGTTATTTGAGTTTTTTTAAGGTGTTGAAGCTATTATTACACCGCAAGGATTGTTTCTATCTCAACATTCTTATGTCCGAGAGTTGCTTGATAAACATAACTTTTCAGAAATGAAGGAATTAGCCACTCCAATATCACTGTCATCTAAGTTGTGCCTTGAGGATGGCACACCACCTGCGGATGCAAAGTCATATAGGCAGTTAGTAGGAAGCTTGCAATATCTACTATTGACTCGTCCTGATATTGCCTTCACAGTGAATAAATTGCCACAATTTATGCATGCTCCAAGCCAAGGGCACTGGTCTGCTGTGAAATGACTAATGCGCTACCTCAAGCGTACGCTTTATTTTGGGCTATTCTACTGTAAAAATCAACCTCTTGTGCTCACAGGCTTCTCGGATGCTGATTGGGTAGGTGACAAAGATAATTTTACTTCTACTACTGCTTATATGTTATATTTAGGCGACAATCCTATTTCTTGGTGTTCCAAAAAGCAACGCACAGTTGCTCGATCGTCAACTGAGGATGAATATCAGGCAGTTGCCTCAACTGCTGCAAAAATTTCCTGGGTTACTAACTTGTTGCATGAGCTTGGTATCTCCCTGCAGCATTCGCCCACCATTTATTGTGATAACCTAGGGGCTACATATCTCTGCAAAAATCCAGTCTTTCACCCTAGAATGAAGCATGTGGCGATTGACTATCACTTCGTTCGTCAGCGGGTCATGGCTGGTTCACTTCTTGTCTCACACATTCCATCTTCTCATCAACTTGTGGACATCCTGACTAAGCCCTTATCTAAGTCTAATTCTCCACTCTTCGATACAAGATTGGCGTTGCCGATAGCACCCCCATCTTGCGGGGGCATGTTAAGACATTAGCATGGTTTCATGCTTATCACTCTGATTGATTTTGTTGCTCGTGCTTATCAGCTTGTTGTTCAATATCTATACGGTTGATTACACTCTATCTCTTGTAACAATCAGATTAGGCTTGGAGTTATCTAATGCTCAACAATTGTATTATATATTGTGTACCATTCTGAATAGTAAATTGTGACTTTTCTCTCAAATTTGTACTCTCTTAGCGGAGGATTGATGACGGAGGTGTAGGTGTGGAAGTGGTGGAGGTGCCAGCAGCAAAGAAGAAGAATAATGATGGATATGGTATTTGTGTTGGCGGTAAAGAAGAGAAGGAGAAGTATGACAGAAATGGTGGTGGTGTCGGCGGTGAAGAAGAATGGGGGAGATGGAAATGAAATATTACTTTCCTACTTTGCGCTCACAAATAGGGTATTTTTATAGGCACGTGCAATAAACATGCCAAAATCATTAAAAAATGGACAAAATTGGTATCCGGGACTAACAGAGTTTCGCTGATATACTCCAGAGATTAAAAGGTTCATTTTAAAAGTTAAGGAACTAAAAATTATCAAGTTCCATAATCGAGGGACTATGACAAGTATTAACCCGAAAATAAATATACAGTCAAAGAGGAATTATACTGCTTGATGTTATTGTTGCTCTGTCAGCTTAAAGACGATGTTTGTTAAGTTTGCCAAACCAGTGATAAACACCCTCAAATCCGTTAGGTTGGGAAAAGGGAAAATAGAATTTTGGAGATGAGTGGATAATTGGCAGAAAATTTTTGAACAGCTTCTATAAATAAAACCAAGTGCTCCCTTTTACATCAAAATTGAGACAAACAAAATACATTCTAGAAGAGAAATTCACAAACGAAGGAAGAGCCAAAAGGGAGGGCGACCGGAATATATATTTTTAATTTTATGTTAAAGACGTGGACACGTGGTGCACACCCAATTGTGCCACGTGACCCCCCCAGTTCAGCCACTAACATAGGGAAATCTAATCACCAAAAACACACAATAGATTAAAAAAATTTCAATTCCTTAAAAAGTTTTAAAAATTCATATCTAATTCGATACTAACTCAAAATTGACGTGTTTTATTGTCCGAAGGTTCTCGACGAGCACTTTCTAGCCATATTAAAATCACTTAATTTTGTGCTAATGAATAGTAACGAAATAAACGAATTACATGCCAAAATATCTCTTAACTCAATTATTTCAACGGTCTTAAGGCATAATTGCATGAATTAAACAGAGAACAAAAAACTTTGGCTCTGATACCAATTTTAACAAAAAAAATATAATTGTATTAAATAATTTTACGATTTTATCTTTATAAAGTCTACTGTTAGACAATTTTAACGAAAAATATTAACGGAGTGATCGAAACAAAACCCATTTAATAAATTAATAATCTTTTTAGGACCAAAAATAATTAAATGGTCAAAACAAGATTGTGATAATAGTTTAATAACCTCTGAAATAATCTATTCTTAGATTTATATTCCTTTGTGAATTAAATACAAAGAGTCATGCCTTAAAGATATTTGTGTTATAAAGTGTTTAATTAAGTATTGATTTAGTTATAGTATAAAAATATAATTTCAGACATAAAACCTCAGTTTTTTCATATAATTTATATAAAGATTTATGGATAAATAATTGTTTTGAGATCTCGGTTACTTATTAATAACACACATGTAGGAGTAACTTTAACACCATTCAACTTTAAACTAGTATTTTTGCACTCACATCCAACCAATTTAATACCCTACTTGGTTACAAGATCATTAATACCCTACTTGATTACAAGATCACGCTACTGAGCTCGGCCACACATCTCTAATTGTTTAGTTAGTTGGCCATTCCTCGGCCACAATTTTCCTTTGTAAAAATTATTCCATTGATTTTTTTTTTCTAGGACAAAAAAAAAAAAAAGACTTCTTTTTTTAATTTTTTTTCTATTGACTTTTAGTTTGTGGTGGATACTAAACTCTATTTATACACCTAGAAGGATCTATAAATATAATATCTTTATATTTTCTATTAGATTTTTCTCTGGCTCTTAGACAAAATCACCACAAACCGACATTGTATAAAAGGGTATAGGAGAGCAAAGTGCATCTAATTTTTCATTTCCTTAGAACTTCATTGGATAAATCGCAGACGCACTTAGACAGGTTGGTACCGGAATAAACAAAGTCGAGTCAATTGTTTTTTTTTTTTTTTTGGTCATAGAGTCAATTGTTCACAGCTAGGAAATTTTTAGATCTTACCTTCCAGATATAAAACTATATATATATATATATATATATTTAAAAGAGGCCTAAGTAATATCACTCACGAGAATTAATCTTATAATATCTTAAATTCACAGCAAAAAATATACTACTAAACCAAAGGACCGGTAGTATATATATATAAAACTATAGTTGTGGGGTAATCAAGTTGTTAAGACCTAGATCACTCTCTGATAATTTCAAACCAATTTTTGGCGGGAGGGATAATGTTAATTATCCTTCTAGTTTAAACAAACTAATCAGAATTTAAAATTATTTGTGATCATCATGTCTGTTTAGCAGCGTGCTTCATGCCGTTTCTTGCCCACACATTTGATCCTCGGAAAGGTTGAAAACAAGATACTGATTTAAAAGGTTATTATAATTAAATACTTCTATTCTTTTTTGTTGAATGTTTGATATATTATTTATTATTTTCAATACACTCCCGCAAGTGCAGATCGAGTTAGTTTTTTAGCCTTGCACTTAGACAGTTTTAATATTATCAAATGGGTAACAGTGAGTTTTGAACCTAAGACCTTTTGGTACCTAGATTTTGATGCTATGTTAAGTGACTACCTCATCTAAAAGTTTAAACTGTTAGAGACGAATTTGTTATATTATTTATTATCTTCAACAAAATGTAATAAAAAATACATCAAATCTTTTTCATATAGTTTAAACTTTTGAATGAAATAATAATAACTTAATAATTTTTCAAAGTGATTTTGCATCTTAATCTTTTTTGTTTTCTTTTTGTATACGTGCTTGGATAAATAATGAAGTTAATTAAAGAGAAAAGTAAATGGATTTAGGCTCTGTTTGATCATTCTTTGCATAATTTGACGGATATAGTTTTCGGATAAAATGATATCCATATAATTATCATCTGAAAATATTATATTAGCCAAGCAATCAAATGACGTTTTGAAAAAATTAACACGGAATAAATAGACAAGGACGCAAACATCAAAAGAAGGAAAAATAATTGTAATCGACTTTGTCCTTTTTTTTTTTTTGTCACTATTGACTTTGTCCAATGTATTTAGAAAACAAATTCTATATTTCAGTCATAATCAACTCGTCACAAAAGATAAGTCTAAAATCATTTATGTATGTGCAACGAACTAAAATATGTATTTCAGTCCGAATCAACTTGTCACTATTAACTTTGTTTAGCTGGTTACGTTCTGCTTAGACCTCTCCTGAATTAAAAAAATAAAAATTCTTTTTTACCATACACGTGTCATCATATTTATCATAAGCTTTCGCCTCCCTCCATTATAAATACGAGAGCAAATAACTTGACCAGAGCACCCAAAACTTGATCTTCCTCTTGTGAAATCAGTACAATATAGTTTTCATCTGAAGCAAACATGTCTAGCTGCGATTGTGGTTCTTCTTGCAAGTGTGGCGACAGCTGCAAGTAAATACTCCATTAAAATCAGTATCTTATATATATAATTAGTTTTCCATTTTACGATTTTTTCTTTTTTCTTATAATTGGCTGTTGTGTGTTCAACATGGATATGTTATCATCTATTCACCATCTTGACATTTCTGTTCTCTTTATGTTAATATAGACAGCGGATCTATAATATTTGTTCAATGGAGTTAAAAATACACGATTTAACAATCATATATAAATAATTTTTTTCAGTTGAGATTAAAATATCTTAAAAATACATACATTTTTCTTTATAAAAAAATATCACTTTAACTCACTCCCTTAATAACTCTGTTTTTGGAGACTGTAAGGTTATAACCCCGCCGACCCCCAAGTAAATCCGCTCATGATTCTGTTGCTTTGTTCGCTTGAAGCATGGATCATGCAAGATCCTTCTTCTTTTTTTTCTCGAACAATCTCGTTGATAAAATAGACCTAATCCATCTTACCAAGTGTGTAATTGACTGGTTGTGTTGGCAGCTGCGGCAAGATGTACCCCGACGTGGAGAAGACCACCACTGTTACCATCATTCAAGGGGTTGCACCAGTGAAGAGGCACGTAGATTTAATTTTGATTGTTGATTTTTAAAAATAGAAACAAGTAAAACTCAATTACAAAATTGATTAATTCTACGTGTTCGTTGGGAAACATAACCCTAACATATATACAACTTTTGCAGGTTCTCTGAGGGATCTGAGCAGAGCTTTGGAACTGAAGGTGGCCATGGCTGCAAGTGTGGATCAAACTGCCAATGCGACCCCTGCAACTGCTGATGACTAAGGCTCCGAGCCCCAATATATAAAGCTGCTATAATTTCATGCAATTGTGTGTTCTCTGTGTGAGATAATGTTTGTACCAATAAGATAGCCATAACATCTGCTAATCTATATCTACTAGATTTATCAGATGTGTCATGGCTAATATTTTATAGTATCTTCTGTATGGTCTTTGCAAGTGAACTTCCTTCAGTTTAATTTATGTGATTAACTTTTTTCTTTTTCTCTCTTTTCATAATTTCTATGGTTCACGTCCATTTTCTATATTCCTTTTTCTTTTGAAAGAGGATAATTTATGATTATGATTAGGTCAATGTCTATTTTCTTCCACGCGTCTTGATGTTTAAAATGTCTGAATAACAGTGATGTGGTTAGGTACCTAAGGATAGAGTGGGTATTATAGTGACGAAGTATTAATTATGGGTCAACACATTCATTTATGTATATATTTTTTATATAAATTATAAAAAAGGTTTGCTTTATGTCAAAATCATGTTTTTTATGATGACATATTATAATTTATTATAACTAAACCAATACTTAATTTAAGCACATTATATAGCACATATGAGATCTTCAAGGAATGGTTCTCTCTCGTATAATGCACTTTATATATAGAGTCTTCAACACATGAGCTCCCCTCAATAATAATGTTATTACATACAAAAGAAAAAAAAAATAACTATAGTCATTGTAAATGGTAAAAGTCTCTTTCATTAGATTAAGAGGAAAATTGTTTCTCAAAAATTGATTTTTTTTAAAAGAATTATCAATGTCCTCTTCAATAAATAACAAATTAGAAATTCAATACAAATTGAAATTGAAAAAGTTTCAAGCATAACATATATAAATTAAAACAACAACCTATGCATAAAAATAATAAAAAATTAAGCTACTATACACACTGCAAAAAACATTCTTAGATAGTTCCAAAACTGATCTGCACCGTTCAGTTTGTAGAAGTTTGAATCGTGAACCTGCTCACCAAATTTCAGCTCCATCTAATAAGAAATCACTATTACATTGTATGTTAAATTAAGATTGTTAAGTTTTTTCCTATATTTTCCTCTCTTTTCTCTCTCTATCTTCTCTCGTTTTCGCACTTTGTTTTTACTCAACTGATGTACATAACATATTATTCTCAACTTGAAAAAATAAGAGGAAATAATTGAAAAAAGTTGTTACTTAAAAAGTAAAATAAGACACATTATATTTCATTATTTTTTCACCTCCCATGACTTCTATTTTTCATCACATATCATTGCTTTAACACAAAAAAATTTGAAAAGAAAAATAATTTCCCTAACTGATGGTTTGCACATGCACACACTGAGCTCATACTGGGTCTGCCAGTGCGAACAGATGTACAAGAAAGAAGAGAGATGGGGTAGGGCTAGGTGATAGAGAATCAGAGGTGAAGTGAGAGAGAAGTGGGTAAAAGAGAGAGTGAGAAATATTGAAGTGAGGAGAGAGAGAAAGGTGTCGACTATGGGCAGAACTACACTTCGACCAGCGGGGGCTATAACTCCACTTAGTCAGATAATTGAATTATTAAAGGGTAAATTTGTGTTGTATATTTTTAAAATATTTTTTAGTAAACAAATCGATTTAGTCTTCAACGAAAAAAAATTATTTATATATAAATGTTAATTGTATAATTTTAAACCACTAACTATAAATCTTAGATCTATCCTGATGACTGAAGACGTTTTGAAGGTTGATCGCTCAATTTAACAGCAAAAAATCCGACAACTCGAGATTAGTCAAAAGTTATAAAAAAGTTGATGAGAGAAATAAGGTCCACTTAAGCCTCGGGACTATTTAAAGATAAATAAGGTCCACTTAAGTTACAAAACTAGTTTTTGAGTACTTGAGTACTTGAAGGAAACAAAATCAAAGAAAAATTGGGTTTGACCTGGACTAGGTTATATATATGTGTATATATATCTATATATTTTCAGCGACGCCGAAGTTGAAATTGCTGTTTGAACAAAAAAGGGAAGAAGAAGTTGAAATTGCCGCAACGAAGAAGAAGATGATGCAGCGGCAACGAAGAAGAAGAAGAAAAAAAGTAGAAGATTGAAGAAAATAACAAACTTACTAATTTACCCCTAAAAGATTTTCGGTTTAGAGCTCACATGCATAACTAAAGACAATTCTATCAAAAAAATGGACGGAAATAGTACTCAGGACTAATGGCATCTCGTTGATATAATTCAAGAATTAAAATGTTCATTTTGAAAGTTAATGAACTAAAAATTCTCAAGTCCCATAATCAATGGACTATGATAAGTATTAACCTTTTTTATTTTCCATTATTGGATAAAATCTATATGACAGGGGTAATGACAGGGGTAAGCACACCCCCCCCCCCCCCCCCCCCACCTAATTCACATGTAGGTTAGATAGTGTCTTTTTTTTTTGGTAAGCCTTATATATTGACGTAATCATAAAATTGAATAGCAATAAGTTTTGAATTCAAAATCTTTTTATACAATGTTAAATGATCACTTTATGTAAAAGTTTAAAATGTTACAAGGGATTTGTTTTATTTATATATATATATTCAACAAAGTGAATGGCACAACATGGGAAGAACGAACAACAATAGGACAATCTGTAATAAATAAGTCTTTGCTTGAGGATATAGATGATCTAGTCTATGAGAGGATCCATTCTCATAAGGACTAGTGGTAGGGGGGAAAGAGAGAGTAAAATCACTTTTAATCGAAGGAGGTATATAGGTCTTTTTCCATATAATTCAACATCTTCTTCATGCAAACCTCAATACATAACACACAAGACGCTATAATACATCAACAATGAGACATCACGCAAATCCGGCATATGGATTTGTCTTATTACTACATTACTATATTAAACAGGAAATGCAAGCACACACATTAATGTCCCTTCCATTCTTCATAGGATTATTGTCATCAACAGTTGCAGGGGTCACATTGGCAGTTTGATCCACATTTGCATGCATTGCCACCTTCAGTTGAAAAGCTCTTCTCAGATCCCTCAGAGAACCTGCTGACCAAGTGATTAATTATGCATTTATTTATTCATGTACATTAATGATTAATTAATGTATTTTTCATAATTCACAAAAATTAATTATTAATGTATTTTTCATAATTCACCAAAGTTAATTACACTTACTTCTTCACTGGTGCAACCCCTTCAATGAGGGTGACAGTGGTGGTCTTCGCCACGTCAGGGGCCATCTCACAGCAGCTGCCAATGCACTCAGTCAGTTGAAATCTTTATGAAAAATTAATTAATATGGAAATTTTATTTTAAAATTACAGGTAAATATCTTCAATGGTTCTTTAACTTTGGCTAAAATGACAATTTACTCCACTAACTTAAAAAATGTGTCTTTTACTCCTTTAAATTTAAAAAACATGACACTGCTCTAGTATTTTCCAACAATTTTTTGCCATCAAATTGCACGTGTCATTCCAAATTTGTAAAGTACTAATGACCGAAAAATTGGTGGAAGACTCAATCCTACTTTCATTAGTTAATAAAATACAAAAATACTCATTTATAAAATTAAAGAATTAAATTATTATTTTTGTCAAAATTAAAGAAGCAATGAAAGTATCTATCCAAAAATTATTGCTTTGGCCGAGAAAAAGTCAGAGGGAATAGTAATGATTAAACAATCTGGAAAAAACTAGATAATTGTGTACAACTGAAATGTGATCCATATTACGAGTAAGATGTAGTAGTGATGAATTATTTAGATAATTTTATTGTATTTATATTATTAATTACCATTATTAGATCTTTCTATGACGTTATAATATGAGAAAAATCCATTTTACCTTATTAATTCTTCACAAAATCTTTAAGTATCCCATGAAAAGACAAGTAAATCTTAAAGTTTATGGGGGATTTCTGAGAGTTTCTAAAGAATTCAAGGGGAAAAATAGAATTAACTCGTTTTAACATAATGTTAAGGAAGGATCAAGTCCTACCTTAAAATGAACAGAACTATATAAAGCAAACAAGTTTATCAAGTTTATGGCAACAGAAACATTGAAATGTCCAACAGATGATAAACTTAACCATGTACGACCAGATTCTCCAACATGAACACAGGGGCATGCTCAGTTGGAAACGGATATGCCTATAATATCATAACGTATAAGTAAAATTTAATGGTTCCGAATTATTGATACAATTACATTAAAATGATATAGATAGTTTACAACGATATACTCATGCCGGGCGGCAAGATTATTTTTGGCAGGCAACAAAAGGAGCAAATTGCTTAGGTTAACAAGGTGTGCTAAAAGCTAAAAATCTGCTGGAGAATTACCTGCAGGCACAGACGCTCTTGCAATCAAAACAACAGTCACAGCAAGACATGGTTTTTTTTTTTTCCTGAGGGTGTTTGTAGCTTGTATTGATCAATTAACTAAAGCAAGATCAAGTTTGAGTGCTTTGATAGACTTGTTGGCTGCCATATATATAGTGGAAGGAAGGACATCATACTGACACGTGTACCAATTGGAGTCACTTTGCGTATAGCTATTTAATTGATTGATTTAACTATGATTGTTGACAAAATTTTTTTTTTTTTTAACTCTGATTGCATTTTCTGCCATCATCTCCAGTGCATTATTGATCCGTGTCACAGTCATTGAAAGTTCTTCTCTTCCGCTACGATCGACCCGTGTAATAAAAAAATAAATCCTATATATATGGGACTCACATCTGTGTGAAAAATTCCAATGTGTTGTAGCTAAACATAAGACTTACCCCATAATCATACAATACCAATGTAAGTATGAAATTCTTTGTGCGTGAAATTCACGTACTGATAAAATTTACATTACCAAAAAGATGTTTAAAACATTTAATCTTTTAAAGTCTCTCCCAAATATGAATTCATCTATCTATGACAAGTATGCTGTACATCTGAACCTGTTTGATAAGCACTTGAATTAATTTTGATCAAGATATTTTACCTGTCAAATTTAGGGTAAGTTTGACTCAGTGTGTAGGAGACTTTATACATGACGTCAACATATGTTCGATCTCTCGAATATGCATTTATATTTGAGTACTAAAGATGAGAAAATTCTATTTTTAAAATCTTATAACCGCGTATTTTGGAAACCATATTATTTTGACATAATTACTTAAACAACTAAACCTAGGCCTTTTTTTCGAAAGTATGAATTATTTTTAAATTAAATATTAAAAATTACTATATATTACACTTTTATTTTTTTATATAAAAAAAATTAATCATACACATAAAAAATTTAACATTTAATATAAAAAAAATTAATCATACACGAAAGATTTAACATTTAATACATAACTCTTGCTCTACAAAAGAGCTAAAACGTGAAAAAGTAACGTCAAGTATTGTTCTCAAATCTTAGACGCCATATTTTGGAGGAACATTCTAGCACAAATTATCAAAATTATGGGACTGCTGCTCTCTTTTACTTCTCTTTTTATATATGGCATTGTTGATCTGCACAAATTATCAATCAAACTATATGAAAAAAAAAAAAAAAAATATATATATATAAATATATATATATATATATTTTTTTTTTTTTTTTTTTCATATAGTTTGATTGATCAAAGCGTCATCATTTCATTTTTTTTTATCATTAACTACAAGAATTCAAAGTATAGGTGACAGTTTGTGACTTTAAAGATAACGGTTTATAATCGCTACCTATTAAAAGGCAACACTTTGTAAAACCGTCACCAACACCGCTATCTATGCTTGTGTTGCCTATGCATAAGTGAAGGTTTATAATAACTGCTACCTATAATTACAACTTATATAAGTGACAGTTATAATAAACGCTGCCTATGTAACCACAAACACAACTCACTTCAACCGCTACCTTTAATAAAGATAGTAATAGGTGACGGTCAATTAACCGCTGCACATCACTTAGTAGACTAATAACTAGCAGTTTTCTTGAACTGCTGCACATTCCTCATAATTGATGTAAGAAACACTGTAGCTAAACTAGCCATAAAGACCTAAGCAGCAGCTAAACTAGCCATAAAGACCCCATAACAATGACATACATCAACTATGAAATCGTCCACAGTTCAGACACAAAAACAAATATCTTCCATACATTTGACGAGCTTATAAACTAAGCCAAACATCCTTAAAAATATCTTTATTATTAACGTACCTTATCCACAGTTCAGACACAAAAACAACATAAATTGATACATACACAAAAGCAATAAGCAAAAGCCATTGGAGTTAAAAGCCACCAAAAACACTGCAACTAAACTAGCCATAAAGACAATGGTATATACATTGAAACCAACATCATCTTACAAAAAATCAGTAATAGGAATCAGTCTAAAATCAACATATTCTTAAAAAAAATCAGTTTAGTATTCAATGAAAGCTAAGTATTCAATCAGCAAAAAGAGAAGTGTTACAATGGAATCAACATCTTCTTACAAAAAATCAGCAACCAACAAACTCTATTCAATCAGCAAAAAGTGTTCAACTAGCAACCAACAACAAACTCTGTTCATGAGGCTTCAGAAATATGTCCTTTTTGCTCACCTAAATCAGAGAGACAAGAATTACCATTAGAGATTTCAAAGTCATCCATATACATATTCATTTCTTCGTAAAGTCAAGATGGAAGGTCTTTAGTAAACTATTATACTATAAAAGCATTATTAAACTACTTCTTCAAAACAAATTGTCGAACGAGAAGAGAGACATGTTTACAAAAAACTGTATGTATTGATATTGAGAGAAAAGTGATACAACAATTACAATAGGTGGCTCAATAAATAGGGGT
Source organism: Ehretia macrophylla (assembly GCA_037974665.1). Taxonomy (NCBI): domain Eukaryota; kingdom Viridiplantae; phylum Streptophyta; class Magnoliopsida; order Boraginales; family Ehretiaceae; genus Ehretia; species Ehretia macrophylla. Next base: position 53,499,710 of record CM075780.1, on the reverse strand, counting down.
TAGACTACTTGCTCCCCAAGCTAGGCTAAATATGGTAAACCTAAATATGGTACACCTAGAATAATAAAGTAATTTACAATATATACGTTAACACCCCCACTCAAACTCAAGGTGGTGCAAAAGACACTAGCTTGAGTTTGCAAATCAGATCTTGAAGACGGTTGGGAGGATGTGCTTTAGTGAAGAGATCGGCAAGTTGATCAGCAGAGGGAGTGTACTGAAGTTTGAGTGTGCCACAAACAACATGTTGACGAATGAAATGATAATCATACTCTATATGCCGAGTGCGCTCATGAAAAATATCATTATGCGCAATCTGGATAGCACTCTGATTGTCACAATGAAGAACAGTACCCGGAGGTTGAGAAACACCCATATCAGCAAGAAGCCAACGAAGCCAGATTACCTCTTGAGTAGCATCGGCAAGGGCACGATACTCAACTTCAGTACTTGAACGAGCAATAACAGTCTGTTTCTTGCTACGCCAACAAAGAAGAGAATCACCAAAGAGAAAACAGTATCCAGTAACAGAACATCGATCAGTAGGATCACCAGCCTAATCTGCATCTGTGTAACCACGCAAAGTTAACGATGAACTGGTAGAGAAGAAAAGGACATGAAACAAGGTGCCCTTGATATAGCGAAGGATTTGGAGAACCGCAGCGTAGTGTGGGGTACGAGGAGCAGACATGAATTGGATGACTAGGTGAACAGCATAGGCAATGTCAGGCCGAGTCATAGTAAGATATATAAGACTACCAACCAGCTGGCGATATAAAGATGCATCTGGAAGTGGTGTCCCATCCAGGGGGGTAAAGCAGACCGTAGCATCAAGAGGAGTGGATGCAGTCTTGCTATCAGTAAGACCTGCACGAGCCAGAAGATAAGAAGAATATTTGGCCTGAGGGAGATAGTAGCCAGCTGAATCAGATAAGACTTCAATCCCTAGAAAGTAACTTAAAGGACCAAGATCTTTCATCTTAAAGTGGTGATTGAGAAACTACTTGAGATCATAAATACCAGCCAAGTCATCCCCAGTGATAATCATATTATCCACATATAAGATCAACAGAATAATACCAGACTCAGAACGTCGAATAAACAATGCAGAATCATGATTACTCGGAGTGAAGCCGAAGTCAGTAATAACATAACTGAATTTAGAAAACCAGGCACGTGGAGCTTGCTTGAGACTATACAGAGCACGACGTAAACGACACACCTTATGAGGAGGATGAGAGTAGCCTGGAGGAGGCTTCATAAAAACTTCTTCAGTAAGGTCACCATTGAGGAAAGCATTTTTAACATCCATCTGGAACAACTTCCACTGTCTGGTAGCAGCAACAACAACTAATGTCCGAACAGAGGTGAGACGAGCAACCGGGGCAAATGTCTCCTCATAATCAATCCCATACTCCTGAGTAAAGCCCTTAGCCGCTAATCGAGCCTTATTGCGATCTATAGAGCCATCAGAGTGAGTCTTGACCTTGTATACCCATTTGCAACCCATGACATTCTTTTCCGAGGGTAGATCAACCAAATCCCAAGTGTGTTTAGCTTCCAAGGCCTGTAATTCATCTTGCATAGCTTGCTGCCAAAGAGGGTCAAAGCTAGCCTCACGATAAGTTTGAGACTCATGGAGAGAGAGAATGGTAGAAAAACAATGATAATCAAGAAGGTGAGGATGGATAGCTCTTACACGTGTAGACCGTCAGAGTGAGGGATCAGGAGAGTCATGGGGCTCAACATCATGCACAGGACCATCAGATGGTGCAGTCTCTTCAGGATGGGGCACGTCAGGGGTAGCGCTGGTGCTTGTACTGGAACCTGTGTCACTGTCATCAGGAGGAAATAAGGGAAGAGAGGGATCTGTAAAGTATGAGGTAGAGACAGCATGATAAAGAGAGAATGAGGAGAGTAATGAGAACATTTTATTTTCCCAAAGATCACGTGACGAGATATACGGAGACGTTTAGAAAGAGGATCCCAACACCGAAAACCCTTATGCTCAATACCGTAACCTAAGAAGCAACATAACCGAGCTCGAGGCTCAAGCTTTGTACGTTCATGTTGGGGAAGAGAGACAAAACATGCATAACCAAAGACCTTAAGATGATCATACTCTGGGGAACAACCATACAATCGTTCGAAAGGAGTGAGATTATCAATAGTGGGATAGGGTAAACGGTTAATAACATGCACAACAGTGAGAGCAGCTTCGCCCCAGAAGCGCTCAGGACACGATGAAGAGATAAGGAATGTGCGAGTAGTATCAAGAATGTGTCTATGTTTTTGTTCAGTACGCCCATTTTGTTGTGAAGTGTAAGGGCAAGAGCGATGTAAGATAGTGCCATGTTGATGCAAAAGAGCAAGTATAGTGGACTCTTGATACTCCATGGCATTGTCAACACGAAGGATCTTTATGCGCTGATTGAAATGAGTGTGAATCATAACAGTGAATTCAGAATATATGCGTGGCAAGTTAGATCGATGATGCATAAGATATATCCATGTAAAACGAGAATGATTGTCCACAAGAATGACAAAGTATTGAGATCCCCCCATGGTAGGAGTAGGGGAAGGGCCCCAAATATCAGAGTGAACTAAATCAAAACATGCAGAGGATAAGGAATCACTTTTATTAAATGGCAAAACAGACTGTTTTCCAAGTTGAGAAGATAAACATTCAAAGTTGTGGACAACAAGTTTTCCTAACGAGCCTCTAAAAACTAAAGATTGTAATTTTCCTAAAGAAGTATGACCTAAACGAGAATGCCATAGGTGAAGAGAGGTAGAGCTTGATGAAGTGGTAGCGGAAGCGACAGTAAATAGATGAGAGGGAAGATGCAGGCTGACAAGCTCGAACAAACGCCCAACCTTATGGCCGATCCCAAGAAGCTATCCCGTCTGAGGGTCCTGTACACGACAACCAGAAGAAGAAAAAATGACAGTCAGACCAAGGTCACATAGTTGACCAACAGAGATAAGGCTAAGAGTAAGTTTTAGAACAAGATAAGTATCAGTAAACGAGACATGAGATGTGGATACAGTGCCGATATGACTGACGGGCATGGATGTACCATCAGCCGTGTAAATGGCAGATGCAGATGAATTGACAACTTTATGGGTCAAGCTATGGGAGTCATAGGTCATGTGATTCGAACAAGCAGAATCAAAAAACCATGAGGACTTACCGGAAGTGACTGAGAAAGCAGTGGAAGAAAGAGAGCCAAACTGGGCTAAAACCTGTTTAAGAATATCTTGAAGGTCGGCAACAGAGATAGGGGAGGTAGATGGATCATTGAGAGAAGTAGAGGAAACTTCAGTTGTGGCAGCAAAATGTGATAGTGGTATTGACGAATTGTGGGCCTTGGAAGAACCACCCTTGGGCCGATTACCTTGAGAATTCCTGTTGGGGTTGCGATAGCACTCTTGTTGATAATGACCAGGACCTGTTTTCTTGCAAAAGGAACATATCCGAGTGAGGCAGTGTAAGAGAAGATGACTAGGAAGATGACAATACTTGCATTCAATTAAGGAGGCTGAATTTTTCTTGGATGTAACGTTGGGAGTTGCAAGTACTACATCAGTTGAGCGAGATTTTCGAGATTGAAGACGGGTCCCTTCTGAAATAAGCTCTTGGACTGCTTGTTCAAGTGTAAGAAATGGACTATGATGAAGGAGATAGGCACGAACAGGCTCGAAATCGTCATGAAGGGCCATGAGAAACTGGACAAGACGTCCACGGTCATGCCAATTATTGAATTTGTTAGCATCTGCAGCACAATCCCAGGCAGGCTCGGAAGTCGTGAGTTGATCCCAAACTGCATACATCTGAGATAGAAAGGTGGTAATTGATTGACCGGCTTCTTGACGTATGTAATGAAGAGCAGTGGCAAGCTGATATTGATGTGCTCCATCAGCAGCGGTGTATCTCTGTGCTAGAAAGTCCTAAACTTGTTTCGCTGTATCAAAACGCCCAAACTGTAGACTGATAGAGGTAACAGATGTGTTTCCCAGCCAAGTAATGATTTGATGATTCTTGTTATCCCAATTCTCAAGGCGTTCGGCAAATTTTGCATCGGATTCATCGGATTTTTTCGTTGGTTCCTTGATATCCCCTGTTATGATCCACCATAATTTTTGACCCTTAAGAAAGCTAGTCGTGGCCTGAGCCCATGGTATATAATTTCCACCATCAAGAAGCAAATAGATAGGTTGTGAAACATTTGATCGTTCCATTATGATGGCCAAAAGTGATATTTAGAGTGAGAATTTGGAGAAACGGATTGCAAAAATAAACTCAAGATGTCGAAAAACATGGGGAAGGGTTTGGTCGTTTTTTTTTTGTTTTTTGGAAGTCAGCTGACGTGACAGAAGGCTGAGCTGGCAGATGACTGGACGCAGACAGATGATGTTAGCACTGCCTGGATGGCTGATGTGTGCAAGGCTGATGTCAGCTGATGTCAGCAAAGGGCTGTTTGGCAAACAGAAAATAGAAAATCAAAAGACAGCGATGACGGAACTTTGGGAGGGGTGTGAGGGCGCGTCCGGTGTTCGTTTGCGGCAATTTTTGGACTATTGGACTCCTTATGACGAGCTCTACAATATGATATGGCGCGTGGCCCGAGGTAGTGAAAATAAAATATCAAAAAGACCTGAAACAGACCGACTGAATATGATTTTTACGATGTTTGATTGTAAAAATTTGCGACAAGAGAGAAGATACGATGACAGTGGCACAGGCTACCAAGATGGTAGCTCTGATACCATGTTGAACGAGAAGAGAGACATGTTTACAAAAAAATGTATGTATTGATATTGAGAGAAAAGTGATACAACAATTACAATAGGTGGCTCAATAAATAGGGGTTAGACTACTTGCTCCCCAAGCTAGGCTAAATATGGTAAACCTAAATATGGTACACCTAGAATAATAAAGTAATTTACAATATATACGTTAACACAAATGATAACATACATACATAAAAGAGGCAACACACGATGGAAAACACATAACAAATTTAGATTTTAGAGCTCAACTAAAAGATTAACCATTATATCAAAGTTTAATTTTTGCTAACAAGAACCTTCTCACCTGTAGAAAATTTTAGATATCTCAGTCCTCTAATTGACTTATCACGACATTTTAGGAAAAAGTTTACAATATAATGCATTTTAAGATAAGTGAAATCTAACTGAGCCATAACATACTTTTAGCACTCTTAAACTTTAAAGTGAGAAAGCCAAAGACGAGTATTTATTAGTATGAAACCACAGGCCTCTAATTGAATTAACTACAGATAATAGGTCTGCATGGAGGACAAATGAAGAGTTTGTGCGAGAAATGTTAGCTAGTGTCAACCCTGTCGTCATCTGCCGCCTCCAGGTAAGAAATAACACATAAAGAAAACTTACTATTACTTTTCCCTTATTGGTTTTCAGATGCAAATACTCAATTACTCACTATGTTTCCACCTTCCAGGAATTTACCCCTACTAGCAAGTTAGACCCTGAAATATATGGCAATCAAACAAGTTTAATTAGAAGGGAACACATTGAGAAAAACATGAATGGGAAAACTGTAAATGAAGTAACATTCCTTCTCTAAATGATCATATGATTTCGCCAACACATACACATATATGCAGAGATTCATATACAAAAAATTAAAGCAAGAAGAAGAAGAGTTCATTTTTTAAACCTAATGTCCAGATTAAAAAAGGAAAAAAAAAGAAGATCAAAATCAAGATCAGTTTCATCAAATAGAAAGCACATACTCTTTCATTATTCATGAGAACTAATGTCAATCACAAAAACCAATGCGATGCACATTTTCTCGTCCAATCTTTATCAATAAAAAAGGAAAACATAGTAAATTATGTCGATATATACACATGCACACACATATATACTGGAAAAAAACAAATATTCAAGGTCAATTAGCAGTAACTAACAATTAATTAGCAAGAAAGTATATAAAGCTTTAATCAGCAAAAGAAACACATACACATACACATAAATAACATTAATTTCAGCATAATAAACAAATATTCAAGCTAAATTTCGAAAAAAACACACAAAAAAAGAAACTGAAGCTATAAACAAGAATGAACATATAATCATCATGCATATCTCCACAAAAAAGCCGAAAATTCAACTACAACATCAAAACTGATCTAAAAATCACGAGAACACAAAAAAATAGAAAAAAAAATAAAAAACTGATCAAGAAAGAAAGCTTTCTAGAGTTGTTTACGAGAATGCTTACAAGACTTCACGCTTATGGATCTAACGGAGAGATCTGTGCATTGTCGCCGCAGCAGATTGCAAAAACCCTATGTGAGAGAAAAATCTGCAAAAACACAACAGAGAACAGATTTTTACGGTTGATCAATTATTAGAGAGGCTTACGGTTGATTGGCGATTAGAGATTTACGGTTGATCGGTGATTGGTAACCTGCGGCGGAGGTGTTGACAAGAGAGAGAAAGCTTGAAGAGAGAGGAATGATGAGAGATAGGGTTTGTGATATTTATGATCAATTAGAAATGAAATCAGCGTAAGCGGTTGTTTTATATTTTAGGGAAAAGAAATGTTGCAGTGTTATAATGCAATACTGTGAAAAACTTGCGAGACTTAGTTCTTTGCCCTAGTGGTCTAAGTAGAAGTTGGCAATTTGAAAGGTTGTAGTTTCGAATCCCTGCAGTCTATTTTTTTGGCTCAACTTTGAATTCGATGTGCAATTGCAGACATGCCTTCTGCAAAATAAAAGACAACCTTGATGACTGAGAGACAATTGCCTTATAAATAGACGTGCGAAATACCCTTATTTTTTTCTTAAATTAATTTGCTTTAGGTGCTGCTTCTGATTTTATGGGGATCACATTCTTGCATAGAGCACGGAAACTTGTGAGATTCTGATTTAAATCTTTCTGTGATGTAATGTAATGGATATTTTAGTAAATAAACTAGCATGTTTCTTATGTTGAATCATTTCTCCATTTTTGTTCTCTTCTACAAAAATAAATATAGCAATGAAAAATGGTGCAGGAGCAAGCAAAATTTGCAGATTTACAAGGATACACAGGGAGAAAAAACAGGACTGCCCTTAGAGGAAAAAAAAAGGAAAGTAAATTGCCCATCCTCATAATGAATCTAAATACTTCATTTTGTTTGCCTTAAGAACAAAAGTAGCGCGATATGAATCTAATTACTTGTGAGAAAAGCAGAAATACATATCAGAAAGTACAAGAAATTGTAAATGCTTATTATGCATAAGTAACATTGGATACTTGTAATCTCATTTGCGTACAGTTCATAATTCGATAAGAAGAACCTTTAGAATAACACATAGGGACCTGGGAATACAGAATTTGAATCTCTAAAGAAACTTATTCATCTACAAGGAAACAATAGTTGATTTCATTAAATATCTACTACGATAACCCGAAAGTGTGAGATGAAGCTGTACGGTTTTGTCTGTCTTTAGTGTGAGAGTGAAGGTAGAAGCAGTCTTTGACCCCAAAAAAAAGGTAGAAGCAGTCAAGCAGTGAAGTGAATTGAAGTTGTATTTGCGTGAAAGCTATCAAACAACTAACAGGTAGCTGTTAAATGAACTGCTGCCTATCATGGAGTAAACAACTAATAGGTAGCTGTTTAATGAATATGCAGCGATCTATAACCGTTGCCTATGTAAACATCACTATATCCCAAATGCACCAATTTATTCAAGCCAAATGGACTTTATACACAAAAAAAAATATATATATATATAAGTAAAAGACCTTATTAGCAGCAGTTTTTTGTAAAAACCGTCACCTTTATTGTAATACACATTTCACATAAGTGATGGTTAAAGGCAAAAACAGCCACCTATGTGACCTTTTTTTGTAGTGAGTGTCTAAACACAATTCACAATCAACGGAACTAACTTTTATATCATATAAACAGGGATGAATTGCACTCCGTTCCTCTATAATTTTCCATTACTAATGATTGAGTTATCTTGATGACTAACAATAAACCATCTATATTCGTTATCGCTTAGTAAGTATTTCACTAAAATTAATGCCCAAAAACAAAACTTTAAGGGCTAAGATATCATTTATATGTCAAGTTAGCTATAATTTTGACATGAAAAAATCTAAAATTGTTTTATTATTTCAAAAATATTCACATTTATTCTAAATTTCAACAATTCACGAAGGAATATTATGAATAAATAAGAGAAGAAATGTTAATACAAATTGTGCTCACTTAAAAATTGATTTAGCCCATATACATAAAGAGATTACAAAAAATCTGTAATGTACAATCACGTGTGACAAAATAATTAAAGTCACCATACAATTATATGTTCCATTCCATGAATCAAAATTTCTTAATATGAAATAGAAATCATGATTAAGTTATAAGACATAAACTTCAACCTTTGCACTTATAACACATGTAAGAAGAAATTGAATCTTCTATCCCCTTACATAATCAAATACAAAACGTACCTTGATATGATTAATCCACCTTGAATTAATATAAAATATCATATATACTCAAAATAAACACATCTTATATGGTGTATATCATGAACTACACACCGTATGACTAACTTGATCTTCCCACCTCCTACATTATACACGTTTAAGTTTGTCAATTAATGGAAATAACAAACATTAGGCATGGTTAGTCCAAAGAGAGGGACCAAGATTCCTTTTTATAACAATCTTCTAATTAATTCCACGCATCATAAATTTAACTAGAAGTGACCTTTTATGAACTCACTAACCGTACTAACTTCATTAAGTATATCATAATGTAGGATATAATGAACTCACTAACTCCACTAAGTTATACCATGATGTAGGGATATAATGAGAGCACACTAAGTGTATTGAATATTGCATTAAATATATGGACTCTTTATATTCCTCTTTTCCTTTTATGAATTCACTAACTATTTCATTATGTAAGAGGCTATATATTGGTTCATAACTTTGGTCATTCAACTATCACCATTTCAATGCACATTATGTGATCATGTAGGCCACCTTAAGATTTTTTATTTTTTATTTTTTATTTTTTTACAACCACTTGATTATTGAATAGGAAATAAAAATTTCTTAGGTAGCGATTGGTACACTGGAATGAGTTGGGAATAGAATGACATTCTCAATTCTATTTCAAATCCCATGCTTGGTATGAGAAAATTAACTTGAAAATTCCATTCCTAAGGTAAACCCATTCTCCCATACATAGGATTAGCCATTCCAGAGCAATCATATAGGATTAGCTTATTCTTATGTGCTTGGAATACACTTATTACTCAAGTGGCCAAAATAAACTTAAAAAAGCATATTACATACTACTCAAATAACATGAATTATTACTATAATTATTATTATTTTGGTTATAATAATAATAGATAATAATAAAAATAAAAAATTTATATTAATAATAAAAATATATAATAAAATAAAAATAAATAGAAATAATAATAAATATAAATAAAATAAAATAAAAATAATAAGATAAATATAATAAAATATAATATATGATAATAAATATAATAATATGAAAATAATAATAATATAAAATAAAAATATAATAATAATAATAATAATAATAATAATAATAATAACATAATGTAATTATAATAATAAAAAACGATAAATTAGATACAAATAAAACATAATAACCATAATAATAAAAATATATAATGTAATACTATTATAAAATAATAATAACAATAAATGTAAAAAATATGAATGATAACAATATAAATTATAATAATAATAATAATAATAATAATAATAAATACAATATAATAAATAATAATGATAAATATGAATAATAATAATTATAAGTAATATACATAAAAATGAAATAATATTATAATGGTAATAATATTAAATAAAATAATATGAATAATGTAATAAATAATAATAAATATGAATAATAATTATAAATAATATATATAAAATAATAAAATAAAAATAAATTTGGAATCAATACATCAATCCATTTCTAGAGCATACCAAACATGTCACTCCTATTCCCAAATTCATTTTATTCCTAGCTAGTTCCATTCCATTCCTTAGATCATTTTATTCTTATCTAAATTCATTTTAGTGTACCAATTGCTACCCTTAAGTTAACGATTGGAATGTAGGAAAGGGTGGGAATGGAATTGTATTTTCAGTTCTATTTCGATTCTCACGCTTGGTATAAATGAATGAACTTGAGAATCACATTCTCTCGATAATCCCATTCCTACAAACATGAGAATACCCATTCCTGATAAAACACATGAGAATAACCCATTTCCATATACTCTAGAATTAACTTATAACTCAAGTGGCCAAAATACCCTTAAAAATATATTACACACTATGGTTATATCATTTATTTTATTTGTTAGTATTATTTATTATTATTAATATAAAAATAATGATATAAAAATATATAATAATAGTAGTATATCTATAGTATAATAAAATAAAATTAAATAATAGTAATAATAATTACCAATAGAGTATTGTAATGATAATATGATTCATAATAATAAATATATAATATGATAATAATAATAATATAAAATAATTATTAATAATTTAAAATATAATACTAATGTAAAATTATTCTATATAATATAAATATAAAATCAAATAATAATAATAATAATAATAATAAATTATGTAAATTTAATAAAATATTATATAATAAATAAATATAAAAATAAATAAATATAATAGAAATAATATGCCTCAAACTAACCATTATTATTAACGTAATTATTATTTTTATTTTTAAACATTAATATATATATCTATAGTAACAAAAGAACTTCCTTATCATTTTATACACGTCATTCCCATTATTGCTATATTATACTGACTATTAAATATAGACTTGGAATCAATATATTAATTTCTATCTTCATTATTAGAATATATCAAACATGATATATTTTTTTTTTCCAAATTCATTACAATCCCAAAATCATTCTATTACTTAACTCATTTTATTCTTATTGAGAATTATTTCAAGATACCAATCACCATTTAAGTAAGCTGGAAATGTTTCGACCTCTAAACCACAATGTGACATACTTCAAGGGGAACAAAAGAAAACAAATTCGAATTATGTATATTAATGTATTGTCTTGTGAGAACAGGGACCTTCATGTTTCTTTAATACTTTCACCGGATTAACCAAAGACGCACTTGAAGGTTAGTACCAGAATAGACAAGTCGAGTCAATTATATTGTTTACAGGTATCCATATCTTCTAGATCTTACCCTCCCCATATGAATACAAAATAGTGGGTGAGGGTAAATCAAGTTGTTAAGACCTAGATCATCCTCTGATAATTTCAAAGGACGGATAATATCAATCTTTTAGTTTAAACAAAATAATTGGAATTTAAAATTATTTGTGATCATCATGTCTGTGTAGCAGCATGCTTCATGCCGTTCCTTCCCCGTCTTTGATTCTAAGTGACTTTGCATCGTGTCATCTTTTTTTTTTTTTTTGGGTACGTGCTCGGATAAATAATGTAGTTCAAAAATACAAGTAAACGAAAACAGAGACAGAATTTGATTTAATTCATAGAATTCCTTTGTAGAGCGATCCTCATAGTAATTTCTTGGTCATTCTTCGCTTAATTTGGTTGATGTAATTTGGATATAACCATATTTATTATTTAGAAAATAATTTTTGAAAAACAAAAGACAAGGATAAAAACAATAGGTTGGGTGGAGTGATTGGGTAGCGACTAGTTGTAACCTAAGATTCTATTTTCTGTCTATATTCTTTCATCACAAATATTGTTTGTTTCGTAACTGACCTGGAATATATGTTGGAACACACTTCTTATTCTTGCAACAATAGTACACGGGTGATCATGTTTGTCACCATCTTGCCTTCGCTCATTATAAATACGGGATCCAATAACTCGACCAAAAGCACTCAAAACTTAATCTTCCTTTAGTGAAGTCAGTACACACTATAGCTTTCATCTCAACCAAATATGTCTAGCTGCGATTGTGGTTCTTCTTGCAAGTGCGGCGACAGCTGCAAGTAAAATTCTCCATCTAAATAAATTAGCTATTGTGTTGAACATGGACATGTTTATCATCTATTCATTTCAGTCCTTGACATTATTGTTCCCCTTATGTTGATATAAACTTGGCTAATATTTTTTGCATCTGTTGATTTGTACGCTTGAAGCATGAACCATGCATGATTTAGTTTCTTATTATAATTTGTCGCAAAAATAACAAGTGTAATTGAACGGTTGTGTTGGGGAGTAAAATGTACCATACCCCTCTGTGTTTTCACAAAGTTGTATCATAAACCATGTGTTTTAAAAAGTCGCGTTATAAACCCTGTGTTATGGAAAACGTTGCATACACGCCCCAAACTCAAATTCTATTTAACTCTGTTAGTTAGTCTTGTAAAAAGACAAAATTATCCTCGTTTAAAGATAAATCCGTCAAATGGGGTATTTGTAACTTTTTTGATATCAGAAGAGGGTATTTATCACTTTTTTAATATTAGAGGGAGGTATTTACAACATTTTTCATTTTGCAATATCAGAACCATGTGCTAGTCTACCTTCTAAGGAGATCTACAACCTTAGACTAATAAATATCATTTAATTAAAAGAATAAAATATTGATGTTCACCATAAAAAATATAAATCTTATGCTTGAAGTTCAAAGTCATATTGCAACTAGCAATAATCGTACCTTCACTTGGAATCACGTTATTCTACAAGTAGATTAAAATCTTTAAATCAGTGCAAAATCAAGTTCAAATCGAAGGAAAATCACTTTGAAATAGTTTTTCTCTCTAGGATTGTCAATTTTTTTTTTATTTTTTTATCTTTGAAGGGCAATTTACATCTTTATAAAAAAATATAGGGGCAATTAGAAACCTTATAAAAAAAACACAATGAGCAATTTACAACCTTATCGAAAACACAAGGGGCAATTAGCAACTGATGTTAAAAAGGGTATTTTCGTCCTTCTGCATGTGTTTTAAAGTTTGATAAATGCCATACTTGCATTTCAAGCATGTATATTACATTCATGTTAAAATTGACATAAAAATAGACGGCGGGGGGTTATATACAACGTTTTTCATAACACAGGGTTTATAACGTGATTTTTTAAAACACAGGATTTATGATGCAACTTTGTAAAAACACAGGGGGTATGGTGCATTTTACTCTAATTTGTCGCAAAAATAACAAGTGTGTAATTGAACGGTTGTGTTGGCAGCTGCGGCAAGATGTATCCGGACGTGGAGAAGACCACCACTCTCACCATCATTGGAGGGGTTGCACCAATGAAGAGGCACGTTTAATTCATAATTGTAGATTTTTTAGTAATAAAAACAAGTAATTGCTATGATTTGATTAATTGTATACGGGAAGAAACTTCAAAACGCAAAATATTTCGAACATCTCTCCGTGATCCACGTGCTAGAGAGAGGCACAACCCTAATTGTACGTGTACTTGGGGAAACTAATAAAGCCCAATATACAACCTTTGCAGGTTCTCTGAGGGGTCTGAGGAGAGCTTTGGAACTGAAGGTGGTCATGGCTGCAAGTGTGGATCAAACTGCACATGTGACCCCTGCAACTGTTGATGACATAGCTTCTGAGCTACAATGAAACAGCTATAGTTTCCTGCAAATGTGTACTCTGCTGTGTGTGATAATGTTTGTACCAATAAGATAGCCATAGTACCATCTGCTAAACTATATACTAGATTTGTCAGATGTCTCATGGCTAATGTTATCTTCTGTATGGTCTTTACAAGTATATATCCTTCAGTTTTATGTGATTAACTATTTCTCTCTCGTCACATTTTCTATTGTTACGTCTATTTACTATTTTCTGGAAAGAGCATGATGATTATTATGATTAGGTCAATATTCATCTGATTTTGTCTCGAGTAGATACGTGTCTCCATCGCTCCAAATGCTTGCTCAATTTGATAGCAAAAAATTCGACAATTCTGTATAGAGTCAAAAGGTATCCATCAAAAAGTGGCTCACAAATGTAAGGTCTAAATTAGCCTTACGTCTTCAAGAGTTAAATAAAATGTTTGGATAATAAATTATTACTATCAAGGTTTCAAATTCAAATTTATATTATCTCATCAAGAATATTTCCAATCCCGGACTAACTTATAATATGGGCAAAAATTATTTTGGTCTCTGAAGTTTGGTATAAAATCCAAATTAGTCCCTGAGGTTTGCAAAAAGACCAGATAGGTCCTTCCCATTATCTATGACTTAATAGTCAAATATTTGACTAAATGAAAAGACTTAAATGCCCTTGCTTTAGTTGTTGGAGATTTGGAGGGAAGGAAAAAAAAAAAGATTGGGACCATGCAGCCAGCAGGCACAACTATTAAGCACCCAAGCCATTTTTTTTCTTTTCTCACTTTCAATTCATGCTCTTTTTCACCCAAAAAAAAGAACAACAACAACAACAAAATTCTTGTTACTTAGAAGAGTTTGACTCTTAATATTTTTAGAATACACCTTTTTTTTCTTTCTTTCTTTGGCAATGTTGATTGGGTCGTGTTTAGTTTATTTTTCCTTTAATCTTGAGTGAGTTTATGAAATTACTGATATCTGATGTATTTGATCAACTATGTAATCTCCTTCATCATTTTCAGATTATAGAAATATTATGACTGAATAGCCTGTAATTTTTAATAATGTAAAATTAAATATAAATTAAAGAGAAAGTCAAGTATATCTATAATTACTACATTGTCCTCGAAAGTTGAATTTAGTATTCGGTAGTCACTAATTGTGGCTTTTAAAGTCTTAAATTTTGGATATATGTCCTCCAACTACAAATGTTGTCTGACTTTTAACTAACTTGAAAAATATATTGAGGTGCAATATTAGACAATAGAATGTATAACCTTGTGATAAATTCACTATAATTCACATATAACGAATTCCTCGTCATTTGAAAACAAAAAAGAAAAAATAATAATAGACGAGGAATTCGTTACATGTGAATTATTTTTTCACATTTAATATTTGAATTTTTTTCATCTATTATTATTTTTTCTTTTTTATTTTCAAATGACGAGAAAAAATGGCTTGGATGCTTAAATAGTTGTGCTTGTTGCATAGTCTCAATCTTTTTTTTCCTTCCCTCCAAATCTCCAACCACTAAAACAAGGGCATTTAAGTCTTTTCATTTGGTCAAATATTTGACTATTAAGTTATAGATAATGGGTGGAACCTATTTGGTCTTTTTGCAAACCTCAGGGACTAATTTGTGCTTTATATCAAACCTCAGAGATCAAAATGGTTTTTACCCCTTATAATATATGTATTGAGGTGTGTCACTAGTAGTATTAGAGTGAATCTAATGTGGTCTTTATTATAATGAATTTCTTGTCATAAGAAGAAACAAAAAAGCCTTTGAAATATTTATAGAGAAAATGGAGTTTGGGTGATAATAATCTGAAAATCTTATCATTACAAAGTCGGATCCTATATATGTTAGCACTCCCTGTGGCAAGTGACATTTAAAGTTCCTTTTCAAGTACAAATAGAGCAATATTATATATCACCCATTCACTTTATCATCTTTTCTTATATAATAAAATTTTATCATATATACAAAAGATTTAATTTCAATACATGAATTATTACAATGAAAGAAAGGATAAATGGATGAACGAGTGGTATAAAACATTACTCTCACAAATATACATGCGACTTGAGAGGAACTTAATTAACCATTCTTTAATCAAGCTATTCTCAAATAAGCTATTGCAATGTTCAGTTAATGATCATGTTTAATTTTTGGAAATTACCGTTAAACACCGTCAAAACTATCACTTTGAAGGTCACCACGTTTAATCGGATGACGCTTTCCCTCTTTGTAACCTGTGTTATTGAATGCAACTGGCATGTTTAATTAGTAATTTTCTTGCTTGGAATTGAAATCACTAAAAGCAACATGAATAATAAATATACTAGTTGTGCCATGCCCGTGCAAATGCACGGTCCCAACTCAATGTTTCTAAATAGAAATATTGCAAATGAAGTGATTATATACACTTATAATTGTAATTGATTTACTGCAACGTAAACTTATTAATATAAAATAGGTATTAAATTAAATCTTAAGATTTGTGAATATAGAGTATAGTCCAAAAAAAAAAGCATATAGAGTAGTGTTAGATTAAATTTACAATTCATTTGTATAAAGTAATCATTTACAAAAGCCTGGCTAAGGTAATATATTAAAAATAAAATTATTTACATTGAAAAATCAATAAATGTAGAGAAATAAAAAGTTAATACAGTATCAACAAAATGCATTTAAAAAAAAAAACATTGCTCTCAATTCACATCATGCTTACCATGATTATCAATCATCCTCAATAATCTAGGTTAACCACCAATTCTAAACATGATATTTTTTTGGAATAAATTCTACAAATAAAATTCACAATGTATTGATTATGTAGTTGACTACAAATACAAAAACGCTAGCCTCTAAACATCACAAGAAATGAAAAAAAAATGATGAATTGAATTCACATTAGTTTGGGAAGAAAAGTAATACATAACACTAAATGTTTAAGAGATCTTGAATATATCGGAACGATGTTCCTTGGAGATTTAGATCGTGCATGCAAAGCATAATATTCGCTAGAAGACGATGAAGATTATGAAACCAGCTTTCCACAACAAGTAGAGTAAACGTTAAATTAAATTTATAACTAAACCATAGTAAAGATTACAGTATAACATAAATAGAAAAAATTACTCCATAGAAGTAACCACTTGGATATTTAAAGATCTGACATGTTCATATGTAATTATCAAGCTTTTGAAGAGCTTCATTACATGTCTCAGCTCTTGTGAGCTAACCAATTCCTTGTCAGACACCTAGTCCACAGATTGAAATGCTGCAAGACAACAAAGAGGAAGATAAATTCATCTTTCTTACCATTTCTGCATGATTCAGATATCATTATGACATCAGTACTTAATCCCAGCACCATTCAGCAATCTTCTCATCATAGCAGCTCTATCTATCTGCCAAGAGGAAGAACAATAGTTCAACATCGGTGATAATGTAATCTAATTTTTTATTATTGAACAAATGGCTAAAACATATATTTCATTTCATGGCTTCTCTATCTCTTTTGATTCTTCAAGCAAAAAATTAACTGCATGCAACAGTTTATCTTCTCTCTCTTCCGAAACCCTCCTCATCTCTCTACATGTGTATGCTGTTAATTATTATCCCTTCTTTGTCTCACATGTCATAATTCTTTATAATAGAAACAAATCTGTTATAAAAATGGGTACAATGCAAAAGTAGATCATCTTTGAATGATATATGTACAACCAACCCATTTATGTACATATATAATACATAGCTACACACAGATATATTTAGGCACACAAAGGCATTTTCTTTTCCAATGGAAACTCATATGTTAACTACTTCTATGAACAATGTACATATATGACATGCAAAAAGGGAAGCATCCAATTGAATATAGCTGAAGATTATAATTGTCATAACAAAAAAGGTGCATACCTTATTACAGCTAGGAACAAGTTCCTGCACGGCCTTTATTTTTTCTGAGATGATATCCTTTCTTGACATAACTGTAAAACAGATGAATGAATTTTTTTAGAGATATTTCTACCTAGGAAGTATATAAAATACAAACTCGCTCAGCAATACTATGTGGATCTGTGGCTGAACCCTTGGTCGAATGACTGGTGGATGTGGCACACTGACTATTGTACTCGGAGTTGGTTGGCCTTGAATTACCTGCTAAAAATGAGAAAGAAAAAGAATCAGTAAAAATTTGATAAACATTTTCTTCGGATAATCATATACGGTAGAGCAGCCATGAATCCATTGAAACTACTGATAATGAAGAACACATTGCACTATATATATTTTGATCAAAGTCTTTTATATTTCTATGTGTTTCTTTCCTCATTCTTTAGAAGCTCAACAGAGAGCCTCAATCATCATTTTCACTATCTTAGAATGGACTGAACACATTATACAAGAGATGTAATTCCTAAAAGCCATGTCCATAGAATAAAATCGCTGGAAGCATAAAAAACTATAAATTTGTTATTAAAATTGTATCTTTCCTCACTATCTATTTATGTAATGACTAATGATTTTTCATGCACTAACTGACTGACATACCTTTAGTGTGCCATATAAATTCTTTAATTAGAGACATTATATTCCTCATATCCTAGAGCTGTATCCAGAATCAGCCAATTAGAAAAGGTAACAACAATCAGTAGCAATAATTCAGAAAGACCAAGAAGAAAGTGCATTACTGAGTAGGCCAAGTATCTTTTATCTCAAGCGACTATAAGCTAAGTAGCAACATCAGGGTTCCACTGTAAAGTCAGAGCACTGCCTTCTATTCTTTGGATCTATAACGGGAGAAAATGAAAATGAGCTTACGTCAGGTTCAGGTACCAAAGTTATCCGCGCGTATACAAAAACTCCATGTAAGAAATGATTAAGACAAGCCTCTAATTGCTAATGTCATAAAACTATAACTACCAGGAAATATAGATGACCAACAATATTTAAAGAAGAAGAAGAGAAGGAAAAGAATAAATAGTAAATATACCTATTCCATGTGACCCTGTGGAAACTAATAAACTCTTTTCCCTTCACGAGGAACAGTGGCAAGGGGTCCAGCGCAACCATGCCAAAGTTCCTTATATAAAGCATCGTTTGATACTCCTGCAACGGAAAATCCACAATATGCTAGTTTAAGAAAGATTAGGGTCAAAGTATACCTCTGCAAAAATTTAAACATTTGTATGCTGAAGTAAGTAATTATAAGAGATCATCTGCTTGCCTTATAAACTATTATGATAAACATCGAATAACTTACTTCCAAATCCCAGAAATTCCAATTGTATCAATAAACTAAGTCCAACTGATCCCACTGATACTCAAAGAAGAATCAGAAATTACAAGCAAAATTAGAAAATGCAATAACTGAGGCTCACAGAAAAGTAGAAGTATGTGAAACTCACCTGTGTACCAACCGGAAAAACCTCTTTCACAGATCTTTCTGCAAAACATAGCAGAGAACAACAAAAATTAGAATCCAGTAGAATCTTATATAGCTAATATTCATTCAAGATTTTGTTCAAACTTCTCAAAATTTTAAGAAGTCCAAACTATAAGTTTCAGTTTATTGTGTTTAAAAAGCATTACTCTTCATATTTTGACAAGCAAAAGAGAGTAAATAAACAAAGTCTTCATCCAGTTGAATAGTTTTCTCTTGCCACTTTGTCTTTCTATTTTTTATTATTTAAGATATCTTGTACGGTCGTACCGGAGTTTCAAGACTACTATCGGTCATTGCTAAGCAAAGTACACACATATACACACCTACATCAATGAAAACAAATTATCAATAATAACCTGAATCCATTAGTGCCTGTATTCCATCAATCCATTAAACAGCAGGCATTACAAACAACTCAAGGATAACTAAATTTTTAAGCTGAAGCAAAATCCTAGACCTTCAAAAGATTCACACATTGTGAAAGTATTACAAAAGGAAAAGAACGTAAAAGTAGTACATATAACCAATACTGGATGTATACACAAACACAAGGTATTTAGTGCATCACGAGTTGAATCAAATTATCAATTTATTTCATTCTTTAGTAATTATATAATTTACCTCAATCTACTATAAATCAATTATAAAAAACAATGACAAAATCTTAAAAATAAATTAATTTCTTCTACCAAGTAATTCTAAGAGTACTCAGGGTCAGCCTCCTACCTAGCAACCCTGGCTCGCTTAGCTCAGTGGTTGCCAGCTTACTGGTTTGGCTTTTTTGCAGCAACTTGACTTGACTCGTCATTATTCTCCTCCGCAACTGACCGGATTGGCTCTTGGCCTAAAAGATAGAAATTAAAAGGGAAATATAAAACCAAGAAGCTGAACTTGAATGAAAGATCTTAAGAGAAATAAAACTTACATCCATTTTAAGATTTTCTTCATGATACTGTTTGGATACGTACTCTAATGACTTGGCTGATGAACGCTTGTAATAACAACTTCGACCTGTGGTTTTTTGTGGGGATATAGTAGTTAAAAAGGTGCGAAGATGAGCTTTGGGTTGTGAAGAAAGCTTGATTTTTGCAGGCAAAGAGTGATAGAAACAGTGAAGAAGCAGAAAACGCGAGAGAGAAATACAGAGTTGATCGAAGCTTTCAGGTGGGAAGCAACTAACAAAGCTTTGATATCAAAAAAGAGAAACAACCGACGAAGATAATAATAATAATAAGAAGAAGAAAAGAAAAATGGAGACAACAAAAGAAGAATAGAGAGATCTCTGTGTTTCTTTGTCTGACATAACGCGTGTGGGCTGCGAGATACAAGAAACGTAGTAAACAAAAAATATAATTAGATCTGCTGAATATGAAAGATATAAATATTCGGGACTGTCGGAAATAGGGGATTTGGGATCATGAGAGGAAAAAAAAAAACAATTGAAGCCTAGAAAAAGAAAGAATGAGAAAGAAATAGATAACTGATTGAAGTATGCAGGTGTGAAAAAACTAACGTAGCTTTGAGGTGAGAGAGAAATAATCGATGAAGATGGGAAAGGGGAAGAAGAATCAAGAGAGCTCTGCGTTTGTGTGTGTGTGTCAGATTTCACTACATTGATCAACGGATCAGATTTGTTCATTGTAAACACGTGGACAGATCCAAACCGTTGATGGAGAAAGGGCATCATATTCATTTAAAAACAAATGTACAATGATATTAAGAGATAGTACAATGCATTTAATGCATGACGACCCAAACATTTTACCTGTATTAGACAATTTTAGCCATTGATATTCTTTTAGTATATAATAGAGATATAACCAGCACCACATACATTCAAGGATGTCAGTGGCAGTAAGTAGTATTTGACGTTTAAAAAAATATAATTTAGAAAAATTTAAAAGATGCACGACAAAACAATATTTGAATATTAATATGAAAACTACATAATAACACACTATAAACTAGAAAGCCAAACTAATTGTAATTTATTAGGACATAAATTTTATATTATAATTTATTAATGGGTAGTTTATTTATTTTGATTAATTTAAATAAAGTCCTTATAATTATATTTGTAGATTTCATTCTTAAGAGAGTAAGAATTTGAGTAACAAGATCTATTATTAATAATATATTCTAGAAGTAGTCCTTAATCAAAGGATAAATTAATTGAGTGTTAATTTATTTGGATAGATTAGTATACCGTCTAGTATACCCGCATGTTATGAGATATTAATCGGGCCAATGAGTCTCATGTTGTAATAATAGATATATAAATGATTGTTGAGAACTAATCACTTGATTTGATCGATTATATATGTCGAATTACATGGATTGTTAATCATTCGATATGTACAATATAATGTATAAATATTCCTTAGACATGAGACACCATGGCTATCCCGTGTATAGGATACCACGATTTGCTAGTACTAAAACCCAGTTCTAATCATGGACTTACATATGTGTTCGGTGGTCGTGGCTCATTCCTACATGAGGATATGTATATGTGCGATATAGAATCCATTACTTAGGGGTCGTATGTGATCTAGTCGATTAAGTAACTAGAAATCCTTGACCGAGGTTGAATCGTGGAAGTCGTTCCACAATTCGTTGACAAGTTAATAAATTAATTAGATTTGATCATATGATTAAGAAAGAAAGGTTGATATCTCTATCTACAACTCTCGCTTAATCGGGACAATTAAGACGAAATGAATTAATTATACAGTAATTGTATATTTGGAGGGTTCGTGAAATTTCACTTCATTATTAATTGGGTAGTCGCGATATACTGCTAGGTGTCACTCACGACTTGTGGGAATTAATTAGAATAGTTCTAATTAATATATTAATTAGATTAATATTATTTCATTTCTAATTAATTATGAACCCGAGAGGTCACACACAAAAGAGATCCGGAATTAATCAGCAGGAAATTGAATTATATATTTGGACTGCCAAATTATTTAATTGGATTTAAGACTGGGTCTGTAGGAATTTAGTCCTACTAGCTTTACAGTCTAATTCCAAAGTTTAAGATTGGCCCAAAAGCTGGCCATAAAAATTACAGGTTTCCTATAAATAGTAAACTATAACAAACGAAGTAGCTAGCATAAATCATGTCTTTGATAGTTAAAATTTCTCCTAAAATTCTAGTGGGGTTTACTGATTTCTCTATGGGATCTCATGTGGATACTATCAGAAGCTTCACACGTAGGGAGCTTGAATTGAATCAGACAGTACATCGGATTTGTCTTTGTTGAGGTAGTCCTAAAATTACTCTTTCATATAATAGATTATATGATATTTGTAACTATATGTACATTGCATAACTAGTCATGAATGAATATGTGATATTATTTCGTTGTGTTATTGTTATTATTAAAAATTTTAAATATCATGTATGCAAACTAACAGACCATCTCAAACTAAATTCGCTTTTACATCTCCAAAATTTTTGGAAAGAATTCTAGGTGATATTTGTGGACTTATTCATCCACCTTGTGGGTTATTTTACTATTTTATGGGTCTAATAAATGCATCAACTAGATGTTCACATGTTTGTCTATTGTCTTCTAGGAATCTTGCATTTGGTAAATTACTTGCTTTGATTATTTGATTAAAGGCACAATTTCTTAATCATCCTATTAAAACGAATCTTCTTGATAATGCTGGTGAATTTTCATCTAAAGCTTTTAATTCTTATTGCATGTCTATTTAAATTAAAGTTGAACATCTTGTTCCTGATGTGCATACTCAAAATGGTTTTATTGAATCGTTTATCAAGGGACTTGAATTAATTGCAAAACCTTTACATATGAGAACGAAACTCCCTATTTCTACTTGGGGGCATGCAATTTTACATGCTAGTGCTTTAATTCTTGTTAGACCAATGGCTTAACATAAATATTCCTTATTGCAATGTTTACATGGCTATCTACCCAATATTTTTCATTTACGTATTTTTGGTTGTGTTGTACAAGTTCCAATAGTACCGACACAACATAGTAAAATGGTCCACAAATGCGAGTTGAGATTTATGTGGATTTGATTCTCTTTCTGTCTTTCGTTATCTTGAACCCTTGATACATTATCTGTTTACAGTATGCTTTGTGGATTGTCATTTTGATGAGACTCTCTTCCCATCATCATGGGGAGAAAAATTGCAACATGAATTACAACATGAAGTATCTTGGAGTACATCATGATTGTCGCATTTGGATTCAAGAACTATGTGAACATGAAGTTTAGTGGATCATTCATTTGTAAAATATTGCAAATAATTTACCAGATGTATTTATTGATACAAAGAATATTTTGAAATCACACATACTTTTTGTTAATGTGTCAGCACGAAGTGATGTCCCAATAGAACATTTGGTAAACACATCAGAAAATGCGTCTAAGGCATGCTAGAAGTATGGTAAACCTGTTAGTGAAAAAGATATTGTATCTTGAAAAAGAAGGGCATATGGAAAAGATACAAGAAGAATGAATTTTGAAGATTCCATACCATTAAGAAGCACGACAGAAGTGGTAGAACCAATTGATGTTGATGAATGCACAATCCCCGAAAAGATTAAATATAATTCGTCTCTGGAGAGATTAAGGTATTGAAAATGAATAAACTTTCATAAACTATGTATCCACCAAAAAGATATGGAATATATTAAAAGGAAATTATTATGAATGATATTTTTGCTTTTACAGTAGCACTAAAAATAAATGATGAGGATCTTTAACCACAAAGAGTGGAAGAATTTTGACAAAGAAATGATTAACCAAAATAGAAAAAAGCTATACGAGCAGTGTTAAGCTCGTTAAAAAAAGCACAAAGTATTTAGACTTGTCGTTTAAACACCCATTGAAATAAAACGTGTTGGGTAAAAGTGAGTATTTGTGCACAATCAATATGCAATAAATGCAATTTTGAGATATAAAGCCTGATTTGTAGTCCAAGGTTTCTCACAAAGACTTGACATTGATTATGAAGAAATATATTTGCCAGTGATAGATGCAATTACATTTTGATTCCTAATTAGTCTTATGAATTCAAAAAATTTAGACATGCATCTAATGGATGTTGTTACAGCATATTTCTATAGATCACTTGATACTTATATATATATATATATATGAAGATCCCTAAAGAATATCATTTTCCAAAAGCAAATATAATGAAACCCCATCATATGTATTTAATTAAATCACAACGGTCATTATACGGATTGAAATAATTTGGACGCATGTGGTTCAATCGTCCGAGTGAATACTTGAATAAAGAAGGTTATATCAATAATCCTATTTAGTTTCTCCTTGTACATTTATAAAGAAATCAAAAACAGGATTTACAATTATTGTGGTATATATGGATGATTTAAATTCTATCGGAACTCTTTAAGAGCTCACCAATACTATCGCTTATTTGAAAAATGAATTTGAAATGAAAGATTTAGGACAAACACAATTTTGCCTTGGTGTTCAAATTGAGGATTTCGCATCAATATTCTTTCTCCATCAAACGACTTATATAGAGAAAAATTTAAAGCGGTTTTATATGGATAAATCTCATCCACTGACAATGTTGATGGTTGTCGGGTTACTGACAAAAGACCTTTTCTGCCCTCTAGAAGATGATGAAAAATTACTTGGTCTTGAAGTACCATACATTAGTGCTATCAGTGCATTAATGTACCTTGCCAATAATACAAGACCAAAAATTTCTTTCTCTGTTAATTTGTTAGCCAGGTAAAGTGCAACTCTAACTCGAAGGCATTAGAATGGAATTAAGCATATACTGCACCTATCTACAAGGAATATCATATATGGGTTTATTCCATCGGAGAATGTCGAAATCATTATTAGTCAGCTATGCAGATGCTGGCTATCTATCTGACCACTATAAAGCAAGTTCTCGAATAGGCTATGTATTTACTTTTGGTGACACATCTATATCTTGGCGATCCATGAAATAAACCATGACTGCTACCTCTTCAAACCATGTTACGATTCTAGCAATTCATGAGGCTACTTGAGAATGTATATTGTTATAGTTATTGCAATGTAAGTATGAATCCGTTAGTTAATTAATGGAGTTTTGTGGTGTAAAACTAAAACTGTCACAAGGGGATGTTATAATATTAACTGAAACACACGATCTATCTCAGTAACTTAGTAACAGGTTTCACTCAATGTTCCAACATAAACAGAGAACTTATAAAGCAACAGAATAAGGTTAAACTGTAACAGGATAACGAACACCAAGATTTAACGTGGTTTGACCGTACGGTCTACGTCCACAGGACCAATCCCTGGTCCAACAAACCAATCCACTAAGCAATATCAAGTGACAACACCATTGGATTTACACAAGTAAAAACTCCCTCTCGACCTTGACGCCTTGATGAAGAACTCCTTAGCGAACTCTAGTTTGGTGAGCTCCCATCGACTTACAATGTTCTCTCCCGAGAACTACAACTACTTTTTAAAGAATGATTAAAGGATACAACTATCTAATCACTCAAAGACTTATATAAATCGCTTATGACAAACTGTCAAAATAAACAAAGCTGCAACACAGACAAACTCAAGAACACAAATACAGATCGTGTTGCAACATGACATGGAACAATGAACAGAGTATTCCTTATGTTTTCTTGTCGCTCCACCCCATTTTTCGTGACCTATTCTTCATATATATAAATACTCGACTGCTGCAAGTCATCATGGCTTGAGTTTCAAGAAAGGCTTCTTCTCACAAAACCCTATTCTTCTTTTCCTTATGAATATCAAAGCTCCCTCTTTTATGGTAAGTTACCATAATATTTTTTCCTGCACAATACAAAAGGTAATAACAATTTTTTTACAAAAACATAGCCAATCAGAATCCAATTGACTTTATTGCCTTAACAAGCTCCCCCTTTGGCTTTGTTTTGGCAAAATCCTGTTATTGCAACATGGTATTATCCTACCCAGAAACACAGACAAGAGAACATAAGAACCTTATGCAAAGATAATGATCCTGTTGCAACAGTCAGTAAGACATCACTGAAACACAGACACAAGACAACATAAGAAGCATAGAGAATGGAGTATATCAATAGGGGAATAATAAGCAGCAGTAAGTATAATAAGAATCAACAGCATATTAACAGTCAGCGAACCATCAGTAAACCATCACATAAATATAGACACAGAGAAGGAAGTATAGAAGTATAGCAACAGTAGCAACATTGCATCTCCCCATTTTTGCCAAACAATGACAAATAGGCAAAACACCAGAGAATGTAAGGACATCATGATTTCGAAGAAGGCTCCATCAAATGTTCCATAAGTGCTCCTTGTCCCTTGAGAAGCTGAGCAAGAGTCTAAAGTATTTGATCCTGATTAGCCTGCACATTGCTCTGCTCTTCTCTTAATTCCTCAACAGCATCCTGAAGTCGCTACAATTGTTGCAACACCGCAGATTGATCTGTGGAAGTACTGGAACTTCCTGAGGGAGGTGTTGTTGCAACATTGGATGTTTTCCCCTGAATATCTACCTTGTGGGAACCCTAGAGAAATTTCTTTGAAAAGAACAAGGGAGAAGGAATTTTGTGCAACACATCATTCTTTTGGAGCACATTATGTTGGGACATGAGAAGACCACAAATCAGCGAAGGATAAGGCAAGTATTGACTGACAAATTCTTTGGCCCCTTCTTCAAGAATTCGATCAAAAATAACTTGACCCAAATTAAAGTTTATCCCTATGCCAATGGCGTATAGGAGCCTGCCCATCTCCACACTAAGAGTGGTAGAGTGTTTGGTAGGATACTAGTTTGCTATGAACATTTTGTGAAGGGATGCATACTTAGTGGTTAGCTTAGGGCCAAGCAATCTGTCATATTGTTTCCACTCGTAAGGTTCTCCTACCAGCTCCATAGCAATGGTATTTAATGAAATATCACGGATAAAATCTTTAGAGGGCTCACACTTAAGGTACACATTGATAGCAGATGGAGAGAAGTCAAACACATGGTTCCTCACAAAAATCTGATGGAAGTATTTGGATGTTTCAACATTGATATTCTTGTGCAGGTTTGAATAAAACTCATAGACCACATTGCTAGAAAATGGTTTCACTCTATCAAAAGAGCCTAACAGCCTTCTGTCCTTAAGTAAATTGACAAGTCCAGTGGCTTGATAAGACTTCAGTTTTAGAGGTTTTTCACAAACAAATTTCCTCTAAGAAAGAATTTTAAATTTTTCTTGAGACTCAGAAAAATAAAATTTCTTAGAAAAAGCAGAGGGAAGATTATACCCAGGACATGGGCTGTGATGGTGCAGGAGATATGGTCGCTTTGCACTTGTAGCTTCCAACATGCTTTATTTTCCCTTTCTTCTTCGTGTCACGAAGGACATCGGCACGAGGTGCCTCTTCGGCAACTGCTGGACTAGGCCTTAGGATAGGTGTTGCACGTGAAGCTGCAACATTACCTTCGGCTGAGATTGGTGTTACAATAGCCTCAATTGTCTCTCTTAGGGGGTCGGTTGCAGTAGTTGCAGGTAATATTATGGCAGGTGTTGTAACACTTATGTCAGGCATAGCCTCAGAGTCTGAGGATAATTCAAATTCCTCACGATGGTGAGATGTGCCGATGACCACCATCAGATCCAACCCTGTTGGAGTCCACTTAGGATCACCTTGTTGACTCCAACACTTGTTTTTGCTCATCGATGAAGATGAGACCTACTTGAGCTTGCACTGCTCGGGGATGTTAGGACATCACTGGCACGGGTTGCAGCCTCAGTGGTGGGTGACGGTTCATCTATGGTGATGGGCTGATTGGAAGCACCCCTTAGTACTCTTGGCTGAGATTGTCCCTACCGCCTACCGCCTAATCTTGTACTCATCATTTTTGCTCTGCAAAAGCTTTATTGACACTCGAAGAAAGACAGGAAAGGTGAGAGAGAGTGAGTAGCAGAGAAGAGAGACGAATAAGGTGAAAAGGTGAGAGAATGCCAAAATATTGTGCCCTAATTGTAATCGTGGGCAACAATAGGCAACTTTCAATCCCACGATCTTGGGAATTTCAAAACTGCACAAATTAAACAACTGCCAATTATAGATATCCAAGATTTTCCCGCTCAAAAGAAATTTTCCTCTTAGACCCTTATTGCACAATGGTGTTGTAACATCTTGAC
Source organism: Ehretia macrophylla (assembly GCA_037974665.1). Classification (NCBI taxonomy): domain Eukaryota; kingdom Viridiplantae; phylum Streptophyta; class Magnoliopsida; order Boraginales; family Ehretiaceae; genus Ehretia; species Ehretia macrophylla. The sequence continues at coordinate 53,471,391 of CM075780.1, read as the reverse complement.
ATAAGATATACCAAAATATTTAGAAGCGATGTTGCAACAGAATCTCCAACTTAAGCTAAAACTCCTTGAGATTTCACCTTTTTTTTTTTTGAAAATAAAAAATGCATGATATGTTCAGTGAGCATGAAGTCACTCAAGAAAGTTGACTCACTAATACTTAATTCATTTAGGGATTTAATCAATGAACCATGTGTGTGTGTGAAGCTGAATTCTGAAAAGGATTACTTTCACCATGTAATCTACAAGGTGTAAAAACTCTCCCTATCAACTCAAACATACCTGATCATCTATTCATTCTGCAAGAAAACACAATATTTATCATTTTTTTTTTATTGATGTTTCAGCTCATGTTGCAACTGGTAGTTTTCACACTAATACCTTTTATTTTGGATTAGGTAGCTCTTTCCAATGCTTGACATTCTCATTGTTTCCTGCATATTTTTTTTCCGACCTTGAGGATGAATAGAATGCAAGAATGGATTTAGAAATACTTCTCTCTTTATCCCTAGTCATCAGATAGTTCAAGCTCTTGCACTCACAGATTATCAAGATTAGCTTTCTCTGTCAAACCAGAATTCAGAGTGTTCAATAAGTATGGTTCACTAAATAAATCACCAGTTGAATTAAATATTAAGCTTTCAAATTTTTTCAAGCTTCTTTCATACCTTTGTTTCTGTCCATGATGCAACATTATAAACTACAAATTCCTAGAGCTTTTCTCAGGGTTTCAAATCTCAAAGGATCTAAAACTTTGGTGAAGATATCTGTCAACTGTTTTTCTGTTACAACATGTTCTAAAACAATGGTTATGGTTTCAACAAGTTCACGGATAAAGTGATGTCTTATGTCAATGTGTTTAGTGCGAGAGTGTTGAACAGGCTTTTTAGATATGTTTATGGCACTCATGTTATCATAATAGATTATCAAAACCTTTGTTCAATTCCATAGTCTTCTAGTATTTGTTTCATCCATAGAAGTTGTGCACAACAACTTCCAGTAGTTATATATTCAGCTTCAGCTATTGACAAGAAGATTGAACTCTGCTTCTTGCTATACCAAGACACCATATTATTCCCGATGTAAAAGCACCCACCAGTTGTACTTTTTTAATCATCAGCATTACCTGCCCAATCAGCATCACTAAAGCCAACAAGGTTTGTGTTAGTGTCATTAGTAAACCGGATTCCAAAATCTACTGTTCCACTCACATATTTGATTATTCTTTTTACTGCAGTTAAGTGGGATTCTTTAGGATCTGCTTGATATCTAGCACAAATTCCAACACTAAAACATATGTCTGGTTTACTTGCTGTAAGATACAACAAACTTCCTATCATGCTCCTGTATAGGCTAGGATCAACTGATTTCTCATTCTTACTTTTTATCAACTTGGTAGTCACACTCATGGGGGTTCTTGAAGACTTTGATGATTCCAGGCCAAATCTTTTGACTAGGTTCCTAGCATACTTCTCTTGAGAGATGAAGATTCTATCCTCACATTGCTTGACCTGCAACCCCAAAAAATATGTTAGTTCCCCAACCATGCTCATTTCAAACTCATGCTTCATGTGTTTCACAAACTCATCAACTTTATTGCGAGGTATTGTACCAAAAACTATGTCATCAACATAGATTTGTGCAATAAGAATACCTGAACCAAACCTTTTGATAAACAAGGTTTTGTCTACCCCCTCTCTTGTAGCCCTTATCAATCAGGAATTTAGTCAACCTGTCATACCATGCTCGAGGAGCTTGTTTCAACCCATAAAAAGCCTTTTTCAATTTATACACATATGTAGGATAATGTGGATGTTAGAGATATGCCCTAATGCTACATATTTGGATGACATATATTGGGGCATTTTGACATTTACTTATGACATTAGTGTTTATATGTTCGTTTACATATTGACATAATTAGGACATTCATATTCTCCTTCTTTACGTGTATGAATGAGTCCCTAGTATTTTCATTAGAGGAATATATTCTAAAAGTGTTTAGAATATGTTGGCATATTTCTTTAATATGATAAATACTTAAAATGTTCATAGTCCTTAGATTATTTGATCGGGACTTTAATAATCAATTACGGACTATTACATGTGTTGTTACCTTTGATTAATATAGAGATGTTAATGATAAAGGATGGTGAGCCACGTGCCATAACAGCATAGCGATGCGACTTACAAACATGTGGATGACTATTAGTTGAATAGATCATTGAATGTGACGTGAATAACAAATTACATGACTTTGGATTAATAATTTGTTAATCGTTGCGATTGTGCATGTAATCCTTAGACTTGAGACATTTCGATTGTCATATGTATTGGGGTTTGATTCTAGTGTTTGGACAATGATTGTTTCGACAAACGAGATGAGATACGTCCTCTCGCAGTTTTATTTGTCTGGTATAGTGATTGACAAGTAGTGGTCAAGAGAGGATCCGTTAACCTCCGACGTGAGGCGATGTCCTATGCGATCCAAGTTTGGTTGTTGAATGAGGAAGTCCTTGGCCAAGACATGAATAATGGAAATGGGTTTTTCCATGTGTCATCTCTCATTCCACCATTTGGATCTATGCATCGTTTCGAGTCTATGAACTTAATCGGATCATGGTTCTTGTTCGACGGGACAATTAATGGAAGGATTGGATTGTACGATAATCGACGACCATAAATAGATTCATTTGAATAAGATTTCATTATTTTATAAACTGTCTTGATACGTTGGTAGCTAGAACGTCACTCAAGAACTCTGAGGGTGTTTTGAGAATGACGGGAGACATTCTCTAAACAAATCGAATAGCTCGATTAACATTGAAAGTGTTCAACGTTTCTTCAGTGCTATATAGTAGTGAATCTAGAAAGTCACACACAATAAAGCATGGTGAATGTTTTTTCTATTAAGCTTGATTTAGTTTCTCTTAAATTGTTAAAGTGTTAACAATTTGTTTATTTTCTCTTGAATTATTAAAGTGTTAATAATTGTGTTTAGTTTCTCTTGAATTGTAAAAGTGTTAACAATTATATTTTGTTTCTCTTATATTGTTAAGGAGTTAACAATTGTGTAATTGTTAAGGAGTTAATAATTGTGTAATTGTTAAGGAGTTAACAATGGTGTAATTGACCTTTTAAAAGTTATTGGGGGTCAATATGCAATTATTATTAAGTGTTGGGGCTAATGTGAAAATATGAAAAAGGTTGTTTTTATAATTTCAACTAATTGTGATTAGGTTGAATATTTAAATACATTAGTGGAAAAATACTACAATAAAAGAAACAAAAGATGACAAAGGTTTGTCATCTTTTCTTTTCTAACAAAGAGACAACACAACCTTAATTCAAGGAAGGTTGTCTTCTCTTTTATTTCAAAAAGGAGACAAGAATAAGAAAAGAAGGAAAAAAGATGACAAGGGCTTGTCATCTTTCTCTTCTCTCCACACGTTGGAGACTACACAAGAGAGAAGAAGAGTTGTCTTCTTCACTTTTGTGGCTAAGTCTCCATGGCTGAAAAATCAGAGAAAAAACGCAGCAAGAAGAAAGAAAAGAAAAAAGGATTTTCTTCTTCATCATCTTGAGAGAACCATGGCTAAAAATGACGATGAACTAGATGAACTTGTCTTCTCTTCTTGTTCATAAAAACGCAGCCAAAGAAAGGGAGAAGAAGGAAATGGTTTTGCTCTCTTCCTCACAAACAAGCTCATAAATCTTCCATGGTTATCTAGCACAAAACAACCACAGAAATGGAGAAGCCATTCTTTGCTCGTGTGGACGGACTAGAGCTCTTGTATTTTCAAGAGGAGGTGTCTTCCATCAAGTGTGCAAAAAAATTCAGATCTATGGCTTCCATGAGTTGTCTACAAGAGGTATTCTCTTCTACTATCTCTTGTCAATATATATACTTGCTATATATATGTTTTGCATATGTTAATCACATGATATCAAGATTAGAGTTTCATATGAACATCATGCTTTGAATTCCAGAAATTTTTGAATGTCATGTTTCGCTTCCGCTCGATTCTTAGCTAGATGATGTTTATAGCTCTAAAATATATGAGATCCTTCAGTGGATCCTCAAAGCCTTTTGGTTGCTCAACATAGGCTTTCTTATTTAAGATGCCATTTAAGAATGCACTTTTTACGTCCATTTGAAACAATTTTAGTTTTAACACACAGGCAATGGACAACAACAACCTAATGGATTCAAGCTTAGCAACTGGAGCAAATGTCTCATCAAAATCCACACTTTCTACTTGTATGTACCCTTGAGCTACAAGCCTAGATTTATTTCTTGTTATGTTACCATTCTCATCAGTTTTGTTTTTAAAGATCCATTTAGTCCTAATGATGTTAACATCCTTAGGCCTAGGGACTAAGGTCCATATATCATTTCTCACAAACTGATTTAATTCCTCATGCATTGCATTTACCCAAAATTCATCTCCCAAGGCTTCTTTCACATTCTTGGATTCTATAGGAGAAGTGTAGCAAACGTAACTTACTATGTCCCTATAGTTCAGCTTGGGTTTACCTCTAGTTCGAATACCATCGTGTATCGATCCAATCACATCTTCTGGAACATGATTTCTGTGAACTTGAGGCATTTTAGTTTGTATTTCTTTAGTGGTAGCTTCTGTTGTTCCATTGCTTATTGGAACATCGCCTACATCATTATCTTTTTGTTCAATTTTCTTTTCTGGTATTGCAGTTGTATCTACCACAGCAAGTTTCTTCATCAGTTCTTCCTTTAGTATTGCACCACTGTCGGCAACATCAGTATTCATTTTACTGGTGCTCCCTTCTTCCACTGATTCACCTGCAATATTCTTAAACTCATCAATTACTACATTAGCAGATTTTATCATAGTCCTAGCACGACTATTTGTAGCATACTCGAGAAAAATACCTTTGTCATTTTTAACATCAAACTTACCTCTCTGTTCTCTATCATTCAGAATGTAACATGTACTCCCAAAGACATGAATAACCCATCGAGGGTTTCTTACCTTTCCAAATCTCATAGGGCATTTTGGAAGTACCTGGTTGAAGAAACACTTGATTGATGATGTAACATGCAATGTTAACTACTTCTGCCCAAAATCTGTGGGGAAGGTTTTTATCATTCAACATTACACAAGTCATTTCCTGAATTGCCCTATTTTTTCTCTCAACCATGCCATTTTGTTGTGGGGTTTTTGGTACAGAAAATTCAAGAGTTATACCATGTTCATTACAAAACTCAGCAAATGAATGATTTTCAAATTCCCTACCATGGTCACTCTTTATTCTGACAATCCTCTGGATGTTGCAACATTTTTCTGTTTTTCAGTCTTAAGCACAGTTTCTTAAAAACATCAAATGTGTCAGATTTTTCTCTAAGAAAATCCACAAAAGTGTATCTGGAGAAATCATCCACACAAACAAAAACATATTTTTTTACCTTCGATGCTTTCTGTTTGCATTGGTCCCATAAGGTCCATGTGCACAAGTTTTAAAATTTTCTTGGTTGAAACAAGTTGCAACATCTTATGTGATGCTCTTACTTGTTTACCCATTTGACAAGAACCACTGACACCAGTCTGTTTGCCCCTTAACTTCGAAATACCTCGTACTGCACCTATATTTACAATTTTGGTAAGTAATTTATAATTTAAATGTCTTAACTTCTGATGCCAAATCTCAACACTGTCATGGGTATTGTTATGACAAGTTAATAGTTTTTTCATGTGGTGGAGTTAACACATAATAGTTATCAGATGATCTCTTCCTTGTAAGCACACAATTATTAGACACATCTGACACATGACAACTATCTTTGTTGAATTTTACAAACAAACCCTGATCACACAACTGCTTGATACTTATGAGATTAGCCTTCAAGCCTTCAACATGCAAAAATTTCTTGAGCCTTGGAAATCCTTCAATTTCAAGTGTTCCTCTTCCTATAACCTGCCTTTTAACACTATCTCCAAATGTAACTTGCCCTTCATTGCAACTTTTTATAACTGCTTAAAACTTCACGCATACTTGTCATGTGCCTAGAACATCCACTATCGAAATACCATGAGTTAGTAGTACAGGCTTGTGTAGATGTATATGTAACAAAACAGGTTAAATCATATTTCTTTACGCAAAGTTGTCTCATCTTATGTTGTAACAATGCTTGAGATGATCTATTCTTTTGAATCAAGGGATTAAGAGATTTACCTTTTTTCAGCACATTATGATACTTGAAACATCGAGGTTTGATGTGTCCATGTGTGTAGCAAAAATGACAGATGGAAACAAACATGCTCTTCCTTTTTCTTTGTTTCTTCTGAGCTGTTGCAGTCTGTGTTGTAACATCAATAGCTAAGACTTTTTACCTGAACCTCTGTAAAAATGCGACATCTTGCTCTTGTACAGGTTTTTCTAAGCTTTTGACAAAGATTGTCTTTCCAAATGATTCTCCTCCATAAAAACCATGTCTCGTATGGTCATTGCCTGGTTTCTGAATGGACAACATATGATCAAGTTTTTCTATCCCATAATTAAGCATTTTCACATTACGATGCATCTGTTTCAATTCGTGTCGCAACATCTGTACTTCATGAAGTCTCTCGACAGCTACCTTCTCTAGTTCTTCTTTTTGTTTCTCCAATTCTGTGATCCTTACCTTCAATCCTTGATTTTTCTTGCACACTATCAACCATTTTTTGTACATGTCTTTGTAAGTTTTCATGACCTCTTCGTCGTTCAAGTCACCATAACTTTCTGACTCAACACAGTCGGTTTCACTTGATTCATCCTCTGTTTCACTTAGTGTTGCAACAACTGTAGCACCTTCTTCTTCGTTCAGTTTGGTCTCTCGCTGAACTGTTGTAACAGTGAATGCAACAAAGTTACTGATGTGCTCTTTGTCACTTTTTGTGCATTCTTCTGACTCCTCATCACTCCAGGTAACATTCATAGCCCTTTTTTTTTCTTCAAGGTGTTTGCACATTCAAATTGAATGTGACCAAATCTCTCACATTCTGGGCATTGTATACCTTTACCTTTTTTATTTTCATCAAACTGTTTAGAGTTTTGTTTCTTAAATGTGTTAGACAATGTTGTAACTTGAGGCTTCTTTTCAAAATTTGACTGTCTAAAGCCCTTTATTCACTTGTCCCATTTTTCAAAACTTTGTTGAAATTCTTGGTAAGCAAGGCTAAAGACTAAGATATCTCCGTGTCCTCATTCTCCGAAGAGCTTAATGTCAATTTCCTTTCAACTTCAGCCTGTAGAGCAATGTCTTTTTCTTTCTTCTTCTGCTTAAACTTTATCTCGAAGGTTTGAAGTGACCCTATCAATTCATCAATCTTGATTTCATCAACATTCTTTGATTCTTCTATGGCAGCAACTTTGATTCCAAATCTGTTTGGGAGAGAGCGCAAAGTTTTCCTTACCAGCTTAAAATCTAAATATTTTTCTCCCAAAGCAAAAGCTTCATTAGCGATGTCACACAACTTGAAATTAAACTCAGCAATCATTTCATCCTCATGCATCATCAGCTCTTCAAATCTGGTGGCAAGCATCTGCAATTTGGATCTTCTAACTGACGTTGTACCTTCATATGTTGTTTGCAGTATCTCCCAAGCTTCCTTAGCAGATTCACATGTTCAAACTAGCTTGACTTGATTTAAATCAACAACATTGAAGATTACATTAAGCGCCTTGGAGTTCCAGTTCGCCAACTGATCTTCCTTCTTGGTCCATTCTGTTTCAGGTTTTGTTGCAACATTGCCCTGAGTATCTGTAGTGGTGGGAGTTGTCCAACCTGTCAAAACCATTCTCCAAACCTTCTCATCAATTGACTTGATGAATGCCCTCATTCTAGTCTTCCAATATGAATAATTTGCACCATCTAGCAGTGGTGGTTTAGTGATTGAGCCTCCATCACGCAAAGTGTCCATACCTACTTCTGTAAAACAACAACTCAAAGCTCCCAAGAATCTAACCGAATTAGTTTGTAACCTGCTCTGATACCACTCGTTAGAGTTATTGCAATGTAAGTATGAATCAGTTAATTAATTAATGGAGTTTTGTGGTGTAAAATGAAAATTGTCACAAGGTGATGTTGTAACATTAACCGAAATACATGATCTATCTCAGAAACTTAGTAGTAGGTTTCACTCAATATTCCAACATAAACAGAGAACTTATAAAGTAGTGGAATAAGGTAAAACCGTAACAGGATAACCAACACCAAGATTTAACATGGTTCGATCATGCAATCTACATCCACGGGACCAATCCTTGGTCCAACAAACCAATCCACTAAGCAATATCAAGTTACAACACCATTGGACTTAAACAAATAAAGACTCCCTCTCAACCTTGACGCCTTGATGAAGAATCCCTTAGCGAACTCTGGTTTGGTGAACTCCCCTCGACTTACAATGTTCTCTCACGAGAACTACAACTACTTTTCAAAGAATGATTAAATGATGTAGCTATCTAATCACTCAAAGACTTATATAAATCGCTCATGACACACTGTCAAAATAAACAAAGCTGCAACACGGACAAACTCAAGAATTCAAACACAGATCATGTTGCAACATGACATGGAACAATGAATAGAGTATCCCTTATGTTTTCTTGTCACTCTGCCCCGTTTTCCGTGACCTATTCTTCATATATATAAATACTCGACTGCTGCAAGTCATCATGGCTTGGGTTTCAAGAAAGGCCTCTTCTCACAAAACCCTATTCTTCATTTCCTTATGAATATGCACTTAATATCATTCCTTAATCATCACAAAGCTCCCTCTTTTATGCTAAGTTACCATAATATTTTTTCCTACACAATACAAAAGATAATAACAAAAGTTTTACAAAAACATAGCCAATTAGAATCCAATTAACTTTATTGCCTTAACATATATGGTTGAGATTTGTCATACAATATGTTTAGGAATCATTTAGGTTATCCTTCAATAAAGATAGTCCAAGTATATTGTATGAAGATAATATAGTATGCATCACTCAAATCAAATGTGGCTATATAAAAGTTGATTGGACAAAACATATTTCTCCCAAAATTTTCTACACCCACAAACTTCAAACAAATGGTGTTGTTGATGTCCAATAAGTACGATGAAGTAAAAATTCGGCATATTTGTTTACGAAGGCCTTACCAACAATGACTTTGAAATTACATGTTCAAAAGTTTGGAATGCGTAGCTTGAAAGATTTATCACCATGACTTATATCACGATGAGAGAGAAAATGTATTTGTGTGTTGTACATCTAGAAAGATATTTCTCTCATTCTTTTTATATTTCTCTCTATACTCTCTATTGCCTTTTGTAGTTATCTTACAAAATAGAAAAATATTTTACTGACTTTTAGTTTATGATGGGGACTAAGCGAGCTTGTACATCTAGAAAGATCAATAGATATAACATGTCAATCTTGCCCATCACATATTAATTTCTTAACAAATTCAAAATGTTGGATGGCCTCTTGCTTAGTGGAATGAAAAATACAAAGATCCCTTAAGCAAGCTAATAATTTTCGACGTCGACCACAAGAAGAAACCGAATACGAAAGCTACAAGCCACAATGTGATATACTTCAAGGGCGAACAAACTAAGACATTCAAACTATGAAGAATGTATTTTCTTGTGGAATAGGGACTTTTAAGTTTCTTTTAAAAACATCATTGGATTAATCAAAGACGCACTTAGAAGATTAGTACCGGATTAGACAAGTCGAGTCAATTGTTTATAGGTATTCATATATTTTAGATCTTTTCACCTTCCAACTATGAATATAGTGGGGTGGGTGTAAATCAATGTTAACACCTAGACCATTCTATTTGATAATGTCAAATAACTTTTGGCCGGACATAGATAATTTCAATTCCGTAGTACAATAAAGTATTTTAACGTATACTCCAAATTATTTAATTATCCTTTTAATTTAAACAAACTAATGAAAATTTAAAATTATTTGTGATAATATCTATGTAGCAGCATGACAAATTCAGAATCATTTTTATCCTCTGAAAAGTCGCCGACACGATAACCATTTAAAAATTTATTTATATTTTTGTCATAATCAAATTGTTACATGACAAATTTGGAATCATTCATATACTCGCAACAATTAAAAATGAATGCAAATTCTTTTCTATTGGTTCAGACCTCAGCATGTTTGTCATTATCTTTCGCCTTCCTTCGATTATAAATACCGCAGCCAATAGCTGATGGAAAGCACCCAAAACTTGATCTTCCTTTAGTGAAATCAGTACTCTCTAAAGCTTTCATCTGAATCAAACATGTCTAGCTGTGATTGTGGTTCTTCTTGCAAGTGCGGCGACAGCTGCAAGTAAAATTCTCCATATCTAAATAAGCATCTTGTATACTTAGCTTTTCGTTTTATGATCTTCTTTTTGCAAATAAGTGGTTGTTGTGTTGAAAATGAAAATGATTATTATAATCTATTAATCACCTTGAAATTACTATATATTCTCTTTGTGTTGATAAACTTGGCTATGATTTTCTGCTTCTCTTGCTTTGTACGCTTGAAGCATGGATCATGTATGACTCGGGGGCAGAGGCAGGGGGAACGGGGGAACCCGGGGTTCACAAGCCTCCAAATCTTTTTTTTCAACATATGTAATATTTTCAAAAAAAAAAAGAAAATGTTATGACTCCCCTATTTTATTTTTGCACAGAAGCAGAGCAATCTTGATTTCCTTTCCTTTTTTCCAATTAAATTTTGGTCTCCTAATATAAAATTTCTGGCTCTGCATTGTATGATTTGTGTTGGCAGCTGTGGCAAGATGTACCCCGACGTGGAGAAGACCACCACCAGCGTTACCATCATTCAAGGGGTTGCACCAGTGAAGAGGCACGTTTAATTAATAATTGTACATATTCCATCCGAGACTAGGTGCCGTAGGTCTTTGGTTCAAAATTCACCGTTACTTACATTATAAAATTACGTTCATGTGTAAAGCTCAATCAAAATCTATTTAGCCTATACATTAAGAAATGTGTTGAGCACAATAAATAAATACGGCAAACCCTTCTCTAACCTTTCAAACTTTAAAATAAAGTGATTACTTAAAGCATTACTCTTAACAAAAACACATAAAGCGCTACAAAATTGACTCGTATTGTACCACTTTTACAGGTTTTCTGAGGGATCTGAGGTGAGCTTTGGAACTGAAGGTGGCCATGGCTGCAAGTGTGGAACAAACTGCCAATGTGACCCCTGCAACTGTTGATGCCACAGGGTCTGAGTCCTATGAAACAGCTATGGTTTCATGCATATGTCTAATGTCTATCCTTCGTGTGTGATAAAGTTTGTACCAATAAGATAGCCATAAATTTGAGAATCTATGTACTAGATATGATAGACGTCTCATGGCTAATGTTCATAGTATGTTCTGTATGGTCTTTGCAACTTCCTTCAGCTTTGTGTCATTAACTTTTTCTCTCTTTTCATAATTTCAATGATTTACGTCCATTTTCTTTATTCTTTTTCTTTCGTAAAGGGGGTGATCGATTATTGTGGTTAGGTCAATTCCATCATCAATTTTCATTTGATCTCGTGCGCAAATTGGTTAGCTAATTTTTACTTGGAGGAACGACTCTTTTTGAAATGGATAAACAAGAGAAATCATCCTTCCTGATGGTTAGACATTATTAATATATAGCTTTGGCATCCCTTCAAACCAAAAAAGAAAGAAAGTCTAAAGTAGCTTTGACATTATTCCCAGAGGAAAAATTCTTCAATTAGCTGCGATCACTCGGTCAAACGCTACAAGTGAACCTCATATTTAATGGAGTCCACCGATGTGTGAGTGAATCGGATAAATAGACAACCTTTTGATAAAATTTCCCTTCATAGAAAAGGGGAAAAAAGGAGCTTTGGCATAATGTTATCAACTGCATAAACAATCGTGCATCTTTTTCAAATTATTATCTTGTAATGAAAAACAAAGTCAAATGCCTACTTTGGCAGTTACTCTAGCCAGTGACAAATTTAGAGTTCCTTTTCGACAAATTGCAAATAAATAAGACTTTTAAATGATGTAAAATGATTTAAAATTTAATAGAATTTATTAACTCATTTAGTCTAGTATTATAGTTCTCGCTTTAAATACAAAATGTTTTAAAATCAGTTATTGTATATTATATTTTAAATGGTGTAAAATAACTTATACCTCCCTTTTTCTACCTAATGGAATAATCTTATATTGATGATCAGTTTGATTCTGTCAAATTAGCTTAACCACCACCAAAGCGATCACTTTCAGGCTATTACGTGTATAAACTGCGCATTTCATCTTTGTATCATCTATATTATTAAAAACAACATCCAGTACCACTTGGGATTTGTTATAGTCGTATGATTTTCTCGTACGAGAGGTCTCAAAATTAATTTTTAATAAAATTTAATATTATTTATGTGCAATATAATATTAGCTTAGACCTATCTTTAATTTTTTTTAAAAATACAGTACTTTTAATTGGTAAATAACATTTCTCAAGCGTGGAAAAAATAATCACCAAAAGCAACATGAATGATGGATATATAAAATCGACTTCCCTTATATCCGATGATGTTAGGTGTATTATTATTATTTTTAAGATAAGTCAAAATCTCTCGTAATTATAGCGAAAAACACACCACTAAATCAATTGTTGGTGGTCTTTGAAATCTATGTTAAAGACATGCTAAATAACATATTGTATTAGGGTGAGCATGTCACCTTTAGATCTCCTCACCAACTCTACCTCCACCACCGGCCACCACCACCGCTTCCTCTACCACAAACACCACTTCCACCATCACTACCACTTCCTCCTCCACTACCACCCCTACCTTCTCAAATATTTTAGTCTTTTTGAGTTAGGGACACTATCTCAAAATTGTTCAAGATTTCCATTAATATTAAGTTTGAACCAAACATGACACTATCAGATTATTAGAAATTTGATAATATATTCTTGGAGATATGTTAATGTAGGAAATAATTTTAGTCACATTCCTGTTAGACCAAACGCCCACTTAGGGGAAAAAGAAAAAAAGGAAAAAAAAATAACAACTACTTAGACCAAGAGTTGCCAAGCTGTTGAGAAGAGCAACATGCATCTAAAATTTTCATCTCCTTCATGAAGCAACTAATAAGTCAGTTAAAAGAATCAATAATATGTTTAATATGATTCCATCATATATCAACTCCTTAACAAACTCAAAATGTTAGATGGAGGGAGAGGATAGAGAAAACAAGCCTCTTGCCTAGATGAATAAGATATAAAATTCCCTTAAGCAAGCAACTAAGTTCTTTTAAATCTTATCTTTTATGTAAGGCATCACTTCCATTCGATAACCAAATGATTCGATTGACATACATATGAAATCCACTTCTCACACTCAATCGGACACGTATCAAATGTTAGACTTTTGTTATATGAACATTCTTTGATAATTTCAAACCAATTTTGGCGGGACGGATAATATCAATTGTCATTCAATTAGTTTAAACTAACTAATCAGAATTTCAAATTATTCGTGACCATGTCCGAGTAGCAGCATGCTTCATGCTTTTTCTTCCCCATATTTGATCCTCTCAAAGGTTGACAACAGGATAATGATTCGAAAACTAATTAATGAAAAATAGTTGACATTCGAAATTCCCTAATTATAAAATTGTAGGAGAAACAATCATTTGATGCGTACTTGTATTCGTTTCCTGAAGTCGCTTTGCACTTTATAATCTTATTTTCTTTCTTTTCTTTTTGTCTACGTGCTTAAATAAAAAATGAACTCCAAAAATAACAGTAAACATTACGGAGAATTAAGTACAATATGCGTTAGTATGCCGATCTTAATTTCAATTACTCAAATCATTATTTGCTTGGTTTGATAGATATAATTTTGGGATCAAATAATATCCATATATTTACTAGTTGATAATAATACATTAGCCAAGCAAATTATTGACTCTCCGAAAAATTAAAAAGGATAAAATGCACTATACGCGTTGTAGTTGGCCAAATATGTTAGTACTTACACCCGTGTAGTACCAGAATGATTTCATAAATTACTTGTGCTTCTTAGAATATTGCAAAATATCATGTGTTATTAGTTGGTCTGTCTAAGTTAAAGTATGCAACTTTGGGTTGTCGGTGTATGTGACCATGACAAGAGGGGGTTATGTGCAACATTTAAAAAATATGAGGTTTTGATAAGATCAATTTGATAAGACAGAGGCGGCAACTAGTTTTTGGAACAAGGGGATACTGAGCTTAATTATTATGATAAGTACAAGAGAGTATTGTGTATTTTGTATGAAGGATAAAATTTTATGAGATCAGTTAGTACGACACAAAAGTACCTAGCTTATTAGGAAAAACACAAGAGGGGTATTGTACATATTTAATGAATGACATTGTCATCATTTTCATTAATAGCGTTAAGGGACAGGGTGAGTATGTCACCTTTTAAAAAAATGATCACGGGACGTATTATGTAATTTACCCATTAGAAAACGAAAAATACAAGGACGGAAACACCAAAGGAAGGAAAAAAATTTATTATCAACATTGTCCAATGTATTAATTAGAGATCATATTATATATCGTCAAAATCAACTTGTCATATCATAAGTTTAAAATCATTCATATACGTGCAACAATTGAAAATGTATACAAATTCTTTTCTATCACGCGTCATCATGTTTGTCACCACCTTTCGCCTGTCCTCCATTATAAATACGGGAGCCAATAACTCGACCAAAGCACTCAAAACCTGATCTTTCTTTTCTGAAATATTCTGTGCATACTATAATTTTCTCTGAAGGAAACATGTCTAGCTGTGATTGTGGATCTTCTTGCAAGTGTGGCGACAGCTGCAAGTAAATTCTCCACCAAATTAAATAAGCACCTTGTATACTTATATAGTTTTTCTTTTCTCATCAAATTGGTTGTTGTGTCGAACAGGGATGTGTTTATTATCTATTATTGTCCTTGACATTTCTGTTCTCTTTATGTTGATATAAACTTTGGCTAAATTTTGTTCATGCATAATCACTTTCTCTTTTTCGTGTAAAAATAACACGTATGATGTTGGCAGCTGCGGCAAGATGTACCCCGACGTGGAGAAGACCACCACCGGCGTTATCATCATTCAAGGGGTTGCACCAGTGAAGAGGCACGTTTAATTAGTAATTGTAGATTTAGGTAATGGAAAATGTAGTCAGCCGGACCCAAAAGGCTCTCTCAACATGTGAGATTCGTACATGATATGGATTTCACATGTCAATGGGAGTAGCTGGGTCCGTGCTTCCTTTGAGTAGTATATAATCGTGACAATATTGATTAATTGTACGTGTACGTGGTGAAACTAAAGCCTGATACACCATTTTTTGCAGGCTCTCTGAGGGATCTGAGCAGAGCTTTGTAACTGAAGGTGGACATGGCTGCAAATGTGGATCAAGGTGCCAATGCGACCGCTGCAAATGCTGATGACTAAGGCTCCGAGCCCCAATATATATATATATATATATATATATATATATATATATATATATAAAGCTGCTATAGTTTCATGCAAATGTGTGTTCTCTGTGTGTGATAATGTTTGTACCAATAAGACAGCCATAACATCTGCTAATCTATGTACTAGATTTGTTAGACATCTCATGGCTAATGTTTTATAGTATCTTCTGTATGGTCTTTGGAGTAAAACTTCCTTCAGCTTTGTGTCATTAACTTTTTCTCTCTTGTCAAAATTTCTATGGTTGACGTCAATACAAGAAAAACTATAAAAGGTGAGAATCCGTCTCCTTTTTGTCGCAAAAAAAATGACGAAAATGAGGCAAAATTTTTGTTACATGAATAATGACTATTTTGAGACGGTTTGGAGACAACTTTGGTATGTCGTCTTTAAACCGTCTCCCAATAGAGACGGAACATGAATGTCGTCTCCTAGCAGAGACGAAATGGAGACGAAAAATAATTAATAATTAATTATTAAATTTTGTTTAACAATTTATTATAAACTTGTAATTAAATAGTAAATAAATTGATAATAATAAATTACTATTATCTTTATTAATTTAATTCTTCTATAAATTTTTTTAATGTAGCTCAATATTTTCTTTTTTTAATAAATTCCCATAAATTAAATCCTTTATTTTAATCTAAAATTTAAGTTAAATTAATAATTAAAGTATTATTAATATTTTACTCTAAACTCGTAACTAAATAATAAATAAATTAATACTAATTTAATAAATAAAAAATTCCAAAACTAAAAGGAGACGGACCCATTGTCATTTTGTTTTTTTGTTGCAGTCGACGACCATTCTCATTTTGGTTTTTTGTTTTTTTTTTGGTTTTTTTGCGGTATTATTATTTTAGAAAGAGGATGAGTGTTTATTAAGATAGGGTCAATGTTCTTCATCAAATCTCCTCTGACCTTGGCTTGAGAAGGATATCAATTTGAGAGCAAAAATTCGAGAACTAGGTATTCAAAGTTGATGAAATGACAAAAATGAGTTCTAAAGAAGCTTTGGCATTGAAGAGAAAAAAAAAATAATAATAAAATTGTGGCATGATGTTTTCCTTTTAAAAAAAGGCAGAAAGGGGGGGGAAATTTTTCCGAAAATGATTGTATAATTTCCTTCCTTCCCTATCGGCTTTATGCCTCCAATATAGCCCCAAAAAAAAAGAAAAAAAGAAATCATCATCTTGGAAATCTTATCAAGATAAACAAAGTCAAATGCTTATACTGGCACTTCCTATATATGAGAAGTGAAAAATTTAGAGTTCCTTTTCGAGTAATTGCAAATAAATACGCGATAAGAAAGTGGCTTTAAGACTTTTTTTTTTTTTTTTTTCATATTCGTCTTTTCAATTATAATAACATCTCGTAGTGATCTTTCATGTTTACTTTTGTAAAATTAGAAATATAAGCACCGCCAAAGTTCTCTCTTTCTGCCCCTACTAGTGGTATGATTCTCCTTTCACTACCACATGTTTTTATCTATTACAATAAATAAAAATATTTAAAACTATTATAAAAGATTAAAAATCATTACAAATAACTTTAACAGTTGCCTATAGTGTCATTGCATATAGTTTTATTATAAATTCTCTATTACAATAGCCTTTTTAAAATTGATAAGCAAAATTTTAAAACTATTGTTAAAAAGTAATTTCATAAGCAATTATTAAAGAAATTTTAACCATTACAAAAACAGGTTACTTTATACATTAATGGTTAAAAACCATAGCAAATAAGACATCTATTGCACCAATTTTTTTTTATCTTTTGCAATGATTTTTTTTTCCAATACAGTGTTGCAAAAGATCCTAAGGGCCTCTGTTGGGATTGCACGAGGGAAAGGAAAGTAAAGTAAGATGGAGGAAGAAAAATAAAGGAATGGAAAGGAAAGAGATTCCCTTATTTGGATTGCAAAAAAATAATAAAAAAAAGAAATAATAGGATTTTATAATTTTTTATTTAGATTGAAGAAGGAAAGGAAAGGAAAGTATAATTATAAATGAAAAATTATTGAAGTGCTTTCTTGTTTTCATAGCCAAAAGATAAGTACATGGTAAAAGAGACTTTTTTACAAGTTTATTTTCCTTTCCCTCCAAAAAAAATACTAATAAATTGGAAGGATAGTAAAATTCTTCTTATTAAAAGAAATGGTGGAATTTCAGAATCTTCCATAATTTTTCTCTCCTTTAAAATTGCAATCCAAATAAGGGGAGGGATTAAGGAATCCCTCCATCATCTTGTTTCCTTTAAAATTAGTAGTCCAAACAAGCTATAAATGTTATAGTGTTTAAGGTGCGAAAGGTCTTGAGATATATTCTCATATGTAATATTTTTTTATATAAAATGGCTAATGCTCCTCTGAATAAAAATTAAAAAAGAAAAGTTACCACTTTCCAGAGTCATGACGTTTAATAAGAAAACACTTATCATCTTTGGATCATCTATATTATTGAAAGCTATCACACATATTTGAATAGTAAATCCTTTTTGCTCATCCATGCGAGAAAGAAATCGCTGAAAGCAACATGAATAATGATCAATAAAGTTAACATCCCTTAAAGATCGAAGGATGTCAGGTGAAGTATATTGATAATTAAGCAAATAAGCGATGCTGATCATCAATGGTTGAAGTGAAAGGTAAATTAAAAGAAGTTCAATTTGTAGTTCTATTTGCCTATGAATGTTTAATTATAATAAGTAAGCGATGACATGATGCATTTCGTGGCTAGGCAACAAGGCTGCTCATTAGCATGTCTCCGATCCCTTCAGTGTTGGATATTACAATCACCATCAATTGAGGAGCTGAATCCTTGTCAAGGGTACGTGTGCTCAGTGCTCACTATCGACCAAGCAATGCAGGATTTTAGAGATTGCTCGTACATGTTTAAGAGGTGGTTGTTATCGGCTTTTTGGTGTAACACTTTGTCCTGCTGATGTATTCATAATTTTATGTATAAATCCCTTATTCTCTATGCATTATGCTCTTGAATTTGTAGGAATTTTATGCTTTTTAGAATATTTTGGTGCAATGTAGGGTTTGAGCAATAAAGAAATAATTTGAATACAAAAAGGAGCAAAAATAAGTGGAATCGAGTGAACGAAGGACAATGGGCGATGCATAGTCAATATCTCGAAATTCATACATGCTTAATTGATGAGGAATGATTCACCATGAGAATCTTCTCTTCAAGAAGAATCCAATGTCACTGACAGTGCGAGAATCTGACTTCAAACGCTCCATAAGGGGCAGATGTTCAGGGGGCTGCCCCTGTATCGAAAGATATGAGCTTCTGAAGTTTGTTGCTCAAGAAGATAGCTTAATCCGCTCGAGTAGGTTTCAAAATTGCTCAAGCAACTGAAGTCTAGAAACAAATCAGCCTCTAACATGCTTGAGCAGGTTAGACATTATTTTCAGCAAACGAACGTTTTCTTTAGTAGGTCAAACCCTAACTTTGACCAAGACTTATTGTTGTTTTAAATACACTTTCTCACCTCTGAGAAGGGACTTTTGGCAAATTTTTCCTAACCCTAAACATCAAAGAGAGCCTCCATTCATTGCAAGAAGAAGCAAGAACAAGAATTTTAGCCAAGATTGAAGCAATCAAGATCCAAGAAGTTCTACCCAGCATCATCACCATCTACGACACATGAGTTTTCTCAGACTAGTTTTTTGCTTTCTTGAACTATTTTTCTTTATCTTGTCTTTAACTTTCGCTAGCATGTCGTCACACTAAACCCCATGGTCTGGGGTGGTAATTACCTATTTACTGAACACTGTGTTGGGATTCATGTTTCAATTCTATCGATTTGTACTGGGATTATTTGATTCAGATTTCTTGATCTATCATCTATGAACTTGTAGTTATAGTTTTGTATTTCAAGAATTTCTACTGTTCTGTCATCGAATCTTGCAGATTCTAGGAGTACAAATTGGCATCATAATCTTAATTTATAATTGGGTTTATTTGAGATAGGCAATCTCTCGTAATAGCCTATGCCTGCTAATTTCAATTAGAGATTAAGAATATCTCAAGTTAATTAGTTTAGGCTAAGCGAATGATAATCTATGCCCTAGAGATAAGTTATGCTTTGATACCCCTTAACTAATCTAACCTATGATTAGACCTTGTAGCCTAGTCTTTTGCACTTAATTGGCGAAACTCAAATCCCATAACACAGTTAACAGTAATTAGGCGACTACCATCCCAAATCGCTTCATCTACCATGGTACACCCCAAGCTTTACTTTGTGTTAAAAATTAGAAATTGTCGTTAGCTAATCTTTATTTGTTTCGTCAGTCAATTGCCACTCAACTCTCAATCAATTGCATTTACTATTCTGCTTTACGAATTCTTAGCAATCATCCCAGTTCCCTGTGGACGACCCCTCGAGTAGTCATACGCGTGGTCAAAGAGGAATCTAACTATATTGTCATTGCTTAATTTTTACTGTTCATTATTGATCGTACAATGACGCGATCACTTGCACAATATTTGGCTCTTACATCTAGTGAGGGTTTAGCTCTGAATACCATTTTGTCACGCTTACACCTAAAAATCCAGGCCTGCAAGTGAAAACTAATGTTATAAGTTTAAGAAATAACTACTTAAACTTCAAGCCTACAGACCCAATATGGTTAAGACTTAAGTCTAGTTATTATTTAAACCCTCAATACTTATTTACAATCTACTCACTTATAATATCCACCAATGTAGGATGTTACAAACTCTCTAGTTTATCGCTCTTTCCTCGACCATAGTTTTCCTTTGTAATGAACGATTTGAGTTCTTTGTGGTGAGGACTAAATAATCTTATCCATCAAGAAAGATTTATAGGTAAACTTTTTTGGATATTCTATTTTTGATTTGTGAAATCTTATAATCTCCTTGAAAAAGCTAACTCCCCCCCCTCCTCCACTTCCTCTACCCCATCCACCCCTTCCACCTTCACTCCCCCTTCCTTCTCCTCCACTCCCACCCCTACCTTCTCAAAAATTTTAGTTTTTTTGAGTTAGAACATTATCTCAAAATTGTTTAATATTCCCATTAATATTGATTAGTTTGAACCAAATATGACAATATCAGATTATTAAAAATTTGATAAAATATTCTTAGATATAATTTTGGTCACATTCCTGTTAAGACTGAACGCCCCCTTAGGGGCAAAAAAAGAAAGAAAAAAAAAAAAAAAAACCCAACGACAACAACTACGACCAACAGTTACCAAGCGACTGAGAAGAGCAACATGCATCTAAATTTTTCATCTCCTTCATGAAGCAACTAATAAGTCTGTTAAAAGAATCAATAATATGTGTAATATGATTCCATCATATATCAAATCCTTAACAAACTCAAATTGTTAGATGGAGGGAGAGGATAGAGAAAACAAGCCTCTTGCTTAGATAAATAAGATATAAAATTCCCTTAAGCAACCAACTAAGTTCTTTTAAATCTTATCTTTTATGTAAGGCATCACTTCCATTCGATAATCGGATGATTCGACTGAGAGATAAGAGAGGGTTTCACATACATATGAAGTCCACTTCCCATACTCACTCGGACACGTATCAAATATTAGACTTTTGTTATATGATCATTCTTTGATAATTTCAAACGAATTTTGGCGGGACGTTCGGATAATATCAATTGTCCTTCCAGTTTAAACTAACTAATCAGAATTTTCAAATTATTCGTGACCATGTCCGAGTAGCATGCAGCATGCTTCATGCCTTTTCTTCCCCATGTTTGATCCTCTCAAAGGTTGACAACAGGATAATGATTCGAAAACTAATTAATGAAAAATAGTTGACATTCGAAATTCCCTAATTATAAAATTATAGGAGAAACAGTCATTTGATGCGTACTTGTATTCGTTTCCTGAAGTCACTTTGCACTTTATAATCTTATTTTCTTTTCTTTTTGTGTACGTGCTTAAATAAAAAATGAACTCCAAAAATAACAGTAAACATTACAGAGAATTAAGTAGAATATGCGTTAGTATGCCAATCTTAATTTCAATTACTCAAATCATTATTTGCTTGGTTTGATAGATATAATTTTGGGATCAAATAATATCCATATATTTACTAGTTGATAATAATACATTAGCCAAGCAAATTATTGACTCTCGAAAAAATTACAAAGGGTAAAATGCACTATATACCTTATATTTGGCTGAATATGTTAGTACTTACACCCGTGTAGTACTAGAATGACCTCATAAATTACTTGTATTTTTCAGAATATTGAAAATATCATGTGTTATTAGTTGATCTGTCTAAGTTAAAGTATTTAAAGTATGCAACTTTAGGTCGTTGGCGTATGTGACCATGACAAGAGGGGGTTATGTGCAACATTTAAAAAATATGAGGTTTTGATAAGATAGACGCAGTAACTAGTTTTTGGGCCAAGGGGATACTGAACTTATTATGATAAGTACAAGAGAGTATTGTATATTTTGTATGAAGGTACGATACAAAAGTACCTAGCTTGTTAGGAAAAACACAAGAGGGGTATTGTGTAAATTTAATGAATGACATTGTCATCATTTCCATTAATAGCATTAAGGGTCAGGGTGAGTATGTCACCTTTAAAAAAAAATGATTTATAAGATCATTTTAATACTACAAGAGGGTAATTAACATATTTGACAATCACAGGAGTATTATGTAATTTACCCATTAGAAAACGAAAAATACAAGGACGGAAACACCAAAGGAAGGAGAAAAAAATTATTTTCAACATTGTCCAATGTATTAATAGATCATATTTTATATATTGTCAAAATCAACTTGTCATATCATAAGTTTAAAATCATTCATATACGTGCAACAATTGAAAATGTATACAAATTCTTTTCTACCACGCGTCATCATGTTTGTCACCACCTTTCGCCTGCCCTCCATTATAAATACGGGAGCCAATAACTCGACCAAAGCACTCAAAACCTGATCTTTCTTTTCTGAAATATTCTGTGCATACTATAATTTTCTCTAAAGCAAACATGTCTAGCTGTGATTGTGGATCTTCTTGCAAGTGTGGCGACAGCTGCAAGTAAATTCTCCACCAAATTAAATAAGCACCTTGTATACTTATATATGTTTTCTTTTCTCATCAAATTGGTTGTTGTGTCGAACAGGGGTGTGTTTATTATCTATTATTGTCCTTGACATTTCTGTTCTCTTTATGTTGATATAAACTTTGGCTAAATTTTGTTCATGCATAATCACTTTCTCTTTTTCGTGTAAAAATAACACGTATGATGTAAATGACTGGTTTGTGTTGGCAGCTGCGGCAAGATGTACCCCGACGTGGAGAAGACCACCACCGGCGTTATCATCGTTCAAGGGGTTGCACCAGTGCAGAGGCACGTTTAATTAGTAATTGTAGATTTAAGTAATGGAAAATGTAGTCAGTCGGGTCCAAAAGGCTCTCTCAACACGTGAGATTCACATAATATGGATTCCACATGTCAATGAGAATAGTGGGATCCGTCCCGCCTTTAAGTAATATATAATCGTGACAACATTGATTAATTGTACGTGTAAGTGGTGAAACTAACTAAAGCCTGATGCACCATTTTTTGCAGGCTCTCTGAGGGATCTGAGCAGAGCTTTGGAACTGAAGGTGGACATGGCTGCAAATGTGGATCAAGCTGCCAATGCGATCCCTGCAACTGCTGATGACTAAGGCTCCGAGCCCCTATATATATATAATGTGTGTTCTGTGTGTGTGATAATGTTTGTACCAATAAGACAGCCATAAATCTGCTAATCTATGTACTAGATTTGTTAGACATCTCATGGCTAATGTTTTATAGTATCTCCTGTGTGGTCTTTGGAGTAAAACTTCCTTCAGTTTTGTGTCATTAACTTTTTTTCTCGTCATAATTTCTATGGTTCACGGCCATTTCTCTTTTTTTTTTTTGGCGGTCTTATTATTTTAGAAAGAGGATGAATGTTTATTAAGATAAGTTCAATGACCTTTGTTTGAGGAGTATATATATGAGTCTCCATCGCTCAATTTGAGAGCAAAAATACGAGAATTAGGTATTCAAAGTTGATGAAATCATAGTTCGCGAATCGTGAATCGTATCGTGAATCGAAATATCATTTTTTCGAATCGTATATCGTATCGAATCGTGAATCGTACCGATTCGGTTATATCTTTATAATTAAAAATTAAATAGTTTTTCATCCTTATAACATCATTCTAAAATTCATTTTTACAATAATTATACTTTAAGAGCATTCTATTTTTCTTACTAACCCTCAAATAATGATTTCATATTGTGTCATGGCCATTTTATTTTTTATTAACCATAATTAATGATCAATATCAAAGTCCCAAATAAAATAATCAAAATTCAAAAGTGAAAAAATAAATGCAGGCTTGACTATCTTGAATAAGACAAAAACATGTCTTCAACTTCTTTTTTTTTTTTTTTGCTAGAAACGTCTTCAACTTCTTTGTATTATTCCAAAGCAACAAAAAAAAAACATTAAACTAATGTGATAGTGGTTGAGAATTTGCCACAAAACATTATCTTCAACTATCACTCAAAACTAAATTCAGAAGCATTTAAAATGCTAAAAACTTTTCACAGCTTCATTCCAACTCAAAACCGAAACTAATGAAGAAACGAAAAGAGAGACTTACAAGGTACAAGCAGCGCGATGGAGTATCAACACTTTACACCAGCAGTGTGATAGATTTGTGCATTTTGATCGAGATGCTAGCAGATATGTTGTCTTTCTTTCTCATAAGTTTTATGCTTGCAAATTGCAATTTTGGGCATTTGAGTTTTTTAAAGAAATTGAAAAGGTAATCTTAAGATGACTGTTTTTGTTCATTTTGATTGTTGATATTATATAGGAAATGGGCTAATTGTATGTTATTTAAAGAAATTGAAGTGGGTTTTACTTTAAATATAATTTTTGAATTTTTTTGTGTGCTTTTTTAGGTTAGAACCCGAATCGTCACGATTCGCCGAATCGGACGATTCGGCACGATTCATACCGATTCAGTGTGATTCATGGACCGATTCGGTCGAATTTGCGATTCACCCTATGATTCGAATCGTTTTTTGCATGTATCGTCTCGAATCGTACGATTTGCGATGCGAATCGTACGATATCGATAACTATGGATGAAATGACAAAAAAATAAGTTCTAACGGAGCTTTGCCATTGAAGAGGAAAAAAAATAAAAATTGTGGCATGATGTTTTCCTGTTAAAAAAAGGCAGAAGGGGGAGAAAATTTTCCGAAAATGATTGTATAATTTCCTTCCTTCCTTCCTTATCGGCTTTACGCCTCCAATAAGTTTGATCCAAGATCACCTTGGTCTATGGGTTTTTCTTGATTTTGGGAATTCTCATACTTAAATTTTGCATTGAATAGAAAATAGAAATTTAGTTTTGATAGAGCACGACCCGTCCTGCCCCAAATAGAACGACAATACAAGAGAAGACAGATATTCTATTTTAGATATCCGCCGTCTTTACTAAATAAAGCCTTCTTATACACTTAATCTTTCTACATGAAAGATATATATGATAATCTATTTTATTATTTTTCTTCATTTCTTTGTCTTTTAATTTAATAAAAAAGAGTTTCTTACGGATTATCAAAAGATTGGTTAATCAAATTCAATTTTTCTCGCTCTATCTCAGAGTATCCATTCACTCGAAACTGCTCGGCTTCCATTTCCACTTTTCGTATGCGAGACCGGGCTTCTTATATATGAGAAGTGAAAAATTTAGAGTTCCTTTTCGATTAATTGCAAATAAATACGCGATAAGAAAGTGGCTTTAAGACTTTTTTTTTTCTTTCATATTCGTCTTTTCAATTAAGATAATAATTCTTGTAGTGGTATTTGATGTTTACTTTTGTAAAATTAGAAATATAAGCACTGCCAAAGTTCTCTCTTTCTGCCACTACTAGTGGTATGATTCTCCTTTCACAACCACATGTTTTTATCTATTACAATATTTAAAAATATTTAAAATATTATAAAAGATTAAAAATTATTACAAATAACTTTAACAGTTGCCTATGATGCTATTGGATATAGTCTTATTGCAAATTCTCTATTGTAATAGGCTTTTTAAAATTGATAAGCAAAATTTAAAACTATTGTTAAAAAATAATTTCATAAGCAATTATTAAAGAAATTTTAACCATTGCAAAAACAGGTTACTTTATACATTAATGGTTAAAAACAATAGCAAATAAGACACCTATTGCAAAAAACAAAAACAAAAAACAAAATTATCTTTTGCAATGATTTTTTTTTTCCAATACAGTGTAGCAAAAGATCCTAAGGCCCCCTATTTGAGATTGCACGAGGGAAAGGAAAGTAAAGTAAGATGGAGGAAGAAAAATAAAGGAATGGAAAGGAAAGAGAATCTCTTGTTTGGATTGCAAAAAAATAATAAAGGAAAGGAAATAATAGAATTTTATAATTTTTTATTTAGATTGAAGAAGGAAAGGAAAGGAAAGGAAAGTATAATTATAAATGAAAAATTATTGAAGTGCCTTTTTATTTTCATAGCCAAAAGATAAGTACCGGGTAAAAGAGACTTTTTTACAAGTTTATTTTCCTTTTCCTCCAAAAAAATATTAAAAAATTGGAAGGATTGTTAAATCCTTCTTATTAAAACAAATGGACGCATTTCAAAATCCTACATAATCTTTCTCTCCTTTAAAATTGCAATTCAAACAAGGGAAGGGATTAAGGAATCTCTTCATCCTTTCCTTTCCTTTAAAATTAGTAATCCAAACAAGGTGTAAATGTTATAATGTTTAAGGTGTGAAATGTTTTGAGATCTATTCTCATATGTAATATTTTTTTATATAAAATGACTAATGCTCCTCTGAATAAAAATTAAAAAGGAAAAGTAACCACTTTCCAGATCAGTCATGACGTTTAATAAGAGAACACTTATCATCTTGGGATCATCTATATTATTGACGGCTGTCACGCATATTTGAATAGTAAATCCTTTTTGCTCATCTAGAAAGTTAACATCCCTTAAAGATTGAAGGATGTCAGGTGAAGTATATTGATAATTAGAAGTTTAGAACAAATAAGCGATGCTGATCATCAATGGTTGAAGTGAAAGGTAAATTAAAAGAAGTTCAATTTGTAGTTCTATTTGCCTATGAATGTTTAATTATAATAAGTAAGCGATGACATGATGCATTTCGTGGCTAGGCAACAAGGCTGCTCATTAGTATGTCTCCGATCCCTTCAGTTGGATATTACAATCACCATCAATTGAGGAGCGGAATCCTTGTCAAGGGTACATGCGTTCATATCGACCAAGCAATGCAGGATTTTAGAGATTGTTCGTACACATTCAAGAGGTGGTTGTTACCGACTTTTCAATATAATATTTTGTCCTGCATAATACTTGACTCTTACATCTAGTGAGTGTTTAACTCTAAATACCATTTTGTTATGCTCTAACTTAAAAATCCAGGGCCTGCAAGTGAAAACTAATGTTATAAGTTTAAGAAATAATTATTTAAACTTCAATCTTACAGGCCCAATATGGTTAAGACATAAGTCGTCTAGTTATTATTTAAACCCTTAATACTTATTTATAATCTACTCACTTATAATATCCACCAATGTAATCAAAGCACCAGGCGTGAAGATGAAATGGGCATACCTTATTTGGAATAGAATTGTTATCCCTAGGCAGTTTTTGCACTTGGCTTGCTTGTCTTAACAGGCTACCAACAAAGATTAGATTGATGGAATGGGGCGTTGTCAACAAAGCGAAGTGTGTGTTTTGTGTTGTAGGCACCAATTGCCATGATCACATCTTTTCCCAATGTTCGTTTACGAATAGAATTTGGCAACAGTGTGCTAGGAAGTTGAGATGTGGCAATCTCAACCTTGACTGGGACTACATTGTGGACAGATTCAAGAGAAGAAGTAGAAGGAAGAGTCTGAAGTCGGATCTTATTTGGATTATATTTTGTTCATGTGTTTATCATATTTGGATTGAACGTAACAACATAATATATAATTCGGTTGCGAGCACGGAAGAGGAAATTATTGAGAAAATTATTTTGAATGTTAGAGGAAAAGCTAGTATTTATTGTAAATTTCGTGATAGCTTAGAAAATAGCGTTTTGTGTACAGACTGGAGCATTAGTTCTAGATGATCCATTCACACGTTCATTGTAAGGTTTTGAGATTGTTGAAATGAAATGATTACTTACCTAACAAAGAAAAAAAAATATCCACCAATGTAGGATGTTACAAACTCTCTAGTTTATTGCTCATTCCTGGACCACAGTTTTCCTTTGTAATGAACGATTTGAGTTCTTTGTGGTGAGGACTAAATAATCTTATCCATCAAGAAAGATTTATAGGTAAACTTTTTTGGATATTCTTTTTTTGATTTGTGGAATCTTATAATATTCTCGAAAAAGCCAACTCAAAAATCTAATATTCTTATGTTTTTTTTTGCAGAATAAAAAATAAAAAAATTCCTATGCGCATAGCCGAGAACAATGACAAAAGTAGGACGTCCAGACCAAATGCTGATATATGTGGGTGAATGAGATGTAGAGAATAACAGTCTGATTATAGATCACGAAACTTGTGAATATGGTTGTAAAGGTTAAGGGAATCATTGGTGATACTTCCTGAATTTTAAGTAAATAAAATGAAGACATGGTAGATTGCATCCCAGGTTTTGTCACTCTTTACCATTTTCACCATTGGTGATTGACGAGGGGTTCTCGAGCTGAGGTGAGATATCCATTCTAAGTTGAGACGGGTTAATTAGCACCAAGACCAGCGTGTTCAACTGAATGTCTAACCAGGATGACTGGCCCGACCCCGGAAACCCCGACCTCAGTTCCAGCTGTTCCGATGGGACATAAAGCACTGATGGGACATAAAGCTACACCACATTAAATGCTGTCAAACCTGAACTTAGTATAAATAGAGCTCCACCCTCTTCATTTAGAGGGTGACTGCTCATTAAATGCTCTCAGCTACTATTCCAGCTCGGACATACTAATCATTCGCACACCCGAGAGGAAAATTCGGGTCATCACCCTGCCTTTTCCTTCTTTTCCTTGTGCAGGTATGGTAGCCGAACAAGAAAGTACAGCTCGGAGGCCAACCTGAAAAGTTCAGCTCGGCGCAAGTAGCTCCCAACCTCAACTGTGAGATTTCCAACCTCGACAGTTTTGCGCTGTCTTTGGGAACCGACGAGTTCTTTTTATCACTCTCTTCACCACTCATTGAGAAACCATTATGGTGCAAACTAGAAGCCACAACATACCGGTAGAGGATTCGCCCAACCCGGAAGGGGTCCTCAAAACCACGCAAGTGTCTAGCCAAAACCCAACCCAAGCCGACGTTGGAACGAGCCAACGTATACACTTAGCCACTCAAACCAACCCCACAGCAGAAGGAGACCCCAACTCTAGCCTATCACCAGAGATAAGAATGATGCTGAGGATGTTCGAGGAACTTAAGGAGCAGGTAGCCCGGCTAGCTGAGGGCCCCCTGGCTCCACAAGAGGCTATGCCGCGGCCATCGCGTCCGCAATTCTACATCCCAGAGTCGAGGCGAAAACGGACACAGGACGAGGAGGGCTTCCTAGAGCCGATGGCGAGATCCGACTCGGCGAGAGGTAAAAGGGCGGCTCAAGCTGACCCCGAGCAGGCCAAGACCGCAGCTGCCATAGCCAAGGTCATCAACCAGCTCGGCGTAAGCCTACTCTCCCCAGAGGTACTGGCCACGCCACTGCCCACCGGCAACCGTATGCCCAACCTGGTCGTCTACAATGGAGACGGAGACCCAGCCAGCCACCTGCCAATTTTAATCATCACATGACTCTGCATGACATGCCAGATCTCATGAAGGCGAAGACGTTCCCGACCACCTTGGTTGGCAATGCCTTGGATTGGTTCCAAAAACTTCGTCCCGGTTCAATCGCAAGTTTTCACCAGCTGGCTGAGGCTTTCCTATCCCGCTTCGCGGGAAGCCGACGCGCCACCCGCCATACTTCTACATTGCTGCTGGTGAAGCAACATAGAGGGGAAAGTTTGAGGGCTTACACGGCCAGATTCAATGAAGAGTCCCTCCGAATTCCCAACCTGGAGGACTCCATGGCGTTGATGGCTTACCAGAGTGGGCTCAGGTCGGGCCCCCTTACATCCTTCCTAGCAATCGACCCCGTGGACACTGTATCCGAGCTGATGGTACAAGCAGAAGGGTACATATACTCGGAAGAAATCCATCAGGCGAAGAGGGATGATGACAAGGAGAAGGAAGCCAACAAGAAGGGAGAGACATCCCGAGCCCAACCTGGGGGTAAAGTCCAGAATGACCGAGGCAAGCAGCCTCAACAGCCAAAGCAGAACCCCCGGTTCACTATGTTCACTCCCCTTAACACCTCGAGGGAGCAGATCCTGATGGAGATCCAACACTAGAACCACTTCCCTCCAGCTCCGAGGATGAAAGGTCGACCCGAGAAGCGTAATAGAACCAAATATTGCCGCTACCATATGGACTACGGCCATACCACCGAAGAGTGCAAAGACTTGAAACAGGAGATTGAGGCACTGATAGCCCGAGGCCACCTCCGGAGATATGTAGATCCGCAGCCGACCCGGAATCCCGACCAAAGGGATAGGGAGAGGAGTCCACCCAGGCGCCAAGCTGGGGACAGACGCTTGGCTGTGATTGAGACCATCGCGGGAGGACTGGCGTCGGGAGCAGAGACCTCAGCAGGCAAGAAGGGTTATGTTCGTGCTGGGAGGGAGTATGGACCAATGCGGGGACCGGCCCCGAAAATGCAGGAGCTCACATTCTCCTCAGAAGACTTGGAGGGGGTGATATTGACTCATGACGACCCACTGGTGATCAACGCTGAAATAGCCAACTTCACCGTCAAGAGGTTAATGGTGGACACCGGCAGCTCGGCAGAAGTCTTATTCCTCAGCGCTTTTGAGCAAATGGGGTTGGACAGGAGCCGACTCAGGCCATTGAGGGGGACTTTAGCTGGTTTCACCGGGCAGTCCCACTGGGCCGAAAGGGTTATCAACCTCCTGCTGAAGTTGGAAGATGGGGATAAGTGGGTATCGATACAAGTTAACTTCATTGTGATGGATTGCAACTCCACTTATAATGGGATCTTAGGGTGGGTAGCACTAAATCACTTCAGGGTCGTCCCCTCAATTTACCACCAGGCCCTGAAATTCCCGACCCCGGCCGACGTGGCCACCATTCGTGAAGCCCAGCTCTCAGCTCGGGAATGTTATGAAAACTCACTCCGGCCCAAGTATCAGATCGGCTGGGGACCAGATCTGCCCGAAGAAAAGAGATATGCTAAGAGAGGAAGCCCGGCTGAAGACCTTCAGGAGGTGGAGCTCTCTGATGAAACCAAGAGAGCAAGGATCGGGAGTGAACTCTCTGCCAACCTCAAGAAAGGTATAAGCCAATTTCTTCTAAAGAACGAACATATATTTGCCTGGTCTGCCTCTGACATGACAAGTATTGACCCGGGTATGATTGAGCATCACCTGAATGCCGACCCAAATCACTATCCAGTAAAGCAAAAGCGCAGTCACTTCCATTATGATAAACAACAAATCATAGCAGAAGAGATGGACAAGTTAGTGGACGCCGGCCACATAAAGGAAATACAGTACCCAACCTGGTTGTCCAATGTGGTGCTGGTGACTAAGTCCTCGGGTGGATAGAGACTGTGTATAGACTTCACCGACCTTAACAAAGCCTGCCTTAAGGACTGCTTTCCTCTACCACGGATCGATCAGATGGTGGACGCCACCTCCGGATTCGAGTTACTCTCTTTTATGGATGCCTTCAAAGGCTATAATCAAATCAAGATGGCTCCCAGAGACAAAGAGAAGACCGCCTTCACCATCGATAAAGGACTCTACTATTATGAGGTCATGCTTTTTGGCCTCAAGAATGCTAGAGCTATCTACACTCGGATGGTGAACAAGGTCTTCAAAAATCAGATTGGCCGGAATATGAAAATCTATGTAGATGACATGTTGGTCAAGAGTAGAAGGGCAGAAGACCACGTAGCCAACCTGGCTGAAGCCTTCGTCGTAATGGAGCACTTTGGGATAAAACTGAACCCAAAAAAGTGCACATTCAGCGTCAAGGCAGGCAAATTTCTGGGCTTCATGGTCACAGCCCGCGGAATAGAAGCCAATCCAGAGAAAATACAGGCGATACTTGACCTGGTGCCGCTGACCTGCGTAAAGGACGTCCAGGTATTAGCAGGCAAGGTCGCAGTGCTGAGCAGATTCATATCCAGGTTGGCTGACAAGTGTGCTCCTCTGTTTAAAATATTAAGGAATCCTAAGAACTTTGAATGGACTGCGGAATGCCATAACGCCTTCCAAGAGCTGAAAAGGTATCTAACTTCGCCACCCCTGTTATCCCGACTTGAGGTGGGGGAAAAGTTGGTACTATACTTAGCATACTCGGGAACAGCAGTGGCGGCGGCACTAATTTGAGAAGAAGGAAATGAGCAGAAGCCGGTCTATTATGTTAGCGAAACCTTGCAAGGGGCCGAGGTAAGGTACTCCTCCTTGGAAAAACTCGCCCTCGCGCTCATCACAGCGGCAAGAAAGTTGAAGCCATACTTTGATGCTCATCCAGTTAAGGTCATGACGGATGCCCCGCTCAAGTCCATCATGCACAAGCCAGAGGCGTCGGGCAGGCTACTGAAATGGGCAGTTGAGCTGAGTCAATTTGACATCACCTACCAGCCCAGAACAGCCATCAAAGCCCAAGCCATCGCGGACTTTGTGGTAGAATGCACTGGCCGAGCAGAGCATGACCCGGACGAGGTGTGGAAGGTCCATATAGATGGGGCCTCAGAGAAGTCCGGAAGCGGAGCTGGGGTGGTCATCCTCGACCCAACCCGGCATGAGCACCAATACTCCCTCAAGTTCACTTTTTCGGCATCCAACAATGAAGTAGAATATAAAGCGGTGATTGCAGGACTAAAAATTGCAGCTCAGCTCAAGGCACAGACAGTCGACCTGAGCACCGACTCTCAACTGGTTTCTAGTCAGATATCGGGAGAGTTCGAAGCCAAGGACAGTACTATGCTGGCCTACCTCAACAGAGTCAAGGATTTAACCTCGGGGCTCAGAAGGTTCACGATACAGCAGATTCCCAGGGAAGAGAATATGAAGGCTGACGCCCTGTCCAAGTTGGCCTTGGGTGAGAGCCAACCTGCCCTAGTCCATGTTGAAAAAGTATCTGAACCCAGTATTCAGTTGGGGGTGCAAGCCGTAGCCGAGCTCAATCTAAGCCCAGATTGGACCAAACCAATCGTGGACTACTTGGAGGGGGTATGACCCCAGAAGATGAAAAAACAGCTCGAAAACTCATGAAACCAGCCTCAAGGTTTGTCATAATTGCTGGACAACTCTATAAGAGAGCCTACACTTGGCCTCTCTTGAAATGTGTTGGACCCGAAGAGAGAAACTATATACTCCGGGAGATTCATGAAGGGATATGTGGAAACCACTTGGGAGGCAAAGCTCTGGCTCGGAAGTCATTGAGGTAAGGCTATTTCTGGCCAACCTTAGAACAAGATGCCAAAGAGTATGTACAAAAGTGCGACACCTGCCAAAGGTTCACCAATGTACAGAGGAAGCCTGCGGTAGACCTCACAGTGATGATAAGCCCATGGTCATTCTATCAGTGGGGTCTAGATATCATCGGCCCATTGCCGACCAGTGTCGACCAAAAGAAATACGCCTTCGTAGCAGTGGACTACTTCCCCAAATGACCCGAGGCTGAAGGTGTTGCTAGAATAACATAAAAGGCAGCTTGGGATTTCGTATGAAAAAGCATCATTTACCGATTTGGGGTACTAAAGGTCATCATTACTGACCACGTCAAGCAATTCGACAGTGCATACTTTCGAAGCAAATGTGTTGAGATTGGGATCGACCTCAAATTCTCATCTATTGCTCACCCTCAAAGTAATAACGAAGTTGAAATGACTAACCAAATCATTTTGCAAGGCTTGAAAACCAAGCTGGAGGAAGCGGAGGGCAATTAGGCATCAATTCTTCCCGAGGTGTTGTGGGCTCAACGAACCAACACCAGCTCGACAACGGGAGAGTCACCCTTCGAACTGACCTTCGGCACTCAAGCAGTGCTGCCAGTGGAGATCGGGTCTCCGACCAGTAGAACCCTCCATAGTGATCCAGAAATAAACGGAGCACGGATCCGTGAATAGCTTGACCTCGCTGAAGAGCTTCGAGCTAAATCTCAAATCATAATGCTGGCCAGCAAAGCTGCCATGCAAAGGGCCTTTGCCAAACAGGTCAAGCCTAAGCCTATTGAGGTTGGCGACCTCGTACTCAGAAAGGCCATCTTTTTGTCGCGCTCCGGTAACAAGCTCTCCCCGACCTGGGAGGGACCCTATGAAGTCATGAAAGAAGTCCAACCCGGGACCTTCTACATCTGCGACAAGAACAAAAAACTGTTGAAGAACGCATGGCACTCAGAACACCTGAAGCGAAATTTTGTCTAAGCGGCCTCGAGCCGAAATATGTTGTAACGGCCCCGAGCTGAGAAATCTTGCAAAGGCCCCGGGCCAAGACATTGCTTGTACAAACTCAATACAATGCATTTTTACAAACAATTGCAATGCCCGACCTGGGAACAAGCAACAAAACCAGCGTAATTCCCGACTCGGGCCCAAATTGCCTCAGCTGCAAAGCTACTACAAACTCGGATTAACGCGGTCGCCACGCTTAATCACGAGCTAATAGTAAAAAAAAAAACCAGCTCAGACAAAGTTCCAACTAGGGTATAATCGATAATAATTTGTTTTTAAGTTTTACCAGTTCGGATTAAGTTCCAACTAGGTATAATCCGGCTTCAGGTCGGTATGTTAGTTTGGGATCCGAACTCGAGCTCAACATTTGTCAACATTAGTTTGACCAATTTTAAATCGGACTGACGAGTCCAGGTCGGCAACGATTATACTGTTGCCCAATTAACCAGCTCGGATTAGGATGAAAATTCATTAATCGCGTCCAGCTCAGTTCATTACGCTTAAGTTTGAATGGTCCGTTAAATTGGTCCGACCCCACTTACTTAAGAAAAATTTGCGAAGAGAAAAGTACACGTGTACAAACTCAACCAAAATGCAAATGAAAATAAAATAGACATTTCATTAAAATTGAAAAACGATTCCCCAGGTCCAACTTTGGCAGAATTAAAAAAGCCCGACCCGGGCGACTTTACAAAAATTACTTAGGAGCAGCGGTGGAGGTGGTGGCCTCGGCTACGTCGTCAATCTGGTCCATACCCTTCTGGACAAATTCCAGTACCTCCTTGGCCTGGGACGTCAAGTCGGCCAATAACTCAGGGATCTCCCAGAATTCCTGGGGTAGGGCCTCCAAGATCTCGATATAATCGTTCTTGGTGGCAGGGAGAAAGGTCTTCGCTCTTTCGCGAGCTGCAACTTGGCCTCAGAAATAGTACTCCAACTCGGCGTACCGGGCCATCACCCCATCCTCAGTGGCTAGCCAGTCCACACCCTCTTGGCTGGACTTAAAGGCTTCCACTGCCTTCTTCTCTCGCAAACTGACCTGATCCAAGAGGTCCTTAAGCTTCGTCTCGGCCTCGCGCTTCTCCCACTTATAGCGCTCAACGTCCTTGGCAACGGCCTCGCGCCGGGACTTCTCAATCTCGAGCTCCTTCTTTAGCCGGGCGATCTCCGTCTCATCCGCTCTTTACCTCTGGGCCGCATCCGTCCTAAAGGCTTCCAGCTCGGCTTGGGAATCTGTGTAGCGCTGCTCGAGCTCCACACAGTAAGTCTGGGCCTGGGCAAGTAGACCAGGTGCTATAAGGATGTGGGACTCAGCCTACGCGGAAGATAGCAAAGTGGTCAGTCAAAGCAATCAACAAAAGAGACCATGACGGCATGTCTAGATATGCCTTACCGTAACTATAGCCGTCCTCAGGTCAAGGGAAAGCTGCTCCGCCGGGACCGACACCAACTTGGGATCGCGGGCGACCTTCGCAGCCTCCACAAAATTCTTATTGGGAGGGCTCACCTCCGTGGCCTTGCCCTTCCCGGGATACTCGGATCGGGGCTGCTTCTTGTTGTCAGGGCGGGATGCTGAGCGCTCGGGGATCGCCACACCCGAGCTCGCTCTCTTTGGCAAAGGAGACCTCGACGAGACCTCAGCACCAACCTCCCGTGCATGCCTCCCGGGCCGCTGCCTCTGCTCCTGAGGGACGGAGCCCAAGCCTGACCGAGCCGAAGCTTCGCCACTGGCATTGGGCTTTCTCCTTCTCTGAAGGTACGCGAGCTTTACCGTATCTACCATTCCTGCAAAAACAAAGGAAAAAAAAGGTAAAAAATAGCCAATTACCAATCGGGAAGAGCAACGGCAAACAAGGAGACGGGGAGGTCGGGCATTGATGCCGCGAATTGACCCTCTTTTGGGTCGGAATGAGCGTTCTCTTCAAGCTCGGGAAGTAAGTGGGGGTGCTCCTCGCTCAGGTCGGGTTTTCTCCCGAATAACTTGGATTTCCAGATCCTGTCCCACCTGAGGACACTATCGATGTCGATCAGCATACCCGGCTCGGGCCTCAGAACACTGACCTCGGCAAGTTCTTCTTTTGAAAGCTTGGGGTCGTCATTCAAAGTCTTATTTAGGGAAAGATTCCAATCCATCCTGCACCCCGGGTTCACGGCCGACCCGACCCAATAGTAGTTGTTGTGCCAGCCCTTGTTAGAGGAGTGCCACTTGGTGAATACGGCGTTGTTGACCCGAGCTGCGAAGTGGAACCAGCCTGGCTGCTTCGGGTTGGGCTTGCAAACAAAAAAATGCCTGAACCGGAGCAAGGTCGGCTCTATTCTCCTCTCAAGGCAGAACACGTAGAATGCCACCATTATGGCCCAACCATTTGGTGACATCTGGCCCGGGCTAAGCTCAAAGTAATTCAAAATGCTGATAATGAAGCTGGGAAGTGGAAGCCGAACGACGTCGAAGGCGAGGTCATAAATAGTAAAGTGATCGAGTAGAGGATAACAGGAAGCTTCATTCTGACCTGGGACCTTCAGTTTGTGGTGTCGGTCCACCGACCAGTCTCTCAGCCGAGCGTTAGCCATCTCAGTGGTAGAATGGCACTCGCGCTTACAGCAAGCGAATAACTGCTCTACCCTCTTCCCTCGAACCGACGAACCACTGGCTGTAGCTGAACTCCGGGGTCGGACTGCCCTAATCGGGATAGCTTCCGTCGGCTCCGACGGGGAAACTCGAGCTAGATACTCATGAGGTATCTTGACCCCCTCTAACTGGTTCAATGGCTCGTCATCCTCCCTATCTCCCAAGTCTTCCAAGTTGGCCAAAGGATCCGCCTCTGCCTCATCTTGCGCCAGTCTGACCCCAATAACTTGGCAGTCATCATCGCTCTCCCCGGGCCCAGATTTTCAAGCCGGCCCTGAAGACGAACTGGTGCTCTCTCCACCCTGGTCCCTATTTGAGGTAGATTCCAAGCTCGATGGACTCTCATCTCCATCGTAGGACCTTACTTCCATAGCCTGAGAATCTTCCGACTCCGACCTCCCCATCCTGTCTACAGACTAAATATAAATTTATAAGAATGACTAAAGGGAGACGGGACGGACCTACTGCTATTGACTGCGGAGTGCGACCGACTAAGCTGGCTCTGAGCTAACAAATCCCGAGAAGATTCCTTCTGAACTAATTGCGTCCGACCACTCTGGTGTCTGACCTAAAATTCTTGAGAAATTGAAAGCGAAGTGTGAAATGAATCTCGGATGCTAAGGCCCTATTTATAGGCGCCCCTGAAAGTCACCTCGGGTAGCCCAAACGTCGCGTCTCGTCAGAACCGCCAGGTGACGTATCAGCCATCCGTTGGGTACGCACCGCTGACGTGGCCATCCCTACTCTGTCGAGGTCGGACACCTACAGCTTGGGAGGAACTCCCAATTCTAGATCTCACCCTCTCGATCTCGACTTGAGGGGGGGAGGGGGGGAATTGACGAGGGGTTCTCGAGCTGAGGTGAGATGTCCATTCCGAGCTGAGGGGGGCTAATCAGCGCCAAGACCAGCGTGTTCAACTGAATGTCCAACCAGGATGACTGGCCCGACCCCGAAAACCCCGACCACAATTCCAGTTGCTCCGATGGGACATAAAGCACTGATGAGACATAAAGCTACACCGCATTAAATGCTGTCAGACCTGAACTTAGTATAAATAGAGCTCCACCCTCTTCATTTAGGAGGTAACTGCTCATTAAATGCTCTCAGCTACTATTTCAGCTCGGACATACTAATCATTCGTGCGCCTGAGGGGAAAATCCGGGTCTTCACCCCGCATTTTCCTTCTTTTCCTTGTGCAGGTTTGTTGGTCAACCAAGAAAATACAACTTGGAGGCCAATCTGCAAAGTCCAGCTCAGCGCAAGTAGCTCCCAACTTCAATTGTGAGATTTCCAACCTCGACAGTGATGAAAGTAATATAGTATCTAATGAATAATAAGAGGATATAAGAGGATAATAAGAGGCGACAGTGTTAATAAATCTAGCTTATTTTTATTCAAGTGTAGTTTATGTCAATTATGAAAGTTAACTACTTGAATGGAACATCTATTTAATGAACTTTTGTTGATTATCTTGTCAACTGCATACCTGACTTCTTATTTTGGATAATTGCCTTCGCTTCATCTTTCTTATCATCCAAATCAAATTCCTTTGTACTAACTCTATTCTTTGATTGATATTGTACTAGAAACGAACCAGAATGTTATTCTTTTCATAGTATATGAACTACCAATATAAGAGACTTCAATGTATGCATATTGTTGATTCTCATTGACAATTGAGTGTTAACGTTTTCAGGGAAATTAATGTAGCGCTTGATATTGAATTGCAAACCAGGAAGGTACGTTTTCTTCTACTTCATTTTGTTATCTTTAAGTGCTAACTTCAAGAGTGAGCTTACACAGTGTTTCTTATGCATTTCATAATATACAACTAGATTATCTGAATTACTTCTTTTTAATTTGAGTTTGTATCCACCGGAGAAGACTAATTCTGTGTAATTACATAGTTCTCTCGTTTAATGAAATCCTTTTTCTAACCGAAAAAAGAAAAAAAGAAAAAAAAAAGAAGGTATTTCGGTGATACAACACATTTATATATGATCGAAGATTTTGAGTGTTTAGTAAGAAGATTATGCTCCATAAATGAGATTTTTACTCTGGTAATAGCCAGATAGAGTAATTTTAAGGGTAAATATCACTCCGTCTCCTGTGAAACACAAAAGTATCACGTCGCCCACCTGTGTTTTTAAAACTATCACAGAGCCCCCTATGATTTTTAGAACAAATCACAGCGCCCTCCTCTGTTTGGTCTCCGTCTGATTTTCCATCTAATATGCAGTACCCGCGCTAGATGTGCAACTAAAAATGTTTATTAGCTTTATATGAGTTAATCTATTTACTAAAATACCCTTATATAATTGAAAAAAACAAAAAAACCCTATCTTCCCCACCCCTACTCCCACAATAAAAAATAAAAAATAAAAAATAAAAAAATTATCAACCCATCACAGTCCACTGTTCCTCGCCATACCCATCGCCGATGACCTTCTCTTCTCCGCCGGCGTCATCTCTAGCCACAACTCACCGCGCCGACACCATGAAAAGCTTTCCCACATCGTCCCGATGCTAACCATGGTCTCCACTGACCACGCCGCCATCGGCAACACCACCACCATCACTCACAGCGCCGTCGTCTTCCTCACTTCGCCAGCATCGTTTCTGGCAACCACTCGCTACTCCACAGCCACTATCACATTCTTCTCGTTCCCACGATTCTAAAGACACCTTCCACGTACGATTTGGTGTCTCCGACCACCGTCAACGACACTATTCATCATCTCCAGCACAATTCTCTAATTCTGACGACGATGAGTTTCTCTGATGTTAGCAATACTTTCTTTTTCTCGCGATGATTCTATTAGTGTGTTTAGTTCGTGATATGAACTCTCTAAATCCAAGCTCTATCTACAAACAATTGATTTAGAAGATATTGAAAGTTGGCCACTTTCAGGAGATAACCCATTTCGATTATTGCTGTCAAAATCATATGTTAGTTTCATGATTGTTAACGAAATCTTCAAGTTATATCTTGTTATGGTTGAAGAAATATGTATATATATATATATATATATATATATATATATATATATATATATATATGGAGAAGATGACAGAGAACAAAGAACAAGAAGATTCCCTTCATTCCAAAGCTTCTGTCACTAGCACCATTGAAGAGCTCGAGAAGCACTGGCCAAAGCTTCTCTCTTCCCGTTAGGGATTAGGTTTGATTTGGGGATTTTGTTATTACAAATGGACAATTTGGTCAGAATTCCTTTTTTTATTAACAGCGTCATAATAAAACTGACGGAGGGGGTGGTGTGATTGGTTTTAGAAATTATATGAGGGTGCTCTGATAGTTTTAATATCATAGGGGGCGATCTGATGGTTTTTAATATCACAGGGGGGTAACGTGATATTTACCCTAATTTTAATTATTATGGTTGATGATAAATGAGATTAAGAAGAAAGATGACTGATATCTTTTAAATTATACGTAAAGCTAATATGTAATGAAGTCCTTTCATCCTGAATGCTTTCCAAATTGAAATGCATAATAATATATTTCTAACTGGAGATTTGCCATGTAAATTTACTACATCAAATTTACAAGAGCCCAAATCCAAAAGCTATAATATTTTACATAGCCATAAAGATGCAGTTTGATGTAATATTTTTCCTTTCTGAACTTGTTTATAAAGCCTTCATAATACATACACTTTGGTGCCATGTGGTTGGTAATTTTTGAAGATTCACTTGTCATGAGTTTCTGTTCTAGCTCATTTTTCCGCTTAAAGAATATGAAGTGCTTGTGTTCTTCTGTTATGTGAAGAAGACACAATGAAACGAGAAAAATAACAGTTTTGCTTCTTGGCCTTTTGAAGCTTCTTCAAGTGAGGACTATTTATTTGTTTTTTTAAGTATGCTTAGAGCTTCTCTGTCTCATAACTTCAATGATTTTTTGTGAGAAAAGGAAGTTCATAGCTTTCACTAAGTTTTCTTTTATAAGTGTATATAATTCAATGGTCATTTTATGTCTCATAACTTCAATGATTTCTATGTTTTGTGAGATTTAATTTCTTAGTCCTATGGTATTAGAACTTTACGGGCTTAGAATGAGCAATCTCTATTTAATTTTTAGTTTCAGTTCTTTTCCTATTTTCAGATTTTTCATTCTCTGATTGAAGATGTTGCTAGAGTGGCTAATCACAAAAATTCTGAAGAACTGGGAACAAAGGTCAATCACCATAACATGGCACTTTGTTTGGATTTAGGAATGTAAATATATCATGTATCTTTATAACTTGTATAACGGAAGCCAAACATCTTATATGAATGACCATATTTTAGTCTATCTATTGCAAGTTAATTTAAGATTTCATATTTGATTTGTGTACATGAAGCTGCAGACTATGACAATGAGAAAACACCTCATGTCCCTCAAAGAATGGAAGAAATTTGAGATGCAAGTGTTGGGTGGGGAAATATTAGGGTTTGTGCATTTAGTTATACATATGTGATTGTTCAAAAACATATCGCGCTACATATGTAATTAAAACAATTTGTAATTTTAAATTTATGTTTTATGAGTATTTCATTTAAATTTAAATTTTGATTGTCAACATTTTAATTAAATTTTGTAATTAAAATTTTTATATGAATTTGACATTTCAAAAAAACTTTTAATTCGGTTATTCTAATTAAAAAAAATCGCAAAAAAAAGTATTTAAAAATTGGCGATAGAATGAAGACAATAGTTTTTTGAGACGGTTTAGAGACGAAATTTTTTGGAGACGGAATAGAGTTGGAGATGGTTTGGAGACGGAATGTGATTTGGAGACAGCTTGGAGATGGAATATGATTGGAGATCGCTTGGAGACAGAATTTTATTAGAGACGGAATGTAGTTGGAGACAATTTGGACACGGAATGTGTTTGGAGACGAATTGGAGACGGAGTTTTATTGACGACGGTGTGGAGATGACAATTTTTTGTGACGGATTTGGAGATAGACAAAAATGTCATCGCCAAGGCGATGATTTGACGACGACGGGGCAAATTGGCGATGGTATTTGGGGTGGCGGACGATTTTCGTCCCTTTGCCATCGCCAATACCCTTTTGGCGACAGAAAGGTGACGAAAATTAGCCGTTACATTTGGCATTTTTTTTTGTAGTGTGCATATTACATTCCTAGGATACAATACTCCCATAAATTTCTCAATTTTTATTCCCAAGTAAAGGATGGAGATCTCTTTTCCCAAGTTGCAAAAATGTTTTAGAGGAAAATAAGAGGTAAAAATTCCCATGCCTCCCATTACATATATATACTAGAAAGATATACAAACAACACACACTACTCCAAAATTGGATCTCCTCACCAACTCTACCTCGACCACCACGCTAATAAATTCCTATTACGGCGATTTGCAAAATGCCACTAAAACCGGTGAAAACGCCGTCATTGCAAGTGTCGCGAAAGCTTTATATCTTTAACGACAGTTATCGAAAATGTTGTTTTTGCTTCTTTTCTCGGCGGTTCTAATTGCTGTATTTGCTTTATTTCTGATGGAAGCTTAACACACGTTGTGATCTGAATATTACACTCAGTTTTGGCTTCCATGGTGCTATATTAGTTTTTTTCCTTTTTATAATCCTCTTCAATACTCATATACTGCAGGTAATCATTTTCGCCGTCATAGACTGGAAATCACAGAACGCTAGCAACACTTCAGGAAAATTCGAAATTGGCAGCATAGAAGAAGAGTTATGGAATTTGAGTCTGACTGGATAAAGCATCGATTGTAAAATCATTTTCTCCTTTTCTTGTCATCAGCCTTTGCAACTCAATTGTAAAATCATGGATTTACATAATATTAGTTGTATCATTCAGTAGACACAGATTTCAAAAGAGCCTGCTCTTGTTCATGGGAAGAAAAGAGCAATAGAGTCGAGTATGTGTTTTACACATTCCATCTAGCTTGATTCCATCCCCATCACAATAGTTGTTGAAATGTATCCTTTACCTCATTGAATTTGACTTCACCACCAATGGCACTTAGATGGGGATTATATAAGTTGCATTTCTGAGAGAGAGAGAGAGAACACACAAATCGATACTTAGATTTAAGCTTGGAAAATTCATAGACAAAACAAGGAACCTGCCACAGCTTGTCTCGGAATGCAGCTAGATCAATCGAACGGTCACCATGATCTGAGAAATAATAAATACCACCCTTCACAGAAACGGATGGATTACTAAGTATATCATCAGCCTAAAAAATGCACGGTGTAGCGTCAAACCAGAAACCCAAATTTCATACTCGAAACAACCTGAGAAGCCATTAGCATGGTGTCAAGTGATATAAACTGGACGACTTCAAGCAATTCTAGCACTTGTAGAAGAACTATCATTGTTTCGTATAAAGATGACAAGAATTTAGCAGTGCATGATAAAGTGTCTTCAGTCCAAGCCTACTATTGTCAGATAAATTCTACCAACTCCTCATTTCATTGAAAGGAAATAGATAAATTAAAGGGGACAAAAATGGTGTAGCATCAAGAAGGTACTATAGTTATAGTAATTGGAAGAAAGTTCATCTCTATATCTAACTTGATTAACACATACCTCCACCAAGTTTAGCTTGGGTGTTGGTTTCCAACATCAGACCAAAATGGATAAGAGGGAAATGTGCCTACTGCAATGTGGAGAAAAAGAGCTCAGTTCATGATTCCCATATATTATTGAAATGGTGAAATCCAATAATAGGTGTTTAACCGTGAAAAACACGCTACACAAGTACCGGACACCATAGCTTATCATGCTTGCTTACGTTTTTGGCAAGCCGTACTAAATGCTTCCCTGTGGCTGATATCTGGATTGTTGGCCTTGATCCTTTCTGCAAAATTAGAATTTGGTCCATAAATTAAAAGTGCTCTATGCAAAATTAGAATTTGGTTCATAAATTGAAAATGAGTGGCAATTAAAAACTTGCTGCATTATAATGAAAATGGTTGATTTATTGCCGCCAATGCTTTAAAATGTCAATAATATGTTTAATATGATTCCATCATATATCAAGTCCTAAATAAACTCAAAATGTTAGATGGAGGGAGAGGATAGAGAAAACAAGCCTCTTGCTTAGACAAATAAGATATAAAATTCCCTTAAGCAAGCAACTAAGTTCTTTTAAATCTTATCTTTTATGTAAGGCATCACTTCCATTCGATAACCAAATGATTCGATTGACATACATATGAAATCCACTTCTCACACTCAATCGGACACGTATCAAATATTAGACTTTTGTTATATGAACATTCTTTGATAATTTCAAACCAATTTTGGCGGGACGGATAATATCAATTGTCATTCAATTAGTTTAAACTAACTAATCAGAATTTCAAATTATTCGTGACCATGTCCGAGTAGCAGCATGCTTCATGCTTTTTCTTCCCCATATTTGATCCTCTCAAAGGTTGACAACAGGATAATGATTCGAAAACTAATTAATGAAAAATAGTTGACATTCGAAATTCCCTAATTATAAAATTGTAGGAGAAACAATCATTTGATGCGTACTTGTATTCGTTTCCTGAAGTCGCTTTGCACTTTATAATCTTATTTTCTTTTCTTTTTGTCTACGTGCTTAAATAAAAAATGAACTCCAAAAATAACAGTAAACATTACGGAGAATTAAGTACAATATGCGTTAGTATGCCGATCTTAATTTCAATTACTCAAATCATTA
This sequence comes from Ehretia macrophylla, assembly GCA_037974665.1. Classification (NCBI taxonomy): domain Eukaryota; kingdom Viridiplantae; phylum Streptophyta; class Magnoliopsida; order Boraginales; family Ehretiaceae; genus Ehretia; species Ehretia macrophylla. The sequence goes on along the minus strand of CM075780.1, from coordinate 53,426,905 downwards.
TTTGCTTGGTTTGATAGATATAATTTTGGGATCAAATAATATCCATATATTTACTAGTTGATAATAATACATTAGCCAAGCAAATTATTGACTCTCCGAAAAATTAAAAAGGATAAAATGCACTATACGCGTTGTAGTTGGCCAAATATGTTAGTACTTACACCCGTGTAGTACCAGAATGATTTCATAAATTACTTGTGCTTCTTAGAATATTGCAAAATATCATGTGTTATTAGTTGGTCTGTCTAAGTTAAAGTATGCAACTTTGGGTTGTCGGTGTATGTGACCATGACAAGAGGGGGTTATGTGCAACATTTAAAAAATATGAGGTTTTGATAAGATCAATTTGATAAGACAGAGGCGGCAACTAGTTTTTGGAACAAGGGGATACTGAGCTTAATTATTATGATAAGTACAAGAGAGTATTGTGTATTTTGTATGAAGGATAAAATTTTATGAGATCAGTTAGTACGACACAAAAGTACCTAGCTTATTAGGAAAAACACAAGAGGGGTATTGTACATATTTAATGAATGACATTGTCATCATTTTCATTAATAGCGTTAAGGGACAGGGTGAGTATGTCACCTTTTAAAAAAATGATCACGGGACGTATTATGTAATTTACCCATTAGAAAACGAAAAATACAAGGACGGAAACACCAAAGGAAGGAAAAAAATTTATTATCAACATTGTCCAATGTATTAATTAGAGATCATATTATATATCGTCAAAATCAACTTGTCATATCATAAGTTTAAAATCATTCATATACGTGCAACAATTGAAAATGTATACAAATTCTTTTCTATCACGCGTCATCATGTTTGTCACCACATTTCGCCTGTCCTCCATTATAAATACGGGAGCCAATAACTCGACCAAAGCACTCAAAACCTGATCTTTCTTTTCTGAAATATTCTGTGCATACTATAATTTTCTCTGAAGCAAACATGTCTAGCTGTGATTGTGGATCTTCTTGCAAGTGTGGCTACAGCTGCAAGTAAATTCTCCACCAAATTAACTAAGCACCTTGTATACTTATATAGTTTTTCTTTTCTCATCAAATTGGTTGTTGTGTGGAACAGGGATGTGTTTATTAGCTATTATTGTCCTTGACATTTCTGTTCTCTTTATGTTGATATAAACTTTGGCTAAATTTTGTTCATGCATAATCACTTTGTCTTTTTCGTGTAAAAATAACACGTATGATGTTGGCAGCTGCGGCAAGATGTACCCCGACGTGGAGAAGACCACCACCGGCGTTATCATCATTCAAGGGGTTGCACCAGTGAAGAGGCACGTTTAATTAGTAATTGTAGATTTAGGTAATGGAAAATGTAGTCAGCTGGACCCAAAAGGCTCTCTCAACATGTGAGATTCGTACATGATATGGATTTCACATGTCAATGGGAGTAGCTGGGTCCGTGCTTCCTTTGAGTAGTATATAATCGTGACAATATTGATTAATTGTACGTGTACGTGGTGAAACTAAAGCCTGATACACCATTTTTTGCAGGCTCTCTGAGGGATCTGAGCAGAGCTTTGTAACTGAAGGTGGACATGGCTGCAAATGTGGATCAAGCTGCCAATGCGACCCCTGCAACTGCTGATGACTAAGGCTCCGAGCCCCAATATATATATATATATATAAAGCTGCTATAGTTTCATGCAAATGTGTGTTCTCTGTGTGTGATAATGTTTGTACCAATAAGACAGCCATAACATCTGCTAATCTATGTACTAGATTTGTTAGACATCTCATGGCTAATGTTTTATAGTATCTTCTGTATGGTCTTTGGAGTAAAACTTCCTTCAGCTTTGTGTCATTAACTTTTTCTCTCTTGTCATAATTTCTATGGTTCACGACCATTTCTCAATTTTTTGTGGTATTATTATTTTAGAAAGAGGATGAATGTTTATTAAGATAAGTTCAATATTGTTCTTCATCAATTCTCCTCTGACCTTGGGTTGAGGAGTATATATATGAGTTTCCATCGCTCAATTTGAGAGCAAAAATTCGAGAATTAGGTATTCAAAGTTGATGAAATGACAAAAATAAGTTCTAAAGAAGCTTAGGCGTTGAATAGAAAAAGAAAAAGAAAACAAAAAAAAAAAAAACCGAAAGAATTGTGGCATGATGTTTTCCTGTTACATCCAAAGTTGATTATACGACAAAAATAAGCAGCTTTGGCATGATATTTTCCTATTACACTTAGCTTATATGATGATTTCGAGTTACACCAACTACAACTCTTGCTAGAGAAAGACAAAAAAGGGAGAAATTTTTCCCAAAATGATTGTCAAATTTCTTTCCTTCCTTATCGGCTTTATGTTTCCAATTTACCCAAAAAAAGAAAAGAAATCATCATCTAGGAAATCTTATCAAGATAAACAAAGTCAAACGCGTATATTGGCACTTCCTATATATGAGAGGTGAAAATTTTAAAGTTCCTTTTCGAGTAATTGAAAATAAATACGCGATAAGAAAGTGTGTTTTTTTTTTTTCATATTCGTCTTTTCAATTAAGATAATAACATCTTGTAGTGATGTTTCATGTTTGTTTTTTGAAAGTTAGAATTATAAGCACCGCCAAAGTCATCTCTTACCGCCACTACTAGTGGTATGATTCTCCTTTTCACTGCCACATGTTTTTATCTATTGTAATATTTAAAACTATTATAAAAAAAATTAAAAATCATTACAAATAACTTCAACTATTGCATATGGTGTCGTTGCATATAGTTTCTGTTAAAATAACTCAGGTTTTATCTTAAAACCAATCGGTGTTAAGTGCAATAGTCCAGGATCTTATAAGGTGACCTTAGAGTATCTGATTTTTCGATATAGGACAAGTGTTATATTCTAACACTCCCCCTCACGTGTGACCTGATTAGAGAGGAGTCACATGTGGAAGATTGAATACGCGTGAACCTAATTTTGAGATGGGTCACACTTGGAAGATTCAACACACATGGTAGATTAACATATATGGAATATTGAGTATATGTGAGACACACGTGGAAGATTGAAAATGCATAGAACATGACACACACGAAAGATTGAACACAAATAGACCTGATTTGATATGGGTTACACACGGATGAATGAAACTAGACCAAGAGCCATCTCTGATACCATGTTAAGATAATTGAGTTTCCATCTTAAAATCAATTGGTGTTAAGTGGAGTAGCCCAGGATCTTATAAGGTGGACTTAGAGTTTCTGATTTTTTGATATAGGACAAGTGTTATATTCTAACAGTTTTGTTGCAAATTCACTATTGTAACAATTTTTTTTTTAATAATTGATAAGCAACATTTTATAACAATTGTTAAAAATTAATTTCATGAGAAATTATTAACAAAAAATTATTAAAAAAATTTTAACGATTGCAAAAAAAGGTTACTTAAATTTATACAATGGTTAAAAACCGTAGCAAATAAAATACCTATTACAACAGTTTTTTCATCTTTCGCAACAATATTTTTATTTTTCAATTATAGTGTTACAAAAGATCCTAAGGCTATTGGGATTGCAGGAGGGAAAGGAAAGTAAAGTAAGATGGAGGAAGAAAAATAAAGGAATGGAAAAAAAGAGATTTTCTTATTTGGATTGCAAAGAAATAATAAAGGAAAGGAAATGATAGGATGTTATGATTTTTTATTTAGATTGAAGAAGGAAAGGAAAGGAATATATAATTTTAAATGAAAAATTATTGAAATGCCTTTTTTATTTTCATAGCCAAAAAATAAGTAGGGGTAAAGGAGACTTTTTTTACAATTTTATTTCCTTTTCCCTCCAAAAAATCATAAATTGGAAGGATTGTAAAATCATTTTTATTAAAAGAAATGGAGAAATTTTGGAATCCTCCATAACTTTTCTCTCCTTAAAATTGCAATCCAAAAAAAGGGAGGATTAAGCTGGAATCCTTCCCATCCTTTCCTTTCCTTTTAAATTAGTAATCCAAACAAGTTGTAAATGTTAGAGTGTTTAAGAAGCGAGAGGTTTTGAGATCTATTCTTATATGTAAAATTTTAAGTGATATAAAATGGCTAATGCTCCTTTGAATAAAAATAATAATAAAAAAGTTATCACTTTCCAGAATCATCATGTTTAATAAGAGAGCACTTAGGCCATCTCCAACAGCTCCCCTATTTTTTTTCTTACATTTAGGGGATTTGAAGCTTTTTTCCTATTTTTACAGATCTCCTATTTCAGTTTCACTCCAACAGCTCTCCTATTTTTAACCAATCCCTTATTTTATAGAATCCCTATTTTAGTTTTACTCCAACAGCTCTCCTATTTAAAAAATTCCTACTTCTATAACATTAAAAACTATGGGGGATGGGATGGGGGAGGGATTTGATCCCCCAGCAATGGGGGATCCAAATTTCAAATCATTTATCCCATAAAATATAGGGGATCATTTAGGGGAGCTGTTGGAGCTATATAGCACCAACAGCTCCCCCAAATTTGATGGTTTTAGGCATTTGGGGGAGCTGTTGGAGCTCCCCTTATCATCGTGGGATCAAATATAATATTGAAAGCGCCACGCATATTCGAATAGTAATATCCTTGCTCATACATACGTGAAAGAAATCGCTGAAAGCAACATGAATAATGATCTATAAAGTCAACATCCCTTAAAGATCGAAGGATGTCAAATGAAGTATTATTTGATAATTAGAACAAATAAGAGATGTTGATCATCAATGGTTGAAGTGAAAAGTAGATTAAAAGAAGTTCAATTGCCTATGAATGTTTAACTATAATAAGTAAGCGGTGACATGATGGATGTCATGGCTAGGCAACAAGGCTGCTCATTAGCGGGTTAAGTGACCCCTTGTTAAGTGACGATGATTTAAGTGCAAATCTGAAAGAGCATCATAGTGCAATTGAATTGGAGGGAATGGGAAGGAGTTGGGGGGAGGAGGGAGGGGCGGAGGGGGGAGGGGTGTTGGAAATTAGTCGGATATAATTTGTGCGAATATAATGCTTTGCAAAAGAAAAGTAAACAGAGGACAAAAATTAAAAGTAACAATAAAGTAGAACATAGAAATATAAAGAAAAAAAATTGCGGTAATTAAATATATGCATATAAATATTACAATACACAAATGAGGCTCGAGTTAGGCTTGATGTCCTTAAGGTTAATTTACTTCGCTAATGGTACTTACGGCTCAATAGTAATAATCTCCCAAGATACAATGACTTTCCTTTTATATTAGAAGTACTACAAAATACAAAAACTATCGAACTGACAATATTTAAACTCTTTCAAACAAATACTATGCTATGCCTATCTATGCTTTGTATGCTATAATGCTAATGCTTCAGTGTGTCGAATGAAGTGAGCAAATGTCCTATTTATAGATGAGATTCTGAGCAGCCCACTATCTCCATGCAAAACGTGGCCAACCCACTTGCTCCCTTCCAAACGTGCACAACAGAATGCTAATCATAAGTCAGCCAACTTCCTTATACCAAATCATGGACAAAAGATGCAAAACTGATGCTGAACGTGGGTAAACCCACTTCTTCTACTCTTCACGTGCATAACTCAACTAAATGTGGAGTATATCCACTGCAAGCATATAGGAGCAGAACGTGGGCTCAAAGTTGCTGGAAGTTATCTTGCAATTTCTCGTTCACTTCAACTCTTTCTTCCAACAATCCCTCACATGAATGAAAATTGACTAGTCAGATAAGAATGCAGACACTATAGAGAGTTCAGTAAAAGGATACTGCATCAGGATAGGTAGCTTTTGGCTTTGAACCTTCCTTAATGAAAACTATCGGGTTTACTTGTTAACCAATAAAATGCGATGTCTTGAACTGTTTAGCTTTTGTATAAACCAAGACAATAGAATTCACACAGTACCCCTCAGTACACTGTCGAGTTCTCACGGTTGTGTTCGTTTTGGCCCTGAACAACTCCCAATATTCATGAGTACTCTAAATAATTCAGCCTTCAAAATTCTCGTAGGACCGGCCTGGTCCCTACTCACATAGGTGATCACTTATAAAGAGTATCCTTGCAATACACTACTTGGATTTCCAAGATATAAGTATTATTAAAAGCATAGCTTAGCCTAAAACACATGCAGGCAGCACTGTCTGCTCGTCATAGGAATAAGTAAGAGTGTTACCCCCACAGTACTCCCGGTGAATCATTCATAGCTCAGTTTTTCCCTTTGAACTTACATCTGGGGATCTTCTGTTAAGTAGGTAGGGTTTTCTACTATGGTGATTCTTTAGAAATAGGCTTAAGTCCTATTTCCTTCAACGATTTATACACTTGTTCTCTATTTAAACCTTTTGTAAGTGGATCTGCAATGTTATCTTTTGACTTTATATAGTCAATTTTGAGATAACCTCATTAGAGAGCAATTGTTTGACGGTATTATATCTATGACGTATGTAGACTTATCAGACGAAGATACAATCCATAGTCTTCGGACCTATCTTACCATTTTGGGAGTTAGAACTCCAACTTTGGCTAGGCACCCCCATACTTTAAAGTATTTGTAGGAAAGTGGTTGTTGGGTGTAATATTGATATATGATTTCAGAATCTTTTCATTTAAATTTTGTTAGTTCTCGAGTAATTTTTGAGCAATTTAATTGGTTTTATGTTTGTTTTGTGATGAAGGTGAATTATATGAGGAGACATAGATTTTTGAGGCCAAGATTGAAGGAAAATGACTGAGGAAATCTTTTATGCAGTTTGTGAAAAATTAAAGAGAAAATAGAAGTAGTGCAATCATAGCGCAGCTGCGCAGTATCGCAGGATTTTTAAGGGTAATTTGGTAAAAGGCACGAAAAGAAGAAAACCCTACGATAAAAAAAGTATCAGACGTTGAAAAAGAGAGTTTTTGGCTGGCTGCTAGTTCTTGGGGAGAAAAACCAAAGTTTGGAGAAGAGAAAACGCAAGAAAACACAGGATTGACGAGGAAGGACAGATCAGAGACAAGATTAGCCACGACTTTCTTGAGATTTCTAGTTTTCTCTCTCTCTCATCATGAACTTTAATATATTTTGGATTTTATTTACGTTGATTATGAGTTGCTAGATTACTTTTCTAGGGCTACGATGTAGCCAGATTTTGATTACTTGAATTATGTTGAATTGATTGGTTGATTGATTATTCTATTTTTATGCTGAATATTTCACACTATACGTAATGCTTGTGATTATCTGGCCAATAATTTCTTGTTTTATGGTTTAGTTTGAGACTGAGAAGTGATAACTAAACTAGACCATATGTGGAGTATCATTAAATTGTCATAAGCTAGAGATAGTTATGAGATCTAATGCAGCATTTAAGTTTCTAAGATTTAATGCATTCCATAAGTTCACAGTTATCACAGAGATGTAGGTAGTTTGCTTAGTGGGATAGGGTATTAATGCTTGAGAAATATTAATATTTACCTTAGCGAGATTACTGGCAGCATAAGGAATAGTCGTCAATTGGAATTAATCAGCAGATTCAAGTAGGATAAATCTTGATGAAATCGTAATCCATAGAACTCTCCAATTAACGAATCAAAGTTTTCATCAAATTTGCAATTGTTTAGTTGTTATTTCCATTAGTTTTGTTATCTCTTTAGTTTTTAATTACAAACTCTTAAATTTTGGTCATCCAAATAAAGTTAAAGTTAAACCAATTTCGATAGTTAATAATCTCAGTCATCGTGGGAACGATCTTTATTCATTATTTTATTATTTGTTGCGACACGTGCACTTGTGTTAGAATTCACACAACAAGTTTTTGGCGCCGTTGTCGGGGACTGTGTCAATTATTAATATCGATACCAAATAGCTTTGATTTTACTTTGGATTTTATTTAGTTTTGTGTTCTTATCTTATTTTCGTTATGTGTATTTCAGGAACATATTCATTTACGTGCCCAGTACATAATTTCTTTCCCAAGACAAAATATGAACACAATGCAATATTTTAGTTTTATCCATAAATCTATATCAAAACTTTTTTTGTTTTTGTTTTTTCTTTTTGGTGTACAAGGAGGCCTAGGTGATGCTATAGACAGCCCGACTGCATTGGTTCTACATTGAAACTTCATATAGTATAATCGATAAAATATATTAATTTGTAAACAATTCATATCTTATTTTTTACAAATTGTGATAGGATGCGAACATGTCTTTTAAATATAGTAATGAATAACTTATACATTTGAGCCTGTGTGGTATAAGTCATAATTTTGCCACTTATTACTCCAAGGTGAAGAAGGATGGCAATCAAGTTTGCTTAGTCATGAATAATAGAATAAATTGTAACAAAATGACCCGAGTCAATTTGTGTCTAAGGTTCCGTCCATTTACCATAAAATAACTTCTTGTTAAAAAATATTTACGAGAAAAAATATTTTTTGATATTTAATTGTCACATTAGAAAATATTTTCTGTTACTTAAATGTCCCAATAAAAAATATTTTTCAACAGGTTATTTTTTTTATTAAAAAAGACAAACACACATACACAGCCCTATATTTTCTCTTGGTGGTGGGGTGGTGGGTAAAGGGTGGGTAGGGTTGGATGCAGTGAGTGAAAAATATTTTCATCTCCCAAAATCTTTTTAATTAACATTTTGCTTTGATCGAAAAATGATTTTCGATTGACTAATTTTTTAGTATTATCAAATACTAATATATTAAAGAATATTTTTCAAAAAATATTTTACAACAAACAAACGGAGCCTAAAATACCAACCTTCTTCATTTGATAATCTAGGCAGATTTTCCTGATTATTTCCATCTTGTGCTACCACGATGTCAGCCATATTTCCTTACAATTGATGGGTAGTTGTAGTAGTTCTTTACTCATTTCTATTCTTCTGACATGTTCGTTCTATATTAGGATTGAAAGGCAACAAATTACTACCTCCTGACTTTCGCATGCACGTAAAGGAATATGTTTCTGAAATACACGTAACAAAAATAAGATAACAACACAAAACTAAATAAAATCCAAAGTAAAATCAAAGCTATTTGGTATCATATTAATAATTGACACAATCCCCGGCAACGACGCCAGAAACTTGTTGTGTGAAACCTAACACAAGTGCACGTGTCGCAACAACTTATAAAATGATGAATAAAGATCGTTCCCACGAGGACTGGGATTATTGAAATTGGTTTAACTTTAACTTTATTTGGATGACCAAAATTTAAGAGTTTGTAATTAAAAACTAAAGAGATAACAAAACTAATGGAAATAACAACTAAACAATTGCAAATTTGATGAAAACTTTGATTCGATAATTGGAGAATTCTAGGGATTACGATTTCACCAAGATTTATCCTACTCGAATCTGCTGATTAATTCCAATTGACGACTATTCCTTATGCTGCCAGCAATTTTGCTGAAGTAAATATTAATCTTTCTCAAGCATTAATACCCTATCCCACTAAGCAAACTACCTACATCTCTGTGATAACTGTAAACTTATGGAATGCATTAAATCGTAGAAATTTAAATGCTGCATTAGATCTCATAACTATCTCTAGTTTATGACAATTTAATGATACTCCACACATGGTCTAGTTTAGTTATCACTTCTCAGTCTCAAACTAAACCACAAAACAAGCAATTATTGGCCAAAAAATCACAAGCATTACGTATAGTGTGAAATATTCAGCATAAAAATAGAATAATCAATCAACCAATCAATTCAACATAATTCAAGTAATCAAAATCTGGCTACATTGTAGCCCTAGAAAAGTAGTCTAGCAACTTATAATCAACGTAAATGAAATCCAAAATATATTAAAGTTCATGATGGGAGAGAGAAAAAAAACTAGAAATCTCAAGAAAGTCATGGCTAATCTTGTCTCTGATCCATCCTTCCTCGTCAATCTTGTGTTTTCTTGCGTTTTCTTCTATCCAAACTTTGGTTTTTCCCCCCAAGAACTAGCAGCCACCAAGACCTCCCTTTTTTAACGTCTGATACTCTTTTTATCGTAGGGTTTTCTTCTTTTTGTGCCTTTTACCAAATTGCCCTTAAAAATCCTGCAACACTGCGCAGTTGCTCTATGACTGCGCTACTTCTATTTTCTCTTTAATTTCTTCACAAACTGCATAAAAGATTGCCTCAGTCATTTTCCTTCAATCTTGGCCTCAAAAATCCATGTCTCCTCATATAATTCACCTTCATCACGAAACAAACATGGAACCAATTAAATTGCTCAAAAATTACTCGAGAACTAACAAAATTTAAATGAAAAGATGCTGAAATCATATATCAATATTACACCCAACAAACACCCCCAAACTTAAACTTTGTTTGTCCTCAAGCAAAAGAAACAACTAAAGAAAGAAACAAATTAAAAACTAAAGACTCGACACAAAAAAAACTCACGAAAGCAACGCTGTAGGATAGTAAATTTTCATGGCCTCAGTAGCTTTTTCCCGACTCAAGATGTGACTTACAATCATAAGTATGAGAAATAACAACTTCACATAAATCTCATTTTACTGTAAATCCCCCAAGTGAGTGTGTGAATAGCTTCTATCCTAATCAATTGTACCCGGATGAGTTTATGCAAGTTAAGTGAAATCATCAATATGGAGCTTTTATGTTCAACCACGTTAGACTTCATAAGCTTACTTTTTCATGCCACTCTCCACTAATGTAGGTGAATCATAGCATTAAAGATCAGTAGGACTTTACATTTGGTTGTAACGTGTGGCTAGGGTCAACGTAGGATAATGGATATAACATAAGGCTAAACTACCTGTAAGCACACAACTATTCGAGGATGTTTAATGGAGCACATGCCAACTCTACTTCGTACCACCAAAACTATTCAACATATCTCTTTTCTTTCATCTTTCATTTCACTTCCTCAACAATCATTCACAACATTTGAAAACACATAAAGAGACTACACTCCCCCAAACTTGCATTTTGATATTAATTACAAGGAGTGTGGCTCTTCTCGTTTCTTTTCATTCTCTTCTTTTTCTTTTGTTTTTCTCAATATTTCATGTTTTTTTTTTGGAAACAAAACAACACATCACCAAATCATCCAACCTCCCATCATTCAATACAAAACATGGCTCCATATAATCATCCTAAAACAATTATATGTTACAAGTAGAAATGTCATTAATTGGGGGAATCAACTTGACAAGTTAAGGAAGAATTTGTAGGTTGCACATGAAAGAAAAGGCTAATTAAGCTCAAATTGGTGGACTAGGGATATTCAATTATTACAAGGGTTGGCTTGAAAGGCTCAAACGATCCAAAGATGGCCTAAATCATTTCTCTAATGCTATGCAACCTAGGATTTCGCATCGAGTGATAATCAAGCAAGTTCTAAAGTCCTATACTCATTCATTTTCATTTTTTTCTTCACTTAAACTCACATAAACCTAAGCAACAACATACTAGGCGAGGCTAAGTGCGCAAAATGTGGGGATTTTCCGTAAAACAAAACTATGCTTCAGTCAAGTATCCTCATTACTATCATATCATTCGTATGCTACTCATCATCGGCCTATTTCTTATATTTTTCACATTACTTTCAACTTTTTTTTCAGTTTTTCAGCTTTTTTTTTTTGAATTTTCTGATTTTTGTTTTTGAATTTAAACAATGAAAACACATAATGAAAATAACTAAAACATGTAACACAAACACCAAAAATAACACACAACTCATAACAAGCAAAGAGACGCCACCCCCAAACTTAAAAGGAAAACATTGTCCTCAATGTGAAAACACTAAAAAAAATAAAGGAGTAGCAACTTCCCTGAAAAGGTGGAGTCATTCATCATCTAGAGGGAAGTAGTGACTAGCCGGTAGAAAGGGGTGTAAAGCAGGTGCTGGCGGAACACCCAATTTCTTCCCTATCCTTGCCATGTATTTGAAACCCTGCTCTTGCCTGGCAACTAACTCATCTTGCCGCTGGATAATCAGGAGCAATCTTTCCCTAAGGCGGTTTTCCTGCTCTAACCTCTCTTGTTGCCCCTTATCCATGTCCTGGCGCAACTGCGCTATTTCCTAACACAAGGCCTGAATATCGGTGGTAGAGGCCTCTCCCTGATCTATCTGTTCAGTCTTCTGTTGCGCCATACGAGTCCCCAAAGTTTCTATGGTGATATGCGTTAAGGGCACCTTGGGATGTATCATCTCCTTAGTCTCAGAAAATGGCACTCCAGCTGCTAGACACAACCCAGTAATCAAGGCAGGGTGCGGAAGTCCACCAGTCGTGCACCCTATTAAGTATTGCAAAATAGACCTCTCGATCACTCTCCCCACGTCAATGCTCAATTGATTTCCTATGGCGTAATTCATGATGGCTCTTTCTCGCGAGACTTCATATGTGTTCCCCGTTGGTAGGAGCGTGGCACAGATGAACAGGTGCCACGCTTTAATCTCCTTATGCATTTCGGACGATAGGAAACTAATCACATTTTCACCTTTCTTTTTCCAAGCAACTCGGTTATCTGTTAAGTACGTGAGAATGGCAGTTGGATCAAGCTCATCTCCATGGGTACTGTAAAAGTCCTTATTAACATATGGTACTTGGTAAAATCTATTTATAGCAGTCCGATCAAATGAAACAGGCTTCCCATGAACCATAACCCGCTTGTCTTGGTGCTCTTGAGCATTAGCATAAAACTCCCTGACCAACAACACATAACACAGCCTAAGAGATTTGATGAAATGAGTCCAGTGCCGTGATTCAACCTGTTGTGCAATAATAGGTCCAGGGTCCTCAAAACCATGCTCGACGACCAAAGATTTTTTGATGATAGTCTCAGTATAGCGAACTTTAGCCGTCTTACTAACAAATATGTGCGTATTCAAAGAATGCCTAGATATGGATGTAGATGCACTAGAAGTTGAACCTCGTTTTCTTTTAGGAGCTATGGCTATCTAGAATAATCAATCAAAGTCAACTGCTCACTCACACCCAATCGTTCAATCATAACTTTCAACACAACACTCTCATGCACCACTACGTATCTAAGAATCACCCACCAAACTCAATAAATGCTACAATGATCACAATCGATTCCAAAATACACCCAGCATCAAAAACATACGAACAACAAGCAATGCCCATCCAACAACAACACAGTCACCAATTTCCCAATCAATGCAAAACTCCAAAGGATTTCTAGTCACAAGGCAGACAACAAAACGCACCAACAGATGCACCAAGGATGCAATCAATATCTCAATGCTCACAATCACAAAGCAACCACGCATTCAAACACCCGTGAGATTCTGAATACTCAAAGCTTACACAAGCCACCATGCACGACTCCTAAATTTTTTTTTTTCTGTTTTTTTCTTCAAGATAAAGATTTTGTTTCAACTCAACTGCAGGCACATCAACTATTAAGCACCTTTGAGATTCAGCTAAGAACAAGCCAAACAACTGGTACGTAATGCAAAATTTCAGGTGTGTCGCTCTTTCTGTGTTTTTTTATTTTTAAATAAAGGTTCTTCAATGCAAAACACTTAAACTGTGGACTTACGCGTGGTTGTCGGCGAGCAGAGGCGTCGCTGTCGTGGGCTCGTCGTCGTCGACGGTTGGGTGGTGGTTATGGTGCCGGTGGGAGACGGAGAGAGAGTAGAGGGGAGATCTGATGAGAAGGCAGCGCCGTCGTCGCCGGTACTTGCTTAAGAGAGAGACGACGCGAGAGGTGCTGATCAGCGCCGTCGTCGATGTGAGCCCGAGGTGGTGTTACGTCGTCGGCGCCGCATTGGTTCCTCTTTTTTTAAAAAAAAACCTTCGGCTATGGTGAGTTGAGAATGAGTTTTCGTGAGAGGGAGCAACAGAGAGAAGGGTTTTGGGTTGGCATTTTTAGGAGGCTAAAGTGATTAGTGTTTGATGTTGGAGATGGGTTCGAATAGTTGGGATATGGTTGTGGGTCGGTTTTGGAGGCTAGCATGGGTGGGTTGGATCTGATGTGATGAGTGTGTGAAGTAGTGTTATGTGATGTAGGTTTGGTAAGAGAATGTGGGCCGCGGGTTGGGTAAGTAGGATGTTGGTTTTTTTTTTTTTTTTCCAAACATCAGAGGGGCAAGACGCCAGTGCAATATCGCTTCTTTTAGCACCACAGCGCTGTTGTCTTCTTTTGTACAGCCCTAAAATTAACGTCACTTCAAAAAACGCCAGTGAGGCTGCGCTAGAATTTAGCGCAACAGCGCTACTGCACAACTGTATTTCTTCTTGTTTTTCTCTTCCATGCACGCAACCTCTTCACCCCAAACACGAATTTCTCCATATTTTCTCCTCTAAATGACTTGGTATAGCCTCCCCTTGCCTCGATTTCCCCCAAACTTTTCTTGAATCTATCATGACAATAATAAAAAAAAACCATTAGCCACGGCAAATATAACTCAAGAAAAACTAAAAACAACTGACACTATCAAATCAAGAAGAGCAAGAAACTTTGGGTTGTCTCCCGAAAAGCGCTTGTTTTAACGTCGACAGCCCGACGGAGCAATTTCTCAGACGGAGTTGAGGTGGACAACGGACTTGTGCTTTTCAAACTCCTTATCCCAATAACTCTTCAACCGTTGTCCGTTAACCTTGAACGTCCCCTTCTATGGATGATTTACTTCAACAGCTCCATAAAGAAACACCTTTATCACAACGAAAGGGCCAGACCATCTTGATTTAAGCTTTCCAGGAAACAAGCGAAGCCTTGAGTTGTATAAAAGAACTTTTTGACCAGGCAAGAACTCTTTTCGTGAGATGTGCTTATCATGCCATGCTTTTGTTCTCTCTTTGTAAATCTTTGCATTCTCATAAGCTTCATTCTGGAATTCTTCTAACTCATTCAATTGCAAATGTCTCTTTTCTCCTGCAGCTTGCATGTCCAGAATCAACTACTTCATTGCCCAATAGGCCTTGTGCTCGAGCTCCACTGGTAAATGGCAAGCTTTTCCATAGACCAATCTGTAAGGCGACATCCCAATTTTTGTTTTAAATGCAGTACGAGATGCCCACAGTGCATCATCAATCTTCTTGGCCCAATCTTTTCGCGAATTGCCCACTGTCTTCTCAAGAATCTTCTTTATCTCTCGATTTGAAACTTCTGCTTGCCCATTGGTTTGGGGATGGTAGGCAAGGGCTTTCCGATGTTTGACACCATATTTGAGTAAAAGGCTTCAAACTGCTTGTTACAAAAGTGGATACCCTCATCACTAATTATTGCTCGAGGTGTGCCAAACCTTGTAAAGATGTTCTTCTTCAGAAAATTCAACACTACCGCACCATCATTTGTTGGAGTCGCCACTGCTTCCACCCATTTAGATTCATAATCAACTACCAACAAAATGTATTTGTTATTGTAGAAGGAAGGGAAAGGTCCCATGAAATCGATTCCCCACACATCAAAAAGTTCAACTTCAAGAATGTTCTGCAATGGCATCTCATTCCTTCTCGAAATATTCCCCAATCTCTGGCATTTGTCACATGCAGCAACAAAAGTGTGAGCATCTTTAAACAAGCTAGGCCAATAGAAACCTGATTGGAGCACTTTCGCTACTGTTCTATTACCTTCAAAGTGACCTCCACACTCAAGTGTGTGGCAATGCCGCAAAATATCTTCCATCTCCTCTTCTGGAACACACATTCTGATAACTTGATCTGTGCAATGCTTGTAGAGTATAGGATCTTCCCAATAATAGTGTTTCACATCAGATAAAAATTTCTTCCTTTGCTGATAATTAAGATCTGCTGGAATTATCTTTGCCGCTAGAAAATCACAAAGTCAGCATACCAAGGAAGAGCCTGAGCAGATTGAATTGCGAGAATCTTTTCATCTTGGAAGTCATCTTCAATAGGCGGCTTCACCATCTCAATCTCTACTAGTAACTCAAGTCTAGAAAGGTAATCTGCCACCAATTTTTCTGTGTCTTTTTAATCTCTAATCTCCAAGTCGAACTCTTGTAACAACAACACCCAACGAATGACCCTTGGCTTCGCATCCTTTTTGGCCATAAGGTATTTAATGGCTGAATGATCAGTGTAAACGATTACCTTATTTCCAATCAGATAAGGACAAAACTTGTCAAAAGCGAATACTATTGCGAGCAACTCTTTCTCTGTTGTTGCATAATTAAGTTGTGCATCATTAAGAGTGTGACTTGCATAGTAAATAGCATGGAAAACTTTGTTCTTTCGCTGCCCCAAAACTGTTCCTACTGCGTAGTCGCTTGCATCACACATCAACTCGAAGGGTAATTCCCAATCAGGTGCTACGACAATAGGCGCTGACACAAGTTTCTCCTTAATTGTTACAAATGCACGTTCACAATCTTCATCCCACACAAATGGAACATTCTGCACCAAAAGATTTGAAAGCGCCTTAGCAATCTTTGAAAATTCTTGATGAATCTCTTATAGAACCCTGCATGTCCCAAAAAACTTCTAACCCCTTTCACAGTTGTTGGTGCAGGCAACTTTTCTATGGTTTCAATCTTTGCACGATCAACTTCAATGCCTTTAGCTGAGATGCGATGCCCCAAGACAATACCTTCACGTACCATGAAGTGACACTTCTCCCAGTTTAACACCAGATTTGTCTCTTCGTATCTTTTCAACACTAGCACCAAATTGTAAAGACAATTATCAAACGACGTACCCACCACAGAAAAGTCATCCATAAATACCTCAATTCCACGCTCTACCAAATCTGAGAAGATAGCCATCATGGATCTCTGAAAAGTACCGGGTGCGTTACATAATCCAAATGGCATTCTCCGAAATGCGAATGTACTATAAGGACATGTAAACGTGGTTTTCTCCTGATCTTCTGGTGCAATAGCTATTTGGTTGTAGCCAGAGTAACCATCCAAGAAACAATAGTACTCATGTCCTGCCAATCTATCAAGCATCTGATCAACAAAGGGCAAAAGAAAATGGTCTTTTCTTGTAGCCTTGTTCAAATTCCTATAGTCGATACACACTCTCCACCCAGTCACTGTTCTTGTAGGAATAAGTTCATTGTTTTCATTCTTCACAACTATCATGCTGCCCTTCTTGGGTACAACTTGCACTGGACTTACCCAAGAACTATATGAGATTGGGTAAATTACTCCTGCATCTAACCACTTCAGAACCTCATTTCTCACCATTTCTTTCATTGTAGGATTGAGTCGTCTTTGTGCGTCAATGGATGGTTTGCTATCATCCTCCATAAGAATACGATGCCTACACATGGAGGGATGAATTCCCTTAATATCTGCCAAAGACCAACCAATCGCCGACTTATGAGTTCTAAGCACTCTCAGTAATTTATCTTCTTCTTCGTTAGAGAGCGACGAAGAAATAATTACTGGAAGTGTGTCTGACTCGCCTAAATATATGTAGCGTAAGTATGCTGGTAGAGGTTTCAATTCCAACATAGGTGGTTGCTCAATTGATGGCTTGGAACGTGCAGAACCTTCTCCCAATTCTTCAAAATATTTTCGCCTATTTGGTTCAAAAGAATCCATCCAATTCAAATATGTCTGCACCTCTTCATCCTCCAAATCAACAAGATCATCTTGTATTAAGCTAGCCTCCAAGGGATCCAGCTGACCCACATGGCTAGGCACTATAGCTTGTACAACATCAATACGGAAACAACTGCCGTTAGCTTCAGGATACCTGATAGCTTTGAACACATTAAATATCACTTCTTCTTCTTGTACCCTTAGTTGCAACTCTCCATTTTGAACATCAATGAGTGCTCTTCCAGTTGCAAGGAATGGTCTCCCAAGAATAATAGGAATCTCCTTGTCTTCTTCCATGTCCAGCACTATGAAATCCGCAGGGAATATGAACTTATCAACTTTGACTAGCACATCTTCAATAACTCATCTGGGATGCTTTAGTGAGCAATCAGCTAACTGTAATGTAACAGTTGTAGGTCTCACCTCACCCAATCCAAGTTTCTTGAAAATAGATAAAGGCATTAAATTAGTGTTAGTTCCCAAATCACACAAAGTTCGCTCAAAAATAACATTGCCAATTTCACACGGAATAGTAAAACGCCCTGGATCCTTGAGCTGTTGTGGTAGCTTCTTTTGGAGAATAGCGTTGCACTCCTCAGTAAGTGCGACTGTCTCATAATCTCCAAGTCTTCTCTTATTCGAAAGGATGTCCTTCATAAACTTCACGTAACTCGGCATATGTTCAAGTGCATCTGCAAATAGAATATTAATGTGAAGCTTCTTAAAGACCTCAAGAAATTTTGTAAATTGTTTGTCAAGCTTGTTCTTTTGTAATCGTTGAGGGAATGGCACTACCACAGGTGGTTCCTGTGTAGGCTGCGACTGAGCTTCTACACTCTTCCTCTTTCGCCTCATCTTTTGCTTCACCTTTTTCAACCTTCTTAGTTCTCACTGGCTCCTCTAACTCTTTGCCGCTTTTCAATGTAACAGCTTTACAATATTCTTTACCCTTTCTTCTAGGATTTACCTCTGAAGTGCTAGGTAAATTCCCTTGTTGTCTTTCTGAAAACATGGTAGCCATTTGGCTAAACTGTGCTTTTAAATTTCTGATTTGTGCAGATTGGTTCTGGAGACTTGTCCTAGTTTCGTTCATAAATTGAGTCTGGGAATTAGCCAACTGCGTTTGTGAATTCGCCAATTGAGCAATTACCTCTTCCAAGTTCACCTTCTTCTCTGGTAGTGGGTTATTCTGCTCAGGCTGCAACACATTCTGAGTATTTCTCCAGGAAAAATTTGGATGATTACGCCATGCTGGATTATATCTGTTAGAGTACTGATTGTGCTGCTGCCCATTAAAATTCCCTACATACTGTGCTTGTTCTGCTGTGCCTTGCGCAAATGGATTTCCAACCTGACATTCTGCACTATGATGTGGACCACAACAGAACTCACACACCACTGCCGTTTGGATAGCATTTGCAGTCATTTGATTATTTTGCAACTTTTTCATGAGATTGTCAATTTTCGCTGTCAAGGCGGTTACGACATCAATCTCATGAATCCCAACTGTATTCTTTGGTGCGACTCTCTCACTTGACCATTGCTGGTGGTTCAAAACAATATCCTCTAGCAACGCATAAGCTTCATCTGCTGTCTTGTTCATTAAAGCTCCTCCTACTGATGCATCAATCAAAGTTCTTGTGGAGCTAATTAACCCATTGTAAAAATTATGAACTTGTATCCACCTAGATACTCCATGATTAGGACACTTCCTCAGCAGTGCCTTATACCTTTCACACGCTTCACATAGAGTTTCTCATTCATGTTGTGCAAAATTATTAATCTCTATGCGCAGCTTCGCTGTCTTTCCAAGTAGGAAAAATCTTGACAGAAACTTGTGCACCAAATCCACCCAAGTAGTGATTGAATCTGAAGTCAGCGAGTTCAACCATTCCTTAGCTTGATCCCTTAAAGAGAAAGGAAACAAGCGAAGGCGCAGAGCTTCATCAGTGACTCCATTGTACTTAACAGTTCTGCAGACTTCTAGAAAATTCACAATGTGCTAGTTAGTATCTTCAGAAAGCAGTCCATGGAACTGAATATTCTGAATCAACTGTAGCGTCATTGTCTTCAAGTCAAAATCATTCGCCTGAATCGCTGGCCTTCTAATCACAGGCTGAATTCCAGTGGGTGGCAAAACTTATTCTCACAGTGTTCTAGGCAGATTTTCCTGATTATTTCCTTCTTGTGCTACCATGATGTCAGCCATATTTCCTTACAATTGATGGGTAGTTGTAGTAGTTCTTTACTCATTTCTATTCTTCCGACATGTTCGTTCTATCTCATGATCGAAAGCCAACAAATTACTACCTCCTGACTTTCGCATGCACGTAAAGGAATATGTTCCCGAAACACACGTAACGAAAATAAGATAACAACACAAAACTAAATAAAATCCAAAGTAAAATCAAAGCTATTTGGTATCGATATTAATAATTGACATAGTTCCCGGCGACGGCGTCAAAAACTTGTTGTGTGATTTCTAACGCAAGTGCACGTGTCGCAACAAGTAATAAAATGATGAATAAAGATCGTTCCCACGAGGACTGAGATTATTAACTATCGAAATTGGTTTGGCTTTAACTTTATTTGGATGACCAAAATTTGAGAGTTTGTAATTAAAAACTAAAGAGATAACAAAACTAATGGAAATAACAACTAAACAATTGCGAATTTGATGGAAACTTTGATTCGATAATTGGAGAGTTCTAGGGATTACGATTTTACCAAGATTTATCCTACTCGAATCTGTTGATTAATTCCAATTGACGACTATTTCTTATGCTGCCAACAATTTCACTAAAGTAAATATTAATCTTTCTCAAGCATCAATACCTTATCCCAATAAGCAAGCTACCTACATCTCTGTGATAACTGTGAACTTATGGAATGTATTAAATCGTAGAAATTTAAATGCTGCATTAGATCTCATAACTATCTCTAGTTTATGACAATTTAATGATACTCCACATATGGTCTAGTTTAGTTATCACTTCTTAGTCTCAAACTAAACCACAAAACAAGCAATTATTGGCCAGATAATCACAAGCATTACGTATAGTGTGAAATATTCAGCACAAAAATAGAATAACCAATCAACCAATCAATGCAACATAATTCAAGTAATCAAAATCTGGCTACATCGTAGCCCTAGAAAAGTAATCTAGCAACTTATAATCAACGTAAATGAAATCCAAAATATATTAAAGTTCATGATGAGAGAGATAGCAAACTAGAAATCTCAAGAAAGTCGTGGCTAATCTTGTCTCCGATCCGTCCTTCCTCGTCAATCCTGTGTTTTCTTGCGTTTTCTCCTCTCTAAACTTTGGTTTTTCTCCCCAAGAACTAGCAGCCAGCCAAGAACTCTCTTTTTCAACGTCTGATACTCTTTTTATCGTAGGGCTTTCTTCTTTTCGTGCCTTTTACCAAATTGCCCTTAAAAATCCTGTGACGTTGCGCAGCTGCGCAATGACTGTGCTACTTCTATGTTCTCTTTGATTTCTTCACTTACTGCATAAAAGATTGCTCTTGTTCATCTTTCTTCAACCTTTGCCTCAAAATCCATATCTTCTCATCTAATTCGCCTTCATCACGAAACAAACATGGAACCAATTAAATTGCTCAAAAATTACTCGAGAACTAACAAAATTTAAATGAAAAGATGCTGAAATCATATATCAATATTACACCTAACAATGGTCGACCTTTCTACAATCTGTAAGGTGTCTTCTCGAGTTTCTTGTGGGGTACCTTATTTAAAATATGGTTTACAGTTAATACTACCTCCCCCCACAAGTTCTGAGGTAACACGACATTCATTATCTCTTTTTAGGTTCGATTCTTGCACTTAACAATACCATTTTGTTAAGGGGTGTAAGGAGCTGTCGTTTGATAAACAATTCCATGTTTTGCACTATATCCCTTAAATGGATACACATATTCTCCTCATCTGTCACTTCTCAACATTTTGATCTTCTTACCAAGTTGATTTTCTACCTGATTTTTATATAATTTAAATACTTCTAAAGCTCCATCTTACTTCGAAGTAGATAAACATAATAAAAGTAATGAAATACTTTTTTCCACCTTTAGTCTGCACAAATTTTAAGTCACAAATGTCACTGTGAATTAATTCTAGAGGTTCGGTACTTCTTTCAACATTGTCGTTAATTTTGATTTTATGCAAATTTTACATTTTTTTTTGTTTGAATTAAAGTCAACTTTAGGTAGCAACCCTAAATTCACCAATCTTTGCAAAGAACCAAAATTTACATGTCCTAATCTATCATGTCAAAAATTAGGAGAATCCAAGACATAAGCAACTGAGTTATTCTCATTAATAACAACGTTAGAAGGTTTGTCAGCCGATACATTTGGAGGGGCAACAATCATTACACTCAGTTTGAATAACCCCTTATACAGATAACCTTTGCCCATAAAAACAACATTTTTAGTTATTACAACTGTTCTGGATTCAAACGCAATCTTGAATCCACAGTTGACCAGCAACGATTCGGATTTCAGATTTTTTCGGATATCTGGGACATGCAGAACTTTGTTGAGAGTCAGCTTCTTACCAGAGGTCATTTTCAAGACCATTGTCCCTATTCTTACTACCTTCGAGGTGGAAGAATTCCCTATGTAGAGGGTTTCATTAGAGGCTTGGTATGAAGTGAACATCTTTCTGTCAAAGCAGACATGCCTTGAGGCCCCAGTATCCACGAACCACTGCTTCGGATTCTCGACCAAGTTTACTTTTGATACAACAGCTGACAGACTCATATCTAACATATCATCTTCCAAGTCCTCAACAACATTAGCTTGAGCCTTCCTTTTCTTCGGATTGCTCTGGTCCTTGCGGAATCTACATTCAACCGCTTTGTGTCCTGGCTTGTCACAAACATAACAATTCCCGGTGAACTTCTTCTTCTTATCAATTCCCTTCTGCCTTTGATCAGTGACTTTCATTTTCTTGCTACTCTAGCCATGCTCGATTACATTTGCCTTTGCCTCCAAAGGCGGAAGACCAACCCTTATCTTAGCATTGCAGTTGTCTTTTTCTATCTTCAACCTCACGATCAGGTCTTCAAGAGTCACCTCATTTCTCTTGTGCTTTAAGTAGTTCTTGAAGTCCCTCTAGCTTGGTGGTAACTTCTCAATCAAGAAAGAAACTTGAAGTGGCTTATTCATAACCAAGCCCTCGACATGAACCTCATGAAGAATAAGTTGATACTCTTGAACCTGGCTCTCTACTGGTTTGGAATCTACCATCTTGAAATCTAGAAGCCTGCCAGCGATGAATTTCTTCGCCCCTGTATCTTCTGTCTTATACTTCTTTGCCAAGGATTCCCACAGAGCTTTTGCTGAAGCAACTGAACTGTAAATATTATACAGTGTGTTGTCCAGCCCGTTGAGGGTATAGTTCTTGCATAGGAAGACTCCCTGCTTCCTAGCATCAATTGCAGCTACAATCTGCATGTTTGGATTACCACTTGCTTTAGGAGCATCCTCTTTCAGGAATCGAGCAAGGCTCAGCGTGGTCAAGTAGAAGAGCATCTTTTGTTGCCACGTCTTAAAGTCCCTCCCATTGAATTTTTTTTGGCCTCTCACCATGGCCAGCGGGAACTGATGCAACAAACGGCAAAGCCGTAACAATAGTCACAACTGGTCTCACCAGAACATTCTTGTTCTCGGATCCACCGCTAGACCCACTTCCAGTCAAGGGATTATGATTGTTAAGTCTTTGTTCCACGTTCATGTCTCCAGAAGCCATGGGTATTAGTTTTTCAATTTTTTTTTAAATCAAGTCCAAAGTATTATAAGTTGCACTACAAAGGAGGAAGTTAGTTCCAAATCTCAATAAGTGTAGAAAAGTAAGTAACTAAGATAAATCCGAAAATGACCAACCACGAAAAAATATTTTTTAGAATTAAATCTAAATTGAGGCTACACTTTAAGAGAATTCAAATTATAATGGATCTCCAAAATATAGATCAATCTTTAATTAAAAGCATTAGTAGATAACTACACACACAAATTAACTTAATGACTAAGCTAATATATCTTCTCAAAATTATATCTCAATAGTATATACAGAATATACTACATGTACAGATCTACGAATTCAACACACACACACACACACACACACACACACATATATATATATATATATATGTCATAACCCAAAGCATATTATATTATAAAGTAACGCACCAAGACAGTAAGCTATACTACAAATTCTCAAAGCTATTATAATAACATATGCTTTATATTAGATGACAATACGCATGCAGTAGGATAAGCGTTATACAAACAAACTTATCGCGGTTGATAACAGAACGTTTAGCATATAATTTAAAATGTCACAATAAAGCTAGTAAATATAAGAAAGAACTTTAACACTGCAATCTGGAATTGATTCTAGTGACCAACTATTTTGATAGAATGTCAACTTCAAAAAATATGCTAAACTCAAAATAGAACCAATACCAAATTCATAAACTAATTCACACAAGTTATACAAGAGCAATACCATAACAATCACGAAAATAGAAGCACTATTTGTTTAGAGAGATTTACCAATGCTCCTATTAAATGTGAACAGTATCACAACTTCAATAGTAACAAATATGTTATAGACTATATGCAAGAAGTCAACTAGTATAACATGGACTTCAAATAAGCAGAAGCTCACCACGTTATTTAATGAAACATGTAAGGATTGTAATCAAGAGCAAAATTGATTCATAAATCGCAAGCAATAAATTATGTATGGACTAATGAAAATTAGCACTTTTAGACATGAAGGCTATATGCGCAAGCACTGGAGCACGTAAAACATAATTAAAAATCACTACTAAAGAATATAACAGAGATTGAATTAGTAGTTTCCTATACAGTTCCACGAAAAGAACAAAATCTAGAAAGCAGTTTTATATTATATAAGATATTCACAAGCTCAAACTGGATAAAGTTCCAGAATTACACAAATTATCACAGCGGCTTAACTACCTTAAGAATGTTAGGAAACACTGAAATGATTATAAAGGATGCAGACTGGAGCAGAAGACACGAAAGGTATTTTAAATGCAGAAGCATTTTAAAACCAGATAACAAGTTCAGCTTTGTGGTAGTGCAACTCTAATTCAATTGAGAGGATAGGGGGGATCAAATCTTGGCAAAAACAATTGCTCAAGCTTTTATCCTTTTTTTTCCTTTTACTTTCTAGTCAAGTACTCAGAAGCAGTAAGCACTCAGATTCGCACAAATAAAGTAGAACCAAAGAAAATTAACCTTAAGGACATCGAGTCTAACTCGAGCCTCGGTTTATGTACTATTCATATGTATATATATTCATGTATATTTATTTTCAGCATTCTTTCCATGTTCTCTTCTATTCTCTGTTTATAGTTTATTGTTATTTTATCTTTGTCAATTGTTAATTTATCTATTGCAAAACAATTATATTCGCACAAATTACATCAGCTATTATATCCAACTGGGGGGTGGTTGTTTAGTTCATCTCCCTATTTATTTTGGACACTATAAGAAAATTAGTCTGGTTAACTTCGTCGCCCTTAGGTCGCCTACCGCCGTTGGGTAACCAAAGGGCGACCAAAAACGTATCGTCGAGAAAATTCTCGTCGTCATTTAGTCATTTGGTCGCATTTTGGTGGTCAAATCGGAAAAAAAAAGTGTACTTTTTTACATTTCGTAGCCCCTTGGTCGTAATTTTTAGAAAAATTAATTATTAGTTAATTTTTACAATTAACAATTTTATTACATAATTCGTTAATTTTTGTATCAATTAATTATGCGTTATCGCCCCATGG
Organism: Ehretia macrophylla; assembly: GCA_037974665.1. NCBI lineage: Eukaryota > Viridiplantae > Streptophyta > Magnoliopsida > Boraginales > Ehretiaceae > Ehretia > Ehretia macrophylla. Next base: position 53,401,583 of record CM075780.1, on the reverse strand, counting down.
TGGCCAATATTTGTTGCCATTAGGTAGCAAGTTATTTTAAATATTTTTTTGTTTATTATTTAATTTCATCTCTATGTGGTAACCAATTTTTTGTAGCCACAATTTAGTGGCCGTGTGGTAGCCATAATTACCTCGCCATTAGGTAGCCAAATATTTTTAATTTATTTTATTTTACATCGCATTTTATTTTTGTAGCCACAATTTGGTGGCCGTGTAACTATAAACTATCATGCAAAAGATAGAATTTGTTTGATATAATTAATTCTTTTATTTTATTTATTTTATAACTATTTTAGTTTTCTTATAATTTCTTTTTGAAAAATCAAATGATATTTGTCTCATATGGATCGCCATTTTGCGACCTAAGGACGACAATTATTTATTTTATTTATTTAACTTTTATTTTTTGTCAATTTATTTTTTAAAAAAGAAATCTTTATATTTTTGGTTGCCATTTGGCTGGAGACCACATTTATATATATTTTTTATAATTATTTTCTCTCATTTATTTTTTGTAATTAAGTTGCGAACAAAAATTAATGATAACGGTCGCCATTTGGCGACCTAATGGCGACCAATAACTAATTAATCAATAATTATCTTTTATTGTCGCTATTTCGTCGCCATTTGGCTACCAAATTGCGACCATTTGTAATTTTTCCTGAAAGAAATAATTTTCGCGCATTTTAGCTACCAAAAGGTGATGAAAGATTTCGTTTCATCACCAGTCCTTGCAAATGGTTGCAAAACATTTTTTTCGTCGCCATTTTTCGTAGCCTCAAGGCTGTTTTCTTATAGTAGGAAGGAAAATGATGGATGGGATATAAGAGTTATTGGTGCGGTCTCTCTTATGTCCATTGTGTTTAAATCCTTATTTTGACCTAGGATTATAGTTATCATGCTCTCCTTTCATACACATAATTGCCCTAACTCTTGAAATGATCAAAATGCACATGCTAGCTCTTAGCTGCATTTCAACCTTTTTAACCTTAACTCATTTCACTAAAAAGTCACAGTTACACTCCAAGACAATTGTCATATCCACAAAAGTTTGTCATACAAAGTATGACCTTTGTCTCTGACCTACTAAGCAAAATGTCCAAAATACCCTTCCATGTAACCCCCACAATTAAGATATATATATATAACAACTCCACAAACGCCTGTCAAAACAAAATCTTCATCATCAACAACGAAGATGCAAAATAAACAGATCACCTATACACCAAACACACAACAGACACCCCTAGGTAGAAACCTCACAGTTTTAGGGTCTCTGACCCCACAGAAATCACTAACCAGTGTTCGTGCAAGTTTTGCAAGAACTTCGTCTTCACAGACTCCAGTCAGTAATAAGTTTCAACCCTATATATATGTGTGTGTGTGTCTTTTACGCTGTTATACCACTTTCTTTATTGCATATTCTCCTTGAAACATCTAATTCATGATATAACCATCCTCTGGTCATCATCCACTCGATCTAGGTTTTGACCCACAAGTCAAATGACTTATATACCCTTGAATGGCATATACCACTAGACTTAGATTTAGATGATCTACTGGATTATCACAAGGGAGTGATTACTCCATCTTACAATGACACGAATCCTATATTGCATATGCATGTCACAACTAATCAAATCCATATACCCAGAACATGAATTTCTTGACCTACAATTGAGGTCTTACCAATGATGAATCAAATTATATAAAGTTAACTTTGTCAGTTCATCAAGATTAAGAGAACTGACCATTCAATACCATAGGTATATCGATCTCTATCTTTTATAGTATGGCTCTAGAGATCATACCTAAGTGGTCTGGTTCAATACATGACACATATAGATTTTATTCTTGAATGAAAATTGATGTAGATATTTACAACTGTTGAGTTCCACTCATAACTTTATAATGTTATCAGCGAATCTTCACTTATTGGGTTGCTCTTCAATTTCGATATTCGGCCATTTGGCCAAAAAAGAAAAAAGTGGTACACTCACTAGCCGAATGCCGGATACCGAAGAGAAGAATTTTCATCACTTAGTTAGAAGGTGGATAGCGGAATGGAGAAGTCCAGTCAATTGTTTACAGGTTTTAAGTTCTTTTAGATATGATCATTCTTTGATAATTTCAATTTTGGCGGGACGGATTATATGTCAATTCTCCTTCCAGTTTAAACAAACTTATTATTTTTACCATGTTTGCTTAACAGCATGCTTCATGCCTTTTCTTCCCCATGTTTGATCCTCTCAAAGGTTGACAACAGGACAATGATTTAAAAACTAATGATAAATAGTTGACATTCGAAATTCCCTAGTAACTAAATTATAGGAGAAACCATCATTTGATGCATACTTGTATTCGTTTCCTGAAGTGGTTTTGCATGTAATCTTATTATTTTCTTTTCTTTTTGTGTACGTGTTCAAATAAATAATGAACTCCAAAAAGAATAGCAAACAGAATAGAGAAACAGAATATGCGTTAGTAGGCAGATGTTAATTTCAATTACTCATTCTTTGCTTGGTTTGATAGATATGATTTTGGGATCAAATAATATCCATATGTTTTATTTATTATTAATACATTAGCCAAGCAAATTATTGAGTCTTTGAAAAATTAAAAAGGGTAAAATACACTATACTCCTTGGGATTGGCCGAATATGTTAGTTACATTCCTGTGTAGTGCTGGAATAACCTCATAAATTACTTGTACTTTTAAGAATATTATAAAATATCATGTGTCATTAGTTGATCCATCTAAATTAAAATTTGTAACTTTAGGTTGTTGGAATATGTGACCATCACAAGAGAGAGTTACGTGCAATATTTTAAAAAAAATAAAATAAAATTTTGATGAGATCATTTTGATAAGACAGAGGATTTAACTAATTTTTGGGATAGGGGAATAATGAGCTTATTATAATAAGCATAATGGAATATTTTGTATTTAGAATGAAGGACAATTTTTTTATGAAATCAGTTAGTATCACACTAGAGTACCTAACTTGTTAGGAAAAGTACAAGAGTGGTATCGTGCATATTCAATGAATAACATTGTCATTAATCCCATTAATGGATTTAAGGATTAGGGTGATTATGTCACCTTTTAAAGAGCAAAAATAATTTATGAGGTCATTTTAAAACTATAAGAGGATAATTAACATATTTACAATCACAGGGCGTATTATGTAATTTACCAAAGGAACGAAAAAAATTTATTATCCATATTAATGTCAAAGGTATTAATTACGGAAAACTCTTTGAAAAGTCCAGACCGACCGGTCAGTTTGAATTTTACTCACAAAATATAGGGGTCCCCACACATGTAGGGACCATCTCATATAAATAAAAGTCTAAACTAACCATTCAATTTGATTTTTTTGAAAAGTTTTCCATTAATTAAAGAACATATTCTATATTTTAGTCAAAATCAACTTGTCATATCATAAGTAATTAAAAATCATTCATATACGTGCAACAATTGAAAATGTATACAAATTCTTTTCTATTTGTACACGCCTCATCATGTTTGTCACCATCTTTCGCCTTCCCCTCCATTAAAAATTCGGGAGAAAATAACTCGACCAAAGCACTCAAAACCTGATCTCTCTTTTCTGAAATCTCTGCATACTATAATTTTCCTGAAGCAAACATGTCTAGCTGTGATTGTGGATCTTCTTGCAAGTGCGGCGACAGCTGCAAGTAACTAAATTCTCCACCAAAATTAGCATCTTGTTTTATTTCCTCCCCCACCCCTAGTGAGACTACACCATAGTTTCTCAGTAAAATAAGCATCTTCTATACCTACATATATAGATTTTCATTTTTATTAAAATTGGTTGTTTTTTGAACCCTTTACATGTAAGATCTACTGCCCATGCAATTTGTGATCCTCATTATGAATATGTTTATTATCCATTCATCTCCTTGACATTTCTATTCTCTTTATGTTGGTCTGCTTCTATTGTTTTGTTCATTTGAAGCATTGATCATATATCATTAGTTACTTTCTCTTTTTCTCTCGGAGTTTTAACTGTGTCGTTTATAAAATAGACTTATTTCATCTTATTAATTGTCCGGTCCAACTAGCGCATGAACCCCACCTTCATATAGAGTCTACAACACTTTTTTACAAACAGAAGTTCGAATACGACAGACGTTTTCTAAAAATTTCCTCAAGTGTCTTATATATTGACTGGTTGTGCTCGCAACTGCGGCAAGATGTACCCCGACGTGGAGAAGACTACCACTACCACTATCACTGAAGGGGTCGCACCAGTGAAGAGGCAAGTGATAGCTACAGAAGGTGGCCATGGCTACAAGTGTGGATCAAGGTGCCAATGCGACACCTGCAACTGTTGATGAAATAGCGTCTGAGCTACAATGAAACAGCTATAATTTCATGCAAATGTGTATTCCTCTGTGTGTGATAAAGTTTGTACCAATAAGACAGCCATAACATATCTGCTAATCTATCAACTAGATTTGTCATATGTCTCGTGGCTAATGTTTTTAAGTGTCTTCTGTATGGTCTTTGCGAGAATATATCCTTTGGCCTTTTCTCGATCTCGTCATATATATTTTCAATAGTTCACGTCCATTTCTTTTTTTGAAAGAGGATGATGTTATATTTGTAAATTCTCAATATTCACAATTAAGATCGTCGGAAATATAGTTTTTTGCTAAGAGTAATTGAGACCGATTTTGTTATTGGGCCCAGACGAGTGAGCACTTTTGAAGACTTCTGTTGTTGGGTAAAGGAGCTTTGGCATTATTCTTAGAGAAACCAGAGTCTGTCCAAGCTAAAGACAGCTTGGGTTTGCGCCCAAGGCCCCTTTAGCTTGGGGGGCTCAATTTAAAAAAGAAAAATAATACTAAGCTTGATAAGGTAATGAAGGCCAAACGGCCAGCAATTAAAAAAAATTTTAACTATTGAAGGCCAACCGGCCGGCATGGCAGCAACCTCGAACAGGTCATTGTTTGGGGCTGTTCAATATCCTCTTCTTTTCAAATATATATATATATATATCCTCATTTTTTACACACTTCATTCTTATGCTCTTTGTATTTTTTTTATACTCTAAAGTCTCCTATTGTTTATTGTGATATTAATTTTGCATATAATATAAGAAATAAGACAAAAGAAAGAAAGTATAGAGGTACACATTCAACTCTTCTTTTTGTTTTTCTATGTAATAAATTTTGATATTGTTTACATACTTATGTATATCTTAACATGAAATAATTAATTTTTTTAATAGGTTCTCTTCCAAGAGAGGAAAACTTTAAAGAAAAGAAACATATTGATATTATTTTGAAGAGTATTGAAGCACTTGTTTTTACTTGCAAGTTTGTCTAGGTTATGTCTTTCTTTCATATTCTCAATTCTCATTTTTTTTATTAATTGTTCCTATATGCAATAGTTTAGTTTTTCTTTTTTTTTATTGCAATTATTTTTTTATATTTAATATTGAATTTATTATAAATTTTTTGAGTTTTGTACCTAAATTTGAAATAAGTATGTCTAGTAGGAAATATCCATCGGCTTATGAAAAACTTAAGAAAAAAATGAGAATAGAAAGTTTAATTAAATCTCAAAGAGGAGCTTTAGAAAAGCTTATTACCGCTAACAAAAGAGATGAAAGTAACTCAAGTAAAGAAACTAATGAACTATCAAATTTAAATAATTTAGGAGATCATGAAGTCATGGTAGGAAAAGACATAGAAAATTGTAATAATAAAATATGTGATAATGTGATGGTTGATGAAGAATGTCAAGAAAATAATGAAGAGAACATGGAAACTAGAAATCTTAAAGATGATTTAGATTGTATTTATGATACGGGAAGATGGAAAAATCTTAATAATAAATTAAAAGACTTATTAGTAGAAAAGGGCCCAATAAGAGTGAGTGATATAAATTTTCTAAAAGATGAAACTTGTAGACACTTTTCTACTTCTCATTATATAAGAAATTGTCAAATGGATAAAAACATGATAGAAGATAGTTAGTGTATTCAAAAGATTTTGATAAAGTATATTGTTTTTGTTGTAAATTGTTTGGTACAAAATGTAGTATGATCAGCCAATTGGGTAACGAATGAACTAAAGATTGGAAACATCTAAGTGCAAGGCTGAAGAGTCATGAAACAAGTAATGGACATATAGTTAACATGTGTGAAGATAACTAAGTTTCCAACTTAAAACCAATTGGTGCCCAGTGGAGTGGTCCAGGATCTTATTAAGTGGTCTAAGAGTTTATGATTTTTCTATGTGGGACAAGTTCATATTCTAACACTCCCCCTCACGTGTGACCTGATTTGAGAGGGGTCACACGTGAAAGATTGAACACGCGTGGACCTTTATTTTGAGATGGTCACACTTGGAAGATTGAACACACATGTAGAAGATTGAAAGTGTGTGGACTATGCACACACGAAAGATTGAAGACAAGTGTACCTGATTTGAGATAGGTCGCACGCGGAAGATGAATGAGACTAAACCATGGGCCTAGCTCTGATACCATGTGAAGATAACTGAGGTTCCAACTTAAAACCAATTTGTGCCAAGTGGAGTGGCACAGGATCTTATTAAGTGGTCTAAGAGTTTATGATTTTTCTATGTGTGACAAGTGCATGTTCTAACAACATGAGTGCTTGGTTTGATTTAGAATCAAGATTAATAAAGAACAAAACAATTGATAAAGATGCTCAAGAAAGACTTAATAAAGAGAAAAATCATTGGAGAAATGTCCTAAAAATAATAATTGCTCTTATAAAAAGTTTAGCTAAAAATAATTTGGCATTTCGTGGGAATAATGAGAAAAATTTTCAAGAAAATAATAGAATTTTTTTAAGCTTTATTGAGATGATTACTGAATTTGATTCAATAATGAAAGGACATGTTCGGCGTATTCAAAATGGTGAAATTCATAAACATTATCTAGGACATAATATTCAAAATGAGTTAATACAAGTGTTGGCACATAAAGTAAAAAGTTCAATTTTAAAAAGTATTAAAGTAGCAAAATACTATTCAATTATACTTGATTGTACTCCCAATTTGAGCCACCAAGAACAAATGTCTATGAGTTTAAGGTGCGTAGATATTTCATCTAGTCCAATAAGAATAGAAGAATACATTTTAGGATTTTTGAATGTGGAATATACTTCTGGAAAAGTCCTTTTTGATGAACTTATAGGAGAAATTAAGAACTTAGAACTTGATATTAATGATGTAGGAGGACAAGGTTATGATAATGGATCTAACATGAAAGAGAAACACCAAGGTGTGCATAAAAAGTTATTAGATATAAATCCTAGAGCATTGTATACACTATGTGCATGTCATAGTCTTAATTTAGTACTTTATGATGTTGATATTTCATGTGTTAGAACCATATCATTTTTTGGAGTTCTACAACGGATATATTCATTATTCTCTTCTTCACCTAAATGGTGGAAAATTTTAAAAAATAATATATCTAATTTAATGGTTATTAAGTTGTTATCACAAACTCGTCGAGAAAGTCGTATTGAAAGTGTAAAGGCTATTAGATATCAAGCTCGAAAAATTAGAGATGCGTTGTTTGAACTAGCAGAAACAAGTGAAGATCCTAAAATAATGAGTGAAGCTAACAGTTTAGAAACTTATGAACAAGAGGATTTTGAATTTTTATTAGGTATGACTATTTGGTATGACATCTTGTTTGCGGTAAACTTTGTTAGTAAGAACTTTCAAAGTAAAAATATGCATAATGATGTTGCTATAGATCTTCTTAAGGGTCTTGTTTCTTTTTTAAAAAATTATAGGGAAAACAGATTTGTATCTGCTATGATTTCAGCCAAAGACATTGCAAATGAAATGGAAATAGAACCTAAATTTCGTGAAAAATGTGTGATTCATAAAAAGAAACAATTTGACGAAGATGTTGGTGATGATAAAACAAAATCTCTTGAAGAATTATTTAAAATTGAGTATTTTCTTTACATGATTGATCAAATTATTTCTTCACTTAAAACTAGATTTGAGCAATTTGAAGTATTTGAATTTTTTTTTTTTGGATTCTTATTCAATTTCACTAGATTAAAGTCAATGGATGAAGATACTATTAAACAATGTTACTTGAATCTTGAAGATTTTCTAAGCTATGATGGACATTCTGACATAGATGGATTAGATTTATTTTCAGAATTAAAAGTGATAAAAAAAAAATGTATCAAAAAGAAAATTGTAGTCCATTAGAAGTACTTAATTATATAAAAAAAGGTTGATTATTTTCCAAATGCTTATGATTCTTATAGAATATTGTTAATAATTTCAGTTTCAGTTGCATCTGCAAAAAGAAGTTTTTCAAAATTAAAATTAATGAAAACTTATTTAAGATCATCTATGTCCCAAGAAAGATTAAATGAATTAGCTATGTTGTCTATTTAAACAAAGTTGTTAGATAAACTTGATTATGACGATTTAATAAATAATTTTTCATCTCAAAAGGTAAGAAAAATAAATTTTATATATGTCTATCTTTTTGTTAACTTGTAATATTATGTTATTTTATAATTCTAAGTTTGGTATTTTTTATTTATTTGTCGTGATTATTTTAGTAAGAATTTTAGAGTTTTTGTATTGAAAAAAAGTCTAATTATTAAGGCCCTCATTTAGATGATCACCCAAGATCTCCAAATTGTTTGAGACGACTCTGAGAGAAACAAAAAAAACAAATGAGTTGTGGCATGATGCTTTCCTGTTACACTTTATAATGAATCGTGGATAAAAAATCCTCCACATTTAAATTATCATCAGGAAATCCTATCGTGATAATTCAAACGCTTATGTTGGCACACAATAACATTTTCGCTATTTTGTCATACTCTAATTGAAACTGAAAAAGAAAGAAACCATTCAAATAGATGTCTTGTTACATAATCTAAAATTATTTGTAATGGTTTTATTTAATTACAATAGTTAAAAAAAAAATTGTCAGATCATTTAATAATAATTATTCGTGAGATTATTTTTTTCGCAACGGTTGTAAAATTAGAGAAGACTACACTGTTACTATCACTGAAGGCGTCGCACTAGTGAAAAGGCAAGTATTAGCTACAGAAGGTGGCCATGGCTACAAGTGTGGATCAAACTGCCAATGAGACCCCTGCAACTGTTGATGAGATAGCGTCTGAGCTACAATGAAACAGCTATAATTTCATGCAAATGTGTGTTCCTCTGTGTGTGGTAAAGTTTGTACCAATAAGACAGCCATAACATATCTGCTAATCTATCAACTAGATTTGTCATATGTCTCGTGGCTAATGTTTTTAAGTGTCTTCTGTATGGTCTTTTCCAGAATATATCCTTTGGCCTTTTCTCGATCTCGTCATATATATTTTCAATAGTTCACGTCCATTTCTTTTTTTGAAAGAGGATGATGTTATATTTGTAAATTTTCAATATTCACAATTAAGATCATTGGATATTTAGCTTTTTTACCGAGAGTAATTGAGACCGTTTTCATTATTGGGCCCTGACGAGAGAGCACTTTTGTAGACTTCCGTTGTTGGGTAAAGGAGCTTTAGCATTATTCTTAGAGAAACCAGAGCCGGCCTAAGCTAAAGGCAATTTGGGCCTGTGTTCAAGTGTAACGTCCCAACTCGACCCCTTCTACAATCAGTCAGAACGCAATAAAATTTCGGCAGTATAACGACAGTAATTAGAACACCGAGGCTCTAAACCAACTTCTTCGAACTCATACATCTAACTCCACAATAATTCGTCAACTAACAACACAACCACAATATATAATAAACATTCTTTACCATTTCATCCATAGGTTATACGCTTCCATTCTAACATCATACATTCACTATATAACATACAATCCCAAAATAGATTATAACAAATCTAGTAGCCTAATCATATTCCTAAAACGAGACCACTAAACTAGCAACATTTAATCCATTATCTTTACAACATCTTATATAACATAAACTTTTAAGTGAAATATATGACAACTTAGTTTAATATATAGTATAACAAAAAGTACATCATCAAATATCAAGGACAAGACTCTGGCACGTAGGACTCGTCCACATATGGCACAAATCCTCTTCTGGTGGTACGTACCCATAATCTAGATCGGTAACACCTGTATGCATGCAATAATTGAGAGTGAGATTATATAAAACAAGCCCAGTGAAGATTCGATAGATTTCTAACAATATTTACTATACTCCTTTGAAATCATCATTTGAGCAGTAAACACACAATAATCATCAATAACAATATCAGCACATTAATTATAATGACCAATCTATAAAGGATACTCTAGTTGGTGTAACTCCAAACGTCATTACAATCTCAACCGTTCTTCTTGTAACTCCCCATTACTCATGCACCCGAGGTACCTCACTAGCCCCGCCCTTTATGACACCTCCGTCATGCGAGCTGGGGGTAGCCTATGGTAGTCATGCCAGTTTCAACCCGACAGCCCGATGCTACCCGAGAGGTGGCACACACATACCAAGACTCAGCAATAATAATTAACATTCAATCACAGGAGGACAATCTTTGATGTTGATTATCTCCCGGTTCATCAATAATCAATTATCACAGGAGGACAACAAAGTAGGTTTCCCATTTCCCGGTTCAACAATAAACAATCGATAATCATCAATTCAACAACACAACAACAACTATTCAATTAACAACAAACAACTAAGTTAGATGACAAAGTAGGCCACCCAACTTAACATACATTAAACACACAACCAAACCCTAATCTAACCATCAACAACTCACAATTCAATCACTCAAACACCACCCAAACATCTAAAGGCATAATTCAACATTTTAAAGAAAGACAACCTGAACTTCTAAAAGTCATAACTTACATTCTACTAATCCAATAACCTGCAAACCAATTTTTATCACTCACCCACTCAATCAACAACATTCACCCCCTCGGAAATGAACCATAAACCATCCACATCAACCCCAACAACCCTTAAGCCTCAATGTACCTAGGCTAAAATTTCCAGACTTTCACACCAACATCACAATCAAAATTTTGGCATTACAACATTACTATCACGTATTTAACAAACTTTTACAAGCTAACAGCAATCGATTCCAACCGCCACAACTCCAGATATTCAACAAATAGCCAACGACTCAACTTTTAATACCCGAAAAATAAAATTCATGCTACAACGGTTCAAATCTTATATAAACACATATAAACAATCCTTAGCATGCACTGAGCAATAATATAACATCAATTCAACTTTCTATCGGTTCAAAATTCAATTATATGCAAAAATATAAAAAACGACATTTGAGATCTAGAAATTTTCTCTCACCTTTGATGTGTTATGAAGCTAGAAAGATGCTCAATGAATGCCCAACAAGTTAATTCAAGCTTTGGATGATGAATTTTGGCCTTTAAATGCAATTTCTAATGAAAAATCTCTTTGAAAACTGGAAAAAAACTCTTTGTTTTTCTCTCTAATGGCTCTCGGCCATGTGTGTGTGTGTGAGTGTATTTTTGTGTTTTGCTAATGTGTGTTGATGCATAATATGTAAAGGTCAAACAAATAAAAGAAAGTCAAAGTTAGTTTCCTTAGTCTTTTAATTCTATTTTTAGTATTTTAATTCATTTCTTGACTATGTCTTGCTCAAACATTAAATTGATACTTAAACTAATTCTAGATAATATATTTTAGGTGACAAAGAGTTTTACATTTAAACATTTCCACCCGAGTCGACTTAAAACTCGATTTTTGCAAAAGAAAGTGTAAAAACATTTAAAATTCCAAAACCGATTCCAAATCCATTTTAATCAAACAAGGGTCTATTAATACCCGAGGACTAGGTTTTAAAACGTTTAAAACACCCCTAAAAAAATTTAGCGGACATGTGTTAAAAATACTATTCACTAAAACCGGCGATAAAATTTCTAGTGTTGATTTTGATGAAAATTTCATGAATGCACATATAGCATGTATTAGGAATATAAATCACATATTTAACACATTCTAACTCATATAACACATAAACAGGTCAAATCATGCAAATCGAGGTAAAGACAAAATATGGGATCTCACACCAAGGCTCCCTTAGCTTGGGGGCCCCAATTTAAAAAAGAAAAATAATACTAAGCTTGATAAGGTAATGAAGGCCAAACGACCAGCAATTAAAAAAAAAATTTAACTATTGACGGCCAACTGGCCAGCATGGTAGCAACCTCGAACAAGTCATTGTTTGGGGCTGTTCAGTTTCCTCTTTCTTTTAAATATATATATATGTAAAGTAAAGCTCTAGTATATATATTATTTCTTTCCTCATTTTTTACACACTTACTCTTATGCTCTTTGTATTTTTTTATACTCTAAAGTCTCCTATTGTTTATTGTGATATTAATTTTGCATATAATATAAGAAATAAGACAAAAGAAAGAAAGCATAGAGGTACACAATCAACTCCTCTTTTTATTTTTTTATGTGATAAATTTTGATATTGTTTACATACTTATATATATCTTAACTTGAAATAATTAATTTTTTTAATAGGTTCTCTTCCAAGAGAGGAAAACTTTAAAGAAAAGAAACATATTGATATTATTTTGAAGAGTATTGAAGCACTTGCTTTTACTTGCAAGTTTTCTAGGTTATATCTTTCTTTCATACTCTCAATTCTTATTTTTTTTTAATTGTTCTTATATGCAATAGTTTAGTTTTTCTTTTTCTTCATTGCAATTATTGTGTTATATTTAATATTGAATTTATTGTAAATTTTTTGAGTTTTGTTGTACCTAAATTTGAAGTAAGTATGTCTAGTAGAAAATATCCATCGGGTTATGAAAAACTTAAGAAGAAAAGGAGAATAGAAAGTTTAATAATTAAATCTCAAAGAGGAGCCTTAGAAAAGTTTATTACCACTAACAAAAGAGATGAAAGTAACTCAAGTAAAGAAACTAATGAACTATCAAATTTAAATAATTTAGGAGATCATGAAGTGATGGTAGAAAAAGACATAGAAAATTGTAATAATAAAATGTGTGATAATGTGATGGGTGATGAAGAATGTCAAGAAAATAATGAAGAGAACATGGGAATTAGAAATCTTAAAGATGATTTAGATTGTATTTATGATACGGGAAAATGGGAAAATCTTAATAATAAATTAATAGACTTATTTGTAGTAAAGGGTCCAATAAGAGTGAGTGATATAAATTTTTCAAAAGATGAAACTTATAGACACTTTTCTACTTCTCATTATATAAGAAATTGTCAAATGGATAAAAACATGATAGAAAATGGTTAGTATATTCAAAAGATTTTGATAAAGTATACTGTTTTTGTTGTAAATTGTTTGGTACAAAATCTAGTATGATGAGCCAATTAGGTAACGAAGGAACTAAAGATTGGAAACATCTAAGTGCTAGGCTGAAGAGTCATGAAACAAGTAATGGACATATAGTTAACATGTGTGAAGATAACTTAGTTTCCAACTTAAAACTAATTGGTGCCAAGTGGAGTGGCCTAGGATCTTATTAAGTGGTCTAAGAGTTTATGATTTTTTTTTATGTGGGACAAGTGCATATTCTAACACTCCCCCTTACGTGTGACTTGATTTGAGTGGGGTCATATGTGAAATATTGAACACGCGTGGACCTTTATTTTGAGATGGTCACACTTAGAAGATTAAACATACATGTGGTAGATAACACATGTAAAAGATTTAAAGTGCGTGGACTATGTACACACGAAAAATTGAAGACAAGTAGACCTGATTTGAGATGGGTTGCACGCAGAAGCTGAATGAGACTAAACCATGGTCCTAGTTCTGATACCATGTGAAGATAATTGAGGTTCCAACTTAAAATCAATTGGTGCCAAGTGAAGTGGCCTAGGATCTTATTAAGTGGTTTAAGAGTTTATGATTATCCTATGTGGGACAACTGTATATTCTAACAACATGAGTACTTGGTGTTGATATATGTCAATATCCACCTCTTCATAATAAGTATCGTTAATTATATGGTAGCATAAATTAATGATTTCGACTTAAACGTCGATGAGGTCAAAAGAGATCGCGATGGCTACAAGAAAGAAGTTCGGGAATTTGGAATTACCTAAGATGACGTCGGGATGATACAATGCTAAAGTTAGCCAATTTGACCAAAGGAAACTTCCTAGAAGTTGACTTGGATGCTAGCCACCCATGTGGTTAATTGTAGCCATCTATGTGATAAATATGGGTGGCTAATACTTTAAACATGGTTGGTAAAGCCAACCAAGATTGAAATGTTTGATAGGAAAGTCTCCTATGGCGGGCTAGCTGAATTCTATAAATAGGCATGCATTAGTTCATCATTTTCATCCACAACACAACTCCAAACACAATCCTAAGTTAGTCTTTCTTTCTTGTATTCTTCTTGTAAGTCCAGAAGCCATTGAAGCTCTAATCTTGAGAGCACACGGTGGGACAATTATCTTGTAAGTGTTATATTGAATTGTTATAACGAGTAGTGTTGTCTTTCTACTTGATTGTTGTTAAGACGTTTCTGGGAAATTGGTTATATTCTTACATGGTATCAGAGCTTAAGGGGCTCTTAACAACAATCTTGTCTAGTAAAGCTCAACAACTATGACTACTCAAGGTGCTAGTTCTTCTTCTACCAGTTCTAGTTCCGGTTTAGTACCGACAATTCGTATCCGTCCCCCTACCTTCACAGAAGGAAAGCTTGATGGCACGAACTATCTTTTATGGAAGTTCAAAATCACTACAGTTCTGGACTCCTAAGAACTCCTTGATACAGTGTTAGGCACATATGTAGAACCAGTTGCAGTCCATGCTGAAGATGACACAAAAAAGGTCACACCTCCAGATCTTCAGCTTGTCAAAGAATAGAGGAAACCAAATACTGATGCACTTTATGCAATTGTAACAAGTGTTCAGGATTCTATCCTTACTCTAATTCAACATACAACCAAGGAAACTGAACCTTGGAACATACTAAGAAATCAGTATGAAACAAGGAATCAGACTCATATTCAGAACTTGGAGAATCAGTTAGCTGCTGAGAGATTAAGTGAAGATGAAACAGCTGAGTCATTTATCAGTAGGATAAAAAACCTACGTGATCAAATGGCTGCAGTTGGTATTGCTAAATCAACCGAGGAACTAGCTCGAAGGTGCATTAAAGTGTTGCCTCCAAAATTTGACGGCCTTGTGACAACACTCAATACACAAGTTCGCATTCCTCCTTTGACGTTTGAAGACTCCACTGTCATGTTGATGGAGGAGGAGATGAGGCTGAGGAGCAGAGAAAATCAACTTGACTCTGCCTTTACAGCCAAGGCGAGGAGTAACCAAGAAGAAAAGAAGAAAGCAAAGAAGAAAACGTTCTCTGGATCGTGCTACTACTGCAATAAGAAAGGTCATGTTGTCAAAGATTGCAGGAAACGAATCCATGACGAGAAGAACGGAACTTTAAAGCCAAATTGGAGAAATAAAGAATCTGCCAATACGGCTGAAACGGAAGTGCATTTGTTTACTGTAACAGATGTATCGGAGGAAACGTGTACTAGCGCACATGTACATCAAACAAGTGCATGGGTGTTAGATAGTGGAGCTTCCCGACACATGACCAGCAAGAAGGAGTTATATGACTCCATAAAACCTCTACAAGAACCAATGAATGTTGTCGTCGGGAATAATGCGAGGTGTCCCGTTGAGGGCACAAGAACCATCTCGCTCGTGTCTCAAGATGGAGGAAGCAAGAAGCTATCCAACATACTCTTTGTACCCCAGATCACCAGAAATTTGCTATCTGTAGCTGCTATTACAGATAATGATCTAGAAGTGCAGTTCAAGAAGACGGAAGCTTTGATTCTTGACAAGGATCAAAATATCGTAAGTAAAGGTATTCGCAAAAATAATCTTTACGAAATCAGCTCTCTTTCTGCTGTCGTGGATGCCAAAACAAGTCAACTTTGGCATGAAAGGTTCAGGCACATTTCCTATCCTGTGTTAAAGGAAATGCAAAAGAAGAAGATGGTGGCCGACTTGCCTTCAATTGAAGAAATTGAAGGACCATGTGAAGCTTGTATGCTGGGCAAGCAACATAGACAGTCATTTCCCAAAGAGAGTCATAACCGATCAAAGGTTCCTCTAGAGTTGGTACATGCTGACCTCTGCAGAAAAATGACTACGACGGCGTTAGGAGGATCTTCCTACTTTATGCTGTTAGTCGACGATTATAGTAGGAAGATGTGGGTGTACTTCCTTCGGGACAAGGCTGATGCTCTTGAAAAATTTAAAGTGTGGCACAAACTTATGACAAATGAGAACACAACTCAGTTGAAGAAACTTCGTACCGATCGTGGGAGGGAATTCTGTTCTACAGAGTTCACCAACTACTGCAACAAGCTTGGGATTAAGCGCCAATTGACTGCTCCATACACACCACAACAAAATGGAGTTGTGGAACGAAGGAAATCGAACAATTGTAGAAATGGCTCGATGCATGTTGAAAGGTGCTGGCCTACCTGACACATTCTGGGCAGAAGCAGTCAACACAGTGGTATACATCCTCAATCGGTACTCAACCAGGGCACTTAACGATAAGACTCCTAATGAGGCTTATTATGGTACGAAACCTTCTGTGTCTCATTTAAGAAAATTTGGGTGTGAATGTTTTGTACACATTCCAAATGAAAATCGAAAGAAATTGGATGACAAGAGCAAGAAGGGCATTTTCTTGGGATATAGTGAAGAGTCTAAAGCATACAGACTCTATGATGTAGAGGCCAAGAAAGTGATCATAAGCCGAGATGTGGTGTTTAATGAGCGACCACACTCGATGGAGGATAGCGGTCCTGCCATTTCGTCATCAACCGATGAAGTAATCCACCAAGTGCCTGAACAACGACCGTTGAACAATGAAGAAGTCTCTAATGATGAGGAGACTGAAGACCAACCTGTTGTACCCACAAGGAAGCCACAACCGAAGTGGTTCCAACAGCTCTTTGATGGAAGAAATCTAGGAATTACTGATGATAGTCCACGTCCTGATAGACTAAGACGATCAAAGAGAATAGAGGAGCAGAACAGATCAGGACAACAACTAGTAAACATGGCTTTGATGACCCAAATCATCAAGACGGTAAAAGAACCGGTAACTGTGGAGGAAGCCATGTCAGATCCAAATTGGAGAGCAGCTATGCAAGCCGAGTATGATAGTATCATGAAAAATGATACTTGGGAGATCGTTGAAAAGCCACCGAACAGAAAAATTATCGGCACCAAATGGATCTGGAAAGTGAAGTACAAGGTAGATGGAAGTCTTGAAAAATACAAGGCACGCCTTGTAGCACAAGGATTTTCACAAGTCGAAGGTTTTGATGTATATGAAACCTTTGCTCCAACAGCAAAAATGTCAACAATCAGGCTAGTTGTTGCAGCTGCTGCGCATTATGAATGGATTATACATCAAATGGATGTCAAGTCAGCTTTTCTTAATGGGCAACTTGAAGAAGAAGTCTACGTTGCACAACCCCCTGGCTTCCAAATACCAGGTGAAGAAGAAAAAGTCTGCAAATTGAAAAAGGCTTTATATGGGTTAAAGCAAGCACCACGAGCTTGGTACAAACGTATAGACTCTTTCTTCTTGCAACATGGTTTCTGTAGAAGCAAATCAGAGGCCAACTTGTATGTTCTAAGTGAACAAGGAAAGAAGGTAATTGTAGTCCTATATGTGGATGATCTTGTAATCACTGGTGACCATGAAGATAATATTCGGAAGACGCAAGAATGGTTGAGCCAAGAATTTGAAATGACAAATCTTTGTCTTCTTCATTATTGCTTAGGAATCGAGGTATGGCAAAAACCTCATACTATCTTCATCTCGCAGCAACGATATGTTCGTGAGCTCCTGACTGCATTTGGTATGTCCGAGTGCAAACCAGTTGTCACCTCGATGGAAGTGAATACAAAGTTATCAATTGACGATCCTTCAGAACAAGTTGATAACAAGCTATACAGAAGGTTGGTAGGAAGTTTAATCTTCCTTTGTAACACAAGACCTGATATTAGTTATACTGTGGGAGTTCTCAGTGGGTTTTCAAATAAACCGAAACAAAGTCACTGGCAAGCAGGGATGCGGATCCTCAAATATCTCAAAGGCACGCTGGAGTATGAGATATCATACAAGTCTGGAGATACTTTATCTGGGTACTGTGACTCAGACTGGGCTGTTGATATTGACTCAAGAAAATCTGTTACAGGTTACGTATTCACATTCGGTGGTGGAGTCATCTCATGGGCTAGTAAGAAGCAACCCACCGTTGCACTTTCATCAACGAAGGCAGAATACAAGGCTGCTTGTGTAGCATCCTGTGAAGCTGTTTGGTTACGACGCATCATGACTGATATTGGCATTCCAATAGAGGAAGTAACAATGTTGAAATGTGACAGTCAGAGTTGTATAGCCATGTCAAAGAATCCGGTATTTCATGCTAGAACAAAACACATAGAGATTCAGTATCACTATGTGAGGGAACTGATCGAGGAAGGTGAAATCTACATGGAGTATTGCCCTACAGAATATAATTGTGTAGATACCTTCACTAAAGCGTTAGGGAGCGTCCAATTGAGCAAGCATCTTCAAACATTGGGTGTTGGCCCAATAACTTAGTCAATATGAGGTGAACATTGAGGGGGGTGTTGATATATGTCAATATCCACCTCTTCATAATAAGTATCGTTAATTATATGGTAGCATAAATTAATGATTCCGACTTAAACGTCGATGAGGTCAAAAGAGATCGCGATGGCTACAAGAAAGAAGTTCGGGAATTTAGAATTACCTAAGATGACGTCGGGATGATGCAATGCTAAAGTTAGCCAATTTGACCAAAGGAAACTTCCTAGAAGTTGACTTGGATGCTAGCCACCCATGTGGTTAATTGTAACCACCCATGTGATAAATATGGGTGGCTAATACTTTGAACATGGTTGGTAAAGCCAACCAAGATTGAAATGTTTGATAGGAAAGTCTCCTATGGTGGGCTAGCTGAATTCTATAAATAGGCATGCATTAGTTCATCATTTTCATCCACAACACAACTCCAAACACAATCCTAAGTTAGTCTTTCTTTCTTGTATTCTTCTTGTAAGTCCAGAAGCCATTGAAGCTCTAATCTTGAGAGCGCACGGTGGGACAATTATTTTGTAAGTGTTATATTGAATTGTTATAACGAGTAGTGTTGTCTTTCTACTTGATTGTTGTTAAGACGTTTCTGAGAAATTGGTTATATTCTTACACTTGGTTTGATTTAGAATCGAGATTATTAAAGAACAAAAAAATTGATAAAGATGCTCAAGAAAGACTTAATAAAGAGATAAAACATTTGAGAAATGTCTTAAAAAGAATAATAGCTCTTATAAAAAGTTTAGCTAAAAATAATTTGGCATTTCGTGGGAATAATGAGAAAAAATTTTAAGAAAATAATGGAATTTTTTAAAACTTTATTGAGATGATTACTGAATTTGATCCAATAATGAAAAAACATGTTCGACGTATTCAAAATAGTGAAATTCATAAACATTATTTAGGACTTAATATTCAAAATGAGTTAATACAAGTGTTGGCACATAAAGTAAAAGGTTCAATTTTAAAAAATATTAAAGCAGCAAAATACTATTCAATTATACTTCTCCCGATTTGAGCCACCAAGAACAAATGTCTATGGTTTTAAGGTGCATAGATATTTCATCTAGTCCAATAAGAATAGAATAATACCTTTTAGGATTTTTGAATGTGGAAGATACTTCTGGAAAATGCCTTTTTGATAAACTTATAGGAGAAATTAAGAACTTAGAACTTGATATTAATGATGTAAGAGGACAAGGTTATGATAATGGATCTAACATGAAAGGGAAACACCAAGGTGTGCATAAAAAGTTATTAGATATAAATCCTAGAGCATTGTATACACTATGTGCATGTCATAGTCTTAATTTAGTACTTTATGATGTTGATATTTCATGTGTTAGAACCATATCATTTTTTGGAGTTCTACGACGGATATATTCAATTTTCTTTTCTTCACCTAAACGGTGGAAAATTTTAAAAAATAACATATCTAATTTAACGGTTATTAAGTCGTTATCACAAACTTGTTGGGAAATGTATCAAAAAGAAAATTGTAGTCCATTGGAAGTACTTAATTATATAAAAAAAAGTTGATTCTTTTCCAAATACTTATGATTCTTATAGAATATTGTTAATAATTCTAGTTTCAGTTGCATCTGCAGAAAGAAGTTTTTCAAAATTAAAATTAATAAAAACTTATTTAAGATCATCTATGTCCCAAGAAAGATTAAATGGATTAGTTATGTTGTCTATTGAGAAAAATTTGTTAGGGAAACTTGATTATGATGATTTAATAAATAATTTTTCATCTCAAAAGGTAAGAAAAATAAATTTTATATAGGTCTATCTTTTTGTTAACTTGTAATATTATGCTATTTTATAATTCTAATTTTGAATTTTTTTTATTTGTAGTGATTATTTTAGTAGAAATTTTAGAATTTTTTTATTGAGAAAAAGCCTAATTATTAAGGCCATCATTTAGATGATCACTCAAGATGTCCAAATTGTTTGAGTCGGTTGTGAGAGAAACGAAAAAAACAAATGAGCTGTGGCATGATGCTTTCGTGTTACACTTTATAAAATCGTGGATTAAAAATCCTCCACATTTAAATTATCATCAGGAAATCCTATTGTGATAATTCAAACGCTTATGTTGGCACACAATAACATTTTCGCTATTTTGTCATACTCTAATTGATACTGAAAAAGAAAAAAACCA
Source organism: Ehretia macrophylla (assembly GCA_037974665.1). Lineage (NCBI taxonomy): Eukaryota > Viridiplantae > Streptophyta > Magnoliopsida > Boraginales > Ehretiaceae > Ehretia > Ehretia macrophylla. The sequence goes on along the minus strand of CM075780.1, from coordinate 53,380,707 downwards.
TTCAAATAGATGTCTTGTTGCATAATCTAAAATTTTTTGCAATGGTTTTATTTAATTACAATTGTTAATAAAGAATTGTCACATCATTTAATAATAATTGCTTGTAAGATTATTTTTTTCGCAACGGTTGTAAAATTATAGGTTAGTCGCACTAAGGAACCATTGCTTATTATCTACAAATAAAATTATTGTAGTATAGAATTTGCAATGAGACAATATACAATTGTTAAAATTATTTATAATTTTTTTACAATAATTTCAAATATTACAACAAATTTAGAGTTCCTTTTCGACTAATTGCAAATAAATGCGCGATAAGAAAGAGGCTTTAAGACTCCTTTTTCATATTCTCTCAATTAAGCCAATGACGTCTTGTATTGATGTTCATATTTACTTTTGGAAAATAAGCAACATAATCACCGCCAAAGATGTCACTTTCAGAGCCATCACGCTTTATTGAAAGTATCATGAATATTTAAATAATAATACCCTTGCTCATGCGTAAAAGAAATCGTTGAAAGCAACATACATGATGATCTATAAAGACAACATCCCTTAAACATCGAAGGAAGTTATGTTATTTCGCACTTATTATAACATAGTATAATGGTTATCTAACGAAATATTTTTTTTATTAATTTTTTGATATCTTGAAATGGTGTAATAAATGGATTTTTTGTAAATGAGTAGTTGCAACTCTCTAAAAAAAATACAATCATTCAGATGAGAAGTTTATTATATTATTTATTATCTTCGACACGTCCCTGTAAATGCAGATACAGTTAGTTTTTAAGTCTTGTACTTGAACAATTTTAATATTTTCAAATGGATGACAACTTTAATTTTGGGATCAAATAATATCCATATTTACTAGTTGATAATAATAAAATAGCCAAGCAAATTTTTGACTCTCGGAGAAACTAGAAAGGTAAAATGCACTATACGCCTTGTAGTTGGCCGAATATGTTTGTACTTACACCCGTATAGTCCCGGAATGACCTTATAAATTATTTGTGCTTTTTAGGATATTGCAAAGTATCATATGTTATTAGTTGATATGTCTAAGTTAAAGTATGCGACTTTGGGTCGTTGGTGTATGTGACCATGACAAGAGGGGGTTATGTGCAACATTTAAAAAATATAAGGTTTTGATAAGATCAATTTGATAAGACAGAATCAGTAACTAGTTTTTGGGACAAGGGGATGCGGAACTTATTATGATAAGAATAAGAGAGTATTGTGTATTTTATATGAATGATAAGGTTTTATAAGACCAGTTAGTACAACACAAAAGCACCTAGCTTGTTAGGAAGGAATATTGTGCATATTTAATGAATGACATTGTCATCATTTCAATTAACAACATTAAGGGTTGTCGTGGTCAGTACTCAGTATGTCACCTCCTAAAAAAAATGATTTATGAGATTATTCCAATACAATCAGAGGATAATTAACATATTTGACAATCACAGGGCGCATATTATGTAATTTACCCATTAGAAAAACGAAAAAGACAAGGACGGAAACACCAAAGGAAGGAAAAAAAATTATCAACAACATTGTCCAATGTATTAATTAGAGATCATATTATATATTGTAGTCAAAATCAACTTGTCATATCATACGTTTAAGGGCAAATCTCACAAATAGTCTCTATTGTTTATAATTTTTTTATAAATAGTTATTATTGTATTAAAAGTCACGTAGTTAGTCCTCATTATTTGTAAATGTTTTACCAATAGTTTCTATTATTTCACAAGTCATTTAGTTAGTCCTTATTGTTTGCAAAAGTCTCTCCATTAGTCCTCATTGTTTGCAAAAATCTCTACATTAGTCTTCAATATTTGCAAATGCATTTGTAAACATTATGGACTAATTGAGAGATTTTTGCAAACAATAGGGAGTAACTGAGTGACTTTTGAAACAATAGAGACTATTGGTGGACTTTTACAAACAATGGGGACTAACCGTGTGACTTCTAAAATAACAAGAACTATTTGTTTAAAACTTAAAAACAATGGATACTATTTGTCCAATTTACCCTAAGTTTAAAATCATTCATACATATACGTACGCAAGAATTAAACATGCGTTAGTCACCACCCTTCGCCTTCCCTCCACTATAAATATGGGAGCCAATAACTCGACCAAAAGCACTCAAAATTAACCTGATCGATATTCTTTCTTTAGGGAAGTCAGTACACACTATAGTTCTCATCTGAAGCAAACATGTCTAGCTGTGATTGTGGATCTTCTTGCAAGTGTGGCGACAGCTGCAAGTAAATTCTCCACCAAATTAAATAAGCATCTTGTATATATTATACGTATATAGTTTTTCTTTTTTCATCAAATTGTTTGGTGTGTCGAATATAAATATGTTTATTATCTATTATTCTCTTTGGCATTTCTGTACTGTTTATGTTGATATAAACTTGGCTAAATTTTGTTCATGCATAATCACTTTCTCTTTTCTTGTAAAAATATAAATGACTGGTTTGTAATTGGCAGCTGCGGCAAGATGTACCCCGACGTGGAGAAGACCACCACCGGCGTTACAATCATTCAAGGGGTTGCACCAGTGAAGAGGCACGTTTAATTAGTAATTGTAGATTTAAGTAATGGAAAACGTAGCCAGCCGGACCCAAAAGGCTCTCTCAATATGTGAGATTCACATGATTTGAATTTGACATGTCAATGAGAGTCGTTGAGTCTGTCCGCACTTAAGTAATAATCTTGACAACATTGATTAATTGTACGTGTACGTGGTGAAACTAAAGCCTGATACACCATTTTTTGCAGGTTCTCTGAGGGATCTGAGCAGAGCTTTGGAACTGAAGGTGGCCATGGCTGCAAGTGTGGATCAAACTGCCAATGCGACCCCTGCAACTGCTGATGACTAAGGCTCCGAGCCCCAATATATATATATAAAGCTTCTATAATTTCATGCAAATGTGTGTTCTCTGTGTGTCATAAAGTTTGCACCAATAAGACAGCCATAAATCTGCTAATCTATGTTATGTACATGAAATATTTGTCAACAAGCACATTTTATTCTACATGTTGCAAATCTGACATTGAGAAATCTTTTGCTTTTGCTTCAGGTAGAAGGCAAGACAGTGAAGGCGCAAATATGGGACACGGCAGGACAAGAAAGATATCGAGCAATCACGAGCGCATACTACAGAGGAGCCGTTGGGGCACTCTTGGTTTACGACATAACCAAGAGGCAAACCTTCGACAATGTCCAACGTTGGCTTCGTGAACTACGCGACCATGCTGATTCCAACATTGTCATCATGTTGGCCGGAAACAAAGCCGACTTGAGACACCTCAGGGGAGTTTCAGAACAAGACGCGCGGCTCTTGGCCGAGAAAGAAGGGCTCTCATTCCTTGAGACATCGGCATTGGAAGCACTTAATGTTGAGAAAGCCTTTCAGACAATTTTGTTGGACATTTATCAAATAATCAGCAGAAAAGCTTTGGCTGCTCAAGAGGCAGCAGCTTCGACTCCTGGTCAAGGGACTGCAATTAACGTTGGGGATTTCTCTAATAACTTGAACAAGAGACCATGCTGTTCAAATTGAAATTGTATCTGTCATGGCTGGATCTAAGATTTTTTTTTTTTCTCAATGAGGGTGTATAATACATAACAATTATTTTTCTCAGCGCGGCTAATTAGTTTTATTTTTGTACTAAAAACAAATAAATAATAAAATAATAAATGTGTGTTCTCATGGCTAATGTTTTATAATGGTATGGTCTTTGGAGTAAAACTTCCTTCAGCTTAATTTGTGTCATTAACTTTTTCTCTCGTCATAATTTCTATGGTTCACGACCATTTCTCATTTTATTTTTGGTATTATTATTTTAGAAAGAGGATGAATGTTTATTAAGATAAGGACAATGTTCTTCATCAATTCTCCTCTGACCTTGGCTTAAGGAGTATATATATGAGTCTCCATCGCTCAATTTGAGAGCAAAAATTCGAGAATTAAGTATTCAAAGTTGATGAAATGATAAAAATAAGTTCTAAAGAAGCTTTGGCATTGAATAGAAAAAAAACAAAAAACAAAAAAAAACAAAACAAAACAAAACAAAACAAAACAAAAACCCAAAATAGTTGTGGCATGATGTTTTTCTGTTACATCCAAAGTTAATTAGGAGATTTGGCATTACTATTAGACGGAGGAAACAAAAGAGGAGTTGTGTACCATGTTGCCCTATTACACTTATTTTTTGATGATTTCGAGTTACACCAATTGCAACTCTTGCTAGAGAAAGAGAAAAAGGGGAGAAATTTTTCCGAAAATGATTGTCTAATTTCTTTCTTTCTTTATCGGCTTTATGCCTCCAATATATAACCCAAAAAAAAGAAATCATCATCTAGGAAATTTTATCAAGATAAACAAAGTCAAATGCTTATATTGACACTTCCTACATGTGAGAAGTAAAAATGTTAGAGTTCCTTTTCGAGTAGTTGCAAATAAATATGCGATATATAAGAAAGTGTCATTAAGGCTTCTTTTTCATATTCTTTTCAATTAAGATGACAACATCTTGTAGTTATGTTTCATGTTTACTTTTGTAAAATTAGAAATATAAGCACCACTAAGTTATCTCTTTCTGCCACTGCTAGTGGTATGATTCTCATTTCACTATCACATGTTTTTATCTATTATAACATTTAAAAATACTTAAAATTATGGTAAAAAGGCTAAAAAATGTTATATATGATGCCGTTACATGTGGTCTCGTTGAAAATTCTCTAGTGCGACAGTTTTAACAATTGATAAGCAACATTGTAAAATTGTTGTAAAAAAGTAATTTCATGAGAAACTATTAACAAAAATTCATTAAAAAAATAATCGTTACAAAAAAACAAAAAAAAAATCATAATAAATAAGACACCTATTGCAACAGTTATTTTTATCTTTCGCAACAATGTTTTTTATTTTTCAGTTACGTACAGTGTTGCAAAAGATCCTAAGCCCTTGTTTGGATTGCACGAGGGAAAGGAAAGTAAAGTAAGATGGAGGAAGAAACACTAAAGGAATGGATATGAAAGAGATTTCCTTGTTTGGATGGCAAAAAACTAATAAGGGAAATGAATGATAGGATTTTATGATTTTTTATTTGGATTGAAGAAGGAAAGGAAAGTAAAGTATAATTTTAAATAAAAATTACTAAAGTGCCTTTTTATTTTCATAGCCAAGAGATAAGTAGAAGTAACAGAGACTTTTTACAAGTTTACTTTCCTTTTCCTTCAAAAAATCCTAAATTAGAAGGATCTTAAAATCTTTCTTATTAAAGGAAATTGAGGAATTTTAGAACCTTCCATAACTTTTTTCTCCTTTAAAATTTTAATTCAAACAAGGGAAGAGATTTCAAAACCCTCTATAATCTTTCCCTCCTTTAAAATTGCAATCCAAATAAGAGGAGGGATCAAGGAATCCCTCCCCATCTTCTCCTTTCCTTTAAAATTAGTAATCCAAACAAGTTGTAAATGTTATAGTGTTTTAGGTGCAAGAAATCTCGAGATCAAATCTCGTATATAATATTCTAAGTGATATAAAATGAATAATGTTCCTTCGAATAAAAATAAAAAATAAAAAAAAAGTTTTTCATCACATTTAATAAAATAACACTTATCATCTTGGGATCGTCTTTATTATTGAAAGCATCATGCATATTTGAATAGTAAGTCACTAGGGCTTTGATCTAGTGGTAATGTTATTCATTGTGTATCTCGATCCCTTGGACTCTTGGAAAAGGAGACTTAGATTTCATACTTCCTGTTATATGAGACCTAAAAGATCAAAGGATGTCAAGTGAAGCATTATTTGATAATTGGGTATTTTTTATCTAGATCCCTTGAACTATTGGAAAAGGAGACTTAGATCCCATATACTTTCTGTTATGTGAGACCTAGACCCCCTTTGTTATAATTTTGTTAAGTTTTCTATGAAGTCAAGGGTAAAATTGTCATTTCAAGTGATACTAAACAAATGGAGAAAAAGATGGGAGAGAGACAACACGAAGGCCCTTGCTTTAAGAATTTCTCTTCTTAGGATGCTTAACCATAACAAATTATCAGTAATGGCTTAAGGCTTAAAATGAATAATCTTCAATATACAAATATATATCCATTTCCTCTTCAATCTTAACAAACAATACAATGTCCATCGCCTCCAACTTTCTTCCTTGGAGTTCCGGAAAACCAAGTGCCTCCAACTTTTGGTCCTAATTCACCACCGTGATTAGTGCACAAAGATGAACCTTATAAAGCATTCTTTTTGCTAAGCCTTGTAAAACATTCTTCAGGAGCAAATTAAAGATAAAAAAATCCAGACCATACTTGCATACAATTTTTTTTTTTGCTAAGTTACTTGCTTACCTTTTATATATACATCTAGGTATATATGTACATATATGTAACACCAGAAAGAGCATATCGCATGAAAAGCCCTAAATAAATTACATCATTTAACCTTAATTACTCCATAATCAAAAGAAATCATTAATTAAATTGATACCATTTCTGAAACTTAATTAATGATCATGAACTAACCATCCAGCAGCAACAAGAACAAGATGAAGGGGAAATAGAGGTACCGAAATCCATAAAATAATGAATAAAAAAAATGAAATTTAGTATAAAACTTTTAGAAAATTGAATTAGATGAATAATAATAATAATAATAATTGTTGAAAAGCCAATGAACTCTTATCGGAGAATTAGTTGAAAAATTAAACCTCTCGATTAGATATGATGAAACTGTGAATGGACATTATTACACATTGTACGATGTTATATTTACATTTAACTTGATAAACGAGGTTTTCGTCACCACCTATGACGAATTGGAAACGAAATGTGGTTCAGCGACCACAATTTTTTCGACCCTTGGTTTTCTATCGCCCTTTTCTTTTGCGACGAAAGGGCGATGATATGATGCCGTCACCCGTAACATTTTTCCTTGCAATATCAATTGTCCTTAAATAAATAAATAAAAACTACATCAGAATTCCAAATTATTTGGGATCAGCATGCTTCATGCCTTTTCTTCCCCGTATTTGATCCTCTCAAAGATTGACAACAGGATAATGGTTTAAAAACTAATCATAAATAGTTGACATTTGAAATTCCCTAATTGAATTATAGGAGAAACCATCATTTGATGCATACTTTTATTGGTTTGCTGAAGTTGCTTTGCATCGTAATCTTATTTTCTTTTCTTTCTTCGTACGTGCTTAAATAAATAACAGTCCAAAAAAGAATAGTAAACACAAAAGAGAAATAGAATGTGTGTTAATAGTGTTAACGTCAAAATTGGGCTTAGATTTATGGTCCAATTGAGACGGGTCGCTTGACCCCAATCAACTCACAGTAAGTCGCGTCCTACTCCCATATAACTATGAAAAAAATTGAATTTTGCATCCTGTCACCAATACGCCGATGACCTGGTGAAGGGAAAGGTTGACACCAATTTTGTGATAGGACAGTAACGGCGTAGTTTGAGACGGAAAAAACCATCACCAAGCCGTCACTGTTAGTGATGGCATACTTCATCGTCGCCAAAATTGGAGACGGGAACGCCTCCCGTCTCTGAAATTGGAGACGGGAAAGCCTCCCGTCTCCAAAATTAGCGACGGAAGCGCCTTCCGTCTCCAATTTTAGAGACAAGAACGCCTCCTGTCTCCAAAATTGGAGACGAGAACGCCTCCCGTCTCCAAAATTGGCGACGGGAGCGCCTCCCATCTCCTCAATTGGCAACGGGAGTGTCTCCCGTCTCTAATTTTGGAAAATTAGAGATAGGAAAGCCTTTCATCTCCAAAATTGGAGATGAGAATGCCTCCCGTCTCTAAAATTGGGCGAAGTGAGAATCTTTTAAGTCAATTTACAAAAATATTGCCTACAACAACATTTGAAATTCTACAAGATTAGCATGAGTTAAGCCAAATATCATTCTTGATATACTCGCATGAGAGAAAGATAAATACATATTGTACTATATATTTTTATCTCACCAAGTTTTGTTCCACTAATTTTTTTAAACGAAATAATTTTAAGTGTATAATAAGAATGTTGTATTTGTTTTTCATTCATTAAGACAGTGATTGGTACGTGAGAATGAATTGAAATAATTTTTATAAATAATTACAATAATAATAATAATAATAATAATAACGAAAAAATATAATACTTATTATTATGAAAATAAAAATAATAATATTAATAAAAACAAAAAAATTGTGATTAAATAATAATAATAATTAAAAAAGTATAATAATATTATTATTAAAATAATAATATTAATTATAATAATAATTATAATAAAAATAAAAATAAAAATAAAAATGATAATAATAATAAATAATTTATAATAAGCTATCACTCTATTCTCTCTCTTTAGAAGAACCCTCTCTTTCTGTTTCTCTCCCTAGATCTCTTTCATTCTCTGTTTCTCTATCTATACATACACATCTATAAATATATATATATATATATATATATATATATATATATATATTTGAGGGTTCGAGGGTTTCTTCGCTGCTATAGATCTCGCAGTGTTTAGAATCCCCTAAGTCGCTTCAGTTCGTACGTCGTCGTTTTTGTGGAAACGATTCGTCAACTTATAAATCTTGCAGCTTTGATCTCGGCACCACTATGGCGGCCGCTAACGCTCTGATCACCATGAAAGAAACCCTCACGGTAGCTAATTCTACTCTCACTTCCTTCGATTATGATCATTTTTAATGTATTGTTAAATTATTAATGTTTTCTTGAAATTAGTCTCGTTTTGAACTGATTTAACCTAGGTTATACTAATTTTCCAGTGCTGCAGGTAATGCTTAGTCTTGCGTTATCGCATTCTTTCTTCATCTTTATCAACTATAGGGGTGAGGTAACGTAATTGCTTAAACATTAAATGTTTTCTTATTGTTTTTAGTTCCTGTCTCTTGGTTAATTTATAATAAGACATTTTATCTTATAATAATGTCAGTTTTTGCACCCGTCTGGGTTTCTTAATTTTTCTTTTGTATAGGTTATTCACCCTATTTATGATCAAACTTTTTACTTGAACATGGAGCATAAAAGGAGACTTAATGAGGAGTATGGTTAGTTTTTCTATTCTTTTTCTTCTTTTGTTACTTTTTATGCAATTCATTCTTAACATGGTATGATTAACTTGAATAGGAATTGAACCCTGGACTATAGTTCAGAAATTAGGGGATGCAGTTTTTGTACCTGCTGGCTGTCCATATCAAATTAGAAATTTAAAGGTAAGCACAATAGCATCTATCCCTGTCTTGTTTTTCTCTTCTTTAGCTGTATGTAGTGACTCCTTGAAGGATGTATTTCCTTACAAACCATCTGTTGAACAATTAATAATCATTTAATGAGAATAAGATTAAACTAATATGTACGGGAAAAAAAAAAGAATAGGATTATGACTTTTTGGTATTTCAAAACATTTTTATGCATTTTGCAATTCCATCTGGTGGGAACGATTTTGATGCATAAATTTTTAGTCTCAAGCCTGTCTATTCTTATACTTCTTTTCCATGGCATTTCTGGTTTTCTGCTCACATGACATTTGACTTTTGGAATGTCCATAGAAATCCCAAGATTGATAGAGATTTTATCAAATGAGGCTGGTTCTTTTTACTAAATCACTTAAATTCCACTTTTTTCCCATACTTTATGGTTGGTAAGAGACTTTTATGAAAAAAGTATTAAAAACGTCCAACTAGGGGATTTTACTTGTAGGCAACGCAGGCTTAGGGGTATAAATGTTGAATAACGCAGGCTTTATGTTGAATGGTTATTTTTTTGAAAGGTTTTAATTTGATTGGATGATGTGAGAAACTGCACTTGTGTTTTACCATATTTATCCTAGATGTGTATATGATGCTTTTGCAGATTATCAATTGTCAGAACTATTGAGGAAACCTTTACAGTCGTTATGTTTGCAAATCAATAGTTTATAGCTTGGTAGCATCTCTCACTTCCTATCTAAGGCTCTGCAGCCACTAGAACCCTTGTCTGTAAGTTCAAACTAAAATTTTTATCTATGAATATATTTCTCGCTATCACACCTGCATGCATTCAGACCCATGACACAAATTTATGCACATCACAAAATTTTGTAGACATGATTACTGGAATTTTTCCTGTCTTCTATCTTCCATTTATACTCTTTTATATAATTATTTTTTGCTCACTCTTGCATATATTTGATAAAATTTCTTTTGCAAGTTCAAAATGTTATAGAGTATTTGAAGATAATTGGGGCTTTGGGTGAAAATGAGAATCTTACAGTGCTAGGTAGGAGACATTTAGAAATATTTTTGCTCGCTTCTTTAATAAGTCTTGTCTTCTGATTTTTTTTCCACAAAGTAATTTTTCGACTTGCTGAATATATCAAATGAGTAATATAGGGCTTATGTGAAGGGCGCAACTTGTCAATGCTTCCAGTTGAGCTGAAGTTGGGGAAAATGCTCATATTATGTGCTATATTTAACTGTTTGGATCCAATAATGACAGTTGTTGCTGGTTTAAGTGTCATCTTACTCTTTTTTACTACTTTTCACAATGTTATGTTGTGGATTTACTTTTTTTTTTCCAGAATTATGTTAAAGATTTAAAATTGTCTTTTTGCCATTTATTTTCAATTCATCAATGCAAGTTGATTTTCATTATATGAAATTTTATAATATTCTTTTCAATTGTTTTAAAAATATAATCATAATTAAAAGGCTTTCAACCAACAATTTATATTCTCATTTAATAATTTTATTTACAATGTGTTTTTAACGGTCATTGGGTTTGGTCCGTGCATATGCACGGGCAGGCTCAACTAGTTTTAGTTAAAATAAATTCTAGCTTGGTTTACACCTAACTATAGCGTGCTAGTTGAATTGTTCACCTTTAAGTTGTAGAGTTATCTTCTTAATTAACTTGTAGATTTTTAAAAGTACGGAGTACGTGAGTTAAATGTTCTAATTACTATAACTTATAAATTGATGGTATTGTATGCCAAAGTTTAAACTACAGTCACTTCCAGTTTTTTAGTTGTAACATTTCCATTAAGTAACTTCTAACTTGGATTACTACTTCATGAATATGCTTTTAAGTGCTTTTACTACTTGGATTATTACTTCAAGACTGATCACAGGGTCTTTGTATGAAGCTAAATATCAAGGCCATTTCTTCATATTCTTTCTGATGATGCTGGTGTTGCATGTAAAAAGTTTGTTAATAACTTTTACTTTTTCTTTACCATGGTCAAAGGATTATTTTTGTAATCTTTGGTAGTTTTGGTGATGGCATGGCGACGGGTGAAGTTGGCGAGGGCTTGATGACGGGAAATATTTGTGACGACGTGGTGACAGGATAAACTGGTGAGAGCTTGATAACAAGCTGTATTAGTGACGGCATTGTGACGAGCGAAGTTGACGAGGCCTTGGTGACGGGAAATATTTGTGACGGCGTGGCGACAGGATAAATTGGTGAGGGCTTGGTAACAGACTGTATTAGTGATGGCATGGTGACAGGTAAATTTGGTGAGGGCTTGGTGAGAAAAAACATTGGCGAGGGCTCGATGACGGTAATCATTGGTGACGAGCTGTCACAATACGGTGATGGCTTGGTGACGGGGAGGATTTTGGCAACAACCTCGTGTCTGACGGACATTTTTCCTCACTATCGCAAATTCTAAATTGGCGACGGCTCGGTGAGGGGACAGTCTCTCGCAAAATAAAATTTTTTTTGTTGTATAGCAGGTCCGCTAAAAGGCCTAAACCCTTGGCTAGGCCCGAATGTCGACATTATCTTGTGTGAACAATCGACGACAGAATCCGGGTACGATCCGAACTCTATTGGACAACAGTAGATAAAGGATCAAGAAGACACCTTAATTGACCAATGGATAACTATAGATGAACTCGGGATAAAGATCGACTCTATCCTAAGGGATAAGTAATCATGAACTCTCAGTAGCCTACTCGGGATTCAAGAATCAAGAGTCAATGACTCTTGGCCTATCCACACCTATAATTAAGTAGGCAATGTATGACGCCCGAGATTTCTCATCACGTTCATTCGTAACTGTCGCATGTCTCTTTGAGCATTTCAATGTGCATTTCTTTTTCTTGATTATATGTTTTATTAGTGGCTACTATTCATAAGAAAATCAACTGTCTAATTTGCTCAAATTAATATTTTTCCTAGATAGTATAACTTATAAAAGGAATCGGGAACTTGTAGTTTTAGACTTTGGAGGTCGAGAACTTGCATTTGAAAAATGATTAGTATTTTGTTGAATAGTGTTACGTAGTGTAAACATTATTTTTAAACTAGTTGGCATTTAAATTGAGATTTAGCATAGTTTGACCAAGATTTTGTGGTAATTGACTTAAGCTAAATATACAACACATACATATATATATCATATACCATATATGCATACAAAATGCTCATAAAAACAAAAAGAAAAAATCCCTAAAACTACCCCCAAACCTGTCGACCTCAAGAAAGGAAAAGAGAGGAGAAAGTTTTTCTATTTTCTTCAAATTGCTCAAGAATCATTAACCTAGACCTCATTCCACCTCTCCAAAGTCCTCATCCACCCTCCACAAGGCTCCTAGGTGAATGAGATGCATCATCCTTGCTATTTAAAGTTTATGCCAAGTTTTTATAATTTTCGGATTTGCTTTTTTTGTGCTATAAATTGCTTGATTTTTGCTAGATATGGTATTATTACATGCTAGAGACCTTGTACATGCATTGGTATAGCTTGAAACTAAGTTTTTGACAAGATTTCACTTAAGGAAGATGATGAATAGTAGTTTTTAGGGCTTTTGATTATTCTTGTATACAAGCTTAATTCAATGATGTATAAGCATGCTGAGTGAGCTATTAGAGTTGTGGTATAATGAAGATTGTATGTATATCCATGTGTTGCAAGAAGACAAATAATTAGAATTCGAAGGTGAAATTTACGTAGCTGAATGTGTATCGATCGACTGATTTTGTGTATCGACCGGCTGATTTTGTGTATCAGTCGACTAATTTTGTGTATCGACTGACCGATTTTTTATATCGGTCAGCTAATTTTGTGTATCGACCAGCTGATTTCGTGTATCGGCCGGCTGAATTTGTGTATTGGCTTATATGTATTGGTCTAAAGTATGGTTTTGTTGCTTAGTTTGTTAGCACATAAATGAGAGTTATTTTTATGTTTATGAAGTGAAACCTTGCCTTAAACATACTTTACATAGCCTATGAGTAAGATTTCAAAGAAAATTTCTAGTGTAGTGAATGTCATTTGCAAGATCAAAGAAATGATTTAAAGTTACTTGCATAGTATTTTGTTAGAATATGTTGTATCTTGTCTATATGGTTGTGATGTTCTTATTAAATATTAGAGTCTTGGAATTGGTTAACTAATAATTAATTACACTTGTGTGGAGTGTTTATCTACCTTGAGAAGTTGTGAGTTGAGCCATTAATGTGATTTTATTGTGTTGGTTACAAATGTCTCTAAGAGATTCTTTGTGATAAGTATATGTTCTATTATATGATAGGGTTGATCCATTGAGCTAATCCAAGGTGGTGAAAGTAGACTGACGCTAGTTATTGTATCCTTTGGCAACTTGGTAGAGGTGAGGGAGTCTTTAACCCTTTTGTGCATTAGCTAATTGATAAAGTTACATGTACCATTTATTTGTTATCTCGTGGTTACTCGTGTTTATTTGATATTATCTCGTGAATTCTTGAATTCGTGTCGGGTTGCGCAACTTTTTCAGACATGGTAGCATCGAGAAACACAGGCGGCGTCGGGCTTGCCATGCTCCCTCGACTACCATGGAGCCTATTCCTTTTCTCGCTGATGCATACTCCACTACCCCAGAGGCGTGGTTCACCTGCTGGGCATGGACCTACCTCAGGAGAAAGGGTCGTAGGATCGAGATACATCCGGAGTATCCCAACTTGGAGGAATAATGGTTTGTCGGCACTTGCGTGAAGTTCGTGGTTCGTGGTACGAGAGTGAAGACTTGAAGTGGAACTGTATCCTTTTTATACGTGGTTAAATACTTTCTAATTAACTTTGTTATTTTGTGTTGTATATGTTATTATTCTTGTTGCATCTTATGAAAGCATCACCTCCCTCACTGAGTATATATGTTGTATACTCACCCTCGTTTCTAACACCTTTTAGGATCAGTGCTATCTAAGGTAAAAAAGAAGGCTCGAGAGTTTCGTGTTGACTATGCTGGCTTACGTCGATTGTCATTGAATTCAGTTTTGTAATTGTAAAGCCAAGTTTAAAATGTATTGATAGTTATGATTGACTTGTAATGTTTTATTAACTTGTAATCTTTACGTTGTTGTCTAGTTGACTTGCATACTTGTAAGGATGAAATGGATTGAGGTTGTGGATTATGGTTTGGTGGTGGTATGTTGATGTTTGCAAGTTTCTAGATAATCCTATATATAGGAAAAACTCCGTCCGTTTTTCCCTAAATTTGGTGACCGGGTTGGAATTAGGTTGGGATTAGCATAGCTATTAGAGCCTCCGGTCTCGTGAGGGATCGAGACATTACAGTTGTAGGACAGGGTCCTTGGCCTGGCGGGTAGCGACCCTTGAGTAAGTTGAGTGCGTGCATGCAAAGTGTATTTTGAATAAGAACGTGCTTGTATGTAAACCTTGTATGTGTACTTGTACGAAAATGTGTACTTATGTGCCTTACTGTGTTAACTTGATAAATTTGCAATACATGCAAATGTGTGACTTTGTGTAGACCTATGTGACCTAATTGTGTAGTAATGAGAAATATGTGATATATGTATTATGTGATCATGAGTGCACTTATGTGGTGTATAGGTGCAATATGTGAAGGTTACGTGACATGAGCATTTGATATGATTAATTATGTATTTAATTGATTCATTAAATATCTACTTACTTTAGTTATTTGTAATAATGTGCATTAAGAATTTATTTTAAATAGAATCAACTGCATACACGCATTACCCTTTGAAATGGTAAGTAATTTCATCCCCCTAAAAGAGTCAACTAGTAGCGGACCTTCTAAAAGGTGGACCAACAGAAGAGGAGTAGTTGATCAGTAGTTTATGATGATCAGTGGATAATATTCATTACTCGAAGCTTGATATTTAATAATCAGCCACTGGTATCTTTCTCGGTATTTTTCTCTGGAATTCTTGTTGGTGCTCTTGTTGGTATTTTCCTTGGATTTTTTCTTCGGTAATCTTATTCGGAGTTCTAAATTGGATTTCTTAATTAAAGCATTTATTTGTTATTCATAGTTGGGATTTTTTTTGACTTCTCACTCTGGATTTCTCATCGGGTATTCTTCCAGTTTTCAAACAAAGATTTTGTTGGAATTCTTATTGGCATTCCTGAGTGAATTTTGATTTCACAGGTTGCTGTGCCCAAACTTTATGATTGTGAATTTTGACGTTTATAAATAGGCCGATCTTAATTTCAATTACTTAAATCATTATTTGCTTGGTTTGATAGATATAATTTTGGATTCAAATAATAACCATATTTATATTAGTTGATAATAATACATTAGCCAAGTAAATTATTGACTCTCGTAAAAATTAAAAAAGGCAGAATGCACTATACTCCTTAGGGTTGGCCAAATATATTAGTTACAACCTGGTAGCAAAATGACCTCATAAATTACTTATGTTTTTAAGAATATTTCCAAATACCCTTTGGTATTAGTTAATTTGTCTAAGTTTGCAACTTCGGGTTGTTGGCATATGCAACTATAATGAGAGGGGATTATGTGCAACATTTCAAAAAATATGAGGCTTTGATGAGATAATTAATTTTTGGAACAGGGGGATAATGAGCTTATTATAATAAGCACAATGGAATATTTTGTATTTGGAATGAAGAACATTCTTTTTTATGAAATCAGTTAGTACCACACGAGAGTACCTAACTTGTTAGGGAAAGCACAAGAGTGGTATTGTGCATATTCAATGAATAACATTGTCATTATTTCCATTAATAGAGTTAAGGATAAGGGTGAGTACGTCACCTTTTAAAAAGAAAAAATAATTTATGAAGTCATTCTAATACTACAAGAGGATAATTAACATATTTACAATCACGGAGCGTATTTTATAATTTACCAAAGGAAGGAAAAAAAATATTATTATCAACATTAATGTCAAAGATATTAATTAAAGAACATATTCTATATTTTAGTCAAAATCAACTTGTCATATCATAAGTAATTAAAAATCATTCATATACGTGCAACAATTGAAAATGTATACAAATTCTTTTCTATTTGTACACGCCTCATCATGTTTGTCACCATCTTTCGCCTTTCCCTCCTTTATAAATACAGGAGCCAATAACTCGACCAAAGCACTCAAAACCTGATCTCTCTTTTCTGAAATCTGTGCATACTATAATTTTCTCTGAAGCAAACATGTCTAGCT
Source organism: Ehretia macrophylla (assembly GCA_037974665.1). Lineage (NCBI taxonomy): Eukaryota > Viridiplantae > Streptophyta > Magnoliopsida > Boraginales > Ehretiaceae > Ehretia > Ehretia macrophylla. The sequence goes on along the minus strand of CM075780.1, from coordinate 53,364,209 downwards.
GCGATTGTGGATCTTCTTGCAAGTGCGGCGACAGTTGCAAGTAAATTTTCCACCAATATAAACATCTTCTTGTTTTCTTTCCTCCCCTACCCCTAATGAGACTCGAACCTTGGCATTTTCACTGCCAGGAGATGCACCACTAGATTACACCTCGGTCTCTCAGCAAGATAAGCATCTTCTATACCTACATATATAGATTTTCATTTTTCGATTTTCTTTTTTCTTAAAATCGGTTGATTTTTTAACCCTTTACATGTAACATCTACTGCCCATGCAATTTGTGATCCTCATTATGAATATGTTTATTATCCATTCATCTCCTTGACATTTCTATTCTCTTTATGTTGGTCTGCTTCTATTGTTTTGTTCATTTGAAGCATTGATCATGTATCATTAGTTACTTTCTCTTTTTCTCTTGGAGTTTTAACTGTGTCATTTATAAAATAGACTTATTTCATCTTATTAAGTGTCGAGTCCGTCTAAAAAACGTCAGTATGATTGTTCGGTTGTCTAGCGCATGAACCCACGTTCATATAAAGTCTACAACACTTTCTTACAAACAGAAGTTCGAATACGGCAGACGTTTTTTAAAAATTTCCTCAAGTGTCTTATATATTGACCGGTTGTGCTTGCAGCTGCGGCAAGATGTACCCCGACGTGGAGAAGACTACCACTGTTACTATCATTGAAGGGGTCGCACCAGTGAAGAGGCAAGTGATAGATACAAAATTGTTGAAGATAATAAATAGCATAATAAACCTCTCTCTAACAGTTTAAACTTTTAGATGAGATGATTACTTTAACACGGTATCAGAGTCTAAGTATCGAAAGGTTGTGGGTTCAAAACTCACCGCTACTCATTTAAAAAATATTAAAATTGTCCAAGTACAAGGCTCAATCACCGCCACTCATTTAAAAAATATTAAAACTGTCCAAGTGCAAGACTTAAACTAACTTCGTCTGCACTTATAAGAGCATGTTGAAGATAATAAATAATATAATAAACTTAGAGAGGAGTTTATTATGTTATTTATTATTTTTAACAAAAATTGATTACTTGTACGTGTACGACGGAAAACATAAGCCTAACATATATACAACTTTTGCAGGGTCTCTGAGGGGTCTGAGGAGAGCTTTGGAATAGAAGGTGGCCATGGCTGCAAGTGTGGATCAAGCTGCCAATGCGACACCTGCAACTGTTGATGAAATAGCGTCTGAGCTACAATGAAACAGCTATAATTTCATGCAAATGTGTATTCCTCTGTGTGTGATAAAGTTTGTACCAATAAGACAGCCATAACATATCTGCTAATCTATCAACTAGATTTGTCATATGTCTCGTGGCTAATGTTTTTAAGTGTCTTCTGTATGGTCTTTGCGAGAATATATCCTTTGGCCTTTTCTCGATCTCGTCATATATATTTTCAATAGTTCACGTCCATTTCTATTTTTGAAAGAGGATGATGTTATATTTGTAAATTCTCAATATTCACAATTAAGATCATCAGAGATATAGATTTTTATTGAGAGTAACTAAGACCGCTTTCGTTATTGAGCCCAAACGAGTGAGCACTTTTGAAGACTTCCGTTGTTGGGTAAAGGAGCTTTGTATTATTCTTAGAGAAACCAGAGCTGGCCCAAGCTACTGTGCCCAAGGCCGCCTTAGCTTGGGGGCCCCAATTTAAAAAAGAAAAATAACACTAAGCTTGATAAGGTAATGAAGGCCAAACGGCCAGCAATTAAAATAATTTTTAACTATTGAAGGCCCAACGGCCAGCATGGCAGCAACCTCGAACAGGTCATTGTTTGGGGTTGTTTAGTATCCTCTTCTTTAAAAAAAATATATATATATATATATAAAATAAAGTAAAGCTCTAGTATATATATTATTTCTTTCCTCTTTTTTTACACACTTCACTCTTATGCTCTTTGTATTTTTTTATACTCTAAAGTCTCTTATTGTTTATTGTGATATTAATTTTGCATATAATATAAGAAAGAAAACAAAAGACAGAAAGTATAGAGGTACACATTCAACTCTTCTTTTTGTTTTTTTATGTGATAAATTTTGATACGTTTACATACTTATATATATCTTAACTTGAAATAATTAATTTTTTTAATAGGTTCTCTTCCAAGAGAAGAAAACTTTAAAGAAAAGAAATATATTGATATTATTTTGAAGAGTATTGAAGCACTTGCTTTTACTTGCAAGTTTGTCTAGGTTATATCTTTCTTTCATACTCTCAATTCTCATTTTTTTATTAATTGTTCTTATATGCAATAGTTTAGTTTTTCTTTTTTTCATTGCAATTATTGTGTTATTTTTAATATTGAATTTATTGTAAATTTTTTGAGTTTTGTTGTATCTAAATTTGAAGTATGTCTAGTAGGAAATATCCATCGGGTTATGAAAACTTAAGAAAAAAAGAAGAATAGAAAGTTTAATTAAATCTCAAAGAGGAGCTTTAGAAAAATTTATTACCACTAACAAAAGCGATGAAAGTAACTCAAGTTAAGAAACTAATGAACTATCAAATTTAAATAATTTAGGAGATCATGAAGTCATGGTAGAAAAAGACATAGAAAATTGTAATAATAAAATGTGTGATAATGGGATGGTTGATGAAGAATGTCAAGAAAATAACGAAGAGAACATGGAAACTAGAAATCTTAAAGATGATTTAGATTGTATTTATGATATGGGAAGATAAGAAAATCTTAATAATAAATTAATAGACTTATTAGTAGAAAAGGGTCCAACAAGGGTGAGTGATATAAATTTTTCAAAAGATGAAACTTGTAGACACTTTTCTACTTCTAATTATATAAGAAATTGTCAAATGGATAAAAACATGATAGAAGATGGTTAGTGTATTCAAAGGATTTTGATAAAGTATATTGTTTTTGTTGTAAATTATTTGGTACAAAATCTAGTATGATGAGCCAATTGGGTAACGAATGAACTAAAGATTGGAAACATCCAAGTGCTAGGCTGAAGAGTCATGAAACAAGTAATGGACATATAGTTAACATGTGTGAAGATAACTGAGTTTCTAACTTAAAACTAATTGGTACCAAGTGGAATGGCCCAGGATCTTATTAAGTGGTCTAAGAGTTTATGATTTTTCTACATGGGACAAGTGCATATTCTAACACTCCCCCTCACGTGTGACCTGATTTGAGAGGGGTCACACGTGAAAGATTGAACACACGTGGACCTTTATTTTGAGATAGTCACATTTAGAAGATTGAACACGCATGTGGAAGATAACACATGTGAAATATTGAAAGTGCATGGACTATGCACACGCGAAAGATTGAAGACAAGTAGACCTGATTTGAGATGGGACGCACACGGAAGATGAATGAGACTAAACCATGGGCTTATCTCTGATACCATGTAAAGATAATTGAGGTTCCAACTTGAAACCAATTGGTGTCAAGTGGAGTGACCCAGGATCTTATTAAGTGGTCTAAGAGTTTATGATTTTTCTATGTGGGACAAGTGCATATTCTAACAACATGAGTGCTTGGTTTGATTTAGAATCGAGATTATTAAAGAACAAAACAATTGATAAAGATGCTCAAGAAAGACTTAATAAAGAGAAAGAACATTGGAGAAATGTCCTAAAAAGAATAATTGCTCTTATAAAAAGTTTAGCTAAAAATAATTTGGCATTTCATGGGAATAATGAGAAAAAATTTCAAGAAAATAATGGAATTTTTTAAAGCTTTATTGAGATGATTACTAAATTTGATCCAATAATGAAAGAATATATTCGGCATATTCAAAATGGTGAAAATCATAAACATTATTTAGGACATAATATTCAAAATGAATTAATACAAGTGTTGGCACATAAAGTAAAAAGTTGAATTTTAAAAAATATTAAAGCAGCAAAATACTATTCAACATAAAGTAAAAAGTTGAATTTTAAAAAATATTAAAGCAGCAAAATACTATTCAATTATACTTGATTGTACTCCCGATTTGAGCCACCAAGAACAAATGTCTATGATTTTAAGGTGCATCGATATTTCGTCTAGTCTAATAAGAATAGAAGAATACTTTTTAGGATTTTTAAATGTGGAAGATACTTCTGGAAAAGGCCTTTTTGATGAACTTATAGGAGAAATTAAGAACTTATAACTTGATATTAATGATGTAAGAGGACAAGGTTATGAAAATGGATCTAACATGAAAGGGAAACACCAAGGTGTGCATAAAAAGTTATTAGATATAAATCCTAGAGCATTGTATACACCATGTGCATGTCATAGTCTTAATTTAGTACTTTGTCATGTTGCTATTTCATGTGTTAGAGCCATATCATTTTTTGGAGTTCTACAACGGATATATTCATTATTCTCTTCTTCACCTAAATGGTGGAAAATTTTAAAAAATAATATATCTAATTTAATGGTTAAGTTGTTATCACGAACTCATTGGGAAAGTCGTATTGAAAGTGTAAAGGCTATTAGATATCAAGCTTGAAAAATTAGAGATGCTTTGTTTGAACTAGCAGAAACAAATGAAGATCCTAAAATAAAGAGTGAAGCTAACAGTCTAACAACTTATAAACTAGAGGATTTTGAATTTTTATTAGATATGACTATTTGGTATGATATTTTGTTTGCGATAAACTCTGTTAGTAAGACCTTTTAAAGTGAAAATACGCACATTGATGTTGCTATAGATCTTCTTAAGGGTCTTGTTTCTTTTTTTGAAAATTATAAGGAAAATAGATTTGTATCTGCTATGATTTCAGCCAAAGAAATTGCAAATGAAATGGAAATAGAACCTAATTTCGTGAAAAACGTGTGATTCATAGGAAGAAACAAATTGACGAAGATGTTGGTGATGATAAAACAAAATCTCTTGAAGAATTATTTAGAATTGAGTATTTTCTTTACATGATTGATCAAATTATTTCTTCACTTAAAACTAGATTTGAGCAATTTGAAGTATTTGAATTTTTTTTTGGATTCTTATTCAATTTCACTAGATTAAAGTCAATGGATGAAGATATTATTAAACAATGTTGCTTGAATCTTGAAGATTTTCTAAGCTATGATGGACATTCTGACATAGATGGACTACATTTATTTTCAGAATTAAAAGTGATAAAAGAAATGTATCAAAAAGAAAATTGTAGTCCATTGGAAGTACTTAATTATATTAAAAAAAGGTTGATTATTTTCCAAATGCTTATATTTCTGATAGAATATTGTTAACAATTCCAGTTTCAGTTGCATCTGCAGAAAGGAGTTTTTCAAAATTAAAATTAATAAAAACTTATTTAAGATCATCTATGTCCCAAGAAAAATTAAATGGATTAGCTATGTTGTCCATTGAAAAAAAATTTGTTAGATAAACTTGATTATGATGATTAATAAATAATTTTGCATCTCAAAAGGTAAAAAAAATAAATTTTATATAGGTGTATCTTTTTGTTAACTTGTAATATTATGCTATTTTATAATTCTAATTTTTTTTTTATTTGTAGCAATTATTTTAGTAGAAAATTTAGAATTTTTTTATTGAGAAAAAACCTAATTATTAAGGTCTCCATTTAGATAATCACCCAAGGTCTCCAAATTGTTTGAGATGGCTATGAGAGAAACGAAAAAAATTAAAAAAACAAATGAGCTGTGGCATGATGCTTTCCTGTTACACTTTATAATGAATCGTGGATTAAAAATCCTCCACATTTAAATTATCATCAGGAATCCTATCGTGATAATTCAAACGCTTATGTTGGCACACAATAACATTTTAGCTATTTTGGCATACTCTAATTGAAACTGAAAAAGAAAAAAACCATTCAAATAGATGTCTTGTTGCATAATCTAAAATTATTTGCATTGGTTTTATTTAATTACAATAGTTAAAAAAAATTTGTCACATCATTTAATAATAATTGCTCGTGAGATTATTTTTTTCTCAACGGTTGTAAAATTATAGGTTAGTCGTACTAAGGAACCATTGCTTATTATCTACAAATAAAATTATTGCAGTATAAAATTTGCAATGAGACAATATACAACGGTTAAAATTATTTATAATTTTTTAAAAAAAACTTTTTTACAACAATTTCAAATATTGCAACAAATAAAAAAAATGGTAGGACACTTACTATGAGAATGGACAAATTTAGAGTTCCTTTTCGACTAATTGCAAATAAATGCGCGATAAGAAAGAGGCTTTAAGACTCCATTTTCATATTCTCTCAATTAAGCCAATGATGTCTTGTATTGATGTTCATATTTACTTTTGAAAAATTAGCAACGTAATTGTTGGGAGGAAACCCGATATCAAAACACAAACAATAAATGCACAGCGAAAATAACACCCTCCCACCTTGTATAAACCTGTTAGGAAGCAACAAATAGAGCCAACTACAATATGCACAAATCTGAAAATTCCAGAAAATAGAGCAACACCTAGATTTTAACGTGGAAAACCTCCCCAACATGGAGAATAAAAACCACGGGACCGTAGTCCATCCAAAAACTTTCACTATCAATAAATAATGGGTACAGGAGAGTTTTCTCTAGCTACAACTAGAGGCATACACAATATATTCACGATGAATAACATATTCTTGCAAACATTGCATCAACAAAAGAGATTAAACCAAGAAGTAGGAGAGAAATCACCACAAACGTCGTCACTGTTCACGTCAGAAAAACGGGCTATAGAGAGCTCCAAATCTGATCTCCACCATTCAGATAGAAGACCCACGAGTTGTGAACATGCACGTAAAATTTTAGCTCAATCGGACCACAAATGACATTCCGATCGTCAACTTGATGAAGATGGCGCAGGCTGAAATTTCTGCACTCTTCTTCTTCTTTCTCTCTCTGTTTCTATCTCTCTCTCTCGTTTTTTCTTTCACTCTCACACACACCACATGACAGATCAGTCAACTTGACTAATCTGTCTTCACCTTTTTTATTTATTTGTTGTTTTTCTCCTTTTTTGTTTTGTTTTCTTTTGGTCAAAAAACAAAAGCAAAAGCAAAATAATTATCAACCCACATGGGTTGGTCTACACAACAAACTCCCCCACCAACTCATGTGGGTGGGTCAATCAACCCGGCAACCAAACGACATATCTCAAGCTTCTCTCTTGGCAGTGCCTTCGTCAACATATCGGAGCCATTATCATTTGTGTGAACTTTTCAAGTTTCAACGACTTCAAATTCAAAACATCCCTGATCCAATGGTACCTCACATCAATATGTTTCGATCTTGAAAGAAAAGAAGAACTCTTACCCTGATCTATTGCACTCTGATTCTCCCAATACAAGACATCATCATCTTGCTCAGACCCCAGTTCTTTCAGAAAGTTTTTCATCCATAGCAATTCCTTGCATGCTTCAGTTGCTGCAATGAACTCCGCTTCAGTGGTGGAAAATGCAACACACTTTTGCAATCTCGATTGCCATGCCACAGCTCCCCCTGCAAAGGTAATCAAATAACCCAAAGTAGACTTACGAGTATTAACATCTCCAGCCATATCAGCATCTGTGTAACCCATAAGCATAGGCTTCTCACATCCAAAGCAAAGTCTCAATTTGGATGTGCCTCGAAGATATCTCATAATCCACTTCACTGCATTCTAGTGTTCTCTCCCAGGATTTGAGAGAAAACGACTCATCGTACCAACTGCATGTGCTATGTCTGGCCGTATACACACCATAGCATACATCAAACTTCCCACTGCTGAAGAATATGGAACATTCTGCATATCTTTCTTTTCTTCATCTGTAGAAGGACATTGTTGAGTACTTAGTTTAAAGTGAGTAGCAAGAAGAGCATTAACCACTTTAGCTTTATCCATGTTGAACTTTTGAAGTACTTTCTCGATGTACTTCTCTTGCGACAAATACACCTTTTTGTCATTTCTGTCTCGATTGATTCTCATGCCAAGAATCTGCTTTGCCGGTCCTAAGTCTTTCATAGCAAAAGACTTATTCAATTGTTTCTTCAACCTGTCAATTCTTGAAGAATTCCTGCCAATAATCAACATATCATCAACGTATAGCAACAAGATAATAAAATCATCATCAGAGAATTTTTGAGAAAAAACACAATGATCCGAAGAAGTTTTCCTGTAGCCTTGCTCCCCCATAACAGATTCAAACTTCTTATACCATTGTCGAGGTGCTTGTTTCAAGCCATAAAGACTTTTCTTCAGTTTACACACATAATCCTCTTTTCCTTTTTCTTTGAATCCCTCCGGTTGTTCCATGTAAATTTCTTCCTCCAAATCACCGTGAAGAAAAGCAGTTTTCACATCCATCTGCTCAATCTCTAGATCAAGACTAGCAGCCAAACCCAGAACAACTCGAATGGATGACATTTTCACAACTGGAGAGAAAATCTCATCAAAGTCAATACCCTTTCTCTGACTGAACCCTTTCACAACCAGTCTTGCTTTGTATCGTGGTTGTGAAGTATTTTCTTGTTGCTTTAACCTGTAAACCCATCTGTTTTTCAAAGCTCTTTTGCCTTTAGGCAACTTCACCAACTCAAATGTGCAATTTTCATGCAAAGATTTCATCTCATCTTGCATAGCTTCCATCCACTCATTTTTATGTTTATCATCCATAACTTCTTCAAAGCTTTTAGGCTCACCTCCATCTGTCAATAAAATATACTCATCAGAAGAGTATCTTGTGGAAGGCTGTCTGTCTCTAACGGACCTCCTGAGTGGAATTGTTGGTGGAGTCTCAAGCTGATTATCATCATCACCTACCTCAACCTGTGTAGGACTTTCTGCATGATCAACATTAGGGAAATTACCTTGATCATCATCTTCAACCTGCTCTGTTGCTGGTGGCGTTGAAGGCACTATATCAAGATCAGCCAATTCATTTGACGGTGGGGGTAACTCTTTATCTGCTTTACCAATGTCCTGAATTGTTTGATCCTCCACAAATACAACATCTCTGCTCCTGACAATTTTCTTCTCAACTGGATCATATAGCCTGTAACCAAATTCATCAAGGCCATAACCGACAAATATACATTGTCGTGTCTTCACATCAAGTTTGGACCTTTCATCCTTTGGAATGTGTACAAATACCTTGCATCCAAAGACTCGTAAATGATCATAAGAAACATCTTTCCCTGTCCAAACTCTATTAGGAACATCAAGCTTTAATGGAATACATGGTGAGAGATTCAACAAATGAACAATTGTATTCAAAGCCTCACCCCAGAATGAATGTGGTAGATTTGCATGTGAAAGCAAACATCTTACCTTTTCAATCAAAGTTCTATTCATTCTCTCAGCAATACCATTCAACTGTGGTGTCTTTGGCGGTGTCTTTTGATGCCTGATACCTTGCTCTTTGCAATACCTGTCAAATGGACCACAATATTCACCTCCATTATCTGTACGGATGCATTTCAATTTTCTTCCTGTTTCTCTTTCAACGGATGCTTGAAACTGCTTGAATACATCCAACACTTGATCTTTAGACTTCAAGGTATAAGCCCAAGTCTTCCTAGAGTGGTCATCAATAAACGTCACAAAGTAAAGAGAACCACCAAGTGTTTTAATTTTCATCGGACCACACACATCCGAATGTACCAGCTCAAGTACATTTTCCTTTCTGGAAGGTGGATGACTCTGGAAAGAAACCCTGTTCTGCTTTCCTGCAAAGCAATGATCACATTTTCTCATATGTGGATCTGTTAGTCCCGATAAAATTTTCTTCTTAGATAAAACTGAAATTCCCTTCTCACTCATGTGACCCAGTCTTTTATGCCACAACTCTGTTGCATCTTCATTTTCTACTGCATTGACAATGCTCCTGGAAACCTTTGAATTCATCAAATACAAAGTTGAGCATTTCTTACCTTTGGCTACAACCATAGAGCCCCTTGTAAGTTTCCATTGACCATTACCGAAGGTATTAAGAAAACCTTCATCATCAAGTCTACCTGCAGATATCAAATTCTATCTAATGTCAGGAACATGCTTCACATCTTTAAGAATTAATTTGCTGCCATTTTCAGTCTCCAAGCAAACATCTCATGTACCGACAACTTTGGCGACACCATCATTACCCATTTTCACAACCCCAAAATTACCAGCTGTGTAAGACATAAAAAAGTCTTTTCGAGAAGTAGCATGAATAGAAGCACCACTGTCAATCACCCAACATGTATCATGACATGCAAGATTAATAACATCACTGTCATATACAATGAAAAACTCCTGTGTAGTGGTAGCAACTCGATCTTTACCACTATCATCATATTTCTTCTTATCATTATCTTTGTTTTTATTTTCATTTTGCAATATTCTGCAAAATCTCTTGATATGACCCATTTTTCCACAGTGATGACATTTGACATTACTATACTTCCCTCTTGACTTGTTTCTACTACTTCCTCTATTTCCCGAACCCTTTTGCTTATTCCTCCCCTAGATTCAGTAACCAAAGCATCTGACTCTGAAGAGGAATTTTGTGATTTTCTTCTAACTTCTTCATTTAAAAGTCTACTTTTAGCTAGATTCAAAGTGATTTCACCATCTGGGGTTGAGTTACACAATGACATTCTAAATGTCTCCCATGAGTCCGGTAAAGTACCAAGAAGCAATAACCCCTTAAGTTCATCATCCAATTTAATTCCAGTGGCAGCTAACTGATTTATAATCCTAAGATATTCATTTACATGATCAATTATAGGGGTTTTATCTCGGTATCTCAAACCTATCAATTGTTTTATCAAAAACAACTTGTTGCTCCCACTCTTTTGTGCATACAATTCTTCAAGTTTGTTCCATAATGTGCGTGCATGTGTTTCTTCACTAATGTGGTTCATCACATTATCATCTACCCATGTCCTAATATACCCACACACTTGTTTGTGAAATAACTCTCATTCTTCATCAGTTTTACTCACGGGTTTTTCAGTAGTAAACACCGGTAGATAATAATCTTTCACATACAACAAGTCTTCCATTTTTCTTTTCCACATGGCATAATTCAAACCATTCAAACATATCATTCTACTTGTATTAACTTCCATTGTTTATACAAAACAATAATTCAACAACCAAGCTCTGAGGCCACTTTGTTGGGAGGAAACCCGATATCAAAACACAAATAATAAATGCATAGCGGAAATAACACCCTCCCACCTTGTATAAACCTGTTAGGAAGCAACAAATAAAGCCAACAACAATATGCACAAATCTGAAAATTTCAGAAAATAGAGCAATACCAAGATTTTAACATGGAAAACCTCCCCAACGTGGAGAGTAAAAATCACGGGACCGTAGTCCATCCAAAAACTTCCACTATCAACAAATAATGGGTACAAGAGAGTCTTCTCTAGCTACAACTAGAGGCATACACAATATATTCATGATGAATAACATATTCTTGCAAACATTACATCAACAAAAGAGATTAAACCAAGAAGTAGGAGAGAAATCACCAAAAACGTCGTCACTGTTCACGTCAGAAAAACGGGCTGTAGAGAGCTTCAAATCTGATCTCCACCAATCAGATAGAAGACCCACGAGTTATGAACATGCACGTAAAATTTCAGCTCAATTGGACCACAAATCACCTTCCGTTCGTCATCTTGATGAAGATGGCGCAGGCTGAAATTTCTGCACTCTTCTTCTTCTTTCTCTCTTTGTTTCTATCTCTCTCTCTCGTTTTTTTTCTTTCACTCTCACACACACCACATGACAGATCAGTCAACTTGACTGATCTGTCTTTACCTTCTTTTTTTATTATTATTTTTCTCTTTTTTTGTTTTATTTTCTTTTAGTCAAAAAACAAAATAATTACTAATCCACATGGGTTGGTTTACACAATAATAATCACCGCCGAAGATGTCACTTTCAGAGCCATCACGTTTAATAAGATAACACTTTTCATCTTTGGATCATCTATATTATTGAAAGTATCATGAATATTTAAATAATAATACCCTTGCTCATGCGTAAAAGAAATCGTTGAAAGCAACATAAATGATGATCTATAGAGACAACATCCCTTAAACATCGAAGGATGTTATGTTATTTCGCACTTATTATAACATAGTATAATGAAATATTTTTTTTATTCATTTTTTGATATCTTGAAATGGAGTAAGAAATGGATTCTTTGTAAATGAGTAGTTGCAACTTTAAAATAAAAAAAAAAATACAACCATTCAGATGATAAGTTTATTATATTATTTATTATATTCAACACGTCCTTATAAATGCAGACGCATCTAGTTTTTGAGTCCTTGTACTTGGACAATTTTAATATTTCAAAATGGGTGGCTGTGAATTTTGAACTCAGAACCTTTCAGTTCCTAGGCTCTAATATCATGTAGAGATGCCAATAGTATTAGCATTATTGTGATACCATGTTAAATTACCAACTCATCTAAAAGATCTTTTAATTTTTTTTTCATTGATACCATATTAAATTATCACCTCATCTAAAAATTTAAGATGTTAAAGAAAGATTTATTATATTATTTATCATCATTGACACAAAATGATTCAAGAAATTCCGCCAAGGCATCAGATTCTTCAAAATAATTGAACCAATAAACGAAGTTGAATGGTTAAGTGAAAGGTAATTAAAAGAAGTTCAATTTGTCTATGAAAATCCAATAAAAGTAAAAATTGCATTTTTAATATGCGTGGGAGGTAATCAATGACCTCTCTTTTTATCTTTTTCTTTTGGTCATTGAAATTTTAATTTGATACGTTGAAAGAAAGCAAATTATAATAATTTAGCCAATACCAGAATCAGGTTCCTCACTCAAAAGGATGCTAAGGAAATTTTGAGGAACAATGAAGCACCAATCCAAAGGTGATAGATGCTTGCCAACATCTTTAGACAGCCAGTTAGCAGCTCTATTGCTAATGGTTCAAGTGGAAGGTAATTAATTAGCGACGGATTTAGGGACATAATTATTTCCATCATTGTTCGTTACTATTTGTGACAAAAACACTATTTTATAACGCTTAAGTTTGTGATTATTATTTTGTGACGGAATAGCGATGAAAAGCGCGTTTATTTTTTTGTAGTGGTGTCTGACCTTAAAACGAAGGAAAGAGAAGCACTATTGATGGTGTTTCTCAACAAGGTCAACTTTGCTCCTCACATTCTATTCATACTGATCAATCCTAAGCAAGTAAACATCATCTTTTCCTACGGAGAAAAAAGAAGGAAAAAAAAATATTATTTTCTTATTAGGGGCGAAGCAAAATAATGGATAACTGGCAATGGGCCTGATCGCCGTCGGCCTAACTCCTTTCGCTTCGAAATGGCTTGGCTTGCCCATGAATGTTTTCAAGACTTCATCAAACAGAGATGGGTTAGTAGTCCACCTCCATTCCACAACTCCATTCAAGCCATATCTGAGGAACTTCAAGTGTGGAATAAGCAAACTTTTGGTAACATCTTCCAAAGAAAACGCATCCCCACTAGGCCACTCATATATATTATTCGTGCTCCACCCCTCCGTAAGAAGTGCCCCATGGAAAGATCTTTCACACAAAAAGAAAGAGGTAAGGATTCAATTGAATCACTATTTGATTGACATAATTGATTAACCAAAATAAGCTTGCATTGCATAGAACCCACATGACACAAAATGTTAGACAACTGAAAATTATGAGTAGCAGAAGGAATTGTAGAATGACCTGATAAACCACCCTCAGCAGTGCGTTCAATATCAAGCATTGAGAAGATATTTTCAGCTATTAACGCACATGGTGTATTACATTTGTTGCCAGCTGGTACAGTCAGTTAGAGGAGATTAGGTAGCTTGAGTTGAAAGTTGAATTAGAGATACAGTGATGTAAACTCTATAAATAGCATAATTTATCTCACTTATTATTTTCAAGAAATGAAAATCAACTTCTGCAAAATATTTTTTCTCTAATTTGTTATGGTAATTAGAGCCCCAAAGACATAACTGTCTTCATCATCTTCGATCCTCTTCTATCTGCATTTTTTTTTTCAAGCTTCAAGCTCTCTTCAATGTTGAACGACTCTGCGATGCCTACTGGTTTGAAGCTTCTTCTCCAAAACTTGAGCTCGCTCGTTCGAGTACAGCTCAATAACAGCAATTACATCATCTGGAAAGCTCAATTCCAAGCTAGTCTTCGTGCGAACAATCTTCTCGATCATGTAACTGGTACAACACCATGTCCTGCGACTCATGTAAAAGAAGTTGTTGGCTCAACCATTTCAAATCCTGCATTTGAGCACTGGTCAATGGTGGATGAGCATCTAAAATCTTGCTTTTATGCTTCGATGTCCTCTGAAGTTCTTCCTCAGGTGCTTGATCTTCCTTCTTCTACTGCTATTTGGCATGCTCTTGAGCATCGTTTCAGTTCTCTCTCCAGAACACATGTTCATCAGCTCAAATTGAAGCTTTATACACTGTCAAAAGGATCACAGAGCATGCAAGCATATCTAGATCAGGTTAAATCGATCACTGATAGTCTTCGTGCTACTGGATATATTATCGATGAGGATGATCTCATTTTGTATATTCTAAAAGGTCTTCCTTCAGAATACGAATCTGTTAAGACTACTCTGCGCCTTAGACCAGTGCCAATCACTATTCCTGAACTCACAAGTCAGCTCATCTCTGAGGAATTACATCTTCAATTTACTAAATCTGTCATTCTCTGATTCTTCCAACTCTGAGTTGCACACTGTCTTAGTCACTCAGAAATTTAACTCCAATGGAGGTTCCAATCGAGGACGAGGCAATAATTCTAACAATCGAGGTGGTCGCAATCAGCGAGGTGGTGCTTCTGGTAGTTCTTATGGTAGAGGTGCAAATTCTACATCGAATACTCCTCAGAATAAGAACATTTTCAGCACAGATGCTGCTGTTTTCTGTCAAATTTGTGGTAAAAGGAATCATATTGCACTGGACTGTTGGCATCGCCTTGATACTTCTACTTATGCAAGCACCAAATCTGGTAAACAAGCCATGGCAACTCACTATGTCTCACCCTCAGCGCCTGAAACACCTTGGTTTTTGGACTCTGGCACAAATGCACACGTGACCAATGATCTGAATAATCTCTCTGGCTATCAACAGTATGATGGAGGTGATGGTGTTTTAGTTGGTAGTGGCTCTACCCTCCCAATTACTCACACTGGCTATGGTAATATCGTTACTCCTAACTGTTCCTTTAATCATAGAACTGTCTATCATGCTCCTACTATCTCCTCTAATCTACTGTCAGTCCATCAATTAGCTAAGGATAACAATGTTTCCCTTCTTTTTGATGCTGACAAAGTCCTTATTCTGGACAATGCAACGCACCAGGTCAAGTACCAGGGCTACTGTGAACATGGCCTATACACTTTACCTATTGCAACATTGCTCCAATCTTCTCCTCAAGCACATTATTGCACTACTTCTACTGCTGCCTCATTATCTACTATGTTGTGGCACTCAAGATTAGGCCATCCCTCTATTCAGATTTTTCAAAAGTTATCTTCTTTAATAAAGGCCCTTGTAATAGCTAAGTCTTTGTATTGTGAATCCTGCTCAATAGCAAAAGCTCATAAACTCCCTTTTCCATTGTCTAGTACTGTAACTGATACACCATTTGCTCTGGTTCACTCGGATGTATGGGGCCCTGCTCATGTGCCTTCTTTCAAAAATTATAAGTACTATATCCTATTTGTTGATGACTGTACTCGTTTTACGTGGCTTTACCCTTTACAATCAAAAGCAGATGCTTACCATGCTTTTGTAAGCTTTACTGCCTTAATTGAAAATCAATTTAATGCCAAGATCAAAACTTTTCGAACAGATAATGGTGCTGAGTACTTCAACAATAAGTTTGGTACTTTTTTACAAACTCTAGAAGTTGTTCATCAAACTTCATGCCCTCACACCCCAAAGCAAAATGGTGGAGTTGACATCTTATCGAAACAGTCCTTACTCTACTTCGTCAAGCATCTCTTCCTACCAAATTTTGGCTTGAAGCTCTTGCAACTGCAAATTTTCTAATTAATCGAATGCCTAATGTTGTTTTGTCCTACAAATCTCCTTATGAGTGTTTATATCAAACTCCTCCTCTTCTCCTTATTATTCTAGGCTTAAAGTGTTTGGTTGTTTATGTTTTCCCTGACTTAGGCCCTACATTAAGCATAAATTGCAGCCAAGATATTCTCCCTGTGTGTTTTTAGGTTATTGTCCCAACTCTAAAGGTTATAAATGTCCTGATATAACTAGTCGTGTTTATATTTCAAGACATGTCACATTCTATGAAAATCATTTTCCATTTGCTTTGAAGTTAGATAGTATTTTTTTCCCATCTGTCTTTCTATTTCCTTCCTCTTATCCACCAATTTTTCCTGTGTCTACCAAGTTGTCCTCTCACATTTCTCCAGAAGAAGTCCCATGTAGTACCACTTCTCCTCCTAATAACAGTCCTGTACCAACTCTATCATCTACTAACTTTGTATTGCCTCAATCTTCTCCCCGGTCTAGTGCAGATAATTCTCAAATCACTGCTCTTCCTTCCCCTGTGTCAAATAGTGTTCCTACTAACCTCCCAACCTCAGGACCATTGCCTTCTACACCCCACACCACAGACACACAAACTAAGCATCATATGGTCACAAGGTCTCAACAGGTTCTCTCAAACCACGTATTTTCTCCTACAATACTCTTCTTCTTGACCTCCTCAGACTGAGCCTTCTACATATAAGGAGGCTGCCAAATATTTGCATTGGCAGAATGCTATGGCTGAAGAATATAAAGCTTTGGTCACTCAGAATACTTGGACCTTGCAACCACTTCCCCTTAATAGATTTCCGATAGGTTGCAAGTGGGTGTTTAAGATAAAAAAGAATGCAGATGGCTCAGTGGCCCGCTATAAAGCTCGCCTCGTGGCCAAAGGTTTTCATCAAGAGTATGGTCTTGACTACAATGAGACCTTTAGCCCTGTAGTCAAGCCTTAAACAATTCACCTAGTACTCTCTCTTGCTATTCATTATAAGTGGCAGTTAAAGCAATTGGATGTATCCAATGCATTTCTTCATGGTTCACTACAGGAAGAAGTTTTTATGCAACAACCACAAGGGTTCGTTGATTCCTCACAACCCATCTATGTATGCAGATTGAATAAGTCCTTATATGGACTGAAACAGGCTCCACGCGTGTGGTATCAACTGCTTCATAATTTTCTAATTGCTCATGGTTTCTGCTGCAGTAAAGCAGACATTTCTTTGTTTGTACAACCTACTTCTACTAACATGATAGTGGTTCTTGTATACGTTGATGATCTTATAATTACAGGTAGCTCAGAATCTAATATTGCTGCTATTATTCAAGCCATGAGTCAACAGTTTGCCACGAAAGATCTAGGGGTTTTGTCCTATTTTTTAGGGATTGAAGTCAAACATAAAACAAAAGGTCTTTTGTTGCATCAGTCTAAATATGCTAAAGACCTTCTTAAAAAGGCAGGCATGTTACAATGTAAATCATCTCTTACCCCGGCTGCAATACCTACTTCAGCTACCTCTACCTCTGCCTCTGCTACACCTTATGCTTCACCCACTGAGTTTGGCAGCCTCGTTAGTGCACTTCAGTATCTAACACTTACTCGGACTTACATTCAATTTGCCGTGAATTCAATATGCTAGAAAATGCATTCACCAAACTGCACTGCACTCAAACGCATTTTGTGATATATTCATGGTACTCTTGGTTATGGACTGCAATTTCAGTCGAGTCCACTTCGCTTGCAAGCCTTTTATGACTCGAATTGGGCCAGTTGTGTTGTTAATAGGAAGTCCACCACTAGATTTTGTGTTTATCTAGGCACCAATTTGATCTCTTGGACATCCAAGAAGCAACCCTCAGTCGCACGTTCTTCAACTGAGGCTGAATACCATGCTTTGGCTTACACAGCAGCTGAGCTCAAATGGCTCACTTACTTGATGAAAGATCTTCACATTCCTGTTACACCACCTACCATTTGGTGTGATAATATCTCAGCTATCTCTATGACGGCTAACCCGGTGTTTCACAGTCGCACTAAGCATATCGCACTAGACTATCATTTCGTCCGCGAACAGGTCATGGCCAAGGCTCTCTCTGTTCATTACATTGCTTTTGAGATTGCGGACATTTTCACTAAAGCGCTTACACAATCAAAGTTTTGCTACTTACTATCCAAGCTGCCTCTCACTTCCACGGTTCAGCTTGAGGGGGGATGATAAACCACCCTCAGCAGTGCGTTCAATATCAAGCATTGAGAAGATATTTTCAGCTATTAACGCACGTGGTGTATTACAGTTGTTGTCTGCTGGTACAGTCAGTTACAGGAGGTTAAGTAGCTTGAGTTGAAAGTTGAATTAGAGATACAGTGATGTAAACTCTATAAATAGCACAATGTATCTCACTTATTATTTTGAAAAAAATGAAAATCAACTTCTGCAAGATATTTTCTCTCTAATTTGTTATGACCAACGTGGGAGATATCCAATCCAAACCTGAACCATCACCAATAATCGTATCATCGAGCCCTTCATATGGATGATGGATAGATAAGTTATTAAGATCACCTGTCACATGGTGCGAGGCACCTGAATCAAGTAACCAAGTTGAACTGGGAGCGGCGGTAGCGGCATTGGCAGTAGGAGTGCCATACGGGAAAAACAACTTTTTTGCAATATAGCATTGTCGGGCTGTGTGGCCCTTTTTTTCTCGCAAAACTGGCACACAACGGAAGGCTTAGAATTGGAACCTGAGTAGTTGGATTGACAACCATTATTGTGGCGCTAGGCAGACGAGTTCTTATTGTAGGAGTTGTTCTTCTTGCCAGAAGCAAACGAACCAAAGGAACCATGTTTTGCAACATTAACGGTGATAGCTGCAGAAGTGCCAAGAACACCACTGGACCGAAGCTCTTCAAGCTTGAGGAATAACTCATACTCCACGAGCTTGTCGTGTATTCGTCAAAGGCAACCACATGATTCGAGAGGACGAGGGGTTAGCATAATTATTTGCAAGTCGTTTTCATGCTTCAACCGCTGGGGAACACGAGCGAACAACAGAGACCACGTTGGGACTCGGAGAATCAAGGATGCAGAGGAGAAACAATTTATCTTGACGCATCCAAAAATGGTATGTGGGGTTTGGCTTTTGGGCATCCTCGTAAGTGACCGTAGCAGGAGGACACGGATTTGTGCCATCAATGTAACCAAGAAGGTCATAGTCGTACAAAAGTGCGTCGAACTGAGTCTTCCACGAGTAATAGTTGGAAGGTGTCAATTTGAGAGGCAATTGGTTTGCGACATTGATCTCGACCATGATAGGCGCATATGTGTTGCTGGTGTTATCCTTATCAGAAGAGGACAAGGACGTCGAAGTGATAGCAGAGGTAGTAGCTATGAGAATGAGGGAAGTGTGAAACAAAGAAGGCCAGAGGATCGTTTACTGATACCATATAGCTAGAGAAGAGAACGTATGGGAAATTAAGCTTGTATATTCATTATCGTATGCACACTTAAAAGAACGAAAAATCTTACATTTAGTACATATTGTTTGTAAAGTATCTCAATTTAATTCTTATTATTCAAAATGTCTCAATTTAATCCCTATTGTTTCCCTAAAAGTTTCAATTACATCCCTATTGTTTAAAATTTTTAATTTCGTCCTTATTGTTTCTCAAAAAGTTTCAATTTTGTCTCTATTATTTTTAAAAAGTTTCAAATTCATCTCTATTATTTCTCAAAAAATTTCAATTTAGTCCTTGGATAATATGGACGAATTTGAAACTTTAAGAAAATAATAGAGACGAAATTGAGACTTTTTAAAAATAATAGGGACTAAATTGAGACATATTAGACAATAAGGATGACATTAAAACTTTTGGTGAAACAATAAAGACTAAATTGAGATATTTTAAATAATAGAGACTAAATTAAAATACTTTGCAAATAATAGGGACTAAATGTGAAATTTTCCCCTTAAAAGAATATACAAACTGATGTTTATCTATAGGAGTAAATTACATTACAGAAGGATAAGTCTTGGATGAGCTGTTAAGAGAACTAACAAGAGTGGACTCTTGCCTAATAACTTTCAAACCAATTTTGGCGGGGCGGATAATATCAATTGTCATTCAATTCGTTTAAACTAACTAATCGGAATTTCAAATTATTCGTGACCATGTCCGAGTAGCATGCAGCATTCTTCATGCCTTTTCTTCCCCATGTTTGATCCTCTCAAAGGTTGACAACAGTACTAGGATAATGATTCGAAAACTAATTAATGAAAAATAGTTGATGTTCGAAATTCCCTAATTATAAAATTATAGGAGAAACAATCATTTGATGCGTACTTGTGTTCGTTTCCTGAAGTCGCTTTGCACTTAATCTTATTTTCTTTTCTTTTTGTGTACTAAATGCTTAAATCATTAATGAACTCCAAAAATAACATTACGTAAAAATTACAGAGAATTAAGTAGAATATGCGTTAGTATGCCGATCTTAATTTCAATTACTCAAATCATTATTTGCTTGGTTTGATTGGTATAATTTTGGGATCAAATAATATCCATATCTCTAGTTGATAATATGACATTAGCCAAGCAAATTTTTTACTCTCAGAAAAATTACAAAGGGTAAAATGCACTATAAGTCTTGTAGTTGGCCCAATATGTTTGTACTTATATCTGTCTAGTACCGAAATGACCTTATAAATTATTTGTGCTTTTCAGAATATTGCAAAATACCATGTGTTATTAGTTGTCTGTTTAAGTTAAAGTATGCAACTTTGGGTCGTTGGCATATGTGACCATGACAAGAGGGGGTTATGTGCAACATTTAAAAAATATAAGGTTTTGATAAGATCAATTTGATAAGACAGAGTCAGTAACTAGTTTTTGGGACAAGGAGATACGGAGCTTATTATGATAAGAATAAGAGAGTATTGTGTATTTTGTATGAATAATAGGGTTTTATAAGACCAGTTAGTACAACACAAAAGCACCTAGCTTGTTAGGAAGGAATATTGTGCATATTTAATGAATGACATTGTCATCATTTCAATTAACAACATTAAGGGTTGTCGTGGTCAGTATGTCACCTCCTAAAAAAATGATTTATGAGATTATTCCAATACAATCAGAGGATAATTAACATATTTGACAATCACAGGGCGCATATTATGTAATTTACCCATTAGAAAAACGAAAAAGACAAGGACGGAAACACCAAAGGAAGGAAAAAAAATTATCAACCATTGTCCAATGTATTAATTAGAGATCATATTATATATTGTAGTCAAAATCAACTTGTCATATCATACGTTTAAGGCAAATCTTCCAAATAGTCCCTATTGTTTATAATTTTTTTATAAATAGTCATCATTGTGTTAAAAGTAACGTAGTTAGTCCTCATTATTTGTAAATGTTTCACCAATAGTTCTCATTGTTTCACAAGTTATTCAGTTAGTCCTTATTTATTGCAAAAGTCTCTCCATTAGTCCTTCTTGATTGCAAAAATCTCTACATTAGTCCTCAATATTTGCAAATGTATTTGTAAATATTATGGACTAATTGAGAGACTTTTGCAAACAATAGGGACTAATTGAGTGACTTTTGAAATAATGGAGACTATTAGTAAAACTTTTACAAATAATGTAAATTAACCGTGTAACTTCTAAAACAATAAGAACTATTTGTTCAAAACTTAAAAACAATGGATACTATTTGTCCAATTTACCCTAAGTTTAAAATCATTCATACATATACATACGCAAGAATTAAACATGCGTTTGTCACCACCTTTCGCCTTCCCTCCACTATAAAAATGGGAGCCAATAACTCGACCAAAAGCACTCAAAATTAACCTGATCGATATTCTTTCTTTAGGGAAGTCAGTACACTCTATAGTTCTCATCTGAAGCAAACATGTCTAGCTGTGATTGTGGATCTTCTTGCAAGTGTGGCGACAGCTGCAAGTAAATTCTCCACCAAATTAAATAAGCATCTTGTATATATTATACGTATATAGTTTTTCTTTTTTCATCAAATTGTTTGGTGTGTCGAATATAAATATGTTTATTATCTATTATTCTCTTTGGCATTTCTGTACTGTTTATGTTGATATAAACTTGGCTAAATTTTGTTCATGCATAATCACTTTCTCTTTTTCTCGTAAAAATATAAATGACTGGTTTGTAATTGGCAGCTGCGGCAAGATGTACCCCGACGTGGAGAAGACCACCACCGGCGTTACAATCATTCAAGGGGTTGCACCAGTGAAGAGGCACGTTTAATTAGTAATTGTAGATTTAAGTAATGGAAAACTTAGCCAGCCGGACCCAAAAGGCTCTCTCAATATGTGAGATTCACATGATTTGAATTTCACATGTCAATGAGAGTTGTTGGGTCTGTCCCGCACTTAAGTAATAATCTTGACAACATTGATTAATTGTACGTGTACGTGGTGGAACTAAAGCCTGATACACCATTTTTTGCAGGTTCTCTGAGGGATCTGAGCAGAGCTTTGGAACTGAAGGTGGCCATGGCTGCAAGTGTGGATCAAACTGCCAATGCGACCCCTGCAACTGCTGATGACTAAGGTTCCGATCCCCAATGTATATATATAAAGCTTCTATAATTTCATGCAAATGTGTGTTGTGTGTGTGTGATAATGTTTGTACCAATAAGACAGCCATAAATCTGCTAATCTAAGTACTAGATTTGTTAGACATCTCATGGCTAATGTTTTATAGTATCTTCTGTATGGTCTTTGGAGTAAAACTTCCTTCAGCTTTGTGTCATTAACTTTTTCTCTCGTCATAATTTCTATGGTTCACGACCTTGGCTTAAGGAGTATATATAGGAGTCTCCATCGCTCAATTTGAGAGCAAAAATTCGAGAATTAGGTATTCAAAGTTGATGAAATGATAAAAATAAGTTCTAAAGAAGCTTTGGCATTGAATAGAAAAAAAATAAAAACAAAAAAAACAAAACAAAACAAAACAAAAAAAAACCCAAAATAGTTGTGGCATGATGTTTTTCTGTTACATCCAAAGTTGATTAGGAGATTTGGCATTACTATTAGACGGAGGAAAAAAAAGAGGAGTTGTTTACCATGTTTCCCTATTACACTTATTTTATGATGATTTCGAGTTACACCAATTGCAACTCTTGCTAGAGAAAGAGAAAAAGGGGAGAAATTTTTTCGAAAATGATTGTCTAATTTCTTTCTTTCTTTATCGGCTTTATGCCTCCAATATATAACCCCAAAAAAGAAATCATCATCTAGGAAATTTTATCAAGATAAACAAAGTCAAAAGCTTATATCGACACTTCCTACACGTGAGAAGTAGAAATTTTAGAGTTCCTTTTCGAGTAGTTGCAAATAAATACGCGATATATAAGAAAGTGTCTTTAAGTCTTCTTTTTCATATTCTTTTCAATTAAGATGACAACATCTTGTAGTTATGTTTCATGTTTACTTTGTAAAATTAGAAATATAAGCACCACTAAGTTATCTCTTTCTGCCACTGCTAGTGGTATGATTCTCATTTCACTACCACATGTTTTTATCTATTACAACATTTAAAAATAATTAAAATTATGATAAAAAGACTAAAAAATGTTATATATGATGCCGTTGCTTGTGGTCTCGTTGAAAATTCTCTAGTACAACAGTTTTTATAATTGATAAGCAACATTTTAAAACTGTTGTAAAAAAGTAATTTCATGAGAAACTATTAACAAAAATTCATTAAAAAAATAATCTTTAGAAAAAAAAAACAATAATAAATAAGACACCTATTGCAACAATTATTTTTATCTTTTGCGACAATGTTTTTTATTTTTCAATTATGTACGGTGTTGCAAAAGACTTAACCCCTTGTTTGGATTGCACGAGGGAAAGGAAAGTAAAGTAAGATGGAGGAAGAAAAACTAAAGGAATGGAAATGAAAGACATTTCCTTGT
This sequence comes from Ehretia macrophylla, assembly GCA_037974665.1. Taxonomy (NCBI): domain Eukaryota; kingdom Viridiplantae; phylum Streptophyta; class Magnoliopsida; order Boraginales; family Ehretiaceae; genus Ehretia; species Ehretia macrophylla. The sequence goes on along the minus strand of CM075780.1, from coordinate 53,340,220 downwards.
TTGGATTGCAAAAAAATAATAAAAGGGAAATGAATGATAGGAATTTATAATTTTTTATTTGGATTGAAGAAGGAAAGGAAAGTAAAGTACAATTTTAAATAAAAAATTACTAAAGTGCCTTTTATTTTCATAGCCAAGAGATAAGTAGGAGTAAAGTGCAATCCAAATAAGAGGAGGGATCAAGGAATCCCTCCCCATCTTTTCCTTTCCTTTAAAATTAGTAATCCAAACAAGTTGTAAATGTTTTAGTGTTTTAGGTGCAAGAGGTTTCGAGATCAATTCTCTTATATAATATTCTAAGTAATACAAAATGAATAATGTTCGTTCGAATAAAAATAGAAAAAAAAAAGTTATTCATCACATTTAATAAAATAACACTTATCATCTTGGGATATCGTCTTTATTATTGAAAGCATCACGCATATTTGAATAGTAAGTCATTAGGGTTTGGTTTTAGTGGTAGTGTGATTCATTGTATATCTAGATTCCTTGGACTCTTAGAAAAGGAGACTTAGATTTCATACTTTCTATTATATGAGACCTAAAAGCTCGAAGGATGTCAAGTGAAGTATTATTTGATAATTGGGTCCCCTTGAACTATTGGAAAAGGAGACTTAGATCCCATATACTTTCTGTTATGTGAGACCTAGACCCCCTCTGTTATAATTTTGTTAAGTTTTCTATTATGTCAAGGGGAAAATTGTCATTTCAAGATGATACTAAACAAATGGAGAAAAAGATGGGAGAGAGACAACACGAAGGTCCTTGCTTTAAGAATTTCTCTTCTTAGGATGCTTAACCATAACAAATTATCAGTAATGGCTTAAGGCTTAAAATGAATAATCTTCAATATACAAATATATATCCATTTCCTCTTCAATCTTAACAACCAATACAATGTCCATCGCCTCCAACTTTCTTCCTTGAACTTCCGGAAAACCAAGCGCCTCCAACTTTTGGTCCTAATTCACCACCGTGATTAGTGCTCAAAGATGAACCTTATAAATCATTCTTTTTGCTAAGCCTTGTAAAACATTCTTCAAGAGAAAATTAAAGAATAAAAAAATCCAGACCATACTTCCATACATTTTTTTTTTTGCTAAGTTACTTGCTTACCTTTTATATATACATATATGTAACACCAGAAAGAGCATATCGCATGAAAAGCCTTAAATAAATTACGTCATTTAACCTCAATTACTCCATAATCAAAAAAAATCATTAATTAAATTGATACCATTTCTGAAACTTAATGATCATGAACTAACCATCCAGCAGCAACAAGAACAAGATGAACGGGAAATAGAGGTACCGAAATCCATAAAATAATGAATAAAAATATGAAATTCAGTATAAAACTTTTAGAAAATTGAATTAGATGAATAATAATAAAAAAAAAATTGTTGAAAGCGAATGAACACTTATCGGAGAATTAGTTGAAAAATTAAACCTCTGGATTAGATATGATGAAACTGTGAATGGAAATTATTACACATTGTACGATGTTATATTTACATTTAACTTGATAAACGAGGTTTCCGTCGCCACCTACTACGAATTGACAATGAAATGTGGTTCTACGACCACAATTTTTTCGACTCTTGGTTTTCTATTGCCCTTTTCTTTTGCGACGAAAGGGCGATGATATGATGCCGTCACCCGTGACATTTTTCCTTGTAATATCAATTGTCCTTCCAAAAAAAAAAAAAAAAGAACTACATCAGAATTCCAAATTATTTGGGATCAGCATGCTTCATGCCTTTTCTTCCCCGTATTTGATCCTCTCAAAGGTTGACAACAGGATAATGATTTAAAAACTAATCATAAATAGTTGACATTTGAAATTCCCTAATTGAATTATAGGAGAAACCATCATTTGATGCATACTTTTATTGGTTTGCTGAAGTTTCTTTGCATCGTAATCTTATTTTCTTTTCTTTCTTCGTACGTGCTCAAATAAATAACAGTCCAAAAAAGAATAGTAAACATAATAGAGAAATAGAATGTGTGTTAATAGTGTTAACGTAAAAATTGGGCTTAGATTCATGGTCCAACTGCGACGGGTCGCTTGACCCCAATCAACTCATAGTAAGTCATGTCCTACTCCCATATAACTATAAAAAAAATTAAATTTTGCGATGGGTTGTTGCCATCCCGTCACTAATACGGCGACGACTTGGTGAAGGGAAAGGTTGACACCAATTTTGTGACAGAACAGTGACGCCTAGTTTGAGACGGAAAAAACCGTCACCAAGCCGTCATTGTTAGTAATGGCATATTTCGCCGTCGCCAAAATTGGAGACGGGAACGCCTCCCGTCTCCAAAATTAGCGACGGAAGCGCCTCCCGTCTCCAATTTTAGAGACAGGAACGGAAACGCCTAACGTCTCCAAAATTGGCAACGAGAAAGCCTCCCGTCTCCAAAATTGTCTCTTGGTTAATTTATAATAAGACATTTTATCTTATAATAATGTCAGTTTTTGCACCCGTCTGGGTTTCTTAATCTTTCTTTTATATAGGTTATTCACCCTATTTATGATCAAACTTTTTACTTGAACATGGAGCATAAAAGGAGACTCAAGGAGGAGTATGGTCAGTTTTTCTATTCTTTTTCTTGTTTTGTTACTTTTTATGCAATTCATTCTTAACATGGTATGATTAACTTGAATAGGAATTGAACCCTGGACTATTGTTCAGAAATTAGGGGATGCAGTTTTTGTACCTTCTGGTTGTCCATTTCAAATTAGAAATTTAAAGGTAAGCACAATAGCATCTATCCCTGTCTTGTTTTTCTCTTCTTTAGTTGTATGTAGTGACTCCTTGAAGGATGTATTTCCTTGCAAACCATCTGCTGAACAATTAATAATCATTTAATGAGAATAAGATGAAACTAATATGTACGGGAAAAAAAAGAATAGGTTTATGACTTTTTGGTATTTCAAAACGGTTTTATGCATTTTGCAATTCCATCTGGTGGGAACGATTTTGATGCATAAATTTTTAGTTTGAAGCCTGTCTATTCTTATACTTCTATTCCATGGCATTTCTGGTTTTCTGCTCATAGGACATTTGACTTTTGGAATGTCCATAGAAATCCCAAGATTGATGGAGATTTTATCAAATGAGGCTAGTTCTTTTTACTAAATCACTTAAATGCCACTTTTCTCCCATACTTTATGGTTGGTAAGAGACTTTTATGAAAAAGTATTAAAAACTTTCAACTAGGGGATTTTACTTGTAGCCAACGCATGCTTAGGGGTATAAATGTTGAATAACGCAGACTTTATGTTGAATGGTTGTTTTTTTGAAAGGTTTTAATTTGATTGGATGATGTGAGAAACTGCACTTGTGTTTTACCATCTTTATCCTAGATGTGTATATGATGTTTTTGCAGATTATCAATTGTCAGAACTATTGAGGAAACCTTTATAGTCGTTATGTTTGCAAATCAATAGTTTACAGCTTGGTAGCATCTCTCACTTCCTATCTAAGGCTCTGCAGCCACTAGAACCTTTGTCTGTAAGTTCATACTAAAACTTTTATCTATGAATATCTTTCTCGCTATCACACCTGCATGCATTCAGACCCATGACACAAATTTATGCACACCACAAAATTTTGCAGACATGATTACTGGAATTTTTCCTATCTTCTATCTTCCATTAATACTCTTTTAGATAATTATTTTTTGCTCACTCTTGCATATATTTGATAAAATTTCTTTTGCAGGTTCAAAATGTTATAGAGTATTTGAAGATAATTGGGGCTTTGGGTGAAAATGAGAATCCTACAGTGCTAGGTAGGAGACATTTAGAAATATTTTTGCTCGCTTCTTTAATAAGTCTTGTCTTCTGATTTTTTTTTTTCCAGAAAGTAGTTTTTCGACTTGCTGAATATATCAAATGAGTAATATAGGGCTTATGTGAAGGGCGCAACTTGTCAATGCTTCCAGTTGAGCCGAAGTTGGGGAAAATGCTCATATTATGTGATATATTTAACTGTTTGGATCCAATAATAACAGTTGTTGCTGGTTTAAGTGTCATCTTACTCTTTTTTACTACTTTTCACAATGTTATGTTGTGGATTTACTTTTTTTTTTCAGAATTATGTTATAGATTTAAAATTGTCTTTTTGCCATTTATTTTCAATTCATCGATGCAAGTTGATTTTCATTATATGAAATTTATAATATTATTTTCAATTGTTTTAAAAATATAATCATAATTAAAAGGCTTTCAACCAACAATTTATATTCTCATTTAATAATTTTATTTACAATGTGTTTTTAACGTGCATTGGGGAGTTTAGTTAAAATAAATTCTAATTTGGGTTACACCTAACTATAGCGTGTTAGTTGAATTGTTCACCTTTAAGTTGTTGTGTTATCTTCTTAATTAACTTGTAGATTATTAAAAGTACAGAGTATGTGAGTTAAATGTTCTAATTACTATAACTTATAAACTGATGGTATTGTATGCTAAAGTTTAAACTACAATCACTTCCAGTTTTTTAGTTGTAACATTTCCATTAAGTAACTTTTAACTTGGATTACTACTTCATGAATATGCTTTTAACTGCTTTTACTACTTTAATTATTACTTCATGACTAATCACAGGGTCTTTGTATGAAGCTAAATATCAAGGCCATTTCTTCATATTCTTTTTGATGATGCTGGTATTGCATGTAAAAAGTTTGTTAATAACTTTTACTTTTTCTTTACCATGGTCAAAGGATTATTTTTGTAATCTTTGGCAGTTTTGGTGATGACATGGCAACGGGTGAAGTTGGCGAGAGCTTGGTGACGGGAAATATGTGTGACGGCATGGTGACAGGATAAATTGGTAAAGGCTTGGTAACGGGCTGTATTAGTGCCGGCATGGTGACGGGCGAAGTTGGTGAGGGCTTGGTGACGGAAAATATTTGTGACGGCGTGGTGATAGGATAAATTGGTGAGGGCTTGGTAACAGACTGTATTAGTGACGGCATGGTGATGGGTAAATTTGGCGAGGGCTTGGTGAGGGAAAATATTGACGAGGGCTCGGTGACGGTAATCATTGGTGACGGCCAGGTGACGAGCCGTCACAATACGGTGACGGCTTGGTGACGGGGAGAATTTTGGCGACAACCTCGTGTCTGACTGACATTTTCCCTCACCATGTCGTCGCAAATTCTAAATTGGCGACCGCACGGTAAGGGAAACAGTCTCTCGTAAATTTTAGTTTTTTTTGTTGTATAGCAGGTCCGCTAAAAGGCTTAAACCCTTGGCTAGGCCCGAATGTCAATATTATCTTGTGTGAGCAACCGACAACAGAATCCGGGTATAATCCGAACTCTATTGGACAACAGTAGATAAAGGATCAAGAAGACACCTTAATTGACCAATCGATGACTATAGATGAACTCGAGATAAAGATCAACTTTATCCTAAGGGATAAGTAATCATGAACTCTCAGTAGCCTGCTCGGGATTCAAGTATCAAGATTCAATGACTCTTGGCCTATCCACACCTATAATTAAGTAGGCTATGTGTGACTCCTGAGATTTCTCATCACGTTCATTCGTAACTGTTGCATGTCTCTTTGAGCATTTCAATGTGCATTTCTTTTTCTTGATTATATGTTTTATTAGTGGCTACTATTCATAAGAAAATCAAATGTCTAATTTGCTCAAATTAATATTTTTCCTAGATAGTATAACTTATAAAAGGAATCGGGAACTTGTAGTTGGACTTTGGAGGTCGGGAACTTGCGTTTGAAAAATGATTAGTGTTTCGTTGAATAGTGTTACGTAGTGTAAACATTATTTTTAAACTAGTTGGCATTTAAATTGAGATTTAGCATAATTTTACCAAGATTTTATGGTAATTGACTTAAGCTAAATATACAATACATATATATATACATCATATACCATATATGCATACAAAATGCTCATAAAAACAAAAAGAAAAAATCCCTAAAACCACCCCCAAACCCATCGACTTCAAGAAAGGAAAAGAGATGAGAAAGTTTTTCTATTTTCTTCAAATTTGCTCAAGATTCATTAACCTAGACCTTTTTCTACCTCTCCAAAGTCCTCATCCACCCTCCATAAGGCTCCTAGTTGAGTGAGATGCATCATCCTTGATATTTAAAGTTTATGCCACGTTTTTATAATTTTCGGATTTGATTTTTTTGTGCTATAAATTGCTTGATTCTTGCTAGATATGGTATTATTACATGCTAGAGACCTTGTACATGCATTGGTATAGCTTGAAACTAAGTTTTTGACAAGATTTCACTTGAGGAAGATGATGAATAGTAGTTTTTAGGGCTTTTGATTATTCTTGTATATAAGCTTAATTAAATGATGTATAAGCATGCTAAGTGAGCTATTAGAGTTGTGGTATAATGAAGGTTGTATGTATACCCATGTGTTCCAAGAAGAAACAAAGAATTATAATTTGAAGGTAAAATTTACGTAGCTGAATGTGTATCAGTTGGCTGATTTTGTGTATCGGTAGACTAATTTTGTGTATCGACTGACATATTTTGTATATCGGTCGGCTAATTTTGTGTATCGACCAGCTGATTTTGTGTATCGGTCGGCTGAATTTGTGTATTGGCTTATATGTATTGGTCTAAAGTATGGTTTTGTGCTTAGTTTGCTAGCACATAAATGAGAGTTATTTTTATGTTAATGAAGTGAAACCTTGCCTTAAACATACTTTACATAGCTTATGAGTAAGATTTCAAAGAAAATTTCTAGTGTAGTGAATGTCATTTGCAAGATCAAAGAAATGATTTAAAGTTACTTGCATAGTATTTTGTTAAAATATGTTGTATCTTGTCTATATGGTTGTGTTGTTCTTATTAAATGTTAGAGTCTTAGAATTGGTTAACTAATAATTAATTACACTTGTGTGGAGTGTTTATCTACCTGGAGAAGTTGTGAGTTGAGTCATTAATGTGATTTTATTGTGTTGGTTACAAATGTCTCTAGGAGATTTTTTGTGATAAGTATATGTTCTATTACATGCTAGGGTTGATCCATTGAACCAATCCAAGGTAATGAAAGTAGACTGACGCTAGTTCTTGTATCCTTTAGCTACTTGGTAGAGGTGAGGGAGTCTTTAACCCTTTTGTGTATCTTAGTTTATTTCATTGTTTTTAGATTATATGATTTAGCTAATTGATAAAGTTACATGTACAATTTATTTGTTATCTCGTGGTTACTCGTGTTTGTTTGATATTATCTCGTGAATTCTTGAATTCGTGTCGGGTTGCGCAACCTTTTCGGACATGGTAGCGTCGAAAAACACTGGCGGCGTCGGACTTGCCAAGCTCCCTCGACTACCATGGTGTCTATTCCATTTCTCGCTGAGTATACTCCACTACCCCAGAGGCATGGATCACCTGCTGGGCATATGGATCTACCTCAGGAGAAAAGGTCGTAGGATCAGGGTACATCCGGAGTACCCCAACTTGGAGGAGTAAGGGTTTGCCGACACTTGTGTGAAGTTCGTGTTTCGTGATTCGTGGTACGAGATTGAAGACTTGAAGTGGAACCGTATCCTTTTTATATGTGGTTAAATACTTATCTAATTAACTTTGTTATTTTGTGTTGTACATGTTATTATTCTTGTTACATCTCATGAAAGCATTACCTCCCTCACTGAGTATATATGCTGTATACTCACCCTCGTTTCTAACACCTTTCAGGATCAGTGCTATCTGAGGTAGAAAAGAAGGCTCGAGAGTTTCGTGTTGACTATGCTAGCTTATGTGGATTGTCATTGAATTCAGTTTTGTAATTGTAAAGTTAAGTTTAAAATGTATTGATAGTTATGATTGGCTTGTAATGTTTTATTAACTTGTAATATTTACATTGTTGTCTAGTTGACTTGCATGCTTGTAAGGATGAAATGGATTGAGATTGTGGATTATGGTCTGGTGGTGGTATGTTGATGTTCGCAGGTTTCTAGATAGTCCTATATATAGGGAAAATTCCGTCTGTTTTTCCCTAAATTTGGTGATCGGGTTAGAATTGGGTTGTGATTAGCATGACTATTAGAGCATTCGGTTTCGTGAGGGATCGAGGCGTTACAGTTGTGATATCAGAGCTTAGCAGCTCATAGCTGGGACAGGGTTCTCGGCCTGGCGGGTAGCGACCCTCGAGTGCGTGCATGCGAAGTGTGCTTTGAATATGAATGTGCTTGTATGTAAACCTTGTGTGTGTCCGCTTGTACGAAAATGTGTACTTATGTGCCTTACTGTGTTAACATGATGAATTTGCAATACGTGCAAATGTGTGATTTTGTGTAGACCTATGTGACTTATTTGTGTAGTAAAGAGAAATATGTGATATGTGTATTATGTGATCATGAGTGCACTTATGTGGTGTATAGGTGCAATAAGTGAAGGTTACGTGACATGAGCATTTGATATGATTAATTGTGTATTTAATTGATTCATTAAGTATCTACTTACTTTAGTTATTTGTAATAATGTGCATTACGAATTTATTTTAAATGGAATCAACTGCGTATACACATTATCCTTCGAAATGGTGGGTAATCTCCTCCCCCTGAAAGAGTCGGTTAGTAGCGGACCTTCTAAGAGGTGGACCAAGAGAAGAAGGGCAGTTGATCAGTAGTTTATGATGATCAGTGGATAATATTCATTACTCGGAGCTTGATATTTAATAATCTGCCACTGGTATCTTTCTCGGTATTTTCCTCTGGAATTCTTGTTGGTGCTCTTGTTGGTATTTTTCTTGGATTTCTTCTTCGGTAATCTTATTCGGAGTTCTAAATTGGATTTCTTAATTAAAGCCTTTATTTGTTATTCATAGTTGGGATTTTTTTTGATTTCTCACTCTGGATTTCTCATCGGGTATTCTTCCAGTTTTCATACAAAGATTTTGTTGGAATTCTTATTGACATTCCTGAGTGAATTTTGATCTCACAGGCTGCTGGTGCCCAAACATTATGATTGTGAATTTTGACGTTTATAAATAGGCCGATCTTAATTTCAATTACTTAAATCATTATTTGCTTGGTTTGATAGATATAATTTTGGATTCAAATAATAACCATATTTATATTAGTTGATAATAATACATTAGCCAAGCAAATTATTGACTCTCAAAAAAATTAAAAAGGGCAGAATGCACTATACTTCTTGGGGTTGGCCAAATATATTAGTTACATCCTGGTAGCAGAATGACCTCGTAAATTACTTATGTTTTTAAGAATATTTGCAAATACCCTTTGGTATTAGTTGATTTGTCTAAGTTTGCAACTTTGGGTTGTTGGCGTATGCAACTATAATGAGAGGTGATTATGTGCAACATTTCAAAAAATATGAGGCTTTGATGAGATAATTAGTTTTTGGGATAGGGGGATAATGAGCTTATTATAATAAGCACAATGGAATATTTTGTATTTGGAATGAAGAACATTTTTTTTATGAAATCAGTTAGTACCACACGAGAGTACCTAACTTGTTAGGAAAAGCACAAGAGTGGTATTGTGCATATTCAATGAATAACATTGTCATTATTTCCATTAATGGAGTTAAGGATAAGGGTGAGTATGTCACCTTTTAAAAAGCAAAAATAATTTATGAAATCATTCTAATACTACAAGAGGATAATGAACATATTTACAATCATAGAGCGTATTTTATAATTTACTAAAGGAAGGGAAAAAAAAAATTATTATCAACATTAATGTCAAAGGTATTAATTAAAGAACATATTCTATATTTTAGTCAAAATCAACTTGTCATATCATAAGCAATTAAAAATCATTCATATACGTGCAACAATTGAAAATGTATACAAATTTTTTTCTATTTGTACACGCCTCATCATGTTTGTCACCATCTTTCGCCTTTCCCTCCATTATAAATACGGGAGCCAATAACTTGACCAAAGCACTCAAAACCTGATCTCTCTTTTCTGAAATCTGTGCATACTATAATTTTCTCTGAAGCAAACATGTCTAGCTGCGATTGTGGATCTTCTTGCAAGTGCGGCGACAGCTGCAAGTAAATTTTCCACCAATATAAGCATCTTCTTGTTTTCTTTCCTCCCCTACCCCTAATGAGACTCGAACCTTGGCATTTTCACTGCCAGGAGATGCACCACTAGATTACACCTCGGTCTCTCAGCAAGATAAGCATCTTCTATACCTACATATATAGATTTTCATTTTTCGATTTTCTTTTTTCTTAAAATCGGTTGTTTTTTGAACCTTTTACATGTAAGATCTACTGCCCATGCAATTTGTGATCCTGATTATGAATATGTTTATTATCCATTCATCTCCTTGACATTTCTATTCTCTTTATGTTGGTCTGCTTCTATTGTTTTGTTCATTTGAAGCATTGATCATATATCTTTAGTTACTTTCTCTTTTTTCTCTTGGAGTTTTAACTGTGTCGTTTATAAAATAGACTTATTTCATCTTATAAAGTGTCGGGTCCGTCTAAAAAATGTCAGCATGATTGTTCGGTTGTTTAGTGCATGAACCCACGTTCATATAAAGTCTGCAACACTTTCTTACAAACAGAAGTTCGAATATGGCAGACGTTTTTTAAAAATTTCCTCAAGTGTCTACTGTTGTGCTCGCAGCTGCGGCAAGATGTACCCCGACGTGGAGACTACTACCACTGTTACTATCATTGAAGGGGTCGCACCAGTGATGAGGCAAGTGATAGATACAAAATTGTTGAAGATAATAAATAATATAATAAACCTCTTTCTAACAGTTTAAACTTTTAGATGGGATAATTACTTTAACATGGTATCAGAATCTAAATATCAAAAGGTTGTAGGTTCAAAACTCACCGCTACTCATTTAAAAAATATTAAAATTGTCCAAGTGCAAGGCTCAATCACCGCCACTCATTTCAAAAAGGGTGAAGTGCATCAGACCCCCTTGTACTTTAGCGAAAGTGTACAACACCCCCTATAGTTTAAAAACCCCATGAGTTAGTCCTTGTAGTTTTTCAAAAGTGCACAACACCCCCTACCATTAAAAAATCCGTTAAATTTAACGGAGAGTGTACTTCACACGCGTTAAGTGAGATTTTTTTTTTTTAACAAATTTATTCATTAAATAATTATATGAATTGACCAAATTGCCTTTTTTTTTTTGGCCTAAACAAAAGAGGAAATGGCAAAAGAGATAAATGAAAAAAAATTGAGGGTCTTTACTTTTTTTTTACAAAATTCGTTAAATATGACGGATTTTATAACTGTAGGGGGGTGTTGTGCACTTTTAAAAAACATAAGGACTAGTTCATAGAGTTTTTGAACTATAGGGGGGGTGTTGTGCACTTTCGCTAAAGTATAAGGGGGTCTAGTGCACTTCACCCTTTAAAAAATATTAAAACTGTATAAGTGCAAGGCTTAAAAACTAACTTCATCTGCACTTATAGGAACATGTTGAAGATAATAAATAACATAATAAACCTAGAGATATTTTCAATAGTTCACATCCATTTCTCTTTTTGAAAGAGGATGATGTTATATTTGTAAATTCTCAATATTCACAATTAAGATAATCGGAGATATAGTTTTTTACTGAGAGTAACTGAGACCGCTTCGTTATTGGGCTTAGACGAGTGAGCACTTTTGAAGACTTCCGTTGTTGGATAAAGTAGCTTTGGCATTATTCTTAGAGAAACCAGAGCCAGCCCAAGCTAAGGGTAGCTTGGGCATGTGCCCAAGGCCCCCTTAGCTTGGGGGCCCCAACTTCAAAAAAAAAAAAAAACACTAAGCTTGATAAGGTAATGAAGGCCAAATAGCCAGCAATTAAAAGAATTTTTAACTATTGAAGGCCCAACGGCCAGCATGGCAGCAACCTCGAACAGGTCATTGTTTGGGGTTGTTTAGTATCCTCTTCTTTAAAAAAAATATATATATATATATATATATATATATATATATATATATATATATATATATATATATAAGTAAAGCTCTAGTATATATATTATTTCTTTCCTCATTTTTTACACATTTCACTCTTATGCTCTTTGTATTTTTTTATACTCTAAAGTCTCCTATTATTTATTGTGATATTAATTTTGCATATAATATAAGACAGAAAACAAAAGAAAGAAAGCATAGATGTACACATTCAACTATTCTTTTTATTTTTTTATGTGATAAATTTTGATATTGTTTACATACTTATATATATCTTAACTTGAAATAATTAATTTTTTTAATAGGTTCTCTTCCAAGAGAGGAAAACTTTAAAGAAAGAAACATATTGATATTATTTTGAAGAGTATTGAAGCACTTGCTTTTACTTGCAAGTTTGTCTAGGTTATATATTTCTTTCATACTCTCAATTCTCATTTTTTTTTATTAATTGTTCTTATATGCAATAGTTTAGTTTTTCTTTTTTTTCATTGCAATTATTGTGTTATTTTTAATATTGAATTTATTGTAAATTTTTTGAGTTTTGTTGTATCTAAATTTGAAGTATGTCTAGTAGGAAATATCCATCGGGTTATGAAAACTTAAGAAAAAAAGAAGAATAGAAAGTTTAATTAAATCTTAAAGAGGAGCTTTAGAAAAGTTTATTACCACTAACAAAAGAGTTGAAAGTAACTCAAGTAAAGAAACTAATGAACTATCAAATTTAAATAATTTAGGAGATCATGAAGTAATGGCAAAAAAAGACATAGAAAATTGTAATAATAAAATGTCTGATAATGTGATGGTTGATGAAGAATGTCAAGAAAATAAGGAAGAGAACATGGAAACTAGAAATCTTAAAGATGATTTAGATTGTATTTATGATATGGGAAGATAAGAAAATCTTAATAATAAATTAATAGACTTATTAGTAGAAAAGGGTCCAACAAGGGTGAGTGATATAAATTTTTCAAAAGATGAAACTTGTAGACACTTTTCTACTTCTAATTATATAAGAAATTGTCAAATGGATAAAAACATGATAGAAGATGGTTAGTGTATTCAAAAGATTTTGATAAAGTATATTGTTTTTGTTGTAAATTGTTTGGTACAAAATCTAGTATGATGAGCCTATTGGGTAATGAAGGAACTAAAGATTGGAAACATCTAAGTGCTAGGCTGAAGAGTCATGAAAAAAGTAATGGACTTTTGGTTAACATGTGTGAAGATACCTGAGTTTCTATCTTAAAACTAATTGGTACCAAGTGGAGTGTCCCAAGATCTTATTAAGTGGTCTAAGAGTTTATGATTTTTCTATGTGGGATAAGTACATATTCTAATATTTTCCCTCATGCGTAACCTGATTTGAGAGGGGTCCACATGTGGAAGATTGAACACGCGTGGACCTTTATTTTGAGATGATCACATTTAAAAGATTGAACACGCATGTGGTAGATAACATATGTGTCACATATGAAAGATTGAACACGCGTGGACCTTCATTTTGAGATGGTCACATTTAGAAGATTGAACACGCATGTGGTAGATAACATATGTGAAAGATTGAAAGTGTGTGGACTATGCATACGCGAAAGATTGAAGACAAGTGGACCTGATTTGAGATGAGTCACACAAGGAAGATGAATGAGACTAAACCATGGGGCTATCTCTAATACCATGTGAAGATAATTGAGGTTCCTACTTGAAACCAATTGGTGTCAATTGGAGTGGCCCAGAATCTTATTAAGTGGTCTAAGAGTTTATGATTTTTCTATGTGGGATAAGTGCATATTCTAATAACATGAGTGCTTGGTTTGATTTAGAATCGAGATTATTAAAGAACAAAACAATTGATAAAGATGCTCAAGAAAGACTTAATAAAGAGAAAGAACATTGGAGAAATGTCCTAAAAAGAATAATTGCTCTTATAAAAAGTTTAGCTAAAAATAATTTGGCATTTCGTGGGAATAATGAGAAAAAATTTCAAGAAAATAATGGAATTTTTTTAAGCTTTATTGAGATGATTACTAAATTTGATCCAATAATGAAAGAACATATTCAGCATATTCAAAATGGTGAAATTCATAAACATTATTTAGGACATAATATTCAAAATGAGTTAATACAAGTGTTGGCACATAAAGTAAAAAGTTGAATTTTAAAAAATATTAAAGCAGCAAAATACTATCCAATTATACTTGATTGTACTCTCGATTTGAGCCACCAAGAACAAATGTCTATGATTTTAAGGTGCGTAGATATTTCATCTAGTCTAACAAGAATAGAAGAATACTTTTTAAGATTTTTGAATGTGTAAGATACTTCTGGAAAATGCCTTTTTGATGAACTTATAGGAGAAATAAAGAACTTAGAACTTGATATTAATGATGTAAGAGGACAAGCTTATGATAATGGATCTAACATGAAAGGAAAACACCAAGGTGTGCAGAAAAGGTTATTAGATATAAATCCTAGAGCATTGTATTCACCATGTGCATGTCATAGTCTTAATTTAGTACTTTGTGATGTTGCTATTTCATGTGTTAGAGCCATATCATTTTTCGGAGTTCTACAACGGATATATTCATTATTCTCTTTTTCACCTAAACGGTGGAAAATTTTTAAAAAATAACATATCTAATTTAATGGTTAAGTTGTTATCACAAACTCGTTGGGGAAGTCATATTGAAAGTGTAAAGGCTATTAGATATCAAGCTCCAAAAATTAGAGATGCTTTGTTTGAACTAGCAGAAACAAGTGAAGATCCTAAAATAAAGAGTGAAGCTAACAGTCTAGCAACTTATAAACTAGAGGATTTTGAATTTTTATTAGGTATGACTATTTGGTATGACATTTTGTTTGCGGTAAACTCTGTTAGTTAGAACTTTTAAAGTGAAAATACGCACATTGATGTTGCTATAGATCTTCTTAAGGGTCTTGTTTCTTTTTTTGAAAATTATAGGGAAAATAGATTTGTTTCTGCTATGATTTCAGCCAAAGAAATTGCAAATGAAATGGAAACAGAACCTAAATTTCATGAAAAACGTGTGATTCATAGAAAGAAACAATTTGACGAAGATGTTGGTAATGATAAAACAAAATCTCTTGAATAATTATTTAGAATTGAGTATTTTCTTTACATGATTGATCAAATTATTTCTTCACTTAAAACTAGATTTGAGCAATTTGAAGTATTTGAATTTTTTTTTGGATTCTTATTCAATTTCACTGGATTAAGTCGATGGATGAAGATATTATTAAACAATGTTGCTTGAATCTTGAAGATTTTCTAAGATATGATGGACATTCTGACATAGATGGATTAGATTTATTTTCAGAATTAAAAGTGATAAAATAAATGTATCAAAAAGAAAATTGTAGTCCATTGGAAGTACTTAATTATATAAAAAAGGTTGATTATTTACCAAATGCTTATATTTCTGATAGAATATTGTTAACAATTCCAGTTTCAGTTGCATCTGCAGAAAGGAGTTTTTCAAAATTAAAATTAATAAAAACTTATTTAAGATCATCTATGTCCCAAGAAAAATTAAATGGATTAGCTATGTTGTCCATTGAAAAAAAATTTGTTAGATAAACTTGATTATGATGATTTAATAAATAATTTTGCATCTCAAAAGGTAGGAAAAATAAATTTTATATAGGTCTATCTTTTTGTTAACTTGTAATATTATGCTATTTTATAATTCTAATTTTGATTTTTTTTTATTTGTAGCAATTATTTTAGTAAAAAATTTAGAGTTTTTTTATTGAGAAAAAACCTAATTATTAAGGCCTCCATTTAGATGATCACCCAAGATCCCCAAATTATTTGAGATGGCTATGAGAGAAACGAAAAAAATTAAAAAAACAAATGAGCTGTGGCATGATGCTTTCCAGTTACACTTTATAATGAATCGTGGATTAAAAATCCTCCACATTTAAATTATCATCGGGAAATCCTATCATGATAATTCAAACGCTTATGTTGGCACACAATAACATTTTAGCTATTTTGTCATACTCTAATTGGAACTGAAAAAGAGAAAAACCATTCAAATAGATGTCTTGTTGCATAATCTAAAATTATTTGCAATGGTTTTATTTAATTACAATAGTTAAAAAAAATTTGTCACATCATTTATTAATAATTGCTCGTGAGATTATTTTTTTCTCAATGGTTGTAAAATTATAGGTTAGTCGCACTAAGGAACCATTGCTTATTATCTACAAATAAAATTATTGCAGTATAAAATTTGCAATGAGACAATATACAACGGTTAAAATTATTTATAATTTTTTTTAAAAAAAAATTTACAACAATTTCAATATTGCAACAAATAAAAAATATGGTAGGACACTTACTATGAGAATGGACAAATTTAGAGTTCCTTTTCGACTAATTGCAAATAAATGCGCGATAAGAAAGAGGCTTTAAGACTCCATTTTCATATTCTCTCAATTAAGCCAATGACGTCTTGTATTGATGTTCATATTTACTTTTGAAAATTTAGCAACGTAATCACCGCCAAAGATGTCACTTTCAGAACCATCACGCTTAATAAGATAACACTTTTCATTTTTGGATGATCTATATTATTGAAAGTATCATGAATATTTAAATAATAATACCCTTGCTCATGCGTAAAAGAAATCGTTGAAAGCAACATAAATGATGATCTATAGAGACAACCTCCCTTAAACATCGAAGGATGTTATGTTATTTCGCACTTATTATAACATAGTATAATGAAATATTTTTTTTATTCATTTTTTGATATCTTGAAATGGAGTAAGAAATGGATTCTTTGTAAATGAGTAGTTGCAACTCTCTAAAAAAAAAATACAATCATTCAGATGAGAAGTTTACTATATTATTTATTATTTTTAACACGTCCCTGTAAATGCAGACGCAGTTAGTTTTTGAGTCTTGTACTTAGACAATTTTAATATTTTCAAATGGGTGATGGTGAATTTTAAACACAGGACCTTTCGATTCCTAAACTCTGATATTATGTAGAGATGTGAATAGTATTAGCATTGTTGTGATACCATGTTAAATTATCAACTCATCTAAAAGATCTTTTAATTATTTTTTCACTGATACTATGTTAAATTATTACCTCATCTAAAAACTTAAAATGTTAAGAAAAATTTATTATATTATTTATCATCATCGACACAAAATGATTCAAGAACTTCCGCCAAGGCATCAGATTCTTCAAAATAATTGAACCAAGAAACGAAGTTGAATGGTTAAGTGAAAGGTAATTAAAAGAAGTTCAATTTGTCTACGAAAGTTCAATAAAAGTAAAAATTGCATTTTTAATATGCGTGGGAGGTAATCAATGACCTCTCTTTTTTTCTTTTTCTTTTGGTCATTGAAATTTTAATTTGATTCATTGAAAGAAAGTAAATTATAATAATTTAGACAATACCAGAATCAGGTTCCTCACTCAAAAGGATGCTAAGGAAATTTTGAGGAACAATGAAGCACCAATCCAAAGGTGATAGATGCTTGCCAATATCTTTAGACAGCCAGTTAGCAGCTCTATTGCTAATGGTTCAAGTGGAAGGTAATTAATTAGCCACGGATTTAGAGACATAATTATTTCCATCATTGTTCGTCACTATTTGTGACAAAAACACTATTTTATGACGCCTAAATTTGTGATCATCATTTTGTGACGGAATAGCAATGAAAAGCGCGTTTTTTTTTTTTTTTTTTTTTGTAGTGGTGTCTGACCTTAAAACGAAGGAAAGAGAAGCACTATTGATGGCGTTTCTCAACAAGGTCAACGTTGCTCCTCACATTCTCTTCATACTGGTCAATCCTAAGCAAGTAAACAGCATCTTTTCCTACGGAGAAAAAGAAGAAGAAAAATCTTATTTTCTTATTAGGGGCGAAGCAAAATAATGGATAACTGGTAATGGGCCTGCTCGCCGTCGGCCTAACTCCTTTCGCTTCGAAATGGCTTGACTTGCCCATGAATGTTTTCAAGACTTCATCAAACAGAGGTGGGTACGTAGTCCACCTCCATTCCACAACTCTATTCAAGCCATATCTGAGGAACTTCAAGTGTGGAATAAGCAAACTTTTGGTAACATCTTCCAAAGAAAACGCACCCCCACTAGGCCACTCATATATATTATTCTTGCTCCACCCCTCCGCAAGAAGTGCCCCGTGGAAAGATCCTTCACACAAAAAGAAAGAGGTAAGAATTCAATTGAATCACTATTTGATCGACAGAATTGATTAACCAAAATAAGATTGCGTTGCATAGAACGCACATGACACAAAATGTTAGACAACTGAAAATTATGAGTAGCAGAAGGAAGTGTAGAATGACCAACGTCGGAGATATCCAATCCAAACATGAACCATCACCAATAATCATATCATCGGGCCCTTCATATGGATGATGGATAGATAAGTTATTAAGATTAGCTGTCACATGGTGCGAGGCACCTGAATCAAGTAACCAAGTTGAACTGGGAGCCGCGGTAGCGGCATTGGCAGTAGGAGTGCCATACGGGAAAAACAACTTTTTTGCAGTATAGCATTGTCGGGCTGTGTGGCCCTTTTTCTCGCAGAACTGGCACACAACGGAAGGCTTAGAATTGGAACCTGAGTAGTTGGATTGACCACCATTATTGTGGCGCTAGGCAGAGGAGTTCTTATTGTAGGAGTTGTTCTTCTTGCCAGAAGCAGACGAACCAGAGGAACCTTGTTTAATTTGCAACATTAACGGTGATAGCTGCAGAAGAGCCAAGAACAC
This sequence comes from Ehretia macrophylla, assembly GCA_037974665.1. NCBI lineage: Eukaryota > Viridiplantae > Streptophyta > Magnoliopsida > Boraginales > Ehretiaceae > Ehretia > Ehretia macrophylla. The sequence continues at coordinate 53,321,525 of CM075780.1, read as the reverse complement.
CACTGGACCGAAGCTCTTCAAGCTTGACCCGCTGGGGAACACGAGCGAACAACAGAGACCACGTTCGGACTCAGAGAACCAAGGATGCCGAGGAGAAACAATTTATCTTGACGCATCCAAAAATGGTATGTGGGGTTTGGCTTTTGGGCATCCCCGTAAGTGACCGTAGCAGGAGGACACGGATTTGTGCCATCAATGTAACCAAGAAGGTCATAGTCGTACCAAAGTGCGTCGAACTGAGTCTTCTATGAGTAATAGTTGGAAGGTGTCAATTTGAGAGGCAATTGGTTTGCGACATTGATCGCGACCAAGATAGGCGCAGATGTGTTGCTGGTGTTATCGTTATCAGAAGAGGACAAGGACGTCGAAGTGATAGCAGAGGTAGTAGCTATGAGAATGAGGGAAGTGTGAAACAAAGAAGGCCAGAGGATCAAATAATATCCATATATGCCGATCTTAATTTCAATTACTCAAATCATTATTTGCTTGGTTTGATAGATATAATTTTGGGATCAAATAATATCCATATCTCTAGTTGATAATAAGACATTAGCCAAGCAAATTATTGATTCTCAGAAAAATTAAAAAGTAAAATGCACTATATGCCTTGTAGTTGGCCGAATATGTTAGTACTTACCTAATAAATTACTTGTGCTAATTTTCAGAATATTGCAAAATACCATGTGTTATTAGTTGATCTGTCTAAGTTAAAGTATGCAACTTTGGGTCGTTGGCGTATGTGACCATGACAAGAGGGGGTTATGTGCAACATTTAAAAAATATAAGGTTTTGATAAGATCAATTTGATAAGACAGAGGCAATAACTAGTTTTTGGGACAAGGAGATACCGAGCTTATTATGATAAGAATAGGAGAGTATTGTGTATTTTGTATGAATGGTAAGGTTTTATGAGACCAGTTAATACAGCACAAAAGCACCTAGCTTGTTAGGAAAAGCACAAGAGGGATATTGTGCATATTTAATGAATGAAGTTTTCATCATTTCAATTAACAACATTAAGGGTTGTCGTGGTCAGTATGTCACCTCTTAAAAAAAATCATTTATGAGATTATTCCAATACAATCAGAGGATAATTAACATATTTGACAATCACAGGGTGCATATTATGTAATTTACCCATTAAAAAAACGAAAAAGACAAGGACGGAAACACCAAAGGAAAAAAAACTATCAACAACATTGTCCAATGTATTAATTAGAGATCATATTATATATTGTAGTCAAAATCAACTTGTCATATCATAAGTTTAAAATCATTCATACATATACGTACGCAAGAATTAAACATGCGTTAGTCACCACCTTTCGCCTTCCCTCCACTATAAATATTGGAGCCAATAACTCGACCAAAAGCACTCAAAATTAACCTGATCGATATTCTTTCTTTAGGGAAGTCAGTACACACTATAGTTCTCATCTGAAGCAAACATGTCTAGCTGTGATTGTGGATCTTCGTGCAAGTGCGGCGATAGCTGCAAGTAAATTCTCCACCAATTAAATAAGCATCTTGTATATATTATACGTATATAGTTTTTCTTTTTTCATCAAATTGTTTGGTGTGTCGAATATAAATATGTTTATTATCTATTATTCTCTTTGACATTTCTGTACTGTTTATGTTGATATATATAAACTTGGTTAAATTTTGTTCATGCATAATCACTTTCTCTTATTCTCGTAAAAATATAAATGACTGGTTTGTAATTGGCAGCTGCGGCAAGATGTACCCCGACGTGGAGAAGACCACCACCGGCGTTAAAATCATTCAAGGGGTTGCACCAGTGAAGAGGCACGTTTAATTAGTAATTGTAGATTTAAGTAATGGAAAACTTAGCCAGCCGGACCCAAAAGGCTCTCTCAATATGTGAGATTCACATGATTTGAATTTCACATGTAAATGAGAATCGTTGGGTCTGTCCGGCACTTAAGTAATAATCTTCACAACATTGATTAATTGTACGTGTACGTGGTGAAACTAAAGCCTGATACACCATTTTTTGCAGGTTCTCTGAGGGATCTGAGCAGAGCTTTGGAACTGAAGGTGGCCATGGCTGCAAGTGTGGATCAAACTGCCAATGCGACCCCTGCAACTGCTGATGACTAAGGCTCCGAGCCCCAATATATATATATAAAGCTTCTATAATTTCATGCAAATGTGTATTCCTCTGTGTGTGATAATGTTTGTACCAATAAGACACCCATAAATCTGCTAATCTATGTACTAGATTTGTTAGACATCTCATGGCTAATGTTTTATAGTATCTTCTGTATGGTCTTTGGAGTAAAACTTCCTTCAGCTTTGTGTCATTAACTTTTTCTCTCGTCATAATTTCTATGGTTCACGACCATTTCTCATTTTATTTTTGGTATTATTATTTTAGAAAGAGGATGAATGTTTATTAAGATAAGGACAATGTTCTTCATCAATTCTCCTCTGACCTTGGCTTAAGGAGTATATATAGGAGTCTCCATCGCTCAATTTGAGAGCAAAAATTCGAGAATTAGGTATTCAAAGTTGATGAAATGATAAAATTAAGTTCTAAAGAAGCTTTGGCATTGAATAGAAAAAAAACAAAACAAAACAAAAAAAAAAAAACCCAAAATAGTTGTGGCATGATGTTTTTCTGTTCCATCCAAAGTTGATTAGGAGATTTGGCATTACTATTAGACGGAGGAAAAAAAAGAGGAGTTGTTTACCATGTTTCCCTATTACACTTATTTTATGATGATTTCGAGTTACACCAATTGCAACTCTTGCTAGAGAAAAAGAAAAAGGGGAGAAATTTTTCCGAAAATGATTGTGTTATTTTATTCTTTCTTTATCGGCTTTATGCCTCCAATATATAACCCCAAAAAAATAAATCATCATCTAGGAAATTTTATCAAGATAAACAAAGTCAAATACTTATATTGACACTTCCTACATGTGAGAAGTAAAAATGTTAGAGTTCCTTTTCGAGTAGTTGCAAATAAATACGCGATATATAAGAAAGTGTCTTTAAGGCTTCTTTTTTCATATTCTTTTCAATTAAGATGACAACATCTTGTAGTTATGTTTCATGTTTACTTCTGTAAAATTAGAAATATAAGCACCACTAAAGTTATCTCTTTTTGCCACTACTAGTGGTATGATTCTTATTTCACTACCACATGTTTCTATTTATTGCAACATTTAAAAATACTTAAAATTATGGTAAAAAGACTAAAAACTGTTATATATGGTGCCGATATATCTGGTCTCGTTGCAAATTCTCTAGTGTGACAATTTTTATAATTGATAAGCAACATTTTAAAACTGTTGTAAAAAAGTAATTTCATGAGAAACTATTAACAAAAATTCATTAAAAAATATTTGTTCCAAAAAAAAAATTATAATAAATAAGACACCCATTGCAACAGTTATTTTTATCTTTCGCAACAATGTTTTTTATTTTTCAGTTACGTACAGTGTTGCAAAAGATCATAACCCCTGTTTGGATAGCACGAGGGAAAGGAAAGTAAAGTAAGATGGAGGAAGAAAAACTAAAGGAATGGAAATGAAAGAGATTTCCTTGTTTGGATGGCAAAAAACTAATAAGGGAAATGAATGATAGGATTTTATAATTTTTTATTTGGATTGAAGAAGGAAAGGAAAGTAAAGTACAATTTTAAATAAAAAATTACTAAAGTGCCTTTTATTTTCATAGCCAAGAGATAAGTAGGAGTAAAGTGCAATCCAAATAAGAGGAGGGATCAAGGAATCCCTCCCCATCTTTTCCTTTCCTTTAAAATTAGTAATCCAAACAAGTTGTAAATGTTATAGTGTTTTAGGTGCAAGAAATCTCGAGATCAATTCTCGTATATAATATTCTAAGTAATATAAAATGAATAATGTTCCTTCGAATAAAAACAGAAAATAAAAAAAAAGTTTTTCATCACATTTAATAAAATAACACTTATCATCTTGGGATCGTCTTTATTATTGAAAGCATCATGCATATTTGAATAGTAAGTCACTAGGGCTTTGATCTAGTGGTAATGTTACTCATTGTGTATCTAAATCCCTTGGACTCTTAGAAAATGAGACTTAGATTTCATACTTTCTGTTATATGAGACCTAAAAGATCAAAGGCTGTCAAGTGAAGCATTATTTGATAATTGGGTCCCCTTGAACTATTGGAAAAGGAGACTTAGATCCCATATACTTTCTGTTATGTGAGACCTAGACCCCCTCTGTTATAATTTTGTTAAGTTTTCTATTATGTCAAGGGGAAAATTGTCATTTCAAGATGATACTAAACAAATGGAGAAAAATATGGGAGAGAGACAACACGAAGGTCCTTGCTTTAAGAATTTCTCTTCTTAGGATGCTTAACCATAACAAATTATCAGTAATGGCTTAAGGCTTAAAATGAATAATCTTCAATATACAAATATATATCCATTTCCTCTTCAATCTTAACAACCAATACAATGTCCATCGCCTCCAACTTTCTTCCTTGAACTTCCGGAAAACCAAGCGCCTCCAACTTTTGGTCCTAATTCACCACTGTGATTAGTGCTCAAAGATGAACCTTATAAATCATTCTTTTTTGCTAAGCCTTGTAAAACATTCTTCAGGAGCAAATTAAAGATAAAAAAATCCAGACCATACTTGCATACATTTTTTTTTTGCTAAGTTACTTGCTTACCTTTTATATATACATATATGTAACACCAGAAAGAGCATATCGCATGAAAAGCCTTAAATAAATTACGTCATTTAACCTCAATTACTCCATAATCAAAAGAAATCATTAATTAAATTGATACCATTTCTGAAACTTAATGATCATGAACTAACCATCCAGCAGCAACAAGAACAAGATGAAGGGGAAATAGAGGTACCGAAATCCATAAAATAATGAATAAAAAAAATGAAATTTAGTATAAAACTTTTAGATAATTGAATTAGATGAATAATAATAATAATAAAATTGTTGAAAAGCCAATGAACTCTTATCGGAGAATTAATTGAAAAATTAAACCTCTGGATTAGATATGATGAAACTGTGAATGGAAATTATTACACATTGTACGATGTTATATTTACATTTAACTTGATGAACGAGGTTTCCGTCGCCACCTACTACGAATTGACAATGAAATGTGGTTTTGCGACCACAATTTTTTCAACCCTTGGTTTTCTATCGCCCTTTTCTTTTGCGACGAAAGGACGATGATATGATGCCGTCACCCATGACATATTTCCTTGTAATGTCAATTGTCCTTTAAAAAAAAAAAACTACATCAGAATTCCAAATTATTTGGGATCAGCATGCTTCATGCCTTTTCTTTCCCGTATTTGATCCTCTCAAAGGTTGACAACAGGATAATGGTTTAAAAACTAATCATAAATAGTTGACATTTGAAATTCCCTAATTGAATTATAGGAGAAACCATCATTTGATGCATACTTTTATTGGTTTGCTGAAGTTGCTTTGCATCGTAATCTTATTTTCTTTTCTTTCTTCGTACGTGCTCAAATAAATAATAGTCCAAAAAAGAATAGTAAACATAATAGAGAAATAGAATTTGTGTTAGTAGTGTTGACGTCAAAATTGGGCTTAGATTTATGGTCCAATTGAGACGGGTCGCTTGACCCCAATCAACTCACAGTAAGTCGCGTCCTACTCCCATATAACTATAAAAGAAATTAGATTTTGCGACGGGCCGTTGCCATTTCGTCACCAATATGGCGACGACTTGGTGAAGGGAAATGTTGACACCAATTTTGTGATAGGACAGTGGCGGCATAGTTTGAGACGGAAAAAACCATCACCAAGCCATCACTGTTAGTGATGGCATACGTTGCCGTCGCCAAAATTGGAGACGGGAACGCCTCCCGTCTTCAGAATTGGAGACGAGAAAGCCTCCCGTCTCCAAAATTAGTGACGGAAGCGCCTCCCGTCTCCAATTTTAGAAACAGGAACGGAAACGCCTAACGTCTCCAAAATTGGCAACGAGAAAGCCTCCCGTCTCCAAAATTGTCTCTTGGTTAATTTATAATAAGACATTTTATCTTATAATAATGTTAGTTTTTGCACCCGTCTGGGTTTCTTAATTTTTCTTTTATATAGGTTATTCACCCTATTTATGATCAAACTTTTTACTTGAACATGGAGCATAAAAGGAGACTCAAGGAGGAGTATGGTCAGTTTTTCTATTCTTTTTCTTGTTTTGTTACTTTTTATGCAATTCATTCTTAACATGGTATGATTAACTTGAATAGGAATTGAACCCTGGACTATTGTTCAGAAATTCGGGGATGCAGTTTTTGTACCTGCTGGCTGTCCATATCAAATTAGAAATTTAAAGGTAAGCACAATAGCATCTATCCCTGTCTTGTTTTTCTCTTCTTTAGTTGTATGTAATGACTCCTTGAAGGATGTATTTCCTTGCAAACCATCTGCTGAACAATTAATAATCATTTAATGAGAACAAGATGAAACTAATATGTATGAAAAAAAAAAAAGAATAGGATTATGACTTTTTGGTATTTCAATACGTTTTTATGCATTTTGCAATTCCATCTGGTGGGAACGATTTTGATGCATAAATTTTTAGTCTCAAGCCTATCTATTCTTATACTTCTTTTCCATGGCATTTCTGGTTTTCTGCTAACAGGACATTTGACTTTTGGAATGTCCATAGAAATCCCAAGATTGATGGAGATTTTATCAAATGAGGCTGGTTCTTTTTACTAAATCACTTAAATGCCACTTTTCTCCCATACTTTATGGTTGGTAAAAGACTTTTATGAAAAAGTATTAAAAACTTTCAACTAGGGGATTTTACTTGTAGCCAACGCATGCTTAGGGGTATAAATGTTGAATAACGCAGACTTTATGTTGAATGGTTATTTTTTGAAAGGTTTTAATTTGATTGGATGATGTGAGAAACTGCACTTGTGTTTTACCATCTTTATCTTAGATGTGTATATGATGCTTTTGTAGATTATCAATTGTCAGAACTATTGAGGAAACCTTTACAGTCGTTATGTTTGCAAATCAATAGTTTACAGCTTGGTAGCATCTCTCACTTCCTATCTAAGGCTCTGCAGCCACTAGAACCTTTGTCTGTAAGTTCAAACTAAAACTTTTATCTGTGAATATCTTTCTCGCTATCATACTGCATGCATTCAGACCCATGACACAAATTTATGCACACCACAAAATTTTGCAGACATGATTACTGGAATTTTTCCTGTCTTCTATCTTCCATTTATACTCTTTTATGTAATTATTTTTTGCTCACTCTTGCATATATTTGATAAAATTTCTTTTGCAGGTTCAAAATGTTATAGAGTATTTGAAGATAATTGGGGCTTTGGGTGAAAATGAGAATCTTACAGTGCTAGGTAGGAGACATTTAGAAATATTTTTGCTCACTTCTTTAATAAGTCTTGTCTTCTGATTTTTTTTTCCCAGAAAGTAGTTTTTTGACTTGCTGAATATATCAAATGAGTAATATAGGGCTTATGTGAAGGCCGCAACTTGTCAATGCTTCCAGTTGAGCCGAAGTTGGGGAAAATGCTCATATTATGTGCTATATTTAACTGTTTGGATCCAATAATAACAGTTGTTGTTGGTTTAAGTGTCATCTTACTCTTTTTTACTACTTTTCACAATGTTATGTTGTGGATTTACTTTTTTTTTTTTTTCAGAATTATGTTGTAGATTTAAAATTGTCTTTTTGTCATTTATTTTCAATTCATCAATGCAAGTTGATTTTCATTATATGAAATTTTATAATATTCTTTTCAATTGTTTTAAAAATATAATCATAATTAAAAGGCTTTCAACCAACAATTTATATTCTCATTTAATAATTTTATTTACAATGTGTTTTTAACGTGCATTGGGTAGTTTAGTTAAAATAAATTCTAACTTGGTTTACACCTAACTATAGCGTGTTAGTTGAATTGTTCACCTTTAAGTTATTGATTTATCTTCTTAATTAACTTGTAGATTATTAAAAGTACAGAGTATGTGAGTTAAATGTTTTAATTACTATAACTTATAAATTGATGGTATTGTATGCTAAAGTTTAAACTACAATCACTTCCAGTTTTTTAGTTGTAACATTTCCATTAAGTAACTTCTAACTTGGATTACTACTTCATGAATATGCTTTTAAGTGCTTTTACTACTTGGATTATTACTTCATGACTAATCACAGGGTCTTTGTATGAAGCTAAATATCAAGGCCATTTCTTCATATTCTTTTTGATGATGCTGGTATTGCATGTAAAAAGTTTGTTAATAACTTTTACTTTTTCTTTACCATGGTCAAAGGATTATTTTTGTAATCTTTGGCAGTTTTGGTGATGACATGGCAACGGGTGAAGTTGGCGAGGGCTTGGTGACGGGAAATATTTGTGACGGCATGGTGACAGGATAAATTGGTAAAGGCATGGTAACGGGCTGTATTAGTGACGGCATGGTGACGGGCGAAGTTGGTGAGGCCTTGGTGACGGAAAATATTTGTGACGGCGTGGTGATAGGATAAATTGGTGAGGGCTTGGTAACAGACTGTATTAGTGACGGCATGGTGATGGGTAAATTTGGCGAGGACTTGGTGAGGAAAAATATAGACGAGGGCTCGGTGACGGTAATCATTGGTGACGGCCAGGTGACGAGCCGTCACAATACGGTGAAGGCTTGGTGACGGGGAGAATTTTGGCGACAACCTCGTGTCTGACAGACATTTCCCCTCACCATGTCGTCGCAAATTCTAAATTGGCGACCGCACGGTAAGGGAAACAGTCTCTCGTAAATTTTAGTTTTTTTTGTTGTATAGCAGGTCCGCTAAAAGGCTTAAACCCTTGGCTAGGCCCGAATGTCAATATTATCTTGTGTGAGCAACCGACAACAGAATCCGGGTATAATCCGAACTCTATTGGACAACAGTAGATAAAGGATCAAGAAGACACCTTAATTGACCAATCGATGACTATAGATGAACTCAAGATAAAGATCAACTTTATCCTAAGGGATAAGTAATCATGAACTCTCAGTAGCCTGCTCGGGATTCAAGTATCAAGATTCAATGACTCTTGGCCTATCCACACCTATAATTAAGTAGGCCATGTGTGACTCCTGAGATTTCTCATCACGTTCATTCGTAACTGTTGCATGTCTCTTTGAGCATTTCAATGTGCATTTCTTTTTCTTGATTATATGTTTTATTAGTGGCTACTATTCATAAGAAAATCAACTGTCTAATTTGCTCAAATTAATATTTTTCCTAGATAGTATAACTTATAAAAGGAATCGGGAACTTGTAGTTGGACTTTGGAGGTCGGGAACTTGCGTTTGAAAAATGATTAGTGTTTCGTTGAATAGTGTTACGTAATGTAAACATTATTTTTAAACTAATTGGCATTTAAATTGAGATTTAGCATAATTTTACCAATATTTTATGGTAATTGACTTAAGCTAAATATACAATACATACATATATACATCATATACTATATATGCATACAAAATGCTCATAAAAACAAAAATAAAAAATCCCTAAAACTACCCCTAAACTCGTCAACCTCAAGAAAGGAAAAGAGAGGAGAAAGTTTTTCTATTTTCTTCAAATTTGCTCAAGATTCATTAACCTAGACCTTATTCTACCTCTCCAAAGTCCTCATCCACCCTCCATAAGGCTCCTAGTTGAGTGAGATGCATCATCCTTGATATTTAAAGTTTATGCCACGTTTTTATAATTTTCGGATTTGATTTTTTTGTGCTATAAATTGCTTGATTCTTGCTAGATATGGTATTATTACATGCTAGAGACCTTGTACATGCATTGGTATAGTTTGAAACTAAGTTTTTGACAAGATTTCACTTAAGGAAGATGATGAATAGTAGTTTTTAGGGCTTTTGATTATTCTTGTATACAAGCTTAATTCAATGATGTATAAGCATGCTGAGTGAGCTATTAGAGTTGTGGTATAATGAAGATTGTATGTATACCCATATGTTGCAAGAAGAAATAAAGAATTAGAATTTGAAGGTGAAATTTACGTAGCTGAATGTGTATCAGTTGGCTGATTTTGTGTATCGGTAGACTAATTTTGTATATCGACTGACATATTTTTTATATCGGTCGGCTAATTTTGTGTATCGACCAGCTGATTTCGTGTATCGGCCGACTGAATTTGTGTATTCGCTTATATGTATTGGTCTAAAGTATGGTTTTGTTGCTTAGTTTGTTAGCACATAAATGAGAGTTATTTTTATGTTAATGAAGTGAAACCTTGCTTTAAACATACTTTACATAGCTTACGAGTAAGATTTCAAAGAAAATTTCTAGTGTAGTGAATGTCATTTGCAAGATCAAAGAAATGATTTAAAGTTACTTGCATAGTATTTTGTTAGAATATGTTGTATCTTGTCTATATGGTTGTGTTGTTCTTATTAAATGTTAGAGTCTTAGAATTGGTTAACTAATAATTAATTACACTTGTGTGGAGTGTTTATCTGCCTGGAGAAGTTGTGAGTTGAGTCATTAATGTGATTTTATTGTGTTGGTTACAAATGTCTCTAGGAGATTTTTTGTGATAAGTATATGTTCTATTACATGCTAGGGTTGATCCATTGAACCAATCCAAGGTAATGAAAGTAGACTGACGCTAGTTCTTGTATCCTTTAGCTACTTGGTAGAGGTGAGGGAGTCTTTAACCCTTTTGTGTATCTTAGTTTATTTCATTGTTTTTAGATTATATGATTTAGCTAATTGATAAAGTTACATGTACAATTTATTTGTTATCTCGTGGTTACTCGTGTTTGTTTGATATTATCTCGTGAATTCTTGAATTCGTGTCGGGTTGCGCAACCTTTTCGGACATGGTAGCGTCGAAAAACACTGGCGGCGTCGGACTTGCCGTGCTCCCTCGACTACCATGGTGTCTATTCCATTTCTCGCTGAGTATACTCCACTACCCCAGAGGCATGGATCACCTGCTGGGCATATGGATCTACCTCAGGAGAAAAGGTCGTAGGATCAGGGTACATCCGGAGTACCCCAACTTGGAGGAGTAAGGGTTTGCCGACACTTGTGTGAAGTTCGTGTTTCGTGATTCGTGGTACGAGATTGAAGACTTGAAGTGGAACCGTATCCTTTTTATATGTGGTTAAATACTTATCTAATTAACTTTGTTATTTTGTGTTGTACATGTTATTATTCTTGTTACATCTCATGAAAGCATTACCTCCCTCACTGAGTATACATGCTGTATACTCACCCTCGTTTCTAACACCTTTCAGGATCAGTGCTATCTGAGGTAGAAAAGAAGGCTCGAGAGTTTCGTGTTGACTATGCTAGCTTATGTGGATTGTCATTGAATTCAGTTTTGTAATTGTAAAGTTAAGTTTAAAATGTATTGATAGTTATGATTGGCTTGTAATGTTTTATTAACTTGTAATATTTACATTGTTGTCTAGTTGACTTGCATGCTTGTAAGGATGAAATGGATTGAGATTGTGGATTATGGTCTGGTGGTGGTATGTTGATGTTCGCAGGTTTCTAGATAGTCCTATATATAGGGAAAATTCCGTCTGTTTTTCCCTAAATTTGGTGATCGGGTTAGAATTGGGTTGTGATTAGCATGACTATTAGAGCATTCGGTTTCGTGAGGGATCGAGGCGTTACAGTTGTGATATCAGAGCTTAGCAGCTCATAGCTGGGACAGGGTTCTCGACCTGGCGGGTAGCGACCCTTGAGTGCGTGCATGCGAAGTGTGTTTTGAATAGGAACATGCTTGTATGTAAACCTTGTATGCGTACTTGTACGAAAATGTGTACGTATGTGCCTTACTGTGTTAACCTGATGAATTTGCAATACGTGCAAATGTGTGACTTTGTGTAGACCTATGTGACTTATTTGTGTAGTAATGAGAAATATGTGATATGTGTATTATGTGATCATGAGTGCACTTATGTGGTGTATAGGTGCAATATGTGAAGGTTACGTGACATGAGCATTTGATATGATTAATTGTGTATTTAATTGATTCATTAAGTATCTACTTACTTTAGTTATTTGTAATAATGTGCATTACGAATTTATTTTAAATGGAATCAACTGCGTATACACATTATCCTTCGAAATGGTGGGTAATCTCCTCCCCCTGAAAGAGTCGGTTAGTAGCGGACCTTCTAAGAGGTGGACCAAGAGAAGAAGGGCAGTTGATCAGTAGTTTATGATGATCAGTGGATAATATTCATTACTCAGAGCTTGATATTTAATAATCGGCCACTAGTATCTTTCTCGGTATTTTCCTCTGGAATTCTTGTTGGTACTCTTTTTGGTATTTTCCTTGGATTTCTTCTTCGGTAATCTTATTCGGAGTTCTAAACTGGATTTCTTAATTAAAGCATTTATTTGTTATTCATAGTTGGGATTTCTTTTGACTTCTCACTATGGATTTCTCATCGGGTATTCTTCCAGTTTTCATATGAAGATTTTGTTGGAATTCTTATTGGCATTCCTGAGTGAATTTTGATCTCACAGGTTGCTAGTGCCCAAACTCTATGATTGTGAATTTTGACGTTTATAAATAGGCCGATCTTAATTTCAATTACTTAAATCATTCTTTGCTTGGTTTGATAGATATAATTTTGGATTCAAATAATAACCATATTTATATTAGTTGATAATAATACATTAGCCAAGCAAATTATTGACTCTCGAAAAAATTAAAAAGGGCAGAATGCACTATACTCCTTGGGGTTGGCCAAATATATTAGTTACATCCTGGTAGCAGAATGACCTCGTAAATTACTTATGTTTTTAAGAATATTTGCAAATACCCTTTGGTATTAGTTGATTTGTCTAAGTTTGCAACTTTGGGTTGTTGGCGTATGCAACTATAATGAGAGGTGATTATGTGCAACATTTCAAAAAATATGAGGCTTTGATGAGATTATTAGTTTTTGGAATAGGGGGATAATGAGCTTATTATAATAAGCAGAATGGAATATTTTGTATTTGGAATGAAGAACATTTTTTTTATGAAATCAGTTAGTACCACACGAGAGTACCTAACTTGTTAGGAAAAGCACAAGAGTGGTATTGTGCATATTCAATGAATAACATTGTCATTATTTCCATTAATGGAGTTAAGGATAAGGGTGAGTATGTCACCTTTTAAAAAGCAAAAATAATTTATGAAATCATTCTAATACTACAAGAGGATAATTAACATATTTACAATCATAGAGCGTATTTTATAATTTACTAAATGAAGGGAAAAAAAAATTATTATCAACATTAATGTCAAAGGTATTAATTAAAGGACATATTCTATATTTTAGTCAAAATCAACTTGTCATATCATAAGCAATTAAAAATCATTCATATACGTGCAACAATTGAAAATGTATACAAATTTTTTTCTATTTGTACACGCCTCATCATGTTTGTCACCATCTTTCGCCTTTCCCTCCATTATAAATACGGGAGCCAATAACTCGACCAAAGCACTCAAAACCTGATCTCTCTTTTCTGAAATCTGTGCATACTATAATTTTCTCTGAAGCAAACATGTCTAGCTGCGATTGTGGATCTTCTTGCAAGTGCGGCGACAGCTGCAAGTAAATTTTCCACCAATATAAGCATCTTCTTGTTTTCTTTCCTCCCCTACCCCTAATGAGACATGAACCTTGGCATTTTCACTGCCAGGAGATGCACCACTAGATTACACCTCGGTCTCTCAGCAAAATAAGCATCTTCTATACCTACATATATTGATTTTCAATTTTCGATTTTCTTTTTTCTTAAAATCGGTTGTTTTTTGAACCCTTTACATGTAAGATCTACTGCCCATGCAATTTGTGATCCTCATTATGAATATGTTTATTATCCATTCATCTCCTTGACATTTCTATTCTCTTTATGTTGGTCTGCTTCTATTGTTTTGTTCATTTGAAGCATTGATCATATATCATTAGTTACTTTCTCTTTTTTCTCTTGGAGTTTTAACTGTGTCGTTTATAAAATAGACTTATTTCATCTTATAAAGTGTCGGGTCCGTCTAAAAAATGTCAGCATGATTGTTCGGTTGTCTAGTGCATGAACCCACGTTCATATAAAGTCTGCAACACTTTCTTACAAACAGAAGTTCGAATATGGCAGACGTTTTTTAAAAATTTCCTCAAGTGTCTACTGTTGTGCTCGCAGCTGCGGCAAGATGTACCCCGACGTGGAGACTACTACCACTGTTACTATCATTGAAGGGGTCGCACCAGTGATGAGGCAAGTGATAGATACAAAATTGTTGAAGATAATAAATAATATAATAAACCTCTTTCTAACAGTTTAAACTTTTAGATGGGATAATTACTTTAACATGGTATCAGAATCTAAATATCAAAAGGTTGTAGGTTCAAAACTCACCGCTACTCATTTAAAAAATATTAAAATTGTCCAAGTGCAAGGCTCAATCACCGCCACTCATTTCAAAAAGGGTGAAGTGCATCAGACCCTTTGTACTTTAGCGAAAGTGTACAACACCCCCTATAGTTTAAAAACCCCATGAGTTAATCCTTGTAGTTTTTCAAAAGTGCACAACACCCCCCTACCGATAAAAAATCCGTTAAATTTAACGGAGAGTGTACTTTACACGCGTTAAGTGAGATTTTTTTTTTTTAACGAATTTATTCATTAAATAATTATATGAATTGACCAAATTACCATTATTTTTTTTGGCCTAAACAAAAGAGGAAATGGCAAAAGAGAGAAATGAAAAAAAAAATAAGGGCATTTACGTCTTTTTCACAAAATTCGTTAAATATGACGGATTTTATAACTGTAGGGGGGTGTTGTGCACTTTTAAAAAATATAAGGACTAGTACAGGGAGTTTTTGAACTATAGGTGGTGTTGTGTACTTTCACTCTTATGCTCTCAATTCTCATTTTTTTTATTAATTGTTCTTATAAGCAATAGTTTAGTTTTTCTTTTTTTCATTGCAATTAATGTGTTATTTTTAATATTGAATTTATTGTAAATTCTTTGAGTTTTGTTGTATCTAAATTTGAAGTAAGTATGTCTAGTAGGAAATATCCATCGGGTTATGAAAACTTAAGAAAAAAAGGAGAATAGAAAGTTTAATTAAATCTTAAAGATGAGCTTTAGAAAAGTTTATTACCACTAACAAAAGAAATGAAAGTAACCCAAGGAAAGAAACTAATGAACTATCAAATTTAAATAATTTAGGAGATCATGAAGTAATGGCAGAAAAAGACATAGAAAATTGTAATAATAAAATGTGTGATAATGTGATGGTTGATGAAGAATGTCAAGAAAATAATGAAGAGAACATGGAAACTAGAAATCTTAAAGATGATTTAGATTGTATTTATGATACGGGAAGATGGGAAAATCTTAATAATAAATTAATAGACTTATTAGTAGAAAATGGTCCAATAAGAGTGAGTGATATAAATTTTTCAAAAGATGAAACTTGTAGACACTTTTCTACTTCTCATTATATAAGAAATTGTCAAATGGATAAAAACATGATAGAAGATGGTTAGTGTATTCAAAAGATTTTGATAAAGTATATTGTTTTTGTTGTAAATTGTTTGGTACAAAATCTAGTATGATGAGCCTATTGGGTAATGAAGCAAGTAAAGATTGGAAACATCTAAGTGCTAGGCTGAAGAGTCATGAAAAAAGAAATGGACAGATAGTTAAGATGTGTGAAGGTAACTCAGTTTCTAACTTAAAACTAATTGGTACCAAGTGGAGTGTCCCAAGATCTTATTAAGTGGTCTAAGAGTTTATGATTTTTCTATGTAGGATAAGTGCATATTCTAACATTTCTCCTCACATGTAACCTGATTTGAGAGGGGTCACATGTGGAAGGTTGAACACGCGTGGACCTTTATTTTGAGATGATCACATTTAAAAGATTGAACACGCATGTGGTAGATAACATATGTGTCACATATGAAAGATTGAACACGCGTGGACCTTTATTTTGAGATGGTCACATTTAGAAGATTGAACACGCATGGGTCACATTTAGAAGATTGAACACGCATGTGGTAGATAACATATGTGAAAGATTAAAAATGTGTGGACTATGCATACGCGAAAGATTGAAGACAAGTGGACCTGATTTGAAATGAGTCGCACAAGGAAGTTGAATGAGACTAAACCATGGGGCTATCTCTAATACCATGTGAAGATAATTGAGGTTCCTACTTGAAACCAATTGGTGTCAAGTGGAGTGGCCCAGAATCTTATTAAGTGGTCTAAGAGTTTATGATTTTTCTATGTGGGATAAGTGCATATTCTAATAACATGAGTGCTTGGTTTGATTTAGAATCGAGATTATTAAAGAACAAAACAATTGATAAAGATGCTCAAGAAAGACTTAATAAAGAGAAAGAACATTGGAGAAATGTCCTAAAAAGAATAATTGCTCTTATAAAAAGTTTAGCTAAAAATAATTTGGCATTTCGTGGGAATAATGAGAAAAAATTTCAAGAAAATAATGGAATTTTTTTAAGCTTTATTGAGATGATTACTAAATTTGATCCAATAATGAAAGAACATATTCAGCATATTCAAAATGGTGAAATTCATAAACATTATTTAGGACATAATATTCAAAATGAGTTAATACAAGTGTTGGCACATAAAGTAAAAAGTTGAATTTTAAAAAATATTAAAGCAGCAAAATACTATCCAATTATACTTGATTGTACTCTCGATTTGAGCCACCAAGAACAAATGCCTATGATTTTAAGGTGCGTAGATATTTCATCTAGTCTAATAAGAATAGAAGAATACTTTTTAAGATTTTTGAATGTGTAAGATACTTCTGGAAAATGCATTTTTGATGAACTTATAGGAGAAATAAAGAACTTAGAACTTGATATTAATGATGTAAGAGGACAAGCTTATGATAATGGATCTAACATGAAAGGAAAACACCAAGGTGTGCAGAAAAGGTTATTAGATATAAATCCTAGAGCATTGTATTCACCATGTGCATGTCATAGTCTTAATTTAGTACTTTGTGATGTTGCTATTTCATGTGTTAGAGCCATATCATTTTTCGGAGTTCTACAACGGATATATTCATTATTCTCTTTTTCACCTAAACGGTGGAAATTTTTTAAAAAATAACATATCTAATTTAACGGTTAAGTTGTTATCACAAACTCGTTGGGGAAGTCGTATTGAAAGTGTAAAGGCTATTAGATATCAAGCTCCAAAAATT
This sequence comes from Ehretia macrophylla, assembly GCA_037974665.1. Taxonomy (NCBI): domain Eukaryota; kingdom Viridiplantae; phylum Streptophyta; class Magnoliopsida; order Boraginales; family Ehretiaceae; genus Ehretia; species Ehretia macrophylla. The sequence goes on along the minus strand of CM075780.1, from coordinate 53,304,253 downwards.
AGAGATGCTTTGTTTGAACTAGCAGAAACAAGTGAAGATCCTAAAATAAAGAGTGAAGCTAACAGTCTAGCAACTTATAAACTATAGGATTTTGAATTTTTATTAGGTATGACTATTTGGTATGACATTTTGTTTGCGGTAAACTCTGTTAGTTAGAACTTTTAAAGTGAAAATACGCACATTGATGTTGCTATAGATCTTCTTAAGGGTCTTGTTTCTTTTTTTGAAAATTATAGGGAAAATAGATTTGTTTCTGCTATGATTTCAGCCAAAGAAATTGCAAATGAAATGGAAACATAACCTAAATTTCATGAAAAACGTGTGATTCATAGAAAGAAACAATTTGACGAAGATGTTGGTGATGATAAAACAAAATCTCTTGAAGAATTATTTAGAATTGAGTATTTTCTTTACATGATTGATCAAATTATTTCTTCACTTAAAACTAGATTTGAGCAATTTGAAGTATTTGAATTTTTTTTTGGATTCTTATTCAATTTCACTAGATTAAAGTCGATGGATGAAGATATTATTAAACAATGTTGCTTGAATCTTGAAGATTTTCTAAGATATGATGGACATTCTGACATAGATGGATTAGATTTATTTTCAGAATTAAAAGTGATAAAATAAATGTATCAAAAAGAAAATTGTAGTCCATTGGAAGTACTTAATTATATAAAAAAGGTTGATTATTTACCAAATGCTTATATTTCTGATAGAATATTGTTAACAATTCCAGTTTCAGTTGCATCTGCAGAAAGGAGTTTTTCAAAATTAAAATTAATAAAAACTTATTTAAGATCATCTATGTCCCAAGAAAAATTAAATGGATTAGCTATGTTGTCTATTGAAAAAAATTTGTTAGATAAACTTGATTATGATGATTTAATAAATAATTTTGCATCTCAAAAGGTAAGAAAAATAAATTTTATATAGGTCTATCTTTTTGTTAACTTGTAATATTATGCTATTTTATAATTCTAGTTTTGATTTTTTTTTTATTTGTAGCAATTATTTTAGTAGAAAATTTAGAGTTTTTTTATTGAGAAAAAACCTAATTATTAAGGTCTCCATTTAGATGATTACTCAAGGTCCCCAAATTGTTTGAGATGGCTCTGAGAGAAACGAAAAAAATTAAAAAAACAAATGAGCTGTGGCATGATGCTTTCCAGTTACACTTTATAATGAATCGTGGATTACAAATCCTCCACATTTAAATTATCATCGGGAAATCCTATCGTGATAATTCAAACGCGTATGTTGGCACACAATAACATTTTAGCTATTTTGTCATACTCTAATTGGAACTGAAAAAGAGAAAAACCATTCAAATAGATGTCTTGTTGCATAATCTAAAATTATTTGCAATGGTTTTATTTAATTACAATAGTTAAAAAAATTTGTCACATCATTTAATAATAATTGCTCGTGAGATTATTTTTTTCTCAACGGTTGTAAAATTATAGGTTAGTCGTACTAAGGAACCATTGCTTATTATCTACAAATAAAATTATTGCAGTATAAAATTTGCAATGAGACAATATACAACGGTTAAAATTATTTATAATTTTTTTAAAAAAACTTTTTTACAACAATTTCAAATATTGTAACAAATAAAAAAAAATGGTAGGACACTTACTATGAGAATGGACAAATTTAGAGTTCCTTTTCGACTAATTGCAAATAAATGCGCGATAAGAAAGAGGCTTTAAGACTCCATTTTCATATTCTCTCAATTAAGCCAATGACGTCTTGTATTGATTTTCATATTTACTTTTGAAAATTTAGCAACGTAATCACCGCCAAAGATGTCACTTTCAGAGCCATCACGCTTAATAAGATAACACTTTTCATCTTTGGATCATCTATATTATTGATAGTATCATGAATATTTAAATAATAATCCCCTTGTTCATGCGTAAAAGAAATCGTTGAAAGCAACATAAATGATGATCTATAAAGACAACATCCCTTAAACATCGAAGGATGTTATGTTATTTCGCACTTATTATAACATAGTATAATGGTTATCTAAAGAAATATTTTTTTTATTCATTTTTTGATATCTTGAAATGGAGTAAGAAATGGATTCTTTGTAAATGAGTAGTTGCAACTCTCTGAAAAAAATACAATCATTCAGATGAGAAGTTTACTATATTATTTATTATCTTCAACACGTCCCTGTAAATGCAGACGCAGTTAATGTTTGAGTCTTGTACTTAGACAATTTTAATATTTTCAAATAGGTGATGGTGAATTTTAAACACAGGACTTTTCGATTCCTAAACTCTGATATTATGTAGAGATGTCAATAGTATTAGCATTGTTGTGATACCATGTTAAATTATCAACTCATCTAAAAGATCTTTTAATTATTTTTTCACTAATACTATGTTAAATTATCACCTCATCTAAAAACTTAAGATGTTAAGAAAAACTTATTATATTATTTATCATCATCGACACAAAATGATTCAAGAAATTCCGCCAAGGCATCAGATTCTTCAAAATAATTGAACCAAGAAACGAAGTTGAATGGTTAAGTGAAAGGTAATTAAAAGAAGTTCAATTTGTCTACGAAAGTTCAATAAAAGTAAAAATTGCATTTTTAATATGCGTGGGAGGTAATCAATGACCTCTCTTTTTTTCTTTTTCTTTTGGTCATTGAAATTTTAATTTAATTCGTTGAAAGAAAGCAAATTATAATAATTTAGCCAATACCAGAATCAGGTTCCTCACTCAAAAGGATGCTAAGGAAATTTTGAGGAACAATGAAGCACCAATCCAAAGGTGATAGATGCTTGCCAATATCTTTAGACAGACAGTTAGCAGCTCTATTGCTAATGGTTCAAGTGAAAGGTAATTAATTAGCGACAGATATAGGGACATAATTATTTTCAACGTTGTTCGTCATTATTTGCGACAAAAACACTATTTTATGACGCTTAAGTTTGCGATCATCATTTTGTGATGGAATAGCGATGAAAAGCGCGTTTGTTTTTTTGTAGTGGTGTCTGACCTTAAAACGAAGGAAAGAGAAGCTCTATTGATGGTGTTTCTCAACAAGGTCAACTTTGCTCCTCACATTCTATTCATACTGATCAATCCTAACCAAGTAAACATCATCTTTTCCTACGGAGAAAAAAGAAGAAAAAAAAATATTCTTTCCTTATTAGGGGCGAAGCAAAATAATGGATAACTGGTAATGGGCCTGCTCGCCGTCGGCCTAACTCCTTTCGCTTCGAAATGGCTTGGCTTGCCCATGAATGTTTTCAAGACTTCATCAAACAGAGATGGGTTCGTAGTCCACCTCCATTCCACAACTCCATTCAAGCCATATCTGAGGAACTTCAAGTGTGGAATAAGCAAACTTTTAGTACATCTTCCAAAGAAAACGCACCCCCACTAGGCCGCTCATATATATTATTCTTGCTCCACCCCTCCGCAAGAAGTGCCCCGTGGAAAGATCCTTCACACACAAAAAGAAAGAGGTAAGAATTCAATTGAATCACTATTTGATCGACAGAATTGATTAACCAAAATAATAGGGTTTTATAAGACCAGTTAGTACAACACAAAAGCACCTAGCTTGTTAGGAAGGAATATTGTGCATATTTAATGAATGACATTGTCATCATTTCAATTAACAACATTAAGGGTTGTCGTGGTCAGTATGTCACCTCCTAAAAAAATGATTTATGAGATTATTCCAATACAATCAGAGGATAATTAACATATTTGACAATCACAGGGCGCATATTATGTAATTTACCCATTAGAAAAACGAAAAAGACAAGGACGGAAACACCAAAGGAAGGAAAAAAAATTATCAACAACATTGTCCAATGTATTAATTAGAGATCATATTATATATTGTAGTCAAAATCAACTTGTCATATCATACGTTTAAGGGCAAATCTCACAAATAGTCCCTATTGTTTATAATTTTTTTATAAATAGTCATTATTGTGTTAAAAATCACGTAGTTAGTCCTCATTGTTTGTAAATATTTCACTAATAGTCCACATTGTTTCACAAGTCATTCAGTTAGTCTTTATTGTTTGCAAAAGTCTCTCAATTAGTTCTCATTGTTTGCAAAAATCTGTACATTAGTCCTCAATATTTGCAAATGCATTTGTAAACATTATGGACTAATTGAGAGACTTTTACAAACAATAGAGACTAATTGAGTGACTTTTGAAACAATGGAACTATTGGTGAAACTTTTACAAATAATGTGGACTAACCGTATGACTTCTAAAACAATAGGAACTATTTGTTCAAAACTTAAAAATAATGTATACTATTTGTCCAATTTACCCTAAGTTTAAAATCATTCATACATATACGTACGCAAGAATTAAACATGCGTTAGTCACCACCTTTCGCCTTCCCTCCACTATAAATATGGGAGCCAATAACTCGACCAAAAGCACTCAAAATTAACCTGATCGATATTCTTTCTTTAGGGAAGTCAGTACACACTATAGTTCTCATCTGAAGCAAACATGTCTAGCTGTGATTGTGGATCTTCTTGCAAGTGTGGCGACAGCTGCAAGTAAATTCTCCACCAAATTAAATAAGCATCTTGTATATATTATACGTATATAGTTTTTCTTTTTTCATCAAATTGTTTGGTGTGTCGAATATAAATATGTTTATTATCTATTATTCTCTTTGGCATTTCTGTACTGTTTATGTTGACATAAACTTGGCTAAATTTTGTTCATGCATAATCACTTTCTCTTTTTCTTGTAAAAATATAAATGACTGGTTTGTAATTGGCAGCTGCGGCAAGATGTACCCCGACGTGGAGAAGACCACCACCGGCGTTACAATCATTCAAGGGGTTGCACCAGTGAAGAGGCACGTTTAATTAGTAATTGTAGATTTAAGTAATGGAAAACGTAGCCAGCCGGACCCAAAAGGCTCTCTCAATATGTGAGATTCACATTATTTGAATTTCACATGTTGATGAGAGTCGTTGGGTCTGTCCGGCACTTAAGTAATAATCTTGACAACATTGATTAATTGTACGTGTACGTGGTGAAACTAAAGCCTGATACACCATTTTTTGCAGGTTCTCTGAGGGATCTGAGCAGAGCTTTGGAACTGAAGGTGGCCATGGCTGCAAGTGTGGATCAAACTGCCAATGCGACCCCTGCAACTGCTGATGACTAAGGCTCCGAGCCCCAATATATATATATAAAGCTTCTATAATTTCATGCAAATGTGTGTTGTGTGTGTGTGATAATGTTTGTACCAATAAGACAGCCATAACATCTGCTAATCTATGTACTAGATTTGTTAGACATCTCATGGCTAATGTTTTATAGTATCTTCTGTATGGTCTTTGGAGTAAAACTTCCTTCAGCTTTGTGTCATTAACTTTTTCTCTCGTCATAATTTCTATGGTTCACGACCTTGGCTTAAGGAGTATATATAGGACTCTCCATCGCTCAATTTGAGAGCAAAAATTCGAGAATTAGGTATTCAAAGTTGATGAAATGATAAAAATAAGTTCTAAAGAAGCTTTGGCATTGAATAGAAAAAAAATAAAAACAAAAAAAACAAAACAAAACAAAACAAAAAAAAACCCAAAAAAATAGTGGCATGATGTTTTTCTGTTACATCCAAAGTTGATTAGGAGATTTGGCATTACTATTAGACGGAGGAAAAAAAAGAGGAGTTGTTTACCATGTTTCCCTATTACACTTATTTTATGATGATTTCGAGTTACACCAATTGCAACTCTTGCTAGAGAAAGAGAAAAAGGGGAGAAATTTTTTCGAAAATGATTGTCTAATTTCTTTCTTTCTTTATCGGCTTTATGCCTCCAATATATAACCCCAAAAAAGAAATCATCATCTAGGAAATTTTATCAAGATAAACAAAGTCAAATGCTTATATTGACACTTCCTACACGTGAGAAGTAAAAATTTTAGAGTTCCTTTTCGAGTAGTTGCAAATAAATACGCGATATATAAGAAAGTGTCTTTAAGGCTTCTTTTTCATATTCTTTTCAATTAAGATGACAACATCTTGTAGTTATGTTTCATGTTTACTTTTGTAAAATTAGAAATATAAGCACCACTAAGTTATCTCTTTCTGCCACTGCTAGTGGTATGATTCTCATTTCACTACCACATGTTTTTATCTATTACAACATTTAAAAATAATTAAAATTATGATAAAAAGACTAAAAAATGTTATATATGATGCCGTTACTTGTGGTCTCGTTGAAAATTCTCTAGTACGACAGTTTTTATAATTGATAAGCAACATTTTAAAACTGTTGTAAAAAAGTAATTTCATGAGAACCTATTAACAAAAATTCATTAAAAAAATAATCGTTACAAAAAAACAAAAAAAAAATCATAATAAATAAGACACCTATTGCAACAGTTATTTTTATCTTTCGCGACAATGTTTTTTATTTTTCAATTATGTACGGTGTTGCAAAAGACTTAACCCCTTGTTTGGATTGCAAGAGGGAAAGGAAAGTAAAGTAAGATGGAGGAAGAAAAACTAAAGGAATGGAAATGAAAGACATTTCCTTGTTTAGATTGCAAAAAAATAATAAAAGGGAAATGAATGATAGGATTTTATAATTTTTTATTTGGATTGAAGAAGGAAAGGAAAGTAAAGTACAATTTTAAATAAAAAATTACTAAAGTGCCTTTTATTTTCATAGCCAAGAGATAAGTAGGAGTAAAGTGCAATCCAAATAAGAGGAGGGATCAAGGAATCCCTCCCCATCTTTTCCTTTCCTTTAAAATTAGTAATCCAAACAAGTTGTAAATGTTTTAGTGTTTTAGGTGCAAGAGGTTTCGAGATCAATTCTCATATATAATATTCTAAGTAATATAAAATGAATAATGTTCCTTCGAATAAAAATAGAAAAAAAAAGTTATTCATCACATTTAATAAAATAACACTTATCATCTTGGGATATCGTCTTTATTATTGAAAGCATCATGCATATTTGAATAGTAAGTCACTAGGGCTTTGATCTAGTGGTAATGTTACTCATTGTGTATCTAAATCCCTTGGACTCTTAGAAAATGAGACTTAGATTTCATACTTTCTGTTATATGAGACCTAAAAGATCAAAGGCTGTCAAGTGAAGCATTATTTGATAATTGGGTATTTTTTATCTAGATCCCTTCAACTATTGGAAAAGGAGACTTAGATCCCATATACTTTTTGTTATATGAGACCTAGACCCCCTCTGTTATAATTCTGTTAAGTTTTTTGTTAAGTGAAGGGTAAAATTGTCAGTTCAAAATGATACTAAACAAATGGAAAAAAATATGGGAGAGAGACAACACGAAGGTCCTTGCTTTAAGAATTTCTCTTCTTAGGATGCTTAACCATAACAAATTATCAGTAATGGCTTAAGGCTTAAAATGAATAATCTTCAATATACAAATATATATCCATTTTCTCTTCAATCTTAACAAACAATACAATGTCCATCGCCTCCAACTTTCTTCCTTGAACTTCCGGAAAACCAAGCGCCTCCAACTTTTGGTCCTAATTCACCACCGTGATTAGTGCTCAAAGATGAACCTTATAAATCATTCTTTTTGCTAAGCCTTGTAAAACATTCTTCAAGAGCAAATTAAAGAATAAAAAAATCCAGACCATACTTCCATACATTTTTTTTTTTTTTGCTAAGTTACTTGCTTACCTTTTATATATACATATATGTAACACCAGAAAGAGCATATCGCATGAAAAGCCTTAAATAAATTACATCATTTAACCTCAATTACTCCATAATCAAAAGAAATCATTAATTAAATTGATACCATTTCTGAAACTTAATTAATGATCATGAACTAACCATCCAGCAGCAACAAGAACAAGATGAAGGGGAAATAGAGGTACCGAAATCCATAAAATAATGAATAAAAAAAAATGAAATATAGTATAAAACTTTTAGAAAATTGAATTAGATGAATAATAATAAAAAAAAAAAATTGTTGAAAAGCCAATGAACTCTTATCGGAGAATTAGTTGAAAAATTAAACCTCTGGATTAGATATGATGAAACTGTGAATGGAAATTATTACACATTGTACGATGTTATATTTACATTTAACTTGATAAACGAGGTTTCCGTCGCCACCTACGACGAATTGGCAACGAAATGTGGTTTTGCGACCACAATTTTTTCAACCCTTGGTTTTCTATCGCCCTTTTCTTTTGCGACGAAAGGGCGATGATATGATGCCGTCACCCGTTACATTTTTCCTTGTAATATCAATTGTCCTTCAAAAAAAAAAAACTACATCAGAATTCCAAACTATTTGGGATCAGCATGCTTCATGCCTTTTCTTCCCCGTATTTGATCCTCTCAAAGGTTGACAACAGGATAATGATTTAAAAACTAATCATAAATAGTTGACATTTGAAATTCCCTAATTGAATTATAGGAGAAACCATCATTTGATGCATACTTTTATTGGTTTGCTGAAGTTTCTTTGCATCGTAATCTTATTTTCTTTTCTTTCTTCGTACGTGCTCAAATAAATAACAGTCCAAAAAAGAATAGTAAACATAATAGAGAAATAGAATTTGTGTTAGTAGTGTTGACGTCAAAATTGGGCTTAGATTTATGGTCCAATTGAGACGGGTCGCTTGACCCCAATCAACTCACAGTAAGTCGCGTCCTACTCCCATATAACTATAAAAGAAATTGGATTTTGCGACGGGCCGTTGCCATTTCGTCACCAATATGGCGACGACTTGGTAAAGCGAAATGTTGACACCAATTTTGTGACAGGACAGTGGCGGGATAGTTTGAGACGGAAAAAACCGTCACCAAGCCATCACTGTTAGTTATGGCATACTTCGCCGTGGCCAAAATTGGAGACGGGAACGCCTCCCGTCTTCAGAATTGGAGACGGGAAAGCCTCCCGTCTCCAAAATTAGCGACGGAAGCACCTCCCGTCTCCAATTTTAGAAATAGGAACGGAAACGCCTAACGTCTCCAAAATTGTCTCTTGGTTAATTTATAATAAGACATTTTATCTTATAATAATGTCAGTTTTTGCACCCGTCTGGGTTTCTTAATTTTTCTTTTATATAGGTTATTCACCCTATTTATGATCAAACTTTTTACTTGAACATGGAGCATAAAAGGAGACTCAAGGAGGAGTATGGTCAGTTTTTCTATTCTTTTTCTTGTTTTGTTACTTTTTATGCAATTCATTCTTAACATGGTATGATTAACTTGAATAAGAATTGAACCCTGGACTATTGTTCAGAAATTAGGAAATGCAGTTTTTGTACCTTCTGGCTGTCCATTTCAAATTAGAAATTTAAAGGTAAGCACAATAGCATCTATCCCTGTCTTGTTTTTCTCTTCTTTAGCTGTATGTAGTGACTCCTTGAAGGATGTATTTCCTTGCAAACCATCTGCTGAACAATTAATAATCATTTAATGAGAATAAGATGAAACTAATATGTACGGGAAAAAAAAAGAATAGGTTTATGACTTTTTGGTATTTCAAAACGGTTTTATGCATTTTGCAATTCCATCTGGTGGGAACGATTTTGATGCATAAATTTTTAGTTTGAAGCCTGTCTATTCTTATACTTCTATTCCATGGCATTTCTGGTTTTCTGCTCATAGGACATTTGACTTTTGGAATGTCCATAGAAATCCCAAGATTGATGGAGATTTTATCAAATGAGGCTAGTTCTTTTTACTAAATCACTTAAATGCCACTTTTCTCCCATACTTTATGGTTGGTAAGAGACTTTTATGAAAAAGTATTAAAAACTTTCAACTAGGGGATTTTACTTGTAGCCAACGCAGGCTTAGGGGTATAAATGTTGAATAACGCAGGCTTTATGTTGTATGGTTGTTTTTTTTAAAGGTTTTAATTTGATTGGATGATGTGAGAAACTGCACTTGTGTTTTACCATATTTATCCTAGATGTGTATATGATGCTTTTGCAGATTATCAATTGTCAGAACTATTGAGGAAACCTTTATAGTCGTTATGTTTGCAATTCAATAGTTTATAGCTTGGTAGCATCTCTCACTTCCTATCTAAGGCTCTGCAGCCACTAGAACCTTTGTCTGTAAGTTCAAACTAAAATTTTTATCTATGAATATATTTCTCGCTATCACACCTGCATGCATTCAGACCCATGACACAAATTTATGCACACCACAAAATTTTGTAGACATGATTACTGGAATTTTTCCTGTCTTCTATCTTCCATTTATACTCTTTTATATAATTATTTTTTGCTCACTCTTGCATATATTTGATAAAATTTCTTTTGCAGGTTCAAAATGTTATAGAGTATTTGAAGATAATTGGGGCTTTGGGTGAAAATGAGAATCCTACAGTGCTAGGTAGGAGACATTTAGAAATATTTTTGCTCGCTTCTTTAATAAGTCTTGTCTTCTGACATTTTTTTCTAGAAAGTAGTTTTTCGACTTGCTGAATACATCAAATGAGTAATATAGGGCTTATGTGAAGGGCGCAACTTGTCAATGCTTCCAATTGAGCTGAAGTTGGGGAAAATGCTTATATTATGTGCTATATTTAACTGATTGGATCCAATAATAACAGTTGTTGTTGGTTTAAGTGTCATCTTACTCTTTTTTACTACTTTTCACAATGTTATGTTGTGGATTTACTTTTTTTTTTCTTCAGAATTATGTTATAGATTTAAAATTGTCTTTTTGTCATTTATTTTCAATTCATCGATGCAAGTTGATTTTCATTATATGAAATTTTATAATATTCTTTTCAATTGTTTTAAAAATATAATCATAATTAAAAGGCTTTCAACCAACAATTTATATTCTCATTTAATAATTTTATTTACAATGTGTTTTTAACGTGCATTGGGTAGTTTAGTTAAAATAAATTCTAACTTGGTTTACACCTAACTATAGCGTGTTAGTTGAATTGTTCACCTTTAAGTTGTTGAGTTATCTTCTTAATTAACTTGTAGATTATTAAAAGTACAGAGTATGTGAGTTAAATGTTCTAATTACTATAACTTATAAATTGATGGTATTGTATGCTAAAGTTTAAACTACAATCACTTCCAGTTTTTTAGTTGTAACATTTCCATTAAGTAACTCTAACTTGGAATACTACTTCATGAATATGCTTTTAAGTGCTTTTACTACTTGGATTATTACTTCATGACTAATCACAGGGTCTTTGTATGAAGCTAAATATCAAGGCTATTTCTTCATATTCTTTTTGATGATGCTGGTGTTGCATGTAAAAAGTTTGTTAATAACTTTTACTTTTTCTTTACCATCGTCAAAGGATTATTTTTGTAATCTTTGGCAGTTTTGGTGATGACATGGCAACGGGTGAAGTTGGCGAGGGCTTGGTGACGGGAAATATTTGTGACGGCATGGTGACATGATAAATTGGTAAAGGCTTGGTAACGGGCTGTATTAGTGACGGCATTGTGACGGGCGAAGTTGGCGAGGCCTTGGAAACGGAAAATATTTGTGACGGCATGGTGACAGGATAAATTGGTGAGGGCTTGGTAACAGACTGTATTAGTGATGGCATGGTGACGGGTAAATTTGGCGAGGGCTTGGTGAGGAAAAACATTGGCGAGGGCTCGGTGACGGTAATCATTGGTGACGGCTAGGTATTGTGACGGCTTAGTGACGGGGAGGATTTTGACGACAACCTCGTGTCTGACGGACATTTCCCCTTACCGTGTCGTCACAAATTCCAAATTTGCGACAGCACGGTGAGGCGAACAGTATCTCACAAAATTCAATTTTTTTTGTTGTATAGCAGGTCCACTAAAAGGCATAAACCCTTGGCTAGGCCCGAATGTCGACATTATCTTGTGTGAGCAACCGATGACAGAATCCGGGTATGATCCGAACTCTATTGGACAACAGTAGATAAAGGATCAAGAAGACACCTTAATTGACCAATCGATGACTATAGATGAACTCGGGATAAAGATCGACTTTATCCTAAGGGATAAGTAATCATGAACTCTCAGTAGCCTGCTCAGGATTCAAGTATCAAGATTCAATGACTCTTGGCCTATCCACACCTATAATTAAGTAGGCCATGTGTGACTCCTGAGATTTCTCATCACGTCCATTCGTAACTGTTGCATGTCTCTTTGAGCATTTCAATGTGCATTTCTTTTTCTTGATTATATGTTTTATTAGTGGCTACTATTCATAAGAAAATCAAATTTCTAATTTGCTCAAATTAATATTTTTCCTAGATAGTATAATTTATAAAAGGAATCGGGAACTTGTAGTTGGACTTTGGAGGTCGGGAACTTGCGTTTGAAAAATGATTAGTGTTTCGTTGAATAGTGTTACGTAGTGTAAACATTATTTTTAAACTAGTTGGCATTTAAATTGAGATTTAGCATAATTTTACCAAGATTTTGTGGTAATTGACTTAAGCTAAATATACAATACATATATATATACATCATATACCATATATGCATACAAAATGCTCATAAAAACAAAAAGAAAAAATCCCTAAAACTACCCCCAAACCCATCGACCTCAAGAAAGGAAAAGAGAGGAGAAAGTTTTTCTATTTTCTTCAAATTTGCTCAAGAATCATTAACCTAGACCTCATTCCACCTCTCCAAAGTCCTCATCCACCCTCTATAAGGCTCTTAGGTAAGTGAGATGCATCATCCTTGCTATTTAAAGTTTATACCAAGTTTTTATAATTTTCGGATTTGATATTTTTGTGCTATAAATTGCTTGATTCTTGCTAGATATGGTATTATTACATGCTAGAGACCTTGTACATGCATTGGTATAGCTTGAAACTAAGTTTTTGACAAGATTTCACTTGAGGAAGATGATGAATAGTAGTTTTTAGGGCTTTTGATTATTCTTGTATATAAGCTTAATTCAATGATGTATAAGCATGCTGAGTGAGCTATTAGAGTTGTGGTATAATGAAGATTGTATGTATACCCATATGTTGCAAGAAGAAACAAAGAATTATAATTTGAAGGTAAAATTTACGTAGCTGAATGTGTATCAGTTGGCTGATTTTGTGTATCGGTAGACTAATTTTGTGTATCGACTGACATATTTTGTATATCGGTCGGCTAATTTTGTGTATCGACCAGCTGATTTTGTGTATCGGTCGGCTGAATTTGTGTATTGGCTTATATGTATTGGTCTAAAGTATGGTTTTGTGCTTAGTTTGCTAGCACATAAATGAGAGTTATTTTTATGTTAATGAAGTGAAACCTTGCCTTAAACATACTTTACATAGCTTATGAGTAAGATTTCAAAGAAAATTTCTAGTGTAGTGAATGTCATTTGCAAGATCAAAAGAAATGATTTAAAGTTACTTGCATAGTATTTTGTTAAAATATGTTGTATCTTGTCTATATGGTTGTGTTGTTCTTATTAAATGTTAGAGTCTTAGAATTGGTTAACTAATAATTAATTACACTTGTGTGGAGTGTTTATCTACCTGGAGAAGTTGTGAGTTGAGTCATTAATGTGATTTTATTGTGTTGGTTACAAATGTCTCTAGGAGATTTTTTGTGATAAGTATATGTTCTATTACATGCTAGGGTTGATCCATTGAACCAATCCAAGGTAATGAAAGTAGACTGACGCTAGTTCTTGTATCCTTTAGCTACTTGGTAGAGGTGAGGGAGTCTTTAACCCTTTTGTGTATCTTAGTTTATTTCATTGTTTTTAGATTATATGATTTAGCTAATTGATAAAGTTACATGTACAATTTATTTGTTATCTCGTGGTTACTCGTGTTTGTTTGATATTATCTCGTGAATTCTTGAATTCGTGTTGGGTTGCGCAACCTTTTCGGACATGGTAGCGTCGAAAAACACGGGCGGCGTCGGACTTGCCGTGCTCCCTCGACTACCATGGTGTCTATTCCATTTCTCGCTGAGTATACTCCACTATCCCAGAGGCATGGATCACCTGCTGGGCATATAGATCTACCTCAGGAGAAAGGGTCGTAGGATCAGGGTACATCCGGAGTACCCCAACTTGGAGGAGTAAGGGTTTGCTGACACTTGTGTGAAGTTCGTGTTTCGTGATTCGTGGTACGAGATTGAAGACTTGAAGTGGAACCGTATCCTTTTTATATGTGGTTAAATACTTATCTAATTAACTTTGTTATTTTGTGTTGTACATGTTATTATTCTTGTTACATCTCATGAAAGCATTACCTCCCTCACTGAGTATACATGCTGTATACTCACCCTCGTTTCTAACACCTTTCAGGATCAGTGCTATCTGAGGTAGAAAAGAAGGCTCGAGAGTTTCGTGTTGACTATGCTAGCTTATGTGGATTGTCATTGAATTCAGTTTTGTAATTGTAAAGTTAAGTTTAAAATGTATTGATAGTTATGATTGGCTTGTAATGTTTTATTAACTTGTAATATTTACATTGTTGTCTAGTTGACTTGCATGCTTGTAAGGATGAATGGTTGAGGTTGTGGATTATGGTCTGGTAGTGGTATGTTGATGTTTGCAGGTTTCTAGATAGTCCTATATATAGGGAAAATTTCGTCTGTTTTTCCCTAAATTTGGTGATCGGGTTAGAATTGGGTTGTGATTAGCATGACTATTAGAGCATTCGGTTTCGTGAGGGATCGAGGCGTTACAGTTGTGATATCAGAGCTTAGCAGCTTATAGCTGGGACAGGGTTCTCGACTTGGCGGGTAGCGACCCTTGAGTGCGTGCATGTGAAGTGTGTTTTGAATAGGAACATGCTTGTATGTAAACCTTGTGTGTGTACTTGTATGAAAATGTGTACGTATGTGCCTTACTGTGTTAACCTGATGAATTTGCAATACGTGCAAATGTGTGACTTTGTGTAGACCTATGTGACTTATTTGTGTAGTAATGAGAAATATGTGATATGTGTATTATGTGATCATGAGTGCACTTATGTGGTGTATAGGTGCAATATGTGAAGGTTACGTGACATGAGCATTTGATATGATTAATTGTGTATTTAATTGATTCATTAAATATCTACTTACTTTAGTTATTTGTAATAATATGCATTAAGAATTTATTTTAAATAGAATCAACTGCATACACGCATTACCCTTCGAAATGGTAAGTAATTTCCTCCCCCTGAAAGAGTCGGCTAGTAGCGGACCTTCTAAGAGGTGGACCAACAGAAGAGGAGTAGTTGATCAGTAGTTTATGATGATCAGTGGATAATATTCATTACTCGGAGCTTGATATTTAATAATCGGCCACTAGTATCTTTCTCGGTATTTTCCTCTGGAATTCTTGTTGGTGCTCTTTTTGGTATTTTCCTTGGATTTCTTCTTCGGTAATCTTATTCGGAGTTCTAAATTGGATTTCTTAATTAAAGCATTTATTTGTTATTCATAGTTGTGATTTCTTTTGACTTCTCACTATGGATTTCTCATCGGGTATTCTTCCAGTTTTCATACGAAGATTTTGTTGGAATTCTTATTGGCATTCCTGAGTGAATTTTGATCTCACAGGTTGCTAGTGCCCAAACTCTATGATTGTGAATTTTGACGTTTATAAATAGGCCGATCTTAATTTCAATTACTTAAATCATTATTTGCTTGGTTTGATAGATATAATTTTGGATTCAAATAATAACCATATTTATATTAGTTGATAATAATACATTAGCCAAGCAAATTATTGACTCTCGAAAAAATTAAAAAGGGCAGAATGCACTATACTTCTTGGGGTTGGCCAAATATATTAGTTACATCCTGGTAGCAAAATGACCTCGTAAATTACTTATGTTTTTAAGAATATTTCCAAATACCCTTTGGTATTAGTTGATTTGTCTAAGTTTGCAACTTTGGGTTGTTGGCATATGCAACTATAATGAGAGGGGATTATGTGCAACATTTCAAAAAATATGAGGCTTTGATGAGATAATTAGTTTTTGGGACAGGGGGATAATGAGCTTATTATAATAAGCACAATGGAATATTTTGTATTTGGAATGAAGAACATTCTTTTTTATGAAATCAGTTAGTACCACACGAGAGTACCTAACTTGTTAGGAAAAGCACAAGAGTGGTATTGTGCATATTCAATGAATAACATTGTCATTATTTCCATTAATGGAGTGAAGGATAAGGGTGAGTATGTCACCTTTTAAAAAGCAAAAATAATTTATGAAATCATTCTAATACTTCAAGAGGATAATTAACATATTTACAATCATAGAGTGTATTTTATAATTTACTAAAGGAAGGGAAAAAAAAATTATTATCAACATTAATGGCAAAGGTATTAATTAAAGAACATATTCTATATTTTAGTCAAAATCAACTTGTCATATCATAAGTAATTAAAAATCATTCATATACGTGCAACAATTAAAAATGTATACAAATTCTTCTCTATTTGTACACGCCTCATCATGTTTGTCACCATCTTTCGCCTTTCCCTCCATTATAAATACAGTAGCCAATAACTCGACCAAAGCACTCAAAACCTGATCTCTCTTTTCTGAAATCTGTGCATACTATAATTTTCTCTATAGTCCTTATAGTTTTTTAAAAGTGCACAACAACCCCCTACCGTTAAAAAATCCGTTAAATTTAACGAAGAGTGTACTTTACACGCGTTAAGTGAGATTTTTTTTTTATTTTTAACAAATTTATTCATTAAATAATTATATGAATTGACCAAATTGCCTTTTTTTTTTTGCCTAAACAAAAGAGGAAATGGCAAAAGAGAGAGAAAAAAAAATGAGGGTATTTACTTTTTTTTTACAAAATTCGTTAAATATGACGGATTTTATAACTGTAGGGGGGTGTTGTGCACTTTTAAAAAACATAAGGACTAGTTCATGGAGTTTTTGAACTATAGGGGGGGTGTTGTGCACTTTCGCTAAAGTATAAGGGGGTCTATTGCACTTCACCCTTTAAAAAATATTAAAACTGTATAAGTGCAAGGCTTAAAAACTAACTTCATCTGCACTTATAGGAACATCTTGAAGATAATAAATAACATAATAAACCTAGAGATATTTTCAATAGTTCACATCCATTTCTCTTTTTGAAAGAGGATGATGTTATATTTGTAAATTCTCAATATTCACAATTAAGATCGTCGGAAATATAGTTTTTTGCTAAGAGTAATTGAGACCGCTTTTGTTATTGGGCCCAGACGAGTGAGCACTTTTGAAGACTTCTGTTGTTGGGTAAAGGAGCTTTGGCATTATTCTTAGAGAAACCAGAGCCGGCCCAAGCTAAGGGTAGCTTGGGCCTGTGCCCAAGGCCGCCTTAGCTTGGGGGCCCCAATTTAAAAAAGAAAAATAACACTAAGCTTGATAAGGTAATGAAGGCCAAACGGCCAGCAATTAAAATAATTTTTAACTATTGAAGGCCCAACGGCCAGCATGGCAGCAACCTCGAACAGGTCATTGTTTGGGGTTGTTTAGTATCCTCTTCTTTAAAAAATATATATATATATATATAAAATAAAGTAAAGCTCTAGTATATATATTATTTCTTTCCTCTTTTTTTACACACTTCACTCTTATGCTCTTTGTATTTTTTTATACTCTAAAGTCTCTTATTGTTTATTGTGATATTAATTTTGCATATAATATAAGACAGAAAACAAAAGAAAGAAAGCATAGATGTACACATTCAACTATGATTTTTATTTTTTTATGTGATAAATTTTGATATTGTTTACATACTTATATAAATCTTAACTTGAAATAATTAATTTTTTTAATAGGTTCTCTTCCAAGAGAGGAAAACTTTAAAGAAAAGAAACATATTGATTTTATTTTGTAGAGTATTGAAGTACTTGCTTTTACTTGCAAGTTTGTCTAGGTTATATATTTTTTTGATACTCTCAATTCTCATTTTTTTTATTAATTGTTCTTATATGCAATAGTTTAGTTTTTCTTTTTTTCATTTCAATTATTGTGTTATTTTTAATATTGAATTTATTGTAAATTTTTTTAGTTTTGTTGTATCTAAATTTGAAGTAAGTATGTCTAGTAGGAAATATCCATCGGGTTATGAAAACTTAAGAAAAAAAGGAGAATAGAAAGTTTAATTAAATCTTAAAGATGAGCTTTAGAAAAGTTTATTACCACTAACAAAAGAGTTGAAAGTAACTCAAGTAAAGAAACTAATGAACTATCAAATTTAAATAATTTAGGAGATCATGAAGTAATGGCAGAAAAAGACATAGAAAATTGTAATAATAAAATGTCTGATAATGTGATGGTTGATGAAGAATGTCAAGAAAATAATGAAGAGAACATGGAAACTAGAAATCTAAAAGATGATTTAGATTGTATTTATGATACGGGAAGATGGGAAAATCTTAATAATAAATTAATAGACTTATTAGTAGAAAAGAGTCCAATAAGAGTGAGTGATATAAATTTTTCAAAAGATGAAACTTGTAGACACTTTTCTACTTATCATTATATAAGAAATTGTCAAATGGATAAAAACATGATAGAAGATGGTTAGTGTATTCAAAAGATTTTGATAAAGTATATTGTTGTTGTTGTAAATTGTTTGGTACAAAATCTAGTATGATGAGCCTATTGGGTAATGAAGGAACTAAAGATTGGAAACATTTAAGTGCTAGGCTGAAGAGTCATGAAACAAGTAATGGACATATAGTTAACATGTGTGAAGATAACTGAGTGTCTAACTTAAAACTAATTGGTACCAAGTGGAGTGCCCCATGATCTTATTAAGTGGTCTAAGAGTTTATGATTTTTCTATGTGGGATAAGTACATATTCTAACATTTCCCCTCACGTGTAACCTGATTTGAGAGGGGTCACATGTGGAAGATTGAACACGCGTAGACCTTTATTTTGAGATGATCACATTTAAAAGATTGAACACGCATGTGGTAGATAACATATGTGTCACATATGAAAGATTGAACACGCGTGGACCTTTATTTTGAGATGGTCACATTTAGAAGATTGAACACGCATGTGGTAGATAACATATGTGAAAGATTGAAAGTGTGTGGACTATGCATATGCGAAAGATTGAAGACAAGTGGATCTGATTTGAGATGAGTCACACAAGGAAGATGAATGAGACTAAACCATGGGCCTAGCTCTGATACCATGTGAAGATAACTGAGGTTCCAACTTAAAACCAATTTGTGCCAAGTGGAGTGGCACAGGATCTTATTAAGTGGTCTAAGAGTTTATGATTTTTCTATGTGTGACAAGTGCATGTTCTAACAACATGAGTGCTTGGTTTGATTTAGAATCAAGATTAATAAAGAACAAAACAATTGATAAAGATGCTCAAGAAAGACATAATAAAGAGAAAGAATATTGGAGAAATGTCCTAAAAAGAATAATTGCTCTTATAAAAGCTTAGCTAAAAATAATTTGGCATTTCGTGGGTATAATGAGAAAAATTTTCAAGAAAATAATAGAATTTTTTTAAGCTTTATTGAAATGATTACTGAATTTGATCCAATAATGAAAGAACATGTTCGTCATATTCAAAATGGTGAAATACATAAACATTATTTAGGACATAATATTCAAAATGAGTTAATACAAGTGTTGGCACATAAAGTAAAAAGTTGAATTTTAAAAAATATTAAAGCTGCAAAATACTATCCAATTATACTTGATTGTACTCTTGATTTGAGCCACCAAGAACAAATGTCTATGATTTTAAGGTGCGTAGATATTTCATCTAGTCTAATAAGAATAGAAGAATACTTTTTAAGATTTTTGAATGTGTAAGATACTTCTGGAAAATGCCTTTTTGATGAACTTATAGGAGAAATAAAGAACTTAGAACTTGATATTAATGATGTAAGAGGACAAGCTTATGATAATGGATCTAACATGAAAGGAAAACACCAAGGTGTGCATAAAAGGTTATTAGATATAAATCCTAGAGCATTGTATTCACCATGTGCATGTCATAGTCTTAATTTAGTACTTTGTGATGTTGCTATTTCATGTGTTAGAGCCATATCATTTTTCGGAGTTCTACAACGGATATATTCATTATTCTCTTTTTCACCTAAACGGTGGAAAATTTTTAAAAAATAACATATCTAATTTAACGGTTAAGTTGTTATCACAAACTCGTTGGGGAAGTCGTATTGAAAGTGTAAAGGCTATTAGATATCAAGCTCCAAAAATTAGAGATGCTTTGTTTGAACTAGCAGAAACAAGTGAAGATCCTAAAATAAAGAGTGAAGCTAACAGTCTAGCAACTTATAAACTAGAGGATTTTGAATTTTTATTAGGTATGACTATTTGGTATGACATTTTGTTTGCGGTAAACTCTGTTAGTTAGAACTTTTAAAGTGAAAATATGCACATTGATGTTGCTATAGATCTTCTTAAGGGTCTTGTTTCTTTTTTTGAAAATTATAGGGAAAATAGATTTGTTTCTGCTATGATTTCAGCCAAAGAAATTGCAAATGAAATGGAAACAGAACCTAAATTTTGTGAAAAACGTGTGATTCATAGAAAGAAACAATTTGACGAAGATGTTGGTGATGATAAAACAAAATCTCTTGAAGAATTATTTAGAATTGAGTATTTTCTTTACATGATTGATCAAATTATTTTTTCACTTAAAACTAGATTTGAGCAATTTGAAGTATTTGAATTTTTTTTTGGATTCTTATTCAATTTCACTAGATTAAAGTCAATGGATGAAGATACTATTAAACAATGTTGCTTGAATCTTGAAGATTTTTCTAAGCTATGATGGACATCTGACATAGATTGATTAGATTTATTTTCAGAATTAAAAGTGTTAAAAGAAATGTATCAAAAAGAAAATTGTAATCCATTGGAAGTACTTAATTATATAAAAAATGTTGATTTTTTTCCAAATGCTTATGTTTCTTATAGAATATTGTTAACAATTCCAGTTTCAGTACTGCATCTGCAGAAATAAGTTTTTCAAAATTAAAATTAATAAAAACTTATTTAAGATCATCTATGTCCCAAGAAAGATTAAATGGATTAGCTATGTTGTCTATTGAAAAAAATTTGTTAGATAAACTTGATTATGATGATTTAATAAATAATTTTGCATCTCAAAAGGTAAGAAAAATAAATTTTATATAGGTTTATCTTTTTGTTAACTTGTAATATTATGCTATTTTATAATTCTAATTTTGATTTTTTTTTATTTGTAGCAATTAATTTAGTAGAAAATTTAGAGTTTTTTTATTGAGAAAAAACCTAATTATTAAGGTCTCCATTTAGATGATTACCCAAGATCCCCAAATTGTTTGAGATGGCTCTAAGAGAAACGAAAAAAATTAAAAAAACAAATGAGCTGTGGCATGATGCTTTCCAGTTACACTTTGTAATGAATCTTGGATTAAAAATCCTCCACATTTAAATTATCATCGGGAAATCCTATCGTGATAATTCAAACGCTTATGTTGGCACACAATAACATTTTAGCTATTTTGTCATACTCTAATTGGAACTGAAAAGGAGAAAAACCATTCAAATAGATGTCTTGTTGCATAATCTAAAATCATTTGCAATGGTTTTATTTAATTACAATAGTTAAAAAAAATTTGTCACATCATTTATTAATAATTGCTCGTGAGATTATTTTTTTCTCAATGGTTGTAAAATTATAGGTTAGTCGCACTAAGGAACCATTGCTTATTATCTACAAATAAAATTATTGCAGTATAAAATTTGCAATGAGACAATATACAACGGTTAAAATTATTTATAATTTTTTTTAAAAAAAAATTTACAACAATTTCAATATTGCAACAAATAAAAAATATGGTAGGACACTTACTATGAGAATGGACAAATTTAGAGTTCCTTTTCGACTAATTGCAAATAAATGCGCGATAAGAAAGAGGCTTTAAGACTCCATTTTCATATTCTCTCAATTAAGCCAATGACGTCTTGTATTGATGTTCATATTTACTTTTGAAAATTTAGCAACGTAATCACCGCCAAAGATGTCACTTTCAGAACCATCACGCTTAATAAGATAACACTTTTCATCATCTATATTATTGAAAGTATCATGAATATTTAAATAATAATACCCTTGCTCATGCGTAAAAGAAATAGTTGAAAGCAACATAAATGATTATGTATAAAGACAACATCCCTTAAACATCGAAGGATGTTATGTTATTTCGCACTTATTATAACATAGTATAATGGTTATCTAACGAAATATATTTTTTATTCATTTTTTGATATCTTGAAATAGAGTAAGTAATGGATTCTTTGTAAATGAGTAGTTGCAATTCTCTAAAAAAAAATACAATCATTCAGATGAGAAGTTTATTATATTATTTATTATTTTCAACACGTTCATGTAAATGCAGACGCAGTTAGTTTTTGAGTTTTGCACTTAGACAATTTTAATATTTTCAAATGGGTGGCGGTGAATTTTAAACCCAGGACCTTTTGATTCTTAGGTTCTGATATAATATAGAGATGCCAATAGTATTAGCATTGTTGTGATACTATGTTAAATTATCAACTCATCTAAAAGATCTTTTAATTGTTTTTTTCACTAATACCATGTTAAATTATCACCTCATCTAAAAACTTAAAATGTTAAAAAAAATTATTATATTATTTATCATCATCGACACAAAATGATTCAAGAAATTCCGCCAAGGCATCAGATTCTTCAAAATAATTGAACCAATAAACGAAGTTGAATGGTTAAGTGAAAGGTAATTAAAAGAAGTTCAATTTGTCTATGAAAGTCCAATAAAAGTAAAAATTGAATTTTTAATATGCGTGGGAGGTAATCAAGGACCTCTCTTTTTTTCTTTTTCTTTTGGTCATTGAAATTTTAATTTGATTCATTGAAAGAAAGCAAATTATAATAATTTAGCCAATACCAGAATCAGGTTCCTCAATCAAAAGCATGCTAAGGAAATTTTGAGGAACAATGAAGCACCAATCCAAAGGTGATAGATGCTTGCCAATATCTTTAGACAGCCAGTTAGCAGCTCTATTGCTAATGGTTCAAGTGGAAGGTAATTAATTAGCCACGGATTTAGAGACATAATTATTTCCATCATTGTTCGTCACTATTTGCGACAAAAACACTATTTTATGACGCGTAAATTTGTGATCATCATTTTGTGACGGAATAGCAATGAAAAGCGCGTTTGTTTTTTTTTTTTGTAGTGGTGTCTGACCTTAAAACGAAGGAAAGAGAAGCACTATTGATGGCGTTTCTCAACAAGGTCAACTTTGCTCCTCACATTCTCTTCATACTGATCAATCCTAAGCAAGTAAACATCATCTTTTCCTACGGAGAAAAAGAAGAAAAAAAATCTTATTTTCTTATTAGGGGCGAAGCAAAATAATGGATAACTGGTAATGGGCCTGCTCGCCGTCGGCCTAACTCCTTTAGCTTCGAAATGGCTTGGCTTGCCCATGAATGTTTTCAAGACTTCATCAAACAGAGATGGGTTCGTAGTCCACCTCCATTCCACAACTCTATTCAAGCCATATCTGAGGAACTTCAAGTGTGGAATAAGCAAACTTTTGGTAACATCTTCCAAAGAAAACGCACCCCCACTAGGCCACTCATATATATTATTCTTGCTCCACCCCTCCGCAAGAAGTGCCCCATGGAAAGATCCTTCACACAAAAAGAAAGAGGTAAGAATTCAATTGAATCACTATTTGATCGACAGAATTGATTAACCAAAATAAGATTGCGTTGCATAGAACGCACATGACACAAAATGTTAGACAACTGAAAATTATGAGTAGCAGAAGGAAGTGTAGAATGACCAACGTCGGAGATATCCAATCCAAACATGAACCATCACCAATAATCATATCATCGGGCCCTTCATATGGATGATGGATAGATAAGTTATTAAGATTAGCTGTCACATGGTGCGAGGCACCTGAATCAAGTAACCAAGTTGAACTGGGAGCCGCGGTAGCGGCATTGGCAGTAGGAGTGCCATACGGGAAAAACAACTTTTTTGCAGTATAGCATTGTCCGGCTGTGTGGCCCTTTTTCTCGCAGAACTGGCACACAACGGAAGGCTTAGAATTGGAACCTGAGTAGTTGGATTGACCACCATTATTGTGGCGCTAGGCAGAGGAGTTCTTATTGCAGGAGTTGTTCTTCTTGCCAGAAGCAGACGAACCAGAGGAACCATGTTTAATTTGCAACATTAACGGTGATAGCTGCAGAAGAGCCAAGAACACCACTGGACCGAAGTTCTTCAAGCTTGAGCCGCTGGGGAACACGAGCGAACAACAGAGACCACGTTCGGACTCAGAGAACCAAGGATGCCGAGGAGAAACAATTTATCTTGACGCATCCAAAAATGGTATGTGGGGTTTGGCTTTTGGGCATCCCCGTAAGTGACCGTAGCAGGAGGACACGGATTTGTGCCATCAATGTAACCAAGAAGGTCATAGTCGTACAAAAGTGCGTCGAACTGAGTCTTCCATGAGTAATAGTTGGAAGGTGTCAATTTGAGAGGCAATTGGTTTGCGACATTGGTCTCGACCATGATAGGCGCAGATGTGTTGCTGGTGTAATCCTTATCAGAAGAGGACAAGGACGTCGAAGTGATAGCAGAGGTAGTAGCTATGAGAATGAGGGAAGTGTGAAACAAAGAAGGCCAGAGGATCAAATAATATCCATATATGCCGATCTTAATTTCAATTACTCAAGTCATTATTTGCTTGGTTTGATAGATATAATTTTGGGATCAAATAATATCCATATCTCTAGTTGATAATAAGACATTAGCCAAGCAAATTATTGATTCTCAGAAAAATTAAAAAGGGTAAAATGCACTATACGCCTTGTCGTTGGCCGAATATGTTAGTACTTACACCCGTGTAGTACCGGAATGACCTCATAAATTACTTGTGCTAATTTTCAGAATATTGTAAAATACCATATGTTATTAGTTGATCTGTCTAAGTTAAAGTATGCAACTTTGGGTCGTTGGAGTATGTGACCATGACAAGAGGGGGTTATGTGCAACATTTAAAAAATATAAGGTTTTGATAAGATCAATTTGATAAGATAGAGGCAGTAACTAGTTTTTGGGACAAGGGGATACTGAGCTTATTATGATAAGAATAAAAGAGTATTATGTATTTTGTATGAATGGTAAGGTTTTATGAGACCAGTTAGTACGACACAAAAACACCTAGCTTGTTAGGAAAAGCACAAGAGGGATATTAATATCTGGAGACTGGCATCAGCCCCTCTCCATTTAAAGAGGCCCACAAACGTGGGCCTCTTATTGGAGACGGGCTGATGCCCGTCTCCAACATGGAGACGGACATCGGCCCGTCTCCAATATTGAGAGGGTCTTGATGCCCGACTCCAACGTTGTGACAGGCATCAGGCCCGTCCCTATGGTGGAGACGGGCTACCGTCGTCAGCCCGTATTTATTGGAGACGGGTATAAGCCGTCTCCATTATGGAGACTGGTAACCCGTCTCCAGCCCGTCTCCAATGAAAAAGACTGACACAACTTCAAATTTTGATAAGTACAATCTGACCGTGCCTTCATCGAGCTGTCGCCAAACCGTCGCAAATGTTTGGAAGTCACGTGAAGATGGCACCAATAATTTAGGGAAAGACCGCTCACCGTGCCGTCGCCAAATTTTCACGAATTTGAGTTCTATATAAAGAGTAAAGCATCCCGCATGTTCAAGTCTTCCATATTTACAGCCGTCTTTATTCTCGATACTTAAATATCTTATAAACGATGAGTAAGGAAGTTCAAGGTGAGTGGTTCATCGTGAAAAAGGGAAAACAGACAAATAAATGTGATTTATCGAAGGCAAGCAGTAGCAGAGTTGAAGGTCGATTTGATCTAAACGAACCACCAAAAGAAGATGGTTACATTTCGATGGCTCAACACCATCAAAGAAATGTGGAGCAAATGTATCAGATCCTTCTGCCGAAGTTGTTTGAGTGAAAAACTTTGTAAAAACGTAGTAAGTAATTAAGGTTAACAAATATGTCATATATTCACAAAATATGTGTGTGTATCTTGTTATGGACTTTTGTATGGTTTCCAGTAAAGTTAACCGTCTGTTAATTTAATATCTAATTATCGAATGTTATGCAATAAAATCTTGTTCATTGCAAATTACGTTATGAAATTTCTATAATATTGTAGTAAAAACTATGTAGACAAACATAGTATTTAATTATTGTGTTTAAATAACGACTAATTATATACTCGAAGTTAAGAATATATGAGTAATTGGTATTGTCACTGAAACAATGTTAACACATCGTCGTTACTCAGTGTTTAAAGACGTTATTCGTTAAAAGAAATATGGCAAATTGCGCGGCAAACTATTTGGTGATGGCATGGTGACGGATTGTCACCGTACCGTCACCTAGTCGTTTCTATATATCGGAAGGGGAGAAACTTATCACTGAGCCGTCACCAAATTAGTGACGGTCGTAGTTGGGCCGTCACTGTTAGTGACGGCTCGGTGACGGTTATTGTTGTCTGTAACTATGTCGTCACTTTTTCGTCACAAAACTAGTATCAAAATTTTTCTTCACTGTGCCGTCGCCATATCGTCGACGGATTGGCGACGGTCAGTCGCAGAATCCAATTTTTTTTATAGTGATTGTGCATATTTGGGCTCCGTTTGTTTGCCGTAAAATAACTTGCTTGTGGAAATATTTTCAGTGAAAAATATTTTCTTGGAAAATAAAATATTTTCCTTCGTTTGTTTACCGTAAAATAACTTGCTTGTGGAAAATGTTTTCAGTGGAAAATATTTTCTTAGAAAATGTTTTCAGAGGAAATATTTTTCTGAGCTCCGTTTGTTTGCCGTAAAATAGTTTGTTAGAGGAAAATATTTTTCTGAAAAATAGAATACTGTAAAATATTTTCTGGTGTTTGGATGTACAATAAAAAATATTTTCCAACATGAGATTTATAAAAAAAAAAAATATACACATAAAATAGGGGTGATTAAGTTCCGGAAAATGTTTTCATCTCCCAAAGAAATGAAAATATTTTCCCAAATTTTGAACTAGCCGTCATTTTTGACCGGAAAATATTTTTCAGTTGACCAATTTTTCGGTGTTACCAAACATCGGAAAATCTCCAAAAAGTAGCCTACCATTTTTGACCGGAAAATATTTTCTGGTTGACCAATTTTTCGGTGTTACCAAACACCGAAAAATCTCTAAAAAGCAGCCCACCATTTTTGACTGAAAAATGTTTTCCGATTGACTAATTTTTCGATGTTAACAAATATCGTAAAATTAAGAAAATATTTTTCGAAAGAATATTTTACAGCAAACAAACAGAGCCTTAATGAATGACGTTTTCATCATTTCAATCAGCAACATTAAGGGTTGTCGTGGTCAGTATGTCACCTCTTTAAAAAAATCATTTATAAGATTATTTCAATACAATCAAAGAATAATTAACATATTTGACAATCACAGGGCGCATATTATGTAATTTACCCATTAGAAAAACGAAAAAGACAAGGACGGAAACACCAAAGGAAGGAAAAAAAATTATTATCAACATTGTCCAATGTATTAATTAGAGATCATATTATATATTGTAGTCAAAATCAACTTGTCATATCATAACTTTAAAATCATTCATATACGTACGCAAGAATTAAACATGCGTTAGTCACCACCTTTCGCCTTCCCTCCACTATAAATATGGGAGCCAATAACTCGACCAAAAGCACTCAAAATTAACCTGATCGATATTCTTTCTTTAGGGAAGTCAGTACACACTATAGTTCTCATCTGAAGCAAACATGTCTAGCTGTGATTGTGGATCTTCGTGCAAGTGTGGCGATAGCTGCAAGTAAATTCTCCACCAATTAAATAAGCATCTTGTATATATTATACGTATATAGTTTTTCTTTTTTCATCAAATTGTTTGGTGTGTCGAATATAAATATGTTTATTATCTATTATTCTCTTTGACATTTCTGTACTGTTTATGTTGATATAAACTTGGCTAAATTTTGTTCATGCATAATCACTTTCCCTTTTTCTTGTAAAAATATAAATGACTGATTTGTAATTGGCAGCTGCGGCAAGATGTACCCCGACGTGGAGAAGACCACCCCCGGCGTTACCATCATTCAAGGGGTTGCACCAGTGAAGAGGCACGTTTAATTAGTAATTGTAGATTTAAGTAATGGAAAATGTATCAAGCCGGACCCAAAAGGCTCTCTCAATATGTGAGATTTACATGATTTGAATTTCACATGTCAATGAGAATCGTTGGGTCCGTCCTGCACTTAAGTAATAATCGTGACAACATTGATTAATTGTACGTGTACGTGGTGGAACTAAAGCCTGATACACCATTTTTTGCAGGTTCTCTGAGGGATCTGAGCAGAGCTTTGGAACTGAAGGTGGCCATGGCTGCAAGTGTGGATCAAACTGCCAATGCGACCCCTGCAACTGCTGATGACTAAGGCTCCGAGCCCCAATATATATATATAAAGCTTCTATAATTTCATGCAAATGTGAGTTCTGTGTGTGTGATAATGTTTGTACCAATAAGACAGCCATAAATCTGCTAATCTATGTACTAGATTTGTTAGACATCTCATGGCTAATGTTTTATAATATCTTCGGTATGGTCTTTGGAGTAAAACTTCCTTCAGCTTTGTGTCATTAATTTTTTCTCTCGTCATAATTTCTATGGTTCACGACCATTTCTCTTTTTTTTTTTGGTATTATTATTTTAGAAAGAGGATGAATGTTTATTAAGATAAGGCCAATGTTCTTCATCAATTCCCCTCTGACCTTGTATTAAGGAGTATATATATGAGTCTGCATCGCTCAATTTGAGAGCAAAAATTCGAGAATTAGGTATTCAAAGTTGATGAAATGACAAAAATAAGTTCTAAAGAAGCTTTGGCATTGAACAGAAAAAAAAAAAAAAATACAAAATAGTTGTGGCATGATGTTTTTCTGTTACATCCAAAGTTGATTAGGAGATTTGGCATTACTATTAGACGGAGGAAAAACAAGAGGAGTTGTGGCACCATGTTTCCCTATTACACTTATTTTTTGATGATTTCGAGTTACACCAATTGCAACTCTTGCTAGAGAAAGAGAAAAAGGGGAGAAATTTTTCCGAAAATGATTGTCTAATTTCTTTCTTTCTTTATCGGCTTTATGCCTCCAATATATAACCCAAAAAAAAGAAATCATCATCTAGGAAATTTTATCAAGATAAACAAAGTCAAATGCTTATGTTGACACTTCCTACATGTGAGAAGTAAAAATTTTAGAGTTCCTTTTCGAGTAGTTGCAAATAAATACGCGATATATAAGAAAGTGTCTTTAAGGCTTCTTTTTCATATTCTTTTCAATTAAGATGACAACATCTTGTAGTTATGTTTCATGTTTACTTTTGTAAAATTAGAAATATAAGCACCACTAAGTTATCTCTTTCTGCCACTGCTAGTGGTATGATTCTCATTTCACTACCACATGTTTTTATCTATTACAACATTTAAAAATACTTAAAATTGTGATAAAAAGACTAAAAAATGTTATATATGATGCCGTTACATGTGGTCTCGTTGAAAATTCTCTAGTGCGACAGTTTTTATAATTGATAAACAACATTTTAAAACTGCTGTAAAAAAGTAATTTCATGAGAAACTATTAACAAAAATTCCTTAAAAAAATAATTGTTAGAAAAAAAAAACCATAATAAATAAGACACCTATTGCAACAATTATTTTTATCTTTCGCGACAATGTTTTTTATTTTTCAATTATGTACGGTGTTGCAAAAGACTTAACCCCTTGTTTGGATTGCACGAGGGAAAGAAAAGTAAAGTAAGATGGAGGAAGAAAAACTAAAGGAATGGAAATGAAAGACATTTCCTTGTTTGGATTGCAAAAAAATAATAAAAGGGAAATGAATGATAGGATTTTATGATTTTTTATTTGGATTGAAGAAGGAAAGGAAAGTAAAGTATAATTTTAAATAAAAAATTACTAAAGTACCTTTTATTTTCATAGCCAAGAGATAAGTAGGAGTAAGAGAGACTTTTTACAAGTTTATTTTCCTTTTCCACCAAAAAATCCTAAATTAGAAGGATCTTAAATCCTTCTTATTAAAGGAAATTAAATAATTTTAGAACCATCCATAAACTTTTTTCTCCTTTAAAATTGTAATTCAAACAAGGGAAGGGATTTCAGAACCCTCTATAATCTTTCCCTCCTTTAAAATTGCAATCCAAATAAGGGGAGGGATCAAGGAATCCCTCCCCATCTTTTCCATTCCTTTAAAATTAGTAATCCAAACAAGTTGTAAATGTTTTAGTGTTTTAGGTGCAAGAGGTCTCGAGATCAATTATCGTATATAATATTCTAAGTAATATAAAATGAATAATGTTCCTTCGAATAAAAATAGAAAAAAAAAGTTATTCATCACATTTAATAAAATAACACTTATCATGTTGGGATATCGTCTTTATTATTGAAAGCATCACGCATATTTGAATAGTAAGTCATTAGGGCTTTGGTCTAGTGGTAATGTTACTCATTGTATATCTAGATTCCTTGGACTCTTGGAAAAGGAGACTTAGATTTCATACTTTCTGTTATATGAGACCTAAAAGATCGAAAAATGTCAAGTGAAGTATTATTTGATAATTGGGTATTTTTTATCTAGATCCCTTGAACTATTGGAAAAGGAGACTTAGATCCCATATACTTTCAGTTATGTGAGGCCTAGACCCCCTCTGTTATAATTTTGTTAAGTTTTCTATTAAGTCAAGGGTAAAATTGTCATTTCAAGATGATACTAAACAAATGGAGAAAAAGATGGGAGAGAGAACACACGAAGGTCCTTGCTTTAAGAATTTCTCTTCTTAGGATGCTTAACCATAACAAATTATCAGTAATGGCTTAAGCCTTAAAATGAATAATCTTCAATTTACAAATATATATCCATTTCCTCTTCAATCTTAACAACCAGTACAATGTCCATCGCCTCCAACTTTCTTCCTTGAACTTCCGGAAAACCAAGCGCCTCCAACTTTTGGTCCTAATTCACCACCGTGATTAGTGCTCAAAGATGAACCTTATAAATCATTCTTTTTGCTAAGCCTTGTAAAACATTCTTCAAGAGCAAATTAAAGAATAAAAAAATCCAGACCATACTTCCATACATTTTTTTGTTTTTTTTTTGCTAAGTTACTTGCTTACCTTTTATATATACATATATGTAACACCAGAAAGAGCATATCGCATGAAAAGCCTTAAATAAATTACATCATTTAACCTTAATTACTCCATAATCAAAAGAAATCATTAATTAAATTGATACCATTTCTGAAACTTAATGATCATGAACTAACCATCCAGCAGCAACAAGAACAAGATGAAGGGGAAATAGAGGTACCGAAATCCATAAAATAATGAATAAAGAAAATGAAATTTAGTATAAAACTTTTAGAAAATTGAATTAGATGAATAATAATAATAATAATAATTGTTGAAAAGCCAATGAACTCTTGTCGGAAATTAGTTGAAAAATTAAACCTCTCGATTAGATATGATGAAACTGTGAATGGAAATTATTACACATTGTACGATGTTATATTTATATTTAACTTGATGAACGAGGTTTTCGTCGCCACCTACGACGAATTGGCAACGAAATGTGGTTCTGCGACCACAATTTTTTCGACCCTAGTTTTCTATCGCCCTTTTCTTTTTCGACGAAAGGGCGATGATATGATGCCGTCACCCGTTACATTTTTCCTTGTAATATCAATTGTCCTTAAATAAATAAATAAAAACTACATCAGAATTCCAAATTATTTGGGATCAGCATGCTTCATGCCTTTTCTTCCCCGTATTTGATCCTCTCAAAGATTGACAACAGGATAATGGTTTAAAAACTAATCATAAATAGTTGACATTTGAAATTCCCTAATTGAATTATAGGAGAAACCATCATTTGATGCATACTTTTATTGGTTTGCTGAAGTTGCTTTGCATCGTAATCTTATTTTCTTTTCTTTCTTCGTACGTGCTTAAATAAATAACAGTCCAAAAAAGAATAGTAAACACAAAAGAGAAATAGAATGTGTGTTAATAGTGTTAACGTCAAAATTGGGCTTAGATTCATGGTCCAATTGCGACGGGTCGCTTGACCCCAATTAACTCATAGTAAGTCACGTCCTACTCCCATAAAACTATAAAAAAAAAATTGAATTTTGCGATGGGCCGTCGCCATCCCGTCACCAATACGGCGATGACTCGGTGAAGGGAAATGTTGACACCAATTTTGTGACATAACAGTGACGGCATAGTTTGAGACGGAAAAAACCGTCACCAAGCCGTCACTGTTAGTGATGGCATACTTCGCCGTCGCCAAAATTGGAGACGGGAAAGCATCCCGTCTTCAAAATTGGAGACGGGAAAGCATCCTGTCTCCAAAATTAGCAACGGAAGCGCCTCCCGTCTCCAATTATAGAGACAGGAACGCCTCCTGTCTCCAAAATTGGAGACGGAAACGCCTCCCGTCTCCAAAATTGGCGACGCTAACGCCTCCCGTCTCCAAAATTGGCAACGAGAGTGCCTCTCGTCTCTAATTTTGGAGACGGGAGCGCCTCCCGTCTCCAAAATTAGAGACGGGAAAGCCTCTCATCTCCAAAATTGGAGACGGGAACCCCTCCCGTCTCCAAAATTGGGCGAAGTGAGAATCTTTTAAATCAATTTACAAAAGTATTGCCTACAACAACATTTGAAATTCTACAAGATTAGCATGAGTTAAGCCAGATATCATTCTTGATATACTCGCATGAGAGAAAGATAAATACATATTGTACTATATATTTTTATCTCACTAAGTTTTGTTCCACTAATTTTTTTTAACGAAATAATTTTAAGTGTATAATAAGAATGTTGTATGTGTTTTTCATTCATTAAGACAGTGATTAGTATGTGAGAATGAGTTGAGAATAATTTTTATAAATAATTACAACAACAACAACAACAACAATAATAATAATAATAATAATAATAATAATAATAATAATAATAACGAAAAAATATAAAAATTATTATAATGAAAATAAAAATATTAATATTAATAAAAAAATAGTGATTAAATAATAATAATAATTAAAAAAAAGTATAATAATATTATAATAATAATAATAATAAAAATAATAAAAATAAAAATGATAATAATAATAAATAATTTATAATAAGCTACCACTCTATTCTCTTTCTTTAGAAGAACCCTCTCTCCCTGTTTCTCTCTCTAGATCTCTTTCATTCTCTGTTTCTCTATCTATACATACGCACACACACACATATATATATTTGAGGGTTCGAGGGATTCTTCGCTGCTATAGATCTCGCAGTGTTTAGAATCCCCTAAGTCGCTTCAGTTCGTACGTCGTCGTTTTTATGGAAACGATTCGTCGACTTACAAATCTTGTAGCTTCGATCTTGCCACCACTATGGCGGCCGCTAACGCTCTGATCACCATGAAAGAAACCCTCACGGTAGCTAATTCTACTCTCACTTCCTTCGATTATGATCATTTTTAATGTATTGTTAAATTATTAATGTTTTCTTGAAATTAGTCTCGTTTTGAACTGATTTAACCTAGGTTATACTAATTTTCCAGTGCTGCAGGTAATGCTTAGTCTTGCGTTATCGCATTCTTTCTTCATCTTTATCAACTATAGGGGTGAGTTAACGTAATTGCTTAAACATTAAATGTTTTCTTATTGTTTTTAGTTCCTGTCTCTTGGTTAATTTATAATAAGACATTTTATCTTATAATAATGTCAGTTTTTGCACCCATCTGGGTTTCTTAATTTTTCTTTTATATAGGTTATTCACCCTATTTATGATCAAACTTTTTACTTGAACATGGAGCATAAAAGGAGACTCAAGGAAGAGTATGGTTAGTTTTCCTATTCTTTTTCTTCTTTTGTTACTTTTTATGCAATTCATTCTTAACATGGTATGATTAACTTGAATAGGAATTGAACCCTAGACTATTGTTCAGAAATTCGGGGATGCAGTTTTTGTACCTGCTGGCTGTCCATATCAAATTAGAAATTTAAAGGTAAGCACAATAGCATCTATCCCTGTCTTGTTTTTCTCTTCTTTAGTTGTATGTAGTGACTCCTTGAAGGATGTATTTCCTTGCAAACCATCTGCTGAACAATTAATAATCATTTAATGAGAATAAGATGAAACTAATATGTACGGGAAAAAAAAAAAGAATAGGATTATGACTTTTTGGTATTTCAAAACATTTTTATGCATTTTGCAATTCCATATGGTAGGAACGATTTTGATGCATAAATTTTTAGTCTCAAGCCTATCTATTCTTATACTTCTTTTCCCTAGCATTTCTGGTTTTCTGCTCACAGGACATTTGACTTTTGGAATGTCCATAGAAATCCCAAGATTGATGGAGATTTTATCAAATGAGGCTTGTTCTTTTTACTAAATCACTTAAATGCCACTTTTCTCCCATACTTTATGGTTGGTAAGAGACTTTTATGAAAAAGTATTAAAAACTTCCAACTAGGGGATTTTACTTGTCGCCAATGCATGCTTAGGGGTATAAATGTTGAATAACGCAGGCTTTATATTGAATGGTTGTTTTTTTGAAAGGTTTTAATTTGATTGAATGATGTGAGAAACTGCACTTGTGTTTTACCATCTTTATCCTAGATGTGTATATGATGCTTTTGCATATTATCAATTGTCAGAACTATTGAGGAAACCTTTACAGTTGTTATGTTTGCAAATCAATAGTTTATAGCTTGGTAGCATCTCCCACTTCCTATCTAAGGCTTTGCAGCCACTAGAACCTTTGTCTATAAGTTCAAACTAAAATTTTTATCTATGAATATCTTTCTCGCTATCACACCTGCATGCATTCAGACCCATGACACAAATTTATGTACACCACAAAATTTTGTAGACATGATTACTGGAATTTTTCCTGTCTTCTATCTTCCATTTATACTATTTTATATAATTATTTTTTGCTCACTCTTGCATATATTTGATAAAATTTCTTTTGCAGGTTCAAAACGTTATAGAGTATTTGAAGATAATTGGGGCTTTGGGAGAAAATGAGAATCTTACAGTGCTAGGTAGGAGGCATTTAGAAATATTTTTGCTCGCTTCTTTAATAAGTCTTGTCTTCTGATTTTGTTTCCACAAAGTAGTTTTTCGACTTGCTGAATATATCAAATGAGTAACATAGGGCTTATGTGAAGGGCGCAACTTGTTAATGCTTCCAGTTGAGCTGAAGTTGGGGAAAATGCTCATATTATGTGCTATATTTAACTGTTTGGATCCAATAATGACAGTTGTTGCTGGTTTAAGTGTCATCTTACTCTTTTTTACTACTTTTCACAATGTTATGTTGTGGATTTACTTTTTTTTTCAGAATTATGTTATAGATTTAAAATTGTCTTTTTGCCATTTATTTTCAATTCATCGATGCAAGTTGATTTTCATTATATGAAATTTTATAATATTCTTTTCAATTGTTTTAAAAATATAATCATAATTAAAATGCTTTCAACCAATAATTTATATTCTCATTTAATAATTTTATTTACAATGTGTTTTTAACGTGCATTGGGTTTGGCCCTTGCATATGCACGGGCAGGCTCAACTAGTTTTAGTTAAAATAAATTCTAGCTTGGTTTACACCTAACTATAGCGTGCTAGTTGAATTGTTCACCTTTAAGTTATTGAGCTATCTGCTTAATTAACTTGTAGATTATTAAAAGTACGGAGTATGTGAGTTAAATGTTCTAATTACTATAACTTATAAATTGATGGTATTGTATGCTAAAGTTTAAACTACAATCACATCCAGTTTTTTTGTTGTAACATTTCCATTAAGTAACTTCTAACTTGGATTACTACTTCATGAATATGCTTTTAAGTGCTTTGACTACTTGGATTATTACTTCAAGACTGATCACAGGGTCTTTGTATGAAGCTAAATATCAAGGCCATTTCTTCATATTCTTTCTGATGATGCTGGTGTTGCATGTAAAAAGTTTGTTAATAACTTTTACTTTTTCTTTACTATGGTCAAAGGATTATTTTTGTAATCTTTGGCAGGTTTGGTGATGGCATGGCGACGGGTGAAGTTGGAGAGGGCTTGGTGACGGAAAATATTTGTGACGACGTGGTGACAGGATAAACTGGTAAGGGCTTGGTAACGGGATGTATTAGTGACGGCATTATGACAGGCGAAGTTGGCGAGGCCTTGGTGACAGGAAATATTTCTGACGACGTGGTGACAAAATAAATTGGTGAGGGCTTGGTAACAAACTGTATTAGTGACGGCATGGTGACGGGTAAATTTGGTGAGGGCTTGGTGAGGGGAAACATTGGCGAGGGCTCGGTGACGATAATCATTGGTGACGGCCAGGTGACAAGCCGTCACAATACAGTGATGGCTTGGTGACGGGGAGGATTTTGGCGACAACCTCGTGTCTGACGGACATTTTCCCTCACCGTCGCAAATTTTAAATTGGCGACGGCATTGTGAGGGGAACAGTTTCTCGCAAAATTTAATTTTTTTTGTTGTGTAACAGGTCCGCTAAAAGGCCTAAACCCTTGGCTAGGACCGAATGTCGACATTATCATGTGTGAGCAACCGACGACAGAATCCGGGTGCGATCGAAACTCTATTGGACAACAGTAGATAAAGGATCAAGAAGACACCTTAATTGACCAATGGATGACTATAGATGAACTTGGGATAAAGATCGACTCTATCCTAAGGGATAAGTAATCACGAACTCTCAATAGCCTACTTGGGATTCAAGTATCAAGTGTCAATGACTCTTGGCCTATCCACATCTATAATTAAGTAGGCCATGTGTGACGCCCGAGATTTCTCATCACATTCATTCGTAAATGTTGTATATCTCTTTGAGCATTTCAATGTGCATTTCTTTTTCTTGATTATATGTTTATTAGTGTCTACTATTCATAAGAAAATCAACTGTCTAATTTGTTCAAATTAATATTTTTCCTAGGTAGTAACCTATAAAAAGAATCGGGAAATTGTAGTTTTAGACTTTGGAGGTCGGGAACTTGCGTTTGAAAAATAATTAGTATTTCGTTGAATAGTGTTACGTAGTGTAAATATTGTTTTCAAACTAGTTGGCATTTAAATTGAGATTTAGCATAGTTTGACCAAGATTTTGTGGTAATTGACTTAAGCTAAATATACAACACATACACATATACATCATATACCATATAAGCATTCAAATTGCTCATAAAAACAAAAAGAAAAAATCCCTAAAACTACCCCCAAACCCGTCGACCTCAAGAAAGGAAAAGAGAGGATAAAATTTTTCTATTTTCTTCAAATTTGCTCAAGAATCATTAACCTAGACCTCATTCCACCTCTCCAAAGTCCTCATCCACCCTCCACAAGGCCCCTAGGTAAGTGAGATGCATCATCCTTGCTATTTAAAGTTTATGCTAAGTTTTTATAATTTTCGGATTTGCTATTTTTGTGCTATAAATTGCTTGATTCTTGCTAGATATGGTATTATTACATGCTAGAACCCTTGTACATGCATTGGTATAGCTTGAAACTAAGTTTTTGACAAGATTTCACTTGAGGAAGATGATGAATAGTAGCTTTTAAGCCTTTTGATTATTCTTGTACACAAGCTTAATTAAATGATGTATAAGCATGCTAAGTGAGCTATTAGAGTTATGGTATAATGAAGATTGTATGTATATCCATGTGTTGCAAGAAGAAATAAAGAATTAGAATTTAAAGGTGAAATTTACGTAGCTGAATGTGTATCGGTCGGCTGATTTTGTGTATCGGCTGGCTGATTTTGTGTATCAGTCGGCTGAATTTGTGTATTGGCTTATATGTAATGGTCTAAAGTATGGTTTTTTTGCTTAGTTTGCTAACACATAAATGAGAGTTATTTTTATGTTAATGAAGTGAAACATTGCCTTAAACATACTTTACATAGCTTATGAGTAAGATTTCAAAGAAAATTTCTAGTGTAGTGAAAGTCATTTGCAAGATCAAAGAAATGATTTAAAGTTACTTGCATAGTATTTAGTTAGAATATGTTGTATCTTGTCTATATGGTTGTGTTGTTCTTATTAAATATTAGGGTCTTGGAATTGGTTAACTAATAATTAATTACACTTGTGCGGAGTGTTTATCTACCTGGAGAAGTTGTGAGTTGAGCCATTAATGTGATTTTATTGTGTTGGTTACAAATGTCTCTACGAGATTCTTTGTGATAAGTATATGTTCTATTACATGCTAGGGTTGATCCATTGAGTCAATCCAAGGTGATGAAAGTAGACTAACGCTAGTTCTTGTATCCTTTAGCAACTTGGTAGAGGTGAGGGAGTCTTTAACCCTTTTATGCATCTTAGTTTATTTCATTGTTTTTAGATTATATGATTTAGCTAATTGATAAAGTTACATGTACCATTTATTTGTTATCTCGTGGTTACTCGTGTTTGTTTGATATTATCTCGTGAATTCTTGAATTCATGTCAGGTTGGGCAACCTTTTCGGATATGGTAGCGTCGAGAAACACGGGCGGCGACGGGCTTGCCGTGCTCCCTCAACTACCATGGTGCCTATTTCCTTTCTCACTGAATATACTCCACTATCCCAGAGGCGTGGTTCACCTGCTGGGCATATGGACCTACCTCAGGAGAAAGGGTCGTAGGATCAGGGTACATCCGGAGTACCCTAACTTGAAGGAGTAATAGTTTGTCGGTACTTGCGTAAAGTTCGTGGTTCGTGGTACGAGATTGAAGACTTGAAGTGGAACCGTATCTTTTTTATACGTGATTAAATAGTTGTCTAATTAACTTTGTTATTTTGTGTTGTCTATATTATTATTCTTGTTGCATCTTTTGAAAGCATCACCTCCCTCACTGAGTATACATGTTGTATACTCACCCTCATTTCTAACACCTTTCAAGATCAGTGCTATCTGAGGTAGAAAAGAAGGCTCGAGAGTTTCGTATTGACTATGCTGGTTTACGTGGATTGTCATTGAATTCAGTTTTGTAATTGTAAAACTAAGTTTAAAATGTATTGATAGTTATGATTGACTTGTAATGTTTTATTAACTTGTAATCTTTACGTTGTTGTCTAGTTGACTTGCATGCTTGTAAGGATGAAATGGATTGATGTTGTGGATTATGGTCTGGTGGTGGTATGTTGATGTTTGTAGGTTTCTAGATAGTCCTATATATAGGAAAAATTCCGTCTGTTTTTCTCTAAATTTGGTGACCGGGTTAGAATTGTGTTGGGATTAGCATGGCTATTAGAGCCTCCAGTCTTGTGAGGAATCGAGGTGTTACAGTTGTGGTATCAGAGCTTAGCAGTTCACAACTGGGACAGGGTCCTCGGCCTGGTGAGTAGCGACCCTTGAGTGCGTGCATGCGAAGTGTATTTTGAATAAGAACGTGCTTGTATGTAAACCTTGTATGTGTACTTGTACGAAAATGTGTACTTATGTGCCTTACTGTGTTAACTTGATGAATTTGCAATACATGCAAATGTGTGACTTTGTGTAGACCTATGTGACTTAATTGTGTAGTAACAAGAAATATATGATATGTGTATTATGTGATCATGAGTGCACTTATGTGGTGTATAGGTGCAATATGTGAATGTTACGTGACATGAGCATTTGATATGATTAATTGTGTATTTAATTGATTCATTAAATATCTACTTACTTTAGTTATTTGTAATAATGTGCATTAAGAATTTATTTTAAATAGAATCAATTGCATACACGCATTACCCTTCGAAATGGTAAGTAATTTCCTCCCCCTAAAAGAGTCGGCTAGTAGCGGACCTTCTAAGAGGTGGACCAGCAGAAGAGGCGCAGTTGATCAGTAGTTTATGATGATCAGTGG
The DNA here is from genome assembly GCA_037974665.1 of Ehretia macrophylla. Classification (NCBI taxonomy): domain Eukaryota; kingdom Viridiplantae; phylum Streptophyta; class Magnoliopsida; order Boraginales; family Ehretiaceae; genus Ehretia; species Ehretia macrophylla. Next base: position 53,264,289 of record CM075780.1, on the reverse strand, counting down.
ATAATATTCATTACTCGGAGCTTGATATTTAATAATCGGCCACTGGTATCTTTCTCGGTATTTTCCTCTGGAATTCTTGTTGGTGCTCTTGTTGGAATTTTCCTTGGATTTCTTCTTCGGTAATCTTATTCGAAGTTCTAAATTAGATTTTTTAATTAAAGCCTTTATTTGTTATTCATAGTTGGAATTTCTTTTGACTTCTCACTCTGGATTTCTCATCGGGTATTCTTCCAGTTTTCATACAAAGATTTTGTTGGAATTCTTATTGGCATTCTTGAGTGAATTTTGATCTCATAGGTTGCTGGTGCCCAAACTTTATGATTGTGAATTTTCACGTTTATAAATAGGTCGATCTTAATTTCAATTACTTAAATCATTATTTGCTTGGTTTGATAGATATAATTTTGGTTTCAAATAATAACCATATTTATATTTGTTGATAATAAAACATTAGCCAAGCAAATTATTCACTCTCGAAAAAATTAAAAAGGGAGAATGCACTATACTAGTTACATCCTGGTAGCAGAATGACCTCGTAAATTACTTATGTTTTTAAGAATATTTGCAAATATCCTTTGGTATTAGTTGATTTGTCTAAGTTTGCAACTGTGGGTTGTTGGTGTATGCGACTATAATGAGAGGGGATTATGTGCAACATTTCAAAAAATATGAGGCTTTGATGAGATAATTAGTTTTTGGGACAGGGGGATAATAAGCTTATTATAATAAGCACAATAGAATATTTTGTATTTGAAATGAAGAACATTTTTTTTATGAAATCAGTTAGTACCACACGAGAGTACCTAACTTGTTAGGAAAAGCACAAGAGTGGTATTGTGCATATTCAATGAATAACATTGTCATTATTTCCATTAATGGAGTTAAGGATAAGGGTGAGTATGTCATCTTTTAAAAAGCAAAAATAATTTATGAAGTCATTCTAATACTACAAGTGGATAATTAACATATTTACAATCACAGGGCGTATTTTATAAGTTACCAAAAGAAGGAAAAAATTATTATTATCAACATTAATATCAAAGGTATTAATTAAAGAACATATTCTATATTTTAGTCAAAATCAACTTGTCATATCATAAGTAATTAAAAATCATTCATATACGTGCAACAATTGAAAATGTATACAAATTCTTTTCTATTTGTACACGCCTCATCATGTTTGTCACCATCTTTCGCCTTTCCCTTCATTATAAATACAGGAGCCAATAACTCGACCAAAGCACTCAAAACCTGATCTCTCTTTTCTGAAATCTGTGCATACTATAATTTTCTTTGAAGCAAACATGTCTAGCTACGATTGTGGATCTTCTTGCAAGTGCGGCGACAGCTGCAAGTAAATTTTCCACCAATATAAGCATCTTCTTGTTTTCTTTCCTCCCCTACCCTAATGAGACTCGAACCTTGGCATTTTCACTGCCTGGAGGTGCACCACTAGATTACACCTCGGTTTGTCAGCAAAATAAGCATCTTCTATACCTACATATATAGATTTTCATTAATCGGTTGTTTTTTGAACCCTTTACATGTAAGATCTACTGCCCATGCAATTTACGATCCTCATTATGAATATGTTTATTATCCATTCATCTCCTTGACATTTCTATTCTCTTTATGTTGGTCTGCTTCTATTGTTTTGTTCATTTGAAGCATTGATCATGTATCATTAGTTACTTTCTCTTTTTCTCTTGGAGTTTTAACTGTGTCATTTATAAAATAGACTTATTTCATCTTATTAAGTGTCGGGTCCATCTAAAAAACGTCAGTATAATTGTTCGGTTGTGTAGCGCATGAACCCACGTTCATATAAAGTCTACAACACTTTCTTACAAACAGAAGTTGGAATACGGCAGACGTTCTTTAAAAATTTCCTCAAGTGTCTTATATATTGACCGGTTGTGCTTGCAGCTGCGGCAAGATGTACCCCGACGTGGAGAAGACTACCACTGTTACTATCATTGAAGGGTTCGCACCAGTGAAGAGGCAAGTGATAGATACAAAATTGTTGAAGATAATAAATAGCATAATAAATCTCTCTCTAACAGTTTAAATTTTTAGAAGAGATTACTTTAACATGGTATCAAAATCTAAGTATCAAAAGGTTGTGGGTTCAAAACTCATCGCTACTCATTTAAAAAATATTAAAATTGTCCAAGTACAATGCTCAATCACCACCACTTATTTAAAAAATATTAAAACTGTCCAAGTGTAAGACTTAAAAATTAACTTCGTCTGCACTTATAGGAGCATGTTGAAGATAATAAATAATATAATAAACTTAGAGGGGAGTTTATTATGTTATTTATTATTTTTAACAAAAATTGATTACTTGTACGTGTACGAGGGAAAACATAAGCCTAACATATATACAACTTTTGCAGGGTCTCTGAGGGGTCTGAGGAGAGCTTTGGAATAGAAGGTGGCCATGGCTGCAAGTGTGGATCAAGCTGCCAATGCGACACCTGCAACTGTTGATGAAATAGCGTCTGAGCTACAATGAAACAGCTATAATTTCATGCAAATGTGTATTCCTCTGTGTGTGATAAAGTTTGTACCAATAAGACAGCCATAACATATCTGCTAATCTATCAACTAGATTTGTCATATGTCTCGTGGCTAATGTTTTTAAGTGTCTTCTGTATGGTCTTTGCGAGAATATATCCTTTGGCCTTTTCTCGATCTCATCATATACATTTTCAATAGTTCACGTCCATTTCTTTTTTTGAAAGAGGGTGATGTTATATTTGTAAATTCTCAATATTCACAATTAAGATCATCAGAGATATAGATTTTTATTGAGAGTAACTGAGACCGCTTTAGTTATTGAGCCCAGACGAGTGAGCACTTTTGAAGACTTCCGTTGTTGGGTAAAGGAGCCCCAATTTAAAAAAGAAAAATAACACTAAGCTTATAAGGTAATGAAGGCCAAACGGCCAGCAATTAAAAGAATTTTTAACTATTGAAGGCCCAACGGCTAGCATGGCAATAACCTCGAATAGGTCATTGTTTGGGGCTGTTCAGTATCCTCTTCTTTAAAAAAAAAAAAATATATATATATATATATATATATATATATATATATATATATATATATATATATATATATATATAAAATAAAGTAAAGCTCTAGTATATATATTATTTCTTTCCTCTTTTTTTACACACTTCACTCTTATGCTCTTTGTATTTTTTTATACTCTAAAGTCTCTTATTGTTTATTGTGATATTAATTTTGCATATAATATAAGAAAGAAAACAAAAGACAGAAAGTATAGAGGTACACATTCAACTCTTCTTTTTGTTTTTTTATGTGATAAATTTTGATACGTTTACATACTTATATATATCTTAACTTGAAATAATTAATTTTTTTAATAGGTTCTCTTCCAAGAGAAGAAAACTTTAAAGAAAAGAAACATATTGATATTATTTTGAAGAGTATTGAAGCACTTGCTTTTACTTGCAAGTTTGTCTAGATTATATCTTTCTTTCATACTCTCAGTTCTCATTTTTTTATTAATTGTTCTTATATGCAATAGTTTAGTTTTTCATTTTTTCATTGCAATTATTGTGTTATTTTTAATATTAAATTTATTGTAAATTTTTTGAGTTTTGTTGTATCTAAATTTGAAGTAAGTATGTCTAGTAGGAAATATCCATCGAGTTACGAAAACTTAAGAAAAAAAAAGGAGAATAGAAAGTTTAATTAAATCTCAAAGAGGAGCTTTATAAAAATTTATTACCACTAACAAAAGCAATGAAAGTAACTCAAGTAAAGAAACTAATGAACTATCAAATTTAAATAATTTAGGAGATCATGAAGTCATGGGAGAAAAAGACATAGAAAATTGTAATAATAAAATGTGTGATAATGTGATAGTTGATGAAGAATGTCAAGAAAATAATGAAGAGAACATGGAAACTAGAAATCTTAAAGATGATTTAGATTGTATTTATGATACGGGAAGATGGGAAAATCCTAATAATAAATTAATAGACTTATTAGTAGAAAAGGGTCCAACAAGAGTAAGTGATATATATTTTCCAAAAGATGTCCTTTTCTAACAAGAGTAAGTGATATATATTTTCCAAAAGATGAAACTTGTAGACACTTTTCTACTTCTCATTATATAAGAAATTGTCAAATGGATAAAAACATGATAGAAGATGGTTAGTGTATTCAAAAGATTTTGATAAAGTATATTGTTTTTGTTGTAAATTGTTTGGTACTAAATCTAGTATGATGAGCCAATTGGATAATGAAGGAACTAAAGATTGGAAACATCTAAGTGCTAGGCTGAAGAGTCATGAAACAAGTAATGGACATATAGTTAACATGTGTGAAGATAACTGAGTTTCTAACTTGAAACTAATTGGTACCAAGTGGAGTGGCCCAGGATCTTATTAAGTGGTCTAAGAGTTTATGATTTTTCTATGTGTGACAAGTGCATATTCTAACACTCCCCCTCACGTGTGACCTGATTTGAGAGAGGTCACACGTGGAAGATTGAACACACGTGGACCTTTATTTTGAGATGATCACATTTAGAAAATTGAACATGCATGTGGAAGATAACACATGTGAAAGATTGAAAGTGTGTGGACTATGCACACGCGAAAGATTGAAGACAAGTGGACCTGATTTGAAATGGGTCGCACACGGAAGATGAATGAGACTAAACCATAGACCTATCTCTGATACCATGTGAATATAATTGAGGTTCCAACTTGAAACCAATTGGTGTCAAGTGGAGTGATCCAGGATCTTATTAAGTGGTCTAAGAGTTTATGATTTTTCTATGTGAGACAAGTGCATATTCTAACAACATGAGTACTTGGTTTGATTTAGAATCGAGATTATTAAAGAACAAAACAATTGATAAAGATGCTCAAGAAAGACTTAATAAAGATAAAGAACATTGGAGAAATGTCCTAAAAAGAATAATAGCTCTTATAAAAAGTTTAGCTAAACATAATTTGGCATTTCATGGGAATAATGAGAAAAAATTTCAAGAAAATAATGGAATTTTTTAAAGCTTTATTGAGATGATTACTAAATTTGATCCAATAATGAAAGAACATATTCGGCATATTCAAAATGGTGAAATTCATAAACATTATTTAGGACATAATATTCAAAATGAGTTAATACAAGTGTTGGCACATAAAGTAAAAAGTTGAATTTTAAAAAATATTAAAGCAGCAAAAACTATTCAATTATACTTGATTGTACTCCCGATTTGAGCCACCAAGAACAAATGTCTATGATTTTAAGGTGCATCGATATTTCGTCTAGTCTAATAAGAATAGAAGAATACTTTTTAGGATTTTTAAATGTGGAAGATACTTCTGGAAAATGCCCTTTTGATGAACTTATAGGAGAAATAAAGAACTTAGAACTTGATATTAATGATGTAAGAGGACAAGCTTATGATAATGGATCTAACATGAAAGGGAAACACCAAGGTGTGCAGAAAAGGTTATTAGATATAAATCCTAGAGCATTGTATGCACCATGTGCATGTCATAGTCTTAATTTAGTACTTTGTCATGTTGCTATTTCATGTGTTAGAGCCATATCATTTTTCAGAGTTCTACAACGAATATATTCATTATTCTCTTCTTCACCTAAACGATGAAAATTTTAAAAAATAACATATCTAATTTAACGGTTAAGTTGTTATCACAAACTCATTGGGAAAGTCGTATTGAAAGTGTAAAGGCTATTAGATATCAAGCTCCAAAAATTAGAGATGCTTTGTTTGAACTAGCAGAAACAAGTGAAGATCTTAAAATAAAGAGTGAAGCTAACAGTCTAGCAACTTATAAACTAGAGGATTTTGAATTTTTATTAGGTATGACTATTTGGTATGACATTTTGTTGGCGGTAAACTCAGTTAGTAAGAACTTTTAAAGTGAAAATATGCACATTGATGTTGCTATAGATCTTCTTAAGGGTCTTGTTTCTTTTTTTGAAAATTATGGGGAAAATAGATTTGTATCTGCTATGATTTCAGCCAAAGAAATTGCAAATGAAATGGAAATAGGACCTAAATTTTGTGAAAAATGTGTGATTCATAGAAAGAAACAAATTGACGAAGATGTTGGTGATGATAAAACAAAATCTCTTGAAGAATTATTTAGAATTGAGTATTTTCTTTACATGATTGATCAAATTATTTCTTTACTTAAAACTAGATTTGAGCAATTTGAAGTATTTGAAATTTTTTTTGGATTCTTATTCAATTTCACTAGATTAAAGTCAATGGATGAAGATATTATTAAACAATGTTGCTTGAATCTTGAAGATTTTCTAAGCTATGATGGACATTCTGACATAGATGGACTACATTTATTTTCAGAATTAAAAGTGATAAAAGAAATGTATCAAAAAGAAAATTGTAGTCCATTGGAAGTACTTAATTATATAAAAAAGGTTGATTATTTACCAAATGCTTATATTTTTGATAGAATATTGTTAACAATTCCAGTTTCAGTTGCATCTGCAGAAAGGAGTTTTTCAAAATTAAAATTAATAAAAACTTATTTAAGATCATCTATGTCACAAGAAAAATTAAATGGATTAGCTATGTTGTCCATTGAAAAAAATTTGTTAGACAAACTTGATTATGATGATTTAATAAATAATTTTGCATCTCAAAAGGTAAGAAAAATAAATTTTATATAGGTGTATCTTTTTGTTAACTTGTAATATTATGCTATTTTATAATTCTAATTTTGATTTTTTTTTTATTTGTAGCAATTATTTTAGTAGAAAATTTTGAATTTTTTTATTGAGAAAAAACCTAATTGTTAAGGTCTTCATTTAGATAATCAACCAAAGTCTCTAAATTGTTTGAGATAGCTCTGAGAGAAACGAAAAAAATCTAAAAAAACAAATGAGCTGTGGCATGATGCTTTCCTATGACACTTTATAATGAATCGTGGATTAAAAATCCTCCACATTTAAATTATCATCAGGAAATCCTATCGTGATAATTCAAACGCTTATGTTGGCACACAATAACATTTTAGCTATTTTGTCATACTCTAATTGAAACTGAAAAAGAGAAAAACCATTCAAATAGATGTCTTGTTGCATAATCTAAAATTATTTGCAATGGTTTTATTTAATTACAATAGTTAAAAAAAAATTGTCACATCATTTAATAATAATTGCTCGTGAGATTATTTTTTTCTCAACGGTTGTAAAATTATAGGTTAGTTGCACTAAGGAACCATTGCTTATTATCTACAGATAAAATTATTGCAGTATAAAATTTGCAATGAGACAATATACAACGGTTAAAATTATCTATAATTTAAAAAAAAAAAAACTTTTTTTAGAACAATTTCAAATATTGCAACAAATAAAAAAAAATGGTAGGACACTTACTATGAGAATAGACAAATTTAGAGTTCCTTTTCGACTAATTGCAAATAAATGCGCGATAAGAAAGAGGCTTTAAGACTCCATTTTCATATTCTCTCAATTAAGCCAATGACGTCTTGTATTGATTTTCATATTTACTTTTGAAAAATTAGCAACGTAATCACCGCCAAAGATGTCACTTTCAGAGCCATCACGCTTAATAAGATAACACTTTTCATCTTTGGATCATCTATATTATTGAAAGTATCATGAATATTTAAATAATAATACCCTTGCTCATGCGTAAAAGAAATCGTTGAAAGCAACATAAATGATGATCTATAGAGACAACCTCCCTTAAACATCGAAGGATGTTATGTTATTTCGCCCTTATTATAACATAGTATAATGGTTATCTAACGAAATATTTTTTTTTTATTCATTTTTTGATATCTTGAAATGGAGTAAGAAATTGATTCTTTGTAAATGAGTAGTTGCAACTTTTTTTTTAAAAAAATACAATCATTCAGATGATAAGTTTCTTATATTATTTATTATATTCAACACGTCTCTGTAAATGCAGATGCAGTTAGTTTTTGAGTCTTTGTACTTGGACAATTTTAATATTTTAAAATGAGTGGCTGTGAATTTTGAACTCAGGACCTTTTAGTTTTTAGACTCTAATATCATGTAGAGATGCCAATAGTATTAGCATTATTGTGATACCATGTTAAATTATCAACTCATCTAAAAGATCTTTTAATTGTTTTTTCATTGATACCATGTTAAATTATCACCTCATCTAAAAATTTAAGATGTTAAAGAGAGATTTATTATATTATTTATCATCATCGACACAAAATGATTCAAGAAATTCCGCCAAGGCATCAGATTCTTCAAAATAATTGAACCAAGAAACGAAGTTGAATGGTTAAGTGAAAGGTAATTAAAAGAAGTTCAATTTGTCTACGAAAGTTCAATAAAAGTAAAAATTGCATTTTTAATATGCGTGGGAGGTAATCAATGACCTCTCTTTTTTTCTTTTTCTTTTGGTCATTGAAATTTTAATTTAATTCGTTGAAAGAAAGCAAATTATAATAATTTAGCCAATACCAGAATCAGGTTCCTCACTCAAAGGATAGTAAGGAAATTTTGAGGAACAATGAAGCACCAATCCAAAGGTGATAGATGCTTGCCAATATCTTTAGACAGCCAGTTAGCAGCTCTATTGCTAATGGTTCAAGTGGAAGGTAATTAATTAGCGACGGATTTAGGGACATAATTATTTCCATCATTGTTCGTCACTATTTGCAACAAAAACACTATTTTATAACGCTTAAGTTTGTGATCATTATTTTGTGACAGAATAGCGATGAAAAGCGCATTTGTTTTTTTGTAGTGGTGTCTGACCTTAAAACGAAGGAAAGAGAAGCACTATTGATGGTGTTTCTCAACAAGGTCAACTTTGCTCCTCACATTCTATTCATACTGGTCAATCCTATGCAATTAAACATCATCTTTTCCTACGGAGAAAAAAGAAGGAAAAAAATCTTCTTTCCTTATTAGGGGCGAAGCAAAATAATGGATAACTGGTAATGGGCCTGCTCGCCGTCGGCCTAACTCCTTTCGCTTCGAAATGGCTTGGCTTGCCCATGAATGTTTTCAAGACTTCATTCAAACAGAGATGGGTTCGTAGTCCACCTCCATTCCACAACTCCATTCAAGCCATATCTGAGGAACTTCAAGTGTGGAATAAGCAAACTTTTAGTACATCTTCCAAAGAAAACGCACCCCCACTAGGCCGCTCATATATATTATTCTTGCTCCACCCCTCCGCAAGAAGTGCCCCGTGGAAAGATCCTTCACACACAAAAAGAAAGAGGTAAGAATTCAATTGAATCACTATTTGATCGACAGAATTGATTAACCAAAATAAGATTATGAGTAGCAGAAGGAAGTGTAGAATGACCAACGTCGGAGATATCCAATCCAAACCTGAACTATCACCAATAATCATATCATCGGGCCCTTCATATGGATGATGGATAGATAAGTTATTAAGATTAGCTGTCACATGGTGCGAGGCACCTGAATCAAGTAACCAAGTTGAACTGGGAGCCGCGGTAGCGGCATTGGCAGTAGGAGTGCCATACGGGAAAAACAACTTTTTTGCAGTATAGCATTGTCGGGCTGTGTGGCCCTTTTTCTCGCAGAACTGGCACACAACGGAAGGCTTAGAATTGGAACCTGAGTAGTTGGATTGACCACCATTATTGTGGCGCTAGGCAGAGGAGTTCTTATTGCAGGAGTTGTTCTTCTTGCCAGAAGCAGACGAACCAGAGGAACCTTGTTTAATTTGCAACATTAACGGTGATAGCTGCAGAAGAGCCAAGAACACCACTGGACCGAAGCTCTTCAAGCTTGACCCGCTGGGGAACACGAGCGAACAACAGAGACCACGTTCGGACTCAGAGAACCAAGGATGCCGAGGAGAAACAATTTATCTTGACGCATCCAAAAATGGTATGTGGGGTTTGGCTTTTGGGCATCCCCGTAAGTGACCGTAGCAGGAGGACACGGATTTGGCGGGACGGATAATATCAATTGTCATTCAATTAGTTTAAACTAACTAATCAGAATTTCAAAGTATTCGTGACCATGTCCGAGTAGCATGCAGCATTCTTCATGCCTTTTCTTCCCCATGTTTGATCTTCTCAAAGGTTGACAACAGTACTAGGATAATGATTCGAAAACTAATTAATGAAAAATAGTTGACATTCGAAATTCCCTAATTATAAAATTAGAGGAGAAACAATCATTTGATGCGTACTTGTGTTCGTTTCCTGAAGTCACTTTGCACTTAATCTTATTTTCTTTTCTTTTTGTGTACGTGCTTAAATAAAAAATGAACTCCAAAAATAACAGTAAACATTACAGAGAATTAAGTAGAATATGCGTTAGTATGCCGATCTTAATTTCAATTACTCAAATCATTATTTGCTTGGTTTGATAGATATAATTTTGGGATCAAATAATATCCATATCTCTAGTTGATAATATGACATTAGCCAAGCAAATTTTTTACTCTCGGAAAAATTAGAAAGGGTAAAATGCACTATACGTCTTGTAGTTGGCCGAATATATTTGTACTTACACCCGTGTAGTACCGGAATGACCTTATAAATTATTTGTGCTTTTTAGAATATTGCAAAATACCATGTGTTAACGTTATTAGTTAATCTGTCTAAGTTAAAGTATGCAACTTTGGGTCATTGGCATATGTGACCATGACAAGAGGGGGTTATGTGCAACATTTAAAAAATTTAAGGTTTTGATAAGATCAATTTGATAAGACAGAGGCAGTAACTAGTTTTTGGAACAAGGGGATACTGACCTTATTATGATAAGTATAAGAGAGTATTGTGTATTTTGTATGAAGGATAAGATTTTATAGGACCAGTTAGTACGACACAAAAGCACCTAGCTTGTTAGGAAAAGCACAAGAGGAATATTGTGCATATTAAGGGTTGTCGTGGTCAGTATGTCACCTCCTAAAAAAAATGATTTATGAGATTATTCCAATACAATCAGAGGAGAATTAACATATTTGACAATCCCAGGGCGCATATTATGTAATTTACCCATCAGAAAAACGAAAAAGACAAGGACGGAAACACCAAAGTAATGAAAAAAAATTATTATCACAACATTGTCCAATGTATTAATTAGAGATCATATTATATATTGTAGTCAAAATCAATTTGTCATATCATAAGTTTAAAATCCTTCATACATATACGTACGCAAGAATTAAACATGCGTTAGTCACCACCTTTCGCCTTCCCTCCACTATAAATATGGGAGCCAATAACTCGACCAAAAGCACTCAAAATTAACCTGATCGATATTTTTTCTTTAGGCAAGTCAGTACACACTATAGTTCTCATCTGAAGCAAACATGTCTAGCTGTGATTGTGGATCTTCTTGCAAGTGTGGTGACAGCTGCAAGTAAATTCTCCACCAAATTAAATAAGCATCTTATATATATTATACGTATATAGTTTTTCTTTTTTCATCAAATTGTTTGGTGTGTCGAATATAAATATGTTTATTATCTATTATTCTCTTTGGCATTTCTGTACTGTTTATGTTGATATAAACTTGGCTAAATTTTGTTCATGCATAATCACTTTCCCTTTTTCTTGTAAAAATATAAATGACTGGTTTATAATTGGCAGCTGCGGCAAGATGTACCCCGACGTGGAGAAGACCACAACCGGCGTTACAATCATTCAAGGGGTTGCACCAGTGAAGAGGCACGTTTAATTAGTAATTGTAGATTTAAGTAATGGAAAATGTAGCAAGCCGGACCCAAAAGGCTCTCTTAATATGTGAGATTTACATGATTTGAATTTCACATCTCAATGAGAATCGTTGGGTCCGTCCTGCACTTAAGTAATAATCGTGACAACATCGATTAATTGTACGTGTACGTGGTGGAACTAAAGCCTGATACACCATTTTTTGCAGGTTCACTGAGGGATCTGAGCAGAGCTTTGGAACTGAAGGTGGCCATGGCTGCAAGTGTGGATCAAACTGCCAATGCGACCCCTGCAACTGCTGATGACTAAGGCTCCGAGCCCCAATATATATATATAAAGCTTCTATAATTTCATGCAAATGTGTGTTCTCTGTGTGTCATAAAGTTTGCACCAATAAGACAGCCATAAATCTGCTATTCTATGTACTAGATTTGTTAGACATCTCATGGCTAATGTTTTATAATATCTTCGGTATGGTCTTTGGAGTAAAACTTCCTTCAGCTTAATTTGTGTCATTAACTTTTTCTCTCGTCATAATTTCTATGGTTCACGACCATTTCTCATTTTAGTTTTGGTATTATTATTTTAGAAAGAGGATGAATGTTTATTAAGATAAGGACAATGTTCTTCATCAATTCTCCTCTGACCTTGGCTTAAGGAGTATATATATGAGTCTCCATCGCTCAATTTGAGAGCAAAAATTCAAGAATTAGGTATTCAAAGTTGAAGAAATGATAAAAATAAGTACTAAAGAAGCTTTGGCATTGAATAGAAAAAAAACAAAAAACAAAAAACAAAAAACAAAACAAAACAAAAAAAAAAACCCAAAATAGTTGTGGCATGATGTTTTTCTGTTACATCCAAAGTTGATTAGGAGATTTGGCATTACTATTAGACGGAGGAAAAAAAAGTGGAGTTGTGGCACCATGTTTCCCTATTACACTTATTTTTTGATGATTTCGAGTTACACCAATTGCAACTCTTGCAAGAGAAAGAGAAAAAGGGGAGAAATTTTTCTGAAAATGATTGTCTAATTTCTTTCTTTCTTTATCGGCTATATGCCTCTAATATATAACCCAAAAAAAAGAAATCATCATCTAGGAAATTTTATCAAGATAAACAAAGTCAAATGCTTATATTGACACTTCCTACATGTGAGAAGTAGAAATTTTAGAGTTCCTTTTCGAGTAGTTGCAAATAAATACGCGATATATAAGAAAGTGTCTTTAAGTCTTCTTTTTCATATTCTTTTCAATTAAGATGACAACATCTTGTAGTTATGTTTCATGTTTACTTCTGTAAAATTAGAAATATAAGCACCACTAAAGTTATCTCTTTTTGCCACTACTAGTGGTATGATTCTTATTTCACTACCACATGTTTCTATTTATTGCAACATTTAAAAATACTTAAAATTATGGTAAAAAGACTAAAAAATGTTATATATGATGCCATTACATGTGGTCTCGTTGAAAATTCTCTAGTGCGACAGTTTTTATAATTGATAAGCAACATTTTAAAAATGTTGTAAAAAAGTAATTTCATGAGAAACTATTAACAAAAATTCATTAAAAAAATAATCGTTAGAAAAAAAGAAACTATAATAAATAAGACACCTATTGCAATAATTATTTTTATCTTTTGCGACAATGTTTTTTATTTTTCAATTATGTACGGTGTTGCAAAAGACTTAACCCCTTGTTTGGATTGCACGAGGGAAAGGAAAGTAAAGTAAGATGGAGGAAGAAAACTAAAGGAATGGAAATGAAAGACATTTCCTTGTTTGGATTGCAAAAAAACAATAAAAGGGAAATGAATGATAGGATTTTATGATTTTTTTATTTGGATTGAAGAAGGAAAGGAAAGTAAAGTATAATTTTTATAAAAAAATTACTAAAGTGCCTTTTTATTTTCATAGCCAAGAGATAAGTAGGAGTAAGAGAGACTTATTACAAGTTTACTTTCATTTTCCTCCAAAAAATTCTAAATTAGAAGGATCTTAAATCCTTCTTATTAAAGGAAATTGAGGAATTTTAGAACCATCCATAACCTTTTTTCTCCTATAAAATTGTAATTCAAAAAAGGGAAGGGATTTCAGAACCCTCTATAATCTTTCCCTCCTTTAAAATTGCAATCCAAATAAGAGGAGGGATCAAGGAATCCCTCCCCATCTTTTCCTTTCCTTTAAAATTAGTAATCCAAACAAGTTTTAAATGTTTTAGTGTTTTAGGTGCAAGAGGTCTCAAGATCAATTCTCGTATATAATATTTTAAGTAATGTAAAATAAATAAAGTTCCTTCGAATAAAAATAGAAAATAAAAAAAAAAGTTATTCATCACATTTAATAAAATAACACTTATCATCTTGGGATATCGTCTTTATTATTGAAAGCATCACGCATATTTGAATAGTAAGTCATTAGGGCTTTGGTCTAGTGGTAATGTTACTTATTGTATATCTAGATTCCTTGGACTCTTGGAAAATGAGACTTAGATTTCATACTTTATGTTATATGAGACCTAAAAGATCGAAGGATGTCAAATGAAGTATTATTTGATAATTGGGTATTTTTTATCTAGATCCCTTGAACTATTGGAAAAGGAGACTTAGATCCCATATACTTTCAGTTATGTGAGGCTTAGACCCCCTCTGTTATAATTTTGTTAAGTTTTCTATTAAGTCAAGGGTAAAATTGTCATTTCAAGATGATACTAAACAAATGGAGAAAAAGATGGGAGAGAGAACACACGAAGGTCCTTGCTTTAAGAATTTCTCTTCTTAGGATGCTTAACCATAACAAATTATCAGTAATGGCTTAAGCCTTAAAATGAATAATCTTCAATTTACAAATATATATCCATTTCCTCTTCAATCTTAACAACCAGTACAATGTCCATCGCCTCCAACTTTCTTCCTTGAACTTCCGGAAAACCAAGCGCCTCCAACTTTTGGTCCTAATTCACCACCGTGATTAGTGCTCAAAGATGAACCTTATAAATCATTCTTTTTGCTAAGCCTTGTAAAACATTCTTCAAGAGCAAATTAAAGAATAAAAAAATCCAGACCATACATGCATACATTTTTTTTTATACATATATGTAACACCAGAAAGAGCATATAGCATGAAAAGCCTTAAATAAATTACAGCATTTAACCTCAATTACTCCATAATCAAGAGAAATCATTAATTAAATTGATACCATTTCTGAAACTTAATGATCATGAACTAACCATCCAGCAGCAACAAGAACAAGATGAAGGGGAAATAGAGGTACCGAAATCCATAAAAGAATGAATAAAAAAAATGAAATTTAGTATAAAACTTTTAGAAAATTGAATTAGATGAATAATAATAATAAAAAAAATTGTTGAAAAGCCAATGAACTCTTATCGGAGAATTAGTTGAAAAACTAAACCTCTGGATTAGATATGACGAAACTGTGAATGGAAATTATTACACATTGTACGATGTTATATTTACATTTAACTTGATGAACGAGGTTTTCGTCGCCACCTATGACGAATTGGCAACGAAATGTGATTTTGCGACCACAATTTTTCGACCCTTGGTTTTCTATCGCCCTTTTCTTTTGCAACGAAAGGACGATGATATGATGCCGTCACGCGTGACATTTTTCCTTGTAATGTCAATTGTCCATTTAAAGAAAAAAAAAACTACATCAGAATTCCAAATTATTTGGGATCAGCATGCTTCATGCCTTTTCTTCCCTGTGTTTGATCCTCTCAAAGGTTGACTGTCACGCCCCAACTCGACCCCTCCTACGATCAATCAGGACGCAACGGAATTTCGGCAGTATAACTACAGTAATTAGGACTCCAAGGCTCTAAACCAACCCATTTATGATACATACAACCAAACTCCACAAATCATTCAACAATCAACTCCTTAATTAAAATTAACAACATACCACATAAACATATTATATACTAATCATTCTTCAACATTCCAATCATAGTTATATGCCTCCGTTCCAACAAAATACATTAACTGAACATACATTTCAAAATAGATTATAATCTAACTTAGCAACTCGATCATAGTCAAAAGAGAGACTACTAAGTTAGCAACAACTAGTTCATTATCTTTACTACAACTTGTACATCATAAACTATGAAATAAATAAAAGACAACTAGAATAATATACAAGACTATAAGGTATACAACATCTCTAACATCAAGGACAAGACTCTGGCATATATGACTCGTCCACATATAGCACATTCTCAGCTTCCTGAGGCACGTACTCGTAATCTTGCTCAATAACACCTGTATACATGCAATAATAGAGAGTGAGCTTATATAAAACAAGCTCAGTGAGGATCCGATAGATCTCTAACAGTATTTACTATACTCCTTGGAAATAATCCTTTAAGCAGTAAACACACAATAAAACATCAATAATAATATAAACACATAACTATAATGATCAATCAATAAAGGATACTCTAGTTGGTGTAACTCCAAACGTCATCACGATCTCAACTATTCTTCTTGTAACTCCCCATTACTCACGCACCCGAGGTACCTTACTAGCCTCGCCCTTCATGACACCTCCGTAATACGAGCTAGAGGTAGTCTCTAGTAGTCATGTCGTTATCAACCCGACAGCCCGATGCTGCCCGAGATGTGGCACACACATACCAAGACTCAGCAATAATAACAAACATCATTCACAGAAGGACAATATAGAAGAATTGCCTATCTCCCGGTTCATCAATCATCAATCAATAATCATCAATAATCATTAATTATCATCAATATAACATCAAGTAATCATTTAAACAACAAACAACTAAGTTAGATGACAAAGTAGGCCATCCAACTTAACATGCATTAAACACACAATCAAACCCTAGTCTAACCATTAACAACTCACAATTCAATCACTCAAATACCACCCAATCATCTAAAGGCTCAATTCAACAATTTAAAGAAAGACAACCTAAATTCTAAATAATCATATCTTACATTCTACTAATCCAAACAACTCCAAATCAGTTTCTAACACTCACTCATTCAATCGACTACATTAGCCCTCTCGAAAACCAACCAAGACACATCAAAATCAAGCCCAACAACCCTAAAACTTCAATGCACCTAGGCTGAAATTTCTGGATTTTCACACAAACATCGCAATCAAAAATTCGGCAGTATAACGGCGCTACCACGTAATTAAAAAACTTTTAGAAATCGACAGCAATCGATTTCAACCACAACAACTCAAGATATTCATCAAATGGCCAATTAATTAACTTTTAATACCCAAAAATAATTAATTTCGCTACAATGGTTCAAATCTTGTAGTAATACACATAAATGATCCCTAGCATGTACTGAGCAATAATATAACTTCAAATTAACATTCTAACGGTTCAAAATGTAATTATAAGCAAAAACATAAAATATGACTTTTGAGATCTAGAATTTTTCTCTCACCTTTGATGTGTTTTGAAGCTACAAAGATGATCAATGGATGCTCAAGAGGTGGAATCAAGTCTTGGTTGATAGAAATTGTCCTTGAATTGCAACTTTTAATGAAAATTTACTTTGAAAAAATGTTGAAAATGCTCTCAAGAAAAGCTATGGAGTTTCGGCCACTTGTGTGTGCTTTGAGTGTGTTTTGCGCTTTTTTAGTTGGTGTTGATGCATAAATAAGCTAAGGTCAAATAAATTAAAATAAGTCAAAGTTAATTTTTAGTCTTTTAATTCATTTCTTAGTCTTTTAATTCATTTCTTGACTATTCTTTGCTCAACCAATAAATTAACACCTAAATTAATTCTAGACATTATATTTTAGGTGACAAAGAGTTTTACATTAAAATAGTTTCACCCAAGTCGGCTTAAAACTCGTTTTCTTGCAAAAGAAAGTGTAAAAAATTTTAAAATTCCAAAACCGATTCCAAATCCGTTTTAATCAAACACGGGTCTATTAATACCCGAGGACTAGGTTTTAAAACGTTTAAAACACCCCTGTAAAAATTTTAGCGGACAGGTGTTCAAAAATACTATTTACCAAAACTGACGATAAAATTTCTGATTCCGTTTTTTATAAAAATTTCATGAATGCACACTTAGCATGTATTAGGAGTATTAATTACATATTTAACACATTCTAAGTCATATAGCACATAAACAGGTCAATTCATGCAAAACAAGATAAAGCACGCAAATCGAGATACAGCAAAATATGGGGTCTCACATTCTCCCCCTCCCCTTAAAAAAATTTCATCCCCGAAATTCTTGCTTACTGAACGGAAAATATTTGGGTACTACTGTTGCATCTGATCTCACCTCTCCCAAGTAGCCTCATCAATACCATGATACTTCCACAATACCTTAACTATCAGAATTTTCTTCGACCTCAACTCTCGTTCCATCTAATCAAGAATACGAATCGGTCATTCGTCATAAGTCAGGTTCTCACGAAGCTGTAATGGCTCTGACTCAAGAATATGAGAAGGATCCGGATTATATTTCTGCAAATTAGACACGTGAAATACATCGTGGACATTAGAGAATTCTCCGGTAAAGCCAACCGATATGTTAACTTACCAACTCTGCCAGTAATCTCAAATGGCCTACAAACCTCGGACTCAGCTTACCACATTTACCATAACGAGCAAACCCCTTACGAGGAGACAATCTCAAGAAAACCCGATCGCCAACTGTAAACTCCAAGTCCCTACGACGCTTATCAACATAACTCTTGAATCTGCTCTGTGCTGTAAGCATTCTCTGCCTGATCAATTGAACATTCTCAATTTTCTCTAGAAGCTCTGGCATAATAGTCGGATCATTAGTCTTTATCTCTCCTACTTCATCCTAATACAAAGGTGAACAACACTTACGACCGTAAAGAGCTGCAAAAGATACCATCCCAATAGTAGCTTGATAACTATTGTTATAGGCAAACTCGACAAGTGGTAGATGTTTCTCCCAGTTCTTCCCGAAGTCCAGAACACAAGCCCTAAACATATCTTCTAGAATCTGAATAGTCCTCTCAGACTGACCGTCGGTCTGTGGATGATACGTTGTACTGAAATTCAGCTGAGTACTCAAAGTCTCCTGAAGTTTCTCCCACAAGCGAGAAGTAAATCGAAGATCTCAATGTGAGACAATACTAGATGGAATCCCGTGAAATCTAACAATCTGATCCAAATAAAGATCCGTCAACTTTGTAACTTTATCTCCCATCCGCATTGAAATAAAGTGAGCTGTCTTCGTCAAATGATCCATGACAACCCAAACTACATCGTTACTCCTCGGGGTTCTAGGCAAACCAGTGACGAAGTCCATCGTAATATGCTTCCATTTCCACTGTGGTATAGCCAACGGCTGAAGCAAACCTGCAGGTCGTTGATGCTCGGCTTTCACTCGTTGACAAGTCAAACATCTAGACACGAAATGAGCAACTTCTCTCTTCATATTATTCCACCAGTAATGTTGCTTCAACTCTCGATACATCTTGGTTCCACCAGGATGAATAGTATACTTAGAATTATGAGCCTCCTCCAGAATACCTCGCCCCAAGCCCGGTTCATCGGGAACACAAACCCTGTTTCGAAATCGAAGAATACCATCCTCGTGCACTTTAAAGTCGGACTGATCATCGGTGATCTAATCTTTGATCTTCTGAAGTTTAACATCAAGTTGCTGAGCTTCTCTGATCTGAGACAGCAATAAAGGCTGAATACGGAGATGTGAACACATCACCCCAACCTGAGTCAACTCCGGTCTCTAATAAGTGAATTCCTCAAGAACCTCCCACTTCTTGACAGCCAAATAAGAAACACTCGCCTTACGGCTAAGAGAGTCTGCCACCACATTTGCCTTCCCAAGCAGATAACTGATAGAAAAATTATAATCCCCAAGAAGTTTCATCTACCTCCACTGACGCATATTCAACTCTTTTTGTGAGAATAAATACTTAAGACTCTTATGATCAGTGAAAATCTCGAACTTATTGCCCCACAGATAATGACGCCACTTTTTCAGTGAGAAAACAACAGCTGCCAACTCAAGATCATGAGTCGGATAATTCACCTCATAAGGCTTCAACTTTCTAGAAGCATAGGCAATAACCCGGCCATTCTGCATAAGAACACATCCCAAGCCCTCCTTGGATGCATTGCTGTAAATGACCATATTATCGATCCCCTCTGGTAGAGCAAGTACTGGAGCAGTAGTCGACCTCTTTTTCAACTCCTGAAACCCACTCTCACATTTCTCATCCCAAACAAAGCTAGTTTGTTTCTGAGTTAACTTAGAAAATGGCCCTGCAATCTTAGAAAAGTCCTTGATAAACCTACGGTAATAACCCGCCAAGCCAAGAAAGCTACGAACCTCAGAAATATTCTCCGGACGTTTCCAAGACATCACCGATTCAATCTTAGTGGGATCTACAGATATACCGCTCTGTGTGATAACATGACCAAGAAAAGAGATGCGTTGCAGCCAAAATTCACATTTGCTGAATTTCGCAAACAACTGATGCTCCTGCAGCTTCTGTAAGACAAGCTGTAGATGTTGCTCGTGCTCCAATTCAGACTTAGAATAAACCAAGATATCATCAATAAAAATCACAACGAACTGGTCTAAGTACGGCTGAAAAACCCGATGCATAAGATCCATAAATGCTGCCGGTGCATTAGTTAATCCAAAGAGCATAACTACAAACTCATAATGCCCGTACTGAGTCCTAAAGGCAGACTTCGGAACATCTTCTGTACGAATCCGAAGCTGATAATACCCCTGCCTGAAGTCAAACTTAGAGTAGACTTTGGCTCCCTGAAGTTGATCAAACAACTCGTCAATCAGTGGCAAAGGATATTTATTCTTGATGGTCACTTGATTCAAACCACGATAGTCAATACACAATCTCAAGGTACCATCATTCTTCTTCATAAATAAAACAGGAGCCCCCCAAGGTGAAGAACTCTGCTGAATGAAACCCTTCTCTATTAACTCCTACAACTGAGTTTTCAACTCCTTCAACTCAGCTGGTGCCATCCGGTATGCTGATTTAGAAATAGGTTGAGTACCGGGAACAAAATTGATCACAAACTCCACATCTCTCTCTGGCGGTAACCCTGGCAACTCTTCGGGAAATACATTGGGATATTCCCGAATAATAGGGACTTCCTCCAGCTGTAGCTTATCAGATGGCTTGTTGATCAAATAAGTTAGATAACCCGAACATCCCTTACTCACCAACTTAATGGCTTTAGTTGCTGAGATAACAAAACTCGTCTTAGCACCCCGGTTCCCTACTACCTCAACTACTGGCTGATCTGGCAAACGAAATTGTACTACATTTGTTCTACAGTTCAACTGGGCATCATACTTAGAAAGTCAATCCATACCCAAGATAACATCATACCCCCGGATAGGAAATAAGATAAGGTCCGAAGGAAAATTATACCCCTTAACATGTATTATACAATCTTTACATATTAGGCCAGTAATATACTTATCAGTCAAAGAGGTACTAATCTCAACCACATAAGGCAGTCTTTCAGGTTGCACATTAACACGTTGCACAGAAGCAGGAATAATGAAAGAATGTGTAGCACCAGAATCAATCAACACTTTAACAAGTTGATAAAGTATAAGGAAGTTATCTTCCACAACTGCAATCTCCTTAGGCATCTCTTCCAAGTCAACTGCGTAAGCCCGAGCCTGAACCCGCTGCTGCTGAGGTGCACCACCAGTAGGTCGACCCTGATAACCTTAGGTCGCTGCCCGACCCTCAGTCCTCTGATATAGAGGGCAATCCCTCGCCCTATGCTGATTGCTGCCGCAACCCAAACAAGCCCCTGACTTCACTTTGCAATCGGCCTCCACATGGCCCTGGCACTTGCAGTAAGTACACTACGGTGATGAAGCACTGACACTGCCCCTAGAAGAACCAGAAGTTGAGAAAGCAGCTGTACCAGCCTGCTGCTGAGGTCTAACAACACTAAGCCTGTATTGACCCTGAGACTGGGCCAGCCTATACTGGAACTGAGTCTGATAAGACCCCTGTTGAAACTGCAGCCGATAATAACTCTGCTGACCCTGCGGTCTGTAAGAGCTCTGTTGTGCTTGCGGCCTGTACATAACCTGCTGTGTTGAAAGCCTATACATACCCTGCTGGCCTTGCGGCTGAAATGGCCTCTTGCTAGGCTAGCTAGATACAATATATTCCCCATTTCTCTTCTCTAGTCTAGAAGCTGTATCAAAGGCCTCAGTAAGTATATCATACCGATTCAAGGCCATCGCATCCTGAATCTCGGGCCTTAACCCCAACATAAACCTACGAGTCTTACGTTCCTCGTCAGCTATATACTCTAGTGCATACTGGGACAATCTAGTAAAAGTGGCCTCATACTGAGCCACTGAAGCATCTCCCTGTACTAAGGCTAGAAACTCTGCCTCTCTCCGCTCTCTCGCAATCCTCAAGACATATTTCGCCCGGAAAGCTAACAGAAAGGTATCCCAAACATATAGAATACCCTAAGTCTCCCAGCTAGTTTTCACCGTGCGCCACCATTCTTCTGCCTCAGCATCCAGCAAGTACACGACAAAGGTGACCTTCCGCTCATCGGTATAATCAACAGGGTAAAAAATCTTCTCCACCTTACTAATCTACGCCTCAACTTTCCAATTGTCCGGCTCCCCCTGAAACCGTGGTGGATAATACCCTAAAAACTCTTTCAGTGTACCACGACCGTGGTACCCACCTTGTGCGTTCAGTAACTGATTCTGCAATGCCTGAGTTTGGGCAGCCTGCCCTACCAGTAACTGTGCCTGACCGGCCATGATCTCGTTCATCCTATCAAAAGCTGCACCTATACGATCCTCACCCCTAACTTGGCCTGGTGCCACATTTCTCGGAAGCTCATCAGTTATCTCAGGCCTACCTCTGGTACTCGGTCTTTTAGTCATTCTACTAATCAAAGAGTTATTACAGGTTATAGCACGTAAACAGGCTATAGATAATTATTAGCAAATAAACAATAATTCACATAAACACATAAATCACTTAAGTATCAATCACATAAGCAAATTGATCATGTAATCACTTAAGCACTAAATCACATAATAACTTAATCACTTAGCCATGTTAACATATAGTTCACTTTTCTTTTACGTCATACATACTTTCATGCTAAGACCATTACCCACATTCCGAGAATACCCCGGCTGACAGCTAACATGTGCTCTGATACCACTTAAATGTCACGCCCCAACTCGACCCCACCTACGATCAGTCAAGATGCAACAGAATTTCGACAGTATAACAACAGTAATTAGGACTCTAAGGCTCTAAACCAACCCATTTATGATACATACAACCAAACTCCACAAACAATTCAACAATCAACTCCTCAATTAAAATTAACAACATACCACATAACCATATTATAAACTAATCATTCTTCAACATTCCAATCATAGTTATATGCCTCCGTTCCAACATAATACATTAACTGAACATACATTTCAAAATAGATTATAATATAACTTAGCAACTCGATCATAGTCAAAAGAGAGACTACTAAGTTAGCAACAACTAGTTTATTATCTTTACTACAACTTGTACATCATAAACTATGAAATAAATAAAAGATAACTAGAATAATATACAAGACTATAAGGTATACAACATCTCTAACATCAAGGACAAGACTCTGGCACATATGACTCGTCCACATATAGCACATTCCCAGCTTCCTGAGGCACGTACCTGTAATCTTGCTCAATAACACCTGTATGCATGCATTAATAGAGAGTGGGCTTATATAAAATAAGCTTAGTAAGGATCCGATAGATCTCTAACAGTATTTACTGTACTCCTTGGAAATGATTCTTTGAGCAGTAAACACACAATAAAACATCAATAACATTATAAACACATAACTATAATGACCAATCAATAAATGATACTCTAGTTGGTGTAGCTACAAATGCTATCATGATCTCAACCATTCTTCTTGTAACTCCCCATTATTCATGCACCCGAGGTACCTCACTAGCCTCGCCCTCCATGACACCTCCGTCATGCGAGCTAGAAGTAGTCTCTAGTAGTCATGCCGTTATCAACCCGACAGCCCGATGCTGCTCGAGATGTGGCACACACATACCAAGACTCAGCAATAATAATAAACATCATTCATAGAAGGACAATCTAGAAGAATTGCCTATCTCCCAGTTCATCAATCATCAATTAATAATCATCAATATAACATCAAGTAATCATTTAAACAACAAACAACTAAGTTAGATGACAAAGTAGGCCATCCAACTTAACATGTATTAAACACACAATTAAACCCTAGTCTAACCATTAACAACTCATAATTCAATCACTCAAACACCACCCAATCATCTAAAGGCTCAATTCAACAATTTAAAGAAAGACAACCTAAACTCCAAATAATCATATCTTACATTCTACTAATCCAAACAACTCCAAATTAGTTTCTAACACTCACACATTCAATCAACTACATTAGCCCTCTCGGAAACCAACCAAGACACATCAAAATCAAGCCCAACAACTCTAAAACTTCAATGCACCTAGGCTGAAATTTTTGAATTTTCACACAAACATCGCAATCAAAAATTCGGCATTATAAAAATGCTACCACAAAATTAACAAACTTTTAGAAATCGACGGCAATCGATTTCACCTACAACAACTCAAGATATTCATCAAATGGCCAATTAATCAACTTTTAATACCCGAAAATAATTAATTTCACTACAATGGTTCAAATCTCGTAGTAATACACATAAATGATCCCTAGCATGCACTGAGCAATAATATAATTTCAAATTAACATTCTAACGGTTCAAAATGCAATTATAAGCAAAAACATAAAATATGACTTTTGAGATCTAGAAATTTTCTCTCACCTTTGATGTGTTTTGAAGCTACAAAGATGATCAATGGATGCTCAAGAGATGGAATCAAGCCTTGGTTGGTGGAAATTTGCTTTGAATTGCAACTTTTAATGAAAATTTACTTTGAAAAAATGTTGAAAATACTCTCAAGAAAAGCTATGGAGTTTCGGCCACTTGTGTGTGCTTTGAGTGTGTTTTGTGCTTTGTTAGTAGGTGTTGATGCATAAATAAGCTAAGGTCAAATAAATTAAAAGAAGTCAAAGTTAATTTTTAGTCTTTTAATTCATTTCTTAGTCTTTTAATTCATTTATTGACTATTCCTTCCTCAACCAATAAATTAACACCTAAATTAATTCTAGACATTATATTTTAGGTGACAAAGAGTTTTACATTAAAATAGTTTCACTCGAGTCAGCTTAAAACTCGTTTTCTTGCAAAAGAAAGTGTAAAAATCTTTAAAATTTCAAAACTGATTCTAAATCCGTTTTAATCAAACACGGGTCTATTAATACATGAGGACTAGGTTTTAAAATATTTAAAACACCCCTGTAAAAATTTTAGCGGACAGGTGTTCAAAAACTCTATTCACCAAAACTGACGATAAAATTTCTGATTCCGTTTTTTATGAAAATTTCATGAATGCATACTTAGCACTTATTAGGAGTATTAATCACATATTTAACACATTCTAATACATATAGCACATAAACATGTCAATTCACGTAAAACGAGATAAAGTACGTAAATCGAGATAAAACAAAATATGAGGTCTCACATTGACAACAGGATAATGGTTTAAAAACTAATCATAAATAGTTGACATTTGAAATTCCCTAATTGAATTATAGGAGAAACCACCATTTGATGCATACTTTTATTGGTTTGCTGAAGTTGTTTTGCAACGTAATCTTATTTTCTTTTCTTTCTTCGTAGGTGCTCAAATAAATAATAGTCCAAAAAAGAATAGTAAACATAATAGAGAAATAGAATGTGTGTTAGTAGTGTTAACGCCAAAATTGGGCTTAGATTTATGATCCAACTGCAACAGGTCGCTTAACCCCAATCAACTCACAGTAAGTCGCGTCCTACTCCCATATAACTATAAAAAAAATTGAATTTTGTGATGGGCCGTTGCATCCCGTCACCAATACGGCGATGACTTGGTAAAGGGAAAGGTAGACACCAATTTTGTGACAGGACAGTGACGGCATAGTTTGGGACGGAAAAAACCATCACCAAGCCGTCACTGTTAGTGATGGCATACTTCATCATTGCCAAAATTGGAGACGGGAATGCCTCCCGTCTCCAAAATTGGAGTTGGGAAAGCCTCCTGTCTCCAAAATTAGCGATGGAAGTGCCTCCCGTCTCCAATTTTAGAGACAGGAACGCCTCCCATCTCCAAAATAGGCGACGAGAAAGCTTCCCGTCTCCAAAATTGGCGACGGAAACTCCTCCCGTCTCCAAAATTGTCGACGGAAGCGCCTTCCATCTCTAATTTTAGAGACGGGAGCGCCTTCCGTCTCTAATTTTAGAGACGGGAACGCCTCCCGTCTCCAAAATTAGAGACAGGAAAGCATCCCATCTCCAAAATTGGAGACGGGAACGCTTCCCGTCTCCAAAATTGGGTGAAATGAGAATCTTTTAAGTCAATTTACAAAAGTATTGCCTACAACAAAATTTGAAATTCTACAAGATTAGCATAAGTTAAGCCATATATCATTCTTGATATACTCGCATGAGAGAAAGATAAATACATATTGTACTATATATTTTTATCTCATTACGTTTTGTTCCACTAATTTTTTTTAACGAAATAATTTTAAGTGTATAATAAGAATGTTGTATTTGTTTTTCATTCATTAAAACAGTGATTGGTATGTGAGAATGAGTTGAGAATAATTTTTATAAATAATTACAATAATAATAATAATAATAATAATAACGAAAAAATATAATACTTATTATTATGAAAATAAAAATAAAAATAATAATAATAACAAAAAATAGTGATTAAATAATAATAATAATTTAAAAAGTATAATAATATTATTATTAAAATAATAATATTAATTATAATAATAATAATAATAATAATAATAATAATAAAAATAAAAATGATAATAATAATAAATAATATATATATATATATATATTTGAGGGTTCGAGGGTTTCTTCACTGCTCTAGATCTCGCAGTGTTTAGAATCCCCTAAGTCGCTTCAGTTCGTTCGTCGTCGTTCTTGTGGAAACGATTCGTCAACTTACAAATCTCGCAGCTTTGATCTCGCCACCACCATGGCGGCTGCTAACGCTCCGATCACCATGAAAGAAACCCTCACGGTACCTAATTCTACTTTCACTTCCTTCAATTATGATCATTTTTAATCTATTGTTAAATTATTAATGTTTTCTTGAAATTTGTCTCGTTTTGAACTGATTTAACCTAGGTTATACTAATTTTCCAATGCTGCAGGTAATGCTTAGTCTTGCGTTATCGCATTCTTTCTTCATCTTTATCAACTATAGGGGTGAGGTAACGTAATTGCTTAAACATTAAATGTTTTCTTATTGTTTTTAGTTCCTGTCTCTTGGGTAATTTATAATAAGACATTTTATCTTATAATAATGTCAGTTTTTGCACCCGTTTGTGTTTCTTAATTTTTCTTTTATATAGATTATTCACCCTATTTATGATCAAACTTTTTACTTGAACATGGAGCATAAAAGGAGACTCAAGGAGGAGTATGGTTAGTTTTTCTATTCTTTTTCTTCTTTTGTTACTTTTTTATGCAATTCATTCTTACATGGTATGATTAACTTGAATAGGAATTGAACCCTGGACTATTGTTCAGAAATTAGGGGATGCAGTTTTTGTACCTGCTGGCTGTCCATATCAAATTAAAAATTTAAAGGTAAGCACAATAGCATCTATCCCTATCTTGTTTTTTTCTTCTTTAGTTGTATGTAGTGACTCCTTGAAGGATGTATTTCCTTGCAAACCATTTGCTGAACAATTAATAATCATTTAATGAGAATAAGATGAAACTAATATGTACGGAAAAAAAAAAGAATAGGATTATGACTTTTTGGTATTTCAAAACGTTTTTATGCATTTTGCAATTCCATCTGGTGGGAACGATTTTGATGCATAAATTTTTAGTCTCAAGGCTATCTATTCTTATCCTTCTTTTCCATGCCATTTCTGGTTTTCTGCTCACATGACATTTGACTTTTGGAATGTCCATAGAAATCCCAAGATTGATGGAGATTTTATCAAATGAGGCTGGTTCTTTTTACTAAATCACTTAAATTCCACTTTTCTCCCATACTTTATGGTTGGTAAGAGACGTTGATGAAAAAGTATTAAAAACTTTCAACTAGAGAATTTTACTTGTAGCCAACGCATGCTTAGGGGTATAAATGTTGAATAACGCAGGCTTTATGTTGAATGGTTGTTTTTTTAAAAGGTTTTAATTTGATTAGATGATGTGAGAAACTGCACTTGTGTTTTACCATCTTTATCCTAGATGTGTATATGATGCTTTTGCAGATTATCAATTGTCAGAACTATTGAGGAAACCTTTACAGTCGTTATGTTTGCAAATCAATAGTTTACAGCTTGGTAGCATCTCTCACTTCCTATCTAAGGCTCTGCAGCCACTAGAACCTTTGTCTATAAGTTCAAACTAAAATTTTTATCTATGAATATCTTTCTCGCTATCACACCTGCATGCATTCAGACCCATGACACAAATTTATGTACACCACAAAATTTTGTAGACATGATTACTGGAATTTTTCCTGTCTTCTATCTTCCATTTATACTATTTTATATAATTATTTTTTGCTCACTCTTGCATATATTTGATAAAATTTCTTTTGCAGGTTCAAAACGTTATAGAGTATTTGAAGATAATTGGGGCTTTGGGTAAAAATGAGAATCTTACAGTACTAGGTAGGAGACATTTAGAAATATTTTTGCTCGCTTCTTTAATAA
This sequence comes from Ehretia macrophylla, assembly GCA_037974665.1. NCBI lineage: Eukaryota > Viridiplantae > Streptophyta > Magnoliopsida > Boraginales > Ehretiaceae > Ehretia > Ehretia macrophylla. The sequence continues at coordinate 53,235,672 of CM075780.1, read as the reverse complement.
GTCTTGTCTTCTGATTTTTTTTTCCAGAAAGTAGTTTTTCGACTTGCTGAATATATCAAATGAGTAATATAGGGCTTATGTGAAGGGCGCAACTTGTCAATGCTTCTAGTTGAGTCAAAGTTGGGGAAAATACTTATATTATGTGATATATTTAACTGTTTGGATCCAATAATAACAGTTGTTGCTGGTTTAAGTGTCATCTTACTCTTTTTTACTACTTTTCACAATGTTATGTTGTGGATTTACTTTTTTTTTTCAGAATTATGTTATAGATTTAAAATTGTCTTTTTGCCATTTATTTTCAATTCATCGATGCAAGTTGATTTTCATTATATGAAATTTATAATATTATTTTCAATTGTTTTAAAAATATAATCATAATTAAAAGGCTTTCAACCAACAATTTATATTCTCATTTAATAATTTTATTTACAATGTGTTTTTAACGTGCATTGGGTAGTTTTAGTTAAAATAAATTCTAACTTGGTTTACACCTAACTATAGCGTGTTAGTTGAATTCTTCACCCTTAAGTTGTTGAGCTATCTTCTTAATTAACTTGTAGATTATTAAAAGTACTGAGTATGTGAGTTAAATGTTCTAATTACTATAACTTATAAATTGATGTTATTGTATGCTAAAGTTTAAACTACAATCACTTCCAGTTTTTAGTTATAACATTTCCATTAAGTAACTTCTAACTTGGATTACTACTTCATGAATATGCTTTTAAGTGCTTTTACTACTTGGATTATTACTTCATGACTGATCACAAAGTCTTTGTATGAAGCTAAATATCAAGGCCATTTCTTCATATTCTTTCTGATGATGCTGGTGATGCATGTAAAAAGTTTGTTAGTAACTTTTACTTTTTCTTTACCATGGTCAAAGGATTATTTTTGTAATCTTTGGCAGTTTTGGTGATGGCATGACGACGGGTGAATTTGGCGAGGGCTTGGTGACGGGAAATATTTGTGACGGCGTGGTGATAGGATAAACTGGTGAGAGCTTGGTAACGGGCTGTATTAGTGACGGCATTGTGACGGGCGAAGTTGGCGAGGCCTTGGAAACGGAAAATATTTGTGACGGCATGGTGACAGGATAAATTGGTGAGGGCTTGGTAACAGACTGTATTAGTGATGGCATGGTGACAGGTAAATTTGGTGAGGGCTTGGTGAGGAAAAACATTGGCGAGGGCTCGATGACGGCAATCATTGGTGATGGCCCGGTGACGAGCCATCACAATACGGTGACGGCTTGGTGACGGGGAGGATTTTGGCAACAACCTCGTGTCTAACAAACATTTTTCCTCACTGTCGCAAATTCCAAATTGGCGATAGCACGGTGAGGGGACAGTCTCTCACAAAATCTAATTTTTTTTGTTGTATAGCAGGTCCGCTAAAAGGCCTAAACCCTTGGCTAGGCCCGAATGTCGACATTATCTCGTGTGAGCAACCGACGACAGAATCCGGGTACTATCCGAACTCTATTGGACAACAGTAGATAAAGGATCAAGAAGATACCTTAATTGACCAATCGATGACTATAGATGAACTCGGGATAAAGATCGACTTTATCCTAAGGGATAAGTAATCATGAACTCTCAGTAGCCTGCTCGGGATTCAAGTATCAAGAGTCAATGACTCTTGGCCTATCCACACCTATAATTAAGTAGGCCATGTATGACGCCTGAGATTTCTCATCACGTTTATTCGTAATTGTTGCATGTCTCTTTGAGCATTTCAATGTGCATTTCTTTTTCTTGATTATATGTTTTATTAGTGGCTACTATTCATAAGAAAATCAACTGTCTAATTTGCTCGAATTAATATTTTTCCTTGATAGTATTACTTATAAAAGGAATCGAAAACTTGTAGTTTTGGACTTTGGAGGTCGGGAACATGCGTTTGAAAAATGATTAGTAGTTCGTTGAATAGAGATACGCAGTGTAAACATTAGTTTTAAACTAGTTAGCATTTAAATTGAGATTTAGCATAGTTTGACAAAGATTTTGTGGTAACTGGCTTAAGCTAAATGTACAATACATACATATATACATCATATACCATATATGCATACAAAATGCTCATAAAAACAAAAAGAAAAAATCCCTAAAACTACCCCCAAACCCGTCGACCTCAAGAAAGGAAAAGAGAGGTGAAAGTTTTTCTATTTTCTTCAAATTTGCTCAAGAATCATTAACCTAGACCTCATTCCACCTCTCTAAAGTCCTCATCCACCCTCCACAAGGCTCCTAGGTGAATGAGATGCATCATCCTTACGATTTAAAGTTTATGCCAAGTTTTCATAATTTTGGGATTTGCTATTTTTGTGCTATAAATTGCTTGATTCTTACTAGATATAGTATTATTACATGCTAGAGACCTTGTACATGCATTGGTATAGCTTGAAACTAAGTTTTTGACAAGATTTCACTTGATGAAGATGATGAACAGTAGTTTTTAGGGCTTTTGATTATTCTTGTATATAAGCTTAATTAAATGATGTATAAGCATGCTAAGTGAGCTATTAGAGTTGTGGTATAATGAAGATTGTATGTATACCCATATGTTGCAAGAAGAAATAAAGAATTAGAATTTGAAGGTGAAATTTACGTAGCTGAATGTGTATCAGTCAGCTGATTTTGTGTATCGGTCAGCTGATTTTGTGTATCGGTCGACTAATTTTGTGTATCGACTGACATATTTTGTATATTGGTTGGCTAATTTTGTGTATCGACCGGCTAATTTCGTGTATTGGCCGGCTAAATTTGTGTATTGGCTTATATGTATTGGTCTAAAGTATGGTTTTGTTGCTTAGTTTGCTAGCATATAAATGAGAGTTATTTTTATGTTAATGAAGTGAAACCTTGCCTTAAACATACTTTACATAGCTTATGAGTAATATTTCAAAGAAAATTTCTAGTGTAGTGAATGGCATTTGCAAGATCAAAGAAATGAATTAAAGTTACTTGCATAGTATTTTGTTAGAATATGTTGTATTTTGTCTATATGGTTGTGTTGTTCTTATTAAATGTTAGAGTCTTAGAATTGGTTAACTAATAATTAATTACCTTGTGTGGAGTGTTTACCTCCCTGGAGAAGTTGTGACTAGAGTCACTAATGTGATTTTATTGTGTTCGTTACAAATGTCTCTAGGAGATACTTTGTGATAAGTATATGTTCTATTACATGCTAGGGTTGATCCATTAAACCAATCCAAGGTGATGAAAGTAGGTTGACGCTAGTTCTTATATCCTTTAGCTACTTGGTAGAGGTGAGGGAATCTTTAACCCTTTTGTGCATTTTAGTTTATTTCTTTGTTTTTAGATTATATGATTTAGCTAATTGATAAAGTTGCATGTACCATTTATTTGTTATCTCGTGGTTACTCGTGTTTATTTGATATTATCTCATGAATTCTTGAATTCGTGTCGGGTTGCGCAACCTTTTTAGACATGGTAGTGTCGAAAAACACGGGCGGCGTCGGGCTTGTCGTGTTCCCTCGACTACCATGGTGCCTATTCCCTTTCTTGCTGAGTATACTCCGCTATCCTAGAGGCGTGGTTCACCTGCTAGGCATATGGACCTACCTTAGGAGAAAGGGTCGTAGAATCAGGGTACACCCGGAGTACCCCAACTTGGAGGAGTAAGGGTTTACTGGTACTTGCGTGAAGTTCGTGTTTCGTCGTTCCTGGTATGAGATTGAAGAGTTGAAGTCGAACCGTATCCTTTTTATACGTAGTTAAATACTTGTCTAATTAACTTTGTTATTTTGTATTGTACATGTTATTATTATTGTTGCATCTCATGAAAGAATCACCTCCCTCACTGAGTATATATGTTGTATACTCACCCTTGTTTTTAACACCTTTCAGGATCAGTGCTATCTAAGGTAGAAAAGAACGCTCGAGAGTTTTGTGTTGACTATGCTGGCTTACGTGGATTGTCATTGAATTCAGTTTTGTAATTGTAAAGTTAAGTTTAAAATGTATTGATAGTTATGATTGGCTTGTAATGTTTTATTAACTTGTAATATTTACGTTGTTTTCTAGTTGACTTGCATGCTTGTAAGGATGAAATGGATTGAGGTTGTGGATTATGGTCTGGTGGTGGTATGTTGATGTTTAGGGTTTAGGTTGTGGATTGAGGTTGTGGATTATGGTCTGGTGGTGGTATGTTGATGTTTGCAAGTTTCTAGATAGTCCTATATATAGAAGAAACTCTGTCCGTTTTTTCCTAAATTTGGGGATCGGGTTAGAATTGGGTTGTGATTAGCATGGCTATTAAAGCCTCCGGTCTCATGAGGGATCAATGCGTTACAGTTGTGGTATCGGAGCTTAGCAGCTCACAGTTGGGACTGGGTTCTCGGCCTGGCGGGTAGTGATCCTTGAGTGTGTACATGCGAAGTGTGTTTTGAATAGGAACGTGCTTGTATATAAAGGTTGTGTGTGTACTTGTACGAAAATGTGTACTTATGTGCCTTACTGTGTTAACCTGATGAATTTGCAATACGTGCAAATGAGTGACTTTGTGTAGACCTATGTGACTTATTTGTGTAGTAATGAGAAATATGTGATATGTGTATTATGTGATCATGAGTACACTTATGTGGTGTATAGGTGCAATATGTGAAGGTTACGTGACATGAGCATTTGATATGATTAATTGTGTATTTAATTGATTCATTAAATATCTACTTACTTTAGTTATTTGTAATAATGTGCATTAAGAATTTATTTTAAATAGAATCAACTGCATACACGCATTACCCTTCGAAATGGTAAGTAATTTCCTCCCCCTGAAAGAGTCGGCTAGTAGCGGACCTTCTAAGAGGTGGACCAACAGAAGATGAGCAGTTGATCAGTAGTTTATGATGATCAGTGGATAATATTCATTACTCGGAGCTTGATATTTAATAATCGGCCTCTGGTTTCTTTCTCGGTATTTTCCTCTGGAATTCTTGTTGGTGCTCTTGTTGGTATTTTCCTTGGATTTCTTCTTCGGTAATCTTATTCGGAGTTCTAAGTTGGATTTCTTAATTAAAGTCTTTTTTTGTTATTCATAGTTGGGATTTCTTTTGACTTCTCACTCTGAATTTCTCATCGGGTATTCTTCCAGTTTTCATACGAAGATTTTGTTGGAATTCTTATTGGCATTCCTGAGTGAATTTTGATCTCACAGGTTGCTGGTGCCCAAACTTTATGAATGTGAATTTTGACGTTTATAAATAGGTCGATCTTAATTTCAATTACTTAAGTCATTCTTTGCTTGGTTTGATAGATATAATTTTGGATTCAAATAATAACCGTATTTATATTAGTTGATAATAATACATTAGCCAAGCAAATTATTGACTCTCGAAAAAATTAAAAATGGCAGAATGCACTATACTCTTTGGGGTTGGCCAAATATATTAGTTACATCCTGGTAGCAGAATGACCTCGTAAATTACTTATGTTTTTAAGAATATTTGCAAATACCCTTTGGTATTAGTTGATTTGTCTAAGTTTGCAACTTTGGGTTGTTGGCGTATGTGACTATAATGAGAGGGGATTATGTGCAACATTTCAAAAAATATGAGGCTTTGATGAGATAATTAGTTTTTGGGACAGGGAGATAATGAGCTTATTATAATAAGCACAATGGAATATTTTGTATTTGGAATGAAGAACATTTTTTTATGAAATCAGTTAGTATACCACACAAGAGTACCTAACTTGTTAGGAAAAGCACAAGAGTGGTATTGTGCATATTCATTGAATAACATTGTCATTATTTCCATTAATGGAGTTAAGGATAAGGGTGAGTATGTAACCTTTTAAAAAGCAAAAATAATTTATGAAGTCATTCTAATACTACAAGAGAATAATTAACATATTTACAATCACAAGGCGTATTTTATAATTTACCAAAAGAAGGAAAAAATTATTATTATCAACATTAATATCAAAGGTATTAATTAAAGAACATATTCTATATTTTAGTCAAAATCAACTTGTCATATCTAATTAAAAATCATTCATATAGGTGCAACAATTGAAAATGTATACAAATTCTTTTCTATTTGTACACGCCTCATCATGTTTGTCACCATCTTTCGCCTTCCCCTCCATTATAAATTCGGGAGAAAATAACTCGACCAAAGCACTCGAAACCTGATCTCTCTTTTCTGAAATCTCTGCATACTATAATTTTCTCTGAAGCAAACATGTCTTGCTGTGATTGTGGATCTTCTTGCAAGTGCGGCGACAGCTGCAAGTAATTAAATTCTCCACCAAAATTAGCATCTTCTTGTTTTATTTCCTCCCCCACCCCTAGTGAGACTACACCATAGTTTCTCAGTAAAATAAGCATCTTCTATACCTACATATATAGATTTTCATTTTTCTTAAAATTGGTTGTTTTTTGAACCCTTTACATGTAAGACTTATTACCCATGCAATTTGGAATCCTCATTATGAATATGTTTATTATCCATTCATTTCCTTGACATTTCTATTCTCTTTATGTCGGTCTGCTTCTATTGTTTTGTTCATTTGAAGCATTGATCATATATCATTAGTTACTTTCTCTTTTTTCTCTTGGAGTTTTAACTGTGTCGTTTATAAAATAGACTTATTTCATCTTATTAAGTGTTGGGTCCGTCTAAAAAACGTCAGTATGATTGTTCGGTTGTCTAGCGCATGAACCCACGTTCATATAAAGTCTACAACACTTTCTTACAAACAGAAGTTCGAATACGGCAGACGTTTTTTAAAAATTTCCTCAAGTGTCTTATATATTGACCAGTTGTGCTTGCAGCTGCGGCTAGATGTACCCCGACGTGGAGAAGACTACCACTGTTACTATCATTGAAGGGGTCGCACCAGTGAAGAGGCAAGTGATAGATACAAAATTGTTGAAGATAATAAATAGCATAATAAACCTCTCTCTAACAGTTTAAACTTTTAGATGAGATGATTACTTTAACATGATATTAAAGTATAAGTATTAAAAGGTTGTGGATTCAAACCTCACCGCTAGTCATTTAAAAAATATTAAAATTGTCCAAGTACAAGGCTCAATCACCGTCACTCATTTAAAAAATATTAAAATTGTCCAAGTACAAGGCTCAATCACCACCACTCATTTAAAAAATATTAAAACTGTCCAAGTGCAAGACTTAAAAACTAACTTCGTCTGCACTTATAAAAGCATGTTGAAGATAATAAATAATATGGTGAAGTGCATCAGACCCCCTTATACTTTAGCAAAAGTGCACAACACCCCCCTATAGTTTAAAAACCCCCTGAGTTAGTCCTTGTAGTTTTTCAAAAGTGCACAATACCCCCTTACCGTTAAAAAATCTGCTAAATTTAACAGAGAGTGTATTTCACACGCGTTAAGTGAGATTTTTATTGATTTTTAACAAATTTATTCATTAAATAATTATATGAATTGACCAAATTAACAAAAAAAAATTTGGCCTAAACAAAAGAGGAAATGGCAAAAGAGAGAAATGAAAAAAAATGAGGGTATTTACTTTTTTTTTACAAAATCCGTTAAGTATGACGGATTTTATAACTGTAGAGGGGGTGTTGTGCACTTTTAAAAAATATAGGGACTAGTTCAAGGTGTTTTTAAACTATAGGGGAGTGTTGTGCACTTTTGTTAAAGTATAAGGGGGTCTGATACACTTCACCCTAAATAATATAATAAACTTAGAGAGGAGTTTATTATGTTATTTATTATTTTTAACAAAAATTGATTACTTGTACGTGTACGACGGAAAACATAAGCCTAACATATATACAACTTTTGCAGGGTCTCTGAGGGGTCTGAGGAGAGCTTTGGAGTAGAAGGTGGCCATGGCTGCTAGTGTGGATCAAGCTGCCAATGAGACCCCTGCAACTGTTGATGAAATAGCGTCTGAGCTACAATGAAACAGCTATAATTTCATGCAAATGTGTGTTCCTCTGTGTGTGATAAAGTTTGTACCAATAAGACAGCCATAACATATCTGCTAATCTATCAACTAGATTTGCCATATGTCTCGTGGCTAATGTTTTTAAGTGTCTTTGTATTGTGCTTGCGAGAATATATCCTTCAGTTTTATGCGATTGGCCTTTTTCTCTCTCGTTATATTTTCAATAGTTCACGTCCATTTCTATTTTTTTTAATTTTGGAAAAGACAATGATGTTAGATTTGTGAACAAGGGGCGGATCCGGGGACCAGCGGGGCCCGGCCCCCCTTTTTTATTTTTTTTTTAATTTATGTATATTTTTCGTCCTTAACATCTCCACATAATAATTGACCTTTCAATAAAATTGATACATTATACGCACAATAACTGTCACCCACCCACCCACCCCTCCACCCACCAACAATTTCTTTCTCTCTATCTATATATATATATATATATATATATTATCTTTTCCACTCCCCCAACTCCCTTTTTTAAATTTTCCCTTTCACCTTTTTCTTTTCCCCCACTCCCTTTTCCTTATTCCCCTTTCCATTTTTCCTTTTTCGGTAATTTTGCTCTTTACCCTTTTCTTCAATCCCTTTCCCGATGACAATTCTCTCCCACCCTTCCTACAGGTCACAATCCTCTTCTTCTCTTCCATGGAGCAAGTACATAGTCCTTTTTCCTCAATTTTAATTTTTAAAATATACACACACAAAGGTAAAATAGTAGACCATGGAAAATATCGAATAATGTTTAATTTACTTTTTTTTTTTGTAAGTTAATTTTATGCATAATTGTTAATAAAAATATATATTTTTGGTGTGTTTTCTACAAGTCAAAAAATATTGCACAAAAAAATACAGTATAATAAAATAAAATAAAAAAATTTTCAGCCCCTAACATTAAGTTTCTGGATCCGCTCATCTTGTAAACACTCAATATTCACAATTAAGAAAATGTTTTGCTACTCGGCCAGACGAGTGAGCACTTTTGGAGACTTCTGTTGTTAAAGGAGCTTGCGCATTATTCTTAGACACAGAGAAACGAAAAAATTTAGAAAACAAATGATCTCTGGCATGATGCTTTCCTGTTACACTTTATAATGAATCGTGGATTAAAATATGCTCCACATTGAAATTATCATTAGGAAATCCTATCGTGATATATGTTGGCACACAATAACATTTTAGCTATTTTGTAGGATGTCTTGTTGCATAACCTAAAATTGATTGCAATGGTTTTATTTAATTACAATAGTTAAAATTCTATTGTTACATTATTTAATAATAATTGCTCGTGAGATTAATTTTTTCACAATAGTTATAAAATTATAGGTTAGTCATAATTTAAGGAATAGTTGCTTATTATCTACAAAAAAAAAAAAAATTATTGTAGTATAGAATTTGCAATAAGACAGTATACAACAGTTAAAATAATTTATAATATTTTTTAGCTAGTTTTTTTGCAACAATTTTAAGTATTACAACAAATAAAAAATATGATAGGACACTTAGAGTTCCTTTTCGAATAATTGCAAATAAATACGCGATAACAAAGAGGCTTTAAGACTTCTTTTTCATATTCTCTCAATTAAGCTAGTGACATCTTGTATTGATGTGCACGTTTAATTTTGAAAAATTAGTCATATAATCACCGGCAAAGATATCACTTTCAGAGCCATCACCCTTAATAAGATAACACTTTTCATATAGGATGAAGTGCATCAGACCCCCTTGTACTTTAGTGAAAGTGCACAACACTCTCCTATAGTTTAAAAACCTCCTGAGTTAGTCCTTGTAGTTTTTCAAAAGTGCACAATACCTCCCTATCGTTAAAAAATTCGTTAAATTTAACGGAGAGTGTACTTTACACGCGTTAAGTGATATTTTTTTTTAATTTTTAACGAATTTATTCATTAAATAATTATATGAATTGACCAAATTACCATTTTTTTTTGTCTAAACAAAAGAGGAAATGACAAAAGAGAGAAATGAAAAAAAAATGAGGGTATTTACGTCTTTTTTACAAAATCCGTTAAATATGACTGATTTTATAACTGTAGGGGGGTGTTGTACATTTTTAAAAAATATAGGGACTAGTTCAGAGAGTTTTTGAACTATAAGGGGGTGTTGTGCACTTTCGCTAAAGTATAAAGGAGTCTAGTGTACTTCACCCTTTCATATATAATAATACAGTCAATACCAGAATCAGGTTCCTCACTCAGAAGGATGCTAAGGAAATTTTAAGGAACAATGAAGCACCAATCCAAAGGTGATAGATGCTTGCCAATATGTTTAGATAGCCAGTTAGCAGCTCTATTGCCAATGGTTAAATAAAAAGGTAATTAATTAGCGACATAATTATTTCGTCGCCGTCCGTCGCTATTTTGCAACAGAAACGTTATTTTATAACACTTAATTTTGCGACAACAGAAACTTTCTATTACTCATATCTGTTTTTTTTTGTAGTGGTGTCTTACCTCGAAACGAAGGAAAAGGAAACGCCACTGATGGGTGTTTCTCAACAAGGTCAACTTTGCTCCTCACATTCTTTTCATACTGATCAATCCCAAGCAAGTAAACATCTTTCTTTTCCTACGAAAGAAAAAAAAAAAAAAAATCTTCTTTTCTTATTAGGCGCTAAGTAAAATAGTTTGTGTAGATTTCACCTCCTTAGAGTGGAAGAAGCCCAAAACTCTCAACCTTTACCCGTGATTCAACACTAAAGCCCAATAACACAACCCACTGGAAGAACTTAGAATTAACAATCAAAATTCGGCTTTATTTTAGAAGAAGCCCAAAAGTAGACATTTCTCGTTTTCCTTTGTCTAGGATTGTGATTTCTTCAGACTTGATCATGTCTAAGAACATGTACACAGAATAGACCTGTGTTATAACATCATTAATGCTCCACTCATAAAGGGCTGGCAACCGGACAGGGTCTAGGCCCAATAAAAAAAGCCGGATTCAGCCAGTTTGGATTGAACCAGGCTTGAATCGATCCAGCAGACCAAATATAAAATGAATTGAGCTAGTTCATTAAATCTACGACCCAATCCAATTGGACCCAGACCCATTTCGACTCGGAAGAGGAACCAATCTAGCCCGTGATTTTTCATTTCAATTTCAAAGAGACTGCCAACCCAACTCGAGCCCAACAATTAAAAAATATTTTTTTAAACAAAAAAAAATTTGGCAAAAAAATGTCCTCCAAAACTCTGAAAGGAAATTTTAATTTTTTTAATTTTATTTTTATTTTATCTACATCACCTTGAACCCATATCTTTTTGTACTAATTATGTATGAACCTACTAGTCACATAAAAATTAAATTAATTAGATAATTTATATGCCAGAGGCCCAAGGCGCATCAATTTTGTAGCGTGAGCATGCAAGTGCTAGCCCTTCTGCGAGAGCAGAGAATCTTTGGAGCAATACGTCGAGCACTTGGCATCTCTTACTCCACCCACCAATCTTTTCTTTCTCATTCTCGTTTCACGTTTTGCACACAAACCACACACATTACCTCTGCTTCAGAAACATCATCAGAATCAGAAAAGGAAGAAGAAATAGAAGAAGAAGAAGCAGCAAAAAAGAGTTTGAGTTATAGAATAGAAAAGCTGAGAAGAGGCGAGCCAGTTGTTTCTGCCTTTCAAAGCTGGATGGGTGATGGCTTCCCCATCCACAGAGGCGATATCTTTCATACTATTAATCGCTTGCGCAAGCTCCAATCTACCAAACGCGCCCTTGAGGTTTGTCTCTTAGTTCTTTTTTATTTTATTTTTATACGTATGCATACGAAATGTTTGTGTAAATATGTAAAAGAATGGTGCAGTATGGCGAGTGAGTTAAACTTGTGTGGAATTTTTGACCCAGTTGATTGATTTCCAAAAAGAACCGAAACCTGAATATTATTTTTGAGAAATATAACAAATTTATTATCAAATGGTGTTTAGCTTTATGAGTTGTTTTTGTGATGTCCCATGTTAGTGTGAGACATGATTAGAGTGTGAAATTAGAAGTTAGTGTCATGGGTTTAATTAATAACCCGTGTTAATCATTATAGACCCAGTTGATATTTGGCCCCATACAGTTGTTCTTGCGCCTATGAAATGTATCTCGCTTGCATTTAATTCGAATTGTATTGTGTTGGTGTTAATTGTTTTTAGCTGCAAGCTGTCATTTTTATCGTTTATTTACTTGTATTTTAGTATTTTTGATTTGGGATTATGGATGGTGAGGTTAGGTGATAGAGCAGATCATTCATTTTAAAGTAGTAATATAACAAGAAATAGAAGAAATGAGATAGATATTTTGTTTAGTATATAGCTTGAAAATTTATAAATTTTGACAGGTGATGGAATGGGTAATCAGGGAGAGGCCTTATAGGCCGAAGGAATTGGATTACTCTTATTTATTAGAATTCACGACTAAGCTTCATGGCGTATCAAAGGGAGAGAGTCTCTTCTCTTGTATCCCATCCGAGTTTCAAAACGACTTGCTTTACAATAATCTTGTGCTTGCATGCTTGGAGAAAGGCTTGATAAGGCTTTCGCTAGAGTATATGAAGAAAATGAGGGAATTGGGACATCCCATTTCTTACTTGGTCTTCAATCGCCTGATCATTTTACATTCTTCTCCTAGCCGTAAGAAATTCATTCCAAAAATTTTGGCCCAGATGAGAGCTGATAAGGTTGCACCACATGTTTCTACTTATAATATTTTGTTGAAGATCGAAGCTAATGATCACAACATTGAAGGGTTGGTCAAGGTATTTGCTGATATGAAGCGAGCAAATGTTGAGCCAAATGAGATATCTCATTGCATATTAGCCACAGCACATGCTGTGGCAAGGTTGTACACGGCGTGCCAGGCCTATGTTGAGGCTGTTGAGAAGTCTATGACAGGAAACAACTGGTCAACGTTAGATATCCTTGTTATGTTGTATGGGTATTTAGGGAAGCGGAAGGAGCTTGAAAGAACTTGGGGCATTATTCAAGAGCTACCCAATGTTAGGTCTAAGAGTTTTGTGATGGTAGTTGAAGCATATGGTAGGATTGGTGACTACAATCGAGCAGAAGGGATTTGGTTGGAAATGAAATCAAAGAAAGGGTTGAAATCGACTGAGCAGTTTAATTCAATCATAGCTGTGTACTGTAAACATGGACTGATTACTAAAGCAACTGGACTATATAAAGAAATGGAGAAATATGGATGCAAACCAAATGCCATAACTTATCGACATCTTGCTTTTGGCTGCTTGAGAGCAGGGTTGATGAAGGAAGCTATTAAGACTCTTGAACTGGGGACAGACTTCTCAACTACCACAAAGGTCAGAAGATCAACTCCATGGTTGGAAACTACTCTTGCTATAGTCGAAACCTTTGCAGATAATGGTGATGTAGTAAATGTAGAAAAGTTGTTTGAGGAATTAAAGAAAGCAAATTACACTAGGTATACCTTTGTTTACAATACCTTAATTAAGGCATATGTCAAGGCGAAGTTATACGATCCAAATCTTCTGAAGAGGATGATTCTGGGAGGGGCGAGGCCTGATTCTGAGACCTATAGCCTATTAAAACTCTTGGAGCAATTCCGCACATGAAGGATGAGGACAATTTCTTGGGACTGATAATCATCTTCAATCCATTATTCCACGCCATGGATAAAATTTGATAGATGGAAATTGTAAGTTAAAGAAAGTCAAATCTGGGAAGTTAGTGGAAACTTCAAAAGATGTTTGCACATATGAAGAAGATGATGGTTATCCCCTGGTATCATTTTCGGCAGGTCAAAAAAAAAATGTTTTTAGTACTATGCAGCATGTATTTGAATAGTTCCTTCTTGCTGGCCCTACCTTTCATGCCATCAGAGTCCCTTCTAAAGATGCTGACTGTAGAACAGATTCGCCCATCCTGTAATTTACCCTTGTGACCAGATTAAGTTATGAAGTTTCCAAGTTTTGTCACAAAGTGGAACTGAAATAGTCATTGCCTGGGAGAGTTATTTGCAAGATGACTCTTGAAGTTTGCCTGGGAATGGTGTTCTGACATTGGAAGCATGTGATATAATCGCTGGAATCTGACTTTGATCAATCTCCAGTTGAATAGTTAACTCATAGTGAAACTACTTTTCTGGGTGTATTTCAGATGTACAATTTTTGTTTATCAATACAAATTTGAAAATTTCTTCTAGATTAACATGTACGTGTAATGTATAAGTCTGGGATGACTTGCTCACATTTGGAAACACTCCTGTCCGTTAAAGGGGCGTTTGCTCTTCAGCCCACTTTTTGTCGAGCTGAAGACTTTTTCAGGAGTTAACCAGCTGATTCCAGCCAGTGTCAAGGGAATGAAAACCTTAATAAAACCTTAAAAGAGGGAGGGAAGCCCATAGTTTGTCATCATAATTGGCAAAATGGCAAAAAGGCAAATATAAATAATTCACATACTAAAAGGAAGCTAGTTCACGGTCTGCTTCTGGTGCCAGATACTGCATACACATTTCTGTTTTCATTATTTCTAACAAGGTTACAGCTTTAGATATATGTGCACCGCTTCATCACAACTAATGAGATGGTGAACATTTTAGTTTTTCTCGTTCAGGTGAGGTAATTGATGAATTCTGCAGCAGTTGCAACAGCACCCCCTGTTATTGCATCTGTTATAATCTTGTCTCTGCCGTTGTTACTGGCTGCAGATACCAGAGCCCCAGTCAATGCACCTCCAAGCATCGCATTCTTCTGCAAATTGAAAGTAAACAGAGATGATAAGTGATATGTGCTTGCGAAAGGAAAGGAATATTTTAATATTCGAAGCCAGACCCCTCTTGAGATCAGTTGGACCAGTTCATGTTATCAATTATTTTGTGGAAAGGGACATATATCGAGTAGGATTGTTATAACCATGGAATCATGTTGAAAATAAATATTAATTAACGAATCTCAAAAGTGCAACTTCTAGGGAGAGGCTGATGCTCGTACTCAAGTAACTTACTTAGAGTGAAAAAGGAAGAATGCATCTGGAAAATGTCAAATGTGGATCTAAAATCTATGAGAAGATTTTAAAACTTGCCTATTATTCACCATAAGCTGCTAAATCCTTCTAAGAGCAAAGTTTGTTACATGTAACTACTATTGTCGCGTTGATATTGATACATCCTGGGGAACACCCTGAAACCTGTTATTTTTCCTACTATGCAGGGCTAAATTACAAAGAAACCACCGAAGCAGGCGGAGCATGGTCCCCCATTTACAACCCCCGGCCATGGGGGCATTCCGAAATTTGCGTTTGGCCCTTCAAGTTTTGAGAATAATTCCAGAATCGGTGAATTCCCCCACCCCCAAAAGAGAGAGTTGTACCCCAATTGGTTGACTAGGCTACTTTCATTCTCGAGGGTTGGGGTTTAGTATGTCTTCAAGCTGGCTTAGCTTTCGGGCCAATCAAGTTCTTGACTAGACCCCCATCTCATAGAATCCTGGTTTTGTATCTTATAAGAGTTTGTCATGGCAATGAGAATAAAAAGTGTTTAACAGTAAACATAGTGTTGTGGAGCATAAAATACATATACATATATATATATATATATATATATATATATATATATACACTATGTACCAAAAATTTACCCAATCTCTGGTTCCACGGATTCTCTCCATCCCATACTCCAGTCCAACATATACACCAGCTACCGTTCCTGAAAATGGAGAGAAAAATACTTTTCAAGCATTACCCTCTTTTCAAGAACAAGGCAATTCAATCAGACAATGGTTGGTCTTAGCTATGCGCTAGTATAACTATAAATTGACACTCACCCCAGTATGCACCTTCTTTACACATCTTCTTCAGCTGCAATATTTTATAGTAGATTCTATTAGAAGCATGAGACACACACTTGAAACTCACTAGTTCTTTTCATTAGCAGCACAAAACAATAAATTTATACTTCCTTAGCTAGATAAAGAAAGACAACAATAAACATTGACCTACTGAACTCCCCAGTTGATCATTTTCATTGTTATGCAATATTCAAGGAGCAAAGGATACATTTATGTGAAGTATTTCAAAGCAGCATTGTCATTCTGCATAACGATAAAGCTGTCAATGTTTTCTTGATCACTAAGTTCACGATTGAGTCCCTTCCCAGATAGTACATAATTTATAGCATGAAGAAATAGAAGCTCAGAGAGAAAAACAACTTAGTAAAATAGAAGTTAGTAAGATGCTGTGTCCACCCTTGGGATAAATTTGTTATTTTCTGTTTTCCTCAGCTTTTTTCTTCAAATCCCTATACATCAAGAAAAAAAAAAAAAGAGAGGAGAGAAAGACACACACACCTAAAAGAGGGAAACAAGCTCAATAACTATTCCTTGATGCTGGTATTTTTTTACTCAACTATTACAATTGAGGCTAATCTTGCACATTTAGTTGCAATGTTTCTGAAACTGTTACTCTAACATGTCAGGTTCCATAAGTACTAATGCTGTGGAATCTAATCTGGTAACTTTATAACTTCAATTAAAGGCAATTGAGATCTACTTATTGTACAGGGCAATATGGATAAAAATTTTCAGGAGAAAGACATCGAACCTAATCTGTAAGTGTGGTTTGTGTTGGAAATAAAAGACAGAAAACGGCCCCTCAGCTAGTTATTTGCATCAACTGATATGAAAAATTCATTTCTTAATCGAGATTTGCATGAGGATACATCTATCCTCCAACATGTTTGGGAGTTCAAGAAAAATTGTACAAACCAAAGAAGGCCTTGTATGGGCTAAAGCAATCACTGAGGGCCTAGTTTGATGGATCTAGACTAGCTACAAGTTTGATAGATCTAGACTAGCTACAAGTTTGATAGATCTAGACTAGCTTACACACGCTTCGGTTTACAAACAAAGAAATGCTGATCGCACTTTCACTGAAAGTGGGAAGATGGAAAGATTGTTATTCTCATTGTATATGTTTATGACTTGGTCATAAGAGGGACAACACCAAAGAGATTCAATTTTTAAAGAATAAATTGGCCAAAGAGTTCAAAATCAAAGATCTTGTAAGCCTCAAATACTTTCTTGGAATTGGAGAAACAAGATCTGGAGGGTGCATTAATATATCCCAACACAATTGTAAGCCTCGAACACTTTCATGGAATCAAAGAAACAAGATCTGGAGGGTGCATATGTATTTTGCAATGCAAATATCCGCTGAATTTACTAAAAGAATCAGAAAGTTTAGGTTGCTGAACAGTAGCTACCTTAATTGATCTGACCATAAGTAGACTGATTTTAAGGGCAGTGCTTCTATTTGAGATAGACAAGGGAATGAACCAAAGGTTGGTGAGTAAGCTTCTTTATCTCTTGCTTACAATGTCAGATATTGCTAATGCAGTGAGTACTGTAAGCCCTGTTTATGCACCCTCAGGATGTGTCATTTTACTGCGATTGATTGTACACTGAGATTCGTGAAGACTGCCCCAGGTAGAGAACTATTGTTCACAAAGAGAATTATATGAAGGTGGAAGGATATAGTGCCACAGATTGAGCTGGTTCTGAGGATGATCACAAGTCCACTACGGGTATTATAGTTGCATCTGTGGTTATTCTTGTGACTAGGACGACTAAGAACGAAACAGTTTGTGCTAGGTCAAATGCAGAGGTTGAGTATAGGGCTATGGTCACCGTTTGTCAGAAATATAATGGTTAAAAATTTTCATTTAAGAGATCGGATTTGAGGTAGATTTTCCTATGAAGATCTATTGTGGTATTAAAGCTACGACCAGTTTTACAAATAATTCAGTTCATCATGACTGTACAGAACAAGTTGAGATTGTTAGACATTTTATTCGAGAAAAATTAGATTCAACTGAAATATGACTATCATACATTCGGCTAAGATCACAGATTTCTTTTATAAAGGCCTCCCTTGGGGTCGAGTTGATACCAATTTGAGCAAGCTGTGCATGACCAATATTTATGCTCAGCTTGATGGGAAGTGTTGGAAATAGAAGTCAGAAATCAGCCCCTCAATTATTTATTTCTCTCGTATTTTTATAACTCGTGACAAGGGTACTATTGTAATGCTACAATTATCTGTTGAGTAATAAAATATATATCGCAGAAGGACAAATGTGTTCTTTTATGCAGAATGCTTCAGAGTTACCACTTATCCAACTTATTAAAAAATCTGCTGTTACACAAGAAATTGCACATCCATGAATTACAGAATATTGATGTGATCAACGAGATCTCACCGAATGTTCAAAGTTGTGACCCTTTATGCTGCCTGCAAAGACCATGTTCATAAATCATTAATCATGTAGCCACAAAACTGAAGAAGCCATGCTCCAAAGAAATGATGGGGTATATCTCATTCTATAATTCCTTCAGAATTTGGTGCTTGACTAGTTTGATGAATAAATGAACCTAATCTAGAGAGTAAAATCACAAGTTTCGGACTTCCAAGTCATATATATAAGATTTTGAGGGATATAAAACATAAATAAAATAAATTAAAAAAAATTAACAAATGTTTTTCTGTACTTTGTTCTTTTTTTCTCATTTGCAAATGATTTTACTGTGGCACAATCATGAAACAGAGCTCTTAACACATATATTTCCATAAATATAGTTTACTTCCTTTCTTTTCCTATTCAAGAAATGATGCCATTCCTTGGACGTGAGGGGCAAGGAAAAATTTCCATCGACTATTTCTTATATAGATGGGACCCTGTAGGAGGTTAGATGAAAACCTGCGAGGAATTGAATGGAGACACTCAAACTATACTCAAACTATGCCTGACATCTCACATGTATGGTGCTAACAGAGGGAGGGGATGATCCTTAACAGGAATGAGTGGTAGCGTTAAACTCATATAACCAATCCCCCACCTAGTAAATAAGGCTTCATTTAGTTTGTTTGGTGTATGTCTTGCTTATATACTCTTCTTAACCACTAAAACAAGAAATAGAACCAGCCTTGCTTTGAGTGTGGATGCTGTTAGGCAAAAGATTTGCCTTCACCGTAAGTTTAGAAATAATGATCTAAATAGAAAAATCTGTAAAGAGTGGAATATTGAATTTTTGCTAGAAAGGGCTTTGTAAATTTGAACTTGTTGATGTTTTATTGTGCTGAAATGAGAATACTTTACTTACTTAGCAAAAAAAAAAAAGAAATGGAAATGCACCCTTTTCAAATTAAACACTGCCCTCCACAATTATACAAAGGAAATGAAATAAAGAAACAAAATCCACATTGCATGCATCAAATCAGTGCACAAATTTCAACTTTTTCCCATCAATTTTCAAATTTACCACGAGTAAATGTAAAAAGCAATAGAAATACTTTACCTCGTTTAGCCACATGATATGTTTCCTCAGCAGCTGTTTTAGCAACAGCCACCTGAAATTAGAAGAACTCATCATAACATATATCTACATGAATAGGTAGATTATTTACGCTAAAGATACGTGAGGTTACGTCTTAAAATTAATTGGTATTAATTGGAGTAGTCCAAGATATTCTACTGTAGGCTTAAAATTTATAATTTATCAATACGAGAAAATTGTATTTAACGAAAGAAGATACATATATACATACAGTGCCGATCTTCAAGAAGCCGTCAAGAGTGAGGTTGAGGAAAGGATTTCCCATGTCGACGATCAAGTCCACTTTCGGAGAAGTCAATGAACCTGAAAATCTGCTGCTAGGCATCTTTCTCTTCTCTCTTTGCTTTCTGTTTTTTCTTGTTTTGGTTCGTTTTCTTCACTCAATCACTCACTCCTATACACGTTTCTTGTTATGTATTGTATGTGGGGCCTTTCTCTTTTGTCGTCTTTTCTTTTCACGAGCGAAAATATCAAACAATGCTTAACAAAAAATAAAATAAAATAAAAACAAATGATGTCAGTTCGCCAAACTTGTAACTTTGTAGTTAAATGTACGAAATTTTTATTACATGTAAAATTTTAAATTTGAAAAAAATATATTAGAATAAAACTCTTGTTAGATATGAAATTTCAAATTTGAAAAAAAAAAGTATTAGAAATGATTCCTTGAAACGGGATTTCTAAATTAATATAGTAGGTGGGCTATCTCTTTTGTTTGAGTGGTCTGGGTTTGAATTTCAACGGTGGAGTAGGAGGGGCAGAAAAATAAGAAATAAAAATAATTAATACTTGTAACGGATGTAAAACTAATCGATGATTTCTTGGTGAGACACATACGTGACTTATTATACGTAATTTTGTTTTACATTTTATAATATATTATTTTAACGACTCAAACGTGATTTATTTAATAATACTTCAAATGTTTCTCCGGGTGCCATGTGGATACTTATCTCGCTAGTAAGAAGTTGATTTATGACTTTTATTTTTAATGAAATTGAAATGTGGGAGTATTTAAATTCTATTAAAGGAGAATTGCACAAATGCTCTCTATTATTTTTAAAAATTTTAAATTTATTCTTATTATTTAAAATTAATCAATTTAGTCTTTATTATTTATTCAAAAATTTAAAAGTTATCTCTCGTATTCAAAATTAGTCAATTTAGTCCTTATTATTTTTTTAAAAAATTCAATATAGTCATAATTTTTATTAAACATTGAGGACTAGATTGAATTTTATATGAAAATATTATGAGCTAAATTGAAATTTTTAAAAAATAATAGGGATTAAATTGGCTAATTTTGAATAACATAGACAAATTTAAATTTTTTTTAAAAAAAATAATATAAATTAAATTAGTTTGTTTTGAACAATAAAAACAAAATTAAAATTTTAGAAAAATAATAAAAACTATTTGCAACATTTTCCCTTTCTATTAGTATAAATTTTCGACCATCCAATACTTGTGAAATAATAAAAGACAGGTGTTTGCCTTTGTAATTAAAAATAACTATCCCAATTCGACATCTTGATTATAAAATATTAAAGTCATAATTGTTGTTCTTTATTCTTTACTTTAAAGTCATAATTGTACGTGTTCATCTTTAGGTTACACATTTTCTTAGAGAGTTCCAAAGGTCTAGGTATTGATGTATTGTAATGGAGAAATTCCTCAATCAATTTAAACGCATGTCAATCTTTTACATATTGATAGATAGAGTCAGCCCAAATTAAGAACAGTTTGGGCCTGTGCTTAAGGCCCCTTTAGCTTGGGGGCCCCAAGTTCAAAAAAATAATAATAATACTAACTTAGTAAAAGTAGGTCAAACGGTCAGCACTTAAATAATTTTTAAACTATTAAAGGACTAACTATTGAAGGTCAGTACTTAAACGATTTTTGTTTATTGTGATATTAATTTTGCATATAATATAAGAAAGTAGGGTCGGCCCAAGAAAAAAAAACATAGAGGTATACATTCAATTTTTATTTTTATTTTTTTATGTGATAAATTTTGATATTGTTTACATACTTATATATATCTTAACTTGAAATAATTAATTTTTTTACTTATGTTCATTTTTTTTTTATTAATTGTTCTTATATGCAATAGACTTAATAAAGCCTAATTATTAAGGCCCAAGAAAAATGCTAAAAAAAGACTTAATAAAGAGAAAAAACATTGAAAAAATGTCATTTTATTTGTAGTGATTATTTTAGTAGAAAATTTAGAGTTTTTTTTATTAAAAAAAAACCTAATTATTAAAACTCCTATTTAAATAATCGACCAAAGTCTCTAAATTATTTAAAACAATCCTATTTATAAAGTCTATATGTGTCGATCATATTAATTATGGGGAAAATCTCACTAGAAGTCCCCATTGTTTCATTTTGTCCCAAACTAGTCTCCATTGTTTAAAGTGTACCAAATTAGTCCCCAATGTTTAGAAAAAAAGTCTCAAAATGGTCATTACATCCAAAATTCTGTTATCTTTGACAAAAAATTAGTAAAAAGACTAAATTAACCTCACAAATACTAAATTATAGATTTTTAACTAATAATAATTATGAATCCATTCATGTGCACCACCACGTGACCTCTAACATTTTTTCTCTTTAATTTAAAAGAGATTTACAAAGTAATATTACATAACTTAGAATATTAATTTTAAAAATCAATATCGATATCTCTCGCACATAAAATAATAATTGTATCAATATCGATTTTTGAAGTTAATATTTTAAGTAATGTAATATGATATAATGATATAATTATCGTTTAAAGTTCAAGAAGTCTTAATATTGGTTTTTAGAGTTAACATTCTAAGTAATATAATATGACTTAGTGATACAATTATCATTTTATGTGCGAGAGATATCGATATTGATTTTTAAAATTAATATTCTAAGTTATGTAATATTACTTTGTAAATCTCTTTTAAATTAAAGAGAAAAAATGTTAGAGGTCACGTGGTGGTGTACATGAATGGATTCATAATTATTATTAGTTAAAAATCTATAATTTAGTATTTGTGAGGTTAATTTAGTCTTTTTACTAATTTTTTGTCAAAGATAACAGAATTTTGGATGTAAGGACCATTTTGAGACTTTTTTTCCAAATATTAGGGACTAATTTGATACACTTTAAACAATGAGGACTAATTTAGGACAAAATGAAACAATATAGACTTCTAGTGAGATTTTCCCTTAATTATGTGAGATATTGACCTATCAGGTACTGATGCAAAAATTTCCGTTGGTAATAACATGCATATTGTTCTGACTGAAAAAGGTAAAGGGCATCACAATATTCACTTTTGATTTAGTCAAAATAGACTGAACAGTGAACACTGATGGATGCAACTGGTGTTCTTATTTTTCCTTTAAGAGCTAATCTCTTTTTGCTACACAAATCCTTGCTTGTAAGATTTGTTGCATTAGAAGAGCTACTAACAAATTTGTTGATTGGATCAATAAATTAATTAATACTGAAAATGTATTAAAATAAATAATTGAAATTTAAAAGTAGCAAATATGATAACTATAATATAT
The DNA here is from genome assembly GCA_037974665.1 of Ehretia macrophylla. Taxonomy (NCBI): domain Eukaryota; kingdom Viridiplantae; phylum Streptophyta; class Magnoliopsida; order Boraginales; family Ehretiaceae; genus Ehretia; species Ehretia macrophylla. The sequence goes on along the minus strand of CM075780.1, from coordinate 53,212,793 downwards.
CTCATTTAAAAGACGTGAGAAGTTAAAAGTTAGATGACCCAAATCATTTACCCCTCCCTAAAAAAATGAAAAAGAGAAAAGAGTAATCGAAAGAAAACACAAATGAAAAAAAAAAAGAAAAAAAAAAGGAGAAACAGTTTGAATGACAAAAAAATTCCTGTGCAATTATGTACCCGTTGGTTTTAGACGCTTTCACCCATGAATCCCTTACAGCTTTTGAATTGTAGTTTCTTGCTTCTCTGTATTTTTATTTTTTTTCCAATGACGCTCTCCAAATTAAAGTTGGGAATAGAGTGTAAATTGATTGTCTAAGGTTTATCCATTCAAAAATTTTATTTGTCTTAACCCCAGCTTCAATAGCCTCTCTATTTTTCTCTTATATATAGCTAGCAAACATTTGACTCTCTATGTTTGGACATCTCCTATTTCAGTTTCACTCTAACAACACTCCTTCTTTTATGCACTCCCTATTCTTATTGACTCCAATATTACTCTTTATCTTAGTTAACAACATTATTTTAATATTTTTTGTTTTTGAAAAGAAAATTTATTGTTAACTATTATATTGTTGGTAATATTAATAATTTTTAAATTATTAACATAAATAGATATATCATTTTTTTTAATTTGCTTTTTTTTCAATATTATTATTTTATACTATTTATTTTATTTTTAATTTATAGGATTTAATATGAATAGCGAGTCAAATCTAGCTCCCTAGATTTAGAAAGTTAGAAAATAAATTTTGGGATTTTCTAAAACTAGAGAGCCATATACGGAGACTGTTGGAGCTCTTTCATCATGCTAATCTCTCTATTTTCGACTAGGAAGCCAAGATAAGGAGGAGGTTGTTCAAGTTGGTCCAAAGTGTAGAGCTAGCTCAATTGGCTCACTTTTGAACTTGTTTCTTGAATGTGCCAAGCAACACTCAAGAGTTGAGTGAAATGGTCAAATAGTGACATATTATAATTAAATGTTCTAAGTTTAAATTACAACTTCGACTTAAGAGTTTATTATATGAGCTAAAACTTTATTATATTTATTTAATGTCTTTAATACATCTAGCACATGCAAGTGGCCATTTTTTTCACCTTGCACGTGGATAATTTTGATATTTTTAAATGAGTGGCAATGAGACTTTAACCCAAAACCATTTGGTAACTTGAACTCTAATACCATATTAAGTTATCACCTTATCTAAAAGTTATTAGAGAAAGATTTATTGTATTTATTTATTGGTTCAACATTACCCCTCATGTGTAGGCTTGATAGTTTTGATTCAGCCATAAACGTAAACGTAATTTTACAAATAATTGACAAAGAGTTTTGAACTCATAACCTTTTGATAGTTTTTTTTTTATCTGACCAAAAAAAACTCAGAACCTTTGATACCTAAATTGTAATGTCATATTAATTTACTACTTTATTTAATAATTTAGCTTCTAGAGAAAGATTTGAAAGCTAATGTGAGTCATGCAATTTTACCAAAAAATAAAAAATGTGTCAAGCAAAAATAAAAGGATTAGAAAGAAAAAAAAAAAGAACAAAGTGTGTTAAGAATAATAGGGTTCTATCTTAAAACTAATTGATGCCAAGTGTAGTAGTCTATGATCTTATAAGGTGGTCTTAGAGTTTCTAATTTTTCGATGTGGGACAAGTGTATATTCAAACACTCCCTTCACGTGTGACCTGATTTGAAATGATTGAATACAAGTGGATCTAATTTAAGATGTGTTGCACGTAAATGAATATCGCTGGACCAAGAACCCAACTCTGATACCATGTTAAGAAGCCTAAGGTTTCATCTTAAAATCAATTGGTGTCAAGTGAAGTAGCCCATGATCTTATAAGGTGATTTTAGAATTTCTGATTTTTTAATGTCAGACAAGTGTTAAATTCTAACATTCTCCTTCATGTGTGACCTATTTTAAATCTCTGATACCATGTTAAAAATCATTTAATTCTATTTTAAAATTAATTAGTACCAAATAGGATAACCCAAAATTTTCTGATATCATGTAAAGAACAAGAAATTCTATTTTAAAATCAATTAATATCAAATAGAGTAACTCAAAATTTTATAAAGTAATTTTAAAATTTCTAATTTTTTAATATAATACAAATATATATTCTAACAAAGTGTTCCATTATTCATTGGTCTATGTTGCTTTGCCCAAGCGACCCTAAGAAGAATGGCAAAATACGAGGAGAAATGCTAGGCCACAAATATCTCATTCCACTTGATGCAATATTCTTCCACGTATTAATAAGAGGAGTGGGGGCCATGCCAAACTCTCACCGTATTTTGATCAAAAAAATTAAAATAAAACTCTCACCGTACACGAATGATTCTCACTCCTGAAGAGTTTGACCAACTTGCACAATCCTGAAGTGAAAACGGACAAATTACGTGCAGTGGCAACCGTCGGTGGAAAAGAACACCATGAATTTTATAGGTGTTTCTCTCCCTCATAGTGAGATGATAAAAAATCTTAATTATTAATTAAAATAGATTTAATTTTAAATTAACATGTGTTACTTCAAGTTCATGTATACATTTTATTTTTCTTTTATTTTGGACCCACTCGAGATGACATATATTAATTCAAAATTAAATATATTTTAATTAATAATCAAAATTTTCTATCATCAAAACATAAAAAATCTCAACATAAAAAGAGAATAGCCTATCAGAGAATCCATGTACTGCGATGACAAGAAACAGAATATAGAATCTGAGGGTGCTTTTTTATTAGGGCCTTGTATCCAGAACGATAGTCGTTGAGAAACTTAATAACATATAACTACAATATTACAAGATGAAAATTAATAATAAACATTAACATCAAAATGATTGTGTTAAATAGTATTAGGTGGAATAGTCTAAAATTTTATACGATAAATTTAAAATTTAAGATTTTTCTATATAGATGAAATGTATATTTCACCAGATTGAAAGGCTCCTATGTAACTTTTTTCAAGTTATTAGTACATTAAATACTGTACCTATTGCAATTGATAGTCAGTCATGCAAAAGAAGTGAAACAAATATCTGCATGTTTACTGAGCAAAAAAATATATAAATATTTCCATGTTCGACAAAAGTGAGAAAAAGATTGTGTAACCAATTCAAGGAAAAATCAAAGCCACAAATTGCATTGCAAGAACCTTTAGAGATAACACTCTACCTCTATCTCTATCTCTAAATTGGTATACTCAATAGACGTACCTTCTAGTCTTTTTATGATAATTCTTCCATCCACCGCTTTCGAAAAGAAAAAAGAGTCGATTTCTTGGATGAAAGAACTCGTCTTTTTAACATTCTTTGTTCAAATTTGACCTCCTCCACTGGGGTAGGTTATGTACTTGTTATCTTTTTCTGTTTTAATGAAAATTGTTTTCATTTGTCAAAAAACAAAAACAAAAAAGTTTAGTTTTAAAAAATTTCACATTGAGACTGATTTTGTCATTATGTTTAATTTGTATCGATTTAGCCCCCTCTTTAGTTGAAGACTACAAGCAAACACTCTCACACCACAATAGTTATAAACTGTTTCATGTTTTCCGTAAAATTAATAAATGTGCTGACGTTTTGACAAACTTAAGTCACAACAACAATTTAAAACATTTCAAATTGACAATCTACCAATATCTATGTTATTATTGATGAGTTCTTCTAACTTTTGCCTCCCTCAAAGCCAAAAAAAAAAAAAAATCACATTTGGATCGCCACAGAGGGAGTTTCCTATTAGAAGAAGAATGCAATGAGTCATTTGCTTAACGGACCACACAAATTTTCTTTTTCTTTCTTTTCTTCTAGTTCTTATTTACTGGAAAATCATCTCTATCAGTTGCATACAAATATAAACAGCTCTAGGAGTCAAATACAAACAAAGAAGCCTCAGTATCTATAATACAATGCTTTCATAGTTAATGACTGTCTTATTTGCATATTGATTGACTTAAGCAAGGCTTCATCATTATTGCATATTGTTGAACTGAAGAGATTGCTCAGAATGAGGATCTGGGTAACAAAGTCGAGGAGGGTGTAATCAAAGAGATAACTTCCAAAGAGAGTGATTTAACCCTAGATCAACTATAGCAATGATTGAGGGGACTTGTTCTGTGATAAACAAATGACTACCTTGGCGTAATATATGCCTCTATCATAAGTTCAATGCTCTGCTTGTGACCATTTTCCAAGCCTCCCAAGCCCCTTTCCTCAGCCCATCCAGGCCTACCAACCTAGTTACCGAGCATTACAGAAATCGTTGTTCTATATATAATCCATGAAACATCTCTTTTTCAAGTGAATCACACATCCTGAAAAAGCAAAAGAATTGCAAAAACACCATTACAGAAACTGTTCTCTATCTATATATAATATCCCAGATCTCAAAGAACATGCCCAAGCTTTAGAAATTGCAAATTCTAATGAGAAAAAATGACATACAAAACATCTCATTCTTTTCATAAGACACTAAAGAAAAGGTTTGTTTATAAACATAATGTTGTTCCAGTATTTCCACTGCAACAAAATCGAATTGTTACACTGGCTTATTCGAGGAACTGGTTTGATTTTGTTCCCCTCTGTCCAGATGCAACATGATTGCTGCACTGGCTTTGATGGGAACCTCTTAGTACAACGCTTCATGATATCAATGTACAAGGATAGAGACTATAATCTTATACAAATCGAAATCACATACATTGTCAAATATTACAGAGTCAAGCATGTTAGTCTAATTGGCATGCCACTGCAAATATGTATGCCAATATGAACTGCACATAGACACAGAAAGAGCTAAGCAATTAGCATCAAGGATATTAATTGTTTTTAGAAATAGCAATTATATCAAATGGCCAATCAAATTTTTATTCTAACCCTATAGAATTAAGAAACGAGTTTATCTGTTTTTTTTCTTTTATCACTGCATAGAAGGAAAAGACTAAGTAAAAGTTATTTTCTTAGGAACAATAATCAATTTTAGCTTGAATGGTTTGTAGGGGAACCCTATATTCTCCGATCCATTCAACACGTGCAATTTCTTTATTCCAGTAATATTATTCTAAAGTCATGGAAATAACCTTTTACAAAAATACAAGATAAAATTGCGTATTATAAACCTAAACCAAAAATACTATGCCAAAGTGTTACATTGTTGAAAACAACCCTGTGACACAAAAGAAAAATCTGAAGCCAGAAATACTATGCCAAAGAACTCCTCAACCAAAAACAAAAAAACAAAAAAACAAAAAAAAACCCAGAATATTACTTGCAATAAAGAAATTTAACCCATATAAATTGCTGCAAAACATTAAAAAAAAAATTAAATGAAAATGAAAAAGTTGAAGAAATAAAGGAATAAATGTTGTTCCCTTAACGTCCAAAATGCAACATAAAAAAATATTGAGTGCACTGGTTTAAAGGAGAACATATGAATCTGGCTTCATGTACAAAGTCACATAAGTTAGTAAAACTTCGATTATGCAACCTAAAAAAGTTGAAGCCACAGCAGAACATGGGTTTATATTGGTACAATAAAAATAAAAAAAATAAAAAGAAAAGAAAATAAAAAATTACATATAATTAGCATGTATAAGTATATTAATTTTTGTGGGTTGGTGTGTGTATGGCCTCTCTACTGAGAGAGGCGAGGTTTCTTAGGCTTTGCTTCAGATGGTTTTATGCATTTCTTTGGTACATTGTGAGTTACTAGAAATTTCTGGCCCTTTCTATGGCTCTTTTTGTCTTTTTAATTTTCAAAGATTAGGGTTTGCGGTTTAGCTACTTTATACAGCGCCGAATTTCTGATACCGGGTTCACGACGTCGTTTCGTCTCTCTAAAAGTTCTTTGATAATTGTAATTTTTTTTTTTTGTTAATTAAGTAAACGATAAAATTTTATTAAATTAAAATTTTTTTACAACCTGATGGAATCAACACTACAAGAAAAAAAAACACTTCTCTTACCCAACTAAACAAGAATGTTAAGATCAACATTCCATACTCTACATATGTTTCTATTCACAATACAATTTTTGTATTTTCTACCCATATAAATTTTATTCTTAACATCAAAATTAATAGGGTGAAGCAATTGGTTATCACTACAGACCTCCCTTTGATGGATTCTTCCCTTTGATGGATTCTTCTATTTTGTTTAGTCCATATGTGATAAATTGATGCTTCCAAAAATAATTTGGTGACAAATGATTTGAGCTTCATGGTAGAGCATTTGATTTTAATCCATCCAATAATCTGCTCTCATCCATAAATCAAATGTGGGCCTTTAAATATTCTGCACCCTTTCTTCCAGATACGACAGGAGTAAGTACAATCAAAGTAGAGATGGTCTCTACTCTTAATATTAGTTCTACAGAAAACACACAAAAGATGAATAGAGATTCCCCATTGGAGCATTCTAATTTTGGTGGGCTATTTATCTCTCCAAGCAATCCAAGTAGAAAAAGCATGCTTAGGTATTGCAAGTTTGAACCAGACACAATCATGCCAATCGACTTTTTGTGCCGTAGTTTGAATGATCGCCTAAGCTGACTTTAACAATGTGTTTGGATTGGGGGAAATGGGGGGAAGGGGAGGGTTAGTAAGGGGAGGGGTTGGGTCTTTACGTTGTTTGGTTTGGAAAGAAATGGGGAGAAGGGATATAGAGAGGATGAAGCTCACCCCTCCATACCCCTAGAATGTTATCCTTCCAATTTGGGGGGAAATGGGGGAGGGGAAAATACTGTTTGTTATAATGACATTTTTGTCATTTTTTTTTCTCATCAAATCTTAAAAATTTAATATAAAATAAAAAAAAGGTATAAAAATCATTATACATATAAAATTTATCATTCCCTTCCATTTTCTTTCTAATCCAAACAAAATATACTCATAATCCTTTGTGATACTCTCTTTTATAAAATTTTTTAATTCAAACATGATTTGACCCTCTCCACTCATTTCCTTTATGATACTCTCCCTTCTTCTCCTTTATTAAACCTCCTCCCCCTCAATCCAAACACACCCTTAAGGAAAAATGGCCATCAGGTTCGCCAAGCCAAAGGGTTGCATCCCTGACCTCCGCATTGGGTGTAACACTGCCCATATTTGACTGAATTTCCATAAAAATATTATTATAGACAGGCCACATCCATTCATTAGACTCAACAAAATCAGCAAATTTAGCATCAAGGTGAATCCCCAACTGCCTAACAATGTCCTCGCCAAACACATCTGCAAGAACTCCAAGAGGGTGCCAACAGTCTGTCCAAAACTGATTGTCAGCCCCATCACCAATTCGCTGGAAGATAAAAATTTTCATAGTTGGTCTGAGCTTGATCAACTTCCTCCAGTACCACGCAGCATCACTCTTCAAATTTACATCCCAAAAAAACTTATCTTTTAAATGATATGCATAAGCCCAGCGAACCCATAATGATTCTTGTTTACTGGTAAGGATCCATATGGTTTTCATGGCTGATGCATCATTTGTATTCTCCAGCCTTTTGAGCCCCAAACCCCTTTCCTCAACAGGTAAACAAACATCTTTCCAGGCTATTCGTGTTTTTCGACTATTATTCCAGTTACCCAACCATAGAAATGCTGTCGTCTTACTTTCAATTTTTTAAGCACAGTTGAAGGAAGAATAAACATACGAGACCAATACGCCTGAATGCTAGTGATAACAGAGACAATCAATTGTTTTTGTCCTGCAAACAATAACCATTTCAACATCCAACTCTCAAGTCTACATGTAATTTTTTCCACCAAACTCCAACAATCATTAATATGCAACTTACCTGGAATCAATGACATGCCAAAATATTTAACTGGTAGACTTCTAGCTTTGTATCCCAACTTCCCAATAATAAGCTCCTTGAGACTTTCACTGCAACCCCCAAAGAAAACCTCACTTTTCTCACAACTAAGCTGAAGCCCCAAGATTTGTTGGAAGAATTAGAGGTTGTCTTTGATAATGGAAATAGTTGGAATGTCAGCCTTGGAAAAAATCATTAGGTCGTCAGCAAAGCATATATGACTCAGTTTGACTCTTCTGCTACTGAAGGATGCTTTGTCTAGAATAAGAGTGAGTACCTGCATTCCCAACACAAAGAGATAAGGGGAGAGAGGGTCTCCCTGCCTAAGGCCCTTCTTGGACTCAAAGAAGCCATAAAGGGTACCATTCAAAGCAATAGAAAATCTAGCTGCGGAGATACAACACTTAACCCAGGAAATGAATTTCAAAGGAAAATTGAATGCTTTCAGTGTATTGAGCAAGAAATCCCAATCAAGCAGGTCATAAGATTTGCGAAGGTCCGCTTTAATAGTACATCTCCCATTCATATCATTTCTGCCATACCCCCGTAACATTTCTTGAGCAATCAAAACATTGTTAGATATGCTTCTTCCTTTAACAAATGCTGACTAAACATCCGAAACAAGCTCACCCATATAGCTTTGGATTCTCTTGGCCATAATTTTTTAGATGCATTTATAGATTGTATTACAACATGTGATAGGCCGAAAATCATTCATGCTTGTAGGATTTTGCACTTTCAGAACGAGAGTGAGAATTGTAGTATTCAGTTCCTTAAGTATTGAATCAGATCTGAAGAAAGATTGAACTGTACGCACCACATCAGATCCAACGATATCCTATGCAACTTTATAGAAATGAGAAGTAAATCCATCTGGACCTGGACTTTTTGATCTGTCAATAGAAAACATTGTTTATTTAACCTCAATAGTCGAAACAGGTCTAATAATTTCAACTGCAGCTTGCTCTGAAAGTTGGGGAGGGTTAAGACATTGTCGATGATTTGCAATGATTTTGATATCTGTGGTAGCTGGTTCCCCAATAAGCCCTTTGAAAAAGTCAACAGCTTCATCCCTAATACCATCTTCGGTCTCAACAATATCACCATTTGTACCTTGAAGTCGGACAATAGCATTTCGAGCTGCTCTTCCTTTAGCATAATTAAAGAAGAAAGACGAAGTAGAGTCACCTTCACGAAGCCAATTAACTTTAGATTTTTGCTTCAACATATTCTCCTTACGCCAAAGAAGCTCATCTATATTCTTCCTCAAAAACTTTTCTTCACAAATCAAATCCGAACTAGCTCTACCCTTCAGAATCAAACCTTGAATATTCTCAAGCTTTGTTCTGATATCAGCAAGTTGGGAAAAAATATTCTGAAAATGGTTCTTATTGAAAATTTTGAGCTCCTCTTTGAGTGCTTTCTACTTCAAGCATAATTTGAACATAGGAGATCCATTATAAGGTGCCATCCAGACCTTTTTGACAATATCCAAAACACCTTCATGGTGTGTCCACGCATTGAAGAATTTAAACGGCTTCGGTTTGTTTCCCTTAGGTCTGATAGGGTTAAGAACCAGTGGACAATGATCAGAGATTCCCGGCTTACCAACGACCACCGACGAATCAGTAAAAGTGGTGAGCTAGACTCCATTAGTTAACACTCTATCAATTCTACTAGCTCTGAAACCATTTCCATCGCTGCAAGTAGACCATGTAAAGTGTGGTCCGACACTCTGATGTGCAACTAAACCAGCCTGATCAATACAATCAATAAACTCCCGAGCTCCCTGGCTAAGTGTTGAGCATCTAACACGGTCCTTAACTTTTGTGATCTCATTGAAATCTCCCCCAAAACATAGTCAGAATACGTTTGACTCTATTCAATCAAGTTAAACCACAAAGCTTTCCTATCAACAGCCTCATTTCTTGCATAGATGAATCCTGCCAAGAAGGAGGTTTGATTAGAGTAATCTGTGACACGACAAAGTATAACCTGATCTGATTCAGCAAGTTTCAACACATCAACTTTTAGCAGGTCCCACACAACCCATATTTTGCCAAAAAAATCTTTATCATAATTGATGAGGATTTTCCATCGGCGAAATTTCGAATTAGCAATATTCTGGAAGTTCTCCATCTTTATTCTGGTTTCAAGCAGCCCACAAATGCAGACATTTTTATTCACCAAGATCCTACCCACTTCACTCTGTTTATGCGGTTTATTTAGCCCCCTAACATTCCAGAACTTAACTATCATTAGTCTGGGAATGAGGGGGATCTAAATTACCCGGTGTTAAAGTTCCCTCTGACCTACCTGATACAGTACTATCCAAAAAATTCTGAACAGGGTTATCTTCATCAGAGTCAAGCTTATCCAGGGTGCTAAAGGAGTTTGACGAGGTCGTCTCCTTGGGTGAGCATTGACTTTTTGCTCTCGCATTCGGGGAGATACTTCTAGCCAACGGAGACTTAGATGGATGACTCTTACAGTGTGTTTGGATTGGGGGAAATGGGAGGAAGGGGAGGGTTAGTAAGGGGAGGGGTTGGGTCCTTACCTTGTTTCGTTTGGAAAGAAATGGGGGGAAGGGTATAGAGGGGATGAGGCTTACCCTTTTATACTCCTAGAATGTTGTCCTTCTAATTTGAGGGGAAATGGAGGGAGGGGAAAATACTGTTTGTTATAATGATATTTTTGCCCTTTTTTTTTTTTCCTCATCAAATCATGAAAATTTAATATAAAATAAAAAAAAGATATAAAAGTCATTATACACATAAAAATAATCCCCCCCTTTCATTTTCTTTCTAATCTAAACAAAAGATAGTCATAATCCTTTATGATATTCTCCTTTATAAAATTTTTCAATCCAAATATGATTTGACCCTCTTCACTCATTTCTTTAATAATACTTTCCCTTCCTCTCCTTTACTAAGCCTCTTCCGTCTCAATCCAAACACACCCTTAGATCTCTCCTTATCCGAAGGTTTGGAGATGGAGATCTTCCTCTCACTACCCCCACCGTAGCCTAGCCCCTACCTTTGATCTTCCTCTTTGGATCAGGTCTTGGAGGGTGATGTCTTGAGCTAGAAGCAAAATGACTACCCTTCTGCTTTAAGGTATTGTTTGGATTCGGAGGAAAAAAATAATAAAGGAAATAAGAGGATTTAATGATAAAAGAAATGAAAGGAGAGGATTAACTCTTGTTAGGATTTGATAAAATTATAATGGAAAGTTTTATAAAAGATTATGTATATTCTTTGTTTGGATTGAAGAGAAAATAAAGGAGAGGAATAAATTTTATAACCACATTGACAAATATGCCCTATTTTCTTTCTTTAAAAGGTCTGATTCATTACATGAAGAAAAATGATTAAAAAAAAAAATAGAGAAACGAAAAGATTAAGTCAGGGGTGGCAGCAGTGTAATTTTCAAAAGAACTAAAGGGTCATATTGTCATTTGGTTGCTTTAATTTTTCCTTTCCCCTGCTTTAACCCCAATTTGGGGTGATTTTAAAATCATCTCATTAAATGATTTTGCAAATCACTCCTAATCACCTCATTCCCAAAACCTTCCAATCCAAACAAGTGCAAAAATTAAAAATTACCCCAAATTAAATCATTTCTCCCCAAATCCCTCAATCCAAACAAACCCTAAGGGAACAATATTGCCAGGTCCCCTTAGTAACAATAAGACCTGAAGGAGACAGTGGCAAAGATGGAGATCTTGTTAGATTTTTTAATAAAACAAATTTTTATCTTGTTTATTTGTTTATTTTTTTAAGTTAGTTTTTTTTGTTTTTTTTTTTGTTATAAAAAAAAATTTTAATTAATCACAAAGAAACATAGCTACATAAAAGAGATTCAAGAGTAATTTAGTAGTGAGAGTAAAAACATAGGTACATAAAAATTAGACATTTTAATAAATTAACCAACCCATTTTGGATACTGGCAAATTTTGAGCTAGAAAAAGCATTTCGTAATTTAGTTAGCTTGGCTCGTTGCTGGAGCTTCTCATGAGTTGAATACTGGAATGGTTAGAAAGTTGAGCAAAGATTCTCAATTTATCAAAAAAGATCAACTAAGCCAACCCCTTCTAGTGCTCTTCTAAGTGACGTGTCCCTTTAAGGAGATCTTTTTAAATTTTGGGCCCATCGTATATTCTATGAGATTTCTTATCAAATAGTATAAATAGGACCCCAACACTCATAAAAAATAATTCATTGTTTGTCCAAAATAGCTACTCTTTAAATTCTTATTGCACATTACTTGTGCTCAGACACTTATAATTGACTTAATCATCGGAGGAGATTCTCGGGAACAACAACCTACCATTCCTTTGTTTTGTAGGTAGCATGCTCATCATATTTATACCTATAAAGCTTGGACTCAACCAGATTTATATTTCTTCTATTTTCAAGATTTTATGGCTTGTTTATGTGTTATATTTATGCTCTTATTTTTGTTATAATTTTTCATAAAATTTGTAGCAGCTTTTAAACTTATCAATGTAATAGGAGTTTGAAATATCCCACACTTGATTTATGCTACCTAAACAAAATATGTCATTATAATTGAAGGACAAATACTAGAGTTGTGGCATAAATAAACCTATAAAGATGATGTTGTACTACACATATTTCTTCAAGTGGTGTAACCCTCAAAATGCAACCTTGAAGCCAAGCGGGCTTTTGTTATTCCACCTGGGAAATGCTGATAGAATGGGAGATGATGATGAGTATATGAGGAGGTTATATACTGTCACGTCCCGATCCGACCCCGCAAAAGGTCAAGTCCGGACCCGACATACGGACGGAGTCTCCTATGTACTGCGGACGATCCGAAAACCCTAAAATCAATATAATACTTGCGAAAGCCATATAATAATCAAAACAAACCAACTTTCTATAAAACATACATTTCTTATTATCCAACTTTCCAAACCAAAAATGCCATGCATACTACACAGGTATTTATGCCACTAAACCATTAGCTATTAGCATGCATTTCTTCACTAGTCATCCGAGTATAAGTTACAATATTACATTCTTTAATCCATTACAACATAAGACCATTAAAGGTCTCAAAATAGAAAAATACATACAAGGCTACAAGCCTCAAAATTAAACGACCTTCACGCAATATACATATCAAGCAAGGTTTGCACAAAAACTGGTAACCAACCACCAGCAAAGCAGGGAAGTGCTATCACGGAAACACCTCCACCTGCTCCTCCTCCTCTATTACCTCGAGAGGGTCTGGTTCAACTACTCGTGTAAAAACATGGAATAGAAAGGAATGAACAAAAACTATTGCTCAGCGAGGGCAATTGGTCTCAAGGACGGAGATGAGAGGAATATGCAATGCAATTAGCCAAGCAATACATACAAATCATATAAGTTACATCCAAAGCCAACAATAAAGCAAGGCAAGTATTTAAAGCCGCAAACACTCAATTAAAGGATACGATACTCTTTTCACGAGCAACTTTCAAACTCGAATTCGATGACGACGCGCCGGCCCAAAACCACCTTACAACACCAGTTTGGAATACCCCGGAAGTATCCATCAACCTACGACCCAAATCTCCCTGGGAAGCAACTCAAGCGAGAAAGGGAATAGCAGCGGAGCTAGAGCAACCAACACTGGCAACCCAAGGCTACCCAGAGGCCCATCACTCACGCGCGAGATACTATGCAATGCAAGACTCGATACAAGGCGATAAACAAGCGATAAAGCCACACGTGAGAGAATAACAAAGTAGGTTACTCTCGCACGCAATAGCAACAATTGATAAGCAATTCAATCCAAAACAACTCAAGCAGGTATTTCAAGTAATTCTAAGCATTCTATAGGCATAAAGACAAGAAAACACATAAAAACACAAATTGGCCCCAACTATCAAAACGCTACCATTTCCAAACGAGCTATGAGTTCTGGAAACCGACTTCGCCAACCCTCCTAGGTCACCATAAGGCACGTCTAAAGACCCCGAAACCTTACTTTACCCTAGAACTCGCGCAAAGCCCCGATTTCCCCCTTTCTCGTTTGAACTACAACTATAACAACCAAACACCCAACCAACGCCATAATCGCACCAAAAGTGCTTCCATTGCTTCCCGAAGCAATGCCAACACGCAAAACGAGAAAACGCTAAAGTCGACCTAAACGACCCTGACTTTTCCAAAGGCTTAATTCTCGTTTTTTCCACTACGCAACCCAAACAAACCACACATTTTAGCATTCTAGCGTACCTAGTACATTTCTACATCAACAGAAAGCATAACAGCGCAACTTCAACGTTTCAAGGTTTTACTATTCATAAAACACTATTCATTTAACAATTTAATTTGCAATCACAATTTTTAACTGCAGAAAATGTTACAAAGCTATAAATACATGTTCTACAAATGCCAAGGAACATTCTAGAAGCATCAAATCGCTTTAAATAACGATCTACGGATAAATCTAAAAATTGACAAAGTTAACATATACAACGTATAAATGCGCAAATAACATGCTTCCCTCACCTTAGGCACTCCTAGTCGCTAGAAAAACAACGCTGGTCACCTCGGAAACCACCCCACATGAGCTCTCGCGAAGATTGATCGATTGAAAGTGAAAGGTTTTTTTTTTCCTCAAAGAAGCTCATGGCCTGCTGCTATTTTTTTGCTGCTGTTTTTCTTTTATTTTGCTTAGTTTTTAGCTTATTTAAGTGTCAAATGGTCAAAGGGTCAAAGGGCTAAGTCAACAACTTAAAAACTTGGTCAAAGGGCCCTATTTTGTGCGTTTTAAAGCCATTTCAGCTAGGGCAAGTTCAATTAAAGCTAGCAACATTTAAAATATAAAATTTAAGTCATCTAAATACTAGTTTCACTATTTGCTGAGGACTGGAAATTGTTATCTAGCTATCGCTCCTTAAATGCAATACAGGTTGCGACGGCGAGAAAGCAACAGTTAATTCACAAAGAATTTAAATATAATTTTCAAAATAATAAACAAAGAATTTTCACATTCCGGGCTCGGGTATTACACCCTCTCCCCCTTAAAACAATTGCGCCCACGCAATTCTTACCTGGTCAACAAACAACTCCGGATACTGATCCCGAACTTGGTCCTCTCTTTCCCAAGTCGCTTCCTCAAATCCATGATGATTCCACAGAACCTTTACTAACGGAATACTCTTTCTGCGAAGCTCCTGAACTTTCCGATCCACAATTCGAATCGGTTTTTCTTCATAAGACAACTTCTCTTCAATCTGCAAAGGCTCTGGTTCAAGTACATGTGAAGGGTCTGGATGGAACTTCTTCAGCATAGACACGTGGAACACATCGTGCAGTCTCGGCAAGCTCGGAGGCAAAGCTAATCGATAAGCCAAAGGACCTACCTTTTTGGTGATCTCATACGGACCCACATATCTGGGACTAAGCTTCCCGCTCTTACCGTGCCGAATCAATCCCTTCCGTGGAGAAATCTTAAGAAACACCCAATCTCCCAAATCAAACTTAAGATCCCGACGGTGCTTATCTGCATAACTCTTCTGACGACTCTGAGCTGTAAGCATACGCTGGCGAATAAGGTGAACATTATCTACCATCTTAATCATCTCAGGTAACACAGTCGGATCAACTGTTCTCATCTCTCCAACCTCTTCCCAATATAACAGAGATCTGCATTTCCGACCATACAACGCTTCGTAGGGAGGCATATCTATAGTAGATTGATAACTATTGTTGTAGGCGAACTCCGCTAAAGGCAAAAACTTCTCCCAATTCTTCCCAAAGTCAAGCACACATGCCCGAAGCATGTCTTCCAAGATCCTGATGGTTCTCTCAGACTGGCCATCAGTTTGTGGATGATATGCAGTGCTGAAGCTCAACTTAGTTCCCATGGCCTCTTGCAACTTCTGCCAAAAACGAGATCTGAATCTAGGATCCCTATCTGACACTATACTCTACGGCACACCATGCAATCTCACAATATTAGCAACATACAGTTCAGTTAGTTTATCAAGGCTATCCTGTTTGTTCACGGGAATAAAATGTGTAACTTTAGTCAAACGGTCCACAACAACCCAAACAGAATCACATCCTCTCGGAGATCTAGGAAGATCGGTCACAAGGTCCATTGTTATATGTACCCACTTCCATTGCGGAATCGACAACGGCTGTAGAAGTCCGGCTGGCCTCTAATGCTCACCTTTAACCCTCTGACAAGTCAAACATCTGCATACATACTCAGCAATCTCCCTCTTCATATTGTTCCACCAGAAGTATTGTTTCAAATCTCTATACATCTTTGTACTGCCCGGGTGAATCGCGTACCTCAAATTATGTGCCTCAGACAGGATCTCATTCTTCAAAGTCGGATCATCAGGAACATATACTCTATCCCTGAATCTGAAGATGCCATCTCCATGTAATTTAACCTCCGACTCTCCCCCTTTAGCTTTTTCATGGATTTTCAAGAGGTGAGGATTAGTCTTCTGAGCCTCTCTGATCTGTGCTAGCAACCCTGACTGAATCTGTAAACTAGCAAATCGAATCCCTACCTCAGTAGCTTCTGGCTTCCATGAACAAATTTCTTCCAAAGTCTCCCAGTCCTTGATAATCAAGCTTGCAACAGTAGCCTTTCGGCTCAAAGCATCAGCAACAACATTTGCCTTACCTGGCACATAGTTAATAGAACAGTTATAACCACCCAATAGCTCTAGCCATCTTCGCTGCCTCATATTCAGATCCTTCTGTGAAAACAAATACTTGAGACTCTTGTGGTCAGTAAATATTTCAAATCTGCAACCCCACAAGTAGTGACGCCACTTCTTCAAAGCAAACACAACTGCAGCTAACTCAAGATCATGTGTAGGGTAATTGACTTCATAAGGTTTCAATTTCCTAGAAGCATAGGCAATCACCTTACTATTTTGCATTAAAACACAACCCAAACCTTCTTTAGATGCATCACTGTAGACAACGAAGTTCTCTGTTCCCTCAGGTAAAGCTAGTATAGGAGCTGTAGTTAGTCTCTTCTTCAATTCTTGGAAACTGGATTCACATTTAGCATCCCAGTTGTAAGCAACTTTCTTCCGAGTCAACTGGCTCAAAGGTCCAGAAATTTTAGAAAAGTCTTTAACAAATCTCCGGTAATAACCTGCCAATCCAAGAAAACTCCGAATCTCTGACACCGTCTCAGGTCTCTTCCAAGATGAAACAACTTCAATCTTAGCTGGGTCCACTAAAATTCCTCGATCTGAAATGATATGGCCTAGAAAAGATATCTGGTTCAACCAGAACTCACACTTGCTGAATTTAGCAAAAAGCTTGTTTTCCTGCAAAGTCTGAAGCACAATCCTCAAGTGTTGCTCATGTTCAGCCTCGTTCTTCGAATACACTAAAATGTCGTCAATAAAGATTACGACAAACTGATCAAGGTAAGGCCGAAAGACCCTCTGCATCAAGTCCATGAATGCGGCTGGGGCATTCGTCAATCCAAATGGCAACATAACAAACTCATAGTGGCCATATCTAGTCCTGAATGCCGTCTTTGGTATATCATCGCTCCGAATTCTCAGTTGATAGTAACCTTGTCTCAAGTCAAATTTGGAGTAAACACTCGCACCCTGCAACTGGTCAAACAACTCTTCAATCAACGACAAGGGGTATTTATTCTTAATCGTGACTTGATTAAGTCCCCTGTAATCAATGCATAACCGTAGCGTGCCGTCTTTCTTTCTCACAAACAACACAGGCGCACCCCACGGCGAAGAACTAGGTTGTATAAACCCTTTCTCAAGCAAGTTCTGAAGCTGAATTTTTAACTCCTGAAGTTCAGCCGATGCCATTCTATAAGGACTCCTAGAAATTGGCGCAGTGCCTGGCACAAGATCAATCACGAACTCAATCTCCCTATCCGGTGGTAAACCTAGTAATTCCTCGGGAAATCCTCCAGGGAAGTCTCTAACAATCGGAACCTCATTCAAACTCAACTTATCAGTAGGCTGATTGATCAAATAGGCTAAGTAAGCTTCACAACCCCTATTCAACAACTTAGAAGTCTTGATCGCTGATAAAAGTGGAATGCGGGCAGCCCTGCAGTTCCCAACAATCTCTAGTACCGGTAGGTCAGGAACCTTAAGATAAACGACCTTTGTTCTACAATCCAACTGAGCATAATACTTTCCCAACCAGTCCATTCCCAAAATGATTTCAAAGTCACGGAATGGCAATATAATTAAATCAGCAGGAAATTTACGGTTCTCAATGCATATATCACAGGATTTGCAAATAGACTCAGTAACAAATTTTTCACCCAAAGGAGTACTAACTTCAACTTCATGAGGCAAATTATCAATGCAAACATTCACAGATTGTGCACATGCAGGAGTTATAAACGAATGTGTAGCTCCGGGATCAATCAAAACTTTAACTGGCTGAGTATTGAGAAGAAAGGTACCTTCCACTATAGCTGTGGTATCGGGTAGCTCCTCCGCATCCAGTGCAAAGACTCTAGCCTGAACTCTCTGTGCTGGTCGTGCACCTGCAGCCCTATTCTGAACACCTTGGCCTCGTACTGAGCAACAGTCATATTTCCCTATTTCAGGGCCACAAACTCATCTTCCCTCCTCTCCATAGCCATCTCGGGAATATATTTGTCCCGGAACTCACTTACGAAATCATCCCACAAATGTGGAACATCCTCACAATCCCACCTCAATCTAACAGTATTCCACCACTGCTCTGCATCACCCTCAAATAAAAATGATGCATAGTCTATTCTTGCCTCATTAGTATACCTCAACGCGGTGAAAATCTTCTCAACTCGAGTAATCCATCTCTCGGCCGCCTCATCATCCGGCTCCCCGAAGAACTTTCCCGGTTCGTGCCTCAGAAATTTCTCTAGCTGATTATTCTCAACTCTGTACCCCTGTCCACCAGGATTAGCTTGATTACCCTGGGGATTAATCCGGTCTTGCCTCCGCTCATGTAGCACCTGTGTGATCCGGTCTACTGCAGTAGTCATGGTAGCCATAAACTGCTCAGGCAACGGCTGCTGACCCTGTTCCGCTGCCTCTTCATCTGATCCTATACCTTGAGTACCACGACGTGGCGGCATAGTAGCAACTCACAATAGCTGGCAACATTTAAAAGCAGTTTATAGACAGAAATATAGCACATAAGATTAGATAACACTCAAGTCAATAACAATCCAATATTCTATCACACAATTCACATAAGACAAGTTTAACTTGCCAAACTATTTCACTTAAACACATAAACATTCCAAGTTCACAAAGTCATGTTATAACATTTTCTTTTCACTTAGCAATCATACATAAACACTTTAGCATTTTAGACCTTTACCCCACAGACCGAGAATCATATCCCGGCTCATGCAAGACTATCATGCTCTGATACCACCTAAAGATGTCACGCCCCGACCCGACCCCGCAAAAGGCCAAGCCCGGACCCGACACACGGACGGAGTCTCCTCTGTACCGCGGACGATCCGAAAACCCTAAAATCAATATAATACTTGCGGAAGCCATATAATAATCAAAACAAACCAACTTTCTATAAAACATACATTTCTTATTATCCAACTTTCCAAACCAAAAATGTCATGCATACTACACAGGTATTTATGCCACTAAACCATTAGCTATTAGCATGCATTTCTTCACTAGTCATCCGAGTATAAGTTACAATATTACATTCTTTAATCCATTACAACATAAGACCATTAAAGGTCTCAAAATACAAAAATACATCCAAGACTACAAGCCTCAAAATAAAACCACCTTCACGCAATATACATATCAAGCAAGGTTTGCACAAAAACTGGTAACCAACCACCAGCAAAGCAGGGAAGTGCTATCACGGAAACACCTCCACCTGCTCCTCCTCCTCTATTACCTCGAGAGGGTCTGCTTCAACTACTCCTGTAAAAACATGGTATAGAAAGGAATGAACAAAAACTATTGCTCAGCGAGGGCAATTGGTCTCAAGGACGGAGATGAGAGGAGTATGCAATGCAATTAGCCAAGCAATACATACAAATCATATAAGTTACATCCAAAGCCAACAATAAAGCAAGGCAAGTATTTAAAGCCGCAAACACTCAATTAAAGGATACGATACTCTTTTCACGAGCAACTTTCAAACTCGAATTCGATGACGACGCGCCGGCCCAAACCACCTTATAACACCAGTTTGGAATACCCCGGAAGTATCCATCAACCTACGACCCAAATCTCCCTGGGAGGCAACCCAGGCGAGAAAGGGAATAGCAGCGGAGCTAGAGCAACCAACACTGGCAACCCAAGGCTACCCAGAGAGGCCCATCACTCACGCGCGAGACACTATGCAATGCAAGACTCGATACAAGGCGATAAACAAGCGATAAAGCCACACGTGAGAGAATAACAAAGTAGGCTACTCTCGCACGCAATAGCAACAATTGATAAGTAATTCAATCCAAAACAACTCAAGCAAGTATTTCAAATAATTCTAAGCATTCTATAGGCATAAAGACAAGAAAACACATAAAAACACAAATCGGCCCCAACTATCAAAACGCTACCATTTCCAAACGAGCCATGAGTTCTGGAAACCGACTTCGCCAACCCTCCTAGGTCACCATAAGGCACGTCTAAAGACCCCGAAACCTTACTTTACCCTAGAACTCGCACAAAGCCCTGTTTTTCCCCTTTCTCGTTTGAACTACAACTATATCAACCAAACACCCAACCAACGCCATAATCGCACCAAAAGTGCTTCCATGGCTTCCCGAAGTAATGCCAACATGCAAAACGAGAAAACGCTAAAGTCAACCTAAACGACCCCGACTTTCCCAAAGGCTTAATTCTCGTTTTTTCCACTACGCAACCCAAACAAACCACACATTTTAGCATTCTAGCGTACCTAGCACATTTCTACATCAACAGAAAGCATAACAGCGCAACTTCAACGGTTCAAGGTTTTACTATTCACAAAATACTATTCATTTAACAATTTAATTTGCAATCACAATATTTAACCGCAGAAAATGTTACAAAGCTATAAATACATGTTCTACAAATGCCAAGGAACATTCTAGAAGCATCAAATCGTTTTAAATAACGATCTACGGATAAATCTAAAAATTGACAAAGTTAACATATACAACGTATAAATGCGCAAATAACATGCTTCCCTCACCTTAGGCACTCCTAGTCGCTAGGAAAAAAATGCTGGTCACCTCGGAAACCACCCCGCACGAGCTCTCGCGAAGATTGATCGATTGAAAGTGAAAGGTTTTTTTTTTTTCCTCAAAGATGCTCACGGCCTGCTGCTATTTTTTTGCTGCTGTTTTTCTTTTATTTTGCTTAGTTTGTAGCTTATTTAAGTGTCAAATGGTCAAAGGGTCAAAGGGCTAAGTCAACAACTTAAAAACTTGGTCAAAGGGCCCTATTTTGTGCGTTTTAAAGCCATTTCAGCTAGGGTAAGTTCAATTAAAGCTAGCAACATTTAAAATATAAAATTTAAGTCATCTAAATACTAGTTTCACTACTTGCTGAGGACTGGAAATCGTTATCTAGCTATCGCTCCTTAAATGCAATGCACGTTGCGACGACGAGAAAGTAACAGTTAATTCACAAAGAATTTAAGGAAATATAATTTTCAAAATAATAAACAAAGAATTTTCACATTCCGGGCTCGGGTATTACATATACCATATGAAGACGAAATGTCATGATTTGATACAATGGAGATTAAAATCGCGGTTCAAACTACTGTAGTTTTTACTTGTTGATGCTTATAGTAATGGTTGTTTTGATTTCAAATGGGAGATCAGAAATGGTTGTTTCCTAAATTCCTATATATGAAATATAGCAATGCAAGGTAGAAGGTTTAGTCACTTTGTGGATGAAGTAAAATGGCCAATTGTACTCTGATAAATGCAACACAACACTCTCGTATGATATTTCAAAATTCAAACGGAGCACATTGTCCCCTCTAATATGGAAAATGTTGCAAACTACACTAGATATGGTTAATGTAGCAAACTAACCCCTTAATTTTAAAGAGCAAGCATAATCAACCTATAATTTGGTAATTAAATTCGCAATGGCAAAAACCATCCATCTTAATATTTGACACGAGAATCCAACTGGTGCAGTCAGACCATCGATTAGGTCTGACGGAATCCGTCCATCAACTGATAAATCTCCTAGTATATCGGTGCACCACAACACATACATCAATCAGTTAAGAGTGCGAATCTAATATACAACTACCAAGTAGTTTCGAAAATAGGCATTTTTTTTCTTTTGAAAAAATATGCATGTTGAGTTTTACCTCTTTTTGTTACCACTAGGTTCCTCTAAGCAGTTTCGCCCCCCAGTTGGTATGTTATTCTCATTCTCTCTCAACTGACCAAAAAATTCAACACCCCCTTTCTGCTTAAAACCACACGCACAAACACACAGTTCTCTCTTTATTTTTCTCGTCTTCTTGTTCTTCTTCATCTTCTTCCATTTTGGGTGAACACGAAAAGGATTTTGCATTTGCCTTGCAATTTCTTGCTCATTTACTTATAGGATACTTCAGTGTTCTAATGTCACAAGGAGGATTATTTATTATTGATTAGTTTCCTTATTGTCTCCCATATATGTCTTTATTGGCTTTTAAAACTGGCTATTAATTACCTTTTGTCTCTTCAATAGTCTTCATCTTCTTTTTTTCTCTTTTTCTTTTGTATACATATTCATGCCAATATATGTCATGCACGACCTAATCTCATACACCTAATATATCATTCATGGATTTGTTAAATTTGTGAATGTGCTTTAATTCTTTTTTTTTTTTTTTTAAGAATTTTGTTTTCCCTTTAACTTGAAGTTCAATGAGACATGAGTGAGGATTGGTGAGTGGGGTTGTACCTCGGGTGAGCCCAAAATTATTTATGTGTATTTTTAGTGATAAAAATCAATTGATTCCAACTAATCTACTCATTTTTATTTTCAAAATAATAGTCTTCAATGAAAACAAATCTTAAACCGCCTTGTTGACAAGAAAGAAAGTGAAAAAGAAGAGGAAAATCAATAGTTTGTTATTTTATTCTTGCCTTCTTAATGAGGAAAACAGAAAAATGCAATTATAAATGGGTGCAGATTTCAGTATGATATCAGTATCTCCAAATATTTAGAAAATAGTTTTTTTTCAAACTATTTTCAAAAACAATTTAATATTCTGAAAATAAAATTAAAAAACAGAATACTAATTTTTTAGAAAATTTCCTTTTCATGAAAATCATAAATCATGTAAAACAACCTTTTACATATATAGGAAGGATTAAATATGGGCTAATTTTCTAGGCATAAACAATTAAACAATTTAATCAACAATATAAGAGACATATATAATTGTGTCATAAACGTACAAATCGCGTAATAAGCATTAACGGTGGCTTTGATACCACGGTAGCGAAACATACACGGAAATTAAAAATTTTAATTTACGCAGCATAAGTAATTCATGTGTCTATTCATGGTTGATTACGCACATTTAATGCATATAATAAATTAATCGCATTATTACTATATGATAGCTTTAGGATTATCTCTCGTAGCGAAGATTAAAGTAGAATCTGATGCAAGCTCTTTACGTGCAAAGCCTCCAAGATTAATCCACAATCAATTGGATTTCATCCCTACTAGGTTTTCTAAAAAAATCCTATATTTTATTCTGACTATAAAATTGTGTGCTAGCTAATTTTCTTGTAAGAATGCTACAATATATAGGAGTCACATGTGATCTAGGTCCACACATGGACCAGTCTTTGACTGACCAGACTTGGACCTCATAATAAGCAGATCAACATCTATTTATTACGAGCCCAATTAAATTAATATTATGACGATCCTAAAATTAATTTAATATTTTCTCTAATTCAATTAATTTGTAAATTCCTTTTGTGTGTGATCTCTCGAGTTTATCATTAATCGACATCGAATAATTAATTCTACTAATTAATTAAATTAGAAATCCTTCTAATTAATTAGCAAATCGCGAGTGACACCTAGCAGTATATCACGACTACCCAAAATATGAAGTGCAAGTACATGAACCCATTTAGTAATTTCTGTGCAATCGAATCCTTCTGTTTAAATCATCCCGATTGAGCCAAAGTCACAGATAGGGTCGTCAAACTCTATTACTCAATCATTTGCAATAATCTATTTAATTAGTAACTTATAATTAATGCGTGGAACGACTTTCACCATTCTACCTCGGTCAAAGATTTCTAGTTACATAATTAATAGATCGCATAGGATCCCTAATTGACAGATCCCGTATCTACACACACAAACCTCCATGACGGAATAGATCATAACCACTGGATATATAGTCTAATCCATGGTTAAGACTAGCTTAATTATACCTGCAAATTATGTTATCCTTAATTATGAGATACTTGTAATATCTCAGGTCTAAGAATTAATTGCATGATTACATTATACAATGAATTATTGACCAATTCATGTAATTCGTTGTATTGGTAATCAAGTCCAGTCACTTGTTCACTAACAAACACTTATACATCTACTAAAATGATATGAGACTAATCACCCAAATTAATATCTCATATTATTTGGTTAGTAAACTGTAATCCAATCTTACCTGACAAACTAATGCCCAATTAATTTATCTTATGATTGAGGACACTTTTAGAGCATATTTGTAAATACATATTATGTCACTCATATCCTTACTCCTAAGGATAGAATCCATAAATAGTGGTCTAAGGACTTTTATTTGATTAATTAAATTGCATCAATAATTAAATAATATGCCCATATTAAATGATTAATAAATAAATAATACATTATTCATAATTTTAAAAATACAATTTATTGTCTTTTAGGACATATTTCCTAACATATGAAACACTGTTCGTCGAAGGCTGTTGAATAGCAACAGCTGGTTGAATGTTACCACTAGAAGCAGAAGGTGAGGTTCTGACAACCTGATAAATCCATATTTTTAGTAATTTTAACCCATCAAATCATATATATTGCATTAATATTTCAAGCTTAATTATATATTTTACACAATTTTAGTGCAATACAGGTTTTGAAGAAGAAACAACAGAAATGGCCACAAAAACCAACATTTGGAATAAATATTCGGCGCAACACTGAAGGAAAATCATAGAACGGCTTTAAAACGAACAATTCGAGATTGAATTTGACCAAACCAAGTGCGGAAACGGATTCAGGACGCTGAAAAACTTTGAAATAGACCTGGTCAATGGTCAAAGTCAACGGTCAATGGTCAAAGTCAACCGAGCCTGTCAAAGTCAATGTTCGAAGTCAAAGTTCACCTACCATAGCCAGATGTGCGCTCGAGTGCCCTTTTTTGAAAATGGCGAACAAGTGGTCGACAATGCGTGAAAAGAAAAAGACGAAAAAAAATAATAAAAAATTCATAGTGCAGAGTGGCGCTCGTGCGCCCAAAATCAGCACTCGAGCGCACTATTCATCAGCCACCTATAAATAGTGGCTGAAATGCTGATTTCAACTAATAGAAGCGAATTTCACCATTTTTCTTTGAATATAATCACTTTTTTCATATTTTAACTTAGGAGTAGGTTAGTTTAGTTTAGTTAGGATCCTAAAATAAGGGCCGGGCTTATGGATTAACGCCATAGCTTCGGAGAAATTGAGCTGGCTAAATCAAGACATGCTTAAATTTGGTAACTTTTATTCTTGATTTCGATTTCCGTTTTGTAAATCTAATTATGCCACTTTAGACCCTTATTTTTGGAATAATAAATAAATGAGGATATTTTTGTATATATTTAGATTTAGATTAATTCAAGTCTCGTATTCTTTAATTACTTAGTATTATCTATTAATTATACGTATACTTGTAGTTATAATATAATTAATTGAGAATACATATACGCCCGGTTTTGTAAACCAGTGGCAATACGAGACTACCTCAGACGGAATTAGCTAGGTTGTACCAGCACCTCCGGAATACATAAGTAAGAAGATTAATTGGGAGGTTGGATATTGTTAAGTTGTACCAACATATTCAGTCTTGTTAATTAATTAGACCTATTACTTACGTATTTAAGGCTAACTTCAGAAGTGGGAGCTTGTAGTCCTATTTCTTGAATGATTTATTCTTTTAATTTAAATCTATAATATTAACTTAAATACTCCGATCGAATTTATCATTCTAAATCATGGACCCGCTAAATTGAATTAACCACTCTTGGACTAAATTATTTTAGTTTAATACCGTACAATTGGACATTTTATGGATCTTTAGACACTTTATGGACCTCTGGACTTAATCAAACTTATCCATGACGGGAGATAGTTAAACAAATTATAAACTAGATTCTTAACTTAAAATCGTTAATCCCAATCTCCGTTGATCGACTATCTACTCGCCACAGCTAGAGGTAAATTGAGGTAAGAACTATTTTCAATCATTTAACCTCACTATTTTTTAGCGTAAAATGACACGATCAAAATTTGGCGCCGTTACCGAGGATTGGCATTCAACTTTTCATGTAAGAGTTTAGTTTATTGTATATAATTCAATCCTTGTAAATTTGTATATAGAATTATTATTTTTAGTTTTGTACATATAGTGTTGTTTTAAATTTCTAGTATTTTTATTTTATTTCTTTTTGTAAATAAAAGATTTCTCAAAAAAAAGTAAAAAGAAAAAAAAATTCTTTCTTAAAAAAAAAGATTTTTATTTATTTTCTAGAAAGTTTGTTTTTTACCTTTTTAAACAATTTGTTGTAAATCACAAACTCTTGAACCCCATAAAAGAGTTTAAATGGTTTAGGTAGTTGAATATTTTTTTTATTATTCTTCAAAAAAAAAAATTCCCGGGGTGAAATTATTTTTACCCTAACCCTATCACTTTCCTTTTTATTCTCTATTTTCTTATTCTTTTCTCACCGCCGCACCACATTCTTCCTAAAAAAAAATCTCTCAATTTCAAAACATTTTCA
Source organism: Ehretia macrophylla (assembly GCA_037974665.1). NCBI lineage: Eukaryota > Viridiplantae > Streptophyta > Magnoliopsida > Boraginales > Ehretiaceae > Ehretia > Ehretia macrophylla. Next base: position 53,185,953 of record CM075780.1, on the reverse strand, counting down.
TTCGAAAAAAATGGGAGCCGCTCGATAAATGGAAGCCGATTTTGCTCATGCTGTGATAATCGTCGAGTGTGCATGCACCATCCTACTTTTTCTTGCTTATATCTTGATCAAGATTGAAAATTCACTCGATTGAGTTAGAAGGTTGCAGAATGTTTAATATTTGTTCCATCATGTAATTTTTGGAGTGTTTTGTAATTTCTAGAAGCATGATATATTTAGGAAGATATTTTGCGGGTCTGTATTTAACTTTTCAATTTTTATTATGAATTAATATTTGTGTTTATTTTTCTCTTGTATCAATTTTATTTTTATGTAAATAAAAAAGTGTGATCTTGTAGAAAATAGGTTTAAGGAAGATTATATATTCCTATTTTGTGATTTTGCAAAAACATTTTTTTAAAAAAGGGAGTTGGGAAGACGATGCTCGAGGGCGCCTAATCCCTCGTTCGAGCGCTGTTAACCCTAGCAAAAGGGTTTTATCACCCTGCTTTATTCATTTTTCCCTTCATTTTTCTTCACCGCCACCTTCACTCTCCCCTCTAGCAAATTTTTTCTTCTTTCATTTCTCTACTCTATTGCACAATGATGTTTGGAACTCTCATGGACGAGCAATTTGCCATGGTTGTGTACTCATTTGCAAGTGCATTCATCTTTTACATTTTTCTTATTTATCTCTTTATCAAGTGGGATCATAGACGTGTTGGGTAGAAAGAAAATGTTATTGCATTCCCGAGATTAGGAGATAATTTTATGCTATTGTAATTTTCATTTTCTTGTTGTAATGTTTTAATGTTTAATAAAGTGTTGTGTGGTTTGTTTTACAAGTTATGTATTTATAGTATTTATATATATAAATATATATATCTATCTATCTATATATCTATATATATATATTTATGAATATTGTAAGATTTTAATTTGTTGCATTTATGTTAATAATATATATATTATAAAAAAACAAAAAAAAATGAAAACCGAAAAGATTGAGGAGAGAAGAAATTAAAATGTTAGATGTGGTGAAGAGTTGTTGAGGTTTGAGATATAAATTCATGTTTCCAAACCCCCCACCCCACGGTCCTAAACAGAAACAAAAAAAAAGGAGAAAAATCTCAAGGATGGTAGAGGTGTTTGAGAAAGAAGATAGGATTTTTCATTTTATTATTTTATTATTTTTTGTTGAAAAAAAAATTGTTTGGGTTTGAATTTATAACTTTGTGGTTCTACAAAAAATAGAAAATTAAAATTTTCTCGAAAAAATTATTTTGATTTGGCTTGTTAAATTTATATCTTTTCCATTGAAAAAAAAAGAAAAAAAATTTGAATTTAGATTTGATTGTTTCAGATTTAAAAAAAGGTGTGTTAATTTTGATTTATGTGGTTTTGATGAATTTTAGTTTTCTTTCATTTAAAAAAATGATAATGAAAAAAAATAAAAAATAAAAAACTCAAAAAAAAAAAAAAAAAAAAATATATATATATATATAAATTTTTTTAAAAAAATATTTTTTGCGAAAACCCAATTGTAAATATGATTGAGTTTAGGATTTTTTTTTATTTTATTTTATCCTCGCACTAATGTTGGTATTTGGAGCTTTGAATGACAAATCTGCTTTCAGAACCATTTGAGGAGCAACGCTTGAAATTTTTATCAAGTTGTATCTATCTTTTAATTTTGTAATGCATTACATCACTTTCTTACATTGAGGGCAATGTAAGGCTCGGGTTTGAGGATGAGAAAATAGTCGATACCGCCTGTTAAAAATTTTCAAACTTTTTAAAATTTTATGCTTCATTTATTCATGATAATTAAACTTGAGTAGTTAATTGTTGAAATATGGTTGGATTTTGATAAAATATTTGAATTAACTGTGAGTTTGGAATGAAAAAATGATTAGCTACTAGAGTTGAGTTTGTATCTAGGGATTTTTTTGGAACCTTGTTAACTATTATTATATCCCAACAGTGTCACATGATTCAATTAGAGGTTTTTGATTAATTAACAAAATAGGAGTAGATTGAAGTGTTTTTAATGTGAGATGTTATGCGTTATTAAAATTTGACTTATATTTCTAGATCGGTATACTCCTTTGAATCAACACTTTCGAAGTTTGAACAAGTCATGTATATATATATATATATATATATATACATGACTTGTTCAAACTTCGAAAGTGTTGATTCAGCAAACAGAGGTTATAAAGAAAATCGTAACAAAAGTTTTATTCTAACCATTTTTGAGCATTTTAGTTACGAAAGAAAGAACAAATCATGTCAGACAAGCTTTCTTTCACCAAATACAATTCAACCAATGAAAGACAAAATTTCAGAAATCAGTAAGTCAACCAACATCTATAATCCGAGTCATTTATATCAAAAACAAAAAAAGAAAAATCTAAGAGAGTACTACATGATTTAGAAGGTAGTTGAGTTTTAATATTTCATGACTATCTATAGAAAATATTTTTGATTTTATAAATTTTGCGTGATTAATTTTCTTATTTCTTAATTGAGCTACAAGTGCTTAAAAAGGCTCAAATGATTTTTTGTAATTAAGTTGGTTTCTATTCTTCAAGATACAAAACGATTTCTTGAGGTAGAATTGTTTGGAAGACAAACTCACTGTTAATCTTGTATTTTATAAAATCTAACTGTGTGAATACATTGACTGCCTATATTTAATAATTTTGAATCTATGACGTAATTGATGCATTTACTTGAAGACAAGTAAATAATGGATTTGAGGAGGTTGATAAATCCATATTTTTAGTAATTTTAACCCATCAAATCATATATATTGCATTAATATTTCAAGCTTAATTGTATATTTCATACAATTTTAGTATAATATAGGTTTTGAAAAAGAAACAGCAGAAATGGCCACAAAAACCAACATTTGGAACAAATATTCGGCGCAACACTGAAGGAAAATCGTAGAACGGCTTTAAAACGAGTTCGAGATTGAATTTGACCAAACCAAGTGTGGAAACGGATTCAGGACGCTGAAAAACCTTGAAATAGACTTGGTCAATTTTTGGTCAACGGTCAATGGTCAAAGTCAACCGAGCCTGTCAAAGTCAATGTTCGAAGTCAAAGTTCACATACCACAGCCAGATGTGCGCTCGAGCGCCCTTTTTTGAAAATGGCGAACAAATGGTTGACAACATGTGAAAGGAAAAAGATGAAAAAAAAAAAAATTCATACTGCAGAGTGGCGCTCGAGCGCACTATTCATCAACCACCTATAAATAGTGGCTGAAATACTGATTTCAACGGACAAAAGCGAATTTCACCATTTTTCTTTGTATATAATAACTTTTCTTCATATTTTAGTTTAGGAGTAGGTCAGTTTAGTTTAGTTAGGGTCCTAAAATAAGGGTCGAGCTTATGGATTAACGCCATAGCTTCGAAGAAATTGAGCCGGCTAAATCAAGACGTGCTTAAATTCGGTAACTTTTATTCTTGATTTCGATTTCCATTTTGTAAATCTAATTATGGCACTTTAGACCCTTATTTTTGGAATGATAAATGAGGATATTTTTATATATATTTAGATTTAGATTAATTCAAGTCTCATATTTTTTAATTACTTAGTATTATCTATTAATTATACGTATACTTATAGTTATAATATAATTAATCGAGAATACATATACGCCCGATTTTATAAACTAGTGGCAATACAAAACTACCTCAGACGAAATTAGCTAGGTTGTACTAGCACCTCCGGGGTACATAAGTAAGAAGATTCATTGAGAGGTTGGATATTGTTAGGTTGTACCAACATATTCAGTTTTGTTAATTAAGTAGTCCTATTACTTACGTATCTAAGGCTAACTTCAGAAGTGGGTGCTTGTAGCCCTATTTCTTGAATGATTTATTCTTTTAATTTAAATCTATAATATTACACTTAAATACTCCGATTGAATTTATCATTCCAAATCATGGACCTGTTAAATTGAATTAACCACTCCTGGACTAAATTATTTTAGTTTAAATACTGTACCTTTGGACACTTTATGGACCTATGGACTTAATCAAACTTATCCGTGACGGGAGATAGTCAAACAAATTATAAACTAAATTCTTAACTTGAAACTGTTAATCCCAATCTCCGTGGACCGACCCTCTACTCGCCACAACTAGAGGTAATTCAAGGTAAGAACTATTTTCAATCATTTAACCTTACTATTTTGAGCTCAAATCAACGCGATCACAATATCTTCTTTGAATCGCCCTGCCTCAGAGTAAAAGCGATTATAATACTCCTGTAGTGACTCGACAGCGAGTGCAAGTGTTCCAAATTTTCCCCATACCACAACTAATGCACTTGCAAATCCGGCACAGTAAGATACAAATATTATAGCTGCAACAAATAATATGGCATAACGAGATATAATACCCACGGAGGCAATACCTCCAAGATCCCCTACAATAGCCACGTAAACTGCACCCAATAGCTGCAACTTTGTACCAAAATCAGTTAACATATCATTTGCAGTCCTTTTAAGAAACATCTTTTCATTGAAGAGTGCTGCTTTAATCTTTTCATACCCAATAACTTTAATCTTTTTAGTATGTAATTTCTTATCGCCTTGTGGAAAAATTGAGCTAATATATAGTGGCTACAAAATTTATCTTTTGTTTTTTGGTAGAACACAACTTTTTCTTTTTTTGTGGGAAACTCAAAGCTAAATTACGAAACAACCAACCAAGGGAATTTCTCGCCCCTCCGTTCCTTTTCCAGCAAAACTAAGAGTCGATGTGGGATGATGTCCACTGAGTATTCTCCTAACAATCTTTAGAAAGAATGGTTAGCAGGACAATTTGCACAAAGTTGACGGCATGGATCTATTGTTGATGTGACTTGAACATCATTGCTCAATTGCTACTTTTTCTGATCATTCTTCTATTCGACATTCGGCCGTTCAATCTACATTGAAATCCTGTATTTATGGCTAAAAGGTTGAATGTTGCATAGAAGGGACATTATCATCCTAGAAGGGACAAGGATTCTCTCAATTTAAGGATAAATGGAGGATTTTCTTTTGTCCTTTAGGTGGCTTACATCCCACCATATAATTAAATGGAAGGTTGGATATTTGCTAACTCAACAATTTTTGTATACTACTAAATTCTAGTTTCTAATAAAAACAAAAATATTTAAAACAGTATTATAAATGTTATTTGATGAAATTGAGGGTTAATTAGAACATAATAGAATAGTACATACTAAGGTAGAATAATAGAATCTTTGTATAATCTAATTAACCTATAAGGTTTACATTGTTTGCTGAATTAAGAGCGACACTTTTATATGCTTATAAATTATACCATATGCTAAACTGGAAACAAACAATTAAATATGTTCTCCATTTGGATTTAATATCACAAGAAAAAAGTTGAGTTCTATATGGAGACATTCTTTGATGCTATGACCCAACTCAAGCGGAAGGGTTGTCCTTACAAGAGAACTATGTTGAGCATCATTATTCTTATCTTCGGCATGGCTATCTTGAGCAAGAGTTGTTATGATTTCCTGTAAATTAAGATTAGTCTGATACACATTGATGAGGGTGAAAATATAGACCTCGATCCAAAGACCTGTATGCCCTTGACCATCTTCCAGAGAAGAGGATCCGCACCTCGACTTGACAGCAGCACATGGTTCCCAAATCTGACCTCCCAACTTCTGTCCAAATTGAGGTTCCGACAGAATGTCAACTCATCCTGAAAAATCCAGAAGTGCCAGTACATCCCGAAATCCGGAAGGGCTAGTACCTCTTGAAAAACCTGGATGTGACATATTTAGTCCTATCCAAAAAAAGTATAAATATGCCTACACACTCTTCAGGGAAGATAACTAATTTACTCTTATCAAAATTACATACACTTTCCTCCTTCTGACACCCAATTTAACGGACAATGCTAGACCTTAGAAATCCTCCTCTCTAGGGTGGTTGCTCAATTTTTGTGAATTATCATTGTTCATTTAGTAGTACCATGGCTTATTAACTTATCAAAAAAAAAAAAAGTATCATGGCTTATTACAAGGGATCAAGTTCACAAAAATTGTAGCTATAGATTGCTAGGCGAAAAATATGGTGATCAAGAAGGAATTGTGAAAGGATCGTTTAGTTACGAAAGGACTATTAAACCTTTGAACTAAATAAAATGCCACTTTTGTTGATCGCATAAAAAACTGAATAGAGGGTTAAAAATATAGTTACAAAAAATTTCCTCACACCCATACATAATTACCAAATGCCACATTATATTGGACAGGACATTGCAGAAAATACAACATCCAGCAAATTCAACTGATTGTTGTTCTTTTTTTTTTTTTTGCAAAAAAAAAAAAAAAAACAACAATCACCACCACTTCAATTCTGTAATTAAGAATTTAGCCAATTTGACCCGACTATATTCAATTAATTGAATTGAATTTACTACAAGTGAAACACAATGTAAATTCATGTACATATACGACCAACAATTTAATTTGATTTAAGTCTCCACCAATTTAAGAGACGAAAGAGTTGAATGAACAAACACATACCACACACACATAGATGCCCCAGGAATTGTACCTAAATTGGTTTGAAGAAGTCCTTTTACTTTTCCATAAGCATAAAAATATATTTGTAAAGTAAAAATGTTTTAGGGTTAGCGTATGTGAATGAGTTCAATGGTAATCATCAAATCTCTAGGTTAAAAGTCAAACAACCCCTGTGATCTTGCAAAATTGTACGTTAATCTTCTATGGTTATGAACTAGTTAATAATCCCTTAGTTATTACAAGAGGTAACGTGCATTTTTATTTAACTACTGGGGTTATTAATTCATCCCTGGTGTTACACAATAGCGTCTTCCTATTGACTCTTTCAAGATTGCAGGGAGCAGTAGTTTATAAAGGGATTACTCGTTTGTTCTCAGGAAATGATTGCATCATATTTGATCTAGTATGACGATGATCATTGCTCTGTTTTCTTTTTTTTATTTCTTTGTCATTGCTCTGTGGTTTACAAATCGAAAAGAGCAGTTTCTTGGAAATTCTTGTGATTTTCTAGCCGCGTAATACAGATGTATAAATTATTGATACCACCTATAATTGTGTGGGAGTTGGTCGACCATAGGAGGCTCTAGAACTAATGGAGTTTTGTGCATCGGGTCATTCTCATACTCGTGTTTTATTCTAACGCGTTCTCTTGTTAACATGCTTCCAAACTACTAACTATCTACTATTACAAAGTATAACAATTCAATTACGTTGGAGTTCCAAAGCCAGTGATTTTGCATTTATTAGTCCATAGCTAGCTTTTGTTAACTCGGACAAACGATCTTGAGATAAAGATAAAGACTATCTATGTAAGGAGGACAATGTCATGCATAGACTTTAGCTACTGATATAATCTGAGCACTGTGGAATTTCGTACCGAATAACAAAAAATTCTCCTACGAACTGCCTATGCCATGACCCACCCACCAAACAAAAAAAAAAGCCTATTCAACACGAATATTTTTTTATGAAGTTTTGTTATCGCATCTTGAAAACGGCTATTCTGTACAGAAATAAAATATTCCAATTTTATGCGACATAGAGTCATGAGTTTAGATGAGATGATATAGGAAAGCATATAACTTTTCACTTAACGATCAAGATTATATAATATAGAAAAGTCTTGGGAAGAATAATCATTCTAATTAACCATTAACAGGTGTGTGTGGCACGTGTGATGTCACGCCTCGAATTTTAACTCTAAAACTCAGGTCGTGACCTGCCACAGACCTAAGTCAAACACCCTAAGCCTGCAAGGCGATCTAATACAATAATCATTAATAACAATCAATCTGTCAAAACTAAACCAGAACGTCTATGCACCACGATAAGCATTACACAAAACTTGGTTCTGTTTATATTTACATAGCTACTTTTGCAAAATTACATCAACCTTAACTAGGAAGTTTATCTACAGTGCTAAACTGATGACAAAAAAAAAACAGCTTTCAAAAGGTACAACTAGTAAAATACTATGTTTGGTCCCCACCCTGGTCCTCCTCTACCTGATACTCCTCTCCCTGATTCTCTTCTCCTTGGTACTCTTCTCCCTGATACTCTACGCCTTGTTATTCCTCCCCACTTTCCTCTGCACAGCCAATAAATGAAATGAGCGAACAAAGCTCATTAAGTACAATACCCTGAAAACTTATGAAATATCAATGAAGCATTTGGAAGAAAGAGAATGTAATAAGCATACGGAATAGAAACTGAGTACAACTGCACTGCTGTGATAAACAATTGATACATATAATTAACAATTGCGGAGTTTGGTCGGCCACTGATACAATTGCCTAATAGATATGTCTAACAATTGATGCATTCCTGGCATCGATGCATATGCCTAACAATTGATACACAATTGATTCATCTGATAACAATTGATACATACATATAACAGAGTAGGCCTAAAAGTCAAGACGGCTATATATTTCACCCTACCGTCTGGGTGTCACAGCGTACAATGAATAAGGGCAAGTGTTTTATTCAGAAGATAAAGAACAAAGAGTCAAAAATGAATCAATTTGAGTAGGAAAAAAGGCGCAAAGCTCGAACTGAAATGAAGTAGAAATGTGTGTCTAACGGGTATTCTACTTACCTTGACCCGGCTTTAAACTTATTCAACCCGCTGACTAAGGCAATTGATTCAAAAGTGACTCACAACTGCACCATAGCAATTATACTACCATATTAAACTTTAGAAAACAAGTAAAAAAAATGTATAAAATAGTAGCACATTATATTTCATTTACTACCTTATCTAGTTTATCCTACTTGACTTCTTTTTTTAGTAACATATACATATACGTCACCACAACTTATTATCACTCCCTGTTACAACCCAACGTAAAGCCTTTATCAACTTTAATTCATGATCACCAACGAACGTATAACTTCTAACGAGTATGCAGTTAAATCATTGCTTAAAACTCAAATCATATTCTTTTAATTACATACACATACATAAAAGAATATAGCTTAACTCTTAATTATACGTACATATAGAGATTCTTCTTCTTCATACTACACCCACAACAACACAACTATATAACCAAACATGTACACCCAAATTCTCTAATGTGAAAATGCTATACAACAAGTATATAGGTCAATAACTCCTCAAACCAACTCATATTACACATGTACAAGCATATATACATATCATTTACTAAAATTCAGAATTTAAACCAACTCCTTTACCTATTGTTTCACACATGGAAGCCAATAGTCATCTCTAAATCATGTAGGACTTTAACTAAGTTAATATCTAACAAGTATACTAAGAATTTATGCCACAACTCAAATCATTAAGAGAGTTTACACATATATATACATATATATAAATACATAAACAAGCAAAAATTGCTTAAAAGAATTAGACCCACTTACATGCTATGACCTCCAATGCGTAAGAATTTCACGTTTTCTAGGTTCAATGAGTAGTTTAGCTTGGTTTGTAGCTGGTTCATTTTTGCCTTTGGGTTATCAAGTAGGGGGGTGTTGTGAAGAAAGTGAGAAAAGTTGTCTTGGTTTGCTAAACTTAAACTTATCTAATAGTCTTTCATACATAAATACTATTAGCGTTTAGTTCTGGTAACAAACTAACTTTAGCTCAGATGGTTAAGGTGTGTGCAACAAGAAAAGAGGTTATAGGTTCGAATATCTCAACTGCCCTTCTTAGTTTTGTTAAGTTCTTTTTCTTTTTTTTTTCTTTTTTTATCTTATTTTACAATTATAAATAACAAAACATGAATGCATATAGCATGCAATCTAATGCTGGGTGTTACACTTTTCCCTCCTTCAAAAGTTTTGTCCTCGAAACTTATTTACCTGGCACTTCAAATAAAAATGGGTACTTTTCACGCATCTCTGATTCTAGTTCCTAAGTGGCTTCTCTATCTATACGATTATTACTCTACCGAACCTTCACATATGGAATTGTACGACACCGTAGTACTTGATCTTTTCGGTCAATAATAGCCACTGGATGTTCAACATACTTCAAATCATCTCTCACTTGAATCTGGTCATACTGTAGAATGTCGCTAGGATCCGGTACATATTTTTGCAACTGTGAGACGTGAAATACATTGTAGACACCTGCCAATGCTAGAGGTAGAGCTATTTTATAAGCAACCACTCCAATTCGTTCTAATACTTCAAATGGGCCCACATATCGTGCATTCAACTTCCCTCATCTACCAAATCTGATTACACCTTTGGTAGGCAACACCTTTAAAAACATATGATCACCTACCTCGAATACTAGATATTTATGCCTTATATCCGCTCAGCTCTTTTGTCTGTCTAGTACTGTTTTAAGTCGTGCTCGAATTAATTTAACTTTTTCTTCTGCATCTTCAAGGAGTTGAGAGTTTACCACTTTTCTTTCATCCAAATCCCAATATAGTGGATTCCTGCATTTCCGGCCATATAATGCTTCGTAGGGTGCCATTTGAATGCTGGACTGGTAACTGTTGTTATATGCAAATTCAATTAAAGCCAAGTAGGAATCCCAATTACTGCCCCAATTCATAACAAAAGCTCGTAGCATATCCTCAAAAATTTGAATAGTTCTCTCTGTCTGGCCATCTGTTTGAGGATGAAATGCAGTACTCATTCTTAACTGCGTACCTAATGCTCGTTGCATACCCTGCCAGAATCTTGATGTGAATCTCAGATCACGATCAGACACAATTTCCTTTGGTACACTGTGAAGACATATTACCTCATCTATGTACTGTTTAGCCAATTTGTCTTTCCTTTCATCAACCCAGATAGGAAGAAAATGAGCCGCCTTGGTTAGCCTATCTATGATTACCCAAATCGCATCCTTTTTACTTCTAGTCTTTGGCAAACCCACAACAAAATCCATGGATACACTATCTCATTTCCACTCGGGAATCTTCAGTGGTTGTAGTAGTCCTGAGGGCTTTTGATGTTCAGCTTTGATCTTTTGACATGTTAAACATTTAGCCACATAGTCCCCAATTTCACGTTTCATGTTATTCCACCAGAAATGTTCTCGAAGGTCCCGATACATTTTAGTTCCACCTGGATGCACTGTAAATGGAGAATCATGTGCTTCAGACAAAATTTTTGTCTTCAATGTTGGGTCATCTGACACATATAATCTACTGTTGTAACGAATAATGCCATTTTCATCTTTTTGAAATTCAATTTCCTTCCCTTCTTCCAATTTATTTCTAATTCTTTCCAAGAAATGATCATTCTTCTTAGCTTCCTTGATACGATCTAATAATGTAGATTGAATGGTTAAGTGAGCATATAAGCTTTTCTTACCAGGGGCAACTACTTCAAGCTGTAATCTTTCAAACTCTTGAATCAATTCTTTCTCCGATGTCAATAAAGACACTGCAGTCACTACTGGTCTTCTACTTAAAGCATCTGCCACTCTATTAGTTTTTCCAGGATGGTAGTGAATTTGCAAATCATAGTCCTTTAGCAGATCTAGCCATCTCCTCTGTCTGAGGTTCAATTTTTTTTGTGTGAAGTATTTTAAACTTTGATGATCAGTGTATACATCACAAGTAACACCATACAGGTAATGCCGCCAGATCTTAAGAGCAAATATAACTGCTGCTAGATTCAGATCATGAGTGGGATAATTTTGTTCATAACTTTTTAATTATCTGTAGGCATATACAATCACTTTTCCATGCTGCATTAATACACATCCTAAACCACTTCTGGAAGCATCACTGTATATAGCAAAGCCCTCTGTCCCAGATGAAAGAGTTAATACTGGTGCCGAGATTAAATGATTCTTCAATTCTTGAAAACTTCGGTCACATTTCTCAGTCCACTCGAATTTGAAGCTCTTCCAAGTTAACTGTGTCAAAGGTGTAGCTAACCGCGCAAATCCCTCCATAAATTTCCTGTAATATCCAGCTAACCCGAGAAAACTACGAACTTCAGTAACATATGTTGGTCTTGGCCAATTGCTCATTGCCTCAATTTTCTGGGGATCTACAGATATGCCATCCTTGGATATAACATGGCCCAAGAAAGTCACACTATTCAACCATAAGTCACATTTTTTTAATTTAGCATATAACTATTTTTCTCGAAGGGTCTGCAACACTGTTCTAAGGTGTTGCTCGTGGTCCTCATGGCTCCTGGAGTATATCAGAATGTCATCTATAAATACCACAACAAATTGATCTAGTTATGGCTGGAATAGCGTGTGCATCAAATCCATAAAAGCTCCTGGAGCATTTGGTAAACGAAACGGCATCACCACAAACTCATAATGCCCATATCTGGTCCAAAAAGCTGTCTTTGAAACATCATCTGCTTTAACTCTCAACTGATGGTAACCTGACCTCAAATCTATGTTTGAGAACATCTGAGCACCCTGAAGCTGGTCAAAGAGGTCATCGATACGAGGCAAATGATATTTGTTCTTCACTGTAACTTTATTCAGCTCACGGTAATCAATGCATAACCTTAAACTGCCATCCTTTTTTTTTTACAAATAATACTGGTGCTCCCCAAGAAGAGACGCTAGGACGGACCTGACCTTTATCAAGTAACTCTTGCAATTGTATCTTCAATTCTTTCAGTTCTGTCGGAGCCATTCTATATGGTGTCTTTGATATTGATTGAGCATATGGTAGAAGTTCTATCTTAAACTCAACTTCACGTTCTGGAGGCAACCCTGGAATATCATTTGGAAATACATTTGGAAACTCTCTAACAATAGGAATGTCTTCAACTTTTTGCTCTTTCTGATCAGTATCCACCACATAGGCGAGAAACCCGTTATAGCCCTTCCTCAATAATTTCTGAGCTTTCAACGCAGATATAACATGAGGCATTTCCCCTTTTCTTCTTTGAAATTCAAAATCAGATTCACCAGATAAGCAAAATATAACCTTTTTGGCAAAACAGTCCACATAACCATGGTATTTTGATAGCCAATCCATTCCCAAAATGATATCAAAATCCTTAATATCTAAGCAAATTAAATTGGCTAATAGTTCTCTGCCCTCTACATGTACTATGCAATTTTTATATACAGTATCCGTATTAACAAAAACCCCAACAGGAGATTTCACACATAACAGTGTCTCTAATGGCTCAGGTAGAATATTTAACTTGGATGCAAATGCCGAAGAAGTAAAGGAATAATTCGAGCCAGTATCAAATAATACATGTATATATACATTAGAAATTCGTAAGATACTTGTAACCACTGAATCTGAGGCATGGGTGTCTCCATAAATCAAAGCATATAATCTAGGCTGAGGCTGAGACCCTTGACCACCACCTCTAGGAATAGACTGCTGAACCGATCAAACTGCCAGTGGAAGAGCCAGTCTAACAGCAATTGCACGAACATCTCCCTGACCAATTGCCTAGGCAATTAATCTCTGAGGACATTCCCGAATACGATGGTCTGCTGGTCCACACCAAAAGCACCCACCAGTCAACCAACGACATGCCTCAGTACGATGAGCTTTACCACACTGCATACATTTAGGTATCTCTGTCGAAGGTAGTTTTTGGCCTGCTGGTCGTGGCACATATGGCCTGTACTGAGAAGTCTGACCACCGGGCTGCTATTTAAAAGGTTTCTTTGAAGAACTACCTCCGACCTTTTGACCCTGCGGTTCACCCCATGACCTATCTCGCCTTTTATCCCTTTCACCCCATGACCTATCTCGCCTTTTATCCCTTGTAACTTGTTGTTGTGGCTGAAATTGTGATTGAAATAACATGTTTTCTCCCCTCTCAGCAATCACCGCTGCCTCATAAGTATGTCGAAAAACCTAATGTTGCTGAGTTGCCACAAACTGGAATATGTATGGTTGCAAACCAGATTCAAATCTCTTAACTTTTGCTCGTTCTGGTCTTACTAGATATGGTGCAAATTTAGAAAGCGCAATAAACTTGTCTGTGTACTCACTGACTGTCATGTTGTTCTGTTTTAGATGGATGAACTCATCCAACTTGATATCTTTGTAAGACTCCGGATAAAACTCAGCTTGGAACAGTTCACGGAAATCTGCCCAAGTAATTAGATCCTCTAATTCAGTCTTTTTGATGCACCACCACAACTCTGCATTATCACGAAACATATGAGTCCCGAAACGAACTTTCCTTTCATCATCATACTGTAATACCTCATATATTCTCTCTACTGCATCGAGCCATTCAAAAGCTATTTTAGGGTCACTTTCTCCTCGAAATAACGGTGGCTTCACATCCTTAAAATCCTTCATTGCTTGATATTCTTTTGATTCTTCTCCCCTACGAGCTGATGCCTCTCTTGCCATAGTTGCGGTCACCTGCTGTAACATAACATTTGCAACTGTTGTTGAGTCGACCTGGGGTACTTGACTAGTCTGAGGAATTGGCTCTCTGGTGGCTGTTCCTTGTACATCATGGCCTGTTGTCTCAGAGGATGAGGGAATCTCCGAACTAGAGGTAGGACGATATGCCATTTCCTGTAATAATGACATGAAAACACTTCCAATATTTTACAACATAATATAATAATCATATATAAAATTAACACAATAAAAGCCTAGCTACCCATGACCTAAATCCCAAAGATTGTCAAACCTATTGCTCTGATACCAACTCTGTCACGCCCCGAATTTCAACTCTAAAACTCGGGTTGTGACCTGCCACAGACCTAAGTCAAACACCCTAAGCCTGCAAGGTGATCTAATACAATAATCATTAATAACAATCAATCTGTCAAAACTAAACCAGAGCATCTATACACCACGATAAGCATTACACAAAACTTGGTTCTGTTTATATTTACATAGCTACTTATGCAAAATTACATCAACCTTAAGTAGGAAGTTTATCTACAGTGCTGAACTGTTGACAAAATAAACAACTTTCAAAAGGTACAACTAGTAAAAAAACTATGTTTGGTCCCCACCCTGGTCCTCGTCTACCTGATACTCATCTCCCTGGTTCTCTTCTCCTTGGTACTCTTCTTCTTGATACTCCACACCCTGATATTCCTCCCCACTTTTCTCTGCACAAACAATAAATGAAATGAGCGAATGAAGCTCATTAAGTAGAATACTCTGAAAACTTATGAAATATCAATGAAGCATTTGGAAGAAAGATGAGGTAATAAGCATACGGAATAGAAACTGAGTAAAACTGCACTGCTGTGATAAACAATTGATACATATAATTAACAATTGCGGAGTTTTGCCGGCCACTGATACAATTGCCTAACAGATATGTCTAACAATTGATGCATTCCTGGCATCGATGCGTATGCCTAACAATTGATGCACAATTGATTCATCTGATAACAATTCATACATATATATAACAGAGTAGGCCTAAAAGTCAGGACGGCTATATATTTCACCCTGCCGTCTGGGTGTCACAGCATACAATGAATAAGGGCAAGTGCTTTATTCAGAAGATAAAGAACAAAGAGTCAAAAACGAATCAATTTGAGTAGGAAAGAAGGCGCAAAGCTTGAACTGAAACGAAGTAGAAATGTGTGTGTAACGGGTATTCTACTTACCTTGACCCGACTTTAAACTTATTTAACCCTCTGACTAAGACAATTGATTCAAGAGTGACTCACAACTGCACCATAGTAATTATACTACCATATTAAACTCTAGAAGACAAGTAAAAAATAGAGTATAAAATAGTAGCACATTATATTTCATTTACTACCTTATCTACTTTATCATACTTGACTTCCTTTTCTAAATGGCAGTAACATATACATATACGTCACCACAACTTATTATCACTCCCTGTTACCACCCAATGTAAAGCCTTTATTAACTTTAATTCATGATCACCAACGAACGTATAACTTCTAACGAGTATGCAGTTAAATCATTGCTTAAAGCTCAAATCATGTTCTTTTAATTACATACACTTACATAAAAGAATATAGCTTAACTCTTAATTATACGCACATATAGAGATTCTTCTTCTTCATACTACACCCACAACAACACAATTATATAACCAAACATGTACACCTAAACTCTTTAATGGGTAAATGTTATACAACAAGTATATAGGTCAATAACTCCTCAAACCAACTCATATTACACATGTACAAGCATATATACATATCATTTACTAAAATTCAGAATTTAAACCAACTCCTTTACCTATTGTTTCACACATGGAAGCCAATAGTCATCTCTAAATCATGTAGGACTTTAACTAAGTTAATATCTAACAAGTATACTAAGAATTTATGCCACAACTCAAATCATTAAGAGAGTTTACACATATATATACATACATAAATAAGCAAAAATTTCACAATAGAATTAAACCCACTTACATGCTTTGACCTCCAATGCGTTAGAATCTCACGTTTTCTAGGTTCAATGAGGAGTTTAGCTTGGTTTGTAGTTGGTTCGTTTCTGCCTTTGGGTTATCAGGTAGGGGGGGTGTTGTGAAGAAAGTGAGAAAAGTTATCTTGGTTTGCTAAACTTAAACTTATTTGATAGCCTTTCATACATAAATACTATTAGCGTTTAGTTTTGGTAACAAACTAACTTTAGCTCAGATGGTTAAGGTGTGTGCAACAAGAAAGGAGGTCACAGGTTTGAATCTCTCAACTGCCCTTATTAGATTTGTTAAGTTCTTTTTCTTTTTTTTTTTCTTTTTTTAGCTTATTTAACAATTATAAATAACAAAACATGAATGCATATAGTATGCAAGCTAATGCTGGGTGTTACATGTGCATCACGCGTTACTCCCCTTTATTGTTTAAAAGCCTCTCCCTATATAATATCTATTGAACATGCCAGAAAGTTATCATATTCAGTTGTTTCATCAACTGCATTTCGTTTGAGGTGCTTTTTCTTTTTCTTCTTTGTTTTTTTTCTCAAATTCTTACTCTCTATTTATTATTACTCTAACAGATCAAATACACTATACCCCTATGGTTTGGTAAATTAGCACACCAGACCTTGTGGTTCAGTAATTACCTCATAAATTATTTGTACTTTTCAAAATATTACAAATACAATCTGCCGTTAATTGATCCATCAAATTTGTGACTTCGGGTTGTTGCCATATGTGAACATGACAACAAAGGGTTATGCACAAAATTGAGCAACGGTTAGAAGAGCCAAAAAAGGTAGGAAAACATATTGCGCGATCCCCTGATTTTGGGGGCATGCTAAATATCAGGGAAGGAGGCGATAGTCACTCTTGAGATCACGTAATCGAGGCTTATTAAAATGAAAGCGCGAACAATTACATGAAACACACAATCTGGACCCTAACCACTCCCTACCCTAACAAATCAGCCCCAGACAATGAAAATCTTTAGAGGCATTCGCTTGCCAGGACCCACTAGAAAAAGGGATCTCGGAGGATTTGTCATCCAAAATCCGTCATAATCTTAATTGTGAATTTCGAGAATTCGCAAGTATAAAGGATTACAACAAACAATTATAAGAGTAATCTAAAGGCGGGAAATATCATCTGTTATGAATAAGTTTTTTTTTTTTGGGTCAAGTCAAGTCACACAAAACAAGGCAATGCCCAATAGGTACAGGCTCCTTACCACAAATTTTACATGATGAGGATTTTCTCCTAACCCCATCTCTATCCTATCGGTTAAGAAGAAAATCTTAACCTCTAGTTTAAAGTCTTAGTTTATCCAACTTGTTCGATTAACATAATTATAGGCGTACATCGTACCAAAAAATTAAATCAACGGTTGATTCAGCTGATGATAGTGTAAATACTAAGATCTGATTCCTAACTCGTACGATAGATATGGGAGTAGGAGAGGATCCTAATCTATTTTACACACAGGATCTGAAGAGCATTTTCTTTTAAACATGTTATTTTTTATTTAGGGGAGGCCATTCACCAAAAAAAAAAAAAAAATTTAGCAAGTGCCTACAGATTCTAATGATCACAGAATGGCTCTGGACAACTCTAGTGGTAAACATTCACAGCCTCATCTCTTTCTGCTACCCGATTTGTATTGATCACTTAGTCATCCAGCAAAACTATCTTTTTCTGAGATATAACCCTTATCTAAAATGTCATCATACAACTCAACAGCACCAGATGGATAAACTTGGCTTCACTTCTTTTACTTTCCAGGAAATAGGAAAGATGGAAACCTGCCTACAAATGCAGTTATGTTCCTGCAAGATTAAGAGTTCCATAGTCTTCATGGATCCCACTCATAAACCACAGGTAGATATGAACTACCGGGTCGCGAATGTCAACGACTCAATCAAATTATAGATATACTTCTCATTATCTGAATAAAGCGCAGATTTAAACATCTATTGTACAAAAGCAATTCAAGAAGTACTGCTAAAGATTAAGCAGATGGAAAATTAGTACAAAGAAAAAGTTAACTATAAACCAACATAACCAGCCAATTAATTAATTATGTCATGATATATTCAACATGCATTAACAAACAGAAAAAGACAGTTTACAGAGAAAAGCAGCAAATTTTGAAATCAACATTGAGCAAGCTCAACGCCAAAAACAGATACAGAACAACTATGCCCTTTCACTGGATATGGGTTCCCCCCCTCTCCCTGAAAGACTTATCAAGTCTTAATGCAGATTTACAAAATACATCAAGCACAGAACATGTGCTTTACATGATTGATGAGAATTGCAACTAGAAGAGCACATGATCTTTCACCTTCCACAACCCAATCAGTCCTCTTCTTCACGGTGATGTTTCCTGTTCTTCTTCTCAGAGCGCTTTCTGTCACGACCAACTTGTAACTCATCTGAACTGCTGGCATCAGAATCAGACGGTGAAGCTGCCCTTCTGCTCCTCCGCTTATACCTTCTGTCAGAATCCTCAGATGAATCTTCAGAATCATCTGAATGCCGATGACTTCTCCTCCTCCTCTTCTCCTTCCTACTCTTCCTCTTCCGCCTCCTGCGTTCCTCATCCTCATCCGACGACTCGTCTCTTCTCCTTTTCTTCTCCTTCCTTCTCTTCCTCTGGCCCTCATCCTCATCCTCAGAATCACTACGTCCCTTCTTCCCACTCTTCCTCTTCTTTGACCTACCCCTCTTCTTCCTATCCCCAGAATCCAACCCATCGTCTGAATCATCATTCTTCTTCTTTCTCAACAACTTCGAATTACTACTAACCTTCTTCCCATACTTCTCCGCAATCATCCTCTCAATCTCCGAATCATAATCAGAATCTGAACTCTCACTTTCCTCCTCCTCACTACTACTCTCCTCGCTCTCAACTGCATTCTTCCCACTCATCTTAACCTTCTCTCTTTTCAACTTCTCCAACCCATTGAAAACCGAAGCCTGAATTGCATCGGGGTCTTTACCCTTAATATCATCCTTAACACTCAAGAAATTCCTACACTGGAATGTCAAGTGCCCAACACGCCCGCATTTCTTGCACGCCCCACGAGCCTCATCAGCATTAGAACCAGTTAATCGTGCGAGCGCAATCAATCCTTGAAAGCTTTCGTAGGCATTTTCGGGGTCAGGTTCTGAAGACTTCTGGGTTGATGCCTTCTTGTCATCCTTTGAGGGTGCATAAGGATCATACCCAATAGCGCTCTGCCATATACCATGAGTCTGTAGGGCTGCACTACTATGCACCCGGTTGTTCGCGGGCATGCGAACCCTACCTGCTGTGGCTGGCATCGTGAAATAATTTTCCTAAAATACCACCTGCAGATTAGAAAAAAATTAGGTTTTAGCACTTGAAGCCCAAATCTAATTAAAAAACGATTAGAAACGAAAAAATCAAATCAGTGTTGAATTTTGCTAACAATTGAAACTTCAATTAGAAATTAACAAAATTGAAAGAAAGAAATCAAAAGCAAGTAGGATTTTGCTAAAATTTTAGCAATTAAAACCCATATTAAATTCTAATAAATTGAAAAGCAAAAAAAGAAATCCAAAGCAAGGTAAAATTTTGCTCGTATTTTAACAACTGAAACCCTAATTAACATTTAATAAAATTGGAAAAATTTAACAAAGGATTGAATTTTGCAAAAATCCCTAAAAACACAATTGAAACCCTAACTAAATTCGAACAAAATTGGAAAGAAAAAACCCAAATTTAATTTGACTTTCAGAAGACAATGGAAACGAGATAGGAAAAAGAGAAAATAATTAGGGTTTTTTTATTGGAAAAAAATTCAGATGGGATTTGCGAACAGTAAAACTAGGGGTGTTTGTCAATTGATTGATAAAACGAAAACAGATATCTTAGTGGAGAATTAATGGTTTGGATAAACAATAAATTCAAATTACAAGTGGGTATGAGGCATTAAATTCATAGAAAAATATGAATACATCAATATGAAACTAAAAACTAAATAAAAAAATAAAACACGAAAATCAAATGAAGTGAATATGTTTTTTGATTATATGAATTGAGAGTTTTAGCGGTTTGGAGGGTTACCTTGATGAAATAATTACAATAGAGAGAGAGAGAGAGAGAGATGTGAAGGAAGAGGTTTTTTGTGTTAATATAATTGGGGAATTTTCTTTCGGACTTGATTGGTGTTGAATTTGTTTTGAAATCTTTTCATTTATACAGGCAATGGGCCAAACACGTATGCAGGCCCAAGATAAGGGAGAATAGATGAATGGAACAAAGTGCAAAAGGTAAGGTTTTTTGTGTTAATATAATTGGGGAATTTTCTTTCGGACTTGATTGGTGTTGAATTTGTTTTGAAATCTTTTCATTTATACAGGCAATGGGCCAAACACGTATGCAGGCCCAAGATAAGGGAGAATAGATGAATGGAACAAAGTGCAAAAGGTAAGGTTTTTTGTGTTAATATAATTGGGGAATTTTCTTTCGGACTTGATTGGTGTTGAATTTGTTTTAAAATCTTTTCATTTATACAGGCAATGGGCCAAACACGTATGCAGGCCCAAGATAAGGGAGAATAGATGAATGGAACAAAGTGCAAAAGGTAAGGTTTTTTGTGTTAATATAATTGGGGAATTTTCTTTCGGACTTGATTGGTGTTGAATTTGTTTTGAAATCTTTTCATTTATACAGGCAATGGGCCAAACACGTATGCAGGCCCAAGATAAGGGAGAATAGATGAATGGAACAAAGTGCAAAAGGTAATCCTGGCTTTGCAGGAGTCGGGGATATTTTTCATGATGAAAATAGTTTTTGGATTTGTGGCTTTGCTATAAATTTGGGGATCGCTTCCAACAATAAGGGGGAATTATTGGCAGTTTGAGAAGGACTCAGAAGAGCTGTTGACATAAGCATCACTCATCTTACTATTGAGTCTGATTCGTTGATTACTATCTAGTTATTAAAGGCAAAAGTACCTCCGAAGAGTCATTTCAAATTCCTCATCGAAGACTATAAAAGATTTTAGTGAACCATGAAGGATACCAACTCCAACATGCTTTTCGCGAGGCCAACCAGTGTACTGACTGGATTGCAAACTATAACCTCCAACTACCCTTGGGTTGTGCCTCTTTTTGAGGCTCCGCTGACTCAGCTTATGACAAAGATTGAAATGGATAGACAAGGGGTAACATACCTTAGGAACGTTGTTCGATAGTTTGGCTTTGCCTCCCTTTTCAAAAAAAAAAAAAACAGAACTCGAACGTTCGAAATTGAATCCGATTAATATAATCTTAGGTAGTGATTGATATATAAAAATAAATTTAGATAGAAATAGAATAAGCTAAGTAATGAAATAAAATTGATTAAAACAATAATAATAATAATAAAATAAAAATAATAAAATAATAAAAAGAAAATAATAATAACAAAAAAAAAATAATAATAATATTGATTAAAACAATAATAATAATAATAATAATACTAATAATAAAAATTAATAATAATAATAATAATAATAAAAATTAAAAATAATAATAACAACAAAATAATAATAATAATAAAAAAATAATAATTGTTGTTGTTGTTAATATTATTATTATTATTATAATCATATTTATATTTGTATTATTATTATTTTATTTTTTTCTTTATTATTATTATTATTATTATTATCGATATTATTATTTTTATTGTTATTATTATTTTATTATTATTTATGTATTTATTATTATTATTTTAATCAATTTTATTATTTATTATTTTATTATTATTATTATTATTATTATTATTATTATTTAATTGATATTATTATTTTTTATTTTTATTGTTATTATTATTTTATTATTATTTATTATTATTATTATTACTATTATTATTATTATTATTATTTATTATTATTATTATTACTATTATTATTATTATTATTATTATTATTATTATTATTATTATTATTATTATTATTATTATTATTATTTTAATCAATTTTACTATTTTTCTTGTTATTGTTTTATTATTATTATTATTATTATTATTATTATTTTCACTTTTATTTTTATTTTATATTTTATTATTATTATTATTGTTAGTATTTTAATCAATATTATTATTTTTTATTGTTATTATTAATGTGTTTTTATTTTTTTATTATCATTATTATTATTATTATTATATTTTTTTACAAACTATCGATAAAGGTTATGTTATATGGGGGTATGGTAGTCAAGTTTATTTCCAAATACATGAGAATGGACTAATCCCACGTGTTTTCTCTGGAATGACTATTCTTATGTACTCGAGAATGAGATTACCTTGGGAATAGGATTCCCAAGTTCATTCTTTCATACCAAGTATGAGAATTGAAAAGAGTTGGGAATGTCATTCAATTTTTAACCACATTCTAGTGTATCAATAGCTACCTTATTGAATATAAAATCTGACAGTTTTTAAAATTGCTTACCAAAACTAAATCCAATAAATATTGGATCATCCGACAAATCTCCGAATCTGAAGTAGTTTATAAAAAAACAATAGATTAAATAGTAAAATAACCTAAGAAAAAGTAAACAATTGTGAGTTTAGACCCAAATCTGTGTAATTTCACAAAGTATTAAAAAAATCAGATTAGATAGTAAAAAATTACAAAGTAATGGAAAGAATTAGGTATTTAGTCCCAATTTCTTTCTCTCCTTTAACTTTTTCTCTTTTTAAGAGTTAACCATTGGTAAGCAATTATCATAACATTTTAACTTATTTAAAAAATATTGTCATTCCCAAAATAATCTTATACTCATTAATTTCTGGACAAGTTGGTGTATTATTGCACATGGGACTTTAAAAAATAGAGAAAATTAAATATGAATTAAAGACAAAGGGATATAAAAGAAGTCAAAATACAATTAAATAGAGTGACATAATAAGAACCAAAAACTCTTAGAAATTTATTTGGAAGCCAAAAGGGTAAGAATACTTTATTTTGGAGAGATACAAATTAAATTCCTATAATGATTATTACAAAAAAGTTGTTTGTAGAAGGTATAGAGTGATAGAAAATTAAAGGAATTCAAATAAGTAATAAGATTTCCAAAATCTATATGTAATATTACATGGTGAATCTTTAAGAAATTAAATTCATTACCTCTTCTCATCAATTCTCCATATAATAAATCAATACAAGCTTGACTACATACTAGGATATTTGATTTAATTATAAAGCAAATTAAAGCAAAAAACCGTAGCAAACAATATCAAAATCAAGAAGAGAAAAATCATACTAAATAGTAAAGAAACCTAAAATAATAGAAATAATTATGTATTTAGTCCCAAAATTGTGTGCGTTCACATAGTTAGATAAATCGGACCTAAAAAAGACAAAAGGTTTATAAAGATATATGCTGATCTATCCAAATAAATTAATGCCCAATTAATTCATTCTGCAATAAGGGGCTTATGTTAGAATCTATCATCAAGTGCATATCTTGTCATCACATTCTTAGTAGCTTCAAGAATAAGATCTACAGGATAATTCTAAGAACTTTATTTAAGAACAATTAACACACTAATTATAACTGAATAAATTTGTGCATTAATTAATATAATAAATACAAAAGGTCATGTCCTAAAATTACATTAATTAGCTTTTAAGGCATATAATCTAACAATTCTAATAGTAAAGAAGTTGATGACTCGACATAGAAAAAAGAAGTTGATGACTCTTTCCTAACATGTAGGCATTCCAGACTTGATTAATTGAAAGAAATCAAAAAATTGTTGAGCAACCTGGCAATGGAGATACCCAAACGACTATGCCATATATACATTATTTGTCACGTGCGTAGACGTAAGGACAAGCGAGGAATGAGGCAATTGAGGAGGCAACATTAGAAGGGTGCATAGATTGAAATTAATGTGATGCTTGAGAAGAGTGGTCCCAGTATGAAGGTCCTTAACACGACACTTAGAAGGAAGAAATTCAAGTGAGACAGTTTTTTCTTTGGTGATTGGGGAATTTGGGGTAAAATTAACGTCCGGGTTTTTTTTTTGTTTTTTTATATTTTAACACACTCAAAAGACCAAAATAACCATCAAGTTAACAGAGTTTTTAATGGCATAGGGGAATCTGGGTAAATCAAAAAATACATGGGGGTGTTTGGAATTTAAGGTTAAGTACATGGGGGTTTTTGGTATTCTCCCCTTTTTCGACATACCTCTTTCAATGTGTCGCATATATAGTGCAGATTCTTTTGCTATTTGAGAGCTTGAAAGAAATACTTATTTCATCCCAATTTCTTTTTCTCCTTTAACTTTTTCTCTTTTTAAGAGTCAACCATTGGTAATGATAGTTTATGGTTAGTATCTTGTTGTAACAAAAGTTAAAACAAAATAAATAAACGCATGCAGAAAGGAAAGATACCGAGATTTAACGTGGTTCAACCGTGTGGTCTACATCCATGGGACCTCCCCTGGTCCAACAAACCTGTTTCATTAATAAATCACAAGTTACAATATAAATGGATTACACAAGTAAAGACTCCCTCTTGACTTTGATGCCTTGATGACGAACTCCTTAATAAACCTAGGTTTGGCGAACTCCCCTCGACTTGCAACGTTCTCTCCCGAGAGCTACACCTTCTTCTCCTGAAAAATGAATAAAACAATAATCAAACTAAAAACTCTTCCTATCAAAAGATTAAAACAATATGCATAGTGGAAGCATAAATAAGATGTCTGTTTTACAGTCTGTTGCAGCAACACATGGATTATCAAATTTCCTATGTTACTGACTTTTGTTGCAGCACATCGTTAATCTGCTGCAACAAAACCTGACAACTTGAAATTCTCAAATAAATCTTCTTTTTCAGCTCAATCTCTCTTTTTTCTGCATACTTTCAGACGTGTGAGGCACTGTATATATGCTGAATTAGTTGCCTAAACCTCCACACGGTAATCCATGCTTGGTCCTTGAGTTGTATGGAAAGATTTTGTCCCCAAGCAATTCTTGAATAAGGCAACCTTCCTTTCTTGAATAAGGAAACTTCAATCACCTTTAATGTAGATGTCAATTTGTCTTTTCAACTCTCTTATAAATGTGGTAAACCTATCAATCATAATTCTCCAAACATATATGCATATATCATGATTAAATTCTAATTAAATTCAGTCAAAATATAATTTTGATAAAATACAAGCCAATTAAAATTACAGTTCTTATTACAGCAAGGGGTGCAGTAAAGGGCGTAACACAATTATCATAACATTTTAACTTATTTCAAATATATTGTCATTCCCAAAATAATCTTACACTCGTTAATTTCTGGACAAGTTGCACTACAAAAAAAAAGGTTATTAGCGGCGGTTTACTTTGCTATTCACGGCAGTTTATAACCTCCGCTAAACCTTTTGTGGCGGTTGGGTGAACCGCAGCTTCTGAACGCGACTCGAAAAGTATTCGCGGGGTTTCATTTAATTGCCGCTAAAATACCTTTTGCGGCAGTTCTCAACCGCCACTAAAACCTTTCGCGACAGTTGAACCGCCGCTAAAACCGTTCGCGGCGGTTGAACCGCAGCTAAAAACTTTCGCAGCGGTTCCGAGAACTGCTGCTAATACCTTTCCCGACGGTTCGGGCAACCACCGCTAATACCTTAATAGCTTCCATCAACTACCACTAACATTTTCTGCGATGGGTCCAATAACCTCCACTAATACCTTTCCACAATAGTTCCCAGGACCGCCGCTAATAATCGTTTGCTTCTAGTACTACACTATATACTATTTTGCATCTTTTGCTTCTACTTATTATATACTATTTTGCATCTTTTACTTATAATTACTTTATATATATATTAGATCATGTAACAATTAATTATATTGGGGATAAAGAATAGGGGAAAAGAAATTGTACAAAAACAAGCTAAGAAAATTAAATTGCTCTTAAAAGTATAATTGTTTAATTTGTACAGATCAAAAGTTAGATTATTTACAATAAAGAAAATTAAGTTACAATAGTTATAATCAAGTATAATTGTTTAATATGTACAAACCAAAAGTTATAATTAAGTTACAATAGTCATGCTTTATATATAAAGCACTTGATACGAGGGCAAAAAAATAAAAAAATTTCAACTATTCATTTGTTCTTAGCTAACCAACAAACTTAAACCATCCTTCAAGAATTTGCAATTTATGTATAGGATCAAAAATATTGGATGATATTCAAAATTTGCTTACCTGTCAATTAAAAGTATTGAAGAATATTAGTCAAAAGAAAATTAAATTTTTATTATTCCTACATAACCAAATAGTAATAGATGAACATATGATTTTGTATAGTTAGCAAAACAATTGTCTATATGCATATATCACTTACAAACTACATTCACATACCTATGTTACTATCATCCGATGCTGAAGCATTTTGCAAACTAATTGATTTGAAAACTAAAGATGATGGAATACATTGGGAAAAGTGTAAAAGAAGCAAAATGAATTTTGTCATAATCTATGCATTGTTATTATGGTCTAGGGAAGAAAACCTACCGTTTCCCTTGATGGTGAAAAGAAACATTCACGAACTCAATGTGTCATATTAGCCTCTTTAGTTTAACTTCTGTTGACTGGTAAATGCACAATTGATGATGATTATCTGGAATAGAAACGAACTACTAGTACTTAAGGCAGTGAAAGGAAATACTTACATCGTGTGCTATCAATTGTTAGAACGTAGTAACATACAAGATACAGAGTTTTATACATCAGATGTATCATCATGTACTAATGAATGAGGTGCGAAACAGTTTTTTCTTTTTGATGTTTTTATGTCCTTTTTGCTGAGTGACATAGGGAAGTTCTGCATGGATGAGCATATAACCAAGCTAATAAACAGGGCTTCAACAAAACAGTATAGAACAAATAATTCAGAGAAAAATATATTTATTAACGTTTAATGATAAAACCTTGACTAGTTTATCTACTTGTTGACATAGAATAGAACAGGCATCTCGACTAACCAAACCAAATTGATATATGTGATCAACAACAAGGGTTCATAATAAAAAAGTCCTTTGCATGCACAACAGAGCTTCTACTTAAATGCACTGCCATCAAGTTTGTGGAAGTTATGTAACACCCCGATCCCTCTCGAGACCGGAGTTTCTGATCCCAATACCCAAGTCACGAAAAGTAAGGAAAGACGGATGGAGTCTCCCCTATTTATAGAACAAATCAAAACCTACAAACAGAATATAAGTGGACTAGTACAGTGTCTAACACATTCAACAACTTCTCAAGGTCATTCGAGCCTTGGTTCTCAACAAACAAACCCAAGCAATTATATATCTCCAAATTCAAAGGCTACCTTAACTCTTTTTCTTTAGACATATATGCTTATGCTGGAATTGAAATAATACTAACCTATTACATAAAACAGGTTATCATACCAATCTAATGACCTAATTAAACTCAATTTATATTTCTTTATTCAATGAATACATACAACTCAAAAGTAACATTTTTACAATCCCACTCCACACAACATATTGACTCCCAAGCAAAGACCAAGCACCACAAGCACGAACATTCCT
The DNA here is from genome assembly GCA_037974665.1 of Ehretia macrophylla. NCBI lineage: Eukaryota > Viridiplantae > Streptophyta > Magnoliopsida > Boraginales > Ehretiaceae > Ehretia > Ehretia macrophylla. The sequence continues at coordinate 53,157,986 of CM075780.1, read as the reverse complement.
TCTAACACTACAACACCTGAAAAGTGAGTAATGAGGAGTGAGTATACAATCATGTATACCCAGTGAGGGAGGGGAACAATATACGAGAAGCTTTCATAGGGGAATTCGTGCAATGCAACAATTATATACAAGTAACAATCTAAGTAATACACGATATTAAGTATTATAATAAGGCAATGTAAACAAGTAGTGAGTTCATGAAATAACCACTTATAAAGGATACGGTTCCACGAAGTCTCGATCCACGAGCCATAAACCACGATCTTCAAAAACAAGTGCCGGCAAACTCCTTATTCCTCTAAATAGGATTTTGGATGTACCCCGATCCTACGACCCATATCTCCCGAGGTAGGTCCGTATGCCCCAACGAGGTGAACCATATCTCTAGGGTAGGGGAGTATGTTTCTGCGAGAAAGGGAATAGGAAACCATGGTAGCCGAGGAAGCACGGCAAGCCCGATGCCGCCCGTGTTACTCGACACTACCATGCCCGAAAAGGTTGCACAACCTGACACAAATTCAAGAATTCACAAGATAATATCAAATAAACACGAGGAAACACAAGATATCACAAGAAACCACAAGATAACAAGTAAATGGTACATATAACTTTATCAATTAATTAAATCATATAATCTAAAAACAATGAAAGAAACTAAGATGCACAAAAGGGTTGAACACTCCATCACCTTGGGTTAAGCCAAGCATGCAAGAAAATAGCCTACATGCACTCTAATTCTCCTTGCGTTTGCTCAACATGTACCCTAACTTGACCATAAAATTATAACGTTTCTTATTTTGCATGTCATTTATAACTCACAAGTAATTCATAGCAACTAATAAGCATTAACTAGCATGGAGCATTACATCTTTAATTCAATAAATGACAAGTAGTTATACACATTTACAAGGCATTCAATACTTCATTGCTCAATCAATATACATATGAACTAGATAAATGCTTAAACTCAATCAAATGGAAGAAGAACTCTAAACTAACCAATCAGCCAAACAGTTACATCTAGCAATCAATGCACTCTATCCTTTACACATCCACACATTCATACAACCATTATTCATTGAACACTCATTTCACTTGTTCACTCTCTCCCAACTATCACTCATTATTCCCAAGTATTCACCCATCTTTGATCATCCATTAACCATCTAAAATCAACCACCAAAACAACATTAATCACTCATTGATAAAAGCTGAAATTCTAGACTGCACAAGCCTAACCTCACAGATTCTCTTGACAGCATTAATGTTCTCTAAAACCTCTGAAATTGCACAGGAGTGTAGTTCATTAAGTGTAGATAGTTTTAGCCTCAAAAGGTTCCCAATTCGGAGTTAAACTCATCAAGTTATGACCTCTAGAAAATCATTGCACAGCCAGCCTTGAACCCACGCGAGAATCAGTCACCCACTGTTTTGGCTTTAAAACTATACCTTAACGATAGAATTAGAACTTTCACCCAAAAGACAATTTGTTGCCCAAGGTCTTGGGCATAATGTGTAAAAATTTAAGCTAATTCTGACAACATTTGCTAGCTCAAATATGCTATCCAAAACAGTTGCACAGTCTGTCCAGATTTCACATTTTTTTGCACTAAGTCACTGTAACTATTTCCTGCTTGTTTGACATGCTATACATATTACTTGCTTTGCACATAATGAAGAATATTCTCTATGACATATAAACAAATACCTAAGCTTCATCTTTTGATCATGTTAACAAGATATAAGCTTCAACTAATTGAGCATGATAGAGTTCACTCCACAAGCACTAGAGAGCTACTACTACACACTACTCACTAAATAATTATCTAAACATGTATTTCAAGCTTCTTTGATCATTTATCTACAACATGGCATACATACATATAGCAAAATAATCAAAAAAAAGTGCAAATAATATGATCCCTCACCTTGTATAGCGAGGAAATAGAAGAAAATTAGCTAGAGACACCTTTGATCTTGGCTAAAATGGCTAAAAATTGAAGAAAAACATCAAGCCCTAGCTCAATGGCCTCACGTTTCTTGCTTCTGCTTGGTCTGATTCTTTTTTCTTTCTATTTTAATAAGTTTGCTTTGTATTATGTTATAACATATATATATAAGTATGTATATTATATATCTAGATGGGATTAAGTGGTTGGCTTAATTAAAATTGCTATTGGGCTCAAAGAAACTTGGTAGGGTCTAATTAAAATGCCAAAGGCCCTAAAACACTAATAGTCCAAAAATAATAGTAGTTTCTATTCATCGCGCACATTACTTTTCTATTTTTATCTCGCACTCAAGACATGCAATGCACATTTCGCCAATGAACGAATATATTAAATACAGTATTGTTCAAGAAAAAAATATCAAATTCAAAAAATAAAGTAGTTTAAAATTTCACCCAGGCTCAATCAAACATAGAAATTTAAGTATATAAAAACAAATAAATGTCAAATAAGGGCCATTATGTAATTATGATAATTAAATATAATAAATAATAGTCCCTCAGGGCACGGGTGTTACAAGTTAAGCTTTTAGTTTGTTTAAATATCTATTGTTAATCTTACCAGGTAGTTTTCTTCCCCCAATAGATTAAAAGGATCTAGAAAGAGCATGTAAAAACATAGAAATTGCAATATCATACCTCCACTCGAAAAGCAGAAACAATCTACAAAGTGCAGAATCTTGCCTTTTGATGAGAATTGATCACGAGGCAAAAGATTCATTAGCTGAAAAAGTTTTTAACAAAGAGTATCTACTACAACCCCCAAACACATAATAATGTAGAATTTAATTGTCTAAAAAGTAAAGTTTAGTTCAACATGTAACAAAATAAGATGTATAAAAACTCTCGTCGCTTATTATGCATGTGTAAGAATGACTAAAATATAACAATAGAGGAAAACTACTGAGAAAAAAAAACAGAATGAACAATCTCAATTGAGGTTACAAGGCAAGGATAATATAATGTTACTCATTAATTTTGAATTACATCTTTAGATCATAATAAAAAAAGTCATATTACCATGTATGCCATTAACGCTGCTAGCAGTGTACACGTTTGCTATTAAGATCAATTGTAGATCATGAAGAGTAAAATTAAACTATAAGTGAATCAAAATGCTCATAATAAAGGTTTTTCCCTTAGCAGAGAGATTTAATTAAACTGAAGCCAACTGTAGGCTATAATATCCTTGCACAATCAATGCCCCTCTACCTTCTCCACCTCACTACTACTACTCATGAACACCCACACCACCCCCCCTCAAAATCGTTCTATGAACCCATCCAAACTAGTTGTAAACTATAATGACCCCAAAAGATCCCATTTAAACCCTATGCATAAGACAATGTCCTACTCAATAAACCCACACAACCCAACTAAGCAAAGCATTGACTCCAAAAACAACCCAAATGGCCAAATGTTCCATATTGCTTTCATACTGGCTAGTTGTTAGCAACTAATTGACTTCAAAACAACCTATGTGTTTGTATAGATAAAAGAATATCTATTACAACCCACAAACACATAATAATGTAGAATTTCGTTGTCTAAAAAGTAATAGCATAATAAGATGTATAAAAACTCTCGTTTTACCTGCTCAAGTATAAGTTAAGCTTTTCCTGTAGCCTATTGAGATGTGCCTCAGTCTTGTCATGCTTAGCTCGCTCAGCAACTAATTGTGCCTCCATCTTAGCACGTTCAACTACTAATTGTGCCTCCATCTCCTCATCACGTTTCTTCAAAATTTGAACTTCAGCCAACAAACTTCTTAAATCATTAGACATACCATGCCGCCTAGAGCCCAAGAATGGTGAAGGGGTAGGTCCCCGCCCTGCCCCTCTAACATGACCAGAGTGTTCCGGGCCTTGTACTTCACGAATGCTCTCATTCTCTAAGTCGATAACATCAACTCCAGGTGAGATTCTTTGCTTCTTGAGAGACTCGCATTCATCCTAGACATTTTCAGACTCAAATCAAGTTTTATACAACTTGTACAAATCAAAGAAAAGACTAGAATAAATGCATCATGAAATTGTTATAGAGCAATAAAAGAAAATAATACTCTGAATTTAAGATAGAATATCAACTAGCATGCTAAATCAAAATAAAGTTATATACCCTATGCTTAATTGCATTGATACAAAGTCCAAATGAAAGTAAACACCTTTCATTAGAAGTGTGTTGTAGTTGAATAAAGCTAGTTGAGCATTAAAAAATTGCAATGTGCAAAAAAAATATATGGTCCATTTCATATTAAAATAACAAAAATTTATCCAAAAAGCAAGAAAACAATTACCAAAATGTTCGTAGAAGTTGGATTTATTTCATCATTTTTGCTCTTGTGTGTTTCTTGATAAAAAACAATGGGACTCACTGGTCCACCTTGCTCTATTTCTTACAAGATAACATATGTAAGTTTAATTGTAAGGTTAGTCGTTTAATGTGAAATTCTAACAAATCTAAGAGATATGGTTTCAAATACCATAGCATTCTCCTTTTGTGCATAACTCTATCTACCCAATGTGTGAACTTCTGTTTGCTTGCTCCTATCCTTTTTTGCTTGATCTGATTTTGCTTGCCAATATAAACATCAAAGTTATAGGACTAACTTAATCATGACAACTATAACTACATATATCAAAAGTCAATGTCATGGTACTTACTTTGGCCTCCTTGGATAAAGAATAATTGACAAAATCTATCCACTGAGTATCCTCTACCTCTTCTAGAATAATAACATGAATTTCTTCTTTGGATTTTCCTTCCTCCACATACTTGTTTATTTTTTTCCTTAAGTCATGTTTATGGTTCCTCCATTTCACGCCAATAGAGCCAAGCACATAATGTATGCACTTTTCATACTTTGTCTTATCATTAGGAAAAATATAACACTCCTACCACATATAAGACTAATTAGTATAAAAAGAGCATACATAGAAATATAAACCTAAAGTATAGCTAAAAACATTGAAATTTAGAGAAGAGTATGTTGGCATTAACCTTCAAGTAACTAATAAATTTCTCATTCGTGTGATTGTCTTTGATGATGTGTCTCAAATCGTTTTTAGCTATGGAACAATAGTAGCCCATTCGAACAACTGATTCGAGACAAGTAGCTAAATCAACCGATCCATCCCTAATAGATTGCACGTCATTATTATATTCGATTCTAATTCGTTTGTCATCATCCAAGTGCCAAATTTGTTTGCACCTATTTTTGCCACGAGTCTTTCTTTTTGCAATAGTTTCTTATTATTGTTACACAAAAATAATTAATAATAAATGAATCATAGTACTGTTAGTTTCTAAATGCTTGATAAATGAATCAAAAAACAATTACTTGAATGATCTTGATTGTTAGGGGCCTTTCCCATTTGAGGATGATGGAGTATTTGATCGGTTCCTTAGGGCTATTAGTTGAAAATTTTGAACTCAAAGCTGAAAAACTCTGATCATTATCTTTTACAAAGAAAGAAGCATAAAATTGTGAGCATAAGAAAAACTATATCACGAATAGAGTTTCATCTTTGACCAGTTAGATGGTCGGAGTTTCAATTTTAATCTCTTTCACCTAATATAAAGTTTTTGGGTGTTGAAATCATAGACTTTATCATAGCCATAGCCATTGACATACACTTCACCATAGCCATCATAACCATAGAAATAGCCAGCTGAAGCCTCAAGCATTCTAACAAGTTACTCTAAACTTTTTGAAAGATTTTATCCTAAGAGTTAAACCCCCATGAATTATGCAAGTTAACAATTTAATTCCTTCATGGTTTCAAGTTGATATAAACTTCCAGGCTAGCTAGTAACAGGAAAGAAAAAAAAAAGAGAACTAAACTTTTGAAAAAAAAAATCACCCACAGAGATTCTACGTTGCTAAAGAAAAAAATATTCTACCTTGGTTTTTTAAGGTATCGTAAGCTCCTCATTGCTATCATCAATATCATCCTCCTCAGCAAAAGAACTTAACCCCTGAAGCTCATCATCCTCAACTGGCCTGTAATTATCATCAATCTTTCTTTTACCCATCCCCTCCGATTCTGTACTCCTACTCTTCCCACTATTTTTCTTGTAATTTTGAACAGAACCCGTCAAAGATTTAGCCATTGTTGTCAAACCCAAAGCCTTCATTCTTGCTCTATTCCTTTCAATTCTCTTTAATCTTTGTTTCTCATAGGCTGACATCTTCTTATGCATTCAATACCTGTAAAGAAATGTAGAGGACATGTATAACATCAACATTCTACAAGTAAGATAAAAAATCTTATCCTGCAACTGGAAGCCAGTGGTCACACAATATAATCTCCTTCCTACCACTCAAACAAGGCAAATAAAATGAATTTCCCTGACATGGTTTGAATTAATAATATAAACGAAAATCATTGATAGACTAAGTGATCGCGGTTACAAAAATAATCTGATTTCATCATCGTTGGCTTAAGCTATGAGTAATCAGAAGTAACTTGTCATGAATGCAATGTTAGCACCTCCCAACAAAGGCAAGCAATGTGAACCATCTAAAAATTGCCTAAAAAGAATCTAGAAGCAGGGAAAATAACCAGCAGCAACAAATTGGTGAATCTGTTCAGTTACGGAGAAGCTCACACATCAAAAGCATGCCAAAGCAACTGGAAGAATTCGTTACACCTTAGAAGCTATGAGAGAGCAACTTATAAATAGAAGAGACGCATTAGCTGAGGGCACCAGAAAATTATTAGCCAATTGTTCTTCTTATTTTCTATGTCTTGTGGAGTTTACCAATTTCCACTAAAAATTAGCACTATCCTTTGTAATTCCTACTAAATTTAATAAAAAATGTCTCTGTTGTTCCTTCTTAATTCTGTATTCTCTTATATTTTAGTAACATCGTTACATAACTAAACTAATTTAGCTTACAAAAAAGTAGAATTAAACGGTTGAAAATGAGAAAATTACCTGAAAATGTAGGGATACATACGTAATAGAGCTGTATTCGTATGTATCTAGAGAAAGAGTGTGTTATGACTAGCCCAAATCAGAATTTAAATCAAACTCAATCATCAGCTCAAGTGCCCAGAAGAAATCAAAGAGCAAGAGTAACACCTAGATATTTGAAGGAGTACGTGGCTTAAGCAACTAAGGCACAATTGATCTGTTATATATATATATATATATATAGCATAAGAATAGGCATGGTGAAACACACACCAGTGATGTAATAGTTATGTATATATAGCATAAAAATAGGCACGGTGAAAGGGCCGAGAGAGATAATCTTCTTCATTTCAACTTTCTTACATATTTTTAGCTTGTAATTCTCTTTATTTGACCAATGAATTTGCGCTTGTTGGTATCTCGGTTCTACAACTTTTGCAATTAGTCCCAATTCATTATAGAGTGTCTATGTGAGAGAGATCACATAAACATATACCTGATTGTTACCTGGTTGCTTCTTTGAAGTTTTAGGTGCAATTGAAATTGGGTCCAATGAGAAGTTTTGGTGCGAGATAGTTTTGATGCCCTTGAAATTTTGGTGGGTGAGAAGTTTTGGTGGGTATTTTGGTGAAGTGAAAATTTTGGTGGGAATATGTACAGGTTTTGGTGGATGGGAAGTTTTGGTAGGTGTTTTGGCTTTAGTAAAAATTTTGGTGGTTTAGTGAGGATTTTTTTTTTTAAAATAAAAAAAAAAGACATATGCTTTTATTTTTTCTTAATCATAACAAAAAGATAAAAAAATATATATTTATATTTGTGAGTTTTTAGGTCAAAACATGGTTTAGTGAGTTTTTGTAGGAACATTATATTTTCTTTAGTGATATATATATATTTGTATGGATTTGATATTTTTGATAATTAAAGAATATGTGTAACGCCCCGAACCCAATCCCACACTATGGGTCAAGTTCGGACCCGTTGCATGGACAGAGTCTCATTTGTACCGTGAACTAAACTAGTACCTGTAAATAGACACATACAGGTCCTGAACTACAATCAAACAACTCATACAACCCATCCTTCAATATTAACATAGCCAACCAACTCCTTAAGGCCAACCAAGCCTTGGAATAACAACTAAATATCACACAAGCATGCAGGACATTTCTCTAAATTCCAAGCTAGAAGTAGTATTTTATACTTATAGGCTAAGTTCAACATTCGAACTACTTGACACACAAGCATGCAACAAAGAAATAAAGTCCATTATCAGTTATTACAAACCAACTACTATGCCAACAAGATTACAACTTTACTAAAACTACTAAGTCGACCAACAATACATATAAGACCACAAAGGTCTCAAAATGAACATCATCTAACATCTTTCACACAAGCTGCATGTAATAGCCAACCTCAACACACAAGGAATCACATAAGTTGTTCTAATTGAACTTCTTCTTCTTTTTCTAATGCTACTAGCTGGGGGTTCACCTCAGCGTCTCCTGAAACATGTTAAATGAGAAGTGAGCAACAATGTTGCCCAGGGAAAGAAGTATTGTAGCATATTGGGGCGTGCAACATGATATGCAACAAAGATAGCCATATATACAACACGAAGTAACAAAACTAGATAGACAAGTATTTAACTACATATAAAAAGGATACGGTTCCACTTGTCTTTCAATCACGAACCACGAGCTAAGATCTTCAAGCAACTACCGACAAATCCCTTATTCTTCCATAATGAGGTACTCCGGATGTACCCCGATCCTATGACCCATATCTCTCGAGGTAGGTCCATATGCCCCAACGAGGTGAACTATGCCTCTGGGGTAGAGGAGTATACCTCAGCAAGAAAGGGACTGGGAAACCATGGTAGTAGAGGGAGCACAGCAAGCCCGATGCCGCCTGTGTTATTCGATACTACCATGCTAGAATAGGTTCGCAACCCCGAATCAAGTCCACGAGAACCAAGATCATCAAATATCATATAAGAGGGACGACAAAGTAGGCCGCCTTCATAATTAACCATAATATGCACAGAGTAACGATATAAACATAAATGAGACAAATAACATATTTTTTCGTAAACTCTTCAATTAGCATGTTTATCTATTAGACAAGCATATAGACACATAACAACACATCTATGACCTCATACAAACACAAAGGCATCCTTGATCACTTTTTCCCCTTTGTTAACTATGAAATTCTTTTCCCACATAAAATTCAAGATTTCAAATCCACAATCCAATCATTCTACATTCCTAGGAAGGCCAAAAGACACCTACCTAGGCCTTGAAAACCCGCTTTGGAGGTAAAAGCTAAGAAAGGCCCCGAGTGGGTTTTAACTACACCTACCTTATTCGGACCCCAATTTAACGCAACAAAAGTACCAAAAGTGCTTGCATGACCCAAAGATACCTAATCTAAAGTCCAAACATGCCCGGATTATGTTTTGTGAAAAACTCCCTTTTAAAAGTTAGCTAATTTTGCATTTTAACTCAAATTCGGGAAAATTAACTACACATGAGCTTCTAACTAGTTTCATTAATGTCTAGAGCACCTAAAGGAAGCATCGATTCATTCTAAATAGCAAGTTATATCAAAACCCTAAAATTCATCACTATTCATAATCTTCTTTGAGCAATTCAAGCTTCAACCATGGAATTTACTAACAAGCTACTCAAGCATAGTCTAAACTATATATAAAGCATGTATAACACCATATCTAAGCATTTCAATAGCTAATTCCAACAAATCACAAAATTTAAAGAGTTGACATAAACTTTAAACTCAAATAAATGCAACTCCGTCACTATTTAAATGTGGTAGGCAAGTGGCTTAAGCTCCCAAGTGCTCCAAAAATCTTCCAAAGCAAGCCAAGAGGTCAAATGCAAGGTTGGATCATGAAATTTTTTCTCCTTTCTTCCTCCTAGGGCTATCGGGTTTGGGGAGGGGTAGTTTAGGTAATTTTTGTTTTGTTTTGATGAGTATTGTATGCATTTATGGTATATTAGATATATATGTATGTGTAGGTGTTTTATTAATGGTCAAATGCTAGCATTACTTGGTCAAATAAGCTTGAAACTCCAATTAATTGCTAACTAGTTTGAAACCAATGTTTATACTAACGTAACACTATTCAACGAAGCATTAATCATTTTTCAAATGTAAGTTTCCGACCTCTAAAGCTCAAAATTATAAGTTCCCAATTCCTTTTATAAGTCATGCTATCTAGGAAAATTATTAAACTGAGCAATTGAGATAGTTGAATTTTCTTGTGAATAGTGCCCACTAATTAACAAATAAGCAAGAAAGGGAATGCACATAAGAATGCTCAAGTAAATATGTAACAGTTATTTAATAATGTGATGAAATTTCCCGGGCGTTACACCCTCTCCCCCTTAAACTAATTGCGTCCACGCAATTCTTACATGATTCAGCAAACAGCTTTGGGTACTTCTCCTTTATCTGATCTTCCCGCTCCCAAGTGGCATCCTCAACTCCGTGATGATCCCAAAGAACTTTCACCATAGGAATAATCTTGGTTCGAAGTTCCTGAATCTTTCTATCAACCACTCGAAGAGGATTCTCAACATATGTCAAAGACTCATCGATCTCCAATGGTTCCAGCTCTAGAATGTGCGAAGGATCTGGATTATACTTCCTCAATAACGACACATGGAACACATCATGAATTTTGCCCAAACTCGGAGGTAATGCTAATCTGTAAGCCAAATCTCCAACTTTCTCAGTAATTTCAAATGGTCCCACATATCTAGCACTGAGTTTACCTCCCTTTTCGTGTCGAATCAAACCCTTACGTGGAGAGACTTTCAAGAACACATGATCCCCTACTGTAAACACTAAGTCACGTCGGTGTCTATTAGTATAACTTTTCTGTCAACTTTGAGCTGTAAGCATTGTTTTCTTTATAAATTTCACATTGTCAACCATTTTAATCATCTCAGGTAGAATAGTTGGGTCAACAGTCTTCATTTCGTCTACCTCGTCCTTATACAACAGGGATCTACATTTTTGCCTATAAAGTACCTCATACGGTACCATCCCAATGGTAGCTTGGTAACTGTTATTATAAGCAAACTCTGCAAGAGGCAAATACATTTCCTAACTCTTACCAAAGTCAAGAATGCAAGCTTGCAATATGTCCTCCAGTATCTTGACATGCAATACTAAAACTCAAATTAGTCCCCAAAGCCTTATGTAGTTTCTGCTAGAATTGTGAGGTGAACCTGGGATCTCTATCTGACACTATACTAGTTGGAACCCCGTGCAGTTTCACAATGTTTTCAATATACAACTCAGCTAATTTAGCAAGAGAATCTGTCTTCTTTGTAGTGATGAAATGTGAGGTTTTTGTCAACCTATCAACCACAACCCATACAGAATCATTACGTCGTGGTGACCTCGGCAAATTAGATACAAAGTCCATAGTAACCTGGTCCCATTTCCACACAAGAATCTCCAATGGTTGTAACAGTCCCGCAGGCCTTTGATGTTCCACATTAACCTTTTAACAAGTCAAACATTTAGCCACAAAATCAGCTATCTCCATTTTCATATTATTCCACCAGAAGCTTTGTTTTAAGTCCCTGTACATCTTAGTACTACCAGGGTGTATAGTATATTTGGTGCTATGAGCTTCAGCAAGAATTTCATCCTTTACAGCTGAACCACTAGGAATGCAATTTCTATTCTTATACCTAAGTAGTCCATCATCATGCAGCTTGAAATCGGACTTTCTCCCTTTTGAATTCTCTAGAATCTTTAGCAATTGACGATCAGATTGTTGTGCTTCCCTGATTCTAGACAATAGCAAAGATTAAATTTGTAAACTAGCAAATTGGATATCTGTTCTAGAAGCCTTCGGTTTCCACAAACACAACTCCTCCATAGTTTCCTAGTCCTTTATTATCAAATTGGCCACAATAGCTTTCTGGCTTAGTGCATCTGCAATAGTATTAGCTTTTCCTAGCAAGTAACTAATGGTACAATTATAATAATTCAACAACTCTAGCCAACGCCTTTGTCTCATATTCAAATCATTTTGAGAAAACATATATTTTAGACTCTTATGATCAGTAAATATTTCAAATTGATTACCCCACAAATAATGACGCCACTTCTTTAAAGCAAAGACAACAGTAGCAAGCTCGAGATCATGTATAGGATAATTAATTTCATAGGGCTTTAACTTTCTCGAGGTATAAGCTATTACCTTACCATTTTGCATAAGCACGCAGCCCAAACCTTCTTTCGAAGCATCACTGTAAATCACCAGCTTATCAGTCCCCTCAGGCAGTGCAAGAATATGAGCAGTGGTAAGTCTGTTCTTCAATTCCTGAAAACTGGCTTCACATTTATCATCCTAGTTAAACACATTTTTCTTATGAGTTAAGGAAGTTAATGGTCCAGCAATTTTAGAAAAGTCCTTAACAAACCGTGTATAGTAACCAGCCAACCTTAAGAAACTACGAACCTCTGTGACAATTTTGGGTCTTTTCCAGGACATCACTACCTCAATTTTCGTAGGATCAATAGATATTCCCTCCTGTGAAATGATATGGCCCAAAAAGGCTACCTGTTTTATCCAGAGTTTGCACTTGCTAAATTGAGCAAATAATTTATGTTCCTACAAAGTTCGCAACACAATTTTCAAGTGTTCTTCATGCTCTGCTCAAACTTAGAGTACACCAGTATGTCATCAATAAAAAATACAAAAAATTGATCAAGGTAAGGTCTAAACACCCTCTGCATCAAATCCATAAAGGCGGCTAGAGCATTTGTCAACCCAAATGGCAGTACAACAAATTCATAGTACCTGGTTCTGAAAGCAGTCTTGGGCACATCCTCTTTTCAGATTCTCAATTGATAATAACCCTATCTTAAATCAAATTTAGAATACATAACGGCACCCAGCAACTGATCAAATAATTCCTCAATCAAAGGCAATTGATATTTATTTTTCACAGTCACCTAATTAAGGCCCTGATAATCGATGCACAAATGCAAAGTATCATCTTTCTTCTTTACAAATAAAACAGGTGCACGCCACGACGAAGAGCTAGGCTGTATAAAAACTTTTTCAAGTAAACCTTGCAGCTGAATTTTCAACTCCTGCAACTCAGGGGGGCCATTCTATATGGGGTTCTAGATATATGATTAGTTCTCGGCAACAAATCAATCACAAATTCTATTTCCTGGTCAGGTGGTAACCCAGGAAACTCTTCAGGAAATACCCCTGGAAAATCTTTTACAACATGTACTTCATTCAGTTTCAGTTTATCCCCATGCTGATTAATTAAGTATGCTAGATATGCATCACAACCTGTACTCAACATTTTTGTGTCTTTAATAGAAGAAATAATGGGAGTCCCTATAGATTTTCGACTTCCAGTAATTTTAATGACAGGTTATTCAGGTATTTCTAAAGTCACAATTTTCCTCCTTCAATCCAAATAAGCATAATACCGCCCTAACCAATATATCCCCAAAATAACCTCAAAGTCCCAGAATGGCAAAATAATCAAATCAACAGGATATATGTGTCCCTCAATGCAAATATCTCAATCTTTACACACAAACTCCGTAACACATTTGGTACCCATAGGATTACCTACCTCAATTTTATACTGCAGTTTATCAACTTTTAAAGCAGTAAATTGTGCATACATAGGAGTGATAAATGAATGTGTAGCCCCAGTGTCAATCAAAACTATTACTGACTGATTATTAATAAGAAAAGTACATTCCACCACTACTGTTGTATCCCGGAGCTCCTCCTGGTCTAATGCAAATACTCGTGCCTGGCCTCGCGGAACTGGAGCTACACCTGAAGCTCTGGTTTAAGCACTCTGGCCAGAAGTCTATCCTTGTCCCTGCTTGTACCTAGTACAATCTTTAATCTTGTGCTGGTCGCTCCTGCAACCAATGCAATGACCCAATTTTCTCCAATATTTTGCCTTTGTATGGCCCTTACGATTAAGTGACTGCATTACTGGTTTTTCCTTGCAGCAGTGCCTCACGAAGGGGTTCTGTAAATAGATGTAGTAGTGCTACCTTGCTGAGATCTAGTGGTCACTGGTCGGGTCTGACTCTATATATAACTCTGAACTGGTCTTGTCTGTGATTGTGTTTGAACTGGCCCCAGGTAGCTTTGAGTCTGCCTTGGCTGCTGAATCTGAACAGACTGTTGAAACTGTCTTTGATAGCCCTGACTCTGAGACTGATACTGCCGTTTACCTGACTGACTGGACTCGGCTAACACATCTGCCTTGCGTTTCTTATATCTCAATGCGGCCCTAACTGCTGCAGCATAATTGGGATAATCCTACGAAGACAAATTAAGTAGTATATCATTTCTCAGACCTCTGATAAATCTCTGAATCTTCATGTCCTTGGGTTACACTAAAGCTGGCACATAACGAGAGAGTCTAATGAATGTAGCCTCGTACTGATCCACAATCATATTTCCCTGCCTCAACTATATGAACTCTTCTTGATGTCTTTCACAAGCTACCACAAATAGATACTTATCTCAGAATTCCCGAATAAAGTCAGCCCACAAATGTTATACCCTCTCGGTCTCCTATTTTTCTCTAATGGTATGCCACCATTCCTTGGCGTCACCCTCAAGTAAGAACACAACATAAGTAATTTTTCTCTTATCATTACACTCAAGTATTGTAGCAACTTTCTCAAACTTGTTTAGCCACATTTCTGCTTTCATATCATCCGGCTCTCTATAAAAACTGTACGCCCCGTGATGTAGGAACTTATCAAACAAATTTCTCCCAACAGTACCGGTACCCTCGGCTCTAGCGGCGAAATTACCTCTACCAGTTCCTGCTTGACCCTGCTGGGTCACAAACTGAGTGATAGTATTCATAGCAGTGGCCACAATTGGTTGGTTCTTGCCCCTGTGGTACATTCCCAGCTACTCCGGCCTCTTGCCTAGGTATATCCTGTCTAGGAGCTTCTTCCGGTTTCCTTCTCGGTCTTCCCCTTCTCCTAATCTTGATGCTAGAAGAATTCAGTGTTATAATAGGCAAATAGATGACACCAATGATAACACATTCATGTCTCAAAACACCTTATGCACATAAGACAACATATAAAGCACTTAACATGCATCAAATACTAAACTTTTCATATTCACACTATATCATGCATTAGACACTTCTTTTTCATGCTAATATGTCCTTTACTCAAGCAATTATTCACTTAGGCAACTAGACAATCATATAGCCATGTAATTCAATTTTCACATATGGACCTCTACCTACATACCGAGGAAATTAACCCGGCTTCATACATTCAAATAGCACTGATACTACCTAAATGTAACGGCCTGAACCCAACCCCACACTACAGGTCAAGTCCGGACTCGTTGCACCGACAAAGTCTCCTCTTTACCGTGGACTAAACTAGTACCTGTAAATAGACACATACAACTCCTGAACTACAATCAAACAACTCATACAACCCATTCTTCAATATTAACATAGCCAACCAACTCCTCAAGGCCAACCAAGCCTTGGAATAACAATTAAATATCACACAAGCATGCAAGACATTTATCTAAATTCCAAGCTATAAGTAGTATGTTATACTTATAGGCTAAGTTCAACATTTTAACTACTTGACACACAAGCATGCAACAAAGAAGTAAAGTCCATTATTAGTAATTACAAACCAACTACTATGCCAACAAGATTACAACTTTATTAAAACTACCAAGTCTACCAACAATACATATAAGACCATAAGGTCTCAAAATGAACATCATCCAACATCTTTTACACAAGCTGCACGTAATAGCCAACCTCAACACACAAGAATCATGGAAGTTGTTTTAATTGAACTTCTTCTTCTTCCTCTACTGCTACTAGCTGGGGGTTCACCTCAGCGTCTCCTGAAACATATTAAATGAGGAGTGAGAAACAATGTTGCCTAGCGAAGGAAATGATGCAGTATACTGGGGCGTGCAACATGATATGCAACAAAGATAGCCACATATACAACACAAAGTAAAAAAACTAGATAGACAAGTATTTAACCACATATAAAAAGGATACAGTTCCACTTGTCTTTAATCACGAACCACAAACTAAGATCTTCAAGCAAGTGCCGACAAATCCCTTATTCCTCCATAGTGGGGTACTCCGGATGTACCCCGATCCTACGACCCATATCTCCCGAGATAGGGCCATATGCCCCAGCGAGGTGAACCACGCCTCTAGGGTAGGGGAGGAGGCTTAAGCGAGAAAGGGACTGGGAAATCATGGTAGCGGAGGGAGCACGCCAAGCCCGATGCCGCCCATGTTACTCGACACTACCATGCCTGAATAGGTTGCGCAACCCCGAATCAAGTCCACGAGAACCAAGATCATCAAAATCATATAAGAGGGATGACAAAGTAGGCCGCCCTCACAATTAACCACAATATGCGCAAAGTAACAATATAAACATAAAGGAGACAAATAACATTATTTTCTGTAAACTCTTCAATTAGCATGTTTATCTCTTAGACAAGCATATAGACACATAACAACACATCTCTGAGCTCATATAAACACAAAGACATCCTTTATCACTTTTTCCCCCTTTGTTAACTATGAAATTCTTCTCCCACATAAAATTCAAGATTTCAAATCCACAATACAATCATTCTAAATTTCTAGGAAGGCCAAAAGACACCTACCTAGGCCCTGAAAACCCGCTTTGGAGGCAAAAGATCGGAAAGGCCCCGAGTGGGTTTTAACTACACCTACCCTATTCGGACCCCAATTTAACGCAACGAAAGCACCAAAAGTGTTTCGAAGCCCCAAGGATACCTAATCTAAAGTCCAAACGTGCCCGGATTCTGTTTCGTGAAAAACCCCTTTTTAAAAGTTAGCTAATTTTGCATTTTAACTCAAATTCGGGCAAATTAACTACACATGAGCTTCTAACTAGTTTCATTAATTTCTAGAGCACCTAAAGGAAGCATCAATTCGCTCTAAATATCCAGTTATATCAAAACCCTAAAATTCATCACTATTCATCATCTTCTTTGAGCAATTCAAGCTTCAACCATGGAATTTACTAACAAGCTACTCAAGCATAGTCTAAACAATATATAAAGCATGTATAACACCATATCTAAGTATTTCAATATCTAATTCCAACAAATCACAAAATCTAAAGAGTTGACATAAACTTTAAATTCAAATAAATGCAACTCCCTCACTATTTAAAGGTGGTAGACAAGTGGCTTAAGCTCCCAAGTACTCCAAAAATATTCCAAAGCAAGCCAAGAGGTCAAATGCAAGTTTGGATGATGAAATTTTTTCTCCTTTCTTCCTCCTAGGGCTGTCGGGTTTGGGGGGGTAGTCTAGGTAATTTTTGTTTTGTTTTGATGAGTATTGTATGCATATATGGTATATTAGATATATATGTATGTGTAGGTGTTTTATTAATACTCAAATGCTAGAATTACTTGTAAGCTTAAAACTCCAATTAATTGCTAACTAGTTTGAAACCAATGTTTGTACTAACGTAACACTATTCAACGAAACATGAATCATTTTTCAAATGCAAGTTCCCGGCCTCTAAAGCTCAAAATTACAAGTTTTCAATTCTTTTTATAAGTAATGCTATCTAGGAAAATTATTAAACTGAGCAATTTAGACAGTTGAATTTTTTTGTGAATAGTGCCCACTAATTAACAAATAAGCAAGAAATGGAATACACATAAGAATGCTCAAGTAAATATGCAACAGTTATTCAATAATGTGATGAAATTTTCTGTGCGTCACAATATGAACATTTAAATTTATATGGAGAAGATTTTGTTCCAATGAATATTAGGAGAGAATTGTAATATATATTAGTTAAATAATAGCATTTCAACAAATGAGAAAAGTGAATGAGCAATAAATTATTATATTAGAATAGAATTTTGTTATTCTATACAATTTATTAGATATAGTATATAATTAAGGAGAATTGTTTATCATTGATAAATAAGTGCATGTTGATGAACAAAAGTTGTACTATTACTTGATATTTAACTTAGTAGGATAATTAAACTTTAACAAAATAGCATATGATGAATTAATGAAAGTTGAACTAATTAAGATAATGAGCTTTACGACTAATTACAACTAAGATTTGTGTATTATATTCATGTGCGTATGAATAATAAATAATTTCGATAGAAAGGTACTATCCAACTTTGAAGTACATCATCAAATGTGACAATAGTATATTCCTCGTTCGGGTTATGAAAATGGGCTTTTGGAATACTAATAGGCACAAAACCTATCTTTCAAAAATTGATTGATTTGAATAATAGAGAAGTAAGAAGACTTTAGCGATTCATGGTGGAGTATCTAGAATAAGTAAGTACATAAATCCAAAACATATAAAATGCGATTAAATTTATTAAAACATAAATCATAATCTAAACTAATGTGACTAAAAATTAATTATAACATATTAAAAATATAATAAGAAAAGACTGTAGTATATAAAATTCTAAATCTAAAACAATTGGTCATAGTCTATTATGGCTCAAGTTGAACTTTGGCGGCCAAAATTTGAATTCAAAAAAAAGGTCGGTTAAGAGAAAAATATCACTCAATTGGAAAGTAGTCGTGATATCGAAAATATGATAAAAGTCAGTATTAGATTGATGACGGATAGAACTTCTTTTGTTAGTATAAAAGGAAGTTGATCCGACTAAAGTTGCTTGATATAACTCGGTTTGTTTATATATCTATACACATATCTGTTTGACAAGAATTAAAAAAAAAAAACCTTTATGCCCTCCATATCTCTATTATTACATAAAAGAATATGCAAGGGCAAAGTTGTCAAGGGATGTATATTTGTAAGTCGTTAATGCATTAAAGGTATTGTATTACATGTTAAGAGTTTTGTACTATTTGTATTTTATGACCATAATACCCGTGGACAAAGTTGTCAAGATAGGCACGTTTGTAGGTGGTCTAATACATTAAAGATATTGTATTATGTGGTAATAACTTTGTACCTTTCTTTTTATGACTATAATGCCCTTCTTCTAATTGATTTTTGTGGGTGACGAATCTGATTTCACACTTCTCTCTCTTCACACGTTTTCTCTCTTCTGCAGACATAGAGACCAACCTTTCTCTCTCTATATATTTTTCTCTCTACCCTGCATCTCTTTTTTTCTCATTAGAGTAGCTTTGTGGGTGTGTGTCGTGGTAGTGTGTGTGCGTTCTCTGTGTGGGTATGTGCTGTGGTGGTGTGTGTGCGCGAAGAGAGTGTGTATGTATATGTGGGTGGTGGTGGTGGTGGAAGGATGTATATATGACATGTAGTTTACAGGCTTTATTCTTGTTTTGTTTCATGTATGCATTTTTTTTTCTTTTTCAAAATCTCTTAGGTTGTGGGTGCATAATTTATTTTTTATATAAGAAAATTTGTCTTTTTTTTGTCTTTATTCTTGTTTTGTTAACATTAAAAAAACTATACAGTGACAACAAAACCAACCCTAATTGTTTTCCTTATTACTCTGCTTTTTCCCCCCCCTTTTTTAGAGTTTTTAACATATTTGGTTAGGAAAAATATTATTAAAAAGTTGAAATTTATTTATTTTTGTTTAGAGTGCTTGACGTTTTCGTGATTGGTATATTTAGGTTTGGTGGGATGTTATTGTGAGTTTCTGTAAAAAGATTGAATTTTTTTGGTGGGTACGCTACACAAATTAAGCCAAGGTAGTAATTTCTGATGCATAAACATAGTGGTTATGTATTCTCTGAAATTCCTAGACATATCAATTGAATTTGCATTTAAAAAAACTAAACTTTGAAAGCTGAAATGCTTGATGAACTGATCATAAATGAGGATTAGTTTATTGCTATCAAAATGAGTGCTCTTTGAAGAATACAAAGAACAAAAGATAGCATCTTTTTATAATCTATTCATACAGAACTGACTCCTGTTAGCTCATTATTTGATTTTCTTCTTTTTTCTTTTTTGTGCCCGGTTTGGAGAATGCATAGGAATGAGAAAATAGGGGAACTTTTTCTAATTTTGTAGTAGTTTCACTAATTTCTATTCATTATGCCATGTTATTATTGTGTATTTAGTTCTCTTTTGTTTGGAAATGTCATTGAGCTTTCCTGCTTGTTGTTGGGATTGTAATTCTTGTGAAGTTTAATGGTTGCAATTACAAAATATTGGAAGTCTCAGTTGTAAAGTTTCACCTTGGAGAATCCATTACTCTTGGGAACTCTGTTAATTTAAGATGTTTAATCAATTGTTGTTGAAATTACCAGCTAATGGCCCGAACAAAGATGTCAAGTAGACGATCTTCAAATAGGGAAGACACTTCCTTTAACAATCAAGAGCAAGATCATCCAGGTAGTTGTTAAGAGTACAGGAATTACTATGATTTCTTATTATGTTATACATTTATAATTGTTGTACTTGTTGGATTCTTCAGATACTATTCATAAAAGAAAGACCCAAGGACCATTTATGGGCAACACAGATTGGACACTGGATCCAGATAAACGCATTAGAGTAGAATTTAACGAACATGGCCAACCTTTTGGGGATCATGTGGTTGGTTTCATAACTAGTAGTGGAGTACTTCCCCGAATGGGCAAATATTGTGATATAACTAAAAATGATTGGAGGGATTTCTCCGACCCTGAGAAGGAAAAACTTATGGATTACATGAAGGTTAATGCCAAATTACGCTATTCTAAATGTTTGTGCTTTTCATTATGCTTTTAATTCTCGTTTATGTTTGTATATATGCATTTCTAGTTGTCTTTGGTTTCAATTATACTCTTCTTATACTAATACTTTTATATGTGGTAGGAGCGATTCATTTTTCCCGAGGAGAAAGATGCATATGAAACTTGTGAAAGAGTTTTGTTCCAATCTATTGGGTATAAATGGAGAAACAATAAAGGCAGATTGAGGGATTTTATAAATATAGATTTAGAAAATGGATTTACTAAAATCGAAATTTATGGTCGTGTTCCGAAGGGAATAGAGAAATCTCAATGGAAAGATTTTGTAGATATAACTTTATCGGAGGCATTCGTAGTAAGTAACATACATTGGATTTTTGTATATATTTTACAGAGTACTTATATTTACCTTCAATTAACTGCAACATTGATGTTCATATTGGTAGGAAAAATCAACCAAGGCAAAAGAGTACAGGAAACAACAAACCGAGACACACATAGGCGGTAGTAAGAGTTTTGTCCAAAAGAGGAAATAGATGGGTATTTGGAACTAAATCTCTTAGATTTCATTCATAGGTGATTAACTTTACAATTAAATTACGTATAAACTTGCAAGAAAAAGACAAAGGTGAAGCCGTGGGTGAAGTCGAATTATATCAAGCTACCCACCGAAAACCAAATGGTATAGTAAATCCTACTTCTGCTGGGGTTTTGGTATTTTCTAGTAACATGTATCTCATCCGATACTTTCTTTTTTTACTTTGTTTTAGTGTATATTTATGCTTGTGGTTTCCATTTTGTATGTCTAGGACAAATCTTAGCACCTCATAGAGGAAAGAAGAGCCTCATCTGAACTTGATGAAATTGAGTTGCAAAGTCAAGTAGTTCGTGAGGTACGGAGCCCAGAACACCCCGGTCGTGTAAGAGGACAAGGATTAGGACCAACGCCATCAACATTATTTGCCACTAAAAGGCATGCTACATCTATTGACATAAGACATTTGGAAGCTGAAGTTGAGCTTTTGAAAAAACGCGACGTCAAGCGGGAGGTCGAGAGGGCTGAGCAAGACGAGTTAAAGGCCGAGATAGATAGCCTAAGAAAAATGTTATACTTATACGTGAGCTAGGTAAACTTTTAGTTTATTTCTTGCATTATTGAGTATGGAAACTTTGACATACATCTTATTATGTTGTATGTTGAAGTGAGGGTCATTGTAGACAACCAAATTTTGATATGGGTGATAGTTTTATGGTAAAGTGAAAGGTCGCTATTACATTTATTTTGTTAGCGTGCCTAATTTTCTTTCATTCTCTTAAGTGCCAAGGAAGTAGTTCTTAAATCTCTGTCAATGAATGAACAAAGGATTCTGTTTTGTTGAAAGGAATATGATTTTATTTGTATTGGTTCAGACTGCTTATCTTTAGATCCTTGTATGATGCCAATTATTTAAATTTAGCTAATTATATTGAATGTTTTTGGATATGCTTTATTGTTTGGATTGCTACAACAGTCGATTCTTTCTGTAATACATCTTACCAAAATAGTGGTTGTGACTTGTGCATGGACTAATCACCATTAAGAACTATTTTGTTTTCATTGATCATCTCAATTTCAAGGATATTTGCATGTATTAAATTGATGTTAATACCAGTGGGTGGATATGTACTATGGTTATTTGATTCAATTATCTTGTGAATGACAAAATATTTGTAGAGCTTAGTGTTTGTAGTGGCTGGTTGTATATGTTGTTGTATGGCCTTTGGTTGAACCGTTTCTCAAGATATATTTTTAAGGATTGGTCTTTGGCATTTTACATGTCTCTGTTCCTTATCATTCTCAAGCCTAGATACTACTCATGTAACCACCAGAAGACCTCAATGACTCTTTAGGAATAGGACGGTCAACAATAAAACAGTGGCTTGACATTCACTTCATCATCTTCGTTTAACAACAAACACTTTTGAAAGCACCTTTAGATCTTCTTCTTCTCTTAGCTATTTCACTTTTTCTCTCAATTTTCCAGGTATATTTTTTCACTACATTTTCTCACAAAGTTTTTGCTTCCTTTTCTTCAACTTTTTTTCTTTTCACTCAATATTTTCCAGAAAAAGTCTTCTCACACTAATTTAATTACCCACAATTTTTCAGGTCATATTTAGCTTCGTTCTTAAGCATCACTACTTAAAACCATTAAAGAAAAATATAAAAAAAAAATCTCCATTCTTATAATACTAGTGGGTGGATAGAGGCATATACAATGCAAATAATTGAACAAGGCCAACGTCTCAATCAAGTACTATTACATAAGTTCATATTTGATCGTATATCCTACATTACTTGTTCAACAATACATACTAGCTTAAGCTTGCACTGTAATATTATCTATTACACGATGGATAGTAGTTTTCATAGATTTCCAAACTATTCACTGCCAAGTCTGCATCCAACGTTCATTCCTCATCATCTGCAAAATGTAATACTATTTGATGAGCAAATGGCTCAGTAAGTAGAATGTACCCCAAGAGTTTATATAAGAGTGAGAAGTTATGTTTAAATAAATATAACAACCGAGAGTAAAAGCATTTAAATAATCTGAAGAATCAAGAAACATGATCTATAGAATAGTAATGACGAGTTGAAGAAAAATGATAAAAGTTCAATTGAAAATACAGGGCCGAAGATAATATAATGCTTTTCTAAATTAAAATCAAACTAAAGGGCAGTAGGAGCAAATGATGGCATGTCCAAGAAAAATTGTCACGCCCTAACTCGACCCCTCCTATAACCAGTCAGGACGCAACGGAATTTCGGCAGTATAACGACAGTAAATAGGACACCGAGGCTCTAAACCAACCTCAATAGAATATCATACATTAACTCCATAAACCATACAACAGACAACTCCTCAATAAAATAACAACATACATCATAACCATATTATACATTAATCATTCCTCGTTATACGCCTCCGTTCCAACATAATACATGAACCTTAATATACATTGCAAAATATATTGATACCAACCTAGCAACCTATACACAGACAAAAGAAAGACTACTAAGATAGCATCAACTAATTCATTATCTTTTCAACATCTCATACATTATAAACTACAAAGCATATAAAAGTTAACTAGATAATATAAAAGATAATAAGGTGTTCAACACATCAAACATCAAGGATAGGACTCTGGAACATAAGACTCATCCACGTAAGGCACATTTTCCTCTTCAGGAGGCACATACCCGTTGTCCTGCTCTACAACACCTGTAAGCATGCAATAATAGAGAGTGAGCTTATATAAAATAAGCCCAGTGAGGATCCGATAGATCTCTAACAGTATTCACTATACTCCTTGAAAAATGATCCCTTGAGCAAGTAAACACACAATAATATCAATAATACTATCATCACATAAACTATAATGACCATTCAATAAAGGATACACTAGTTGGTGTATCTCCAAACGCTATCACGATCATAACAGCCTTCTTGTGACTCCCATAAACTTATGCACCCGAGGTAGCCCAGTAACATCTCCCTCCATGACACTTCTGTCATGCGAGCTAGAGGTAGTCTCTGATAGTCATGCCGTTATCAACCCGACAGCCCGATGCTGCCCGAGAGGTGGCACACACATACCAAAGACTCAGTAATAATAATAAACATCAATCATTCACAGGAGGACAACCTTTTCCGTTGACTATCTCCCGGTTCATCAATCATCAATCAATAATCAATCAGTAATCATATTACCATCATAATAACATCAATACTCAATTTAACAACAAATAACTAAGTTAGATGACAAAGTAGGCCATCCAACCGAACATGCATTAAACACACAATTAAACCCTAGTTTACCCATTATCAACTCACCATTCAATCACTCAAACCACACCCAATCAACTAAAGGCATAATTTAACATTTTAAAGAAAGACAACCTAAACTTTAAATATTCATATCTTACATTCTACTAATCCAAACAACTCCAAATCAGTTTCTATCACTCACCCATTCAATCAACTACATTAGCCCCCTCGGAAACCAACCAAAACACATCCAAATCATGCCCAATAACCCTAAAACCCTAGTGTGTCATGGCTGAAATTTCCGGACTTTAGCACCGACCTCGCAATCGAAAATTCGGCATTACAACGGCTCTACCACGTAATTATCAAACTTTTAGAAATCGACGGCAATCGATTTCAACCAATACAACTCAAAATAATCAACATTTAGCAAATTAATCAACTTTAAATACCCAAAAAATAATAATTATGCTACAACGGTTCAAATCTCGCAAGATTACATATAAATGATCCCTAGCATGCATGGAGCAATAATCTAACTTCAAATTAACATTCTAACGGTTCAATAATTATTTATACGCATAAACACAAAATATGAGTTTTGAGATCTAGAATTTTTCTCTCACCTTTGATGCGATATAAGCCTAGAAATGTGTGCAATGCGTGCCCAACAAGCGGAATCCAACTCGGCACAAAGTTCTACGGACAAAAACTAGATTTTTCTTTGAAAATTTGCTTGGAAAACTTTGAAAAAAAGCTTTGGTTTTTCTCCTATGGTCTCTCGGCCATGTGTGTGAAAATGAAGGTGTTTTTGTGCTTTGTTTGTGTGTGTTGGTGATATATGCATGAAGGTCAACATTTTAAATAAAGTCAAAGTTGAATTAACTTAGTATTTTTGTGTTTTCTTGTCTTTAAATTCATTTTCTTGATCACAAATGCTCAAAACAATTATTCAACACCCAAGATAGCTCAAGTAGGTTATTTTTAGGTGACAAGAAGTTTTACAATCAAACAATTTCACCCGAGTCAGCTTAAAACTCGATTTTTGCAAAAGTCGGTGTAAAAACCCTAATAAATTCCTAAGCCAATTTGAAAACCGTTTTCAACAAACACAGGTCTATTAAAGTCCAAGGACTAGGTCTATAAGGGTTAAAAAGACCAGTTTCAAAATTTTAGCGGATGTGTTTTGAAAATACTATTCACTAAAAGTCGATAATAAAATTTCTGACTTTGTTTTTGATGAAAATTTCATGAATGCACATTTAGCATGTTCTAGGAGTATTAATATCAAAATTATTGCATTTTAAGTCATATAGCACATAAACAGGTCAATTCACGCAAAACGAGAATAAACACGCAACACGAGACATGATAGAAAAGTGGAGTTTCACAAAATTCTTTCAATCTTTTAATAGTAGCGAACAAGGCGAATTTAAAAGACTTTAAATCAATGGCAGAGATTTAGTCAATACATATTCAATATCATTCTATTGTCATGTTAAAAAACTAAAGGAGTTGAATCAATACTTAACTTTCTTAATGTATTCTTTAATTTCATGACATCACATAAGTGTCATATACTTTCTTCATGAGTCATAACAATTAGTACTTAAATATCATTCTTAAACATTTTCATTCTTGCTATGACTGCTTTTACTCGGGCAGTACCGGTCACTCAATAAATCAATAGTGAGTTCAAGGCCCCCAATAGGTAACGGGATATCCCAAAGAAAAATAGTATACCACAACAAAATGGTGAATAACAATAACAATAATAGTGTGTCGACTATTACACCTGTCGACTAAGGTCAAATTTCTAGTGTTTAACCACTCCACACTAGAGAAGGCACATCACTTTCAAAAATGTTTACCAAAACTTAAATCGAAAACCTATCAGTTGCAACCTTTATAGTATAATGAAAATAAAACATAAAGAACATAAGCAACTAGTGGCTTTATTAAAATTCCGTTCTTTTAAAAATAGCATATGACTTACGGAAACCTCCTTGAAAATACATTGATGGTAACTTCCTTCTAAATTGATGATAGTATGCATTTAAAACAACTGATTCCAAACAGCCAGTGCTTAAAATTGATATGGGTTGTATATTAGTGATAAGTAAAATTTTGTCAAAGTGCATGCATTGACCATTTGGAATCATAAGTAATAAAATGTAATATAACATATATTGGAGATGATTAATCAAAAGCATTGTGCATTGACATACAACCATAAAAGTTGGAAGACATTTTATATGCAAAAACTTCAACCATTTATTACATAAAAGATACGTCTTTTACAACTTGTAACGAATACGAATATTTGCGATATAAGGAAAGAAGATGCACAAAAGACAGAAATAACCCATTTTATAATTGTAATCCAATTATTGCCATCGTGAACAACCTTCAGTTTTCATGTAACAAAAGTAAGTGACCAATTTATGATGTCATCAACACCGAAATGGAGATAAACGAAACATGAAATAAGAAGTTACAAAGGATAATAACAGTGATGTGATCAAGAACGAACAAGTGTGAAACAAATTCAAAAGGGACAAAAAGAAGCAGTTGATAAAATTGGCCAGAAACAGAGACAATCCAAATGGGCAATTAACAGAGACAACAACTGTTCAGAATAACCAACATAGAGGCTCAAATGGAAGGAGTGATCCTACTTACTTTTGGTCCAAATCAGCAAAGCTAAGACTATATTTCGATCCCAAAGCCTAAGTTCCAACCTAGTAAATCTCAAACACCTGGTGCACAGAAGTTAAGAGTCTCCTACTTGCCTAGACTTCTCCGAACTTTCGCTTTTAGATGCATCAGACAAACTTATCCCTACAAACCCACTCTTCAAAGGAAAAGGAAAATACAAGATAAAGAGATCAATATTTACATTACTTACACAAAGATGAGTCTAAATGCCCGGATACAAGTTCAAAGTCAACTGCAAGCTCAGAAATAGTAGTCCTCCAATATGCAATAGACAAATCAGTTTATACAATTATACTATTGACACTTTCATCAGCAATCAAAAAGCAAGAAGAATTAGCTAACCAACTGGATGTCTGCTTTTTCTCCATTTTGTATATTAACACCTGATTCAACCAAGAAAAAATTATTAATAAAACAATTAATATAAAGAGTTAAGGCATTACCTAAGTAAAGCTCACCAAAAGACCCATTCCTAATCTTCCTCCTCAACTTAAACTTCCCATCCACAATTTCATCCATGCCCTCTATTCGATTGCCTAAATAAAGCTCACCAAGAAATAACATTGTACAAATTTACTGAAAAGAATAAAAGACAAGAGCGAAAAGAATGGAAAAAATGTGAATTAATTAACAAACTTGGAGGCAATTATTTACTTACCTATCATTGTTGTACAACATCACATAACAAATCTTCATTAACATCCTCCCGGATCTAGTCACTTTCTTCCAATTCCTGGCATTAGTAAGGAACATTTCTTGCAAAACTATCACCATTATCTTGAAAATCATTATTCTCTTTGGATTCAATCTCCATACCAAGATCAAACACATCCCTCGGGGTTGTTTTTATCACAATATGCCATGGAGGACACAAAGGATCTTTTACATAGAAAGCTTGTTAGACTTGAGATGGTATAACAAATGGCTCATGAGTGATTTGTTCCCCAGTATGTGCCAAACGTGTGAAATTTACAAGTGTAAACCCAAATTCGTCTTTCTTCACCCCTTTATCCCATGTTAGATCAACCCAATTACAACGAAACAACGCCACCTTAAATTTTCCAGAATAGTCTAATTCAATTATCTCCATGAGTTCACCAAAGTACTCAACTTCTCCGTCAACTAGATTTGGATCTCGAGAAGAATCTACGCTTGGCGTTGTTGATGTTACAACCACTCCATAATTTTGTGTTCTTTTTCCCCTATTTCTTTCCTTAGTAAGAAACTTAATCTCATTGAAAAATAAAACATTTGTAACTTTTTACAAATTTTGAAGGACCTACAGAAAGCCATCTTATTCTTTCTGGCACATTTTCGTTATCCATATTTGATACCTATTTTGTGAAAGATCAATATTTTCAGTCAAAAAAGATTTAGCTTGTATGACATGATTGAAAAAAAAATCATACTTACATGGGTTTTAAACCATGGATGAAATTCCCCCGCCATCAACCGTTACAGTGCGCTTAGATTGTTGTCATATCTTCTATGACGAAAATTTTGAATCTTGTATCTCTTAAATTTTCTGCATAAAAAAAAAAACAAATTTCGTTTAAAAAAATCCAAAAATAAAACCCAAGAATGGATGTAAAAGACACGACTTACTCAACATATGATTGTATTTTATCAAGATGTAACAAGACATATCAGTGTGCTTACGCCAATGATAAATCATCTAATACTTTAACCTCAGTTGCTCCCTTGAATGTACCACAACTTGAAAATAAATATTTATCTCTTCTTATCATATCAATGTCATTATTCCGATGTGGTCAATTAAAAACTGTCTCAATCCCATCAAAATATCTGGAGCAAAAAGTACGACACTCTTCTGCAATATAACCCTCCGCAATTAAACCTTCAGGATGTGCTCTATTACCGACATACTTTTTGAATACTTTCAAGCACCTATAGTAGATTTCAACCAATTATATAAGATTAAGAAAAATTAATTTCTAGCATATCTGCAAATGCACATATCTAATTAAAATAATAATACCTTTCAATTGGATACATCTATCTAAATTGAACGGGGCCTGCAATCTTTGCCTCATTTGCAAGGTGGATGACCAAATGTACCATTATAGTGAAAAATGAGGGAGAAAAACATCTTTCCATGTGACAAAGTACTAATGTTGCACGAGTCGTCAATATATCTAACTCATCAATATTAATGCTACTCAATTCGATTATAAGCTTCGTAACTTGTTTGTTCATAGACGAGCGCAATGCAATAGGAAGTAGATATTGCATCAACAAGTGATAATCATGGGTCTTAAGGGATTGTAGTTTTCTATCTTTAACATTAATACCCCTTGATATCTGTGATGTATAACCATCAGGTACTTTGACATCTTTCAATACATTGAGAAATATTTCTTTCTCTTTTCTAGTCATTGAATAAGAAGTAGGAGGAAAAAACACTTTTCCATTAGGTTGCTCCACAGGATGAAGTTTTTCCCATATTCCCATATCTCTCAAGTCATAGCGTGCTTTTGGGTCATCTTTACTCTTTCCCTTGATGTTCAACAATGTTTCAAGCACATTTTCACATACATTTTTCTCAATATGCATAACATCAAGATTATGACGCAGTATATTAAACTCCCAATAAGGCAGTTTAAAGAAAATGCTTTTTTTTCCCATGACATTGAGTCACCAACAATCTCATCACCCTTCTCAATTTCTATCTCATTAAAAGACTCATTTATTAGACGTGCAGTTCTTTTTCTCTTTCTTTTAGAAGTGCTTGCCTCGTTCCTCGAATTAAATATGGCCTCATTAATAAAATTAACTCTTTCCAATTGCCTTAATGCATCTGACCCGAACAATGTTTTCGGTGCTATTCCCCATTCCTCAGTCCCGTCAAAATCATACTTTTGTGCTCGAAACTTGTGTGATTTACTCAACTACCGACGATATCCTAAATAACAAAATTTGCACCCATTAGGTAACCACTTTGATTTTGTCATATTTGCACAACATAGACATGCTTTCTTTCCTCTAATACTCCAACCTGATAAATAAGCATAGGCAGGAAAATCATTAATAGTCCACATTAATGAAGCTCGCATTGTGAAATTGTTTCTACTTCTTGCATCATATGTTTGGACGCCTTCCCACAATTGTAGCAACTAATCAATAAGTGGCTGAAGAAAAATATATATTTTATCTCCTGGGACCTCTTTTCCTGGGATGATCATCGACAATATTAATGAAGATTGTTTCATGCACATCCACGGGGATAAATTATAGGGGATTAAAATTACAGGCCATATGTTATATGCATTGCTCATCAATCCAAATGGATTAAAATCATCGCTCGCTAATCCAAGTCTTACATTACGAGGATCATTAGCAAAATTAGGATATCTTTGATCAAATGCCCTCCACGCATGTGAATCACCAGGATGCCTTAAAAGTCCATCATTTGTGCGACTCTCATTATGCCATAACATCGAAGAAGATGTCTTTGACAAATAATACAATCTTTGTAGCCTCAGGATCAAAGTAAAGTACCTCATAACTTTACAAGCTGTCTTATTCTTTCTATGTCCTCTGGTGCTACTATCATCGTCTTGCTGCCAACGAGAAGCATTACAAATATGACAGGATTGTTACTCTGCTTTATCTCCCTTATACAACATGCAATTATTCGGGCATACGTCAATGTTCTCATACCCCAAACCCAAAGCATTTGTTATCTTCTTTGCTTTATATAGAGATGTCAGAATGTTTGATTCTGGAAATTGTTGTTTTAAGAATTTAAAAAGCATGCTTACTGATGTTTCACTCTATTTGTAGTATGACTTTATATGCATCAGTTGGACTGTAAATGACAAAATGGTTGATTTGGATCCAAGAAGTTCTTTGTTACCTTCCTTAAAATATTTAAAAAATCCAGCAACTTCTACATTAGGACAATCATCAGTTTGAATGTAAGGCTCAGTATTATCATTATCATCCTCATTACTTTTTTCTCCCTCTATATTTTCATTCGTTGGATTTGACATATCATGAAGTCTAAATGCATCCCTCACTAAGGCTCTGTTTGGCTTAACTGTCAAATTTTAGCTTTTGAGTTGTAGAGCTTTTGTAGTAGAGCTTTGGTTAAAAGTGTTGTTGAACAAAAGTCGTGGATTGTTTGGCCTATATTGGACAATATTGAGCTTTTAGAAAATTTGAGGGTAATATTGTATTTTAAAAAATATGAAGGGGTATATTTGAGAAAGAAAAAGAAAATAGCTTCCCACATTATATAAAAACAGTTTCGCAAAAGCCTATTTTAAAAAGCTCCAATTTGGAGCTTCTTGTTTTTCAGCTTTTTTCAGCTTTAGCTTTTACCTAAAAGTACTTTTAGAAATGGGCCAAATAGGTGAGATCAGCTTCTAAACTCACAGGAAGCACTTTTGAGTGTCAAAAAGCTAAGCCAAACAGACTCTAAGTCATGCATATCAAAATGGTCTTCAAGTGGACTATCATGTGGCCTATCTACAGGAGTAGGAGGTGGTATATCTCTAGCTATAAAATCTTCTCCATGGTAAACCCAACGATTATACCCTTTAGTCATCCCATTCCAGGCTATATGACTTCTCACATTATCTCGAACTTGCCATTTACGATTGGCGCATGAAACACAAGGGCATAATATCTTTCCAAAACGTGTACCAGTGTGACTGAATGCAAAGTAAATAAATCTGTCCAAACCATCAAGGTATTCATCGCTAGATCGTAGTTTCACCATCCAACTCTTATCTATTGTAATGTCTATCAAAATAAAACCAAGGTTCAACATTAATAATGTATGCCACCTATAGAAAGAATCGAACTTCTACTAAATAAGAATATCTTTTCTTATTTTAATTCATTAACATGCTTTCATCTAAAGCATAACTGTATTTAACAATGTTCCCTTTTGTGTAGGCAAATTTGTAAAATTCACAATTTTTCTCACACTCAGCTTAATCTTCATAATTCACAAATTTTCTTTTTTTTTGGGGGGGGAGGGGGGAGCGGGGGCGGCTTTTGTTTGTGGGTTTTTTCCTAAGAAGCATTGACACAAACAAATGCAGTTCAGTTACGATCATAGTGAGAAAAAAAAAAGAAAATAAATGAAATTGAAACAACCAATTGAGATGGAAACAAGAGGAACCTGATAATGTAGAGCAATTGAGATCAATTTTAGCACTTGGAATTGAATCTTTCTTCTAAAAGTTTATATTTCTTAATTCTCCACTTTTTCTTTCTCTTTCTAACAAATCTCTGATGAAAGACAAACTACAATGGTTTTCCCTCCTTATTCCTTTGTTCTGGTGTTAATATATAACTCAAAATGGAAATGCAATGTTGATCAGAAATATAGATAGAGAAGAGTTTCAACCTTATAAAAGTCACCCTCCGACAAGTTCTCAATTAGTTTGGCTCCTGATGAAAAGAATCCCCCGCAAGAGGACTGTATGTAACAATTCCGATGCCAAGTTCTCTGATGCAATAAGATAATGGAAACTCAGCATGCATGATTTCCCAGAAGAAATGAGTACCACGAAAGACTCCTTACCTGCAAGTAGGAACTATTTCTTGCTCTAGATCTCTTGACAACATGAGCCCTCCTAATTGTTGAAGCAGAGGCCTCCAAAAACCTATATATTTGATTTTGCCCTCTTCAACCAGTTTCTTAAGTTCTCTCACCTAGCCAAAAGTAAATAATATGAGGCACAACTCAAATATATAAAAACAAAACCAAAAAGTCAAAAGGAAGAACATATGTGGAGATATCCATGGAGTATAGAGATCATTTCTATAATGTTATTTACATTATGCAAAACTTCATCATATGCTCATGGAAATCTCTCTGATAATGCTCCAGTTATCTCTTTCCTGAGTTCCCCTTGGCCATAATTAATCCCTAAGATCCAGAAACAACACTCGATAAAATGTTATGATGCGACATGGATTTAGATGGAAAAATTATCCATCGGCATGAATGACAGGTATCATTTTACAATCAAGTTTCATGACCAAAACAACATGGAGTCGTAATTAAAACAAAACCTATTAGCATTTTAGCATCAAGGATATGTCAAATAATACACATATAGTCAATAGCTAGATAAGTGCATTTCGATAACCCATACAAAACTTGGACTAGTTATGAAGCGCTTGCACAATGTACACACGGAATGTGGGGAAAAGGAAAAGATCACCATGCTTAACTTACTAGATTTTTATGTTTTCCATTGATTAGTTTTCCTTCTAAGTAAACATCTAACCCCAATTCATTCTACAATAAAATTTGGACTTATTGAAACATTACATCGAACACTTTGAACCATACCAAGCATACAATAAAATTTCATTACAAATACGGAACCAAAGTGACCAACAATCTTAAGTTCACAAACAAAATGCTCAAAACACTGTAAATTTAAACGAAAAGCATCATACCTTTCAATTTCAGGTTAATTTTCTCTCAAATTTCTTCTTTTTTCTTCCTGGTTTTTCTTTCTTTTCTTTCTTTAAAGCAATGTTTTGTATTTTTTTGAAGTGGTTTAGAATTTCAAATCAATATATCTCTATTTATATAATATTCTCTAAAGATTCAAATTTTTTATCGTTATTGTACTTGGTGGCTCTTCATTTTGGCTCTAAGTGCTAATTTTGTTTTTGGTTTATGATGTACTGATTCTTTTTTTCATTTATGATCAGTAATAGACCATGGATGTGTGCTCAAAAATGTTAAAGACATAGGCGGCGGTAACCGCCGCCTATTCCAACTTATTCTATTACAGGCGGCGGTTTAAAATGTTAAAGACACCGCCGCCTATTCCAACTTATTCTATTACAGGCGGCGGTTTGAACCGCCGCCGCCTATGTTCACTCATTTTTGCCACCGTCCAACAAGCCATAGATATTCGCGGCGGTTGTTCAAAACTAATCGCGACTGTTTAGGGAACCGCCGCATATGCTCATCGAGTTCCCATCATTAGCGTGGTTTAAATAACTGCCGCTAAATAAGTGTCGCCCATGTCCCCTTTTTTTGTAGTGTTGGTGTATAGCACATGGGACTTTAAAAAATGGAGAAAATTAAATATGAATTAAAGACAAAGGGATATAAAACAAGTCAAAATACAATTAAATAGAGTGACATAATAAGAACCGAAACTCTTAGAAATTTATTTAGAAGCCAAAAGGATAAGAGTTTATTTTGGAGAGATACAAATTAAATACCTATAATGATTATAACAAAAAAAAAAATTGTGTGTAGATGGTAAAAAGTGAGAGAAAATTAAAGGAATTCAAATAAGTAATAAGATTTCCAAAATCTAAACGTAATATTACATGGTGAATCTTTAAGAAATTAAATTCATTACCTCTTCTTATCAATTCTCCACATAATAAATCAATACAGGCTTGACTACATACTAGGATATTTGATTTATTTATAAAGCAAATTAGAGCAAAAATTATCAAAATCAGGAAGGAAAAAAAATGGATTTCTCTTCTTGTAAACCCTCCTCATCAATTATGTTTCTCAATGTGCTATTTTTTATTGTTGCCTTGCTTGCAAAGCCAAGCAATGGAGACTTGCTTTCAGATGTTTGTCGTCAAACACCTAATCAAGTTTTTTGCTTAAACGTTCTTGGCCCTCGTGCTAAAACAGCAAGCCTTTCTGAACTTGAGCTACTAGCCATTGATGTAACCAGCTTTCGAACTTTTGAGATCAAGGAAACGATTCATTCACTGTTTGTGGCAGAAAAAGATGCTCGTCTCAAGAACATATATGGCCTTTGTGATAATTACTATAGCCTTGCGCTGAAACGTCTAACAGCAGCCAAGGCAGCTGCACAATCTGGTCTTCAACGTGACGTGAAGGTCTTAGCAAATGGCGTCTCCATTGATGCGATGAACTGTGAGAAGCCGTTTAGTGCATCGCCTCCTCGCAAATCAACTCTTTCAACTCATAATCAAGTTGTGAAACTTCTTGGTAATATCATTGCAGTGATTGCAAATATGTCAAAGTAAGATAATGCATTTGTATGATAGGCGGCATTGTATTTTGCAGATGAACTGAAGGCATTAATGTTTTAACCACTTTTGGTATTTTAAAATGTGTAATTTATGCCTTGTGCTTTTGAAATAATCCGATAATCACCTAGCTAGAGATCTCGATAATTGTACATTTAACCACAAAAGAATTTTAAAAAGTTAATTGAATCACTCACGTCCTAAACGTTCCATCACAAGCCGAGCCTTTAAGATTGTCTCTTTGTGACTTATTTTGCTACTCACCTTCAACTTCTCACCTAGAAATGGTAACGGTTTAGATAACCGTGAAAAATGACAAAACTATTTAACAAACCAATAACTATAATCGTAATCAAAACCTGACAGTTTTCAAAACCACTAACCATAATCGTAATCGTTAGAGAATTCAAAAAATTGCGATTAACCGTAACCGTTTAACTAAAAAAAAAAGGCTTAAATAAAAAATATATATAAAAAATGTAAGAAAAATTAATTTAAATGTAAAGAAACCAAAAATAAAAGAATCCAAACTAATGATAAAATTTAAAATAAATTACATAATAATTTTATGAGCAAAAATCAATATCAAGAAGTTATGCAAAAAAAAATTCATTCCCAAGTAAAGCTGATATCAGTATTGGTCTAATAGGCTTAGCCCATCTCTTTTAATTGAGCTTAGTCCACTTTTTTTTAGTCGAATTTAGTTCAAATTTTTATCATTTTAATTATCCATTTTAGTTAGTTTTCTATCATTTTAAGTGTGTATATATATATATATATATATATATATATATATATATTTTATTAAATTAATAATCAGATTTAGGGTTTTGGGTTTCGGTGTTTTTTAACATCTAAAATCAAAACCTATCGGATTATCCATCGGTTACCTTTTAAAAAAATCAAATCCTAACGCATACCCCATCGATTTTCGTTATCAAATTTTTGTCGAACAGATACCCATCAATTTCGGACTTAAACCTTAACAATTGTCATCCCTATTCTCACCCGCTGGGACTTATCTTGTAGCAACTACTAACCATGATCTATTACCCTGTATATTTATCTAATTGGAATATTAACTTATCTTTATTCTTAAAAAAGGACAAAACTATACTTTTAAAAGCCTTTCCTTTCTTCTATTCTTCTCCTCTACCTCATGACTCTTACTCTTCCTCAAAGAATTCTGTTGGATTTTGGGTAGGTTGCCCAATATGAATTGACCCAACCCGCTCTATTTTGTATGGGTTAATAGCAGTTATGGGAAGTTATTTCTATAACTTCTCATATCCTATTTCCAAAATAGAAAATAAGAAAAACAAAAGAACTGGCGTTCAGTTCTTGAGAGAAAACAAAATAACAATTTTTTCCTTTTCCTTCTTCTCTCTTAATCTCTTTCAAACTCTCTCTTTACTATGTGTAAAACACCGTAATTAAAAGGGGCATTTAAGTTGTGGCTAATAGTCCATTATCTCGTACTTTAATTTGGACTCCGATTCACGACTATTTAATAGTAGAACAAACGTGACTAATTTCTTAGGCAAATTCTTCCGCAATACTACGAGGTTAGTATTAATTTATGATTTTAATGAAGAATCCGTACTTAGTGTTTAAATCTTTTAAATTATTTATACATGCTCTTGTTATATTAAGGATCAGTTGTAGTTGGTCATATTGTGGGGTCTACTCTCTACTTAGGTTTTTCTCTATTTCGTTTATGTGCGTGACTAAGAGAAATGATACATGTGAGATTTGACATTTAATCTATGATTTTTTACCATATGAAAGAAAGATGAAATGATGATATAAAATATTACTCGGTTATGTATATAGAGTAAGAAAGGAGAAAAAAGTGGCCTACAACCTAGGAGAAAATGAGGGTTTTGATAGACCTTTCATTTTTTTGGTCACAAATTATCTACACCTTAAATTACAGTATTTCTGCATAAGTATATCTTAAGCATATGATTAATGTATCACTAACATTTCTTTGACTCCTTTACATATGGTAGAATGTAACCAATTTTTTAGGAATGATCACTGGAATTACTTTTTACTTCTTTTTTTTTTTTTGTATATTCACAACATAGCCCCCCGCAAAAAGCAAAAAGATATTC
Organism: Ehretia macrophylla; assembly: GCA_037974665.1. Lineage (NCBI taxonomy): Eukaryota > Viridiplantae > Streptophyta > Magnoliopsida > Boraginales > Ehretiaceae > Ehretia > Ehretia macrophylla. The sequence goes on along the minus strand of CM075780.1, from coordinate 53,120,620 downwards.
CCCTGTTAGCGGTTTATAACAAAAAGGATGTACCCAAATCTTTTAAATAATTATATCACTCTTGTTGTTTTCTTTAATTTGCATCACAGATTTCCTTTCTTGTTAACTGTTTCTTTTTGTGGGGTAAAAAAATCGAGTGAAAAATACTATACCCCATGTGTTTTTAAAAATGTGCACCATAAAACTTGTGTTTTGGAAATGAGCATAATAAACTCTTTGTTTTCTGAAATGAGGAACACTCACCCCTCCGTCTGCTTCAATTAGTGATTGTTAATGGTAGAGCCTAAATGATTATATTGCCCTCGAATAAAAATAAAGATGTACAAGTACTTTGACCAATTTCATTCTCCTGCTTTTTCAAGGCCTTTTTTAGAGAGAAAATTTAATCCTAGGGTTTGAAACATCAATCTCCTCTAAATTAACTCTAATTCAACCAATTATTTTGTGAAACGAGTGCATTACGTGAGTTGAACAATGCTAAAAAACAATCAGACGCATTTCGCTTTCAGGTACGAGTTTATTTTTCATATTTTCAGTTATTTTATTCTAGAAATTTTGGGTGAAACAACTTTATATGCTGAGTTTGTGTTCGATTGTGCATGATATCTTCGCATTGTGTACAAATCAGCCTTTTTGTTATTGTTTTTCTTCTTCTTTTGGTGGCTTAATGTCCGATTTCTATTATACAACTTGAAGTTGTTAAAACTTTTGTTGTGGCCCCCAAAAAACAACTTCTTGTTAAAACTTTTGTTAAAAAACTTTGGATAGTGTTTGTTGTCCCGAAAAATAACTCGATGAAGTTTAAACTTTTGTTAAAACACTTTTGATAGTGTTTGTGGTCCCGAAAAACACCTTCAAGTTGTCAAACTGTTATTGATAGTGTTTGTGGTCCCAAAAATATAGCTTTGATACATTGATATTCATATGGGTTTGTCGAATTTTCAGTTCACACATTTATTGATGTTTGTTTCAAAACGGAATCTCTGGGTTTTCTATGGTTTTTGGCCCTACTACCACGTCAATGCACGTGTAGTCAACATATTGGAACCTGCTTGTAATGAAGCATCACTAAATTTGGAGCCAGGGTGAGCTATTGAGGGGATTGAGGAAGCTAGGGGGACTGAGCCAGTGTTAGCTATTGATGGAATTGAGAAAGGGACTGAGGAGGTGTGAAGCCCCGTACGAGACCCCATAAGCATAACATATGCATGTAGATCATATATTACATAATCAAATCAATTTTGATGTTCTTATATCAATTTATATGCATTTATCTCAGTTTACGTGCATTTCATCGTTTAACGTGCATCGAAGTAATTAATATAACGTAGCTAGTAATTAAATTCTACTAAGTTCAAAGGCTAACTAGAATAATTGAACTAGAACCAAGGCAATTAGAAATAGAGCTAGAGTGGCATGCTAGTAAATACCTTTTTAGTTAAAAGGGCAACTTAGACCTTTGGACATTAGATATTTCATCTTGCATCCTACAATATTCTATCCTAGGCAAAAACACACAAACATACACCATCATACACTCACTCACATGACACAAATACACACACTACACACACTAAGATTTTTGACCAAGGAGAAGAGAGAAAGAAAGGAAGAAGTGTGAGTGTTACATTTGATGCTCATTTGGTGTTAGATTTGCTCTATGGTATGCTTACATGAGTTTATGGATGAAGTTTGAGTATATTGTGTGTTGTAGATCTAGGATTTGCCAAATCCATGTTGGATGTGTTTGAGTAGTTGAAAGATGAGTTTGTATTGTTCCAATATATGAATTGGTTATTTGTGTAACCGTGACTATTTGAACCAGTCGACCGGTTGCTCTAGGGTCTACTGGTTTGATAAAAAATGCAATGAACTTGTTTTGGTGATTCCGGGAGCCACAAATGTCAGATTGGGGCACGGTCAAATACGTTGGAACCGTATCGAACCCCAAATTATCATAGTGGAATTTAATTGTGGATTTATGCCATATTTTCGGTGCTATGTAGTTGCTAAGTTCTATATATTGCTTAAAAAGCTATTGAACGTAGGCAATATTAATGTCTTTTGTTAGTTTTATAGCATGGTTTTGATGTTTCTTATCAAGCATGATTCATAAATATTACATGACATTTCAATTTGTTAGGCTATCCTTACCAAAGGGCTCTAAAATAAAAAAGTTTCTAAATTTGAAAATTTTTAGAGACCTAGTCTTTAAAAAATATTATTAATGATTTAAATATACATAGGACCCACCACTTTTCACAACTTTTGAGGTAAAATAAAGACGCAGTTTCTATTTTGGGCTCTAAATTTAGAGCCCCTGGGGCTAGATTTTGGCATCTTTTAAGCCAAAAGTGGTGGACCTCACGTACTTTTATCATGAATAGTGTTGATTTTAGAGTCCCGGGGCTCTAAAAATATCCAAATTTAGAAAGTTTTTCATTTTACAACTCTTGATAAGGATAGCCTTATATACATATAATTGCATACATGAATATCTGTTATACTTTGATAATACTGCTGTGACGGAGGCAACCTACTTTGTTGTCCTCCAAATATGTTCTTACTTGATTAGTGCCCACCCTCACTTGGTGTGTTTCGCTGGAGGGTTAGGATGTATTTGTTCAATTGCTAAATAATTCAAGCAGCCTTATGAACCCCACGGTAGAAGTTCTGATTCCCTTGGGCGACATCGGGCCATCGGGTATAAGTCTTGGCTACCATGGTTTTGGGTTGCCTCCAGAGTGCCCACTATTATTTGGTGTGATGAAGATGATTTGACAAGAAAGTTTGAGACTGGTCATCTCCAACAAAGTTCGTGATATTATATCCTTTTACTACATAGTTCCTACTCTCATTGGGTCCCTCGAGGTCCTAAGATAATAGAGTTGCTTGATTAAGATTGTGATTATCCCGTATTTGTTATTCTTGTTATACTTGTTATTTGAGGTATACGCATAGAATGGTTTTATAAAGATGATTTTGAAATGATAAAATGTTTGTAAAAACCTTTCTTTTTGCATCCTCACTGAGCTATATACAGGATTAGCTTACCCCTCTTTCAACAATTTCAGGTGAGGCCGAGGTCTAGCCGATTGTACAGGTAAAGGGCGATGAGACTCTATGTGACGAGACTGATTTTTGTCTCTATTGATCTTCATGCTTGTATTGGATTTAGGCTTGTTAATAGAAACTGATGATGTACTTTTGAACAACTTATGAGATGTAACATTCTTTTAGATTCTTAACTACATACGAAGTTTGATTACCATTCTTTTGAGGCCTAGATGTCTGTATTTGGCCACGTATGAAGTACAAACAGGGATGCTAGGTCTTGAAATTATGAAACAGGTTGATGTGGCCTTTCAATACCAAATGCCATGAGCATTCTTTTGAAGCTACTGGTGGAAGTTAATGAATGTTTAGGTTGTTAAATAATGATCTTACAAGTATTAAGCTGATTGACACGTGGCGCTCCGACCTTAACCTCCGCGGGTCTTAGTCCCGGGGCGTAACACTTATTTAAATAGTATCAAAGCTAGCTTTAGTTAGCATTGGGCTAGCCTTAGTTAGTGTAGTCCAGGTTTTGAATAGTGGTCCCTGGGGAAGAGTCTTAACTTGAATAAAGTCTTAGGTGATTTTATATGTGCTTATGTGTAACCATATATGCTTATTGTGTTATAATTGCTTCTTATTTATGTTTAACTTACATGTTAGATATAGCTATATTACGTGCATGTTAGGAGTGTTAGAAGTGTACATGTTCATGACTCACATAGTGCATGCATAACCTATAACCGTGACTGTTATCTGTTCTATATCTATAGATGACAGGTCGTAACACTCGTAGCAACACTGAGTCCCAAGAGCCCGGAAATGCAAATCAAGCTAATCCCGGGATGGCGATGTTCAATTTGATGACAATTACTATAGATAGAATGAGTCGGGTGATGGAACAACAAACATCAACAACAGTTAATAATAACAATAACAACAACAATCATGGTGTGGGTAGCAGTGGCGGAAACAGAGGTAATAAATGAGGTGATAACCTTAAAGATTTCCTATTCTACAACCCTCCGAAGTTCAGGGGCCAGCCGAATGGTGAAGAGGCAGAATATTGGCTATCTCAGATAGAGAAAATTTATGCTACACAGGACTATGCAGAGGAGAAAAAGGTCGCCTATGCAGTCTTCCAGTTAGAAGGTGATGCTGAGACATGGTAGGATACAGTGAGAGATCAATGGGAGGTTCAATACACTCCCTTTACATGAAGGAACTTTGTTAGGGAATTCAAGAATAAATACAAAACTGAGGTTTCGCGGGATAGGAATATGAAAGAGTTCATGTACTTGAAGCAAAGGAGCATGATGGTGGCTGAGTATGGGACGAAATTTGATAGATTCTTCCAATATGCACTGCATATGGTCCAAACCCCGGCCACCAAGATATGGAAGTTTAACCAAGGCCTGAGACTCGAGATTTAGGATGGGCTGGCAATAGCAGAGTTCGATACTTATAATGTTATCTCTGCAACTGCATCGAGGGTTAAGGAGATGAAATTAACAATAAAGGTTGCTCTATCTCAACAGAACAAGAGGCTCTTTCAGACTCAGGGTCAGTCCAGAGCATTCCAGACTCAGAAGCCCAAGGATCAGGCCAGACCAGCAGTTAATAGGCCTCAGCCTAATGTCCCAGCCACTCAAGTAGTTCGTGGGGCATTAGGAGGTGCAACTACAGCCCGAACTATTGTGTGAAAATATTGTAACAAGAAAGGGCACTCTGAAGTCCAATGTTGGAAGAAAAGTGGTAAGTGTATGAGGTGTAGAAGTGATAAACATCTCGTTAAAGATTGCCCGAAGTGGCAGGGTAATAATGCCCGAAGTGGCAGGGTAATAATGCTCCAGTTCAGCCTGCAAGGAATGCTCCAGTTCAGCCTGCAAGGAATGCTCCAGTGCAGCTTGTAAGGAATGCTCAGTGCAGCCTACAAGGAATGCTCCAGTGCAGCCTGCAAGGAATACTCCAATGCTGAAGGTTCAATCCCGAGCTTACGCCATGGATCAAGAAGTACTCCCAAATGATGCCGCTATTGTTGAAGGTACTTTCTTGATTCAAAATCAATTGGTTAAGGTTCTTATTGATACTGGAGCTACGCATTCATTCATAACTCTCAAATGTGTATATCACACTAAGTAGCCGGTTGAGAACTTATCATATCATGTAGAAGTTAGCATACCAATGGGCCCCAAATATGCCACTAGACTGGCGTATAAAGCATGTAAGATACAGGTTGGGAATTGGGAATTTTTGGCCGATCTCATAGTGCTTATCTTCTGAGACTATGAGGTTATCTTGGGGATGGACTGGCTATCACGACATCATGCACGATTAGATTGTCGTACGAAGGTTGTTGAGTTCTGGGTACCGGGACAACCTGTGCTAAAGGTAAAAGGAGAACGTGACTTGTCGAGAAAGGCTGTGATATCCTCAATCAAGGCTGTGAAATACATGAGGAAGGGTTGCAATGGATATTTTGGCTTACCTAATCAATAAGCCAACGGATCAAGGTAAGTTAGTAGAAGTGCCGGTAGTTAAAGAATATGTTGATGTATTTCTGGAAGAGTTGTCAGGATTACCGCTCGAAAGGGAGATTGAGTTCATGATTGAGACACTACCAGGTACATAGCCAATCTCTAAGGCTCCGTACCGCATGGCTCCTACCGAATTGCAGGAGTTGAAGGTTCAATTACAAGGCTTGTTGGAGAAGGGATTTATACAACCTAGTTCGTCTCCATGGGGTTCACTCGTCCTATTTATGAAGAAAAAGGACGGAACATTGAGACTTTGCATTGATTATAGGGGATTGAACCAGGTAACCATTAAGAACAAGTACCCGTTGCCGTTGATCGATGAGCTGTTTGATCAAATTCAAGGAGCCAAGATTTATTTGAAATTTGACTTGAGGCAGGGCTATTATCAACTCCATATCAAGCAGGAAGATGTGCCTAAGTCAGCCTTCAGAACGAGGTACGGGCATTATGAGTTTGTTGTGATATCATTTGGACTAACCAATGCCCTTGCCACTTTCATGGACTTAATGCACAGGGTGTTTCAACCGTATTTGGACCAGTTTGTAGTTATCTTCATAGATGATATCCTGGTGTATTCAAAGACTAAGGAGGAACATGAGAGGCATTCGCATTTTGTGTTGCAGAAGCTGAGAGAGCATCAGTTGTTTGCCAAGTTCAGTAAAATGTGAGTTTTGGCTCAAACAAGTGGCGTTCTTGGGTCATGTGATATCTCAAGAAGGGATTGTGGTGGATCCTTCGAAGATAGATGTTGTGCAGTCATGGACGAAGTTGAAGAATATCACCGAGGTACGTAGTTTTCTCGGGTTGGTGGGATACTACTGAAGATTTGTGAAGGATTTTTTGAAGCTTGCGGGGCCACTTACGAAGCTCACACAAAAGAAGATTAGATTTGAGTGGGATGATAAGTGTAAAAGCAGTTTCCAGGAGTTGAAGAGAAGATTGACAACTGCACTTGTATTAGCATTACCCGAGAGAAGTCAAGGGTTTGTTATCTACAGTGATTCCTCTAAGGAAGGATTGGGATGTATTTTAATGCAAAACAATCAGGTCATAACCTATGCATCACAGAAACTGAAGCCTTATAAGGTGAATTATCCTATGCATGATTTGGAGCTGGTAGCTATTGTGTTTGCCTTGAAAAAGTGGAGGCGTTACTTGTGGGGAAGTCAGTTTGAGATATTCACCGACCATAAGAGCTTGAGATATCTCTTTTCTCAAAAGGAGTTGAACATGCGGCAGAGGATGTGGATGGAACTTTTAGATGACTACAATTGTACCATAAATTATGTGCCCGGAAAGACAAATGTTGTAGTGGATGTATTGAGCTAGAAGACAAGTTTGGCAAAGTTAGAGATCAAGGAACCTACGTTATTGTCTCAGATCCGGGAGTATCAACAGTAAGATCCTCAACTTCAAAAGATAAAGGACGGTAATCCAGATTTCAAGTTGCATGAATATGGGTTGTGGAAGTTCAAGAACCGGATTTGTGTGCCAAATAATCCGGAGTTGAAAAAAAGGGTACTTGGGGAAGCTTATCATTCTAGGTACACCATTCACCCGGGAGGTACAAAGATGTATCGAGACCTAAAACAACACTATTGGTGGAATAGCATGAAGCGAGAGATTGCGGAGTTTGTGTCTCGATGCTTGACATGTCAACGGGTGAAGGCAGAACACCAGAGACCTATGGGGCTCCTACAGCCTTTAGAGATTCCGCAATGGAAATAAGAACATGTGACCATTGACTTTGTTATAGAGTTACCGAGGTCTCTTTGAGGGTGTAATGCAGTTTGGGTCGTTGTGGATAAATTGACGAAGACATCTCACTTCATTGCGATGAACAAGACAGATAACCTCAAGAAATTAGCAGAAATATATGTGGCTAACGTTGTAAAGTTATATGGGGTGCAAGCTAGCATCGTGTCTGATAGAGATCCAAGGTTTACATCTCAGTTCTGGCAGAAGTTGCAAGAAGCCTTGGGAACGGAATTGAAATTTAGTACAGTATACCACTCTTAGAGTAACGGGCAATCTGAGAGAACTATCCAGATTTTGGAGGACATGTTAAGAGCGTGTGTATTGGATTTTGGGAGTTCATGGGAAAAACATTTACCTTTGGCGAAATTTGCTTATAATAACAGTTATTAGGCAACAATTGGCATGGCACCGTACGAGGCTCTTTATGGACGAAAGTGTAGGTCACCGTTGTATTGGGACGAGGTTGGTGAGATAAAAACGATTAACCCTACGTTGTTGCCGGAGTTGATAGAGAAGATTGATAATGTGCAATTGATTAGGAAAAGAATGCTCACAACACAGAGCAGACATAAGAGCTATGCCGATAAACAGAGGCGAGATTTAGAATTTGCAGTGGGTGATCGAGTGTTCCTTAAGTTGTCGCCCCGAAGAGGATTGATCAGGCATGGAAAATGAGGGAAGTTAAGCCCGAGGTATGTAGGGCCATTTGAAGTTGTGGATCGAATCGACAAGTTGGCATATCGGTTGGATCTACCACCAAATATCTCCAACATTCATGATGTGTTCCATGTTTCGATGTTGAGGAAGTATCATCTCAACCCTTCTCACATTCTAGAACCAGAATCGCTAAAAGTTCGGGATAACTTGTCCTATGAGGAGAGACCCATGCGGATTCTAGATGAGCAAGACTGGGAGTTGCGCAACAAGAGTATTCTGATGGTGAAGGTGCTTTGGGATCACCATGGGGTTGAGGATGTAACATGGGAGAGACGTGATCAGATGGAACAAAGATACCCGTCTTTGTTCGTGAGGTAATAAGGAAATTGCAAGGGCGCAATTCTTTTAAGGAGGGGAGGATGTGAAGCCCTGCACGAGACCCCATATGCATAACATATGCATTTAGATCATATAATCCATAATCAAATCAATTTTGATGTTCTTATATCAATTTATGTGCATTTATCTCGGTTTACATGCATTTCATTGTTTAACGTGCATCGAAGTAATTAATAAAATGTAACTAGTAATTAAATCCTATTAAGTTCAAAGGCTAACTAGAATAATTGAACTAGAACCAAGGCAATTAGAAATAGAGCTAGAGTGGCATGCTAGTAAATACATTTTTAGTTAAAAGGGCAACTTAAACCTTTGGACATTAGATATTTCATCTTCCATCCTACACTATTCTATCCTAGGCAAAAACACACAAACACACACCATCACATACTCACTCACAACACAAACACACACACTACACACATTACACACACTCAGATTTTTGACCAAGGAAAAGAGAGAAAGAAAGGAAAAAAAAGAAGGAAGGAAAAAGAAGAGGAAGAAGAAGAAGTTCAGCCATCTCCAAGCTTTTCCCTTTACATTTTCTTGCTTTCTTCAATATTATCTTAGCTCATCTTCATCTAGAACCCAAAAACCAAGGTGAGAGACTTTTCAAAAATTCTTTAAAAGCTCATTCAAGGTTATTTGATGCTCATTTAGTGTTAGATTTGCTCTATGGTATGCTTACATGAGTTTATGGATAAAGTTTGAATATATTGTGTGTTGTAGATCTAGGATTTTCCAAATCCATGTTGGATGTATTTGAGTAGTAGAATGATGAGTTTGTATTGTTCTAATATGTGAATTGGTTATTTATGTAACTTGTATGCAAGAATTTGAATCATAGAACTAGAATTTAGATCTTGGAGGATAATCTTGATGTTATGAGTTATAATGAATTCTTGGTAGGTTGGATATAGAATATTGAGGAGGGGTGGTTAGGTGTATAATGTCTAATAGTCACCTTGAGCATGCTTGATTGTTAGTAGAAGGTTGTGTTGTTGCATGATTGATTGTTAGTAGAAGGTTGTGTTATCCTGTAAACAGCACGGCCGGTCGACCCCTGTTCAACCGGTCAACCGGAAGAGGTCTCCTCTTCCAATGGAGAGGCTCTGGGTGGAAAACCCTATTTGAACCGGTTGACCGGTTGCTCTAGGGTCTACCGGTTTGATAAAAAATGCAATCAACTTGTTTTGGTGATTCTAGGAGCTACAAATGTCGGATTGGGGCACGGTCGGATGTGTTGGAACCGTATCGAACCCCAAATTATCATAGTAGAATTTAATTGTGGATTTGTACCATAGTTTGGGTGCTATGTAGTTGCTAAATTCTATATATTGCTTATAAGACTACTGAACATAGGCAATATTGATGTCTTTTGTTAGTTTCATAGCATGGTTTTGATGTCTTTTATCAAGCATGATTTATAAATATTACATGGCATTTCAATTTGTTATATACATATAATTGCGTACATGAATATCTGTTATACTTTGATATTACTACTGTGACGGAGGCAACCTACTTTTTTGTCCTCCAAATATGTTCTTACTTGATTAGGGCCCACTCTCATTTGGTGTATTTCCCCAAAGAGTTGGGACGTATTTGTTCAATTGCTAAATAATTCAAGCAGCCTTGTGAACCCTACGGTAGAAGTTCTGATTGCCCTAAGTGGCATCGAGGCGTCAGGTATAAGTCACGGCTACCATGGTTTTGGGTTGCCTCTGAAATGCCCACTCTTATTTGATGTGATGAAGATGATTTGACAAGAAAGTTCGAGACTGGCCATCTCTAACAAAGTTCGTGATATCGTATCCTTTTACTACATGGTTCCTACTCTCGCTGCGTCCCTCGAGGTCCTCGGATAGTAGAGTTGCTTGATTAAGATTGTGATTATCTCGTACTTGTTATTCTTGTTATACTTGTTATTTGAGGTATACGCATAGCATGGTTTTATAAAGATGATTTTGAAATGATAATACGTTTGTGAAAACCTTTCTTTTTTCATCCTCACTAAGCTATATGCAGGATTAGCTTACCCCTCTTTCAACCATTTCAGGTGAGGCCGAGGCCGAGCCAACTGTACAGGTAAAGGGCAAGGAGGCTCTATGTGACGACTGATTTCTGTCTCTGTTGATCTTCATGCTTGTGTTGGAGTTAGGCTTGTTAATAGAAACTGATGATGTACTTTTGAACAACTTATTAGATATAACATTCTTTTGGATTCTTAACTACATACTAAGTTTGATTACCATTCTTTTGAGGTCTAGATATCTGTATTTGGTCACGTATAAAGTACAAACAAGGATGTTATGTCTTGAAATTATGAAACAGGTTGATGTGGCCTTTTAATGCCAAATGCCATGAGCATTCTTTTAAAGCTACTAGTGGAAGTTAATGAATGTTTAGGTTCTTAAATAATGATCTTACTGGTATTAAGCTGATTGACACGTCGCGTTCCGACCTTAACCTCTACGGGTCTTAGTCCCGAGGTGTGAAAGGAGGGGACTGAGTCAAGGACTAATAGGGAGTCTAACATAAGGGTTGAGGTAGGGAATGAGAGTGATAGTGAGATTGAGAGGGTGACTAAAAGAGAGGCTGCTTTAGGGTCTAATATGTGGAATAAGATAGGTGATAATATGTGGGCTGATATGTTGAATGATTGGGGGACTGATAAAGAGCATGAGTTGAGGACTGAGATGGTGCATGAGAGGACTGAAATGAGGACTGGGAGGGTGAATGAGATGGTACATGAGGGGACTGAAATGAGAACTCAGTTGAGGACTGAAACAGTGGCTGATAGAGTGAATAATGAGACTGTGATTGAGACAGTGACAAGACTAAGATTGACAAAAAAGATGGTTGCAAGGCGAAAATCTAATAGTATTTTTAGCCATGCACAGGTTGCTGACCAAGATGCACAGGTTGCTAATGAAGATACACAACAAACTCAGAATACACAGGTTCCAGATGGAACAGATGATGTAGATAGAGATTCAGATTCATCAAATGATCCTGACTATGTTGCACCTGATGAAGCTAATAAAAGTTCTGATGCAGAGTCGGATACTCCAAATTGGATGATGGAGGATATAGAAAGCAGCAGTGACGATTATATTTTCATGCCCAACAATGTTGAGGTAAAGGCATTGTGGGATAAGTATATTCAGCTAAAGAAAAAAAAAAACAAAAGTCCAAGATGCCTGACAAGGGGAAAAAGAAGACAAATGAGGAGAATGAAGAAGATTGGTTTAGTGAGGAGTCCGATTGTGATATTGGGGATAGAAGAGGTACTGATGAGGAGACGGATGACTCCCCTCATTATCGTGAAGGTACACATGTCTTATACTTTGAGCTTGAAATAGGAATGTATTTCAAGTCCTGTGAACAGTTTAGAAGAGTGTTACGAGATTGGTCGATTATGAGGGGGTTTGATGTGAGACTCTTAAAAATTGAGGGTGACAGGGTTACAACAAAATGTAGGAACAAATGTACCTGGAGGATTCATGCCTCAGAAGAAAAGCAAACTAGAAATTTTCGGGTAATTAGTTGTACTTTATATATACATTTTCTCATTTCTTTAATACATTATGATGCATATTGAAGTATATGTTTGGTATTATACAGGTCAAGAGTTTGAATGGTGAGCATAGTTGTAGGTGTTGGGATTAGTATGCCCAAAAGACTACTAGCACTTAGTCATTAGAACATCTGGATGGTTTGCAATAAGATAATTAGTGTCATCATACTCATATAGGCGTATTTCTCTCATTATGTGGATTGACATACACACACACACACACACACACACACACATATATATATATATATATATATATATATATATATATCTATATATATATATATGTGTGTGTGTGTGTGTGTGTGTGTGTGTGTGTGTGTGAATATAAGGTACTTACTTCAAGGAGTGACTTAGGTGCTGGGTGGTTACTCACAGAAGGTCTAGGTCATAGTCACTTGAATAAGCAAAGTAACTTTGTCTATGGCTAAGTAGTAGAGTTGGGTGATTTACTATGGTAGAAGTCATAGTGGAATAAGTTCCCTTTAAAGAAAGGTGATCTGCTTTGATCATGGATTTGTTATAGACTTCTTACTCTTATGCATGTGTATGCATTGGACGGACCCGGTAGGTGTGGACTCTAAATACGTAATATCAAAGAAAGAGTTTACCTAAACCTACAAGCTTCTAAGTAAACCATAGCTCTTAATCTTGAACATATGTGGATGAACCGACGAAGTTGAGTGCTTGCACTTTGATCTATTATGGGTGTTGTCATAATAGTTAGATCACCTATTGTATGCCCTGACCCAACCCCACGCTAAAGGCTGAGTCTGGACTCGAAACACGGACAAAGTCTCCTCTAAGGAAATAGCCACAAGACAACCAACCAATAATCATAACACAACCCATTCTTCAATATCATACCCTCCTTCCAACTTTAGGCCATCTGAGCCTCAACTAGGACAAGATAAACATACAAGCATGTAAACTATTGGCTATGAAGTTCATTAACAAGAGTCCAGTTATCTTACCACTCTAACATTATCCATTCAATTTTCTTATATATTAGGTCCAACCACCAACTTTTACTAAATCACACAGGCATGCAAGATAGCTAGATAACAAGATAAGTCTTTAAGTTATTACAAACCACATAAAACCTACCAACAAACATAAAGCTTAAATTTACATTACATCCCAATCTTGCCAAGCCAGATAAATAGATACAAGGCTAAAAGCCTCAAAATAGGATAATATGTTAGACCCCGAACAGAGCCTATATGCATTTTATAGCATTTCATATATTTTTACATCATATAATATGTTTTTATATCGATTTATATGCATTTATCTTGATTTATGAGCATTTGCATCGTTTTTACGTGCATTCATGTTCAAATATATGCATTTGAGTATTTTAGATATCGTAGCCGATAATTGAATCCTACCAAGTCAAATAGCAAACTAGAATAATTCAACTAGAACCAAAACAATTAGAATAGAGCAACATGGCAGGCAAAAAAATAAGCTTTTAGCTCAAAAGTACTCTTGTCTTTGGGACTTCTTGCAAAATATCCTATCAACTAAAACATACAAAATACATAAAATACACACACACACACACTCAAATTTTGACCAAGATAATAGAGAAAAGAGAAGGAAAGAAAGAAGATGAAAGGAAGAAGAAGGGAAGACTAAGCAAGTTCAAGCCATTTCCAAGCTTCCTTGTGCATTTTCAAGCTTCATTCTTGCATCCATTAGCTTCTAACTTAAGATCTAAAGTGAGAGTTCTTTCAAAATGGATATTTATGAGATATAAATGCATATCTATGGATTTATGAGGCTTGTATGGTGATATATTAACAAATCTATGGATGAAAAGTTGTTGGATCTTGTTTGTTGAAGATTTGAACCAAAGTTGCCATTCTTGTTGGTTGAAGTTGTTTGCATCTAGCTATGAATGTAAGCTTGTTTGATGTATATTTAGGTTGCTAGAGGTTGTTAGAATGTATAGTAGATATTCTTGATGATTTGGAAGCTAAACATGTAAGAATTCTCGGAATAGTTTTCTGGACAGATTTGTGCAATCAGACATTTTAGCACGTTTTTATGGTTGGATGATTTTAGAAACAATTGGGAAAATTTCAAGATGTAGTAGACTCACAGAGGAACATTTCTTTAGTTGCACAAAACCTAAGGAAAAATCACTTTCATGCTCAAAAACACACGAGACAGTAGGTTACGGGATTTTTGTTAAATCTAACAACTCACTGTCTTAAGTTTCTTTTGCCCATTAAAAATAGTAAACGACCTCGGAATCAAACGAAACTTTCACAATATCTATATTAGGCAGTTAGGAACAACTTTCATGTTTTACAAAATGTCAGATTCTATGATTTTAAATATCTGAATTTTTCATTTTCAAAATAACCCTAGGATAGTCTTCAATCTGGATAGTCAGGACATAGATGCATTAAATTGGTTATAACTCTGTCAATTTAGATCGTAATTGAGCTTTTCTTGATTCTAAAGTTATATACACACAAATATCTTTAATTCTATACTAAAAACAGAGTATTTGGAGTTCGGGAAGATACGTAACTAATTTTCCAAAGTTAGGCCATTGCAGTGGCTTAGGCGTTGGCTTAGATAGATTAGTTAGGTTCTAATGCTTAGTGTATTTGATTAAATGGCTAAGTTATTAGTTTCTACTAATATGGAATGATATTATATGACCTCTAGATATGTTAGGACACTTGTGTGATCATTTACATGGATTAAATTGCTTGTTGCTCATTAATTGCCGGTTTACTATAAATGTATAACTATGTGAATGTTTTGAACTCGATGTTATTATGTGAACTTGAACTTGAAATGGTGTCAAAAGGGGTCGCAACCACCTGGTCTTGGCATGGTTGTGTGCATACTACACCAGACATCGTAGGGATGTCGGTGATCTTATGTCTACCATGGTCTGTATTCCACTGTTGCTTGGGGAAACTAGATTTCCCTGAAGAGTTGGTCGTGGGATTCAAATATTATCCAGAAAACTCTATTTGGGCGAGTTAAGGAAGGAGGTGTTGAACATCTCAGTTACTACTGCTTGAATCAAATTCACTTAGAATGAGTAAGTTGTTTCTCACTTCGTATGTGATATATGACTTGGATATGTATAATTGAATTGTTTCTTGACTGCTAATGTTACTTGTTTTGAATCCACAAGTTTACAAAATAACTTACGAAAATAAGAAAAATGTATTCAAAAACCCTTCCCAGACTCCCCCCTCGCTGAGCTTAGTGTTGTTATAAGCTTACCCTCTTTGTTCTCCCTTTTAGGTAATGAAGAAGAGTTTGTAGAATACTATGAGGATAATCCTTATCATACTGGACTGGAAGCGCCCGATATGTGATATACACCTGTCTTGAGTGTATTGCTAACTTATATGACTTGAACAATTTAATGTATATATTATTTTTTGTGTATGGGTAGTTTTAATATCATGATCTTGTATAAGTGAACTAACTTAGTCATTGGTTGTAATTGGTCAAGAAGTTGGTTTAATGACTTAGTTAGCCATTATACAAGTGACTCACGTAGCCGGTTTTGTTTTTGGGCACTTGGCTATGTGTCGGCTGTCAGGAGGCAATCTAGATGTTGTTAAAACCTTCTCTTAATGCAAGTAATAGATGTATATTTTCATATTGAATTTCCAATTGATTATATCATGTTAGTGAATGAATGAACTGTGTTGGAGTTTTGAATTGTGATGTTGAGGAGAAAGATTGGGAGAAGCAGATGGTGGCTTTTCTGTTTGCAGATTCAAGGAAAAATGAAAACTATTTTGTCCACAGTACAGCCATTACGCTGCCCAATTTTTTAGGAAACTAATAATAAGTTGAAAATTTGACTAAGTATGGATTGGTAATTGAATTAACGGTCACCCTCGAACTTAGTCCTACGCAGGGTTGGGTTTAGGGCGAGACGACTTTAGTGGTATCATAGCTTAGCCAGTTGGTTAGGCGTAGTTGGGTTTTTGAACCCCTGGCAAGTGGGTAGATGACTTGATTTGAATAGATAACTTAAGTAGTTATGTGCATATATGTGAATTATGTGCTATGTGATAAACTTATGTGAACAACGTGCCTTGAATTATTATATGGTTATGTGAGTTAGTTATATGGTATATATATCTTGTATATATTACTTATAGTATATTAAATATTACTTCCCTAACCCTTGCATAATATATAACGGTGAATGGACATCTGTTTTCATAGATGGCAAGAGGTCCGAGGTCGCAGGGTAACTAGAGAAACGAAGAAGATGGTAATACCGGTGGAGAAGGTCGGCAGTCAGTAGGGGATTTGGTATTACAATAGATGGCAGCCACGATGGCCTAGATGGTTCTGGTTATGAGTTAGTAGAGAACAGCTAGCCCAACCCCCAATGGTAGTGGTGTACATGTTGCAGAAGGTAGTGGCGGAGACGGAGGCAATAGGGAAAACGATACTTTGAAAGAGTTTCTGACCTATGGCCCTCCAAAATTCATGGCTCAACCGGATGATAAGGAAGCGGAGTATTGGCAATCCCAAGTGGAGAAGATTTATGCTGCCTGAACTATACCGATGAAAGGAAAGTCACTTTTGCAATCTTTCAGCTGAAAGGTGACACTGAAACATGGTGGCAGACAGTAGCAGGTCAGTGCGAGATCCAGCACACCCTGCATACTTGGAGAAACTGTGTTAGAGTGTTTAAAGACAAATACATATCTAAGATTTCCCGGGACCGAAAGATGAGGGAATTCATGTATCTGAAATAGGGAGGGATGACAGTGGCCGAGTATGGGGCAATGTTGGGTGTAATTGATATATTATTTCAGCATTTTTTCACTTAAATTTTGTTAGTTCTTGAGCAATTTATGAGCAATTTAATTGGTTCCATGTTTGTTTTGTGATGTAGGTGAATTATATGAGGAAACATGGATTTTTGAGGACAAGATTGAAAGAACATGACTGAGGCAATCTTTTATGTAGTTCGTGAAAAAATTAAAGAGAAAATAGAAGTAACGCAGTCATAGCGCAGCTGCGCAGTGTCGCAGGATTTTTCAGGGCGATTTGGTAAAAAGGCGCAAAAAGAAGAAAACCCTACAATAAAAGAGGATATCAGACGTTGAAAAAAGGAGTTTTTTTTTGGAGGCTGCTAGTTTTGGAGAGCAAAAACCATTTTTGGAGAGGAGCAAACACAAGGAAACTACAAGATTGACAGAGGAGGACGGATCAGAGACAAGATTAGCCACGACTTTCTTGAAATTTTTAGAGTTTTTTTTTTCTCTCATCATGAATTTTAATAGACTTTGGATTTTGTTCACATTTATTATGAGTTGTTAGATTACTTTTCTAGGGCTACAATATAGCCAGATTTTGATTACTCGAGTTTTGTTGAATTGATTGATTGATTGACTATTCTATTTTTATGCTAAATATTTTACACTATACTTAATGCTTGTGATTATCTGGCCAATAATTGCTTATTTTGTGGTTTAATTTGAGACTGAGAAGTGATAACTAAACTAGACCATGTGTGGAGTATCGTTAAATTGTCATAAGCTAGAGATAGTTATGAGATCTAATGCAGCATTTAAATTTCTAGGATTTAATGCATTCCATAAGTTCACAGTTATCATAGAAATATAAGTGGCTTGCTTGTTGGGATAGGGTATTGATGCTTGAGAGAAATTAATATTTACCTTAGTGAAATTGCTGGCAGCATAAGGAATAGTCGTCAATTGGAATTAATTAACAGATTCGAGTAGGATAAATCTTGGTGAAATCGTAATCCCTAGAACTCTCCAATTATTGAATCAAATTTTCCATCTAATTCTCAATTGTTTAGTTGTTATTTGCATTAGTTTTGTTATCTCTTTAGTTTTTAATTACAAATTCTCAAATGTTGGTCATATGAATAAAATTAAAGCTAAACCAATTTCGATAGTTAATAATCTCAGTCTTCGTAGAAACGATCTTTATTCATCATTTTATTACTTGTTGCAATACGTGCACTTGCGTTAGAATTCACACAATAGGCAAAGTTTGACAAACTCTCCCAATATGCACCACACATGGTCCAGACTCCTACCACCAAGATTTGGAAGTTTAAACAGGGGCTGAGGCTTGAGATTCAAGATGGGTTGGCAGTTGCTAAATTCAACTCTTATAATGCAGTCTTTGCTGCTGTACTGATGATAAAAGAACAGAAACTAGCTATAAGAGCTGGCCTATCTCAGCAGAACAAGTGGCCCTTTCAGACTCAGGGGTAGTCCCAATCATTTCAGATACCAGTAGCTCCTCGACCCCAGCCAAGCACATCGATAGCTTCTACGGCACGTGGGAGAACATGTACCATTGCTACAAGCCCGGTTGTTACGTGTTTGTTTTGTGAGAAGAAGGGTAACATTGAGGCCCAGTGTTCGAAAAACTCATAAAACTGTATGTGGTGCGACAGTGATCAACACTGGGTGAAAGATTGCCTGAAGAGGCAAAGAGGACAGATTCAAGCCACTAGGGGAATATCACATACCAGGCCCGATGGAGTTGTTCTAGCACCGAGAATACAAGCTCGGGCATATGGCGTAGATGTACAAGAACTCCCAGATGAGGCGGCCATTATTGAAGGAGCTTTTTAAATCTCAAATCAGTTGGTTAAGGTACTTATTGATCCTAGTACTATACACTCATTTATAACTCCTAAATGTGCATTTCGTACAAAGTTGCCAGTTGAAAATTTACCTTATCATGTACAAGTTAATACACCAACGGGTCCCAAATGTACTAGTAGATTAATATGTAGAACAAGTAAGATACAGATTGGAGATCGAGAATTTTTGGCGGATCTCATAGTATTTATCTTTCAGGACAATCACGTTATTTTGGGAATGGACTAGCTAGCACGATATCATGCAAGACTGAATTGTCGAACGAAAGTAGTGAAGTTTAAAGTGCTAGGTCAGCCTATTTTTGAACTAAAGGGAATGAGGAGTTTGACCAAGGAACCAACCATTTTATCCTTAAAAGAGGTAAAGATGATCAATAAGGGATGTCACGGATATCTTGCCTATATGATCAACAAATTGACGGATAAGGTCAAAATGAAGGAAGTGCCGGTGATTAAGGAATATGCAGATATATTTTCAAAAGAGTTACCGGGTTTGCCACCGGACAGGGAAGTAGAGTTCGTGATCGAGGTGCTACCAGGTACTCAACCGATATCAAGGGCTCCTTATTGGATGGCTCCTTCAGAATTACAAAAATTGAAAGATCAATTGCAGGAGTTACTAGAGAAAGGTTTTATTCAACCGTGTTCATCTCCGTGGGGTGCATCAATGTTGTTCGTGAGAAAGAATGATGGGTCATTGAGATTGTGCATTGACTATAAGGGCTTGAACCAAGCAACAATCAAGAACAAATACCCGTTGCCACTAATCGATGAGTTGTTTGATCAACTCCAAAGGGCTAAAATATACACGAAGTTCAATTTGAGTTAGGGTTCTTATCAGTTTCGGATCAAGAATGATGATGTACCTAAATCAGCTTTCAGAACAAGGTACGGGCATTACGAGTTTGTGGTTATGCCATTTGGGTTTACTAATGCCCCTGCAGCATTTATGGACTTAATGCATAGAGTGTTCCAACCATATTTAGACCAGCTCGTGGTGATTTTCATAGATGATATATTCGTCTACTCTAAATCGGAAGCAGAACATGAGCAACATTTGCGTTTGGTACTGTAGAAACTTCAAGAATACCAGCTATATGGCAAATTTAGCAAATGCGAATTTTAGTTAAACCAAGTGGCCTTTTTGGGGCACATTATATCCCGAGGGGGAATATCTGTAGATCCAGCAAAGATTGAGGGTGTACTGTCATGGAAAAGACCAGAAACGGTAACGGAGATTTGGAGTTTTCTGGGATTGGCTGGTTACTATCAGAAGTTTGTCAAGGACTTCTCGAAAATTGCTGGACCGCTTACCAAGTTAACCCAAAAAAAATATAAGTTTTGTTTAGGATGATAAATGCGAGAATAGTTTTCAGGAGCTGAAGAAAAGATTAACTACGACACCTATTCTTGCCTTACCGGAGGGGACTAAGAACTTCATTATTTACAGTGATACTTCCAAGGAAGGTTTAGGTTGTATGTTAATGCAGAACAGGAAGGTAATTACTTATGCCTCCCGAAAGTTGAAGAACTATGAGTTGAACTATCTCACTCATGATTTGGAGCTGGCAGCAATTGTATTTGTCCTGAAGAAGTGGCGACACTACCTGTGGGGTAGTAGGTTCAAGATATATACATATCACAAAAGCCTTAAGTATTTGTTTTCACAAAAAGAGTTAAATATGAGGCAAAGGCGATGGATGGAGTTATTAGGTGACTACAACTGTTCAATCAACTATGTGCCAAGGAAAACAAATATTGTGTCTGATGTCTTGAGCCGGAAGGCAGGGTTGGCAACCTTGAGAATAAAGGAGTTTGAAATGCTGGAAGAAGTGGGTCGTTAAAAACCAAAGTTAACCAGGAAGGAAGTTTTGTTTGCTCATCTACAAGTTCGACCCCTAATGTTGATACATATTAAGGAAACTCAACAACAAGACAAAAGGCTCCAGGAAATCGCTAAGGAAAAACCTGATTTCCAAGTGCATAATGACTGAATTTTACTATTTTGAGGCCGAATCTGTGTTTCAAATGACCCTAAACTGAAACGGATGATTCTTGAAGAGGCACATAACACCAAGTACACCATTCATCCCAGCGGAACAAAGATGTACCGGGACTTAAAGCAACACTACTGGTGGAACAATATGAAAAGTGAGATTACACAATTTGTGGGCCGAAGTTTGACTTGTCAAAAAGTGAAAGCGGAACACCAAAAGCCAACAGGGTTGCTACAGCCATTGGAAATTCCCTAGTGGAAGTGGGAACATGTGACGATGGATTTCATAATAGAATTGCTGAGGTCACCAAGGGGTAATGATGCTATTTGGCTTGTAGTTGACAGATTGACAAAGACAGCTCATATTATTCCTATGAACAAGACAGATAATCTGGAGAAACTGATTGAGTTATATGTGAAGGACATTGTTAGGTCACATGGGGTGCTAGCAAGCATCGTATCGGACAGAGATCCTCATTTTACCTCACGATTCTGGTTGTTGTTTCAGAAAGCCCTAGGAATAAATTTGAAATTCAGTATGGCATATCACCCTCAGACGGACGAACAGTTAGAAAGAACTATCCAAATACTTGAGGGTATGTTGAAGGCTTGTGTGCTGTACTTCAGCAAAGGATGGGAAAAATATCTTCCATTGGCATAGTTCGCTTACAATAACAGTTATCAATCCACGATAGGGATGGCTCCCCATGAGGCATTGTATGGGCGAAAGTGTAGTTCTCCATTGTACTGGGATGAAGTTAGGGAGATGAAAGTAGTTGATCGCATGGTATTAGTAAAAAAGATTGAGAACGTGCACCTTATCTGAAAGAGAATACTCACCACCTAGAGTCGTCAAAAAAAACTATGCAGATAAATGAAGATGGGATCTGGAGTTTTTTTGTTAGGGGATCGGGTATTTTTGAAAGTATCACCTCGAAGGGGGTTGGTCCGATATGGCAAAGGTGGAAAACTTAGCCCAAGATACGTAGGACCATTTGAGGTTATTGAAAAGATTGGTAAGTTGGCATACTTATTGGAGTTGCCTCCGAATCTTGCAAATATGCATAATGCATTTCACGTGTCGACACTGAGGAAATATCACCCCGATCCGTCTCATGTCTTAGAGCCCGAGCCATTGCAGATTCAAGAGAACTTGTTGTACAATGAGAAGCTGGTTCGGATTCTGGATGAGCAAGAACGGAAATTGAGGACAAAGAAGATCTTGATAGTAAAGGTCCTATGGAACAATCATGGCATAGAAGAAGCGACAAGGGAGTGATGAGATTAGATGGAAGAGTAATATCTGGGGTTATTTGCCAGGTAACTAAGATTTCGAGGACGAAATTATTTTAAGGGAGGAAGAATGTTAGACCCCGAACAGAGCTATATATGCATTTTATAGCATTTCATATATTTTTACATCATTTAATATGCTTTTATATCGATTTATATGCATTTATTTTGATTTATGAGCATTTGTATCGTTTTTATGTGCATTCGTGTTCAAATACGTGCATTTGAGAATTTTAGATATTGTAGCCGATAATTGAATCCTACCAAGTCAAATAGCTAACTAAAATAATTAAACTAGAACCAAAACAATTAGATTACAGCAACATGGCAAGCAAGAAAATAAGTTTTTAGTTCAAGGGTACTCTTGTCTTTGGGACTTCTAGCAAAATATCCTATCAACTAAAATATACAAAACACATACAATACACACACACACACACTCAGATTTTGACCAAGAGAATAGAGAAAAAAGAAGGAAAGAAAGAAAAGGAAAGAAAGAAGAAGGGAAGACTAAACAAGTTCAAGCTATTTCCAAGCTTCCTTGTGCACTTTCAAGCTTCATTCTTGCATCCATTAGCTTCTAACTTAAGATCTAAGGTAAGGGTTCGTTCAAAATGGATATTTATAAGATATAAATGCATATCTATGGATTTATGAGGCTTGTATGGAGATATATTAACAAATCTATGGATGAAAATTTGTTGGATCTTGTTTGTTTATTTGAACCAAAGTTTCCATTCTTGTTGATTGAAGCTTCTTGGATGAAGCTGTTTGTATCTAGCTATGAATGTAAGTTTTTTTTTATGTATATATAGGTTGATAGAGGTTGCTAGAATGTATAGTAGATGTTCTTGATGATTTGGAAGCTAAACATATAAGAATTCTCAGAATAGTTTTCTGGACAGATTTGTGCAATTAGGCATTTTAGCCCCTTTTTATGGTTGGATGATTTTAGAAACAATTGGAAAAATTTCAAGATGTAGTAGATTCATAAAGGAACTTTTCTTCTGTTGGACAAAACCTGAGGAAAAATAGTTTTCATGCTCAAAAACACATGAGACAGTAGGTTACAGGATTTGTGTTAAATCTGACAACTCACTGCCTTAAGTTTCTTTTGCCCATTAAAAATTGTAAATGACCTCAGAATCAAACGAAACTTTCACAATAGCTATATTAGGCAGTTAGGAACAACTTTTGTGTTTTACAAAATGCCAGATTCTATCGTTTTAAATATCTGAATTTTCAATTTTCAAAATAACCCTAGAATAGCCTTCAATCTGGACAGTCAAGACATAGATGCATTAAATTGGTTATAACTCTGTCAATTTAGATAGGAATTGAGCTTTTCTTGATTTCAGAATTATCTGCACACAAAGATCTTTAATTCTATACTGAAAACAGAGTATTTGGAGTTTGGGAAGATAGGTAACTGATTTGCTGAAGTTAGGTAATTGCAGTGGCTTAGGCATTGGCCCAGATGGATTAGTTAGGTTCTAATGCTTAGTGTATTTGATTAAATGGTTAAGTTATTAGTTTCTACTAATTTTCAATGATATTATATGACCTCTAGATATGTTAGGACACTTGTGTGATCATTTATATGGATTAAATTACTTGTTGCTCGTTAATTACCGGTTTGCTATAAATGTATAACTATGTGAATGTTTTAAACTCGATGCTTATTTGATTGCTATAAATTCTCGTATTATGTGAACTTGAACTTGATATGGTATCAAAAGGGGTCGCAACTACCTAGTCTTAGCATGGTAGTGTGCATATTACGCCGAACATCCTAGGGTTATCGGTGATCTTATGTCTACCATGGTTTGTATTCCACTCTTGCTTAAGGAAACTAGATTTCCGTAGAGAGTTAGTCGTAGGATTCAAATATTATCCGGAATACTCTATTTGGGCAAGATAAGGAAGGAGGTGTTGAACATCTCAGTTACTACTGCTTGAATCAGATTCTCTTGGAATGAGTAAGTTGTTTCTTACTTCGTATGTGATATATGACTTGGATATGTATAATTGAACTATTTCTTGACTGTTAATGTTACTTGCATTGTATCCACAGGTTTATAAAATAATTTACGAAAATAAGAAAAATGTATTCGAAAACCCTTCCCAGATTCCCCTCTCGCTGAGCTTAGTGTTGTTATAAGCTCACCCTCTTTGTTCCACCTTTCAGGCAATGAAGAAGAGTTTATAGAATACTATGAGGATAATCCTCATCATACTGGACTGGAAGCGCCTGATATGTGATATACACCTGTCCTGAGTGTATTGTTGACTTATATGACTTGAACAATTAAATGTATATATTATTTTGTGTATATAGGTAGTTTTAATATCATGATCTTGTATAAGTGAAGTAACTTAGTCATTGGTTATAATTGGTCAAGAAGTTGGTTTAATGACTTAGTTAGCTATTATACAAGTGACTCACGTTGTCGGTTTTGTTTTTGGGCACTTGGCTACGTGTCAACTGTCAGGAGGCAATCTGGATGTTGTTAAAACCTTCTCTGAATGCAAGTAAGAGATATATATTTTCATATTGAATTTCCAATTGATTATATCATGTTGGTGAATGAATGAACTGTGTTGGAGTTTTGAATTGCGATGTTGAGGAGAAAGGTTGGGAGAAGTAGATGGAGGTTTTTCTGTTTGCAGATTGAAGAAAAAAGGAAAACTGTTTTGTCCATAGTACAGCCGTTATACTACCCAATTTTCGAGGAAACTAATAATAAGTTGAAATTTTGACTAAGTATGGATTGGTAATTGAATTAACGGTCACCCTCGGACTTAGTCCTAAGCAGGGTTGTGTTCGGGACGTGACATAATACACACACAACTTCACATTTTTCACATAGTCCAACACATAAGCATCCAACCTCAACAAACAAGCAATCAAGGCAAAGGATCAGTCTGCGCTTCTTCTTCCTCTACCACAACTAGCTGGGGATCAACCTCAGTTTCTCCTGAAATATGTTAAAAGAGGTATGAGTAAATACAGTTGCTCAGTGAGGGAAGAGATACAATTTACCGGGGCATTTTCGAAAACCTTTTCATGCAATGCAACAGTTAATTCAAATAATACGAATAGAGCAAAACCATAAAACAAGTAACGAGACATCAAGATACGAGATAACTACATAAGAAAAGGATACGGTTCCACTGATTCTCGATCCAAGAACCGAGATATCAATAGATGGCATAACCCCTTACTCTCAATAGGTGTGCTCTGGATGTACCCCGAATCCTACGACCCAACACTCCCGAGGTAGATCCGTACGTCCTAACGAGATGAACCACGCCTCTGGGGTAGATGGGTGTGCCTCAGCGAGAGAAGGAATCAACACCATGGTAGCCGAGCTAGACCGACAGCCCAATGCTATCCGGAGTTTCTCGACACTACCACGTCTGAAAAGGTTGCGCAATCCAATACGATCTCAAGAATCCACAAGATATCACAAGGAACCACGGAATAGCAATATAACACGATAACACGTAAATGAGGGACAACAAAGTAGGTTGCCTTCACACATAGATATCAATGCACGAGCAAGCCAATAAACATTTTTTTATCACAATATGTACTAATACAAGACAATTAAAACAATAGGATTAACTAACCAACATTTCCCCTTTAGCTCAAGACTAAATTCTAGGCATATACAAAATACGAGGCAAACAATCCACAAACCAATCATTATACCTTCCTAGATACACTTTATGACCCAATCTAGAACCACGAAACTCTACTTTTAACCGTGTTTAGCCCGAAAGCCCCGTGAGCCCCGAAGGTGATTTGAACTATAGCTACCCAAACCAATCCCCAAATGAGTGCCATAAAAGCATTTTAAGCACTTCTATACCTAGTAACCACTAACTACGAGGTTCAATTACACCCGGTTAACGTTTTTATACCAAGCCCCTTTTGATTATAGGCCAATTTCACAAGTTTTCTCAAGTTCCAATCAAACTAGTCATACATATACTCCAATCAATATTCAATGACTCTTAAAGAACCATTAGACAACATAAACTCAAGCTTAGAAGCAACTTTAGGCAAAACCCTAGAAATTTTACTATTCATTATCTTGTTCACATAGCCTTATGAAAAACTCCAACAAACAAGTTATTATACAACACAAAACAAGTCTTAAGAACATGTAGGCAATACTTTATAAAGGATTCAACCATAATTTAGTCATATAATCACAAATCTAGAAAATTAAAGTTTAAATCACAAACATGAAAACATGTATTATGCAATAATATCTAACCATTTTATATATGCTAGAACTAGGCTTGTAAAAACTTGAAAGCATTTGTAAAAGGCTTGGTTGAGCTCAAATTTGAGGTTGCAAGATGAAGATTTATTCCTTGGCCTTCAATAGAGGTCACAGATTCATAGGGGAACTTTGAGGGTATTTTGCAAATTGTTTTGTAAGCTTATGTGTGTATATGTGATATATTTTAAGTGTATTAGATATATAATGTATAATTGGGCCACAACTAATAATGCAAGACAACCAAATCAAGCCCAAAATGCAATTTTAATGTGGTTGGTCCAATTGAAACACTATTTCTACTATTCACTTGGCCTGAAAGTCATTTTCCTAACACGCTCTTTGAGTACGCAATGCATGAAATATCGATGAACGAATACTAAACACATACTAATGCACATAAGAAAAATGTGAAATCACATATATAAAACAAAAAATTTATTCCTCCGGGCTAGGGTGTTACACCTTCTCCCCCTTAAACTAATTGTGTCCTCGCAATTCTTACATGATACAACAAATAGCTCTAGATATCTATCCCTCATCTGATCCTTCCGCTCCCAGGTAGCATCCTCAATTCCATGATGATCTTACAGAACCTTCACCATCGGAATACTTTTAGTCCTGAGCTCCTGAACCTTCCTATCTACGACCTGAAGAGCTTTTTTAACATATGTCAAAGTCTCACTGATATCCAAAGGCTCGGGCTCCATAATGTGAGAAGAATCTGGCTGATACTTTCTCAACATGGACACATAGAATACATCATGCAACCTAGCTAAGCTCGGAGGCAATGTTAACCTGTAAGCCAAATCACCAACTCTCTCGGTAATCTCAAAATGACCCACAAACCTAGGACTCAACTTGCCCCTTTTTCCATGCTGAATCAACCCCTTATGAGGTAAGATCTTCAAGAACACCTGATCACCTACAGTAAACTCCAAGTCACGGCGGTGCCTATCAGCATAACTTTTCTGCCAACTCTAAGCTGTAAGCATTCTTTTGTGAATGAGTTGCATATTATCAATCATCTTAACCATTTCAGGCAGTATAGCTAGATCAATAGTTTTCATCTCACCAACCTCATCCCAATACAGCGGAGATCTGCATTTTTGTCCATAGAGTGCCTCATAAGATGTCATTTCAATGGTAGCATGATAATTGTTGTTCTAAGAAAACTCTAAAAGTGGCAAGTACTTTGCCTAACTCTTACTAAATTCAAGAATGCAAGCCCGCAACATATCCTTTAGTATTCTGGTAGTCCTCTCAGACTGTCTATCTGTTTGCGGGTGATATGCAGTGCTGAAGCTCAATTTAGTCCCCAATGTTTTCTGTAGCTTCTACCAGAATCGAGATGTAAATCTGGGATCTCTGTCTAACACAATGCTCGTTGGAGTCCCATGCAGTCTCATAACATTCTCAATGTACAACTCAGCTAACTTGTCAAGACTGTCTAATTTCTTCGTAGCAATTAAATATGATATTTTTGTTAGTCTATCCATAACAACCCAAACAGAATCATCACCACTCAGAGTCCTAGGCAAATCAATCACGAAATCCATGGTAATGTGATCCCATTTTCACTCAAGAATAGTCAACGGCTGCAACAACCCAGCAAGCCTCTAATGTTCAGCTTTAACTTTTTGACAAGTTAAACACTTAGCCACATAGTCAGCTATTTCTCTTTTCATATTGTTCCGCCATAAATTTTATTTCAAGTCCTGATACATTTTAGTACTACCAGGGTAAATAGTGTATCTAGAACTACGTGCCTCTGCTAAGATCTCATTCTTCAAAACCGAATCACCAAGAATGCAAATTCTGTTCTTATACTTGAGGATACCATCATCATGTAATCTGAAGTTCGACTTTCCCCCTTTTGACTTTTCTTGGATCTTTAGTAACTGAGAATCAGGTTGTTGTACCTCTCAAATCCTTGACAGAACAAAGATCGAATCTGTAAACTTGCAAATTGAATACTTGTCTCTGATGTCTCCAATCTCCACAAACATAGTTTTTCCATGAACTCTCAATTCTTGGCAACTGTGGCTTTCCGACTCAATGCATCAGCTACAATGTTAGCTTTACCTAGCAGATAGCTAATAGTGCAATTATAGTTATCCAATAACTCCAACCAACGCCTCTGCCTCATATTCAAGTCTTTCTGTGAGAACAGGTACTTCAGGCTCTTGTGATCTGTAAATATCTCGAACTTATTGCCCCACAAGTAGTGACGCCATTTCTTTAATGCAAAAAAAATTGCAGCCAACTCCAAATCATGTGTAGGATAGTTAAGTTCATAAGGCTTTAGTTTTCTTGATGCATATGCAATCACCTTTCCATTTTGCATAAGTACACAGCCTAAACCCTCTTTAAAGGCATCACTGTAAATCACAAAGTTATATGTTCCCTCAGGCAATGCAAGGATAAGTAGTTAACCTTTTTTTCAATTCCTGGAAACTGGCCTCACACTTATCATTCCAATCAAACATTGTTTTCTTTTGAGTAAGCTGAGTCAATGGTCCCACAATCTTTGAAAAATCTTTAACAAACCTCCTGTAATTCCCGGCTAATCCTAGGAAGTTGCGAACCTCAGTTACAGTCTTAGGTCGTTTCCATGATAACACTATTTCTATCTTGGCTAAATCCACAGAGATTCCCTCCTGAGAGAGTATATGGCCTAAGAAGGAAACCTGATTCAACCAGAACTCACATTTGCTAAATTTAACAACTAATTTATGCTCCTGCAAAGTTTGTAACACAATTCTCAAATGTTGTTCATGTTCAGCCTCAGATTTAAAATATACCAGTATATCATCAATGAAAATTACAACAAACTGGTCAAGATATGGTCAGAATAGCCTTTGCATCAAATCCATGAAAGCAGTTAGGGAATTAGTTAACCCAAATAGCAATACAACGAACTTGTAGTGACCATACCTAGTTCTGAAGGCTGTCTTTGGCATATCTTCTCTTTTAATTCTCAGCTGATAATAACCTTGTCTCAAGTCAAATTTAGAATACACCTTGGCACCCTGCAGCTGATCAAACAACTCTTCAATCAAAGGGAGAAGATATTTATTCTTTATAATCACCTGGTTAAGCCCTCTGTAATCAATACACAAACGTAAAGTGCCATTTTTCTTCTTTACAAACAACACTGGAGCACCCCAAGGTGAAGTGTTGGGCTGAATAAATCCCTTTTCAAGCAAACCCTGCAACTGAACATTTAATTCATGCAGTTCAGGTGGGGCCATTCTATACGGAGTCCTAGATATAGGGGTAGTCCCTGACAATAAGTCAATCACAAACTCTACCTCCCTATCGGGCGGCAAACTCGGCAACTCCTTAGGAAATACTTCTGAAAAGTCATTTACTATAGGCACCTCATTTAATTTTAATTTACCACTAGGCTGATTAATCAAATAAGCCAAATATGTCTCACAACCCTTATCCAATAATTTAGATGCTTTAATAGAGGTTCTAGTAGACTTACGACACCCTACTATCTCAATTATAGGTTGATCAACCATCTCCAGTTTTATAATTTTCTTTCTACAATCAAATTATGCATAATACTTTCCCAACCAATCCATCCCCAAAATAATGTCAAAGTCTCAGAAAGGTAGAATTATTAAATCAGTAGGAAATGTACGACCCTCAATACAAATATCACAGGCATTACATATAGACTCCGTAATGAACTTTGTGCCCATAGGTGTACCTACCTCAATTTTATACGACAGTTTATATATTTTCAATGCAACAGACTGTGCGCTCATAGAAGTGATAAAATAATGTGTAGCCCTGGTATTAATTAAGACTATGACTGACTGATTATTAAGAAGAAATATACATTCTACCACGGCAGTCGTATCCGGTAGCTCTTCCTAATCTAATGCAAACACTCGAGCCTGAGCTCGCTAAGTTAGTGCTACACCTGGAGCTCTAGTCTGTGCACTTTGTCCTCCAGTCTAGCCCTGAACATTCTTAAACCTGGGGCAATCCTTCACTCGATGCTGATCACTACCACAGTCTGTGCACCGTCACGATTTTCTCCAACAAGTAGCCTCAGTATAGCCCTTTCCGATTATAATGACTATAATGCTGGTACTATCTTGCTGCAGTACCTCCTGCAGGAGCTCTAAGAATGGATGTAGTTGTGCTGCCCTGCGGTGACCTAACTACTACTGATCGAGTCTGACTCTAGGTCTGACTATGTACTAATCTTGACTGAGTCTGAGTCGAAAACGGCCCAGTATAACTCTGAGAGTGATACTGCCTCGGCTGACTCTGACTAGCAGACTGAAACTGTCTTGCTGGTCCCTGACTCTGTGATTGATAAAGTATTTTACTCGGCTGACTAGATTTATCCAACAGATCTGTTTTACGTTTCTCAAACCTTGATGATGTTCTAATCACAGCGGTATAGGTAGTAAACTCCTGGGTAGACAAATTAAGCTGAATGTCTGCCCTCAGACCTCGGATGAATCTCTGGATCTTCCTATTCTCAGGATGCACTAATGTTGGCACATATCGAGATAGTTTGGTAAATGCGGCCTCATACTGATCAACAGTCATATGCCCCTACCTCAAGGTCATAAACTCCTCATCCCGTCTCTCTCAGGCAACCTCGGAAATATATTTCTCCTGGAACTCTCGTACAAAGTCTACCCAAGTATGTTGCCCTGCCTCATTATCCCATCTCAGTCTCACAGCACGCCACCACTGTTCAGCATCACCCTCAAGTAGAAACGTGGCATATGTAATCCTCTATTCATTAGTGTACCCAAGGACATGAAAGATCTTATCAACCTTGTTCAACCACAGCTCAGCTTTTGTATCATCTGGCTCCCCAAAGAAACTAGACACCCCATGATGCAAGACTTTTTCAAGCTAGTTACTATTACCACTCGTGGTACCACAACCCTCTGCTCTAGCTCCTGGATTACCCCGGCCAATACCTTTTTGTCCCTACTGTCTCATCAACTAAGTAATAGAATTGATTGTTGTGGCCATTGTGGCCATAACCTGAGCATTAGTCGGTTCCTGCCCCGGTTCATTATTCCTAGCTGGCCCAACATTCTGTCTCAGAGCCTCCTCCGGCTGTCTCCTAGGTCTTCCTCTCCTCATCTTCGTACTAGAAGAGGCAAGTGTTATAATAGGCAGATATATAACACATAAAGACAACATATTCACATTCAAGACATCTTACACACACAGCAACATACGATGCACTTAACTTACAAGACAATCTAGACACCACATTAACTCACATATTCGTACAATAGACTATTCATATTCCCATTTTCATGCTAGCATGCTATTCACTTAAGCTATATAAGTAGACAAGTAGTCAATCACATAGTCATACATTCACATAATCACATAATCCTGTCATTTCACTTTCACATAAGGACCACTACCCCACAGACCGAGAAACCTATCCTGGCTCATGTATTCATTTAGTTCTGATACCACCTAAATGTAACGCCCTGACCCAACCCCACACTGAAGGCCGAGTCTGGATTCAAAACATGGACAGAGTCTCCTCTGTATCGTAGACTAACTGATTACCTGCATACAGAGGAAATAGCCACAAGACAACCAACCAACAATCATCATATACCCCATTCTTCAATAACATACCCTCCTTCCAACTTTAGGCCATCCGAGCCTTAACTAGGACAAGATAAACATACAAGCATGCAAACTATTGGCAATCAAATTCATTAACAAGAGTCCGGTTAATGCAATAATCCCTCATCAAATAATTTTATATATGCTAGAACTAGGCTTGTAGGAACTTGAAAACACTTGTAGAAGACTTGGTTGAGCTCAAATTTGAGGTTGCAAAATGAAGATTTCTTCCTTGGCCTTCAATGGAGGTCACAGGTTCGTGAGGGGACTTGGAAGGTATTTTGTAAATTGTTTTGTAAGCTTATGTGTATATATGTGATGTATTAGATATATAATGTATAATTAGGCCACAACTAATAATACAAGACAACTAAATTAAGTCCAAAATACAATTTTAATGTGGTTGGTCCAATTGAAACACTATTTTTACCATTCATTTGGCCTGAAAGTCATTTTCCTAATACGCTCTCCGAGTATGCAATACATGAAATATCGATGAACGAATACTAAACACATACTAATGCACATAGGAAAAATGTGAAATCACATATATAAAACAGAAAATTTCTACCTCCGGGATAGGGTGTTACGCCTACTCTGTGGTTTGGGTGTATAGGACTTAATTAGAAGGGACGTGCATATGCAATAAAGAGTTTGTACATTAATCACTCCCTTAGAATAATCCAAGCTAGATCATCCTGAATCTGTGGCTATAGTAACACTTGAGGTGTTGAATGTTACACTTAATGGTAGCTCCCTTAGATAAGTGGATAACTTCAGAAGGATGGTTGGATTATGGATTAGAGGTTCTAAGGAGACAAGATGTAGTCAAAGAGGTGATAGTACACTTCGGGAACTATCTTTGGCTATGAGTGAGTATAGAGGGGTATTATGGCCAATATAATACTTAGTTGGTCAAAAGACAGAGCGTCATATATAGATTGACAGACTTCTGTACTTACAGTAATTATCCTTGAGTACAGCCAAAGTCTTTTAGTGGAGTAGACTTGGTTGAGATGGTAAAGTATTACTAGGGGCTTGCGAGAATATTTTATTCATTTCCAAAAGAAAGGTTAATTATGTCTTTGGTCCCTCTTCTAGCCATCTACCCTGTTAAGTATCTAAACTTAGTACAATATATTATTTTGAGAGAGGATGTAATCCTTTGACATTTAGAATCAAAGTAAACTTTCCATTTTGGGAAAGAGTTTCTATTTTGAGAATTGTCAAGATATTAGATTATGTAATTAATTGATTAATTAAAAGTCTAGAAGACTGCTGAGATATTTAAGATAATTTTTCCACTATTGAAAAAATATATTATTTTTAAATAGTAGTTTGGATTTAGACTTTTGAAATTAATCAAGGCGTATTTAATTTATCGACAATTAGATATTTAAAAATAGACTTTCTATTTAATGGAAAGGGATTTCTATTTTTTAATTATTGTCTGGATTAATTAAATTGGAGCAAGCTAGTTGAACCAAGACCATGGCTCATAAGCCAAGGCTGGACGCAGAAGGTGGGACGCACCCACCTTATGAAAATCAGCCAAGGGGAAGAAAAGAAAGGAAAAATAGAAATAATAGGAAATTACTTGTGGAAGATATTTGGACTTTTCTTTGACCAAATCCGACATCGGAATTTCATGAATTTTTCTCTAAATCTTCTGCTTATAAATAGACCTCTTCTTTAACCCTGAAAAAGGCTCCACACACTATTTCTTCTAGGATTTCTTTTCTCTTTCTCTTGAGTAAGTTTCGCCTTTGTGAAAAACTCAATTCTAGTTTATATCTTTTAGTTTAGCAAAATCTAGTCCCACAACTAGAGTATACTTTAGAAAGGTGCTGGTCTTAAGGAAAAGATCTAAGTAAAGGAGTGGAAGCAATATCTCCCAAGCTTGTAGATCAAGATATTTCGTGTTCTTGCATCGTTCTTCACAAGAGGTATGCCTAGATCCTTGTTTCAATTGGGAATTAAATTGTAAACTGTTTTTTGTTTTACTATTACATGTTTAATCGCAGTAAGATCCTAAATGATTGTTTCCGCCATGTTCATAGAAATTTTTTGAACATGAATCATATAACTTACCACCGTTTTCCATCAATGGGTGGATCCGTGATAATAAGTTGGCCAATTATAAGTATTTGGGTAGCAGATTGGAGAAACTCTTAAGGATCAATCCTAACCTGTCATCATCAAAGTTACTAGATAAAGTTAGCAATGCGTGTCAGGTTGATACAAGCAAGTACAAGGTATTGAGGGCCAAACGTGATGCATTAAAGAGAATTGAAGGTGATTGGGCACAAGAATATATCTCCTATAGGATTATTGTGAAACTGTCAGGCATTATAACCCTGGCAATACATTGTTGATTGGTCTAAATAGAAGTCTCCCAGATCTTATCTTCGAGAGGATGTTCTTCTGCCTAGCTGGTCTTAAGGATGTTTTTTTAGCCAGCTGTAGGCCAATCATTGCATTAGATGGTTGTTTCTTAAAGTCAATATATGGTGGACAACTACTAGCAGCAGTGGGGAGGGATGGCAATGACAATATTTGTTCATGTTGAGAGTAAAGAGACATGGTCTTGGTTTCTGAGAGAATTACATAATGTGGTTGGTAACCCTAAAGAAAAGGGATGGTCTTACAGGTCCAACAGGCAGAAAGGCTTGTGCGAGGTTTTCAATGAGAGTACCTAACTGCCACCACAGATTCTGTGTGAGACATATGTACCAAAATTTCAAAAAGAAGTTTCCAAATCTGAAACTGAAAGAGTTATTATGGAAAGAAGCTTCAACATCAAACTTGAGGGAATTTGAGAAGTACATGAAAGAGATAGAGAAGGTAGATCAAAAGGTTAGTGATAGAGAAACTGCATTAGAGTGGTTGCACAAGATACCGGCATAATAGTGGTCAAGGTCACACTTCCCTACATCTAGTAAGTGTGATGTCTTAGTGAACAACTTATGTGAATCTTTCAATAATTATATCCTAGATGCAAGGAACAAGTCTGTGATCACTATGTATAAGATGATAAGGGGCAGGCTTATGACTAGGATCCAAGAGAAGAAGAGAGGGATGGAGAAGTTTCAAGGTATGATATGCCCTAACATTCTGAAAAAGATTGAAAAATTGAATTTTATTTCCAAATATTGGGTGTCACATTGGTCTGGGAATGAAGAATATGAAGTGGTACAAGTTTGGCAGAAATATGTGGTTGGCCTTGATAAGAAATCATGCAGTTGTAGGATGTTTCAGTTGCAAGGGTACCCTTGTTGTCATGCGTTAGCATGCATAAATAGATTTAGAAATAGAGATGAAGATTATGTGGACTCTTGCTTCACAAAAGAGGTGTATTTGAGACTTTATGCACACATGGTGCACCTTGTGCCAAGAAGAAACGACAACATTAAGACTGGGTATGAGAAGTTTAAACCACCCATTGTCAAGAAAAAGTTAGGGAGACCAAAGAAGGCCAGGAGAAAGGCAACTGATAAGGTAGTGTCAACTAGGAAAGGCCTCACACATACTTGTCAAAGGTGTCTCCAAACTGGTCACAACAAAAAGTCATACAAGAATCCACTTCATCCGAAATCTAAGCTTCGGGTTTGTTCTACATTACATTGTTCATCCTTTCATGACAACGTGTAATAATATTTTGTGCTTGTTTGTAGGAATCTACACAACAGAATGCAGCAGAACAAGAACAAGTTGACTTAAATACAAATCAGCCACAAGGAGGAGAGGAAGCTATGAGTCAAACTGACTTGGTAAGGCATCAAGTTCATATGAAGTTATGAATTATAATAAAAGAATGAAACACACTAACTATCTGCAACTTTCATAGGGTCCAGCCACTCAAGAATCAATAACAAGTATGACTCTAAGCAATCAGGCAATAAGTTCTAGACTAACCACAAGAGCAGTAACAAAAAGATCACAACCTACTGCATATGGTTATACTAGCTTCAAGAATGAAGCACTTCTTGCAGGTAGAAGAGATGCACGTGGTTCAATGCACAAATCTATTGCATCCTCCTCTAAGGCATCTGGTACTACCTTATCTTCAACAGTACCTGTCGGTGCAGATGTTCTTGTTGATTCTTCATCTCAACCACCAACATAAACAACTACTGCTACTAACTCCACCCATACAGTTGATGGTATGGCTATTGTTCCTCCTAATGCACAAGGATCTGGATCTAGAACTACAGGGTCAAGGAGGACCACAGTTTTTGAAGTCCTTGAGAATATAAGAAAGAGGAAGAGGACAAGTTTGGACAATTGATTGGTTTGTGCACAATATTTTATTTTGAATGCTTTTGGACAACTATAGATGAATGTTATATTGAATTATATAGTTATGGATTGTAGACAATCTGTTGGTGAAGATGCGTGACAATGATGTGTGTCCCATTTACTTTTTGTTGCTTTTTGTTTTTGGATATAATTGAATTGATTAATACTCTTGGGACAAGTTGCCATTATGATGTTTATTTAATGGTCTTGTACAAAGAACCATGTTAGTTGGTGTGATTTAAATATAGTTTGTGGATATTGGGTATTTGTTGTGGATTTTGTTGCTACTTCAATTGTATCTTTTTTGTTGTTGTCAAGTGTTTTTGTTTTGCTTTTTTGTCACTTTTTGTTGCCATTATACATGTCAGGTGATGCTTAAGATTAAATCTCAGATCTAGATAAGCAACTTCAAGAGGGTTATGTTGTTCTTTTCATATCACAGGGTCTATTATGCCATTTTTTCCAAAATAGAAGGTTGAACATGTAATGTAAATATTATCTGAAGGGCTCCATTTGAACATTTTGTAACAGCGGCAAAAGAAACACTAGCATTAAACTGGAAAGATAAAGTTTACATTAGTAGCATTAACAACCAACACAACCTTTCAACTCATTCTCACTTTAAGATAAAAGCAACAACAAATCCAGCTAGAAAACAAAAAATAATGCGTGACCAAGGCAGATGTGTCTTCATCTTCGCAATATCTTTCTTTTGTTGGGTTTGGGCCATCTCCAAATGATGAGGATTGCTTCCTGAAGTGCATATATCTTTTTCAACTTCATCAATGCTATTGTCTACTCCACATGCACCCTCTTCAAATCCACAAGCTCGGGAATGTAGAACTATAGGCAGCCCACTAGGATCCCACCTTGTTGTATTTGGATAACACCATCGGAAGAAACCACAACTTCGACGACGACAAGCGTAGTACAAAGCACCAAAGGTTTCTTTCTTTGTCATTGAGATAATGCAAACTTTTGCCCATTTTTTACAATAGCAGCACTTATTCGACAAACGCAACTCTCTGATTGGCTTCATCCAAGTTCCTCTCTTCCTAGTACTCCTTGATATGGTGGACTCATTTAATAAAACCAAAAAAAATAGTGAAACACAATAACATCTTAAGTGCTAATCATAATCAATACCAAAAAATTAAAATTTAAACAATTTATGACCAAACTTACAACTAAACACACCTCATTTGCTCTCTCCAATTTTGAATATGCGCTACTTGACTACATTGTGAGATTGCACGAAGAAGAAAGGAACAAAGGATTTGATTTTGGGGTTGAGAATAGATCTAAGAGTTAGAGAGTTAGGTTTTAACAAATTTTGAGGGTATTTTCATCTCATCAAGTATGGAAGACATCAAAAAATAACACCCACCTTCTTACAGAGTGAATGAGCTGCACACTATGTTATTATTAACGGTGCAGTGGATGGCAAGGTCTTTCGTACCACATTTCTCATAACACAGGGTTTATCACGATCATGTCGTTAACACAAGGTTTATGGTGTATTGTCGGTCAAACACATGAGGCTTTTTCATAGTTTACCTTAGAAAAATCTTAGTACAACATTTTTTTTAATCCAAGCAAGCCTCTAAATAGCCTATTATCTTTACAAGAAGATGTCATGATAGCCCTCAAGTTGGATATACACCTTTTGGTCCTAAGACTGCAAAAGCAAATGGCTGGCACCACATAACAGAGTCATGTCAGAAGAGGTGCATAATATATCACAAATATACATGATGAGAAGATAAAAAGCACAAAGCAATTGCCCTAAAATTATACCTTAATGCAAAAGTCTGGATCTCCGATAAGTCTTTCGATATAGTTTCTCTAACTTTTTCTTAAGAAGATAATATAGCAACTTCATTAATAAGCTCTTTTAGTATGTTCACAACATAACAGAAAGAAACCACAGCTGCTTATTATTGTTTCTCTTAGAAAACAATTAACTCTCGAGCTTGGAATAAACATCAAGCCAATTCAACAAAGTAAAGTAATTTTATCAATCATCGTGATCAATAATTTTAAACATGGCCCAGCTCCTCATTGTTCAAATTGCACTTAGCACATTAATTGATTTTTAGCACCACCTCAAACCAAGATCATTTACTTAAGCCTTAATTATTAGCAACTTTGTTATCACTAATGCAATATTTAGGACCTTAAATTGCATAATCTTCAATAATTTTTGTCGATAATTATAATTTTCAGAATTTTTTCTATTCCTAAAGCTCACATCAAAAGTCAGCGTATAACTTAGTTTTCCAATTTGCTTATACCATCCATGAATTAATTAACATATAACAACTTCTCAATTAATAAATACTGAAAAACGCAAAAAAATTTAAAAAAAAATGTGATTTTTATGACCTATGTGTTAGCAGAAGGGCTACGAAGATGAGAAGATTCATAGCTAGGAAAATCGTGAAAGAGATTATAAATTTTGTGGTTTGTTTGTTATCGGTACTGCTACATTTTCTTCCACTATCAGTAATGAGATTTTTTCTTAATTGTTGACTAAAATTCTTAGTGCATAATTTTCTTGGTTGAACTAAAAGGAGTCTGAGATATCAAATCACCCATGACTTTAGAGTTTATCCTCATCCTCTTAGATCTTTCATAGTTTACTCTCAATTAACTTGGATTTTTCAAGGAACGACTTAGATGACCAACCAAGAGTAGGGATATAGTTATTTTATCCTCCTTATATGTGAACAAGATTTGCGCTCCCCTCCTTATCTGTGGGACAATGGTGTTGGGTTATTTTAATCACCTATTGTGGCCTTTCAAATTATTAACAATTATACTTGGACTACTATTTTAATTAGGATAATTAAGTGATCCATTGTGGTTAATCCTAATAAGACATCTTATTCAATATGTACTTTGTAATGTGTGGTTTCCAATAGCAATTTGGTTAAGGATTAGT
Source organism: Ehretia macrophylla (assembly GCA_037974665.1). NCBI lineage: Eukaryota > Viridiplantae > Streptophyta > Magnoliopsida > Boraginales > Ehretiaceae > Ehretia > Ehretia macrophylla. The sequence goes on along the minus strand of CM075780.1, from coordinate 53,081,519 downwards.
AGGATTCTGATTAGGTTGTCTATATAAAGAGGGTCTTGGTCCCCAAGCGTAATCATTCTATTCTTTCGTCCTCAATTCCTCATCTCTTGAGAAACACCCATTGAGAGAATTTGATTAATATGTGGAAGATCACGCCCTAAATTTTCTCCACAAGGTAATTTTGTCTTCTTACTATTTAACGTTATAGATTCAGATACGCCGTTCTCATTATTTAGTTATGCAACTTGATATTCTAAACAAAGATTAAGGAATAATTGAAAATATATGATTATGTTTTAACAAGTTATATCAGAGCCACTCTTCGTGTTAGATTATTATGATTGATTTTGTTGATTTTGAATAATGAATTTCTCGTGTTTATATGATTAATACACATGATTATATGTTTTTGTTAAATTCATATGGTTTTAGGATTTGATTTATAATTATGTGTATAGTTTATATTCATTAATCTTGATCACATGTTTGATTTGAATTAAGGGCATTCTTGATTCTCAAATAGCTCGTTCTTTAAGCATATAACATGTTATTTTACGTGACATTATGCTCTACGAATTTGAAGAATTAAAAACTCTAATTTTGGGTTTAAAATCGAGGATTAATCTCTTAATCCAGTAAAATCTATTCATTAATTGGTGAAATTTATGCCAAAATTGAATTCCTTGGCGTCAAAAACCTAGGATTCGAGTATTTATTTGCGAAAAACATATAAAAATTGAGCTATTTGTGTGATGGGTTTGATTTCGGGCTTACACGGGCTGCATTGGCCCGATCTAGAGGTTGAAGACGACTTCAGTTGCCTAGGGTTTATATTTTGTAAGTTCACAAATTGTTTCAGTAGTTGTGGTTGTCACAATGGTTAAAAGTGTGCTTTGTATCCTTGAGGGCTTGGGTTCGAACCCTACTTATGTTAGTTCTTTTAGTTTTCATTTTATAGCTATCTAACCAACAAAAAAAAAAAAAAAAAGTCAATGCAAGCCTCTATCATGGTTTGAACCTGGGACTTCACACTTAAGAATAAAGCTCTTAACCACCAAGGTTGTACCATTAGTTGTGTTAATTTGGATCGTTAAAACCATATAGTTGTTGGGTTAGATTCAATCCTAGCAAATTAATTTTTAAAAAAAAATTAAATTTAAATCTTATTTTGCACTTGTGTCTTTTAACTTGAAATAAATTGATTGAAGATGCAAAGTAACCTCTTTTGCGTAGATTTGCTATTTTAAGATAATAAGATGTGTGTGTTTATTATTTATGCGATCAATGATCAACCCAAAGAAAGGTCATTGGTTGGCCAAATAGGAAACACACCTGCAAAAATAAATGTGTGATGATTATAAAGTTTCTATGTGGGCAACACGTCGGCCCAAAGGAAGGCTGTTGTTTGACCGAATTTATTATCAACATTTGATTTCTGCATGAAGAGTATCACTTACAAGTTAACTATCGGCCCAAAGGAAGGTCGTTGATGTTGTGCTAGGTATCTTGTTAAATTGGTCCACCACTACAATTATATGAAAATTTATGTCTTGCATTTACATGTTTATTTTGTTTATAACTTGTATATATGTCTTGACATAAATTTTATTAGTGAGCTTATGTTATTTATTTGTTTTCTATTTTGTTAGTTACATCTACTGCTGCTAATGTTACTGCTAACATCAACTCAATTCATGTGCTTAACAACACAAACTTTAAGAGCTGGAAAGAGAACGTTCTATTAGTTCTCGGCTGCATGGATTTAGACTATGCATTAAAGAAAGAACAACCCGCTCATCTTACAGATGCAAGTTCCACTAAGGATAAAGAGAACTTCGAGAAGTGGGATTATTCGAATCGCCTTAGTCTAATGATGATAAAGTGTAGCGTTCAAGAAGCATTCGGGGGTGGCATATCTGATGAGGTAACTGCTAAGGGTTTCCTTACATAAATTTTAAAAAAAAACATTCGCTAAGAAAGAAAAAGATGAGACAAGCAAGCTTTTAGCTGACCTTATCCAAATGAGGTATAAGGGTAAAGGAAACATAAAGGAGTACATTATGGAGATGTCTAACATCGCTTCAAAACTCAAGGCACTAAAGTTAGAGTTGTCTAATGACTTACTCATACATCTGGTACTCATATCCCTTCATGCACACTACGAATAGTTTATTGTGAGTTATAACACTCAAAAGGATAAATGGTCTCTTAATGAACTCACTCCCACTGTGTGCAAGAAGAGGATAGATTGAAGTGAGACAAGACTGAAAGTGCTCATGTGGCAACTACTTCAAAGAACAATAAGTGAAAAGAAAAAAACAATAAGGATGCTGCAGTGGGAACTTCGCAACCTAGCAAGCAACAAAAAACGTAAGATTAGGAATTCACCTGCTACTTTTGCAAGAAACTTAGGCATGTGAAGAAGGATTGTTCCAAGTACGTTGCATGGCGAGCGAAAAAAAGTACACTAGTACTACTACTCACACAAGTATGTCCATGCAGGGTTGCCTGTGGAGCCGACTACCAAGTGATGCTGAAAGATTCATCTATATGGGCGATGGCAAAGCAGTTCCGGTTGAAACTATTGGGACCTTTAGATTATCTTTCAATACTGGTAATTTTATTGAATTAAGAGATACTTATGTTGTACCGTCATTTAGGCGGAATTTGGTTTCGGTTTCTGTTTCTGTTTTGGACAAATACGATTATTCTTGTTCTTTTGGAAACAATAAAGTTAGTCTTTTTCTTAATTCTTCTCTTGTTGTGACTAGTTCCTTGATTGATAAGCTATATAAGTTGAACATTATTGCTTCATTTATTGAAACCTTGCAAACAACTTCAAGAGATACAAAGCGTAAATCAACAAATGAGAATTTTACCACCCTATGACACAAACGTTTAAGTCATATCTCCGAAAGGAGAATTCAGAGACTTGTGTCAGACAGAATGCTTGAGCCTTTTGATTACACATACCATAAGGTGTGCGTTGAATGTATCAAAGGAAAACAGACAAACATTAGGAAGTTAAGTGCCAAGAGAAGTTCTAACATCTTACAGTTGATACATACTGATATATGTGGTTCATTCCCTACGGCTTCATGGAATGGTCAACAGTATTTTATCACATTCATAGACGACTCTCTCGTATACTTATACTTAATTCATGAGAAGTCACAGTCCTTGGACATTTTGAAAGCCTTTAAAGCCGAGGTTAAGAATCAACTTGGCAAAAAGATTAAGGTTGTCAAATCTGACCGTGGTGGTGAGTACTATGATAGATATAATGGATCAGGTGAACAACGTCCAGGGCCTTTTGCCAAATTCCTTGAGGAACGTAGAATCGTCCCATAACACACAATGCCGGGGTCACTTAACATGAATGGTGTTGATGAGCGACGAAACATGACTCTTAAGGATATAGTAAGAAGTATGATTAGTCATTCTTCCTTACCAAAATCACTTTGGGGAGAGGCACTAAAGATTGCAGCATATATACTGAACAGAGTATCTAATAAAGTGGTAGCTAAACCCCTTATGAACTATGGTTGGGCAATAAGCCTAGCATAAAGCACTTACACATTTGGGGTTGTCCAGCTAAGGCAATGCCTTATAGGCCACATGAATGGAAACTGAACTCAAGAATAATTTAGCTGCTATTTTGTTGGGTATGCTGAATAGTCGAGGGGTTATAAGTTTTATGATCCCTCATCTAGGTGCCTTTTCGAGACGGGAAATGTTACGCCTCGGGACCAAGACCCGTGGAGGTTAAGGTCGGGGCGACGAGTCGACCAGTTTAATACCTGTAAGATCATTATTTAACAACCTAAACCTTCATTAATTTCCACGAGTAACTTCAAAAGAATGCTCATGGCATTTGACATTAAAGGGCTACTTCAACCTATTTCTTAATTACAAGACTTAGTATCCCTGTTTGTACTTCATACATGGCCAAATACAGACATCTAGGCCTCAAAAGAATGGTAATTAGTACTTAGTATGTAGTTAAGAATCCAAAAGAATATTACATATCATAAGTTATTCAAAAAAATACATCATCAGTTTCTATTAATAAGTCTATCCCTAACACAAGCATGAAGATCAACAAAGACAGAAGTCAGCCTCGTCACATAGAGTCTCATCGCCCTCAACCTGTACAGTTGGCTCGGCCTCGGTCTCACCTATAAGTGTTAGAAAGAAGGGTGAGCTAATCTTGCATATAGCTTAGTGAAGATGAAAATGGAAGAGTTTCACAACCATTTTATCATTTTGAAATCATCTTTATAAAACCGTGTTGTGCATGTACTTCATATAACCAAAATATCAAGAATAAAAATTACGGAATAATCACAATCTTAATCAAGCAACTCTACTCTCCGATGACCACGAGGGACCCAGCGAGAGTAGGAAACCATGTAGTAAAATGATACAATATCACGAACTTTGTTGGAGATGGCCAGTCTCGAGCTTTCTTGTCAAATCATCTTTATCACACCAATTAAGAGAGGGTACTCCGGAGACAACCCAAACCACAGTAGCCCAAGTCTGTCCTGGAAAGCCTAACGCCGCCCAGGTGGCCCAGAACTTCTACCGTGGGGTTTAATAACTTATGTGTATCATTTATTCACCTTCCATCTCTCCAAGGAGAATTCACCAAGCGAGAGTGGATTTCCAAATGTAGAAACAAGGTTGGAGCCACCAAAGTAGGTTGCCACCGGTTAGTAATAGTAATCAAAGACATAATAATATAATCATGATCCAAATAGAGTTCATACAACACATAGTTATGCAAGTAGAGGTCAACGAGGTAGGTTGCCTCCAATATTGGAACATAATATGTAGCAACCTCAATGCCTTCACATTAGCCCAACTTAAACAGTTATTTTACCTAACTTCCCAAGCTCTAAATAATCTGATTTTGGTATAGAATTAAAGCTTATCGAAAGTATATAGTTCTAGAATCAAATGAAACTCAATTCGGAGTTAAATTAAGTGAGATATGGTCTTCGAAAAATTGTTGCGCAAAGTTGTCAAACTGAACAATAGGTAGTCCGGTCGTGTTGTCACGACTGGGTATTACATCCGAATGTTACTGAAATTTGTCCGGTCGTGTTACCCAGTCGTGATAACACGACCAGGTTCACCCCCGGACATGCACGATTTTCTCACCAAAACTTGCATCAAACCCAAACTCAACTTTATTTTTCTTCTACCTTTGCAACACTTATGCTCACACATTATCACCCATTTCATTTCCACACACATATGCTATTAGATTTGCTAGGTTTTGCTCTTAGAATCCAAGAGTTACTTAAAATCATCTAGGCTATCACCTAGCTACTACAACACACAACAAAATCAATCAACAAGTCTAGTTCTCTCAACATATTGCCTACTCTCTACACTTCAACACAAGAGCAATATACATCCTCCAAGGCTTCATCCTAGCATACAAGAGCTACTCAAAACAAATAATGCAACCCAACAACAAAGCTTAAAGTCCTAAATCCTCAACAAGGTTCAAATATGTAAGATAAGCTCTTATACACTACAAGCAAGTTCAACAAGCTAGTAAACCACAAGGTCAAGGACAATATGAGTTTTACAAAGATTTTCAAAACATCCCTCACCTTAGTGTTGAAGCCTAGAAGCAAATAAAGCAAGTAGGATGCTAGCAAGCAAGAGTAGAAGCAAGAAAAATGGCTTGTTCTTCCTCATCTTCCTTCTTTTTTCTTTCTTCTCTTCTTTCTCTTATCTCCGAAGCTCCAACATGTATGTATGTGTTGTGTGGGCTGATTGTGGGTGTATGTGTATTGTAGTATTTTTGTGTGTATGGGTGGTATAATGTGTGTGCGAGGTAGCAAATATCTAAAGCCCAAATGCCTAAGTTGCCCTTCCAACTAAAAAGGTATTTACTAGCATGTCATTTTAGCCTTACTTCTAATTATCCTAGTTCTAGTTTAGTTACTCCAGTTAGCTAGTGTAATTCAATTATGCTTAATCAATCCCTACAACATATAAAATAATTAAATGCACATAAAACGATGCACATATACACTGACATTAATGTAGTTCAATATAAAAACATATAAAACAAGGTGAATGCATATAAAATGATTTAATTATGTTTGATATAATCTATATGCAAATGTGGTTTCGTACTGGGCCTTACAGGAAATGCAAAATTTCTTGAGGATGTTGAGTTTGAGAGGGAAGATGAGGTTAAGGATGTTGTCTTTGAAAATGAATCTATTCCTCTTCCTTCAGTTATTATTAACAATAATCAACCTGCTGACATTGTCCAAGACAACAATGAGGATTTCTCTATGGACCTTTCCCTCAAAATCAAGATGTTGTTTCAGAAGAGCAAACCCAACAACCTCAAGAAGAAGTGCCACTTAGGCAATCCACTAGAGAAAGAATAAATGCAATTTCCAGTGACTACATTGTATTTCTTCAAGAGGATGAGTTTGACATAGGGATAATGGAGGATGATCCAATCAACTTCCAACAAGTCAAACAATGTACCAATTGTCAAAAGTGGATCGACGCCATGAATGAAGAGATAAAGTCCATGAAGGACAATGACGTTTGGGATCTCGTCGAGTTGGCTGAAAGTGCGAAGCCCATTGGTTGTTAATGGATTTTTAAAATCAAAAGGGATTCAAGGGCAACATTGAGAGATATAAGGCACGTCTAATTGCTAAAGGTTTCGCTCAAAAAAAAGACATTGACTATAAAGATACTTTTTCTCCAGTTTCTACGAAATACTCTTTTAGAATAATAATGGCACTTGTAGCTCATTTTGATTTAGAGTTACATCAGTTGGATGTTAAGATGGCTTTTCTCAATGGTGGCATTGTGGAAACCATTTACATGGTGCAACCAAAAAATGTTGTATCAGGTAACCTAAAGTCTATGGTTTGCAAAACTCAAAAAGTCCATCTATGGTCTCAAACATACTTCCCATCAATGGTATCACAAGTTTCATCAAGTCATTATCTCGTATGGTTTTGAGGTTAACGCAGTTGATGACTGTGTATATTACAAGTTCAGTAGGAGTAAATTCATCTTCCTGGTGCTCTATGTCGATGACATACTATTGGCTAGCAGCGATATAGGCTTACTGCACGAAACCAAGAGATTTCTAACTAAGCATTTTCAATTGAAAGATCTTGGTGACACCTCTTTTGTATTAGGAATTAAGATACACTGAGATTTCTCTCGGGTTGTCCTTGGTTATCACAAAAGAGCTATATCGAAAAGGTACTTGCTAGATTTGGCATGATAGAATGTGCACCAAGAGATACTCATGTTGCTAAATAAAACACGTTTAGTCTCAGTCAGTGCCCCAAGAATGATATGGAACGACAAGAAGTGCAGAAGGTTCCTTATGCTTCAATTGTAGGGAGTCCTATGTATGCTCAAGTGTGTACGCGTCTAGATATTGCATACATAGTAGATATGTTAGGCAGATATTTGAGTAACCCTGTAATGGATCATAAAGAAATTAGGACACAAATGAGTTATAAAGAATTGATAGAGAACATAAGGTTACATGCTCACCTATCGAAATTAAGGTCAGTTGAAGATCATTAGATATTCTGATTCTGATTCTTTGGGATTTCGAGACGTTGAGAGATTCATCAAGTGTCTAGGTACTTAAGGAGCGAGTTCAGAATAAGATAGTGTCAATTGAGCATATACGAACAGACTTCATGCTTGCGGATCCACTTACTAAAGGTTTACCACCCAAGGTCTTTCACAAGTATACTGCTCATATAAGTGTTGTTTTATTTGATGGTATACAATTTTAGTGGGAGTCTGTGTGTGTCTTCAGTTCTTTTCTTTAACACTATGTATGTTCAGTTTTCTGCATAATAAAGTTGATGGTTTTATTTTCAGTTATTACTCTGAATGTGTTATCTTTCAATTGTGGTTTAACATGAAGTTTGAAAGACTAATGTTTGATCTCACTACTGAATAAAAATCGAACCAATTGAAAATAGGCATGTTTGAGATCACATTGCATGTAATTTCCAAGCCACACATCCATACTTGATTTATGTCATTGAATATATTTGGTATAGTGATCATTGATAGATCCCGTTACGGTAAAGAATTCATTTTTTTCCATTGTTCCCTATTCCTTTTTCTTTTTTATTTTTCGAGTCTAAAATAAAGAATGTTTGAATAAAATTTAAAAAAAATAAGAGAGTTTCTAAAAGTAGAAATCACCAATTTTGCTTTCTATTATGAAGAAAAAATAGAAAGACTATTGAAGTTGCTCTAACAAATGTCACTCTTATCATGCTGAAGAAACAGGTGCACCCTGGCAGTGAGCTCTTTTGATACTCACCTAAGAGGAAAACAGAGTGAAAGATACAGAAAGCAACTCCAAAGAATTCCCAAAGTTCAACAATATCCTAGAGCTACTCAATATACTGGTCTGAAACCTAACCAAGATAAAATTGAAATCATTCCACGAGCCAGATGAACAAGTCAAAGTGAAAGTTAAGGCAGAGAAACATCACATAAGGGAAATGCAAATGTGACATTTTATGAAAATCACAAAGATATGGGAAGTAGCAAGATGGATAATTTACAATCAATAATACAATGAATTGATTGAAGATTGAGAATAAGAATAGGATGATCTATCCATCTCAACTCCAGCATCAATCATCTCTAGCAGGATTAGTCGTACCATTTTTCACATCTTTAAGCTAGACAAAAACAGAGACCATCAACTCATATGTCTGTAGGCTTGGAGCAATGCATACCTCCTTCATATGAATGAACAAACCATAAGACTCTCCAGTGTATGACACCACGTCCAGTGGGAACTTCGCGCCACAGCTTCTTTAAATAATCTGGTGGTTCCATTTAAGTCACCAGATTTCACTAGCCAACTAATGATCACAGTATGGATGCGAGTGTCAAGATCGAACGGCTCTGGACAATTCCAGTGGCTAACATTTACTGCCTCATCAGTTCTAACCAATTTGCATAAAGCACAAAGAAATCCAGCAAAACTATATTTATTTGGGATGTAACCCCTATCTATCATGTCAACACAGAAATCAACAGCATCAGATGGATAACCTGGCTTCTCTTTGTTTCCTTTCTGGGAAATAGGTAAAGATGGAAAACTGACTAAACGCAGTTATGTTCTCGGAAGATTAAGAGTTCCATAATCTTCATGGATCCCATGCATAAACCAAGGCTTATATACATGAATTACCAGGTCATGAACGCAAACGGTTCGATCAAATAGTAGATATACTTCTCATTATGCTGAATGAGGCATAGTTTAAACATCTATCATATAAAATCAATTCAAGAAGTATTGTTAAATATTAAGCAGATTGAAAAAAAATAGTATAAACAAAATCTTATCAACTATAAGCCAACATAACCAGCCAATTAATTAATTCTGTCATGATATATTGAACATGCATTAGCAAACAGAAAAAGACAGCTTACAGAGAAAAGCAGAAAATTTAAAAGCAACATCGAGCAAACTCAACTCCGAAGTAGATACAAAACAACTATGCCCTTTTACTGGATATTGGTTCCCACTCTCCCTGAAAGACTACCAAGACTTGAGGCAGATTGACAAAATAAATCAAGCACTGACATGTGCTAAACATAATTGATGTGAATTGCAACTAGAAGAGCACATGATTTTTCACCTTCCACAGCCCAATCATTCCACTTCTTGACGGTGATGTTTCCGGCTCTTCTTCTCAAAGCGCTTTCTGTCCCGACCAACTCGTGAATCGTCCGAACTGCTGGCATCAGAATCAGATGGTGAAGCTGCTCTCCTGCTCCTCCGCTTATGCCTTCTATCAGAATCCTCAGATGAATCTTCAGAATCATCTGAATGTCGACGACTTCTCCTCCTCATCTTCTCCTTCCTACTCTTCCTCCTCCGCCTCCTACGTTCCTCATCCTCATCCAACAGCTCCTCTCTTCTCCTCTTCATCTCCTTCCTTCTCTTCCTCCCGCTCTCATCCTCATCCTCAGAGTCACTACGCCCCCTCTTCCCACTCTCCCTCTTCTTTGACCTACCACTCTTCTTCCTATCCCCAGAATCCGACCCATCGTCCGAATCATCATTCTTCTTCTTTCTCGACAACTTTGATTTACTACTAACCTTCTTCCCATACTTCTCCGCAATCATCCTCTCAATCTCTGAATCATAATCAGAATCTGAACTCTCACTCTCCTCCTCACTACTACTCTCGTCACTCTCGACTGCATTCTTCCCGGTCATTTTAACCTTCTCTCCTTTCAACTTCTCCAACCCATTGAAAACCGCAGCCTGAATGGCCTCAGGGTCTTTACCCTTAATATCATCCTTAACGCTCAAGAAATTCCTACACTGAAATGTCAAGTGCCCGACACGCCCACATTTCTTGCACGCCCCACGTGCCTCATCAGCATTAGAACTAGTTAATCGAGCAAGCGCAATCAGTCCCTGAAAGCTTTCATAGGCGTTTCCAGGGTCAGGTTCTGAAGGCTTTTGGGATGATGCCTTCTTATCATCCTTTGTGGGTGCGTAAGGATCATATCCAATAGCGCTCTGCCATATACCATGAGTCTGTAGGGCCGCACTACTGTGCACCCGGTTGTTCGCGGGCATGCGCACCCTACCTGCTGTGGCTGGCATCGTGAAATATTTTAACTAAAATACAACCTGCAGATTAGAGAAAAAAAAAAAGAAAAATTAGGGGTTTTTAGCACTTGAAGCCCTAATCCAATCCAAAAACAATTATAAACAAAAAAATCCAAATTCATTGTTAAAGTTTGCTAACAATTGAAAACTCTAAAATTTAAGCAATTGAAACCAGATTAAATTCTAATAAAATTGAAAAACAAAAAAAGAAACGCAAAGCAAGGTAGAATTTTGCTTGTATTTTAGCAATTGAAACCTTAATTAACTTTTAATATAATTGAAAACAGAAATAAATGAACAGTTGAATTTTGACAAAATCCCTAAAACACAATCGAAGCCCTAACTAAATTTGAACCAAAAAAAAAAAAAAAATCAGATTGAATTTCGCAAGACAACAAAAAAGAGATTGGAAAAAGAGATAATAATTAGGGATTGTGAATTGGAAAAAAAGTTCAGATGGGATTAGGGAACAGTGAACTTAGGGTTTCTTTTTTCAATTTATTGATAAAACGAAAACAGAGATCTTAAAGGAGAATTCAAGGGTGGATAAACAATAAATTCAAATTACAAGTGGGTAGGAGGCATGAATTCATAGAAAAATATTGATGCCATCAATAACAAAATTTAGCATGATATTAAATAAAAAAGAGAGAGAAGATAGAAAAATATCGATGCGTCAAAAACAAAATTTAGCATCATATTAAAAAATAAAAATATATTACTTGATTATATGAAGAAAGTTTTAGAGATTTAAAGGCTTACCTTGATGAAGTAATTGTAATAGAGCAGAAGGCAGATTACGCTGTGTTAACTACCTAACTGCCTCTAGTAGAGCCTTCTAGAGTCTGCAGTAACTTGGTTAGCTTGATGGCTTAACCTCTCTAGCTTAACAGAATTAAAATCATTATTATATGTATTTCTATTTTTAAGACAATATATTAAAAGGTTAGTTTTGTAATATATAGTGTTTTGAAAGAGTACTTTAGATTAACTTACTAATGAAAATTAAAAAATACTTATAACATAACGAGCATGTTTTACATGGCATATGCCTAGCTGAATTGAAAAGTCTGAAAAATACTTTCTGCACTTTCATTATGAGTACCTTCTGTTTGAAGGCTACTCTTTGATAAAGATTTCAAAACATATTTTAGTTCTTTTAACAAAAATTATTTGAAGAAGAAGAAGATAATGAAGTTCATAGAAATCATATTTGCTGCATGTTAAAGGCTTGTTTGGATTGGGGGTTTCGGAGGGAAAGAATTGGTTGGAAAATGAAGTTATCTTACACAAATGTTTTCACAACCTTATGTCTATTTATGTCAACAACATTGTAGAGGAAATGAAGTTCGATAATTCAGAGAAACCTATAAGAAGTGACTCAAGTTGACAAACAGTGTGGGATAGTAAAGTTTGTATATATATATATATATATATATATATATATATATATATATATATATTGCCCGACTAATCTCACAAGGCCCTGAAATTAATGGCCTAGTAAACCTCAAGTAGAGTTTGTATATTATAGCCATGCCATACATGATACTCATGCAGTTTTACACACTAAATCTCTGTTTGCTTTTCGTTAATCTAAGATCAACTATAACAAAAAATATTGCATTGCACCTGATCAGAAAGCATATGCTATTAAATGAAAAATGTGTAGAACAGCAAGTCAAATTCATATCACTTTTAATAACAGGAAAATTGCTAAAATGCAGAGCTCCACTTTATGTGTGACAAACTGTAACGGAAAGTGATATTCATATCAAATTCATACAATGCACTAAGGAATCCAGTCATCACGGGGACTCAGCTCATGAATATTGTGTGATAAACAGTAATTAGACCATATTACAGACCATGAAGAATGTGAGTTCATAAAAAACATGCAGCACAAAATATAGGCAAACCTTGAGTGCAACGATGTCTGTTTTAGAAACTTTGCACATTAGCAGATTATCGAACATATGTTTTTACTCAAGTTTGAAAAAACACATAAAAAATTACACATCTAAGAGCGAAACAAAAATTTCAAAAACTCCTAATCCGATGAGTTCATTCTGTCAATCATCAAAGAATGCCTATATGCATATACCTACACATCTAAATCTCTATTCTACATAACTAGCATGAACGAAAAATAGAAGTTAAAGCAAAAGAAAGATAAACTAAACTCTTATTAGGCATCTAAAAACTTTTTTGTTTTGTGGATTTTTGAATTTTTTGTTTCATTTATTTTTTCATTATTATTTTTTTTTTTTTTTTGGTTGGATCAATATGCAACAAAAACCCTAGAATGAAACAATGTAAAATAATAATCAAGACATAAGCCCTACAATAAACCAAATCACATCCCCATAAATTAAACTCTTGCATAAAAATCATGAAACGAGTATGAAATCATCAACCTAAAAGAATTTAAGAACAATCATATGGAAAAGTTCAAAGAAAAACTAAAAGAAAAGGGAGAAAAGAGCACCTTAGTCCAAAAGAGGAGAGGAGAGAGAAAGAGACGGTGGTGGTGGTGGCGCACGGTGGTGCGTGTGGTGGCGCCGACGGGGCTGTGGTGGTGGTGCTTGGAAGGTGTGGGCGGTACCGTATTTTTGTGTGTGTGTGTGTCAATAATTGGGGATGGTTTTATGCGAAAAAGAAAGATAAAAGAGAAAGGAACAATTTAAGCTAAATGTGTTGTAAGTTAACTTTGTATTTTTTTTTTTTTATGCGCGGTCTATAAATTACGTGATTTTAACAAAATAAATTTAATAGAAATAAATTAATGATCTGACGGTGTTTTTTATATAAAATGTTTAAAAATAAAATATCTTATTTGAAACATTTAGAATCAAAATATAAAAATAAATAAACGTTTGAAATTAATCAAATTATTTTCTCAATTTTTTTGTTAACAAAAAAATTACTTTTCTGAGAACCAGTAATGAACGAGCTTATTAGCAATTATTTCCAAAAATAGAAGTTTCGCCCTTAAAAAATTGCATAAATGATTTTTATTATTTTATAAATATCTTAATTTTACCTTTATTGTTTAAATTAGTTAATTTATTTTATATTATTTTTAAAAAAAAATAATATCATTTTTATTATTTAAAATTAATCAATTTAAAATCATTGTGTCTTATATACACTAGAGAGGTATAATTAAATTTTGCTTACTAGTTAGATCTATCTGCCTACACTTCTTCTTGTGATATGTTCAGGACATTTTTAACAGCTTCTTTATTTTTCTTCTTATATGTAGGAATTTTGGTCATTTCTCTACATATAGAGATTCTCTATTTCAGCTTAACTCCAACAGCTTCCCTACATTCTGATTTTAGAAAATCTCTATTTCAGTGTCACTCCAGCAGCTTCTCTATTTTAGAGAATCTTTATTTTTGTTTTACTCCAAAAGTTTCCCTACATATTACTTTTAGGGTAAAATGCAGCAGTAGTCCCCATTGTTTACTCAAAAGTCAATTTAATCATCATTGTTTCAAAATGCTCAAAAAGGTCCCCAATGTTTGTAAACATGCTCATTGTGGTCCCTACCGTTAAAATTTTAACAGAAAATTTATAAAATAACTAAACTACCCTTACTTAAAAATAAAATACCCAAAATATCCCTATCTTCTTCTTCCTCTTCCAAACCCTCAACCCACCACCACCAAGCACCACCACCACCCACCACCCACCACCCACTCCCTGCACGCGACACAGCCCCACCCCTCCCCCCCCCCCCCCCCCGCACGCGACAGCGCCCCCCCACCCCCCGCGTGCGACAGCGCCTCCCCCCCCCCCCTGCGCGCGACAGCGCCCCCCCCCCCCTGCGCGCGACAGCGCCCCCCCACCCCCCTGCGCTAACAGCGCCACCCACCCCCCCCCCCTGCTGCGCGAACAGCCCCACCCCCCTCCTTGTGTATTAGTGTGTGTTTTGGTGTTAGTGTGTGTTTATGGGTGTGTATTTTTTGGTGTTAGTGTGTGTTTTTTGGTGTTAGTGTATATTTGTGGGTGTGTTAATGTGTGTGTATTAGTGTATTTTTTGGTGTTTCTGTGAGTGTGTGTGTTTGTGGGTGTGTTAGTGTGTGTTTTTTGGTGAGTGCGTGTGTTTGTAGGTGTGTTAGTGTGTGTTTTTTGGTATTTTTGTGTGAGATTTTGTGTTTTTTTGTGATTTTTCAAATTTACCCTTGAAATACTATTCACATCTGTTAAAACTAACCAAAATTTTAACGGTAGGGACCACAATGAGGATGTTTACAAACATTGGGGACCTTTTTGAGCATTTTGAAACAATGGGGATTAAATTGACTTTTGAGTAAACAATGGGGACTACTGCTGCATTTTACCCTTACTTTTAATTAAAATTTGTATCAATTTTACATTTTTTATTTGAATTTGCTAATTGTATATGATGAATTTTTATTTTTAATTACTAATATTTGTTTTTATTTTTGTTTTTTATTTTTTTTAAAAAAACTTTTCCAATATTTTTGTAATTCTTTCTTTGTATTTCTTTATTTTTCATAACGTAATTTATTTCTAATCACTACTATAAAATTAGATAAACAACGTTACAACTAAAATTCTAATCCTAAAACTACATTATATATAACCCATCCCCATTTTCCTTTTTCATCTTCTACCTACATTATATATAACATGATTATTGAAGATGAAAGGGATATTGATAACATAGATTTCAACTACCACTATGTTGGTGATAGTTCACATTCACAAATCTCACGAGAACATACTGCTGAACTTATGGATTTCATTGGAACACATTATCGTATACGTTATCGAGAGACTCACGTTCAACAACAAGAAGATCTTGTTGAGTACTTGTGGCAATTGCATGGAGGTGTATGATGTAACTTAATTTTAATGTAATGTGAGCACTTAATTTTAATGTAATGTGAGTTTTTAGTACCAAATGTAATATTTGATGTTCAATAATAAAGTTTCTCATTGGAGAAAAAGTAATTTAGATTAATATTAAAGTTCTACAATATCAAACTACGTGGATAAATTTATTCATCACAACAAACCATTTTTTTCAGAATTTCTTCTTGCTTCTGTCTCCAATATTCAGCTTGCAAAGAAGACATGGTACTAAAATCTTTATCCATCACTCTTTCCTCCCACTTCCGTTCCACCTGTTTTATCTTTTCTTCGTGCATCCTTTCTTTCACATGTATCAACTTTTCAATCATTTTTGTAGCAGATGGTTCCTAATCATTTGTTTTTGCTCTGTTCTTTCGTTAACTCGATCTCTCTTTCTCTGCGTTTCTACCTGGTAATCTCTCCATGGGGTTAAAGGTATCACATGGACTCCATGGGGTTAAAGGTATCACATGGACTGTTATCTTCTTCCAAATTTACTAAATACGGAGTTAATGGAGAAGAGGTACTTGGACTATCATATTTACTTTTTTTTGCTTTTTTCATTTTTTTCTTTTCACCTTCTTGTATCCATTTCTGCTAATACCTTAGTAGATTCCAACAATGTTCAAATTGAAAAGTAGATTTATAGCATGCTTGGTATAACAATTTGGCATCATGGATCTGTATCATGTAATTAAACAAGTTAGTTGAATTTAAAAAAAAAATACAAATTCTATTGCATTTTGAATATTTTCGTCACCTTATCTTGTTCAGTCTTGCCACTCTAATGTCTGGATTCGATTTGAGCATAACATCCACATAATTTATTTGTAGCAAGGTTAATACCGGACCAACGATGTGTGAGAGAATTTTGGCTAGGTTCAGATTCAAATGTTTTGTGAGCGTGGAAATACTTGTAAATTCTACGCTAATATGTATTTTTATTTTGATCGGTGTCATGTACCGCATCCAAGCTAATGTTTAACCATGCTGAAATAAGTAGACAATCCTCTTGGACTGAGAAGTTATAGAGGCAAGATGATTTCTTTTTCACGAGTTCATCTGTCAAGAATGGCGACGAGGGAGTCGGTTCAACCGGATGTTCAGTGCTCCGCTTGGGTGAGCCTAATGAGAAGTTGGCCAAAATCCAAATTTTTGTTAAGCAAATTTGTATAATACGGATTGCGCTGTGAATCCATCTAAAAGAAAAAGAAAAATTGTAAATAGAATATAATTAAATCAATTTGATAAAATTAAACCAAAGACAAATTGTAATTAATAAAATTTTATAATCTAGAACTAAACAAAGTAGAAATAAAAGTGAAATATAACTATTCATGCCAAACTGGAATTAATAAACTTAGATAAGCTAAGTTACAATTAAAAAAAATAGCTATATTAAACTATAATTAATAAGAATAGACAATTTAAACTATAATTAAATAAAAATTAAAACCCTAAATTATAACAATCTATTCCCCACCTTTCTTTTTCAATCAACCGCCTACCCCTCTCTCCCACAAACCATCGATCTTCTCCGTGCCCACCCAACTGGCAAATTACCCAACAGCCAACAGCCACTGCTACCCCTTCCCCCCTCCCCTCCCCTTCTTACTGGCAAATCACCCAACAGCCACTGCCACCACCGCGCCGTGCTATCACCACGCAACCACCATATCAAATCACCACCCAACAGCCACCATGTCACCACCACGCGGCCAACACCACAGTAAGCCACAAGTTTGCTCATCTTTTTCATGAAATTTTAAAAAAAAAACTTTTTGGATACAATTTTTTTTTTGAGGTAAAACTTCTTTTGCCAAATTTTTTGTTAAAAAAAAAAATTACCTATGGCTTTTGATTTCTGCTTTTGTGGCTGATTTTTTTTCGTAGCTCTAGATCTGGGTGTATTTTTTTTTTTTTTGATTTGAAATTTTTGGTTCAAATTAATGTGTGATTGAAGCACACATGACCTGTGTTTATATAAACACAGATCATGTGTGCCTCCAACGGTCACATGTTTTTTTTTTTTTGATTCATTTTTTTTTTTTTTACTGACAGTTGGTTTTCAGAATGGTTTAGGGCATTTGTTCAGCATCTCCACATGTAGAGATGTTGAAAATTGAATATTTGTAGAGAATCCCTAGAGAACCTGTTGGAGATGTTTATCTCCATCTTGTTCTCTACATGTAGGGTAAAGAGCTTTTTGCATATCCTGTTGCAGATGGCCTTAGTTGGTGAGTGGTTTCCTACATTTCGAGTCATCATTGATGGTGAATGCCTTAAGAAGGAAATTTTGAATAAAAATTGAGAAAGAAAACGAATTATAGAAAGGAATTTTAGGTTCCGTTTTTTTATCGTAAAATAACTTGCTTGTGGAAAATGTTTTCCTGAAAAATAAAATATTTTACAGGGCTCTGTTTGTTTGCCGTAAAATAACTTGTCGGAAGAAAATATTTTTCTGAAAAATAGATTATTGGAAAATATTTTATAGTATTTACATGTACCATGAATTCCGTAAAATATTTTTTTCTCCTAAAAGAAATGAAAATATTTTCCAAAATTTTGTACTAGCTGCAATTGTTGACTGGAAAATATTTTACAGTTGACTAATTTTTCGGTGTTATCAAACACAGTAAAATTAAGAAAAGCAGCCGTAATTGTTGACCGAAAAATATTTTACAGTTAACTAATTTTTCGGTATTATTAAACATTATAAAATTCAAAAAATAGTTTCCAGAAAAATATTTTACGGCAAACAAACGGAGCCTAGTGACTTTTTATCTAAAATAATCTTTCTCTTTCCTTCACTTTCTTTCTTGAGTCCAACGAAAGAAACTATAAATTTGGTTTGTTTCTATTCCATTCTCCCATTTTTTGCTATTATTTATACGAGGGACCTCCACTCCATTCCTTTATACAACAATGAGGACTAATTAGTTACCTTATTAAAATAGAGACGAAGTTGAAATTTCATGGTAATGTTGGAGATAAAAGATGTAATTAAACCTAAATAATATAAGGGTAATTTAGTCATTTCATGTATTTTCCATTAAATTTAACTACCTTTTTAATGTTAGGGATTAAATCAACTAACTTTGTAAAATAATAAAAGATTGAACTATTTATTTTTAAACATTTGAGACTAAGTTGAAGATCGATAGTAATCATAGAGACTAGTTGCATAATTATCCCACAAGAATATCTTCCAAACATGTCCACGTGACACAACTAGCTACTCTCTCCCTCACTCCGTAGTATCAGATTTTATAATATCCTGCATCAATAGAAGATATTGTGAGTAATAATTTGAGTTAATATTTTAGACTAATTAATTTAAAATTTAAATAGTTATTTCTTATAATTACAACACTAATCTCACTTTAGAACCTAAAATTTTAGGGCTAGAGCCACATGTACGAAAATGATTTTTGCTCTGTTATCATATTGAGGAGTTATGCCACGTGTAAACAACCCCATCCAACATACCACTGACTCAACCCTTCATAGCACCTCCCACAGACCAACCGGGGGCTTCTCCATCTCAACCCATGGTGATGCACCAAAGAGCATGCCCTCAAAGATGATGCGGTTTATTAAAAAAAAAAACAGATGATGCGGTGACAATTAATTTTACTAGACAAAGTCCTCTTTAGTCTAACTTTTTGATACTCAAAAATATTTTTTATGAGTCTAAAAGTTGAGACTAATTTGTTTGGCCAATTTCTGAAAGTGTTTTAGGCAGAGCCGTGATGGTCCCCCCCGGACCGCCCGGATCCCACGAGTGAATCGAAAGAGCGCCTTCTACTTCTAATAGGCCATGAACTAAATCAAAATCATTGGAAATGAAAGAATCTGGAGTTCAAATTCATTAAAATTTTATGTACCGATTCTTGAATACCCGATATGGTAGAATATTCATGTGGGACTTTCTTAGATTAGCTGTCCGCTCTCAGGTTGGGCAGTAAGGGTCGGAGAAGGGCAATCACTCAAATAGGTTTTTTGGGGATAGAGGGACTTGAACCCTCACGATTTTTAAAAATTGAAGCTGAAAAAAACAAAAAGCTTCAAATTAATGCTTTTTAAAATAGACTTCAGCGAATCTGTAATGCGGGAAGTTATTTATTTTTTTCTTTTTTAAATATGACTCTTCATATTTTTTAAAATTCAACATTGTCCTTAAATTTTTTAAAAGTTCAATATTGTCTAACATAACTCAAACAACACTACTAATCAAAGTCTTATTACTAAAAGTTCTACAACAAGTTAAAATTTTACAGTGAGGTTAAACAGAGCCAAAGCAAGTCAAGAAGCAGATGTCGTATTCGCTATCGGTGCAACCATAGGTTTCATGTGAACAAATTTGATAGAGAAGGCATTCTAGGATAGACTCCAAAGAATTTGAGATTTGGGAATTATTTGATAAAGAGTTCAACTTCGAGCGAAAGATCTCGAGAATGACTTCAGCTATGCATATAATGTGTATAGATACACGGTGTAAAAAGTCCCTTAGGCAGTATCAGTATTCTGATTCAGATCAATAACTAAAAATATTTGTCATGTGGTTCACTTCTCAAGTTAATCTACATCCAAGTAATTTTTTTATATAACTCAAAGGATTATAGCTTGGTTCTTTGAACAAGAAAGTTGTAAAACTCATTAATTGTAACACTAAAGTGACTATTGGTATCTTGGAATTATTTTGGATAGAAATGGAATGAGTTAATGAATTAAATGAATTTGGAAATGACCCTGGGAGTGAAATAAAATTAAGAAATGATATGTTATACTTGGTATATTCTAAGAATAAATATATGAAATGAATGAATATATTGATTGCAAGTCATGTTTGGTAGTCAATACAAAAAGGAAATAATTTATATAAAATGACAAAAATGCCCTTTTCTTGTTGGAGATGTCTTATTGTCTTGAGAATAAAAATAAGCATCTTATTAATAACAATAATAGTTAGTTTGAGATATTATTTTTATTATAATTATTTATTTTATAACATTATCGTATCATATAGTATAGTTTACTAAATTTATATTATTTATTATTATTTGTTTAATAAAATATTATGTATATTTAATATATTATTACTATATTATTATTTAGATTTATATTACATATTATTATCAATATTTTTATTATTATATTTAATTCATTATTTTATATGTACTATTAATAATATTTATTCCATTATAATTATTATTATTCATTTTTATTATAATTAAATATCTATTATTAATATTATTGTATTTATTAAATTATATATTATTGTTATATATATAATTACTATTATTTTGTATTTATTATTATCATTTTATTATATTATTTCTATTTCATTATTATATATTATTATAATGGATAAAATATTTTTTAAGTATACTAAACTATCTTTTCAGTCTTATTTTGATCATTTAATTATTTTTTATCCTATTTTGATCATTTAACTATCGATTGAGTTTCATTTTTTGCCATTTTGTCAATTTTTATATTAAAATAGACTAATTATTAAGGATAAAATCGTAAAATTAATTAGACAAATTATAATTTTGCCACCAAATTAAACTTATCTACAAATATACCCCCATTAATTAAAAAGCCATAAAAAAGAAGTCTCTAACAACATTTAAACCCCAAACTAACAACTCGAAAACCAAGACCCAAGCTACTAAGCTACAACACATTTGTTACTTTTAAGTGTTATACTGCCAATATATTATATAATCATAGCTAAGCTTGACCAAAAATTTAGTTTTGTTAGCAAAATTACCAAGTTACCCCATGCCACTTTCCCAACCTTTTCTTTTCCTCGCGATGGCGGTGTGTTGTTGTACCTATTGCCACAGGCGCAACTCAACGGCCCCCATGGATAGTGGGGGGTGAGGAGTAACCTCAGCTATTCTTTGCCTCAGCCTTGTGATGAGTAACCCCGTTACTCCTCGCGTCAGTGCTAGTAACCAATTGCTACTATTTGTCGTCGCAAGACAACAACTGTCAGGTGAGGCCGCTACCGCCATGGTAGATATAGAAGAAAGGGACGACTGGGAGAGGAAGCGAAAAAGAAAAGAAAAGAACCCGAACCCAAATCTGAATATATATATATATATATATATATATATATATATATATATATAACACTTGAATTAACAATTATGTTGCAACCTAATGATTTGGATTTTAGTTTTCAAGTTGGTGGTTTGGGTCCTAGTATTGTTAGTCTTTTTTCATGACTTTTAATCAATTGGGGTACATTTATAAATAAGTTTTATTTGGTGACAAAAATATAATTTGTCTAACTGATTTTTTAATTTTACCTTAATAGTTAGTCCATTTTAATAGAAAATTTGATGAAGGGTCAAAATGAAATCCAATTAATAATTGAATAACCAAAATAAGACTAAAAAGCATTGGATAATCAAAATAAGACTGAGAAGATAGTTTAATGACCTTAGAAATATTTTACCCTATTATTATTAGTATTTTATTATCATATCGTTACATTAATAGTAATGTTATTTGTTTAATGTCTAATATTTTTTTAAGGATATTTTGACCAATTGAGTAATAAGTTCATTTCAAAACACATGAGAATGAGTTATTCTCATGAGTTTTGTTAGGAATGCGAATTCTCATATTCGTGGGAATGAAATTTTTAAACTTATTCCTTTATACCAAGCGTGGAAATTGGAATAAAATTAAAAATACCATTTCATTTTCTAATTCATTCCCACATACAAATCACCATCCAAGAGTCTAACCACCTACTACTAACCACATACAAATCACCATCCAAGAGTCTAACCACCTCCCTCTCCAACTACTATCTGGCTCATGTGGTGACTCCATATTTGAGATCTATATCAGACATGTAAGGCCTAAGAACGACCAAAAATGATATGTAATGCTCATTAAAGTAACATGTGTTAAGAGCAAAAGAGACAATTCGAAACGACTGGACGTTTTCAAGAATTTGTTATATTAAACATAGAAATTTTTTTAAAAACGTACAGACGTTTCATGTGGCCTTCCTTACCCTTGACACCTATTACCATCACTGCGATGGTAATAATGCAGTTTTGGTAACACATCATTATAATAGATTCTGATATAGTCATTTTGGTTGTTCCTAAGCATTATCATACACAGCCTATTCGCTCCTTTATAGTGGGGAGCACTAACCCCTTAACACTTCTAATCTCTCAATATAGAAGATTTGAAAACTCAAACCAAATATATTCTGCATATGGGAAATACCCAACTCCAAACCACTTTAGAACAACTTTTCTCGCATGTGTCAATATCTATGGAGTTTCATGTATTAAATGAGCATGTGCAAATAATACGAAGATAAATATTTTATAATGACTACATAATTTACACATACTCATTTAATACGTAACACGTAATGAAGATGACACAAGGATAGAAGGAAATGTTCCACTAAACTGATTTTGAGCCAAAAATTGTCATGTATACACCATTTAGTGATTGACAAAAAAGAACAAAAACACCAAGCAGTAGTGATTTATCATAAATCCAGTCATACAAAGTTTCTGCTTTTGTTTTACGTATATATATTAAGTTATATACCTGCTGGAAACGTATCGTTTAGCAGCATGTTTGTTGACCTATTGACTTTAAATTTACCAACAACAAAACCTTCACCGGCTTCTTCAACGCCTACCTCATCATCACTCGTCAATCGAACAAATTCTGACGATCCCCATCATACTAATAGAAAAATGTTTCGTTTAGGATGTGTCCAATGCTGTTGTTGTTTAAATTCTCAGGAAGACATTCAACATATCAAGGGTTAAGGCTCCACTCATCGACTCCTTAAACAGTTGGCAATAGAAACATAGCTGCTAAACATAGCTAAAAGTTGCAGAAGTGATGCATAATTCGTGTTAAAGAAACATGTAATTCCCTTATAAAATTAATCAGTGTTAAATAATTAATCAGTGTTAAATGTAGTAGTTCAAGATACCACGTTAGACAATATATGTTTTATCAACTCACACTGACATGGAATAATAGAGTTAGCAAGATAATTGATACACGAGTAATGCTAAATATCACCCCTGTTTAATCACCTTTTAATTGTCACGTTTAGTTTGTTAAGAACTATGGAGTTTCCATCTTAAAACCAATTGGTGTTAAGTGAAGTAGCATAGGATCTTATAAGGTGGTCTTAGAGTTTATGATTTTCCAATGCGGAAGGAATATATATTTTAACACCCTCCCTCACGTGTGACCCATGATTAACTAATTGACGTGATCGATACCCAATTAATAAATGACGTGGTACAAAAACAGCGAATTTAAAAACTGCGTACCAAAGTCGATACGCAACGCCTGAAATATTAATGGGTTGCAGGGATAACATAGAACCAAAACTCAACTCTGATACCATGTTAAGAATCATGAAATTTTCATCTTAAAACTAATTGATGCTAAGCAGAGTAACCCAATATCTTATAAGGTAGTTTCAACTTGTTTGGATTCATTTTTTTAAAGGAAATGAATGGAAGGGGAGGGAATAAGGAATCCCTCCCCTTGTTTGGATTGCAATTTAAAAGAAAGTAAAAGCTATGGAGGGATTTCAAAATCTCTCCATTTTCTTTAATTGGATTTTTTTGGAGGGAAAGAAAAGGTTAAAGACAAAAAGTCTTTATTGTCCCTAAGTTTTTTTTTTTTTTTTTTTATTTCTACAATTACTTTTATTGCAGTTTAAACCTTACATGGTCTCAAAGGGCATTCAAGTAATTTTCCATTTAAAATTGTCATTTCCTTTCCTTCCCTTCTCTAATCCAAACAAAGGATTATAAATTTTTTTTTTCTTCATTTCCATTATTATTTTATTACAATCCAAACAAAATAATATTTTTCCTTTCCTTTCCTTTATTTTTCTTCCTCTAATTTCCTGTCCTTTCCATTCCTTTGTGCAATCCAAAAACTATGTTAGAATTTTTAATTTTTCAATATGAGAGTAATATATATTCCAACATAATTGACATACCAACTTGACAAACCTTTTTATTCTCTCCCTTCTTTAATTTTTTTCCTCTTCCTTTTTTTATTTTTTTCTCTCTTAATATTTTCTCTCACCTTATCTTTAATTTCTTTTGTTTTACCCCGTTTCTCCACTTCTTTCCTCTTCCATGCTACATAAAGAACTCTATTCAAAATAGATTCTTGTATTTCTTTCCCAGGTCCACATTCTTACTATAGTCTTCTAATCTATTCAACTAGTTATCCGTTTAACGCTGCCCAATAGTCGTGGATTTTTAAGCTTCTTTCTTAACATAGTTGATACATGATAGAGAAGAATCGACCTATAATTAATTTCGAGTATTCTTAATATTTAGAATGGATTATTTGGTTACTAATTGATGGAGTTGCTTTTAGGGTATGTTTGGATTGAGGGGAATGGGTGGAAAGAAAGGTAAGGGGAAGGGTAAAAAGATACTATCTCTTGTTTGTTTTGAAAGCTGAGTTCATGTTTGGTGTCAATTTTTGGTTGGGTAATATTACTATCACCTAATTCTAACACAGTGTGGACAGTACTGAGAATGTCTAGTAAGTTGACATTTTTCACATGGTTCAGCCGGTTGGGATTGTGTGGGAAAGGAAATGGAAACACGTCCTGGTTCGAGAGGGTTATGAGAAATGGTTGGCGAATCATGGATGATTGGTCAGTTATGGCTCATTTCATAATCATTTTTTCAACGAGGGAAAGTGAGTTCATGTTTGGTGTAGATTTTTGGTTGGATAACATTACTATCACCTAACACGAGGACTCGAGGTTTATAGTTGTGGTCCATAGAAAAGAGATGGGTTTGAACTTTATAAGTCATAGAATGATGGAGTGCAACAACAGTTTCATTTGGGTTCATATAAGCTCCATAAAGTTGAATAAGGACCTGTATAGTTTGAGAGAGGGTAGGACAGGAAAGATCAAGAGTTAAGTTTGGTTCCACCTGGATAAGGACATGGCCATTGTCAATACCTACTTCAACAGCACAGATGAGTGCATCATCAAACTTACGCCACCTGGTATCTAGTAAAGAGACTACACATGAAACATTCTTTCCGGCAAGAAAACTAAGTTATAAGGCTAGACGAATGGCTCTAAGGTATAAACATTTTTAGCCTTTCTGTCTATATCTACGGAGGTCAGGTTCATAAAGTATAGGAAGATAGGTTTCTAAGCAAGAAGAGGATATAGATTGTACAGTGACAGTAGATGATTTATACACGGTTGTAAGGGGTGCGGGTTTAATAGGTAAGAGAGACTTGAATCTTTGTGTTAATTAGGAAGTTTGGTAGTAGGAGTAGGGGTTGAATGGAGAGAGCTTGAAGTTTTCACCTGGTTTTGTGGGTGGAGGTGTTTGGGTTATGTCTACCTCATAATGAGATACAGAAAGGTCAAAGGAAGTAAGATCAGAGTTGTTAATAACAACTTCTTGTTCTGGCAGGGAAAGATCAGCCATGGTGGATATACTGGTCACGATTGGGCTTACTGCGAGACTTACGACGCCTTTCATTCACTCTTTAACGGCTATGGCCCTGTTGCCAAAGACTCTAATGTTCAACACACAAGTATAGTTTAAGACATTCAATACCAGAGATGAAAGTGCTACAGTTAACTAGACTCTGAGACCACTAACTAAGAGGAAGTGGCGGAGAGGGAAGCGGAAGACATCGGGAAAAGGCTAAGGATAGAAGGAATGAAGATGTAAGCTTTTGAGAGAAAAAAAGATGTGTTGCAATCAAAATCTAACTCTATCCTTTTAGTCAGGGGTTCTTTATTATTTATAAGCAAACGATTACAAAGCCAATAATTACAAGTAGAATCTTCACTATTCTTGACACTGATTAAAGCAACTTCCTTTAATAAAGTAAAGCTGACACGACTAAAACGGAATCTAATAATTCACAACAAAACAAACTCGACGCGACATAAAGAGATTCATAATTATTACAAAGAAACAAATTTGGCGCGACTAAAGCAACTTTAATAAAGGAGATTTTCCTTTAATAAAAATGACATGACTAAAAATGAATCTGACGTGACAAAAATAACTTGTCACATCTCATTATTACAACACGATAAACTTATTTACAAGACACGAGGCTTCATCATGAGGTCTACCCCGAATTTCTGAAATCCTGTATGTAAATCACCATCTGTTGTTATTGAGATCGATATCAACTGCAGACCTTGGGTCTGACTACGACCCGTGGGGGAGAGATCTTAGCTAAAACAGTCAAGATTGATGGGATGATATCAATCTCAATAACAACAGATGGTGACTTACATACAAGATTCCAAGAATCCCGGATGAACCCCATGACAAAACCTCGTGTCATGTAAATAAGTTTGTCGTATTGTAATAATGAGATATGACAAGTTACTTTTGTCACGTCAGATTCTCTTTTAGTCGTGTCATTTTTATTAAAGGAGAATCTCCTTTATTAAAATTGCTTTAGTCGCGTCAAGTTTGTCTCTTTGTAATAATTAAAAATATCTTTATGTCACGTCGAGTTTGTTTTATTGTGAATTATTAAATTTTGCTTTAGTCATGTCAATTTTACTTTATTAAAGGAAACTGTTTTAATCAGTGTCAAGAACAGTGAAGATTCCGCTTGTAATTATTGATTTTGCAATCGTTTGCCTATAAATATTGAACAACCCCTGACTAAAAGGGCAGAGTTAGATTTGGAGAAGAGAAATAAAGGGGTCAAAACAACCCATCATATACCCCATTTTTCTTTCCTTCCAATTTGGGGTAAAATGGAAGGAAGGAAAGCCAAAAATATATTTGATACCAATTTTAAGCTCATCATTTCTTCATCTTCTCAATTGAAATTTATGGGTGTAATTAAATGTATGCATTTGTGTATGTATGTACAACTTTTTATGTATGCAAATGTGTGTTTAGCGTGCAGCTGGTTAACGTGAGGAAGAAGAAGATATCAGAATAAATCATGAAAAACAAAGAAAAATGGAACATGGCTCCGGAGTTTTTTTTTTGTGTCAAATAATCCTTTATAATACTCTTCTTCTCTCAAATTATCAAATCCAAATATGAGTTAATCCTCTCCTCTCCTCTCCTTTATGATTCTCTCCCTTCCTTTCCTTTACTAAACTTCACCCCCTCAATTCAAACACACTGCTAGAATCATTAATTGGTGACTTCCTTTATTGAATTTTGTGCCACTCCTGCGTTTTAGTGGCAACCAAAAATGATCTGTGAGGCTCATTAATTAAAGTACTACGTGTTAAGAGCAAGAGGCGTCGTATGAAACGTCCGGACGTTTTTAAGAATTTTTTATATTGCACAGTTAAAAAATTCTTAAAACCGCCCGCACGTTTCATACAACCTGCCCTATTCTTAACCTGTGTCACCATTACTAACAGGTAACATTGCAATGATGGTAAGGCGTATCATTGTAGTGAGCCCCACATAATCATTTTTGGTTGTTTCTAAGGTTTACCGTACACAACCTATTGGTTCCATTATATTAGGGAGCACTAATTCCTTAACAATTCTAATCTCTCAATATGGAAGATTTGAAAACTCAAACCCAATATATTCTGCACAAGGATAATATCTTATTCCAAACCGCTTTAGAACAACCTTTACTAAATGTGTTCATGTCTATAAAGTGTCATGTATTAAATGAGTTATGCAAGTCACATGAAGATAAATATTTTATAAATATCACATCATCACATGACTTACACATACTCATTTAATACATAACACCTAATGAAAACGACACAAAAATACGAGGAAATGTCGCACTAAACTAATTTAGAGCCAAGAAATTTCAACGTATGTCTCTCTTATTTTCTCAATATATCTATTCTCTCTTCAAATTCAACGAACACCCTAATGAAAATGACACAAAAATACGAGGAAATGTTGCACTAAACTAATTTAGAGCCAAGAAATTTCAACGTATGTCTCTCTTATTTTCTCACAATATATCTATTCTCTCTTCAAATTCAACGAACACTAGTGCATTGCCAACCAAAAACATCAAAATCTTCAACCATAAATATACATAAAAGGCATAGGCCACAATTCACTAGGCATACGTTGGATTCCATGAATGAAATCAATAAATTATATTAAATACGCTGATAATTTATAAAATACATAGCAACGAGTGCAATACCATATTCTTTTTTTTTTTTTTAATCTCAAGGTGCAATACCATATTCAAATAAATAAAAAAGCGCAATACCATAGAGTACGTTGAGCCACCGCCCTCATTCACTTTGCCCTTTATGCCTCGAGTCCACATTTTCCATAACCTGACATGTATGCATTACACATTCAGATTTTTTTCAAAGTCAAAGATTAAACAAAATCAAATTAAATTAATTTCCTATTATAGTAAGTAAGATCAGCCATATAGATATGAAAAGGCGTAAGCATTAGGAGGTGAGTAGGGACTGCAGGGTGATACAGCAATCCCTACTCATCTTATGATTTGTTTTTTGAAAATATGAATATGTTTTAACATATTTTACTTTGAAAAATCAACTTTGCCTGAATTATATATATATAAAAATAAAAAAAAAAGTATATTCGTATATAAGTACTAGACTGTACTAAATATATTTATATACAAGTACTAAACTATACTCTTTAACCTTCACCGAATTACAATCTTGAACGATGCAATTCATTTTTATCGAAAAATATTCTTAAAAAGGAAAGACTTACTAGGATCACTTGTGACCATAACACCGGTGCCACCGAAGTCACAATTAAAATCATTGCGACCATTGGCCTGATAGTAAGCGTTCATGGCATATGTTGCATGTGATCTAACATTGTTGGGCTCAAAACACGGCCCGCCATTTTGTATGGGCTTACAGTCCACTCCTGTTCCGCAAACATAATTTATGTTGGCCTGCAGGGCTTCATCGCTAACACCCTGTTTTGGCACACACCATTTCTTTCCCACTTTACCCTTTGGTGCTGGCGTTGTTGGCGTCACAGGTGTAGGCCCCACACTCTACAATAAAAAATATTTAATCCATTAAGGTGGACGCCATGTTACTCCGCTAATCTCTAGGAACCATCTCGAAACAAGCACGAGATCTCTTTTTCAAAGGGATATAAAGACAATTATACCCTTAAAAAATTCAAGAGATAATTATGTCCATGTTTGGATTACAATTATAGCCTTAAAAAATCAAGAGAGAGTATTTGACAATCTTCAATCTCTAATTTACTATAGGACCCCAAAAAAAAATCTCTAATTTACTAAAAGGAAACAATTTGCATTTTTTTTTCTTTTATCCAAAGAGAAACCTAATTTAATTGTACATTACTTTTAAAAAATAATGTTTGAATTTTTTCTTTTAATTCAATTCTACATCATTTTTAAATAAAATATTCCAGTCCAAAAATCGATTTAAAAATCTCTCAAACCTAAAACAAAAACATATCACTAGACTAAACTTCTAGTGATCCCATGTTTGGATTTGGGAAATTTAAAAAGGTAAGTTCGAGAAAAATTATTAAGAAAAAAAAAATCTCTTTTATTTTGAATAGCACTGTAAATGAAAGAGAAAAAAATAAAATATAAAATTTTGTTTTCTGTACAGAAATAATAAGTTCATAACATAATTACCAAAATGCAAAGAGTTGCGATAAGAGATCAGTTAGTTTTTCAAAAGATGTGTTTATCCTTTTAAATATAAGTTATTTCTTAAAGATACCATTAGTTTTCTTTTCTTCACTTATCCTCTTAATTATATGCTATTTATAAAGCTATTTGTATTTTCTCGTAGGCCATTAATTATCTTTCCTCTCTTATCCTCTTAATTTTAGAAGTAACGAAATTAATACCATTAGTTTTATTTTCTTCTCTTATCCTCTTAATTATTTGCTATTTATAAAGCTATTTGTATTTTCTCGTAGACCATTAATTATCTTTCCTCTCTTGTCCTCTTAATTTTAGAAGAAACACAATAATTTCGTTCAAGTTCCTAAACTTCTATTTCCTTTTCCAACTCAACAGAAAAATTAATTCAAATAAACAATAAAGACCCTTCCTTTTTAATCTATTTAACCCAATCCAAACATGGTGTAAGGGTATAAAAGTCATAGAACTAAACGTAAACAAATTCTCTACCTGAAAAGTCAAAAAATTTCCAGACAAAAAGCTGACTCTACTTTGAACAAATGAACCAGATAGGCATCAATATCATAACACATTAAAGAAGTAATTAATTAATGATATCTGACAGAAAAAAAAAATATTAATTACGATAAATCACTACCTGACTTCGGCGGAGAATACCCACGTCATAAACGGGCGAGAAATCGGGCCGGAAAAGCCCGTAATTACGCTCAGAAGTAGATGACTTCAGATTTTCATTGAACAAACCAAAAATATAAGTCTCGAAGGTTCTGTTAGGCATTAATGGCGTACCAACACCTGAGTTAACATGCTTAATAAGGTTACGGTTGTAAGTGACGGCATTGTCCCAGCTCACACCCAACTGATTCGGGTCACCCGCCGAAGGCCAACCCGTTTCCGCCACCACAATGTCGACGTCACCATAACCAAGCTTCTTCATCGCTGAGTAAACAGCATCCATCTCCGCATCAAACATGTTGGCGTAGTGTTTTTTCGTAAAGGGGTCAAAAACGCCGGCGTTTCGCTTGAAGAGCGCGTAGTTTAGGCTGTTAGGGGATAGAGCGAAGAATGGGTAAGGGCAGATCATGAATGGTGATTTGGTTTGGCGATGGAATTCAAGCATGGGTTTGAAGACCGCGCGATCGTAGCCCCGTCTGAACGTGGCCGTGCTCGGGGCCGGGGTGCCGCTGACGATGGTCATTGCATGTGGGGTGGAGACTTGGATGGTGTGAATCCCGGCGAGTTTCAACGCCGCGTAGATGGATTTCATGGCGGGGACGAGGTGGGCTATTTGGTTTTTATCCCCCCAGAAGTAGACTTCATTGCCTACTAAGACGCGGTTGATTTTGGTTTGAGGGTGAAATGGTAAAACGTTGTTCGCCACCCAAGCTTGGGCGGCGGGGAGCTTGGACACCGCCGGGATGTCAGCGTTGGCGACGGAGATGGTGACGGCGATTCCCGTGTTAGCGAAAGCTCGGAGGATGTCAGGGTTGGCATCGAAGAGTTTGATTTTGTCGATGGTGGTTTTTCCTTTGAGGAAAGCTGCTACTTGGGATGGTGGCGGGAGGTTGTTAGCGACGGTGCCGTAGTTAACTCCGATGGGATTCTCCGCCGTGGAGTGGCGGAGGAAGTTGATGGAGAAAAGGATGAAGAATAGTGAAAAGAGTTTAGGTGATGATAGCATTGGATGCTTTCCCATATTTTTACAAGCAAAAAAGCTAAAGACAGACAAAGACTAACTAAATTGGTGCAACGGCTAAATATAGTGGCAACCAAGTGCGTGTTGTGTGTGTGTGTGTGTGTGTGTGTCAGAGTGCGCGTGAATGTTTGAAGCGTGGAAAGTGAAATTACGCGGTTAATATTTTTGACGTTGTGCCGGTATTCGAGGTAATATTGTGTGGGGCCCACTGTTAGATGTTGTGTCGTGGGTTCAGAAACTAGTTGCGGGAAATCTGAAGAGACGAGAAAAAGGCTATGCAAAGTTGCAAAGAACAGTAGTGAGAAGGTGGCAGAGAGAAACGTCGGAAATTTTTTTTTTTTTTTTGTCTTTAAAACAAAATAAATTAAGTGTTTATTGAATTTTATCTTTAAATTTTTTTTTGTTTTATTTGAAAAGATTAAATTTTTAAAGAATAGAAGATACTTAACAAAATAAATTTAATAGCCCTGATACATCTTGAAAGTGAAGGAATTAAGAAAAGAAAAGTAAAGGATCCGTTTTCAGAAAGTAATGAATGTGTAGAATAAATATGGGATTTTGTTCATGCCACCTGTCTAACTATTATGTTTAAAATATCATCAAGAATAATTTAAAGTAGCACCCATTTATTTATCTTTCCAATTGTGTTAAAGATACCAAATAATTAGGGGTTAAAACATGATTAATTAAAGTTAATGAACATAGATGGATTTATGTTATTTTATTATTTCCTTTTTCTCCTCTTTTTTTCTCTTTTTCTTTTGCTTTCTTCTTGTTCTCCCTCTTTTAAGTTTCTCTTTCTCTTTCTTCTTCTTTTCTTTTTCTTCTCCTTCTTTTTTCTCTCTTTTTGACTCATTTTTCTAATTGACCTTAATATCATGTGCCTATTAAGGGCAACTCCAACAGGTGTCCTAAAATTTTAAAATTTCTATATATAGGAAAGGTTTTAGAGATATTGATCTTCAACATCTTCCTTAAAGATTTCAATCCCTACACAATTTTAGCATCTTCACATATGGAGATATTGAAATAATTTTCTACTCATTCCCTAAACTCATATGACACACAAAAAAATTTGATTAAAAGTAAGGAAGGTATTGGAGTGAAACTGAAATAGAGATTCTCTGAAATAAGAGATTAATTAAATGTAGACAAGCTGTTAAAGTTAAACTGAAATAAGAAATCCCTACATGTAGAGAAATGGTCCAAATTCTTTACATGTAGGGAAAAAAAAAAAACTATTAGAGTTAGCCAAATACATATTTGGGGATATAAGGCTAACTCCAATAACTTTCCTATCTTTCTCCCTACATGTAGGAGATTTGGAACATGTTTTCTATGTCTAGGGATTCCCTATTTTAATTTCAATCCAACAACTTTCTTGTTGTAGAGACTTCCTATTTTTATTTTATTCTAATATTATCTCCTAATTTTAATTAAACATATCATTTTAATATTTTTTTTCTTTATATATGTTTGTTTTTCTCGACAACGTTCTATTTTTAATTACTAAAATAAATTTTTGTTTTTTATTTTTATTTTTTTATTATTTAATTTAAAAAAAATTCAATAACTTTTAATTTTTTTACTTATATTTATTCATTATTCATGATAATATTCTATTATTCATATTTTATAATTTTATTTTTTGTTTATATTTTCAAATTTAAAACACATATTAATAAACAACCCCTCAACCCCAAAAGCCGAAATTTAAAACATATATCAATTTTATTTTTGTTTTTACTATTATTTATATTTAATTTTTTTATTTTTTATTTTTAGTTTTCTAACTGTTGAACAGTGTTTAAAGGATGGGGGTAAGAGATGATGTTTTTTCTCTTACATATAGTGAAGTTGAAAATGAGTGTAAGAATCTCCTATAATTTAGGCGATAGGGTAGGGGATCTGTTGGAGATTAATTTATCCTATCATTTTCCTACATATAGAGTAGGGGATGAGATAGGGCATCTTTTAGAGTTGGCCTAACATGTGCATTCTACATGGTTGCTTAAGGTCAACTCCAACAGCTTCCCTATTTTTTTCCCTATATCTAGGGATTCTTTATTTTAGTTTTACTCTAACAGCTTCTCTACATCTTATTTCATAAAATTCTTATTTCAGTTTCACTCCAACAACTTCTTTGTTTTATGGATTCTTTAATTTTGTTTTACTCTAAAATTTCTTGTTATTTTAATTAAACATTTTATTTTAATTTAAAACCTTTTTATTTATATTTATGAATTATTTATATTGATTTTTAATTAAACATATTATTTTAATTCCCTAGTTGGGTTTAGGGATACTTGTAAGGATTTTTGCACTATCTCTACATGTAAAGATATTAAAAGCATAATGTAGGGATCTCTACATGTAGAGATAGTTTTAGGGATGTTATTGGAGATGAATATCTCCAACAACATCTTTACATATAAGGTAAATAGAGATGTAGGGAATGGATTAGAGTTAGCCTAACACCTAACAACCATTCTCCATTTCCTTTTGACCAAAAAAAAAAAAAACTCCATTTACTCGCCCCTCGAAGGTGAGGAGAAGAAAACATTTGACATTTTATTATGCTAGATGATTGCCAATAAAATTGTTACAATTAATTTTCCAAAGTACAATTATGATTACAACAAATAAATTTTTTTGAGTTTTTTTTTTTAATTGTAACTAATTATATTGTAGCTCTTCTATATTAGACATTTGCTAATGATAACCAAGGCAAGGGACTAATTGATAACTATTTTGAATGTTCAATGGTTTTTTTTTTTAACTAAAAATTTTTCAACTGTTAATTAGAATTGTAGAAATAGTTTAACTATTGTTGAAATAATTTAAATGATATTTTATACTTTGTCTTGTTACAAATTCAGAGAGAGTGTTTTTTTAAAGATTTGGTTCAAGTAAAAATTACGAAAAAATTACTAATGTATAACTATGAGTGATAAAGGAAAAATTGAGGCAGTACTAAAAGACTAAAGTACCCCCAGTGTTTGACCTTCCCGAATTAAGAGCTTGTCACAACAAACAAGATCTAGCCAGTATGGTCCTCGACTTGAGGACATCCCAAGAGGTTAGACCCACTGACCTGACTCGAGAACGTCCTATGAGATCTAGACCAATAACATAATGTTAATAGAATTTCAAAAAATTTGAGAATCGAATATTCCAAGCAAAAATAAGTATCAATAGCTGTCATACTTATTCATAGAGGTAACTGTTAGAATAATGCACTTGTCCCACATAGAAAAATCATAAACTCTTAGACCATTTAATAAGATCCTGGACTACTCCACTTGATACCAATTTGTTTTAAGTTAGAAACCCAGTTATTTTTACTTAGTATTAGAGCTAGGCCCATGGTCTAGTCTCATTTATCTTCCGCATGCGACTTATCTCAAATTAGGTCCATTTGTCTTCAATCTTTCGCGTGTGCATAGTCTACACACTTTCAATCTTCCACATGTGTTCAATATTCCATGTGTGACCCCTCTTAAATTAGGTCACACGTGAGAAGGAGTGTTAGAATAATGTACTTGTCCCACATAAAATCTTAGACTATTTAATAAGATCCTAGGTTACTTCACTTAGAATCAATTGGTTTCAAGTTAGAAACTCAGTTATCTTCACAGTAACTAATTCCAATTAAGTTAATTATACACGTAAACTTCATTTTCTCAAAAGAGCTTTCATTGACTTAAGCATTGAAATTCTTACGCAGAGGGTTATCTTTGCCGTTTGTTACTTGTGTGTGCAGGTTTAGAAGAGTTCACTCAAGTTATCTTCCAAACCCAGAAAAATACCTTAACAATAAGATTTATAATCTTTTAGAGAACAAAATCCTAACATGGCCTTTACTGTACAAATTATTATTCATTCTCTTTGCTTGTAATCTTAACAAAGATAATCTTCCATCAGAAGATTTTAAGTTTATTTGGACAATTCGTGATATAAATGGTTCACTCATATGATGAGTTTAGCATTTGTCATAGATATTTCATTATATTGTCAAAAATTGAATTATGCCACATCAATTTCATTAATCATATGGTTTTGGGTCTAAAAGGTGCCAATTAATTGGACGAAAAACACCTATTGTCCGTACGAGTCTACGGAAAACATAGCACATTCACTACATGTTACCCCGCCCTCTAAAGGTAGTCTGTATCGAACCTATGATTTCAGGGCTTAACTATTTGGCTATATATGCTCCTCTCTCAAATAATTAGATACTCGGGACATAGAAATTTATTATTAGAAACAAAATTTAACAACTACTAGTACTGTTTTATTTAATAAAAAGAGTGTTGATGAGTCCTTTTGTTTTTTTCTAAAATGAACAACCTCATAACGTCTCTACGTCGTATACGCAGATAATTACATATGAACTTTACAATAATATGAAAAATGTTACTATACACCGCCCTATTTTTATAACTCATTTATTAGTGCATACTTAGTTAGTATGCTAAAAGAAGATAAATAAATAAAAGTTATTTTGACATATCAATTAAGTATTCACATAAAAAATAATAGATGGGTGATAAAATTGTTGTAATATCTATCATTTCTCTAACATAAAGATAAAATATCTCAACGGAATTTGAAACTTAATGTTGATAGATGTTGAATAGAAAACCCAAACATTGCAGCGGCGGGAGGTCTCTTTAGAGACATGATTGACAATTGGGTCAAGATAAGTTTATGATCGATTTGGGGATGGCTTCAAACAACCAGGTGGAGTTGCTCACACTTTGGGAAAGGTTGCACCTTGTGGTTGAGAGACAGATCAATGAGTTGGTGATTGAGACGAATTCTCTTGTGATTCATTAGATGGTTATGAAAGGGAGTACATAACACTCACTCCTTGGGACCCCTAGTGGAGGAATGTCATGAGATTATTAGGAATATGAGGGGCTTTATCATACAAATATATATATATATATATATATATCTCGGGAAACAGACTTTTACATGGGTTAGAAATTACTAATTTTAGTCTAACTCAATTTTTTGGTTGTTATGAGATGACTACTTTGTCGAGGGAACTCTTCCTGTTAATTGATAAAAATAAAAGAGATGTTGTATCTTCTAAAATAGTAACTTAGTTTTATCACCGGTTTCTGTCTCGATTGTATGTAAAAAAGAAGAAAAAAACATATCTAGGAACTCTTCAGTCTCATTCTCACGCCTCGCGGTAGATTCAGCTAAAGCAAGTGATATGTTCCTTGCTTTTATTACAACTCGTCTTGCCCAGCACGAGACGTAGCATATTCTTTCCTCCGCTGCGCACTTCGGTGCTTCAACAACTGCCTCCAACTAAGTTATATGCCAAGACAAGAATCTTGTGGTTTCAACAACCTTTCAAGCAAAGACACTTTGGTAAAAGTTTCCCAACATGTGGTCGTTCTAAAAGTTAGATTCTTTAAAGAAATATTGTATATATAGAATAACATGCGGTACACATCCAAGAATCTTGAACGCAGCAAGCTAAGTAAAAAATGATGTTTTACGGCAAAAAGATTCGATGGATGAAAAAAATCTGCTACATCTACCCATGCATGTAACACAATAAACAGTATAACCTATTTAAATAAATAATCAATAAATTAATATTTTTTTTTAAATAATAAAAATATTCAGTCCTAACTTGGAATCAGTGTGAAAAATTAATAATTTCGATAAAATTATAAAATAATATATTTAAAATATTTTTTTTATATTTTATCAACCCAAATATTTCATAAATTAATAATTAGTTAAAAATTACATAATAAATTGACTATGAGATTAGAAAAACTTGTTCTACTATTAATTCTGATACGAGATTAGAGAAATTTGTTCTAATCTTACTAAATTAGATTCTTATCTTTTATTCTCATTAGACTATTTTACTTATTTTTTCAAAATAACCTGAAAAATATGAGTCACTTTTAAAAAAAAGATACCATAAATATAATATATTTACTATTAAGCCAAAAAAGCTAAAAATATCTCGATAAATTAATAAAATTTAGTGGTCTCAACATTATTAATTTAAAGAGGTTGTACTGTATATGACTTGGTCTTGCACTTTGGTGGATCGAACAACTCTTCCCTTATCATTTTGGTGCATGGGCAGAGCCATGTTTAGGACTGCAGGGTTACAACCCTCACTTACCTTAAAATTCTGCTAAAATTATGTGTAATTTTAAGAAATTTTTAAATTAAAAAATTAAATTAGTCCCAATAAAAAAAGTTATTCATATATAATTATTAAATTATGTATTTTTAACCCACTAAATAAAATTCTAGATCCACTCTTATTTGGTGGCACTGCTCACACCTCGTAGACGATGAGCTTTCCACTTTGACTCGTTTGCCTCTAAGAATTGCATTCTTCTGAAGAACAATCTTCAAGAATTCTCGTGTACAATCTTCAAGAATTCTCGTGTTTGGCAAAGCAACTATTTTTTTTTTTTTGGTTTACAAGGTGGCCGAAACTGAAAAAAGGAAACTATGTACTAATCCATCGTGGAGTTGACAGCCCCTCTCTTGTCGCCAACTTCTACTGCCTGAAGCATTATTTTTTCTTGGGAGAGATTTGTAAGAATCAATCAACCGGAAGATCACATGAACAAGAAAAATGAAAGGGAATATATAATAGTTGCATGTAAACCAATTATGTTAAGCAAATAAAGAGATCAAAACTGTTTTGTTATATTCAAATTCAGGAATAAAACTTGGAGGTCTGTGAGATAGAGGGCTGATTTCAAGTACAAATTTTAAAATCGTAACGGATGAAGGATAATTGAGACTTTTCGCATTGATTAAAATGTAAAAAGAAATATAAAAGATAATTGAGACTTTTCGCACTATTAACCCAATTTATTTGTTTTTTTAAGATATTAAGAAAATTGTCACTGAATTCTCTGATATTTATTTTCAGTGTTCGAAGAGAACCGTTAATTGTGTCGCATGCTGAATAGCAAAAAACTTTGCAAATTGTAATTTAAAAATTGCTTGAATGGGTAATATTCTCCCTCCTCTTCAAAAACTTTTGTACTCGGACTTTCATCCACAAAAAATTAGATAATTGTACTTCATGTTTTCCATTAATGCAATTCTCTTTACCAAAAAAAAAAAAAAAAACTACTTCTATTAAAATTCACCCCCTTCCTAACTGGCATCATTATTTAGTTCTATTTTTGTTATTAAACTATTTTTTTTTGTAAAAAGAACCATTACTTTATTGATTGAGTTTCGTGTTTATCATTCCATCTATTGTTCTGTTAAAATAATAAATGTTGATACCCCCTATATCCCTGCTAAACCCCACAGCTAAGCCCCTCCCCTCCGCTAACCCCTCCCCCTAAGCCTCACAGATACTTATCACACTTTAATTTAGTATATAATCTCTTTTTGTAAATTTCATTCTCAATTAAAGTATCAATTGTTATAACTTAAGTCTAAAGAGAGAGTCCAATTCAAGCACCAATTTTTTTTTTTTGCTAAAAACAAAAATTGTATTCACATCGCAAAAAAATTTCAAAAGTAACATGTCTCCAAAGGAGCCTATCTAAAATGCGTAGCATCTAGATTCCAGGCTCTAATAATAGCCTAGTTCAAAAGAGATTTTCTAATTTTCTTCACAAAGTAAGGTTTAGTTTTAACATCAAACAAAATATTTTCAAAAATATGGTATTCGATAAGTGCTCCATTGTTGTACAATCGTTTGTTTCTTTCTCTCCAAACATGATAGATGAAGGCATTCAGAAATAATTTTGCAGCAGTAGACTGTAAAGTATATCTAACCGTGTTACGCACAAACCAATCTGCAATTTTATCCCAACATGTTAATCCTCGAGAACCAAAGATCATTTTCTATCCTCAACAGCAAATTCTTTTTGTGAAGGAACAAAGACAAAAGAGATGGTCCCTATCTTCGATTGAGGCCCGACAGAAAACACATAATGGATCAATGGTGAGATCCCAAGAAATGAGTTTATTCTTCATTGATAAACGATCCTTCCAAAAAAGTCAAGAGATGAAAGCATGTTTTGGCATAGAGTGTTTAAACCAGGTGATATGGTGCCAATTAACAAGGAGATGTGACACCCGAATCAATTCTCAGGTAGCACGAGAAGAGTACATACCATCAGGGGAGTTAGGTCAAACAATTCTATCTTCAGAGTTACTGTTTGAATAGATAGACTCCAATTGTTACAACTTAAAAACAATTCAAGCACCAATTGTTACAATTTAAAAACTATCTCTTGTGTGGGTGAGATCTAAATGTGAGATCATTTTACCCTGCTTCCGGCTGATCCCTAACCCCCACCCACATTTATGTAGGTAATGCGAGGAGTTATTTTTATTTTTTTTAAATATACTTTTTTATATTTTTAAAGGTCTAATATTAATTCAAAATTTTTAAAAATTTAATACTCCCTAATATACGATAAAAGTTAAAAACTTTTATTTAATAATACCTCTAACAAAACTTAACGTCTCAAAAAGCTAAAATTTTATAATTAATTCAAACAAATCCAAAATGAGCCATCTTTGTTTATTCACGGTCCCACTCATCTGAGAGACCATACACTCCTTTGTGACATCAATATGCCAATACTGAATAATTTATTTTTCTATTTATTGACATTGAAGAGGATACGGAATATGAAGGTACTGGAAGTAGAGCGGAAGAGTTAGAGACTAGAGGCACCTCAACAGGTTCCGACGAGGTAGTGAAACTTGGCTCGTGCGTGAGCAGCGTCCAGGTCATTTGGCCGAGAAAAGGTTCGATTTGCTGCCTGAATGTTGCTTGATACTAAGTCTGAATTGTTGATAAAGATTAAAAAACCACATTTTGCAGGCAACTGCGAAACAATCATAGCTCAAAGCTTTGTGGGTATTCAGAAAATTACAGGAAAAAAAAGAATGATTGTTTCAGGGAAGTGATGAAAAGGTTCTCGACATTGACGTCTAATTTCTGTTGACGTTTTAATGGCATCAATGAGCAAAGCTTCAAAAGTGTTCGACGAAATGTGCAATAGAGAGCTGGCTTATAGTTTCTTGCAATCTATGACACTTCTGGGAGGCTTAGATTCCTACTTGGGAAAGTAAGTAGGCTTATAAATCATTGTATGCTGGCATGGTATAAAGGTGATGAGTTGATCCTCTTGATTTTTATTTGATTTATGCTTGATGTTTTGTGTGTTCAGCTAAGACGCAATATTTACCCTGCACACACACACACATGTATAAAAATTGAATAGAGAATAAATATCTTATTCATGTTTGGCAACCAGAGAAATTAAAAAGGCAGTTGGGCATCATGAGTAAAACTAGAGTGCTAATTTCGTCCGGCCGGTGTGATTTTAGTAACTACAATGATACGCCACCAGTGATGGACCTCGGCCGGTGTGATTTTATTAACAGCATGTTGCTAAGAAGGATTGCTAATTTCTGATAATTGTAAAGCACGGTAAAATTAGGTCCACATGTGCCAAAGATGCCATTGCATAGCATATGGTGAATGCCCTTCAATTCACTAATTATGTTGTCATGGATCCGTAGATTGAAGCTGAATGACTGCGACTTTGTCATACTTTTTGTTAACTTGAATTTTTAGGAAATGTGTACTAAAAGTTAGTTGAATAGCCAAATTAGGACTCAGAAGATAGTTTAATGTTTTCAAAATATTTTACCCTTAAAATAACGATGCCAGTTAGGAGTGGCAAATTTTAGTAGAAGTTGTTAAAAAACATATAAATTGGGTTAATCAGTGCAATTTGAACTTGCGGTAGAAGCTTTTGAGCAGGAATGGCTATTATTCCAATATCTATTTGGAAGTGTTGTTTTATCAATGTGGATGGATGTTTATCCATATCTATCTACGTGTCCTCATATCCTCATAATTTTTAAGAAGAAAACATCAACACAAATAGTAGTTCGGAAAGAGTAGAAAATTCAAATGAAGTATCATTTGGAGAAAGAGGGTAATGTGTTTGTTATAGGTTTGTGTATATGATTACATGGAGTGAGGCAAGGATTACAACCTCAATATCACGTGAGGCCTGAAAAAAGGAAGAAAAGATAGTTTTTTCCTAAACGGAAAGAGGGCACGGAGAGCATGGGATTGTGAGACAAGAATTGTCAAGCTTTCTCTTTGCCCAAGAACATAATGGGACCCTTATTTATCAAAGATTCACGTGTGCACAGAGAGGGAGAGGTGTGGACCTCAATACTCAATATGGGAGGGAAGAGAAGGCACATACCTATGACATGAACCTCTTATGAGTAAGCTGTTTGGGTCTTTTAGCGACGATAAGGATAGTTATTGAGTGAGCTTGTTTGGGAAACTTTTAATGGTAAGTGTATAAACACGCGTGTAGAGTGAGCAGACGTGGACCTCAATACTTATGGGAGGCTATCAGAAGATAAAAGGAAATGAGTTAATACGGAAGAAAAGAGAAAGCA
Organism: Ehretia macrophylla; assembly: GCA_037974665.1. Classification (NCBI taxonomy): domain Eukaryota; kingdom Viridiplantae; phylum Streptophyta; class Magnoliopsida; order Boraginales; family Ehretiaceae; genus Ehretia; species Ehretia macrophylla. The sequence continues at coordinate 53,039,130 of CM075780.1, read as the reverse complement.
CGTGCATCCAACATGGTGTTTTTCCCTTGCCCTACCTATATAACAACTACAAACTCACCACCGCTCCTCATCTCATACCCCAATTTGTGCTACTGGGCTATCACTCTTCTCAATGTACTGATCATATATACTTGTCCATTTTTTATCCATCTCGCACATCACTCACTTTTGATCATCCAATTTCAATCTAATCCGACATCAAATATTGTTATCAGTATGCCATGCCCTCTTACTGTTTGATAGGTATACATGTGTTCCTTTTATGTTGTGTACATAAAAAATGTTATAATTGGCTTGTTCACTAATCTTTCATCGTTTGAATATTGAATTAAAAGTAATTGAATGATATCACTGTTGATGTTGGTGAGTATAGATATACTTACATGTCTTCTTATAGTGGTTTAATATGTCAGTGCATAGATAAATATATGATCTCTTAAATTGGATTTCTACTTATATGTTCACAGCTTTGACACTGTCCCTATGGTCTTGATCAATTTTTTTTAAAAATATATTTTTTTAATTTTTTAATTTTTTAGAGCAGCCAAAGAATGACGTAAGGAGGAGCATGTTTCCCTAGATTGGCCCAGGTCCGTAGTACTCAAACTTATTGAGCCTAAGGTAACTTGACAAAAGCTACAAATAGGGTTTAGTATAAGCCCATTGTACGTGAACGGTGGGAGTAACACTTTCTTTGGCATCTATATGTTAAATCTCTTGTGGATCCCCATTACTGTCTATTTGAACGTGTGCATATCTTCTTAGGAATAGGCAGTTATGATAACAATGGTAGATTCTCCTCCTTGTCTCAAAATCATTTGAAAAGGCTAACAAAGTTATCTTTCTTTAATTGGTTCGTTCTTGCAACATGTGTTCCAAAGTTATTTATTGCTTCATTTATTTATTCATTTATTTCTTTTCTTTTTTCTCGTGATTTCTATTTTTACCACATTTTAGTGAAAGTGTTGTAAGGTTTCTTTGTGTACATAAATTTATTTTTATTTAAAAGAGGTTGGTACTTGACTCTAAAAATCTTGAAAACCCTGGCATTTGGAGGTTGTTACATATAACTAAATGATATTACCTTCATTTGTTTTAATTTTGTTTGCTCACTGATTAAAGACTTTGATCAGTCATCAGTAAGCCTGGCAAAACCTTGACTTCATGATCTGTGTATTTGCTTGAAGCTCAATTTATAACTTCCATTGTTGATTGTTGCTCTCGGTTGAAAATCATGAACTGCATACAGTGTCTGCGGTTATCCTCCCCGGCATACCATTACCCCATTAATCTAAAGTGGAAATGCTTTGCTGCTTCTTGAGAGAGCTTCATATCATGGCATGATATAATTAGCATGCTGATTCCATTGAAGGTATGCCTCATTTACTTATAAGAAATTCTGCAATGCAGATTTTGAAAAAAAATGGAGTATTGATACATAAAGCATGATCACTACATGATGCCTCCACCAAAGACATATCTATCCTGCAGTCCCGTATATATATTAAATTCTGTAATCTACTAGATCCTCGTTTCCTTCCAATGCAGATGCATACTTGCAGCAGAAACTTTCTTTTTGCTAAGTGAGCAAAAGAATTTATTACTTTCAAAGGACGTACAGAAATTGGCCTCAGCCAAAATTACTAAAGTATAGTTTAGTATGCTATCATCTAAACACCATTCTGTACAAATATTTCTAGTCAAGATCGTATCTCTAAAACTTTTGGAACTAGATTTGATGAAAATAGTTTCTCTAATCAGGCTCATAATCTGTTCCTCATGTGTCCCAAACTATGCAAACAGTGATTTCTTTCTTGCCAAATAAAATATGCGCTTGCACTAAAAAGAATTTTAGTGACAAATTCCTGAAATTTGCTACCTTGCCCTGAAGACTGCAACAGAAACTTTAGGGTATCTTCAATGGAGGATTCAAAGTAGAGTTTGGATCTCTAACTCCCAAATTTGGATCTTTAAAAGGCAATAATTAAGGATTTTAGAGACCCCATGGAAAAAAAAAGCAACACCAATTGGGGTTTGTAAAATCCAAATATACATGGGGTCCACCATTTTTGTCATCTTTTTAGCCAAATAGAGCCCCAGTCTCCATTTTCTTTAACAAATTATTGGTGTTGTTTTTTTTTCTATGGGGTCTCTAAAAACCTCAATTATTGCCTTTTAAAAACCCAAACTGCATTTTGAAGCCTTCATTGAGGATACCCTTAGAGCAGGAATGAAAATTATTTTAATCTCTTTCACAAGTATCGGCTTTCGCTGGCAGGCTTTCGTCATCCATCACTGTTTGGGCTGGGCCGTCGTTGTAAAGACACGCATCCGTACAATATGCCTAGACTCCTTTAAAAAAAGGGCTTCTTGTCGGAAAATACGCAGTGAACTTCTCCCTTCTCTTCTCATCAACGTATTTGAAGCATTGATGAAGGGTGGAAGGTACCACGTTGTGGATCCAAGCAGGAAGTTTAGGAGGTGTCACCATCAATCACGTAAGAAGTGAGCTCAGTCTTTAGATCCCATATTTGGCACTTGAGACGAATCTTGCCGATGGCTCTTTGCGAGTCGACATTGTACCCTGGAATAGTTACCTTGGTCTAACGTAGCCGGCTCGTAGGAATGAATTCCAAGATAGGCTAGGGCCCGCAGTGGCATTTTAGAAAATAAACATTAAACTAAATATGGAGTACATAAACTAAAAATACTTTCTGAGAAAGAGTAAAAGAATAAAATGAAATATCATTCAAAGAAAGAGAGTAATGCACTTGTTTTGGGTTTGTGTATGAGATTACTGATGGTGATGAGAATTTTAATAATTTAGATTACCTACATTTCTCTTTAGTTTCACGTATATATGATATATAGTCTTTCCTTGCCATATATTTATAAAGTGATTGATATACAATTTCTGAAAGTTGTATAGTAGATAGGGCTCTTCTTTTAGGCCACGTGTGTGGTGTGAGGCAAGGGCTACAACCTCAATATTCATGTGAGGCCTATGGAAAGAAAAATGACAAAAGCAAAGGAAAACGTGTTTTGCCTAAAGGTGAAGAGGGTGTGCAAAGCATGGATTGTGACACAAGAACTATTAAGCTCTCTCTTTTGCTAAGCACATAATAGGACCAGCGTTTGTCGAAGATTCACATGTGGAGAGAGAGGGAGAGATGTGGACCTAAAACTAAATGTGGGATTGTAGAGAAGGCACTTACATAGGACATAGTGCTTTATGAGAGCTCTTTTGATAGTGCTTTATGAGAGCTCTTTTGGGTCTTTTAAGAAATAGGATTTCTTGAGTGAGCTCTTTTTTGGAAAGCTTATCATGGTAAGCCGTTAAGGCGCCCCCATTTTCCGAAGATTCACGTGTGTAGAGATACGGAGAGATGTGGACCTCAATAATTATGGGAGGCTAATAGAAAATAAAATGAAAGTAGGTAACATGGGAGAAAAGAGAAGGCACGTGCATATGACATGCTGCTCTTCCCTTGCCCTACCTATATAAGAAATGCAAACTCACAGCCGCTCTCATCTCACTCTTCTCCTTCAACTCTGCATATATTCTTCTCCATTTTCTATCCATCTCACGCTTTTTGATCACCACATTATTCACTTTTGATCTTCCAATTTCAATCTAATCCAACATTGAATGTTGTTACCAGTATGTTGCGTCCTCTTACCGTGCGATAGACATACATGTATCCCTTTTATGCTCTGTGCATAAAACATTTCAAAATTGGATTGTTGACAAATCTTCCACTCTTTTGAAGATTGAATTAAAGTAACTGAATGAGTTTCCTGTTGATGCTTATTAGTATTGACATATTTGCGTGTGTTCTTATAATGGTTTATATGTTAGTGCATACAGAAATATATGAATGTGTAAAATGGATTTCCTTCTACATGTTCACAACTTTGGTTTGGGCCCTCTCATCCTGATCAAATCATTTCTTTTACTTTCTCTGATTGAGTTGCACTTTTGTTGGCATCTATATGCAAATCTCTTGTGAATTTCCATTGTTGTCCATCCGGAAGTGCCCATATCTGTTTAGGCTAAAGTATTGCAATAACAGTCGAAGATCTCCTATTTAGTCTCAAAATCATTGAAACTCTTGACAAAATTGTCTTTCTTTAAAATGGTCTTCTCTTGGAAACCATGTTGCAAAGTTATTTGTTACTTCATTTAATTCTTTTCTTACTTATGATTTCTATTTTTACCAGCTTTTAATAGAACTTTTATAAGGTTTGTTTCTGGACATATTAAGTGTTGGTTATTATGTTGATCATTTGTTTTCCCTACAGACCTTCATTTATTGAGAGAACATAAATGCTCAACTTTTTGGTTGTTACAAGTAAAATCAAGTAGCCAAAGAAGAGAAAGGAATTGATTTAGCAAATGTTGCTCCAAGGAGTTTGGTGTCTCATAGGGTTCGATGATGTGAAATTGGGGCGAGAACAAAAATCTACGGCTTGGGAATGGGGAAGGATTCTCATCCTCTGGTCCTTCTATGTTGTCATTTTTTATTCTGCGTGCTTTTTGTCTATTTCATGCATAAGTGAAAGGCAAGGAATATTTACTAGGTTGTTGTTCATTGCATATCAAAGGGGTTTCGTGGTAGGTCAGTTTTACATCCAAGCTCTTCCCAGGGTGAACTGAAGAATGGGTTTGGTAAAGTAGGACGAGCACATGACATCAGGATACGGTATGAAATTCCCTTATATATGATGTCATGAGATTTCACTATCTTAAAGCATTTAAATTTCTATATATTTGGATTCTTGTCCTTGAGTTATCTTTTGCATGCAACAAGTTATATCTTATTTATTATTAAAAGTGATTCCTTTTTTTACTTACCTTTTCATTAACCTCATGTTTGTTGATTTGTTGTTTGTTTGAGGCTATAGATATATAGAGAATATTTCTAGTACACATTAAGAAATGATGGAGTAAATGAATCATTAGCTAGTCTCGTTTAAGATTGAAACCTAGAAAATAAAAGAAACAAAACATTCAAAGATGATGTGCCTTTAGAAAAAGTTGTCAGACCTTATTTATTCATGGCTAAAAAGTGACAATTTCATCTAAAAGTTTAAACTGTTACAGAGAGTTTTGTTATATTTATTTATTGTGTTCAACATGTTGTCTTACGTGTAGATAGTTTTTATTGAACCTTCCTCGTGGATGCAATTTTTACAAATAGGTGACGATGAGTTTTGAATCCACACATTTTGGTACCTCGATTTTGATATTTATGTTAAGTTACCACCTAATCTAAAAGTTTAAACTTTTAGAAATAGTTTTGTTGTATTTATTTATTATGTTCAACAATGACCCATGCATGAAATGGAGTTACTCCACCTGTTTATGCTACATTTATCGATGAGCCTAAATTCTTTACGTACTTGTATTGTTGTGTGTTCTATATTCTGCAGTACTATGTTCACAGGAATATGAAGTGTGTAACCGGTTAAGATCCGAGGTGAATGCATACTTGAAATAATAAGCACTTGACTTCATGGCTACGCGCGAGGATGATGAAAGAAGCAGCAGTCGACCATAGCACAATTTTGCAGTGTTTCATCATCAAGTCCTATGTAGTGACGCTCTTCAAGGTTTCAGGCTTTTGCGGCACATTTTTCTGGCCCAGGTCAGTTAGCATGGTCTGATCATGGAACGCATCCATCTAAAGATTCAGGGAACAATTGCAGAAGTCATGTTGCATTAGTATCTTCTTCTTCCAGTCATTACATAATTGTTGATCCTGTGCCTGCCAAAGTTCACAGACCCAAATCAATGAAGGGAACAATTGCAGAAGTGATGTTGCATAAACCATCTTCATCTTCCAACCAACATGAACTTGGTCCGGTGCTTGCCAAAGCTAACAAAACCAAATTATGAGAAAATACATAGATTCTCATAACATTCTGACAGCTTTTTTATTGCGTGGAGAAAATGGTAGTTTGGTGTGCTTCCCTAGTTGACAACCGGGACAAATATGATTGGGTGAGGCATATTATCACACATTGCGGTAGTCTAACCGTACTTTGACCCCCTGGGCTCCGGCAGTTACCTCAATGGTTGTTCATCACCCATTAGGGATTCCTCAAGACAGGTGCTTCAACATCTTCATCTTCTGGTTAACATACACTCGATCTAGTGCCTGCCAAAGCTACTAGAGCCCAATCTCTTGAGAAAGACATGAATCTCATAAGATTTTGTGATATCAACATTCATCTTCCGACCAACACACATTTGGTCCAAGCTCGTTGAAGATGGAAACCCCAGATCATGGGCGAAGACACAAGATTCTCATAGCATCGTATGACATCAATATCTTCATCTTGGAAAATTCTTTCATCAAGTCTGGATTGATGGATCAGTCTCACATAGTAAGTGAGACTTACATGTGTGGGTCCCAGTAATATGTGAGATCATGTAGGTCTCACTTACTATGTAAGAGATTAATATCAATTTGGAGCGATTGAAGAGTTTCTCCTTCCTCTTTCAACCAACATACACTGTAGATCCAATAGTCATTGAAATTGACTGATTCAAATCATGAGAAAACACATAAGAATCTCGTAACGTTGTGATACCATCATAATTTTGATTTTTTTTCGGTTACGATAGAGGTCTAGTTTGAATTTAGAATTTTTGATTACAATAGATCACTATTTAACATTTTTACTCAACTTTTAGATGTGATATCATCATCTTCATCTTTTGGTATATATACACTTGTTCACTGCTTGTCAAAGATGGGGATGCAAATCATGATAAACAACTCATTTCGATGATATCCAAGAAATATATATTTGTTACATGATCAATAATTTTTGGTTGCTTCTTGTTAGTTAAGCGCATTTTAAATGTAAATAGAAATGAAGAAAAAGATGAAAGAGGATCTTAATTAGATTTGAAGCAAACTCTAGAAGGAAATATTTTTCCGATAATTAGTAACAATTTGATGGTAAAGAATCAGCTAGGTTTTTAAAGTTAAAGAAAGTAATCACCGAAAGTAAATGTATATTGCGGTGAGAATGAATTATTAAATTACCATCTTATTTAAAAGTTTAAGTTATTAGAAGAGAGTTTTTTATATTTATTTATTATCTTCAAGATAAATTTTCATTTTACTTGTCAAAATATCAAATTAAGGAAGGGGCAAATAACTCTTTTCTTGTTTTGGCTTAAAGGGCTAACAAGGATCAAGTGCATACTTGTTACTGATAAAAGACAATTTATGTTTGCAATTAAGTTTAAAAACACACTTTAAAAGGGAAAAGGGTGTAGATCAATTTGAGTGAAAATGACATAAGTAGAACGATGATTAAATGAATGAAAGTTGATATATCTTTCTTTTTCTTTTCTTTTTTTGTTGGTCTGAAAATCATAGATAAAAGGTTGATATATCTTTTTTTTTTTTTTTTTTTTGTTGGTCTGAAATTATCGATATATCATTTATAAAGATTGTTTTAGAGTCACCTATCCCGCCACCCATCTTCCAAATAAACTTAAAAGTAGCTAATAATTGTGTCCTTTGTGTGTGTGCTTGTTTGTAACTTGGCCAAGTATTGAACCATGGTATTCATTGTGTTATCTCCCACGTTGTGGGCCATGTTCATTGGTCAATAGTTGAATTAAGACTAACTCCTCGTCAGAGTTAGAATCATTGAAATACTGTATGCATTGATAATTAGAATCCAAGCCTCTAAAAATAGAAATAATATGATGATAGAAAAAAAGCTCAGTGGATTTTAAAATTACAAGAAGAACAAGAAAGAAGGCTAAATTTTTTTAGAAGATTTGTTGTTGCATCTTATGAGTTTCACACCAACCTTCATAAACCAACAAAATATAATGGACTATAAAATTGACAGAATTTAAAGTCGATAGAACATAAAATTATTATTTTAATTAAAAAATCTACCACCAATAAGACAATACATAAAAAAAAAGTGATGGAACATAAGACTGATAAAATTTAAAGTCAATAGAACATAAAGTTATTGTTTCAACAAAAAAATCTACAACCAACAAAACAATACATAAAAAAAGAGTGATGAAACATAAAGTTAATGAAATTTAAAGTCGATGGAACATAAAGCTGTTAGTTCAACAAAAAAAATCTACTACATACATGATGATACTTAAAAAGAAAAATGTGATGGAATATAAAATCGATGAAATATAAAGTTGCTAATTAAAAGGTACCACTGATGAAATATAAAGCTATTGAAATTTTTTTAATTAAAAAATAAAATAAAAATAATTAAAAATATAATAGAATATAATATTAATAAGTAAAATATAATATTATTTTTAATAAATGAAAAACGTAAATAAAAAAGAATTAAAGTGGTGCGTTTAATCAAAATAGTGATATATTAAAATAAAATAAAAAATAAGCAGTTTTTATATTAAAAAGGTTGTTAGAATAAAATTAAAATAAACAGGGCTAAAACCAAAATTAAAAATAAAGGGAGAATTTCAAACACTTTACATATGATTGCCTACAGCAGTTCACACAAGTCCTCTCTCTATCTGCTTTGTGAAAAAAAAAAAAACAAACACAAAAAAGTCAAAAAATGACACAAGCTCAACAAACCATCTTCATCTTCCCACTCCTTTCAAAGCTACTAAAACTCCCACCTTTGAAATCATTGAACCTCTTCAACTCATCAACACAAGAACAAGGCCTTCACCACACACACCAATCAATCTCAATAATGCTCCACCATCTCCTCTCTTTCAACATGCTCCCACACGCCCAATCTCTCATCCTTCAACTCCTCTCTGCCCACATCACTTCCTCATCCTTCACATTACCTTCTTTATTTCACCACTTAACCCAAAACAACAATTTAAATTCAACTCTTTTATATTCAACAATCATAAATGCTCATCTCAAATTTGACTTGCCAGAACAAGCCCTTTTGTATTTTCACCAAATGATTGATAAAGGCCTTGTTCCCACCTCAAAGACTTACAATAACTTGCTTACTCTCTTGTTAAAAAGTCAAAATTTTGATAAAGTTTGGATCTTTTTTAATGAAACTAAGGAAAAAGTTGTTTTAGATGTGTATAGTTTTGGGATAATGATAAAGGGTTGTTGTGAGAATGGTGATGTTAAGAGAGGTTTTGACGTGTTGATGCAATTAGAAAAAATGGGTTGGAGTCCAAATGTGGTTATATATACTAGCATGATTGATGGGTGTTGTAAGAATGGTGATATTGTGAAGGCAAAAGAGTTATTTGACAAAATGGGTGAGGTGGGATTGAGTGCTAATCAGTATACTTACACTGCTTTGATTAATGGGTTTTTCAAGAAAGGGATGAAAAAAGATGGGTTTGAGTTGTATGAGACGATGAAGCTTGTCGGGGTGTTGCCTGATTTGCATACTTATAATTCTGTGATCAATGTGTATTGCAATGATGGTAGAGTGAGGGAAGCATTTGACCTGTTTGATGAAATGGGCAGGAGAGGGGTAGCGTATAATGTTGTGACGTACAATACTTTGATTGGAGGGTTGTGTAAAGAGCAGAGGGTGTGGGAGGGTGAGAGATTGATGGGAAGGATGAAGAAGTGTGGTTTGAATCCGAATTTGATTACTTTTAATATTTTGATAGATGGATATTGTCGGATTGGGAAGTTGGACAGAGCTATGAGTTTGTTTGGTTGGGTTAAGTCCCTTGGTTTGACACCTTCTTTGATAACTTATAATGTTTTGATTGCTGGTTTCTCGAGAGCTGGAAATCCGTCCAAGGTTCTGCACTTGGTTCGTGAAATGGAGGAGAGAGGCATATCTCCTTCCAAAGTGACGTATACAATTTTGATTGATGCCTTTGCTCGATCCAACGACATGGGCAAAGCATTTCAAGTCCTATCCTGTATGCAGAAGGCTGGTTTGGAGATTGATGTTTGCACCTATGGTGCCCTGATACATGGTTTTTGTAGTCAAGGTAATATGAAGGAAGCTTCGAGGCTATTTAAATCAATGAGCGAGAGGTGTTTGGAACCCAATGATGTGATATTCAATACAATGATCTATGGGTATTGCAGAGAGGATAGCTCCTATAGAGCCTTGAGGCTTGTTAAAGAAATGACCGAGAAAAGAATGGTACCAAATGTTGCAAGCTACAGCATGACAATTGAAGTCCTTTGCAAAGATGGGAAGTGGAAAGAGGCTGAAAATCTTTGCAATGACATGATAAAATATGGTTTACAACCATCAGAGTCTTTATTTGATATGATTTGTAAAGCCAAAGGCATTGACAGGTAGAACCTGTCAAGGCACTCCTGAGGCACTCTGATAGAATGGGATGCATAATAGAAAAGGAAATGGAAAGCAGGAACTCTTTATGAAGTGTAAGCTTCAAAAATTCCTTTATGCTAATGCGTTCTGTCAGTTAATATCTCTGTTGTTACTCTAAAATTACGAGAGTATCGACATGGTTTGGAAGTCTCTGTTCATCTCTCAAGAATCTTGGAAACTGCTAATATGTTTCTGGGGAAAACTTTATTACACTTGTGCTGTACACGTAATACACAATTCTTAGATGATAATTAACGGTATTTACGTAATCCCACGTGGTTTGTTTTTCTTTTTCATTCTCTGTGAATTGGGCTGTGAAATGCAACTGTGTTCAAGTCTTTCCAGCAATGATAGAGATTAGGGAAAGAGTTCACGTTTTTAGATCATTGAATTCCTCTATCTTTTCAATCTTTTTTGTTTAATGCTCTTAACTCAGCATGTGGTTTGAGTCTGATCAGTCTCCATCTTTCTTGCTTCCCATTTTCTTCTCTTGTTAATCTCTGGAAATTTGCGTTGCTTATAATCCCTGTGCTTGCCTCCCTATCCCTCCCGGGCAGAACAGCTTCTTCTCTTTATATTCAGCTCATCCGCCCGGTGAGCGCTCACAACTAAGCGGGACTCACATGCTGTCGCGCAGTACTTTTATTTCCCAATATGTCTCGCAACCAAAAAAATCCCGTCCCACTTACCACAATCCACTTATTCACTCGCTGCCTCAAGTAAGCACTCATGCTCTCTCGCAATCGATTAGACTGGCTTTGCCGCATGAAGCTTATTAGATACTCCTTTTGGTTTTATGCATGCGGGATTTGCTTATTTTATTCAATCAATTGTCATGTGGTGCCAGATTCACCAAAATCTATCATTAAAAACTTAAAACTGTTGGTCTAATTTATGTTACTGCTGTTGGTTTAGCCAGTTGATTGACCCATTGTCAAATTAGTAACTCACTAGCATATTTTGAAAATTCTTTGCAGATTGGGCGAAGATATGTCAGTCTAGTGAAGTTAATTTCTTTGGATTAGCAAAAGAATCCATTTGTGAGATCTGTGAGTTCCTATACACACTTAAGCATATCTTTTGAGTCCTATATAAGTTGGAATGGTCTTGTGATGCATGTCTAGCCTTGATTTTTAGCTTTTCTATTTGGTAATTGATCTCACTATAATGATCAAATGAAATAATTCTTGTATGTCTTGAGCACATATATGCGGAGGATCAATTCAGAACATAAAGGTGATATTTATAATACCAAGGAATGTGCTATTGAAGATGAAGTGTTGTCTTATTCCTAGCTATAGCTGATTTATGTGGATTGTTCTCAATCTGTTGCAGTCTTTCACTAATGAGTTGGTCACTTTTGTTCTTAAATTAATCGCAAATCTTTCTTCTGCAATACTACTCCTGACAAAAACATGACATTCTTAATCCTTCTGAGGCTGTTTCATTGCTGAATCTTCTCTAGGTTGTGATTTCATTTTTTCGTTGCTTCCCCTTTAGGTTTGCTTCTTTCCCGTATTCTTTCGTGGTGTATGCTAATTGAGTGAGTTTCTTCTGGGACTATTCACATGTCATTCCCCCGAAGTGTGTTCTTAATTGATTCTCCAGTTTCGGTTTATTTCACGTTTGCTTGATAAAGATGTATATAAATTTAATCATAAATTTATCTAAGTCAATATTGAGATAGATTGTCACACCTTCATCAGTTCGCTTTATCTGTTACTATATTTTTGCAACATAGTTTCCATATGTGCTGTGTGTGTATTTTCATTTTCCCATTCTGACCTTTGACACATGCATAATTTCCCCATTATTAGATCAGTGAGTTCCTTGCTACTCCTGATTTGACCACTCACATGTAATTACTTTTTTCCCTTTTGATCCCCTCAGGGCACATATTTGCAAAGTTCATTTGCTTGAAAAGGAAAAATTCGTTGAAAGTGATCTACTGTAGTCTTGATTAAAATTTTCCAGCAATTGCTTTCCCAATTTCAAATTATTTATTGAATGATTGCTGGATCAAGTGTGGATTTGAAAGACTGGTGAAAGACTCAACTGTATAGGATGACATCTTTTTCTTGCTCTCCTTCGTTTTGTTCTTTGTATTGGTTGAACTACTCTCATTGACAAGCATCTTTATTAGTTTGTTGGTTTGTCTCTTTTATGCCTCTCTTTCACATTTGTGCTCAGTTCTTGAATTCTTAGAACACATTATTTCACGTGTCAACAACATTTGTGCTTATTTCTTTGTTGTTCTTTAGGAATTGTAATAAATTCAGAGAGAAAATCAGAGTGGGAAGGCTGGTATATTCATCCAACTCATTGTCTCATTTATCTTAGGGTTGAAGGTATTTGGCTAAGCTTATAAGTTTGGTGAAAACAGCTGATAAATTCGTTCTGATCTTTGGTAAAATAGCTTATAAGCTCAAAAGAATTTCTTTGAGAAGTTCTGCACCTCACCACTCTCCTTTTGAGCTTATAAGCTGTTAGAGTTTTGACCAACCAAATTGTGAAATTAACCCTATGACGACTAAGAGTGTGAGAGTGTAAATGCCTTTTCTTTTAGGTAAATTATTTTCAGGGGCACTAAACGATTCAACCAATCATGTTTGACCATCGAACTATTTTTGGCTCTAAAAGGAATGGCCTCATTGAAGCCATTCTGTTAGTCGTTGTTAGAAAAGCCTAACAGAGAGGGGTTAAAACATATATAGTTAATATTAAGGAACTCAAATGAATTTATTCTTCATTTTCCCCTTTATCTTTTAATCTTTTTTTTTTTTTTTTCACTTATTTTCTTTTACCTTTTCTTTTATTTCTCCTTCTCCTTGTAGCGTTATAGAAAAATGAGAATACATGTTATGCTCCCTAAAGTAGCTCTAAAGCGAATGGCCTACCTTCCTACCTTTCTAGATGCACAGGTTCTTGGACTTGCTTTCGTGGGAAATCCCTTTTTCACTACATTAATGACCTTAGTTAATTGAGGCGATACATTCCTGAGGCTAGCCCATTTCTCAATATCACACTAAATTTTATTTGCAGACAAATTTATAATCATTTTTTTGGCACTTTTTTCCCCAGTCTTGTTAGTTTACATGCACCCATCATTTGGTCATCAGAAAGCATCAGCAACTATTTATTTGTTGTGACTGCGTTTCTTGAAAGGTAGGCTACTTATATGTAAGAAGTTGTCAAAACACCATAAATCCAACCCTTTCATCCATCTTATTTTGAAGTCACTATATTTTCATAATTTCCCGTCCTTGCTTTGTAGATATGAACTTGTGTTAGAAACTATTGACCATGAATGAAAATGAAATGCCTCCTTCCCCAAGTTGGGAGCCCAGCTGATGTTCAACTCTATTTTGGGATTCTCAGTTTACATACTTGCACCTATGGATATCAACACACACAAACACACTCACTGACGCACTATATCTATGTATATGTGGATATATATCCATGTGTGTATATAATATACATACATAGTGAAAAAGTCACCGTGAAATGGTGGGGTATTATATATATACACTTGTGCGCTTGTGAAAACTGTTCAGTAAGCATAGTATTTGTCTGGGAAAGATTGAAAAAATTTACAAGAAATATATAATATTGTTAGAGACGGGGAAGTAGACACATAGGTTTGGAGACAGAGAGAAATATTTTTGTATCAGATTTGTGTTTATTATCACAAATGGGTATTGAGGATTGTAATAATTTAAAATACTGTATCATAATTTCGTATGTGATTGGAGATTAGTATGGCATGTGAAATAGAGCAAACTGGAGTCAGATTTCTTTTTGGGGAAATAATATTGACATAAAACAACATTAAGTTCCCATACAAGTAGAACTATCTTTGCATGTAATGTACAACATGAAATTGTTATTGCTTACTGGTAAAAAGTTTGTTGGAGCCTCTTTCTTGTTTGTTGTAGGTGTTCTATTAGATTTGAGAAGAAGAGAGTACGAGAGGGTATGAAGTGTAGGAATGAATGACTGTGTGCTTTTAAGATAGCTCCTTAATTATGCATATGATAGGCTTTACATCTTTTCTATGAAGAGAGGCTTTGCCTTGGTATTTATGTGAGCTACCAGAACAATAAGAAAAAGTAATAAAAGTAGTATAGGAGGTTAACGAGTCAGAGAATATGGGATGGAAACACACTTAATTTTATTTTATTTTTTCCAAGAGAGATTTTCAAGCAACCATATGATGGGCTCATTTCTTGTAGGATTCACTTCTGTTGTATGGTATAGTACTTGAAAGCCACATTATTCTCATGACATCTACAAAGGAATAATGAAAAATGAAAAGGAAAGGAAGTTATGTAGGAAGGAAAAAATGAGATAGTACTTGAAAGCCACATTATTCTCGTGAGACCTACAAAAGGAAAATGAAAAACGAAAAGGAAAGGAAGTTATGTGGGAAGGGAATGAGGATGTGAATAATGTGGGAATTGGATTGAGATAGTTATTGAAAGCCACATCATTCTCGTGAGACCTACAAAAGGAAAAATGAAAAACGAAAAGGAAAGGAAATTATGTGGGAAAGGGAATGAAGACTAGAAAACTGTGGGAATTTCAAAACAGCTCTTTTGGTAAGGATAGCGTGGGGTCTGCTTTTTGTTTTTAAGAGATTCACATGTATATGAAAGGAATAAAATAAGAAAGGTAATCTGGGAAGGAAAAGAAGGCATGTGTACGAATGCGTGCTCTTTATTTGTCCTACACATATAATGATATTGAAGATAGGTTCTTTTTGGGAGAATTTTCCTTATAGCATATGGTGGGGCCTTCTTATTGACATGTGTGGAATGAGGTAGAGACAAGAGTCTCACTATTTCTTTGAGACGTGCAAAAAGGAAGACCTAATAAATAGGAAAAAAGTTATGTGGGAGAGATAGGGTGTGGGGATTATAGCTCACATTCGATAGCCCAACCATAGTCATATTAATTAGAGAGGGTGTGGGGAATATAGCTCACATTTCAAAAATTGACATAAATGGGAAAAAGGAGGGATTCTGACGTCCATAAGGGTAAGGGTAGTAGGAGGGAAGCACATGTCTTTCATTCATTTCTCCCTCTAATCACCACATTGCTCAACTTAGATCTCACAGTCTAAATTACATTGGCCATAGAGTTCTTTATCATTATATCAAGTTTATTGACTCTGGGGTTGGGGTTTTCAGAATGTGAGAGGTATATATGGATCAATTTTTGGTCTGTGTATAGGAATTGATATTGGCTTTTTAATTTACGTCCATCTTCTGGAAAATTGAATTGTTTAATTAGAATTATTTTCTTTGATATTTACGTAAATTATGTACGTGCATATACATTTTTTTCGGCTTAAAAATTCTCTTATGAAATTTTCTTGTTACAGTGGCTTGATAATTTTGTGCAAACACAAAACTAAGTTTGTTCTTAAATCTAATTAATCTTGATTTTTTGTTTCTGCAATTTTGCTTTTGTCAGCAATGCTGATTAAATCAACAACATTTGGCAGTCTAGATTGAGGCAATAAGAAATATTTTCTGCTGAATTAGTGTTTGGGGATTATTTTCTGAGCCTATTTGTTGCTCGAAGTAGCTTGCCTTGCGAGTTTGTATATGCCTATTTTACTTGTCTGAATTGCACCCTTGGCAGAATCAATATGTAAATCCTGGTTGTTTTTGCTAAAAACTCAGATATAGCGTTGGTCAAAAGTTGACCTGTCTGCTGTCTTTGTTATTTTTAGTCAATGACAAATTGATTTGTTCATCTTGTCCAATTTCCATTAGCCAATCAAACATCTGTTCCTAATTGGAGTATTATCAATTTGAAGTACACAGCCCAAGCATGTCTCTTCTTTGGTTATGAAACTAAATGATTTTCAACCAAACTATGAATTCTCCCCTTCTTGTGTGAGCTGTTATTATGAATATTAGTACAAAACAATATCTATAGTCTGGTATTGCGCTGTGGAAGTTCTATGAAGCAATTCTAATGCCAAATATTTAGATCCCTATTTAATATGGCATCTGCATCTGAAAGAAGAGTCGTCTTTTTAAATGCACCTTGCTTGACCGTAGCTTTTCCTGATTTGCCTAAAAAATATATAGCTTTTAGTGAAAAATAAATTTGTTTTATTGGTCTGTTGCCTCATATGACCTCACCTAGTGGGAAAAAGCTTGGCTTAGTTTGGTTTGGTTTGGTTTTGTTCTGTTCTGCCTTGTACAAGATTGCAAAACAGTTTGTTGCTTTTCTTTTACTTTTTTGTTCATTTTTTTCCTTCTAGTAATTGCCATGGTTAACCAGCAGCTTAATTCAAGTGAACTAAGTTCTATTTGTATACTCTGTAGTCATGCTGATTACTCATTTTCCTGACAGGCCGTCATTAAAGGACAAAAATGCAGGCTTGATTTTGTGGTGCAAGTGGATTTGAGTAGTGAAAGAAGAGAACAGGAGTAATCAGGCAGAGAAGGATTGGAAGAGTTTGATATCATGGGGTTATGAGAGACAATCTCGGGTCAAGGATTAGAATTTGTAGGCTGGGTAAGTGGAAGGGCTCCCTGTTCTTACCATATTGTCTTTAGTGAGTCGACCTTCATTTTCACTACCACGTGCATGATTTAGAGGAAGGGAACATGTACTAGGTCGTTGTTCATTGTGTATCAATCATCATTGGGGTGCCAGCTCCGAAAGCTCAAAACAAAGGATTGTACTCCTGTTGTCTACCAGAGAGGATCTAGGAGATGTGTTTGAAAGCTGCGAGTCATTGTTCACAAAAGGATTATGGGCACGGGTATTTAACGTAGTGTTTATGTAATGGATCATGCCCCTGCCGGAAATGTTCCCAATTTGGTGCAAGAAGCATCTCCAAATCCTACGAAACTCATGTGGAAGAAGGTGGTTCTTATTCAGCAAAGGCGGCGTATATGAAAACCAGGCAAGACAAAGTGGCGATTGTACATCAAGTTGAGGAAGGCGAATTACCCACAACTTTGAATTATGGGAACAATTCCATTGGAGACTGCAGCTCTTTGGTCTTTGACGATGACCTTGACATTGATGGGCTTTATGACAGATACGTGCAAGCTCAAGGTGGTGAGGCTGCAGAAGCACAAAACAAAGGATGGTACTTTTGTTGTGCTCCTGTGTGAATATAATTGTTTAGAAGCTGAAGACATGATATTAAATCCCCTCTAATAATCAAGAGGGACACTAGAATTGGATACATTAATTAATTGGACACAGCATATATTGAAGCTAGTTGAGGAGAAAGATCTTTTCTGATGACATTTACAGATTATGTTATTGTAATATGAAACTGTAGAATTAAATCCCAGTAAGGGTTGTTGAAATAAGAAATATTATATTAGTTTATATTACTTTAGTTCTCTAAAATTAGCCATATTGTAAGGAGTAATTTCCTGCATAAAATTAGCCTTATTGCCTTCCCTATTTTGCTTCTTAATATTAGGAAAAGTTGTCTTCCCTATTTTTCTCCTTAATATTAGGAAAGGTTATCTACCCCTTTTAGGGCTATATAAACTACTATGTAGTGTCAAGAGTTGTAATCAAGTGTTGAAATCAAATACTGTGATCAATGTTACAATCTATGTATTCCATTGTTTCACCATAGTTTTCTACTTGGTATCAAGAGCCAAAATGTTAAAAAAAAAAAAAAAAAAAAATCTGTTACTGTTCATCGTATGCATTGTTCATCAGTTAAAATCTTCTACTGTTCATCGTCTGCTCCACCATACGACACTGTTCATCAGTTAAATTCTGCTACTGTTCATCGTCTGCACTGTTCATCAGTTTAAAAAAAAAAATCAGAAATACGGGAAAGTTTCCTTGGACTTCCTCAACCAAAAACAATGTCATCTCTTTATTGTCATTGCAGCCAAGTGTCCGGCTGCCTTTGCTCTTGTCATCTCTTTATCGTCATCATAGCCGAGTTTGTTTGGCTACCTTCATCTCTTTTGTTTGTTCATCTCTCCCAAATGATAGTTCTTTTGTTCAATTGTTGATGGTTGCTAGCATATTGTGGTTAGATATGGGTTGAAGTGCCACCAATCATCTGTTGACCGGCATCTCTTATCGTTGGCCTACTTTTTGACTGTGGTTTCCACCATTGTTCGTGGAAATTTGTTTGGAGGTTTTCCGGTGGATATGTTCTCCACCTTTCTTGGTTTGAGACTCAATTTGTTCTCTCATCTCTCGGGGTTGGTACGTCCTCTGTAACGTACTCGGGGTTGGTACGTCCTCTGTCACGTACTTGGGATTGGTACGTCCTCTGTCACGTACCAGGGGTTGATACGTCCTTTGTCACGTATCTTTTGTTGTCCGCCTGTTGTTTTCAGGCGCCTTGCCATAGTTTCATGGTCTTTTCAGTCACTGGTGGTGCGCTATCGATGTTCGGACTTTGGTCCAGTCATAGGTGGCCTTTGGCCTTGGGTCCGCACATGGCTTGCATGCAGTCACTTGTTCTTCTTGATGGGAGCTATCAGTTCATCGTAATATCAACCATCACTTCTCCAGTCAGCTCTTGTCAAGCTTGGGTTCGTCGATATCTTCGCCCCAACTTGAGGGGGAGTGTTGAAATATGAAATATTATATTAGTTTATATTACTTTAGTTCCCTAAAATTAGGCCTATTGTAAGGAGTAATTTCCTCCATAAAATTAGGCTTATTGTCTTCCCTATTTTGTTCCTTAATATTAGGAAAAATTGTCTTCCATATTTTCCTCCTTAATATTAGAAAAGGTTGTCTACCCCTTTTAGGGCTATATAAACTACCAAGTAGAAAACTAGGGTGATACAATGGAATACATAGATTGCAACATTGATCACCACATTTAATTACAACACTTGATTACAACAGTAGAAAACTAGGGTGAAACAATGGAATACATAGATTGCAACATTGATCACAATATTTGATTACAACACTTGATTACAATTCTTGACACTACATAGTAGTTTATATAGCCCTAAAAAGGGTAGACAACCTTTCCTAATATTAAGAAGGAAAATAGGGAAGACAACTTTTCCTAATATTAAGGAGCAAAATAGGGAAGACAATAAGCCTAATTTTATGGAGGAAATTACTCCTTACAATAGGCCTAATTTTAGGGAACTAAAGTAATATAAACTAATATAATATTTCATATTTCAACAAAGGTTGAGTTCAAGAATGTAAGTTATGGTGCTTATCTATTGTGGTATAGTTAAATAATCTGTATCTTGTACTCTTGTATAAGGCCAACTTTGGTTAATTTAGGTCCTTTCCTCTCTTTTTTTGTTTTTGTTTTTTTGGTTTTTGTTATGAGATAAACTGTTTAATTTGTATCATGAACAAGAGCAAATAGTTAAATATGCAATTTAGAAGTATTATAATATTTTCTTATGATACATCCAAAGTGTAAACCATTTGATATTTAAAAATATGTTTGGAACAATTATTTTGTTTATAAAATATATATATATATATATATATATATATATATATATATATATATATATATATATATATATATTTTTTTTTTTTTTTTGTTAAAGGATAATAAAATCTTTAAAAGTACCGTAATATGAAACCGTAACCAAATTTTCTTTAATAAAGTTGTAAGTAAAAAATTAAAATTGTAAAAATTGAGTCTCTAATTTTCTATTAGTCTAAAAAATACTGTACAAAAAAAATTTCAACCCTTTCAACATTTGACTTCTGGTTTCGTCCCTAAATGTAGGGCCTAAAATGTTGATACGAGTATCCTTGTATTGCAGGTACACTCATGCTATATATACATATATGCACATCATTGTATATTGCAGTCAATATAAAAAGACTATTACTGACATTGTGTAATAGATATAGCAAGTACGGGTTAATAACATTTTGCCCTCTAAATCTATAGGTAGTGTATAACGATGTACTTCTTAATATATTTTTTGTATAACTTAATTATGTCCTCTCCTTATATTAATCCATGAAAATGGTAGTCAAATTTATTATATTAAACTTTGAATTTACATAACTACTCTTGAATGGATTAAGTTTACGAACTTTTATAAATAAGAATATTATTGTTGCATGCATTATTCACAATTCAAGAATAAATATGAAGAAGCTTGTATTTGTACTCGATCACGAGAATATCACCACTAATTTGATTATTATACTTTTTTTTATCTACCAAATATTCTATTTCTTGTGCTTTTTTTTTTCTTTCTAAATAAACATTTTCTCTAACAATAAAAAAAACTTATTAAAGTGAGAGTAAGCTTGTTTCCCCTTGTAGAGTAAAAAAATCAATAATAGTACTTTATCATTTTGGAAATAAATTTTCCAATTTTCGAGTTCCCGTTTTTCAGATTTTTGAGTTGATAGAGTGATCATGTGTGCAGTAGCGTCAAAATTTTACAAGTTTATAATCCTTCAATTTGTTTACATTTTTCTACTACTAGACAAAAATGTTTATCTTTAAAATAGTACCACAAGAAACTATTTCATTATTGCAAGTAGCTTAATTACAATTTACACTGATAAAAAAAGCCTAATTACAATTTAAACTGATAAAAAAAGCTTAATTACAATTTACAAACAAAGAGGAAAAACAAATATTAAAATAATTTTTAAAAGATGGAAAAGATATAATTATAGCTTAATAGTTATGTTAATTTGACCTGTTACAAGCATAAGCTTTTCTTTATTTTTCTCTATTTATTCTTGAATATGAATAATGTAATAATATTTCTATTAGTAAAGCTAAGTGATTTTACCCCTTGATGTGTATTAAATACAGTGATTTATTTCCTTATATTTATGTTTATTACTAAATCCCTTAAGGGCAGTTATGTATATTTAATTGTTAATATTTTGATTGTCATTTTTATTGATCAATACAAAGAGGGAGTTAAGTGATATAAAAAATACATTAAACGGTAAATCGTTAAACAACTTATACATTAAGGGGATACATACTTTTCGACTTTTTCTGAAGTGTAGGGCAAACACATTACCGTCGCTCCCACTTAGTGCATTGGGACATGTCTAATAACCCATGTATAAGATTTCCAACGGAAAGGAACGCTTGCCTGCTTCTTTAAGCTTGCACAAATCTAGTGCCTTACCACCTTTTTTCTCAATATCAAGCTCATCCTCTTTTTAGGCTCTGTTTATTTGCCATAAAATAACTTATAATATAAAATGTTTTCAGAAAAAAAAGGATTTTTTGATGTTTGGTTGTTACACTGGAAATTTTTTTTTTGGTATTTGGATATAATAGTAAAAAATTGATTAAAATTATTAATTTATTTAATTTATTTAAAATTATTAATAATTAATCACTATTAATTAATTAATTAATTAATTAATTAAAATTTAAAATAATTAAGTAATAAAAATTTAAATTAATACATAATAAATAAATAAATTGAGAATTTTTAACTAATACATAATAAATAAATCAATTAATTAATTAATATTTTCATAAAATAATAATAATTAATTGATTAAATATTACTAATTTATAGAATTATTAATTTGAAACCAAGTTAGTTCAATAATTAATTAATAGCTAATAAATGAATAAAAAATCTTCAATTGATTAATCAATACTAAACATAATTTTATTAATTATTAATTTATTTAATTAATTAATTTTATTATTAAATTAATTAATTAAAAATATCACGGGAGTGGGGTCGAGGGTGGGGTTTGGGTAGGTGAAGTTGGGGTAGAGTAAGTGAAAAATATTTTCTTCTCCCAAAAGATATAAAAATATTTTTTACTCTTTTTAACTAAACATTTTCCTTTGATTGCAAAATATTTTTGATTGACCAATTTTTCAATATTGTCAAATACCAAAAAATTATGAAAATATTTTACGACAAACTAACGGAGCCTCATTCTATGCTTCTTTTCTTTCATCTATGAGAGATGTTGATTGGACAACAGGAATCACTCTAGGATTTGGTCTTTTGATAGTCCCCGCTAGGTTCATTGAAGGAGAGTAACTAATGCTAGGCAAGTATTAGTTTTTTTTGGTGAAAAGGCAAGTATTAGTTTACCTGCAATATTAAAGATATAAAACTTTGAACATTACTATATGAATCATTGAAAGTACAAACAAGGTCTAGTTTTCCATTATTGCACTTGCTCTATTTAACTTGCGAATTATTTGTATGCCCCATACCCAATACTATGAAATGAAAGAAATAGAATAAAATAAAATAATTAAAAAATTATTATTTACCTTGAAACAAATGGGAAGAGAACAAAAGATATACAATAATCTAAAAAGTTAGTCAAGGGTTCAAAACCAAGAACATTTTACTTTTTTTCTTTAATAATTCTTGATATGAATGAATTAAAAATTTACAAATGCTTATAATTTTTTGTAAAATAGATAAGTTGTGGTAGCATCTTTCCTAAGGTCAACAATCGATCAAGAAACCTATACAGTAGCTGTTTAAATATCTACAATCATTTTGAACTCTAATAGTGGCACGGTAAGGTACTTCGTTAAGGTAGAATGAGTAAGATATGATTAGAACTCTTAAATTGCCTTCTCTACGCATATCAACTTCTTTGATTTATATTAATATAGTTGACAATAAGAAGAAAACACAATAATTTTGTTGTTTAGTATCTTATAAGAAGTACTGAAATCTAACTTCCTGACTCTTACAAACTTATTTGATACCGTTGACTCTTTGTAAATTTTGTTAGTGACTAATAATTTTAAAAGGGGGATAAATTAAGATTATAGCAAAGCACTGCTATTTAAAATTTACTACAATTCACAAATTTTTTTTTGAGACAGTTTATCAAACATCTTGTGTGGACAATTTGATAAAAGATATTATGATGAATAAAATCACACAAAAGCAATAGAATTACTCTAAACAATATATATGACAATGAATGTAAATAGAGTAGGGAATGAGAAATCAAACTCGGTATTTTCAAGTGGTTCGAACTTCCGAAGGTCTAGTCCACTACCTAAGATCTTCTCCTCTCCTTAAGATTTTCACAAACTCCACTATGATACTTCTTCAAGTGTTGGTGAAGCTCAAACCAACTTATAACAATCCTCTCTTGAGTCTACAAGAAAAATACAAGTTTTTTCAAATATAGGTGAAGCTCCAACAATCCTTCTTTTTACAAGGATTCTCTCAATCCTAATCTAGAGTCCCAAGAATGTTTACAATACAAAGAATGTGTATAAAAAGATTACACAATAATATACTCCTTAATGAGTTGATATACATTTGAAATAACTTGAATGCTCAATAGATTCGCAAATTTAAGCTCAAGCTTGGTATATATTGATTGAAATAAGTGAAATTCAAAGCTTAGAATCTATATAAGATGTTTTAGAGATGTTGGAAAAGTTATTTTGTGAAATAAGTTGATTTGGTATTTATAGAAAATATTTTAATGGTCATAAAACGCCAGACGACCCTACAGGATGGCCAGCTACTATTTATAAAAAATGCACACAATCTGATCCCATCGGCAGGTCAGTGCACTGTTCAAATAGTGTCAAATGGTGCCAATTTTTAATTTTTTGCAAATTTCACCCAAAATACAATTTTTCGAAGATATGACAGTTCTCTTCATCTAGTCTAGCTAACTATCCATCTAGGAGCCAGGATCTTCAAAACACTTCTTCTAAAGTGTTTCCAACCCATTAACACTTCAAAATATTTTTCAAACTTTTGAGAAAAGACTAAAATTGATTTTTTCAATTCAAGAGTTAAATCAAATTTTCAACCGAAACTTGAATCTTTTGAAGATAAATTATTTAAACCTTTTTAGGACATTTCATCAAAAGATTTTTCAACCCATTTAATTTTTCAAAACATTTTCAAAACTCTTGAGAGAAAATTAAAAAATTATTTTGTAAAGATTAACAAGAGGTTGAACGATAGAAATGCAAAACTAAGGCAAAAGATATTTTCAAGCCGCTATCCCTTATGTCGCCATATATCCATCCTTATGACACCACTTCGTCTTCATGTCTTCAAGTGTTGATTCTTGAAATATGGTCTTTATTTCAACTCTTCGAGACTTCATTTATTCATACTTGTGGTGACTTTGATTAAGTATATTTCAACACTTCTATTGGTTTACATAACTTTGTATTTTCTTAATCTTGCATGTCTTCTTTGATAATTACACTTTCTTCTTTCATGTAAGATCATCTACCTCTTTTAACACTACGTATTCACAATATATTTTGGCTCACAATTTCATTAGTACAATATATTCTACACAAGCCAAAATATTTGAATTCACTTTGTTTTATAATGATACATACATTTAATGCACAAAAGCCAACAAGTGTGTATTTATACATATAAACACATAAATACAAACAAACTTGACAAATTCATTTTCCCTTGATTCGTTATAATCAAAATCATATTTTTTTGGCATAAAGCCAACAATCTCCCTTTTTTGGTGATGACAAGTCGTTCTATGCTATAACAACTATATACAATCTAAGTATATTATAACATAAATATGGAGTCTTTAAAGTATGATTCCCCTTCACGTTATGCACTCAATACACTATTGCCAAGTGAGTAAGATTTAAACATTAAAGCACATATGAGGTCTTTTGACTCCCTATTATTTAATGCATATAACACATTATTTATATAAGCTCTACTTACATATTAATATATTTTTTGTCATCAAAACATTGCAAATACCCTTGGTATCAAACCTTGGGACTAACACTCTCTCCCTTTTTAATGATGACAAACTATAATGTGTATGCCAAAAATTCAATAATTCTCTTCCAATCTATATGCCTCTGGGTTAAAATACACATAAAACAACTTTTAGATCACATGATCTTAACACATATAGCACAATTTTTCTCCCCTTTTTTATCAACAAAAACAAATAATCTCAATAAGGAGGTATAAGATGTAATACACATAAATACCTTGAAAGCAGTAAGCATTTAGACACGAGTCATTTTTTTATTTCTTTCTTTAGCATAACAAGGCACATAGCATATATTTTTATTCTTAAATTTCACTACTTCATATGAAATGCTATCATTCTATGTTTCTTTCTCCCCCTTTTGGTATTCAACCATATTAAATTCATAGCACTTATAATATTTTCTCTCCTTTTGATAAGATCAAAGACATTCATTATGTTCTCATAACCAAAGCATTTTCATGCATCAAATATTTTCTCGGTTTTGGTATATAGCCATTAATATAGCATTTCTAAAGAAAAGGCATATACAACTCATTCAAATCAAAGCATTGATCTTGTCATCCATATCTTAATATTTTTCATCCCAACATGTTCATTTTCTTATCCAATCGTGTCATATTCTCATACAATCTAGACTTAC
This sequence comes from Ehretia macrophylla, assembly GCA_037974665.1. NCBI lineage: Eukaryota > Viridiplantae > Streptophyta > Magnoliopsida > Boraginales > Ehretiaceae > Ehretia > Ehretia macrophylla. The sequence goes on along the minus strand of CM075780.1, from coordinate 53,013,443 downwards.
ATCAACGTATCCATGCCAAGCATGCATTTCATATTCCCGCATTAGTATACAATATATGCTAGAATCAAATATCCAAATGTATGATAATCCAATACAAAACAATGTGCATTGTAAAAGGAGAAAAGGACAAGTATGTTCAACAATACAATAATCCATAAAAAATGATGATAATCATTTAGTATGTATGATGGAGAGGCATTTAAAAGTTCTTGTTAATATTTTAATCAAATCTTTGGTCCAATTTAAAAATAAGCACATAACAAAAATTTTATTGGGTTAAGAGGCAATTAGATATAATATATTGTTGATCATACCTCTATACTTCTCTTCATCAACCTATTTACTTTTGTTTATATTTGTTGAGCTTGGTTGATGTATTCATTTGAGTCTCAATTTCTTTTTCTTTACCAAGACCAATCTTTTTGATTTGTACTTTTATTTTCTTGGTTTAATTTGTGAATATACCTTCTTGATTTGCTTGATTCATAATCCAAGGAAGAATTTTAACTCTCCCTTCATACTCTTTTCAAATATCTTGTGGAAGCTCTTGAAAAACTTCTCACAAAGTGATGGATTAGTTGTTCCAATAACACCAAAATTGTTCAACAAGGTCATTGTGAAGTAATTGTCAAACTTTATAGGTAGTGATCTTATTGTCTTGTCATTTAAAGTAGATAGGCATTTTCATGACAAATTTCATGTGTGTGCATGTTAGAAGGAAACCAAATATTCCAAATATTTCAAGTATCACAATCATCACACATCTTCAATATTTTAATGAATAAAAAAATGATCTTTTATGTCATAGCATCTAGGCATTTTATATTTTGTTCATTTGATTCATTAAAGTCATTAGTTTATTCATATCCATCAAAGAATTTCACAACATTACACTCAACAATTTAACTATTTATTTTGCTCTTGCAACAATTATCACATTCATCCTTTCGTTTTATCGTTGACAATATCAACCTTAAGAGTGATTCATTGCAAGAAATTCATTTTTTTAAAAATTGCAATAAGTCATATGATGTCATATGCAATAAGCACATTAAAAATTACAACTTTCATATGAACACATTTTCAATAAAATTTTAGCATTCTCATATATTGTATTCGAAGTCATTTTCTCCTTTAGTTAATGACAAAATAACATCAATAAGGGTGAAAAGGCATGGATTATTTGTGACACCCTGACCCGAGCATATAGGTCATTTTATTAATTTGAATATATTTGTATGCATTAATTGACATATTTTTTGATTTATGTGCATTTGATTCGTTTATGCGCACTTTTATTGTTTTACGTGTACTTGTGTGTTTTAATTATCGTAGGAAATAATTAAATCCTACCAAAATTAGCAACTAAACTAGTTAGAACCTAACTAAATGGCAAACTAGTAGATAAGTATTTAGTTAGGGGCAAGTTAGTCATTAAATTTATATATTTTTTATTATACATACATACACATACATATTATATATACACTCACACTCACACAAACACATAAACACACACACACCACACAAACGACACACACACAAACACACGTTGAAAACACACACACACACACACATACACGGATGAAATTAAGGAAGAAGAAGAAGAAAAGAAGAAGGGAAAAAGGAAGAAAAGAGAAGATTAAGCTTGTTCTAGCCAAGAATAGGTGAAGGTTCGCATCTTTTGAGCTTATCTTTGAGTTATTGTTGAAAGCATGTTTGTGTGTATGTTAAATAAAGTTGATTAAAGTCTTGATTTAGCTAGTTGGGTAGCTTAACATGAAGATATTGTGATGATTGTGTATTATTTGTTAGTTAAACATGAAGTTTTGGTTATATTTGTTGTTATTGTAAAGGGGTGAAAATTGATGAATGATGCATAGATTGTGTTTGTTTTAATGCTTGATAGAGATGTCTGAGTTCAAGAATGCAAAGCCAAAGCTATAGAGTCATGAAGTGCAACCTAAACTAGGTGTTGATAAAGATGAGCTACACCAACAAGCTTGCAACGAATCAGGAGCAAAATCATAGCTATTATAAGTCAACGATTTTCTGTATCATTATATTTTTGGTAGCTTATGTTTATGCTTAGATTATGGGATATGAAGTTACACCTTTCACACCTACTGTATTGTATATAAAACAATGCTTATAGTGTATCAATGTATCGACACATTCATTCAATCAAGCTACTTCTACATGGTATACAAAGCCTAAAAACTCCAACAAGATTTTTTTTTTTTTTCCGATCCTGCTATGGCTTCCACAGTGAATGCTTCCTCATTTAGCACTTCGGCTGCTGCTATGTCCCAAACCACCAACACTCCAACACTCGTCTCCATTAACCCAGCGGCTCAACTCCCCCTTAAACTCAATGGCGTCAATTATCCTACATGGCATGCTCAATTCCAGACACTACTATTTGGTTATGATTTAATAAGTTATATTGACGGCACCTTGTCGTGTCCTTCCACAACGATTAACACAGAAGGTGGTCCCTCTCCCAATCCAGCCTATCTACCTTGGCTTCGCCAAGATAGCTTTATTCGTCACGCTATTCTAGCCTCTGTCGAACCAAATATTGCCACCATGGTCACCATGGCCTCTACCGCACATGCTGCTTGGGAAAAGTTGAGCAATACCTGTGCCAATACATCACGAACTCGGATATATGGCCTGCGCAATTCTCTAGTCAAGTTGAAGAAAGACAATCAGTCAATTGCTGATTACATGCGTGCCATCAAGACTATATATGATGAATTAGCTCTTGCAGGCTCTCCCCTTGGAGAAGATGAGCTTGTCATCAACATTTTATCTGGTTTAGGTGACAATTTTAGAGAAATTAGTGCCGCTATTCGTGCGCGAGATACTATTATATCTTTCGAGGAATTGTTTGATAAACTCTCAGACCATGAAACGTTCTTACAGTGCAATGAATCTCGCAAAGATTCTACGGTCATTACAGCCCAATTTGCCAATAAAGGGGGCCACAAAGGCAAAGGCTCCCACGGCCAAAACAAGAAAAGTTTTAACACCAACACAAATAATGGATTTTAGTCACCTAATACTCGGAATGGAGGATCAAATCAGCAATATTTTCAGATCTCTGGTCAGGCCAATCAGTCACGTGGTTACTCTCATAATTGGCGCACTTCTATTTCTCACAATGGCATGCGCGTCCAATGCCAATTGTGTGATAAGTTTGGGCATATTGCCAAAACTTGCAGGTCTCGTCCACAAGCATATTTTGGACCTCAGGCAAATTTTATGTCACATGATTTTGCCCCTTTTAATAACAATTGGATCGTTGACTCTGGCGCCTCCCATCATATTACTTCCGATCTCCAAAATCTTTCTGTCCATTCCGATTATAATGGTACTGATGGCATCATGATTGGAGATGGTTCAAGTATTTTTATTACTCATACTGGCATGACCAAACTTCCTACTTCTCACCCCAACTCTAATTTTGTTCTTAAGAATGTTTTGTGTGCACTGAAAATTCATCGTAATCTTCTATCTGTTTCGCAATTTTGCACTCATAATAACACTTCGATTGAGTTTTTCCCCTCTTTTTTTGTTGTGAAGGATTTGAGCACGGGGGCAATTCTTGTCAAAGGCCGGAGTAGGGACAATTTGTATGAGTGGCCAACTGTAGCAGTACAACCTCAAGCACTTCATGCCTCGCGTCAATCTCTAACTCAGTGGCATTGCCGTCTTGGTCATCCTAATGTGCGCACTCTCAAGCATATTATTTCTCAATTTTCTTTGCCTGTTTCTAACTCTAGCATTAATTTTTGCAATTCTTGTCTTTGTAATAAAAGTCATAGACTTCCTTTTGGCCAGAATTCTATCCAAAGCACGCGACCTTTTGAGTTTATTTATTCGGATGTTTGGGGTCCTGCACTAATTTGCTCCTTTGATAATTTTCGCTACTACATTGTTTTTGTGGATCATTTCACTAAGTATGTTTGGCTATATCTTATGAGACGTAAATCTGAGCCTGTAACAGTGTTTGAAAAATTCAAGACTTTAGTTGAGGCTTACTTTAGTTTGCGTATTAAAACAATTTATACAGATAGAGGAGGTGAATATATTGGTCTTCAACCTGTTTTAGCTAAATATGGCATTCAGCATCTTCAATCCCCGCCTCATACTCCTCAACCTGTTGGATTAGCAGAACGTCGTCATCGACATATATTAGAAATAGCCTTGACCCTCCTTTCCCAAGCCTCTATGCCACTCCAATTTTGGTCTGTTACCTGTCAAACTGCTACTTATCTAATAAACAGACTTACTACGCCTAACCTGAAAAATAAGTGTCCGTATGAAAAACTTTTTCATGAGTCCCCCAACTATCTTAAACTAAATTTTTTTGGTTGTTTGTGTTATCCATGGTTGAAACCTTATACTAATCATAAACTTGATCCTAAGTCATGCCCATGTGTCTTCATAGGATATTCCATAGTTCACAATGCGTACAAATGTCTTGATCCTTCATCTAATCGAGTATTTGTGTCTCGTCATGTAGTGTTTTTTCCATTCTGTCATGATAAGTCTCATGTGGAACTATCCCCCTCTGTTCGTGGTCAATGGCTTGAGTTAGCCAATTACACCATTCCTTCACCAAACAATAAATTCATGTGTTCCTCGTCCGAATAGTCATCCACGGCTGTTGGGTCTCCTATTCCTACTGTCTTCCGTGTTGACCCAATACCTTTGACCCCTTTGCCTGCAAATCTCCAACATACCACTAACAATTATGCTCCTTCTTCGGCTCACAATACTGATGCTTTAGCCATGCAAGATGACACTCATACAATTGCTCTGACTCCGCCTGCACCAAGGTGTGCCTCCGACTCTGATCAGGTAACATCATCTATTCCTTCTAGTACTTCTAATCCTTCGGTGCCACCATCCACAAATCAACATCATATGGTTACAAGAGAAAAAAATAACATTTTTAGACCTGTGAAAAGAGTGTGCCTTAACACCATTCACCTTGCACCTGAACCGTGCGAACCTCATATAGTCACTCAAACTCAAAAATGTCCCAAGTGGCTTGCCGCCATGAGTGACGACTCTGACGCCTTAGTCCGCACTGGCCCGTGGGCCCTAGTCTCCTCATCCAAATCCCAAAATGTCATTGGTTGTAAATGGGTCTTTCGCATTAAGAGGCAACCTGACGGATCCATTGCTCGCTACAAGGCTTGCCTTATGGCCAAGGGGTTTAATTAGCGTCCATGAATTGATTATCTTGCTACCTTTATCCCAGTTATAAAGCCTACAATAATTCTTATTATTCTTTCACTGGCAGTACACTTTAATTGGCCTATTAGGCAACTTGATATCAATAATGCTTTCTTACAGGGTACTCTTGAAGAAGAGGTTTACATGCATCAGCCTCCGGGATTTGTAAGTGCGTAGTTTTCCCACCATGTGCGTAAATTACGGAAAGCAATATATGGGCTGAAACAGGCCCCCCGTGCTTGGTACAATGAGCTCAAGCACTTTCTCTTGTCTATTGGATTCTTTAGCTCCAAGAGTGATACCTCTCTCTTTATTTTTAAATCTAGTCGACTGCTTCTTTATTTACTCGTCTATGTAGACGATATTATTATCACAGGCAGTGATGCTCATGTAGTTCAAGATGTTATATCTTCCATTGCCAATAGGTTTTCTCTGAAGGATTTAGGGCCTCTTGACTATTTCCTTAGAATTGAAGTGGCGCGCACCTCTCATGGGTTATTCCTTTCACAACATAAGTGTATCTCTTAAACAAGACAAATATGCAAGGGGCTAAAGGAGTTCACTCCCTATTATCTACTACTGTCACGTTACACTTGAATGATGGTTCCCCATCCACTGATACCACTCAATATTGACAAGTAGTTGGTGCACTCCAATATCTGTCACTCACTCGTCCGGATATCTCTTTTGCAATTAATCGACTATCTCAGTTTATGCATTTGCCTACAGAAACACATTGGACAGCTGTTAAAAGACTTTTGCGCTATCTTAAGCAAACCATTTTCCATGGTTTACATATTCGAAGGTCTAAACATATGCAGCTACATGCATTCTCTGATGCTGACTGGGCTGGGAACATCGATAACAGAAGCTCTACCTCTGCATATATTGTCTTCTTGGGTACTAATCCTATCAGTTGGTCATTCAAGAAGCAACGCACAGTGGCACGTTTTTCAACAAAAGCAGAATATAGGGCTGTTGCATCTATTGCAGCTGAGTTAAACTGGGTTCAAAATCTCATCCGTGAACTTAGCATCTCACTTGCCAATCCTCCTACTATTTTCTGTGACAATGTGGGTGCCACATACCTCTGTGTTAATCTTGTCTTTCACTCTAGAATGAAGCACATTGCCATTGATTTTCACTTTGTGTGAGATCAAGTAGCCCAAAAACAACTACATGTTTCTCATGTTCATTCTGCAGATCAGCTTGCAGACTCTTTGACAAAGGCACTATCTCGAGCTTCTTTCCTAAAGCAACGGGACAAGATAGGCGTTCATGATGGCACGCCTATCTTGCGGGGGCATGATAAAGATGAGCTACACCAACAAGCTTGCAACGAATCAGGAGCAAAATCATAGCTATTATAAGTCAACGATTTGCTGTATCATTATATTTTTGGTAGCTTATGTTTATGCTTAGATTCTGGGATACGAAGTTACACCTTTCACACCTAGTGTATTGTATATAAAACACTGCTTATAGTGTATCAATGTATCAACACATTCATTCAATCAAGCTACTTCTACAGGTGTAAGAGTTAATCCAAACACTAGATAGACCATTGCCCTTGTCTTTCGAAGCTCTTTTAACCTAGTAAACGTGTTCAAAACTTAACAAAATTTACACAGTAGCTAGATTAGGAAGTTTAGAGCAAATGTTGATTTCTAGGGCTAAGGCTAATTCTAACGTTTTAGGCCTCCGATTTAGCTATTTCCGCAATGTGTCTGGAAAAATCGCTGGTGCAGGGCAGTTATGTGCAGTCGTACGAAAATGGTTGTATCTTGAGGAATTTAGATCGGAATTGAGTTTCATTTGGTTCTAAGATTATCTACACTTGAAAAACTACGATTATATGTAAAAATCAGAAAATTTGGAGGTCAATAGAATGGGGAATGAATTTGATAAATTTAGGGTTCTATTTGAAGAATTGGAAATGGGCATATTTTCTTGGGGTTCTACTTGCTAGGTATTGTATTGCATATCTATCTTGTATATTAAAGTTCATAAGTGAGTAAGAGCATTCCTTAATGGTTTTAGAAGTTTTATGGTTATTTCCATGTTAGACCAAAGATTAGTTGGTAATGTATATATTGAAGACCAAGTGTTTGATTATTTGCTTGAATGAAGTGAATGGGAATGGAATCATGCTTAGTATGACTTATGAACTAAGAATTGGATAAGTAATTCAAGTAAGTTATGCATATGTTTTCAGACCCTTTATGCTACTTTGGAATTCTTGAGTCATTGATGACTAGTTAGGCTTAGAATTTCTTGTTCAATAATATTTTAGAAGTTTTGATCTCTAGTATGTGATATGCAATAATTGGATAAGTTAAAGTTAAATACCTAGTTAGTTAGTTAAGATTTTGGTGATTTAAAGGTATTTTGAAGCTATTGTATTTATTGAGCATTGGATTAAGCCTAATTGCAAGTTTTGGAGTTAGAGAATACCTAAATATGTAGAATGTAACTCTTGTTAGTAGAATACAATATATGGTAATGTGTTTTAGAGCGCATTTTAGTAGTTGAGTTAGGGAATGTTTAAATTAAGTTGTTAAAAGTCCAACTGAGTTGGTACTATGAAGGTAATGATAGCTGACAGAACCAAGAATGATGGAACCATAAGTAATGCTAGCTAGAAAGAGTTAAGAGCATTAGTGAACTAAATGCATACTAGCTTAATTTTCATGAAGATAAAGTGATGCTTAAGTGTTGGTTGCTAGCTAGATCTTCCTTGTTTAAATGTTGTAGTGTCTTGTTATTATGTTGTATATGATATATATATATGATGATTCATGTGTAGTAGAGCTTTGAAATTAGTTTTATAGTGAAATAATTGGGAAAAAACATGGGTTACGAAATCTGAAAAAATTGGACAGATTTGCATGCCTGCGTTGTAGGACTAATTTGACCTAGCAAATATTGACAAAATTAGCTGAATTTTGGAGATATTGTAGTAGATTCATAGTAGAACAAAAGTGTATTTCTAAGGCTTGGCCAAATTCTAGCTCTAAGTATTTGTTTTTCGATGGTTTCCGAGACACATGTGATTAGGTGTGAGCTGGACAGTTTTCCCTAGCTGCAGCCACCGTGACTTTTTTCCCCTTCCTCTTTGCCTTGTATTTATAGTTTATAATTTATAGTTAAGAGTAATTTTAATGAGGAGTGTTATAGTTGTAGCCTTGGTTGTGTTGTTAATTAGTGGAATGAAGAGAACGTATGATTAGAAGACTTTTAAGGTAGTAAATCTTTGGAAGTTGTTGCTAATTATAGATTAAATAATTGTTGAACTTGTATTGGATTAATATGTAATTAGCACTAGTTGTTTCTATTGTATCTCTTCCATTGATTACTACTTCATGTGAGATAACTTTATATGTGAACTAGAAGCTCTATTGATTGGATAATTTGCTATGTTTAGAGTGTTTAACTTGGATTCATGGATGTGTAATGAAATGTAAGAATTAGTTGTTAATATCTAAAGTTAACTTTTGCCAATAGTTACTAGCCTTACTCATTTCCTATATGTCACTGTTCACCTACCAATGTTAGTTATTTGTATGACTACCTGGACTATGTAATAATGTGGAATAAACAAGTGATTGTATAGCTTCTATTGTTGTGGGTTGAGACTGCATGTTAGTTAAAGTTAAAATTGCTATTATCAATTGTTAAAAGTATTACACTTATATGAATAACTAGGAATTTGCACATTTAAGCGGATTCAAAGAGTTTTGGAGTAAGCCTAAGCTATACCCTTATAGGTTTGGTAAAGGTAAGGGAGTCTTCACATCTTTTGTGCATCTTAACTTGATTTATTATTTCTAAATTGAATTATTTAGTAATTGATAAGGTTTATATGTATTATTTTACTTGTTATCTTGAGTCTTTTCGTGTTATTTGTGATTAACTGCGAGGGCGGCCTACTTTATCATCCCTCTTATGTGATATTTGATATTATTGGCTCTTGTGATCTTAACTCAGGGTTGTGCAATATTTTCGGACATGGTAGCGTCGAGAAACACGGGCGGCATTGGGCTTGCCGTGCTCCCTCGACTACCATGGTGCCTATTCCCTTTCTCTCGCTGAGTATACTCCACTACTCTAGAGGCGTAATTCACCTGCTGGACATATGGACCTACCTCAGGAGAAAGGGTTGTAAAATCGGGGTATATCCGGAGTACCCCATTTGGAGGAATAAGGGGTTTGCCGGCATTTACTTGAAGATCGTGGTTCGTGGATCGAGATTGAAGACATGGAGTTGAACCGTATCCTTTTATAACACGTTTAATTACTTGTTTCAATAACTTGCTTATTTGTGATATTTATGTGTTATCTTGTGCATTTCATGAAAGCATTCTCCGGTATGTTGCATCACCTCCCTCACTGAGTATACCAGTTGTATACTCACCTTTATTTCTAACACCTTTCAGGTTCAGCACATTCGCAAGGTGATACAGGGAAAACTCGAGAGTTATCGTGTTTGGTTGTGTTGGCTTCCATTATTAGTACCTGTGAATCCATGTGAATTAGTAAAGTGGTTTGAATTGTAATTTGATTGGAACTATAGAAACCCGGCTTGTAATTGTATTGGATCTTGTTTGTATTTGATTTGTAGGTGGCCTGTAATAGCTTAATAGATTATGTTATTGTTTAATGGTCGTGCATGCTTGCTTGGGTTAGTAGAGTTAATAGGTAGATTAATAGACAAGACAATTAAAGAGATAAAGTTAGAATGGTTTGATATGTGACTTTATTACATAGTATTTCAATATTTGAGGCCTATGTATGCTTATGTACTTATTTTGTAGAGTCTAAGGCTTGGATGGCCTTGAGACGGGGCATAGCTTAATGGTTGAAGTTGGAGAGTATGAGAATGTTGGATTATGGTTTTGTGGTTGTATTATGTTATTCACAGGTTGTCGGATAGTCTTTTAAACAGGAGAGACTCCGTCCATTTTTCCCTAAATTTCGTGCCCGGGGTTTGGATTTGGGTTGAAGATAGTATGTTTAATAGAAGTCCCGGTCTCGTAAGGAATTAAGGCGTTATAATATTCTCTTTTATTCATATATGAGTATTCAATAACAAAATTTGAACAAAAGTAGTCTATTAAATGTGACATGGGTTATAAGGTCTTCTAATTTTTGTCTTCCACTACGAGGACTAGCTCATCTTCTTCTTTATCTATCTTTAGCTCATCTTCTTCTTTATCTATCTTTTATTCTTGCATTAATGAGGCTTGTATTCTACCATGGAATGAATAATCAAAATCATCATTAACCTCATATTCATGTCTTATATTCTCAATTTCTACCTATTAATGTTTATTTAATTCTCCTCAAATATAAAAAAAATACTATTTTTTCTCCATTTTCACTAGTGTGTCATTCATTGCACCAATGTGTTCATATCCTATTAGTTGTACCTCATGTTCAAATCAAGTATGACACAACTTATTTAATTGAAGAGATTCTAAAACAATGAAGGTTCTATCTAAGACCATTTCAAAAGCTAAAATCATTTCCTAGATTTGGTCATAATTAAGACGTGTGATGTATCAAAATGTAGATCAAATTAATTTTTCTCTTCTTATGAAACACAATCAACATATGTTCATCACTCTTAGCATTATTCTAAGTTCGGGAGCAACAAATTTTAGATTTTCCTTTTATCTCTGACATTTCCTTCTCTTTTTTCATTCTAGCATTCAATTCATCATATATATTCACATGATATAACAATGCATATAAACTTTCAAGCACAAGTTCATCAAAATCATCGAAGCACATATTCTTAATCTAACAAAATAAACATGAAACCAATGCATATAACAAATTAAGACCAAGATAATTGTATATCTGATTTTTAAAGAATCATATGAATAAGTTCGATGTTACCCGTGCTTCCTTATCTTAATGATCTTACCTCTTTCATGAGTTGCAATACCATCTTCTTTGGTGTTGCTTGACATTTCTACAACAAAACAAGATCTAATCTCATTTTTCATGACTTTAACAATCCATTTGTGTTTTAGCCACCATGGAACTTTTGATCTTCTATCTAGCAATTTCTTATAATGACAATGTGATGCAATATATCATTTTCTAGTACAATATGTGCAATATGCTCTAGATGTATATGCTACATTGGAACTTAAAGTTTTGATAAAATGAGTTTTCGAAAACGTTTGATTATTACATTGTTTATATTTTATATCAATCTTAATACATGCCTTGTTTTGTGTAGTATCTAGTTTTTCTTTCCCACTGCTAGATTTTGCTAAACTCAAATTTAATTCATCATTATCCTTTCTCAAACAAGAAACTTCATTTTCGAACACTTTATTTATTTCAATCAACGATGTAGTATTCTTTTCTAAGGTTTGCTTCAACAAGTAATGCATTTTTCTTTTCTAATTTATCTTTTTCAACTAATGCATATTTTAATTCTTTATGAAGATCTTTGTTTTTATTTAGTGCAATCCTTAAATCATCATGAATTTAGGAGAAGGCTTCTTGTAATTCATCAAATGTAAGATCAACTTCACTAGAGCAATTAATTGTGGAAGTTGAACATACCTTTTCATCATTTGCAATGAAGTATACTACATTTTCTTCTTCTACTTCTTCTTTGTCATCTTCTTCTTGTTGATATGGTTCTTCAAGAACTTTCCAAATTTCATGAGCCAATATACATTTGCTAATTCGGTTAAATTCTTCATCATTTAATGCACAATAGATAAGATTCAAGGCTTGGGCATTTTTGGTTAACTTGGCAATTTCTTGCTCGGTTTATCATTCATTTTTAGATACCTTCATACAACCCATTTTCAACTATTGTCCACAATGTATAATCTATGGATTGGATATATGTTTCCATCTTTTTTCTTCAAACAACATAATTTGAACTTGTAAAAAGTGGAGTTTATCAATTGAATACCCTTCAAAAATTAGAAATACGGGATTATTCACTATCATATATTCTACTAGCGGTTAAGCTATATGTAGAACCCTAGCTCTGGTACAACTTGTTAGTTACAAATAATCTTAAGAGGGGGGAGGGGGTACGGTGAATTAAGAAGCGGTTAAGCTATACGTAGAACCCTAGCTCTGGTACAACTTGTTAGTTACAAATAATCTTAAGAGGGGAGAGGGGGTACGGTGAATTAAGATTATAACAAAGTATTGCTATTTAAAATTTACTACAACCTACACAAATTTATTTGAAACAATTTATCAAATACCTTGTGCGGACAACTTGATAAGAGATATTATGATGACTAAAATCACACAAAAGAAAGATAATTACTCTAAACAATATATATGACAATAAATGTAAATAGAGTAGGAAAAGAGAAATCAAACTTGGTATTCAAAGGCCTAGCCCACTACTTAAGGTCTTCATCTCCTGAGAATTTCTACAAACTCCACTATGATACTTCTTCAAGTGTTAGAGAAGTACAAACCAATTTACAACAATTCTCTCTTGAGTCCACAAGAGAAACATAAGCTTTTTCAAATGTAGGTGAAACTCCAATCGACTATCCCTCTTCCTTTGAGTTAACAAAGGATTTTTCCACGCTCTTCTCCTTACAAGGATTCTCTCAATCCTAATCTAGAGTCCCAAAAGTGTTTACAATACAAGGAATGTGTATAAAATGATTACACAATGATGTACTCTTTAGTGAGTTGATATACAATTGAAAGAACTTGAATGCTCAGTGTATATTGATTGAAATAAATAAAATTCAAAGCTTAGAATCAATATAAGATGTTTTGAAGATGTTGGAAGAGTTATTTTGTGAAATGGGTTAGTTTGGTATTTATAAAAAATATTTTAATAGTCATAAAACAGTTAGTTTTCAAAAATGTGTTGCCTTCGGATGACCCTGCCGGATGGTCGGCTACTGTTCATAAAAAATGCACATAATCTATTCCCTCTAGATGGCCTAGTAGGCTAGCTAGTACACTATTCAAATAGTGCTAAATAATGCCAATTTTCAATTTTGTATAAATTTCATTTGAAATGTAATTTTTCGAAGGTAAGACACTTAAGAACTTCAAAAACCCATCTTCTAAACTGTTTCCAACCCATTTAACACGTCAAAACATTATTCAAACTGTTGAGAAAAGACTGAAATTGATTTTTTGCAATTCAAGAGTTTAAAATAAATTTTCAACCGAAAATTCAATTATTTTTTAAAGATAAATCATTTAAACCTTTTCAGAATATATTTTCAAAAGATTTTCGAACCCATTTAACTTTTAAAAGCCTTTTTAAAACTCTTGAGGAAAGATTAAAAATATTTTTAAAAGATTACCAAGGCTTGAACGATATAAATGCAAAACTAATCTTGAATGATATAAATGCAAAACTAAACACGTTAACACAAACACACTTGACAAATTTTTATTTGCTTGATTTGTTATCATCAAAATCATATCTTTTGGTATAAAGAAAACAGATCTCCGTTGTCAATCAACTAAAGACATCCAAGAAGTTGCACTGAAATTTCAACTTACCAATGATCAATCATAAGATAAACCAAATTTTGTTCATTTTGTTTATATTCTTATTTTGCTTTACACTATTTAATTATGTATAAAGAGTACAATATTGATGTTGCCATTACATATTAATTTATTTAGATAATATGAATACAGTTTTTATTGAGAAAAGGTCATTATGATTTTCTTTTTACTTTTTATTTTTAAAGATAGATTTTGTATAAAGACTTTTAAGTGCCATTTTACCCATTGCGAATATTCTTTTCTGGCCAAGAATAGTGTACATTAAGGGAAAAAAATTTCCACCAAATCTAATTGCTTTATTCTTATAATCTTGTGTGCTTATAACCATCAGACCACTCTATAAAATGGATGCATTTGGGGCCCAATAGGGGCTCCTACCCCTACTGATTCTATAAAATGCTTTGAATATCTCTGTTTTTTGTTCAAAAAAATAAATTAGCTCCCAATGGTCTATTAATTTTGTCCTTTAAAACCACTTAATTCCTATGAGCTCAACAATAACTTTACTTTGTTCAACCATATAAGGTTTTACAAATTAAAAAATAAATAAAGAAGATAATAGAAAAATCTAATATTTTACACAAAGGTAATTGAAGCTAACCATATAACTAATAACATAAGAATGCAATACTATGACAATGTAGTAAACCTCACCTAGCAGAACTCCACTTTGGCATTTTTCTCCATTAATTATTGTGACACAAACCCCTACTTCGAATACTTTTCACTTTTCTTTATTTATTCATTTAGTCGTCCAATCATAACAATGTACTAAAGCCTCACCTGGCATAACCACACTTTTGCACTTTCCTTCCTTTATTATTTTGACACATACCCCTACCAAGTTCTTTAAAGGCTACTACAAATTTTCTTGGTTCTTTTGTCGATAATTTTGCGCACTTAAGTCATCTCTTGCCACTTATCTTCTTTATCAATTAAGCAATGTTTACCCATGTTAATTTTTTATCTATTAGTTTTTCCATTCATTTGATCATAGTTGTTAGGGGTTGCATTCACATTGGAAGATTTGTTTGGTACTTGAATTTGTATTGGGTAAATGACATTGATATATTATATGGCACATGCTTAATATATATATATATATATATATATATGTGTATTACAGAGTCAAATGGGAGGCTCTTGGATAAATGATTATTTGATGAGATACATTTAAAAGGATGTACTCGATAATTTTGCGCACTTAAGTCATCTCTTGCCACTTATCTTCTTTATCAATTAAGCAATGTTTACCCATGTTAATTTTTTATCTATTAATTTTTCCATTCATTTGATCATAGTTGTTAGGGGTTGCATTCACATTGAAGATTTGTTTGGTACTTGAATTTGTATTGGGTAAATGACATTGATATATTATATGGCACATGCTTAATATATATATATATATATATATTAGTAGACATTAAATTAGAGTTTTATTATTGAAACAAAAAGTACTTTTGTATTCGATTTTGCCAATCCCTAAAGTGATATTCAAAAGGGCTTTTTTCTTCATTTAAAATTGTGAAAAAATTGATTACAGAGTCAAATGGGAGGCTCTTGGATAAATGATTATTTGATGAGATACATTTAAAAGGATGTACTTGATAGTGTTGATAGGGAGAAAAAAAATACTACAATGCTTTCATAGTAGATAGGCTAGTAGAGAGCAATTGCAATCTTGAAGGAGAACTTTTGTGAAATGAATGAAGATATATTTAGTTGTTTTTAATTCTTGTATAGCATATCATTTATTATAAAATGTTTCTACAAAACTGTCTATCTGATTAAGATAATAGACATTGTCAACTTCAATATTATACTCTTAATACAGTAAATAGTCCATATCAAAATAAGAATGTAATGCAAAAAGCGCAAGATTTGGTTGATCTTATGATTGATTATTGTTAAGCCAAGAATTGAATACAACTTCTTCGGATGCCTTTGGTTGACTAACAATAATGATCGACAAAGTAGGGAAAGATCTAAGATTTTTTTTTTAGTATGGTTTATAATCCACAAACTAGTAACCATATGAACAGTTTTAAAGAAACATTTTATAATAAATGATATGCTATACAAGAATTAAAAAATAACTAAAGATATATATTATCAGCATTCATTTCACAAAAAGTTCTCCTTATGAGATTTCAATTTCTCTCTACTAGCCTATCTACTAGCTATGAAAGCACTGTCAATTATACAATTATTAATGAGAAATATTCATTATGATATTCTTTTTGTTTATCTTTTTAAAGATAGTCTAATATATAGAAAGACTTTTAGGTGCCATTTTACCCATAAAGAAAATTGTTTTCTGGCCAAGCAATAGTTACAAAATCCACTCCTCTGATCAAGAGTTCAACAATGAAAAAGACTAAAAGAACTAAAGAGCTATAGTTTTTTTTTTTTTTTAGAACAAAAAAGGCTTACACAATGGAATTGTAAATAAATTTCATAAACCTAGATAATCCGACCTAATGTTTCATAGATTAATTTCAGAAGCTAGGATAACCTATGACTTAAATTAATGAGCAATTAATCATTCTAAAATGAGTATTTCAAAGATAACTAATTATATACGTTGGCGCTTAAAATGTTAAAGTATCTACTATGATGGCACCACCAAAATGTTGCGAGAGCAAGAAACACAATAAATCGAAGATAACAAAATAATAAAATTAATTTATAATCACAATTACATTTACTCACATCAATATTGACATTAAAATATATGTTGACAAACTTCATAATCATAATTTCTATTGCATAACTAGAAATAAATTCTTATTATAAAAACTATAATTCACTCGTTTTCTTGGGCCATCATTATATTTGATAAGAGATTAGTACATTATCATTCACATCACCCTAGCTCACCTTTTATCCCTTAATACATCCCCACTTAAATTTAGCTAGCCCTTTTTAGAAATCTATCTTGCGACTTTAATGGCCTAATCTCTCCATTTTTGCTAAATAATTAGGTCCAGATTATGTAATCTGTCAGCAGGATTCCTTATTATTTTTTATGGTAAATAAGTAATTAACACACTTATTTTCTCTTTTAGTACGTTCATAACACCCAAGAAATTGTTTCTCCCATTTTTCGCAGCTGAGTTGTCACACAAGACATTCTCTGAAATCTAGGGCAAATTCAAATTTCATGTGTTTTAGCAGTGTGTCTCTACACATTAAACATCTGAGTGAAACGCTGGCCTGAGAACTAAGTATAAATAACCCTCCTTTCTGGTGAGATCTCACACAACAAAGTGTTCCTGAGAGCTATAGCAAGTCAGTTGGTAGCCATATCCAGTTATCCACCATAGCCCTTGATATATATTTGATTCGTCTGAGAATTTTTCGCTTCACGCAAAACCTTGTTGTCTGGCTCTGAAAAAATTTATCAATTTTTTTTCCATTTCGGTGAAACTTGTCATTTCTAGAGAGAAGCCACATTCATTTTTTCTGGCTCTTTCATGAAAGATTCTCACCAAAAAAAAAAAAAAGAAAAAATACCCATCTGACTCCTCATCATTCTTTTTATTTCATTGTTCGATTCATTAGGTTCTTTGATTTAACGTTCTTGTCCGAGAAAACCCTTCTCCATTGATAAGGCTTCATTTCATCCCCTTTAAGAAAAAACCCTAGCCCTAATAGCTTCCATGATCTCTCTCTCTCTCTCTCTCTCTGTATGACACACACAAAGGCGACAGAACTTTCAAGAAGTGATGGATGAAGAAGATGTGTTCAGAAGCTGTGAGCCACTTTTCACAAAAGGACAATGGGCACGGGAATTTAAATCATATGAGAAGGTTCATTCTGCAATTGAGATTTTTCCCAATCTGATGCAAGAAGCATCTCAAAATATTAGGCAGCTCGACAACGTCGCCACATCTGAAGAAGGTAGTTCTAATTCAGCAAAGGCGGTTGTTCATGAAGCTGAGAAAGGCCAAGTAGCAACAGCTTCGAAACATGAGAACGACACCATTGGAGAGTCTAGATCTGTGCTTTCTGATGATGATCTTGACATCGATGAGCTCTATGCAAGATTCATGCAAGCTCAAGGTGCTGAGGCTGCAGAAACCAGCAATGATGTTGCTGTTGACCCGTACGAGGCACAAGCATTAGAAACGTCCAGCAATGATGTTGTTGCTGCCGATACGACGTTGTCAAATCCGAGCCATGAGCAGCCACCTGAAGCGCAAGCGTCAGAACCCACATCTTTTGATCCCTCTCCAATAGATAATTCCATTAACCGTAAGAGGAAACGCGGTAGGTCTCGTAAGGGTCCAACACCCTGGACAGAACGCGCGCAAGTGGAGAATCCAACACCACAAAATGCGGGTAATGCAAGACATTTCAATCTGCCTCCAGGGTGGAAAGCTGAAACTCGTATTCGAAAAAACGGAAGGAGTGCAGGACAAAAGGATACGGTATTCAATTCTCTTAAAATTTATGTGAACTTTCACTCTCTCAAATCACTTGATTATGTTTATCAAGATTGGTTTTTTCTTTCTTTTTTCCCATTCCGGTTCCATTAACTTCAGCTTTGCTAACTAATTTGTAGTTCATCTTGGGCTATACATAGACAATTAGCGCTGTCAATGGAATAATTTGGACTCTTAATTAGTCTCAGTCTGGATTGAAATTATTTAAAAATATTTTAAAACATAAATTATTTGTGAGACTTTGCTTATTTATCTACTATTGGTGAAATGGGGTTGCATGCCCCTCTATTACACGCTATAAATGAGACTTCTAGTCTGTATGTTTTTATGATCATACGCAGTACTATGTTCATTCGCAGCGCACATGCCGGTCCCGATCGGAATTGATTCGATACCTCAAACAACAAGAAAGGTAAATATGAATGCTTTTCTTTACAAACTACATATCCACCTCACAATGGATAAAAAACTTCAAATCTGATAGGAGTTTATATGGAGTAAAATGCACCATACCCCTTGTTTTCATAATGTTGTATTAAAACGTAGCTAATTATCTTTCTGTATTTTAAAACGTAGCTGATTACTCCCCTATGTTTTATGAAAGTAGCTAAATACCCCCCTATGTTTTAAAACGTAACAGATTACCCCCCTATATTTTATGAAAGTAGCTAAATACCCCCTGTGTTTTAAAAGGTAGCTAATTACCCCTCTGTGTTTTATAAAAGTAGCTGATTACAACCCCTCCCCCCCGTGCTTTTTAACACCCCCACTTATATTAGAAAATACAGGAGGCAATCAACTACTTTTATAAAATACAGGGAGGTAATCAGCTACCTCATTTACTCTAAATTCTATGTTTTAAAAAGTTCATTTATAAACCCTGTGTTATGGAAAACGTTACATATGACCTATGCCTTTTATTTTTCTGTCAATTTCAACATAAAGTGTAATACACACACCTATGATTCTTAATGTACTTGTCAGAAGTGTTTGTAATTTGGACACAATAAAAAATCGTACAAGAACAGTTTTATCCTGATTCCCCCTTGTTTATGGTATTCTCAATCATATTACAAAATAAAGAATGCTATAAATATCTCCCTCTGATGAGTGAGATTTTGAAAAGAGTTGCACTTTGGAGAGCACAGTATGATGAAAGTTATAAGCTATTTTCGGAGGGGAGTTATTATGCAACGTTTTCCATAACATAGGATTTATAATGCTACTTTTTAAAATACAGGATTTATGATGCAATTTTATAAAAATTTAGAGGGGGCGGGATATGGTGCATTTTACTCAGTTTATATGTGTGTCTAAGCTAGCTGGTGTTCATATTGGACCGCTTAGCTACTCTTACTTTTTTTTTTTTTTCCTTTTTGTGTTAATAGTAGTTTAGTTCCTTATATTAGCGTGTTTGATACATTGGGCCAATTATCTCAAACAATGTATGACTCTGTTAGTCCTTTTTTACTTTTTTGTTTAAAATTTGACAGAAAATGCATGTGGCTATCACGTGATTATCTATAATCTGTTGTTTATACCATCAAATTTTAAATGAGAAAATAAAAAATGACTAAAGGTATCACATATTTAAAAAATAAAGAATTGCAATATTGCACTTTTAAAGATAAAAGGACCACTGTGTTAATCACGCTAAAAATAAGGGGCTAAATTAGATATTAACCCTTTTTTTTCCATTGGGCATTAGGGTGATTTCTTTCATCTTTTATTTGACTTGGTCAAGTGTTCTTTCAAAAAAAGATGACAAGGAAACTGATCAAATTTCTAATTTTTCGTGTGGCATATAACCTTGTCGGATATCTAGTTATTTCTTTGTATTTTAACATTTGAATACATATATAAACTGAATTGTTCAACATAATTAATTCAACAATCATTGTTGGCGAAAATGATCGCTACAACTATTAATGACTCATGAGTTTCCATTTAACAGGAGATCATTAGGGACAGAAGCAATTATGAGTACTTTTACAGAGATTAGTCATGGACTCAGATAACGGGAAGGGGTTAACAGAAAGGCACTTAGGTACCACCAGAAAGCAAGATTCGAAATTGTTTTAAAGATGCACTTATTCTTAAGAATATTGCTAGATGTCATCTATTTTATCACCCAAATATCTATATTATAGTTGACATGTTAAAAGAAGAGAGAGAATTAAAAAAAATTCTTAAGTTAGCATGCTAATTATACATACACGTAGGAGGTGATATTTGAGTGATAAAAATAAGATGATATCTAGCATTGCTCTATTCTTAGATATAGTTCATCTCTTTTGGTACGATTTGGTTGTATCATCTAAATTTTGTAACCATATAAGCCCATTTTCTGTTAATTGTATTTGAACAACTAGTATCTGGAAAAAGAAGATCTATATATCTATAAATTGTTCAAGTTCTAGTCATTTACATCAAGTAATAGAGAAATTGTATAAGATATCAAGATTAAGTTAATGCTCTTTGTAAATAAATTTGAGATTTTATACATGGATGACTTCTTTTAAACTTATAACCATGTTTGCAATTTGTTAATCGATCAAGGTTTCCTAAATTTGATTTTATTCCTTACTTTGAAGGGTAGTTCAAGTCCTAGATCCGCCATTATAATAACACTGATTTTGGAGTGACTTAAGATGTAAGCTCCAAATGAAGAAAAATAAGCACATCGGATGGAAGAATGTTGGGATGATGATTCATGTGATACATGTAGGTGTGTATCACGCATGTTGGTGTAATACCTAAAGGTCATAGTACAACCATTGGTGAGAGCAATTATGTGATCTCTACATACTTACAACTGTAGAAATTTCTTACTCAAGTCCGACTTTGATCATCATCTTCAATCTGCGCGAGATGGGTTTTGACTTTGGTGATTCACCATTTGGGAAATTAGTACTTATCGCCTACGGAAGTCAAACTCGTGTCTTCGACATGAAAAGAAGATGTCCTAACCACTGGATGAAAGAGACCTAAATGAGAAGAGGCCCTAGGTTTCTAATTTCAAATGTTGGAGATAGACTTTAGAATGTAGGATAATCTAAGTAGAAGATTTTCTATAGAGGGGAATTTAATGAATTTATACATAAGAGTCCCTTCACCTCGAATGCACTACAAGGCGTCTATGTCCTTGACAATTCTTGACCTGCAAAATAAGAAAAATAATGGCGTGTTTGATTCAAAAGAACTAGAAGGAAGAGAAAGTCAATGAGGCTTCCATTCTTATACAATTTAAAAAAATTGGTTAAAATTTTATTCCTTGAGATTCATTTTGTACACTTTTATAATTGTATATCCATAGCAAAACCTAAAGATGAAATAAAGCCTATGTTGTTCAATACTATTAATACAACAAAATAAGATATGGCTTACAATCAATGAGTAACTACTTACTAATCATTCTAAAATGAGAATTTCAAGATAAATATGATATATGTTGGGGCTAAAAAATGTTGAAGTATCTATTATGGAGGTCCTACTAAAAGCTGCTAGGGCAAGAAACACGGTTACTCGAGGACAACAAAATAATAAAATTTAATATATCACAATTAAAATTACTCACATCAATTAACACTAAAAGACATGTTTCCAAACTTCATTATCATAATTTCCATTGCATAACTAGAAATTAATTCTTATTGAAAAATTACTATATTTCATTGGTTTTCTTGGGCGTCATGATATTTGGAGAGATTTGAAGGTATTTAATACTTCACACTTACTTTTAATTTATCTCTTAGTACATCCTTAGTTATCTTTAGCTAGCCCCGTTTAGAAAGAGTAATGTTTTATTTCACCCCATCACCTCTTCACCTCTCATTTGTATAGTAAGAATTCATATATTAAATATTAAGTTGTCATGTATATGGTAAAAATTGTACTGTATAAGGAAGGGTGATAGGATGATCGGATGATATATAACATTACTCGTCTACAATCCTATTATGCAACTTCAATGACCTAATCTCCATTTTTGCTAAAAATCAAGTGTAGATTAAGGTAATCTATCAGCGCTATTCTTTATTTCTTCCTATGGTAATACATATATTTGCTCTTCTATTATGTTCATAACACCCAAGAAATTGTTTCTCCCATTTTTGGCAACTGAGTTGGCAGCTACAAAATTTTCTGAAATCCTGCACTACAAAAAAAAAAAAAAAAAACTGCCAAATGCGATGGCCAAAATTAATCTATTTTCCGTCGCCAAAAAGGGTCTAGGCAACGACAAAGGAACGAAAATCGCCCATCGCCAATTTCCCCGTCGTCGCCAATTCATCTCCTTCGATGATAGAATTTTAGTCCGTCTCCAAACTGTCTCTAACCACATTCTGTCTCCAAGTCGTCTCCAAACAACTCCAAACCGTCTCTAACCATATTCCGTCTTCAAGCCATCTCCAAACAATTTCGCCTCCAAACCGTCTCCAACCTATTCCGTCTTTAACCCCATTCTGCCTCCAAACCGTCCACAACCTACTTAGTCTCCATGTCGTCTCCAATCTTTATATTTTTTTTATTTGAGAATTTTTAATAATTAAAATACATAATTATTGATTAGTAGAAAACTAAAATTAATATCAACCATCTAATTTTAAATTTTACTTCATTAAAATAAAAAAGTATATAATCTAATATTGTAATAGGCCATAAAAAACACAAATCCTAAATGTAATTTTTCAAACTCTTTAATTATCTTAATAGAACCAACAACGGAAAAATTAATCTTCAGACCAATCACCAGTCTGAGGCATCGGCTACTGTCCAGGTGGCGTCGGCAACAATTTCGTGAGGAGTGCGATTTGTGCTTGCAGTTGTTAGAGTTGTGCATTATTTTCTTGTTGACGTCTGCGAAGCTCCTCATTCTGTTGTTGTTGAGTAATTAACCGCTTGTTCTATTCTGCTTGCATTTGATGCATTTTCGCATTCTGTGTTTCTTGTCTAGCAATTTGCTCATACAAGGGTGGTGTAGCTCGAGCAACAACCTCCTGGATCTCTAGTTTTGTGATCTAGCGTTTGCTTGGTAGGTTGTTGTATGCAGTTCCAATAGAAGCGAAAGACTCAACCCTATAAATACGGCCTCTGTTTTGTTTTCCGACAGCCTGCAAAAATAGTGCGTCATAATCTATTGGTGTGGTTGCTGAATTTGCCTCGGACGATTGCATGGCCTACTGGACCAGTTCGTTATATTGAGTATGTAAATGAAAATCAATAAAATAACTTTATACGTTTTTTTGGGGTATAACATAAATATGATATATTAATAATTATTTGAAATAAACTGCACATACTATGGTCTGTTCTGCCCGAGTGTTTGTGAAGGGCCCGTTGGGACCCTTGCGATAAGCTTTTTCAAAAACATCCGCTCTAGTGACTAGTCCCCCGCACTCCTCTGCCTACAAATATACATTCACGAAAACATAACATTCAACATTTATGATGGGTGAAATAGTTGAACAATGATAAGGACATATAATTCAATAAATTCATCTTAATATATACCAATCTTCTCGCAGCCTCTTCATACGGGATAAGTCCCAAATGATGCGGAAACGACCAATTCAGTCGGTTTGCCTAGTTTCACTTTGACTTTGCCTGCTATTCTGGGGTAGCCCATAAATCTTTCAACTGCTCCTATGCGGTACTACCCACCCACCTTGGCTTCTTATTACGCGTCTGTCCTTTATTGAAGAGGTCTCACATGCGATTTTGGCATTTGAAATTGAACAATCATCGAAGCGCTACTTCCTTGCTGGGGAACTACTTGTACACCCTCTGCTAACAATAATAAATTAAAAAAAAGTAATAGTTTAACATATAAAACACAATGATATAACAAATAATTAGAAAATATATTGACATATATTTCATACCTGAAAATTTGCGAACCATCTATCTCTAACCTCATGTGGAACCTTTGACCAACATGACCAAGGCTTAGAATACCCGGCATTGAGTGTATTCGTAACCTCTTTAGTGGCTTCGAACGGTGTTTATCTACCCATGATTAAATAAACAAGTTGGTTAATTAAAAACAGTGAAATGGGGGAATAGTACGATAGGGATAGGGGCGGAAAAATATAAAATCAAATAGTTACCCACAGTCGTCGAATGTTAGATGTGTGCATCGATCAACCTGCCACGCGACGTAGGCCTCTGGAGATGAGAACACATAATATTGCCAAGGCTCGATGCCCACAGGCCGTTGTTGAGATACACTCGATGACTCAGGCTGGTCAGGAAATGGCGTAGGGTCGAGCGTAGGCAAGTCATCAATGTTGACTTGTCCCCACACATTAACAATGATTATTTCGTCTTTGGGAAATAAACCTCGAGTGTAACGATAGCTTGAGAACTAGTATAAATAGCCCTCTTCCCCGATGAGGTCTCCATAACAAAGTGTTCTTGAGAGCTATAATAAGCAAGTTCACATCCATATCTAGTTATTACCATAGTCGTTCTCTTTGGTTCAACTGATAAGTTTCTGCTTCAAGCAAAACCTTGCTTTCTGGCTCTAAAAAATCTTATCATTTTTTTTCCATTCTTCGTGAAACTTATTATTTCTAAAGTTAAGTCAATTTTTTTATTTATTTTTTTATTTTTGTTTGTTTCGTGAAGATTCTCACCGAAAACCCCTATCTTGGCTCCTCAAACCAGAAAAAAAAATTATTGTAAAAGAAATCCCTTCTCCATTGATAAAGTGTGCCATTACTGAGAGGCTTTCAATCTTATAACGTTTTCTTTAATTTTTATATTTTCTTCACAACCGCGCTTCATTGTTAGAATATAGAAGAGGCTATTTTATCGTAGATTGAAAATAAGAAAAAAATAATATAGAGACTCTAAACGAAATATTTATTTCTCTAATATTTGGTATGACTATAATTGAAATGACTGACCCTTAGTTATAAATTCACAACAATCCTATACCAATTAGAATATGGTTTCAGAAAATCATTACCCACTAGGAAAAGACTTTCTAGATAAAACCAATTTAAAACTAACTAAAACTAATTTAATAGAGTCATAATCATGTTTATCTACTAATATTCCCCCTTACACTTGATTTGATTCTTGTAACTCCAAACAAAGCTCTTAGCTTCATTAACATGTCACTCTTGAGTGGTTTTGGAAGAATGTCTGCAACTTGATCTTGAGACTTCACATACTCTATCTTCACTTCCTTCCTTGTGTTGTATTCTTTAATAAAATGATAACGTGTGTCAATGTGCTTGCTTCTTTCATGAAAAATTGGTCTTGGCTAAGGCAATTGCAGACTTGTTGTCTACATAAGTCTCTAATGGCTCTTCTTGAGGCATCTTAAGTTCTTTCATCAAATTCCTTAACCATAAAGCATGACAAACACATGAAGTAACATCTACATATTCAGTTGCACATATAGAAAGTGTGACAATGGGTTGCTTCTTGGAATTCCAAGTGAATGTTGTATCTCCCATAAAGAAAATATATCCAATAGTACTATTTCGATCATCAAAATCACCAGCCCAATCACTATCACTATACCCCACAAATTTGAAATCCTCGGAGTGGGTGTATAAGAGTCCATAGTCAAGAGTTCCTTTGATATAGTGAAATATTCTCTTGCCAGTCTTCAGATGTATATTAGTACGGGTCTTCATAATGCGACTCAAAACTCCTACACCAAAGAAAATATATAGTCTTGTGCAAGTCAAGTATCTTAAGCTTCCAACTAGGCTCTTGAAAAGTGTTGGATTTATATGCTCTTCTTCGTCATTCTTTGACAATTGTACTCCGCATTCAATAGGAGTATTGACAGGCTTGCAATCTTCTATCTTGATTTTTTTGAGAATTTTCTTTGCATAGCTTTCTTGAGAAATAAATATTCCTTCATTTGTTTGCTTCACTTGAATTCCAAGATAGTAAGACATAAGGAAAATATCAGTCATATCAAATTCTTTTGTCATTGTCTTCTTGAAATCTTCAAATAAGCTTGTATTCTTGCCAGTGAAAATTAAGTCATCTACATACAAGCAAACAATCAACACGTCTTTTTTCTCATATTTGGTGTAGAGAGTATGCTCATACGAATATTTGGAGAAATTATTATAATGGAAGTATTAATCAATTCTACTATACCAAGCTCTTGGAGCTTGTTTTAGGTCATAAAGAGCTTTATTCAACTTTAAAACTTTATTTTTACACATTTTCTCTACATAGCCTAATGGTTGTTGAATATATACCCTCTTCATCAAGAAAGCCATTCAGGAATGCAGATTTAACATCTAATTGATAAATCTTCCATCTGTGTTGGGCTGCTAGAGATATGATAAATCTTATAGTTTCCAAGCATGCAATAGGAGCAAATACCTCATCATAGTCAATGCCTACTCGTTGACTATAGCCTTTTGCAACTAGTCTTGCCTTGTACCTTTAAACTTCACCTTTAACATTCTTCTTCATCTTGTAAACCCACTTTACTCTAATGGCTTTATGGCCTTTGGGTAAAGCTGTAAGCTTCCAAGTGTCAATTTTATTTATTGCCTTGATTACTTCATCCATGGCTTGTCTCCATCTTTCACTCTTATTAGTTTCCTCAAAGCTTATTGGCTCGCAATCAGTAAGTAGACAAAAGAGAGTCAGTTCATCATTTAAATTGTGAGTTACCTCATAAATTTCATTCAAGCTTCTGAAACGGGAGGTCTTTTCATGCGAACATGAAGTTGTTGTAATTATGTTTCCTTGAGATGAAGTTGAAGCTTGATATGAAGATGGAGTTTGAGTTGGAGTTAGAGATGGAGTTGGAGAAATAGAATCTTCATTGACTTCTTCTTCTTGCTCTTTCGACAAAGTTTTCTTTCTCATCCACAACATTAGGATTACTTTTACATTCATAAGCATAATGACCATATTTTTTACAATTATAACATTGAATTTGCGATTTGTCATACCGTTGTCCTGAATAATTCCTTCTTCTACGCCTAAATTTATGCGAATTTTGATTTTTTTCTTCTTGATTAAATCCTCCTCTTCCACCACGTCCTCGTCCTCGTCCTCGTCTTTGGTTTTGGCCTCGACCTTTACTACATCCATATCCACGTCCACGTCCACGTCCTTTTTGGCCTCCGTTATTGCCAAAGTTTTCTTCTTTCTTCAAAGCGAGATTACTTTAAAGAACTTTTTCCAATACTTCTTGGTTTTTCTTCTTGCGTCTTAATTTCTTCATGAGCTTGTAATGAGCCCATGAATTCATCAACGGATATGTTATCTAATTCTTTTGATTCTTCAATAGTTATAACAATATATTAATATTTTGGATGCAAAGAACAAATGATCTTTTCTACAATACGAGTATCTTTTAAATCTTCTCCATATCTTTTTAATTGGTTAGAAGCCACCAAAACTCTCAAAATATAATCTGAAATAAATTCACCATCATTCATATGGAGAGATTCAAACTCACCACTTAAAGTTTAGAGACGAACCTTCTTCACCTTATCTACCCCTTTTTGCAATTTTTGGAGAGTTTACCATGCTTGTTTGGTAGTAGTTGCGCATGAGATCTTATCGAACATAGTTTCATCCAAACATAGATGGATGATAGAGAGAGCTTGCTGATCCTTCTTGCGATTCTTCATCAATGTGTCCTTTTGATTTTGACTCAAAAATTCATCTTCTTTAGGTTCCATGTAGCCTTTCTCTACAATTTTCCAAGCATCTTGTGAGCCAATGGAATCTTCACATGAATGGGCCAATTATCATAATTGTCCTTAGTGAGGCGAGAAAATTGAAAAAAAAACATACCATTCCCTATCTTTTTTACGTAGCTCTCGATACCACTTTGTTGGAGTATGGAAGATACTATTTTATCGTAGCGAAAAAATAAGAAGAAAAATAATATGAAGACCTTAAACGAAATCTTTCTTATTTTAATATTTGGTATAATTACAATTGAAAGAACTGATTCCTATTTATAGATTCACAAAAATCCTATACCAATTAGGATATGGTTCTAGAAAACCATTACCTACTATGAAAAGACTTTCTAGACAAAACCAATTTAAAACTAATAGAGTCTTAATCAAGTTTATCTACTAACATTCATTTCATTCCTTTTGAGGAAAAATCCTAGCCCTAACAGCCTCTATCTCTCTTTCTCTTAGACACACAAATAGCCTACATAACTTTCCTGATATATGGATCCATAAATTGTATATTTTGATTTAGTTTGTACTCATTTGTATTGGATTTTACCAAGATTTCATTCCATCATTCAGATGCTCTTTGCTGCGATTCTATGGACAAGGAGTATTTCGATTCAAACACTTGAAAAAGGTTACCTTATGTGAAATTTATGAAAACTCAAAATATCGGCAGAGCCATTAAAGAGTTAAGAGGGATGACAAGTACCACTCATTCCATTTTTTAAGAAAGAAAAATACGTAATTTTAAGGTATTTTTTCCTTAAAAAATCAATTTAGTCCCACTTAAAAAATTATTCATATATAAGCATTAAATTATATATTTCTAACCATCAATGAATAAAAAATATAAATTCGCCCTTTTCAATGGATGACCTCTTTTAAACTTATAAATCATGTTTATAGTTGGGTTAATTATGTCATTGGTCCCCAATGTTGTCACTCAATTTCAATTTAGTCCTTATTGTTCCAAAATATTCATATTAGTCTCTATTGTTCTACAAACTTATCTAAATTCCCTTCCATTAAAATGGGCCTTGATTTTAAGAGAGTTTCAATCATGTACAAGGGTAAATTAGTTTTTTTTTTATTCTTTAATTTTACTCGTGTTAAGATAACTGAGGTTCCAACCTAAAACCAATTGGTGTTAGGTGAGTGACTTAGGATCTTATAAGGTGGTCTAAAAGTTTTTGAATTTTCAATGTGGAACAAGTGCAATATTCTACCACTCCTCCTCACGTGTGATTTGATTTAAGAGGGGTCACATGTGAAAGATTGAATTATATACGTAGAAAGGGCCACACGTGGAAGAGATAGAACACACGTGGAAAGGCCAACATGTGAAAGATTGAACAAGCGTGTGACACACGCAAAATAAGAATAAGACTAGACTATGGTCCTAACTCTGATTCCATGTTAAAAAGCCTAAGGTTCCATCTTAAAACCAATTGGTACTAAATGAAGTATCCCACGATCTTATAAAGTAGCCTTAGAGTTTTTGATTTTCTTATATGGGGCAAGTATTATATTCTAACATTCCCCCTCACGTGTGGCCTGATTTGAGAGGAGTCACACGTGGAAGATTGAACATATGTAAACCTAATATTAAGATGGGTCGCACTTGGAAGATTGAACACATGTGTGACACACATGAAAGATTGAATATGCATGAAATATGACACAGGTGAAAGATTGAATACGAGGATGCGTGAAATATGACACACGTAAAAGATTGAATACAAGTAGACTTGATTTGAGATGGGTTGCACGTGGATGAATATGACTGGACCAAGGGTCCAGCTCTGACACCATGTTAAGATAACTGGGTTTTCATCTTAAAACCAATTGGTGTTGAGTGGCCCAGGATCTTATAAGGTGGTTTAAGAGTTTCTGATTTTTCAATGTGGGACAAGTGCAATATTCTAACATCTCTATCTCCTTTGCACATATTACCAAAAAAGAAAGAAAAAAATCTCCACCCACACAAACTTATCTCTCTCACACACAAGCATAATTCTCATGCACACATATAGTTATCTCTTACACACAAAGTTTTCTTATGATCACAATGCATATGCAATTCTCACACAAACACACACGCACACACAACTCACATATATATACATAAGCACACCCCCACATACATATATATGTACGCACCTTTATACAGTATAACTTCTTTAAAATAGGCCTGAGACCATCTAAATTCTATTAATTTAATGAGATATTAGTTGTTGATAAATTAATATAGTTAGTAATTTACAAAGATATTTTTAGTGGTTTTGGCTAAACAGTAAACATATTATCACATCAAGTGACCAAATAAAGAAACAAAGTACTATAAGATTCGACGTATTATCTCTAGACGTATTTAATCAATTAAGAGTTCATTAAATTAATTTTGCTTTTAACCCAATACAATCTCTTATAATTTATGGTATCTTCAATCTGAAATAGCAAAAAATGGCATTCTTTTGACTCTAAAATAGCAAAAATGGCTTTCCATTTCAAAAGTGTATCAAGAAAAAATCATGACGATGAAATGTGTAAAGCATTATTTGACCATAGCAAAGAGCATCTTTTATGCATGCAAAAGAATTACAACAATGAGTTTTGGAAAAAAAAATGATTTGCATGTTATTCAAAGATAGCTATTCTAAAATTTAGTAGGAAAAGGTTCTAAAAATTTTAAAAGTGGAAAAATGTATAAAATGTGGTAAGGAAAAAATTTTAATTGTCTTGCCTACAATCATGAAATATATATATATATATATATATATATATATATATATATATATATATGTGTGTGTGTGTGTGTGTGTGTGTGTGTGTGTTGTGTGTGTGTGTGTGTGGCTGTGTGTGCTTTTTGCTAATTATTAATTTATAAAATCTTTGAAACCTATAAAATACAAACGAAATAATTGAAATTTATTATCTTATAAATTTATCAAGATTATTAATTTATCAAATATTAATGGGTAAATAACGCATCAAATTTCTATTGTACCCTTATTCACTTATCAAATTTACATATCTAAAACACAATACACACATTAAAAGAAAAGGAGAAAAACTTGAATGCCTCACCTCACTCTCATATTCCCCACCCAAATTGACCAACTACGCCCTACCAAACTCCTCTACCTCAATCTGACCCCTACTACCACCCCTTCGCCATACTCTCAGGCCCCAACCCACTACTGTGCGCCCACTCCTTAACCCATAAACACAATGTTGTACCCCCATCCTCAATGTATATACATGTGCATATAAAAGAAGAAAAATCTTTCGATTTCTGAATTCTAATTCTTTGAATTAGGAATCACAATCGGTATTCTAATAATTGTTTGGTGTGGATGGCAGGCAAGCCTATATTTCTTGGCTTTTTCATATACTTATAGTTATTATTGTCACTTATAAAAAAAAATGGGTGACAACATTCTAGCCTCTGTAGTTGGAAGCAAAAAGAAGTTTCCAATCACGAGAGTTCTAGTCCGTACTTTATCCAGCATTCAGATCATCCGAGTATGATGTTTGTCTCTAAACTTCTTAATGGAGACAATTATTCTACATGGTGCCATTCTATGTGTATCTCGCTTAGTGCAAAAAATAAGTTGGGTTATATTGATGAGACTCTTGAAGCACCTTCAAGTAAAACAAACCCGGATGAATATCTTCTTTAAAAACATTGTAACGATATGGTTTTTGCATGGATCCTGAATTCCGTTGAGCCTAATATTGCTAACAGTGTTATTTATTCATCTACTGCATATGAAATTTGGGAAGATCTCAAGGAACGATTCTCTCAAAGTAATGCTCCAAGAATTTATCAGTTGAGCGTGAGCTTTCCTCTCTTTCACAAGAACAAATGTCAGTGGCAAGTTACTTCACCAAGTTTTAAAAATTATATGACGAGTTAGCCTCTTTCAATGATTTGCCAATTTGCTCATGTGGTGCTATGAAAAAACATATGGAGCGAGATGAACAAAATATTTTGATGCAATTTCTTATGGGCCTTAGTGAATCATACAACGCAATTCGTGAATAGATTTTACTCATGAATCCATTGCCTACTCTTCGTAAGGCTTACACTTTGATCTCACAAGAAGAAAATCAACGGGACCTCGATATGACTCGTGTCTTGATCGAACCAGCAACAATGGTTGTTTACCAAGGCAATGTCAACTCTAAAGCAAGCAAAAGTTTTTTTCCCAAGCAAGGAACGAATTTGAAGCAATTAGCAACTTCTCAATATTTTATATGAATGCATCTAAGCCTTCTTTCAACAAACAACAACCTTTTTCCTTTGATTGAAAACTCGTGGTTCCCTTACTTCTAGTAAGCTGACATGTTTTTCTTATATATAAAAAAAATTGGTTAACATGTATTCAATCTTTCAAGTGTGACCCGTCTAAAAATTAAGTCTACACGTGTTCAATCTTCCACATGTGACTCATCTCAAATCAGGTTACACGTGAGAGGAAGTGTTAGAATGTAACACTTAGCCTATATAAGAAAATCAGAAACTCTAAGACCATTTTATAAGATCTTGGGCTACTCCACTTGACACCAATTGGTAGTTATCTTAACATCAAAGTTTATCAAAATCCTAGTCTAAAATTCTTGAAAAATTAAATTTTTATGATTACATCGGTTGCATTCTGAGTAACTCCTCAACCTAGTATTCCCCCTCAAGAAAAGAGGGCCATAGTAGTTGTTGAATCTTCTACTAGTACATGGACAACTATGTGGAACGATGGACTATATATATATACTGTGACGCCCAAATTTTTTTTATCACATTCATAATAACTGTTGCATATTTACTTGAGCATTTTATGTGCATTTCTTTTCTTGCTTAATTATTTTATTTGAAAATTTTAATTGTCTAGAATGCTCGGTTTAATATTTTTTCTAGATAGTATAACTTATAAAAGGAATCGAAAACTTGTAATTTTGGGCTTTGGAGGTTGGGAACTTGCATTTGAAAAATGTTTTGTGTTTCGTGAAATAGTATAACATTAGTGTAAACACTAGATAGCTAACTAGTCTTTTAATTTGAGTTTCTAGCATAGTTTGACTAAGAAATTGTAGCAATTGATTTAATATAATATAACATATACATACTATATACATATTATATCATACATACAAGCAAAACACACTCAAAACAAATTGCATAATTCCCAAAAAGTCCCCTCTACCCGTCGGCTACAAGGAGGAAAAACTCTTCAAGCTTTGTGATCTTGACCTCTAGCTTGTGTTTGGAAGGAGTTTGAGCACCTAGGAGCACCAATCAACTAGCCTACAACTTCATTGTGAGGGAGTTTTGCATTTTTATGATGATTAAAGTTTATGTTCAACTTTGAACTTTTCTTGAATTGTTATTATTGGCTTATATTATGCTCAAATGTTGTTTGATATATCTTCTACAAGCTTTATATACCTTGATTGTGTTGTGTAGTAGCTATTTCCATTGTTGAAGCTTGAATTGTACAAAGAAGATAATGAATAGTGACAAAATTTAGGGTTTTGATATAACTTGTTAATTAGAGTAAATTGATGCTTGCGTGCTCTAGACATTAGTGAAACTAGTTAGAAGCTCACGTGAAGTTGAATTACCCGAAATTGAGCAAAAATATAAAATTGGCTAACTTTTAAAAGGGGGTTTTTCACATAGCGCAATACGGGCACGTTCGGACTTTAGATTAGGTATCCTTGGGGCATGGAAACACTTTTGGTGCTTTCGTTGTATTAAATTGGGGTCCGGATAGGGTTGGTGTAGTTAAAACCCGCTCGTGACCTTCCCGAGCTTTTGCCTCCAAAGGGGGTTTTTAGGGCTTTGTTAGGTGTCTTATAACTTCGTTAGAAATGTAGAATGATTGGATTGTAGTTTTGGAACCTTAAATTTCATATGGAAGAAGAATTGCATAGTTAAAGAAAGAGGAAAAGTGATAAATGGTTAACTTTGTGCTTATAAGAGCTTGTAGATGTGTTTTTATGTGTTTATATGCTTGTCTAGGTTCGACTGAGCTAATTGAAGAGTTTGTGGAAAAAATATGCCAATTGTCTCTTTTATGATTATGTCGTTAAACTGCATATATGGCTTATATTGTGACTAATTGCGAGGGCGGCCTACTTAATCATCCCTCTTATGTGATATTTGATGATCTTGGTTCTCGTAGACTTGATTCGGGGTTGCGCAACCTATTCGGGCATGGTAGTGTTGAGTAACATAGGCCGCATCAGGCTTGTCGTGCTCCCTTGACTACCATGATTTCCCAATCCTTGTCTCGCTAAGCCATACTCCCCTACCCCAGAGGCGTGGTTCACCTCGTTGGGACATACGAACCTACCTCTAGAGATATGGGTCGTAGGATCAGGGTACTTGCTGACACTTGCTTAAAAATCTTGGCTCGTGGCTCGTGATTGAAGACAAAGTGGAACCGTATCCTTTTTATATGTGGTTAAATACTTGTCTAATTAGTTTTGTTATTTTGTGTTGAATATGTTGTTATCTTTGTTGCATATCATGTTGCATGCCCCAGTATGCTGCATCACCTTCCTCGCTGGGCAACATTGTTGCTCACTCATCATTTAACATGTTTCAGGAGAAGATGAGGTGAACCCCTAGCTAGTAGCGGTAGAATAAGAGGAAGAAGTGCAAGTAGAACAACTTTCATGATGTGTGTTAAGGTTGGCTATTATGTGTGGCTTGTGTGAAGATGTTGGTTGATGTTCATTTTGAGACCCTTGGGGTCTTGCATGTATTTGGAAGTTGTAATCTTGTATGTTTTGATAGTAAAGTGGATGACATGTAATAATTGATACTAGACCTTTCTTCTTTGGTTGTATGCTTGTGTGTTATGGTAGGTTAATGGAGATTTTATTATATAAGCACAACTTGTAGTTATAGTTAGAGTGGTAAGACAAGTTAGTTATGCCTTAAGGTATTGTAAACAAATCTTGCATGCCTGTGTGATATTTTTGTTGGATTCCAAGGTTCGGATGGCCTTGAGGAATTAGTTGGCTATATTAATCTTGAAAGCTAGGATGTATGAGATGTTTGATTATGGTTCAGGAATTGTATGTGACTGTTTGCAGGTTCCAGTTTAGTCCATGGTACAGAGGAGACTCTGTCCATGTGATGGGTCCGGACTTGACCTGTAGCGTAGGGTTGGATTTGGGGCGTTACATATACACAATATGACATTTTTAAAATAGTACAATAGCCACTTATAGTTTGCCGAAAGTGCACATGACCTTCCTGTGCTTTTAAAAGTACACCAATACCCCCTTGTAGTTTGAAAAACATAGCACACGTGTCCCCTTCGTCTTTTTCCGTCAACTTTTTTAATATAAGTTATTAAAAGACGTAAATGCCCTTATTTTTAGCTTTATTGTGTATTTTTCATTTAGCTTATTCTTCTACCACCCTTCACCACCGTCAACCACCACCCATCATCAACACTACCACTAAACATAAAACCCTCCTCATGACCAACCATGTCAATGACACCTATATCTAGAACAAGGATATCCCTATTCCTAACCTGATTCCACAGCAATGAAATTTATCCCCTCCTTATCCACACCCTGGTCCTTCTCCCCCAAACCGAAACCCCATTACCAAACACCCCATTTATCTTCTTCTTCTCATTCCCATGACCAAACAACCCAAATCATCAACAAGTTGGTCAACCTCATCACCAAAATGCTTTTGTTTGTTACTGGAATGTTCTTAACAAGCTTAAGGAATTTAATGTCGTTCCAATCAATTCTGATGCATTTATATATATACATATATATGTGTTGAAAGCACCCTTGCTTGGTACTAGTTTCATCCTCGGTTCACAGCACTTCAATTCCCTCTTTGAAAGCTGAAGAGTGAGTGCCTCTATCAATCTGATCAGAATGTCCACGAAAAATTCTAATGCTGTTAAAATATGTTCGTGCTTGGTGGCTTTAATGAAGAAAACTTGGAGCCTTGGTATTGTCTGACAAAGGACTGTTCCAGGATAATATACACACATGAAAAGAAAAAGAAAATAAAGATGACAGTTTGACGGGGTTGGGTTGGCGGACGAGGCTGACAGGATGGGTGGGGTGATTAGGGTAGGGTAGGATAGTAGGGTTGGGGAAGAAGGCATATTAATTTTTCTATTTTTGTTTTTAATTTTTTTTTTTGGTAAAAAGGGTATTTTAGTAAATGTATAAGCTTATTTTATTGATAAAACTTATAAAAAACAATCAAAGTTGCAATTTAGGCACATGCAACACACTTTCTGTTAAAAGTAACGATTTTTTTTATAGAACGGGTTGTGGTGTTACGTTTTTCAAATCACAGGAGGTACTTGTGTACTTTTGAAAGCACATAGGGGTCTTGTGCACTTTCGGCAAACCATGAATAATATTAGAAAATGAATGTTGCCTAGTAATGTTTTAGAATGAATTCAGTGGAGTAATATAACAAGAGCGTTTGGAAATATTTGTATAGTATGGAATGCATTTGATTTATAAATGAATTTTATGAGAATTTGTATTTGTAAATGAATTATCTTGTTTGAAACTGAAAATTAAATCAATTATGTTACTAGTAATTAGTAAATACCTAATTGAAAAATAATATGATAATATATTTACATGGTGAAAACAATGTAGCATATAATAAACCTTCCCTAACAGTATAAGTTATTAAGTGACCACCTCATTTAAAATATTAGACGGTTAGGGAGGGATTTATTATATTATATATTATCTTAAACATGCCTCACAAATGCAAGTGGAGTTACATGTGAAGTTAGTTTTGAGGCTGACACTTGGACAATAGTTTTATTGTTTTAAATGGATAGATGTGAGTTTTGAACTTAAAAATTTTTGGTGCTTAGACTTTGATACCACCTTAAATATTGATCACTTCATTTAAAAGTTTAAAATGTTAGCGAGAAATTTATTGTATTATATATTATCTTCAACATTATACTTAATTAGAGAGACTGCAATTTAACAAAGTCTATGTAATAGTTCATGGTTTATTTAAACTTTTAGTCACAAAACAAAAGTTAATTAGTAATAAGAAGTTAATGAGATAGAGTAGCTATTTAACCAAAACTAACTGCAGCGGAATCCACTGTAACTCATATTCTGGTTATCTTTTTTTTCCCCACTTTATTAGGGTAATAGTAATAATAATTAAATAAAAGTAAATTATCGTCGTTGATAATTAATTTTTCTGCCTTGACTTTAATTAGTTGAGACAAATCTTAATTAATAGAACGTATCCGTCGTCTTTATATATATATATATTTCTAACAGCTACAATTATTATTAAGGATATTCTTTATTCATGGCTCGAGCTTTATGAAAATAGATAAATTAATCGATGACGGTGGTTGGCATGTACATTAAAAAAGTAAGGTGACTTCTTCACTCAATCTTTGCGTATAGTAATAAACTTGAAAAGCTTCGCTACCTAGACTTGAACAGATTATTGAAGAGAAAAGACTTGCAATATAACATCTCGACAGGTCAATATTTAATAGTGCCGAGGGTCTGTATATGATTTAATAAGAAAATTATTACGAGCTCTAATTAAATGGCTCAAAATCGATGACGAGACCCATGTTTATATTATTTGGGATGGAGCTCAAATTGACTTCAATTTCATTAGCATGAAAAGAGTTAAATGCATGGAATTAATTTAGTAAAGAATATTGTACTTGGTAATCCTATTAATGAATATATGAATAAATGTATTGATTTGAAGACTATGTTTGATAGTCAGTATACCAAAGTAGTACTGAGAATTACTTGTATAAAATGATAAATTTTGTTTATATATACAATATGTTTATTCTTTATTAAGATTATTATTATTTATATTATTATTATTATTATTATTTTATTATTTACAATTATTATTACTATTATTATATTATTATTATTAATCATAACTATTATTATTGTTATTTTAGTTATTATTATTATGTGTATTTTAATTTATTACTAAGACAATAACATGTATGTAAAAGCTAGGCGGGTACTATGCTATATCTTAAGTGCATTTTGGTTATTTGACAAATAATTAAGTTCTATAACATGTATATTATACTTTATTAATAAGTAAGATTATTATTTGTTATTACTATTATTATTATTGTTGATATTGTTATTATTATTATGTCTATATTTAATTCTAAGATAATAAAATGTATATAAAGGGCTTATGTGATATAATGGCTCTGAATAACATTGCAACGGTTTAGATGAATGAAGTATAACAGCCTTACCAATAATTGAAACTCAATGGAATGATGTTTCAAATTATATTCCTACTAAAGTAATTTTCATTACCTTGTAATTTTCTACTTTGGGCTTCAGATCGAGATCTGAAAACATTAAAAAAAAAAGAAAAAAAGTTGGTATGCTTTTTAGTATCCTATATTATATTTACACATCCACTTTACTTCAACCACAATGTGCTACATATAATAATAATGGAAATTATTTAAAGGAAATTTCATTCCCAATTTAAGCAACGAAAAAATAAAGTGTGAAATGCCATAAACTATTACAATTGACCTTGACTTGCACCTAAAAACACAGACAACATCTTGTGCCTGTGTTGGTTTAATTGATTTAACTAATATTTCAGACGTAAACTATTAATTAATTTTCCATAAACTATTATAGTTGATCTGGAGTTTAATTAAAGACAAACTCCACATTTTTTTATTAAGCTGGCTTCATCTCATGAACTAATTGGCAATTAAGTCTTAGAATTATGTTTCATTTAATAAAGTTATATTGGGATTTAGAAAAAAAGAAAAAAGTGGAGTCGGGTAGTGAGGTGACAATTGTAAAATTATCCAACTCCAAGATTGTCCAAATCCTCAACAAAAAAAAAAAAAGTCGGAATCATTGCTACAAGAGACCTCAACCCATTTGTTTATAATTTTTTTTCATCGTGATTTTTTCATGATACTTATACTACTAATTTATGCGCATAAGGTGACTTGAATTCCTTGAGGATTTTTATTCATTTTTAACTAGCTAAGTGAAGAGACTGAAAAATATGACAATTACATAAACGCTAATTAGATGGTACTGGTATACCATTAATTTTATGCGCAGAACATGGCTTCAAGTGGGATTTTCTTTATTCATGGCTCAAGCTTTATTAAAATAGACAAATTTATTAATCCGTTACGGTGGTTGTCCTGTATATTAAAAAGGTTAGGTATTTGATAAGCGAAATACATCTTCAGTTATGATAATATTTGTTTATATCTCTTGTAATCTTTTGTCTGTGATAAAATTTGTAGAAGCTATCGCATTGTGCTTGTATTATAAATACTGTAACCTCTTTCATAGAAATATACAACAGAAAATACTTTATTCCCAATCTTATATTATTAATTTTTTTGCTCAATCTTTGCGTACACTACTATACTTGAAAGGTTTCACTGTCAAGACTTGAACAGATTATTCAAGAGAGAAGACTTGCAATGTGAAATCTCAACAAGTCAATGTTTAATAGTGCAAATGGTTTGTATATGATTTAATAAGAAAATTATTACGAGCTCTAATGGCTCTTTTATTAACAATGACTTGGTAACAATTTAAGTAGCGATTGGTACATTAGAATGAGATTAGGAATGGAATAACATTCCTAACTTTTTTCGATTTCCATTCTTGGTATGAAAAAATGAACTTGAGAATCCCATTCCCAAGGTAATTTCATTCCTGCATAGATGAGAATAGCCATTCCAGAGCAAACATATGGGATTAACCCATTCCCATATATTTGGGATTAACCCCTAGAGCATATCAAGCATGTCATTGTCATTCCTAAGTTTATTCCATTCATTGACTCATTCTATTCATGTCCAAATCCATTCCAGTGTACCAAACTACCTTAGTGATAAGTTTAAGGACATGCATACGTGGACACGACCCATGTTTATCTGAGTGCAATATTGCAATTTGGTAAAAGCTTAGGTGGCGCTTGGTATCTTGAAATTAATTTGATTAAGAATGAACAGAATTAATACATGGAATGAACTTGGCAAATAATATATCATACTTGATAATTCTATTAATGAATATAAGAATGAATGTATTGATTTTTAAAACTATGTTTGGTAGTCAGTATACCAGAGTAGTATTGATGCTGATAACATTTATATGCTAGGAAAAAAGAATTGACTAATTTGTTAAGCTTCTTTTTTGAATTATAGTTCTAATACAATCAAGCATAACATGGGCCTAAACC
Organism: Ehretia macrophylla; assembly: GCA_037974665.1. Lineage (NCBI taxonomy): Eukaryota > Viridiplantae > Streptophyta > Magnoliopsida > Boraginales > Ehretiaceae > Ehretia > Ehretia macrophylla. The sequence continues at coordinate 52,973,247 of CM075780.1, read as the reverse complement.
TATATAGTTTTAATAGATAATAACTTGGATATGTCTTTGTGCAAACACTATTATTTAGGACATCATATCTTTGTTTATAATTAATCATTAAAAGTTAAATAATCCATGCACTTCTCCATTACTATATTGTTTTTGTGTAATCAGTATCCTCTATGACCAACTTTAATTTTGGATTTTCTGCTTGCAGTATGACTAATTCTCCAAAATGTGTCTGCCTTTATATGCCATGTGAATTTTGATGAAGACAACTTAGCCTGCTACAGGTCCAGAGAAATCATGCTACAAGTGTTACACATACACTTGCACCTCGTGATTGATTCCAATTTCAAGTTTGATCAATTAGATACTTAATTTGACGAATATATCTACTTTCAAATTAAGTATGAATATTAATCATGATAGTATCAACATTAGTAATTTATTGAAAACCCCACTTTCTACCTTGTCATTAATTTTTACATCCTTCACCCCTTCCCTCATAACATCATATCTTTATGAGTGTGATTCAATAATTTTAAATTATTGTTTACATTATTTTATCATAACTATATCAAGAATTCACAACCATTGAATTTTACGTGATATTATTGTCGGGAATCGTGCATGGTATTTAGAATTTTATAATTAAATAAATGCAATAGAAATAAATAATACATATGCATCCGTTCATGGCTAATTACGTAGATTATAATCAACATTAATTACACAAAGAAGTATTTTAGGATTACCTTTCCAATGACGAATTTGTAGCAGAATCTGAACGATCCAAAGCTCCCCAATTGTGAAGCCTCCAAAAGTATCCACGTAGAATCTACACCCTTAATTGAATTTCACTCCCATTAGATTTTATAGAGAAATCTTACATATTATTCTGACTATGTTTTTGTGCTAGTTTAACATGTGTCAGAATATTACATTATATAGGAAACATATATGACCTAGGGCAACATATGGACTAGTCCTAAACAGACCAATCTTGGACTTTATAATAACCAGATCAATATCAAGTTGCTACGAGCCCAATTAAATTAATATTAGGACAATCCTAAAATTAATTTAATCTTTTTCTCTAATCAATTAATTCGCAAATTCCTTTTATGTGTGACCTTTCGGGTTCATAATTAATTGGCAGTGAAATAATATTAATCTAATTAATATTTAATTAGAACTCTTCTAATTTAATTCTCGCAAGTCGTGAGTGATACTTAGCAGTATATTACAACTACCCAACGAATAATGAAGTGTAAATTCTACGAACCCTTAGTAATTATCATGCAACCAATTCCTTCTGTCTGAATCATCCCGATTGAGTCAGAGTCATGAATAGGGTTGTCAAACTCGATTACTCAACCATATGTCTAAATCTATTTAATCAGTAACTTATGAATAATGCGTGGAACGACTTTCACTATTCTACTTCAGCCAATGATTTCTAGTTGCTTGATTAATAGATCGCACAGGATCCATAATTGATAGATTCCATATCTACACACACTTATCTCCATGCCGGGATAGATCGTAACCATTAAGTATATTATCCAATCTTTGATGAGGACTAGCTTTATTGCACCAACAAATTACGTTATCCCTAACACAAGATAATATTGGTGTCTCAGGTCTAAGGACTAATTGCACCATTACACTATACAACGAATTATTGACCATTGCATGTAATTCGTTGTACTAGCGGTAATGTCCAGTCACTTGTTCTCAACAAGCACTTATACATCTACCCTTACAATATGAGACTAATCGCCCAAATTAATATCCCATATTATTTGAATGGTAGACTGCAATTCGAACTTTCTGGATAAATTAATGCTCAATTAATTTATCCTACGATCGGGGACTATTTTAGAATATATTTATAAATATAGATTCTGTCACTCATATCCTTACTCTTAAGGATAAAATCTATAAATATTATTCTAAGGACTTTTAGTTAAATAGTTAATCGCATTAATGATATTTAAATAAACTACCCACAATAGATAAATAATATAATTATTATGTCTTAAAATTGATATTTAGGGTATATAATCCAACAATCCCCCACTTGCACTAAAGCCAATTACTCTGGTATCTCATACCCATCTTTTCAAGATGGTAATCAAATGACTGTTGAATCATTGTCTTAGTCAATGGACTAGCACCGTCAACTGTTGACGTTATTTACTACACAATATCATTCTTTTCACAATCTCTGATCAATGTGGTAATGCCTCTTTAACGCATTTGGATCTCCAGTAAGACCTAGGTTCTTTAGCTTGCGCTACAACTCCATTGTCGTCATTGACTTAATGGAAAGAACCATCCTGAGTTCAGTTACGAATTATTAGATCCAAATCTCTTCCTCTTGTTACATCTGATACAACGATACACTCAACCTCTAGAATTTGCAATTGTACCAATATTTGGAACATTTCCAAATAATTGTTCTTCCATTACAGGTGAGTATGAACCCAGATATGGATTTCCACTTTAGACTCTCAGCCTGAATTTGTAAAAGTCTAAGTTTCATCTTCTCCATATACCAAGAATATTTCATCAGTGCTTCTCAAGCGCTTAAGAATTTTCTTGATTGCTTTCCAGCGTTTCAAACCTGGATCAGACAGATATCTACTCATAACTCTTATATCATGTCTTTAAACACAGCATGACGTATATAAGATTCTTAATTGCTGCAGCAATTTGAACCTTATGTGCCCAGTTTTCTCTCTCTTTAGCAGTCATAGGACTTACAGCCCTAGAGAGATAAATGTCATGTCTTAAAAGAGAACAATCCTCTTTTAAAAACTATGTATATGTTAAACACCTTTAATACCTTTTGGGAAAAACTCTTTAATCCTTTCAACCTATCGCTATAGATCAACTTCCAAGGATTTAGGTGGATTATCCCAAAATTTTACTTGGAGAATTTATTTGAATAACTAGACCTACTTGTGTAGTCAAGGTTCATCTTCATTCTCAATGAAGTCAAACTGAATGTTCTAGATTGTTTAGGCTTTGTTAAGTTCATAAATGGATCTCTTTAGATTGCACTCTTTGTGATTCATCACTGGACTCAAAAATATATTGGCAATCCCATATTAATGTCTTCATTAATGAAGTCATTATCGAATGTCGTTTTGACATCCATCTACCATACCTCATAACAGTAATGAGCAACTATGGCCAATAAATCATAATGAATTTTAACAGGTGAAAACATTTCCTCATACTCAACTTCTTGCCTATGACTATAATCTTTCACTATTTGTTTTAAAGGTCTCCACCTTTATCCATTTAAGATCTTATGGCCTCAAGCCATTTAAGCTTATGTCAAACATAGCTTTTCATAACTGACAAAAATCATCAACATGATTATCATCATCTTATTAATCTGGAAAAAAACTGTGAAATAATCAGTTGCTCTTGGATTGGGTTCTCTAGAATCAAATCCAAAATTTGACTCAGGTTAACTGGTTGTTAAGTGACTCCTACTGAGTCATGTTTTTCTTCCCATACTATCTTCTTAGATGAACTATTCTTCCAAGAAGAAGTTGTACTTGCTAACAGACTCTCTAGTCAGCAAGGGAATAAAAGTTATATCCAAACGAATCTTTGAGATAACCAATTAACCTTGTCCAATCTCATTTCCAATTTATCAATCTTAAGCCTTCGATTGAAAGTAGGATAACCCTAATTCTTAACACGTTAAGACTAGGTATCCTGTTTTCTCATATCCCATATGAAGTACTTATGATTAACTTGGAAGTGACCTTATCCAAGAGATGGACTGCTATAAGGAGAATATAGTCTCACAGGCTAAATTATAAATCAATATAGTTTATAATTTCGTAGACCATGTCCAACAAGGTCCAACTCATTCTCTCCGACACTTCATCAAATATCGGAGTACCAGAACGAGTTAATGAAATAACTATGTTATTTTTCTTTGAGATATTATTAGAAATTGAGGCTAATAACTCTCCATGATCTTATCATTAAGACTTATTTCTCATTTCTAGTTTGATTTTCTACTTTAGCTTTGAATTCTTTGAACACTTCAAACGATTCAGATCCATACTTATGACAATCATAAATATATGTAAGGTAGCTAAATTCTTATTGGGTTATTTCGCCAAATGGCCCATATACATCCCTATGTATAAATCCTAAATATTTGTGGTACTTTGACTTTGTCCCACAAAGGGCGATTTGAACATTTTAAGAACACAAGATTCACGTGTTGGGAATGTCCCAGGGCCTCAAGGGCTTACCAGTCTTTCTTTCACCAATTGAGTGATTCTTGTTTCTCCTTTATGACCTAATAGTAAGTGCCACAATAATTTAGTGTTATCTGTATCTCTTGATTTTTCATATTATTCGTTTATCTTGACTTAATGTTTTACATCATGCATATAAAACACGTTCATTAATACGAGTGTCAATTCATTTATTTCCCAAATAAATGAAACACATGAACAACAATTATTCTAAAATTAATGAACACCTAGATGGGTAAACGAGAAGATGAGATATATTTATAAAGGACATCAAATTCTCTTCAAACTCTTTGAAGTCCTTCAGATTTTCCTCTCCTAGTAGTTCTCATTTCTTGCAGTGGAAATAATATCCTTTCACCAATTAAGTTCCACCTTTCCAGATCTACCCTTGATACATGACTCTCATGTCCAAAGGTTGTGTCAAATGTATTCACATAGAAAAAATCCATTACGAATGACAAGAGAGAATTAAGAATTGACTTTGAGTATTAAATTTGTGTGCATATGATAAACCATGAATAAACTCATGGACTCAAGATACTCATCCTGAGAACATATGCTCTCAAATCAATTCCTCTAGTTATCCTTAATTTTCTAGATATCTCATACCTACCACTAGATATCTCATACCTAGTTGTCCTATCTTTCTTACTTTACAACTCTTGTAAGTAATTAATGATTGATACATTATCCATGTTCTCTTGCATCTTTTGACAACTTATTTAGGCATCTAGAACGTGTATGACTTTCTCAGATTTGAGAACAATTATGAAAACATTGAGCTAGTCATTGAAGTTTAGTCTTAGTCGAAATAGCAGGTTGGGTTCACATCCGATTATATATATGCAGTAATTTCTAAGGATATTAGATAATTATATTATTAATTATTTGATTTGGGTCTTTAAATCAAACAGTAACCTCTACTAAATTTTTGAATCCCACACTTCCCTAGTTGAAAACGAAAAAACAATAAAGTGTTTTTCTTAGTAGGATTGGGGGCCTATTTACTTTAACACACCTCACATTTTAGATTTTTGGTGAAGTTAAAACAAATAGGTGAATAACTTCTTATTCAATATATCTCATATAAATTCCAATTATTCTTGCCCCAATTCTTTCGACCTCACATTATAGATTTTTGGTCTCCAAAATTGTTTAAGTTAAATCTATTATCCTGGAAATTTGGATCAATGTAATACCGATACCTCACATGATAGATTTTTGGTTGCTAGTAAGAATCTAAATTTTTCACATCTCATGCTTATATATACTTAGTTTAGATGTTGATACAAATAAATAACCCCTATGTGTCCATAGCCAACTACTTACTTGTCCAACACATAAACCAATCTATGATAACGGAAGACAATGATATAATCTTCTCAAGACTACACCATTATTAACTTAATATTCTGTTTGGAAAGATTTGTTGGTCTTTAATTTAGGTCTCATTTTTCACAAGTTTCTGATTTCAATTCATCGCATAAATAATATGGAAGCATACATGCATTTATCACATAAAAAAAAAAATAAATAAATGCATAAAATAAAATGGGATAATTATGGACTAGGAGCACTATCAACCCGAGCCATTGGGTTGAATACCTAAATCAAATAAAGGGCCTACAAGATAGATTCATGGGCTGCTACTCCTTGGCTTCACAAAACTCCTTTCGCGAACTGGGCCAACCAACTCTTGATGTCTTCATCTTGATCTTCCACTGCATGTATGTACATAGATTCCTAATTTAGTGGGGATACATAAATAGAAATAGGGGTTTTACATCTTTAAAATGGGGAAAAGAGGCATGCAAGTCCAATTTTAAAATATTATATAAAACGCAAAATGGGTAAATAATTAAATAATGACATTCATTCATTCATTCATTCATCCATACATTCGCACAAGACTAGTCCATGATCACCCAAAAAACATAGCAAATAATAATAAAGAAAAGTAATCCACGAATATTTCACAATTAATCTCTCAATATAATCTCATTATATTAGGTTTATCCAATTAATAAACACCTTTATTAATTTGGATCTTTAAATATCTCATATTTAAATAAATATAATCTTATTATATTTATAGTAATTAATTAATAAACAATTTATTAATTAACTACAAGTATAGCACAATTAATATTCTAATGTAAACTCTTTACATTAGGTTTTCCAATTTAATAAACTATTTACTAAATTTACTCCATAAATATCTCATATTTACAAAATATAAATGTAATCAAGTTATATTTATTAATTAATAAACTATTTATTAATTTTAAAGTGTCAAGAGTATATTTGGGCTCTTCTAATTAATTTGTCATACAAAGTAATTTGTTACTATAAAAATAAAATAAATCCAATTTATTCTATTTAAGTCCAAGTCCAAAAGTCAATAGCCCAATTCAGAAAATAAAATAGTCCATACTATTTATTCCCAAGTTCGAATTAAACTTGGCCCAATACAAACCAGAAATAGGTCCATAGTTATTTTAAAACAATTTTAAAATAGACCAAATTTACCCCAAATCAAATATGTCCATTCAGCCCAAAGTAGAAATAAATAAATAAAAACTTCAATCTTTTAATTGCTAGCCCAACCCAAACTATAAAATAAGTCCAACTTATCTTATTAAATTCGGATTTAAAGTGGTCCAAACTATGAATGAGCCCAGCAGCCCAAAAGATTAAAAACAAACAATATAACCCAACACCCAACACCTTGAGTTTGGGTTCGGGTTTGGATCCATCTAAGGATCCACCCGTTTCAAATTCGGGTCAGGTTCAAAACCCTACCTGAATCATAAAACAATTTTTTCTCATATTTCTTCCATGCGCCCCCACCCCACCCCACCCTTCTCTATCTTTTTCAGCGAGCTACCGCCACTATGGTAGCAGCAAGGCCTGCTGCCGTCGTCGACCGTAGCGGCGCCTGCTGCCGTCCCTGACGGCAACGACGCCTGCTGCGAAGAGTAGCACCGCTGCTCCTTGCACCACTGATGTGAGGAACATCGTTACTCCTCGCGCCACTTGATGCGAGAAGCACGCTGCTCCTCACCTCCTCTAACCATGGGGCAGCCCAACTGCCCTATGGTGAGGGGAAGCAGCGTGCCGGCAGTCACGTTGGCACGCCGCTGATGCAAGAGAAGGTGGCAAAAAAAAAACATTTTTTTTTTGAATTTCTGTTTATAAAACATATTTTAAAATCCAATTTGAAAATAGTTTCATAAACATCATTTAAATTTAAAAACTGAAACTATTTCAGAAAGTAAAACCAAAACTGATATAGTAGAAAAAAAAAATTTCACCACAAAATCAGGCTTCTTCAAGTAGAACGCTAGGGCTAGCTAGAATTTAATCTGATTAAATTAATGAGCACAAATTAATAGATTCATAAACTATTAATTTTCCACAATAGTTTCATAAACTATCAATTTTACAAATAGTTTCAAAAACTATTTTAAGAGGTTTAATTGTGCTATGAATAACCACGTAAAAGGCATGAACGGTGGCTCTAATACCACAGTTAGGAATCGTGGATGGTATTTGAAATTTTATAATTAAATAAACGCAGCGAAAAAAAATAATACACATGCATCCATTCATAGCTAATTAATGTTGATTATAATAATTGACATTAATTACGCATAGGAGGATTTTAGGATTACTTTTCCAATGACGAATCTGTTGCAGAATCTGAACGATCCAAAGCTCCCCAATTAGGAAGCCTCCGAAAGTATTCATGCAGAATCTGCACTCATAATTGGATTTCACCCCTATTAGGTTTTCTAGAGTAATCCTACATATTATTCTGACTATGATTTATGTGCTAGCTCAACCTGTGTCAGAATATCATTATATAAGAAACATATATGACTTAGGGCCACATATGGACCAATCTTAAACAGACCAGTCTTGGACTTCATAATAACCAGATCAATATCAAGTGACTACGAGCCGAATTAAATTAATATTAGGACGATCCTAAAATTAATTTAATATTTTCTCTAATCCAATTAATTTGCAAATTCCTTTTGTGTGTGACCTCTTGGGTTCATAATTAATTGGCAACGAAATAATATTAATCTAATTAATATATAATTAGAACCTTCTAATTTAATTCTCGCAAGTCGTGAGTGATACCTAGCAGTATATCACAACTACCTAACTAACAATGAAGTGTAAATTATACGAACCTTTAGTAATTATCATGCAATCAATTTCTTCTGTCTGAATCATCCCGATTGAGTCAGAGTGATTGATAGGGTCGTCAAACTCTATTACTCAATCATATGTTCAAATCTATTTAATCAGTAACTTATGAATAATACACGGAACGACTTCCACTATTCTACCTCGGCCAAAGATTTCTAGTTACTTAATTAATAGATCGCATCGGATCCCTAATTGACAGATTCCATATCTACATACATCTATCTTTATATCGGAATAGATCGTAACCACTAAGTATATTATCCAATCCTTGATGAGGACTAGATTTATTGCACCAACAAATTACGTTATCCCTAACACAAGATAACTGTAGTGTCTCAGGTCTAAGGACTAATTGCACCATTACACTGTACAACGAATTATTGACCATTTCATGTAATTTGTTGTACTAGCGGTCATGTTCAGTTACTTGTTCTCAATAAGTAATTATACATCTACCCTTACGATATGAGATTAATCGCCCAAAACAATATCCCATATTATTTGGATGATAGATTGCAACCCGAACTTTCCGGATAAATTAACGCCCAATTAATTTATCCTACAATCAAGGACTATTTTAGAATATATTTATCAATATAGATTCTATCACTCATATCCTTACTCTTAAGGATAGAATCTATAAATATTATTCTAAGGACATTTATTTAAATAGTTAATCGCCTTAATTATATTTAAATAAACTGCCCACAATAAATAAATAATTATTATGTCCTAAAATTAGCATTTAGGGCATATAATCCAACAATTATAAGTAGATCTATTCCTCAAAAGTTGTATGTCTTTGATTAAGTTTTCTTATATTCTTCTCTTTGTTCAAAAGTTTGACGAGCATGAATCATACTTTTTGTTAAAATAGACTTATTTTTTGATTTAAGGGATTGTTGTGCTTAGTTATAGAAACCACAAGGGGGTACCGTGCACTTTTAAAATCACATGGGGTTATTATGCATAGTTTCTAAAACCACAAGGGGATATACCATGCACTTTTAAAATCACAGGGAGGTATTGTGTAACTTTACAAAAATACAAGGGGAAGGGGGGGGGGGGGGGGGGGCGGCGGGAGGGGGGAACAGGTTTGTACACTTCACCCTAGTCATTATGCCAGAAGTGAGATCACGGATGTAGGTCAGTCGAAGATGACCAATCCACGTTAATACGGTATGTTTCTACTATTTTTCATCTGTGTGTGTAATTTCAACAGTGTATAATTTCAACAGTGTGTACCCAAATCTTCTGACATCAATGGAAATATCAAAGGATCAAAGATTCCACTGCGGTGGTGTCTAATCTTGGTCAATGTTTTGTAAACTGATTGATGTGGAGATATTTTCCGGGTTACCAAAAAAAATGAAAACGTCATAACAAATTTTAAAAGCTTTTCTAATGGCAGATTATTTAGATAACCAACAACAATGAAAAGGAAAAGATTGCGTTACCTCTTCAGGATATTGGTTCGTGGAACTTACTTGTAAAGAATCAACGTGAGTTCAATTTTAAGTGAAGTAGCTTGAGATAAATACAATAATCTGAGAATATACAGAAGTTAAAACAGCCAAATCTGCAAGAAAACAATGGTTTCATGTATCCAACTATATAATTCACACTTTATACTAGATCATCACACCCACAATACAACTTAACCTTCAAAATTAAACACCGCGGATCACAAGTTTACACTAGAAATCAGAACTGTTCCCGCGAAAAGTAACTACGTATGTACACAGATTTACGTTCAATAATTCCAGGGACTTTCACTTACACGCTGGTCCCTGGATCATTAAGCTGACAAGCCACGATTAAGTCTCAAATGCAACATAGGCTCTGCATTTGACAAGTAAAAACATTCAAATGACAAAAAGATACTCCACATTGCACAAACTCACGCTAAAAGTGGGATGGAATTCAAATGATCGAGAGAGATTTAACTCGACTTCGAGCCTGGTCTTGCCGCCGGGCCAATCCATTTTGCCTCCAGATCCGCCGCTGCTTCCTCTGTCGTTTGCTCGCTGTACTGCTCATCCATTGCACACATAAACACATTATATATATGAGATTTTGCTTCTTCACTAAATGTAACTAACAAAGCACTAACAACACAAAAAAAAGAAGAAAAAATAATTATACCTTATGCAAGAGCTGCGGCCTCCACAGTGCTCGGGCTTTGAAAGTTTGCTTGTATTTCTTCTAGTGTAAGAGCTGTGGACAAGATTGTAGATGCATTGTATACTTTCTTATCAAGATCAATACACTCCAGGGATGACGCCTTCTGCAAGAGGCGATGTGGCAGAGCTTTAAGCATTGGGCAGGCTTGTATTATCAGCTCACGGAGACGTGGCATTAATGAGGCCACAGTATCATCTTCTTCAGGATTTATGTCTTCCCACTTCTCCCATTCATCGCAATCCACGAATTGTAACTTCATCAACTTTGGAAATCCCATTGCTGGCGACGATGATGATTCTATTATTCCCAAGAATGCAATGCCCAAAAATTTTAATTGATCAAATCCCTCTATTTGAAGTGTCTCGAGAGAGGGTAGTATTCCTAAACGAGACAAAGATGTCAATCCAAACCACCTTTTGAGAGTCAGGTCTCTGAGATTGTTGAGCGATGACATCCATGTAGGGAGTCGGTTTCCTCCATAAAACTCCATCTTTAACCTTTGCAAGTTTGGAAGTGGTTCGAGGGCTTCTATTATATCTTCTTTCACCCTTACCGAATCATGAAACTTGAATATCAATGTTGTGAGGTGCTGCTTAGATTTGAGATCTGCTTTCTTTGCATCTGATGCGTCATCCAAATTATCCATCACAGTAATTTCTAATGATCCTCGAAGTTGATTAAGATTTTTCAAATATCCAATTTTGCATTCTCTTTGAACTGAGAAGTAGGATAATGTTTGTAAACATGTCAGCTTCCCAATTCCCACAGGAAATTTCATATTTCTTACACTATGAATGAGGTGTCTCAACTTCATCAATTTCTCAATCCCCGATGGAAGTTCTTGAAGACGATTACAATTTTGCAGGTCTAACGTTTACAAATTGTACAAGTCATAAATAGTTCTGGGCAACTCCTCAAGAACATTATTGCTCAAGCTCAAGTACCTCAAGTGAATTAAATTTCCTATTTCCCGTGGAAGTTCTCTCAAGCCACACTGATCAAGCTTTAATACTCTTACAAGTTTTAGGCTATTCAGCAGATGGGAAGTGAACTCCAATTTCACGTACCTCACAAAAAAGCTACGAGGTTGTCCCATACTACAATTGGGAAGAGTAACAGTAGCACTACCTTCTTGATCACTACCTAAGCAAGTTAGATGGCGTGCATTTTGACAAAGTATCTCCTTCATTTCCCCTTCGATTATTAAACAATCTTTTTTTGTGAGAAATTGTGCAAAATCATACACTATATCATGCATTTTACATGTCACTATGCCCTCGTTAAAATCGTCTTTTTCAAAGTCTTGGAAAAAAGAACGCATTGCTAAATTCTCAAAGTACTCCTTTCCTTTAACTTCCATCTCATCCTTACTTCCACTCGGGTTGAGATAAGCTTGTGCCATCCAAACTCTAATCAGGTCATCAACTTCTATCACTGTATCTTTTGGAAACAAGGCGCAATATGAGAAGCAGTGTCTTACTGGAGAGGGCAAATCATTGTAACTTAGATATAAGTGAGGAAAAAGCTTAACTTCAACTACTTCCAATTCCCACATATTACCATCCCTAACATTCTGCCACTCATCAACAGTGTTTTTGAAGCGCAAGAGACGACCTATAGTTTTTATAGCCAAAGGAAATCCCTTACATTTTTTTACTATTTCCCTGCCTATATTTTCTAATCTCTCACATTCAATCTCAGTTCGATCAGGAAAAGCTACTTGACGAAACAAAGACCAACTTTCGGAATCGGATAATACACTCAAGTGAATCATGGAAGTAGCAGCACCTGCAACTCTTGCCACCCTTTCGTTCCTTGTTGTCAGTAAAATTTTGCTTCCAGGTGCACCATGTTTTAGAGAAGTTTTTAGTGGTTTCCACTTTGTTTGGTCCTCTGTCCATACATCATCAAGAACAAGAAGGAACCTTTTTCCAAAAGTAATTTTGCTTATTCTTTGTAGTAGCGAGTCGAGCTGATTCAAATTTGGTGAAGTTGACTCTAGAGATTCTACAATTTCTTTAGCAACCCTAATCTCATCAAAAGGGTCTGAAACACAAACCCATCCTCTTTGCTCAAAATGGCACTTCACTCGATCATTGTTATATGCTAATTGCGCAAGTGTTGTCTTACCTAGTCCCCCTGCCCCTATTACGGATATAACTTGGGTGTCATTTTTCTCTTCTTGACAGCTCTCAGACAACAACAGGCTTAATAGGGTATTATGATCAGTAACACGACCAAATACCTCGGATTCATCAATGAAAGATGTTGTTTGGACTCGTTTCCATTCTTGTGAATTAGAAGCAACCCCACTACTAGTGATAAAACTAAATTGATTCTTTTCTTTCTCTATCAAATCCAATTTTGCACACAATTCCTTTATTTTCAAAGCAATATCACGACGCACAACCACTTGCTTGAAACAAAAACAAATGGAAAAGAAGTAACTTACCCATTGCTTAGGATTGGAAGTTGAAGCATTAGCATTACTGCTTCCTTCAATTTCTTGTTTAAGAATCTTGTAATTCCATTTGTCTAACACGTCGTCGATTTCGAAGGATACATCTTCAAGATCCTCCAGCCAAGCTTTCACAGTTTTCTCCTTGATCTTTCTTTGTTCCGCATCATCTAGCACGGCCTGAATCCTTTTCAACGTACTGGAAAGATTGCAGACCTCTCTTTCAATGCCTGTCAGTAGATCAACTTGCTCTTCAGCCTGCTTGTATATGAGATCGGCTAATTTCTCCACCACAACAGACACAATTGCGTCTGCCATGCTTGCCAAGTTGTTTGCTCTAATATAATAATATGGTTGTAATTTTTTTTTTCTCTTTTGCTAGGAAGATAGAGGTTGTGTTGTTGTGCTCAAAGCCCTACAAATATCACCTCTTTTTATACTAGATATAGTTACGTTCTTTGCTTTTCCTTTAGGCCATGGTATATTTAACCATCCAACTTAAAGAAAGAATACGATTCCGTTAGCAACCACAAGCCGAAAACCAGAATGGGATCGTACCATTCTTTACTTGGAACTTCCGCGAAGTAACCGGGACTTACCGTATAACATTTACAACAAAGAGCTACTAATTTGACTGAGATGATCGGGTAGTCACTTATTTTAATCATAAGTTTTGAGTTCGAATCATGATTTTGGTCTCTTTTGGACAAAAAGAAAAAAGAAAAAAAAAGAGTAATTTGAAACTATAAATCAATTGAGGGGGGGGAGTAGTACTATTGCTTTTTTTGTTTAATTCGATCACAAATGTCTACGTTAAAAATATACAAGAAAATTATTAAGCAACCACTAGGATTACAAGCTTTATCTGAGTGCGACAACACGGCTTGTTCACAACTTAGTCAAAAGTATGGGGACATGCATATGTGTGTATGGGTGGTACAATTACTTCTTCTTCTTTAAAAAAGCCTGTTTCCTTTAAAGCTTTGGCAGTTACGATTAGTGAAGAAGCAAAGAATAATATGATACATGTCGGTGAACTAAGAAGTTTAGGAGAAGCAACCTGAATAATTGAAATTTGTGACAGATGGAAGTTAGGTGACATTTTTGTATACATTGAGATCACTTGTGCAGGATGTTCGATGTACTTGTTTTGCGGTTTTGGTGAATGGCATTAATAAATTTTCTTGTGTTTTGCTGAAAGTACAAAATACTTCTTTGTGTTTATAAAACTGTCTCATAATTCCGTAATTTTTAAAAATAAACTAAATATTCCCTTTAGAAGTACTATAGTCTGTTTAGCTAGTAGACGTAACCGTTGTCTCAAAAACCACAAGCTTTCCATCTGGAATAATGATTATTTATGCTGCAATTTTACTTGATTGCTTTCACAAAATTACCATTCGATTCCTATAATTTCAGATTTCCTGCAATTGAGATCATATTTCTGTCTATTTCGGATTTATTTTATTTTCATATTTCATATTAATTCATACTTGACCAGAACCATTGAATGTATATAGTTCTTTCACTTGAAGGCTCAAGACTGAATGAATACTGTTGAAGATTTTGCTCTCAAGCTATTCACAAATTCGTCATAGTTCTTTTCGTACGTCCAACATATATATATATATATATATAGACGTTCTTAGCTTTTGCTTTTCCTTTTAACCCTTGACGTAGTAAACATCATCAAAGGTAAAGGAAGATAACAACATTCCATTAGCAGAACTTAAAGCATCGGACAAGGTGTAATCACTTTCTCTTTTTGATGTCTTGTTTTCCTTAAAGCTTGGCTCCTTATATCTAGTGAAGAAGCAAAGAATGATACGAGGCTTCGCAGACCCTCAACGACATATCCATGTATTTTCAGTTTCACACGTATCACCAGCAAAGGTTTTCGTCAACAATAAGGTTTAGGGTTTGATTTTCTTTAAGGGTTACCAATTGATAACGTACGTAATAGGGTTTGGTAATATGCTTTCAAAAAATCGAGACCCGAGTCTGATTATTAATTTGTTATAAATAAATGAATATACACGTAAAATACATAACATAATGTTCAATATACAAAGATAATAATAATAATAATAGTTTAATGCATTTTTTGCCCAAAAAATAAACCATATACAAATTTATCTTAATTTGATGTTATTATCTTGTTGTATCTAAGCGTATTGATTCTAGTTCATTTTATTACTCTAATATTTTTTAACATTAAACTGTTTTCCAGTTTAATTGTGTATTTATTTTGACAATTTCTGGTTATTCGCTTGTTATAACAAAAGTTAAACAAAATAAATAAACATATGCAGAAAGTAAGGACACCGAGATTTAACGTGGTTTAACCATGCGGTCTACGTCTACGGGACCTCACCTGGTCCAACAAACCTGTTCATTAATAAATCACAAGTTACAACATCAATGAACTTACACAAGTAACGACTCTCTCTTGACTTTTGACGCCTTGATGTAGAACTCCTTAATGAACTTCTGTTTGGCGAGCTCCCCTCGACTTGCAACGTTCTCTCCCAAGAATTATACTTTCTTCTCCCGAAGAATGAACAGAATAGAAAATAACTAAAAACTCTTCATATCAAATATTAAAACAATAAGTATAGCGGAAGCATAAATAAACTATTTGTATCACGGTCTGCTGCAGTAACATATGCTCTATTAGATTCCTGCGTTACTGACTTTTGTTGCTGGACAGCATCAATCTGCTACAGCAAAACCTAACAGTTCAAAATACTTAAAGCAATCTTCTTTTTTAGCTCTGTTTTTCGCACTCCTTTCAGTCGTGTGAGTCTCTGTATATATCCTGAATTAGTTGCCTAAATCTCTACAAGGTAATCCGTACTTGGGCCTTGAGATTTTTTGGAATGACTTTGTCTCCAAGCAATTCTTGAATAAGACAACCTTCCTTATTTGTAATAAGTAAACTTCAATCACCTTTAAGTAAATGTAAATTTGTCTTTTCAACTCTCTTATAAATATGGTAAATCTGTCAATCAAAGTTTTCCAAATATATATATATATATATATATATATATATATATATATATATATATATATATACCATAATTAAATTCAGACAAAGCATAATTTTGGCAAAACACAAGCTAATAAATATCACAGATCTTGTTGTAACAAATGGTGCAACAAGGGGTGTAACAAGCTCCCCATTTGGCTTTGTTTTGACAAAACTAGAGATCAGAGTAACAACACACTTGAGATAAAGACAAGGAATCATCAGTATAACTACGCCTAAGACAGAGCCAATAAAGAGTATCAGAGCAGAGACTAAATATTCAGAATACACGAACTGTATCAGAGTAAGGATAAAAAGTTAAGAATCAGAGTAATCAAAAAATAATCAGAGCATATAATCAGTGCATATAATCAGAGGATAAGAACATCCTATTGATCTTCCCCTTTTTGACAAACAAAGGCAAGAGGTTAGGCATCTGGTGGTGCAATCCATAGTTATCGATATCGTACGATTCGCGATACAAATCGTACGATTCGAGTCAATACATGTAAAAAATGATTCGAATCATAGGGTGAATCGCAAATTCGACCGAATCGGTCTAAGAATTGCATTGAATCGGTGTGAATTGTACCGAATTGTCCAATTCAGTGAATCGTAATGATTCACATTCTAACCCAAAAAAAACCCCAAAAAACATTCAAAAATTATATTTAAAGTAAAACCCACTTCAATTTCTTTAAATAACATACAATTAGCCCATTTCCTAAATAATATCAACAATCCAAACGAACAAAAACAGTCGTCTTAAGATTACCTTTTCAATTTCTTTAAAAACTCAAATGCCCGAAATTGCAATTTGCAAGCATAAAACTTATGAGAAAGAAAGACAACATATCTGCTACCATCTCGATCAAAACTCACGAATCTATCGTACTGCTTGGTGTAGAGTGTTGATACCCCATCGCGCTACTTGTAACTTGTAAGTCTCTCGTTTCGTTTCTTCTTTTGACTTTGAGTTGAATGAAGCTGTGAAAAGCTTTTAGCTTTTTAAATGCTTCTGTCTTTAGTTTTGACTGAGATAGTTTTGAGTTTGTGGCAAATTCTCAGCCACTATCTTATTAGTTTTTTTTTTTTTTTGTTGCTTTGGAATAATACTTAGAAGTTGAAGACGTGTTAGTCATTAGTCATGTGATGTTTTTTTTCTCTTATAAGCCTGCATGTTTTTTTTTTTCACTTTTGAATTTCGATTATTTTATTTTATTTTGTCTCAACATTTAGCACTTTGATATTAATCATTAAATTATGGTTAACAAAAAATAAAATGGACATGACACAACATGAAATCATTGTTTGAGGGTTAGTGAGAAAAATAGAATGCACTTGAAGTGTAAGTATTGTGAAAAAGAGTTTTGGAATGGTGTTATAAGGATGAAAAACTATTTAGTTTGTACTTATAAAAATGTAACCGAATCGATACGATTCACGATTCGATACGATATACGATTCGAAAAAATGATATTTCGATTCACGATTCGCGAACTATGGTGCAATCTACTGCAACGCACCTTGGAACTATTGTAACAATTTCCTCATATCAGCACTTGAGTTGGTGGTAGAGTTTGTGCCACTAGGTGTTGTAGCACCATGCTCTCCCTGAGCATCAGCTCCTGCTGCAATAGAAACGGGAGCTGTAATTCACTTCCCCTGAGTACCTGCTTAATGTGAAATAAAACTGGTAAGCAAAACTTAAAGCAATTGAACGTGCCACTGATTCGTCCGCTTAAAATTTTAGATATGAAACATCAGCATAAAGTGATAACTGCTCTAGCTCCTGCTGCAGCACCGTTCATCAGAAAGAAAAGCTTTGCTGCGACAAAAAACATTAGTTATTCATCTTTAATGCAACAAAAACATAGCTGACAGACAGGCAAAATTTGTGCTACAGCAAATTATGACCAGACTTAGTGTCAAAAACTTTGTATATGAGATTATGCTGCAACATACGTCAACTAGACAAATTTCACACTTTGACGTTCAACCCTCAAGATTCTTTTGACCCTTAAAAAAAATCAGAATTTAAAAACAAACATATTCTCATGAGTATGAACTCTGAGTCACCATTCAAGCTTCTACTGATCATATGCATAAATCAAACAAGAATTTCAAGGATGGACCATGTGTGTGTGTGTTTCATGTTCAAGTCAATCTAGATGGTTCTTAACATCCATCACACTAGGTCAGATTAGAAGCAATGTTTGTTCCAACATACCTGGTCCTCTAATCACCCCTACAGGATTTTATATATAACCATCTTTCAAACAAGATTTTTAAGAAATTTTTTTTTTCTTCTTAGTATGGCGGCTTTCACTCTAGAACCATTCTTTGTGGTCTTAGGTAGCCCTTTCCATTCCAACTTTCGCTGCAATATCCTGCATATGATTTTTCTTTTTGACAAGGTGAATAGAATTCAGGAATAAATCTCAAAGAGACTTCTATTTGTTAGATCCCTAGTCATCAAGTAAGTTCAAAATCTTTTCCTATTGAGACTTCAATTTAAAATCCATTAAAATGACAAGTACATGATGTGCATTGATAATATGGTGCCACAAATGAAATAACTAGCTGATTTATACATATAATTTTCAATGCTTTAGTGATGAACCAATGCACATACACTCGAAACATTTTATCTTATAGAGAACATATGCCTAAGGCTTTTCTCAAGGTCTCAAACCTTACAGAGTCTAGTGCCTTAATGAAGATATCTGCTAGTTGATTTTCTGTTGTAACATAATTTGAAACAACCTTTTTATGCTCTACTAGACAAGGTAAACTTGATTTTCTTACCAAGATTTGTTTCACTTTTTGTTGCGATAGATTCACTTTCATTTGTGATAGCCTCCTAAAATTATTATGAACAAAAGGTTTAGCAAACTTACCTCTTTTCAGCATATCAATGTACCTGTAGCATTGTGGTCTGATATGTCCACAAGTGTGGCAAAAATGACAAATTGGCATGAACTTACTTACCCATGAATTTCCTGCTTCTGCACCAGGTTTTGTTGTAACAGATTGATCCACCTTTGATTTTTCAGCTGCTTTAACAAAAATCGTTTGAGTTGTTGATGCTCCCCCTTGATAGCCTAATCTAGTGTAATCTCTGCAAGACTTTTGAATTGATAACAGATAATCAAGTTTTTCAGTACCTGAGTTCATTATCTTGAAGCCTCGCTGGATTTGTGACAGTTCCTGCTGCAGCGTGTCTGCTTTTTGCTGTAACTCAGCCTTTTCCTTTTCAAGTTCGGTAATCTTGGTTAGTTGATCTTGATTCACCCTACACACAATCAGTCATTTTTGGTACATCGTTTTGTAGGTCCTTATGAACTTGTCCTCTTCTTCATCACTGTCCAATTCAGAATTAGTTTCACCATCTAACATAACCAATCTTGTTGCTAATGTTGTTGCAAATTTTGCTGCAGCGGGTTCAGTTTCTGTCCCAGCATCTGTCACAACATCTGATTGCGCTACTGCAGCACAGAACGCAACATAGTTGCTTGTGTGCTCTTTATCACTGTTGCTACTACTTTCTGATTCTTCATTGCTCCATGCAGCATTCATAGCTTTCTTCATTCTTTTCAAAGTATTGGCACACTCAGATTGAATGTGACCAAGTTCTTCGCATTCATGACATTGTATTCTTTTTTTCTTCTTCAATATTTCAGAATTTGATGAAACATTCTACTTCTCCAACATTTTCAACACTTTGTTGACATTCTTTGTGAGTAATGCTAAAGATTCTGTGACATCAAAAGAGTATTGAACATCTTGATTTTCGAAACCTGTTTTTAAGGCAATACTCTTTTCTTTCTCATTTTGTTTGAACTTCATTTCAAACGTCTAAAGAGAGCTCATTAACTTATCAATCTTAATTTCATCAACATTTTTTGACTCTTCTATTGCTGCAACTTTGATAGAAAACCTGTTTGGAAGTGATCTTAGTACTTTTCTCACCAACTTCGAATCTGAATATTTTTCCCCCAAGGCAAAGGCCTCATTGGCAATATCACACAACCTGGCATTGAACTCCGTGATAGTTTCATCTTCATTCATCTTCAATTCTTCAAATCTTGTCGCAATAATTTGAAGTTTTGATACCTTTACAGTTGCAGTGTCTTCATATGCTGTCTCTAAAATCACCCATTCATCTTTCGCTGATTCACACGTTGAAATCAATTTGAATTGGTTTATGTCAACTGCATTGAAAATGGCATTCAATGCTTTGGAATTGTAATTCGCCAATAGATCTTGTGCTTTGGTCCATTGTGTTTCAGGTTTTGGTGCAACATTGCCTTGTGCATTGGTAATTGTAGGATGCATCCAACCTGTTAGAACTGCTTTCCAAGCTTTCTCATCAATGGACTTGATAAATGCCCTCATGCGTGCCTTCCAGTATGAGTAGTTTGAGTCATCGAGGATAGGTGGTTTAGTGATTGATCCGCCATCACGTAGAGTGTCCGTATCTGTAAGAAAAACTAGAAAAACTCTTCCAAATATCTAACTGAGTCAGTTCAGTAACCTGCTCTGATACCACTTGACAATTTCTGGTTATTCGCTTGTTATAACAAAAGTTAAACAGAATAAATAAACATATGCAGAAAGTAAGGACACCGAGATTTAACGTGGTTCAACCGTGCGGTCTATGTCCACGGGACTTCCCCTAGTCCAACAAACCTGTTCATTAATAAATCACAAGTTACAACATCAACGGACTTACATAAGTAAATATTCTCTCTTGACTTTTGACGCCTTGATGTAAAACTCCTTAATGAACCTCGGTTTGGCGAACTCCCCTTGACTTGCAACGTTCTCTCCCAAAAACTACACATTCTTCCCCCGAAGAATGAATAGAACAGAAAACAACTAAAAACTCTTCCTATCAAAGATTAAAACAATAAGCATAGCGGAAGCGTAAATAAACTGTATGTATCACGGTTTGTTGCAGCAATACATGCTCTATCAAATTCCTGCGTTACTAACTTTTATTGCAGCACGACATCAATCTGCTACAGCAAAACCCGACTGTTCGAAATACTTAAAGCAATCTTCTTTTTCAGCTCTGTTTTTCGCACTCTTTTCAGTCGTGTGAGCCTCTGTATATATGCTGAATTAGTTGCTTAAATCTCCACAAGGTAATCCGTGCTTGGGCCTTGAGATTTTATAGAATGACTTTGTCTCCAAGCAATTCTTAAATAAGACAACCTTCCTTATTTGAAATAAAGAAACTTCAATCACCTTTAAGTAAATACCAATTTGTTTTTTCAACTCTCTTATAAATATGATAAACCTGTCAATCAAAGTTTTCCAAACATATATGCATATACCATAATTAAATTCAGATAAAGCATAATTTTGGCAAAACACAAGCCAATAAATATCACAGCTCTTGTTGCAACAAGGGGTGCAGTAAGGGGCATAACATATTTTAATTGCTTTTTTTAACATTTTAATTTTCGTAGAATATTTTTCCTGTTAAAGTGATCTTTTTAATTGTTTTTCATTATCGGGATTGGGTTCAAGTACCTTTTATTTTTCCTAGTAGTTCTTTGCTTCTCCTTTAGGCCTTGGTATATTTAATCATCCAACTTAAAGAAAGAATATGATTCCTTTAGCAACCACAAGCCTAAAAACACTATGGGATCCGACCAGTCTTTACTTTTTGGGTATACAACAGAAGAGATTAAATTGAAAACTTCCGCGAAATAACCGGGGCTTAGGCCATCTCCAACTCATTCCTTAAACTCCCTTTTACCTTACATGTAAGGATGCTGTTAGAAATATTCATCTCCAACAGCATCCCTAGGAATTCTCTATCAACTTTTTACCATATTTTCATGTGGAGATGGTAAATTCATCCCCTAGACTATCCCAAAACCATTTTATTTAATCGCAACATAAATTATTTAATTTTAATAATTTTAGTTTGGCATATAATTAATTATATATTATTATTAGATTTATTTTGTCTATTTGTAACTTAGATTATTGACTTTTATTAATATCAATAACAAATTTAATATAATTAGTGACTAGAAATAGATTAAGATTATGAGAAATAAAGAAATATAAAGAAAGAAACATAAATCTATTGGAAATGTTTTAAAAATAAAAATAAATATTAGTAGTTAAAAAAAAAACTTCCATAAATAATTAACAAATTCAAATAAAAAATGTTCCTTAAAATAAGAATATAGGGAAGCTGTTGGAGTGAAATTGAAATAGAAAACCCATAGAGAAATGGCAAAATTTCCCCACATGTAGGTAAAAAAATAGTATAGCAGTTGGAGATGGCCTTACAATATAACTTTTATAACAAAGATGAGTAATTTAAGTAAAATGGCCGAGTTGCGACTTATTGTAATAAAATGTTTTGAATTCGGACCACGACTTCGATCTTTTTTGTACAAAAAGAAAAAGAAAAAAAAAAACAGAAAGGGTCAATATTTGAAGCTATCAATCAATGGGGGTACCATTGCTTTTTTGATTTAATTCGACTGCAAATGTGTACGTTTAATATAAAAGAATATTATTAAGCAATCACTAGGGTTACAAGCTTTATCTGAGTGCGAAACACAGCTTGTTGACAACTTAGTCAAAAGTTTGGGGACATGCATATGTGTGGACGGGTGGTACAATTACTTTTTCTTTTGGTTGGCTTGTTTCCTTTAAAGCTTTGCTAGTTACGATTAGTGAGAAACAAAGAATCGTCGGTGAGCTAAGAAGTTAAGGAGAAGTAGCCTGAATAATTGGAATTTGTGATAGATGGAAGTTTAGGTGACATTTTTGTATAGATTGCAATGACTTGTGCAGGAGCTTCGATGTAATTGTTTTGAGGTTTGGGTGAATGGATTAAACTTTCTTGTGGTTTATTGAAAGTGCAAAATACTTCTTTATATTTATAAAACCTTCTCATAATTCCTATAATGTTTTAAACTAGACTAAATATTTCCTTCAGAAATCAGAAGTATGATTGAATTAGTTAAGAGACATAACCGTTGTTTCAAAAACCATAAGCTTTCCATCTGGAATAATTATTATTTATGCTGCAATTTTGCTTGAAAATGATATGGAAGTGTACAGGTCGGAATATCAGGAATCAGGATGTTATATGCTCTTCCATTCGTGTGGGTGTCCTAAGCATTTAAACTTTTAACATGAAGAAGAACTTATAGGAGGTTTTTTTTTTTTTTTTTTTTGACAAAACCTTAGAGGAGATTGCAATTTGCAAGAAAGAAAGATCATATTTGTCACATTCAGATTTGAATCAGTTACAAAACTCTTTTTTTTTTTTTTGGAGTCAACATAGTAAATTTTATGTTAGACTTAGTTAAATTGTGTCTCTTCTAAACACGATCAAGTATTTAGAGCTTGACATTTTTAGCATGAGTCTGAAAACTTTTCAAGGATAGTTCCCAATCATAAAATAGGAAAATTAAAGATGGATCTTCAGTTCTAAAAGATGTTTCAATATTATCCCCCGTTAACAAACGGTACCATTACTTAGTTGAGCTGGTCTTGGAATCCCTAGAACTGGCGCGCTAAAGAGAACAACACATAATTTTCAATTTAACTTTGGCTAAGTAGTTTAATTTATTATACAAAGCAATTGATTATGAATAATTCGATCACTAGATTTTCATCTGTAAATAAATCTCTCTCTCCAACACACTAGGGTTTTTTTATATTTTAAAAACCTCTTTTATTTTACACATGGCATTTGACAATTAGTGAAAGGTGATAGGTCATATATTAATTGTGCAGTTAACTAATGCCAGATGCATTTAACGTTCCAAAAATATGTCCGATCTATTTCAAAACTGTTCTCTTTGGAACTTTGTGAGGCCCCAATTGGTGCACTAAAATGGCTTTAAAGTGCTACTGAAGATTTTTTTAGCCATGTGAATTTCCTTTTCAGTTATAGCGAATAAATTAATAATGACAATTGGAATGTCACAATTACTTCTGTTAATCAACAAAAAGTAACTCCCAAATATTAATTTTCTCTTTTTTCCATTTGTATCTCTGTTTTTTTTTTTTTTTTAATGGCATGTAATCAAAACAAAATCTTTGTGACAATTTTGACCTTAAAAGGGCAATGAAGGAACATAAGTATGATAGGCAACAAAATCATAATCATGTTTCGGTTTACGGGTATGATCCTTAGAACGAATGACCATGTGGTGGACATTGGAAGAAGAAACAGTATATAACATAGAAGCGACAATGTCACGGGAAAAGAACGAAGTGGCAGAAGGGACAACATAAATAGAAGACATGATAGAGGGCTGATCATTAACCACAAATGGAGGATTGATGACTGAGGCATGTTGAGGTGGACTACGTGGGCCTAACTGACGAAACAGAGATGAGAGAAACTCTTGAAAGAAATGAGCTGATGGAGATGATAGCCCAAGTGATGGTACACGACCCACTTGAAATAAATATAACATGTGGGCCATTGAATTTGATGTACGTGTAGTTATGTCAAAGGTGTTAAGTGGTATTAATGAGCTTGGGCCGACGTGAGGATGAGATGAAGGTATATGAGTAGTTGGTGTTGAAGTTATTTGGGTTGGGGGCTCCACAAATGGAGTGAATGCACAGGGGAATGGAAAAGATTTAGACACATTTGGGCGTGTCTCTATTGGTGCCACATTAATTGGGACTTGTGGGGCCATGACATTTAATGGTGATTGAGATGAAGTGTGAACATGGCTGAATGGAAAATTTGTAGTGGGGTCAGACATTGATGATGAGAAAGAATGAGATATGGATGAGAAAGAAACTAATATACATGAGCTGAGATGTAATTGTGGTGGGATGGGACACGACACTATCAAAGTAGAAGAATGCAAATTTTGAGAATGTTCAGTCTGAGCAGGAGTGAAGCGACCGTGTGGGGTACGTGTAGGGGATGTAGAGTGTGAGTGAAACGAAAAGGTAGTTTTAGCGAAAACAATGTGCAGCGAGAGATATACCCGTCCTGTGTCTAGACTATAACAACGATAAGCTTTATGGTCATCACTATAACCTAAAAAAATGCATGATGTAGATTTTGGAATAAGTTTGTCTTGTTTATATGCATCTAAGAAGGGAAAACATTGGTAGCCGAAAACACATAAAAAATTATAATCAGGAGGTCGATCATACAACTTAAAAAATGGAGACTTATGTTGTAGAATTGGTGTAAGAAGTCGATTAATTAAGAATACAACAGTAGTAAATGCTTCAAGCCAAAATTCCTTTGGTAAATAGGCATGAAATAAAAGGCTAGTGCCCATTTCTGTGACCTAGTGAATTTTACATTAAGCCAGGCCATTTTGTTATGGAGTATGAGAACATGATATATGCTATTGAATGCTATGGTTACGTAGAAAGTTAGCTAAAGTACCTTGCATTAATTCATTTGCCCTATCACATTGGAAGTATTTAATGTGCGAGGAAAATAAATTTTCAACTAAAGATTTGAAATGAACAAAGGAATCATAACAATCATTTTTATTTCGAAAAGGATACAACCACATATAACGACTGTATTCATCAATAAACAAAACAAAATACCTAAATCCAGAACAAGAATTGACAGGGGCTGGACCCCAAACATCACAATGAATAACTTCTATTGGAGATTGAGAAACACTAGTTGAAGGAAGAAAAGACAATTTATGACTTTTGCCTAACATGCAGGCCGTACAAGGCTTATTGACAAACTTAAAATTCATAAATTTTAAAAACTGCTGAGACTGAAGAGATGACAAGACTGGCTTCGAAGGGTGACCAAGGCAAGAATGCCAAAGACTTGTAGGAACTCTAACAACAACCAAGGCCATAGACGAACGAGGCACTACGGAAGATAAAATTGGAAGAATGTAAAGATTGGATTCAACGCGATCCTGAAGAAGAGGTGTCCCTGTACAGAGGTCCTCAACAACACATTTAAAGGAAAGAATTATAATAAGACACCATTATCATGAGTAAATTAGGAAATAGAGAACAAACTACGAGTTAATTTAGGAACGTGTAAAATATTACGAAGAGAAAATGTGCGATTATTGTGCGAGAAGGAGGAATAACCAATATCAGAAATCGAAAGAGACTTACCATCACCAATAAAAACATGGTCCGACCTAGCATAAGGCTGCATATATTGCATGAGCGTGGGATCATTGGTCATGTGGGACGTGGCATCGGAATCTAGAACCCAAGAAGAAGAGGGCACATGTGTGGGAATGAGTGGTAGAGAAGTCTGTTGATAGTGATGATAGCCAGCGTACTGAGATGGTGGACCATTATTGTTGGGTGGTGAATATCGAAGACGACATCTGGAGGCAGAATGGCCCTATTTATGACAAATTTGGCATTTTCCCTTATAGCCACCATGTGAACCATTATTGGATGGTGAAGAAGAATTGGTAGATGGCATTGACTTTGAAGCATTATTATATTGATGTGACATAAAGTTGAAAGATGAAGAATTATGAGATTTGGAAGAAATATGCAGTTGAGATGTAACTGAAATCAGGGCATTGTCAGAAATTAAGACCTTATGAATTTGTGATGTTAAGCATTGACAGAGGAAGAAATAATAGATGAGTAACCATCATCATCAAAGAGGACACGTTTATGCGTGAGTAATTTTGCAAGCAATTGAGCAAAGGTTAGTGGAGTCTCGAGGTTCTCAATAGAGATAATAAAGGGTCTATAAGGTTTTGGCAGACCATCAAGCGTTATGAGAACCAAATCTTTGTCAGGGACAGGATCACCAATAGCTGCTATAGAGGAGGAAAAAAGACAAATTTGTTACAAATACTCAACAATGGTCAGCCCGTTTTTCTTGAGAGAATGTAACTGAGAGTGAAAAAGAGAATGACGAGCGAGGGATTGATGGAGAAATGACTGTTCAAGAGAGACCCAGAGGTCATGAGCTGCAGCATAATCTACAACCTGATGAACCAAAGTGTCAGAAAGAGTAGTATTGATACAGGCTGTAACAAAGCTATTAGTGCGAAGCCACTCATCAAGAGAGATAAAGGGACTCGAAGAAGTGGAAGAGGATTCGGTCGTAGTAGTAGATTTTTCTGGTTTTGGAAATGAACCATCAATATATTTGAGGAGATCGTTAAAGTGAAAGAAGTGAGTGATCTGGTTTTTTCATGTCAGATAGTTGGTATGATCAAGTGTAACGGTGACGAAGGCTTTGACATTGTAGGTAGGAAGAGAGAAAGATGAGGCCATAGAGTAACGGAAATTGGAACAGGATCAATAGCAAACGTTAGTTGTTATCCTCCGATACCATGAAAGAGTTGGAGAAAATTAATTTTATTTTTCTATATTGTCTTGTGTTACACCAGGTACAGTATTTATAACATGTTGCAATACTCAAATATAAGAGTAAAATATGGAGATAAAAATTACAACAAAAGTTGCCAAAAAATAATAAATAAACCGAATGATGTTTATAAAGAAACACAAAGAAACAGAGAAAATGTTTTAAAGACTGCACACAGGTTGCTTGTATTCATTGTGTATAAATATACAATTGGAGTTACATGAAGATTCCGAACTCCTAATTTTATGCACAACAGTTACAGCATTTGAAAGTAATGAGAAGATAAAGTTTGGCTATGCCTAAGTTGCAACAGACTGAGTATAATTTGAATTTCAAATAGATCACATATTCATATTCTATCATGCCCCCGCAAGATAGACAGTCCGTCACGGATGGATAGCTTGGCTCTTTGATGAAGAAATTGCGAACGTGGAAGCGACTTGGTTAGCGAATCAGCGACTTGATCGACTGAATGAACATGAGAGATTTTGAGTATTTTTCGAGCCACCTGTTCGCGCACAAAATGAAAATCAATGGCTATGTGTTTCATTCGGGAGTGAAACACTGGATTGGCACATAAGTAAGTCGCTCCCACATTGTCACAGTAAATAGTGGGCACATCCGAAAGTGACAGTCGAATTTCTTGAAGAAGATTGTGCAACCAATTTAACTCAGCAGTAGCCGCAGCCACGACTCTATATTCGGCTTTGGTGGAGGAGCGAGCAACACTTTGTTGCTTCTTTGAAGACCAACTAATGGTATTTTTACCTAGAAATATCACATATGAGGAGGTCGAGCTTCGATCGTCTTGATTGCCAGCCCAATCCGCATCCGAGAAGGCCGATAAATGACTAGAAGATTTTTGCAGCAATAAACCATGATGCATTGTCTGTTTAAGATACCTTAGTACACGTTTTGCAGCACTCCAATGAATGATAGATGACTAATGCATAAATTGAGAAAGATGGTTCACAGCAAAAGCGATATCCGGGCGCGTGAAAGGGGAGGTATTGCAAAGCACCAATTACACTACGAAACAATTTAGAGTCTGCAGATGGTGACCCGTTGTGTAACTTTAGTGAGAGAGATGTCGCAAGGGGTGTATTCACACCCTTTGCATCCTGCATACCAGTCTTCACTAATAAATCATTGATGTATTTAGCTTGTGAAAGAAACAAACCAAACTGAGTGTGATGAACTTCAACCCCCAAGAAATATTCTAACTGGCCAAGATCTTTAAGCGAGAACCGTTTGGCAAGAGAAGCAATGATGTCTGCAATAGCTGTTGAACTATTCCCTGTGACAATTATATCATCGACATATACCAACAGGAAAATTAATGTAGCACCTCTAGAGAGAATGAATAGAGAAGAATCACTCCGCGAATTAATAAACCCAATTTTAAGTAAAAAGTAGCGAAGCTCAGTATACCAGGCTCTAGGGGCCTGTTTTAATCCATAGATGGCCTTCCGTAAGCGACAAACATGATCAGGAGATTGCTGATCAACAAATCCAGGAGGCTGACTCATGTAAACTTCCTCCTCTAAAGACCCTTGCAAAAAGGCATTATTTATGTCCAGTTGACGAAGAACCCATCCAAACTGTACTGCAATTGACAAAATTAAGCGGACTGTGGTTGGCTTTACAACTGGACTAAAGGTTGCGTTGAAGTCGATACCAGGACGTTGGTGGAAGCCTTTGGCCACTAGCCTGGCCTTGTAACGCTCAATACTCCCATCAGCCTTCCTCTTGATGCGATATACCCATCGACACCCAATAATATTCTGAGAAGCAGAAGGTGGAACCAATTCCCAGGTGCCATTACGAATCAAGGCATCAAATTCAGCACCCATAGCCTTGCGCCACTGAGAAGATTTACTAGCCTGTTTATAAGTTTTCGGCTCCACCTCAACCTGTAACTCACAATCAGCTGTTAAACATAACTTTTGAACAGGCTTAGTAACACCAAGTTTAGATCGAGTAACCATGGGATGATGAGAAACAGTAATACCCGATTGGTCTTGAGGCACATGAGATGAGGTGTCTATGACTGGGATCGGCGCAGAGGTTTCACTTGGCAAAGGCGAAGTCATGGAACCTGTAGATAGCACCGCAGTAGATGGAGGGTTAGACGATAACGTCGGAGCTAGAGTGAAGGTAACTGGTGGAGTAGGTATGTCATGCATTGCAGGAAGGACGAATGACTCATGAGAAGAGGAAGATAAATCAGCACTTTGAGTAGGCGTGAGATACGAAGTGAGAAGTAGACGTGTGAGAGGAGATTTTGCAGGAAAAACATGTTCTATAAAAACCACATGCCTAGAAATAAAAATTTTATTAGTTTGCGGATCTAGACACTTATAGGCATGATGCATCGTAGAGTAGCCCACAAAGATACAGGGTCGTGATTTAGGAGACAACTTGTTAGAGGCATAGGGTCGAAGCCAAGGATATACAAGACATCCAAAGACTCGTAATTTTGTATAATTGGGTCGTTGTTTAAAGAGTATTTCATAGGCACTTTTATTACCCAATTGTGAAGAAGGAAGACAATTAATTAGAAATGTAGCAGCTTGACACGCTAAGGCCCAAAAATTAGATGGCAATGATGCTGTAGACATTAGAGTGAGTGCTGTCTCAACAAGATGGCGATGGCGCCGTTCAGCAACACCTAAATGTTGAGGTGTGTATGGAGGAGTAATCAGATGTTGTATACCAAGATTTTTTAGACTGTGTGAAAGACCACTGTATTCACCACCACCATCAGTGTAAAGAGTAAGAATGCGAGTTCCAAAATAATTTTCAACCAATTTTTTGAAATTAAGAAAAATTTGTGTGGTCTCAGATTTCTTCTTTAATGGATACAACCAGATATATCGAGTGAAATGATCGACAAAAATTAGATAGTAACGAAAACCTTCAAGAGAAAAAACTGGAGCTGGACCCCAAACATCAGAGAATATGATTTCTAGAGGTTTGTTACTTACAATTGAGGAGTCACCAAATGGAAGTCGGTGACTTTTATTACAAGCGCAGTCATTACAAAAATCAAATTTAGAGTTCGACACAGGAAGGGAATTATTAGAGATAATGGTCCTAAGCGTGCGAATATGTGGATGACCCAGCCTGGAATGCCATTGCTTGAGAGGAATACGGGTTGCGGATAAAGCTTGAGGCGCCAGAGAAGGAGCTGGCCACTCATACAGATTCCCATTACTCCGGCCTTTGACAAGAGGTGCCCCCGTGCTCAGATCATTCACAAGAAAAAAGTCGGGAAAAAATTCAATAGATGTGAGATTGTGCTTACAGAATTGAGATACAAATAAAAGATTCTTTTTAATTCCTGGTGCACAAAGGACATTATTAAGTGCAAACACATTATGAGGAGTGACTAATTTAGTTTTACCAATGTGAGAGATAGGAATGTTAGAGCCATCACCAATTAAAATCCCATCAGACCCAGTATACTCAGATTGAATGTTGAGATTCTGAAAATCAGACGTGATATGATGCGAAGCACCGGAGTCGACCACCCAATTTGGAGTTTGAGAGGATGCACCTTTATGAACAAGGTGCGCTTGAGGATCAAAGTGCGGAGATGAAGAAGACCTGCAAAATTTTGCAACATGTCCAAATTTATCGCATAGCTGGCACTGCATACGATTGTTAGAATTGGACTGTCCACCACGCCAATTATTATTGAAAGAACGATTGCTATTTGGAGCAGGAGTACCATTTGACTTATTTTGAGATAAACTAGTAGCATTATTATTGCCATAGGACTGATTCTTCTTATTTCCCCCTTGATTACCTTTTCCTCTATTATGAGATTTATTAGAAAATTGTGCAGTGACGATAGTCGTCTCTTTCCGTTGTTCTGCTCGACGAAGATAAGACTCATGGTCAAGGAATAGCAGCATAAATCTCCTTGTAGTCTTCACCCAACCCAGAAAGAACGACAACAACTAGTTCGTCGTTGGAAATAGGAGAACCAGCGAGAGCTAGTTTATCAGCAATAGACTTGATGGTGCGAACATATTCCGCCACCGACTGATAGCCTTTAGTCATATGCAAGAGCCGATTACGCAGCCCATAGATACGAGACTTTGACGCATTGGCGTAGGAGCTACTGAGCTTGTCCCACGCATCTTTTGCCGTGGACGCCATAGAAACTAACGGTGCAATAGATGCATCAACAGAAGCAAGGATGACATGGCGTAACAGGTTGTCTTGTCTCATCCACAATTTGTAGTTAGGATTGGGTGAGGAGACACCATTGGTGGTGACACTAGGAGAAGGACATGGCATTGTGCCATCAATAAAACCCATGAGATCATAGCCATAGAGAAGCGTATGAAACTGGGCGCGCCAGGTCGGGTAATTGCTTCCTATGAGCTTGAGTGGCAACTGAGCAGCCACATTAATAGCCACGATTTGTGACGAGGGATTGGCACCTCCAAGTAAGACTGGACTTGCTTGAGAAGACGGCGCAGCAGAGGAAACATTTTGGGAAGATGTCGCAACAGTGATTGAAGCATTTGAAGCCATGATGTGGTGGGAGGGTGGGAAAAAAAAGGATCGATAATTGCTTGTGATAGCTTGTAGTGCTCTTATACCATAAAGAAACACAAAGAAACAGAGAAAATATTTTAAAGACTGCACACAGGTTGCTTGTATTCATTGTGTATAAATATACAATTGGAGTTACATGAAGATTCCGAACTCCTGATTTTATGCACAACAGTTACAACATTTGAAAGTAATGAGAAGATAAAGTTTGACTATGCCTAAGTTGCAACTAACTGAGTATAATTTGAATTTCAAATAGATCACATATTAATATTCTATTAGTTTATTGGTTATCAAGTATCAATAAATGATAACTAGATAATTATATGCTTCATAATATTGATAAATCTATAAATAGTAATATCCTCATGAGAGTTCAAAGTGTATCACTGGATATTTTTCTTTGGACAGAATACACAACATACATTATGAACACTTATACAAGTAAGATAGTGAGAAAACTTTAAGGAGATTTACCCCTTTGGGCAGAAAAATCCCATTAAAGTCCAAAATAAAACACTTATTGCCACTCCCACTTCTTTTAAATTAATATATACAATGACCCCTTCGAGTAGGTAAATGAATATAATTAATTTAAAGAAACAAACATTCCAGGATCTTTATTGAATAAATTCATAGATCTACATAGAGGCCCACTTCGATGCAACCACCTACTTTGATTACAAAAATATTCAACTGGGGAAAAGTCTCCTTTTATATAAGCTTAAAAATACAGAACCACTTACTTCGTTATCATTTTATTTTAAAGTAAAACTGTGGCATCTCATGGACATAAGTGAAAGAATAAAACTCGTATATCGCTTAATAAGAAAAGAATCAACAGCAAAATTGATTTAACTAAATTATCGTATGGCTTCACTTCTTGTAACTTACAACCAAGAATTAATGGTTAACTTATGCAAATTTATGGCTAAATTATACTGTGTATAAAACAATTAGTTCTGCAAATCTATGGCCAACCCTGATGGTCTAATATTTATAGACCATCAATATTTTGAATGGGAGAGAGACCCTAGCCTGGAAGTCTTTAATAGGCCTCCTATCAAAGTGTTCTAATACTTTATACAAGCTCTATACTATACATATCATACCAGTTAATTAAAATAAAATTAATGAGACAGACCTAGGTCCAACTTGAGTGAATCACTAAAAAAGATATACTAAGTTTTACTGGTCAATCTCAACCCGTCTTTCACAATAATAAAATATGTCAATCAGAGGTAGTTCATTATCTAAAAAAAAACTTTATTGGTCAATCTTAACCCGTCTTTCACAATAATAAAATATGTCAATAAGAGGTAGTCCATTATCTAAAAAAAATCTAACTCCCTCAACTAATCCACTTTAAAGAAGCTTATGAAGTATAAGGATTTTGAATGTGTCAAACCGATGTGTTGACATTCAAAACATATTCACAAAAATAAGAAATCTAATAGCTAAAAGAAATGGGAACCAATAGATTAGGTATTATTGAGATAAGTTATGCATATAGTCAAGTTCGTAAAACCAAAAGGGTCATTGAGAGTATTGTGTAGAGATGGATGAGAATCACTTCTATGAGTAACTTCCCCAACCTTGCCCCAAATAGGGGGACAATTAGGCCAGCGACAAATTGGGTATGGTGCGGGAGTAAGGGTTGGATTTTATTCTTTGCATGGGGCTGAGGTGAGTGGTGGGGGTAAACATTTCCCATCTTGCATGCATGTAAACCTATTTAAGTACTATTTTTTGCCTAAATATTCTGAAACTCCTAGGGTTTACAGATATAGAGTCACTGTCAATCTACCAACAACTCAGTTTTCGATATTGTACAGTTGTGAATACTATAAGTTAAATTCGTTTTGTTACTTTAGCTATTTTTTGTCCCAAAAAAAAACTTTAGCTTCTTGTTCAACATCGAATATTACAATCTTGTCCTGCCTGTCAAATCCAAGATGAGAAGTCTAATGTAGATTGTGCTACTTGATTCCCTAATTAATGGAGACTAGTAAGATTGCTTTTTATTTTTTTTAACCAAATCAAAAATATTAATATTTCATGTAATTATTTTTTAACTATGTTACAAGTTATGAAATTATTTCCGTTGGGTATTGATGGAATGGCTAAGTCAAGAAAATAATATTAATTTCTCATATAATTTTTGTTCAACTATGTTACAAGTTATGTCATTATTTTTATTGGTATTGATGGAAAGACTAAGTCAAAAAAATTAATATTAATTGTGTATATTTCAGGCTTTAGCTTTGATCATCACATAATTTTTTGTTTACATGTAGTCTTCATGCTCAATAAATTTAGTTGCTTGAAATAAGGTTATTATTATCAAAACCAATAAAAAAAGAATTAGGTTATTGTAAGGATATGTTTACTTTTTAACTAGAAACGTGAAACTAATTTGATATTCATATTTGACTTTTTTTTGTCACGCCCTAAATCTAACACGTGACATGCCGCGTGTCCAAATGATATAACCTCTCAAGCTTGTTAGGCACACAACCACAATATAACTAATTTAGAGCCACTAAAACCTTAAAATTAACAAGTCTCCAAATATACATAGCCAGTGGTGGACCTATATGTAAGGTGAGGACCTTCGAAAAAAAAATCTCTATTTTTTAGAAAAACCATTATATTATACATTTTGTGCACATTTTGAATTCTCTCATTGTATGAATATATGCCCTAAGTGTGGGTGCTTGAGTTTGCCACTATACATAGCATTAAATCAAGAAAATAATCTTCAAATTGAATCTGAAGATGAGGTCATGTCCTCTAGAAATTAAATAGAGGAGGTCTCTCTAGCTCTATCTCACCCAATACTAAAGCGCTTATCCTGTTTTAACTGCAAAAAAAAGCAGGCGAAAATAAAAATAGTGAGCGAAGAAAAGTTCAGTAAGAGAAATTATCCCACAACAAAAATACAAGGCATATGACTGAAACAAAAAGAAAACAAAAATTGGAGTCTTCAATTTTTATGATTCACGAAACAAATTATATTTGACTAAAGATTACTACTCGAAATTGTAAAATAGAGATAACATTAATGTCATTTGCAGAAGTATTCCATATTATATAAATAATAATATCACAACAGTTATGACAGAACAAAAAACTATAGTTGCATTTAACCCATACAATAACGATTCAATATTAAATGTAGGGGCGTCAATCATACGATAACGGTAACGTATTTGCAAGTGCAACACAATATCAATATCTATGTCGCGATACCATAACAGTATCAGTACCATTAATAATTCACAACTATAAAGAGAAATTCAGATATACATATATACATATTTGCGAGTAGAATACCAAAAAGGTGGAAGGGATGGCCCATGGAATGGGTTTGGATACAAGTTGCTGCATGACTTGTCATATTATTTTTGTTAGATCTTACATTTTTTTTTTTGAAATTTAATGATAGATCAAAATTGTTGCAGGCATTTTTCAATATAAAAGCTTTATGGCGCCACTTTTTTTTATGCGCAACTCATCTTTGTATAAAACTTTTTTTTTTTTTTTCGTTCATAAAAATTATGTAGCAATACAATATGTCAACAGTCAAGAGCAAAACAACCGTATGAATGAGAGAGAACAAAGGGCTTGGAACAATATAAACTTAAGAAGAAGTGAAGGAAAAGTCAATAAATAATACATGGCAAGGAACATGGAATTTAATGCCATTGAAATAACAATAGAATAAACCATAGAATAGAAGGATAACATAAATGCAAAGAATAGAATCTTGGATTATTTTTGAATTATACTCATAATTGCGACGAACCACTATGACGAAGATAGATTCATGTAATACTGAAGACAGTAAAGAAATTTCATGTTTCCACAAGGAATTCAATTACAAGGGGATAATTCCACTAACCATTTGTTCCCAAATCATAATCCTTAATTTGCAAGCCCTCAATCTCAAATCGTGAATTTTATCTCCTTATTAAGATAGATGAAGACCTCAAGAAATACACTTAAAAGCTTAAATTCCCTCTTAAAAATACTCACGAGCAAATTTTATTTTATATTTTTTAAATACCATATTGAGTGTTTGAAGATGATAGGAGAAAAGAAAAAACGATTGAGCGTTATTGTTTTATTTTGTAACTGACAGGCCAACTAAGGTGTCTTCTAAATTGACAATAATTCTTTTATTCCTCTTTAGCTCCAAAATACAACCTTCATTGTGAAAACCTCCACCACTAACCACTTGGTACAATTGCACAACTTAACTAACCCCTTCAATTAGGCAACAATTAGTTGGCTAAAAAATCAATAACTTTAATACGAATAGTAAATGAACTTGACATATATAGACCATCACTTAATATTTAACTTTTAAGCTTGTAGACATATTTAAAATTGAAAGCTTTGTGTATTCATTATAAAAACAATTATCAAAGCTGACCGTCACCTTTTCGTTACCAAAAACATGGCGAAAATGAAACGAAACTTGAGCTATATGAATAGTGATCATTTTGAAATAGTTTGGAGACGACTTAGTGTGTCGTCTCCAAACCGTCTTTCAATAGAGACGGACCATCCATTCCCTCTCTAAATGGGAGATGAAATGGAGATGAAAAAAGGTTGTCGTCTCCAATTCGTCTCCTAATGGAGACGAAAAGGAGACGATATGCTTGAAGATGTGTTCTCCGTCTCTATTTCGTCTCCCGAAAATGAGATGAAATGGACACGAACCCTTAACACATTTTTTTTAAATTTATTTAAATTCCTCCCAAAAAATTCAAAGAAAAAATAAATTATATTTTTGGAGACGGACCATCCATTCCGTCTCCAAAATGGAGACGAAAAAAGGTTGTCATCTCCAATTCGTCTCCGATAAGAGACGAAAAGGAGACGACATGCTTGAAGATATGTTATTCGTCTCCATTTCGTCTCTCTTTTGGAGACGGAATGGAGATGAACCCTTGACATATTTTTTTCAATTATTTTTGGAGACGGATCATCCATTCCGTCTCCAAAAGGGAGACAGAACCAAGGTCTGTCTCTAAAATTGGAGACGGAATGGATGGTCCATCTCTGAAAATATAATTTTTTTTGTTTGAATTTTTTTGGGGGAAATTTAAACAAATTGAAAAAAATATGTCAATGATTCGTCTCCATTCCGTCTCCAAAAAGGAGATGAAACAAAGACGAGTCCCATTTTTTTAAATTTGTTTAAATTTTCCCCCAAAAATTCAAACAAAACTTATGATTTCTGTCTCCATTTCCTCTCCAAATTGAGACAGATATGAGACAAAAATTAGTGTTAAATATATAATGTTATGTAGTTATGAATTTAATCTTACAATTTAATAATTAAATAAATTAAAAAATTATTTTAAATAACTAAATAATCTAATAATGATACTTAATAATTAAATAAAAAATTATATATACTACTTAATAATTTATTTTAATTAAGAATTTAATTAAATAATAATAATTAAAAATTAAATTACTACATAAATAGTAAATAAATTATTAATAATAAATATTAAATATTAAAAAAATCCCAATATTAAAAAAAAGTTATTAATAATTTAAAAAAAAAAAATTAAAGCAAATGGGGACGGACACTTTTGGGGAATGTCACATGAATTTTATGGCAAGAAAATGGATATAAACTGCACTGCTGCTCGTCACCATATATTGCTGTGCTTGAGCTCCTCTGAGCTCCTTCTCTATTTTTCCTACAATGCAGCTGCAAATGAGTGGGTTGAATTACCCAATTGTTATATGGATGGCAAGGCCAAAGAGGGTCCGTCTTCAAAGTTGGGAAACGGCCCATTAGGTGGTTGGGCCGTCTCCTAGCAATTTTAAAAATTTGATGAGGGCACAGATTGTGCCCTCAGCCAATATAAAACCCAAACCCCCTTCCCTTATTTACAACACCCCCACCCCCCACCCCCCACCCCCTTCCCCTCTCCCCCCACCCCCCTATTAAGGTTAGATATATATGTATATTTTTGTATATGTATATGTATATATAGATGTATATACATATGTGTAAATATAGATATATATATGTATAGTAGTATGTATATGTCCATGTGTACGTGTATGTATATGAGTTTATATATATATATACCTATTTTTTGAATATGTAGATGTAAGTTTTTTTTTTTTCGTTTTTTTTGGGGTTTTTGTTTTATTTTTTTTTCTAGTTTTTTTTTTCTTTTTATACATATATATATATATATATGTAAATATATGCATATAAACCTATATTTTGTTGGTAGATGTTAATTATTTTTTTTTGGGGTTTTGTTTAATTTTTTATTTTTCAGTTTCATTTTTTTATTTTTTTTCATTTATTCGTTATTTATATATTTCACATTATATATATATATATATATATATATATATATATATATATGTGTGTGTGTGTGTGTGTGTGTGTGTGTGTGTGTGTGTGTGTGTGTATAAGTGATAGATAAATATATGAATTTTTTATAGTTTTATCATGAGTTTAGGGGTTTTTTTAAAACAAATTCAGATTTATTTTTGTTTTTCTTTCATATTTGTATGTATATATTGTATATATAGATGTATTATAAGTTAATTATATATTATTTCAATTTTTTTTTGTCTTTTCATATATGTAAATATATTGTGTATATATATGTATATATGTATATATATAATTAGTATAATTTTTGTTAAATTTCAATTTAAATTCAAAAATTTGGCATAATTCGAATTTAATAACTTTTTTATTTTAAATTATTTTTTTTAAAGAATTAAAGAAAATGTGATGGAAATGAGACGAAATGTGAGGTAGACGGTACGGAGATGAAATGTATAAAGAGACGAAAATGAGACGAAATGTGTGAGAGACGGAAATGAGGCAAAATGTGAGGGAGACAAAAAGGTGACGAAATGTGAGGGAGACAAAAAGGTGACGAAATATATTTTCATCTCCATTTGAGACGAAACAGAGACGAAACTCAAAATTAGAGACGGTGCGATAGGTGACGCCCGAATTTCATCTCCGTTCCGTCTCCTTTTTAGATTGGAGATGAAAAGGAGACAAAAATGTGTTGTCTCCATTTTCGAAATTTCTTGTAGTAATTGTATTGATAATTGCCAAAGTACAGAGATGAGTACATTTATAATTGTTACAGAATATGTGTTGCAGAAGATATAATTTGAACTAAAACTACTTGAGAGATTTGTGTAAGGATAAGCTAAAGTATAACAATAATAACAAAACATGATAAGTAAAAGTTCAAAATATGAGTCTGTTATCACGCCTCCTCAAGTGAAGCCAGAGCCTGCACGGTGAGCTTGGGTCATAAAAGCTTGAAATGACAAGCAAAAAGTCCTTTTTTTATGATGTTTGTTAGCTGAATGACTATAGAGATGAACTGAATTTGAAGTTCACCCTTTGCTACTTTTTCCCAAATAAAATGAACATCTATCTCAATATATTTAGTACGGGCATGAAAAATGGGATTTCAAGTTAGATAGGTAGCCCTGATGTTATCACACCAGAGTGTGAGTGTGATGGTGGGGGTGAGCCAAATTTTATTTAACAGAGATTGAAGCCAGCACAATTCAGCTGTGGTAAAAGCTAGAGACCGATACTCAGCCTTGGTGCTTGATCGATAAGTGGTGGACTATTTCTTAACATACCAGAAAATTAAATTATGACCCAAAAATATGCAGTAGCCTTGAGAACTTCGCCAATCATCAGGAGATCTATCCCAGTCCGAATCAGAATAAGCATGCAAAGTAGTATCAAAAGTGCATTTGAGGAACAATCCAAAAGTGTCAATGCCCTTCAAATAACGTAAAATTCTCTTGACCGCAGACTAGTGAATATCAGTGGAAGAATGCATAAACTTGTAGACTTTGTTTACCGCGAAGCTGATTTCTAGATGGGTAATCATAAGATATTGCAAAGCACCAACAATACTACGATACGAGGTGGGGTTTGAGAAAGGATCACCATCACGTTGGGACAATTGTTACGAAGGAGCAATAGGAGTGGATACACATTTAGCACTAATAAGCCCAGCCTGTTGTATGAGATCATGTGTATATTTAGTTTGCTGAAGTAGGAGACCCGTCCCAAGTGCCTGACCGTGAACTGCCGATTAAGGAGAGAGATGATGGAAGCAACAACATGCGCTGAGGTGCCTGTAAGAATTATATCGTCCACATAAATTAGAATAAAGGTTGTAATAGTAGTATCATGATGCATGAAAAGAGATGTGTTGGACTTTGCTTGAAAAATCCAAGACCAAATAGAAACAAGCTCAGCCTAGAAAACCAAGCCCTTGATGCTTGTTTGAGACCATAAAGAGTCTTTCTTAACTTGCAAGCATGCTAAGGATACGAGAGATGTACAAATCAAGGTGGCTGGGACATATATACATCTTCATGTAGTATACCGTGGAGAATAATTTAATAACATGTTGTACTAATCGATTTTAATAACATGTTGTGCTAATCGATATTAGACTGGGTGCTATCCTATCCTTTTTTTTGTTCCACTTATCAAGTTGCCATAACTTTAGGGTTTCTTCTCCTCTTCTTGACTAATTCAAGAGTTGTATGAGATGAACAAGATTGTTGATGCTTGCATATCAAATAGTTTGGCAAAAATCTCAAACTAATAACGAACTAAAGTCCTAATTTCTTTCTTCTTTTTTTGATACTTTTTTTTGTCTGTCAAATTTTTTACACTTCTTCGCATTAGACAAAATGAAGACAAGAATGGAAGCAATTCTCCATGTCATGAATATAAAGATAACCTTTTTCAATTTCAGCAGAAGCTTAGCAATTGCGAAACAAACATGGTACTTCACTCAAGGACATGGCTTAACACATGTATGCCATTATCTCATCCATCTCCACCCACTGTCAAATCCCTAGAGGAGAAAAGAAGAAATCCAAAACTTATGATCTCTAAAGAAAATTAATTAAGTGAAAGAATTGGTGAAAAGAGAAATTAAAAAGAAAGAAAAGAAGACACATAAAAAATGACGTTTTGTCAACCGAGCATATACGTTAGCAATGAAAAATAGGTAATATCTATAGCTTAATACACGAAGCATTAGTAACTATTTTTTTTTTTTTTGATAAATTCAGTGGAAACATTTGAACTATATGAATATTCAATTGCGAAAAAGTTTTTAAACCTTCTCTATTCCCGATAAGTACTTGGACCTATTAATTCTTCAACAGAAAAGAAAGAATTATTTATTCTTTGTATTAGAAGTTCTTCCATCATGATTCAATAAACCACATTAACTATTCATGACCGGCTATGATCGATATATAACAAATTTCCTACTTCTAATACGTATTAGTAATTTTTGACCAAAAAAAAAAAAAATGTATTAGGTTATATTTGGCATAACTTTGAGACACTCAAAAATACTTCTTATGAGTTTAGAAGTTAAACTAATTTGTTTGATTTATTTTTTTAAAGTGTTTTTAGGTAAAAATTAAAGATGAAAAAAGTTAAAAATTGAGAAACTCCAAATTGAAACTTTTCAAAAAATTTTTTTACGAAACTATTTTACATAATGTGAATTTTTTTTTTTTTTCAAATATATCCCTCTATATTTTTTAAATCTAATATTACCCTCAAAATTTTTAAAAGCTCAACGTTGCTTAATACAGAGTAAACAGTCAACGACTTTTGTTCAACAATATTTCTAACAAAAACTCTATTTTAAACGCTCTACAGTTCAAAAATTAAAATTTGACAATTAAGCCATCCAGAACATTAGTAATTTCACATAGGACAAACACAGCTGTAAGATGCGTGATGCACGAGTAGATTTGGGCCTACAGAACACACAAGTGATCTACGGCGGAAATTCGGCCCAGCCCAATCTCCTCATCTAACAATTACTACATTTTCACGCATACTATCTTTTCTTCTGACTATGTGTTTTCATTTTTATCTCTTGGGACATAAAAATATAAACAAGTCCTCTTCCTTTTAATTAGCAAAAAAAAAAATCATCTTCCTTTGCAGGGTTAAAATTAACGTCCGTTAAATTTCGCTAATCAGATTTTGCGAACCGCTGCTTTGCTTTTCTCTTCCTGTTCGATCGCCTCCGTTACGGCAGGTCAGTTATCTTTCGCTTAATTTTCTCAATTATTTTTAATTTTTTTTCTCAAATGTAATTAAAATGATTAATTAATGTGTAATCCGCTGTTAATTGAATTTTCTGTTAATTTTTTCGTTTGGTTAAGAAACCCTAACGTAGAGTATTTGATAGCTAATTATCAAAATTAATTTTTCGGCTCGGATTTTTCTGCTTTGTGTGGCTGTATAATTATTCACATGTATGACCTTCTTGATGTGTATGTATATGTGTATATATCTGTGGGAGTATGTTATGACAAGATAAGATCTTTTGAGTGTTTTGGAGCTGTTGGATTTATGGTCTAAGGTTTACATGTATAATTGCTTTTTATGTATGTAAATGTGTTGGGTCTGCTTTGTGTCGCTCGCTTCCTCGTATCTTTTGAGGGTGACGGATTGTTTTTGATGTAATTGATTGGGAAATAGTGGGTGACGGGTTGTTTCTGATCTAATTAATTTGGAAATAGTAGAAAACTATTGATGGCACGTCGAAAGGGAAAGGGTAATGCATTGGCCTCTAAATCAAGTTCCAAAGTCAAGGATGCTGCTGAAACAGCTCAAGCTGAAGCAAGCGCTTCAAGTCCAACAAGGGTTGAAGGAATGGAGAATGGAGAGAATGCAAAAGAAGTCACGAAGAGTGAAGAGGATGGCATAGAAGTTGTGAACAATGAAGAGAATGTTGTACAAGAAGAGTATGACGGGGATAATGCAGCTGAGAAACAAGAAGGAGACGGCAGTTGTGCTGATAAAGCAAAGAATGGAGCGAATGCTGTAGAAGAAGAGGATGATGGAGGTAATGGAGCTGAGAAACAAGGAGGAGACGACACGTGTGCAGATAAAGAAAAGAATGGAGAGAATGCTGTAGAAGAAGAGGATGGCGGAGGTAATGCAGCTGAGAAACAAGAAGGAGATGACACTTGTGCAGATAAAGAAAAGAATGGAGAAGAAAAGGATGATGGAGGTAATGCAGCTGAGAAACAAGAAGGAGACGACACTTGTGCAGATAAAGAAAAGAATGGAGAGGATGCTGTAGAAGAAGTCAACGGAGGTAATGCGGCTGAGAAACAAGAAGAAGATGACAATATTTTAGACAAAGAAAAGAATGGAGAGAATGCTATTGAAGCAGAGGTAAATGGAGGTAATGCAGCTGAGAAACAAGAAAAAGAAGGAAATTGTGTAGATAAAGAAAATAATGGAGAGAATGTGGATGTACATGAAGGGAAGAG
Organism: Ehretia macrophylla; assembly: GCA_037974665.1. Taxonomy (NCBI): domain Eukaryota; kingdom Viridiplantae; phylum Streptophyta; class Magnoliopsida; order Boraginales; family Ehretiaceae; genus Ehretia; species Ehretia macrophylla. The sequence continues at coordinate 52,929,805 of CM075780.1, read as the reverse complement.
TGAAGAATGTATGGTTGAGCAAGAAGAAGGTTATCAAGTAGGTGCAATGGAGGAAGAGAAAATTGAAGAGAATAAAGGAAATGGCGTAGATGAAAATGAAGATAAACAAGATGTAGTGAAAGAAGAAAAAGGTGAAGACAATAGGAAAGAACAGCATGTGGGGGGACTGGAAGAGAATTTGGAGCAGCAAAACATAAAATCAAGAAAAAGGCCCAGAAGATTGAAGGTGATGAAAGGACCTGCGGGCAAAGTGGCTCCTCAAAATGATAACAAGCCAGAATTATCTCACAGGAAAAAGCTTAAGAAGGGAGAGAATCATGCTGAGAAGGAAGGTCAAGTTGAAGACAATGATGCACGTGAAACACAGAATAAAAAAGAAAATTCTGTAGCTGTAAACAAGGGTAAGAAAAAAGTTGCAGTGGATGTAGAAGATGGTGGAGGTGCCGTAAAAGAAAATGACGAAAAGGAAGTGGGAGAAAGTTCCAAGAAGAAGGTGATTAATTTTAAAAAATTGAACAGAAAGAACAATGTGGCTGAAAGGGCCTCAGAGAAGGTGACCTCCAAAAGTGAAGGTAAGCGAGGGTTGTTGAATAAGAAAAATGCTTCAAAGAAGGTTGAGACCATGGGGATGATTTTTATGTGCAGTTCCAAGACAAAGCAGGACTGTTACCGTTATAAGGTTCTTGGATTGCCAGCAGGGAAGAGAGATATGGTAGAAAAGATTTATAATGGAATGAGACTATTTTTATACGATGTTGACCTGAAGTTGTTGCATGGGATCTATAAAGCTGCTGGGCGTGGGGGTTACAACATTGAACCCCAGGCTTTTGATTCGCAGTTTCCATCTCAGGTTAGTTCGTATTAAAAGAATTTTCTCATCTACATTTGTCTTTACACTTGATGCAAAGACTTGGTTGGCCTATTTTAGTCCTCTTTGACTCAAGTTTTCAGCATTATCCCGTAAACTCATCTGATTTCTATCTTAAGGACATGCTAGCCGATGATTGTTTGGACCGTAACCAGGGAGTAGATTTCTCGATAATTGTTAACTGAAATCTGGATTAATTTTCTAAGAAGCTCCTGTGACTTCATGGCTTCTTTATTTTTCCCCACCTTCTATTGCTGGTCGTGTTTTTCATATCACTGGAAGATATATTAATCTTCTGAAATGAACTGGGATTACCTTTATTTGTTGAGAATAGAGAGAAGTGGAGAATATCTTGATTGTTTATATTAAAAGGTAAGATACTGATAAAAAAAGATGTCTTTGTATGGATCTATACAACTTTTGGAGTTCTAATTGTATTTCCCGGCAGATAACCTCGAACAATTGGACCGCCAATCTGTAAGACTGGAAAATAATATCTACCAGGTCCATAACTTCTTCGAAGGTCATATTAAACAATTTGACCCAAGTATTAATTAGGAAGGAAAAAGCAACTAAAAATTTATGGAACTTGTTCTGGTATTGTTCCTTTGGGAGTAGTGAATTACTTGACCAATTCTGTTTATTGCCCTTCCAGTTTTGCATGTACATATTTTCACCCATCTTAGTGTCAAATTGCGAGAAATTATATCCATGTGATCTCTGTCTGTGGGAAGTTATAGAGGGTAGAGACTTTTGCAGTAAAAGAACTGCGTTGCCTTCATGTTTCTTTCTCATACTTTGACAATGTCAAATTCGAACTTATGTTTGAAAATTTTGTTCCCACTATTAATACAATTGGAGTTTTTTTTGGCAGTCATTTTATCTCAGTTGACCCGTTTTTACTATAGAAGTAAAAGGCTATTCTAGATAATACTTTTTATTTTTTATTTTTTATTTTTAGAAAGGTGAATCTTTTTTTTTTCCTTCTCCCTCCTCCCCCCCTTTTACCCCCATCCCCCCACCACTGAGAATTGAACCCTGGACCTCCCAAGTGCTATCACTCAATTCTCAATACTTATTTTTCTTATAAGCCCTTATGACCTGATTTGTGTGTAGTGGGTAGGATAGGCATGCTAATTTGTGCGCTCAATGCGTATTGCCTAAATCTGAGAGAAAATCACATAGTATTTCTGGTCAATATTGTATATTTTCCTGGTCAACTTCATGGGTCACACTTCATCTGGTAGTCTGGTACCACACTTGCATCGTTTAATGTCTGGTACTATTATGTGATGTCGGTGAAGCAAAAAGCCAGCATGTTAAGCCTGTGACTAATGAAGTCTCAGTTGATGCAAGTTCCACTTGTCATTGCACCAGTCTTGTTCAGTTCGTTCCACGCCAAGAATATTTCTGGGCCATAATCTCTGTTTGTATATAAAAATTGATGGTAACACATATAGTACTATTAATCTTTAGAAAATAATATTTTTATAGGCTCTATATGCACTCTCAGCGATTAAGCTTTTGAAAAGTTTGTAGAGCCCAGTAAAGCTGTTATATAGATAGTTTACTTAGCCTGAAGCTGATATTATCTAATGATATTCTGTTGCTGGGTGGAACTGAACACGACACTGAATGTTTGCAAAAGATAGACTCCAGATTCTATTTGTTTCCTAGTTGAGCCTTTGCTATATATCAAAATTTTGTACGTCACCAACATGTATTTTTATGAATAGTCCTTATTACTGGCTCATTCTGGAACCCAATTAGTAATGTGAACTAAAGAAAAATGTATACAGAAGAATGAATAGCTACAAGAGAAATCAGGACTCTCTTATATACTTTCACGAGTTACATGTTTATAATCTATTCGGTGTGAGTTGTTACAGCAGCACATGTTCTATGTTTCCAATAATGTATTGGGCCTAGAGTGATTGATGATTGCCATTTCCTATCCTCCGCATCATTACGTTAACTGTTTTTGCAGTCATGATGACTCTTGGGCCCTCTTGGGCAATATTATGCTAGTTGCCTGCTTGAACTCCTGCTTCACAGTCTAGCTGTCTGCTTCACGGTCTAAATCAATGATGTCTTTGATGTTGTTTGCAATTTCTGGAGCTGTTATGATTCTGGTTCATGGTTTCACTTACATCTAGGTAGTACCTTTTCACTTACATCTAGCTAGTAACTTATGTTAACAGTGCCCTGATATAAGCATTTGATGCTAGCATACTTAAATGTCATTGCAATCCTGGGTGTTTTGGTTAGGCTAATACATGAATTCTTATCTCTCACCTCTGATTTAAACCCATGAGGGCTGAGGCCATGATAGGTTTGGCATATAGGTAAATGCCATGTTTAACCTTTGCTATATCACAGTTACAGCTTCATGATTTCACCTGTAGCTTATGTATATACTCCAGTAAGTGGCCTACTGACTCTGGCTGCATCTACTTATCCAAGCTGATGCTTTTATTTCATTGGTTATATACTTGTTAGGGAAACATAACAGAGTTTGATGTTAATGTCTCTTTTCTTATTTCCTTTATATATTTTCTGACTAATTCTATAGAGGGTACAACTCACAAAACTAGATTCCTGTCTAGATCGAAAATCAATTATTGTGGCATGGTCTTTATCATGGGCCTCTATGCCTTAAGGAGGTATTAACAGGATCAAGCTATTTAGGATAAGATAAGATGGGGAAATGTAGACCAAAGGATGGTAGAGAGGAAACTTATGTTAGATAGAGAGAAATTACAAGGAAGGCTCAGAACTAAGGTGGCTTGCCTTGGCTTTGGTTGTGTTCCGTGCATCAATGGACAAGCCTATTTATAGGTGGTTGGTTCTTGTGTAGAACATATGCAAGTGTAGTACAAGTACTACCTTATTATAATGCTACAACTATTCAATGAAGTGCTATTACTTTTTATAGTTAGTCACTAGTTACTTTTCCCGCTTCTCATGGACCATAAAGTAGCTTGTTTACATATATTTTGTTTGAGCTTGATAGGTTGCTAACAGAAGGAAGCATATCTTGGTAGTAATAAATATTATAAGGAAGAATCAAAGAGTGGCGGAAAAGATTGCGTTGTATCTAACCCTAGTTAAGAGCATATCCTGTTTCCATATTTCTAAATTACTATATTAGAAGCACATTTTCTTTGCTCAAGAGTAAAAGGTAAATATTTTGCAGAACATTAATCCCATTATGGTCTTGGAGTTCTTGAAAGCGAAAGCAAGAGAAGGAATAAGGAAAAAGGATATTTATAGGAGCTCCAGCTTCAAATTCATCACTGCAACCTTGGTTTTAAGCTTTTGTTATTTCTACTTTCTGCGAATTAAATAGTGTTGGTGCCATACATGCTAATTGCGGATGTCTTTCCTATGAGAACACCCTGGATCCCTGTAAATTTGCAGCTCTCAAAGTTACTTTGAGGTTGATATAAGCATCGTATATATCTACTTGACACTAGTATGACATCTTTAGAATAATCTTTTGCACATGGGGGTATTAGATCAAATTATCAAGGTTTTTTCACAAATGATTGAAATTTTCTCCAGGCATCCTTTCTCGGCATTATTCTCTGTGTACTCTACATCAAGTCACTGACATTAGGCCCTATCCTTTTTCACCCTGCATAAGTCATCATCTAGTTGATATTCATTTCAACTAATTCTCACATTAACATTTCTATAGAACAAGGTAAAGCTTAACAACATCAAGCCACTGACATTAGGCCCCACCCTTTTTCACTCCGCATAAGTCATCATCTAGTTGATATTCATTTCAACTAATTCTCACATTAACATTTTTATAGAACAAGGTCTAGCTTATACACATCGGCTTAGTCACCTCGAAAGATATCCTAGTTATCTTTGTCTAGCATGCTTGTGTATTCCTAGTGTTTGATATATATCTTCTGCAGTACTACGACGCTTCAGAAAAGGAGTTACATCCCCTTCCATTTTAGATAGGTGGATTCTGAAACCATCGTCCCCTGCGGGTTGTTTTGAATCCTGGCCCGGTTTTTCCCCACTGTAGGAGCACCTTCAGTTGAGGAGAGCTGTATGAGCCAAATCTTTCTTTCCTATTACTGGTTTCTAAGAGTGAACTGGATAAGGATTGCTGGAGCTAAATAGCAAACTGAAGAAGGATGTTGCCGGTGCAACAAGAAGATTTGATGGAATCTTGCCTGAGATAGGGTTTTCTGTTGTTAGATCTGTTTTAGTTCTAACCTATGCTCGATGTGTTACGTTTTGCCTCATTTTCCTGTTTCACTCTTGATGTAGTTCATATATGTGCGTCACTTTTGGGTGCTTACAGTGTGAATTTATTGACACGGAAAACGTCATCTTCCTCATTTGTTTCAAATTGGTCATTCAATTACATTTTGGCTTATTAGTTAACTTCCTATAATGTTGAATTCTGTGATTAATTCTTTTGTGTCTGAGTGAAGAAAAAAGAATATTCTTTTCTGGGCCCAGCGACTTTTCAGAACTGCTAGTATAGTTATTTGCGTAACCAAGTTGAAAAGTTTTAGTAGGGAAGTAAATGCTCTTGTTCTCTTTAATGTCTGTCATGATTCCTTATTCGACTAAGGATGATGGTCCATAGTGAAGTCTTTTACTTTCTCGTGATTGGCTGGGCTATTCACGTTGTGAAGTGTCAGTTTGTGATCATTGCAAGACATGATTTAGCTTATTAGGATATGGCTGCCAATACTGAAGATAGGAGAATTCGTGGTTGATTTGTCGTTATGGCTACTTAAAAGTTTCTAGGAGATATAAAATCTTCCATCTCAGCAAGTTGGATGATTACATTATACTTTCTTAATTCTCTGTTTATTTTCTTCTTTTTTCTCTTTTGGGTCATTATCTGCTCATTTTCTTCAATGAAGATCTTTTGCCACTGTGAGCTGAGAGTCAATTTTTAACTCTGGTTTCAGTCTCACCTTGTGGGACCATTTGGTGCAAGATAGAACAAAGACACAGTTTAACTGATCTTGTCGTGCCAAGTAATTGAAATGTACACATGTTCCCCTTCCAGCATTTCAGATTTATACAGAAATTATATTTTGAGGCGTACACTTTAACATTTTAATTCATATCATTGATGAGTAAATGAAGAATTATTGCCTTTCAATTATATCATTGATGAGTAACAGAACAATTATTGCCTTATTTTACATCTTGATTGTAATGAAATGCTGAAACGTGTCAGGTTCGCTTCAAATTTATTGAGGATTGCTTACCCTTGGCAGAGGAGAAGTTCAGGAAGGTCATCAAAGACAACTACTACACAAGATCAAAGTTTGATTGTATATTGAGTTCAGAACAGGTACTATTGTCTGTTATTCCTTTTTTGGTACTTTCGCACTCGTTTTCCTGCGGGACAGTTACTAGGATTAAACACTTCTTACGTCATGTACTACTGACACTAGATATGTCTTTCACTATATTCTTCAATAGGTGAAAAACTTGTGCAAGCTTTTTGTCACTACTGGCAAAGTCTCCAAGTCCAAGAAGTTGGGCAGAAGTGCAAGAGCGGAGACCAAGAAATTGAACCGAGATAGGATTAGACGGAGAGAGGAAGTGACGCGACCTCCATTGAGAGAAGAAAGTCGTCGGCATGAGCGTCTTCGTGAAGTGAGGCGACCACCCTTGAGAGATGAACTTCCATTAAGAGATGAAATTCGTCAACATGAGCACCCTCGTGTGCGAGATAGTCCAGTGGCCCTGTTGCCACGACTTCCACCCTTACCTCCACCAACCACCACTTCCTCCTATGCCTATGAAAGGACGTTGCAGAGGGAGGCTTACAGGCAAGAGCCACCTGTAGAGCGCCATGAATCTTATACAGGATCTCGGTTGGTAGACCTTCAAGATGCTTTTAGGCAGGACCCATACATAGAGCATAGAGATATTTCAAGACGAGAGCAGTTATTGGATCATTATGATTCTTATAGAAGGGAGCTACTGTTGGAGCACCAAGATTCTGTCAGGCTCGAGCCACTATTGGAACACCGTGATTCTGTTAGGAGGGAGCCACTATTGGAACACCGTGATTCTGTTAGGAGGGAGCCACTATTGGAACACCGTGACTCTTATATGAGGGAGCCATTATTGGAGCACCGGGACTCTTACAGGAGGGAGCCGTTATTGGAGCACCGTGACTCTTACAGGAGGGAGCCGTTATTGGAGCACCGTGACTCTTACAGGAGGGAGCCGTTATTGGAGCACAGTGACTCCTACAAGCAGAAGCGACTGTTGGAGCACCGTGATCTATACAGACTAGATGCAAGATTAGAGCGTGGTGACCGTCGGCTACTGAATTTGGAGCCAAGGCGTCACAATGAGATAGAAAGCCGTGATCTCCATATTTCACATAGAGAACACCCATCATACAGCGGTCAGGTGTATTCAACAAGCCGACCACTGGAGTATCATCAGCGAGTAGATATGCCGGCTGAAGGACACTCTTCTATTGGGTATCGCTCTACTACTAACGTGCTACGACCTGCTTATTATTCTCGTCGACCTGCTTATTGATAGTAGATTTCAACAAAGAATCTGGTAACACTGCCAGTAGACCTTCCTCCTACAGGCTCAAGGTTCCAGTGCCCTTGCCAAGCTTTATGCTGCATAGAGCAATGTCAAATTCTGTTTGGCACTCTTAATTAAACTGCAAATATCTGAATGTTTTTTTTCCCTTCTTTTAACTTTTCCCTTTCAGCTAAACCTCAAGATATTTGATCATCCTTGTCAAGATTTGTCTCCTGTTTCCGGAGATGAAAACTCTCATTAATCTCTCTCTCTCTCTCTCTCTCTCTCTCTCTCTCTCTCTCTCTCGCTTGCTCGCTCTCTGTGGTTTGATCTTAGCCGGCCTTTAAGTTCGTGTAATACATACGCTAATTAAATGTAATGAGTGTTCTTAAACCGGTTGCATTAGAGACGAAAAATAAATGCAGCTATAATTATGTATTTCTAACTTGTCAAAGGTTGGAGAAGAAGTGAAGAAGCAGATGTTTTGCTCTTTTTAACTCTTCAAAATCAATTTCATTCATCAGGAGCCTTCTTGGTAGATGATTACATGGTGGACTGAGCTGGCCTTAATTTTAAAGAACTTAGTGATCTTGAGTAATGTTATATGTCATACTCAATGTGGAATTATTCACTTTGATCATGCCACTAGGCATTAGATTAAGACATTGCACAATGATTTAATCACATTGTTGCATCTTTTTGATACGTTTTATCGTTCATGTGATAAACATCCAAAGTTTATTCTCTTCAAATGTATAGGTCTTACTCACATGTAATACTTTTTTATATAGAACTGGAAAAATGTTTCATACGTCATGCTGGACGTTAGGCCTTCTCTATGAGGGTGTGGGGCTCATATGTGTTGGTCTCATCTCATGTAAGAGGACCTAACGACTTGTTGATGTATGAAATAGTAACTCGATAGAACTACATAGAATGTCTACCGAGTTGTGAAAGTTCCATGATATAATTTGGGTGAGACTCTCCTAGTAGTATTATTGCTATAAGTACAGTAGCTAAACTGTTGGCTGACGTGAGGTTTGAGAGAGGGGGGGAGTGAGGTCAGAAAATGGTATTTAGGCATGAGTTGAGGCAAAATAGAAGTTAGGCATGAATTGCTTTGCGTTGGCATTTATCACTAGAGATAACTTCAGTAGGATTTAAACTCAAAATCGATGGTATTTGACCAATTGTAAACTCGATTACGAGATTGATAGATTATTTGTTGGGTTTGGTTTTTATAAAAGATGATTGGTGATTAACTCGGTGGAGTCTAGTAATAGATGTTAAAATAATTTGAAATTTATTAAAAATAAATACACATATATACATTGTTGGATGGTTTGTAATTTATAAAAAAAAATCTAGAAAATTATTTGAATAGTTGTGTTTAAATGGTGCTTCATGTGAAAAAATATGACACCTATTTATGAAGAGATTCTCTTCATTTAGTAACTATTCAGCAATACCATTTCATGAAGAATCATGCCTCTTCATTGAAAACACCAATTTTATGTAGAGATACCCCTTCATATTGTGTCTTTTCAACATCTATATGAAGGGGCATTCTCCGTAGATTTAAGATACATTAATTCTCTAGAACTTTTTTCACTAAATCTTCCCCCATCTTCCAAACAATTTTAAACTTTTATGAGAGTTTTTGAGTATAATATTTATTATAACATGGAGGAGAGTTTTGTTGTTATTTTTGAAAAATATCGCAGCAATTTCTCCTCTAAGAAAGCGTATTATATGTGCCTCAAGCCTTATCTATTATTTTATTTAAAGTTTACAAGTTTAATCATCCATTTATTTTTCAAGATCCATAATTTCTAACATACATACAACACAAATATATAATATATAAGTTTGTTTATGGACAAATGTTGTAGAATATTCCATGGTGTTTAGTCTTATCAAGCTTGAATATCTATTTATGAACAAATATAGTAATTGTTTTTAGTTTTTACTTGGAAACAAATATTTTAATTTTTTGATTTATTTTGAATTTTATTCTCTTGTTGTGTATTGATTTTAATTCATTTTAGTTTTTGTAGGTTTTTTTAACAATAAATAGAGTTTTCCGAAAAAACTTACTAGTAGAGGAAGATCTCCTAGGAGTAAGAGACATAGGGCTAAAGTAGGCTAATGTTTTGTCATTTCAATTGATTTTTTTTAATAATTAAGTTTTGTTCGGGTATTTGTAGATATTTAATTTTTGTTGAGTTCAAATTTGTGATAAGAAGTTTTAAAATTCGTCTGATTTTAGGTTGGAATTTGATAATAAAGTATACTAATCAAATTCAAATTCGAGTACCTAATTTCACTGAAATTAAAGAACAAAAGGTCTCTTCTTTCACTTTCAAGAACATATGATAAATGAAGTTTTGAATGCTTTACTTCTGGAAAGGAAAACTAAACAAAGCAAAGCTGAATGAGATCGATCAAAAGAAGGGAAAAACTTCAGACTGTTTTCGGGAAAAAAGAGATAGAACTCACATACATGTGAGGCTGTGAAAAAGAAAAAAAAAAGATAGAAAAAAGAAAAAAAAAAAAAAAAAGATCTTTGTCTCATTCTTCATATCAAATCTCATTGTTGATTGGCATATTGTTAGATCAAAATAAACGATTTAGATATTTTCTAATTAAGAATAATTGAAAAATCTTCCGATAACTTTTAAACAAGAGTGACATATCGTAGTTCTAATATCCAATATACCTTCACTTTGTTTTCCCCTTCAAATCCATATGAATCAACTAATGAAGAGTTTTCCCCAAAAGAAACCTCAAGTATGAGGGTTTTTTACTTTGCTCGAGAGTAGTGATTGGATCTTTTGGGATTGCTTAAAGTTGAAGACCATTTCTGTCACGAGTGCAAGCTTTCATCAAAATAGTAGGGGCGGAGTCAGAATTCGAATGTCGGGGGTCGAATTTTTTTTTTTTTTTGTACAATATTTTTTGAGTTAATAGAAAAAAGATTCAATTTTTACAGTTTTATTAAAAAAAAATTGGTTATGATTTAATATTAGTTATTACGTTGCTTTTAAAGGTTTGGTAAGCAAAATAATCAAACCTATATATATCTATCTATCTAATAGAAAAATAAATAAATAAAACAAGCAGTAAGAACCTCAATAATTTTAACAGTTTTTTTTTTTTTTTTTTTTTTTACAGTTTTATTAAAGAAAATTTTGTTATGGTTTCATATTACGTTATTTTTACAGATTTGGTAAGCAAAATAATAAAAACTATATCTATCTAGTAGAAATAAATAAATAAAACAAGCAGCAAGAAGCTCAAAACTAACAAAAAATAATATGCACCTATAGTACTTGAACTCATACCAACAATATAAATGCATTTGTGACTAACCAACATACTAACTTCATATTTTGAAATACTTTTATAACATTGAAAAAATAGTGCAAAATTGTGTATGCTGTATAGTAAATGGTCTCTCAATGATATGATAAAGACCCGACAAATATAATCACTTCTTGTCTCTTTTCGTACTTTTCTAGAACACGAAATTTTAGTTCTTTAATTTGTCAAAATATTGGAACTTTCATTATTAAGGTAAATCATTAATTCTAATTTCAGTTTTCACCACTATCAATAGAGATGGTAGAGTCGATAGGTGTTGAGATTGGAGAGGATATAGAAGTAGAAGTAACAATCAACTCTCTTGGTTTAGGAAGAGAACGGAGCCAAAAATGTAATATTAGAGGGGTTGAATTTTTTTTGTATAGTTTTTTTGTACATTTTTTTTACCAATATAAAATAAACTCAATAAATATCTTTCGCTTTTCAATTAACATAATTAAGTATAATAAAATCAAATAATAATTAAATAATTAAAAAATTCAAACATAAATAAGTGTAAAAAATACTATTTTACAAAAAAAAATAACAATTATAGTTTATGAATAAATCCTCTTAATTTTTTTTATTAAAAAAAATCTGTATTTGACTAGCAAAATGATAAATTATCATGCCTACATATAGTGTCAAAGTAGAAAAAAAATCAAAATGACAATAGAATATTCAGAAAGCTACACATTAATCTTATACAAATACAATTTAAAAGGAGAAAAAACAATTATATATTTGACTTTTGCTTTGTCAACAATTAATCTTCTTCAATCTACACATTAATCTTAAACACATTATGCCTCACTAAAATTAAAAAAACTAAAATTATCTATTTCATATAAACTCATCCGTCCACGCGTCCTACGAAGACTGTCCTCTAGCTTCTGTTATGAGTGAATTTCTATGGACTATTTGATCGAAAAAGAAGCACTGTGAAAGCCAATAGGGAGCTATACGGTCCATTAACGTTGTAACATTGGCCTTCTTTATGTGCTCTAGTCGAAGTAGCAAGCAAGCCAGCCTTTTTCGATCCTTGTCCGATACAGCAGCTGGATCACCGCCTTTCCAATCAAAGAAAGGACTAGCATAGCAAATCGATCTATTCAATAGCATAGAGAATAGTACGTTTAGAATGACAAGGGCTAGGGCTAAAGCAATGAGGATTGGATTTATATGGATTTGGGTAGTCTCCCGCTACACCTTCACAGCAAGGAAAAAATCTCATCTTCATATCTTAATGGGAACATTCGGTCATAGGCCATTTCCCCTTTCCATCCCATTGAGCATCTTGTTCTCCTTTTCACATGAGAGCCTATTATCTATGATCCCTGATCTTGCTGCTTGAAAAGGGCCTTCTTTAAGGAATAGAGCCCAAATCCAGGTAAGAAGATGCATCAAGCCAAGCCTCACAGCACAGGAGAGGTGTAGGAGTAGGAAGATGAGCTTTTTTATAGATGGTCAAAGCGCTCAAACCTTCCTACAGGACCAATTTGAAAAGGAGATTGTACCAAGTCAAGATACGAAAAGATGTGCTGCACAACTCAATTGACCACAAGGGACAAAGTTAGGAGGGTGTAAAGGACTGGAGATTGATCAAATTCTCCTTCTTCCATTAGCTCCTATTACAGGTTTTCCTTTGAGATACAGTCATGACGGGCCACCGCCTTAATTTTAATTAGGGATTTTTTCTATAATGCCCTTATCACGATCTAGCACCTTGTCTATATCATGGTTTGTTTTCATATAACCTTACTACTATATGGTTTGCTAAATAAAGTGATGTGGGATCAATCATTGCATTTATCCATTCATAACCATCATATACGCTCTTTTAAGAAAAGGGTTAGAATGATAGTCCATCAGTCTTACTAGCATGCATACAAAAGGGAGTGTAGTTGCCTATCAGCTAATTAAACAAATAAGATTCTTATTAATTATATAAGGAATAAGGATCCCATATCGATCGAATGAAGATAGATGGGTTTAGATAGGTTCGTTCCAACCTGCTCTTTGGGACCATGAAAGAAGTAGGATCCATCGCTGTTAAATGACTATAGTTTCTACTTGTTAACGATCTGGTAGCCGCCTAATAGAGTGAGTGGCGGATACGGATCCATACTCCCGGCAGGATGTCGAAGGAGTTAGTTAAATGGTGTTTTTGGCCCCTTGCTGCAAAGCTAGGATCCCAAGGATATACATTGTTCGCCTTGTGCTTGGACCTACAAGGAGGAAGAGATAGTACAGTCTTATAGGGGGCCTCGTAATCTGTTGAGGGGAGGGAAAAAGAAACCTACAATACCCCTTGAGTAGGACAAAAGAGGACTCCTTACTTTATCCTTATGGGAATGTCATTGCATGAAAGGACCTTGAGGGTTGGCTTACTCTACGTTCGAAAGAAGTATTATATCAACCATAGATATGGAGCAAAGTCAGATTGGTGTCATAGCAAGAGTTAGGCCCTTGTTTCATGGATCGTATGAAAGGGCTCTTTTGGCTTATGGAATCTATAGAACTCTCTCGAGAAGACAAAAAAGGGAATGTAAGGTACTATAGGAGAAGGCTTCGTGTCTTTTCCCAATTCAAGAATCAGGAATCTAACCTTTGTTCTATGTTTTGGAGTAAGCCAGTCAATGTACTCGCTGTGGTGTATGAGCAAGTGATCTAATCCTATGCGCCTTTCTCCTTTTAGTGAAACCAACCTCCCTTAGCTTGTGTTATCATAACAGCGCCAAATAACTTCATCCAGTGAAAAAAGAAGGATAGGATTCTAGGGCTTGAATGAGAAAAATCAGAGCCCATTCCAGACTTCTACCTCTATGAGGCTTTGTGGTGCTGGGCTGGATATAGGGGGTCTTCTTATAAGCCGTAGCATTTAAGGCTGAATCACTCCGTATAGACACACCTAGACTACGAAGCTAGGACGGTGGGTAAGGAATCTTCTCACACAGAAGCAGAAGGAAATGAAATGAATTATTTGCATTGAAGCTGAGGGCGGTGGGTTGGAAAAGTACGGTAGTCTACATTAGTAGTGATTCTCCTATCGGAGTAAAAAGAATGACAGGTCTTGAGTTATAGGTCATACCCTTGAGGACCAGATTCACCCTCATTTTCTATCTTTTTAGTGAAATATTGAACCTTTACTATGTAGTAAATATAGTCAAAGATATCCCCAGTCAATCTCCATGAGTCCCTTTTTAGGTTTAGGAAAGAAGGTCCACATGCCAAGCCCAACCTCTTAATAGCTTCCTTTACTTTAGGTCTTAAAATAGCATTCCTTACCAACAAGGGCTTAGTTAACTTAACGTATAGTCCATTTTTCTCCCCCTAAGGAAAAAGGTTCTTTCACCTATCACGAAAGCTCAGATTTGGGCGCTGGTGGACGTGGATATCGCGGTAGTCATTTAGAGCATATTTGATCAGTTAGAAGGAATCGAAGGAAAGCTACTTGATTGACTAGACAAAGAGTAGCTCAACCTTCCTTTACTCCAGCTGAATCTTGATTAAGTTAAGTCAGAAAGGTTGAATTTCTATTGAAGCAGGAAGCCTAAATATTAAGACCGAATGAAGTTAATGTTAAAGCATCTAATGCCTGCCCCAGTCTTTCTATCTCTTTGAAGATGGAACTTTCGATTCGAGACAATTCCAACAAGAAAGAGAAGCTAGGCTCAGCTTAGATTTGAGCTACTAATGAAGAAAAAATCTTGGAGCTCCGTAAAATGAAATTGCTCAATCTGAACTTTTAACTTTAGAGATTGGTTTTGAACTAGCTGAACCTGCTTGAACTGATTGACTCGCTCATCAAGCTTCCAATGCAGTCTTATCTTCTATGCAATATATGCGTTCAATTGAAGTTCTTCGCCTTGGTCTACTCCCTCATATAGTGAGTCGAGGTTCGCCCCTAAGGAGAAAGACGAAGTAAAACCCCAACGATTAGATTATAGGGTTGGACACCATTTCAAGAAAGAGCGTGAAGGTGACGAAAATAGGGCTTTTATCATGTTTGAGAGTTATGGGAAAGTTCTATCTTTAGCAGAAAGTGGAAAGTCTTCGAGTATCGTCGTCCTTCTATTGATTTATTCAGGATTCGAATAGATGAAGAGAAGGCCAACTTATCTCGATTTGGTCATTCACCCGATATGGGAATACCTTTTATTAAGGCAAGACTCGAAAAAAGTCCGATTGAACTGGCAACCGAAGATGTGAAGAAATCGACTGCATTAGCACTTCATAAGGGAATAGTGGACTCAGTAAATTCTTTACTTGACATCGAGACCAAGTCCCATTGAATCTCTTGGAGGAAGATCAGTAGGCGAGGAGTGAGGTGATTTGTTGCCCATTCCATTACTTTCACGTAAATTACTTATGAGTCAATACCCCGAACTCCACTCTTTTGAATAAGCAATCTTCTTTCAACTGGGCCTAAGATCAGGAACAATTTATCTTTGACATTGGATCGCTTTTTTCTGTTCTAGAGATGGGGATCCGGCTCCTCCGAGTGATCTGTCTAGATTTCGGAATAGAAATGGGCAAAGAAGATCAGCCAAGCCAAGGGGCGAAGCGGTCCAATTCAATGTTTTACTGTTACGCATAGTAACTCTCCTGTTAGGAATCGATCTAGTTGCTTATCCTATAGATAGAGAGTGTCGGCAATCACCTCCGCTATTTCAACTGTTGTCGGCATAACTGCTTCGGTAGTATACTTACCTAAACAGATAATTCGTACCATGATTAGCAGACCCTTCTCAACTCTAGCGATTTCAAGCGGACCAGTCTCCAATTACCTTGCAAAGCGTTAGCGCTAGCCAGGTCAATAGTGAAAGTATCAATGAAAGTCTCTATTTCAGTAAAGTAGAAATGACAGCAGTTTAGGTAACAGAAGACAATGCCTGCTAAAGGTATGATTCTGATCTTTGCGCAAGCAATATCAATAATATATGCTATTTTCTTTTTGGCACAGCTCCTCTTTAGTGCCAGTGGTGTGAGGGAGTTCGCTAGGGAAGTTAACTCTTTTAGTTGCTGCTCTGGGATGAGGTTGAATCATTAATAAAGATATCCATGCACAGTAAAGATCAATAGGTTGAAATCAAATAAAGGAAAATATGGCTTTGAGGAAGAATACGAATGGGATTCCACATTCATAGACTATTAGGGAGGTTTGGATAGGACACTGAAAGCTTAGCTTAGTAAGAAAATGAACTTCTTGCACAATGGAAAGAAGAGGTTGTTACAGAAGGAGCAGCTTCTGAGGAAGCATCCAATCCCCATTGGTATCATATAATAAGAGAGAGGGTAGCTAGGATGAAAGCTAGCCCAGTTTCACCTTGATTCTACTTATTTTGTTGGCTTTACTGTCGAGATTCTATTGATGTTCAGTCTACCTTCGTACAAGATCGAAGAAAGAAGGTTTTTTCTCATTCTTAAACTATGTTCATATGGATGAAATCAAAAAGGCCATATAATATAACTGGTAGCTTTAATTAATGAAAAGAAAAGCGAAGGCCCGCCATCAACTAGCATTGTGCTTTGGAATCGATTTCTTATCAATGGCCGATTGATAATGTGATTAGCCTTTTCTTAACTGATTGAGATGTATATCGATCAGCGGAAGCCACTCTTTATGTAAGACTTTGATATCCCCTCTCTTTAAAATGAAAAGTAAGAGGTCTTCGAGCCTCCTGCGCAATCTATGGCAGGACTGCCCGTCTCTACTTCTATGACTCTATATAAGAGATCCAGTTTTGTCATTAGCTCTGTGATTTGTTGAATAATGCACTTATCCTCTTTGATTTTTGGGAAAGGAAGAGAATAAGTCCTTCTTCGCCGTATCTAGCTCCTTTTGAAAATGGAAAGAAATCGTATTGAAAAGCCCGATCTAAGTCATCAAAGTAGAAATTTAAGAAAATCGGGGCAGCTACAGGTGGCAGTCCTTTGTTTGGCAATACATTCTCTCCGGACTCAGTTACAACAGTAATTTCCATATATGAAGCAAATATTAAAATTGACATTAAAATATAATTGACAAAGAACATACACTAAAAAATATAAAGAAAAGTATTTTAGTCAAATTGATTACCTTAATTAGTTTTTTCCTCAGGAATCAAGATATTTATCCACTGAAAAAAAAATTAACTAAATAAATTATAGATAAAATTATATAACAAACAAAATTTAATAAATAAACATAAATTTAATAAAACTTACCTTAGGGGAGATGATCCGCTTGAGAAAGATGAAGAAACTTAGAAGAATAAGAAAATAAGAAAGGAAGAAAAGGAGATTGAGGTTTAGTCGGTGGATATAGGAAATGTAAGAAAAATTATTTTTTTAAAAAAAATAAAAAATGTAATAATTAAAGTTATAATTATAATATTATTTTATATAAAAAGTTTGGTTAAGGTTGGGAAAGGGGTAGACACAATATATATGGGGGGCCGAACTTCTTTGACAAATTTTTTTAACATATAATTTAAAAAAAAAAGAAAAAAAGAAAAGGGGGGTGGGGGGTCCGTCATTGAGCCATACAAATATTTAAGGAGATCATTAAAGGTTAGAAAGGTGGTGAGTTGAGCCTTCCATATTAAGTAGCTTGCTACCATGGTGGAGAAGGAGGGACCTGTGTAATATCAACAAATTATGGGGGTGGAGTGCTATTAACGCTGTTAGGAATAATGTTCAAAAGCCAATAAATTATATTTTGAAATTATGGATAATGTGTTATTTAATTTATTTATTAATTTAATATGGACAGTTTATTTATTTAATATAAATATTTTGATTAAATAAATAAAGTTCTTAGAATATTATTTATAGATTCCATCCTTAGGAGTAATGATATGAGTGACGGAATCTATATTACTAATATATTCTAAAAGTTGTCCTCGATCATAGGATAAACTAATTGGACGTTAGTTTATCCGGATAGATTGGATTACAGTCTACTAACCAAATTATATGAGATATTGATTTGGGCGATTTGTCTCATATCGTTTTAGTGGATGTATAAGTACTTATTGTGAATAAGTAACTGGACTTGACCACCGATACAACGAATTACATGGAATGTCAATAATTCGTTGTATCATGTAATTATGCGATTAATCCTCAGACCTGAGACACTACGATTATCTCATGATTATGAATGTCATGATTTGCTGGTGCAAATAAGCTAATCATAATCATGGATTAGACAATGTATTCAGTGGTTGTGATTTATTCCGTCATGCGGAAATGTATGTGTAGACACGGAAACTGTCAATTGGGTGTCCTATGCAATCTGATTAATTGAGTGACTTGAAATCCTTGGCCAATGTAGAATAGTGGAAGTCGTTTCACTAATTATTCATTAGTCACTAATTAATTGGGTTTTGGCATATGGTCAAGTAAGAGAGTTTGACGACCCAATCCATGACTCTAACTCAATTGGGATAATTGAGACTGTAGGATTTGATTGTAGATAAATTACTCTTTGGGTTCGCATACTTGCACTTCATCTTTAATTGGGTAATCGTGATACACTGCTAGGTGTCACTCACGATTTGTGAATTAATTAAAAAAAGTTCTAATTTAATTAATTAGAGGAATTAATTATTCGCTGCCGATTAATTATGAACCCGATAGGTCACACACAAATGGAATTTGCAGATTAATTGGATTAGAGAAAAGATTAAATTAAATTTAGGATTGTCCTAAATATTAATTTAATTGGGCATCCTAAATTTAATTGGGCTCGTAGTAATTAGATGGTGATCTGATTATTATAGAGCCCAAGACTGGTTATTTTAGTCCAGTCCACATATGACCCTAGGTCATGATGTGTCTCCTATATATTGCAGCATTCTGACAGACAATAGCTAGCACAATTTATCAGTCAGAAAAATATATAGGATTTCTCTAGAAACCTAGTGGGGGTAGAAATCCAATTAGCAAGTGCAAATTCTGCGTGGATCAATCTTGGAGGCTTCACACGTGGGGAGCTTGATTCAGATTCTACATCGAATTACGCTTCAAGAGGTAATCCTAGAACTATTGTAGATTTAATTTAATTAGATTAAATTATTATCTGATTTAGATCTGCATAATTAAACATGGACGGATACATGATTAATTTTTCACTGCGCAATTATTTTAATTATCATGTATATTTCCCAACAGTGGTATCAGAGCCACCGTTCATGTTTATTATGCAATTTAATGTTTATGGCACAATTTCCTATATCTCTTATATTGAAATTAAAGTTGTTTAATTTTGTGATTGAAAAATAGCCCAAAATCTTCCTTCCCAATTTATATGGAAAAGTGTTTTTCATAATTAATTTTTTTATGAAAAGTGTGTTTCTGAAAATTTTAACTATTTTGTTTATATATATATTGTATATATTTTTCAGAATATTTTTGAAAACATTTTTTTTTTTTATAAATTTTGAAAAACCCACCCACCCCAGGCAGCAGCGCACGACACTGCTGCAACAGCAGCTCTGGGCGCTGCTGCCACAGCATCGCCAAGAGGTGCCGCTGCTTCCTCAGCAGCGCCTGATGGAGCTGCTGCCTTGCAGCGCCGCTGCCAAAGCAAGGAAAGGAAGGGGAAGGGGAAAGGGAAGGGGAAGGGGAAGGGGAAGGGGAAGAGGTGGAGGGGGAGGGGGGGGGGGGGGGGGAGGGGGGGCGCTGGGGAAGAAGGAAAGAAAAGAAAAAAAAAAGTTTTTTTTGGATCTAGGGTTCTGACCCAGATCTGAATCCAATTGGGGATTTGGATCCAGGTCCAAACCCATGATCCAAGGGTTATGGGTCATGGATTGTGGGCATCATTTATTTTATTTATTTTCTGTTGGGCTATTAATATATTGGGCTTTCTTCAGTTATTTTTAAAACATTGTTTTAAATTGATTGGGCTGAGGTAGGGTTATTTAATTTGGCCCTAAAAGCTCTATTTTAATAGAACTCAATTTTTGTTAAAACCCAAGAGGATATTAAGAGATTTTATTAATAAATTATTTATTAATTATATTAAATAAATAAAAGGTGGTTTATGTATTTGAAATATGTTAATAAATTTTTTATTAATTAGATTAAGTAAATAAAAGGTATTTTATTTATTTTAGAAATATGAGATATTTTTGCTTATTTAATAAATGGTTTATTAAATTTAGGCAATTAGATATAATGAGATTATATCAAGGAAATTAATTGTGGCATATTTGTGGATTACTTATTATATTTATGATTGAGTGCTTGGATGATCATGGACTAGAATGAATGATGAATGAATGAATGTACATTTATTTATTAATTTGGATTTTATGTAAATTATTTAAATGGGACTTGCATGCCTCTTATCCATTTTGATAATGTAAAACCCCTATTCCCATTTATGTATCCCACTAGATTAGGAATCTATTTACATAAATGTAACAAGAAGATCAAGCAGGACGCATCAAGGAGTTGGTGGACCCGGTTCGCAGAAGGAGTTTTGTGAATTCCAACAAGGAGTAGCCCAACTATTGGGCCCTAATTTTATTTTAGGAATTCAACCTAGTGGCTCGGGTTGATAGTGCTCCTAGTCCATGATCATCCTATTTATTTACATGCATTTATTTATTATGCGATATATATTAAATGCGTGAATGTTTCTAGTTCAGTTTATGTGATAAATTGAAACCAGAAGCATGTGAAAAGTGAGACTTTAATTAAAGACTGGCAAATCTTCCCACTCCAAATATTAAATTAATAATGATGTAGTCTAAGTGTAGATTATATCATTGCCTTCTATTATCATAGATTAGTTTATGTGTTAGGCAAGTGAGTAGCTGGCTGTGGATACATAGGGGCTATTTATTTGTATTAATATGTAAACTAAGTCTATAAAACATGAGATGTAGGAGAATTTGGATTTTTACTGGCTACCAAAAATCTATCATGTGAGGGATCGGTATTGCATTGATCCAAGTTTCCTAGGATAATGGGTTTGACTTAAACAATTTTTAGAGACCAAAAATCTATAATGTGAGGTCAAGGGAATTGTAGGCAAGAAAATTGGAATTTGTATGTGATGCATTGAATAAGGTGTTATTCACCTATTAGTCTTTGTATCATCAAGAATCTATAATGTAAGGTGAAACAAAAATTAATGGGCCCCCAATCCACTAAGAAAATCATTTATTTGATTTTCCGTTTTCTACTAGGAAAGTGTGGAATTCAAAAAATTTAGTGGGGATACTATTTGATTTAAAGACCCAAGTCAAATAGTTAATAATACGTTATCCAATTTCAAATTAATTTCTGCAGTTACATGTCAAAAATGAATCCTCTTGCAACTATCCTAGATAAGAACTGTTTGACTGGAACAAATTTTGCTGACTGGTTCCGCAACTTGAAAATTATACTGAGATCCGAGAAGATTGAATATGTGCTTGATAGTCCACTTCCTGAAGAGTTGCCTGAGGAGGCAACTGAAGAGGAACTGAAAACCTTTAGGAAATGGCGTGATGATGCGTTGAAGGTCAGGAGCTATGTTTTGGCTTCAATGTCAAATGAACTTTAACGTCAACACGAGGACATGGAAGATGTCACTGAAATCATCATACACTTGCAAGAGTTATATGGTGTGAAGAATAGGGTTGCTAGATATGAGATATCTAGGGAATTGTTCCGATTGAGGATGAGTAAGGGATCAGATGTCAATACGCATGTTCTTAAGATGATCAGTTTGATCGAGCGTCTTAAATCCTTGAATTTCACTATGGATTCGAACTTGCAAACTGACTTGATCTTCAGTCTCTTCCTGAATCCTACCATTCCTTCATTATCAATTTCCAGATGAATCACATCGAGCGCACCTTACCTCAGCTCTTGAATATGCTCATTATATATCAAAGGCAGATGAAAGGAACTGAGGAGGAGTAGAGCTTTGGGAGAAGGCGACGTGGTCCTGAAGGTGGGAAATGGAGCAACAGTTGCTGCATTAGCTGTAGGGACATGTTGTCTTACTTTGTCATCAGAATTTACTTTAATTTTAGACAATTGTTTATTTTTGCTTAGTGCCTTAAGGAATATCATTTCTATTTTAGTTTTGGTTCAAAAATGGTTTTGAATTTAAATTTATGGATAATGGATATTTCATTTATTTGAAAAATAAATGTGTTGGCACTGACAAACTAGTAAATGGGATTCATATACTTGATATAAAGAAAGATGACAATATAAATGATCGATAATGATTTATAACGATTTATCTATTAGCCTTTGGGGCCATGCTCTTCTCACTGCGGCATACATCTTGAATATGGTCACTTCTAAATCAGTTGTAAGCACTCCTTATGAGATTTGGAGAAATAAGAAGTCCAGCTTTAATCACATTAGGGTATGGGGTTGTCCTGCTTACATTAAAAGGCTTAAAATTGAGAAATTGGAAGCGAGATCTGACAAAGTCAGATTCATTGGTTATCCCAACGATTCGTCGGGATACAACTTTTATTCCCTTACTGACCAGAGAGTCTTCGTCAGCAGATATGCCATATTCTTGGAGGAAGAGTTCATCCAATGACGTAGTTTGGGGAGAAAAGTAGAGCTTAATGAGGGAAACATTGGGCAACCAATTGACCAGGTAGAAACCCAGAATTTGATCCAGGATGAAACTATTCAAGAAGAACCATCCGCTTCACCACAGATACACAAATCTTTAAGGATTGTTTGTCCCCCCCACAAGATATAGCTACCTTCATAGACAAGGACAAGAGTTGTTCACATTGGATGATGGTGATCATGTCGATGATCCCCTAACCTATGAAGAAGCTATTTCTGATAGGGACTCAGGAAAATGGCTTGAAGCCATGAAATCAGAGATGGATTCAATGCACACCAATTAAGTCTGGAATCTTGTAGACCCACCTGAAGGTATTGTACCTATTGGGTACAAATGGGTATATAAGAGAAAGAAGGGTGTAGATGGGAAGGTGGAAACCTTCAAAGCAAGGTTAGTGGCAAAAGCTTATCATCAGAGGAGTTGACTATGAGGAAACCTTCTCGCCAGTAGCAATGCTCAAATCCATTAGGATTTTATTGGCTATAGTTGCACACTATAATTATAAGATAGGTAGATGGATGTCAAAAACGACTTTTCTTAATGGCTTCATTGAAGAATACATTTATATGGAACATCCAATGGGTTTTGAATCCATGGGTGAAAGTCACAAAATGTGCAAGCTAAAGAGATCCATCTATGGACTCAAACAAGCCTCAAGGAGTTGGAACAAACGTTTTGACGAGGTTGTTAGAACATTTGGCTTCATTAAGAATGAAGATGAGCCTTGTGTTTACAAGACAGTCAGCAATAAAACAGTTACATTCCTCATCTTGGATGTAGATGACATACTACTGATTGGGAATGGCATTGGTATGATGACATCTGTCAAGGTCTAGTTATTAGGAACATTCTTTATGAAAGACTTGGGAGAAACAACCTATATCCTAGGAATTCGAATCTATAGAGATAGGTTGAAAGGATTGATAGGTTTTTCCCAGAATACGTACATAGATAAGGTGTTAAAGAGGTTTAACATGCAAGATTCTAAAAGGGGGATGTTACCTTTTAGACATGGCATTCATCTCTCTAGGGCTATGAGTCCTAAGATAGCTGAAGAAAGAGAGAGGATGAGTAGGATTCCATACGTTTCAGCAATTGGAAGCCTTATGTATGCCATGCTATGTCTAGGCCTGATATCGCTCATGCTGTAAGTGTTACTAGCAGATATCAGTCAGAGCCAGGTGAGAAACACTGGATAGCAGTCAAGAATATCCTGAAATACCTGAATAGGACTAAGGATATGGTCTTGGTATATGGAGGAGGGGAATTGAAAATCGAGGGTTTCACTGACTCTTATTTTCAGTATGATGTGGATGATTGTAAATCCACATCTGGATTCATTTTCGTTTGTAATGGAGGAGCGGTCAGTTGGAAGAGTTCCAAACAGAGTACGACTGTAGATTCCACTACAGAAGCCGAATAGATTGCAGCATCAGATGCAGCAAAAGAAGCAATTTGGATCAAGAAGTTCATCTCGGAACTCGGAGTGGTTCCCTCCATTGAGGTTGCAATGCCTTTGCATTGTTATAATAATGGAGCGATACCGCAAGCTAAGGAACCAAGGTCTCACCAAATATCCAAACATGTAGAGAGGCGTTACCACATTATCTGAGAAATTGTGGGAAGAGGCGACATAGTGATGCAGAAAGTAGCTTCAGCAGATAACACTGCTGATTCGTTGACCAAGGCTTGGACTAAGCAGTCTTTGGATCAACACTTAGAGGGGATGGGTATGAGATACCATTCTGATTGGCTTTAGTGCAAGTGGAGGATTGTTAGGAATAATGCCCAAAAGCCAATAAATTATATTTTAGAATTATGGATAATGTGTTATTTAATTTATTAATTAATTTAATATGGGCAGTTTATTTATTTAATATAAATGTTTTGATTAAATAAATAAAGTCCTTAGAATACTATTTATAGATTTCATTCTTAGAAGTAAGGATATGAGTGACAGAATCTATATTACTAATATATTCTAAAAGTTGTCCCCGATCATAGGATAAACTAATTGGGCGTTAGTTTATCCAGATAGATTGGATTACAGTCTACTAACCAAATTATATGAGATATTGGTTTGGGCGATTTGTCTCATATCGTTTTAGTGGATGTATAAGTACTTATTGTGAATAAATAACTGGACTTGACCACCAATACAACGAATTACATGGAATGTCAATAATTCGTTGTATCATGTAATTATGCGATTAATCCTCAGACCTGAGATACTACGATTATCTCATGATTACGAATGTCATGATTTGCTAGTGCAAATAAGCTAGTCCTAATCATGGATTAGACAATGTATTCAGTGGTTGTGATTTATTCCGTCATGCGGATATGTATATGTAGACACATAAACTGTCAATTGGGTGTTCTATGCAATATGATTAATTGAGTGACTTGAAATCCTTGGCCAATGTGGAATAGTGAAAGTCATTTCACTAATTATTCGTTAGTCACTAATTAATTGGATTTTGGCATATGGTCGAGTAAGAGAGTTTGACGACCCAATCCATGACTTTGGCTCGATCGGGATAATTGAGACAGTAGGATTTGATTGCAGATAAATTACTATTTGGGTTTGCATACTTGCACTTTATCTTTAATTGGGTAATCGTGATACACTGCTAGGTGTCACTCACGATTTGTGAATTAATTAAAAAGAGTTCTAATTTAATTAATTAGAGGAATTAATTATTCGCTGCCGATTAATTATGAACCCGAGAGGTCACGTACAAATGGAATTTGCAGATTAATTGGATTAGAGAAAAGATTAAATTAAATTTAGAATTGTCCTAAATATTAATTTAATTGGGCTCGTAGTAATTAGATGGTGATTTGATTGTTATAGAGCCCAAGACTGGTTATTTTAGTCCAGTCCACATATGACCCTAGGTCATGATGTGTCTCCTATATATTGCAGCATTCTGACAGACAATAGCTAGCACAATTTATCAGACAGAAAAATATATAGGATTTATCTTGAAACCTAGTGGGGGTAGAAATCCAATTAGCAAGTGCAGATTCTATGTGGATCAATCTTGGAGGCTTTACACGTGGGGAGCTTGATTCAGATTCTACATCGAACTACGCTTCAAGAGGTAATCCTAGAACTATTGCGGATTTAATTTAATTAGATTAAATTATTATCTGATTTAGATCTGCATAATTAAACATGAACGGATACATGATTAATTTTTCGTTGCGCAATTATTTTAATTATCATGTATATTTCCCAACAAACGCAAGTTTAGAAGTAGAGAGGGAGAATGAAGATGTAGATGATGAATATAAGACCTGGTCCGAGAACATGTATGCATATAGGTTATATCATACATAATTAAATCATTTTGTATTGCTTTTAAATTAATTTATGTGCATTTGTCTCGATTTACGTGCATTGCATTGGTTACCGTGCATTCGAGTATTTTAAATACCCTATACGATAATTGGATTTTATTGCGTAGGCTATCTAACTAGAATACTTAGATAAGAACCAAAATAACTTGAGTAGGACAAAATGGCATGCTAGTAAAACATAGTTTAGTTGGAGGGCACTCTCGTCATTAGACAACTTAGATATTATCTCAACACACACTACACCACTCAACACACACCAAATCCCTACAACACACACTACACCACTCAACACACACAAAATCTCTACACACATACTAGAGAACTCAACCAAGAGAAGAGAGGAAGAGGGGGAAGAAGATCTCCAAGCCATCCCTAGCATATTTCCTTGTGTTTCTTAGTTTTCTTCAAGGGAGTCTTGATCCATTTCCGTCTAGAACAGAAGAGCAAAAGTGAGGGTTCTTTCAAAATGATTATTTATGAGATATAAATGCATAATGATGGGTTTGTGAGGCTTGTATGAAGTTATATTTGAAATTCCATGGACTAGAATTGTTGAAAGCATGCTTGTTGATGATTTAGACCAATGTTATGTTTCTGAAATTTTTGAATGTTATTAATGATGAAGCTTGTATCTAGCTATACAAATATAGTTGATTGTTGCTTATTTAGGTTGCTTGAATGAATAGGTGTTGTTATTGATGATATGGTAGCAAAACATACAAGAATTTTCAGAATAACCATTCTGGACAGATTTGAGCAGTCAAAATTTTTATCCCGTTTTTATGGGTGGATGATTTTATAAAAATCTGAAAAATTCAGAAAATGTATAAAACTCATATAGAAACATTTCTTCATTTGTCCATGTCATGAGGAAAAATCATTTTCATGCCCGAAAATATACAAGACAGTAGGTATTGAGAATTTTGCTGCCACTGGACAGATTTGTACAAACCTGAAATTTTAGCCCGTTTTTATAGGTAGATGATTTTATAAAAGTTTGGAAAATTCAGAGAAGGTCGAAAACTCATAAGGAAACATTTCTCCAGTTGTCCATGTCATGAGGAAAAATCATTTTCATGCTAAAAAACACATAAGACAGTAGGTTACGGGATGTTTTGTGAAATCTGACAGCTCACTGCCTTAAGTTTCTTTTGCGTATTAAAAATAGTAAACGATCTCGAAAAAGGCTGAAATTTGGAGGGTCCCTATATTTTTCAGTTTTGAACAAATATTGCAGAAATAAGATAAAGGTAATTTTGACTTTAAGACCCCCAAAAATGGAAACAATCGTAGGTCATCCTAGATAGGTACTGGTGCTGGATAGTTTTTGTGCAATCTTACGGAAATAGTCATAACTTTTAGATCTTAAGTCGAAATTGAGCAAAATTTGCGGCCAGAGTTAAAGAATTCATAGATCTTAGATTCAATATATGATTGACTAAATTCAAAAATCATTTGCTAGGGTAACTGAATGAAGAAAGTCAGGTCATGTTATGAAGAACTATGTTGGTGATTATTAGTAACTTTGTTTTGAAGCATATAATGTGTTTATATTATGTAGATCGCTACTATATGATTGAAATAAGAACTGGACAGAGATTTAAGTGGTTGATTTTGTATGTTTTAAGTAGATTTTATGAATAAATGTTAATAGATCTTGCATAGGAACTTGATTATGAAGCCCTATACAACTTGTATGCCTTGTAGTTGCCTATTTCATGTTTTAGATTGGTTTGGTTGATAATTTCTAAGGATATAGCAGGCCGTCCAGATTTGTTATGATATAGATATGTATGATTTGAGGTGATATTGAGGTTGCATGCTGATTAATCTTGTAGTTAGAGAAGTATATAAAGCCCTTGTTGATTATTCAGTTAAGTGGTGTTGATTGATGAATTTACATGGCTATGTTGTGACTTTCTAAATGTTATTATTATGTTCCACCATGTTGGGTGTTGGATTCATGATTGTCCAAACGGTGCACTTATGACTACATGCTTATATTTTATGTACATGAAATATACGTGAACATGCTTGGTTTATGCTCGAGCCATGAATATGCTTGAATATGTTGAATCACGTAAATTGCTTAGGTATGCTTGATTAAGTTTGAATCATACACATCCATCTCTCGCTTGGTACAACCATTGGAGAGTTGGGACGTATTTTTGGTATTATCTCTCTTTCGCTTGGTACAACCCTAGGAGAGTTGGGACATATTATTAGTATTCTCTCTCGCATGGTACAACCCTTGGAGAGTTGGGACGTATTTTTGGTGTTATCTCTCTCTCGCTTGGTACAACCCTAAGAGAGTTGGGACATATTATTAGTATTCTCTCTCGCATGGTACAACCCTCGGAGAGTTAGGTCGTATCATTAGCATACTTTCTCGCTTGGTACAACCCTTAGAGAGTAGAATTGAGTATTGGTGTTGATGTTGTTGCCATGTATGACGTTCACTTATAAGTTTTATGTACTCTTACTTGGTATAACCCTTGGAGAGTAGAAATGCTTGATTGATACATTGTTTAGTCCGTTCCTGTATATCTGTCATCCATGTTAATCTTGTTATTCTTGATGCATATGCATAGCATGGTTTTGGAAAGAAGTTTGTGAAAATATAAAACCTTTGTGAAATCCTTTCTTTCTTATCCTTACTGAGCTATACGCAGGACTGGCTCACCCCTCTTTCTAATACTTATAGGTGAGACCGAGGCCTAGCCAACTATACAAGTTGAGGGCGATGAGGCTTTATGTGATGAGACTGACTTCTGCCTTTGTTGACCTCCATGCTTGTGTTGCAGACTTAGTTTGATAATAGGAACTGATGATGTACATTTGAACAGCTTTGTGTTATGTAATATTCTTTTGGAACTATTAATTACATACTAAGTTTGATTACCATTCGTTTGAGGCCTAGATGTCTGTATTTGGCCACGTAAGAAGTACAAACAGGGATGCTAGGTCTTGTAATTATGAAACAGGTTGTTTTGACTTTTTATGTCAAATGCCATGTGCATTCTTTTGAAGTTACTTGTGGAAGTTAATGAATGTTTAGGTTATTAAAATAGAGATCTTACAGGTATTAAGCTGAATGACACGTTGCACTCCGACCTTAACCTCCGCGAGTCTTGGTCCTGGGGCGTGACACCTATTTAAGTGGTATCAGAGCTAGCTTTAGTTAGCAGAGGGCTAGCCTTAGTTAGCGTAGTCCGGGTTTTGAATAGTGGTTCCTGGGGAAGAGTCTTAACCTGAATAGAGTCTTAAGCGGATTCTATATGTGCTTATGTGCAACCAAATATGCTTAACGTGCTGTAATTGCTTCTTGTTTATGTTTAACTTACATGTTAGATACAACTATAATGCATGCATAACCTATGATCGTGGTTGGTATTTGTTCTATATCTGTAGATGGCAGGACCTAACACCCGCAGTACTACCGGATCTCAAGCAACGGGTAATGTGGATCATGTCAACCTTAGGGAAGCAATGTTTAGTTTGATGGCAACTGCCATCGATCGGATGAGTAGGGCTATGGAACAACAAGTAGAAACAGCAGCAGCAGTAGCTAATAATAATATCAACAACAATCATGGTGTTGGTAGCAGTGGTGGAAACAGAAGTAATAGGGGAGGTGATAACCTCAAGGATTTCTTGTATTACAGCCCTCCGAAGTTCAGGGGCCAACCGAATAGTGAAGAGGCAGAATATTGGTTGTCTCGAATGGAGAATATTTATGCTGCACAGGACTATGTAGATGAGAAAAAGGTCGCCTATGCGGTCTTTTAGTTAGAAGGTGATGCAGAGACATGGTAGGGTACAGTGAGAGATCAATGGGAGGTTCAACACAATCCATTTACATGGAGGAACTTTGTTAGGGCATTCAAGAGTAAATACATATCTGAGGCTTCTCGGGACAAGAAGATGAAGGAGTTTATGTACTTGAAGTAGGGAAGCATGACGGTGGCGGAGTATGGGGCGAAATTTGATAGTTTCTCACAATATGCACCGCACATGGTCCAGACCCCGACCACCAAGATATGGAAATTTAAACAACGGTTGAGACTCGAGATTCAAGATGGGCTGGCAGTAGCAGAGTTCGACACTTATGATGCTGTCTTTGAGGCTGCAACGAGGGTTGATGAGATGAAGATAACGATTGAGGTTGGTCTAGCTCAGCCGAACAAGAGGCCCTTCCAGACACAGGGTCAGTCTAGAGCATTCCAAGCCCAGAAGCCCTAGGATTAGGCCAGACCAGCGGTTGCTAGGCCCCAGCCTAATGCCACGGCTACTCAGGTAGTTCGTGGAGCACCGGGAGGTACAACTACAGCCCGCACGGTTGTGTGCAAATATTGTAATAAAAAAGGGCACTTTGAAGCCCAATGTTGGAGGAAAAGTGGCAAGTGTATGAGGTGTGGAAGTGATCAACATCTCGTTAGTGATTGCCCGATGTGGCAGGGTAAGGATGCTCAAGCTCAACTCACGAAGAATACTCCAGTTCAGCCTGCAAGGAATGCTCCAGCGCAGAGGGTTCAAGCCTGAGCCTATGCCATGGATCAAGAAATAATTCCCGATAATGCCGCTATTGTTGAAGATACCTTCCTAATTCACAATCAATTGGTTAAGGTTTTTATTGATACTGGAGCTACGCAATCATTCATAACTCTCAAATGTGCATATCGTACTAAGTTGCCAGTTGAGAACTTACCATATCATGTAGAAGTTAGCACACCAATGGGCCTCAAATATGCCATTAGACTGGCGTGTAGAGCATGCAAGATACATGTTGGGAATCGGGAATTTTTGGTCGATCTCACAGTGCTTATCTTTCGAGACTATGAAGCTATTTTGGGGATGGATTGGCTATCACGACATCATACATGATTAGATTGTCGGACGAAGGTTATTGAGTTCCGGGTACCGGGACAACATGTGCTTAGGGTAAGAGGAGAACGTGACTTGTCGGGAAAGGCTGTGATATCCTCAATCAAGACTGTGAGATATATGAGGAGAGGTTGCAAGGGATATTCGGCTTACTTAATCAACAAGCCAATGGATCAAGTTAAGTTAGCGGAAGTGCCGGTGGTTAAGGAATATGTTGATGTGTTTCCGGAAGAGTTGCCGGGATTACCACCTGCAAGGGAGATTGAGTTCGTAATTGAGACACTACTAGGTACTCAGTCGATCTCTAAGGCTCCCTACCGCATGGCTCCGACTGAATTGCAAGAGTTGAAGGTTCAGTTACAAGGCTTGTTGGAAAAAGGTTTCATACAACCTAGTTCGTCTCCGTGGGGTGTACCGGTCTTATTTGTAAAAAAGAAGGACGGGACTTTGAGGTTGTGCATCGATTACAGGGGGTTGAACCAAGTAACAATAAAAAACAAGTATCCTTTGCCATTGATCGATGAATTGTTCTATCAACATCAAGGAGCCAAGGTTTATTCAAAATTTGACTTGAGGCAAGGATATTATCAACTCCGTATCAAACGGGAGGATGTACCTAAGTCAGCTTTCAGAACGAGGTATGGGCATTATGAGTTTGTTGTAATGTCATTTGGATTGACAAATGCCCCCGCTTTTATGAACTTGATGCATAGGGTGTTTCAACCGTATTTGGACCAGTTCGTGGTGATTTTTATAGATGATATCCTGGTGTATTCAAACACCGAGAAGGAACATGAGAGGCATTTGCGTTTGGTGTTGCAGAAATTGAAAGAGTATCAATTGTTTGCCAAGTTTAGCAAATGTGAGTTTTGGCTTAAACAAGTGGCCTTCTTGGGTCATGTGATATCAGAAGAGGGGATTGATGTGGATCTTTCAAAGATTGATGTTGTGCAATCATGGAAGAAACTGAAGAATGTCACCGAGGTACGTAGTTTTCTCATGTTGACGGGATACTATAGGAGATTCGTAAAGGATTTTTCTAAGCTTGTGGCACCCCTCACAAGACTCACACAAAATAATGTTTGCTTCGTGTGGGATGATAAATGTGAAATTAGTTTCCAGGAGTTGAAGAAGAGATTGACAACTGCTCTTGTATTGGTATTGCCCGACGGAAGTCAAGGGTTTGTTATTTATAGTGATGCTTCAAAGGAAGGGTTAGGTTGTGTGTTGATACAAAACAATCAAGTCATAGCTTATGCATCACGGAAGTTGAAACCTTATGAGATGAATTATCCTACTCATGACTTGGAGCTCGCAGCTATTGTGTTTGTATTGAAGAAATGGAGACATTATTTGTGAGGAAGTAAGTTTGAGATATTCACCGGCCACAAGAGTTTGAGATATCTCTTTTCTCAAAAGGAGTTAAACATGCGTAAGAGAAGGTGGATGGAACTTTTGGATGACTACAATATAAATTATGTGCCCGGAAAGGCAAATGTTGTAACGGATGCATTGAGCCGGAAGACGAGTTTGGCAAGGTTGGAGATCAAGGAACCTACCTTGTTGTCCTAGATCCGAAGTTACAATAGCGGGACCCTCAGCTTGAAAAGTTAAAAGATGGTAATCCGGATTTCAAGTTGTATGAAGATGAGTTGTAGAAGTTCTGGAACCGGATTTGTGTGCCAAACGATCCGTAGTTGAGAAAGAAGGTCATTGAAGAAGCTTATCATGCTAGGTACACCATTCATCTTGGGGGTACAAAGATGTATCGAGTCCTAAGGCAATACTATTGGTGGAACAACATGACGCCGAAGATTGTGGAGTTTGTGTCTCGATGCTTGACATGTCAATAGGTCAAGGCGGAACATCAAAGACCTGCAGGGCTCCTACAACCTTTGGAGATTCCGCTATGGAAATGGGAGCATGTGACCATGGATTTCGTCATGGAGTTGCAGAGGTCTCCTCGGGGAAATGATGCAGTTTGGGTTATTGTGGATAGATTGACAAAGACCGCTCATTTCATTGCAATGAACAAAACAGATAGTGTAAAGAAATTAGCCGAATTGTATGTGGCTAACATTGTGAAGTTACATGGAGTGCCAGCTAGCATTGTGTCTGACAGAGATCCAAGATTTACATCTCAGTTATGGCAAAAATTGCAGGAAGCCTTGGGGACGAAGTTGAAGCTCAGTACAGCGTATCACCCACAGGCTGATGGGCAATCCGAAAGGACTATTCTGATTTTGGAGGATATGTTAAGGGCATGTGTGATAGATTTTGGAGGTACATGGGAGAAGCAGTTACCTTTGGCAAAATTTGCTTATAATAATAGTTATCAAGCAACAATTGGCATGGCTCCCTATGAGGCTTTGTATGGACGGAAGTGTAGGTCACCATTGTATTGGGACGAAGTTGGAGAGATGAAAGTCGTTGACCCTACATTGATGTCGGAGTTGATAGAGAAGATGGAGAATGTCCAATTGATTCGGAAGAGGATTCTCACGACTCAAAGTAGACAAAAGAGTTATGCCGATAAGAGAATGCGAGATTTAGAGTTTGCAGTTGGTGACCAGGTGTTCTTGATGTTGTCACCCCGAAGAGGGTTGATTAGACATGAAAAAGGTGAGAAATTAAGCCGGAGATATTTTGGGCCGTTTACAATTGTGGAAAGAATTGACAAACTCGCATATCGGTTAGACCTACCCCCGAATCTCTCCAATATTCACAATGTGTTCCATGTTTCAATGTTGCTAAAATAGCATCCCGATCCCTCTCATATTCTAGAGCCGGAACCACTAGAGCTTCGGAAGAACTTCTTCTATGAAGAGAGACCCGTGCGAATTCTAGATGAGCAAGACCGGGAGTTACGCAACAAGAGTATTCCGATGGTGAAGGTGCTTTGGGATCACCATGGGGTTGAGGATGCAACTTGGGAAATGTGTGACCAAATGGAGCAACAATACCCGTTCTTGTTTGCGAGGTAATTAGGGAATTGCGAGGGTGCAATTCTTTTAAGGAGAAGAGGTTGTAAGACCCGGTCCGAGACCACGTATGCATATAGGTTATATCATACATAATTAAATCATTTTGTATGCTTTTAAATTAATTTATGTGCATTTATCTCGATTTACGTTCATTGCATTGGTTACCGTGCATTCGAGTATTTTAAATACCCTATACGATAATTGGATTTTATTGCGTAGGCTATCTAACTAGAATACTTAGATTAGAGCCAAATTAACTTGAGTAGGATGAAATGGCATGCTAGTAAAACATAATTTAGTTGGAGGGCACTCTCGTCATTAGACAACTTAGATATTATCTCAACACACACTACACCACTCAACACATACCAAATTCGTACAACATACACTACACCACTCAACACACACAAAATCTCTACACACACACTAGAGAACTCAACCAAGAGAAGAGAGGAAGAGGGGGAAGAAGATCTCCAAGCCATCCCAAGCATCTTTCCTTGTGTTTCCTAGTTTTCTTCAAGGGAGTCTTGATCCGTTTCCATCTAGAACACAAGAGCAAAGGTGAGGGTTCTTTCAAAATGGTTATTTATGAGATATAAATGCAAAATGATGGGTTCCTGAGGCTTGTATGGAGTTATATTTGAAATTCCATGGACTAGAATTGTTGAAAGCATGCTTGTTGATGATTTAAACCAAGGTTATGTTTTTGAAATTTTTGAATATTATTAATGATGAAGCTTGTATCTAGATATACCAATATAGTTGATTGTTGCTTATTTAGTTTGCTAGAGGTTGCTTGAATGAATAGGTGTTGTTATTGATGATATGGTAGCAAAACATACAAGAATTTTCAGAATAACCATTCTGGACAGATTTGAGCAATCAAAGTTTTTATCCCGTTTTTATGGGTGGATGGTTTTATAAAAATCTGAAAAATTCATAAAACGTATAAAACTCATATAGAAACATTTCTTCAGTTTTCCATGTCATGAGGAAAAATCCTTTTCATGCCCGAAAATACACAAGACAGTCGGTATTGGGAATTTTGCTGCCACTGGACAGATTTGTACAACCCTGAAATTTTAGCCCATTTTTATAGGTAGATGATTTTATAAAAATCTGTAAAATTCAGAGAAGGTATAAAATGCATAAGGAAACATTTCTCCAGTTGGCCATGTCATGAGGAAAAATCATTTTCATGCTAAACAACACATGAGACAGTAGGTTACGGGATGTTTTGTGAAATCTGACAGCTCACTGCCTTAAGTTTCTTTTGCATATTAAAAATAGTAAACGATCTCGAAAAAGTCTGAAATTTGGAGGGTCACTATAGTTTTCAGTTTTGAACAAATATTACAGAAATAGGCTAAAGCTAATTTTAACTTTAAGACCCCCAAAAATGGAAAAAATTGTAGGTCATCCTGGATAGGTACTTGTGCTGGATAGTTTTTGTGCAATCTTACGGAAATAGTCATAACTTTTAGATCTTAAGTCGAAATTGAGTAAAATTTGCGGCCAAAGTTAAACAATTCATAGATCTTCGATTTGATATATGATTTTCTAAATTCCAAAATCATTTGCTAGGGTAACTGAAGAAGAAAGTCAGGTTATGTTATGAAGAACTATGTTGGTGATTATTAGTAACTTTGTTTTGAAGCATATTATGTGTTTATATTATGTAGATCAGGACTATATGATTGAAATAAGAACTGGACAGAGATTTAAGTGGTTGATTTTGTATGTTTTAAGTAGATTTTATGAATAAATGTTAATAGATCTTGCATAGGAACTTGATTATGAAGCCCTATACAACTTGTATGCCTTGTAGTTGCCTATTTCATGTTTTAGATTGGTTTGTTTGATAATTTCTAAAGATATAGCAGGCCGTCCATATTTGTTATGATATAGATATGTATGATTTGAGATGATATTGAGGTTAAATGCTGATTAATCTTGTAGTTAGAGAAGTATATAAAGCCCTTGTTGATTATTCATTTAAGTGGTGTTGATTGATGAATTTACATGGCTATGTTGTGACTTTCTAAATGTTATTATTATGTTCCACCATGTTGGGTGTTGGATTCATGATTGTCCAAACGGTGCACTTATGACTACACGCCTATATGTTATGTACATGAAATATATGTGAACATGCTTGGTTTATACTCGAGCCATGAATATGCTTGAATATGTTGAATCATGTAAATTGCTTAGGTATGCTTGATTAAGTTTGAATCATACACATCCCTCTCTCGCTTGGTACAACCCTTGGAGAGTTGGGACGTATTATTAGCATACTCTCTCGCTTGGTACAACCCTTGGAGAGTTGGGACGTATTTTTGGTGTTATCTCTCTCTCGCTTGGTACAACCCTAGGAGAGTTGGGACATATTATTTCTATTCTCCCTCGCATGGTATAACCCTTGGAGAGTTGTGACATATTATTAGCATACTCTCTCGCTTGGTACAACCATTGGAGAGTTGATACGTATTTTTGGTGTTATCTTTCTCTCGCTTGGTACAACCTTACGAGAGTTGGGACATATTATTAGTATTCTCTCTCGCATAGTACAACCCTCGGAGAGTTGGGTCGTATCATTAGCATACTCTCTCGCTTGGTATAACCCTTGGAGAGTAGAATTGAGTATTTGTGTTGATGTTGTTGCCATGTATGACGTTCACTTATTAGTTTTGTATACTCTTACTTGGTATAACCCTTGGAGAGTAGAAATGTATGATTGATACGTTGTTTAGTCCGTTCCTGTATATCTGTCATCCATGTTAATCTTGTTATTCTTGATGTATATGCATAGCATGGTTTTGGAAAGAAGTTTGCAAAAATATAAAACCTTTGTGAAATCCTTCATTTCTTATCCTCATTGAGCTATATGCAGGACTAGCTCACCCCTCTTTCTAATACTTACAGTTGAGACCGAGGCCCAGCCAACTATACTAGTTGAGGGCAATGCGGCTTTATGTGATGAGACTGACTTCTGCCTTTGTTGACCTCCATGTTTGCGGTGCAGACTTAGTTTGATAATAGGAACTGATGATGTACTTTTGAACAACTTTGTGTTATGTAATATTCTTTTGGAACTATTAACTACATACTAAGTTTGATTACCATTCTTTTGAGGCCTAGATGTCTGTATTTGGCCACGTAGAAGTACAAACAGGGATGCTAGGTCTTGTAATTATGAAACAGGTTGTTTTGACTTTTTATGTCAAATGCCATGTGCATTCTTTTGAAGTTACTTGTGGAAGTTAATGAATGTTTAGGTTATTAAAATAGAGATCTTACAGGTATTAAGCTGAATGACACGTTGCGCTCCGACCTTAACCTCCGCGAGTCTTGGTCCGGGGGTATGACACCTATTTAAGTGGTATCAGAGCTAGCTTTAGTTAGCACAGAGCTAGCCTTAGTTAGCGTAGTCCGGGTTTTGAATAGTGGTTCCTGGGGAAGAGTCTTAACCTGAATAGAATATTAAGCGGATTCTATATGTGCTTATGTGCAACCAAATATGCTTAACGTGCTGTAATTGCTTTTTGTTTATGTTTAACTTACATGTTAGATACAACTATAATGCATGCATAACCTATGATCGTGGTTGGTATTTGTTCTATATCTGTAGATGGCAGGACCTAACACCCGCAGTACTACCGGATCTCAAGCAACGGGTAATGCGGATCATGTCAACCTTAGGGAAGCAATGTTTTGTTTGATGGCAACTGCCATCGATCGGATGTGTAGGGCTATGGAACAACAAGCAGAAACAGCAGCAGCAGTAGCTAATAATAATATCAACAACAATCATGGTGTTGGTAACAGTGGTGGAAACAAAAGTAATAGGGGAGGTGGTAACCTCAAGGATTTCTTGTATTACAGCCCTCCGAAGTTCAGGGGCCAACTGAATAGTGAAGAGGCACAATATTGGTTGTCTCGAATGGAGAAGATTTATGTTGCACATGACTATGTAGATGAGAAAAAGGTCGTCTATGCGGTCTTTTAGTGAGAAGGTGATGCAGAGACATGGTAGGGTACAGTGAGAGATCAATGGGAGGTTCAACACAATCCATTTACATGGAGGAACTTTGTTAGGGTATTCAAGAGTAAATACATATCTGAGGCTTCTCGGGACAAGAAGATGAAGGAGTTTATGTACTTGAAGTAGAGAAGCATGACGGTGGCGGAGTATGGGGCGAAATTTGATAGTCTTTCACAATATGCACCGCACATGGTCCAGACCCCGACTACAAAGATATGGAAATTTAAACAAGGGTTGAGACTCGAGATTGAAGATGGGCTGGCAGTAGCAGAGTTCGACACTTATGATACTGTCTTTGAGGCTGCATCGAGGGTTGATGAGATGAAGATAACGATTGAGGTTGGTCTAGCTCAGCCGAACAAGAGGCCCTTCCAGATACAGGGTCAGTCTAGAGCATTCTAAGCCCAGAAGCCCTAGGATCAGGCCAGACCAATGGTTGCTAGGCCCCAACCTAATGCCCCGGCCACTCAGGTAGTTCGTGGAGCACCAAGAGGTACAACTACAGCCCGCACGGTTGTGTGCAAATATTGTAACAAAAAAGGGCACTTTGAAGCCCAATGTTGGAGGAAAAGTAGCAAGTGTATGAGGTGTGGAAGTGATCAACATCTCGTTAGAGATTGCTCGATGTGGCAAGGTAAGGATGCTCAAGCTCAACTCACGAAGAATGGTCCAATTCAGCCTACAAGGAATGCCCCGACGTAGAGGGTTCAAGCCCGAGCCTATGCCATAGATCAGAAGTAATTTCCGATGATGCCGCTATCGTTGAAGGTACCTTCCTGATTCACAATCAATTGGTTAAGGTTCTTATTGATACTGGAGCTACGCATTCATTCATAACTCTCAAATGTGCATATCATACTAAGTTGCCAGTTGAGAACTTACCATATCATGTAGAAGTTAGCACACCATTGGGCCTCAAATATGCCACTAGACTGGCGTGTAGAGCATGCAAGATACAGGTTGGGAATCGGGAATTTTTGGCCGATCTCATAGTGCTTATCTTTCGAGACTATGAAGCTATTTTGGGGATGGATTGGCTATCACGACATCATGCACGATTAGATTGTCGGACGAAGGTTATTGAGTTTCGGGTACCGGGACAACCTGTGCTTAGGGTAAGAGAAAAACGTGACTTGTCGGGAAAGGCCGTGAGATACATGAGGAGTGGTTGCAAGGGATATTCGGCTTACTTAATCAACAAGCCAACGGATCAAGTTAAGTTAGCGGAAGTGTCGGTGGTTAAGGAATATGTTGATGTGTTTCCGGAAGAGTTGCCGGGATTACCACCCGCAAGGGAGATTGAGTTCGTAATTGAGACACTACCAGGTACTCAGTCGATCTCTAAGGCTCTTACCGCATGGCTCCGACTGAATTGCAAGAGTTGAAGGTTCAGTTACAAGGCTTGTTGGAAAAAGGTTTCATACAACCTAGTTCGTCTCCGTGAGGTATACCGGTCTTATTTGTAAAAAAGAAGGATGGGACTTTGAGGTTGTGCATCGATTACAGGGGGTTGAACCAAGTAACAATCAAAAACAAGTATCCTTTGCCATTGATCGATGAATTGTTCTATCAATTTCAAAGAGCCAAGGTCTATTCAAAATTTGACTTGAGGCAATGATATTATCAACTCCGTATCAAATGAGAGGATGTACCTAAGTCATCTTTCAGAACGAGGTACGGGCATTATGAGTTTGTTGTAATGTCATTTGGATTGACAAATGCCCCTGCCGCTTTTATGAACTTGATGCATAAGGTGTTTCAACCGTATTTGGACCAGTTCGTGGTGATTTTTATAGATGATATCCTGGTGTATTCAAACACCGAGGAGGAACATGAGAGGTATTTGCGTTTGGTGTTGCAGAAATTGAAAGAGCATCAATTGTTTGCCAAGTTTAGCAAATGTGAGTTTTGGCTTAAACAAGTGACCTTCTTGGGTCATGTAATATCGGAAGAGGGGATTGCTGTGGATCTTTCAAAGATTGATGTTGTGCAATCATGGAAGAAACTGAAGATTGTCACCGAGGTACGTAGTTTTCTCGTGTTGACGGGATACTATAGGAGATTCGTAAAGGATTTTTCTAAGCTTGCGGCACCCCTCACAAGACTCACACAAAAGAATGTTAGCTTCGTGTGGGATGATAAATGTGAAATTAGTTTCCAGGAGTTGAAGAAAAGATTGGCAACTGCTTTTGTATTGGTATTGCCCGAAGGAAGTCAAGGGTTTGTTATTTATAGTGATGCTTCAAAGGAAGGGTTAGGTTGTGTGTTGATGCAAAACAATCAAGTCATAGCTTATGCATCACGGAAGTTGAAACCTTATGAGATGAATTATCCTACTCATGACTTGGAGCTCGCAGCTATTGTGTTTGCACTGAAGAAATGGAGACATTAGTTGTGAGGAAGTAAGTTTGAGATATTCACCGGCCACAAGAGTTTGAGATATCTCTTTTCTCAAAATGAGTTAAACATGCGTAAGAGAAGGTGGATGGAACTTTTGGATGACTACAATTGTACTATAAATTATGTGCCCGGAAAGGCAAATGTGGTAACGGATGCATTGAGTCGGAAGTCGAGTTTGGCAAGGTTGGAGATCAAGGAACCTACCTTGTTGTCCTAGATCCGAGAGTTACAACAGCGGGACCCTCAACTTCAAAAGTTTAATGATGGTAATCCGGATTTCAAGTTGCATGAAGATGGGTTGTAGAAGTTCTGGAACCGGATTTGTGTGCCAAACGATCCGTAGTTGAGAAAGATGGTCCTTGAAGAAGCTCATCATGCTAGGTACACCATTCATCTTGGGGGTACAAAGATGTATCGAGACCTAAGGCAATACTATTGGTAGAACAACATGAAGCTGGAGATTGCGGAGTTTGTGTCTCGATGCTTGACATGTCAATAGGTCAAGGCAGAACATCAAAGACCTGCAGGGCTCCTACAACCTTTGGAGATTCCGCTATGGAAATGGGAGCATGTGACCATGGATTTCGTCATAGAGTTGCAGAGGTCTCCTCGGGGAAATGATGCAGTTTGGGTTATTGTGGATAGATTGACAAAGGCCGCTCATTTCATTGCAATGAACAAAACAGATAGTGTAAAGAAATTAGCCGAATTGTATGTGGCTAACATTGTGAAGTTACATGGAGTGCTAGCTAGCATTGTGTCTGACAGAGATCCAAGATTTACATCTCAATTATGGCAAAAATTGCAGGAAGCCTTGGGGCCGAAGTTGAAGCTCAGTACAGCGTATCACCCACAGGCTGATAGGCAATCCGAAAGAACTATTCAGATTTTGAAGGATATGTTGAGGGCATGTGCAATGGATTTTGGAGGTATGTGGGAGAAGCAGTTACCTTTGGCAGAATTTGCTTATAATAATAGTTATCAAGCAACAATTGGCATGGCTCCCTATGAGGCTTTGTATGGACGGAAGTGTAGGTCACCATTGTATTGGGACGAAGTTGGAGAGATGAAATTCGTTGACCTTACATTGATGCCGGAGTTGATAGAGAAGATGGAGAATGTCCAATTGATTTGGAAGAGGATGCTCACGACTCAAAGTAGACAAAAGAGTTATGCCGATAAGAGACGGTGAGATTTAGAGTTTGCAGTTGGTGACTAGGTGTTCTTGAAGTTGTCACCCCGAAGAGGATTGATTAGACATGAAAAAAGAGGAAAATTAAGCCCGAGATATGTTGGGCCGTTTTCAATTGTAGAAAGAATTGACAAACTCGCATATCGGTTAGACCTACCCCCGAATCTCTCCAATATTCACAATGTGTTCCATGTGTCAATGTTGCGAAAATACCATCCCGATCCCTCTCATATTCTAGAGCCGGAACCACTAGAGCTTTCGAAGAACTTGTCCTATGAAGAGAGACCCGTGCGAATTCTAGATGAGCAAGACCGGGAGTTACGCAACAAGAGTATTCTGATGGTGAAGGTGCTTTGGGATCACCATGGGATTGAGGATGCAACTTGGAAAAAGCGTGACCAAATGGAACAACAATGCCCGTTCTTGTTTGCGAGGTAATTAGGGAATTGCGAGGGCGCAATTCTTTTAAGAAGGGGAGGTTGTAAGACCCGGTCCGAGACCACGTATGCATATAGGTTATATCATACATAATTAAATCATTTTGTATAAATTAATTTATGTGCATTTATCTCGATTTATGTGCATTGCATTTTTTACCGTACATTCGAGTATTTTAAATACCCTATACGATAATTGGATTTTATTACGTAGGTTATCTAACTAGAATACTTAGATTAGAACCAAAATAACTTGAGTAGGACAAAATGGCATGCTAGTAAAACATAGTTTAGTTGGAGGGCACTCTCGTCATTAGACAACTTAGATATTATCTCAACACATACTACACCACTCAACACACACCAAATCCCTACAACGCATACTACACCACTCAACACACACAAAATCTCTACACACACACACGAGAACTCAACCAAGAGAAGAGAGGAAGAGGGGGAAGAGGATCTCCAAGCCATCCCTAGCATATTTCCTTGTGTTTCCTAGTTTTCTTCAAAGGAGTCTTGATCCATTTCCGTCTAGAACACAAGAGCAAAGGTGAGGGTTCTTTCAAAATGGTTATTTATGAGATATAAATGCATAATGATGGGTTCCTGAGTCTTGTATGGAGTTATATTTGAAATTCCATGGATTAAAATTGTTGAAAGCATGCTTGTTGATGATTTAAACCAAGGTTATGTTTCTGAAATTTTTGAATGTTATTAATGATGAAGCTTGTATCTAGCTATACAAATATAATTGATTGTTGCTTATTTAGGTTGCTAGAGGTTGCTTGAATGAATATATGTTGTTATTGATGATATGGTAGCAAAACATACAAGAATTTTCGGAATAACCATTCTGGACAGATTTGAGCAATCAAAATT
This sequence comes from Ehretia macrophylla, assembly GCA_037974665.1. NCBI lineage: Eukaryota > Viridiplantae > Streptophyta > Magnoliopsida > Boraginales > Ehretiaceae > Ehretia > Ehretia macrophylla. The sequence continues at coordinate 52,887,251 of CM075780.1, read as the reverse complement.
TTTATCCCGTTTTTATGGGTGGATGATTTTATAAAAATCTGAAAAATTCAGAAAATGTATAAAACTCATATAGAAACATTTATTCAGTTTTCTATTTCATGATAAAAAATCGTTTTCATGCCCGAAAATACACAAGACAGTCGGTATTGGGAATTTTGCTGCCACTGGACAGATTTGTACAAACCTGAAATTTTAGCCCATTTTTATAGGTAGATGATTTTATAAAAATCTGGAAAATTCAGAGAAGGTAGAAAACGCATAAGAAAACATTTCTCCAGTTGGCCATGTCATGAGGAAAAATCATTTTCATACTCAAAAACACATGAGACAGTAGGTTACGGGATGTTTTGTGAAATCTGACAGCTCACTGCCTTAAGTTTCTTTTACGCATTAAAAATAGTAAATGATCTCTAAAAAGTCTGAAATTTGGAGGGTCACTATATTTTTCAGTTTTGAACAAATATTGAAGAAATAGGCTAAAGCTAATTTTAACTTTAAGACCCCCAAAAATGGAAAAACTCGTAGGTCATCCTGGATAGGTACTGGTGCTGGATAGTTTTTGTGCAATCTTACGGAAATTGTTATAACTTTTAGATCTTAAGTCGAAATTGAGTAAAAGTTGCGGCCAGAGTTAAAGAATTCATAGATCTTCGATTCGATATATGATTCACTAAATTATAAAATCATTTGCTAGAGTAACTGAATGAAGAAAGTCAGGTCATGTTATGAAGAACTATGTTGGTGATTATTAGTAAATTTGTTTTGAAGCATATTATGTGTTTATATTATGTAGATCAGGACTATATGATTGAAATAAGAACTGGACAGAGATTTAAGTGGTTGATTTTGTATGTTTTAAGTAGATTTTATGAATAAATGTTAATAGATCTTGCATAGGAACTTGATTATGAAGCCCTATACAACTTGTATGCCTTGTAGTTGCCTATTTCATGTTTTAGATTGGTTTGTTTGATAATTTCTAAAGATATAGCAGGCCGTCCATATTTGTTATGATATAGATATGTATGATTTGAGATGATATTGAGGTTACAAGCTGATTAATCTTGTAGTTAGAGAAGTATATAAAGCCCTTGTTGATTATTCACTTAAGTGGTGTTGATTGATGAACTTACATGGCTATGTTGTGACTTTCTAAATGTTATTATTATGTTCCACCATGTTGGGTGTTGGATTCATGATTGTCTAAATGGTGCACTTACGACTACACGCTTATATGTTATGTACATGAAATATACGTGAACATGCTTGGTTTATGCTCGAGCCATGAATATGCTTGAATATGTTGAATCATGTAAATTGCTTAGGTATACTTGATTAAGTGAATCATACACATCCCTCTCTCACTTGGTATAATCTTTGGAGAGTTGGGACATATTATTAGCATACCCTTTCGCTTGGTACAACCCTTGGAGAGTTGGGACGTATTTTTGGTGTTATCTCTCTCTCGCTTGGTACAACCCTAAGAGAGTTGGGACATATTATTAGTATTCTCTCTCGCATGGTACAACCCTTGGAGAGTTGAAACATATTATTAGCATACCTTCTCACTTGATACAACCCTTGGAGAGTTGAGATGTATTTTTGGTGTTATCTCTCTCTCGCTTGGTATAACCCTAGGAGAGTTGTGACATATTATTAGTATTCTCTCTCGCATGGTACAATCCTTGGAGAGTTGGGACGTATCATTAGTATACTCTTTCGCTTGGTACAACCCTTGGAGAGTAGAATTGAGTATTGGTGTTGATGTTGTTGCCATGTATGACGTTCACTTATTAATTTTGTCTACTCTTGCTTGGTACAACCCTTGGAGAGTAGAAATGCATGATTGATACGTTGTTTAGTCCTTTCCTGTATATCTGTCATCTATATTAATCTTGTTATTCTTGATGTATATGCATAGCATGGTTTTGGAAATAAGTTTGCGAAAATATAAAACCTTTGTGAAATCCTTCATTTCTCATCCTCACTGAGCTATACGCAAGACTAGTTCATCCCTCTTTCTAATACTTACAGGTGAGACCGAGGTCCAACTAACTGTACAGGTTGAGGGCGATGAGGCTTTATGTGATGAGACTGACTTCTGCCTTTGTTGACCTCGATGCTTGCGTTGCAGACTTAGTTTGATAATAGGAACTGATGATGTACTTTTGAACAGCCTTGTGTTATGTAATATTCTTTTGGAACTATTAACTACATACTAAGTTTGATTACCATTCTTTTGAGGTCTAGATGTCTGTATTTGGCCACGTACGAAGTACAAACAGGGATGCTAGGTCTTGTAATTATGAAACAGGTTGTTGTGGCTTTTTATGTCAAATGTCATGTGCATTCTTTTGAAGTTACTTGTGGAAGTTAATGAATGTTTAGGTTATTAAATAGAGATCTTACAGGTATTAAGCTGATTGACACATTGCGCTCCGACATTAACCTCCACGAGTCTTGGTCCCGGGGCGTGACAGAAGAAGTTGCAATTGGGATAGACGAGAGAAATGAGAGAGATAGAGGAGATGTGAGAGAAATGTATAAGGGAGTGTGACAAAAATGGTGGGATCAGTGTATAAAAAGGCGTACGACGCATTGAGACGCTGGGGGTCCTAGTGCCTAGGCGCAAGATGCAAGGCGAAAGGCGAAGGTGAGCGCCTTAGCGAAGTGAAACACATTTATTATATAATGAAAAATAAGCTATGAAATCAATGAATTATGTAAGATACTAGGATAGAAGTTTTAGCTAGATAATACTTTAACCAAAAAAAATCTAAAATATTCTTTTCTTTTTGTTGTGTCGTAAGTTCAGACTTCAGACTTCTTTTGTCTTGTTTTGTCTTCTATTTCTTATTTTTGTTTTTTAGGGTTTGACTTGAAAATATCTAGAAGTCAAAGATAATCTAGTACTTTGCACACATACTAACAAATAAATAAAATTATTGATAAAATAAAACAAATATACAAAGGCGCAACATGATCACCTCGTGCGCCTTGGTGTGCCTAAGGCAAATTGCCTCGCCTTAGCCTTTTTAGGCACTGAGGGTATGCCTCGCCTCACCTCAGCGCCTAGCACTACAACATTTTAAGTTTTTCACAATAGTTGAAAACCGTTGCAAAAAGACTAAAAACCGTTGCGAATGACTTTATGCAACGGTTTTCTAACCGTTGTATTAAGCATCGTTGCAAATTCTTGTTGCAACAGTTTTTTTACAAATAAATAGGAACGATTAAAAACCGTTGCAATAGATATTTTTTGCACCAGTTTTTTACAATTAAGCCTATAGGCGCGCCTTTTAATACAGTGGGTGGGACTAAGACTTTAGTTGTAATTCTTTAATACCATGGGGGGGGGGGGGGGGGGAGGGGGGTTTGGTTTACAGAATCTTACAGGATTCCTAGCAAAGTAAATTCTAAAATATGATATTCCTATGTTTGGTTCACGGAATGAAAATATATTCCTGAGAATATTGCATTTCTAAGAATATAATACTCTTATGATTTGTCCAATTTCTTTTCCTATGTGAGGGGTGGGAATCTCACATTCTTAAGTTCTGGAAATGTTTTGAAGAAAACAAAAGACACAAATATCTATCTTAAAAAAATGCAATATTAAAATAATAAAATAAAATAATTCAAAAAAATAAAATGATAAATATAAAATAAAATAATTAAAAAAATAAAAAGATAAAATAAAATAAAAAATTGAAAACAAAAAAAAATAAAAGATAAAATAAAGTAATAAAAATAAAATAATAAAATAATAAATAAAAGGAAAATAAAATAAAATAAAATAAGATGGAATAAATAAAAAATAAAAAATAGAAAAAAATAAAAAAATAAAATAAAATAAAAATAAAATAAAATAAATAAAAATATTAATTTTTAAGTTAAACTAAAATATGATAATCTAAATTTATATTTAAAATATTTTTAATAAATAATTTTTAAATTTTAAATTTTCTAAAAATTTTAAAATAATAAGTCGATTAAGTTTCAAATTTTTGAAGTGTAAAGTTAAAATTTACAAATATAAAAATGAATTTACTTTACTGGTGTAAATTCATTAAACATTTTTTTGCTCATGTATTAGCAAAAGAATACAAAATGTACCTTTATTTATACAATTCTTATGATATTTTTGGTTTTTCTGAGTTAGGAGCATTGTTGAAAAATTGTTCAAGATTCATAAGAATATTGGTATAAACCAAATATAACAAAATAACATTCCTAAGAACTTGACAAAATATTCCTAAGAATATTTTTAACACACCAAACAGTTTTAATCACATTCTCGGGAATGAAAAATCAATATGTGAACCAAACGCCTCTTGAAAGAGTAGAATAAAATTTTTATTTCTTGTATTTCTTCAATATTACAGAGCGTATGGTTGATGTACTAAATGAAGTAGTTTTTAGCAAAGGTTGATATTATTCAGAAACATTGGGTATTATTTTGAATTACGATAAATTTCACAATAGTCTCTATTGTTTACTTGAATTTTTAAGTTAGTCCTTATTTTTTAAATTAGCCTACTTAGTCCTTAATATTTCTAAAAACTTGTCAATTTCGTCGTACCGTTGAGATTTGAGTTAATTCGAACGGAATTTAGGGGAACATTTGAAAAGAAAAAACAAATGTTCAACTTAATCGCCATTGTTTTACATAAAATTTAATATAGTCCTCAATTTTTAACAAAAAATTTAATATAATTCCCAAAGTTTTTTATATAGAGTAAATGCCTCCAATAATCCCTAAAGTATAGGACATTTGACAGTTTGGTTCCCGCTGTTTAAAAGTAAACCTTTTGATCCTTAAAAAATCACAGTTGAGACGATGTTAGTCCACGTTGGAATTTCATCCAATAATTGACAAATAATTCACGTGTCTCGCACATGACATAAAAAACTCAGAATTTTTAGGGGTAAAATAGGAAAGTCAATTTTATTTTATTTTTGTCTTCTTTTTTAGTTTCTCTTTATTTATTTCCTATTCTTTGAGGCTTCAAAGATTGGTAGTGACATGGTTGAAGCTTGATTCTTCTTCTTCATCTTCTTCTTCACCACTACCCTAATTTGGGTAGTATCTGAGTTTTGCTGATTCCATGTGTATGTGTGTGCGTTTATATTTGTGAGCCCCATATATGTGTGTCATTTATAGAGATACATGTGTGTATTTGTCCATAGGTGTTTTGGGTTCTTGGAACTGATAAAGTTTATGAGTTGTGGCAATGATGCAACGGTGGGGGTGGGTGTGGGGCTAGTGGCGTGTGTATATATTATATATGAGGGGTGTATGCGGGTATGTGGTAATGATTTTCATGTGTGTTGGAAGTGGTGATAATGGTGTTGGAGTTGGAGGTGGTGGAGTAGAAGAAGACAAAAAAAAACGGAGAAAAGAAAAAACAAAGATACATTGAAATTTACCCTCAACAATGCAGATTTTTATGAGACATGGACAGCACACGTGATAAAAACGTCAAAATTTGGATGGAGGATGAGTTTTGGACTAATGTCATCTTTTTTTTTTTTTTTGTGGTCATATACTAATATCATCTCAAGTTTTATATATTAAGACCAAGGTTCACTTTTAAATATCGGGGTGCAAAATGTCAAACTCCTATACATCAGGGACTAATGAGGGCATTTAGCTTTCTATTATCTATCATATTCATCCCTATTATTTTACAAAAAATTTAAATTACTCTTTGCTACAAAAATGCCCACACATACACCAAGTGATGTTGTAAGTATCTGTATATATATAGGTAATATGTGTATGTGTCTCTCTCTATATACATATATATGTATACGTGTGTATATAGAGGTTTCACTTCATGTGCGTGTGCATGTGTCGATGTGTGCATGTGGGTGCGTATGCGTGTTGCTCTATGTGTGTGTGTGTTTGTAATAGGGATTAATTTGAATATTTTCTGAAATAATAGGATGAATATAACCTATATTCCAGGGTAAGGACAAAATTGATAATTTTTTAAAATAATGAAGACTAAATTGACTAACTTTAAACAATAGAACTAAGTTGAAAATCAAAAGAAACAATAAGGAACATTTGGGAAATTTAGACATTTTATACATCTATTGTTAAAATTAACAGAATTTTTAAAGTTAGGGATGAAATTGTCAATTTTCTAGAAATAATTAGGATCAAGTTGGCTAACTCTAAACAATATGGACTATTTGTGAAATTTGCCCCTTTCGAATTACTTGTAAAACATTGAAATTTTATTTGAATTTTTTTTCTAAAAGATTAAGGACTATGGTACTGTTTGACCTAACTTTTAGACAGTCAAAAGCATTTCTTGTGAGTTTAGAAGCTGAACTAACTTGTTTGGCATATTTTTAAAAGTGTTTTTAGATAAAAGCTAAAGCTGAAAAAGCTAAAAATTGAAAAGTTCCAAATTGGAGCTTTTTAAAAAAGGCTTTTGCGAAACTGTTTTACATAATGCGGGAAACTGTTTTTCTTTTCTTTTTTCTCAAATATACCCCTCCATATTTTTAAAGTCCGATATTACCCTCAAAATTTTTAAAAGCTTAATGTTGTGTAATACAGGTTAAACAGTCAACGGCTTTTGTTCAACAACACTTCTTACAAAAGCTCTATTCTAAAAGCTCTACAGTTCAAAAGCTGAAATTTCAAAGTTAGGCCAAACAGAGCCTATATCTTTTATAATATTGGAAACTAACTTGAAACATTAATTAACAGAATTTTCAATTATTTCCCTTAAACAGTAGTCACGAGCATGGGCATGTGACCATTTTTCTGTTAACACTAATGGAGTTTTCAATACTAGGACTAGCTTGAAAAGAAGGTGGTAGCAATGAAACTATTTGCATAATTCTCCCTAAATTATAAGTGTGCTATTATATTCTTGAAAATTATCAAGGGTCAAATAAGTTTTTTTTTTTTTTTTTTTTTTTTGTTAAGCGGTCAAATAAGTAACTTTTTTTTTTGCTAAGTAAGAAGCTAAGAATTCATTGAAACTCAACAAAACATATACAAAGTCCTAACCAAAAACCAAAGTGAAACTATACAAAATACTTACATACAATTTCATGCAATAGTAATGTCAATTAATCTAACGTGTCAACAAATATAATAATTGGACTAAATAAATCCTTCTACACCAGCCTTGTAACTATGATTAGAAAACATTAAATTAAATCTTTTTAACTAGTTAAATCAAATTCTTTTTATCAAGAAATAAATGGACATCTTTCCTTTTGTTTGTTTTTTCCCATCATTTTATATGCCGATCGCGTGTAGTAGTAGATAAAAATTAGTAAGAGTAGTTCAACGAAATGAAAACATTGTATAGGAAGGGAAATCTAACAGGAGAAATTGTCAAGGAAAGAAAATTCAACAAGTTGCAAGAAAGAAATTTCAATATTCTAAGGCCTTAACCGTGATCGTGGGACTCAATTATTCAAAGGTTTTGAATCATACTAGAGCCGTGTTTAGAAAGTTGTCAAGAAATTACACGCTAGCTGTCATTAGCTTAAATATAGCAACCTAAATTATAACTGTTGTAATTTCATGATAAAAGGATTTGATTTAGTCAATTAAAAGGATTTGATTTAGTTGGTATTTTGGTATTGATGCTTCTTAACATGGTTACAAAGACTGATATAGAAGCATCAATGGTGAAGTGCACCATACTCCCTTGTAGTTTGTCGAAAGTCACAACACCTCCCGTAACGTTCAAAAATCCCTTGAATACAATTTTATGGTTTGCCGAAAGTGCACAACACTCTTCTACTGTCAAAAAATTCGTCATATTTAACGAAACGTATAGAACATGAGCGTTAAGTGAGATTTTTATTAGTTTTTAACGAATTTAACAATAAAATAATTATAATTTAATTGACCAAATTACTCCTTTAAAAAAAAAAAAAAAATCCGTCAAATGGCATCCATTTCTGACAACAGGATCTTTCATCAAAATGAATGATATTATACACACCGTGAATTGCATGCATCCATTACTTGCAGACCACCATTCACCCTACCACGGGGAGATACTTTACATAAATGGTGCAAAATTGGAAGTGTCAGAATTCTACGCATGGATCAAACACTACAACTGTAACGCAGGCCGCGAAAGAAATGCTTATCCAGCTACACCAACAATTCGTATCTAAATGTGAAGATCGTCCAGTGAGAGTTCGTCTGCATTCTCTGATTGTGGGTTGGTCCATATTGTAATGCAGAAATTGAAGCTGCTTTTTTTTTCTTTTTTTGGTATGTTATGTGTATATAAATATATATATATATATATATATTTTGGTCTAAACAAAAGGGAAAAGGACAAAAGAAAGAAATGAAAAAAGATGGAGGCATTTATGTTTTTTTACAAGTCTGTTAACTTTTTTGACGGTAGGGAGTGTTGTGTACTTTCGACAGACTACAACATAGTGTTCAGAGTATTTTTGAACGATAAAAGATATTGTGTATTTTTGATAAACTATAAAAAAGTGCATTTCACCCAAGGATCAATTTAATCCATTCATTGTATTTGTTGATAAGTGACATAATCTGTAAGATATTTGTGGACCTTACAAGGCAAAGGGACCTTCAATTCCAAGACCCGATAACTATAAACACTATCCCTACTTATCAAGAATAGTACCTTGTTACAGCTCATCTCACGAAAGGAACTTAGGACAAACCAAACACGTCTCTAAGACTAGTCAACACATGAGCAAAAGTCCATGATAATCCAAATTAATCTTATATATTGCAAAATGCTACAGAATGATCTTTGCAACGCAATACAGATTACATGAAGAGAGATCAATCTAACCATCATCATCACTATATGATTACTTACTATTACGTTTTTGCTAAAATTTGCTTGGAATCCACAAAAAAGGCCTAACTAGCTAGGAAATAATTTTCATAATCAAGGACTTAATAGTTTTAAATCGTCAGAGTTAACCTTAAATTAAGGACTAGTGTCTCAAAATTTTGGTCTTTTAGAATCAATGTTCAGTAATTACAGATGTTACAAAATTGAACTCTTACAAAAAACTTATTAACTAAAGTGATCTAAATTTGTACAGTTACATTTTGCAGCAATTTCTTCAATAAATGTATATTTAAAAAAAAAAGGTGCCATATCCCTTGCTTCGATTGAAAAAATGTTAGGGATATATTTCTCTGATACGGATAAAAGAAGGTCAATCTGCAATTATCTAAAACTATCCAATGAAAATTTGATAAGTTTACATATTTTCAAAGTGATGGAAAGCAGATATTAGACGCAAGTGCTACAGCCGATGAAAGTTGACAAAAAAAAATTGAGTGAAGTGCACCAAATTCTCTTGTGATTTGTCGAAAGTGTACAATATTTTTCTATAATTTAAAAATTTTCTGATCACTACCTTATGATTTTCGAAAGTGCATAACACCCTCTTCCCGTTAAAAAAATCCGTCATATTTAACGAAAATAATGAATTTTCAAAATTTTTTTGCTTAAATAAAAAAAAAAAATTAAAAGTGTAGCTAGGGACTAGGGGGCCCGGTCCCGTGCATTCATGAAACCACTATTCGAAACGGGGAAAGTATAACAGTGAAATATTTGAAGCTCTGCAACCATTATATATATATTGTTACTAAGCCCCTAAGCTGTCACGTCGAGTAAATTTTGTTGTGAATTTTTCTTCAGTCATGGCTAATGCTTCAAATGAGATACTCCATGATTTATCTCCTCTTCTTCGAGTGTACAAGGATGGTCGAGTTGAAAGATTGGGAGGAGAAGATGTTGTTCCTGCATTAGTTGATCCTGATACGGGCGTTCAATCTAAAGATGTCGAGATTGCACCAGAAGAAAATTTATTAGTTAGGCTTTACTTGCCTAAAAATGCTAGTCCAGGTTATAAACTTCCTATACTAGTCTACTTTCATGGTGGTGGATTTTTGGTCGAATCTGCAGTCTCTCCTATGTACCACAAGTATCTTAATTTACTAGTTGCTGAAGCTAATGTGATCGTTGTATCAGTAAATTACAGATTAGCCCCTGAATATCCTCTCCCCATTGCTTATGAAGATTCATGGGTTGCGCTTAAATGGGTGGCCTCTCATTCGAAAGGTGAAGGTAACGAGGTATGGTTTAAAGATTATGCTGATTTTGATCGTGTGTATATAGGTGGAGATAGTGCTGGTGCTAACATAGCACACAACATGACCATGCGGGCAGGCTTGGAAAAACTATATGGTGTCAACATTAACGGAACTTTTCTAAACGTTCCATTTTTTGGGGGAAAGGAGTCAATTGGTGATGAAGCTGCTAATATTTCCCAAAAGGCTTTCCTCGATCGTGTTTGGCATTTTGCATGTCCGACTAGTAGAGGGTTAGATGATCCCTTACTGAATCCTGCCATGGATCCTAAACTTTCAAACCTAGGTTGCAAGAAGGTATTGGTTTGTGTTGCTGGAAAAGATGTGCTAAAATATAGGGGCTGGTACTATAAAGATGTTTTGATTAAGAGTGGTTGGATTGGAGATATTGAAGTTTCGGAGATTGAAGGAGAGGATCATACATTTAGTTTTACTACTCCAACCAGTGACAATGCCATGGCTTTGATGAAAAAATTGTCTTGCTTTCTTAATTATATATGACAACTAACAAGCCATAATATGTATCTATCTTGGTTTTACTTCTATTATATGAGTCATTATTCTAAGAATTCGTGACAATATCTCTAGAACCAGCTTATTCAGAAGTTAGCAACTGTTTTTTTTTTTTCTTGAACAATAGAATAGGCCATTATTTGTAACCATCAATTGACCTTAAAACCACAAGTTTCTGAGATGGAAAAATGTCACATCTAGTCTCTATATTTTTTTTTAAAAAAAAAAAAAAAAACTCATTTGGTCTCTATTGTTTAAAATTTTTTAATTTTATCCTTATTGTTTTCTCAAAAGTTTTAATTTCATCTCTATTATTGTTCAAAAGTTTCAATTTCGTCCCTCTTGTTTATCTAAAGTTTTAAATTCATCCCTATTATTCATAATTAGTCAATTTAGTTCTTATTATTTAAAAAAAAAATCAAATTCGTCCCTATTGTTCTTCAAAATATTTCAATTTAGTCCTTGAATAATAGGGACGAATTTGAAACTTTTAAGAAACAATAAGGATGGAATTAAATTTTTTAGAAAAATAATAGAGACGAAATTGAAACTTTTGAAAAACAATAGTGACGAAACTAAAATTTTTGGAGAAACAATAAAGATGAAATTGAGAAATTTGAAACAATAGAGACCAAATTGAAATTTTTTAAAAAATAATAGAGACGAAATTGAGAAATTTTAAACAATAAAAATTAAATTAATTTTTTTTAAAAATAATAAGGATTAAATGTGATATTTTTCCCTGCACACATATGAAGTTGCTAGGTCGCTGCTGTCGTGAGGCATTTGCTGTCCAGGGATATGTGCTAGATCGAAATCTCGAAAATGAGAAGTAACCATCATTTAACTAGAGAATACTATTTATAAAAGAACAAACGGTTATATTTTTTCATTAAAAATTGACGACCTTGGCGTTAAACAACTATTTATGGATTTATTTTCAACTTGGACTCTTAAATCTTTTGTTTCTCTGATGTTGGCGAACAATGACGCTCCAATTTATGCATTGAAAACAAATTATAATAGTTTGTGTTTGATCGACCCGACAACTTACAAAAATTTCCGATTAATCCATGCATTCAAAATCCATTTTATCAGAGCCATGCAACAAAAAATTGCATAAATTAATATTTATTTTTCAACGTCCTCATCATTTGCTTTGACAACGAAACTAAATTTTTAATCAATGAACACTATCTTGAATATAAAAATTTCCATTTGCATATCCTTAACGCATAAGAACTCATCTCATATGCAAAATTTAAAGCATGAATTCTACAATTCTACTCCATAAAGGAATAAACATAGCACATACTTTTATCACCATCACATCATGAAGAAACTCTTTTATTATTATTATTATTATTATTATTATTATTATTATTATTATTATATGCTTCCCTTTTGACTGGATCACTCGGCACCTGATATGCTTCACCTAATATCTATTAGGGTAAATGTCACCAATGATCCCTTATCTTTTGAAGTTGTGATACTTTGGTCTTGTATTTTTGAAAATGAACCTTTTAGTCTTAAATGTATTACAAATTTGATACCGTTGACCCAACTTATTTATTATGTTAGTTTGTTAATGTTTTTTACACATGGTTGGCACGTGTTTTTTATGGCACTTATTTTTTGCAGTCAAATTGGACAATTCCTATATACAAGTGTGGTAGGTTAAGTAAAAAAGAAAATAAAATAATCAGATTTTGTGTCAATCACATGCAAAAAACATTAACAAATTAATATAATAAGCAAGTTAGGTCAACAGTATTAAATTTGTAATACATTTAGGACCAAAAGATTCATTTCGAAAGATATAGGACCAAAGTGTCACAAACCCCAAAGATAAGGAATTGCCAAGTAATGTAAGCAACCAAGCCTATCATCTCTCTAATCGGGTTTCTATTCCATTAGTCTAGACTGATATCAGTCTATTCATATGAGATGAGCCCTACACACAAGAGAGGTTCACCTCCCCTCTCACTTGATGGAAGAGTTTTAACTCTCTAATCGGACTATCCCATAATAAGAGTAACATGAAAAGAACAACATAATATTATACCTCACGTCCAAAGCCTCAACCTTGTATGCCAAATTAGTTTTTTAAGTCTCAAATCTACTTGCCCAAAATGATAAACTCGACTTATTACTTACAATAAGTTGCTTCTTTTGTTTTCCACCAATGTACCAATATGGAACAATACATATCAAGACGAGTACCAAATTAGTTTCTTAAGTCTCAAATTCACTCGTCCAAAATGATAAACTCAACTTATTACTTACAAAAGTTACTTATTGGGTAACTAACACAAATGGTCATTTATATTTGTCGTGTGTGCCAACTAATTCCCTTATTTTTTAAGTGTGACATTGTGGTCCATGATCTAATACTAAAATGATGCAATTAGTCATAACGTGTGAAATCCGTCAAAAAATGACGGAAAGAGCATGCTTCTTGCACATGCTAACTTGTGCATGTTGGAAATGGTATACCCAAAAGACTACTAGCACTTAGTCATTATATCTGGATGGTTTGCAATAAGATAATTAGTGTCATCATATTTATATGAGCATATTTATCTCATTATGTGGATTGACATAGGTATATATATGAATACAAGGTCTTTACTTTAAGTGTTGACTTAGGTACGTGGTGGTTACTACAAAAGGTCTAAGTCATGGTTACTTGTAAGCATAATTATTTAGTCCATAACTTAGTAGTAAAGTTGGAAGCTTTACTATGGTAGAAGTTATAGTGGAATAAGTTCTCCTTGCAGTGGGTGGTTTGCCTTGATCATGGATTTGTTCAAGACTTTTTACGCTTATGCATGAGTATGCATTGGACAGACCCCGTAGGTATGAACTCTAAATACGTACTATCAAAGAAAGAGTCCACTTACGCCTACAAGCTTCTAAGTGGTCATTGCTCTTAATCTTAAGCATGTATGGATAAACCGACGAAGTCGAGTGCTTGCACTTTGAGCCATTATGAGTATGGTCTAAAGGCTTAGGTCACTTACTCTATAGTTTGGGTGTATAAGACTTGATTAGAATGAACATGCATATGCAATAATGAGTCTATACATTAATTACTCTCTTTGAGTGATCTAAGCTAGATCATCCTGAATCTGTGCACACGGTAACACTAATTGTGTTGGATGTTACACTTGTGGGTCACTCCCATGATCAAGTGAATAACTTCCGGATGATGATTGAATTGTGGATTAGAGGTTCTAAGGAGATAAGATGTAGTCAAGGAGGTGATCGTACACTTCGTGACCCTGCCTTTGACTATGAGTGAGTATAGAGGGGCAGAGTGGTCAAGACACACTTAGTTGGTCAAAAGACAGAGCGTTTGTATAGATTGACTAACTCTTGTTTAATCAATAATTATCCTGGAGTGCAGCTAGAGTCTTTTAGTGGAATAGACTTGGTTAAAATGATAAAGTATTGCTAAGGGACTAGCGAGAATATTTTATTCATTTTTAGAGGAATGATAATTATGTCTTTGGTTACTCTTCTAGTCATTTACCTTGTAAGTGTCTAAGTTAAATAAAGATGTACTATTTTGAGAGAGAATATAATACATTGACAATTAGAAATCAAAGTAGACTTTTTATTTTGGGAAATAGTTTCTAGTTTGATTATTGGCAGAAATTGGATTATAGGATTTATATGATTAATTGATTGATTAATTGAAGTCTAAAGACTATTAAAATATTTAAGAAACCTCTTTCCACTATTAGAAAAAATATTTTATTCTTAAATAGTAGTTTAACTTTAGACTTTGGGAATTAATCAAAGATTATTTAATTTATTGGCAATTACATATTAAACATAGACTTTATATTTTATAGAAAATGGATTTCTATTTTTAATTATTAGTTGTAATTGTATTAAATAAATAACAAATTAATTAATTAGAGTACACTGGCTAACCCAGGACCCTAGCTCACAGACCATGATGGATGCGTGGGTCTAGGGGCATTCCTGGTAGAGGAATTTTGGCCATAGGGAGGAAAAATAAGAAGAAGGAGAAAAAATAGGAAAAGGGATTTTTCCTATCCCACATTGATTTTCCAAGATTTTTTTATCATGATTCGTTTCCTATAAAGTGGCCTCTATCCCAAGCTCTTTAATTGCACCATCCCCTCTTGAGATATTCTCTTTCTCACTCTCTTTGAGTAACCTTCATATTTTGCAAAAACTCAAAATAGTTTTCTTTTGATTTTAGATAGAAAATTCTTGTCCCACAACTAGATTATACTTAGGCTAAGGATTTGGTCATAGAAGAGAAGATCAGAGTAGATGAGTGGAAATTCCTTGTTCCAGGTGTTTGGTTCATCTAAACAAAATGTGAAATTGTTCTTGGTTTAGGTATGCCTAGATATTTGTTTGTTTTGGAATTAAAATATAAACTGTTAATGTTTTACTATTTCACGTTTAATCGCATAAGATCTTGCATGATTGTTTCCGCCATATTCATTGAAAATGTCCGTGGAAATTTGACTATTTTCTTAAGAGATTTTATGTAGTGGACAGATGAGATGTTAGCTATGTTCTAGATGATAATCTAATATGAGATTATTAGAACAAGGTACAAACATTGTCCCAAATTGCATAAATTAAGAAGGTGTTGGATAAGTTTAGCATGCTTAGAAAGTAAGCATTTGGTAAACTCCAGTCAAATTTAGGACAAGCTCAATAGGTAATAACAAGACATATACTTTAGCATCTTCGGAGAACGAAATATTATATGTTTATCTTCCTGGATAGTATAACAAAGCACTTAAGTAAAGAATCATGGAAAAGACAGAATTCACTGAGAGAACTTTCACTAATCCAGGAATTCTTTAATAGAAGGGATCTAGTGATGGAATTGCCTTTGCGACATATGTTAGCTAATCTTCTTGCAATGAGTCAGTGAGGGTCAGGTTAGTGCTCTTTCGTGTAAATGGGAGTCTGTTAGGAATTGTATGCCCAAAAAACCATTAACACTTAGTCATAATTACATCTGGATGATTTCCAATAAGATAATTAGTTTCATCACATTTATATGAGCATATTTCTCTCATTATGTGGATTGACATAGGTATATATGTGAATACAAGGTTCTTGCTTTAAGTGTTGACATAGGTACGTGGTGGTTACGTACAGAAGATCTAAGTTATGGTAACTTGTAAGCAGAATTATTTAGTCCATAACTTAGTAGTAAAGTTGGAAGCTTTACTATGGTAAAAATTATAGTGGAATAAGTTCTCCTTGCAGTGGGGTGGAATGCCTTGATCATAGATTTGTTCCACACTTATTACGCTTATGCATGAGTATGCATTGGATGGACCCCGTAGGTGTGAACTCTAAATACGTACTACCAAAGAAAGAGTCCACTTATACCTATAAACTTCTAAGTAGGCCATTGGTCTTAATCTTGAGCATGTGTGGATGAACCGACGAAGTCGAGTGCTTGCACTTTAAGCCATTATGGGTCTGGTCTAAATGCTTAGGTCACTTACTCTATGGTTTGAGTGTATAGGACTTGATTAAAAGGGACATGCATATGCAATAAGGAGTCTACACATTAATTACTCTCTTAGAATGATCCAAGCTAGATCATCCTGAATTTGTGCACACAGTAACACTAATTGTGTTGGATGTTACACTTGTGGGTCGCTCCCATGATCAAGTGGATAACTTCCAAATGATGGTTGAATTGTAGATTAGAGGTTCTAAGGAGATAAGATGTAGTCAAAGAGATGATAGTACACTTCGAGAACTTGCCTTTGACTATGAGTGAGTATAGAGGACAGAGTGGTCAAAATAACACTTTGTTGGTCAAAAGACAGAGCGTCATGTATAGATTGACTAACTCCTGTTTAATCAGTAATTATCCTCGAGTGCAGTCATAATCTTTTAGTGAAATAGACTTGGTTAAAATGATAAAGTATTGTTAGTGGACTACCAAGAATATTTTAGTCATTTTTATTAAAAGGATAATTATGTCTTTGATCACTCTTCTAGTCATTTACCTCGTAAGTGTCTAAGCTAAATAAAGATGTACTATTTTGAGAGAGAATATAATTCATTGACAATTAGAAATCAAAGTAGACTTTCTATTTTGGGAAAAAGATTCTATTTTGATTATTGGCAGAAATTGGATTATAGGATTTATATGATTAATTGAAGTCTAAAGATTACTAGAATATTTAATATAATTTTTCCACTATTGAAAAAATAGTTTATTCTTAAATAGTAGTTTAAATTTGGACTTTAGAAATTAATCAAAGGTTATTTAATTCATTGACAATTAGATATTAAAAATAGACTTTCTATTTTATAGAAAGGGGATTTTTATTTTTAATTATTGGTTGTAATTAAATTAAATAAATAACAAATTAATTAATTAGAGTACACTGGCTAAGCCAAGACCCTAGCTTGCAAACCATGGTGGATGCATGGGTCCAGGGGCATTCATGGCATAAGAATTTCTGCCATAGGGAGGAAAAATAAGAGGAAGGAGAAAAAATAGGAAAAATGGTTTTTTCCTATCCCATATTGATTTTCAAGATTTTTTCTCAGGATTCTTTTCTTATAAATAGGACTTTACCCCAATCTCTTCAATTGCACCATCTCCTCTTAAAATATTATCTTTCCCTTTGCTCTTTGAGTAAGCTTCATATTTTGCAGAAACACAAAATAGTTTTCTTTTGATTTTAGTTTAGAAAAATCTAGTCTCACAACTAGATTATACTTAGGCTAAGGAGTTAGTCATAGAAAAGAAGATCAGAGTAGAGAAGTGAAAACTCTTTGTTCCAGGCGTGTGGTTCATCTAAACAAAAAGTGAAATTGTTTTTGCTTCAGGTATGCCTAGATTTTTGTTTGTTTTGGAATTAAACTATAAACTGTTAATATTTTACTATTTCACGTTTAATCGTATAAGATCCTTCACGATTATTTCCTCCATATTCATTGAAATTTTTTGAATATGAATCATGCTAGTATATATCGTTTTCCTTCAGTGCAAGGTCAAAATATTCTAACAACTTATATCTACATACCCATTACAAAAATCGAACGAATACTATAGACCCATTACAAAAATTAAACAATACTATATGTGTTTTGAGAAAATCGAACAATACTATACGTACTTTGAGAAAATCGAATAATACTATATAATTTTTAATATAAACCCTAAACCAATCGAATAGAGAATATTGGAGAAAAACACTTACGGTATTGTCGACGTCGATTATTTTTAGCCATCTCTGATTCAAGTAGACAAGCATTAACTGAGAATTTAAGTGAAAGTAGAAGATCAGAGTAGAGAAGTGAAAACTCTTTGTTCCAGGCGTGTGGTTTATCTAAACAAAAGGTGAAATTGTTCTTGCTTCAGGTATGCCTAGATCTTTGTTTGTTTTGGAATTAAACTATAAACTGTTAATATTTTACTATTTCACGTTTAATCGCATAAGATCTTGCATGATTATTTCCGCCATATTCATTGAAATTTTTTGAATATGAATCATGCTAGTATATATCGTTTTCCTTCAGTGCAAGGTCAAAATAGTCTAACAACTTATATCTACATACCCACTACAAAAATCGAACGAATACTATAGACCCATTACAAAAATTAAACAATACTATATGTGTTTTGAGAAAATCGAACAATATTATACGTACTTTGAGAAAATCGAACAATACTATATAATTTTTAATATAAACCCTAAACCAATCGAATAGAGAATATTGGAGAAAAACACTTACGGTATTGTCGACGTCGATTATTTTTAGCCATCTCTGATTCAAGTAGACAAGCATTACCTAAGAATTTAAGTGAAAGTAGAAGTTAGAGAAAGAAAAACCCCAAGTTCAAAAATCCCAAATCGAAGAGAGCGAATGAAACCAAAAGTAAAAAGTGAGTATCTAACTTATAATAAACTATTTTGCCCTTGCATAAGTCAGCACGTAAGCGAGACATGTCATTTTCATCATTTTTTTGATGGATTTCAAACGTTAGGACCAACGACATCATTTTAGTATTAGATCAGGGACCAAAATATCATACCTGAAAGATAAGAGAATTAGTTGATACACGTGGCAAAGATAAAAGATAAAGGACCATTTGTGTTAACTACCCTTACTTATTTTTAGTCCCACTAATGTACCACAGTGAAGCAATATATATCGGACAAGCCTTTCTATTAAATTTTCGATTTCACCCTCGATATATGTTATTATTATCCACAGGTTCACACTGTAGCCCTACGTACTCACATTAATTGCAAGGTTTTGAAAAACTGATAAAGTCTTGACTAAATCCTTCATAACCAAGTATCATGTTTTTGCACCTCAGGGTGCAGATTGAGAGAGAGTCAGGAGGGGAAACAACCCCTAGAAATGTGATAGTATAACTGGCTTTTCGCCTCCTTTTGATAATAAAAAAAATATAATGTTTTGCCTCTTGTTCTCTTTCCCTTTTCCCCTTTCTCTCTCTTTTTCTCCCTTTCAGTTTTAACATACGTTTTTCTTGTTTACTTTCATGTAGGGAAGTTACTAGTATTTACCTAATGTTTTTTCTTGTGTTGCATATATTATATATATACTTTAACCTTATTTCATTTATTTAAACAAATAAAATAAACAGTTGCCCTTGGTTAAAATGTACATGTTATGTACAATATCACGCACGAATGCATATAAAATTGAGGGAGAATAGTATCAATGGTTCTGTATGTTTTACCAAAAATTTAGTTTAGTACTATATGTTTCAAAAGTCTTAGTTTAGTCTTATATGTTTTCCTAAAAGTCACAGTTTAGTTCTATATATTTTAAAAGTCTCAGGTTAGTCCTATATGTTTGCCAAAAAAATTTAGTTTAGTCCTGTATGTTTTCTAAACATCTCAGATTAGTACTAACCATTAAAATTTAGGTTAATTTTAACAGAAAATTGATCATGTGATTCGTACATGACCATGGTTAGAGGGGCAAAATTAGAAAATAATATGTGCAAAAGAGAAAATTTCAATTAGGTCTTAGATGTTTTCAAAAATGTTCAAATTGATCCTGAATATTTGTGCAAATATTATAAACATATTTGAAATTGGCGGCTCATATTTGAACATTTTTGTAAATATCCAGGACTTAATTGAACCCTTTTCTTTTACACATGTTGTTTTTTAATTTTGCCCCTCTAACCATGGTCATGTGCTAATCACATGATCAATTTTTATAACGTTTTGGACTAATCTGAGACTTTTAGAAAACATATAGAACTAAACTAAAACCTTTAGGCAAACATATAAGACTAAATTGAGACTTTTGAAATATATAGGACTAAACTGAGACTTTAGGCAAATATATAGGACTAAATTGAGACTTTTGAAATAAATAAGGCTAAACTGAATTTTTGGTTAAACATATAGGACCATTAGTGCTATTCTCCCTAAAATCAAAGTCAGCATATCCGTAATATTTTATGCTAGTTGACACATGAGCATAGGTTCATTTATATGATTTAGTTAGTTTTGAAGTTGTAGGTGTTCTGGCCATTTCTAACTTTAAATAGATGTTTTCGCTAAAAATTGCTTGAAATCCACAAAAATGCATCACTAGGAAATAATTCATAATAAAGGGCATAAGACTAAAAAAAAAAGTCGGAATTGACCTTAAATTAACAACTAGTGTCTCAAAATTTTGGTCTTTCTAAATCGATGTTTTGTAGTTACACATGTTACAAATTGAACTCTATGAAGAACTATTACCTAAAGTGAGTTTTACTTTTTTAGTCATATTTTGCAGCAATTTCTCCAATAAATATATATTAGGGTAACTCCAATAGACTATTTTTTTTATATTTATAATAGAGAGTGAAATTGGTGACTTTCTACTTTTATAAACTTCCTATTTCAGTTTTACTCCAACACCATTCTCTATTTCATTCTCTCTATTTAATTTTTCTCTAATAACTCTCTATATTTTAACTAAACTCATTACTTAATAATCTTTTTTTTATCTTTAATTTTTAATTATTAACGATTATGTCGTAATAAAAATTATAATATTAATATAATTTTTTAACATTACTATACGCGTGGGCTGAAACACCAACAACAAAAGAAATTGCACCTATTACCATAACTCATTTCAAATCCTGCTCCTTGACAAATTAAAAAGAAAAAAAAGCATGTAGGAAAAAAAAAAAAGAGCATGACTATAAAAAGAAAGCATCGGTGGTGCTTTGTTGAGCTTGACAAAAAAAAAAAAAAAAAAAAGATTAGTGAATGTGAAGTTCGCTCGCTGCTCGTAGCGAGAAAACAAAAGCAAGCGGAGAGCTATGTATTTTGGCGAGAGCCAATTGCTAATCTGTTGAACTGCAGTTGGCTCTTTACTTAAGGTAGAGAGCAAAAATATAAACTGTACCGTATCACTTGCTTCAACTATAAAAAAAAAAAAAAAAAAAAAGGTAAATTACTTGTTTAGTTCTGTATTTTTATTATTTATCCTAATTTAATTTTTATTTTTCTAAATATATCACGTGCTTATTTTATTAAATTTTTTAATGGAAAAATGATGGAGAATTAATGTGGATTATAATGACAAATATATTATAGTAAAAAGGTACATTTTGAAAGATAAATACTAAATTAGAATAAATAATAAAAATATGATACTAAAAATATATATTTTAAAAAGTAAAATTTAAATTTAAATAAATAATAAAGATATAAAACTAAATAAATAATTTACCCTTATTTTTAAGGATATATTTCTCTGACAAGGACAAAAGAAAGGATAATCTGCAATCTAAACTGTCCAATGAAAATTAAAAAATTCTTTTATGAGGTATGTAGCAAATTTGTTATAGGTACATGTTAAGTTGTTATTTCATGAGTCTAATTCACGTTAGTCTATATTGTGTAGATATGTCATGTCAAAATATTAAAATTTTTTTTTTTTACTAATTTAACTTTACAGAATTTTAAATAAATTACTATAATATCTCATTTATAACAATTGATTAATATTTATCAATTAATTAAAATACTTTTTATTTATGTGACTGTATTAAATTTAGGACATACCTCATAAAAAAAAAGACTCATGAAAATTTGAGACGGTTACATATTTTCAAACTGATGGAAAGCCACCGACAACAAAAAAAAAGCTGATGGATAGCCAACATTAGACGGGCGGCAAAGCTTTCCCCAAGACTAGTGGTTCCGTACATGTAATCAATAATCCATTGACAGCAACCACTAGTCCTCACGTGGAAAATATTGGAATTTCAGAATGCTCGGTAGTATAAGTGAAATAATTTTTGTCAAATTTTAAGTTTGACATTCTTTATTATTTTATAATTTTATTTTTAAATTATTTAATACATATGTAGAAGTATATTATTATATTTAAAAATTTATTAATTAATGATCAAATTTCACCATTTAAATTTTTATATTTTCCAAACCAAAAAAAAAAAAAAGAAAGAGCAACAAACTGGTGCCTTAGTTAGATGATGGACTACCGACAAAAAAAAAAAAATAAAAGTTAGAGGATGGACCAATGACAACTGTTGAATATTAAGAAACATCAATGGCATGCCTCCACTGTGGGTGCGAATGTGCTGCAGGTACAATACAAGTTGGCGACCCGAGTGTCTTTTACCCACTACATACGAAAGTTGAAACAAGCACTAGTGGGTTCCAGGTTAGGAAGAAATGCTGATCTATAACTAAATCAAACGTTTAATAGAAAAGGGAAAAAGGGAAAAAGGGAAAAAGGGAAAAATGGTGCAAATGGTCAATATTGTTTTTAAAAAATTTTAAATTGATTTTTATTGTATAAAATTAGTCAATTTAAGTTTTATTATTTTTTAAAAAATTTCAATTTAATCACAATTTTTTTAAAAACATTGAGGACTAAGCAGTATGAATAAGGCACTTTGTGACCTAATAATAAGTGGTTCCTACACATTAAAGTGAGATAGACCGGGTACGTGTGTGATCCTCGTTCCAAGTAGATAAACATAGAAAATTTAATCATTTAATTAAATTCAAATTGAATGAGAAATTTGATAACAAAGTTGGAGTAGCAACATGAAAAATAGAAAGGTGTGAAGTGGGGTTTCTCCAATATAGGAAGATTATAGACAAAAGGTCTATTTTTATATACTTATAAGTTGGTACTTAGAGTTCGGCCCTAAGGGATACTAATAGTCTTTAGACAAAAGGAGACTTACCTATTATCGGCTTCGATCTAAACCACCTCATATGCGTGCCCAACTTGGGCCGACCTAACCCAACTGTGATCGTGATCACGGGTGAATGTGCTAAACCTGGCTTTAATTAATTTATTGTAATGTTTATGTTTAAATTTTTGAGAAACTTTTTTATCACACTTTTCACAGAGCTATGGTTGGAACATTTTTGCTATTATTCTGATTACAAATTCACGTTTAAAACCAATTAAATTTGAATGAGAAATTTTGATAGCAAAGTTGAAGTATCAATTTCCATACTTCAACTTTAACATACGTTTAAGAATGATAATTGAGCCAACAAAGTGAAAGCACTAACTTATAGTGGCAACTAAATTCTTAAAAATATCGAATCTAACTTAAGCCTCAATAAAATCTAATTTATTTATATTTCAATGCATATCATTAATAATAAAGTATTTAATTTCTGCTTACTATTATTACTTGAGTTGTACTTCCTATTATTCTAACAATATCGTAAATTATACAAGAACTCATCTCATATACAACATTTAAAGCATGAATTGTACTTCAAAAAGGAATAAACATAGCACCTAAATTGGTGAAGTCTCGCAACCTTCCAGTTAAAAACAGGGAAAGGCTAATCGTGTAAATAAATACTCCTAAATTTTAGTCTAAGGATGTTGTAGTCATTGATCCATTTCATAAGATCAAGACGACAAGGAGGAGGAGGATTTATATGGTAGAGACGGAAAGCTATATTTATGGGCCGCAACGTACACTACAAGAATTTGAAGTATAGATGGTCAGTTTTTGACTTTTAAGGTAATGATTTTTAACCGTTACTTATTAAAAGGTAACACTTTACAAAACCGTTGTCAGAACGGTTGTCTATGTGCCCAAGGTAGTAATACTATATATAACTATTTTTTCATTACCTTTTTATCACCTCTTTCTTGACATCTTACATGGCATCCCAACTAAATAATATATCTTTTTTCCTCTTTTTTTTCCCTTTTTTCTCTCCCTTCCCAACTAAATAATATATCTTTTTTCCTCTTTTTTTTCCCTTTTTTCTCTCCCTTCTTAATCTCTTTCACTCTCTCTCTCTCTCTCTATTAATATTTTCCAAATCTTTTCCTTTTTTATCTTTAACCACGTCAGACTCACAATTAGTGTCTCAAATTTTTGGTCTTTCTAAATCGATGTTATGTAATTACACATGTTACAAATTGAAATCTATGAAGAACTATTAACTAAAGTGAGTTTTACTTTTTTAGTCATATTTCGCAGCAATTTCTTCAATAAATATATATTAAGGCAATTCCACCAGACTTTTTTTTTTTCTCTATAATAGAGAGTGAAATTGGTGACTTTCTACTTTTATACACTCTCTATTTTAGTTTTATTCCAACAATATTCTCTATTTCAAAATCTCTATTTAATTTTTCTCTAATAACTCTCTATATTTTAACTAAACTCATTACTTAATAACCTCTTTTTTATCTTTAATTTTTAATTATTAACGATTATGTCGTAACAAAAATTGTAATATTAATATAATTTTTGAACATTGCTATACATGTGGGCTGAAACACCAATAGCAAAAAAAAAAAAATTGCACCTATTACTGTAACTCATTTTAAATCCCGCTGCTTGACAAATTAAAAAGAAAAAAAACATGTAGGAAAAAAAAAGAGCACGACTATAAAAAGAAAGCATCGGTGGGGCTTTGTTGAGCTTGACAAATTAAAAAAAAAAAAAAGATTAGGGAATGTGAAGTTCGCTCGTTGCTCGTAGTGAGAAAACAAAAGCAAGTGGAGAGCTATCTATTTTGGCAAGAGCTAAATGCCAATCTGTTGAAGTGTTTTTTTTGAAGTTGGCTCTCTATTTAGGTTCTTTAGCTAAAATTGAGAGCAAAAACATAAATTATACCGTATCACTTGCTTCAATTATATAAAAAAAAAAGGTAATTACTTATTTAGTTCTGTATTTTTACTATTTGTCATAATTTAATTTTTAATTTTCAAAATGTATCATTTCAATCTCGTATTTTTACCATTTATTTTAATTTAATCCTTATCTTTTAAAATGTATCACGTGCTTATTTCGTTAGATTTTTTAACTAAAAAATAATAGAATACTAACGTGGACCATAATGAAAAAAAATATTAGATTAAAAATGTACATTTTTAAAGATAAAGACTAAGTTGAGATAAATGGTAAAGATACGGAACTAAAAAAGTACATTTTAAAAAATAAGAACTAAGTTGAGATAAATAATAAAAATACGGGACTAAATAAGTAATTTATTTTTTAAAAATGGGTATATTTCTCTGACGAGGACAAAAGAAAGGATAATCTGCAATCAAAAACTGTCCAATGAAAATTTGATACGTTTACATAAAACTGTCCAATGAAATTTGACACGTTTCCTAAGACTAGTGGTCCCGTACATGTAACAAAGCTTATCCTAAGACTTCCTAAGACTATTGGTCCCGCACATATAATGAATAATCCATTGTCAGCAACTACTAGTTCACACGTGGAAAATATTGGAATTTTAGAATGGTGAAACGGTAGTGTGGGTAAAATAATTTTTGTTAAGTTGTAGGTTTGATATTCCTTTCTATTTTATAATTTTATTTTTGAGTGACTTGGTATATATGTAAAAGTGTACCGTTATACTTAAAAGTTTATTAATTAATAGTCGAATTTTACCAATTAAATTTTCACATTTAAAAAAAAAAAAAAAAAGCGCAACAACTGTTGCATTAGTTTGAGGATGGACCAATGACAACTGTTGAATAGTAAGAAGCATCAATGGCATGCCTCCACTGTGGGTGCGAATGTGCTGCAGGTACAATACAAGTTGGCGACACGAGTGTCTTTTACCCACTACATACGAAAGTTGAAACAAGCACTAGGCAGAAATGCTGATCTGTAACTAAATCAAATGTTGAATAGAAAAGGGAAAAATGGCGCAAACGGTGTATATTGTTTTTCAAAAATTTTAAATTTATTCTTATTGTATAAAATTAGTTAATTTAATTTCTATTATTTTTAAAACAAATTTAATTTAGTCATAATTTTTTTTTAAAACATTGAGGACTAATTAGTGTGAATAAGGCACTTTGTGACCTAATAATAAGTGGTTCCTACACATTAAAGTGAGATGGACCGGGTACGTGTGTGATCCTCGTTCTGATTAGATGAACGTAGAAAATTTAATCATTTAATTAAACCAATTAGAATTGAATGAGAAATTTGATAACAAATTTGGAGTACCAACATGGAAAATGGAAAGGTGTGAGAGGAAAAGATGTGAAGTGAGGTTTCTCCAATATGAAAAGATTATAGACAAAAGGTATATTTTTATATACTTATAAGTTTGTACTTAGAATTCGGTCCTAAGGGATACTAATAGTTTTTAAGCAAAATGAGACTTACCTATTATCGGATTCGATCCAAACCACCTCATATGCATGTGCCTAGCTTGGGCAGACCTAACCCAACTGTGATCGTGATCATGATCACCGGTATATGTGCTAGATCTAGCTTTAATTAATTTCTTGTAATATTTATGTTTAAATTTTTAAGAAACTATTTTATCACACTTTTCTCAGAGTTATGGTTGGAACATTTTTGCCATTATTTTGATTACAAATTCACGTTTAAAACGAATTAGATTTGAATGAGAAAATTTGATAGCAAAGTTGAAGTATCAATTTCCATACTTCAACTTTAACATACGTTTAAGAATGATAATTGAGCCAAGAAAGTGTAAGCACTAACTTATAGTGGCAACTAAAGTCTTAAAACTATCGAATCTAATTGAAGTCTCAATAAAATCTAATTTATTTATATTTCAATGTATATCATTAATAATAAAGTATTTAATTTCTGCTTACTATTATTACTTGAGTTGTACATCCTATTATTCTAATAATAACGTAAATTATGCAAGAACTCATCTCATATACAACATTTAAAGCATAAATTGTACTTCAAAAAGGAATAAACATAGCACCTAAATATAGAATTAGGAAAAGGGGTCATTTTAGTAATTGAACTTAATCTAATATAGAATTAAGGGGCCAAATTTCAAAACCTTCTGTGTTAAGGTTCAAACTTTTAAAAGTGATAAGTTTAACACATTGTAAAGTAACGGCGTTAATACTTTGTTAACATGGTATTTTTCTTTTCTTTCAAATCCTATATGTTATTTTTTTTTCTTTCCAACTCTCAAGTGGCTTGTTTTTTAAACACTAGATAAAAATAATTTTTAATATCTAAAATTCAACAATAACGCAATAAATTCTACATCATTTTAAAACTAAATAATAAGATATCTACATATATATGCACACAGTGGCAGAACCAGACACTCGGAGTCAGGTTGTGTACTATAGTTGTGAAATCAATAACCATGGGTCGGGGCACTCATTGAAGCATAAATATTTTACATAAATTAAAAAAAAAACTATTGACTTTCATGCCTAAATTATTTTTGTAATGATGACGACTCATAATATGTTATAACTCAACCAATAGTTAATCAAATTAGTTTTCAAATTGACTTTTTTTATAAAAATAATAAGGACTAAATTTGCTAATTTTGAATAACAGGGACGAATCCGACTATCATCATCACTATATGATTATTCAAAAACTCTTTTATCAGTCCTGATTAATGTCAGTCCATGAAAAATATAGTGGGCCCAATATGTGTGTGGAACCCATTCAATGTAAGAGGAATGATGTAAATATAGACTGATTGATAAGGACATCCAGGCTGTACGAACCGTTCAAGAAAGAGCCAAGAACCAGCCATACATGTCCACGTTCATTGAGCATACACTTACACATTCAGTGAATCCATACACATCCACATTCATTGAACCATTTGGAAGTCCACATCAATGAACCATTTGGGCGAATTTTCCAACAAAGAATCAAGTCAATATTTCTGTTTTCAAGATTCAAAAAATTCAAGATTCTTCAAGAAGTTCCAAGAAGCTTGAGAGTTTGGTCAAGATTTGATTTCTTTATAATTCTATCTTAATTTTAGTTTTAGTTTAATTTGAATTCTAGTTAATTGGATAGAGTCCAATATGGACGAATTTGGGAGATTTGATTCTTGTCTAATTCTAATCTTGAGTCAAATCCATGATAGGAAGAAGTCTTTATTGACTCAAACACTATTCACGTTTTTGTCTACTTAGTATAAGGTTGCTAGGATAAGGTTGTTAGGATAAGGTTGCTAAGATAGGGTTGTTAGGAGTCTTTCTTGAGTAGGAGTTACTATTCATGTTTTTTCCTAGTAGTTTAAGTGTTTTCACTACTTGGGATAGGATTAGGAGTTATTTTTCAAGTAGGATACTTATTTGTTATTTGCCTATATAAGGCTGTCTTTCAAGAATAATCATATACGTTTTGACTTAATATAATTGTGAGATTATTCTCTCTTGAGTTTTTTAAGAAACTCTCTCGAACTTATCAAGGATTCTTTGTGGCGTTCACCCCAACTTATCAAATGGATTTCCATCCCCGTTTGTGGCGTTTTTACCATACCAAGGTTCTTGCCTTAGTAGGCAAAGGGTCGCGGTTTTTATCATTCTTGAAAAGATCTTAGGTTTATTTTTATCATTCTTGGTGTTGGATCTCAGCACATGTTAACCAGGTTTGTATCACTGATTGAATAACAACTCATGATTAATTAGTGTTTAAGATGTAGATCATTTAGCCATTTTTAACTTTTAAGTATTTATGTTTTTCGCTGAAAATTTTTGTAGTCCACAAAAATACCTAACCAGGAAATAGTTTTCATAATCAAGTACTTAAGACTTTAAAACGTCGGAATCGATGTTCAGTAATTCCGCATGTCATGAATTGATCTTATATGAAAAATTATTAACTAAAATGATTCGTATTTTTATAGTCACATTTTGCATCAATTTCTTAAATAAATGTATGTATATAAAGGATTGGTCTTGCATAAAAAATTTAACCATTCACCAAAGAAATAAAAAATATGAGGCCCATTTTTTTTACTCATTGGTTGAATGGTCAAATTCCAGAAAGAAGTATTTTCAGTTCATCATAAACATTTGTACCATATGCCTTGCTTCAATTAAAAAAATATAAAACCATAAATTTCTCTGATAAGAATAAAAGAAGGACAATATGCAATTATCAAAAACAGAAATAAGACATCCAAGTCCTCAACATTTTAGCATTGGGACACTTAGATCCCCCAATTTTTAAAAACCTCTTGAAAGGTCCTTCACCAAAGGGTAATATGGTCTTCTTCTAAAATAATTGAATAAAAGAAATAAAATAATTTTAAACTAACTTTATAAATTTAATATATTATACACCCACCTAAAAAAAATAATAACAAATTACAAACTTACCCTACCACCACCATTTATACCACCACCACCACCACCATCATATACAAATCCACAACTTCACCATTAATACCACTTACTCTACCACATACCATATTCCATCATTAACATCACCACCACCACCACTCCACACACCATACTCCACCATTAACATCACCACCACCACCACTACATACATTTAAATTTTAACATACCTATATATGACCTCAAATCCAACCATTAACATCACCATCACTACACCACATACATAGCCCACAAACACCAACTCCACAATCACCACCATCAAGTCCAACTCTAATGTTAACCACAACACAAATCCGACCATCAACATTATCTCCACCATTAACACCATTGCTACCAAATACACATTAACAACCCTCATTCCAAAAAATTGCATCCCCTACACCCCGTCCCCTCAACCCATCTCAATCTCTCTACCCTCACCTTCAACCCGTTGTAGCCCCACCCACAACGACCAACCCCCAAACCATGAATCTATATGTGTGTGGAGATTAGGTTTTTTTTTAAGGTGTGTGTAGATTAGTTTTTCTTTTTGTTTAATGTGTGTATAAATTAGTTTGTATGTACATATGGTGTGTGGTGGGGTTGGTGATAAAGTAGTGGGTTTGTTAATATGGCGGTGGAGATGGTGTTGGTGGTGGTGGTGGTGGTGGTGGTGGTGTTGGGTTGAAGTTGTTAAAATGAGTTTGTAATTTGTTGATTTTTTTGGGTTAGTTTTTTATTATTTTGGGTGCACGTATAATTTGTTAGATATATGAGGTTAGTTTAAATTAACATGTTTTTTTATTTAATTATTTTGAAAAGACCAAATTACCCTTTGGTGAATGACATCCCAAGAGGTTTTTAAAAACTAAGGAATCTAAGTGTCCCAATACTAAAATGTTGAAGACTTGGATATCTTATTCCCTATCAAAAACTATCCAATGAAATTTTGATACGTTTGCATATTTCAAACTTTTGCAAAGCCAATATTAGACATGTGCTGCAAAACGTTAAGACTACATTTAATGATGGTACTAGTGGTCCCGTGTATCCATTGTCACACATGGAAAATATTGGGAAAAACTCTTCAATCATACTGATATCAATCTCTCATGTATTAATAAGATTTATACGTATAGATTTTAATAAATATGTAAAAAATAGATCAATCAATTTAAACTGATTGGTGGCAAAATGTATCGAGTTATTTCAGCAATGATTGGTGGCAAAATGTATTTAAATATATATGTGCTATTCTAAAAAATTATCAAGTGTCGAAGGGCTAAATTTGTTGCACGACGCTATGTACATGTTTGCCCAACGTCACGCAAGAATGCATATAAAATCAAAGTAAGTGGATCTGAAATACCTTGATGTATAATAGCTGATGCTAGTCAACGCATAATTACATGTTCTGCGAGCGAGATTAGTATTTTAAGCATAAAACATGATTATTTGGGCCTCTAATCAATTGGTCCAATTAGTCATATACGCCTAGAATACTAATTTCGCTCGTGAACCTGAGATTCTAAGCTCTGGGAGTAATAGAATAATATCAGAGTCGGTCACTAGTCGATACGAGAACTAAGTGTTATATGAATAAAGTACTACACCAAGAAAGTAGTGAGAGTCACCTCTAGAATTTTGAACTGCCTGATTGGTACTCAGAGGCGGAGGGACATTAGTCTCAAAGGGGTGCACCCTTACTTACCTTTTACTAAGTGAGGGGTATATTAGTAAATTATTATCGACTTAAAAAAAATTACATACATGATACAAAATGACAAAGGCCAAAGCACAAAACTCCAAATGTACCTTTACTTTTCTCTATTTCCACTTCACTCTCACCACAAACCCAATTATCTAATCCATTATCCACTCATATCTTCTCAAAGCTGCACATGCACTGCCTCGAATCGGATTCGAGGTAAATTCTTTTTTTTTGAGATAAATATTTGTTAATGGTCTTATATCTTCTCAAAGCAAGTCTTACTTAGTTACATTAGGTAGTAATTAGTATGTGGGAAAGAGGAAATGGAATGACATTCCCAATTATATTTTAATTTCCATGTTTGGTATGAGGGGGAATGACATTCCCACATATATGGAAATAGCCATTCCTGACAAAATACATGAGAATGACCCATTCTCATGTATTTAGGAATAAACTTGACTACCATACCCTTTATAAATAATTTGTTTTACAATAATAATAATAATAATAATAATAATTAAAAAATATAATAATAATTATGATAAAAAAAAAAAATAATAATAATAATAAAATAATAATAGTGATTAAATAATAAAAATAATAATAACAAATAAAAATATAATAATATTATTATGAAAATAATAATAATAATAATAATTATAATAATAAAATAAAAATGATAATAATAATAATAAATAAAATAATAAAATAATAATAATAAAAAATATAATAATATTATTATGAAAATATTATTATTATAAAAAAATGATAATAATAATAATAAATAAATAAATAAATAAAATAAAAAAAAATAAAAAAATAATAATAATAGTGATTAAATAATAATAATAATAATTTAAAATATAATACAATTTTGTTATTAATAATTATTTTTTTTATTTTATTATTATTATTATTATTATTATTATTATTATTATTATTATTATTATTTATTGTTGTTGTTGTTGTGATTATTATTATTATTTATTATTTTTATTTTGTTATTATTATTTATTATTTATTTATTGTTGTTGTTGTATTATTATTATTATTATTATTATTATTATTATTATTATTTATGTTTATATTGTTTACGATTATGTTTATATTTATTCTTATTTTTAATACTATAATAATACAAGGGCAATTATGTCATATTATATAAGTTATTCGCATTATTACTCTTAATTCCTAGAGCATACCAAACATGTCATTCTCATTCCCAAGTTCATTCCATTCCCAATTTCATTCAATTCCTTGGTTCATTTCATTCCTGCCCAAATCCATTCCAATGAACCAATCGCTACCTTAATGTTTTGAATTATTTTGTTAAGCTTGCGACAATTTTTTGTATTGTTTTATTAGTCCACTCATATAGTTTTCATAATGTTTTTAATTGTTTTATTAGAAAAATGAATAGTTAAAGCACTAATAAATTATTCCAATTTGCAATGATTTGAATAATTATTTCTAGCCACTTTGATGCCAAATGAAAAAATAGAGGGGATCTCACCTCTAAATGATGATTATTGAATAGTTATAACAAACTGTATAATATAAGTTTTTCTTTTGTCAAATTTAGTTTTTAAAATGAAAAATAGGGTTTGGATTTGTTATTGTTGATGTAAGTGAAAGCCCATCCAAAAAAGTCTAATCACATGAACCCTAGAATTGGTGTAAATCTAATTTATGTAAAAGTTAAAGATTGGTTTGGTTCTATATAAATGTTTTAGTCTATGTATTACTATTTACTAAAAATGCAACTGTGTGAAATTAAATCTATTTCCTTTTTATTTTAATTGATGTAATTAACTTGTCGCTGTAGTGTACCTCTTGATCTCAGGTGTCTGACTCCGTCACTGTAATGGTACTGGCTATGTGCGTCCCTAACAAGGATGCTAAATGCTTAACGGGAAGTGTGTGTGTAATATCCCACTTCTGTTGGAGTTAGCGTATTGAAGTAATATCTCACATCAGTAAGAGATATTGTATTGGAATAGTTTATAAATGAATGCTGTGAGTAAAAAGAATAATTTGAATTAACAATTTTAAATCAGTAAAAAAAAAATTTAAATAATTATTACTTATGTCTATAATATTAAATTTTGCCTACAAATTTGAGATTTTAGACTCACATCACAAGTCATGATAACTCTTTGGATTTTAGCCTAAGAGATGTTGCAGTTAACAATTAGTCTACTGTGCGGAAACCGCACAGTTGCAGCTGTGAAATACACCTGTTTATTTCACAGCCACTACCCTGCGGTTTCCGCACAGTAGCAAAATCCTTCAGTTAATGATGATGTACGATAGAGACGACAAACAAATATTAAGAAACATCAATGACATGCCTTGATTGTACGAGTGCATGTGAGCTTTGACTGTACAAGTGCATGTGTAATAGGTAAAACTTAGGGACCCCAATATATTTTACCTGAACATTAAGGTAAAAGCTCAAAGAGTGGAATGCCTTTTATACACTCTGTAGGAGCACATGGCATGTTGAACACAATAAAAAATATAACAAATTTCTCTTTTACAGTTTAAATTTTTAAATAAAGCAATAATTTAATAGTTTTGAACGGGATTCAATAATTGAATTACAAATACTGCTAGCACATGCACAATAAAAAATATAACAAACTTATCTTTAACAACTTAAATTTTTTAATAATGTGGTAATTTAATAGTTTTGAACAGAATTTAATAGTTGTGAAATATCAATATCATTCTAGGGTAAATGCATCTTTGGGAGTTATAACACTTTGGTCCTATATATTTTGAAATGAACCTTTTGATCCTAAATGTATTGCAAATGTGACACTATTGACCACCTTGCTTATTCTGTCAGTTTGTTAACTTTTTTGCACGTGATTGACACACAATTTGATTGTTTTCTTTTCTTTGTTTACCTAACCTATCACACGTGTATATAGAAATTGTCCAATTTGGCTGTACAAAATAAGTGTCATAAAGACCACGTGTCAATTATGTACAAAAAACATTAACAAACTAATAGAATAAGCAAATTGGGTCAACGATGTCAAATTTGTAATTTATTTAGAACTAAAAGGTTCATTTAAAAAAATATAAGACCAAAGTGTCATAACTTTTAAAAATAAATAACCACTGTCTACTGATAATATTTAACTTATCATTTTATTATAATTATATTAAAAATTTAATTGTTAAATCTCGTATATAATATCATATGTTATGTGAACCTCTCATCCTATAATACCTTATGTTATGTCAACCTCTCGTCCTATAATACCATATGTTATGTCAACCTCACGTTGCCCGTACTGTCTGTTCGGACGATTCTTGCATCCATAGATTCGTATCGTGCCGGTGGTCCCGTGCCATCCACTGGCAGCTTTAATTATATAGGATGCACAGAAGCGCTTGGTCCATTGGTCATTATATAGGATGCACGGAAGCGCTTGGTCCACTGGTCTTTCATCTTTTATTTTGATCGAAGTAAACTAGTCAAATCATGAAAAAGATCACGTTGGAAATACCCGGAGCTTCGACAATCTTTTTTATATTGGATTGCACGGGTAGCTTTACAAGCTTTTTATATATTTGTTGCTAAAGCCCTTTTAGTAATTTTCTCGTGAGATACCAAAAAAAGAAAAAAACAAGTAATTTTCTCGTGAGATTATCTCCTCAGCCATGCTTACTAGCTCAAGTGAGATAATCCATGATATTTCTCCCCTCTTACGAGTATACAAAGATGGTCGAGTGGAAAGATTAGGAGGAGAAGATGTTGTGCCTGCATTAGTTGATCCTGACACGGGCGTTCAATCTAAAGATGTCGAGATTGCACCAGAACGAAATTTATCAGCTAGGCTATACCTACCTAAAAATATTAATGCAGGCGATAAACTTCCTGTACTAGTCTTCTACCATGGTGGTGGATTCATGGTCCTGTCAGCATTCTCTCCTATGTACCAAAAGCATCTGAATTTGCTAGTCTCTGGAGCTAATGTTGTCGCCGTATCAGTAAATTATAGATTAGCCCCTGAGTATCCTCTTCCATTTGCTTATGAAGACTCATGGGTTGCACTCAAATGGGTGGCTTCTCATTCAAAAGGTGATGGTAACGAGGTGTGGCTTAAAGATTATGCTGATTTTGATCGTGTATATATAGGCGGAGACAGTGCTGGTGGTAATATAGCACACAATATGACTCTACGGGCGGGTTTGGAAAAATTGGATGGTGTCATTATTAAAGGAATGTTCCTGGACTGTCCATATTTTTGGGGAAAGGAGTCAATCGGTAATGAAGCAGTTGATATTCATAGGAAGGCTTACATGGAACGAGTTTGGCTCTTCGCTTACCCAACTAGTACCGGGTTAGATGATCCATCGTTCAATCCTGCCATGAATTCAAATCTTTCAAGCCTAGGTTGCAAGAAGGTATTGGTTTTTGTTGCTGAAAAAGATGTGCTAAAAGATAGGGGTTGGTACTATAAAGATGTTTTGATTAAGAGCGGTTGAGTTGGAGATGTTGAAGTTTTGGAGATCAAAGGAGATGATCATTCATTTAATTTAATTAAGCCCACCAGTGACAATGCTATGGCTGTGATGAATAAAATTATTTCCTTCTTTAATCAAGACAATTGACAAGCCATAGCATATGTGGATTAAGGTTCTCTCCTAACTTGTGCTTTCTTCTAATATTCTAATACTGCATTTCAGCTATTCATTTCAGGTTTGGATCATCTCTTCTACTTATTTTCTCATCTACTATATGAGATGTATTATTGGCCATAAGATGTGATCTTTTTAAAATCTCAATCATCCAGTTTAAATTTCAATTTTGAAAAAAACAGTTAAAATAAATGGTTGACATTTTAAAAGACAAAATCTGATAGCTCAAAATACACTTCATCTAGTAGATGAGAAAATTAGTAGATAAGAGTATCTAAGTCCATTCATTTTACTCAAAATATCTAATATTTCACCTCTCTCCCATTTATTGCACTTTAAAAGTAAAATAAAGGGTTAAGATATAATATTAAAATATAAAATAAAATATTAGTTAACAGAGATCCTAATCTAACATATACTTATCTTGTTTACATTTAGTGATCTGCGAGGGATTATTCGTTGTGGTCCATGGGCAGAGCTTGTTGCTTGATGATTCCTTGTTCTTCCAGTTCCTTAGTTTTTTCGTGTCGTGTTTTAGATTGGGTTGTGTGGTTTGTAATAAGGGGATCCAAATCCTTCATGTTAAGCCCTTTTTGATGTACTTTTTATATAATAAAGTTTGCTACTTGACCTAAAAATAACATAAAATAGAAAGAAAAAACTTCCGTTTGCAGATTTTACTTTATGATCTCTCTTTTTTTTTTTTTTTAAACATAATGCAAGCGGATATTTTACCACATGCACTATGTGGTCTTCTCAAAGGTCATTGCATGATAAACTTAGCCTGTGTTTGAATTGGGGGAAATGGGTGAAAGGCAATGGTAGGGGAAGGACGGTCCTCAGCTATCCCTTGTTTGGTTTCATCTCTTTTTAAGGGGAAAGTAAATTGAGGGGTTCATCTTACCCGCTCAATAGCTAATTTTTGTCTCCTTCCAAACTGGGATAAAATGGAGGAAAGGAAAAAATTGAACTATAAAATGACTAAATTATCCTTAAACTTCTTATCTAATTTCGAACTTGACGCAACACATCCAAACCCCAAATGATCTTCATTGTTTTAAAAATCCAACGCTGCAATCTTCTTTTTTCGTTTGTCATATTTTTTTTTTTTTTAGTCATCTTCATTTCTTAACTAAAAGCAACAAAGTTGCTGCTATGAAATGCGCGAAATCATGAAGAACCAAAAAAGTGGATGTGTATAATGTATGTATTTGTGTGTGTGTTTTTTTGGGGTCAAATATGTATTGTATTAACTGTGTAATTGTAAGTAAAAGGTCTTGTTTGTCCTGTGTATCCATGTGTTTGTGTGTGTAATTTGGAAGTTTTTATGCACACAAATATGTGCAGCTCGTGCGTCCAGCAACAAAAAGAAAAATTGTGTAGCTTGTGTATGTGAGGAAGGAAGAAGATGAAGTAGAATAAATGAAGAAAATGATATAAAATAAAGAAATGGTATAAAAGTCATTTGCACATAAAATTTATCCCTCCCTTTTATTTTCTTTTTAATACAAACAAATGACACTCATCATCTTTTATTATACTCTCATTTTCTCAAATTATCCAATTCAAACATAATTTAATACTCTCCCCTCATTTCCTTTATGATACTCTGCTTTCCTCTCCTTTATTAAATTTTCTTCCTTCAATCCAAACACACTGTAACCAAAAGTGATACACTAGTGTGTAGTCTTTTTCCTTTGCAATACACAAATTTTACTAACTATTTTTCCTTGATGGCTAGAGGCAATCCGATGTAAAAAATAGCCATTATGGATAAAAGAAAGCAACTATAAGATCGTCCTAATGCTTATAGAGATTATTAAAAAGCGTGGCCTCTTTGTCTGGAATTATTGGTCTTCGACTTTTTGAATTCATATGTAAAATCAACATATTTCTTTAAAGGTAGACTCCCATATTTTCATGTCTTTATCCATAAATATAAAATCCCCTATGAACTTTAAATTTTGCCTAGATTCTCCCATAACGTTGAACACCATTAGATAATTGTTAAATTACAAGGACATTCTCTTTTTTTTTTTTTTTTTAGAAAAAAAAAGAAAAAACTTCAATTCCAATCAAACCAATTGGATAATGCTAAATGTCCTTAATGGTAATTAGTAAAATAGTCATTGCTTTTGGTGTTTTTATTTATTTTTTAGCCACTTACTCAAAATAAAAACATTTGATTGCTCGATGATGGGAGGAAAATAACACCATTTGATTGCTCAATGAAGGAAGGAAAAGAGTAGGAGAGAGAA
Source organism: Ehretia macrophylla (assembly GCA_037974665.1). Taxonomy (NCBI): domain Eukaryota; kingdom Viridiplantae; phylum Streptophyta; class Magnoliopsida; order Boraginales; family Ehretiaceae; genus Ehretia; species Ehretia macrophylla. Next base: position 52,849,330 of record CM075780.1, on the reverse strand, counting down.
CAAAAGTAAAGGAGGAAAACTTTTCGGTCAAAAGAGGAAAGTGGGAAGGAGCAAAAGAAAGCGAAAAAGAAAGAGAAAATAAAAAGAAAAGAGAGAAAAGGAAAATACAAGAAAAAAAAATAATGACACTTGATCCTTTTTCCATGCATCGACTTGGGAAAATGAGTTTGGCAGACAATAGCTATCTATTCCGAAGTGGATTGCTATTAGGCCCGACTAGGACTTAATGACTCTTATAATTGGTATTGCCATTCACATATTATGAATTTTATGCTCAAATTTAATAACTCTCATAATTGGTATTGTGATTCATATAATATGAATTTTATTAGCGTAGAGAGCTATTTGTCGGACCTAAATATTTTTCTTCTAAAGTAGAAATTTGTTCTCAAACCGTCAGTTTGGCAGAAATTTGCTACTGAATTGGTGAACGATGCACGACGTGTCTCGCAACCTTCCAGTTAAAAACAGAGAAAGGCTAATGAGTAAATAAATACTCCTAAATTTTAGTCTAAGGATGTTGTAGTCATTGATCCATTTCATAAGATCTAGACGACAAGGAGGAGGATGATTTATATGGTAGAGACGGAAAGCTATATTTATGGGCCGCAACGTACACTACAAGAATTCGAAGTATAGATGGTCGGTTTTTGACTTTTAAGGTAGCAGTTTTTAACCGTTGCCTATTAAAAGGTAACACTTTACAAAACCGTTGTTAGAACGGTTGTCTATGTGCCCAGGGTAGTAATACTACATATAACCATTTTTCCATTACATTTTTATCACCTCTTACGTGACATTTTATATGGCATGCCAACTAAACAATGTATCTTTTCTCCTCTTTCTTCTTCCCCCCCCCCCCCCCCCCCCCCCCCCCCCCCCCCCTTTTTTTCTCTTCCTTCTTAATCTCTTTCACTCTCTCTCTCTATTAATATTTTCCAAATCTTTTTATTCTATATCTTTAACCACATCAGACTCCATATCAATCAACCACATATGTGATCAATCTTCTTTTTCAGACTAACCTACCTGTCACATCTCGACCGAATCATTTGCAAATTTCTTTTTTCAGTAGCTTAATAAGTAAAGCAATTGGCCATCACATTTACAAAATTTTCAGCTTATGAATCGAATATATCATGGCTACGTTAATAAATTACTCACTTGTGTACATGGACACAACATGAAACCACGTTGAGCAAGTGCATTACTTACCGTTGATGGGTTTCTAATTTTGTGATGATCTTGCCAATACCATTATATGGAGATTACAAAACTATTGGTGAAAATTTAGTTGGAACATTTTCCATTTGTTTATTGTTTTTCTTTTTGATGATATTTGATTCCTGATATTCAAGGTCATGCATAATTCTTATCTCTTAGAATAATTAAAACTATTATTGATCAAATTCCAAGAAAAAATTAAAATCTTCAAATTTTGGAGAAACACTTGTGGATTTTCTTTTTGAATTAACAGATTTTCTTCTCTCTTAACAAACTTAATTTGCATTCGAAAAAAAAAAGGCTGACTAACAAGATATGTAAAAATATTCAACTTAACTTCTTCTATTCCTCCAATTAGATTCATTGCTAGGGTATAGGAGGCTTTAACAAATCAGTTTTGAATCAATCTCAATGAATGTACCAAGATGTCCACTCGTCATAGTCATTAGGCAGGCTTGCTTGATTGCCATTGCTTTTGATTGCAATATGTACAGAAGCATTGCACTTTCCAGGTTTGGCCTTCACAAATCTAAAAAGGAAGATTGATATGGAGTTTGATATGATTAAAAATAAAGAAGGAAAAGATTTGACAAATATTAATTAAGAGAGAGAAAAAGAAATTAAGAAAGAAGAGAAAAAAGGAAAAAATAAGAAAAAAGAGGAAAAAAATATTGTTTAATTGACATGCCATGTAGAAGGCTATATAAGAAGTGATAAAAGAGTAATAAAAAAATGAGTGATATATAGCATTATTATTATTATTATTTTTTAACATAGCACATTTACAGCGTTTTTATTTTTAAACTATCACCTTCATTGTAATGAATATTTCGTAAATTTAGGTGGCAGTTCAAGTAAAAAAAGGGCCACCTATGCAACCCCTTTCCTGTAGTGATGGCATGCTTTCACTGTACGGATGCATGTGATGCAGTCAACTCTACACGCGAAAGTTGAAAGAGCAAGCAATAGTATGCTCCAAGTTATTAAGAAATGCTAATCAATAACTAATTGAGTAAAAGGTTGAAAATGATTCATACTAATGGCAGCGGTATCTGGAGGAAAAAGAATTGAAAAAGCATCAAAATAGTTTATGGCTAGTGTATTCAAAGAATGGCATTGTTTTCTTCTTCATGTCTTTTACTTTTCTGTGTGTTCCTTGCTTTATTTTTGCTGTGCAAGTGACCGATCTCTCACCGTATTGGTCACGATCTTCAATAGCTTACCTAAGTGACCTCTTAATTTTTAGGGGTTCTTCAAACTAGAGACGGCATGACCTCTCAAAGTTGGAGAGAAGTAGCATGTTACTTAATTTGTTTTTTACAGCTGTTTACTGTGAAATTGGAATAAGGAGTGTTGTTGGAGTGAAGTTGAAGTAAATAACTCCTACGGTAGGGGTTCATTAGAAATGAAAAATATTGTTAGAATAAATTGAAATAAAAAATTCCTAAAATAGTAAAGTTGTTCGAGATGGTTTTATGTCAAAAGGAAATGTCAGGTATCACCATTTTTTCATCATTTATTTATCTTTAAGGTCTCTTCTTTTAATATGTCAATTAGATATGCACATAAGAGGCAAAAAATAAATAATGAGAATCAAGTTTATATATAACAATGCTCTTATTTCAACTGCCTTTGCCTTTAGTTGGAAGAGAGAAACCATGATTACAAAATAATTATAAGATAAATCGTTTGTGTCTTTCATGAATGATGTGAAATTAATAAAAGATGCCTAAGCACAAAAATCCAAATCATAAGGGATACAATAATCAATAGATTAAGCAAAACTGATAACAGAAGAGAGAACTGCGTTTCTCTTCGCAATAATAAAATTGCGGTACATTTGTCCCGGCCCTCATAATCTTCCAAAGATGAGGCTCCAAATGTTTTGAAGTGTTGCATCAAAGTCTTGCTTATGACTCTGCAGATACAAGTATACGTATGAATATGCACTCATACTCATAAAATATACGTATGAACACACACTCATACACATAAAATACATACATTTAGCAAGTAAAATAGAACATCAAGACAACATATTTCCATTTCTTTTATAGGCTTGTTTTGTCAAAGTTCGTTCTCTTTGTCGATATATCGGCCTTCAAAATAACCAATTTTTTTTTGACGGCTAGTCCTTTCACTTTTTATAATTGCATGATCTAACATCTAAGCCTTTGAAAAATATTTAAGTACCCCAGACACTATTAATAAAAAATAGCAGATTACGAAAACACCCTTTGCTCATTTCCTAAATCTACAAACATGTCAGAAGAGTCATACCAGATCAGAAACTCACCTACTCTCTGCTCTTTCTCTCACATTTACTCTCCCACTTTTTGCTACCTCTCTCTCAGAGAGTCTCTTCTCTCTATCCTCTACAGCTATGGCGATTCATCACCCCCACCATTATCTATTCTTCCTTCACCCTAACCACTTTCTCTTTTTGAAATTTGATGGGAAAATGCTAGTCTTTTGAACATGTCTGTTGATACGCATTCATTAACCACCCCTTATGGTTTTTCTGTATTTAGATGATTGTTGACAAAACGAGTGTCTGCAAAATCCCAATGTTTTGTTCTTGTTGTCTAGATGCTCTTGAACTTTTGTCGTTAATCATTCATTTGCAGTATGTGAAAGCACCATTAATAGGTTGGTAAAATGGTTGTTATTTATACATTTGTTCTCATTTTGTATTCTATTAGCATCTAACCGATGACATCAGTTTCGAATCTCTATTTTACATTTTTGCGGTAGTAAATTAGAACATTTCTTTTGGATCAAAAGTTTCCTATAAAAATGTCTGACTCTGAATTGTGTTTGTGTTTAAAATATATTGTTGTAATTGAAAATTTTCGCATGTGTGATAACAAATGGAAGAATGTTTTTTTTTTGAGAGGGTGACTAGAATTAAATTAGAGATGAATACTTGACTTAACATCTGGGAATTTTTTACTTTTTTGGCTTTGATATTATTTGAGTATAACGTTTTCTGAAAGGGTGACTGGAATTGAATTAGAGACCAATAACTCTTTGTGAGGCTTTTGGCTTTGCATCGAACCCATGTAACAAACCACTTCTAGTCCTTAAAACATTTGAAAATGTTGGGTATGTCCATTTTTTGTTGTATATTTTCATTATCCTTGGCACTGCATGAGATAGTTAATCAATCCTAGTTAAAGTTCCTCACAAATTCTTGAAGCCAAAAAAAGTCAACTATCCAAAAACTTAGTAAAGGGCCAGTCTAAGACGCTTGGTGTTCACTTGCAAAAAAAAAAAAAAAAAATGCCAAGTAATTATAAATGACAAATTATTGGCATTCACTTGGAACGAAAAAGCTAAGAATCAAACTAAGCCAAACAAGTATGGAGAATTGAATTATGTAGGTGTAATTCAAAAAAAGGAAAAAAATTGTAACTAAGTAAAGATACATAACAAGCAATGTCTAAGTAACAAAGAAACGTTGTTGCCAATGTTGAAGAACAAAATATACTTTGCAATAGCCATCTTCATATTCATTCTATATATTACATGATTCACTTAAACATTAAAATAAAGTAAAAAAATTATTATTATAAACAATAAAAATACACGAATGCAATAGAGCTTCGACTTTAACTTCAGGCATGAGAACTTCAGACAATTTTGACCCAAAAAAAAAAGTTTTAGCCAAATAGTGTTTATGAGATGTGGTGTTGTGTTGTGTAGATTAAACATTAAAAGATGTGAGAATAGTAGTATTTATAGGATGGGTTTTGAAATCATATGAATGACCTAAAATTTAGAAGGAAATGTTGAAATTTTGGGAGGAAATATTAAAATTTCTAGTACTATTGTTAACACTGTATCATTTATCATAAATCGTCTATCTAATAAGATAAAACGCGCATCGTACTTAATAAAGTGATATGTTAATATACGGAAAGGATATTTGTCATGTGAAAGGATGAACTAATTGAAGCATTGCAGCTTGTATAGACTTGTCCGATGAATGGCAATAGTTCGGATAATCGCTAAAGTTTTTAAAACCCAACACACACCCTATTACTATAATTCTTTACCAAACCCAACCCATACCTGCTCGAGTTTAAAATTCTCTTACTAAACCTCAACCAATAAATATTCTAAAACCAAAAACTAAAGGAAGAAAAAAAGATAAATAAAGAGAAAAAGAGAATGATGAACGGGATTATATAAATTAAAAAAAAAATTGTTTCTAATAATCCTTTTTTACCTTGCAAATATGGAAATGCAACATCGGTATCCCCTATCGTAATTTTTGTTTGGTCATTAGGGTCGAAAACATTGTACAAGTCTTTTTTAATTAATCCAACGTTGTCAAACCAAATTGTCTCATTTGTAGATAGATCCATGATTCGGCTAAAGCTTAATTTAGCCCTAAGCATAGCATAAAAATGATCTCTATGATCATCATCTACGTAAACCTAGAGACTTTATACATGGTTGTGTTCTTTCACAATGTAACCGGTTTACAGGAGTGTGTCCATCCATTTACTCGTTAAAAATAATATCAAATGTCGTAAATTCCTATCAAACAAGGTAAACTTTTTATATTTTTTGATAAACCCTAAAGGAAGGCAAAATACACTTTTAATCGCTAAGACAATGCGAGAAAACATACAAATTTTATCCCGGATGGTACCATGTTTATTAGTTGAGGTACTATACTAAAAATAAAATAAATAAGGAGGAATCTTGTCACACCCCGGGCCGAGCTTATAATTATTTTATTAATGTACATGTATTTGTAGTATTAAAATTTGATTGTTCCTCGATATATATGAATTGAAGTGTGTTTGTATTGCATTTAGAGTGAGTGAAATTAATGTTAATAAGTAAATTGCATAGATAATAGTATTATAGGAGCATTTAGTGGGCTTTTTAGTGGGCTTTGGAGGGCTTAATAGGATCAACATGATGATTAAAATGAATTGGGCCTAAGAGATCATGTTGGATTATAATTAAAAGCCCATTAGCCCAATCTAGAAAAAATATAAGATAAATTTAAACAAGAGAAGGATCTAGAGAGCTCAAAAGGAGTCGGCCAACAGAGGGAAAGAAGAGAGAAAAGAAAGAGAAAGAAGAAGAAGAAAGAAGAAGAAAGAAGGATGAAAATAGGGAAATCAAGCCTTGCAAAGCCATTTTTCATGCAATTCTTCAAGTCTTAGGTGAGGGGTTCATGTTGTTGTGCATTTTCATTTGATATTTTGTTGGTAGGAAGCTTGCTTGGGTGTAGTTAGGTGTTAGTTGAAGCTTCAAAAGCATGCAGAGCTATTTACTATGTGCAAGAAGCTAGGTACTAGTGATATATTGCTTGTGTGGTCAATTATTGTATGTAGTTTTAATTACTTATTAAAGGCTTGTATTGATGATCCAAGGTGTAATATAATATTGATTACATGCTTTAGAGGGTTTTCGAAGACTCCCCATATTTATTTTTCCCCTCATTGAGCACGTGGTTGCTCACCCTTTTTTCTCTGACAATTTGAAGTGTAACAAGGTAGAATTGAAGTGTTTTACAAGTTGTTTGGGCTATTTTGCATGGAGTGTTGTTTTGCTCGAGTTAGCCTATTATGTTGCCTTGTCGATGTCATTAGAATGTGAAGAGTTCGTTAATCATTGTGAAATTGTAATAAGTGTGTACATTGTTTGGTTTGAGACTTGTAATGTTAATAAACTTGAGTGTAAAAGTCAAAGGCTTAAGAGATGTTGAATGCTTGTTGTTGTGAGATTGTTTGATTGAATAGGTTTTGATTTTAGATTGTCCATAATACAAGAAAAACTACGTTCATTTTCCCTCGTTTTACTTGTTTTCGGGATTGGGTCGGGTTGTTACTATTGGACTTGATTCCACGAGGGATGGGGTCTTTACAGGTGGTATCAAAGCTTAGACAGCTCATAAGCCAGGACAGGGTCCTCGGTCTGTCGGGTAGTAACCCTTGAGTGCATGCATGCGAAATGTGCTAAATGGACAAAGTGGTACCTGTATATAATGTGTTAAATGTGTATTATGTGATCATAACATGACAAGTGTTCGTAATGTGGTAATTGCTCTTGAATATGTGGAATGTGCATTGCATGATACAATAATGTTCCATTACATGATAATCGTGCATTACGTGGTCCATCCCCTCCTTTGGTGATCGGTAATCGGAGATCGATGATCGGTGGTCGGTATTGATGATTGGTGGCCAGTGCTTAGTGTTCGATTGTTGGTATTCATATTTGGTATTTTCATTGGGTATTCTCGTTTAGATTTCTTATTCAGTATTTTCTTTAGTATTCCTACTTAGGATTCTTATTTGGACTTTTTATTGGAATTCTCTTTCAGTATTCATATTTGGAGCTTATATGGTGCTCTTATTCAGGGAGTTATTATTCGGAATTCTTGATTGGTGTTCTTAATCAGAGCCTTTATTTGGCATCCTTATTCAATAATTCTCATTTGGTATTTCTTTATGGCATTCTTATTGGGGTTCTTATCAGTATTCGTGTGCGGTGTTCTTATACGGTATTCAACATTTGGCTCTTGGTATTTGGTGTTGATATTCAGAATATGACATTGGGTATTCAAAATTGGTATTCGGTACTCCATTTTGTATGCTTGAGCCAAAGTTGTTACAGCCCAATGCGAAGTTGCCTTATGAAGAAAGAATTGTGAGGACGCAATTGTTTTAAAGGGGGAGAATGGCACACCCCGGCCCGAGCATATAATTATTTTATTAATGTGCATATATTTGTAGCATTAAAATTTGTTTGCTCCTCGATATATATGAATTGAAGTATGTTTGCACTGCATTTAGAGTGAGTGAAATTAATGTTAATAAGTAGATTGCATAGATAGTAGTATTATAGGAGCATTTAGTAGGCTTTGGAGGGCTTAAAAGGATCAACAAGATGATTAAAAAGAATTGGGCCTAAGAGATCATGTTGGAGTATAATTAAAAGCCCATTAGCCCAATCTAGCAAAAATATAAGATAAAACAAAACAAGATAAGGATCTAGAGAGCTCAAAAGGAGTCGGCCAAGAGAGGGAAGGAAGAGAGAAAAGAAAGAGAAAGAAGAAGAAGAAAGAAGGAAGAAAATAGGGAAATCAAGCCTTGCAAAGCCATTTTTCAAGCAATTATTCAAGTCTTAGGGGAGGGGTTCATGTTGTTGTGCATTTTCATTTGATAGTTTGTTGGTAGCAAGCTTGCTTGGGTGGAGTTAAGTGTTAGTTGAAGCTTCAAAAGCATGCAAAGCTATTTACTATGTGCACGAAGCTAGGTACAAGTGATATATTGATTGTGTAGTCAATTCTTGTATGTGGCTTTAATTGCTTATTAAAGGCTTGTATTTGTGTGACCCGGTGCTGAACTCACGTGCATTAATATTATATTGTGAATAATTACATATACTCAAGTATTATATATGTCTTAATTTATGTTGTATGCCATAGAAATAAGTTAGAAACTAAGTTAGAATAAGATAGGATTCAAAAATTAAGAAGATTAACTTTCGGGTGACTTAGTAGTTATTAGAGACTTTAGGGGCTAAAGTGTAATTACTTGAAATATTACGTGAGACATTAAGCTAAGCCTTGAATTAGAGTTAGAATTTAACTAATTGTACTTAGACCCCAATGACCAAGGAAGAAAAAATAAGCAAAGCACAAGTGCAACTAAGAAAGAAAAATAGGGGCAAAACTAAAATTTTCAAAACTATTGACTTATCTCCCAAGAATACCATTTAAAATCAAACAAATCCCTACCTACCAAAGCCCCCCCAACTCGTGGCACCCTTAGGCAAAGATGAAGGAAGAAATTGCGAAGGAAGCTAGGAAGAAAGAGGAAGAAGGTAAGGTAGATACAAAAGCAACTCAACTAACTAGCTTAGGAAGGGCAACTTTGGAGCAATTTTTGCAAGTGTTATCATCTTTTCTCAAGGAGCAAAGGTGAGGGGACTCTTTCAAACTGAATTTCAGAGGTTTATAATGCATAAATATGTGTTGTTGGGTAAGCTTTTGATGTATTACACTAGATTATAAGTGAATATGCTTGCAGGAATTAGTTAGGGTAGTTATATTGTGTGAACTGTTTGAATAGGTATATTTAATGGGAAAATTCTGAATAAATTCTATGTTAAACTAGACTCTTAGAGGACCAATTCTTATATTGGAAGGTTTTTGAGAAAAAATTGTTTACATGCCTGAAATTGTTAAAATCTGAGAGGTACTGTAGTTGAGTTAGAAATGGACAATTTTGCTTGTTCGAATTTTGTGGTGCCTTTAACCTAGTTAACCATATTGAAAAATTCTGAAAATTTTACAGGGCATATCTTGGTCAGTTTGAAACAAGTTTTTTTTTTAGGTATTAAGGCTAGTTCCACCATTTAGTGCCTCTAAAAAATTAAAAACTGAAGGTTGACAGAAAATGTTGTTAAACTGGACAGTTTTGTGCAATTGTACTATTTTAGTCATAACTTAATGAATATAGCTCGGAATTGAGTTCTGTTTGATTTTAGAGTTATCTACACTCGAAGGGCTTCACGTAGATATAAAAATCAGTTTAATTGGAGATTATTTACCTAGGTAATTAAGTTGTCAAAATTTAGCTACTGCTGAAATTCTAAAAAATGTTGAACTTGTTTATTTGTGCTATTATTGATTTTTGTGGCTAAAATATGAACTATGAGTTATCGTTTATGTGTGATATATGTCAAGAATTATGTAAAGCTATGTGTTGAGACTAAAAGTGTTGTGAAATGTTATGCGATGTGGTTACCTATGTGATACACGACATGTTATGTGATTAATGTGCATTGCATAATCAAATGTGTTATTGGAGAGGTTGCAACCTACTTCTGGCATGATAGTGTCGAGAAACTCTGGGCAGCATCGGGCTTGTCGGTCTAGCTCAGCTACTATGATTACTAATTCTCCTCTCGTTGGGGAACTTTATTGCCTTGGGAGAGTAGGTCGTAGGATTTGGGTATATCCGAAATACCCCATGTTGGGAGACATAAGGGATTTGATGAATCATTTGGCCGGCCACTATGTGCTATGCGATGCGTTATAATAGCGTAATCGTATTCTTTCCCTAATATGTGTTAAATGCTTATTATAAAGCGATGCGATGTATTTATTATATAATGATGCGACGTGTTTACTATAAACTGATGCGATGTGTTTAATAACTGTTGCCAACATGTGCATGACATTCACAGGTTTTCAAAAAGGTTTTAAAGGAGAAAATGATTTCGAGAACCCTTCCCGATTTCCCTCCTCGCTGAGCTTAAGTTGTTGTAAACTCACCCCGTTTCTATGCCCTTTCAAGTGAAAATGAACTAAGATATGCTCAACAAGTTGATGAAAATGTGCCTTTATGTGATAATGCTGATTTCCGCCTGGTGTATTGCTGTAGTTGCTTACTGTTTGGCAATACCCAGATATTAATGTTGAATGTTATAAAATACTAAAGTTTTGTAAATATTAGTTAGTGATGAAGTTTGTATAATTTGTACAAATGTAAACTGTTACTTTGGTATTTATGAACTTAAATTATGATATGTACTTTATTAAGTAGTACTTTTAGGCTTAGATGAATAACCTGTACATATATCTTGAGGAATTAGTTTGTGGAATAGTATGTTGGGATTTGTGTTGTTTGTTTGAATTGTTGGATATTGGATGCTAGAGGATTATAGTTATGTTGGGTTAGAAATGGTTTATGGTCTTTTATGTGCAGATGAAAAACTGTAATGTCCGAGTTTTAGGGGAGACTCTGTTCGTTTTCCCGTTACGCTTTCACTTAGTAACCTTGATGTTCTGAATTGTGGATAATATTGATTACATGCTTGAAAGGGTTTTCGAAAACTCCCCACATTTATTTCCCCCTTACTAAGTAAGTGGTTGCTCACCCATTTTTCTCTGACAATTTCAGGTGTAATAAGGTAGAATTGAAGTGCTTTACAAGTTGTTTGGGCTATTTTACATGGAGTGTCGTTTTGCTCGAGTTAGCCTATTATGTTGCCTTGTTGATGTCATTAGAATGTGAAGAGTTCATTAATCATTGTGAAATTGTAATAAGTGTATACATTGTCTGGTTTGAGATTTGTAATATTAATAAACTTGAGTGTAAAAGTCAAAGGCTTAAGAGATGTTGAATGCTTGTTGTTGTGAGATTATTTGATTGAACAGGTTTTGATTTTGGATTGTCCATAATACAAGGGAAAATCCGTCTGTTTTCTCTCGTTTTACTTGCCTTTGGGATTGGGTCGGGTTGTTACTATTAGATTTGATTCCAAGAGAGATTGGGTCGTTACAAATCCTCTTTACCTAAATTGGTCAATGCAACAGTAGCATCTCTAATGATAATTCATGCTTGGTTATCATGATCCAAGACCATGTACATGTCTTTCCTCGTGAATCCAATGAAGGAAAACACAACATATAGTTGTAGGATCGTCAAAGAAAACATGCAAATCACAAAACCCTTATGGCCGAAACTAGAAGCATGGCATTTCAAAAATTTCTACTCCATAACCTTTGTATTCATATGTGATCTTCAAGTAATGTCCATAAAAACTAACATGCATTTCAATATATATAAACTATATATATAAAGACAAAGGTATAGGTGTAGTTATATCTCTTGTAGATAGCCAACAACTTGTAAAATGTCTTTGATGATACAGACTAGCTTTTCCTCAAGTGTGAAGGATCTAGGCAGAAACACCGAACATCCAAGAACAATCTACGCTCAAAGACTAAATGTGCTAGCTTGTCTTTAGTGATATTAGCTTATATGTGTGTTAAAAGATAAAATAAACACTCATTTCTTTTTCTTTTGCTTGGGCCGAGAACAAGAAGTAAGAAAATATGTCAAAAACTTTCTAACTCTTGTTCATCTTCAAGCTCAATGCCGTGAGTGTATGTGTGTGTTAGTGAAGATCATAATCTTCTCTTGCTTTGTGTGTGTAGCCGTGTAGGAGAGAGGAGAGAAAACTTAGCTTAATCTCTATCATTGATCTTGTCTTTAGCTTGAGTGTTTGAGTGTCCAAAAGGTTTTCTTTCTCCTAATCCACATGCATTAGCTATCATTACAAAAGCAAGCCATACAAAGGCTATACTTTTCAAGATTAAATCTTGGCCATCTATTTTAAATTAGTGGGATGTGACATCATCAGTAGATGATTTGGATTGATGACTTGGCAAATCCTAGCCATGCAATCCAATCTTCCACATATGCTTACATGTATATGCCACATGTACATATATGTCCACTAATTTGTGTAATTAATTAATTAATTCTAATCTCTATTAGAATAATTAATTCAAAATACCTTTTAATAATTATACAATGGTCCCAAAACTTTTGGTAATTACTCAAACACTCAATACTCTCAACAATCACATCAACACGGCCCAACACTATTACTAATTACATAATCAGCCCAATACTTCCAATAATTACATAATTGGCCCATTAACTTTTAATGACCAAAAGGAATGACGTTAACTTTTTAACGTTCTTTCTAAATTACATATAAGCTCGTCGATTATTCTATTAATGATATTGTTAAGTGTGTAATATTCTAGATTCATAACCGTATAACGATGAGGGATTATTAAACGCTTTTAATCTATTCCGAAGAATGTCTTCGTCATTCTCTGACATACTCTCACGTTCAAGAGTGACACCTAGCAACATACGTGTCAAGACAGTTTATACGGTAAATGAAGTCCCACTTATATGAATCCATTTATAGTCACGAATTAGTGTGCAGTCCGATCCTTTCAATAAAATGACCCGATCATTATAGTGACCATGATGCGATTAAGTCCACTAAACTGATTCTATGCTTAGATCTAAATGATGGAAAGAGAGATGACACTATGAAAAAACCTCTTTCTATCATTCACTCACGCTTTCGCCAAGGACTTCCTCGTTAACCGACCGTAATAAAATCGCATAGGATATCACCTCACGTCAAAGGTTAACGGATCCTATCTTGACAATTACCTTTCAGTCTTTATATCACATGACTAAACTGCGAGAAGCCGTATCCTAACTTTATGAAGGCGAGCTTTGTCCAAACACTATATTTAGCCCCTAATATATCCGATAGTTGTAATTTTTCACGTCAAAAGATTAATTTGCACAATCTGCAACATATAACAAACTATTAATCTGAAATCATGTAGTTTATTACCTACGTCATATTCAATGATTCATTCTACTAATGATCACTCATATGTAAGTTAATCGCATCTCCATGTTGTTATAGCACAAGGCTCGTCATCCTTTATCATTAATATCCCTATGTTAATCAAAGGTAACTAAATATAATAGCCCGTACTCAATTATTCTAGTCCTGGTTAAATAATCTAAGGGCTACAAATTAGTTCTAGTGTTTATCATATCAAAGAAATATGCCGACGTATTCTAAACGCTTTTAGAATATATTTCTCCTCTGAAGAAACACTAAGGACTCAATCATATATTATAGACGGAGAATATGAATGTCCACTGAATGCCATTATGAAAGATACACATACATATCAAAATATCCCTATATAGGTTGTAAGGACCGGTACTCAAATCCCGAGCATTAGTATATTATTTAGGTATTATTAATGTGGTTGGTGTTCGTATTTCCTATATTAGGAATTAAATTAAAATTAGAAAACATATCAAACTAAGCATTCGTTTCAATTAAGGAGGAAAGAATAAGTTGTTAGATGCATTTGGATAGTTTGAATGTTAAAAAGTTAGAAATATTAAAGTTCGTACTTTATTTGTCATTTGAATTAAATAACCTATTGATTAATTATCTTAGTTACAATATGGGAATTTCTGGGAAATAATATAGCTTATAATAATTTTCAAAGTACATATGGACAATATGAAGTTATAGATAATGAAACTAGGTTAATCAATTTAAGCATGTAGAATTATAAGAAAATATTGTTATGGCTTATAAAGTAAAAGGATAATATATCAAGTCATTCCCTTTAATACTAACACTTAGAAATATACTTAGGGTTGTTACTGAAAACCTTTACCTTAGTTAAATAACTAAGTTAATATATGATCTACTTTGTTTGTTCTATTAATTAATTGTCTTAGCTGGATATAGAAGTTTACTGGGAAAAATGATCTAGTGACCAAGTGATAACTATATGACAATCCTAAAAGAAGGAAAATTAGTTTAATAAGTACGAATGAAATTTTTAGGAATACTAGGGTTTATTAGGTTTGTTACTACCTGCTTACTAATAAAATTAGAAATACTTTCCACTAGAATGAAAGATAAATATAGCATTTTAGAATATAACTCATTGATTCTTAATAGGATTTATTAGTTGTTGACTTTGCTAGATATTATTATATCCCAAATATTCCTAAATCATCAGAGCTTCGAATAATATAGTCGCTAAAGAAACAACATCATATCACGCGGCCTTATCTTTCAAGCTCATCATTAACCTATGATATCATTACACTACTCATACATATCATAACCACAATAATGTCTATACCACACATCACATTCTCATTGCACTGATTCAACAAAACTATTGCCATATCAAACACCTCATTGCCTAGTATACTCGTCACCAAGTCTATTACCAATATCAACTACATGTATTAGTTATTAAAGCCTAAACCATGCAACATGCTACGCAGCAGCCTGTTTCACGCCCACTTAAGTGTTTATTTTAATTAGCTTTGGTTTTGTAGTTAGGTAGTATAGACAAAGCAAAGCCAAGTGTATTAGCTAAAGAATATAGTTGCCCACTTAAAGCAATCACCATCGAGCAAGTAAGCATTGACATGTTATCATATGATTACCAAGCCAAGGATTTAATCATGAGTCTATCTCTATCACTGAATCAATTCTAGTATCACATGAGCCAATTATATCGTGGCAAAGACCCTATATAAGAACCATTACACTTATACGATTAGCATAGAAACACTTCGATTAAGCTTACAGCAGCAACAACATAATTAAAGTGAGAAAATTTTACTTAAAGGCAGCATCATTACTGTATAAGTGTTTATTGTTTTGCTCCTGACATGGTTTGCATGAATGGTTTGTGAGGGTATATTACGAAAGGATTACTGTTCCCATAGGATTGCTAAATAAGATAAGCTAGTTGTGCATGATATTTTGTATCATAAGACTATGGTTAATTTTAACCCATCTTGTAGACTTTTATAGTTAGATACTACTATATACCTGTTGAACTTAGATAGGATTTAAAAGAATGGTTACTAATAAGTGGAATAGGAATCTAAAATAGGAACTTAATAAATTATCATTATTTTCCGCTAAGTAAGTTTTATTCTAAGTTGTATTACATAATTATAAATTAGTTTATTATTATTGTGTGTTCTTACAAATAGCTTATCATAGATATATGATTAGTTGCTAAACCAGCTTTCGGTCCTTTATGTGGTAGATAAATCGTAAGTATTACTAGAAAGATTAAGAGGTTGATTGAAATTTAAAATGAGTAACTAAATAAAATTGTTATTTCCTGCTAAGTAGGTTTTATATTTAATTAAGATTAAAAGGAAAGAAACCCTATGAAATATCTTAATTAGCTAGAATGTTAGTTCAAGATCCAGTAACCGATTAGTTTTCCGTAATAAGGTAATTTTAGCAAAGAACATCTAATTATAATTGGCCTAACTAATTGAGAGTGGAATTTACCTGGTTCATAGTATATATGTATAAGTTATCTATTCTTGTTATTGATTATCTATTGGTTATCAATTGAGATAGTATTTATTGAATGTTTAAGTGATAACAATGAGTTGATATAGATTACATTATGTTGTCTACTTGAATTAATATTTCTAATTGTGAAATGTACTTGTTCGGGGACAACCTCTTTTGATATTCTCCACTTACGTGTTTATCAAATTGCGTTATCATAAATTGCAAAAGTGTTATCAATTATGTGTTATGTGGTTACTTGTGTATGCTTGTGTGCTACTGGAATTAGGGGTTGCAACCTCAGGCACGATAGCATTCACGAACACCAGGTGGCATAGGGCTTGTCGGTGCTTTTGTGACTATCGTGGTCATATTCCCTCTCTTGCTTGGGACCACTACCGCCCTTGGAGAGCTTTCTCTCGCTTGGGACTAGTACCGCCTTCAGAGAGTTGGGTCATTGGTTTCAGGTACAATCTGGAGTACCCTATTGGGGAGAAATAATAAGTTGTCATCGTGATTCGGGGCTGGCCATCTCTGGAAGTGATATCAAGATATATCCTTTGCAACGTGAGATATAATTGACTTGTATCGTTAACTGTATATTGGCAGCGAATCGATGTTATCACGCTTGTATTGCATTGCATCATGGTTTTCAAAAGCTCCAAAAATGTTTTCAAAACTTCTCCTATTCCATCCTCACTAAGCTTTCAAAGAGCTCACCCTCTTTTTCCCCCCTCCCCTTGCAGGTGCAATTTAGCTTGAAATAGAAGTTGTTATTATGTGCCGATGTTGGTTGACTATGTGCTCAAAGTTTCTTGTCTAACATGTTCTACTGTATGATCCAAGTTGAAAGGCTAAAGTTTACCTGCATTACTCTTGGGTAGAGAGGGATAACTATTGTTGAAACCCTAATTTGTAGAGCGGCAAGGTAGTTTTTGTGTCTCAGGTAGTGGTGTAACTTATATAACACCCTTTTGGACTTAAACTATTGTGTAATAGTTAGTTAATAAAAGTTCTCTATATATTCTTCCTCCTAATGTTGTAGCAAATTATGTACATGTTACCGCAACGACAGTGAGTGAAGACTCTGACCTAATCTTGAGAAGGGTCGGTTTTGGGTCGTTACGTAGGTCATCTAACTATAGCATTAGGGCATATCTCTAACAATCTCCCACTTGCACTAATGCTATCTCTCATAGGATAAGTGCATCATACACTCATATCATATACTTATCTTCTCCAAGATGGTGATTACCTATGACTGGTCTTACAGGATCTGTGGGTCAACTACATTTTCAATGTAGGAAACTTTCTGCAAGATTTATATTCTTTCGAGTAATAATTTCTCAAATAATATGAAAAACTCATTTTTCATGTGTTTGGATCTTTGATGAGATCTAGGTTCCTTTAATTGGTGCATCAACCTCATTGTTACCGTTAACGACGATTCAATGATTGAAACCATCTTAAGTTCTATGAAGAACTTTTCCTATTCAAACTTCTATTAATGCAACATTAAGTGCTGCAATGTATTCGACTTTGGCAATAAAGTCAACAATCACTGGTAGTTCGAAACTATTTCTAACTTACTATTTCTTTGTTACATATAAGACAATTCCAAATATTAACTCTCTATTTTTATTATCTATATATACAATAGAATCAGTGAATTCGTCCCCACAAAATTCATTATTTCCATAAGATCCTTAGTTATTCACTTGGATCAGACTGATATCTACTCATACCATTTTACATCAGGATCTATATCAGACTGTGTACATCCCATAGCATATAGGAGACTGACTATGGTTGAAGCATAAGGAACACGACCCATCGTTGCCTTTTACTTCATCTAATATTGGAGACCTTTCAAAAGAAAAGACGGATACCCCACCTCAGAGGCTGGAGACCAAACAATTCTTAGAATTCTTCATCTTGAATTTTTTCAAGATTCGTTCAATGTACACGTTATGATATAAGCCTAATTTGATCCCTTCGCTCTATCCCTATAAACACAAATTTCTGAGATATAATAGGCTCGTCCCAAGTTTTATGGAATATTACTCAACTAGACTCAAGTCTACACAAATAAGTCACTTTATCTTTTCCATTGTCTGAAATGTCATATGTGAGGCCCGGCCTCGATTTGCGTGCGTCACCTCGATTTGTGTGCCTTAACCTTGAACTGCGTGCCCTAACCTAGGTCTAAGAGTCATACCTTAAAATTACGTGCATTGCATTGAATTAAGTGCCTTGCATTGATTTACGTGCATTCATTTAGGGTTGCATGCATTTACATTGAAATCCGTGCATTTGTCTTAGAGTTCGTGCCTTACCTCGTAGTGCATGCCCTAGAATGAGGAAAGCGTGTCTGCATGTTAATCAATAAAGAATCCTACACAAAGCACTAGACTATTAAATAATCCTACAAACACCACTAACTATTATTTTAATCCTAAGTCAAATTCAACTCAATATTTTAATATTCAAACATTCTTTATTCTTTATTCTTATTCTAAAACCCATGCACACAAACACCTATAACACTAATACTATAATACAACATTATACAATAAAAAAAATAACACAAAAATGCTCAAATTACATGCCTTGGCCGACCATGTGTAGGCATTTTGACTAGCTTTGCACATTTAATTAATATCCTAGACATTCTATGACACAAACACAAGAGACAATGCATTAAAAAAAAAACTCCTAAGCACCCTACCCAAGCTACCCTTTCTCAGCCAACTCACCAAGCATGCTCCTCACAATTCAAAATGCATAGATGACAAAAGAAATTTCAGATTTTGCAAGCCCAAGGTCGACACACATACATGTCACACTCATACTAACAATTCAACACCATTTCTTTCTCAAACTATTTCTCATTCTCTCCCATTCTCTCACTCTCTCGGCCATGGCTTCCTTGAGCTTCCAAGACTAAAATTTTAATCTCTAAGACTCACCTAGGCTCTCAAGGATTCTAAGAATTTCGACCATAGCAAGCAAAGCAAGAAAATCTCGCACAAGCTCACAAAACTCATCATTTTCGGCCTAAGGTAAGTTTTGATGGTTTTCTTCCTTGTCTTTTGATTTCACACACATGTACATCTCCTACACAAGCTAACTAAGCTAGGATTTAAGGAAAGTCAAGCCACCACTCAGCCAAAGCAAGGAAATAGGACCTTTTGTGCGATTCAAAAAGCAACCTTGCATTTTTATCCATTAATAGGCTAAGGTGAGGGTTAAAACCTTTTAAATGCTTT
This sequence comes from Ehretia macrophylla, assembly GCA_037974665.1. NCBI lineage: Eukaryota > Viridiplantae > Streptophyta > Magnoliopsida > Boraginales > Ehretiaceae > Ehretia > Ehretia macrophylla. Next base: position 52,830,110 of record CM075780.1, on the reverse strand, counting down.
CAAAACTCACATGTATACTCTCATATGGCTGTATTTACCTCTGTAGTTATTGTATATGTGTGTATATAAGCCTATCTACTCATGCATGACTTGATTTTGGCTAGAAACTTAGAAATATGCAAACTCATTTTTTTGGCAGATTATTGACCTGGTAGAACGAAGTGTTTTTGGCAATAAATCCTAAGTCCGAACTCCAAATGCAGCGATGTTTGTTCCTAGATTTAAAGCACTCATTAAGCTTCAATTTGACATTTAGTTCATGGAATTTGAAGGTTATTTTCTTGGATAAATGAATGTGAAAAAATAGACCATTGCAGTAGGGTTTTTGGCTTGGTAATATGCTTTGAATCATGTTGTAACTTTACTTGTGGTATTGAATGCTTGGAATTGTGGCAATTAGAAGTTGTGTGGGATGTTTTGGTTGGTTGAGGATGCTTAATTAATTGATGCATGGCTTGGGTTTAGTTACATGGTGAATTGTTGCTTAATCGCATGTGTAGCACAAAATTGAGGCCCTATTGCTTATGAATACTTGTTAAGCGTTGGTCCTATGGTTAAATGTGTTCAATTGATTGGTTAGTAGGCTGTCCAATAATTGCTAAGTATGCTTGAAATAGGTTAAGTGTCACTTGTGGTGGTTTAGCAAACAAAACCGACTCCTGAGCAGGGCCTTGTAAACCCTAATGGCCCCGTAGACTCCCAAGTCATAAACTATTCTTGTGTGACATTGAATTGATGTTGAGGATTGTTAATAGGCTGCCCGTAATTGTCCTTATAGCCCTAAACATGATTTTCGATGATTTCCTGTTGATAAATGATCTATTCTTGTACCCGGTTTTGTGTAAGTGTCGTTACATGCTTGTATGACCTCAACACTTGATATATGTACTCGAAATGAGTTATATGATTTGATTTATATGTATTACTTGGCTGCCCGTTTAATGTTCATATACCTCTAAGTGTTCTACAAAGTGAAAGTATATGTCAAAGCATGCCTCGTATGTTTACTTGACAATGTGTGATCTTGTAATTGCTCAGAGGCAACCTACTTTGTTGTCTTCCTAATGTGAATTGTTAAATGGTATAATTATGTATTGTATACAAGATTGCAACCTTTCATTGTGGCATGGTAACGTTTCACGAACGCCGAGCGGTATAGGGCTTGCCGGTGCTCCCGTGATTACCATGGTCCAATTCCCTCTCTCGCTTGGCATTCCACCCTCGGAGAGTTGAGTCATAGGTTTGGTGTACATCCGGAGTATACCCATTTGGAGTGATAAGTGGATGATTGAAGTTGGCCGCAACAAATGTTAATAGAAATGAACTCGAGAGCGAAAGCTCACCGTATCCTTGAAATAATTGGTAATTGTATTTGTTGTTCAATTTGATTCTTATACTTTGCGCACTTTATTATTTGTATTATGTGACATGTTTTCAAAAAGGGGTTTTCATAAGATTAACCGGAAAAGAGTTTTAAAACATTATTTCTCGTTCCCCCTCGCTGAGTTCATAAGGACTCATCATCTTTTATCATCACAGGTGAAGAAGATTTGGAACAGGTACCCGAGGAGAATGTGCATGTTGATGATTCCGTGGAATGATTGCATGCCTTATGTGCCTTGCTTGACTGTGGCTGTTTTGTGAACGTTGTTGTTTGTTATGAAGATTACTATATTGCTATTGTAAAAGACCTCTGTTGTAATTTAGGGTCTAATTTTGACTTGTACTGATTATAACTAGACAGACACTTTATTTGGATGATTGTTATCACTATTTTGAATTAGTAACTATCATTGGCATATGAAGCATTAGATAAAGAATCAAATAAGATGAATCTATCTAGTCTTAACCAGGTACCCATTCATAGGCTAAAGGATAACAGACGCTTGTGTAATAGGAATTGACAAATAAGCGGAACATAGTTATCTCGTTAGGCTTATTAATCAAATGAGACTTCCGAGTTAGATCAATAGGCATATCGGTTAATTATAAGTAGGAGTGTTAGTTGGAATCGAATCAATGATTGAAAGTTTTTGAGGCGTTTTAGAAAATAGGTTAAACCAAAGATCCTAAATATAGCCGTCATGCTGCCGGTTTTTCGAAAAACGTTTGGGGTTCTAGTCTAACAGATAAGCTTAACCTTCATTAATCGGTTATGATCGTAAAATAACGAGAATGATTAGATCACACCCCAGTCTAGCCTCTATAGGTTGGGTTGGGGCATGACATCATCAATATACAATATATGGTAAATGGACACACTCCCACTAACCTCATTGTAAACATAAGGATTCATCTTCATATCTGATGAAAACAATCTCTATTATTTCATCACTATATAAGATGCTCTAAGTATGTGAAGCTTACATACTCGATCATACTTGGATTTAAAACTCATAATCGTTCCATATAGACATCTTCTCCTTGATAACTATCTGGGAACATAGCTTTAATATCCATTCGCCAGATATAATAATTGTAGTATGTGACAAACGCAAGTTCGTGTGAGACCTCGAACATGCATTATATTTAAATGCTTTAATCATTCAATTAGAAGTCTTTATTTGCATTTTAAGTGGTATTTGACTTTATTTTATTTTGGGTTGACTTTTGACTTTGACTTCTACTATTTTGGCTAGAATGTCAAACTTGTAATTATGTGAAATAGCTTTGGTTCCTAGGTAATTTTAGCCTTAGTATTCAAAGTTGTCATCTTTAACTTGTTGACTTTGCATATAACAACCTAACATCATTCTTGCAAAATAAAACGTACTCACTGCATTATTTGGGAAGAGTTAGGTGGCAAATTATATATGGTTAGAAAGCTCTACGAGTTTAGTTTCTAACGCTTCAAACCGTTCCCGAATTGGAGTTCTCTAGCATAAGTTATGATCATTTTAGTAAAAGGTGTCAAAGTTGTTTTGTATACACGGGTTTGACCAAACAAATGCTATTTGAATTTGCTTACTTAGTTATTGACCATTGAACTTAGCCTATTTGTTTCAGCCAAAAATCATTTTGCAAGACAAAAAAATACACACAACACCTAGAACACCTACAAAATTCTGCCATAAGAGAAAAGAGAAGAAAAACTATTTCCAAGCTTGATTCTTCATTCCTTGGTGGATTTGAGCAAAGTTTGATCCATAGAGAAGTTTCCTCTTGCCATTTCATCTTTATTTCTAGCCTTAGATGCTAAATTAAGGTGAGGGAGGTTGTGTGCTTACATGATTTAAATTCTGAAAATTAAATTTAGTTTGAAGAAATGTTGTTATCTTGATTCATAATGCTAGATATATGTGTCAGGAGTAGACTTTTGGGTTTGTTGTGTTCTTGTTGTTATATCTTGTATTTGTTTTGCATTTTTTAAGTTAAATGTTAGGGTTTGTAGATCTAGGTTGTTGTAGTATTATGTGATCTTGTTTATGCGCTTGAATTTGAGGTTTGTGATGTTATAGAAACAAGATAGGAAGTGAATTTGCCATGAAAGCTATCAATTATTTATTGTACAACTCACTGCCTCTGACTTCTTTTATGTTTTAAAAATAGTAAACGACCTCGGAATCTAAAGAAATTTTTATAGTAGCTAGATTAGGCAGTTGGGAACAAACTTTGTGTTTTACAAACAATCATATTCTAACGTTTAGACTTCCAAATTTTCTATTTCCGAGATGTGCCAGAAAAACATTGCAACTGGACAATTGGTAGTACTTGTACTAAAACGGCTATAACTGAATGAATTTAACTCGGAATTGAGCTTCATTTGACCCTAGAACTATCTATATTCAATAAGCTTAGTTGCTAGATAGAAAACAGGGTATTGAGAGATTGTTAACATAGACATACAATTTGATTAATTTATGCTTCTGCTGAATTAGAAATTAGAAGTGCCTTACCTAGTTCGTTAATTGAGTGTTGTAGAGTCCTTGTCAAGCATGTTGTAAATGTTTACTATGGGTTGGGTAATCTACTTTATTTCCCAAATGTGAGATATCAATTGTCGAATGTGTTATTTGTAAATACTTATGTATTGTTGTATATGCTTACTTTGATCTGTAGAAATCATGTATAAGTGTGTTATAAGTGCTTATATAGATGATTATATGTTGTAGTAGTAATGTGAGAGCTTAATACATACGTATGAATTTATTGGTGATGGAATAAGTGATTTTGTGTTAACTTTATTAATTAGAAGTTGAGAATTTGATTTATATGTGATTAGTATATGATTTCATAGCTTTAGTGAGAGTTTTGTAGATTTAGGGATTTATTTTGATACATTTCATAAGATTCCAGCAACTATGCAATTTTATGGATTTGTTTGTTTAGCTTGTTTCATGCTTGGTTTTGTTGTTATAATGTGTTCATAATGCATTATAGTTAGTTATTATATTGATTATGTTGAAGCTATGTGTTGTAGAAATTCATAAGATGGTTTAATGTTGTTAGAATGGTGGAGGTGATTTGTAGAGATTATGTTCTTCAAGGTTTAATTGGTGTTAAAGTGTAAGGGTCATGTTTTTATGTACTTAGGTGATGTTAATATGTTGTAAAGATCATGTTGTTTGATAGTTGAATGTTGGAACTAATGTGTTGGATATATGTTTAATGATGTTTGGTTGAATTAAAGAATGTGTTGTCTTTAAATGTGAGTGTATTGATGCATGTTAAAAGTGGCATGATTGCTTGGGTATATGGTTGGAAATTTGTCAAATGAACATGATACGTGAATATGCTCAGGAGTTCAACCTACTTTGTTGATCTCCTTTATTTGTCAAATGAACATGATACGTGAATATGCTCGGGAGTTCAACCTACTTTGTTGATCTCCTTTATTTGTCATGAATATGTGTTTATTTGTCATGAATATGTGTTAATAATATGTAAATAATTCACCCAACAAACACCCCCAAACTTTAACTTTGCTTGTCCTCAAGCAAAAAAAACAACTAAAGCAAAAACAACTTAAAGATTAAAGACTTAACCAAAATAACTCATAAAAGTAATGTTGTAGGATAGCCAATTTTCTACGACCTCAGTAGCAATTTTCAACACTTAACTTCAAGAGATATTTCCAAAAATCATGAGTATGAGGAATATCAAATTCAAAATAGATTTTATTTTACTTTTAATCCCACTAGTGAGTTTGTGTATAGCCTCTATCCTAATCAATTGTGACCCGATGAGTTTATGCAAGCAAGTGAGTTGTTAATGTCGATCTTTTACTCTCAATTCATTTAGGACTTCATAGGCTCACTTTTCATGCTACTTTCTACTAATGTAGATTAGACATAGCATCAAAGATCATTAGGATTTTATATTTGGTTGTAATGTATGGCTAGGGTCACAATAGGATACTGGACATCAATGTAGGGCTAAACTACCCATAGACATATAACCATTCTAGGATTTTCAATGGAGCTTATGTCAACTCTACTTCTCACACCCAAAAATTTATCAACACGTCTCTTTTCTTCCTTTTTTTTTTCTTGTCACTTCCTCAACATTCATCTGCAACATTTACAATTACACATAGAGCCCACACTTCCCCAAACTTATATTTTTACATTAACTACCAAGGGTGTGGCTCTTTTTCCTTTCTTTTCATTCTCTTTTTAGATTTTGTTTTTCTTTTCTTTTTTCCATCAACAAGCCATTTCACCCAGTCATAATACCTCTCATCCTTCAACACAAGCATAGCTCCAAATAATCCTCCAAGAATAATCACATGCCATGAGTAGAAAGGCTATTATCTGGGAATTAAAACTTGAAAAGCTAAGGAACCTATCATGGGCTACACAAAGAAAGAAAAAACTAATTCAGGCTCAAAGGGATGGACTAAGGATATTCAATTATTACATAGTTGGCTTGAAAGGCTCAAACTGTCCAAAGATGGCCTAAATCATCTCTCTAATGCTATGTACCTAAGATTTCACCTCGAGGGACAATCAAGCAAGTTCTAAAGTCCTATCATCATGTTTCTGTTCACTTAAGCTCACATAAACCTTTTCTAAGCAACAAATTGACTAGGCGAGACTAAGTGCGCAAAGTGTGGGGATTTTAGTAAGACAAACCATTTTTCAATCAATCATCCTCACTACTATCATTCTTATGCTACTCATCATTAGTCTAATTTATTATCCTTTCAGCATACCTTCAACTATTTTTGGTTTTATATATTTTTTTCTTTTTTTTTACTGCAAAAGGGAAATGACATAACATCTAGAAAATAAAAGTAAACAGACTCTAAATAGAACAAGTTAACAAGGTAGACACCAAACAACTACCCCCAAACTTTAAAATGAGACATTGTCCTCAATGGAAAAAATTAAAGAAAAGAAAGCAGAGGAATTCCCTGAATATCCATGTCATTCATCATCTGAAGGGAAGTAGGTGCTGGCAAGTAAAAATGATGGTAGGATGGGTACTGGTGGCAAAAAGTCTGCATTTGATCCCTTATATATCGCCCCCACCGATCTGACTAACTACGCCATGTAGTTAAAGCTCACCTCTTGTTGTGCTGTTAGTTGATCTTGCCTGCGAAGGATAAAGTCCAAACGCTGAACAATGTTAGACTTTGAAGAAAAGGTACCCGAAGTCACATTCCGTTTTCGTTTAAATGTCATTGGCACTTTGATATGCTAAACAAGCTTTTCTAGATGACACCACCCAACAAACAACGGTGAAACCTACAACTACTAGGCACTCAAGCAATAACAAAACACCCTAACACACAACCCCTTAATAAGAATATACCACTCATGGCTCAACACTTTAGTCCCAACGCGAGTGAAGAATGAACAAACACCAACTGATCCACAGTTCGATAGGCCTCTAAACCCAATGCGAAACACAGCCTGCTCACATGTCACTTGGCACTTAACACACAACTCCAAGTTTGAACTTTGTATGAAAAGCTGACTTGTCTCTTGTTAAATCTTTTAGCAAACAGGAGGTGTGTACACAAGGTTCTCAATTTACCCCAATTGTATTCATTGGGTCATGGGTCCTCAAACATCATAAAATCACAATGCAAACCAGCCATGCCCATCACAAATCAAACGGCGCACTTAGTCACAAAGCTATGCTCCAAACCCAAAATCCCCAAATCACAATCTTCTCCACTCTTTTCTTTTTCTCACGAATTGATGCTCAAAGAAAATAAATGATAGTTACTTGCATTCAAAAATCACACTCAATTGCAACTGGGGAGGAAAATTTTCGCTGCCCCAATTCCAGTTGTAAAATCCACGTCATCGAAAAAGGTCCTGTTGATGCCACGACCAGCTCGTTGAAGAGAGAAGGGCGTATTTTGGGCTTAGGGTTTTGTTTTGGGTGGATTGGGGGTGTTTGATTTTTGTGTGAATGTGTGTGTTGTGTGCCTTAGTTCTAACGGCAGAAAGAAGAAGCGATAGCCTAGGTTTTCTCTTTTTTTCTCTTTTGTTTTTTGATGTTGAACCCACGCTGAAACATTGTTGCCTATATATATATATATATATTTTGGCATGTTCAAACGTCAAAAATTAAAGGACGCCAACGCAGCTGCACTGTGTCTACGCTATTTCCTTTTTTACAACTCTCACAAAAGAAATGTTAACTTTGGTATTGCCAGCGCAGCTGCGCTACATTTTAGCACAACAACACAATGTCAATAGATGTTTTTCTTGCACCCCTACTACCAACGTTCACACTTAATACGAACCAAGCACAACTCTGAGTAATTTCTCCCTTGAATCACCTAGTGAGGCCTCTCTTTCTGCTTTTCAACCCTCAAACTTGTTCTGGACCTATAGCAGCCATGAGAATTAAACATAAGTAGCATGACTAAAGGAGAAACACAATAAAACAACGAAGAAAACTAACTAAAACAAACAAAAAGAAAATTAAGAACACTCGGGTTGCCTCCCTAAAAGCGCTTGTTTTAATGTCGACAGCTCGACTTAGCCTCTTTTTATGTGGAGTTGAGATGAACACTAGTCTTTGGCTTGTCAAACCCATCATCCCAATAAATCTTCAAGTGTTGCCCGTTGACTTTGAATATCTCTTTCTCTAGATGGGTGACCTCTACAGTACCATAGGGAAACACCTTAATCATAACAAAAGGACCTAACCATCTCGACTTGCATTTTTTAAGAATTCGTGAGTTATAAAGAAGTACTTGTTGCCTAGGAGAGAAATCTTTTCCCGAAATGGGGTTGTCATGCCACTCTTTTGTCATCTCCTTGTAACTTCTTGCATTCACATCTGCTCCATTATAGAATTCTTCTAGCTGATTCCCTTATAATAGTATTTTTTTCACCCACTGATTGTACATCCATGTTTAGTTGTTTAGTAGCCTAATATTCCTTGTGCTCCAATCCTACTGGAACAAAAGAATCATCTTGTAAGACGCTAGCCTCCAAGGGATCCAATTGGCCCCCATGGTTAGACACTATAGCATGTATGGCATCAATGCAGAAACAATTATCACTCGCTTCTGGGTCCTTGAAAGCTTTGAAAACATTAAAGATTACATCTTCCTCTTGTACTCACAGACGGAGCTCACCCTTTGGAACATCAATAAGTGCTCTCCCAGTATAATTAGGATATATTTGTCTTCCTCCATGTCAAGAACTATGAAATCTGCAGGAAAAATGAATTTATCAACTTTGACGAGCACATCTTCAATTACTCATCTAGGGTGCTTGAGCGAACGATCAGCTAATTGTAGTGTTATTATTGTTGGTCTTGCTTCACTTAAACCAAGGTTCTTATAAATAGACAAAGGTATTAGATTAATACTAGCACCCAAATCACACAAAGTACGCTAAAAAATAACATTTCCAATTGAACATAGAATGGTGAAACTCCCTGGATCCTTGAGTTTTGGTAACAACTTCTTTTGTAGGATAGCATTGCACTTCTCAGTAAGTGTAATCATCTCATAATCTTCAAGCTTCCTCTTGTTTAAAAGAATGTCCTTTATAAACTTCATATAACTCAGCATCTGCTCAAGAGCGTCAGTGAATGAAATATTAATGTGAAGTTTCTTGAAGACCTCAAGAAATTTAGAGAACTGGTTGTTGAGCTTGTTCTTTTTCAGGTGTTGAGGGAACAACACTTTCAGAGATAGTTCATGAGGAGGACTTGTCTGATCTTCAACTTTTTCTTCATCTTTCTCCTCATTTTTCTTTTCATCTTTTTCGGTCTTTTTGGCTCTCACAGGTTCCTCTAACTCTTTACCACTTCTCAAAGTGATAGCTTTGCAATGCTCCGTGCCATACCTTTTGCAATTCATCTCAGAAGTACAAGGTAAACTTTCTTGTTGCCCTTTATCTCAGATTAATCCTGGTTTCATTCATGAATTGAGTCTGAGAATCAGCTAATTTAGCTTAAGAAATTGCCAATTAGGTTTGAGAGGTAGTCAATTGAGTTTGAGAGATAGCCAATAGAGACATTACATCCTCCAAATCTACCTTCTTTTCTTGTGGTGGGTTACTCTGCTCATGCCGCAACTGCTGGACTAAACTTGTTAGAGTAAGGATTGTTTTGTTGCCCATTAAAGTTTACCATATATTGTGTTTGCTCCAACATGGCCTGCGCAAATGGATTACCAACCTGGTATTTCGAGCTATAATGAGCTCCATTACAAAATTCACACACCATTGTCGCCGCCTAAATAACTTTAGTCGTCACTTAATTGTTTTGCATATGTTTAATGAGAGTTGCAATTTGAACAGTCAAAGAAGTTATAACATCAATCTCATGAACCCCAGCTGTCTTCTTCGACATGAGTCTCTCGCTCGGACATTAAAAGTTATTAATGGCAATATCTTCCAACAACTCATGCGCCTCATCTTCTGTCTTCTTCATAAGGGCTCCTCCTACTGATACATCTATCAGAGTTCTAGTCGTACCCATCAACCCATTGTAAAAAATATGAACCTGTGTCCACTTGGGCAACCCATGATGCGGACACTTTGTCAGCAACACTTTATACCTCTCCCATGCATCACAAAGAGTTTCTCCTTCATACTAAGCAAAATTATTAATTTCTATGCGCATCTTTGCTATCTTTCCAGGTGGGAAGAATTTAAATAGGAATTTGTACACCAAGTCATCCCATGTGGTGATTGAGTCTGAAGGCAGCGAATTTAACCACTTTTTAGCTTGATCCCTCAAAGAAAAAAGAAATAAATGAAAGCTCAAGGCTTCATCCGTGACTCCGTTATATTGACAATACCACACACTTCCAGAAAGTTTGTAATATGTTGATTAGGGTCCTCAGTAGGCAATCCACTAAACTGAATGACTTGTATCAATTGCAGAATTACGGACTTCAACTCAAAATTATTCGGCTGAATCGCTGGTCTCCTGATCATAGGTTGAACTTTAGTAGGTGGCAAAGCATAATCTCGCAATGCTCTTGGCGGATTGTTCTGATTATTCTCGTTTCCTGCTTCAACAATATCGTCCATAGTTTCCTACAGTTGATGAAACTCAGGTAGCAAAAAGAAAAATAAGAAAACAAATAATAGAATAAAACCCAAAGTAAAACTGAAGCTATTTGGTATTGATATTAATAAAATACACAGTCCTCGACAATTGTACCAAAAACATGTTGTGTAAAATCTAACGCAAGTGTACGTATCGCAACAAGTAATAAAGTAATTAGTAGAGATCGTTCCACGAGGACTATGATTACTAATTACTGAAATTAATCTAGCTCTAACTTTATTTGGACAACCAAAATTTGAGAGTTTGCATATAACAACTAATAACTAAAGTGCTTTTGAAATTAATACTAAATGAATTCGAAATCAATAAAAAGGATGAATCAAGAATTAAAGAGCTCTAAGGTTTCCGACTTCACCAAGATTAATCCCACTTGAATCTACTGCTTTGAATTAACTAATGCATGTTGCCAGCAATTTCGCTAAGGTGATTATTAATATTTCTCAAGCATCAACAAGATATCCGAATAACTGTGAACTTATGGAACTCATTACAAAAATCGAACAAATACTATAGAACTTATGGAACTCATTAAGGGGAAACTTTTCAAAAAATTTGACTGACCGGTTAGTCAGGACTTTTACTTACATAAAATGGTCCCTACATGTGTTTGGCCCCCATGTTTTGTGAGTAAAAGTCCTGACTAACTTGTCAGTCAAACATTTTGAAGAGTTTCCCCTCATTAAGCCCTAGAAATTCAAGTGTTGCGCAAGATTTTACAAATATCTCTATCTTATGATAATCTAACGGTATCTCAAACGTGGTCTAATCTAATCATCACTTCTTAGTCTCAAACCAAACCACAAAACATGCAACTGTTGGTCAGGCAATCACAAGCATTGAGTTCATAATGAAATACTCAACATATATTTGGGATAGTGCATCAATCAATCAAAACAAATAGAATTCAAGTGTTCTTAATCTAGCTACATCTTGGCCCTAGAAAAATAACTTAGAGCAAAATCACAAAATTAAACAAAATCCAAAACGTATTGTAAATCATGATAAATGAAAGAAGAAAAACTAGGATTTGGAAAAGAATCGTTGTAGAAGCCCGTCTCCAGATTGTTTCTCCATCTTCAACTCGCGAATCCTAAAGTTTATGTCTCTTTGGAACATTTCTTTCTTCCAAAGTTGGCTCTCCTTCTGCTCCAAAATGTTTCTTTTATTTGCTAGGATTTTCCTCTTCTTTTGTTTCATGACAAAAATACCATTTCTTATGCGTAGGAAATTTCCCTTTTCAACCCTCAAGATGCAGCATAGCTGCGCTATGGCTGGCTAGATGTGAATTCGCGCATCTGGTAATTTCCAAGCTTTAATACACTTTCAGACCTTGGTATTATTTTCACCAATCGTGCTTAGAAATTAGTTGTTCATCACAAATAATACCTATGTCATAAGAACGAACGCAAAGACCCATAAGATTGTCCAAAAATCACTTGAGAACAAACAAATGTTAAGTAAAAAAGTGCTGGAATAATATGTAAATGATTCACCCAACAACAATACATATCGAGACAAGCTACCAAATTAGTTTCTTAAGTCTCAAATCTACTCGTCCAAAATGATAAACTCGACTTATTACTTACAAAAGTTACTTATTGGGTAATTAACACAAATGATCCTTTATATTTGTCGTGTGTGTCAACTAATTCTCTTATCTTTTAAGTGTACATTGTGGTCCATGATCTAATATTAAAACGACGCAGTTAGTCCTTACATGTGAAATCCATCAAAAAAATAAGGAAAAGAGCATGCTTCTTGCACGTGCTAACTTGTGCAAGGTCAAAATAATATAACAACTTATATCTCCATACCCATTACAAAAATCGAACAAATACTATAGACCCATTACGAAAATTAAACAATACTATATGTATTTTGAGAAAATCGAACAATACTATATGTACTTTGAGAAAATTGAACAATACTATATTATTTTTAATATAAACCCTAAACCAATCGAACAGAGAATATTGGAGAAACACACTTACGGTATTGTCAATGTCGATTATTGTTAGCCATCTCCGATTCAAATAGCATTACCCGAGAATTTAAGTGAAAGTAGAAGTTAGAGAAAGAAAAACCCTAAGTTCAAAAATCCCAAATTGAAGAGAGAGAATGAAACCAAAAGTGAAAATGAGTATCTAACTTATAATGGACTATTTTGTCCTTACATAAGTCAGCACGTGAGCAACGCATGTCATTTCCGTCATTTTTTTTTTGACGGATTTCAAACACTAGGACTAATGGCATCATTTTAATATCATATCAACGACCAAAATATCACAATTGAAAGATAAAAGAATTAGTTGATACATGTGGCAAAAATAAATGACCATTTGTATTAATTACCCTTACTTATTTTGTCTTTCACCAATGTACCAATGTGGAACAATATATATCAGACAAGCTTTTCTATTAAATTTTCGATTTCACCCACGATATATATTATTATCCACAGGTTCACACGTTAGTCCTACGTACTTAGATTAATTGCAAGGTCTTGAAAAACTTATAAAGTCTTTGACTAAATCCTTCATAACCAAGTATCATGTTCTGCCTCCTGTTCTCTTTCCTTTTTCCCCTTTCTCTCCTCTTTTTTCTCCCTTTCAGTTTTAACATACGTTTTTCTTTTTTATTTTCATGTAGGAAAGTTACTAGTATTTACCTTTTTTTTTCTTGTGTTACTCCATATATATATTTCATATCCCTACTTTAACCTTATTTCATTTATTTAAACAAATAAAATAAACAGCTGCCCTTAGTTAAAATGTACATGTTATGTACAATGTCACGAACGAATAGATATAAAATCAAGGAAGTATAGTACGTACGGTATGTTTCACCAAAAAATTAATTTAGTCATATATGCTTCAAAAGTCTCAATTTAGTCTTCTATGTTTTCTTAAAAGTCACAGTTTAGTCTTATATATTTTAAAAGTCTCATGTTAATCCTATATGTTTGCCTAAAAGTTTTAGTTTAGTCCTATATATTTCTTAAAAGTCTCAGATTAGTCCTAACCGTTAAAATTGGAATTAACTTTAACGGAAAATTGATCATGTGATTCGTACATGACTATGGTTAGAGGGGCAAAATTAGAAAACAACATGTGCAAAAGAAAAAAGTTCATTTAGGACTTAGAGTTTTGCAAAAATGTTCAAATTGATCCTGAGTGTTTGCACAAATATTATAAACATATTTAGAATTGGTGCTTCATATTTGAACATTTTTGTAAATATTCAGGACCTAATTGAACTTGTCTCTTTTGCACATGTTATTTTTTCAATTTTGTCCCTCTAACCATGGTCATGTGCCAATTTTTCGTTAAAATTAACTCTAATTTTAATATTTAGGACTAATTTGAGACTTTTAGAAAATATATAGGACTAAACTAAAATCTTTAGGCAAACATATAAGACTAAACTGAGACTTTTAACCAAATATATAGGACTAAACTGATACTTTTGAAATAAATAAAACTAAACTGAATTTTTGGTGAAACATACAGGACCATTGGTACTATTATCCCTAAAATCAAAGTCAGCATATCCGTAATATTTTTTGTTAGTTGACACATGAGCATAGGTTGATTTAAATGAGTCAGTTAGTTTTGAAGTTGTAGGTGTTCTGGCCATTTCTAACTTTAAATAGATGTTTTCGCTAAAAATTGCTTGAAATCCACAAAAATGCATCACTAGGAAATAATTCATAATAAAGGGCATAAGACTAAAAAAAAAAGTCGGAATTGACCTTAAATTAACAACTAGTGTCTCAAAATTTTGGTCTTTCTAAATCGAAGGTTTGTAGTTACACATGGTACAAATTGAACTCTATGAAGAACTATTAACGAAAGTGAGTTTTACTTTTTAAGTCATATTTTGCAGCAATTTCTTCAATAAATATATATTAGGGCAACTCTAACATACTTTTTATTTTTTCTCCATAATAGAGAGTGAAATTGGTGACTTTCTACTTTTATACACTCTCTATTTCAGTTTTACTATTTCAGACTCTCTATTTAATTTCCCTCTAATAACTCTCCATATTTTAACTAAACTCATTACTTAATAACCTCTTTTTTATCTTTAATTTTTAATTATTAACGATTATATCATAACAAAAACTGTAATATTAATACAATTTTTGAACATTGCTATACATGTGGGCTGAAACACTAATAGAATAAAAAAAATTGCACCTATTACCGTAACTCATTTCAAATCCTGCTGCTTGACAAATTAAAAAGAAAAAACGTGTACTATAAAGAGAAAGCATCGGTGGTGCTGTGTTGAGCTTGACAAAATTTTAAAAAAAAAAAAAAAGATTAGCGAATGTGAAGTTCTCTCGTTGCTCGTAGTGAGAAAACAAAAGCAAGTGGAGAGCTAATTGCTAATCTGTTGAAGTGTTTTTCTTAAAGTTGACTCTCTATTTTAGTTTTTTAGCTAAAGTTGAGAGTCAAAACATAAACTATACCATATCACTTGCTTCAATTATAAAAAAAGGGTAATTACTTATTTAGTTCTATATTTTTACTAATTATCCTAACTTAATCTTTATCTTTTAAAATATATTTTTTCAATTATGTATCTTTACTATTTATTTTAATTTAATCCTTATCTTTTAAAGCTTATTTTGTTAGATTTTTTAACTGAAAAATGATAGAGAACTAACGTGGACTATAATGATAAATATATTTGACTAAAATGGTACATTTTAAAAGATAAGGACAAAGTTCAGATAAATGGTAAAGATACAGGACTAAAAAAGTATACTTAAAAATATAAAAATTAAGTTGAGATAAATAATAAAGATACAAGACAAAATAAGTAATTTATCTTTAAAAAATGGATATATTTATCTGACAAGGACAAAAGAAAGGGTAATCTGCAATCTAAAACCGTCCATTGAAAATTTGATACGTTTCCTAAGACTAGTGGTGCCGTACATGTAACAAAGCTATTCCTAGGACTAGTGGTCCCGTACATGTAACAAAGCCTTTCCTAAGACTTCCTAAGGCTAGTGGTCCCGTTCATGTAATGAATAATCCATGTCAGCAACTACTAGTCCACACGTGGAAAATATTGAAATTTCATAATGGTGCAAAAGGTTATAAATTTGACATTTTTTTATTATTTTATAATTTTATTTTTGAGTGATTTGATATATATGTAAGAATGTATTATTATATTTAAAAGTTTATTAATTCACAATTGAATTTTACTAATTAAGTTTTTACGTTTTCAAAAAAATAAAAAGAAAAAGCGCAACAACTGTTGCGTTAGTTAGAGGATGGACCAATGACAACTGTTGAATACTCAGAAACATCAATGGCATGCCTCCACTGGGGGTGCGCATGTGCTGCGGGTACAAGTTGGGGACCCGAGTGTCTTTTACCCACTACATACCGAAAGTTGAAACAAGCAGTAGGAAGAAATGCTGATCTATAACTAAATCAAATGTTGAATAGAAACGGGAAAAATGGCGTAAATGGTGTATATTTTTTTTCAAAAATTTTAAATTTATTCTTATTGTATAAAATTAGTCAATTTAATTCCTATTATTTTTAAAATAAATTTAATTTAGTCACAATTTTTTTTTTAAAAAAAAACATTGAGGTAGTATTAGTGTGAATAAGGCACTTTGTGACCTAATAATAAGGGGTTCCTACACATTAAAGTGAGATGGACCGGGTACGTGTGTGATACTCGTTCTTAGTAGATGAACGTAGAAAATTTAATCATTTAATTAAAACCAATTAGAATTGAATGAGAAATTTGATAACAAATTTGGAGTATCAACATGGAAAATGGAAAGGTGTGAAAGGAAAAGACGTGAAGTGAGGTTTCTCCAATATGAAAAGATTATAGATAAAAGATCTATTTTTATATACTTATAAGTTTGTACTTAGAATTCGGTCCTAAGGGATACTAATAGTTTTTAGGCAAAAGGAGACTTACCTATTATCGGATTCGATCCAAACTACCTCATATGCATGTGCCTAGCTTGGGCTGACCTAACCCAACTGTGATCGTGATCACCGTTATATGTGTGAGATTTAGCTTTAATTAATTTCTTGTAATGTTTATGTTTAAATTTTTAAGAAACTATTTTATCACACTTTTCTCAGAGTTATGGTTGGAACATTTTTGCCATTATTCTGATTACAAATTCACGATTAAAACCAATTAGATTTGAATGAGAAATTTTGATAGCAAAGTTCAAGTATCAATTCCCATACTTCAACTTTAACATACGTTTAAGAATGATACTTGAGCCGAGAAAGTGTAAGCACTAACTTATAGTGGCAACTAAAGTCTTAAAAGTATCAAATCTAACTGAAGTCTCAATAAAATCTAATTTATTTATATTTCAATGTATATCATTAATAATAAAGTATTTAATTTCTGCTTACTATAATTACTTGAGTTGTACATCCTATTATTCTAACAATAACGTAAATTATACAAGAACTCATCTCATATACAACATTTAAAGCATGAATTGTACTTCAAAAAGGAATAAACATAGCACCTAAATTATACTCTTATCACCATCACATCATGAAGAAACTCTTTTTGGAATTAGGAAAATGGGTCATTTAAGTAACTGAACTTAATCTAATATAGAATTAAGGGTTTAAATTTCAAAACCTTCCGTGTTAAGGTTCAAACTTTTAAAAGTGATGAGTTTAACACATTGTAAAGTAACGGCGTTAATACTTTGTTAACATGGTATTTTTCTTTTCTTTCAAATCCTATGTGTCATTTTTTTTTCTTTCCAACTCTCAAGTGGCTTGTTTTTTAAACACTAAATAAAAATAATTTTTAATATCTAAAATTCAACAATAACGTAATAAATTCTACATCTTTTTTAAAACTAAAAAATAAGATATCTACATATATATGCACACAGTGGTAGAACCAGACACTCGGAGTCAGGTTGTGCACTATAGTCGCGAAATCAATAACCATGGGTCGGAGCACTCATTGAAGCATAAATATTTTACATAAATTATAAAAAAAAAAAAACTATTGACTTTCATGCCTAAATTATTTTTGTAATGATGATGACTCATAATATGTTATAACTCAACCAATAGTTAATCAAATTAGTTTTCAAATTGATTTTTTTTTAAATAAGGACTAAATTTGCTAATTTTGAATAACATGGACGAATCTTACTATCATCATCACTATATGATTAATCTAAAACTCTTTTATCAGTCCTGATTAATATCAGTCCATGAAACATATAGTGGGCCCAATATGTGTGTGCAACCCACTCAATGTAAGAGGAATGATGTCAATATAGACTGATTGATGAAGACATCTAGGCTGTATGAACCATTCAAGAAAAAGCCAAGAACCAGCCATACATGTCCACGTTTATTAAGCATACACGTCCACATTCAATGAATCCATACACGTCCACATTCATTGAACCATTTGGAAGTCACATTCAATGAATCATTTGGGCGAATTTTCCAGCCAAGAATCAAGTCAATATTTCTGTTTTCAAGATTCAAAAAATTCAAGATTCTTCAAGAAGTTCCAAGAAGCTTGGGAGTTTGGTCAAGATTTGATTTCTTTATAATTCTATCTTAGTTTTAGTTTCAGTTTAATTTGAATTCTAGTTAATTGGATAAAGTCCAATATGGACGAATTTGGTAGAATTTAGGAGATTGGATTCTTGTCTAATTCCAATCTTGAGTCAAATCCATGATAGAAAGGAGTCTTTATTGGCTCAAACACTATTCACATTTTTGTCTACTTAGGATAAGGTTGTTAGGATAAGGTAACTAGGATAAGGTTGTTATGAGTCTTTCTTAAGTAGGAGTTACTATTCACATTTTTTCCTAATAGTTTAGGCATTTTCACTACGTGGGATAGGATTAGGAGTTATTTTTCAAGTAGGATACTTATTTGTTATTTGCCTATATAAGGATGTCTTTCAAGAATAACTTATTATAATTGTGAGATTATTCTCTCTTGAGTTCCTCAAGAAACTCTCCCGAACTTATCAAGGATTCCTTGTGGTGTTCACCCCAAGTTATCAAAAGGATTTCCATCCTCGTTTGTGGCGTTTTTACCATACCAAGGTTTTTGCCTTACTAGGCAATGGGTCGCTGTTTCCATTATTCTTGAAAAGATCTTGGATTTGTTTTTACCATTCTTGGTGTTGGGTCTCAGCACATGTTGACCAGGTTCGTATCACTGATTGAATAACAACTCATGATTATTTAGTATTTAAGCTGTAGATCATCTAGCCATTTTTAACTTTTAAGTATTTATGTTTTTCGCTGAAAATTTTTGTAATCCACAAAAATACCTAACCAGGAAATAGTTTTCATAATCAAGTACTTAAGACTTTAAAACGTTGGAATCGATGTTCAGTAATTACGCATGTCATGAATTGATCTTATACGAAAAATTATTAACTAAAATGATTCGTATTTTTATAGTCACATTTTGCATCAATTTCTTAAATAAATGTATGTATATAAAGGATTGGTCTTGCATAAAAAATTTAACCATTCGCCAAAGAAATAAAAAATATGAGGCCCATTTTTTTTTACTCATTAGTCGAATGGTCAAATTCCAGAAAGAAGCATCTTTAGTTCATCAGAAACATTTTGTTCCATATCCCTTGCTTCAATTAAAAAAATATAAAACCATAAATTTCTCTGATAAGAATAAAAGAAGGACAATATGCAATTATCAAAAATGGAAATAAGACATCCAAGTCCTTAACATTTTAGCATTGGGATTCTTAGGTCTTTCAGTTTTTAAAAACCTCTTGGAAGGTCTTTCACCAAAGGGTAATTTGGTCTTTTCAAAATAATTAAATAAAAGAAATAAAATAATTTTAAACTAACTTCATAAATTTAATATATTATACACCCACCTAAAAAAATAACAAATTATAAACTCACCCTATCACCACCATTTACACCACCACCACCATCATATACAAACCCACAACTTCACCATTAATACCACCTACTCCACCACCCACCACACACCACACTCCACCATTATCATCACTACTACCACCACTCCATATACCACACTCCACCATTAACATCACCACTACCACCACTACATACATTTAAATTTTAACATACCTATATATGAACTCCAATCCAACCATTAACATCACCATCACTACACCACATACATAGCCCACAAACACCAGCTATACAATCACCACCTATCAAGTCCAACTCTAATGTTAACCACAACACAAATCCGACCATCAACACCAACTCCACCATTAACACCATTGCTACCAAATACACATTAACAACCCTCATCCCAAAAAATCGCATCCCCTATACCTCGCCCCCTTAACCCATCTTAATCTCTCTACCCTCAACCCGTTGCAACCCCACCCACAACGACTAACCCCCAAACGATGAATCTGTATGTGTGTGGAGATTAGTTTTTTTTTAAAGGTGTGTATAGATTAGTTTTTCTTTTTGTTTAATGTGTGTATAAATTAGTTTGTATGTACATATGGTGTGTGGTGGGGTTGGTGATAAAGTAGTGGGTTGTTAATATAGCGGTGGCGATGATGGTGGTGGTGGTGGCGGTATTGGGTTGAAGTTGTTAAAATAAGTTTGTAATTTGTTGATTTTTTTGGGTTAGTTTTTTATTATTTTGGGTGCACGTATAATTTGTTAAATATATGAGGTTAGTTTTAAATTAACATGTTTTTTTTATTTAATTATTTTGAAAAGATCAAATTACCCTTTGGTGAAGGACCTCCCAAGAGGTTTTCAAAAACTAAGGGACTTAAGTGTCCCAATACTAAAATGTTGAGGACTTGGATGTCTTATTCCCTATCAAAAACTATCCAATGAAATTTTGATACGTTTGCATATTTTCAAACTTTTGCAAAGCCAATATTAGACGTGTGATGCAAAACGTTAAGACTACATTTAATGATGGTACTAGTGGTCCCGTGCATCCATTGTCAGCAACTATTAGTCCACACATGGAAAATATTGGGAAAAACTCTTCAATCATACTGATATCAATCTCTCATGTATTAATAAGATTTATATGTATAGATTTCAATAAATATGTAAAAGACTGATCAATCAATTTAAACTAATTGGTGGCAAAATGTATCGAGTTATTTCAGCAATGATTGGTGGCAAAATGTATTTAAATATATATGTGTTATTCTTCAAAAATTATCAAGTGTCGAAGGGCTAAATTTGTTGCACGACGCTATGTACATGTTTGCCCAACGTCACGCAAGAATGCATATAAAATCAAAGTAAGTGGATCTGAAATACCTTGATGTATAATAGCTGATGCTAGTCAACACATAACTACATGTTCTACGAGCGAGATTAGCATTTTAAGCATAAAACATGATTATTTGGGCCTCTAATCAACTGGTCCAATTAGTCATGTACGCCTAGAATACTAATCTCGCTCGTGAACCTGAGATTCTAAGCTCTGGGAATAATAAACTAATATCAAAGTCGGTCACTAGTTGATATGAGAACTAAGTGTTATGTGGATAAAGTACTACACCAAGAAGGTGGTGAGAGTCACCTTTAGAATTTTGAACTGCCTGATTGGTACTCAGAGGCGGAGGGACATTAGTCTTAAGTGCACCCCCTTACTTACCTTTTACTAAGTGATGGCTATATTAATAGATTACTATTGACTTTTAAAAAATTACATACATGATACAAAATGACAAAGGCCAAAGCACAAAACTCCAAATGTACCTTTACTTTTCTCTGTTTCCACTTCACTCTCACCACAAACCCAATTATCTAATCCATCATCCACTCATATCTTCTCAAAGCCGCACATGCATTGCCTCGAATCGGATTCGGGGTAATTTTTTTTTTTGAGATAAATATTTGTTAATGGTCTTATATCTTCTCAAAGCAAGTCTTACTTAGTTACTTTAATGTTTTGAATTATTTTGTTAAGCTTGAGATAAATATTTGTATTGTTTTATTAGTCCACTCATATAGTTTTCATAATGTTTTTAATTGTTTTATTATAAAAAGGAATAGTTAAAGCACTAATAAATTATTCCAATTTGCAATGATTTGAATAATTATTTCTAGCCACTTTGATGCCAAATGAAAAAATAGAGGGGACCTCACCTCTAAATGATGATTATTGAATAGTTATAACAAACTGTATAATATTAGTTTTTCTTTTGTCATATTTAGTTTTTAAAATGAAAAAGAGGGTTTGGATTTGTTATCGTTGATGTAAGTGAAAGCCCATCCAAAAAAGTCTAATCACATGAACCCTATAATTGGTGTAAATCTAATTTATGTAAAAGTTAAAGATTGGTTTGGTTCTATATAAATGTTTTAGTCTATGTATTACTATTTACTAAAAATGCAACTGTGTGAAATTAAATCTATTTCCCTTTTATTTTAATTGATGTAATTAACTTGTCGCTGTAGTGTACCTCTTGATCTCAGGTGTCTGACTCCGTCATTGTAATGGTACTGGCTATGTGCGTCCCTGACAAGGATGCTAAATGCTTAACGGGAAGTGTATGTATAATATCCCACTTCTGTTGGAGATAGCGTATTGAAGTAATATCTCACATCAGTAAGAGATATTGTATTGGAATAGTTTATAAATGAATGTTGTGAGTAAAAAGAATAATTTGAATTAACCATTTTAAATCAGTAAAAAAGAAATTTAAATAATTATTACTTATGTCTATAATATTAAATTTTGCCTACAAATTTAAGATTTTAGACTCATATCACAAGTCATGATAACTCTTTGGATTTTAGCCTAAGAGATGTTGTAGTTAACAATTAGTCTACCGTGCAGAAACTGCACAGTTGCAGCTGTGAAATACACCTGTTTATTTCACAGCCGCTACCGTGCAGTTTCCGTACAGTAGCAAAATCCTTCAGTTAATGATGATGTACGATAGAGACGACAAACAAATATTAAGAAACATCAATGACATGCCTTGACTATACGAGTGTATGTGAGCTTTGACTATACGAGTGCATGTGTAATAGGTAAAAATTAGGGACCCCAATATCTTTTACCCGAACATTAAGGTAAAAGCTCAAAGAGTGGAATGTCTTTTACACACTCTGTAGGAGCACATGGCATGTTGAACACAATAAAAAATATAACAAATTTCTCTTTTACAATTTAAATTTTTAAATAAAGCAATAATTTTATAGTTTTGAATGAGATTCAATAATTGAATTACAAATACTGCTAGCACATGCACAATAAAAAATATAACAAACTTCCCTTTAACAACTTAAATTTTTAAATAATGTGGTAATTTAATAGTTTTGAACAGAATTTAATAGTTGTGAAATATCAATATCATTCTAGGGTAAATGCATCTTTGGGAGTTATGACACTTTGGTCCTATATATTTTGAAATGAACCTTTTGATCCTAAATGTATTGAAAATGTGACACTATTGACCAACTTGCTTATTCTGTCAGTTTGTTAACT
The DNA here is from genome assembly GCA_037974665.1 of Ehretia macrophylla. Taxonomy (NCBI): domain Eukaryota; kingdom Viridiplantae; phylum Streptophyta; class Magnoliopsida; order Boraginales; family Ehretiaceae; genus Ehretia; species Ehretia macrophylla. The sequence continues at coordinate 52,807,127 of CM075780.1, read as the reverse complement.
TTTTTACACGTGATTGACACACAATTTGATTGTTTTCTTTTCTTTGTTTACCTAACCTATCACACGTGTATATAGAAATTGTCCAATTTGGCTGTACAAAATAAGTGTCATAAAGACCACATGTCAATTATGTACAAAAAATGTTAACAAACTAATAGAATAAGCAAATTGGGTCAACGATGTCAAATTTGTAATTTATTTAGAACTAAAAGGTTCATTTAAAAAAATATAAGACCAAAGTGTCATAACTTTAAAAAATAAATAACCACTGTCTACTAATGATATTTACCTTATCATTTTATTATAATTATATTAAAAATTTACAATTGTTAAATCTCGTATATAATATCATATGTTATGTGAACCTCTCATCCTATAATACCTTATGTTATGTCAACCTCTCGTCCTATAATACCATATGTTTTGTCAACCTCACGTTGCCCGTACTGTCTGTTCGGACGATTCTTGCATCCAAAGATTCGTATCGTGCCGGTGGTCCCGTGCCATCCAATGGCAGCTTTAATTATATAAGATGCACGGAAGCACTTGGTCTACTGGTCATTATATAGGATGCACGAAAGCGCTTGGTCCGCTGGTCATTATATAGGATGCACGAAAGCGCTTGGTCCGCTGGTCTTTCATCTTTTATTTTGATCGAAGTAAACTAGTCAAATCACGAAAAAGATAACGTTGGAAATACCCGGAGCTTCGACAATCTTTTTATATTGGATTGTACTGGTAGCTTTATAAGCTTTTTATATATTTGTTGCTAAAGCCCTTTTAGTAATTTTCTCGTGAGATACCAAAAAAAAAAAAACAAGTAATTTTCTCATGAGATTATCTCCTCAGTCATGCCTACTAGCTCAAGTGAGATAATCCATGATATTTCTCCTCTTTTACGAGTATACAAAGATGGTCGAGTGGAAAGATTAGGAGGAGAAGATGTTGTTCCTGCATTAGTTGATCCTGATACGGGCGTTCAATCTAAAGATGTTGAGATTGCACCAGAATGAAATTTATCAGCTAGGCTATATGTGATGCCCGAGATCTTAGCCGTACATTCATTTACTGTTGCATCTATTATTTGCGCATTTCCTTCTGTGCTTTATTAACTGTCTTATTTAGCTACTATTCATCCCGTTTTCAAACTATATTCTATTAGTGAATTAGCATTTTTATTAAATCACATTAATTGTTAGAGGAGTGGAAAAAATGTACAATTGAGCTAGAAGCAATAGGAGAGCTCGTTTAGAAAATGATTTTCGTAGTTCAATGAATAGTATTACATAACTAACTTAGTGTTTTAATTAGCTAGCCTATGTTTTACACCTTAGGCTCGTTTTTAAGCTAGCAACACACATTTTAGAAGTCCACTTAAGCAACCACTTGACCCCACCTCAACTTAACCTTACTATATAACCTTATAAGCACCAAAACACAAAACATAAGAAAACAAATGTGCAGGAATTACTGTAGCAGGGCCGAAAACACCAAAGGAGAAGGAAAAAATGTGATTTTGCTCTTCAACTCTTCAAACCAAGCCAATCCAAGCCTAGAGCTAGTAGTTTAGGGTGTATGCAAGCTTCCTAGGTACTCCTACGCGCATTGGTAAGGGATTTTATGGCTTATTTTTGCATTTTAAAATAGTTGCTATTTTCTTGATTTGTTGAAAATGTGTCCAAATGCTATTTTATTGATTATCTATACTATTATACCTTGTATATGAGTGCTAGAGAACATATTTGAGCCATTGTTTCGCTTTTTAAACGGTTAAAATCGTTAGTTTGATTTATGAGGTGAATAGTAACGTTTTTCTAGGGTTTTGTGTAATTGCACGTATTAGCTTGATTCAAGACTCCTAATAGATGCTTTAGGTGCTAATGAAGGTAGTCTAATAGTCCCGTACACTTGAATTGCTCTAAAATTGCATAAAACGTGAAATAACCGACTTTAACAAAGGGGTTTCGGGGTTAATGCGAATCCGGGTTGAATTGGCCTCCATATTTAGTAATCCTAGGCTATTTAGGACCTAATTAAGCTGTGCTAACCCTTGTTTGAAGCCCGGATGCGGTATGTGTAGTTTAAAGCTATAAGAGGAAATTTGGGGCTTTCGGGGTTATTGCTGGCATTTGAATGTGTTAGAGGGTTAAAAGAGTTCATTGAGGGTTAGTTAGAAGGTTGGTAGAGTTTCTCTTTGAAATTGAATCGTTAACTTTGGTTTGGAAGAGAAATAGTTTGAAAAACAAAGGGGTTTAAGTGCAATTTCGGTTGTTCCATGCTTCTAAGACCTTGGCATTACTTCTTGTGGGTTTAAATGAGACTTCAAGTTGTTTTAGAACTCGTGGCATGATTCTATGCTTGTCTTGTATATGCTCCTTTGTAAAGTTGTTTAATTGCTCGTATAAATTGCTTCTAATCTATTTGTTTCGAGTTCAACCTACTTTGTTGATCCTCCTACGTGTTATTGCTTATATTATTGATATTAACTTGCCATTGTAAAGTGCATTGCATAGTGGTTGCACAACCATAGTGTCAGGGACGGATGTGTTGAATATCGGCTGGGCAGCAGAGGGCTTGTCAGTGGATATTCAAACTCCGTGCTCTATTCCCTCACTCGCCTGGTCTGGAGATTGCCAGGGGGTGTTGGGTCATAGGATTATCGGGGTACATCCGGAGTACACCCACTGGAGTATTTGGGATTATGCCTGCTTATCGTTATCGTTATCGTGATCGTGGTTCGTGGATCATGTTCGTGGATTGAAGATTTGGTGTTGGGGTTAAGTGAAATGTATCCTTTTATTGTGTGGTTACTAGAGCTTGTTATTTTTGAATGATTAACTGCTTTATTGTCCAATTGTTTTACTTGTTGCATTGCACGCCCCGGGAGACTTTATCCCTCACTGGGCAACAATAGTTGTTCATACCTCGATATATGTTTCAGGAAGTGCTGAGGGTGAACCCCAACTAGTTGAGGTGCTAGTGGAAGACGAAGAAGTTCAGGCTGAGCCTTTGCCCTAGTTGTTGTGTATTTGTTGTCTAAGGTGGATTTGTCTTCTTGTTGTTACATGGTGTACTTGTATTGCTATAGCATGATCTATTTTGTGGCCTTGAGGCTATGTATATTCTTGTAGTTACAAGTTGAAAGTTGTTGGTTGTAATGTTAGCTTTGAGATATTATCACTACAAGAAAATTGGTCTGGGGCGACGAAGATTTCTCGTCGCCCTTTCGTCGCCTATACCCATTGGGCGACCAAAGGGCAACCAAAAACCGAGCGTCGAGAAAACCCTTATCGCCATTTTTTTATTTGGTCGCATTTTGGTGGCCAAATCGGAAAAAAAAAATTTACATTTCGTAGCCCCTTGGTCTCAATGTTTAGAAAATAAATTATTAATTAATTTTCATAATTAGCAATTTTATTAATTAATTCGTTAATTTTTGTATCAATTAATTATACTTGGTCGCCCCATGGTGGCCAATCTTTGTCGCCATTAGGTAGCAAATTATTTTTAATATTTTTTGTTAATTATTTAATTTCGTCTCCATGTGGTAGCTAATTTCTATAGCCACAATTTGGTGGTCGTGTGGTAGTCATACTTTCGTCACTATTAGGTAGCCAAATATTTTAATTTTTTTTAATTAATTATTTACGTGGGTAGCCATTTGGTAGTCAAAATTTTTATCCGATTTTGGTGGCCATCGGGTGGCTATTTTATCGTCGCCACTAGGTAGCCAAATTTTTAATTATTATTTTTTATTCATTAATTTTCATTATTTACGTTGGTCGCCATTTGGTAGCCAAAATTTGTATCCGATTTTGGTGGCCATATGGTGGCTATTTTATCGTCACTACTAAGTATCCAAATTTTTTAATTATTTTTTTTATTCATTAATTTTCATTATTTACGTTGGGCGGCATTTGGTGGCCCATACTTATTGCCCATTTTGGTGACGATATGGTGGCTATTTTATCATGGCCATATGGTGGCTATTTTATCGTCGCTACTAGGCAGCCAAAATTTTTAATTATTTTTTTTATTCATTAATTTTCATTATTTACGTTGGTCGCCATTTGGTAGCCCAAATTTGTAGTCGATTTTAGTGGCCATATGGTGGCTATTTTATCGTCGCTACTAGGTAGTCAAATTTTTTAATTATTTTTTAGCCAATAATAGTCGCCACGTGGTAGCTACGGTTTCGTCGCCACTTCGTCGCCACACAATAATTAAAAAAAATTAAATTTAATATTTACAAAACCAAAATTAATTTAATATATACATATTTAAGTATTTAAAAGATCTTCAAAATAAAGTACATAATATTAGGTTTAGAATTTTTTTTTAAAAATAAATTAAAACCTACTAATTATCGTGCTGGTTTGGATCAGGGGATGGGCGCTTGTCTCGCATGCGGCTCATGTCATCTTGCAGCTGCGTCACAATGCTCAGCAATTTCGAGTGCGCCAGCTGCTGCTTCTCAAGCTGTCGTTTAATGGTCTATGTTGCCTAATTGACAGCAGCGTTGACTTGTTGTTGCGTTAATCTAACTGGGGGAATGGTGGAAGTTTCGTGTAATCCTCTCCCAATGCGAATTCCCTGTGTGCCAAGTCCATAGACGCGCCCCATCCTCAACCCACCAGCCACCTCGAAGAAGATCTGGTCAGGGTCAACGGGCGGCATTGTGGGGTTGGCTTGACTCACAGCCTCACGTTGCTGGAGCATCTCATTATACCGCTCCTATAAAGAGAATTTTGAAATAATAAGTTTTCTTATTACTTTATAACACACTTGGTACATTGTAATAATATTTACCATTAACTGAGAAACCTTTTCAACAGAGTAATGGGTTTCATCATCTACTGTTTTTCTATGCGTTGCTTTGAAAACATCGGCGTGGGTCACCGGACAGCTTTCTTTTAACTCCTGCATTATTAACGCATAATTAGTACATAATTGTAAGATAAGATAAGACATAAAATTAAATAATCCCACTTTTGAATTTATTACATAATTGTTTTACATACCATTCTTCTCTTGTACTCATGAAAAGCAATGGCACCCACAAAGTGGACTGATGTATTTTTCTTCCTGTTTTCCTTGTTCTTCCCAGCTATACCTATCCACTTTTGATCCCTTCATTTAATTTTCATTTGCGCCCAATTTTCCTCCGTGATCCATTTAGGACACTTGTCAACTTTACGGGCCTTGTTCAGTAGGTCCTTCAACCTCTCTCTTGCCTTGAAATGGAAATGACTCCTTATTAGGGCAGTGTCACATGGGTACCACTTGAAATCCATCTATACCCAAAATGAATAAAAACAAGTAGATGAGTTAATACAACATGCATGTCTACATAATATATAAAAGCAATAATAAATATTTATTGCATTAATAATAATATTTTGTACCTCAAATTTGTGAAACCATAAATCCTTGACATTTTGTGGGACCTCTCCATAAGTGATCCATGGTTGCGCGTACCCGCCAAAAAAAATCATCCTGAAGTTTTGCACTACTGTAGCTGGTACAAAACTATTAAAAAAAATAAAGAATATCTTTGTTAGTTTCATTTGCAACAACTAATTAGAACTTTTACAAATCTATTTACAAAAATTAAAAATATCTTTACCCGTTTTCATATAGTCGAAGATGCGTACGTGTATCTCCCAGCCATCTAGTGTACTTTTCCAACGAATGGAAGCCTAATTCATGAAAGTCTATACTGCCCTCGGCACGTGCTGATGACTCTGCCTAATCTGTGGATGGACACTGGCGACTGGAAGTAGGCGTGACACCAACCACATCCATGTACTCATCCTCATCGCGCACGTGGAACCCAGATAAGTTCCCAGATAATCCTGTCGAAGGAGGTGATATCCCGACATAGGTAGAAGTGTCTATACTATCCTCATCACCATGTGATGCAGATGGTGTTGAAGATGATGGTCTTCCCAATCGTGACCAACCACTGTACGGGCTGTTACCTTTACCTCTATGTCTAAGCATCACTAAATTTTAAAAAAATAATAATAAGATAAAAAATATCAATAAATGCATAGAAAATATTTAAACTTTTCATTATACAATAATAAGAACGACAATATTGAAGTTGTGAATACAAATTTCTTTCAAGTCATTCATCGTCTTCAAATTGTATGTTATAATATGAACTTTCTGTATCTTCATCATTGTTGTCATGGTCATCATGCTCTTCTTCATATTCTATGCTTTCGTCATCTGCACTTTCATTATCTTCATCATCGTTGTTTTGTTCATCATGTTCTTCTTCAGCATCTTCAGTTACCTCAATGCATTCACCTGACTCGTGAAATCGCACGAGCAAAACATTTTTATCTGGTTGTACAAGTGGCACATCTATGTCATCCGCTTGAAATGTCGTGTCTTCATTTATAACATTATCATCATCAACCTTAGACACATCATATTGGTTCCTTGGTCTGATCTTGCATACAACCAACCAATCTGCTCGGTCTCTCTTATCACCAGGATATCTAACGTAGTAAACTTGATGTGCATGTTCGGCAAAGACAAAAGGTTCATACTTTGGGTATTTTTTCTTCACATTTACATCAATCAACAGAAATTTAGGATGAACCTTTAACCCCTTTTTAATTTGAGAATCATACCACTTACACTTGAAAAGGACAACTCTTGTATATTTGAGACTTGGATTATGGTATTCCAACTCAATTATGTTAGTCAACAAACCATAATAATCACTCTCATTTGTATTGTCTGTTGACTCTTTCACAAAGACTCCACTATTCATAGTAGTCCTCGATGCTCCATTAGTCAAAGTGTGGAATCGGTAACCATTTACCAAGTACCCTAGCCATGTGTGCACTTTCTGACTAGGCCCCATTGATAGATATTTTACTCGATCATCCAAACCATTAGTGTTGATAAGCTATAAAACACATTAATTAAAGTCGAATGTAATATATGTCAAAGTATAGACGAACTTTATGGTCGAAACGTTAATAAGGGTTCAGCATTTACTTACATGATTGCGCAACCATATTGGGAAATTGTTATCTATGCTATACATCATTTTCGATTCAGTCAATGTTAGGAAATTGAGAAGAAGTTCATTTTCAAACATCATGTACAGTATTAATCATTGAACTGTAAATGCATTCCTTATTTTAATCTAGTTAATAGAATTAATACACATATGTCGGGTCATTAACTTACTTGATATATGGGGATACCTCTTCACAATTCATCAAAACGTACAAGTGTGCAGCCTTCAAGTCTCGGTCGTCTAAATAGGGATTGTTCATTTGGCCTATCGGACAACCTAGGTAACTGAATATAGGTAAACACCTTTCAGGGTAATCTGTATCCATGGATTCATCATTTCGACCGACGCTCCTTGTTTTAGTTTCTACATAAGGATCAAAATAATAAGAACAAAATGTCAACGTTTCAAGGAGAATATATGCTTGACATATAGATCCCTCAACCTGTGCTTTATTCTTCACCCTCATCTTCAAAACATGCAAGAACCTCTCAAAATGATACATCCACCGAAATTGTACTGGACCGCCACATATTGCTTCATAAACCATGTGAACAGGCAAATGTTCCATTGAGTCAAAAAATGATGGAGGAAATATCTTTTCCAACTTACAAAGAATATTTGCAATATTTAATTGCATCCTTTCAAGCTCATTTTGTTGGAGTGTTGTGCAACAAATGTCTCGAAAAAATAAGCTCAGTTCAGTCAAAGCTTCCCACACATATGTTGGCAATAACTCTCGTAAGGCTATAGGAAGCAATCTCTCCATAAATACATGGCAATCATGACTTTTCATATGTAACAACTTCAAATCCTTCATGTCAACACACCGTGCTATATTTGAGGCATATCCATCAGGGAATTGCAACTCACTTACCCATTCTAAAAGCAATTTCTTAGATGAAACAAGGAGTGTGTACACGGCCATAGGCATTTTGCCATCTTGAATACATAATTCTGGGCGATCACAAAATCTTTCAATATCATCCCTTGCACGTTTATTATCCTTAGTCTTGCCCTTCACATCCATCACAGTGTTGAAAATATTATCAAAAACATTTTTCTCTATGTGCATGACGTCCAAATTGTGACGCAAAAGATGTGACCGCCAATAAGGCAAATCCCAAAAGATGCTTTGTTTTGTCCAATTATGCAACTCTCCAAAATCAACTAGTTTTTTGGCCTTCAAATCATTAATCTTTGGTAAATTTTGAACATGCTTCCAAATCTCTTCACCACTCAATCTTGGTGGAGGTGCAGATCTTTCAAGCGTACCTTTGCGAAAGTTCTTTTTGTCGTGTTGAAATTGATGGTTACTTGGTAAGAACTGTCGATGACAATCAAAGCAACAATTTTTTCTCCCTGCAGGCAATTGAGATGCCTTAGTATTCTCCATACAATACGGACACGAAAATTTTCCGTGCGTACTCCAACCAGACAACATGCCATATGCTGGAAAATCATTAATTGTCCACATTAAAGCTGGCCTCATTTGAAAGTTTAAATTGGACGACACATCATAACATGGTACTCCCACCCACAATTCTTTCAACTCTTCAATTAGAGGCTCAAGGAATATGTCTATGTTCTTGTCTGGACTTTTCGGACCTAGAATAAGAAGGGTCAAGAACATGACAGGAGTCTTCATATACATCCATGGTGGCAGGTTGTACGGTGTGATTATCACTGGCCAACAAGAATACGGTTGAGAATTAGAGTTGAACGGATTAAACCCATCTGAACAAAGTCCAAGACGGACATTCCTCGGCTGAGATGCAAAATCTGGATAAGTTTTATCAAAGTGTTTCCATGCCTTAGCATCAGATGGATGACATATCTTTCCATCCTTGACGTGGTGTCTATAATACCATTGCATATGTTTAGCGGTTGTATGCGACAAGTATAATCTTTTCAACCTAGGAGTTAACGGAAACCACCACATTTTTTTGTATGATATCGGTCTACCGCATTTTTTACAGACTGGGAATGGCTTGTACCGCTCATGGCCACATTTCGGACACAACTCGAGGTCAATTATGTCCAAGAAATACAACGTACACCCATTTACACACATGTCAATTTTTTGGTAAGTCAAACCCAATGGCCTCAAATCAGTATTGAACCTATAGAAGTTCTCTGGCAATTTATTATTCTTAGGCAACATTCTTCGTACAGATCTAACAAATCGATTAAAACATTACTCAGACATGTTCTCCTCTGCCTTGATATTCAATAACTCAGACACCGCTGACAAACGACTATATTCTTCACACCCATCCCACAATGGCTCATCTGCGGCCTTTAATAGATCATAAAACCGTTTTGCTTGCATATTAGGTTCTTCTTCATACAGTTCATTGTTATTACACGTGGGATGTAATATTTCTGGCCCAGCAGCTTTGAATATCATTGTCCTATAAGTGTTTCCTTCATCATGCCCAAAATGATCCTCGTTATTACAATCATTGTTATCCTCATTTACATTTTCATATTCCCTATGTGAAGTCCATACATAATAATGACACATAAATCCCTTTCTAAATAGATGAAGAGTACACTCTTCGGGTTCCTCAAATTGACAATTTTTGCATTTCGCACAATGACATCTAATTTTGGTTTTATCCATGTATTGTGGTTTGTTACATGCAAACACAACAAAATTTTCTACACCCTTAACAAAAATAGGATTCAATGATCTTCCATCGGGTGTTAAGCGATTGTTCATCCAGGACCGCCGATCCCTTTCCATTTCGACTAAATTTGTATTACCAATTTGACCTAATTATATACACAAATCATCATTATTGTATATTCCACAACTCACAAAATAATTAACTACAAAATGTTATTAATAATAATATACAAAAATTAATTACAAAGTAATTTTGTTTAATTTTATTTTTCCAAAGTAACATTCCAAGTCCTTTAATTTACCTTTTACATAGTTAAATTCAAAGTCATTTGATTAACATTATTTAAACTATTAGCGAACATAACATTTTCAAATACAGTTATATGTACAACAATATCTCACCTACAACATTAACATTCATTAAATTCAAAGTCATTTGATTAACATTATTTCATCTATAAGGCAACATCACATTTTCAAATATAGTTATATCTACAACAATATCTCACCTATAACATTAACTTTCATTAAATTCAAAGTCATTTTATCAACATTATTTCAACTATAACGCAACATCACATATCTAAGGACAATTATCTTTACAACAATACAACTCAATTTACAACATTATATCAAATATAATATCTCAACACGAATATAAAACATATTGATTAGAAGACTAACCTGAGCCGTGAAAGTTTGGCCTATCACACTAAACAAACTTCAATCCTTCAAAAAAATATAGCAAACAACCAACAATTGCATCATTAGCAATCACAAATTTAAAAACAAACTAACCACAACTAACAAAACAACAAATAATAAAAACCTGAAAATTCAAAAATTAAAAAAACAAAAAAAAAATATAAAATTAAAAACCCAAAAAATAAGGTTAGTTTGAAAAAAACGAAAAAAAAATTTAAAAAATACAAAATACAAAAAAAAAGAATAAAATCAGAAAATTAAAAATTAAAAAAATAGAAAATAAAAAAAAGAATAAAATCAGAAAATAAAAAAACAAAAAAAACAGAAAATACAAAAAAAGAATAAAATCAGAAAATAAAAAATACAAAAAACAGAAAATACAAAAAAAAGAGAATAAAATCATAAAATAAAAAAATAAAAAAAAATAGAAAATACAAAAAAAAGAATAAAATCAGAAAATACAAAAATAAAAAAAAACAGAAAATACAAAAAAAAGAATAAAATCAGAAAATAAAAAAATAAAAAAAACCAGAAAATACAAAAAAAAAGAATAAAATAAGAAAATAAAAAAAACAGAAAAAAATTATAATATATATATATATATATATTTGAAGCTAAAAAATGGATATACAAACATACATACATATATATTTTTTTAAGTTAAAAACGAAAAGAAAACGAAAAAAATAAGAAAATAAGTAATAAAAGAAAATAAAAAAATAGAAAAAATAAAAGCAACATATATATATATAAGATCTATATATAAAACAAAGAAAAAATGAAAATTAAGAAAAACAGAAAAAAGGCAATGCACACATACACATATGTAGTTTATATAACAAAGAAAAAACCAAAATTAAGAAAAACAGAAAAAAGGGAATGCACACATATATATATAGATATACATATACATATACATATTACTAAATGTATAATGTAAAAAGTAAAATAAAAACAAAAAAATATACCTTAGAAGGGTGGGGGGCGGTGGGGTAAAGGGTGGGGTGGGGGGTTGTTGTTTTTTTTGAACTTTATGCATACTAAAAACAGGGGGCAGCGTTCTGCCCCCTGTTTTTAGTATGCTGGGGCCTTTTGGTCGCCCACTTAAATCAGAGGGCAGTGGCGCTGCCCTCTGATTTAAGTTTGGGCCGTGACCAAAGGGCCTCCAGCCCTTTGGTCACACAAAGCCCTAATGAATTTTTTCTTTTTTGTTAATTTAAATCTTTTATATATATTAATATCTGATAATATATTAAAAATTAATTATATATAAATATGTTATAATAAATTATATTGTTTAATTATATATAAATATGTTATAATAAATTATAAATTAATTAATTTAATATTAAATAACGAAATTTACTTAACATTAAATTTTGTAAATATGTTTTATATTATCTAAAAACAACTTTTGAGTTATATTATTAATTTTATTCTAAATAAATGAATTTATTTATTTATATAAATAATTTGATTTATGTTTTTAATTTGTAGCCCCTTCATATATATTAGCGATAAAATGGCCACCAAATTTTTACTTTTTGTCGCCATTTGGTGACAATAGCCACCACGAGGCTACAAAATGATATTCAAAAACTAAAATTCGTTATAATAAATTATAAATTAATTAATTAAATATTAAATAACTAAATTTATTTAATATTAAATTTTGTAAATATGTTGTATATTATCTAAAAACAACTTTTGAGTTATATTATTAATTTTATTCTAAATAAAGAAATTTTTTTTATTTATATAAATAATTTAATTTATATTTTTAATTTGTAGCCCCTTCATATATATTAGCGACCAAATGGCTACCACATTTTTATTTTTTGTCACCATTTGATGGCCAATGGCCACCACAGGGCTACAAAATGGTATTCAAAAACTAAAATTCGTTATAATAAATTATAAATTAATTAATTTAATATTAAATAACTAAATTTATTTCACATTAATTTTTGTAAATATGTTTTATATTATCTAAATAAATCTTTGGATTTATATTATTAATTTTATTCTAAATAAATGAATTTATTTATTTATATAAATATTGGCGACCAAAGGGCGACAAAAATTTTACTTTTGGTCGCCGTTTGGTGGCCAATAGCCAACACGAGGCTACGAACTACCATGCAAAAAATAAATTTTCTTTTATATAATCAATTCTATTGTTTTAAGTAGATCTTCTAAGCTAAATATTATCTTTTATTATAGTCATTCTTCAATTTATACTAATTCATTGATGTTAGTGTGAAATTACAATTTGATTGTTGTGTGAAAAACTAATGACAATGACACAATCTTCATTGTTTTTCATTTTATATTTTATAATCCCACTTTTGTTAAATATAGAATTATTAATTCATTTTCATACTCTAATATCTTAAATATCTCCAACTTTATACCATTGACTAAACCATATAATATATTTTCAATCAAAACAAAAGAGATCTAACACAAACTTGTAATGTATTTGTAATTATTGATTCTTATGTTCTAAATTAACATAAATTTTCATGAACATGAGTATTTTGTAGCCCCTTGGTGGCTATTGGCGACCAAAGGGCGACCAAAATTTTAATTTGGGTCAACGTTTGGTGGCCAATAGCCACCACGAGGCTACAAACTACCATGCAAAAAATAAATTTTATTTTATTTAATCAATTCTTTTGTTTTAAGTAGATATTTTGAGCTAAATATTATATTTTATTATAGTCATTAAATATATACAACTTTACCATTAAGTAAATCTTATAATATATTTTCAATCAAAACAAAAGAGATTTTAGACAAACTTGTAATGTATTTTTATTATTAATTCTTATGTTCTAAATCAACTTAAATTTTCATTAACATGAATATTTCATAGCCCCTTGGTGGCTATTGGCGACCAAAGGGCGATCAAAATTTTACTTTTGGTCGCCGTTTGGTGGCCAATAGCCACCACGAGGCTACGAACTACCATGCAAAAAATAAAATTTATTTCATATAATCAATTCTTTTGTTTTAAGTAGATATTCTAAGCTAAATATTATCTTTTATTATAGTCATTAAATATATACAACTATATACCATTGAGTAAATCTTATAATATATTTTCAATCAAAACAAAAGAGATCTTACACAAACTTGTAATGTATTTTAATTATTAATTCTTATGTTCTAAATCAACTTAAATTTTCATTAACATGAATATTTCGTAGCCCCTTGGTGGCTATTGGCGACCAAAGGGCGACCAAAATTTAACTTTTGGTCGCCGTTTGGTGGCCAATAGCCACCACGAGGCTACGAACTACCATGCAAAAAATAAAATTTATTTTATATAATCAATTCTTTTGTTTGAAGAAAATCTTCTAAGCTAAATATTATATTTTATTATAGTCATTAAATATATACAACTATATACCATTGAGTAAATCTTATAATATATTTTCAATAAAAAAAAAGAGATCTTACACAAACTTGTAATGTATTTTTATTATTAATTCTTATGTTCTAAATCAACTTAAATTTTCATGAGCATGAATATTTCGTAGTCTCTTGGTGGCTATTAGCGACCAAAGGGCGACCAAAATTTTACTTTTGGTCGTCGTTTGGTGGCCAATAGCCACCATGAGACTACAAACTACCATACAAAAAATAAAATTTATTTTATGTAATCAATTCTTTTGTTTCAAGTAGATCTTCTGAACTAAATATTATCTTTTATTATAGTCATTAAATATATACAACTTTATACCATTGAGTAAATCTTATAATATATTTTCAATCAAAACAAAAGAGATCTTACACAAACTTGTAATGTATTTTTATTTTTAATTCTTATGTTCTAAATCAACTTAAATTTTCATTAACATGAATATTTCGTAGCCCCTTGGTGGCTATTGGCGACCAAAGGGCGACCAAAATTTTACTTTTGGTCGCCATTTGGTGGCCAATTGCCACCACGAGGCTACGAACTACCATGCAAAAAATAAATTTTATTTTATGTAATCAATTCTTTTGTTTTAAATAGATCTTCTGACATAAATATTATCTTTTATTATAGTCATTAAATATATACAACTTTATACCATTGAGTAAATCTTATAATATATTTTCAATCAAAACAAAAGAGATCTTACACAAACTTGTAATGTATTTTTATTATTAATTCTTATGTTCTAAATCAACTTAAATTTTCATGAAAATGAATATTTCGTAGCCCTTTGGTGGCTATTGGCGACCAAAGGGCGACCAAAATTTTACTTTTGGTCGTCGTTTGGTGGCCAATAGCCACCAAGAGGCTACGAACTACCATGCAAAAAATAAATTTTATTTTATATAATCAATTCTTTTGTTTTAAGTAAATCTTCTAAGCTAAATATTATATTTTATTATAATCATTAAATATATACAACTGTATACCATTGAGTAAATCTTATAATATATTTTGAATCAAAACAAAAGAGATCTTACACAAACTTGTAATGTATTTTTATTATTAATTCTTATGTTCTAAATCAACTTAAATTTTCATGAACATGAATATTTCATAGCCCCTTGGTGGCTATTAGCGACCAAAGGGCGACCAAAATTTTACTTTTGGTCGCCGTTTGGTGGCCAATAGCCAACACGAGGCTACAAACTACCATGCAAAAAATAAAATTTATTTTATGTAATCAATTCTATTGTTTTAAGTAGATCTTCTGAGCTAAATTTTATATTTTATTATAGTCATTAAATATATAGAACTTTATACCATTGAGTAAATCTTATAATATATTTTCAATCAAAACAAAAGAGATCTTACACAAACTTGTAATGTATTTTTATTATTAATTCTTATGTTCTAAATCAACTTAAATTTTCATTAACATGAATATTTCGTAGCCCCTTGGTGGCTATTGGCGACCAAAGGACGACCAAAATTTTACTTTTGGTCGCCGTTTGGTGGCCAATAGCCACCACGAGGCTACGAACTACCATGCAAAAAATAAAATTTATTTTATATAATCAATTCTTTTGTTTTAAGTAAATCTTCTAAGCTAAATATTATATTTTATTATAGTCATTAAATATATACAACTGTATACCATTGAGTAAATTTTATAATATATTTTCAATCAAAACAAAAGAGATCTTACACAAACTTGTAATGTATTTTTATTATTAATTCTTATGTTCTAAATCAACTTCAATTTTCATGAGCATGAATATTTCGTAGCCCCTTGGTGGCTATTAGCGACCAAAGGGCGACCAAAATTTTACTTTTGGTCGCCGTTTGTTGGCCAATAGCCACCACGAGGCTACAAACTACCATGCAAAAAATATACTTTATTTTATGTAATCAATTCTTTTGTTTTAAGTAGATCTTCTGAGTTAAATATTATCTTTTATTATAGTCATTAAATATATACAACTTTATACCATTGAGTAAATCTTATAATATATTTTCAATCAAAACAAAAGAGATCTTACACAAACTTGTAATGTAATTTTATTTTTAATTCTTTTGTTCTAAATCAATTTAAATTTTCATTAACATGAATATTTCGTAGCCCCTTTGTGGCTATTGGCTACCAAAGGGCGACCAAAATTTTACTTTTGGTCGCCGTTTGGTGGCCAATAGCCACCACGAGGCTACGAACTACCATGCAAAAAATAAAATTTATTTTATATAATCAATTCTTTTGTTTTAAGTAAATCTTCTAAGCTAAATATTATATTTTATTATAGTCATTAAATATATATAACTGTATACCATTTAGTAAATCTTATAATATATTTTCAATCAAAACAAAAGAGATCTTACACAAACTTGTAATGTATTTTTATTATTAATTCTTATGTTCTAAATCAACTTAAATTTTCATGAGCATGAATATTTCGAAGCACCTTGGTGGCTATTAGCGACAAAAGGGCGACCAAAATTTTACTTTTGGTCACCGTTTGGTGGCCAATAGCCACCACGAGGCTACAAACTACCATGCAAAAAATTAAATTTATTTTATATAATCAATTCTTTTGTTTTAAGTAGATCTTCTGAGCTAAATATTATCTTTTATTATAGTCATTAAATATATACAACTTTATACCATTGAGTAAATCTTATAATATATTTTCAATCAAAACAAAAGAGATCTTACACAAACTTGTAATGTATTTTTATTTTTAATTCTTATGTTCTAAATCAACTTAAATTTTCATGAATATGAATATTTCGTAGCCCTTGGTGGCTATTTGCGATCAAAGGGCGACCGAAATTTTACTTTTGGTCGCTGTTTGGTGGCCAATTGCCACCACGAGGCTACGAACTACCATGCAAAAAATAAAATTTCTTTCATATAATCAATTCTTTTGTTTTAATTAGATTTTCTAAGCTAAATTTTATCTTTTATTATAGTCGTTAAATATATACAACTGTATACCATTGAGTAACTCTTATAATATATTTTCAATCAAAACAAAAGAGATCTTACACAAACTTGTAATGTATTTTTATTATTAATTCTTATGTTCTAAATCAACTTAAATTTTCATGAATATGAATATTTCGTAGCCTTTTGGTGGCTATTGGCGACCAAAGGGCGACCAAAATTTTACATTTGGTCGCCGTTTGGTGGCCAAAAGCCACCACGAGGCTACGAACTACCATGAAAAAAATAAAATTTATTTTATATAATCAATTCTTTTGTTTTAAGTAAATCTTCTAAGCTAAATATTATATTTTATTATAGTCATTAAATATGTACAACTGTATACCATTGAATAAATATTATAATATATTTTCAATCAAAACAAAAGATATCTTACACAAACTTGTAATGTATTTTTATTATTAATTTTTATGTTTTTAATCAACTTATATTTTTATGTACATGAATATTTCATAGCCCCTTGGTTGCTATTAGCGACCAAAGGGCGACCAAAATTTTACTTTTGGTCGCCGTTTGGTGGCCAATAGCTACCACGAGGCTACAAACTACCATGCAAAAAATAAAATTTATTTTATGTAATCAATTCTATTGTTTTAAGTAGATCTTCTGAGCTAAATTTTATCTTTTATTATAGTCATTTAATATATAGAACTTTATACCATTGAGTAAATCTTATAATATATTTTCAATCAAAACAAAAAAGATCTTACACAAACTTGTAATGTATTTTTATTTTTAATTCTTATGTTCTAAATCAACTTAAATTTTCATTAACATGAATATTTCGTAGCCCCTTGGTGGCTATTGGCGACCAAAGGGCGACCAAAATTTTACTTTTGGTCGCCGTTTGGTGGCCAATTGCCACCACGAGGCTACGAACTACCATGCAAAAAATAAAATTTATTTTATATAATCAATTCTTTTGTTTTAAGTAAATCTTCTAAGCTAAATATTATATTTTATTATAGTCATTAAATATATACAACTGTATACCATTGAGTAAATCTTATAATATATTTTCAATCAAAAAAAAAGAGATCTTACACAAACTTGTAATGTATTTTTATTATTAATTCTTATGTTCTAGATCAACTTAAATTTTCATGAGCATGAATATTTCTTAGCCCCTTGGTGGCTATTAGCGACCAAAGGGCGACCAAAATTTTACTTTTGGTCGCCGTTTGGTGGCCAATAGCCACCACGAGGCTACAAACTACCCTACAAAAAATAAAATTTATTTTATGTAATTAATTCTTTTGTTTTAAGTAGATCTTCTAAGCTAAATATTATCTTTTATTATAGTCATTAAATATATACAACTTTATACCATTGAGTAAATCTTATAATATATTTTCAATCGAAAGAAAAGAGATCTTACACAAACTTGTAATGTATTTTTATTTTTAATTCTTATGTTCCAAATCAACTTAAATTTTCATTAACATAAATATTTCGTAGCCCCTTGGTGGCTATTGGCGACCAAAGGGCGACCAAAATTTTACTTTTGGTCGCCGTTTGGTGGCCAATAGCCACCACGAGGCTACGAACTACTATGCAAAAAATAAAATTTATTTTATATAATCAATTCTTTTGTTTTAAGTAAATCTTCTAAGCTAAATATTATATTTTATTATAGTCATTAAATATAAACAACTGTATACCATTGAGTAAATCATATAATATATTTTCAATCAAAACAAAAGAGATCTTACACAAACTTGTAATGTATTTTTATTATTAATTCTTATGTTCTAAATCAACTTAAATTTTCATGAGCAGGAATATTTCGTAGCCCCTTGGTGGCTATTAGCGACAGAAGGGCGACCAAAATTTTACTTTTGGTCGCCATTTGGTGGCCAATAGCCACCACGAGGCTACAAACTACCATGCGAAAAATTAAATTTATTTTATGTAATCAATTCTTTTGTTTTAAGTAGATCTTCTGAGCTAAATATTATATTTTATTATAGTCATTAAATATATACAACTGTATACCATTGAGTAAATCTTATAATATATTTTCAATCAAAACAAAAGAGATCTTACACAAACTTGTAGTGTCACGCCCCGACCCGACCCCGCAAAAGGCCAAGCCCGGACCCGACACACGGACGAAGTCTCCTCTGTACCGCGGACGATCCGAAAACCCTAAAATCAATATAACACTTGCGAAAGCCATATAATAATCAAAACAAGCCAACTTTCTTCAAAACATACATTTCTTATTATCCAACTTTCCAAACCAAAAATGATATGCATACTACACAAGTATTTATGCCACTAATCAATTCCAATAGCATGCATTTCCTTACTAGTCACAAGAGTGTAAGTTACAACTTTACATCCTTTCAACTTATACAACATAAGACCATAGAGGCCTCAAACTAGAAAATATGTACAAGGCTACAAGCCTCAAAATTAAGCGACCTCCATGCAATATACATAACAAGCAAGGTTCGCACAAAAACTGGTAACCAACCACCAGCAAAGCAGAGAAGTGCTATCACGGAAACACCTCCACCTGCTCCTCCTCCTCTATTACCTCGAGAGGGTCTGCTTCAACTACTCCTGTAAAAACATAGTATAGAGAGGAATGAGCAAAAACTATTGCTCAGCGAGGGCAATTGGTCTCAAGGACGGAGATGAGAGGAGTATGCAATGCAATTAGCCAAGCAATACATACAAATCATATAAAGATACAACCAAAGCCAACAATAAAGCAAGGCAAGTATTTAAAGCTGCAAACACTCATTCAAAGGATACGATACTCTTTTCACGAGCAACTTTCAAACACGAATTCGATGACGACGCGCCGGCCCAAACCACCTTATAACACCAGTTTAGAATACCCCGGAAGTATCCATCAACCTACGACCCAAATCTCCCTGGGAGGCAACCCAAGCGAGAAAGAGAATAGCAGCGGAGCTAGACCAACCAACACTGGCAACCCAAGGCTACCCAGAGAGGCCCATCACTCACGCGCGAGACCCTATGCAATGCAAGACTCGATACAAGGCGATGAACAAGCGATAAAGTCACACGTGGGAGAATAACAAAGTAGGTTAGTCTCGCACGCAATAGCAGCAATTGATAAGCAATACAATCCAAAACAACTCAACAAATATTTCAAGTAATTCTAAGCATTCTATAGGCATAAAGACAAGAAAACACACAAAAATACAAATCGGCCCCAACTATCAAAACGCTACCATTTCCAAATGAACCACGACTTCTGGAAACCGACTTCGCCAACCCTCCTACGTTACCAGAAGGCACCTCTAAAGACCCCGAAACCTTACTTTACCCTAGAACTCGCGCAAAACCCCGTTTTTTCCCCTTTCTCGTTTGAACTACAACTATAACAACCAAACACCCAACCAATGCCATAATCGCACCAAAAGTGCTTCCATGGCTTCCCAAAGCAATGCCAACACGTAAAACGAGAAAACGCAAAAGTCGACCTAAACGACCCCGACTTTCCCAAAGGCATATTTCTCCTTTTTTTCACTACGCAACCCAAACAAACCACATATTTTAGCATTCTAGCATGCCTAGCACGTTTTTACATCAACGGAAAGCATAACAGCGCAACTTCAATGTTTCAAGGTTTTACTATTCATAAAACACTATTTATTTAACAATTTAATTTGCATTCACAACATTTAACCGTAGAAAATGTTACAAAGCTATAAATACATGTTCTACAAATGCCAAGGAACATTCTAGAAGCATCAAATCGCTTTAATAACGATCTACGGATAAATCTCAAAATTGTCAAAGTTAACATACACAACGTATAAATGCGCAAATAACATGCTTCCCTCACCTCAGGTACTCCTAGTCGCTAGGAAAACAACGCTAGTTGCCTCGGAAATCACCCCGCACGAGCTCACGCGAAGATTGATCGATTGGAAGTTGAAAGATTTTTTTTTTCTCTTGGAAACTCACGGCCAGAGCTGGTCTGTTTGCTGCTGTTTTTTTTATTTTTTATTTTTTAGCTTATTTAAGTGTTAAATGGTCAAAGGGTCAAAGGGCTAGGTCAACAACTTAAAAACTTGGTCAAAGGGCCCTATTTTATGCGTTTTAAAGCCATTTTAGCTAAGGTAAGATCAATTAAAGCTAGCAACATTTAAAATATAAAATTTAAGTCATCTAAATACTAGTTTCACTATTTGCTGAGGACTAGAAATCGTTATCTAGCTATCGCCCCTTAAATGCAATGCACGTTGCGACGGCGAGAAAGTAACAATTAATTCACAAAGAATTTAAGGAAATATAATTTTCAAAATAATAAACAAAGAATTTTCACATTCCGGGCTCGGGTATTACATGTAATGTATTTTTATTTTTAATTATTATGTTCTAAATCAACTTAAATTTTCATGAATATGAATATTTCGTAGCCCTTGGTGGCTATTGGCGACCAAAGGGCGACCAAAATTTTACTTTTGGTCGCCGTTTGGTGGTCAATTGCCACCACGAGGCTACGAACTACCATGCAAAAAATAAAATTTCTTTCATATAATCAATTCTTTTGTTTTAAGTAGATCTTCTATGTGACGACTAAAAACCTCTTCATATTCATTTTAAATTGCTGAATGTCTTATTTGAGTATTAAATGTACATTTATTCAATTTTTAGTATAATACACTATTCATAAAGAAAATTTACTGTTTAATTTTTCTGAAATTGTATTTTTCTCCTGTCACATATCATGTAGGAGGAATGTGAAAAATATTATTTTCTATATTTAATGTTGGGAGTATGCATTTAGAAAATAGTTTTCGTTTTGAATGAATAATGTTACGAAAGAATAGTAACTTTTTGTAGGATTTTTATTTGGGCTTCTAGTGAATTAACTAGACTTTGGACTTTTATTAGACCCTTAAATATGTTTAATTAGACCCTATTTACTAACCTAACTCATTATTTCCTTAGTCTATTACCTATATAATATAATAAGAGCCCGAACTAAAATTTTTATTATCTTATTTCCCGGATTTCATATTTTTCTATTATTACTTAACTTATAATTAGCCTATGTTCACAAAAATTATATTCATTGCATATATGACGAGTGATTTGCAAAAATATCTTGATATTATATAAATAGTAAAACTATGTATTATTTTGGGGTTTAAAGAAGTTTTATTGCATTTATTATAATACACCTAAACTCAAATCCATTTTAACCCACAACCCAAACCCAATATCTAACCCATCAACCCATATAATTATCCTATATATATATATACCAAACAAAACAAAACAAAAACACAAAAAATACTAAAATAAGCCAAAAAGGCCAAAATCAGCCAAAAAAAGCCATTACGGGAATAGTGATTTTCTTGCCAATTTTGCTCAATTTGATCTTCCAAGCTTTGTCAAGTCTTCTCCAAGTGGTTCCAAGCTTCTCCAAGCCCTATCCTAGCTTCCTTGCACGTTTTTGGTGAGAGAGTTGCATCATTTTCATGGTTTAAAGTTTATGTCAAGTTTTTTTAATTTTCGGATTTTGCTATTATGGAGCTATAACATGCTTGTTTCTTGCTTTATATAGTATGTATACATGTTAGAGAACATCCATATGCAATATTATATATTGGTGTTGAGTTTTTAGCAAAGTGTCACTTGAGGAAGATGATGAATAGTGTAATTTCTAGGGTTCCGAAAATTTGAGCAATTTAATTTGATTCAATGCTTCTAGTAGTTGCTAATTAGGTCCTTGAGCTTGGGAAAAATATTCGTTATACTTGCCATGTGAAAAATTTGAGAATTTTGATCAAAATAGGCTACTTTAATTGGGTATTTTGGGGTTAACTCGAATCCGGGCACGTTTTGAGGTTATGACTAGTCTTTATTAAGTATTGAAGCCTTAGAAGTGTTTTCGTTTCGCTTGTTTAGGTTCCGGAATTGGTACTTGTAGTATAAATGCACAAAGAGAAAATCGGGAATTTAATGGTAAACGAGACTTAACGGGTGAACTCGAGGGTCTTTGGGGTGCCATAAGGTGTGGTTTGAAGGATAGGATAACTCGTTTGGAAATCTTGAACCTTGCCTTTCGGTTTGGAGCTTAATAGCAAAGATTGACAAAGGGCTTTCGGGTTGAAAGTGAATTCGGGTGCGTTCGGGCATTAGGGCTAGTGTCTAGTAAGTGAGGAGGTGCTAGAAATGTATTCGCTTCGCTTAGTTGAGCTCCGATTAGAGTACTTGTAGTGTAATGCATAAAGAGGTAAATTCGGACTTTTGGGGTAATTGTACTTTAAAGTGAGATTTCAAAGGCTTAAATGGTGCCATAAAGTGTCATTAGAGATGTAGTATAGTTAGATTTGAGGTTCATTATCTTGTGTGAAGTTTAGAGCTTGTTTTGTGAGCATTTAGAAAGAGATATGTTGGACTTCTTGTCAAATAGTTAGTCTTATTGCATAATTAGTTATTTGAATTGCTATAGTTGCTACATTTGATTGTTAATCAAGTAAACTATAAAGTTAGTTCATCTAGTTAGATGATTATTGATTGTTGTAGTAAAGTAATTGAAATTTATAGCTTATAATCTTAACTTAATGATATTTTGATGCTTCTAATGCCTTCTATACTAACTAATGAGGTGGTAGAGTGAACTTTCTAGCTTAATTACATGTGAAAAATGAGTTTGTGTGTATAAGTGAATTGAAGAAGAAAATGAATAGTAACTTGATTAAAGAATGTGAATTTGTTGCTTATGGTGTTTTAGTGTTAATAAGAGTGTCATTTTAACATGTCTTATAATCTAAAGTAGTTAGTGTATGTTTAATGATCTTAGAAAAAAAAATAGATAATTTTGTACATGATTTCACTTTGGATAATGCATATTAGAGTTTTTTTAACATGTTTAGTAATTGAATAATGCTTAGTATTTAAGCGTAATAGCGTGTATTAAGTGTTTAACTTGAAGGCTGTGTGATTCATGCTATCTTATGAGTTAAGTTGTATATTTAGGCTATAGGTATATTAGAGTTAATCATGATAATAGAATTGCAATGGATAATGAAAGTGTTATACTTATATGAATAACTAGGGGTTGTACACTTGAGTGGAGTCAAAGGGGTTTAGAGTGTCCTAATAACGTGTTTAGGAGTTCAAAGTAGTCTAGTGCATGGTTAATGGAATTATGAAAGTTAATGTTGCCTTCAAGCTTGTTAATTAACTTTTGATTAAAGTAAGCACATCATTTAGCCTTAGCATGAAATATGCATGTTTAGTGTTCTTAGATCATACTAATCAAGCTATAGTTTGATGATTATATAAAATGTGACTATTGCACACAAATTAACTATTTTAATGTGAATGAGTTGTCTTTAAGTTGAATAGTATTGTTGTGTTAGGTAGTGGTTTTGAGTGGTTATTAAAGAGATTGGTGCTTTCGGAGAGTATTGGAGAGATTGGCTAAATTCTCGCAGGCTTGTTTTTAAAAAGGTGAGGGAGTTACATTCTTTTGTGCATCTTAATTTGTTTTACTGCTCATAAATTGTATAGTTTAATATGATTGCTTATAATTACGTGTACTTTGATATGAATAGACTAAATATATACTTGACTTTTATTTATATTGTTATATGGCTTATTTATTGTAATCTACGTGCGAGGGCAACCTACTTTGTTGTCCCTCATTTATGTGATTCTTGAATTATATTGTCATTGCTTGAATTATTGTGATCGAATATCGGGTTGCGCAACCTTTTCGGACATGGTAGTGTCGAGAAACACGGGCGGCGTCGGGCTTGCCGTGCTCCCTCGACTACCATGGTGCCTATTCCCTTTCTCGCTGAGGCATACTCCACTACCCCAGAGGCGTGGTTCACCTGCTGGGCATGGACCTACCTCGGGAGAAAGGGTCGTAGGATCGGGATACATCCGGAGTATCCCAATTGTTGGTGTTTGGGGTTTGCCGGCATGTTCGTGATGCTCGTGGTTCGTGGCTCGTGATCGAAGACTTGGAAGTGGAACCGTATCCTTTTTAAAGTGATTAATTGCTTGGCTTATTGTCTTGTTGGTTTACGTGGCTTATATATGTTTTCTTGTGTTGCATATCATGTTGCACGTTGGCATGTTGCATCACCTCCCTCGCTGGGCAACATTGTTGCTCATTCCTCATTTAATATGTTTCAGGTGAAGCTGAGGTGAATCCTCAGCTGATAGAAGAAGAGGAAGAAGTGCTAGTTAAGCAATTTCAATGACTTCTTGTGTGATAAGGTTGTCTAAAATGAGAAGCTTGCGTGGAGTTGTTGTTGATTACCTTTTTGTGACCTTGGGGTCTTGAGTATAAATGGTGAATGTAATAATTTGTAATCTTGTATGTTGGATATAAAGTGGAATGACATGTAATAATCCATAGTAATCTTATTCTTTTGCATGCTTGTGTGATTAACAAATTTGGAAGTAGAACTTGGCTATTGTTGTATTTAACTACCTATAGTTAAAATTAGAAATGCTTTGCTTGCTTGTGTGTTATATGTAATTGGTGTTCCAAGGCTCGGATGGCCTTGTGATCGTGGGTGGCCCATAAAAATCTTGGAGGATTGGTTATAAGAGTTGCTGTTTGTGGATCTAGCATCATGGGTGTCTTTGTACAGGTACCAGTTTAGTCCTATAAACAAGGGAGACTCCGTCCGTTTTCCCCTAAATTTTGTGCCTGGGGTTTGGAATTGGGTGAGAATAGCATGATAAATAGGAGTCCCGGTCTCGTGAGGGATCGGGGCGTTACATTCTAAGCTAAATATTATCTTTTTTATTATAGTCATTAAATATATATACAACTGTATACCATTGAGTAAATCTTATAATATATTTTCAATCAAAACAAAAGAGATCTTACACAAACTTGTAATGTATTTTTATTATTAATTTTTATGTTCTAAATCAACTTAAATTTTCATGAATATGAATATTTCGTAGCCCCTTGGTGGCTATTGGCGACCAAAGGGCGACCAAAATTTTATTTTTGGTCGCCGTTTGGTGGCCAATTGCCACCACTAGGCTACGAACTACCATGCAAAAAATAAAATTTCTTTCATATAATCAATTCTTTTGTTTTAAGTAGATCTTCTAAGCTAAATATTATCTTTTTTTATTATAGTCATTAAATATATATACAACTGTATATCATTGAGTAAATCTTATAATATATTTTCAATCAAAACAAAAGAGATCTTATACAAACTTGTAATGTATTTTTATTATTAATTCTTATGTTCTAAATCAACTTAAATTTTCATGAACATGAATATTTCGTAGCCCCTTGGTGGCTATTGGCGACCAAATTTTTATTTTTGGTCGCCGTTTGGTGGCCAATAGCCACCACGAGGCTACGAACTACTATGCAAAAAATAAAATTTCTTTCATATAATCAATTCTTTTGTTTTAAGTAGATCTTCTAAGCTAAATATTATCTTTTATTATAGTCATTAAATATATACAACTGTATAACATTAAGTAAATCTTATAATATATTTTCAATCAAAACAAAAGAGATCTTACACAAACTTGTAATGTATTTTTATTATTAATTTTTATGTTCTAAATCAACTTAAATTTTCATGAACATGAATATTTTGTAGCCCTTTGGTGTCTATTGGCGACCAAATGGGGACCAAACTTTTATTTTTGGTCGCCGTTTGGTGGCCAATAGCCACCACGAGGCTACGAACTACCATGCAAAAAATAAAACTTATTTCATATAATCAATTCTTTTGTTTGAAGTAGATCTTTTAAGCTAACTCTTATCTTTTATTATAGTTATTAAATATATACAACTTTATACCATTGAGTAAATCTTATAATATATTTTCAATCAAAACAAAAGAGATCTTACACAAACTTGTAATGTATTTGTTATTATTAATTCTTATGTTTGAACATGAATATTTCGTAGACCCTTGGTGGCTATTGGCGACCAAAGGGCGACCAAACTTTTATTTTTGGTCGCCATTTGGTGGCCAATAGCCACCATGTGGCTACGAACTACCATGCAAAAAATAAAATTTCTTTCATATAATCAATTCTTTTGTTTTAAGTAGATCTTTTAAACTAAATATTATCTTTTATTATAGTCATTATATATATACAACTTTATACCATTGAGTAAATCTTATAATATATTTTCAATCAAAACAAAAGAGATCTTACACAAACTTGTAATGTATTTGTTATTATTAATTCTTATATTCTAAATCAACTTAAATTTTCATCAACATGAATATTTCGTAGCTCCTTGGTGGCTATTGGCTACCAAAGGGTGACCAAAATTTTACTTTTGGTCGCCGTTTGGTGGCTAAATTATTTTTTTATATAATTTTTACTTTTATAAATTTTTATTTTTTGGTCGCCATTTGGTCGCTATATAGCGACCAAATGGATACCATATTTATATTTTTTCTATTTTATAATTATTTTTTATAATTTATTTTTGGTAATTAAGATACGAAAAAAAATTAATGATAACGGTGGCCATGTGACCAAAAACTAATTAATCAAAAATTATCTTTGTTTGTCGCTATTTCGTCGTCGTTTGGCTACAAAATGGCGACCATTTGTAATTTTCCTATTTTTCGCACATTTTAGCCACCAAACGGTGACGAAATATTTCATTTCGTCGCCCTTTCGTCGCCATTCATTGCAAATGGCTACCAAACTTTTTTCGTCGCCATTTTTGGTAGCCTCAAGGCTGTTTTCTTGTAGTGTATGGTTTGTAATAACTTTTAATTCTCCTTTTTGTTCTTGCATGCTTGGGGGTATATGTTTAGAGGTGTAGATTTCAACTTCTAAAATTGCTTTAATGTTATCATAGAATGGCATGTTAAAAAGGCTTAATGAAAAGTTAAGTTGGGTGCATGCATGTGTGATTTGGAGCTGTTGTTTGTCTCTTGGCTTGGATGGCCTTGAACCTTTGAATTTTAATTATAAAAGCTTGTTTTAGTATATTGTGGCTATTTCAAGCATTTACAGGTTTGAAAAATGTCCGTGGTACAGAGGAAACTCTGTCCGTTTTTCCCTAAAATTTTGTGACCGGGTTTGGTATTGGGTTGAGGATAGCTTGGTTTTTTAGAGCCTCCGGTCTCGTGAGAGATCGGGGCGTTACAGGTGGTATCAGAGCCAGGTTAGCTCTCAGCCGGGATAGGGTCCTTGGCCTATCGGGTAGTAATCCTTTCGTGTGTGCTTGTTAAGTGTGTCTTGAAAGTGTGTGCTTGAATGTGTGATTGTGTGTCTTGAAAGTGTGTGCTTGAATGTGTGCACCTATGTGATATAGTTATGTGTTATGTCTTAAATGTGTGCTGAGTGAAATGAAGTTGCATCGAGTTGACCTCGTGAATCGTTATCTGCTTGAATTATTGATTGTAACGTATGTACTTGAGCATTTTGAATTAAGTTTTGTTGTGAATTGAATTGATTTTGTTATGAGTCGCACTTGAATGACTTTGTTGCTTACATTGTTTTATATGTTCTTTTATAATCATGCCTGCATAATAGTTTAAAGAATGTTTATACATATGCAATAGTTTGGCATTCATACATAGCCCGTCGAATGGTAAGAAAAACTTCTTCTTCCCCTGAAGAGAGGTGATTAGTGGCTGGCCTTTCAAGTTATGTGGATTAGTAGGAATGTGAAGCGGTTGATCAACTCTTTTATTTGGGAGTTGGTGTTGTAGGCAGAGCTCAGTTATTGGGATTCTTCTTAGGCCTTCTTCAATGCTTAGCGGTCATAAATGAGTAGCTTCTTTTGGGGTTTCTATATGACAGTTCTCTGGAGCATATTTTTGGTATTTTTTTTTATCAGGTATTCTTTTGGTATTATTTTGTCGGCATCTCTCGAAAAAATTGGTATATGGATTCTTTTCAGCCTTATTATCTGGTATTATTTACAATACTCCTACTCAGAACTTTTATTGGTATTTTCTCGCCACTCTTAGTTGGGATCCTATTCTTCTATGGTATTCATGCCAGCGGGATTCTTATTTGGATTTCGAAGTAGCATCTCTATTGGAGCCTTTATTTGGCCTTATTAAGTGAGGTTCGCAGACAATACTACTGGGATTTCTTAATGAGCTCCCACGAGAATTCGTATATGGTATTCTTGCTTAGCAACTGATGACGAATAATCGGAGTTGGTTTTCAGTTGATGCGGAGTTCTCTTGTGAAAAAGAATTGCGTGGACGAAATTTGTTTAAGGGGGAGAGGATGTGACGCCCGAGATTTTAGCTGTACATTCATTTACTGTTGCATATATTGTTTGTGCATTTCCTTCTGTGCTTTATTAACTGTCTTCTTTAGCTACTATTCATCCCGTTTTCAAACTATATTCTATTAGTGAATTAGCATTTTTATTAAATCACATTAATTGTTAGAGGAGTGGGAAAAATGTGCAATTGAGCTAGAAGCGATAGGAGAGCTCGTTTAGAAAATGATTTTCATAGTTCAATAAATAGTGTTACGTAACTAACTTAGTGTTTTAATTAGCTAGCCTATGTTTTACACCTTAGGCTCGTTTTTAAGCTAGCAACGCGCATTTTAGAAGTCCACTTAAGCAACCACTTGACCCCACCTCAACTTAACCTCACTATATAACCTTATAAGCACCAAAACACAAAACAAAAGAAAACAAATGTGCAGGAATTAATGTAACAGGGCCGAAAACACCAAAGGAGAAGGAAAAAAGGTGATTTTGCTCTTCAACTCTTCAAGCCAAGCCAATCCAAGCCTAGAGCTAGTAGTTTAGGGTGTGTGCAAGCTTCCTAGGTGCTCCTACGCGCATTGGTGAGGAATTTCATGGCTTATTTTCGCATTTTAAAATAGTTGCTATTTTCTTGATTTGTTGAAAATGTGTCCAAATAATATTGTATTGATTATGTATGCTATTATATCTTGTATATGAGTGCTAGAGAACATATTTGAGCCATTGTTTCGCTTTTTAAACGGTTAGAATCGTTAGTTTGATTTATGAGGTGAATAGTGACATTTTTTCTAGGGTTTTGTGTAATTGCACGTATTAGCTTGATTCAACACTCCTAATAGATGCTTTAGGTGCTAATGAAGATAGTCTAATAGCCCCGTACACTTGAATTGCTCTAAAATCGCATAAAACGTGAAATAGTCGACTTTAACAAAGGGGTTTCGGGGTTAATGCGAATCCGGGTTGAATTGGCCTCCATATTTAGTAATCCTAGGCTATTTAGGACCTAATTAAGCTTTTCTAACCCTTGTTTGAAGCCCGGATAAGATATGTGTAGTTTAAAGCTATAAGAAGGAATTTGGGGCTTTCGGGATTATTGCGGGTGTTTGAATGTGTTAGAGGGTTGAAAGGGTTCCTTGAGGGTTAGATAGAAGGTTGGTAGAGTTTCTCTTTGAAATTGAATCGTTAACTTTGGTTTGGAAGAGAAATAGTTTGAAAAACAAAGGGGTTTAAGTGTAATTTCAGTTGTTCCATGCTTCTAAGACCTTGGCATGACTTCTTGTAGGTTTAAATGAGACGTCAAGTTGTTTTAGAACTCTTGGCATGATTCTATGCTTGTCTTGTATATGCTCCTTTGTAAAGTTGTTTAATTGCTCGTATAAATTGCTTCTAATCTATTTGTTTCGAGTTCAACCTACTTTGTTGATCCTCCTACGTGTTATTGCTTATATTATTGATATTAACTTGCCATTGTAAAGTGCATTGCATAGTGGTTGCGCAACCATAGTGTCAGGGGCGGATGTGTTGAATATTGGCTGGGCAACAGAGGGCTTGCCAGTGGATATTCAAACTCCGTGCTCTATTCCCTCACTCGCTTGGTCCGGAGATTGCCAAGGGGTGTTAGGTCATAGGATTATCGGGGTACATCCGGAGTACACCCACTGGAGTATTTGGGATTATGCCGGCTTATCGTTATCGTGATCGTGATAGTGGTTCGTGGATCGTATTCGTGGATTGAAGATTTGGTGTTGGGGTTAAGTGAAATGTATCCTTTTATTGTGTGGTTACTAAAGCTTGTTATTTCTGAATGATTAACTGCTTTATTGTCCAATTGCTTTACTTGTTGCATTACACGCCCCGGGAGACTTTATCCTTCACTGGGCAACGGTGGTTGCTCATACCTCGATATATGTTTCAGGAAGTGCTGAGGGTGAACCCCAACTAGTTGAGGTGCTAGTGGAAGACGAAGAAGTTCAGGCTGAGCCTTTGCCCTAGTT
Organism: Ehretia macrophylla; assembly: GCA_037974665.1. Taxonomy (NCBI): domain Eukaryota; kingdom Viridiplantae; phylum Streptophyta; class Magnoliopsida; order Boraginales; family Ehretiaceae; genus Ehretia; species Ehretia macrophylla. The sequence goes on along the minus strand of CM075780.1, from coordinate 52,776,124 downwards.
GTTGTGTATTTGTTGTCTAAGGTGGATTTGCCTTCTTGTTGTTACATGGTGTACTTGTATTGCTATAGCATGATCTATTTTATGGCCTTGAGGCTATGTATATTCTTGTAGTTACAAGTTGAAAGTTGTTGGTTGTAATGTTAGCTTTGAGATATTATGGCTTGTAATAACTTTTAATTCTCCTTTTTGTTCTTGCATGCTTGGGGGTATATGTTTAGAGGTATTGATTTCAACTTCTAAAATTGCTCTAATGTTATCATAGAATGGCACGTTAAAAAGGTTTAATGAAAAGTTAAGTTGGGTGCATGCATGTGTGATTTGGAGCTGTTGTTTGTCTCCTGGCTTGGATGGCCTTGAACCTTTGAATTTTAATTATAAAAGCTTATTTTAGTATATTGTGGCGATTTTGAGCATTTACAGGTTTGAAAAATGTCAGCGATACAGAGGAAACTTTGTCCGTTTTTCCCTAAAATTTTGTGACTGGGTTTGGTATTGGGTTGAGGATAGCTTGGTTTTTTGGAGCCTCCGGTCTCGTGAGAGATCGGGGCGTTACACTATATCTACCTAAAAATATTAATGTTGGCGATAAACTTCCTGTACTAGTCTTCTACCATGGTGGTGGATTCATGGTCCTGTCAGCATTCTCTCCTATGTACCAAAAGCATCTTAATTTGCTAGTCTCTGGAGCTAATGTTGTCGCCGTATCAGTAAATTATAGATTAGCCCCTGAGTATCCTCTTCCAATTGCTTATGAAGACTCATGGGTTGCACTCAAATGGGTGGCTTCTCATTCAAAAGGTGATGGTAACGAGATGTGGCTTAAAGATTATGTTGATTTTGATCGTGTATATATAGGTGGAGACAGTGCTGGTGGTAATATAGCATACAATATGACCCTACGGGCAGGTTTGGAAAAATTGGATGGTGTCATTATTAAAGGAATGTTCCTGGACTATCCATATTTTTGGGGAAAAGAGCCAATCGGTAATGAAACAGTTGATATTTATAGGAAGGCTTACATGGAACGAGCTTGGCTCTTCGTTTACCCAACTAGTAACGGGTTAGATGATCCATCGTTCAATCCTGCCATGAATCCAAATCTTTCAAGCCTAGGTTGCAAGAAGGTATTGGTTTTTGTTGCTGAAAAAGATGTGCTAAAAGATAGGGGTTGGTACTATAAAGATGTTTTGATTAAGAGCGGTTGGGTTGGAGATGTTGAAGTTTTGGAGATCAAAGGAGAGGATCATTCATTTAATTTAATTAAGCCCACGAGTTACAATGCTATGGCTATGTTGAATAAAATTATTTCCTTCCTTAATCAAGACAATTGACAAGCCATAGCATATGTGGATTAAAATTCTCTCCTAACTAGTGTTTTCTTCTAATATTCTCATACTACATTTCAGTTTTTCGTTTCAGGTTTGGATCATCTCTTCTACTTATTTTCTCATTTACTGTATGAGATGTATTATTGGCCATAAGATGTGATCTTTTTAAATCTCAACCACCCAGTTTAAATTTCAATTTTGAAAAAAACAGTTAAAATAAATGGTTGACATTTTAAAAGACAAAATCTGATAGATCAAAATACACTTCATCTAGTAGATGAGAAAATTAGTAGACGAGAGTATCCAAGTCCATTCATTTCACTCAAAATATCTAATATTTCATCTTTCTCTCCCATTTATTGCACTTTAAAATTAAAATAACGGGTTAAGATATAATATGAAAATATAAAATAAAATATTAGTCAAGAGAGATCCTAATGTAACATATACTTATCTTGTTTACATTTAGTGATTTGCGAGGGATTCTTCGTTGTGGTCCATGGGTAGAGCTTGTTGCTTGACGATTCCTTGTTCTTCTATTGGGCTTAGCCCAAATTGGTGGTAAGTTGTTGGGCCTGCTTTTGTTTGCTCTTGAGTAAGCCTATCTAGTTCCCTAGTTTTTTCATGTCCTGTTTTAGATTGGGTTGTGTGGTTTGTAATAAGAGGATCCAAATCCTTCATGTTAAGCCCTTTTGATGTACTTCTTTTTATATAATAAAGTTTGCTACTTGACCTAAAAATAAAATAGAATAGAAAGAAAAAACTTCCATTTGCAGATTTTACTTTATGATCTCCTTTTTTTTAAAAAAAAAAAACATAATGCAAGCGGATATTTTACCACATGCACTATGTGGTCTTCTCAAAGGTCATTGCATGATAAACTTAGCCAAAAATGACACATTAGTGTAGTCTTTTTCCTTTGCAATACACAAATTTTACTAACTATTTTTCCTTTATGGCTAGAGGTAATCCGATGTAAACAATAGCCATTATGGATAAAAGAAAACAACTATAAGGTCGTCCTAAAAGACGTGGCCTCTTTGTTTGAAATTATTGGTCTTCGACTTTTTGAACTCATTTGTAAAATCAACATCTTTCTTTAAAGGTAGACTCCCATTATTTTCATGTTTTTATCCATAAATATAAAATCCCCTATGAACTTTAAATTTTGCCTAGATTCTCCCATAACTTTGAACACCATTAGATAATTGTTACATTACAAGGACATTCTCTTTTTTTTTTTTAGAAAAAAAAAGAAAAAACTTCAATTCCAGTCAAACCAATTGGATAATGTTATATGTCCTTAATGGTAATTAGTAAAATAGTCATTGCTTTTGGTGTTTTTATTTATTTTTTAGCCATTTACTCAAAATAAAAACATTTGATTGCTCGATGATGGGAGGAAAATAACACCATTTGATTGCTCAATGAAGGAAGGAAAAGAGTAGGAGAGAGAAAAAAAGTAAAGGAGGAACAACTTTTCGATCAAAAGAAGAAAGTGGGAAGGAGCAAAAGAAAGCAAAAAAGAAAGAGAAAATAAAAAGAAAAGAGAGAAAAGGAAAATACAAAAAAACATAATGACACTTGATCCTTTTTCCATGCATCGACTTGGGTAAGTGAGTTTGGCAGACAATAGCTTTTTTTTTTTTTGGTCAAAGCAGACAATAGCTATCTATTCCAAAGTGGATTGCTATTAGGCCCGACTCGGACTTAATGACTCTCATAATTGGTATTGAGATTCACATAATATGAATTTTATGCTAAGATCTAATGACTCTTATAATTGGTGTCGAGGTCGGATTCTCGCAGTTGAACTGGTCAGCTACGCTTGCCGAGCTGAACTTTCAGGTCGGCCTCCGAGTTGAACTTTTCAGGACGGCTACGTCACCTGCACAAAGAAAAAAAGGAAAAGGCGGGGTGACACCCGGATTTTCCCCTCGGGTGTGCGAATGATTAGTATGTCCGAGCTGGCAAGGTAGCTGAGAGCATTTAATGACGAGTTACCTCTAAAATGAAGAGGGTGGAGCTCTATTTATACTAAATTCAGGTCTGACAACATTTAATGTGGTACAACTTTATGTCCCATCAGTGCTTTATGTCCCATCGGAACAGCTGGCACTGAGGTCGGGGGTTTTTTGGGGTCGGATCAGTATCCAGGTTGGGCATTTAACTGAATGCGCTGGGCTCGGCCCAAATTAGCCAGTCTCAGCTCGGCGTGGGTAACTCACCCCAGCTCAGTGACCCCTCGTCAATCCCCCCCAAGTCGAGATCGAGGGGATGAGATCTAGAATTGGGTGTTTTTCCCTAGCTGGAGGTGTCCGACCCCGACAGAGTAGTTATGGCCATGTCAGTGGTGCATGCCCTTCGGATGGCTGACACATCACCTGGTGGTTCTGACGGGACGCGATGTTTGTGCTTCCCGAGGTGATTTTCAGAAACGTTTATAAATAGGGCTTTGACATCCGAGATTTATTTCACATTTTGCTTTCAACCTTCAAGAGTTTTAGGTCAGACACCAGAGTGGTCGAACGCATTTAGCTCAGAAATAACCTTCTTGGGATTTTCAGCTCGGAGCCAGCTTGGTCGGTCGCATTCCGCAGTCGAGCAGTAGGTACGTCCCAACTCCCTTTAGTCATTCCTGTACATTTATATTTATACTATAGACAGGATGGGGAAGTCGGAGTCGGACGATTCCCAGGCGATGGAGGTGAGGTCCTATAGTGGGGACGAGAGTCCGTCGAGCTCGGAATCTATCTCAAATAGAGACCAAGGTGGAGATAGCACCAGTGCATCTTCAGGGTTGGCTCGTAAATCTGGGCCCAGGGAGAGCGATGATGATTGCCAAGTTATTGGGGTTAGACTGGTGCAAGAGGAGGCTGAGACAAATCCTTTGGCCGACTTGGGAGACTTGGAAGATAGGGAGGATGATGAGCCGCTAAATCAACTGGAGGGCATCGAGATATCTCAAGAGTTTTTAGCGGGGGTTTCTGCCACCGAGCCGATCGAAGCAGTCCCGGTGAGCATTGTTCGACCTCGGAGCTCGGCCACAGCCAGCGTTTCTTCAACTCGGGGGAAGAGGATTGAGCAGTTGTTCGCCTGTTGTCAGCGTGAGTGCCATTCCACGGTGCAGATGGCCAACGCCAGGTTGAGAAACAGGTCAGTGGATCGTCATCACAAGCTGAAGGTTCCAGGTCGGCACGAATCAGCTTGCCACCCTCCAGTTGACCACTTCACCATATATGATCTCGCATTCGACGTCATCCAGCTCCTTCTCCCCGGTTTTGTTGTCGACATCCTGAACTATTTTGAACTCAGCCCGGGTCAGATATCGCCGAATGGTTGGGCCGTGATGGTGGCCTTCTACGTGTTCTGTCTGGAGAAGGAAGTGGTGCCGACCTTGCGCAGGTTTAGGCATTTCTTTGTGTGCAAACCCAACCCGAAGCAGCCAGGGTGGTTCCACTTCGCCGCTCGGGTCGACAACTCCATATTCACCAAGTGGCACTCATCTAACAAAGGCTGGCAAAACGACTATTATTGGGTGCAGCCGGCTGCGAATTCTGGGTGCAGGTTGGACTGGATCCTAAGTTTGAGGAAGACTGTCAATGACGACCCCAAGCTCTTAAATGAGGAACTTGAGGAAGTTGCAGTGCTCAGGCCCGCGCCCGGGATACAGATAGATATTGACAGCGTGCTTAAATGGGAGCGGATCTGGGATTCCAAGTTGTTTGGTAGGGAACCCGACCTCTTGATGGATCATCCCAACCTACTTCCCGAGCCCGAGGGGGACGCGAGGTCCAGCTCAGAAGAGGGTCAGTTTGTAGGATCAGCGACCGACCTCCCAATTGTTCTTGTCTGCTAGTCTTTTTAGGTCGGCCTCCGGCTATTTTTCACTTCTTTCTTCTACCTTTTGCAGGTATGGCAGATATGAGAAAGCTCGCGTACGCCCAGGTGCGAAGGAAGAGTGAGGTTAGCGGCAAGGCTTCCGCTCGGTCCGGCTTGGGAGGTGCCACTTAGGGTCAGAGGCAGCGGCCAAGTGCGGGAGGTCGGTTCCGAGGTCTCCTCTAAAGGGGCTTCGGGGTCCCCTCTGCCCAAGAAATCGGGCTCAGGAAGGGCGATCCCGGAGCGTTCTTTATCCTGACCTGAGAGTTGAAAGTGGCCTCGGGCCGAACACTCCGGGAAGGGTAAGGCTGTGGCGGTGAGCCCTCATAGCAAAGACTTTATGGAGGCGTCCAAGGTGGATCGTGACCCCAAGCTGGCAACGGTCTCGGCAGAGCAGCTCTCGCTCGACTTGAGGACGGCCATAGTCACGGTGAGTCTCATCCAACTTCTGGTGATATTTTTTTTTTTTTTTAGCTCGGCTGATTGTTTTGTTTTCTCCTAAACAGGCCGAGTCCCACATTCTCTCGGCTCCCAGCTTCCTAGTCAGGGCCCAAACTCACTGTGTTGAGCTCGAGCAGCGATACGTGGATGCCCGAGTTGAGCTTGAAACCGTGAGTGAGGAGGCCGCTCAGAGGCGGAAGGCGGACATGACGAAGATCGACCGCCTAAAGAAGGAGCTTGACCTGGAAAAGACCCGGCGCAAAGCCGCAGCCAAGGACGTCGAGCGGTATAAGAAGGAGAAACATAAGGCCGAGCCAAGCTCCGGGATCTGGTGGACCGGGTTGGCGCTGCAGGAGAGAAAGCAGTGGAGGCCTTCAAGTCTAGCGATGCGGCCGTTGACTGGTTGGCCACGGAGGGCGGGGCCATGGCGAAATATGCCGAAATGGAATTCTACTTCCGGGGTCAAGTCGCAACTCGGGAGAGAGCGAAGACCTTCTTTCCAGCCACCAAGAACGATTACATCGAGATATTAGGGGGCCCCGCGGCCGAAGTTCTGGGAGATTCCAGAGTTTCCATCCCACCTGACGTCCCAGGCCAAGGAGGTCATTGAGTTTGTCCATAAGGGTATGGACCAGGTCGGGGATGAGCCTGAAGCCCCCACCTCTGCTACCGCACCCAAGTAAATTTTTGTAGAATTGCCCGAGCAAGGATTTTGTAATTTCGCTCAGGTTGGGCTCTTTGTAATCGTATTCCGATTAAATGAAATGAATATTTTGCGTTTTATCAAAGTTCGTACTTGTGCACTTTTCTTTTTTCATAAAATTTTTTCTTAAGTAAGCGGGGTCGGACCAATATAGTGGACCATTCGAACTTAAATAAAAAGAACCAAGCTGGGCGCAATTAATGAATTATCATCCTAATCTGAGCTGGTTAACCGGACAACTTTATAATCGTCGCCAACCTGGACTCGTTAGTCTGATTTAAAATTGGTCAAACTAGTGTTGACAAATGTTGAGTTCGAGTTTAGACCCAAACTAATATACCGAGTTGGACCTTAATCCGAACTGGTAAAGCTAATCAAATTGTTATTGATTAAACCCGAGCTGGAACATAGTCCGAGCTGAGTTACTTGATCATCAGCTCGTGATTAAGCGTGGCCACCGCGTTAATCCGGCTTGGGAGTAGCTTTGTAGTTATTGTACTTGGGCCCGGGTCGGGCATTGCGTTGGTTTTGGTGCTTGTCTCCAGGTCGAGCATTGCACTAGTTTACAAAAATACATCGTATTGAATCAGTACACGAAGTACTACTTGGGCTCAAGAGTCGATTACAAGCAATGTCTTGGCTCGGGGCCTTAACAAAAGATTTCAGCCTGGGGTCGTTACAAGATTTTTCGGCTCGGGCCATTACAAGAGATTTCGGCTCGGGGCCGTTTAGACAAAATACCGCTTCAGGTGTTCTGAGTGACATGCGTTCTTCAACAGTTTTCCGTTCTTGACGCGGAGGTAGAAGGTCCCAGGTCGGATTTCTTTCACGACTTTGTATGGTCCCTCCCCGGTCGGGGATAGTTTGTTACCTGAGCGTGGCAAAAAGATGGCCTTTCTGAGTACGAGATCACCAACCTTTATAGGCTTAGACTTGACCTGTTTGGCGAATGCTCTTTTCATGGCAGCTTTGCTGGCCAACATTCTGATTTGAGCTTTAGCTCGGAGCTCTTCGGCGAGGTCGAGCTTTTCACGAATCCTTGCTCCGTTTATTTTTGGATCATAGTGGAGGGTTCTACTGGTCGGGGACCCGATCTCTACTGGCAGTACTGCTTGAATACCAAAGGTCAGCTCGAAGGGCGATTCTCCCATTGCCGATCTGGTGGTGGTCCGCTGAACCCACAACACCTCGGGGAAAATCGATGCCCACTGGCCCTCTGCTTCTTCCAGCTTGGTTTTCAGGCCCTGCAAAATGATTTGGTTAGTCTTTTCAACTTGGCCATTACTTTGAGGGTGATCAATAGACGAGAATCTAATGTCGATCCCAATCTCAGCACATTTGCCTCGAAAGTATGCATTGTCGAATTGCTTGCCGTGATCAGTAACGATGACCTTTGGCACTCCGAAACGGAAAATAATATTTTTCCACACGAAATCCCAAGCTGCCTTTTCTGTTATTCTAGCAACACCTTTGGCCTTAGGCCATTTGGTGAAGTAGTCTACTGCCACGAAGGCGTGCTTCTTTTGGCCAACACTGGTTGGCAATGGGCCAATGATATCTAGACCCCACTGATAGAATGGCCAAGGGCTTACCATCACCGTGAGGTCTACCGCTGGCTTCCTCTGTACATTGGCGAACCTTTGGCAGGTGTCGCACTTTTTTACATACTCTTTGACATCTTGTTCTAAGGTTAGCCAGAAATAGCCTTGCCTCAATGCCTTCCGAGCTAGAGCTTTGCTTCCCAAGTGGTTTCCACATACCCCTTCATAGATCTCTCAGAGTACATAGTTTCCCTCCTTGGGTCCAATACATTTTAAGAGAGGCCAAGTGTAAGCTCTCTTATAGAGTTGCCCAGCAATTGTGACAAACCTTGAGGCCTGTTTCATGAGTTTCCGAGCTGCTTTTTCATCCCCTGGGGTCATACGCTCCTCCAAGTAGTCCACGATTGGTTTGGTCCAATCTGGGCTTAAATTGAGCTCGGCTATGGCTTGTAACCCCGACTGAATACTCGGTTTGGATACTTCTTCCACATGGACCAGAGCAGGTCGGCTTTACCCTAGGGCCAACCTGGAAAGGGCGTCGGTCTTCATATTCTCCTCCCTCGAAATTTGCTGTATGGTGAACCTTTTGAGCCCTGAGGTCAAATTCTTGACTCTGTTGAGGTAGGCTAACATGTTACTGTCCTTGGCTTCGAATTCTCCCGATATCTGACTAGAAACCAATTGAGAGTCAGTACTCAGGTCGACTGTCTGTGCGCCGAGCTGAGCTGCAATTTTCAATCCTGCAATCACCGCTTCGTACTCCGCTTCATTGTTGGACACTGGAAAGGTGAACTTGAGGGAGTATTGGTGCTCATGCTGGGTCGCGTCGAGGATGACCACCCCAGCTCCGCTACCAAACTTCCTTGAGGCCCCATCCACATGGACCTTCCATACTTCTTTCGGGTCGTGCTCGGTTCGGCCAATGCACTCCACCACAAAGTCCGCGATGGCTTGGGCTTTGATGGCTATTCTAGGCTGGTAGGTGATGTCAAATTGACTCAGCTCTACTGCCCATTTCAGTAGTTTGTCCGACGCCTCTGGCTTGTACATGATGGACTTGAGTGAGGCATCCGTCATGACCTTAATCGGGTGAGCATCAAAGTATGGCTTCAGCTTTCTTGCCGCCGTGATGAGCGCGAGAGCAAGTTTTTCCAATGGGGAATACCTCACCTCAGCCCCTTGCAAGGTTTTGCTAACATAATAGACTGGCTTCTGTTTCTTTCCTTCTTCTCGGACTAATGCCGCTACTACTGCTGTCCCCGAGCATGCTAGATATAGTACTAGTTCCTCCCCCACCTCAGGTTGGGATAGCAGGGGTGGATAAACTAGATACCTTTTCAGCTCTTGGAAGGCGTTCTGGCATTCCGTAGTCCATTCAAAGTTCTTAGGGTTCCTCAATATTTTAAACAGAGCGGAGCACGTTTGTCAACCGACCTGGACATGAATCTGCTGAGTGCCGCGACCTTTCCTGCCAACACTCGGACATCTTTTACGCAGGTCAGCGGTGCCAGGTCGAGTATCGCCTGAACCTTCTCCGGGTTGGCTTCTATTCCACGGGCTGTGACCATGAAGCCTAGAAACTTTCCTGCCTTGACGCCGAATGCGCACTTTTTCGGGTTCAGTTTTATCCCAAAGTGCCCCATTATGGAAAAGGCTTCAGCTAGGTCGGCTACGTGATCTTTCGCCTTTCTGCTTTTGACCAACATGTCATCCACATAGATTTCCATATTTTGGCCAATCTGATTTTTGAAGACCTTGTTCACCATTCGAGTGTAGGTGACTCCAGCATTCTTGAGACCAAACGACATGACCTCATAGTGGTAGAGACCTTTATCGGTGGTGAAGACAGTCTTCTCCTTGTCTCTGGGAGCCATCTTGATTTGGTTGTAGCCTTTGAAGGCATCCATAAAGGAAAGTAGCTTGAACCTGGATGTGGCATCCACCATTTGATCAATCCGAGGTAGGGGAAAACAGTCCTTTGGGCAGGCTTTATTGAGGTCAGTAAAATCAATACACAATCTCCATCATCCTGAGAACTTGGTCACCAGTACCACATTGGATAGCCAGGTTGGGTATTGGATTTCCTTTATGTGGCCGGCGTCTACCAATTTGTCTAACTCTTCTGCTATGATTTGTTGCTTATCATAATGGAAGTGCCTGCGCTTCTGCTTCACCGAGTAATGATTCGGGTCGGCATTCAGGTGATGCTCAGCCACTCCCGGGTCAATACCTGTCATGTCAGAGGCAGACCATGCAAATATGTGTTCATTTTTTAGGATAAATTGGCTTATACCTTTCTTGAGGTCTGTAGAGAGTTCACTTCCAATTTTTGCTCTCTTTGTCTCATCGGAGAGCTCCACCTCCTGAAGGTCTTCAGCCGGGCTACCTCTCATAGCATCCTTTTTTTCTTCACGCAAATCTGGTCCCCAGCCAACCTGATATTTGAGTCGGAGCAAGTTTTCATAACATTCTCGGGCTGAGAGCTAGGCTCCCCGAATGGTAGCCGTGTCGGCCGGGGTCGGGAATTTTAGGGCCTGGTGGTAGGTGGATGGGACGGCCCTGAAATGGTTGAGCGTCACTCGACCTAGAATTCCATTGTAGGTGGAGTTGCAATCCATCACATTGAAGTTGGCTTGCATTGAAACCCGCTTATCTCCGTCTTCTAGTTTCAGTGGAAGGTTAATAACTCCTTTAGCTCGGTGTGCGTGGCCAGTGAAACCAGCTAAAGTGCCCCTCAATGGCCGGAGTCGGCTCCTGTCCAGCCCCATCTGCTCAAAGGCCCTCAAGAAAATAACTTCTGCTGAGCTCCCGGTGTCCACCATCAGTCTCTTTGCAGTGTAGTTCGCTATTTCAGCGCTGATCACCAGTGGATTATCATGGGGCAATATTACCCCCTCCAAGTCTTTTGAGGAAAATGTGAGCTCCTCCACCCACGGGGCCGGACCCCGCACCGGTCCATACTCCTTCCCAGCCCAAACGTAACCCTTCCTGCCTGCCGAGGTCTCTCATCCGGAAGCCAGTCCTCCTGCAATGGTTTCAATCACAGCCAAACGTCCGCCCCCAGCCTGGCGCCTGGGTGGACTCCTCTCCTATCTCTTTGATCATGATTTCGGGTCGGCTGCGGGTCTATGTACCTTCGGAGATGGCCTCGGGCTATCAGTGCATCGATCTCCTATTTCAAGTCTTTGCATTCTTCGGTGGTGTGGCCGTAGTCCATGTGGTAGCGGCAATACTTGGTTCTATTGCGCTTCTTGGGTCGGCCTTTCATCCTTGGAGCTGGAGGTAGGTGGTTCTGGTGCTGGATCTCCATCAGGATCTGCTCCCTTGTGGTGTTGAGGGGAGTGAACATAGTGAACCGAGGGTTCTGCTTTGGCTGTTGGGGCTGTTTGTCTCGGTCGTTTTGGACTTTGGCCCCAGGTTGGGCTTGGGATGTTTCTCCCTTCCTGCCAGCTTCCTTCTCCTTGTCATCGTCCATCTTTGACTTATGTATTTCTTCCGAGTGTATGTACCCTTCTGCTCGTACCCTCAGCTCAGACACAGTATCCACGGGGTCGATTGCCAATGAGAATGTAAGGGGGCCCGACCTGAGCCCACTCTGGTAAGCCATCAATGCCATGGAGTCCTCAAGGTTGGGGATTAAGAGGGACTCTTCATTGAATCTGGCTGTGTAAGCCATCAGACTTTTCCCTCTATGTTGCTTTACCAGCAGCAATGTAGAAGTGTGGCGGGTGGCGCGCCGGCTCCCCGCAAAGCGGGAGAGGAAAGCCTCAGCCAGCTGATGGAAACTTGCAATTGAACCGGGACGAAGCTTCTGGAACCAATCCAAGGCATTGCCAACCAGGGTGGTCGGGAATGTCTTCGTCTTCATGAGGTCGGACATGTGGTGCAGGGTCATGTGGTGATCGAAGTTGAGCAAGTGGCTAGCTGGGTCTCCATCTCCATTGTAGACGGCCAGGTTGGGCATCCGGTTGCCAGTGGGCAGTGGCGTGGCTAGTACCTCGGGTGAGAGGGGGCTTACGCCGAGTTGGTTGATAACCTTAGCTATGGCGGCCGCAGTTTTGGCCTGCTCGGGGTCGGCTTGAGCCGCCCTTGGACCTCTCGCCTTACCGGGTCTCGCCACCGGCTCTAGGAAGCCCTCTTGGTCCTGCATCGGCCTTGGCCTGGGGTCTGGGATGCGGAGCTGTGGACGCAAGGGCCGCGGCGTAGCTTCTTGCAGGGCCAAGGAGCCCTCAGCTAGCCGGGCTACCTGTTCTTTGAGTTCCTCAAACATCCTCAGCATCATTTTTATCTCCGGTGATAGGTTGGAGTTGAGTTCTCCTTCCACCGTGGGGTTGGTTTGAGTGGCTAAGTATATACGTTGGCTCGTCCCAAAGTCGGCTGGGATTGGGTTTTGGCTAGGCACCTGCGTGGTTTCGAGGTCCCCATCCGGGTTAGGTGAATCCTCTACCGCTGCGTTGTGACTTCTTGTTTGTACCATAATGGTTTCTCAGTGAGTGGTGAAGGAGAATGATAGAAAAAACTCGTTCCCACAGACGGCGCCAAACTGTCGAGGTCAGATTCTCGCAGTTGAATTGATCGGCTACGCTTGCCAAGCTGAACTTTCAGGTTGGCCTCCGAGTTGAACTTTTCAGGTCGGTTACGTCACCTGTACAAGGAAATGAAGGAAAAGGCGAGGTGATGACCCGAATTTTCCCCTCGGGCTTGCGAATGATTAGTATGTCCGAGCTGGCAAGGTAGCTGAGAGCATTTAATGCCGAGTTACCTCCAAAATGAAGAGGGTGGAGCTCTATTTATACTAAATTCAGGTCTGACAGCAATTAATGCGGTGTAGCTTTATGTTTCATCAGTGCTTTATGTCCTATCGGAGCAGCTGGCACTGAGGTCGGGGGTTTTTCGGGGTCGGATCAGTATCCATGTTAGGCATTTAGCTGAATGCGTTGGGCTCGGCCTAAATTAGCCCGTCTCAGCTCGGCGTGGGTAACTCACCTCACCTCGGTGACCCTTCGTCAATTGGTATTGGGATTCACATAATATGAATTTTATTGGCATAGAGAGCTATTTGTTGGACCAAAATATTTTTCTTCTAAAGTAGAAATTTGTTCTCAACCCGTCAGTTTGGCAGAAATTTGCTATTGAATTGGTAAACAATGCACGACGCGTCTCGCAACCTTCCAGTTAAAAACAGAGAAAGGCTAATCGTGTAAATAAATACTCCTAAATTTTAGTCTAAGGATATTGTAGTCATTGATCCATTTCATAAGATCTAGACGACAAGGAGGAGGATGATTTATATGGTAGAGACGGAAAGCTATATTTATGGGCCGCAACGTATACTACAAGAATTCGAAGTATAGATGGTCGATTTTTGACTTTTAAGGTAGCGATTTTTAATTGTTGCTTATTAAAATGTAGCACTTTACAAAACCTTTGTCAAAACGGTTGTCTATGTGCCCAAGGTAGTAATACTATATATAACTATTTTTTATTATCTTTTTATCACCTCTTACGTGATATCTTACATGACATGCCAACTAAACAATATATTTTTTTTCCTCTTTCTTTTTTTTCCCCCTTTTTTCTCTCCCTTCTTAATCTCTTTCACTCGCTCTCTCTATTAATATTTTCCAAATCTTTTCTTTTTTTATCTTTAACCACGTCAGACTCAAAATTAGTGTCTCAAAATTTTGGTCTTTCTAAATCGATGTTATGTAATTACACATGTTACAAATTGAACTCTATGAAGAACTATTAACTAAAGTGAGTTTTACATTTTTAGTCATATTTTGCAGCAATTTCTTCAATAAATATATATTAGGGCAATTCCAATAGACTTTTTATTTTTCTCCATAATAGAGAGTAAAATTTGTGACCTTCTATTTTATACACTCTCTATTTCAGTTTTACTCAAACAACATTCTCTATTTTAAACTCTCTATTTAATTTTTCTCTAATAACTCTCCATATTTTAACTAAACTCATTACTTAATAACCTCTTTTTTATCTTTAATTTTTAATTATTAACGATTATGTCGTAATAAAAATTTTAATATTAATATAATTTTGAACATTGCTATACATGTGGGCTGAAACACCAATAGCAAAAAAAAAAATTGCACCTATTACCGTAACTCATTTCAAACCCTGCTGCTTGACAAATTAAAAAGAAAAAAACATGTAGGAAAAAAAAGAGCACGAGTATAAAAAGAAAGCATCGGTGGTGCTGTGTTGAGCTTGACAAATTAAAAAAAAAAAAAAAAAGATTAGCGAATGTGAAGTTCGCTCGTTGTTGCTCGTAGTGAGAAAACAAAAGCAAGTGGAGAGCTATCTATTTTGGCGAGAGCTAATTGCTAATCTGTTGAAGTGTTTTTCTTAAAGTTGACTCTCTATTTTAGTTTTTTAGCCAAAGTTGAGAGCCAAAACATAAACTATACCATATCACTTGCTTCAATTATAAAAAAAGGGTAATTACTTATTTAGTTCTATATTTTTACTAATTATCCTAACCTAATCTTTATCTTTTAAAATATATTTTTTCAATTCTGTATCTTTACTATTTATTTTAATTTAGTCCTTATCTTTTAAAGTTTATTTCGTTACATTTTTTAACTAAAAAATGATGGAGAACTAACGTGGACTATAATGACAAATATATTCGACTAAAATGATACAATTTAAAAGATAAGGACTAAGTTCAGATAAATGGTAAAGATACACGACTAAAAAAATATACTTAAAAATATAAAGATTAAATTGAGATAAATAATAAAGATACGAGATAAAATAAATAATTTATCTTTAAAAAAATGGGTATATTTATCTGACAAGGACAAAAGAAAGGATAATCTGCAATCTAAAACCGTCCAATGAAGATTTGATACGTTTACATAAAACTGTCCATTGACAATTTGATACGTTTCCTAGGACTAGTGGTCCCGTACATGTAACAAAGCCTTTCCTAAGACTTCCTAAGGCTAGTGGTCCCGTTCACGTAATGAATAATCCATGTCAGCAACTACTAGTCCACACGTGGAAAATATTGAAATTTCATAATGGTGAAAAGGTTATAAATTTGACATTTTTTTATTATTTTATAATTTTATTTTTGAGTGATTTGATATATATGTAAGAATGTATTGTTATATTTAAAAGTTTATCAACTCATAATTGAATTTTACTAATTAAATTTTTACATTTTTTTAAAAATAAAAAAAAAAGCGCAACAACTGTTGCGTTAGTTAGAAGGTGGACCAATGACAACTGTTGAATACTCAGAAACATCAATGGCATGCCTCCACTGTGGGTGCGCATGTGCTGCGGGTACAAGTTGGGGACCCGAGTGTCTTTTACCCACTACATACGAAAGTTGAAACAAGCAGTAGGAAGAAATGCTGATCTATAACTAAATCAAATGTTGAATAGAAAAGGGAAAAATGGCGTAAATGGTGTATATTGTTTTTCAAAAATTTTAAATTTATTCTTATTGTGTAAAATTAGTCAATTTAATCCCTATTATTTTTAAAATAAATTTAATTTAGTCACAATTTAAAAAAAAAAAAAACATTGAGGTAGTATTAGTGTGAATAAGGCACTTTGTGACCTAATAATAAGTGGTTCCTACACATTAAAGTGAGATGGACCGGGTACGTGTGTGATCCTCGTTCTGAGTAGATGAATGTAGAAAATTTAATCATTTAATTAAAACCAATTAGAATTGAATGAGAAATTTGATAACAAATTTGGAGTATCAACATGGAAAATGGAAAGGTGTGAAAGAAAAAGATGTGAAGTGAGGTTTCTCCAATATGAAAAGATTATAGACAAAAGGTCTATTTTTATATTCTTATAAGTTTGTACTTAGAATTCGGTCCTAAGGGATACTAATAGTTTTTAGGCAAAAGGAGACTTACCTATTATCAGATTCGATCCAAACCACCTCATATGCATGTGCCTAGCTTGGGCCGACCTAACCCAACTGTGATCGTGATCGTGATCACCATTATATGTGTTAGATCTGGCTTTAATTAATTTCTTGTAATATTTCTGTTTAAATTTTTAAGAAACTATTTTATCACACTTTTCTCAGAGTTATGGTTGGAACATTTTTGCCATTATTCTGATTACAAATTCACGTTTAAAACCAATTACATTTGAATGAGAAATTTTGATAGCAAAGTTGAAGTATCAATTCCCATACTTCAACTTTAACATACGTTTAAGAATGATACTTGAGCTGAGAAAGTGTAAGCACTAACTTATAGTGGCAACTAAAGTCTTAAAAGTATCTAATCTAACTGAAGTCTCAATAAAATCTAATTTATTTATATTTCAATGTATATCATTAATAATAAAGTATTTAATTTCTGCTTACTATAATTACTTGAGTTGTACATCCTATTATTCTAACAATAACATAAATTATACAAGAACTCATCTCATGTACAACATTTAAAGCATGAATTGTACTTCAAAAAGGAATAAACATAGCACCTAAATTATACTCTTATCACCATCACATCATGAAGAAACTCTTTTTGGAATTAGGAAAAGGGGTCATTTAAGTAACTGAACTTAATCTAATATAGAATTAAGGGTCTAAATTTCAAAACCTTCCGTGTTAAGGTTCAAACTTTTAAAAGTGATGAGTTTAACACATTGTAAAGTAACGGCGTTAATACTTTGTTAACATGGTATTTTTCTTTTCTTTCAAATCCTATGTGTCATTTTTTTTTCTTTCCAACTCTCAAGTGGCTTGTTTTTTAAACACTAAACAAAAATAATTTTTAATATCTAAAATTCAACAATAACGTAATAAATTCTACATCTTTTTAAAACTAAAAAATAAGATATCTACATATATATGCACACAGTGGCGGAACCAAACACTCGAAGTTAGGTTGTGCACTATAGTTGTGAAAACAATAACCATGGGTCGGAGCACTCATTGAAGCATAAGTATTTTGCATAAATTATAAAAAAAACTATTTACTTTCATGCCTAAATTATTTTTGTAATGATGACGACTCATAATATGTTATAACTCAACCAATAGTTAATCAAATTAGTTTTCAAATTGATTTTTTTTTTTAAATAATAAGGACTAAATTTGCTAATTTTGAATAACAGGGACGAATCCGACAATCATCATCACTATATGATTATTCAAAAACTCTTTTATCAGTCCTGATTAATATCAGTCCATGAAAAATATAGTGGGCCCAATATATGTGTGGAACCCACTTAATGTAAGAGGAATGATGTCAATATAGACTGATTGATGATGACATCCAGGCTGTATGAACCATTCAAGAAAGAGCCAAAAACCAGCCATACATGTCCACGTTCATTGAGCATACACGTCCACATTTAATGAAGTCATACACGTTCACATTCATTGAACCATTTGGAAGTCACATTCAATGAACCATTTGGGCAAATTTTCCAGCAAAGAATCAAGTCAATATTTCTGTTTTCAAAATTCAAAAAATTCAAGATTCTTCAAGAGGTTCCAAGAAGCTTAGGAGTTTGGTCAAGATTTGATTTCTTTATAATTCTATCTTAGTTTTAGTTTCAGTTTAATTCAAATTCTAGTTAATTGGATAGAGTCTAATATGGACGAATTTGGTAGAATTTGGGAGATTGGATTCTTGTCTAATTCTAATCTTGAGTCAAATCCAGGATAAGAAGGAGTCTTTATTGGCTCAAACACTATTCACGTTTTTGTCTACTTAGTACAGTAGAATCTTTTTAAATTAATACTCGATAAATTAATAATCTCTTTTAATTAATAAAAATACTCGGTCCCAACTTGGAATTAGTGTAAAAAGTTGATAAATTCGATAAAATTATGATAAAATACATTTAAAAAAATTTCTTTGTATTTTATTGACCCAAATATTTTATAAATTAATAATTAGTGAAAAAATACAAAATAAATTGACTATAAGGTTTTCTTAAAATATGAATCAAGAGTAACTTGTCTTTTGTTGACCTTCAAATTTAGTTGAATCTCATATTTAATTATTTAAAGAGAAAAAATTGAGATAATCCTACAAGGATTAGGATACAAGATTAGAGAAATTAGTTTTCATCCTAATCTGACTTCGATACAAGATTAAAGAAACTTTGTTCTAATCCCACTTAATTAAATTTTACCTTTTATTCTCATTACTTATCTTTTCGAATTGGATCAAAAAAATACAAGTCACTTTTCAAAAAAAAATATCATAATCATAATATGTTTACTATAAAACCAAAAAAATTAAAAATATCTAAAAAAATTAAAAATATCTATTAATTTATCGATAATAATATCTCGCTAAATTAATAGAATTTGATGGTCCCAACACTATTAATTTAAAGAGGTTCTACTGTATATGGTTGCTAGGATAAGATTGTTAGGATAAGGTTGCTAGGATAAGGTTGTTTGGGGTCTTTATTGAGTAGGAGTTACTATTTACATTTTTTCCTAGTAGTTTAGGCGTTTTCACTACTTGGGATAGGATTAGGAATTATTTTTCAAGTAGGATACTTATTTCTTATTTACCTATATAAGGTTAGCTTTCAAGAATAATAATATACATTTTTGACTTTATATAATTGTGAGATTATTCTCTCTTGAGTTCTTCAAGAAACTCTCCCGAACTTATCAAGGATTCCTTGTGGTGTTCACCTCAACTTATCAAACGGATTTTCATCCCTGTTTGTGGCGTTTTCACCATACCAAGGTTCTTGCTTTGCTAGGCAAAGGGTCACAGTTTCCATCATTCTTGAAAAGATCTTGGGTTTGTTTTTACCATTCTTAATGTTGGGTCTCGACATATGTTGACCAGGTTCATATCACTAATTGAATAACAACTCATGATTATTTAGTGTTTAAGCTGTAGATCATCTAGCCATTTTTAACTTTTAAGTATTTATGTTTTTCGCTGAGAATTTTTGTAATCCACAAAAATACCTAACCAGGAAATAGTTTTCATAATCAAGTACTTAGGACTTTAAAATGTCGGAATCGATGTTCAGTAATTACACATGTCATGAATTGATCTTATACAAAAAATTATTAACTAAAATGATTTGTATTTTTATAGTCACATTTTGCATCAATTTCTTAAATAAATATATGTATATAAAGGATTGGTCTTGCATAAAAAATTTAACCATTCGTCAAAGAATTAAAAAATATGAGGCCCATTTTTTTATACTCATTAGTCAAATGGTCAAATTCCAGAAAGAAGCATTTTCAGTTCATCAGAAACACTTTGGACCATATCCCTTGCTTCAATTAAAAATATATAAAACCATAAATTTCTCTGATAAGAATAAAAGAAGGACAATATGTAGTTATCAAAAACGGAAATAAGATATCCAAGTCCTCAACATTTTAGTATTAGAATACTTAGGTCTCTTAGTTTTTAAAAACTTCTTGGGAGGTCCTTCACCAAAGGTAATATGGTCTTCTTCTAAAATAATTGAATAAAAGAAATAAAATAATTTTAAACTAACTTCATAAATTTAATATATTATACACCCACCTCAAAAAAATAACAAATTACAAACTCACCCTATCACCATCATTTACACCACCACCACCACCACCATTATATACAAACCCACAACTTCACCATTAATACCACCTACTCTACCACACACCACACTCCACACTCTACCATTAACATCACTACCACCACCACTCCATACACCACACTCCACCATTAACATCACCACCACCACCACTACATACATTTAAATTTTAACATACCTAATTATGAACTCCAATCCAACCATTAACATCACCATCATTACACCGCATACATAGCCCACGAACACCAACTCTACAATCACTACCCATCAAGTCTAACTCTAATGTTAACCACAACACAAATCCGACCATCAACACCAACTCCACCATTAACACCATTGCTACCAAATACACATTAACAACCCTCATCCCAAAAAATCGCATCCCCTACACCCCGCCCCCTTAACCCATCTTAATCTCTCTACCCTCACCCTCAACCCGTTGCAGCCCCACCCACAACGACCAACCCCCAAACCATGAATCTGTATGTGTGTGGAGATTAGTTTTTTTTTTATGGTGTGTACATATTAGTTTTTGTTTTTGTTTAATGTGTGTATAAATTAGTTTGTATGTACATATGGTGTGTGGTGGGGTTGGTGATAACGTAGTGGGCTTGTTAATATGGCAGTGGTAATGGTGGTGGTGGTGGTGGTGGTGGTGGTAGTAGTGGTTGTGGTGGTAGTGTTGGGTTGAAGTTGTTAAAATAAGTTTGTAATTTGTTGATTTTTTGGGGTTATTTTTTTATAATTTTGGGTGTACGTATAATTTATTAAATATTTGAGGTTAGTTTGAAATTAATATGTTTTTTTTATTTAATTATTTTGAAAAGACCAAATTACCCTTTGGTAAAGGACCTTCCAAGAAGTTTTTAAAAACTAAGGGACCTAAGTGTCCCAATGCTAAAATGTTGAGGACTTGGATGTCTTATTCCCTATCAAAAACTATCCAATGAAATTTTGATACGTTTGCATATTTTCAAACTTTTGCAAAGCCAATATTAGACGTGTGCTGCAAAACGTTAAGACTACATTTAATGATAGTACTAGTGGTCCCGTGCATCCATTGTCAGCAACTATTAGTCCACACATGGAAAATATTGGGAAAAACTCTTCAATCATACTGATATCAATCTCTCATGTATTAATAAGATTTATACGTATAGATTTCAATAAATATGTAAAAGACTGATCAATCAATTTAAACTGATTAGTGGCAAAATGTATCGAGTTATTTCAGCAATGATTGGTGGCAAAATGTATTTAAATATATATGTGCTATTCTTAAAAAATTATCAAGTGTCGAAGGGCTAAATTTGTTGCACGACGCTATGTACATGTTTGCCCAACGTCACGCAAGAATGCATATAAAATCAAAGTAAGTGGATCTGAAATACCTTGATGTATAATAGCTGATGCTAGTCAACACATAACTACATGTTCTGCGAGCGAGATTAGTATTTTAAGCATAAAACATGATTATTTGGGCCTCTAATCAACTGGTCCAATTAGTCATGTATGCCTAGAATACTAATCTCGCTCGTGAACTTGAGATTCTAAGCTCTGGGAGTAATAAACTAATATCAGAGTCGGTCACTAGTTGATATGAGAACTAAGTGTTATGTGGATAAAGTACTACACCAAGAAGGTGATGAGAGTCACCTCTAGAATTTTGAACTGCCTGATTGGTACTCAGAGGCGGAGGGACATTAGTCTTAAGTGCACCCCTTACTTACCTTTTACTAAGTGAGGGCTATATTAGTAGATTACTATTGACTTAAAAAATATTACATACATGATACAAAATGACAAAGGCCAAAGCACAAAACTCCAAATGTACCTTTACTTTTCTCTGTTCCCACTTCACTCTCACCACAAACCAATTATCTAATCCATTATCCACTCATATCTTTTCAAAGCCGGACATGCACTGCCCCGAACCCGATTTGAGGGAATTTTTTTTTTTTTTTGGATAAATATTTGTTAATGGTCTTTTATCTTTTCAAAGCAAGTCTTACTTAGTTACTTTAATGTTTTGAATTATTTTGTTAAGCTTGAGATAAATATTTGTATTGTTTTATTAGTCCACTCATATAGTTTTCATAATGTTTTTAATTGTTTTATTAGAAAAAGGAATAGTTAAAGCACTAATAAATTATTCTAATTTGCAATAATTTGAATAATTATTTCTAGCCACTTTGATGCCAAATGAAAAAATAGAGGGGACCTTACCTCTAAATGATGATTATTGAATAGTTATAACAAACTGTATAATATTAGTTTTTCTTTTGTCAAATTTAGTTTTTAAAATGAAAAAGAGGGTTTGGATTTGTTATCGTTGACAAAATTAATTTTTGTAGTTGATGTAAGTGAAAGCCCATCACAAAAAGTCTAATCACATGAACCCTAAAATCGGTGTAAATCTAATTTATGTAAAAGTTAAAGATTGGTTTGGTTCTCTATAAATGTTTTAGTCTAGATTGGTTTGGTTCAATATAAATATTTTAGTCTATGTATTACTATTTACTAAAAATGCAACTGTGTGAAATTAAATCTATTTCCCTTTTATTTTAATTGATGTAATTGACTTGTCGCTGTAGTGTACCTCTTGATCTCAGGTGTCTAACTCCGTCACTGTAATGGTACCGGTTATGTGCGTCCCTGACAAGGATGCTAAATGCTTAACGAGAAGTGTGTGTGTGTAATATCCCACATCTGTTGGAGATAGCATATTGAAGTAATATCTCATATCAGTAAGAGATATTGTATTAGAATAGTTTATAAATGAATGTTATGAGTAAAAAAAATAATTTGAATTAACCATTTTAAATCGGTAAAAAAGAAATTTAAATAATTATTACTTATGTCTATAATATTAAATTTTGCCTACAAATTTAAGATTTTAGACTCACATCACAAGTCATGATAACTCTTTGTATTTTAGCTTAAGAGATGTTGCAGTTAAGAATTAGTCTACTGTGTGAAAACCGCACAGTTGCAGCTGTGAAATACACCTGTTTATTTCACAGCCGCTACCGTGTGGTTTTCGCATAGTAGCAAAATCCTTCAATTAATGATGATGTACGATAGAGACGGCAAGCAAATATTAAGAAACATCAATGACATGCCTTGACTGTACGAGTGCATGTGAGCTTTGACTGTACGAGTGCATGCGCAATAGCTAAAAATTAGGGACCCCAATATCTTTTACCCGAACATTAAGGTAAAAGCTCAAAGAGTGGGATGTCTTTTACACACTCTGTAGGAGCACATGGCATGTTGAGCACAATAAAAAATATAACAAATTTCTCTTTTACAGTTTAAATTTTTAAATAAAGCAATAATTTAATAGTTTTGAACGGGATTCAATAATTGAATTACAAATACTGCTAGAACATGCACAATAAAAAATATAACAAACTTCCCTTTAACAACTTAAATTTTTAAATAATGTGGTAATTTAATAGTTTTGAACGGAATTTAATAGTTGTAAAATATCAATATCATTCTAGGGTAAATGCATCTTTGGGAGTTATGACACTTTGGTCCAATATATTTTGAAATGAACCTTTTGATCCTAAATGTATTGCAAATGTGACACTATTGACCAATTTGCTTATTCTGTTAGTTTGTTAACTTTTTTGCACGTGATTGACACAAAATTTGATTGTTTTCGTTTCTTTTTTTACCTAACCTACCACACATGTATATAGAAATTGTCCAATTTGGCTGTACAAAATAAGTGTCATAAAGAACACATGTCAATTATGTACAAAAAGCGTTAACAAACTAATAGAATAAACAAATTGGGTCAACGATGTCAAATTTGTAATTTACTTAGAACTAAAAGGTTCATTTAAAAAAATATAAGACCAAAGTGTCATAACTTCCAAAAATAAATAATCACTATCTACTTATGATATTTACCTTATCATTTTTAAATAATTATATTAAAAATTTACGATTGTTAAATCTCGTATGTAATATCATATGTTATGTCAACCTCTCGTCCTACAATACCACATGTTATGTCAACCTCACGTTGCCTGTACTGTCTGTTCGGATGATTCTTGCATCCAAAGATTCGTATCGTGTCGGTGGTCCCGTGCCATCCAATGGCAGCTTTAATTATATAGGATGCACGGAAGTGCTTGGTTCACTGGTCTTTCGTCTTTTATTTTGATCGAAGTAAACTAGTCAAATCACGAAAAAGATCATGTGGGAAATACCCTGAGTTTCGACAATCTTTTTATATTGGATTGCACGGGTAGCTTTACAAGCTTTTTATATATTTGTTGCTAAAGCCCTTTTAGTAATTTTCTCGTGAGATACCAAAAAAAAAAAAGTAATTTTCTCGTGAGATTATCTCCTCAGCCATGTCTACTAGCTCAAGTGAGATAATCCATGATATTTCTCCCCTTTTACGAGTATACAAAGATGGTCGAGTGGAAAGATTAGGAGGAGAAGATGTTGTTCCTGCATTAGTTGATCCTGATACGGGCGTTCAATCTAAAGATTTCGAGATTGCACCAGAACGAATTTATCAGCTAGGCTATACCTACCTAAAAATATTAATGCAGGCGATAAACTTCCTGTACTAGTCTTCTACCATGGTGGTGGATTCATGGTCCTGTCAGCATTCTCTCCTATGTACCAAAAGCATCTTAATTTGCTAGTCTCTGGAGCTAATGTTGTCGCCGTATCAGTAAATTATAGGTTAGCCCCTGAGTATCCTCTTCCAATTGCTTATGAAGACTCATGGGTTGCACTCAAATGGGTGGCTTCTCATTCAAAAGATGATGGTAACGAGATGTGGCTTAAAGATTATGCTGATTTTGATCGTGTATATATAGGCGGAGACAGTGCTGGTGGTAATATAGCACACAATATGACCCTACGGGCAGGTTTGGAAAAATTGGATGGTGTCATTATTAAAGGAATGTTCCTGGCCTGTCCATATTTTTGGGAAAAGGAGTCAATCGGTAATGAAGCAGTTGATATTTCATAGGAAGGCTTACATGGAACGAGTTTGGCTCTTCGCTTACCCAACTAGTATCGGGTTAGATGATCCATCGTTCAATCCTGCCATGAATCCAAATCTTTCAAGCCTAGGTTGCAAGAAGGTATTGGTTTTTGTTGCTGAAAAAGATGTGCTAAAAGATAGGGGTTGGTACTATAAAGATGTTTTGATTAAGAGCGGTTGGGTTGGAGATGTTGAAGTTTTGGAGATCAAAGGAGAGGATCATTCATTTAATTTAATTAAGCCTATGAGTGACAATGCTATGGCTATGATGAACAAAATTATTTCCTTCCTTAATCAAGACAATTGACAAGCCATAGCATATGTGGATTAAGGTTCTCTCCTAACTAGTGTTTTCTTTTAATATTCTAATACTGCATTTCAGCTATTCATTTCAGGTTTGGATCATCTCTTCTACTTATTTTCTCATCTACTATATGAGATGTATTATTGGTCATAAGATGTGATCTTTTTAAAATATCAACCATCTAGTTTAATTTCAATTTTGAAAAAAACAGTTAAAATAAATGGTTGACATTTTAAAAGACAAAATCTAATAGCTCAAAATACACTTCATCTAGTAGATGAGAAAATTAGTAGATAAGAGTATCCAAGTCCATTCATTTTACTCAAAATATCTAATATTTCACCTCTCTCCCATTTATTGCACTTTAAAAGTAAAATAACGGGTTAAGATATAATATTAAAATATAAAATAAAATAAGCTTCTTTTATACCTTTTCCTTATTTTATATCATTTTCCTCATTTATTCTACTTCATCTTCTTCCTTCCTCACATACACGAGCTGCACAATTTTTTCTTTTTGTTGGTGAACACACGAGCTGCACATATTTGTATGCATAAAAACTTACAATTACACACACAAACACATGGATACACAGGACAAACAATACTTTTTACCTACAATTACGCACAGTTAACACACAAATGCATATTTGACTGGAAAAAAACACACACAAATACATACATTATACACATCCACTTTTTTTGGTTCTCCTTCCCAGTCATGATTTCGCATTTCCTAGCAGCAACTTGGTTGCTTTTAGTTAAGAAATGAAGATGACTGAAAAAAAAAAAAAATGACAAACGAAGAAAGAAGATTGCAGCGGCGGATTTTAAAAGCAACTAAGATGATTGGGGGTTTGGATATGTTGGGGCAATTTCAAAATTAGAAAAAATACTTAAAGATAATTTAGTCATTCAATAGTTCAATCCTTCCCCTCCCTCCATTTTATCCTAATTTGGAGGAAGACAAAGGGTAAGATGAACCCCTCAATTTACTTTCCCCTTAAAAAGAGATGAAACCAAACAAGGGATAGCTGAGGACCGTCCTTCCCCTACCATTGCCTTTCACCCATTTCCCCCAATTCAAACACAGGCTAAGTTTATCATGCAATGACCTTTAAAGTGCAATAAATGGGAAAGAGGTGAAATATTAGATATTTTGAGTAAAATGAATGGACTTGGATACTCTTATCTACTAATTTTCTCATCTATTAGATGAAGTGTATTTTGAGCTATTAGATTTTGTCTTTTAAAATGTCAACCATTTATTTTAACTGTTTTTTTCAAAATTGAAATTAAACTAGATGGTTGATATTTTAAAAAGATCACATCTTATGACCAATAATACATCTCATATAGTAGATGAGAAAATAAGTAGAAGAGATGATCCAAACCTGAAATGAATAGCTGAAATGCAGTATTAGAATATTAAAAGAAAACACTAGTTAGGAGAGAACCTTAATCCACATATGCTATGGCTTGTCAATTGTCTTGATTAAGGAAGGAAATAATTTTGTTCATCATAGCCATAGCATTGTCACTCGTAGGCTTAATTAAATTAAATGAATGATCCTCTCCTTTGATCTCCAAAACTTCAACATCTCCAACCCAACCGCTCTTAATCAAAACATCTTTATAGTACCAACCCCTATCTTTTAGCACATCTTTTTCAGCAACAAAAACCAATACCTTCTTGCAACCTAGGCTTGAAAGATTTGGATTCATGGCAGGATTGAACGATGGATCATCTAACCCGATACTAGTTGGGTAAGCGAAGAGCCAAACTCGTTCCATGTAAGCCTTCCTATGAAATATCAACTGCTTCATTACCGATTGACTCATTTTCCCAAAAATATGGACAGGCCAGGACCATTCCTTTAATAATGACACCATCTAATTTTTCCAAACCTGCCCGTAGGGTCATATTGTGTGCTATATTACCACCAGCACTGTCTCCGCCTATATATACACGATCAAAATCAGCATAATCTTTAAGCCACATCTCGTTACCATCATCTTTTGAATGAGAAGCCACCCATTTGAGTGCAACCCATGAGTCTTCATAAGCAATTGGAAGAGGATACTCAGGGGCTAACCTATAATTTACTGATACGGCGACAACATTAGCTCCAGAGACTAGCAAATTAAGATGCTTTTGGTACATAGGAGAGAATGCTGACAGGACCATGAATCCACCACCATGGTAGAAGACTAGTACAGGAAGTTTATCGCCTGCATTAATATTTTTAGGTAGGTATAGCCTAGCTGATAAATTCGTTCTGGTGCAATCTCGAAATCTTTAGATTGAATGCCCGTATCAGGATCAACTAATGCAGGAACAACATCTTCTCCTCCTAATCTTTCCACTCGACCATCTTTGTGTACTCGTAAAAGGGGAGAAATATCATGGATTATCTCACTTGAGCTAGTAGACATGGCTGAGGAGATAATCTCACGAGAAAATTACTTTTTTTTTTTTGGTATCTCACAAGAAAATTACTAAAAGGGCTTTAGCAACAAATATATAAAAAGCTTGTAAAGCTACCCGTGCAATCCAATATAAAAAGATTGTCGAAACTCAGAGTATTTCCCACATGATCTTTTTTGTGATTTGACTAGTTTACTTCGATCAAAATAAAAGACGAAAGACCAGTGAACCAAGCGCTTCCGTGCATCCTATATAATTAAAGCTGCCATTGGATGGCACGGGACCACCGACACGATACGAATCTTTGGATGCAAGAATCATCCGAACAGACAGTACAGGCAACGTGAGGTTGACATAACATGTGGTATTGTAGGACGAGAGGTTGACATAACATATGATATTACATACGAGATTTAACAATCGTAAATTTTTAATATAATTATAATAAAATGATAAGGTAAATATCATAAGTAGACAGTGATTATTTATTTTTGGAAGTTATGACACTTTGGTCTTATATTTTTTTAAATGAACCTTTTAGTTCTAAGTAAATTATAAATTTGACATCGTTGACCCAATTTGTTTATTCTATTAGTTTGTTAACGTTTTTTGTACATAATTGACATGTGTTCTTTATGACACTTATTTTGTACAGCAAAATTGGATAATTTCTATATACACGTGTGGTAGGTTAGGTAAAAAAAGAAACGAAAACAATCAAATTTTGTGTCAATCACGTGCAAAAAAGTTAACAAACTAACAGAATAAGCAAATTGGTCAATAGTGTCACATTTGCAGTACATTTAGGATCAAAAGGTTCATTTCAAAATATATTGGACCAAAGTGTCATAACTCCCAAAGATACATTTACCCTAGAATGATATTGATATTTTACAACTATTAAATTATGTTCAAAACTATTAAATTACCACATTATTTAAAAATTTAAGTTGTTAAAGGGAAGTTTGTTATATTTTTTATTGTGCATGTTCTAGCAGTATTTGTAATTCAATTATTGAATCTCGTTCAAAACTATTAAATTATTGCTTTATTTAAAAATTTAAACTGTAAAAGAGAAATTTGTTATATTTTTTATTGTGCTCAACATGCCATGTGCTCCTACAGAGTGTGTAAAAGACATTCCACTCTTTGAGCTTTTACCTTAATGTTCGGGTAAAAGATATTGGGGTCCCTAATTTTTAGCTATTGCGCATGCACTCGTACAGTCAAAGCTCACATGCACTCGTACAGTCAAGGCATGTCATTGATGTTTCTTAATATTTGCTTGTTGTCTCTATCGTACATCATCATTAATTGAAGGATTTTGCTACTGTGCGAAAACCACACGGTAGCGGCTGTGAAATAAACAGGTATATTTCACAGCTGCAACTGTGCGGTTTCCACACAGTAGACTAATTCTTAACTGCAACATCTCTTAAGCTAAAATCCAAAGAGTTATAATGACTTGTGATGTAAGTCTAAAATCTTAAATTTGTAGGCAAAATTTAATATTATAGACATAAGTAATAATTATTTAAATTTCTTTTTTACTGATTTAAAATGGTTAATTCAAATTATTCTTTTTACTCACAACATTCATTTATAAACTATTCCAATACAATATCTCTTACTGATATGAGATATTACTTCAATATGCTATCTCCAACAGATGTGAGATATTACACACACACACACACTTCCCGTTAAGCATTTAGCATCCTTGTCAGAGACGCACATAGCCGGTACCATTACAGTCACGGAGTCAGACACCTGAGATCAAGAGGTACACTACAGCGACAAGTCAATTACATCAATTAAAATAAAAAGGGAAATATATTTAATTTCACACAGTTGCATTTTTAGAAAATAGTAATACATAGACTAAAACATTTGTATTGAACCAAACCAATCTAGACTAAAACATTTATCGAGAACCAAACCAATCTTTAACTTTTACATAAATTAGATTTACGCCGATTTTAGGGTTCATGTGATTAGACTTTTTTTGGATGGGCTTTCACTTACATCAACTACAAAAATTAATTTTGTCAATGATAACAAATCCAAACCCTCTTTTTCATTTTAAAAACTAAATTTGACAAAAGAAAAACTAATATTATATAGTTTGTTATAACTATTCAATAATCATCATTTAGAGGTGAGGTCCCCTCTATTTTTTCATTTGGCATCAAAGTGGCTAGAAATAATTATTCAAATCATTGCAAGTTGGAATAATTTATTGGTGTGTTAACAATTCATTTTTCTAATTAAACAATTTAAATCACTATGAAAACCATATGAGTGGACTAATACAACAATACAAATATTTATCTCAATCCTAACAAGATAATTCAAAACATTAAAGTAACTAAGTAATTCTTGTTTTGAGAAGATATAAGACCATTAACAAATGTTTATGGGTTTGTCTCAAAAAAAAAAAATTACCTCGAATTCGATTCGAGGCAGTGCATGTGCGGCTTTGAGAAGATATGAGTGGATAATGGATTAGATAATTGGGTTTGTGGTGAGAGAGAAGTGGGAACAGAGAAAAGTAAAGGTACATTTGGAGTTTTGTGCTTTGGCCTTTGCCATTTTGTATCATGTATGTAATATTTTTTAAGTCAATAGTAATCTACTAATATAGCCCTCACTTAGTAAAAGGTAAGTAAGGGGATGCACTTAAGACTAATGTCCCTCCGCCTCTGAGTACCAATCAGAAAGTTCAAAATTCTAGAGGTGACTCTCATCACCTTCTTGGTGTAGTACTTTATCCACATAATACTTAGTTCTCATATCAACTAGTGACCGACTCTGATATTAGTTTATTACTCCCAGAGCTTAGAATCTCAGGTTCACGAGCGAGATTAGTATTCTAGGCGTACATGACTAATTGGACCAGTTGATTAGAGGCCCAAATAATCATGTTTTATGCTTAAAATACTAATCTCGCTCGCAGAACATGTAGTTATGTGTTGACTAGCATAAGCTATTATACATCAAGGTATTTCAGATCCACTTACTTTGATTTTATATGCATTCTTGCGTGACGTTGGGCAAACATGTACATAGCGTTGTGCAACAAATTTAGCCCTTCGACACTTGATAATTTTTGAAGAATAGCACATATATATTTAAATACATTTTGCCACCAATCATTGCTGAAATAACTCGATACATTTTGCCACCAATCAGTTTAAATTGATTGATCAGTCTTTTACATATTTATTGAAATCTATACGTATAAATCTTATTAATACATGAGAGATTGATATCAGTATGATTGAAGAGTTTTTCCCAATATTTTCCATGTGTGGACTAATAGTTGCTGACAATGGATGCACGGGACCACTAGTACTGTCATTAAATGTAGTCTTAACATTTTGCAGCACACGTCTAATATTGGCTTTGCAAAAGTTTGAAAATATGCAAACGTATCAAAATTTCATTGGATAGTTTTTGATAGGGAATAAGACATCCAAGTCCTCAACATTTTAGTATTGGGACACTTAAGTCTCCTAATTTTTAAAAACCTCTTGGGAGGTCCTTCACCAAATGGTAATTTGGTCTTTTTAAAATAATTAAATAAAAAAAACATGTTAATTTAAAACTAACCTCATATATTTAACAAATTATACGTGCACCCAAAATAATAAAAAACTAACCCAAAAAAATCAACAAATTACAAACTTATTTTAACAACTTCATCCCAACACCACTACCTCCACCACCACTACTACCACCACCATCACCACTACCAACACCATCACCACCGCCATATTAACAACCCACTACTTTATCACCAACCCCACCACACACCATATGTACATACAAACTAATTTATACACACATTAAACAAAAAGAAAAACTAATCTATACACATCATAAAAAAAACTAATCTCCACACACATACAGATTCATGGTTTGGGGGTTGGTCGTTGTGGGTGGGGCTACAACGGGTTGAGGGTGAGGGTAGAGAGATTAAGATGGGTTAAGGGGGCGGGGTGTAGGGGATGCGATTTTTTGGGATGAGGGTTGTTAATGTGTATTTGGTAGCAATGGTATTAATGGTGGAGTTGGTGTTGATGGTCGGATTTGTGTTGTGGTTAACATTAGAGTTTGTCTTGATGGGTGGTGATTGTAGAGTTGGTGTTCGTGGGCTATGTATGTGGTGTAATGATGGTGATGTTAATGGTTGGATTGGAGTTCATATATAGGTATGTTAAAATTTAAATGTATGTAGTGGTGGTGGTGGTGATGTTAATGGTGGAGTGTGGTGTATGGAGTGATGATGGTAGTGATATTAATGGTGGAGTGTGAAGTGTGGTGTGTGGTAGAGTAGGTGGTATTAATGGTGAAGTTGTGGGTTTGTATATAATGGTGGTGGTGGTGGTGGTGGTGGTGGTGGTGGTGTAAATGGTAGTGATAGGGTGAGTTTGTAATTTGTTATTTTTTTTTAGGTGGGTGTATAATATATTAAATTTATGAAGTTAGTTTAAAATTATTTTATTTCTTTTATTCAATTATTTTAGAAGAAGACCATATTACCCTTTGGTGAAGGACCTTCCAAGAGGTTTTTAAAAACTGAGGGACCTAAGTGTCCCAATGCTAAAATGTTGAGGACTTGGATGTCTTATTTCCGTTTTTGATAACTGCATATTGTCCTTCTTTTATTCTTATCAGAGAAATTTATGGTTTTATATTTTTTTAATTGAAGCAAGGGATATGGTACAAAGTGTTTCTGATGAACTGAAAATGCTTCTTTCTGGAATTTGACCATTCGACTAATGAGTAAAAAAAAATGGGCCTCATATTTTTTATTTCTTTGACGAATGGTTAAATTTTTTATGCAAGACCAATCCTTTATATACATACGTTTATTTAAGAAATTGATACAAAATGTGACTATAAAAATACGAATCATTTTAGTTAATAATTTTTTGTATAAGATCAATTCATGACATGTGTAATCACTGAACACTGATTCCGACATTTTAAAGTCCTAAGTACTTGATTATGAAAACTATTTCCTAGTTAGGTATTTTTGTGGATTACAAAATTTTTCAGCGAAAAACATAAATACTTAAAAGTTAAAAATGACTAGATGATCTACAGCTTAAACACTAAATAATCATGAGTTGTTATTCAATTAGTGATACAAACCTGGTCAACATGTGCTGAGACCCAACACCAAGAATGGTAAAAACAAACCCAAGATCTTTTCAAGAATGGTGGAAACCGCGACCCTTTGCCTAGTAAGGCAAGAACCTTGGTATAGTAAAAACGCCACAAACGGGGATATAAATCAGTTTGATAAGTTGGGGTGAACACCACAAGGAATCCTTGATAAGTTCGGGAGAGTTTCTTAAAAAACTCAAGAGAGAATAATCTCACAATTATATTAAGTCAAAAACGTATATGATTATTCTTCAAAGATAGCCTTATATAGGCAAATAACAAATAAGTATCCTACTTGAAAAATAGTTCCTAATCCTATCCCAAGTAGTAAAACGCCTAAACTACTAGGAAAAAATGTAAATAGTAACTCCTACTCAATAAAGACCCCAAACAACCTTATCCTAGGAACCTTATCCTAACAATCTTATCCTAGCAACCTTATACTAAGTAGACAAAAACGTGAATAGTGTTTGAGCTAATAAAGACTCCTTCCTATCCTGGATTTGACTCAATATTAGAATTAGACAAGAATCCAATCTCCCAAATTCTACCAAATTCGTCCATATTGGACTCTATCCAATTAACTAGAATTCAAATTAAACTGAAACTAAAACTAAGAAAGAATTATAAAGAAATCCAATCTTGACCAAACTCCTAAGCTTCTTGGAACCTCTTGAAAAATCTTGAATTTTTTGAATCTTGAAAACAGAAATATTGACTTGATTCTTTGCTGGAAAATTTGTGACGCCCAAGATCACTACCGTATACTTATTAACTATTGCATCCACTATTTACGCATTTCACTGTGCATTGCTTGTTACTTTCTCTAGTTACTATTTATCACGTTTTTCAACCACTTATTTTCTTTGAATTAGCATTTTTTTAAAATCATATTAATTATTTTAAGAATGAGAAAAATGTGCGTTTGGACTAAATGCGTTAGGAGCATTCATTTAGAAAATGTTCTAGTGGTTCGTATAAATAGTGTTACGAAAGAATAGTAACTTTTTGTAGAGATTTTTAATTGGGCCTTTAAGGGTTTCCTAGTTATATTTGGGCTTGTCTACCATCCAAAATATATTACTTAGGCCTAATTAACCAAGCCCAACCCATTAACCATTTAGCTTACATTATATATAACAAAACAAGACCAAACCAAAGGGGAAAAAAAGATAGAAGCAAAAATCAGGAAAGAGGGCAGGGAGAAAAACGTGAGACAGAAAAAAAAAAAAAAAAAAAAAGCTAGGGCATGGCTATTTGGTGCATTCTTGAGCAAGTTTTAGGTGAATTGAAGAGTTTTCTTGCACATTTCCTCCATTTTTGACTTCTTGGAGGTAAGGGTTTCATCCTAAGTGCTATTTTATTTGATTTCTTGCTTTGTAGTATAAATGGTATTGTGTAGTTGTTGAGTATTTGAGTCAAATATGCATGTAATGTGAGTATATTAGTGTATAGAGTAGACTTTTAAACTTGTTGTGGATATGTAGCTAAAGCTTGTATGTAGTTTGATCTCTTTGCTTAAGAGTTGATTTAATGTTCAATGTTTGTAGATTATGTGCTTGTATAAGTGCCTGAGTGAAGATTTTGAGTTAGTTGTGAAGTTAATAACATGCTAAACTAGTTGAATAAGCAAGAAGTTAAATTAATTGAACATTAGTGCAAAAGTACAAATCTGACCAGCTTTCTGTCCGTGACTTTTAGAGCCTTTTTGGCATAGCAAACGTTCTTAGAATTGAACAAAATTAATATGGTAGCTAGATTAGACAGTTTAGAACAAATGTTGATTTCTAGAGCTAAGGCAAATTCTAACGTTTTGACCTTCCGATTTAGCTATTTCCGAAATGTGTCTGGGAAATCGCTGTGCAGGGACAGTTAGGTGTAGTTGTACGATAAAGGTCATAACTTGTGGAATTTAGATCGGAATTGAGTTTCGCTTGAGGCTAAAGTAATCTAAAGTCAGTTTGGAGGCCCATAGCATAGATAACTAAATTGATTAAGTTAAGCCCCTGTTAGAGAAATTGGAAAACATTTTAGTGATATTTTAGGGTTTTTGAGCAAAGTTGATTCTATAATTGATTCGATGCTATCTAGTAGGTGCCTTAGATGTTAATAAAGATAGTTTAATAGCCACATGATGTTGAATTGCTCAAAAATTGGCTAAAACATGAAATAGGACACTTTTAGAAAAGGGGTTTGGGTGTAATGCGAATCCGGGTTAATTTAGTCATCACATTTAGTGTTTTTAGGCTATATAGGTGCTAGATATGCTTTTCTAAACCTCGGTTGAGTTCCGGTTAGGGTACTTATAGTGTAAATGCATAAAGAGGTAAATTCGGACTTTTCGGGTAATTGTACTTTAAAGTGAGATTTTAAGGGCTTAAGTGGTGCCATAAAGTGTCATTAGATATTTAGTATAGTTAGATTTGAGGTTCGTTATCTTGTGTGAAGTTTAGAGCTTATTTTGTAAGCATTTAGAAGGAGATTTGTTAGATTTCTTGTGAATTACTTGAATTAGTTGCATTAGTTGTTATTATATTGTTATGTTTGCTCTAATTGATCATGATAGAGTTATATGTTATATAAGTGTGAAGTTTATGACCTAAATACCAAGTATGTGAAAAGTGTCTAAATGAAGCTTATGTGAATTAGTTAAGCTTATTGCATAAGTAGCTATTTGAATTGTTATAGTTGTTATAATTGCTATATTTGTCTATTGATTGAGTTACAAAATGTAAATTGGAAAAAATGAGTATGATAACTTGAATTATCTTGTAATTAGCTAGAGTTGAGTTTAGACAAATGGTTAGCTTGTTGAACATGTAAGTTGAAATGGGAGGTGATTGGCTGCCATTTAGCTAATTAAATGGAATTAGGGCCTTGTGCATGCTAATGCTAAAAGGCAAAGAATGCTTCTTGTCATATCCTCTAAGTTAGTTAAGATAATGCATGTCTAGAGATTTTAGAGTTTGATATTGTGACGTGAACTTGTAGAACTAGCTACTTAATTGCATGATTAGCATTCTTAACTCATGTTATTTGTGTATGGTCAATCGGATGAATGTAAAATGATTTTATTGCATAACTGCCTAATTAGGAATTGAAGGGAATTGATGCCATGGGAGAAGGTTCAATTGGGAGTTTGGCTAAGTTTTGTATGTTTGGCTTCCTAAAGGTGATGGACCTGCATCCTTACGTGCAGTATAGTTTATTTTCTTTCTAAAATAGTATATTGTTTAGTATAATTGCGTAATTGATATATGCTTATTGTTGCTAAATTGTAACTTGGTGCGAGAACAACTTACTTTTGTCCTTAAATGTGTTTCCTGATTATATTGTCATTGTTATCATTCTTGCATTGCATCGTGGTTGCGCAACCTCATTGTCGCGGCAGATGCGATGGCCTCGCTGGGTGGCATCGGGCTTGCCAGTGTTGGTTCCCTTAGCTCCGTCCGCTATTCCCTCACTCGCTTGGTCCGGAGATTGCCAGGGGATATTGGGTCGTAGGATCAGGTACATCCGGAGTACCCATTGGTGTAAGGGATGCCGGCATATCGAGATTGAGATCATGGTTCGTGGATCGGGGATCGAAGATTTGGAGTGATAAGGGTTATCGATTGTATCCTTTCAAAATGTGGTATTAGAATTGTTATTCATTGTTTATTTATTGTATTAAATGTGTTAAGTTGCCGCATTGCACGAACCCTGGTATACTGTTCCCATTTCCCCTCCCTCATTGAGTGTACCAGTTGTATACTCACCCTCGTCTCTAACACCTTTCAGGTTCAGCACCTTCACAAGGTGATATAGGGAAAGCTCGAGAGTTACCATGTTTGGTTGTGTTGGCTTTCATTATTAGTACCTACGAATCCATGTGAATTAGTGAAGTGATTTGAATTGTAATTTGATTGGAACTATAAAAACTCGACTTGTAATTGTATTAGATCTTGTTTGTATTTGGTTCGTAGGTGGCCTGTAATAGTTTAAAGGACTATGTTATAGTTTAATTGTCGTGCATGCTAGCTTGGGTTAATGGAGTTAGTAGGCTGGATTAATAAACAAGACAATTGAAGAGATAAAGTTAGAATGGTATGATAAGTGGCTTTATAACATAGTATTTCAATATTTGAGGCCTAAGCATGCTTGTGTACCTATTTTGTTGAATCTAAAGCTTGGATGGCCTTGAGACAAGGCATAGCTTAGTGGTTGAAGTTGAAGTATATGAGAATGTTGGATTATGGTTTTGTAGTTGTATTATATTATTCGCAGGTTTTTGATTGGTCCTATAAACAGGGGAGACTCCGTCCGTTTCTCCCTAAATTTCGTTTCCGGGGTTTGGAATTGGGTTGAGAATAGTGTGATAAATAGGAATCCCGGTCTCGTGAGGGATCGGGGCATTACAAAATTTGCCCAAATGGTTCATTGAATGTGACTTCCAAATGGTTCAATGAATGTGAACGTGTATGACTTCATTAAATGTGGACGTGTATGCTCAATGAACGTGGACATGTATGGCTGGTTTTTGGCTCTTTCTTGAATGGTTCATACAGCCTGGATGTCCTCATCAATCAGTCTATATTGACATCATTCCTCTTACATTGAGTGGGTTCCACACACATATTGGGCCCACTATATTTTTCATGGACTGATATTAATCAGGACTGATAAAAGAGTTTTTGAATAATCATATAGTGATGATGATTGTCGAATTCGTCCCTGTTATTCAAAATTAACAAATTTAGTCCTTATTATTTAAAAAAAAATCAATTTGAAAACTAATTTGATTAACTATTGATTGAGTTATAACATATTATGAGTCGTCATCATTACAAAAATAATTTAGGCATGAAAGTCAATAGTTTTTTTTTATAATTTATGCAAAATATTTATGCTTCAATGAGTGCTCCGACCCATGGTTATTGATTTCACGACTATAGTGCACAACTTAACTTCGAGTGTCTGGTTCTGCCACTGTGTGCATATATATGTAGGTATCTTATTTTTTAGTTTTAAAAAGATGTAGAATTTATTACATTATTGTTGAATTTTAGATATTAAAAATTATTTTTGTTTAGTGTTTAAAAAACAAGCCACTTGAGAGTTGGAAAGAAAAAAAAAATGACACATAGGATTTGAAAGAAAAGAAAAATACCATGTTAACAAAGTATTAACGCCGTTACTTTACAATGTGTTAAACTCATCACTTTTAAAAATTTGAACCTTAACACGGAAGGTTTTGAAATTTAGACCCTTAATTCTATATTAGATTAAGTTCAGTTACTTAAATGACCCCTTTTCCTAATTCCAAAAAGAGTTTCTTCATGATGTGATGGTGATAAAAGTATAATTTAGGTGCTATGTTTATTCCTTTTTTGAAGTACAATTCATGCTTTAAATGTCGTATATGAGATGAGTTCTTTTATAATTTACGTTATTGTTAGAAAAATAGGATGTACAACTCAAGTAATTATAGTAAGCAGAAATTAAATACTTTATTATTAATGATATACATTGAAATATAAATAAATTAGATTTTATTGAGACTTCAATTAGATTTGATACTTTTAAGACTTTAGTTGCCACTATAAGTTAGTGCTTACACTTTCTCGGCTCAAGTATCATTCTTAAACGTATGTTAAAGTTGAAGTATGGGAATTGATACTTCAACTTTGCTATCAAAATTTCTCATTCAAATCTAATTGGTTTTAAACGTGAATTTGTAATCAGAATAATGGCAAAAATGTTCCAACCATAACTCTGAGAAAAGTGTGATAAAATAGTTTCTTAAAAATTTAAACAGAAACATTACAAGAAATTAATTAAAGCCAGATCTAACACATATAGCGGTGATCACGATCACGATCACAGTTGGGTTAGGTCGGCCCAAGCTAGGCACATGCATATGAGGTGGTTTGGATCGAATCCGATAATAGGTAAGTCTCCTTTTGCCTAAAAATTATTAGTATCCCTTAGGACCGAATTCTAAGTACAAACTTATAAGTATATAAAAATAGACATTTTGTCTATAATCTTTTCATATTGGAGAAACCTCACTTCACATCTTTTCCTTTCACACCTTTCCATTTTCCATGTTGATACTCCAAATTTGTTATCAAATTTCTCATTCAATTCTAATTGGTTTTAATTAAATGATTAAATTTTCTACGTTCATCTACTCAGAACGAGGATCACACACGTACCCGGTCCATCTCACTTTAATGTGTAGGAACCACTTATTATTAGGTCACAAAGTGCCTTATTCACACTAATACTACCTCAATGTTTTTTTTTTTAAAAAAAATTGTGACTAAATTAAATTTATTTTAAAAATAATAGGAATTAAATTGACTAATTTTACACAATAAGAATAAATTTAAAATTTTTGAAAAACAATATACACCATTTACGCCATTTTTCCCTTTTCTATTCAACATTTGATTTAGTTATAGATCAGCATTTCTTCCTACTGCTTGTTTCAACTTTCGTATGTAGTGGGTAAAAGACACTCGGGTCCCCAACTTGTACCCGCAGCACATGCGCACCCACAGTGGAGGCATGCCATTGATGTTTCTGAGTATTCAACAGTTGTCATTGGTCCACCTTCTAACTAACGCAACAGTTGTTGCGCTTTTTTTTTTATTTTTAAAAAAATGTAAAAATTTAATTAGTAAAATTCAATTATGAGTTGATGAACCTTTAAATATAACGATACACTCTTACATATATATCAAATTACTCAAAAATAAAATTATAAAATAATAAAAAAATATCAAATTTACAACCTTTTGCACCATTATGAAATTTCAATATTTTCCACGTGTGGACTAGTAGTTGCTGACATGGATTATTCATTACATGAACGGGACCACTAGTCCTAGGAAAATCTTTGTTACATGTACGGGGCCAATAGTCCTAGGAAACGTATCAAATTTTCAATGGACAGTTTTATGTAAACGTATCAAATCTTCATTGGACGGTTTTAGATTGCAATCCTTTCTTTTGTCCTTGTCAGATAAATATATCTATTTTTTTAAAGATAAATTACTTATTTTGTTTCGTATCTTTATTATTTATCTCAACTTAATTTTTATATTTTTAAGTATATTTTTTTAATCATGTATCTTTACCATTTATCTGAATTTAGTCCTTATCTTTTAAAATGTACCATTTTAGTCGAATATATTTGTCATTATAATCCACGTTAATTCTCCATCATTTTTTAGTTAAAAAATCTAACGAAATAAGCTTTAAAAGATAAGGACTAAATTAAAATAAATAGTAAAGATACAGAATTGAAAAACTATATTTTAAAAGATAAAGATTAAGTTAGGATAATTAGTAAAAATATAGAACTAAATAAATAATTACCTTTTTTTTTATAATTGAAGCAAGTGATATGGTATAGTTTATGTTTTGGCTCTCAATTTTGGCTAAAAAACTAAAATAGAGAGTCAACTTTAAGAAAAACACTTCAACAGATTAGCAATTAGCTCTCGCCAAAATAGATAGCTCTCCACTTGCTTTTGTTTTCTCACTACGAGCAACAACGAGCGAACTTCACATTCGCTAATCTCTTTTTTTATTTTTATTTATTTTTATTTGTCAAGCTCAACACAGCACCACCGATGCTTTCTTTTTATAGTCGTGCTCTTTTTTTTCCTACACGTTTTTTTCTTTTTAATTTGTCAAGCAGCAGGATTTGAAATGAGTTACGGTAATAGGTGCAATTTTTTTTATTCTATTAGTGTTTCAGCCCACATGTATAGCAATGTTCAAAAATTGTATTAATATTACAATTTTTGTTATGACATAATCGTTAATAATTAAAAATTAAAGATAAAAAAAAGGTTATTAAGTAATGAGTTTAGTTAAAATATGGAGAGTTATTAGAGGGAAATTAAATAGAGAGTCTGAAATAAAGAATGTTATTGGAGTAAAACTGAAATAGAGAGTGTATAAAAGTAGAAAGTCACTAATTTCACTCTCTATTATGGAGAAAAAATAAAAAGTATGTTGGAGTTGCCCTAATATATATTTATTGAAGAAATTGCTGTAAAATATGACTAAAAAAGTAAAACTCACTTTAGTTAATAGTTCTTCATAGAGTTCAATTTGTAACATCTGTAATTACATAACATCGATTTAGAAAGACCAAAATTTTGAGACACTAGTTGTTAATTTAAGGTCAATTCCGACTTTTTTTTTAGTCTTATGCCCTTTATTATGAATTATTTCCTAGTGATGCATTTTTGTGGATTTCAAGCAATTTTTAGCGAAAACATCTATTTAAAGTTAGAAATGGCCAGAACACCTACAACTTCAAAACTAACTGACTCATTTAAATCAACCTATGCTCATGTGTCAACTAACAAAAAATATTACGGATATGCTGACTTTGATTTTAGGGATAATAGTACCAATGGTCCTGTATGTTTCACCAAAAATTCAGTTTAGTTTTATTTATTTCAAAAGTATCAGTTTAGTCCTATATATTTGGTTAAAAGTCTCAGTTTAATCTTATATATTTGCCTAAAGATTTTAGTTTAGTCCTATATATTTCCTAAAAGTCTCAGATTAGTCCTAAATATTAAAATTATAGTTAATTTTAACGAAAAATTGGCACATGACCATGGTTAGAGGGGCAAAATTGAAAAAATAACATGTGCAAAAGAGACAAGTTCAATTAGGTCCTTAATATTTACAAAAATGTTCAAATATGAAGCGCCAATTCTAAATATGTTTATAATATTTGTGCAAACACTCAGGATCAATTTGAACATTTTTGCAAAACTCTAAGTCCTAAATGAACTTTTCTCTTTTGCACATGTTTTCTAATTTTGCCCCTTTAACCATAGTCATGTACGAATCACATGATCAATTTTCCATTAAAGTTAATCCCAATTTTAACGGTTAGGACTAATCTGAGACTTTTAAGAAATATATAGGACTAAACTAAAACTTTTAGGTAAACATATAGGATTAACATGAGACTTTTAAAATATATAGGACTAAACTGTGACTTTTAGGAAAATATAGAAGACTAAATTGACTTTTAAAACATATAGGACTAAATTAATTTTTTGGTGAAACATACCGTACGTACTATACTCCCTTGATTTTATATCTATTCGTTCGTGACATTGTACATAACATGTACATTTTAACTAAGGGCAGCTGTTTATTTTATTTGTTTAAATAAATGAAATAAGGTTAAAGTAGGGATATGTAATATATATATGGAGTAACACAAGAAAAAAAATAGGTAAATACTAGTAACTTTCCTACATGAAAATAAAAAAGAAAAACGTATGTTAAAACTGAAAGGGAGAAAAAAGAGGAGAGAAAGGGGAAAAAGGAAAGAGAACAGGAGGCAAAACATGATACTTGGTTATGAAGGATTTAGTCAAAGACTTTATAAGTTTTTCAAGACCTTGCAATTAATCTAAGTACGTAGGACTAACGTGTGAACCTGTGGATAATAATATATATAGTGGGTGAATTCAAAAATTTAATAGAAAAGCTTGTCTGATATACAGTATAACCTCTTTAAATTAATACTCGATAAATTAATAATCTCTTTTAATTAGTAAAATTGTTTGGTCCTGACTTGGGACCAGTATAAAAAATTGATAAATTCGATAAAATTATAAGATAATATACTTTAAAAAAATTTCTTTGTATTTTATTGATTCAAATATTTCATAAATTAATAATTAGCTAAAAAGTTTATAATAAATTGACTATGAGATTTTTTAAAAATATGAATCAAGAGTAGCTTGTCTTTTGTTGAACTTTAAATCTAGTTGAATCTCATATTTAATTATTTAAAGAGAAAAAAATGGAATAATCCTACAAGGATTAAGATACAAGATTAGATAAATTAATTCTCATTCCAATCCTACAAGGACTTGGATACGAGATTAGAAAAACTTTTTATAATCTCACTAAATTAAATTTTATATTCTATTATCATTATTTATCTTTTTAAATTGGATCGAAAAAATACAAGTCACTTTAAAAAAAAACATCATAATCATAATATATTTACTTACTATAAAGCCAAAAAAATAAAAAAATAACTCTATTAATTAATAGTTATTAATTTATCGATAAATTAATATCTCGCTAAATTAATAGAATTTGGTGGTTCCAACGCTATTAATTTAAATCGGTTCTACTGTATATTGTTCCACATTGGTATATTGGTGAAAGACAAAATAAGTAAGGGTAATTAATACAAATGGTCATTTATTTTTGCCACATGTATCAACTAATTCTTTTATCTTTCAATTGTGATATTTTGGTCGCTGATATGATATTAAAATGATGCCATTAGTCCTAGCGTTTGAAATCCGTCAAAAAAAATGACGGAAATGACATGCCTTGCTCACGTGCTGACTTATGCAAGGACAAAATAGTCCATTATAAGTTAGATACTCATTTTCACTTTTGGTTTCATTCTTTCTCTTCAATTTGGGATTTTTGAACTTAGGGTTTTTCTTTCTCTAACTTCTACTTTCACTTAAATTCTCGGGTAATGCTACTTGAATCGGAGATGG
This sequence comes from Ehretia macrophylla, assembly GCA_037974665.1. Lineage (NCBI taxonomy): Eukaryota > Viridiplantae > Streptophyta > Magnoliopsida > Boraginales > Ehretiaceae > Ehretia > Ehretia macrophylla. The sequence continues at coordinate 52,733,172 of CM075780.1, read as the reverse complement.
CTAACAATAATCGACATCGACAATACCGTAAGCGTATTTCTCCAATATTCTCTGTTCGATTGGTTTAGGTTTATATTAAAAATAATATAGTATTGTTCAATTTTTTCAAAGTACATATAGTATTGTTCGATTTTCTCAAAATACATATAGTATTGTTTAATTTTCGTAATGGGTCTATAGTATTTGTTCGATTTTTGTAATGGGTATGTAGATATAAGTTGTTAGACTATTTTGACCTTGCACAAGTTAGCACATGTAAGAAGCATGCTTTTTTCCTCATTTTTTTGACGGATTTCACATGTAAGGACTAACTGCGTCGTTTTAGTATTAGATCATGGACCATAATGTACACTTAAAAGATAAGGGAATTAGTTGACACACACGACAAATATAAATTATCATTTGTGTTAATTACCCAATAAGTAACTTTTGTAAGTAATAAGTCGAGTTTATCATTTTGGACGAGTGGATTTGAGACTTAAGAAACTAATTTGGTAGCTTGTCTCGATATGTATTGTTGTTGGGTGAATCATTTACATATTATTCCAGCACCTTTTTACTTAACACTTGTTTGTTCTCAAGTGATTTTTGGACAATCTTATGGGCCTTTGCGTTCGTTCTTATGACATAGGTATTATTTGTGATGAACAACTAATTTCTATGCACGATTGGTTAAAATAATACCAAGGTCTGAAAGTGTATTAAAGCTTGGAAATTACCAGACGCGCGAATTCACATCTAGCCAGCCATAGCGCAGCTGTGCTGCATCTTGAGGGTTGAAAAAGGAAATTTCCTACGCATAAGAAAGGGTATTTTGGTATGAAACAAAAAAAAAGAGGAAACTAGCAAATAAAAGAAACATTTTGGAGCAGAAGGAGAGCCAACTTTGGAAGAAAGAAATGTTTCAAAGAGACATAAACTTTAGGATTCGTGAGTTAAAGATGGAGAAACAATCTGGAGACGGGCTTCTACAGCGATTCTTCTCCAAATCATAGTTTTTCCTCTTTCATTTATCATGATTTACAATACATTTTGGATTTTGTTTAATTTTGTGATTTTGCTCTAAGTTATTTTTCTAGGGCCACGATGTAGCTAGATTAAGAACACTTGAATTCTATTTGTTTTGATTGATTGATGCACTATCCCAAATATATGTTGAGTATTTCATTATGAACTCAATGCTTGTGATTGCCTGACCAACAGTTGCATGTTTTGTGGTTTGGTTTGAGACTAAGAAGTGATGATTAGATTAGACCACGTTTGAGATACCATTAGATTATCATAAGGTAGAGATATTTGTAAAATCTTGCGCAACACTTGAATTTCTAGGGCTTAATGAGGAGAAACTCTTCAAAATGTTTGACTGACAAGTCAGTCAGGACTTTTACTCACAAAACATGGCGGCCAAACACATGTAGGGACCATTTCATGTAAGTAAAATTCCTGACTGACCGGTCAGTCAGACTTTTTGAAAAGTTTTCCCTTAATGAGTTCCATAAGTTCTATAGTATTTGCTCGATTTTTGTAATGAGTTCCATAAGTTCACAGTTATTCGGATATGTTGTTGATGCTTGAGAAATATTAATAACCACCTTAGCGAAATTGCTGGCAACATGCATTAGTTAATTCAAAGCAGTAGATTCAAGTGGGATTAATCTCGGTGAAGTCGGAAACCTTAGAACTCTTTAATTCTTGATTCATCCTTTTTATTGATTTCGAATTCATTTAGTATTAATTTCAAAAGCACTTTAGTTATTAGTTGTTATTCGCAAACTCTCAAATTTTGGTTGTCCAAATAAAGTTAACGCTAGATTAATTTCGGTAATTAGTAATCATAGTCCTCGTGGGAACGATCCCTATTCATTACTTTATTACTTGTTGCGATACATACACTTGCGTTAGATTTTGCACAACAAGTTTTTGGCGCCATTGCTAGGGACTGTATATTTTTTTAATATCAATACCAAATAGCTTTAGTTTTACTTTGAATTTTATTCTATTATTTGTTTTCTTATTTTTCTTTTTGCTACCTGAGTTTCATCAACTGTAGGAAACTATGGACGATATTGTTGAAGCAGGAAACGAGAATAATCAGAACAATCCGCCAAGAGCATTGCGAGATTATGCTTTGCCACCTACTAAAGTTCAACCTATGATCAGGAGACCAGCGATTCAGCCGAATAATTTTGAGTTGAAGTCCGTAATTCTGCAATTGATACAAGTCATTCAGTTTAGTGGATTGCCTACTGAGGACCCTAATCAACATATTACAAACTTTCTGGAAGTGTGTGGTATTGTCAACATAACGGAGTCACGGATGAAGCCTTGAGCTTTCATTTATTTCTTTTTTCTTTGAGGGATCAAGCTAAAAAGTGGTTAAATTCGCTGCCTTTAGATTCAATCACCACATGGGATGACTTGGTGTACAAATTCCTATTTAAATTCTTCCCACCTGGAAAGATAGCAAAGATGCGCATGGAGATTAATAATTTTGCTTAGTATGAAGAAGAAACTCTTTGTGATGCATGGGAGAGGTATAAAGTGTTGCTGACAAAGTGTCCGCATCATGGGTTGCCCAAGTGGACACAGGTTCATATTTTTTTACAATGGGTTGATGGGTACAACTGGAACTCTGATAGATGTATCAGTAGGAGGAGCCCTTATGAAGAGGACAGAAGATGAGGCACATGAGTTGTTGGAAGATATTGCCATTAATAACTTTCAATGTCCGAGCGAGAGAACCATGTCGAAGAAGACAACTGGGGTTCATGAGATTGATGTTATAACTGCTTTGACTGTTCAAATTGCAACTCTCATTAAACATATGCAAAACAATCAAGTGACGACTAAAGTTATTCAGGCGGCGGAAATGGTATGTGAATTTTGTAATGGAGCTCATTATTGCTCGAAATACCAGGTTGGTAATCCATTTGCGCAGGCCATGTTGGAGCAAACACAATATATGGTAAACTTTAATGGGCAACAAAACAATCCTTACTCTAACAAGTTTAGTCCAGCAGTTGCGACATGAACAGAGTAACCCACCATAAGAGAAGAAAGTGAATTTAGAGGATGTAATGGCTCAATTGGCTATTTCTCATACTCAATTGACTACCTCTCAAACTCAATTGGTAACTCTTAAGCTAAATTGGCTGATTCTCAAACTCAATTCATGAATGAAACCAGGATTAATCTGAGATAAAGGGCAACAAGAAAGTTTACCTTGTACTTCTGAGATGAATTGCAAAAGGTATGGCACGGAGCATTGCAAAGCTATCACTTTGAGAAGTGGTAAAGAGTTAGAGGAACCTGTGAGAGCCAAAAAGACCGAAAAAGATGAAAAGAAAAATGAGGAGAAGATGAAGAAAAAGTTGAAGATCAAACAAGACTTCCTCGAGAACCATCTCTAAAAGTGTCGTTCCTTTAACGCATGAAAAAGAACAAGCTTGACAAACAGTTCTCTAAATTTCTTGAAGTCTTCAAAAAGCTTCACATTAATATTTCATTCACTGACGCTTTTGAGCAGATGCTGAGTTATATGAAATTTATAAAGGACATTCTTTTAAACAAGAGGAAGCTTGAAGATTATGAGATGATTACACTTACTGAGAAGTGCAATGCTATCCTACAAAAGAAGTTGTTACCAAAACTCAAGGATCCGGGGAATTTCACCATTCTATGTTCAATTGGAAATGTTATTTTTTAGCGTACTTTGTGTGATTTGGGTGCTAGTATTAATCTAATGCATTTGTCTATTTATAAGAACCTTGGTTTAAATGAAGCAAGACCAACAATAATAACACTACAACTGGCTGATCGTTCGCTCAAGTACCCTAGATGAGTAATTGAAAATGTGCTCGTCAAAGTTGATAAATTCATTTTTCCTGCAGATTTCATAGTTCTTGACATGGAGGAAGACAAAGATATCCTAATTATACTGGGAGAGCACTTATTGATGTTCCAAATGGTGAGCTCTGTCTGTGAGTACAAGAGGAAGATGTAATCTTTAATGTTTTCAAAGCTTTCAAGGACCCAGAAGCGAGTGATAATTGTTTCTGCATTGATGCCATACAAGCTATAGTGTCTAACCATGGGGGCCAATTGGATCCCTTAGAGGCTAGCGTCTTACAAGGTGATTCTTTTGTTCCAGTAGGATTGGAGCACAAGGAATATTAGGCTACTAAACAATTAAACATGGATGTACAATCAGTGGGTGAAAAAATACTATTACAAGGGAATCAGCTAGAAGAATTCTATAATGGAGCAGATGTGAATGCAAGAAGTTACAAGGAGATGACAATAGAGTGGCATGACAACCCCATTTCGGGAAAAGATTTCTCTCCTAGGAAACAAGTACTTCTTTATAACTCACGAATTCCTAAAAAATGCAAGTCGAGATGGGACTAAGGTGTTTCCCTATGGTACTGTAGAGGTCACCCATCTAGAGAAAGAGATATTCAAAGTCAACAGGCAACGCTTGAAGATTTATTGGGATGATGGGTTTGACAAGCCAAAGACTAGTGTTCATCTCAACTCCACATAAAAAGAGGCTACGTCGAGCTGTCGACATTAAAACAAGCACTTTTAGGGAGGCAACCCGAGTGTTCTTAATTTTCTTTTTGTTTCTTTTAGTTAGTTTTCTTCGTTGTTTTATTGTGTTTCTCCTTTAGTCATGTTACTTATGTTTAATTCTCATGGCTGCTATAGGTCCAGAACAAGTTTGAGGGTTGAAAAGCAGAAAGAGAGGCCTCACAAGGTGATTCAAGGGAGAAATTACTCAGAGTTGTGCTTGGTTCGTATTAAGTGTGAACGTTGGTAGTAGGGGTGCAAGAAAAACATCTGTTGACATTGTGTTATTGTGCTAAAATGTAGCGCAGCTGCGCTGGCAATACCAAAGTTGACATTTCTTTTGTGAGAGTTGTAAAAAAGAAAATAGCGTAGGCACAGTGCAGCTGCGTTGGCGTCCTTTAATTTTTGACGTTTGAACATGCCAAAAAAAAAAAAAAAAAAATATATATATATATATATATCAGGCAACAATGTTTCAGCGTGGGTTCAACATCAAAAAACAAAAGAGAAAAAAAGAGAAAACCTAGGCTATCGCTTCTTCTTTCTGCCGTTAGAACTAAGGCACACAACACACACATTCACCCAAAAATCAAACACCCCCAATCCACCCAAAACAAAACCCTAAGCCCAAAATACGCCATTCTCTCTTCAGTGAGCAGGTCGTGGCATCAACAGGACCTTTTTCGATGACGTGGATTTTACAACTGGAATTGGGGCAGCGAAAATTTTCCTCCCCAGTTGCAATTGAGTGTGATTTTTGAATGCAAGTAAATATCATTTATTTTCTTTGAGCATCAATTCGTGAGAAAAAGAAAAGAGTGGAAAAGATTGTGATTTGGGGATTTTGGGTTTGGAGCATAGCTTTGTGACTAAAGTGCGCCGTTTGATTTGTGATGGGCATGGCTGGTTTGCATTGTGATTTTATGATGTTTGAGGACCCGTGACCCTATGAATACAATTGGGGTAAATTGAGAACCTTGTGTGCACACCCCTGTTTGCTAAAAGGTTTAACAAGAGACAAGTCAGCTTTTCATACAAAGTTTGAACTTGGAGTTGTGTGTTGAGTGCCAAGTGACATGTGAGCGGGCTGTGTTTCGCATTGGGTTTAGAGGCCTATCGAACTGTGGATTAGTTGGTGTTTGTTCATTCTTCACTCGCGTTGGGACTAAAGTGTTGAGCCATGAGTGGTATATTCTTATTAAGGGGTTGTATGTTGGGGTGTTTTGTTATTGCTTGAGTGCCTAGTAGTTGTGGGTTTCACCGTTGTTTGTTGGGTGGTGTCATCTAGAAGAGCTTGTTTAGCATATCAAAGTGCCAATGACATTTAAACGAAAACAGAGTGTGACTTCGGGTGCCTTTTCTTCAAAGTCTAAAATTGTTCAGCGTTTGGACTTTATCCTTCGCAGGCAAGATCAACTAACAGCACGACAAGAGGTGAGCTTTAACTACATGGCATAGTTAGTCAGATCCGTGGGGGCGATATATAAGGGATCAAATGCAGACTTTTTGCCACCAGTACCCATTCTACCATCATTTTTACTTGCCAGCACCTACTCCCCTTCAGATGATGAATGACATGGATATTCAGGGAAGTCCTCTGCTTTCTTTTCTTTAATTTTTTCCATTGAGGACAATGTCTCAATTTAAAGTTTGGGGGTAGTTATTTGGTGTCTACCTTGTTAACTTGTTCTGTTTAGAGATTGTTTACTTTTATTTTCTAGATGTTATGTCATTTCCCTTTAAAAAAATATATAAAACCAAAAATAGTTGAAGGTGATGCTGAAAGGATAAGAAATTAGACTAATGATAAGTAGCATAAGAATGATAGTAGTGAGGATGATTGATTGGGAAATGGTTTGTCTTACTAAAATCCCCACACTTTGCGCACTTAGTCTTGCCTAGTCAATTTGTTGTTTAGAAAAGGTTTATGTGAGCTTAAGTGAACAGAAACATGATGATAGAACTTTAGAACTTGCTTGATTGTCCCTCGAGGTGAAATCCTATGTTACATAGCATTAGAGAGATGATTTAGACCATCTTTGGACAGTTTGAGCCTTTCAAGCCAACTATGTAATAATTGAATATCCTTAGTCCACCCCTTTGAGCCTGAATTAGCTTTTTCTTTCTTTGTGTAGCCCATGATAGCTTCCTTAGCTTTTCAAGTTTAAATTCCCAGATAATAACCTTTCTACTCGTGGCATGTGATTATTCTTGGAGGATTATTTGGAGCTATGCTTGTGTTGAAGGATGAGAAGCATTATGACTGGGTGAAATGGCTTGTTGATGAAAAAAAGAAAAGAAAAACAAAATCTAAAAAGAGAATGAAAAGAAAGGAAAAAGAGCCACACCCTTGGTAGTTAATGTAAAAATGTAAGTTTGGGGGAGTGTGGGCTCTATGTGTAATTGTAAATGTTGCAGATGAATGTTGAGGAAGTGACAAGAAAAAAAAAAGGAAGAAAAGAGACGTGTTGATAAATTTTTGGGTGTGAGAAGTAGAGTTGACATAAGCTCCATTGAAAATCCTAGAATGGTTATGTGTCTATGGGTAGTTTAGCCCTACATTGATGTCCAGTATCCTATTGTGACCCTAGCCATACATTACAACCAAATATAAAATCCTAATGATCTTTGATGCTATATCTAATCTACATTAGTAGAAAGTGGCATGAAAAGTGAGCCTATGAAGTCCTAAATGAATTGAGAGTAAAAGATCGACATTAACAACTCACTTGCTTGCATAAACTCATTGGGTCACAATTGATTAGGATAGAGGCTATACACACACTCACTAGTAGGATTGGAAGTAAAATAAAATCTATTTTGAAGTTGATATTCCTCATGCTCATGATTTTTGGAAATATCTCTTGAAATTGAGTGTTGAAAATTGCTACTAAGGCCGTGGAAAATTGACTATCCTACAACATTACTTTTATGAGTTATGATGTTGAGTCTTTAATCTTTAAGTTGTTTTTGCTTTAGTTGTTTCTTTTGCTTGAGGACAAGAAAAGTTAAAGTTTGGGGGTGTTTGTTGGGTGAATTATTTACATATTATTAACACATATTCATGACAAATAAACACATATTCATGACAAATAAAGGAGATCAACAAAGTAGGTTGAACTCCCGAGCATATTCACGTATCATGTTCATTTGACAAATTCCCAACCATATACCCAAGCAATTATGCCACTTTTAACATGCATCAATACACTCACATGTATTGACTGTTTGTAAAACACAAAGTTTGTTCCCAATTGCCTAATCTAGCTACGATAAAATTTTCGTTTGATTCCGAGGTCGTTTACTATTTTTAAAACATAAAAGAAGTAAGAGGCAGTGAGCTGTCCAATAAATAATTGATAGCTTTCATGGCAAATTCACTTCCTATCTTGCTTCTATAGCTTCAAAAACCTCAAATACAAGCGCATAAACAAGATCACATAATACTACAACAACCTAGATCTACAAACCTTAGCATTTATCTTCAAAAATGCAAAATAAATACAAGATATAACAACAAGAACACAACAAACCCAAAAGTCTACTCCTAGTACATATATCTAGACTTATGAATCAAGATAACAACATTTCTTCAAACTAAATTTAATTTTTAGAATTTAAATCATGCAAGCACACAACCTCCCTCACCTTAATGTAGCATCTAAGGCTAGAAATGAAGATGAAATGGCAAGAAGAAACTTCTCCATGGATCAAACTTTGCTCAAATCCACCAAAGAATGAAGAATCAAGCTTGGAAATAGTTTTTCTTCTCTTTTCTCTTATGACAGAATTTTGTAGGTGTTCTAGGTGTTGTGTGTGTTTTTGTCTTGCAAAATAATGTTTGGCTGAAATAAATAGGCTAAGTCCAATGGTTAAATAACTAAGTAAGCAAAGTCAAATAACATTTGTTTGGTCAAACCCGTGTATACAAAACAACTTTGACACCTTTTACTAAAACGATCATAACTTATGCTAGAGAACTCCAATTCGCGAACGGTTTGAAGCGTTAGAAACTAGACTCGTAGAGCTTTCTAACCATATATAATTTGCCACCTAACTCTTCCCAAATAATGCAGTGAATACATTTTATCTTGCAAGAATGATGTTAGGTTGTTATATGCAAAGTCAACAAGTTAAAGATGACAACTTTGAATACTAAGGCTAAAATTACCTAGGAACCAAAGCTATTTCACATAATTACAAGTTTGACATTCTAGCCAAAATAGTAGAAGTCAAAGTCAAAAGTCAACCCAAAATAAAATAAAGTCAAATACCACTTAAAATGCAAATAAAGACTTCTAATTGAATGATTGAAGCATTTAAATATAATGCATGTTCGAGGTCTCACACGAACTTGCGTTTGTCACATACTACAGTTATTATATCTGGCGAATGGATATTAAAGCTATGTTCCCAGATAGTTATCAAGGAGAAGATGTCTATATGGAACGATTATGAGTTTTAAATCCAAGTATGATCGAGTATGTAAGCTTCACATACTTAGAGCATCTTATATAGTGATGAAATATTAGAGATTGTTTTCATCAGATATGAAGATGAATCCTTATGTTTACAATGAGGTTAGTGGGAGTGTGTCCATTTACCATATATTGTATATTGATGATGTCACGCCCCAACCTAACCTATAGAGGCTAGATTGGGGTGTGATCTAATCATTCTCGTTATTTTACGACCATAACCGATTAACGAAGGTTAAGCTTATCCGTTAGACTAGAACCCCAAACGTTTTTCGAAAAATCGACAGCATGACGGCTGTATTTAGGACCTTTGGTTTAACCTATTTTCTAAAACGCCTAAAAAAACTTTCAATCATTGATTCGATTCCAACTAACACTCCTACTTATAATCAACCGATATGTCTATTGATCTAACTCGGAAGTCTCATTTGATTAATAAGCCTCACGAGATAACTATGTTCCGCTTATTTGTCAATTCCTATTACACAAGCACCTGTTATCTTTTAGCCTATGAATGGGTACCTGGTTAAGACTAGATAGATTCATCTTATTTGATTCTTTATCTAATGCTTCATATGCCTATGATAGTTACTAATTCAAAATAGTGATAGCAATCATCCTAATAAAGTGTCCGTCTAGTTATAATTAGTACAAGTTAAAATTAGACCCCAAATTACAACGGGGGTCTTTTACAATAGCAACATAGTAGTCTTCATAACAAACAACAACGTTCACAAAACAGCCACAGTCAAGCAAGGCACATAAGACATGCAATCATTCCAAGGAATCATCAACAGGCACATTCTCCTCGGGTACATGTTCCAAATCTTCTTCACCTGTGATGATAAAAGAGGAGGAGTCCTTATGAACTCAGCGAGGGGTAACAAGAAATAACATTTTAAAACTCTTTTCCGGTTAATCTTATGAAAACCCCTTTTTGAAAACATGTCACATAATACAAATAATAAATTGCTCAAAGTATAAGAATCAAATTGAACAACAAATACAATTACCAATCATTTCAAGGATACGGTGAGCTTTCGCTCCCGAGTTCATTTCCATTAACATTTGTTGCGGCCAACTTCAATCATCCACTTATCACTCCAAATGGGTATACTCCGGATGTACACCAAACCTACGACCCAACTCTCCGAGGGTGGAATACCAAGCGAGAGAGGGAATTGGACCATGGTAATCACGAGAGCACCGGCAAGCCCTATGCCGCTCGGCGTTCGTGAAACGCTACCATGCCACAATGAAAGGTTGCAATCTTGTATGCAATACACAATTATACCATTTAACAATTCACATTAGGAAGACAACAAAGTAGGTTGCCTCTGAGCAATTACAAGATCACACATTATTAAGTAAACACACGAGGCATGCTTTGACATTTACTTTCACTTTGTAGAACACTTAGAGGTATATGAACATTAAACGGGCAGCCAAGTAACACATATAAATCAAATCATATAACTCATTTCGGGTACATATATCAAGTGTTGAGGTCATACAAGCATGCAACGATACTTACACAAAACCGGGTGCAAGAATAGATCATTTATCAACAGGCAATCATCGACAATCATGTTTAGGGCTATAAGGACAATTACGGGCAGCCTATTAACAATCCTCAACATCAATTCAATGTCACACAAGAACGGTTTATGACTTGGGAGTCTACGGGGCCATTAGGGTTTACAAGGCCCTGCTCAGGAGTTGGTTTTGTTTGCTAAACCACCACAAGTGACACTTAACCTATTTCAAGCATATTTAGCAATTATTGGACAGCCTACTAACCAATGAATTGAACACATTTAACCATAGGATCAACGCTTAGCAAGTATTCATAAGCAGTAGGGCCTCAATTTCGTGCTACACATGCGATTAAGCAACAATTCATCATGTAACTAAACCCAAGCCATGCATCAATAAATTAAGCATCATCTACCAACCAAAACAGCCTACACAACTTCTAATTGCCACAATTTCCATGCATTCAATATCACAAGTAAAGTTTCAATATGATTCAAAGTATATTACCAAGCCAAAAATCCTACTGCAATGGTCTATTTTTTCACATCCATTTAGCCAAGAAAATAACCTCCAAATTCAGTGAACCAAATGTCAAATTGAAGCTTAATGAGTGCTTTAAATCTAGGAACAAACCTCGCTACATTTGGAGTTCGGACTTAGGAGTTATGGCCAAAAATACTTCGTTCTACCAGGTCAATAATCTGCCAAAAAAATGAGTTTGCATATTTTTAAGTTTCTAGCCAAAATCAAGCCATGCATGAGTAGATAGGCTCATATACACACATATACAAGAACTACAAAGGTAAATACAGCCATATGAAAGTATGCATGTGAGTTTTGAAAGCATTTAAAAGGTTTTAACCCTCACCTTAGCCTATTAATGGATGAAAATGCAAGGTTGCTCTTTGAATCACACAAAAAGTCCTCTTTCCTTGCTTTGGCCGAGTGGTGGCTTGACTATCCTTAAATCCTAGCTTAGTTAACTTGTGTAGGAGATATACATGTGTATGAAACCAAAAGAAAAGGAAGAAAACCATCAAAACTTACCTTAGGCCGAAAATGATAAGTTTTGTGAGCTTGTGCGAGATTTTCTTGCTTTGCTTGCTATGGTCGAACTTCTTAGAATCCTTGAGAGCCTAGGTGAGTCTTAGAGATTAAAATTTCAGTCTTGGAAGCTCAAGGGAGACATGGCCGAGAGAGTGAGAGAATGGGAGAGAATGAGAGAGAGTTTGAGAGAGAAATGATGTTGAATTGTTTATATGAGTGTGGCATGTATGTGTGTCGACCTTGGGCTTGCAAAATCTGAAATTTCTTTTGTCATTTGTGCATTTTGAATTGTGAGGAGCATGCTTGGTGAGTAGGCCGAGAAAGGGTAGCTTGGGTAGGGTGCTTAGGAGTTTTTTTATGCATTGTGTCTTGTGTTTGTGTTATAGAATGTCTAGGATAATTAATAAATTGTGCAAAGCTAGTCAAAATGCCTACACATGGTCGGCCAAGGCATGTAATTTGAGCATTTTTGTGTTATTTTTTTTATTGTATAATGTTGTATTATAGTATTAGTGTTATAGGTTTTTGTGTGCATGGGTTTTAGAATAAGAATAAAGAATAAAGAATGTTTGAACATTAAAATATTGAGTTGAATTTGACTTAGGATTATAATAATAGTTAGTGGTGTTTGTAGGATTATTTATAGTCTAGTGCTTTGTGTAGGATTCTTTATTGATTAGCGTGCAAACACATTTTCCGAGGTCTAGGGCACGCACTATTAGGTAATACACGAACTTCAAGACAAATGCACGAATTCCAAAGTAAATGCACGTAACCCTAAATGAATGCACATAAATCAATGCAAGGCACGTAATTCAATACAATGCACGTAATTTCAAGGTATGGCTCTTGGACCTAGGTTAAGGCACGCAGTTCAAGGTTAGGGTACACAAATCAAGGTAAAGCACGTAAATTGAGGTCAGGCCTCACAGATGACATTTCAGACAATGGAAAAGATAAAGTGACTTATTTGTGTAGACTTGAGTCTAGTTGAGTAATATTCCATAAAACTTGGGACGAGCCTATTATATCTCAGAAATTTGTGTCTATAGGGATAGAGCGAAGGGATCAAATTAGGCTTATATCATAACGTGTACATTGAACGAATCTTGAAAAAATTCAAGATGAAGAATTCTAAGAATTGTTTGGTCTCCAGCCTCTGAGGTGGGGTATCCGTCTTTTCTTTTAAAATGTCTCCAATATTAGATGAAGTAAAAGGCAACGATGGGTCGTGTTCCTTATGCTTCAACCATAGTCAGTCTCCTATATGCTATGGGATGTACACAGTCTGATATAGATCCTGATGTAAAATGGTATGAGCAGATATCAGTCTGATCCAAGTGAATAACTAAGGATCTTATGGAAATAATGAATTTCGTGGGGACGAATTCACTGATTCTATTGTATATATAGATCATAAAAATAGAGAGCTAATATTTGGAATTGTCTTATATGTAATAAAGAAATAGTAAGTTAGAAATAGTTTCGAACTACCAGTGATTGTTGACTTTATTGTCGAAGTCGAATACATTGCAGCACTTAATGTTGCATTAATAGAAGTTTGAATAGGAAAAGTTCTTCATAGAACTTAAGATGGTTTCAATCATTGAATCGTCGTTAACGGTAACAATGAGGTTGATGCACCAATTAAAGGAACCTAGATCTCATCAAAGATCCAAACACATGAAAAATGAGTTTTTCATATTATTTGAGAAATTATTACTCGAAAGATATAAATCTTGCAGAAAGTTTCCTACATTGAAAACGTAGTTGACCTACAGATCCTGTAAGACCAGTCACAGGTAATCACCATCTTGGATAAGATAAGTATATGATACTAGTGTATGATGCACTTATCCTATGAGAGATAGCATTAGTGCAAGTGGGAGATTCTTAGAGATATACCCTAATGCTATAGTTAGATGACTTATGTAACGACCCCAACCCGACCCTTCTCAAGATTAGGTCAGAGTCTTCACTCACTGTCGTTGCGGTAACATGTACATAATTTGCTACAACATTAGGAGGAAGAATATATAGAGAACTTTTACTAACTAACTATTACACAATAGTTTAAGTCCGAAAGGGTGTTATATAAGTTACACCACTACCCGAGACACAAAAACTACCCTGCCGCTCTATAAATTAGGGTTTCAACAATAACTATCCCTCTCTACCCAAGAGTAATGCAGGTAAACTTTAGCCTTTCAACTTGGATCATACAGTAGAACATGTTAGGCAAGAAACTTTGAGCACATAGTCAACCAACATCGGCACATAATAACAACTTCTATTTCAAGCTAAATTGCACCTGCAAGGGGAGGGGGAAAAAGAGGGTGAGCTCTTTGAAAGCTTAGTGAGGATGGAATAGGAGAAGTTTTGAAAACATTTTTGGAGCTTTTGAAAACCATGATGCAATGCAATACAAGCGCGATAACATCAATTCACTGTTAATATACAATTAACGATAAGAGACAATTATATATCACGTTGCAAATGATACATTTCGATATTACTTCCAGAGGTGGCCGGCCTTGAATCACGATTTCAACTTCTTATCTCTCCCCAATGGGGTACTTCGAATTGTACCCGAAACCTACGACCCAATTCTCCGAGAGCGGTACTGGTCCCAAGCAAGAAAAAGCTCTCCAAGGGCGGTAGTAGTCCAAAGCGAGAGAAGGAATAGGACCACAATAGTCACGGGAGCACCAACAAGCCCTATGCCGCTCGGCGTTCGTGAATGCTATCGTGCTTGAGGTTGCAACCCCCAATTCCAATAGCCCACAAACATGCACAAGTAATCACGTAACACACAATAGATAACACTTTTGCAATTTATGATAACGCAATTTGATAAACACATAAGTAGGAAACAACAAAAGAGTTTGTCCCCGAACAAGTACCTTTAACAATTAGAAATATTTATACAAGTAGACAACAGAATGTAATCTATATCAACTCATTGTTATCACTTAAACATTCAATAAATATTATCTCAATTGATAACCAATAGATAATCAATAACAAGAATAGATAACTTATACATATATACTATGAACCAGGTAAATTCCAGTCTCAATTAGTTAGGTCGATTATAATTAGATGTTCTTTGCTAAAATTACCTTATTACAGAAAACTAATCAGTTACTGGATCTTGAACTAACATTCTAGCTAATTAAGCTATTTCATAGGGTTTATTTCCTTTTAATCTTAATTAAATATAAAACCTACTTAGCAGGAAATAACAATTTTATTTAGTTACTCATTTTAAATTTCAGTCAACCTGTTAATCTTGCTAGTAATACTTACGATTTATCGACCACATAAAGGACTGAAAGCTGGTTTAACAACTAATCCTATATCTACGATAAGCTGTTTGTAAGAACACACAATAATAATAAACTAATTTATAATTATGTAATACAACTTAGAATAAAACTTACTTAGCGGAAAATAATGATAATTTATTTAGTTCCTATTTTAAATTCCTATTCCACTTATTAGTAACCATTCTTTTAAATCCTATCTAAGTTCAACAGGTATATATAGTATCTACCTATAAAAGTCTACAAGATGGGTTAAAATTAAGCATAGTCTTATGATACAAAATATCATGCACAACTAGTTTATCTTATTTAGCAATCCTATGGGAACAATAATCCTTTCGTAATATACCCTCACAAACCATTCATGCAAACCATGTCAAGAGCAAAACTATAAACACTTATACAGTAATGATGCTACCTTTAAGTAAAATTTTCTCACCTTAATTATGTTGTTGCTGCTGTAAGCTTAATCAAAGTGTTTCTATGCTAATCGTATAAGTGTAGTGGTTCTTATATAGGGTCTTTGCCACGATGTAATTGGCTCATGTGATACTAGAATTGATTCAGTGATAGAGATAGACTCATGATTAAATCCTTGGCTTGGTAATCATATGATAACATGTCAATGCTTACTTGCTCGATAGTGATTGCTTTAAGTGGGCAACTATATTCTTTAGCTAATACACTTGGCTTTGCTTTGACTATACTACTCGACTACAAAACCAAAGCTAATTAAAATAAACACTAAAGTGGGCGTGAAACAGGCTACTGCGTAGCATGTTGCATGGTTTAGGCTTTAATAACTAATACGTGTAGTTGATATTGGTAATAGACTTGGTGACGAGTGTACTAGGCAATGAGGTGTTTGATATGGCAATAGTTTTGTTGAATCAGTGCAATGAGAATGCGATGTGTGGTATAGAAATTATTGTGGTTAGGATATGTATGAGTAGTGTAATGATATCATAGGTTAATGATGAGCTTGAAAGATAAGGCCGCGTGATGTGATGTTGTTTCTTTAGCGACTATATTATTCGAAGCTCTGATGATTTAGGAATATGTGGGAGATAATAATATCTAGCAAAGTCAACAACTAATAAATCCTATTAAGAATCAATGAGTTATATTCTAAAATGCTATATTTATCTTTCATTCTAGTGGAAAGTATTTCTAATTTTATTAGTAAGCAGGTAGTAACAAACCTAATAAACCCTAGTATTCCTAAAAATTTCATTCGTACTTATTAAACTAATTTTCCTTCTTTTAGGATTGTCATATAGTTATCACTTGGTCACTAGATCATTTTTCCCAGTAAACTTTTATATCCAGCTAAGACAATTAATTAATAGAACAAACCAAGTAGATCATATATTAACTTAGTTATTTAACTAAGGTAAAGGTTTTCAGTAACAACCCTAAGTATATTTCTAAGTGTTAGTATTAAAGGGAATGACTTGATATATTATCCTTTTACTTTATAAGCCATAACAATATTTTCTTATAATTCTACATGCTTAAATTGATTAACCTAGTTTCATTATCTATAACTTCATATTGTCCATATGTACTTTGAAAATTATTATAAGCTATATTATTTCCCAAAAATTCCCATATTGTAACTAAGATAATTAATCAATAGGTTATTTAATTCAAATGACAAATAAAGTACGAACTTTAATATTTCTAACTTTTTAACATTCAAACTATCCAAATGCATCTAACAAGTTATTCTTTCTTCCTTAATTGAAACGAATGCTTAGTTTGATATGTTCTCTAATTTTAATTTAATTCCTAATATAGGAAATACGAACACCAACCACATTAATAATACCTAAATAATATACTAATGCTCGGGATTTGAGTACCGGTCCTTACAACCTATATAGGGATATTTTGATATGTATGTGTATATTTCATAATGGCATTCAGTGGACATTCATATTCTCCGTCTATAATATATGATTGAGTCCTTAGTGTTTCTTCAGAGGAGAAATATATTCTAAAAGCGTTTAGAATACGTCGGCATATTTCTTTGATATGATAAACACTAGAACTAATTTGTAGCCCTTAGATTATTTAATCAGGACTAGAATAATAGAGTACGGGCTATTATATTTAGTTACCTTTGATTAACATAGGGATATTAATAATAAAGGATGGCGAGCCTTGTGCTATAACAACATGGAGATGCGATTAACTTACATAGGAGTGATCATTAGTAGAATAAATCATTGAATATGATGTAGGTAATAAACTACATGACTTCAGATTAATAGTTTGTTATCTGTTGCAGATTGTGCAAATTAATCCTTTGACGTGATAAATTATAACTACCGGATATATCAGGGGCTAACTATAGTGTTTGGACAAAGCCCGCCTTCATAAAGTTAGGATACGACCTCTCGCAGTTTAGTCATGTGATATAAAGACTGAAAGGTAATTGTCAAGATAGGATCCGTTAACCTCCAACGTGAGGAGACGTCCTATGCGATCTTATTACGACTGGTGAACGAGGAAGTCCTTGGCCAATGCGTGAGTGAATGATGGAAAGGGGTTTTTCCATAGTGTCATCTCTCGTTGCACCATTCAGATCTAAGCATAAAATCGGTTTAGTGGACTTAATCGCATCATGGTCCCCACAATGATCGGGACATTTTATTGAAAGGATCGGACTGCACACTAATTCGTGACTATAAATGGATTCATATAAGTGGGACTTCATTTACCGTATAAACTGTCTTGACACGTATGTTGCTAGGTGTCACTCTTGAACGTGAGAGTATGTCGGAGAATGACGAAGACATTCTCCGGAATAGATTAAAAGCGTTTAATAATCCCTCATCGCTATACGGTTATGAATCTAGAATATTACACACTTAACAATATCATTAATAGAATAATCGATGAGCTTATATGTAATTTAGAAAGGATATTAAAAAGTTAACGTCATTCCTTTTGGTCATTAAAAGTTAATGGGCCAATTATGTAATTATTGGAAGTATTGGGCTGATTATGTAATTAGTAATAGTGTTGGGCCGTGTTGATGTGATTGTTGAGAGTATTGAGTGTTTGAGTAATTACCAAAAGTTTTGGGGCCATTGTGTAATTATTAAAAAGTATTTTGAATTAATTATTCTAATAGAGATTAGAATTAATTAATTAATTACACAAATTAGTTGACATATATGTACATGTGGCATATACATGTAAGCATATGTGGAAGATTGGATTGCATGGCTAGGATTTGCCAAGTCATCAATCCAAATCATCTACTGATGATGTCACATCCCACTAATTTAAAATAGATGGCCAAGATTTAATCTTGAAAAGTATAGCCTTTGTATGGCTTGCTTTTGTAATGATAGCTAATGCATGTGGATTAGGAGAAAGAAAACCTTTTGGACACTCAAACACTCAAGCTAAAGACAAGATCAATGATAGAGATTAAGCTAAGTTTTCTCTCCTCTCTCCTACACGGCTACACACACAAAGCAAGAGAAGATTATGATCTTCACTAACACACACATACACTCACGGCATTGAGCTTGAAGATGAACAAGAGTTAGAAAGTTTTTGACATATTTTCTTACTTCTTGTTCTCGGCCCAAGCAAAAGAAAAAGAAATGAGTGTTTATTTTATCTTTTAACACACATATAAGCTAATATCACTAAAGACAAGCTAGCACATTTAGTCTTTGAGCGTAGATTGTTCTTGGATGTTCGGTGTTTCTGCCTAGATCCTTCACACTTGAGGAAGAGCTAGTTGCATCATCAAAGGCATTCCACAAGTTGTTGGCTATCCACAAGAGGTATAACTGCACCTATACCTTTGTCTTTATATATATAGTTTATATATATTGAAATGCATGTTAGTTTTTATGGACATTACTTGAAGATCACATATGAATACAAAGGTTATGGAGTAGAAATTTTTGAAATGCCATGCTTCTAGTTTCGGCCATAAGGGTTTTGTGATTTGCATGTTTTCTTTGACGATCCTACAACTATATGTTGTGTTTTCCTTCATTGGATTCACGAGGAAAGACATGTACATGGTCTTAGATCATGATAACCAAGCATGAATTATCATTAGAGATGCTACTGTTGCATTGACCAATTTAGGTAAAGAGGATTTGTAACGACCCAATCTCACTTGGAATCAAATCTAATAGTAACAACCAGACCCAATCCCGAAGGCAAGTAAAACGAGAGAAAACGGACGGATTTTCCCTTGTATTATGGACAATCCAAAATCAAAACCTGTTCAATCAAACAATCTCACAACAACAAGCATTCAACATCTCTTAAGCCTTTGACTTTTACACTCAAGTTTATTAATATTACAAATCTCAAACCAGACAATGTATACACTTATTACAATTTCACAATGATTAACGAACTCTTCACATTCTAATGACATCAACAAGGAAACATAATAGGCTAACTCGAGCAAAACGACACTCCATGTAAAATAGCCCAAACAACTTGTAAAGCACTTCAATTCTACCTTATTACACCTGAAATTGTTAGAGAAAAATGGGTGAGCAACCACTTACTTAGTAAGGGGGAAATAAATGTGGGGAGTTTTCGAAAACCCTTTCAAGCATGTAATCAATATTATCCACAATTCAGAACATCAAGGTTATTAAGTGAAAGCGTAACGGGAAAACGGACAGAGTCTCCCCTAAAACTCAGACATTACAGTTCTTCATCTGCACATAAAAGACCATAAACCATTTCTAACCCAACATAACAATAATCCTCTAGCATCCAATATCCAACAATTCAAGCAAACAACACAAATCCCAACATACTATTCCACAAACTAATTCCTCAAGATATATGTACAGGTTATTCATCTAAGCCTAAAAGTACTACTTAATAAAGTACATATCATAATTTAAGTTCATAAATACCAAAGTAACAGTTTACATTTGTACAAATTATACAAACTTTATCACTAACTAATATTTACAAAACTTTAGTATTTTATAACATTCAACATTAATATATGGGTATTGCCAAACAATAAGCAACTACAGCAGCACATCAGGCGGAAATCAGCATTAACACATAAAGGCACATTTTCATCAACTTGTTGAGCATATCTTAGTTCATTTTCACCTGAAAGGGCATAGAAACGGGGTGAGTTTACAACAACTTAAGCTCAGCGAGGAGGGAAATCGGGAAGGGTTCTCGAAATCATTTTCTCCTTTAAAACCTTTTTGAAAACCTGTAAATGTCATGCACATATTGGCAACAGTTATTAAACACATCGCATCAGTTATAGTAAACACGTCGCATCATTATATAGTAAATACATCGCATCGCTTTATAATAAGCATTTAACACATATTAGAGTAAGAATACGCTTACGCTTTCATATCACATCGCATTTCGTATAGTGGCCGGCCAAATGATTCATCAACTCCCTTATGTCTCTCAACACGGGGTATTCCGGATATACCCAAATCCTACGACCCACTCTCCTAGGGTAGTAAAGTTCCCTAGTGAGAGGGGAATTGGTAACCATAGTAGCTAAGCTAGACCGACAAGCCCGATGCCGCCCAGAGTTTCTCGACACTATCATGCCAGAAGTAGGTTGCAACCTCTCCAATAACACATTAGATTATGCAATGCACATTAATCACATAACATATCGTATATCACATAGGTAACCACATCGCATAACACTTCACAACACTTTTAGTCTTAACACATAACTTTACATAATTCTTGACATATATCACACATAAACAATAACTCATAGTTCATATTTTAGCCACAAAAATCAATAATAGCACAAATAAACAAGTTTAACATTTTTTAGAATTTCAGCAGTAGTTAAAATTTGACAACTTAATTACCTAGGTAAATAATCTCCAATTAAACTGATTTTTATATCTACGCGAATCTCTTCGACTGTAGATAACTCTAGAATCAAACATAACTCAATTCTGAGCTAAATTCATTAAGTCATGACTAAAATAGTACAACTATACAAAGCTGTCCAGTTTAATAATGTTTTCGGTCAACCTTTGATTTTTAACTTTTTAGAGGCTCTAAACGGTGGAACTAGCCTTAATACCTAGAAAAACAAAACTTGTTTCAAACTGACCAAGATATGCCCTGTAAAATTTTTAGAATTTTTCAATTTGGTTTACTAGGTTAAAGGCACCACAAAATTCGAACAAGCAAAATTGTCCATCTCTAACTCAACTACAGTACCTCTCGGATTTTAACAATTTCAGGCATGTAAACGATTTTTTCTCAAAAACCTTCCAATATAAGAATTGGTCCTCTAAGAGTCTAGTTTAACATAGAATTTATTCAGAATTTTCCCATTAAATATACCTACTCAAACAGTTCACAAAATATAACTACCCTAACTAATTCCTGCAAGCATATTCACTTATAATCTAGTGTAATACATCAAAAGCTTACCCAACAACACATATTTATGCATTATAAACCTCTGAAATTCAGTTTGAAAGAGTCCCCTCACCTTAGCTCCTTGAGAAAAGATGATAACACTTGCAAAAATTGCTCCAAAGTTGCCCTTCCTAAGCTAGTTGGTTGAGTTGCTTTTGTATCTACCTTACCTTATTCCTCCTTCTTCCTAGCTTCCTTCGCAATTTCTTCCTTCATCTTTTCCTAAGGGTGCCACGAGTTGGGGGGACTTTGGTAGGTAGGGATTTTTTTTATTTTAAATGGTGTTCTTGGGAGATAAGTCAATAGTTTTGAAAATTTTAGTTTTGCCCCTATTTTTCTTTCTTAGTTGCACTTGTGCTTTGCTTATTTTTTCTTCCTTGGTCATTGGGGTCTAAGTACAATTAGTTAAATTCTAACTCTAATTCAAGGCTTAGCTTAATGTCTCACGTAATATTTCAAGTAATTACACTTTAGCCCCTAAAGTCTGTAATAACTACTAAGTCACCCGAAAGTTAATCTTCTTAATTTTTGAATCCTATCTTATTCTAACTTAGTTTCTAACTTATTTCTATGGCATACAACATAAATTAAGACATATATAATACTAGAGTATATGTAATTATTCACAATATAATATTAATGCACGTGAGTTCAGGACCGGGTCACACAAATACAAGCCTTTAATAAGCAATTAAAACCACATACAAGAATTGACTACACAATCAATATATCACTAGTACCTAGCTTCGTGCACATAGTAAATAGCTTTGCATGCTTTTGAAGCTTCAACTAACACTTAACTACACCCAAGCAAGCTTGCTACCAATAAACTATCAAATGAAAATGCATAACAACATGAACCCCTCACCTAAGACTTGAATAATTGCTTGAAAAATGGCTTTGCAAGGCTTGATTTCCCTATTTTCTTCCTTCTTTCTTCTTCTTCTTTCTCTTTCTTTTCTCTCTTCCTTCCCTCTCTTGGCCGACTCCTTTTGAGCTCTCTAGATCCTTATCTTGTTTTGTTTTATCTTATATTTTTGCTAGATTGGGCTAATGGGCTTTTAATTATAATCCAACATGATCTGTTAGGCCCAATTCTTTTTAATCATCTTGTTGATCCTTTTAAGCCCTCCAAAGCCTACTAAATGCTCCTATAATACTACTATCTATGCAATCTACTTATCAACATTAATTTCACTCACTCTAAATGCAGTGCAAACATACTTCAATTCATATATATCGAGGAGCAAACAAATTTTAATGCTACAAATACATGCACATTAATAAAATAATTATATGCTCGAGCCGGGGTGTGACATTCTCCCCCCTTAAAATAATTGCGTCTTCACAATTCTTTCTTCATAAGGCAACTTCGCATTGGGCTGTAACAACTTTGGCTCAAGCATACAAAATGGAGTACCGAATACCAATTTTGAATACCCAATGTCACATTCTGAATATCAACACCAAATACCAAGAGCCAAATGTTGAATACCGTATAAGAACACCGCACAAGAATACTAATAAGAACCCCAATAAGAATGCCATAAAGAAATACCAAATGAGAATTATTGAATAAGGATGCCAAATAAAGGCTCCAATTAAGAACACCAATTAAGAATTCCGAATAATAACTCCCTGAATAAGAGCACCATATAAGCTCCAAATATGAATACCAAACGAGAATTCCAATAAAAAGTCCAAATAAGAATCCCAAGTAGGAATACTAAAGAAAATACTGAATAAGAAATCTAAACGAGAATACCCAATGAAAATACCAAATATGAATAGCAACAATCGAACACTAAGCATTGGCCACCAATCATCAATCACCGACCACCGATCATCGATCTTCGATTACCGATCACCAAAGGAGGGGATGGACCACGTAATGCACGATTATCATGTAATGCAACATTATTGTATCATGCAATGCACATTCCACATATTCAAGAGCAATTACCACATTACGAACGCTTGTCATGTTATGATCACATAATACACCCTTAACACGTTATATACAGGTACCACTTTGTCCATTTAACACATTTGGCATGCATGCACTCAAGGGTTACTACCCGACAGACCGAGGACCCTGTCCTGGCTTATGAGCTGTCTAAGCTCTGATACCACCTGTAAAGACCCCATCCCTCGTGGAATCAAGTCCAATAGTAACAACCCGACCCAATCCCGAAAACAAGTAAAACGAGGGAAAATGAACGTAGTTTTTCTTGTATTATGGACAATCTAAAATCAAAACCTATTCAATCAAACAATCTCACAACAACAAGCATTCAACATCTCTTAAGCCTTTGACTTTTACACTCAAGTTTATTAACATTATAAGTCTCAAACCAAACAATGTACACACTTATTACAATTTCACAATGATTAACGAACTCTTCACATTCTAATGACATCGACAAGGCAACATAATAGGCTAACTCAAGCAAAACAACACTCCATGCAAAATAGCCCAAACAACTTGTAAAGCACTTCAATTCTACCTTGCTACACTTCAAATTGTTAGAGAAAAAAGGGTGAGCAACCACGTGCTCAATGAGGGGGGAAATAAATATGGGGAGTCTTCGAAAACCCTCTAAAGCATGTAATCAATATTATAACTACACCTTGGATCATCAATACAAGCCTTTAATAAGTAATTAAAACTACATACAATAATTGACCACACAAGCAATATATCACTAGTACCTAGCTTCTTGCACATAGTAAATAGCTCTGCATGCTTTTGAAGCTTCAACTAACACCTAACTACACCTAAGCAAGCTTCCTACCAACAAAATATCAAATGAAAATGCACAACAACATGAACCCCTCACCTAAGACTTGAAGAATTGCATGAAAAAATGGCTTTGCAAGGCTTGATTTCCCTATTTTCATCCTTCTTTCTTCTTCTTCTTTCTCTTTCTTTTCTCTCTTCTTTCCCTCTGTTGGCCGACTCCTTTTGAGCTCTCTAGATCCTTCTCTTGTTTAAATTTATCTTATATTTTTTCTAGATTGGGCTAATGGGCTTTTAATTATAATCCAACATGATCTCTTAGGCCCAATTCATTTTAATCATCATGTTGATCCTATTAAGCCCTCCAAAGCCCACTAAAAAGCCCACTAAATGCTCCTATAATACTATTATCTATGCAATTTACTTATTAACATTAATTTCACTCACTTTAAATGCAATACAAACACACTTCAATTCATATATATCGAGGAACAAGCAAATTTTAATAACACAAATACATGTACATTAATAAAATAATTATAAGCTCGGCCCGGGGTGTGACAAGATTCCTCCTTATTTATTTTATTTTTAGTATAGTACCACAACTAATAAACATGGTACCATCCGGGATAAAATTTGTATGTTTTCTCGCATTGTCTTAGCGATTAAAAGTGTATTTTTCCTTCCTTTAGGGTTTATCAAAAAATATAAAAAGTTTACCTTGTTTGATAGGAATTTACGACATTTGATATTATTTTTAACGAGTAAATGGATGGATACACTCCTGTAAACCGGTTACATTGTGAAAGAACACAACCATGTATGAAGTCTCTAGGTTTACGTAGATGATGATCATAGAGATCATTTTTATGCTATGCTTAGGGCTAAATTAAGCTTTAGCCAAATCATGGATCTATTTACGAATGAGACAATTTGGTTTGACAACGTTGGATTAATTAGAAAAGACTTGTACAATGTTTTCGACCCTAATGACCAAACAAAAATTACGATAGGGGATACCGATGTTGCATTTCCATATTTGCAAGGTAAAAAAAGGATTATTAGAAACAAATATTTTTTTTTTAATTTATATAATCCCGTGCATCATTCTCTTTTTCTCTTTATTTATCTTTTTTTCTTCCTTTAGTTTTTGGTTTTAGAATATTTATTGGTTGAGGTTTAGTAAGAGAATTTTAAACTTGAGCAGGTATGGGTTGGGTTTGGTAAAGAATTATAGTAATAGGGTGTGTGTTGGGTTTTAAAAATTTTAGCGATTATCCGAACTATTGTCATTCATCGGACAAGTCTATACAAGCTGCAATGCTTCAATTAGTTCATCATTTCACATTACAAATATCCTTTCCGCATATTAACATATCACTTTATTAAGTACAATGCGTGTTTTATCTTATTAGATAGATGATTTATGATAAATGATACAGTGTTAACAATAGTACTAGAAATTTTAATATTTCCTCCCAAAATTTCAACATTTGCTCCTAAATTTTAGGTCGTTCATATGATTTCAAAACCCATCCTATAAATACTACTATTCTCACATCTTTTAATGTTTAATCTACACAACACAACACCACATCTCATAAACACTATTTGGCTAAAACTTTTTTTTTTTTGGGTCAAAATTGTCTGAAGTTCTCATGCCTGAAGTTAAAGTCGAAGCTCTATTGCATTCGTGTATTTTTATTGTTTATAATAATAATTTTTTTACTTTATTTTAATGTTTAAGTGAATCATGTAATATATAGAATGAATATGAAGATGGCTATTGCAAAGTATATTTTTTTCTTCAACATTGGCAACAACGTTTCTTTGTTACTTAGACATTGCTTGTTATGTTTCTTTACTTAGTTACAATTTTTTCCTTTTTTTGAATTACACCTACATAATTCAATTCTCCATACTTGTTTGGCTTAGTTTGATTCTTAGCTTTTTCGTTCCAAGTGAATGCCAATAATTTGTCATTTATAATTACTTGGCGCTTCTTTTTTTTTTTTTCCAAGTGAACACCAAGCGTCTTAGACTGGCCCTTTACTAAGTTTTTGGATAGTTGACTTTTTTTTGCTTCAAGAATTTGTGAGGAACTTTAACTAGGATTGATTAACTATCTCATGCAGTGCCAAGGATAATGAAAATATACAACAAAAAATGGACATACCCAACATTTTCAAATGTTTTAAGGACTAGAAGTGGTTTCTTACATGGGTTCGATGCAAAACCAAAAGCCTCACAAAGAGTTATTGATCTCTAATTCAATTCTAGTCACCCTCTCAGAAAACGTTATACTCAAATAATATTAAAGCCAAAAAAGTAAAAAATTCCAAGATGTTAAGTCAAGTATTCATCTCTAATTTAATTCTAGTCACCCTCTCAAAAAAAAAACATTCTTCCATTTGTTATCACACATGCGAAAATTTTCAATTACATCAATATATTTTAAACACAAACACAATTCAGAGTCAGACATTTTTATAGGAAACTTTTGATCCAAAAGAAATGTTCTAATTTACTACCGCAAAAATGTAAAATAGAGATTCGAAACTGATGTCATCGGTTAGATGCTAATAGAATACAAAATGAGAACAAATGTATAAATAACAACCATTTTACCAACCTATTAATGGTGCTTTCACATACTGCAAATGAATGATTAACGACAAAAGTTCAAGAGCATCTAGACAACAAGAACAAAACATTGGGATTTTACAGACACTCATTTTGTCAACAATCATCTAAATACAGAAAAACCATAAGGGCTGGTTAATGAGTGTGTATCAACAGACATGTTCAAAAGACTAGCATTTTCCCATCAAATTTCAAAAAGAGAAAGTGGTTAGGGTGAAGGAAGAATAGATAATGGTGGGGGTGATGAATCGCCATAGCTGTAGAGGATAGAGAGAAGAGACTCTCTGAGAGAGAGATAGCGAAAAGTGGGAGAGTAAATGTGAGAGAAAGAGCAGAGAGTAGGTGAGTTTATGATCTGGTATGACTCTTCTGACATGTTTGCAGACTTAGGAAATGAGCAAAGGGTGTTTTCGTAATATGCTATTTTTTATTAATAGTGTCGGGGTACTTCAGTATTTTTCAAAGGCTTAGATGTTAGATCATGCAATTATAAAAAGTGAAAGGACTAGCCGTAAAAAAAAAATTGGTTATTTTGAAGGCTGATATACCGACAAAGAGAACGAACTTTGACAAAACAAGCCTATAAAAGAAATGGAAATATGTTGTCTTGATGTTCTATTTTACTTGCTAAATCTATGTATTTTATGTGTATGAGTGTGTGTTCATACGTATATTTTATGAATATGAGTGCATATTCATACGTATACTTGTATCTGCAGAGTCATAAGCAAGACTTTGATGCAACACTTCAAAACATTTGGAGCCTCATCTTTGGAAGATTATGAGGGCCGGGACAAATGTACCGCAATTTTATTATTGCGAAGAGAAACGCAGTTCTCTCTTCTGTTATCAGTTTTGCTTAATCTATTGATTATTGTATCCCTTATGATTTGGATTGTTGTGCTTAGGCATCTTTTATTAATTTCACATCATTCATGAAAGACACAAATGATTTATCTTATAATTATTTTGTAATCATGGTTTCTCTCTTCCAACTAAAGGCAAAGGCAGTTGAAATAATAGCATTGTTATATATAAACTTGATTCTCATTAATTATTTTTCGTCTCTTATGTGCATATCTAATTGACATGTTAAAAGAAGAGACCCTAAAGATAAATAAATGATGAAAAAATGGTGATACCTGACATTTCCTTTTGACATAAAACCATCTCAAACAACTTTACTATTTTAGGAATTTTTTATTTCAATTTATTCTAACAATATTTTTCATTTCTAATGAACCCCTACCGTAGGAGTTATTTACTTCAAATTCACTCCAACAACACTCCTTATTCCAATTTCACACTAAACAGCTGTAAAAAACAAATTAAGTAACATGATACTTCTCTCCAACTTTGAGAGGTCATGCCGTCTTTAGTTTGAAGAACCCCTAAAAATTAAGAGGGCACTTAGGTAAGCTATTGAAGATCGTACCAATACGTTGAGAGATCGGTCACTTGCACAGCAAAAATAAAGCAAGGAACACACAGAAAAGTAAAAGACATGAAGAAGAAAACAATGCCATTCTTTGAATACACTAGCCATAAACTATTTTGATGCTTTTTCAATTCTTTTTCCTCCTGATACCGCCGCCATTAGTATGAACCATTTTCAACCTTTTACTTAATTAGTTATTGATTAGCATTTCTTTATAACTTGGAGCATACTATTGCTTGCTCTTTCAACTTTCGCGTGTAGAGTTGACTGCCTGACATGCATCCGTACAGTGAAAGCATGCCATCACTACAGGAAGAGGGTAGCATAGGTGGCCCTTTTTCTACTTGAACTGCCACCTTTATGAAATTTTCATTACAATAAAGGTGATAATTTTAAGATAAAAATACTGCAAATGTAGTATGTTAAAAAAAAAAAGTAATGCTATATATCACTTATTTTTCTATCACTCTTTTATCACTTATTATATAGCGTTCTATATGCCATGTCAACTAGACAATATTTTTTTCCTCTTTTTTCTTATTTTTTCTTTTTTCTCTTCTTTCTTAATTTCTTTTTCTCTTTCTTAATTAATATTTGTCAAATCTTTTCCTTCTTTATTTTTAATCATATCAAACTTCATATCAATCTTCCTTTTTAGATTTGTGAAGGCCAAACCTGGAAAGTGCAATGCTTCTGTACATATTGCAATCAAAAGCAATGGCAATCAAGCAAGCCTGCGTAATGACTATGACGAGTGGACATCTTGGTACATTCATTGAGATTGATTCAAAACTGATTTGTTAAAGCCTCCTATACCCTAGCAATGAATCTAATTGGAGGAATAGAAGAAGTTATGTTGAATATTTTTACATATCTTGTTAGTCAGCCTTTTTTTTCCAATGCAAATTAAGTTTGTTAAGAGAGAAGAAAATCTGTTAATTCAAAAAGAAAATCCATAAGTGTTTCTCCAAAATTTGAAGATTTTAATTTTTTCTTGGAATTTGATCAATAATAGTTTTAATTATTCTAAGAGATAAGAATTATGCATGACCTTCAAATATCAGGAATCAAATATCATCAAAAAGAAAAACAATAAGCAAATGGCAAATGTTCCAACTAAATTTTCACCAATAGTTTTGTAATCTCCATATAATGGTATTGGCAAGATCATCACAAAATTAGAAACCCATCAACGGTAAGTAATGCACTTGCTCAACGTGGTTTCATGCTATGTCCATGTACACAAGTGAGTAATTTATTAACGTAGACATGATATATTCGATTCATAAGCTGAAAATTTTGTGAATGTGATAGCCTATTGTGCTACTTATTAAGCTACTGAAAAAAGAAATTTGCAAATGATTCGGTTGAGATGTGACAGGTAGATTAGTTTGAAAAGGAAGATTGATCACATATGCGGTTGATTGATATGGAGTCTGATGTGGTTAAAGATAAAGAAGGAAAATATTTGGAAAATATTAATAGAGAGAGAGTGAAAGAGATTAAGAAGGAAGAGAAAAAAGGAAAAAAAAAAAAGAAGAAAGAGGAAAAAAGATATATTGTTTAGTTGGCATGCCATGTAAAATGTCACATAAGAGGTGATAAAAAAGTAATGAAAAAAAGGTTATATATAGTATTACTACCTTGGGCACATAGACAACCGTTCTGACAACGGTTTTATAAAGTGCTACCTTTTAATAGGCAATGGTTAAAAACCGCTACCTTAAAAGTCAAAAACCAACTATCTATACTTCGAATTCTTGTAGTGTATGTTGCGGCCCATAAATATAGCTTTCCGTCTCTGCCATATAAATCATCCTCCTCCTTGTCGTCTAGATCTTATGAAATGGATCAATGACTACAACATCCTTAGACTAAAATTTAGGAGTATTTATTTACATGATTAGCATTTCTCTGTTTTTAACTGGAAGGTTGCGAGACACGTCGTGCATTGTTCACCAATTCAGTAGCAAATTTCTGCCAAACTGACGGGTTGAGAACAAATTTTTACTTTAGAAGAAAAATATTTAGGTCTGACAAATAGCTCTCTATGCTAATAAAATTCATATTATATGAATCCCAATACTAATTATGAGAGTCATTAAGTTCGAGCATAAAATTCATATTATGTGAATCGCAATACCAACTATAAGAGTCATTAAGTCCAAGTCGGGCCTAATAGAAATCCACTTTGGAATAGATAGCTATTGTCTGCCAAACTCACCTACCCAAGTCGATGCATGGAAAAAGGATTAAGTGTCATTATTTTTTTTTTTGTATTTTCCTTTTCTCTTTTTTCTTTTTCAGTGTGTTTGGATTGGGGGAAATGGGAGGAAGGGAGTGGTAATGGAGGGGAGGCAGTGGTCCTTTATGCTGTTTTGTTTAAAAGTTAATGGATGGTGAGGGTAAAGAGGGGAGGGTATTGGTCCCTTCATTATCTTCAAACATCATTCCTCCAATTTGGAGTAAAATGAAAAGGGAGAAAAATATTATTTTATGTGAAAACTATATTATTCTTTATCATTACATAAATTATATTAAAACCAACCATATGAAAGTTTATATAATTTAAGAAAAAATTATAAAAATCATTTTACACAAAAAAAAATTTCTCTCACTTCCATTTTTCTTCTAATCTAAATAAAGAACACTCATCATCCTTTATGATACTCTCCTTTATAAAATTATACAATCCAAACATAATTTAACTCCCTCTATTTATTTTATTTATGATACTCTCCCTTCCAATCTATTATTAAACTTCCTTCCCCTCAATCCAAACACACCCTTTAATCCAAACAAATAACATTCATCATCTTTTATGATACTCTCATTTCCTCAAATTATCCAATCCAAACATAATTTAATACTCTCCCCTCCTCTCCTTTATGATACTCTCATGTCCTTTCCTTTATTAAATTTCCTTCCCTCAATCCCAACACACTGTAGCCAAAAGCGACACACTAGTGTGTAGTCTTTTTCCTTTGCAATACACAAATTTTACTAACTATTTTTCCTTGATGGCTAGAGGTAATCCAATGTGAAAAATAGCCATTATGGATAAAAGAAAGCAACTATAAGGTCGTCCTAATGCTTATAGAGATTATTAAAAAGCGTGGCCTCTTTGTTTGGAATTATTGGTCTTCAACTTTTTGAATTCATATATAAAATCAACATATTTCTTTAAAGGTAGACTCCCATTATTTTCATGTCTTTATCCATAAATATAAAATCCCCTATGAACTTTAAATTTTGCCTAGATTCTCCCATAACTTTGAACACCATTAGATAATTGTTAAATTACAAGGACATTCTCTTTTTTTTTTTTAGAAAAAAAAAAAGAAAAAACTTCAATTCCAATCAAACCAATTGGATAATGCTAAATGTCCTTAATGGTAATTAGTAAAATAGTCATTGTTTTTGGTGTTTTTATTTATTTTTTAGCCACTTACTCAAAATAAAAACATTTGATTGCTCGATGATGGGAGTAAAATAACACCATTTGATTGCTCAATGAAGGAAGGAAAAGAGTAGGAGAGAGAACAAAAGTAAAGGAGGAACAACTTTTCGGTCAAAAGAAGAAAGTGGGAAGGAGCAAAAGAAAGCGAAAAAGAAAAGAGAGAAAAGGAAAATACAAAAAAAAAATAATGACACTTGATCCTTTTTCCATGCATCGACTTGGGTAAGTGAGTTTGGCAGACAATAGCTATATATTCCAAAGTGGATTGCTATTAGGCCCGACTTGGACTTAATGACTCTTATAGTTGGTATTGCGATTCATAAAATATGAATTTTACGCTCGAATTTAATGACTCTCATAATTAGTATTGGAATTCATATAATATGAATTTTATTAGCATTAGAGAGCTATTTGTCAGACCTAAATAATTTTCTTCTAAAGTAGAAATTTGTTCTCAACCCGTCAAGTAAAAAACAGGCCACCTATGCTACCCTTTTCCTGTAGTGATGGCATGCTTTCACTGTACGGATGCATGTCAGGCAGTCAACTCTACACGCGAAAGTTGAAAGAGCAAGCAATAGTATGCTCCAAGTTATAAAGAAATGCTAATCAATAACTAATTAAGTAAAAGGTTGAAAATGGTTCATAGTAATGGCAGCGGTATCAGGAGGAAAAAGAATTGAAAAAGCATCAAAATAGTTTATGGCTAGTGTATTCAAAGAATGGCATTGTTTTCTTCTTCATGTCTTTTACTTTTCTGTGTGTTCCTTGCTTTATTTTTGCTGTGCAAGTGACCGATCTCTCACCGTATTGGTCACGATCTTCAATAGCTTACCTAAGTGCCCTCTTAATTTTTAGGGGTTCTTCAAACTAAAGACGGCATGACCTCTCAAAGTTGGAGAGAAGTATCATGTTACTTAATTTGTTTTTTATAGCTGTTTACTATGAAATTGGAATAAGGAGTGTTGTTGGAGTGAATTTGAAGTAAATAACTCCTATGGTAGGGGTTCATTAGAAATGAAAAATATTATTAGAATAAATTGAAATAAAAAATTTCTAAAATAGTAAAGTTGTTCGAGATGATTTTATGTCAAAAGGAAATGTCAGGTATCACCATTTTTTCATCATTTATTTATTTTTAGGGTCTCTTCTTTTAACATGTCAATTAGATATGCACATAAGAGGCGAAAAATAAATAATGAGAATCAAGTTATATATAACAATGCTCTTATTTCAACTGCCTTTGCCTTTAGTTGGAAGAGAGAAACCATGATTACAAAATAATTATAAGATAAATCGTTTGTGTCTTTCATGAATGATGTGAAATTAATAAAAGATGCCTAAGCACAAAAATCCAAATCATAAGGGATACAATAATCAATAGATTAAGCAAAACTGATAACAGAAGAGAGAATTGCGTTTCTCTTCGCAATAATAAAATTGCGGTACATTTGTCCCGGCCCTCATAATCTTCCAAAGATGAGGCTCCAAATGTTTTGAAGTGTTGCATCAAAGTCTTGCTTATGACTCTGCAGATACAAGTATACGTATGAATACGCACTCATATTCATAAAATATACGTATGAACACACACTCATACACATAAAATACATAGATTTAGCAAGTAAAATAGAACATCAAGACAACATATTTCCATTTCTTTTATAGGCTTGTTTTGTCAAAGTTCGTTCTCTTTGTCGGTATATCGGCCTTCAAAATAACCATTTTTTTTTTTGACGGCTAGTCCTTTCACTTTTTATAATTGCATGATCTAACATCTAAGCTTTTGAAAAATATTTAAGTACCCCGACACTATTAATAAAAAATAGCAGATTACGAAAACACCCTTTGCTCATTTCCTAAGTCTGCAAACATGTCAGAAGAGTCATACCAGATCAGAAACTCACCTATTCTCTACTATTTCTCTCACATTTACTCTCTCACTTTTTGCTACCTCTCTCTCAGAGAGTCTCTTCTCTCTATCCTCTACAGCTATGGCGATTCAACACCCCCACCATTATATATTCTTCCTTCACCCTAACCACTTTCTCTTTTTGAAATTTGATGGGAAAATGCTAGTCTTTTGAACATGTCTGTTGATCCATACTCATTAACCAGCCCTTATGGTTTTTCTGTATTTAGATGATTGTTGACAAAACGAGTGTCTGCAAAATCCCAATGTTTTGTTCTTGTTGTCTAGATGCTCTTGAACTTTTGTCGTTAATCATTCATTTGCAGTATGTGAAAGCACCATTAATAGGTTGGTAAAATGGTTGTTATTTATACATTTGTGCTCATTTTGTATTCTATTAGCATCTAACCGATGACATCAGTTTCGAATCTCTATTTTACATTTTTGCGGTAGTAAATTAGAACATTTCTTTTGGATCAAAAGTTTCCTATAAAAATGTCTGACTCTGAATTGTGTTTGTGTTTAAAATATATTGATGTAATTGAAAATTTTCGCATGTGTGATAACAAATGGAAGAATGTTTTTTTTTTTTTTTGAGAGGGTGACTAGAATTAAATTAGAGATGAATACTTGACTTAACATCTGGGAATTTTTTACTTTTTTGGCTTTGATATTATTTGAGTATAACGTTTTCTGAGAGGGTGACTGGAATTGAATTAGAGATCAATAACTCTTTGTGAGGCTTTTGGCTTTGCATCGAACCCATGTAACAAACCACTTCTAGTCCTTAAAACATTTGAAAATGTTGGGTATGTCCATTTTTTGTTGTATATTTTCATTATCCTTGGCATTGCATGAGATAGTTAATCAATCCTTGTTAAAGTTCCTCACAAATTCTTGAAGCAAAAAAAAGTCAACTATCCAAAAACTTAGTAAAGGGCCAGTTTAAGACGCTTGGTGTTCACTTGCAAAAAAAAAATGCCAAGTAATTATAAATGACAAATTATTGGCATTCACTTGGAATGAAAAATCTAAGAATCAAACTAAGCCAAACAAGTATGGAGAATTGAATTATGTAGGTGTAATTCAAAAAAAGGAAAAAATTGTAGCTAAGTAAAGAAACATAACAAGCAATGTCTAAGTAACAAAGAAACGTTGTTGCCAATGTTGAAGAACAAAATATACTTAGCAATAGCCATCTTCATATTCATTCTATATATTACATAATTCACTTAAACATTAAAATAAAGTAAAAAAATTATTATTATAAACAATAAAAATACACGAATGCAATAGAGCTTCGATTTTAACTTCAAGCATGAGAACTTCAGACAATTTTGACCCAAAAAAAAAGTTTTAGCCAAATAGTGTTTATGAGATGTGGTGTTGTGTTGTGTAGATTAAACATTAAAAGATGTGAGAATAGTAGTATTTCTAGGATGGGTTTTGAAATCATATGAAGGACCTAAAATTTAGGAGGAAATGTTGAAATTTTGGGAGGAAATATTAAAATTTCTAGTACTATTGTTAACATTGTATCATTTATCATAAATCGTCTATCTAATAAGATAAAACGCGCATCGTACTTAATAAAGTGATATGTTAATATACGGAAAGGATATTTGTCATGTGAAAGGATGAACTAATGAAGCATTGCAGCTTGTATAGACTTGTCTGATGAATGGCAATAGTTCGGATAATCGCTAAAGTTTCTAAAACCCAACACACACCCTATTACTATAGTTCTTTACCAAACCCAACCCATACCTGCTCGAGTTTAAAATTCTCTTACTAAACCTCAACCAATAAATATTCTAAAACCAAAAACTAAAGGAAGAAAAAAAGATAAATAAAGAGAAAAAGAGAATGATGCACGGGATTATATAAATTAAAAAAAAATATTTGTTTCTAATAATCCTTTTTTACCTTGCAAATATGGAAATGCAACATCGGTATCCCCTATCGTAATTTTTGTTTGGTCATTAAGGTCGAAAACATTGTACAAGTCTTTTCTAATTAATCCAATGTTGTCAAACCAAATTGTCTCATTCGTAAATAGATCTATGATTCGGCTAAAGCTTAATTTAGCCCTAAGCATAGCATAAAAATGATCTCTATGATCATCATCTACGTAAACCTAGAGACTTCATACATGGTTGTGTTCTTTCACAATGTAACCGGTTTACAGGAGTGTGTCCATCCATTTACTCGTTAAAAATAATATCAAATGTCGTAACTTCCTATCAAACAAGGTAAACTTTTTATATTTTTTGATAAACCCTAAAGGAAGGCAAAATACACTTTTAATCGTTGAGACAATGCGAGAAAATATACAAATTTTATCCCGGATGGTACCATGTTTATTAGTTGAGGTACTATACTAAAAATAAAATAAATAAGGAGGAATCTTGTCATACCCCGGGCTGAGCTTATAATTATTTTATTAATGTACATGTATTTGTAGCATTAAAATTTGCTTGTTCCTCTATATATATGAATTGAAGTGTGTTTGTATTGCATTTAGAGTGAGTAAAATTAATGTTAATAAGTAAATTGCATAGATAGTAGTATTATAGGAGCATTTAGTGGGCTTTGGAGGGCTTAATAGGATCAACATGATGATTAAAATGAATTGGGCCTAAGAGATCATGTTGGATTATAATTAAAAGCCCATTAGCCCAATCTAGCAAAAATATAAGATAAATTTAAATAAGAGAAGGATCTAGAGAGCTCAAAAGGAGTCGGCCAATAGAGGGAAAGAAGAGAGAAAAGAAAGAGAAAGAAGAAGAAGAAAGAAGGATGAAAATAGGGAAATCAAGCCTTGCAAAGCCATTTTTCATGCAATTCTTCAAGTCTTAGGTGAGGGGTTCATGTTGTTGTGCATTTTCATTTGATATTTTGTTGGTAGCAAGCTTGCTTGGGTGTAGTTAGGTGTTAGTTGAAGCTCAAAAGCATGCAGAGCTATTTACTATGTGCAAGAAGCTAGGTACTAGTGATGTACTGCTTGTGTGGTCAATTATTGTATGTAGTTTTAATTACTTATTAAAGGCTTGTATTGATGATCCAAGGTGTAGTTATAATATTGATTACATGCTTTAGAGGGTTTTCGAAGACTCCCCATATTTATTTTCCCCCTCATTGAGCACGTGGTTGCTTACCTTTTTTTCTCTAACAATTTGAAGTGTAGCAAGGTAGAATTGAAGTGCTTTACAAGTTGTTCGGTCTATTTTGCATGGAGTGTCGTTTTGTTCGAGTTAGCCTATTATGTTGCCTTGTCGATGTCATTAGAATGTGAAGAGTTCGTTAATCATTGTGAAATTGTAATAAGTGTGTACATTGTTTGGTTTGGGACTTGTAATGTTAATAAACTTGAGTGTAAAAGTCAAAGGCTTAAGAGATGTTGAATGCTTGTTGTTGTGAGATTGTTTGATTGAATAGGTTTTGATTTTAGATTGTCCATAATACAAGAAAAACTACGTTCATTTTCCCTCGTTTTACTTGTTTTCGGGATTGGGTCGGGTTGTTACTATTAGACTTGATTCCACGAGGGATGGGGTCTTTACAGGTGGTATCAGAGCTTAGACAGCTCATAAGCCAAGACAGGGTCCTCGGTTTGTCGGGTAGTAACCCTTGAGTGCATGCATGTGAAATGTGTTAAATGGACAAAGTGGTACCTGTATATAAAGTGTTAAGTGTGTATTATGTGATCATAACATGACAAGTGTTCATAATGTGGTAATTGCTTTTGAATATGTGGAATGTGCATTGCATGATACAATAATGTTGCATTACATGATAATCGCACATTACGTGGTCCATCCCCTCCTTTGATGATCGGTAATCGGAGATCGATGATCGGTGGTCGGTGATTGATGATTGGTGGCCAGTGCTCAATGTTCGATTGTTGCTATTCATATTTGGTATTTTCATTGGGTATTCTCGTTTTGATTTCTTATTCAGTATTTTCTTTAGTATTCCTACTTGGGATTCTTATTTGGACTTTTTATTGAAATTCTCGTTTGGTATTCATATTTGGAGCTTATATGGTGCTCTTATTCAGGGAGTTATTATTTGGAATTCTTAATTGGTGTTCTTAATCGAAGCCTTTATTTTGCATCCTTATTCAGTAATTCTCATTTGGTATTTCTTTATGGCATTCTTATTGAGGTTCTCATCAGTATTCTTGTGCGGTGTTCTTATACGGTATTCAACATTTGGCTCTTGGCATTTGGTATTGATATTCAGAATGTGACATTGGGTATTCAAAATTGGTATTCGGTACTCCATTTTGTATGCTTGAGCCAGAGTTGTTACAGCCCAATGCGAAGTTGCCTTATGAAGAAAGAATTGTGAGGACGCAATTGTTTTAAGTGGGGAGAATGTCACACCCCGGCCTGAGCATATAATTATTTTATTAATGTGCATGTATTTGTAGCATTAAAATTTGTTTGTTCCTCGATATATATGAATTGAAGTATGTTTGCATTGCATTTAGAGTGAGTGAAATTAATGTTAATAAGTAGATTGCATAGATAGTAGTATTATAGGAGCATTTAGTAGGCTTTGGAGGGCTTAAAAGGATCAACAAGATGATTAAAAAGAATTGGGCCTAAGAGATCATGTTGGATTATAATTAAAATCCCATTAGCCCAATCTAGCAAAAATATAAGATAAAACAAAACAAGATAAGGATCTAGAGAGCTCAAAAGGAGTCGGCCAAGAGAGGGAAGGAAGAGAGAAAAGAAAGAGAAAGAAGAAGAAGAAAGAAGGAAGAAAATAGGGAAATCAAGCCTTGCAAAGCCATTTTTCATGCAATTATTCAAGTCTTAGGTGAGGGGTTCATGTTATTGTGCATTTTCATTTGATAGTTTATTGGTAGCAAGCTTGCTTGGGTGTAGTTAAGTGTTAGTTGAAGCTTCAAAAGCATGCAAAGCTATTTACTATGTGCACGAAGCTAGGTACTAGTGATATATTGATTGTGTAGTCAATTCTTGTATGTGGTTTTAATTGCTTATTAAAGGCTTGTATTTGTGTGACCCGGTCCTGAACTCACGTGCATTAATATTATATTGTGAATAATTACATATACTCTAGTATTATATATGTCTTAATTTATGTTGTATGCCATAGAAATAAGTTAGAAACTAAGTTAGAATAAGATAGGATTCAAAAATTAAGAAGATTAACTTTCGGGTGACTTAGTAGTTATTAGAGACTTTAGGGGCTAAAGTGTAATTACTTGAAATATTACGTGAGACATTAAGCTAAGCCTTGAATTAGAGTTAGAATTTAACTAATTGTACTTAGACCCCAATGACCAAGGAAGAAAAAATAAGCAAAGCACAAGTGCAACTAAGAAAGAAAAATAGGGGCAAAACTAAAATTTTCAAAACTATTGACTTATCTCCCAAGAATACCATTTAAAATAAAACAAATCCCTACCTACCAAAGCCCCCCCAACTAGTGGCACCCTTAGGCAAAGATGAAGGAAGAAATTGCGATGGAAGCTAGGAAGAAGAAGGAGGAAGAAGGTAAGGTAGATACAAAAGCAACTCAACCAACTAGCTTAGGAAGGGCAACTTTGGAGCAATTTTTGCAAGTATTATCATCTTTTCTCAAGGAGCTAAGGTGAGGGGACTCTTTCAAACTGAATTTCAGAGGTTTATAATACATAAATATGTGTTGTTGGGTAAGCTTTTGATGTATTACACTAGATTATATGTGAATATGCTTGCAGGAATTAGTTAGGGTAGTTATATTGTGTGAACTGTTTGAGTAGGTATATTTAATGGGAAAATTCTGAATAAATTCTATGTTAAACTAGACTCTTAGAGGACCAATTCTTATATTGGAAGGTTTTTGAGAAAAAATCGTTTACATGCCTGAAATTGTTAAAATCCGAGATGTACTGTAGTTGAGTTAGAACTGGACAATTTTGCTTGTTCGAATTTTGTGGTGCCTTTAACCTAGTAAACCAAATTGAAAAATTCTGAAAATTTTGCAGGGCATATCTTGGTCAGTTTGAAACAAGTTTTTTTTTTTTAGGTATTAAGGCTAGTTCCACCATTTAGTGCCTCTAAAAAATTAAAAACTGAAGGTTGACAGAAAACGTTGTTAAACTGGACAGTTTTGTGCAATTGTACTATTTTAGTCATAACTTAATGAATATAGCCCGGAATTGAGTTCTGTTTAATTTTAGAGTTATCTACACTCGAAGAGCTTCACATACATATAAAAATAAGTTTAATTGGAGATCATTTACCTAGGTAATTAAGTTGTCAAATTTTAGCTACTGCTGAAATTCTAAAAAATGTTGAACTTGTTTATTTGTGCTATTATTGATTTTTGTGGCTAAAATATGAACTATGAGTTATTGTTTATGTGCGATATATGTCAAGAATTATGTAAAGCTATGTGTTGAGACTAAAAGTGTTGTGAAGTGTTATGCG
This sequence comes from Ehretia macrophylla, assembly GCA_037974665.1. NCBI lineage: Eukaryota > Viridiplantae > Streptophyta > Magnoliopsida > Boraginales > Ehretiaceae > Ehretia > Ehretia macrophylla. Next base: position 52,693,142 of record CM075780.1, on the reverse strand, counting down.
ATGTGGTTACCTATGTGATACACGACATGTTATGTGATTAATGTGCATTGCATAATCTAATGTGTTATTGGAGAGGTTGCAACCTACTTCTGGCATGGTAGTGTCGAGAAACTCTGGGCGGCATCGGGCTTGTCGGTCTAGCTCAGCTACTATGATTACCAATTCCCCTTTCGTTAGGAAACTTTATTACTTTAGGAGAGTAGGTCGTAGGATTTGGGTATATCCGAAATACCCCATGTTGGGAGACATAAGGGATTTGATGAATCATTTGGCCGGCCACTATGTGCGATAAGATGCATTATAATAGCGTAATCGTATTCTTTCCCTAATATGTGTTAAATGCTTATTATAAAGCGATGCGATGTATTTACTATATAATGATACGACTGTTTACTATAAACTGATGCGATGTGTTTAATAATTGTTGCCAATATGTGCATGACATTCACAGGTTTTCAAAAAGGTTTTAAAGGAGAAAATGATTTTGAGAACCCTTCCCGATTTCCCTCATCGCTGAGCTTAAGTTGTTGTAAGCTCACCCCGTTTCTCTGCCCTTTCAGGTGAAAATGAACTAAGATATGCTCAACAAGTTGATGAAAATGCGCCTTTATGTGATAATGCTGATTTTCGCCTGGTGTGCTGCTGTAGTTGCTTACTGTTTGGCAATACCCAGATATTAATGTTGAATGTTATAAAATACTAAAGTTTTGTAAATATTAGTTAGTGATGAAGTTTGTATAATTTGTACAAATGTAAACTGTTACTTTGGTATTTATGAACTTAAATTATGATATGTACTTTATTAAGTAGTACTTTTAGGCTTAGATGAATAACCTGTACATATATCTTGAGGAATTAGTTTGTGGAATAGTATGTTGGGATTTGTGTTGTTTGCTTGAATTGTTGGATATTGGATGATGGAAGATTATAGTTATGTTGGGTTAGAAATGGTTTACGGTCTTTTATGTGTAGATGAAGAACTGTAATGTCCGAGTTTTAGGGGAAACTCTGTCCGTTTTCCTGTTACACTTTCACTTAATAACCTTGATGTTCTAAATTGTGGATAATATTGATTACATGCTTGAAAGGGTTTTCGAAAACTCCCCACATTTATTTCCCTCTTACTAAGTAAGTGGTTGCTCACCCATTTTTCTCTAACAATTTCAGGTGTAATAAGGTAGAATTGAAGTGCTTTACAAGTTGTTTGGGCTATTTTACATGGAGTGCCGTTTTGCTCGAGTTAGCCTATTATGTTGCCTTGTTGATGTCATTAGAATGTGAAGAGTTCGTTAATCATTGTGAAATTGTAATAAGTGTATACATTGTCTGGTTTGAGATTTGTAATATTAATAAACTTGAGTGTAAAAGTCAAAGGCTTAAGAGATGTTGAATGCTTGTTGTTGTGAGATTGTTTGATTGAATAGGTTTTGATTTTGGATTGTCCATAATACAAGGGAAAATCCGTATGTTTTCTCTCGTTTTACTTGCCTTTGGGATTGGGTCGGGTTGTTACTATTAGATTTGATTCCAAGAGAGATTGGGTCGTTACAAATCCTCTTTACCTAAATTGGTCAATTCAACAGTAGCATCTTTAATGATAATTCATGCTTGGTTATTATGATCCAAGACCATGTACATGTCTTTCCTCATGAATCCAATGAAGGAAAACACAACATATAGTTGTAGGATCGTCAAAGAAAACATGCAAATCACAAAACCCCTATGGCCGAAACTAGAAGCATGTCTTTTCAAAAATTTCTACTCCATAACCTTTGTATTCATATGTGATCTTCAAGTAATGTCCATAAAAACTAACATGCATTTCAATATATATAAACTATATATATAAAGACAAAGGTATAGGTGTAGTTATACCTCTTGTAGATAGCCAACAACTTGTAGAATGTCTTTGATGATGCGGACTAGCTCTTCCTCAAGTGTGAAGGATCTAGGCAGAAACACCAAACATCCAAGAACAATCTACGCTCAAAGACTAAATGTGCTAGCTTGTCTTTAGTGATATTAGCTTATATGTGTGTTAAAAGATAAAATAAACACTCATTTCTTTTTCTTTTGCTTGGGCCGAGAACAAGAAGTAAGAAAATATGTCAAAAACTTTCTAACTCTTGTTCATCTTCAAGCTCAATGCCGTGAGTGTATGTGTGTGTTAGTGAAGATAATAATCTTCTCTTGCTTTGTGTGTGTAGCCGTGTAGGAGAGAGGAGAGAAAACTTAGCTTAATCTCTATCATTGATCTTGTCTTTAGCTTGAGTGTTTGAGTGTCCAAAAGGTTTTCTCTCTCCTAATCCACATGCATTAGCTATCATTACCAAAGCAAGCCATACAAAGGCTATACTTTTCAAGATTAAATCTTGGCCATCTATTTTAAATTAGTGCGATGTGACATCATCACTAGATGATTTGGATTGATGACTTGGCAAATCCTAGCCATGCAATCCAATCTTCCACATATGCTTACATGTACATGCCACATGTACATATATGTCCACTAATTTTTGTAATTAATTAATTAATTCTAATCTCTATTAGAATAATTAATTCAAAATACTTTTTAATAATTACACAATGGCCCCAAAACTTTTGGTAATAACTCAAACACTCAATACTCTCAACAATCACACCAACACGGCCCAATACTATTACTAATTACATAATCAGACCAATACTTCCAATAATTACATAATTGTCCCATTAACTTTTAATGACCAAAAGGAATGATGTTAACTTTTTAACGTTCTTTCTAAATTACATATAAGCTCATCGATTATTCTATTAATGATATTGTTAAGTGTGTAATATTCTAGATTCATAACCGTATAGCGATGAGGGATTATTAAACGCTTTTAATCTATTCCGGAGAATGTCTTCGTCATTCTCTGAAATACTCTCACGTTCAAGAGTGATACATAGCAACATACGTGTCAAGACAATTTATACGATAAATGAAGTCCCACTTATATGAATCCATTTATAGTCACGAATTAGTGTGTAGTCCGATTCTTTCATTAAAATGTCCTGATCGTTGTGGGGAACATAATACAATTAAGTCCACTAAACCAATTCTATGCTTAGATCTAAACAGTGGAATGAGAGATGACACTATAGAAAAACCCATTTCCATCAATCACTCACGCCTTAGTCAAGGACTTCCTCGTTCATCGACCGTAATAAGAGCACATAGAACATCTCCTCACGTTGGAGGTTAACGGATCCTATCTTAACAACTACCTTTCAGTCTTTATATCACAAGATTAAACTGCGAGAGGCCGTATCCTAACTTTATGAAGGCGAGCTTTGTCCAAACATTATATTTAGCCCCTGATATATCCGGCAGTTGTAATTTCTGAAGTCAAAGGATTAATTTGCACAATCTGGAACAGATAACAAACTATTAATCCGAAGTTATGTAATTTATTATCTACGCCATATTCAATGATCCATTCCACTAATGATCACTCATATATAAGTTAATCGCATCTCCATGTTGTTATAGCACAAGGCTCGTGATCTTTTACATTAATATCCCTATGTTAATCAAAGGTAACTAAATATAATAGCTCGTACTCAATTATTCTAGTCCTGGGTAAATAATCTAAGGGCTACAAATTAGTTCTAGTGTTTATCATATCAAAGAAATTTGCCGACGTATTCTAAACACTTTTAGAATATATTTCTCCTCTGAAGAAACACTAAGGACTCAATCATATATTATAGACGGAGAATATGAATGTCCACTAAATGCCATGATGAAAGATACACATACATATCAAAATATCCCTATATAGGTTGTAAGGACTGGTACTCAAATCCCGAGCATTAGTATATTATTTAGGTATTATTAATGTGGTTGGTGTTCGTATTTCCTATATTAGGAATTAAATTAAAATTAGAAAACATATCAAACTAGGCATTCGTTTCAATTAAGGAGGAAATAATAACTTGTTAGATGCATTTGGATAGTTTGAACGTTAAAAAGTTAGAAATATTAATGTTCGTACTTTATTTGTCATTTGAATTAAATAACCTATTGATTAATTATCTTAGTTACAATATGGGAATTTATGGGAAATAATATAGCTTATAATAATTTTCAAAGTACATACGGACAATATGAAGTTATAGATAATGAAACTAGGTTAATCAATTTAAGCATGTAGAATTATAAGAAAATATTGTTCTGGCTTATAAAGTAAAAGGATAATATATCAAGTCATTCCCTTTAATACTAACACTTAGAAATATACTTAGGGTTGTTACTGAAAACCTTTACCTTAGTTAAAGAACTATGTTAATATATGATCTACTTGGTTTGTTCTATTAATTAATTGTCTTAGCTGGATATAGAAGTTTACTGGGAAAAATGATCTAGTGACCAAGTGATAACTATATGACAATCCTAAAAGAAGGAAAATTAGTTTAATAAGTACAAATGAAATTTTTAGGAATACTAGGGTTTATTAGGTCTGTTACTACCTGCTTACTAATAAAATTAGAAATACTTTCCACTAGAATGAAAGATAAATATAGCATTTTAGAATATAACTCATTGATTCTTAATAGGATTTATTAGTTGTTGACTTTGCTAGATAATATTATCTCCCAAATATTCCTAAATCATCAGAGCTTCGAATAATATAGTCGCTAAAGAAACAACATCACATCACGCAGCCTTATCTTTCAAGCTCATCATTAACCTATGATATCATTACACTACTCATACATATCCTAACCATAATAATTACTATACCACACATCACATTCTCATTGCACTGATTCAGCAAAACTATTGCCATATCAAACACCTCACTGCCTAGTACACTCGTCACCAAGTCTATTACCAATATCAGCTACATGTATTAGTTATTAAAGCCTAAACCATGCAACATGCTACGCAGCAGCCTGTTTCATGCCCACTTAAGTGTTTATTTTAATTAGCTTTGGTTTTGTAGTTAGGTAGCATAGTCAAAGCAAAGCCAAGTGTATTAGCTAAAGAATATAGTTGCCCACTTAAAGCAATCACCATCGAGCAAGTAAGCATTGACATGTTATCATATGATTACCAAGCCAAAGATTTAATCATGAGTCTATCTCTATCATTGAATCAATTCTAGTATCACATGAGCCAATTACATTGTGGCAAAGACCCTATATAAGAACCACTACACTTATACGATTAGCATAGAAACACTTCGATTAAGCTTACAGCAGCAACAACATAATTAAGGTGAGAAAATTTTACTTAAAGGCAGCATCATTACTGTATAAGTGTTTATAGTTTTGCTTCTGACATGGTTTGCATGAATGGTTTGTGAGGGTATATTACGAAAGGATTACTGTTCCCATAGGATTGCTAAATAAGATAAGCTAGTTGTGCATGATATTTTGTATCATAAGACTATGCTTAATTTTAACCTATCTTGTAGACTTTTATAGGTAGATACTACTATATACCTGTTGAACTTAGATAGGATTTAAAAGAATGGTTACTAATAAGTGGAATAGGAATTTAAAATAGGAACTAAATAAATTATCATTATTTTTCGCTAAGTAAGTTTTATTCTAAGTTGTATTACATAATTATAAATTAGTTTATTATTATTGTGTGTTCTTACAAACAGCTTATCGTAGATATAGGATTAGTTGCTAAACCAGCTTTCGGTCATTTATGTGGTAGATAAACCGTAAGTATTACTAGCAAGATTAAGAGGTTGACTGAAATTTAAAATGAGTAACTAAATAAAATTGTTATTTCTTGCTAAGTAGGTTTTATATTTAATTAAGATTAATAGGAAAGAAACCCTATGAAATAGCTTAATTAGCTAGAATGTTAGTTCAAGATCCAGTAAACGATTAGTTTTCCGTAATAAGGTAATTTTAGCAAAGAACATCTAATTATAATCGGCCTAACTAATTGAGACTGGAATTTACCTGGTTCATAGTATATATGTATAAGTTATCTATTCTTGTTATTGATTATCTATTGGTTATCAATTGAGATAGTATTTATTGAATGTTTAAGTGATAACAATGAGTTGATATAGATTACATTCTGTTGTCTACTTGTATAAATATTTCTAATTGTTAAAGGTACTTGTTCGGGGACAAACTCTTTTGTTGTTCCCTACTTATGTGATTATCGAATTGCGTTATCATAAATTTGCAAAAGTATTATCAATCGTGTGTTATGTGGTTACTTGTGTATGCTTGTGTGCTACTGGAATTAGGGGTTGCAACCTCAGGCACGATAGCATTCACGAACACCAGGTGGCATAGGGCTTGTCGGTGCTTTTGTGACTATCGTGGTCATATTCCCTCTCTTGCTTGGGACCACTACCGCCCTTGGAGAGCTTTCTCTCGCTTGGGACTAGTACCGCCTTCAGAGAGTTGGGTCATTGGTTTCAGGTACAATCTGGAGTACCCTATTGGGGAGAGATAAAAAGTTGAAATCGTGATTTGAGGCTAGTCACCTCAACTGAAGTGATATTAAAATGTATCATTTCCAACGTGATATATAATTGTCTCTTATCATTAATTGTATATTAACAGTGAATTGATGTTATCGCGCTTGTATTGCATTGCATCATGGTTTTCAAAAGCTCCAAAAATGTTTTCAAAACTTCTCCTATTCCATCCTCACTAAGCTTTCAAAGAGCTCACCCTCTTTTTCCCCCTCCCCTTGCAGGTGCAATTTAGCTTGAAATAGAAGTTGTTATTATGTGCCGATGTTGGTTGACTATGTGCTCAAAGTTTCTTGCCTAACATGTTCTACTGTATGATCCAAGTTGAAAGGCTAAAGTTTACCTGTATTACCCTTGGGTAGAGAGGGATAGCTATTGTTGAAACCCTAATTTGTAGAGCGGCAGGGTAGTTTTTGTGTCTCGGGTAGTGGTGTAACTTATATAACACCCTTTTGGACTTAAACTATTGTGTAATAGTTAGTTAATAAAAGTTCTCTATATATTCTTCCTCCTAATGTGGTAGCAAATTATGTACATGTTACCACAACGACAGTGAGTGAAGACTCTGACCTAATCTTGAGAAGGGTCGGGTTGGGGTCGTTACATAGGTCATCTAACTATAGCATTAGGGCATATCTCTAACAACCTCCCACTTGCACTAATGTTATCTCTCATAGGATAAGTGCATCATACACTCGTATCATATACTTATCTTCTCCAAGATGGTGATTAACTGTGACTGGTCTTACAGGATCTGTGGGTCAACTATATTTTCAATGTAGGAAACTTTCTGCAAGATTTATATTCTTTCGAGTAATAATTTCTCAAATAATATGAAAAACTCATTTTTCATGTGTTTGGATCTTCGATGAGATCTAGGTTCCTTTAATTGGTGCATCAACCTTATTGTTACCGTTAATGACGATTCAATGATTGAAACCATCTTAAGTTCTATGAAGAACTTTTCCTATTCAAACTTCTATTAATGCAACATTAAGTGCTATAATGTATTCGACTTCGGCAATAAAGTCAACAATCACTAGTAGTTCGGAACTATTTCTAACTTACTATTTCTTTATTACATATAAGACAATTCCAAATATTAACTCTCTATTTTCTTTATCTATATATACAATAGAATCAGTGAATTCGTCCCCACGAAATTCATTATTTCCATAAGATCCTTAGTTATTCACTTGGATCAGACTGATATCTGCTCATACCATTTTACATCAGGATCTATATCAAACTGTGTACATCCCATAGCATATAGTAGACTGACTATGGTTGAAGCATAAGGAACACAACCCATCGTTGCCTTTTACTTCATCTAATATTGGAGACATTTTAAAAGAAAAGACGGATACCCCACCTCAGAGGCTGGAGACCAAACAATTCTTAGAATTCTTCATCTTGAATTTTTTCAAGATTCGTTCAATGTACACGTTATGATATAAGCCTAATTTGATCCCTTCGCTCTATCCCTATAGACACAAATTTCTGAGATATAATAGGCTCGTCCCAAGTTTTATGGAATATTACTCAACTAGACTCAAGTCTAACAAATAAGTCACTTTATCTTTTCCATTGTCTGAAATGTCATCTGTGAGACCCAGCCTCTATTTGCGTGCGTCACCTCAATTCGTGTGCTTTAACCTTGAACTGCGTGCCCTAACCTAGGTCCAAGAGTCATACCTTGAAATTACGTGCATTGCATTGAATTAAGTGTCTTGCATTGATTTACGTGCATTCATTTAGGGTTGCGTGCATTTACTTTGAAATTCGTGCATTTGTCTTAGAGTTCGTGCCTTACCTCGTAGTGCATGCCCTAGACATAGGAAAATGTGTCTGCACGCTAATCAATAAAGAATCCTACACAAAATACTAGACTATAAAATAATCCTACAAACACCACTAACTCTTATTTTAATCCTATGTCAAATTCAACTCAATATTTTAATGTTCAAACATTCTTTATTCTTTATTCTTATTCTAAAACCCATGCACACAAAAACCTATAACACTAATACTATAATACAACATTATACAATAAAAAAATAACACAAAAATGCTCAAATTACATGCCTTGGCCGACCATGTGTAGGCATTTTGACTAGCTTTGCACAATTTATTAATTATCCTAGACATTCTATGACACAAACACAAGACACAATGCATAAAAAACTCCTAAGCACCCTACCCAAGCTACCCTTTCTCGGCCTACTCACCAAGCATGGTCCTCACAATTCAAAATGCACAAATGACAAAAGAAATTTCAGATTTTGCAAGCCCAAGGTCGACACACATACATGCCACACTTATACAAACAATTCAACACCATTTCTCTCTCAAACTCTCTCTCATTCTCTCCCATTCTCTCACTCTCTCGGCCATGGCTCCCTTGAGCTTCCAAGACTGAAATTTTAATCTCTAAGACTCACCTAGGCTCTCAAGGATTCTAATAAGTTCAACCATAGCAAGCAAAGCAAGAAAATCTCCCACAAGCTCACAAAACTCATCATTTTCGACCTAAGGTAAGTTTTGATGGTTTTCTTCCTTGTCTTTTGATTTCACACACATGCACATCTCCTACACAAGCTAACTAAGCTAGGATTTAAGGAAAGTCAAGCCACTACTCAGCCAAAGCAGGGAAAGAGGACCTTTTGTGCGATTCAAAAAGCAACCTTGCATTTTCATCCATTAATAAGCTAAGGTGAGGGTTAAAACCTTTTAAATGCTTTCAAAACTCACATGCATACTCTCATATGGTTGTAGTTACCTCTGTAGTTATTGTATATGTATGTATATAAGCTTATCTACTCATGCATGGCTTGATTTTGGCTAGAAACTTAGAAATATGCAAACTCATTTTTTTGGCAGATTATTGACCTGGTAGAACGAAGTGTTTTTGGCCATAACTCCTAAGTCCGAACTCTAAATGCAGCAAGGTTTGTTCCTAGATTTAAAGTACTCATTAAGCTTCAATTTGACATTTGGTTCACTGAATTTGGAGGTTATTTTCTTGGCTAAATGAATGTGGAAAAACAAACCATTGCAGTAGGATTTTTGGCTTGGTAATATGCTTTGAATCATGTTGAAACTTTACTTGTGGTATTGAATGCTTGGAATTGTGGCAATTAGAAGTTGTGTAGGCTGTTTTGGTTGGTAGAGGATGCTTAATTGATTGATGCATGGCTTGGGTTTAGTTACATGATGAATTGTTGCTTAATCACACGTGTAGCACGAAATTGAGGCCCTATTGCTTATGAATACTTGCTAAGTGTTGATCCTATGGTTAAATGTGTTCAATTGATTGGTTAGTAGGCTGTCCAATAATTGCTAAGTATGCTTGAAATAGTTTAAGTGTCAATTGTGGTGGTTTAGCAAACAAAACCGACTCCTGAGCAGGGCCTTATAAACCCTAATGGCCACGTAGACTCCCAAGTCATAAACCATTCTTGTGTGACATTGAATTGATGTTGAGGATTGTTAATAGGCTGCCCGTAATTATCCTTATAGCCCTAAACATGATTTTCGATGATTGCCTGTTGATAAATGATCTATTCTTGCACCTGGTTTTGTGTACGTGTCGTTGCATGCTTGTATGACCTCAACACTTGATATATGTACCCGAAATGAGTTATATGATTTGATTTATATGTGTTACTTGGCTGCTCGTTTAATGTTCATATACCTCTAAGTGTTCTACAAAGTGAAAGTACATGTCAAAGCATGCCTCGTGTGTTTACTTGACAATGTGTGATCTTGTAATTGCTCAGAGGCAACCTACTTTGTTGTCTTCCTAATGTGAATTGTTAAATGGTATAATTGTGCATTGCGTACAAGATTGCAACCTTTCATTGTAGCATGGTAGCGATTCACGAACGCCGGGCGACATAGGGCTTGCTGGTGCTCCCGTGATTACCATGGTCCAATTCCCTCTCTCGCTTGGCATTCCACCCTCGGAGAGTTGGGTCGTAGGTTTGGTGTACAATCCGGAGTATACTCATTTGGAGTAATAAGTGGATGATTGAAGTCGGCCGCAACAAATGTTAATGGAAATAAACTCGAGAGCGAAAGCTCACCGAATCCTTGAAATGATTGGTAATTGTATTTGTTGTTCAATTTGATTCTTATACTTTGCGCACTTTATTATTTGTATTATGTGACATGTTTTCAAAAAGGGATTTTCATAAGATTAACCGAAAAGGAGTTTTAAAACGTTATTTCTCGTTTTCCCTCGCTGAGTTCATAAGGACTCACCCTCTTTCATCATCACAAGTGAAGAAGATCTGGAACAAGTACCCGAGGAAAATGTGCCTATTGATGATTCCTTGGAATGATTGCATGCCTTATGTGCCTTGCTTGACTGTGGCTATTTTGTGAACGTTGTTGTTTGTTATGAAGACTACTTTGTTGTTATTGTAAAAGACCCCCGTTATAATTTGGGGTCTAATTTTGACTTGTACTGATTATAACTAGACAGACACTTTATTTGGATGATTGTTATCACTATTTTGAATTAGTAACTATCATAGGCATATGAAGCATTAGGTAAAGAATCAAATAAGATGAATCTATCTAGTCTTAACCAGCTACCTATTCATAGGCTAAAGGATAACAAGTGCTTGTGTAATAGGAATTGACAAATAAGTGGAGCATAGTTATCTCGTTAGGCTTATTAATCAAATGAGACTTCCGAGTTAGATCAATAGGCATATCGGTTGATTATAAGTAGGGGTGTTAGCTGGAATCGAATCAATGATTGAAAGTTTTTGAGGCGTTTTAGAAAATAGGTCAAACCAAAGGTCCTAAATACAGTCGTCATGCTGCCGATTTTTTGAAAAACGTTTGAGGTTCTAGTCTAACAGATAAGCTTAACCTTCGTTAATCGGTTATGGTCGTAAAATAACGAGAATGATTAGATCATACCCCAGTCTAGCCTCTATAGGTCGGGTTGGGGCGTGACATCATCAATATACAATATATGGTAAATGGACACGCTCCCACTAACCTCATTGTAAACACACAGGATTCATCTTCATATCTGATGAAAACAATCTCTATTATTTCATCACTATATAAGATGCTCTAAGTATGTGAAGCTTACATACTCGATCATACTTGGATTTAAAACTTATAATCGTTCCATATAGACATCTTCTCCTTGATAACTATCTGGGAGCATAGCTTTAATATCCATTCGCCAGATATAATAACTGTAGTATGTGACAAACGCAAGTTCGTGTGAGACCTCGAACATGCATTGCATATTTAAATGCTTTAATCATTTAATTAGAAGTCTTTATTTGCATTTTAAGTGGTATTTGACTTTATTTTATTTTGGGTTGACTTTTGACTTTGACTTCTACTATTTTGGCTACAATGGAAAACTTGTAATTATGTGAAATAGCTTTGGTTCCTAGGTAATTTTAGCCTTAGTATTCAAAGTTGTCATCTTTAACTTGTTGACTTTGCATATAACAACCTAACATCATTCTTGCAAAACAAAACATACACACTGCACTAATTGGGAATATTTAGGTGACAAATTATATATGGTTGGAAAGCTCTACGAGTCTAGTTTCTAACACTTCAAACCGTTTACCAATTGGAGTTCTCTAGCATAAGTTATGATCATTTTAGTAAAAGGTGTCAAAACTGCTTTGTATACATGGGTTTGACCAAACAAATGCTATTTGACTTTGCTTATTTAGTTATTTGACCATTGGACTTAGCCTATTTATTTCAACCAAATATTATTTTGCAAGACAAAAACACACACAACACCTAGAACACTTACAAAATTCGGCCATAAGAGAAAAGAGAAGAAAAACTATTTCCAAGGTTGATTCTTCATTCCTTGGTGGATTTGAGCAAAGTTTGATCCATAGAGAAGTTTCTTCTTGCCATTTCATCTTCATTTCTAGCCTTATATGCTAAATTAAGGCGAGGGAGGTTGTGTGCTTGCATGATTTAAATTCTTGAAATTAAATTTAGTTTGAAGAAATGTTGTTATCTTGATTCATAATGCTAGATATATGTGTTAGGAGTAGACTTTTGGGTTTGTTGTGTTCTTGTTGTTATATCTTGTATTTATTTTGCATTTTTGAAGATAAATGCTAGGGTTTGTAGATCTAGATTGTTGTAGTATTATGTGATCTTGTTTATGCGCTTGTATTTGAGGTTTGTGCTGTTATAGAAGCAAGATAGGAAGTGAATTTGCCATGAAAGCTATCAATTATTTATTGGACAGCTCACTGCCTCTGACTTCTTTTATGTTTTAAAAATAGTAAACGACCTCGGAATCAAACGAAAATTTTATCGTAGCTAGATTAGGCAGTTGGGAACAAACTTTGTGTTTTACAAACAGTCATATTCTAACGTTTAGACCTTCCAAATTTTCTATTTCCGAGATGTGCCAGAAAAACATTGCAACTGGACAATTTGTAGTACTTGCACTAAAATGGCTATAACTCAATGAATTTAACTCGAAATTGAGCTTCATTTGAACCTAGAACTATCTATATTCAATAAGCTTAGTTGCTAGATAGAAAACAGGGTATTGAGAGATTGTTAACATAGACATACAATTTGATTAATTTACGCTTCTGCTGAATTATAAATTAGAAGTGCCTTACCTAGTTCGTTAATTGAGTGTTGTAGAGTCCTTGTCAAGCATGTTGTAAATGTTTACTATGGGTTGGGTGATCTACTTTATTACCCAAATGTGAAATATCAATTGTCGAATGTATTATTTGTAAATACAAATGTATTGTAGTGTATGCTTACTTTGATCCGTAGAAATCATGTATAAGTGTGTTATAAGTGCTTATATAGATGATTATATGTTGTAGTAGTAATGTGAGAGCTTAATACATACGTATGAATTTATTGGTGATGGAATAAGTGATTTTGTGTTAACTTTATTAATTAGAAGTTGAGAATTTGGTTTATATGTGATTAGTATATGATTTCATAGCTTTAGTGAGAGTTTTGTGGATTTAGGGGTTTATTTTGATACATTTCATAAGATTCCAGCAACTATGCAATTTTATAGATTTGTTTATTTAGCTTGTTTCATGCTTGGTTTTGTTGTTATAATGTGTTCATAATCCATTATAATTAGTTATTATATTGATTATGTTTAAGCTCTGTGTTGTAGAAATTCATAGGATGGTTTAATGTTGTTAGAAGGTTGGAGTTAATTTGTAGAGATTATGTTCTTCAAGGTTTAATTGGTGTTAATGTGTAAGGGTCATGTTTTTTATGTACTTAGGTGATGTTAATATGTTGTAAATATCATGTTCTTTGATAGTTGAATGTTGGAAGTAATGTGTTGAATATATGTTTAATGATGTTTGGTTGAATTAAAGAATGTGTTGTCTTTAAATGTGAGTGTATTGATGCATGTTAAAAGTGGCATGATTGCTCGGGTATATGGTTGGGAATTTGTCAAATGAACATGATACGTGAATATGCTCAGGAGTTCAACCTACTTTGTTGATCTCCTTTATTTGTCAAATGAACATGATATGTGAATATGCTCGGGAATTCAACTTACTTTGTTGATCTCATTTATTTGTCATGAATATGTGTTAATAATATGTAAATAATTCACCCAACAAACACCCCCAAACTTTAACTTTGCTTGTCCTCAAGCAAAAGAAACAACTAAAGCAAAAACAACTTAAAGATTAAAGACTCAATAGCATAACTCATAAAAGTAATGTTTTAGGATAGTCAATTTTCCACGGCTTTAGTAGCAATTTTCAACACTCAACTTCAAGAGATATTTCCAAAAATCATGAGCATGAGGAATATCAACTTCAAAATAGATTTTATTTTACTTCCAATCCCACTAGTGAGTGTGTGTATAGCCTCTATCCTAATCAATTGTGACCCGATGAGTTTATGCAAGCAAGTGAGTTGTTAATGTCGATCTTTTACTCTCAATTCATTTAGGACTTCATAGGCTCATTTTTCATGCCACTTTCTACTAATGTATATTAGACATAGCATCAAAGATCATTAGGATTTTATACTTGGTTGTAATGTATGGCTAGGGTCACGATAGGATACTGGACATCAATGTAGGGCTAAACTACCCATAGACACATAACCATTCTAGGATTTTCAATGGAGCTTATGTCAACTCTACTTCTCACACCCAAAAATTTATCAACACGTCTATTTTATTCCTTTTTTTTCTTGTCACTTCCTCAACATTCATCTGCAACATTTACAATTACACATAGAGCCCACACTCCCCCAAACTTACGTTTTTACATTAACTACCAAGGGTGTGGCTCTTTTTCCTTTCTTTTCATTCTCTTTTTAGATTTTGTTTTTCTTTTCTTTTTTTCATCAACAAGCCATTTCAACCAGTCATAATACATCTCATCCTTCAACACAAGCATAGCTCCAAATAATCATCCAAGAATAATCACATGCCACGAGTAGAAAGGTTATTATCTAGGAATTTAAACTTGAAAAGCTAAGGAAGCTATCATGGGTTACACAAAGAAAGAAAAAGCTAATTCAGGCTCAAAGGGGTAGACTAAGGATATTCAATTATTACATAGTTGGCTTGAAAGGCTCAAACTGTCCAAAGATGGCCTAAATCATCTCTCTAATGCTATGTAACCTAGGATTTCATCTCGAGGGACAATCAAGCAAGTTCTAAAGTCCTATCATCATGTTTCTGTTCACTTAAGCTCACATAAACCTTTTCTAAGCAACAAATTTGAGTAGGCGAGACTAAGTGCGCAAAGTGTGGGGATTTTAGTAAGACAAACCATTTTCCAGTCAATCATCATCACTACTATCATTCTTATGCTACTCATCATTAGTCTAATTTCTTATCCTTTCAGTATCACCTTCAACTATTTTTGGTTTTATATATTTTTTTCTTTTTTTTTTACTGTAAAAGGGAAATGACATAACATCTAGAAAATAAAAGTAAACAGACTCTAAACAAAACAAGTTAACAAGGTAGACACCAAACAACCACCCCCAAACTTTAAAATGAGACATTGTCCTCAATGGAAAAAATTAAAGAAAAGAAAGCAGAGGACTTCCCTAAATATCCATGTCATTCATCGTCTGAAGGGAAGTAGGTGCTAGCAGGTGAAAATTGTGGTAGGATAGGTGCTGGTGGCAAAAAGTTTGCATTTGATCCCTTATATATCGCCCCACCGATCTGACTAACTGCGCCATGTAGTTAAAGCTCACCTCTTGTCGTGCTGTTAGTTGATCTTGCCTACGAAGGATAAAGTCCAAGCGCTGAACAATGTTAGACTTTGAAGAAAAGGCACCCGAAGTCACACTCCATTTTCGTTTAAATGTCATTGGCACTTTGATATGCCAAACAAGCTCTTCTAGATGACACCACCCAACAAACAACGGTGAAACCCACAACTACTAGGCACTCAAGCAATAACAAAACACCCCAACACACAACCCCTTAATAAGAATATACCACTCATGGCTTAACACTTTAGTCCCAACGCGAGTGAAAAATGAACTAACACCAATTGATCCACAGTTCGATAGGCCTCTAAACCCAATGCAAAACACAGCCCGCTCACATGTCACTTGGCACTCAACACACAACTCCAAGTTCAAACTTTGTATGAAAAGATGACTTGTCTCTTGTTAAACCTTTTAGCAAACAGGGGGTGTGCACACAAGGTTCTCAATTTACCCCAATTGTATTCATAGGGTCACGGGTCCTCAAACATCATAAAATCACAATGCAAACCAGCCATGCCCATCACAAATCAAACGACGCACTTTAGTCACAAAGCTATGCTCCAAACCCAAAATCCCTAAATCACAATCTTCTCCACTCTTTTCTTTTTCTCACGAATTGATGCTCAAAGAAAATAAATGATATTTACTTGCATTCAAAAATCACACTCAATTGTAACTGGGGAGGAAAATTTTCGCTACCCCAATTCCAGTCGTAAAATCCACGTCATCGAAAAAGGTCCTGTTGATGCCACGACCTGCTCGCTGAAGAGAGAAGGGCATATTTTGGGCTTAGGGTTTTGTTTTGGGTGGATTGGGGGTGTTTGATTTTCGTGTGAATGTGTGTGTTGTGTGCCTTAGTTCTAACGGCAGAAAGAAAAAGCGATAGCCTAGGTTTTCTCTTTTTTTCTCTTTTGTTTTTTGATGTTATATATATATTGGCATGTTCAAACGTCAAAAATTAAAGGACGCCAACACAGCTGCACTGTGCCTACGCTATTTCCTTTCTTACAACTCTCACAAAAGAAATGTCAACTTTGGTATTGCCAGCGCAACTGCTCTAAATTTTAGCATAACAACACAATGTCAACAGATGTTTTTCTTGCACCCCTACTACCAATGTTCACACTTAATACGAACCAAGTACAACTCTGAGTAATTTCTCCCTTGAATCACCTAGTGAGGCCTCTTTTTCCGCTTTTCAACCCTTAAACTTGTTCTGGACCTATAGCAGCCATGAGAATTAAACGTAAGTAACATGACTAAAGGAGAAACACAATAAAACAACGAAGAAAACTAACTAAAAGAAACAAAATGCTAAAGAAAAAAAATTAAGAACACTCGGGTTGCCTCCCTAAAAGTGCTTGTTTTAATGTCGACAGCTCGACGTAGCCTCTTTTTATGTGGAGTTGAGATGAACACTAGTCTTTGGCTTGTCAAACCCATCATACCAATAAACCTTCAAACGTTGCTCGTTGACTTTAAATGTCCCTTTCTCTAGATGGGTGACCTCTACAGTACCATAAGGAAACACTTTAGTTACAACAAAAGGGTCTGACCATCTCGACTTGCATTTTTTAGGAATTCGTGGGTTATAAAGAAGTACTTGTTGCCTAGGAGAGAAATCTTTTCCCGAAATGGGGTTATCATGCCACTCTTTTGTCATCTCCTTGTAACTTCTTGCATTCACATCTGCTCCATTATAGAATTCTTCTAGCTGATTCCCTTGTAATAGTATTTTTTCACCCACTGATTGTACATCCATGTTTTGTTGTTTAGTAGCCTAATATTCCTTGTGCTCCAATCCTACTGGAACAAAAGAATCACCTTGTAAGACGCTAGCCTCCAAGGGATCCAATTGGCCTCCATGGTTAGACACTATAGCTTGTATGGCATCAATGCAGAAACAATTATCACTCGCTTCTGGGTCCTTGAAAGCTTTGAAAACATTAAAGATTACCTCTTCCTCTTGTACTCACAGACGAAGCTCACCCTTTGGAACATCAATAAGTGCTCTCCCAGTATAATTGGGATATCTTTGTCTTCCTCCATGTCAAGAACTATGAAATCTGCAGGAAAAATGAATTTATCAACTTTGAAGAGCACATCTTCAACTACTCATCTAGGGTGCTTAAGCGAACGATCAGCCAGTTATAGTGTTATTATTGTTGGTCTTGCTTTACTTAAACCAAGGTTCTTATAAATAGACAAAGGCATTAGATTAATACTAGCACCCAAATCACACAAAGTACGCTAAAAAATAACATTTCCAATTGAACATAGAATGGTAAAACTCCCTGGATCCTTGAGTTTTGGTAACAACTTCTTTTGTATGATAGCATTGCACTTCTCAGTAAGTGTAATCATCTCATAATCTTCAAGCTTCCTCTTGTTTAAAAGAATGTCCTTTATAAACTTCATAAAACTCGGCATCTGCTCAAGAGCGTCAGTGAATGAAATATTAATGTGAAGCTTTTTGAAGACTTCAAGAAATTTAGAGAACTATTTGTCAAGCTTGTTCTTTTTCATGCGTTGATGGAACGACACTTTTAAAGGTGGTTCTCGAGGAAGTCTTGTCTGATCTTCAACTTTTTCTTCATCTTTCTCCTCATTTTTCTTTTCATCTTTTTCGGTCTTTTTGGCTCTCACAGGTTCCTCTACCTCTTTACCCCTTCTCAAAGCGATAGCTTTGCAATGCTCCGTGCCATACCTTTTGCAATTCATCTCAGAAGTACAAGGTAAACTTTCTTGTTGCCCTTCATCTCAGATTAATCCTGGTTTCATTCATGAATTGAGTTTGAGAATCAGCCAATTTAGCTTGAGAGTTAGCCAATTGAGTTTGAGAGGTAGTCAATTGAGTATAAGAAATAGCCAATTGAGCCATTACATCCTCTAAATTCACTTTCTTCTCTTGTGATAGGTTACTCTGCTCATGTCGCAACTACTAGACTAAACTTGTTAGAGTAAGGATTGTTTTGTTGCCCATTAAAGTTTACCATATATTGTGTTTGCTCCAACATGGCCTACGCAAATGGATTACCAACCTGGTATTTCGAGCTATAATGAGCTCCATTACAAAATTCACACACCATTGCAGCCGCCTGAATAACTTTAGTCGTCACTTGATTGTTTTGCATATGTTTAATGAGAGTTGCAATTTGAGCAGTCAAAGCAGTTATAACATCAATCTCATGAACCCCAGCTGTCTTCTTTGACGTGGTTCTCTTGCTCGGACATTGAAAGTTATTAATGGCAATATCTTCTAACAACTTATGCGCCTCATCTTTTGTATTCTTCATAAGGGCTCCTCCTGCTGATGCATCAATCAGAATTCTAGCTGTACCTATCAACCCATTGTAGAAAATATGAACCTGCATCTACTTGGGCAACCCATGATGCGGACACTTTCTCAACAATGCTTTATACCTCTCTCATGCATCACAAAGAGTTTCTCCTTCATATTGAGCAAAATTATTAATCTCCATATGCATCTTTGCTATCTTTCCAGTTGGGAAGAATTTAAATAGGAATTTGTACACCAAGTCATCCCATGTGGTGATTGAGTCTGAAGGCAGCGAATTTAACCACTTTTTAGCTTGATCCCTCAAAGAAAAAAGAAATAAATGAAAGCGCAAGGCTTCATTCGTGACTCCGTTATATTCAATAGTACTATAGACTTCCAGAAAGTTTGTAATATGTTGATTAGGGTCCTCAGTAGGCAATCCACTAAACTGAATGACTTGTATCAATTGCAGAATTACGGACTTCAACTCAAAATTATTCACTTGATTAGCTGGTCTTTTGATCACATGCTAAACTTTAGTAGGTGGCAAAGCATCATCTCGCAATGCTCTTGGCGGATTGTTCTGATTATTCTCGTTTCCTGCTTCAACAATATCGTCCATAGTTTCCTACAGTTGATGAAACTCAGGTAGCAAAAAGAAAAATAAGAAAACAAATAATAGAATAAAATTCAAAGTAAAACTAAAGCTATTTGGTATTGATATTAATAAAATACACACTCCCCGGCAATTGTACCAAAAACATGTTGTGTAAAATATAACGCAAGTGTACATATCGCAACAAGTAATAAAGTAATTAGTAGAGATCGTTCCACGAGGACTATGATTACTAATTACTGAAATTAATCTAGCTCTAACTTTATTTGGACAACCAAAATTTGAGAGTTTGCAGATAACAACTAATAACTAAAGTGCTTTTGAAATTAATACTAAATGAATTTGAAATCAATAAAAAGGATGAATCAAGAATTAAAGAGCTCTAAGGTTTCCGACTTCACCAAGATTAATCTCACTTGAATCTACTGCTTTGAATTAACTAATGCATGTTGCCAGCAATTCCGCTAAGGTGGTTATTAATATTTCTCAAGTATCAACAACATATCCCAATAAGCAAGCTAACTACATCTCTGTGATAACTGTGAACTTATGGAACTCATTAAGGAGAAACTTTTCAAAAAGTCTGACTGACTGGTCAGTCAGGACTTTTACTTACATGAAATGGTCCCTACAAGTGTTTGGCCCCCATGTTTTGTGAGTAAAAGTCCTGACTAACTTGTTAGTCAAACATTTTGAAGAGTTTCCCCTCATTAAGCCTTAGAAATTCAAATGTTGCGCAAGATTTCATAAATATCTCTATCTTATGATAATCTAACAGTATCTCAAACGTGGTCTAATCTAATTATCACTTCTCAGCCTCAAACCAAACCACAAAACATGCAACTGTTGGCCAAGCAATCACAAGCATTAAATTCATAATAAAATACTCAACATATATTGAAATAGTGCATCAATCAATCAAAACAAAAGCATTCAAGTGGTCTTAATCTAGCTACATCATGGCCCTAGAAAAATAACTTAGAGCAAAATCACAAAATTAAACAAAATCCAAAACGTATTGTAAATCATGATAAATGAAAGAGGAAAAACTAGGATTTGGAGAAGAATCGTTGTAGAAGCCCGTCTCCAGATTGTTTCTCCATCTTCAACTCGCGAATCCTAAAGTTTATGTCTCTTTGGAACATTTCTTTCTTCCAAAGTTGGATCTCCTTCTGCTCCAAAACGTTTCTTTTATTTGCTAGGGTTTTCCTCTTCTTTTGTTTCATGACAAAAATACCCTTTCTTATGCGTAGGAAATTTCCCTTTTCATCCCTCAAGATGCAGCATAGCTGCGCTATGGCTGGCTAGATGTGAATTCGCGCGTCTGGTAATTTCCAAGCTTTAATACACTTTCAGACCTTGGTATTTTTTTCACCAATCGTGCTTAGAAATTAGTTGTTCATCACAAATAATACCTATGTCATAAGAACGAACGCAAAGACCCATAAGATTGTCCAAAAATCACTTGAGAACAAACAAATGTTAAGTAAAAAGGTGCTGGAATAATATGTAAATGATTCACCCAACAACAATACAAATCGAGACAAGCTACCAAATTAGTTTCTTAAGTCTCAAATCCACTCGTCCAAAATGATAAACTCGACTTATTACTTACAAAAGTTACTTATTGGGTAATTAACACAAATGATCCTTTATATTTGTCGTGTGTGTCAACTAACTTATCTTTTAAGTGTACATTGTGGTCCATGATCTAATACTAAAACGACGCAGTTAGTCCTTACATGTGAAATCCGTCAAAAAAATGAGGAAAAGAGCATGCTTCTTGCACGTGCTAACTTGTGCAAGGTCAAAATAGTCTAACAACTTATATCTACATACCCATTACAAAAATCGAACAAATACTATAGACCCATTACGAAAATTAAACAATACTATATGTATTTTGAGAAAATCGAACAATACTATATGTACTTTGAGAAAATTGAACAATACTATATTATTTTTAATATAAACCCCAAACCAATCGAACAGAGAATATTGGAGAAACACACTTACGGTATTGTCGATGTCGATTATTGTTAGCCATCTCCGATTCAAGTAGCATTACCCGAGAATTTAAGTGAAAGTAGAAGTTAGAGAAAGAAAAACCCTAAGTTCAAAAATCTCAAATTGAAGAGAGAGAATGAAACCAAAAGTGAAAATGAGTATCTAATTTATAATGGACTATTTTGTCCTTACATCAGTCAGCACGTGAGCAAGGCATGTCATTTCCGTCATTTTTTTTTACGGATTTCAAACGCTAGGACTAATGGCATCATTTTAATATCATATCAGTGACTAAAATGTCACAATTGAAAGATAAAAGAATTAGTTGATACATGTGACAAAAATAAATGACCATTTGTATTAATTACCCTTACTTATTTTGTCTTTCACCAATGTACCAATGTGGAACAATATATATCAGACAAGCTTTTCTATTAAATTTTCGAATTCACCCACGATATATATTATTATCCACAGGTTCACACGTTAGTCCTACGTACTTAGATTAATTGCAAGGTCTTGAAAAACTTATAAAGTCTTTGACTAAATCCTTCATAACCAAGTATCATGTTTTGCCTCCTGTTCTCTTTCCTTTTTCCCCTTTCTCTCCTCTTTTTTCTCCCTTTCAGTTTTAACATACGTTTTTCTTTTTTATTTTCATGTAGGAAAGTTACTAGTATTTACCTTTTTTTTTTCTTGTGTTACTCCATATATATATATTACATATCTCTACTTTAACCTTATTTCATTTATTTAAACAAATAAAATAAACAGCTGCCCTTAGTTAAAATGTACATGTTATGTACAATGTCACGAACGAATAGATATAAAATCAAGGGAGTATAGTACGTACAGTATGTTTCACCAAAAAATTAATTTAGTCCTATATGTTTCAAAAGTTTTAATTTGATCTTCTATGTTTTCCTAAAAGTCACAGTTTAGTCCTATATATTTTAAAAGTCTCATGTTAATCCTATATGTTTGCCTAAAAGTTTTAGTTTAGTCCTATATATTTCTTAAAAGTCTCAGATTAGTCCTAATCGTTAAAATTGGGATTAACTTTAACGGAAAATTGATCATGTGATTCATACATGACTATAGTTAGAAGGGCAAAATTAGAAAATAACATGTGCAAAAGAGAAAAGTTCATTTAGGACTTAGAGTTTTGCAAAAATGTTCAAATTGATCCTGAGTGTTTGCACAACTATTATAAACATATTTGGAATTAGCGCTTCATATTTGAACATTTTTGTAAACATCCAGGATTTAATTGACTTTTCTCTTTTGCACAAGTTATTTTTCAATTTTGCCCCTCTAATCATGGTTATGTGCCAATTTTTCGTTAAAATTAACTATAATTTTAATATTTAGGACTAATCTGAGACTTTTATGAAATATATAGGACTAAACTAAAATCTTTCGGCAAATATATAAGATTAAACTGAGACTTTTAACCAAATATATAGGACTAAACTGATACTTTTGAAATAAATAAAACTAAACTGAATTTTTGGTGAAACATACAGGACCATTGGTACTATTATCCCTAAAATCAAAGTCAGCATATCCGTAATATTTTTTGTTAGTTGACACATGAGCATAGGTTGATTTAAATGAGTCAGTTAGTTTTGAAGTTGTAGGTGTTCTGGCCATTTCTAACTTTAAATAGATGTTTTCGCTAAAAATTGCTTGAAATCCACAAAAATGCATCACTAGGAAATAATTCATAATAAAGGGCATAAGACTAAAAAAAAAGTCGGAATTGACCTTAAATTAACAACTAGTGTCTCAAAATTTTGGTCTTTCTAAATCGATGTTATGTAATTACAGATGTTACAAATTGAACTCTATGAAGAACTATTAACTAAAGTGAGTTTTACTTTTTTAGTCATATTTTGCAGCAATTTCTTCAATAAATATATATTAGGGCAACTCCAACATACTTTTTATTTTTTCTCCATAATAGAGAGTGAAATTAGTGACTTTCTACTTTTATACACTCTCTATTTCAGTTTTACTCCAATAACATTCTTTATTTCAGACTCTCTATTTAATTTCCCTCTAATAACTCTCCATATTTTAACTAAACTCATTACTTAATAACCTCTTTTTTATCTTTAATTTTTAATTATTAACGATTATGTCATAACAAAAATTGTAATATTAATACAATTTTTGAACATTGCTATACATGTGGGCTGAAACACTAATAGAATAAAAAAAATTGCACCTATTACCGTAAGTCATTTCAAATCCTGCTGCTTGACAAATTAAAAAGAAAAAAACGTGTAGGAAAAAAAAGAGCACGACTATAAAAAGAAAGCATCGGTGGTGCTGTGTTGAGCTTGACAAATAAAATAAATAAATAAAAGAGATTAGCGAATGTGAAGTTCGCTCGTTGTTGCTCGTAGTGAGAAAACAAAAGCAAGTGGAGAGCTGTCTATTTTGGCGAGAGCTAATTGCTAATCTGTTGAAGTGTTTTTCTTAAAGTTGACTCTCTATTTTAGTTTTTTAGCCAAAATTGAGAGCCAAAACATAAACTATACCATATCACTTGCTTCAATTATAAAAAAAAAGGTAATTACTTATTTAGTTCTATATTTTTACTAATTATCCTAACTTAATCTTTATGTTTTAAAATATAGTTTTTCAATTCTGTATCTTTACTATTTATTTTAATTTAGTCCTTATCTTTTAAAGCTTATTTCGTTAGATTTTTTAACTAAAAAATGATGGAGAATTAACGTGGATTATAATGACAAATATATTCGACTAAAATGGTACATTTTAAAAGATAAGGACTAAATTCAGATAAATGGTAAAGATACATAATTAAAAAAATATACTTAAAAATATAAAAATTAAGTTGAGATAAATAATAAAGATACGAAACAAAATAAGTAATTTATCTTTAAAAAAATAGATATATTTATCTGACAAGGACAAAAGAAAGGATTGCAATCTAAAACCGTCCAATGAAGATTTGATACGTTTACATAAAACTGTCCATTGAAAATTTGATACGTTTCCTAGGACTATTGGCCCCGTACATGTAACAAAGATTTTCCTAGGACTAGTGGTCCCGTTCATGTAATGAATAATCCATGTCAGCAACTACTAGTCCACACGTGGAAAATATTGAAATTTCATAATGGTGCAAAAGGTTGTAAATTTGATATTTTTTTATTATTTTATAATTTTATTTTTGAGTAATTTGATATATATGTAAGAGTGTATCGTTATATTTAAAGGTTCATCAACTCATAATTGAATTTTACTAATTAAATTTTTACATTTTTTTAAAAATAAAAAAAAAAAGCGCAACAACTGTTGCGTTAGTTAGAAGGTGGACCAATGACAACTGTTGAATACTCAGAAACATCAATGGCATGCCTCCACTGTGGGTGCGCATGTGCTGCGGGTACAAGTTGGGGACCCGAGTGTCTTTTACCCACTACATACGAAAGTTGAAACAAGCAGTAGGAAGAAATGCTGATCTATAACTAAATCAAATGTTGAATAGAAAAGGGAAAAATGGCGTAAATGGTGTATATTGTTTTTCAAAAATTTTAAATTTATTCTTATTGTGTAAAATTAGTCAATTTAATCCCTATTATTTTTAAAATAAATTTAATTTAGTCACAATTTAAAAAAAAAAAAAACATTGAGGTAGTATTAGTGTGAATAAGGCACTTTGTGACCTAATAATAAGTGGTTCCTACACATTAAAGTGAGATGGACCGGGTACGTGTGTGATCCTCGTTCTGAGTAGATGAATGTAGAAAATTTAATCATTTAATTAAAACCAATTAGAATTGAATGAGAAATTTGATAACAAATTTGGAGTATCAACATGGAAAATGGAAAGGTGTGAAAGAAAAAGATGTGAAGTGAGGTTTCTCCAATATGAAAAGATTATAGACAAAAGGTCTATTTTTATATTCTTATAAGTTTGTACTTAGAATTCGGTCCTAAGGGATACTAATAGTTTTTAGGCAAAAGGAGACTTACCTATTATCAGATTCGATCCAAACCACCTCATATGCATGTGCCTAGCTTGGGCCGACCTAACCTAACTGTGATCGTGATCGTGATCATCGTTATATGTGTTAGATCTGGCTTTAATTAATTTCTTGTAATATTTCTGTTTAAATTTTTAAGAAACTATTTTATCACGCTTTTCTCAGAGTTATGGTTGGAACATTTTTGCCATTATTCTGATTACAAATTCACGTTTAAAACCAATTAGATTTGAATGAGAAATTTTGATAGCAAAGTTGAAGTATCAATTCCCATACTTCAACTTTAACATACGTTTAAGAATGATACTTGAGCCGAGAAAGTGTAAGCACTAACTTATAATGGCAACTAAAGTCTTAAAAGTATCAAATCTAACTGAAGTCTCAATAAAATCTAATTTATTTATATTTCAATGTATATCATTAATAATAAAGTATTTAATTTCTGCTTACTATAATTACTTGAGTTGTACATCCTATTATTCTAACAATAACGTAAATTATACAAGAACTCATCTCATGTACAACATTTAAAGCATGAATTGTACTTCAAAAAGGAATAAACATAGCACCTAAATTATACTCTTATCACCATCACATCATGAAGAAACTCTTTTTGGAATTAGGAAAAGGGGTCATTTAAGTAACTGAACTTAATCTAATATAGAATTAAGGGTCTAAATTTCAAAACCTTCCGTGTTAAGGTTCAAACTTTTAAAAGTGATGAGTTTAACACATTGTAAAGTAACGGTGTTAATACTTTGTTAACATGGTATTTTTCTTTTCTTTCAAATCCTATGTGTCATTTTTTTTTCTTTCCAACTCTCAAGTGGCTTGTTTTTTAAACACTAAACAAAAATAATTTTTAATATCTAAAATTCAACAATAACGTAATAAATTCTACATCTTTTTAAAACTAAAAAATAAGATATCTACATATATATGCACACAGTGGCGGAACCAGACACTCGAAGTTAAGTTGTGCACTATAGTCGCGAAAACAATAACCATGGGTCGGAGCACTCATTGAAGCATAACTATTTTGCATAAATTATAAAAAAAACTATTGACTTTCATGCCTAAATTATTTTTGTAATGATGACGATTCATAATATGTTATAACTCAACCAATAGTTAATCAAATTAGTTTTCAAATTGATTTTTTTTTAAATAATAAGGACTAAATTTGTTAATTTTGAATAACAGGGATGAATTCGACAATCATCATCACTATATGATTATTCAAAAACTCTTTTATCAGTCCTGATTAATATCAGTCCATGAGAAATATAGTGGGCCCAATATGTGTGTGGAACCCACTTAATGTAAGAGGAATGATGTCAATATAGACTGATTGATGAGGACATCCAGGCTATATGAACCATTCAAGAAAGATCCAAAAACCAGCCATACATGTCCACGTTCATTGAGCATACACGTCCACATTTAATGAAGTCATACACGTTCACATTCATTGAACCATTTGGAAGTCACATTCAATGAATCATTTGGGCAAATTTTCCAGCAAAGAATCAAGTCAATATTTCTGTTTTCAAGATTCAAAAAATTCAAGATTCTTCAAGAGGTTCCAAGAAGCTTAGGAGTTTGGTCAAGATTTGATTTCTTTATAATTCTATCTTAGTTTTAGTTTCAGTTTAATTCGAATTCTAGTTAATTGGATAGAGTCCAATATGGACGAATTTGGTAGAATTTGGGAGATTGGATTCTTGTCTAATTCTAATCTTGAGTCAAATCCAGGATAAGAAGGAGTCTTTATTGGCTCAAACACTATTCACGTTTTTGTCTACTTAGTACAGTAGAATCTCTTTAAATTAATACTCGATAAATTAATAATCTCTTTTAATTAATAAAAATGTCTCGTCCCGACTTGGGACTAGTGTAAAAAGTTGATAAATTCGATAAAATTATAAGATAATATATTTAAAAAAATTTCTTTGTATTTTATTGACCCAAATATTTTATAAATTAATAATTAGTCAAAAAATACATGATAAATTGACTATAAGGTTTTCTTAAAATATGAATCAAGAGTAACTTGTCTTTTGTTGACCTTCAAATTTAGTTGAATCTCATATTTAATTATTTAAAGAGAAAAAATTGAGATAATCCTACAAGGATTAGGATACAAGATTAGAGAAATTAGTTTTCATCCTAATCTGACTTCGATACAAGATTAAAGAAACTTTGTTCTAATCCTACTTAATTAAATTTTACTTTTTATTCTCATTACTTATCTTTTTAAATTGGATCAAAAAAATACAAGTCACTTTTCAAAAAAAGACATCATAATCATAATATGTTTATTATAAAACCAAAAAAATTAAAAATATCTCTATAAATTAATAACTATTAATCTATCGATAAATTAATATCTCGCTAAATTAATAGAATTGGATGGTCCCAACGCTATTAATTTAAAGAGGTTCTACTATATATGGTTGCTAGGATAAGATTGTTAGGATAAGGTTGCTAGGATAAGGTTGTTTGGGGTCTTTATTGAGTAGGAGTTACTATTTACATTTTTTCCTAGTAGTTTAGGCGTTTTCACTACTTGGGATAGGATTAGGAATTATTTTTCAAGTAGGATACTTATTTGTTATTTGCCTATATAAGGCTATCTTTGAAGAATAATCATATACGTTTTTGACTTACTATAATTGTGAGATTATTCTCTCTTGAGTTTTTTAAGAAACTCTCCCGAACTTATCAAGGATTCCTTGTGGTGTTCACCCCAACTTATCAAACGGATTTCTATCCCCGTTTGTGGTGTTTTTACCATACCAAGGTTCTTGCTTTACTAGGCAAAGGGTTGCGATTTCCATCATTCTTGAAAAGATCTTGGGTTTGTTTTTACCATTCTTGGTGTTGGGTCTCAGCACATGTTGACCAGGTTCGTATCACTAATTGAATAACAACTCATGATTATTTAGTGTTTAAGCTGTAGATCATCTAGCCATTTTTAACTTTTAAGTATTTATGTTTTTCGCTGAAAATTTTTGTAATCCACAAAAATACCTAACCAGGAAATAGTATTCATAATCAAGTACTTAGGACTTTAAAACGTCGGAATCGATGTTCAGTAATTACACATGTCATGAATTGATCTTATACAAAAAATTATTAACTAAAATGATTTGTATTTTTATAGTCACATTTTGCATCAATTTCTTAAATAAATATATGTATATAAAGGATTGGTCTTGCATAAAAAATTTAACCATTCGTCAAAGAAATAAAAAATATGAGGCCCATTTTTTTTTACTCATTAGTCGAATGGTCAAATTCCAGAAAGAAGCATTTTCAGTTCATCAGAAACACTTTGGACCATATCCCTTGCTTCAATTAAAAAAATATAAAACCATAAATTTCTCTGATAAGAATAAAAGAAGGACAATATGTAGTTATCAAAAACGGAAATAAGACATCCAAGTCCTCAACATTTTAGCATTGGGACACTTAGGTCCCTTAGTTTTTAAAAACTTCTTGGAAGGTCCTTTACCAAAGGGTAATTTGGTCTTCTTCTAAAATAATTGAATAAAAGAAATAAAATAATTTTAAACTAACTTCATAAATTTAATATATTATACACCCACTAAAAAAAAATAACAAATTACAAACTCACCCTATCACTACCATTTACACCACCACCACCATCATATACAAACCTACAACTTCACCATTAATACCACCTACTCTACCACACACCACACTCCACACTCCACCATTAACATCACTACCACCACCACTCCATACACCACACTCCACCATTAACATCACCACCACCACCACTACATACATTTAAATTTTAACATACCTAATTATGAACTCCAATCCAACCATTAACATCACCATCATTACACTGCATACATAGCCCACGAACACCAACTCTACAATCACTACCCATCAAGTCTAACTCTAATGTTAACCACAACACAAATCCGACCATCAACACCAACTCCACCATTAACACCATTGCTACCAAATACACATTAACAACCCTCATCCCAAAAAATCGCATCCCCTACACCCCGCCCCCTTAACCCATCTTAATCTCTCTACCCTCACCCTCAACCCGTTGCAGCCCCACCCACAACGACCAACCCCCAAACCATGAATCTGTATGTGTGTGGAGATTAGTTTTTTTTTATGGTGTGTATAGATTAGTTTTTCTTTTTGTTTAATGTGTGTATAAATTAGTTTGTATGTACATATGGTGTGTGGTGGGGTTGGTGATAAAGTAGTGGGTTGTTAATATGGCAGTGGTGATGGTGTTGGTAGTGGTGATGGTCGTGGTAGTGGTGGTGGTGGTGGTAGTGGTGTTGGGATGAAGTTGTTAAAATAAGTTTGTAATTTGTTGATTTTTTTGGGTTAGTTTTTTATTATTTTGGGTGCACATATAATTTGTTAAATATATGAGGTTAGTTTTAAATTAACATGTTTTTTTTTATTTAATTATTTTAAAAAGACCAAATTACCCTTTGGTGAAGGACCTCCCAAGAGGTTTTTAAAAATTAAGACTTAAGTGTCCCAATACTAAAATGTTGAGGACTTGGATGTCTTATTCCCTATCAAAAACTATCCAATGAAATTTTGATACGTTTGCATATATTCAAACTTTTGCAAAGCCAATATTAGACGTGTGCTGCAAAATGTTAAGACTACATTTAATGATAGTACTAGTGGTCCCGTGCATCCATTGTCAGCAACTATTAGTCCACACATGGAAAATATTGGGAAAAACTCTTCAATCATACTGATATCAATCTCTCATGTATTAATAAGATTTATACGTATAGATTTCAATAAATATGTAAAAGACTGATCAATCAATTTAAATTGATTGGTGGCAAAATGTATCGAGTTATTTCAGCAATGATTGGTGGCAAAATGTATTTAAATATATATGTGCTATTCTTAAAAAATTATCAAGTGTCGAAGGGCTAAATTTGTTGCACGACGCTATGTACATGTTTGCCCAACGTCACGCAAGAATGCATATAAAATCAAAGTAAGTGGATCTGAAATACCTTGATGTATAATAGCTTATGCTAGTCAACACATAACTACATGTTCTGCGAGCGAGATTAGTATTTTAAGCATAAAACATGATTATTTGGGCCTCTAATCAACTGGTCCAATTAGTCATGTTTGCCTAGAATACTAATCTCGCTCGTGAACCTGAGATTCTAAGCTCTAGGAGTAATAAACTAATATCAGAGTCGGTCACTAGTTGATATGAGAACTAAGTGTTATGTGGATAAAGTACTACACCAAGAAGGTGATGAGAGTCACCTCTAGAATTTTGAACTGCCTGATTGGTACTCAGAGGCGGAGGGACATTAGTCTTAAGTGCACCCCTTACTTACCTTTTACTAAGTGAGGGCTATATTAGTAGATTACTATTGACTTAAAAAATATTACATACATGATACAAAATGACAAAGGCCAAAGCACAAAACTCCAAATGTACCTTTACTTTTCTCTGTTCCCACTTCACTCTCACCACAAACCCAATTATCTAATCCATTGTCCACTCATATCTTCTCAAAGCCGCACATGCACTGCCTCGAATCGGATTCGAGGTAATTTTTTTTTTTTTTGAGATAAATATTTGTTAATGGTCTTATATCTTCTCAAAGCAAGTCTTACTTAGTTACTTTAATGTTTTGAATTATTTTGTTATGATTGAGATAAATATTTGTATTGTTGTATTAGTCGACTCATATGGTTTTCATAGTGATTTAAATTGTTTAATTAGAAAAAGGAATAGTTAAAGCACTAATAAATTATTCTAATTTGCAATGATTTGAATAATTATTTCTAGCCACTTTGATGCCAAATGAAAAAATAGAGGGGACCTCACCTCTAAATGATGATTATTGAATAGTTATAACAAACTGTATAATATTAGTTTTTCTTTTGTCAAATTTAGTTTTTAAAATGAAAAAGAGGGTTTGGATTTGTTATCGTTGACAAAATTAATTTTTGTAGTTGATGTAAGTGAAAGCCCATCCCAAAAAGTCTAATCACATGAACCCTAAAATCGGTGTAAATCTAATTTATGTAAAAGTTAAAGATTGGTTTGGTTCTCTATAAATGTTTTAGTCTAGATTGGTTTGGTTCAATATAAATGTTTTAGTCTATGTATTACTATTTACTAAAAATGCAACTGTGTGAAATTCAATCTATTTCCCTTTTATTTTAATTGATGTAATTGACTTGTCGCTATCGTGTACCTCTTGATCTCAGGTGTCTAACTCCGTCACTGTAATGGTACCAGTTATGTGCGTCCCTGACAAGGATGCTAAATGCTTAACGAGAAGTGTGTGTGTGTAATATCCCACATCTGTTGGAGATAGCATATTGAAGTAATATCTCATATCAGTAAGAGATATTGTATTGGAATAGTTTATAAATGAATGTTGTGAGTAAAAAAAATAATTTGAATTAACCATTTTAAATCGGTAAAAAAGAAATTTAAATAATTATTACTTATGTCTATAATATTAAATTTTGCCTACAAATTTAAGATTTTAGACTCACATCACAAGTCATGATAACTCTTTGGATTTTAGCTTAAGAGATGTTGTAGTTAAGAATTAGTCTACTGTGTGGAAACCGCACAGTTGCAGCTGTGAAATACACCTGTTTATTTCACAGCCGCTACCGTGTGGTTTTCGTATAGTAGCAAAATCCTTCAATTAATGATGATGTACGATAGAGACGGCAAGCAAATATTAAGAAACATCAATGACATGCCTTGACTGTACGAGTGCATGTGAGCTTTGATTGTACGAGTGCATGCGCAATAGCTAAAAATTAGGGACCCCAATATCTTTTACCCGAACATTAAGGTAAAAGCTCAAAGAGTGGGATGTCTTTTACACACTCTGTAGTAGCACATGGCATGTTGAGCACAATAAAAAATATAACAAATTTCTCTTTTACAGTTTAAATTTTTAAATAAAGCAATAATTTAATAGTTTTGAACGGGATTCAATAATTGAATTACAAATACTGCTAGAACATGCACAATAAAAAATATAACAAATTTCCCTTTAACAACTTAAATTTTTAAATAATGTGGTAATTTAATAGTTTTGAACGGAATTTAATAGTTGTAAAATATCAATATCATTCTAGGGTAAATGCATCTTTGGGAGTTATGACACTTTGGTCCAATATATTTTGAAATGAACCTTTTGATCCTAAATGTATTGCAAATGTGACACTATTGACCAATTTGCTTATTCTATTAGTTTGTTAACTTTTCTGCACGTGATTGACACAAAATTTGATTGTTTTCGTTTCTTTTTTTACCTAACCTACCACACATGTATATAGAAATTGTCCAATTTGGCTGTACAAAATAAGTGTCATAAAGAACACATGTCAATTATGTACAAAAAACGTTAACAAACTAATAGAATAAACAAATTGGGTCAACGATGTCAAATTTGTAATTTACTTAGAACTAAAAGGTTCATTTAAAAAAATATAAGACCAAAGTGTCATAACTTCCAAAAATAAATAATCACTGTCTACTTATGATATTTACCTTATCATTTTATTATAATTATATTAAAAATTTACGATTGTTAAATCTCGTATGTAATATCATATGTTTTGTCAACCTCTCGTCCTACAATACCACATGTTATGTCAACCTCACGTTGCCTGTACTGTCTGTTCGGATGATTCTTGCATCCAAAGATTCGTATCGTGTCGGTGGTCCCGTGCCATCCAATGGCAGCTTTAATTATATAGGATGCACGGAAGCGCTTGGTCCACTGGTCTTTCGTCTTTTATTTTGATCGAAGTAAACTAGTCAAATCACGAAAAAGATCATGTGGGAAATACCCGGAGTTTCGACAATCTTTTTATATTGGATTGCACGGGTAGCTTTACAAGCTTTTTATATATTTGTTGCTAAAGCCCTTTTAGTAATTTTCTCGTGAGATACCAAAAAAAAAAAAGTAATTTTCTCGTGAGATTATCTCCTCAGCCATGTCTACTAGCTCAAGTGAGATAATCCATGATATTTCTCCCCTTTTACGAGTATACAAAGATGGTCGAGTGGAAAGATTAGGAGGGGAAGATGTTGTTCCTGCATTAGTTGATCCTGATACGGGCGTTCAATCTAAAGATTTCGAGATTGCACCAAAACGAATTTATCAGCTAGGCTATACCTACCTAAAAATATTAATGCAGGCGATAAACTTCCTGTACTAGTCTTCTACCATGGTGGTGGATTCATGGTCCTGTCAGCATTCTCTCCTATGTACCAAAAGCATCTTAATTTGCTAGTCTCTGGAGATAATGTTGTCGCCGTATCAGTAAATTATAGGTTAGCCCCTGAGTATCCTCTTCCAATTGCGTATGAAGACTCATGGGTTGCACTCAAATGGGTGGCTTTTCATTCAAAAGATGATGGTAACGAGATGTGGCTTAAAGATTATGCTGATTTTGATCGTGTATATATAGGCGGAGACAGTGCTGGTGGTAATATAGCACACAATATGACCCTACGGGCAGGTTTGGAAAAATTGGATGGTGTCATTATTAAAGGAATGTTCCTGGCCTGTCCATATTTTTGGGAAAAGGAGTCAATCGGTAATGAAGCAGTTGATATTTCATAGGAAGGATTACATGGAACGAGTTTGGCTCTTCGCTTACCCAACTAGTATCGGGTTAGATGATCCATCGTTCAATCCTGCCATGAATCCAAATCTTTCAAGCCTAGGTTGCAAGAAGGTATTGGTTTTTGTTGCTGAAAAAGATGTGCTAAAAGATAGGGGTTGGTACTATAAAAATGTTTTGATTAAGAGCGGTTGGGTTGGAGATGTTGAAGTTTTGGAGATCAAAGGAGAGGATCATTCATTTAATTTAATTAAGCCCACGAGTGACAATGGTATGGCTATGATGAACAAAATTATTTCCTTCCTTAATTAAGCCGTTATTAAATTAAATGAATGATCCTCTCCTTTGATCTCCAAAACTTCAACATCTCCAACCCAACCGCTCTTAATCAAAACATCTTTATAGTACCAACCCCTATCTTTTAGCACATCTTTTTAGCAACAAAAACCAATACCTTCTTGCAACCTAGGCTTGAAAGATTTGAATTCATGGCAGGATTGAACGATGGATCATCTAACCCGATACTAGTTGGGTAAGCGAAGAGCCAAACTCGTTCCATGTAATCCTTCCTATGAAATATCAACTGCTTCATTACCGATTGACTCCTTTTCCCAAAAATATGGACAGGCCAGGAACATTCCTTTAATAATGACACCATCCAATTTTTCCAAACCTGCCCGTAGGGTCATATTGTGTGCTATATTACCACCAGCACTGTCTCCGCCTATATATACACGATCAAAATCAGCATAATCTTTAAGCCACATCTCGTTACCATCATCTTTTGAATGAAAAGCCACCCATTTGAGTGCAACCCATGAGTCTTCATACGCAATTGGAAGAGGATACTCAGGGGCTAACCTATAATTTACTGATACGGCGACAACATTAGCTCCAGAGACTAGCAAATTAAGATGCTTTTGGTACATAGGAGAGAATGCTGACAGGACCATGAATCCACCACCATGGTAGAAGACTAGTACAGGAAGTTTATCGCCTGCATTAATATTTTTAGGTAGGTATAGCCTAGCTGATAAATTAGTTCTGGTGCAATCTCGAAATCTTTAGATTGAACGCCCGTATCAGGATCAACTAATGCAGGAACAACATCTTCTCCTCCTAATCTTTCCACTCGACCATCTTTGTATACTCGTAAAAGGGGAGAAATATCATGGATTATCTCACTTGAGCTAGTAGACATGGCTGAGGAGATAATCTCACGAGAAAATTACTTTTTTTTTTTTTGGTATCTCACGAGAAAATTACTAAAAGGGCTTTAGCAACAAATATATAAAAAGCTTGTAAAGCTACCCGTGCAGTCCAATATAAAAAGATTGTCGAAACTCCGGGTATTTCCCACATGATCTTTTTCGTGATTTGACTAGTTTACTTCGATCAAAATAAAAGACGAAAGACCAATAGACCAAGCGCTTCCGTACATCCTATATAATTAAAGCTGTCATTGGATGGTACGGGACCACCGACACGATACGAATCTTTAGATGCAAGAATCGTCCGAACAGACAGTACGGGCAACGTGAGGTTGACATAACATGTGGTATTGTAGGACGAGAGGTTGACATAACATATGATATTATATACGAGATTTAACAATCGTAAATTTTTAATGTAATTATAATAAAATGATAAGGTAAATATCATAAGTAGACAGTGATTATTTATTTTTGGAAGTTATGACACTTTGGTCTTATATTTTTTTAAATGAACCTTTTAGTTCTAAGTAAATTATAAATTTGACATCGTTGACCCAATTTGTTTATTCTATTAGTTTGTTAACATTTTTTGTACATAATTGACATGTGTTCTTTATGACACTTATTTTGTACAGCAAAATTGGACAATTTCTATATACACGTGTGGTAGGTTAGGTAAAAAAAGAAACGAAAACAATCAAATTTTGTGTCAATCACGTGCAAAAAAGTTAACAAACTAACAGAATAAGCAAATTGGTCAATAGTGTCACATTTGCAGTACATTTAGGATCAAAAGGTTCATTTCAAAATATATTGGACCAACGTGTCATAACTCCCAAAGATACATTTACCCTAGAATGATATTGATATTTTACAACTATTAAATTCCGTTCAAAACTATTAAATTACCACATTATTTAAAAATTTAAGTTGTTAAATGGAAGTTTGTTATATTTTTTATTGTGCATGTTCTAGCAGTATTTGTAATTCAATTATTGAATCTCGTTCAAAACTATTAAATTATTTCTTTATTTAAAAATTTAAACTGTAAAAGAGAAATTTGTTATATTTTTTTTTGTGCTCAGCATGCCATGTGCTCCTACAGAGTGTGTAAAAGACATTCCACTCTTTGAGCTTTTACCTTAATGTTCGGGTAAAAGATATTGGGGTCACTAATTTTTAGCTATTGCGCATGCACTCGTACAGTCAAAGCTCACATGCACTCGTACAGTCAAGGCATGTCATTGATGTTTCTTAATATTTGCTTGCCGTCTCTATCGCACATCATCATTAATTGAAGGATTTTGCTACTGTGCGAAAACCACACGGTAGCGGCTGTGAAATAAACAGGTATATTTCACAGCTGCAACTGTGCGGTTTCCACACAGTAGACTAATTCTTAACTGCAACATCTCTTAAGCTAAAATCCAAAGAGTTATCATGACTTGTGATGTAAGTCTAAAATCTTAAATTTGTAGGCAAAATTTAATATTATAGACATAAGTAATAATTATTTAAATTTCTTTTTTACTGATTTAAAATGGTTAATTCAAATTATTCTTTTTACTCACAACATTCATTTATAAACTATTCCAATACAATATCTCTTACTGATATGAGATATTACTTCAATATGCTATCTCCAACAGATGTGGGATATTACACACACACACACTTCCCGTTAAGCATTTAGCATACTTGTCAGGGACGCACATAGCCGGTACCATTACAGTCACGGAGTCAGACACTTGAGATCAAGAGGTACACTACAGCGACAAGTCAATTACATCAATTAAAATAAAAAGGGAAATAGATTTAATTTCACACAGTTGCATTTTTAGAAAATAGTAATACATAGACTAAAACATTTGTATTGAACCAAACCAATCTAGACTAAAACATTTATCGAGAACCAAACCAATCTTTAACTTTTACGTAAATTAGATTTACGCCGATTTTAGGGTTCATGTGATTAGACTTTTTTGGATGGGCTTTCACTTACATCAACTACAAAAATTAATTTTGTCAACGATAACAAATCCAAACCCTCTTTTTCATTTTAAAAACTAAATTTGACAAAAGAAAAACTAATATTATACAGTTTGTTATAACTATTCAATAATCATCATTTAGAGGTGAGGTCCCCTCTATTTTTTCATTTGGCATCAAAGTGGCTAGAAATAATTATTCAAATCATTGCAAATTGGAATAATTTATTAGTGCTTTAACTATTCCTTTTTCTAATAAAACAATTAAAAACATTATGAAAACTATATGAGTGGACTAATAAAACAATACAAATATTTATCTCAAGCTTAACAAAATAATTCAAAACATTAAAGTAAATAAGTAAGACTTGCTTTGAGAAGATATAAGACCATTAACAAATATTTATCTCAAAAAAAAAAAATTTACCTCGAATCTGATTCGAGGCAGTGCATGTGCGGCTTTGAGAAGATATGAGTGGATAATGGATTAGATAATTGGGTTTGTGGTGAGAGTGAAGTGGGAACAGAGAAAAGTAAAGGTACATTTGGAGTTTTGTGCTTTGGCCTTTGCCATTT
The DNA here is from genome assembly GCA_037974665.1 of Ehretia macrophylla. Classification (NCBI taxonomy): domain Eukaryota; kingdom Viridiplantae; phylum Streptophyta; class Magnoliopsida; order Boraginales; family Ehretiaceae; genus Ehretia; species Ehretia macrophylla. The sequence goes on along the minus strand of CM075780.1, from coordinate 52,655,047 downwards.
TGTATCATGTATGTAATATTTTTTAAGTCAATAGTAATCTACTAATATAGCCCTCACTTAGTAAAAGGTAAGTAAGGGGGTGCACTTAAGACTAATGTCCCTCCGCCTCTAAGTACCAATCAGGAAGTTCAAAATTCTAGAGGTGACTCTCATCACCTTCTTGGTGTAGTACTTTATCCACATAACACTTAGTTCTCATATCAACTAGTGACCGACTCTGATATTAGTTTATTACTCCTAGAGCTTAGAATCTCAGGTTCACGAGCGAGATTAGTATTCTAGGCGTACATGACTAATTGGACCAGTTGATTGGAGGCCCAAATAATCATGTTTTATGCTTAAAATACTAATCTCGCTCGCAGAACATGTAGTTATGTGTTGACTAGCATCAGCTATTATACATCAAGGTATTTCAGATCCACTTACTTTGATTTTATATGCATTCTTGCGTGACGTTGGGCAAACATGTACATAGCGTCGTGCAACAAATTTAGCCCTTCGACACTTGATAAATTTTTGAAGAATAGCACATATATATTTAAATACATTTTGCCACCAATCATTGCTGAAATAACTCGATACATTTTGCCACCAATCAGTTTAAATTGATTGATCAGTCTTTTACATATTTATTGAAATCTATACATATAAATCTTATTAATACATGAGAGATTGATATCAGTATGATTGAAGAGTTTTTCCCAATATTTTCCATGTGTGGACTAATAGTTGCTGACAATGGATGCACGGGACCACTAGTACTGTCATTAAATGTAGTCTTAACATTTTGCAGCACACGTCTAATATTGGCTTTGCAAAAGTTTGAAAATATGCAAACGTATCAAAATTTCATTGGATAGTTTTTGATAGGGAATAATACATCCAAGTCCTCAACATTTTAGTATTGGGACACTTAAGTCTCCTAATTTTTAAAAACCTCTTGGGAGGTCCTTCACCAAAGGGTAATTTGGCCTTTTTAAAATAATTAAATAAAAAAAACATGTTAATTTAAAACTAACCTCATATATTTAACAAATTATACGTGCACCCAAAATAATAAAAAACTAACCCAAAAAAATCAACAAATTACAAACTTATTTTTACAACTTCATCCCAACACCACTACCTCTACCACCACCACTACCAACACCATCACCACCGCCATATTAACAACCCACTACTTTATCACCAACCCCACCACACACCATATGTACATACAAACTAATTTATACACACATTAAACAAAAAGAAAAACTAATCTATACACACCATAAAAAAAACTAATCTCCACACACATACAGATTCATGGTTTGAGGGTTGGTCGTTGTGGGTGGGGCTACAACGGGTTGAGGGTGAGGGTAGAGAGATTAAGATGGGTTAAGGGGGCGGGGTGTAGGGGATGCGATTTTTTGGGATGAGGGTTGTTAATGTGTATTTGGTAGCAATGGTATTAATGGTGGAATTGGTGTTGATGGTCGGATTTGTGTTGTGGTTAACATTAGAGTTTGTCTTGATGGGTGGTGATTGTAGAGTTGGTGTTCGTGGGCTATGTATGTGGTGTAATGATGGTGATGTTAATGGTTGGATTGGAGTTCATATATAGGTATGTTAAAATTTAAATGTATGTAGTGGTGGTGGTGGTGATATTAATGGTGGAGTGTGGTGTATGGAGTGATGGTGGTAGTGATATTAATGGTGGAGTGTGGAGTATGGTGTGTGGTAGAGTAGGTGGTATTAATGGTGAAGTTGTAGGTTTGTATATAATGGTGGTGGTGGTGGTGGTGTAAATGTTAGTGATAGGGTGAGTTTGTAATTTATTTATTTTTTTTAGGTGGGTGTATAATATATTAAATTTATGAAGTTAGTTTAAAATTATTTTATTTCTTTTATTCAATTATTTTAGAAGAAGACCATATTACCCTTTGGTGAAGGACCTTTCAAGAGGTTTTTAAAAACTGAGGGACCTAAGTGTCCCAATACTAAAATATTGAGGACTTGAATGTCTTATTTCTGTTTTTGATAACTGCATATTGTCCTTCTTTTATTCTTATCAAAGAAATTTATGGTTTTATATTTTTTTAATTGAAGCAAGGGATATGGTACAAAGTGTTTCTGATGAACTGAAAATGCTTCTTTCTGGAATTTGACCATTCGACTAATGAGTAAAAAAAAATGGGCCTCATATTTTTTATTTCTTTGACGAATGGTTAAATTTTTTATGCAAGACCAATCCTTTATATACATACATTTATTTAAGAAATTGATGCAAAATGTGACTATAAAAATACGAATCATTTTAGTTAATAATTTTTTGTATAAGATCAATTCATGACATGTGTAATCACTGAACACTGATTCCGACGTTTTAAAGTCCTAAGTACTTGATTATGAAAACTATTTCCTGGTTAGGTATTTTTGTGGATTACAAAAAATTTCAGCGAAAAACATAAATACTTAAAAGTTAAAAATGGCTAGATGATCTACAGCTTAAACACTAAATAATCATGAGTTGTTATTCAATTAGTGATACAAACCTGGTCAACATGTGCTGAGACCCAACACCAAGAATGGTAAAAACAAACCCAAGATCTTTTCAAGAATGGTGGAAACCGCAACCCTTTGCCTAGTAAGGCAAGAACCTTGGTATAGTAAAAAGGCCACAAACGAGGATAGAAATCCGTTTGATAAGTTGAGGTGAACACCACAAGGAATCCTTGATAAGTTCGGGAGAGTTTCTTGAAGAACTCAAGAGAGAATAATCTCACAATTATATAAAGTCAAAAATGTATATTTTTATTCTTGAAAGCTAGCCTTATATATAGGCAAATAACAAATAAGTATCCTACTTGAAAAATAGTTCATAATCCTATCCCAAGTAGTAAAACGCCTAAACTACTAGGAAAAAATGTAAATAGTAACTCCTACTCAATAAAGACCCCAAACAACCTTATCCTAGCAACCTTATCCTAACAATCTTATCCTAGCAACCTTATACTAAGTAGACAAAAACGTGAATAGTGTTTGAGCCAATAAAGACTCCTTTCTATCCTGGATTTGACTCAAGATTAGAATTAGACAAGAATCCAATCTCCCAAATTCTACCAAATTCGTCCATATTGGACTCTATCCAATTAATTAGAATTCAAATTAAACTGAAACTAAAACTAAGAAAGAATTATAAAGAAATCAAATCTTGACCAAACTCCTAAGTTTCTTGGAACCTCTTGAAGAATCTTGAATTTTTTGAATCTTGAAAACAGAAATATTGACTTGATTCTTTGCTGGAAAATTTGCCCAAATGGTTCATTGAATGTGACTTCCAAATGGTTCAATGAATGTGAACGTGTATGACTTCATTAAATGTGGACGTGTATGCTCAATGAACGTGGACATGTATGGCTGGTTTTTGGCTCTTTCTTGAATGGTTCATACAGCCTGGATGTCCTCATCAATCAGTCTATATTGACATCATTCCTCTTACATTGAGTGAGTTCCACACACATATTGGGCCCACTATATTTTTCATGGACTGATATTAATCAGGACTGATAAAAGAGTTTTTGAATAATCGTATAGTGATGATGATTGTCGAATTCATCCCTGTTATTCAAAATTAACAAATTTAGTCCTTATTATTTAAAAAAAATCAATTTGAAAACTAATTTGATTAACTATTGATTGAGTTATAACATATTATGAGTCGTCATCATTACAAAAATAATTTAGGCATGAAAGTCAATAGTTTTTTTTTATAATTTATGCAAAATATTTATGCTTCAATGAGTGCTCCGACCCATGGTTATTGATTTCACAACTATAGTGCACAACTTAACTTCGAGTGTCTGGTTCTGCCACTGTGTGCATATATATGTAGATATCTTATTTTTTAGTTTTAAAAAGATGTAGAATTTATTACATTATTGTTGAATTTTAGATATTAAAAATTATTTTTGTTTAGTGTTTAAAAAACAAGCCACTTGAGAGTTGGAAAGAAAAAAAAATGACACATAGGATTTGAAAGAAAAGAAAAATACCATGTTAACAAAGTATTAACGCCGTTACTTTACAATGTGTTAAACTCATCACTTTTAAAAGTTTAAACCTTAACACGGAAGGTTTTGAAATTTAGACCCTTAATTCTATATTAGATTAAGTTCAGTTACTTAAATGACCCCTTTTCCTAATTCCAAAAAGAGTTTTTTCATGATGTGATGGTGATAAGAGTATAATTTAGGTGCTATGTTTATTCCTTTTTTGAAGTACAATTCATGCTTTAAATGTTGTATATGAGATGAGTTCTTGTATAATTTACGTTATTGTTAGAATAATAGGATGTACAACTCAAGTAATTATAGTAAGCAGAAATTAAATACTTTATTATTAATGATATACATTGAAATATAAATAAATTAGATTTTATTGAGACTTCAATTAGATTTGATACTTTTAAGACTTTAGTTGCCACTATAAGTTAGTGCTTACACTTTCTCGGCTCAAGTATCATTCTTAAACGTATGTTAAAGTTGAAGTATGGGAATTGATACTTCAACTTTGCTATCAAAATTTCTCATTCAAATCTAATTGGTTTTAAACGTGAATTTGTAATCAGAATAATGGCAAAAATGTTCCAACCATAACTCTGAGAAAAGTGTGATAAAATAGTTTCTTAAAAATTTAAACAGAAATATTACAAGAAATTAATTAAAGCCAGATCTAACACATATAATGGTGATCACGATCACGATCACAGTTGGGTTAGGTCGGCCCAAGCTAGGCACATGCATATGAGGTGGTTTGGATCGAATCTGATAATAGGTAAGTCTCCTTTTGCCTAAAAACTATTAGTATCCCTTAGGACCGAATTCTAAGTACAAACTTATAAGAATATAAAAATAGACCTTTTGTCTATAATCTTTTCATATTGGAGAAACCTCACTTCACATCTTTTTCTTTCACACCTTTCCATTTTCCATGTTGATACTCCAAATTTGTTATCAAATTTCTCATTCAATTCTAATTGGTTTTAATTAAATGATTAAATTTTCTACATTCATCTACTCAGAACGAGGATCACACACGTACCCGGTCCATCTCACTTTAATGTGTAGGAACCACTTATTATTAGGTCACAAAGTGCCTTATTCACACTAATACTACCTCAATGTTTTTTTTAAAAAAAAAAATTGTGACTAAATTAAATTTATTTTAAAAATAATAGAAATTAAATTGACTAATTTTACACAATAAGAATAAATTTAAAATTTTTGAAAAACAATATACACCATTTACGCCATTTTTTCCCTTTTCTATTCAACATTTGATTTAGTTATAGATCAGCATTTCTTCCTACTGCTTGTTTCAACTTTCGTATGTAGTGGGTAAAAGACACTCGGGTCCCCAACTTGTACCCGCAGCACATGCGCACCCACAGTGGAGGCATGCCATTGATGTTTCTGAGTATTCAACAGTTGTCATTGGTCCACCTTCTAACTAACGCAACAGTTGTTGCGCTTTTTTTTTTTTTTTTTTTAAAAATGTAAAAATTTAATTAGTAAAATTCAATTATGAGTTGATGAACCTTTAAATATAACGATACACTCTTACATATATATCAAATTACTCAAAAATAAAATTATAAAATAATAAAAAAATATCAAATTTACAACCTTTTGCACCATTATGAAATTTCAATATTTTCCACGTGTGGACTAGTTGTTGCTGACATGGATTATTCATTACATGAACGGGACCACTAGTCCTAGGAAAATCTTTGTTACATGTACGGGGCCAATAGTCCTAGGAAACGTATCAAATTTTCAATGGACAGTTTTATGTAAACGTATCAAATCTTCATTGGACGGTTTTAGATTGCAATCCTTTCTTTTGTCCTTGTCAGATAAATATATCTATTTTTTTAAAGATAAATTACTTATTTTGTTTCGTATCTTTATTATTTATCTCAACTTAATTTTTATATTTTTAAGTATATTTTTTTAATCATGTATCTTTACCATTTATCTGAATTTAGTCCTTATATTTTAAAATGTACCATTTTAGTCGAATATATTTGTCATTATAATCCACGTTAATTCTCCATCATTTTTTAGTTAAAAAATCTAACGAAATAAGCTTTAAAAGATAAGGACTAAATTAAAATAAATAGTAAAGATACAGAATTGAAAAACTATATTTTAAAAGATAAAGATTAAGTTAGGATAATTAGTAAAAATATAGAACTAAATAAATAATTACCTTTTTTTTTATAATTGAAGCAAGTGATATGGTATAGTTTATGTTTTGGCTCTCAATTTTGGCTAAAAAACTAAAATAGAGAGTCAACTTTAAGAAAAACACTTCAACAGATTAGCAATTAGCTCTCGCCAAAATAGATAGCTCTCCACTTGCTTTTGTTTTCTCACTACGAGCAACAACGAGCGAACTTCACATTCGCTAATCTCTTTTTTTATTTTTATTTATTTTTATTTGTCAAGCTCAACACAGCACCACCGATGCTTTCTTTTTATAGTTGTGTTCTTTTTTTTCCTACATGTTTTTTTCTTTTTAATTTGTCAAGCAGCAGGATTTGAAATGAGTTACGGTAATAGGTGCAATTTTTTTTATTCTATTAGTGTTTCAGCCCACATGTATAGCAATGTTCAAAAATTGTATTAATATTACAATTTTTGTTATGACATAATCGTTAATAATTAAAAATTAAAGATAAAAAAAAGGTTATTAAGTAATGAGTTTAGTTAAAATATGGAGAGTTATTAGAGGGAAATTAAATAGAGAGTCTGAAATAAAGAATGTTATTGGAGTAAAACTGAAATAGAGAGTGTATAAAAGTAGAAAGTCACTAATTTCACTCTCTATTATGGAGAAAAAATAAAAAGTATGTTGGAGTTGCCCTAATATATATTTATTGAAGAAATTGCTGTAAAATATGACTAAAAAAGTAAAACTCACTTTAGTTAATAGTTCTTCATAGAGTTCAATTTGTAACATCTGTAATTACATAACATCGATTTAGAAAGACCAAAATTTTGAGACACTAGTTGTTAATTTAAGGTCAATTCCGACTTTTTTTTTAGTCTTATGCCCTTTATTATGAATTATTTCCTAGTGATGCATTTTTGTGGATTTCAAGCAATTTTTAGCGAAAACATCTATTTAAAGTTAGAAATGGCCAGAACACCTACAACTTCAAAACTAACTGACTCATTTAAATCAACCTATGCTCATGTGTCAACTAACAAAAAATATTACGGATATGCTGACTTTGATTTTAGGGATAATAGTACCAATGGTCCTGTATGTTTCACCAAAAATTCAGTTTAGTTTTATTTATTTCAAAAGTATCAGTTTAGTCCTATATATTTGGTTAAAAGTCTCAGTTTAATCTTATATATTTGCCTAAAGATTTTAGTTTAGTCCTATATATTTCCTAAAAGTCTCAGATTAGTCCTAAATATTAAAATTATAGTTAATTTTAACGAAAAATTGGCACATGACCATGGTTAGAGGGGCAAAATTGAAAAAATAACATGTGCAAAAGAGACAAGTTCAATTAGGTCCTTAATATTTACAAAAATGTTCAAATATGAAGCGCCAATTCTAAATATGTTTATAATATTTGTGCAAACACTCAGGATCAATTTGAACATTTTTGCAAAACTCTAAGTCCTAAATGAACTTTTCTCTTTTGCACATGTTTTCTAATTTTGCCCCTTTAACCATAGTCATGTACGAATCACATGATCAATTTTCCATTAAAGTTAATCCCAATTTTAACGGTTAGGACTAATCTGAGACTTTTAAGAAATATATAGGACTAAACTAAAACTTTTAGGTAAACATATAGGATTAACATGAGACTTTTAAAATATATAGGACTAAACTGTGACTTTTAGGAAAATATAGAAGACTAAATTGACTTTTAAAACATATAGGACTAAATTAATTTTTTGGTGAAACATACCGTACGTACTATACTCCCTTGATTTTATATCTATTCGTTCGTGACATTGTACATAACATGTACATTTTAACTAAGGGCAGCTGTTTATTTTATTTGTTTAAATAAATGAAATAAGGTTAAAGTAGGGATATGTAATATATATATGGAGTAACACAAGAAAAAAAATAGGTAAATACTAGTAACTTTCCTACATGAAAATAAAAAAGAAAAACGTATGTTAAAACTGAAAGGGAGAAAAAAGAGGAGAGAAAGAGGAAAAAGGAAAGAGAACAGGAGGCAAAACATGATACTTGGTTATGAAGGATTTAGTCAAAGACTTTATAAGTTTTTCAAGACCTTGCAATTAATCTAAGTACGTAGGACTAACGTGTGAACCTGTGGATAATAATATATATAGTGGGTGAATTCAAAAATTTAATAGAAAAGCTTGTCTGATATACAGTATAACATCTTTAAATTAATACTCGATAAATTAATAATCTCTTTTAATTAATAAAATTGTTTGGTCCTGACTTGGGACCAGTATAAAAAATTGATAAATTCGATAAAATTATAAGATAATATACTTTAAAAATATTTCTTTGTATTTTATTGATTCAAATATTTCATAAATTAATAATTAGCTAAAAAGTTTATAATAATTTGACTATGAGATTTTTTAAAAATATGAATCAAGAGTAGCTTGTCTTTTGTTGAACTTCAAATCTAGTTGAATCTCATATTTAATTATTTAAAGAGAAAAAATTGAGATAATCCTATAAGGATTAAGATACAAGATTAGATAAATTAATTCTCATCCTAATCCTACAATGACTTAGATACGAGATTAGAAAAACTTTTTATAATCTCACTAAATTAAATTTTATATTCTATTATCATTATTTATCTTTTTAAATTGGATCGAAAAAATACAAGTCACTTTAAAAAAAAAACATCATAATCATAATATATTTATTTACTATAAAGCCAAAAAAATAAAAAAATAACTCTATTAATTAATAGTTATTAATTTATCGATAAATTAATATCTCGCTAAATTAATAGAATTTGGTGGTTCCAACGCTATTAATTTAAATCGGTTCTACTGTATATTGTTCCACATTGGTATATTGGTGAAAGACAAAATAAGTAAGGGTAATTAATACAAATGGTCATTTATTTTTGCCACATGTATCAACTAATTCTTTTATCTTTCAATTGTGATATTTTGGTCGCTGATATGATATTAAAATGATGCCATTAGTCCTAGCGTTTGAAATCCGTCAAAAAAAAATGACGGAAATGACATGCCTTGCTCACGTGCTGACTTATGCAATGACAAAATAGTCCATTATAAGTTAGATACTCATTTTCACTTTTGGTTTCATTCTTTCTCTTCAATTTGGGATTTTTGAACTCAGGGTTTTTCTTTCTCTAACTTCTACTTTCACTTAAATTCTCGGGTAATGCTACTTGAATCAAAGATGGCTAACAATAATCGACATCGACAATACCGTAAGTGTATTTCTCCAATATTCTCTGTTCGATTGGTTTAGGGTTTATATTAAAAATAATATAGTATTGTTCAATTTTCTCAAAGTACATATAGTATTGTTCGATTTTCTCAAAATATATATAGTATGGTTTAATTTTCGTAATGGGTATATAGTTTTTGTTTGATTTTTGTAATAGGTATGTAGATATAAGTTGTTAGACTATTTTGACCTTGCACAAGTTAGCACATGTAAGAAGCATGCTTTTTTCCTCATTTTTTTGACGGATTTCACATGTAAGGACTAACTGCGTCATTTTAGTATTAGATCATGGACCATAATGTACACTTAAAAGATAAGGGAATTAGTTGACACACACGACAAATATAAATTATCATTTGTGTTAATTACCCAATAAGTAACTTTTGTAAGTAATAAGTCGAGTTTATCATTTTGGACGAGTGGATTTGAGACTTAAGAAACTAATTTGGTAGCTTGTCTCGATATGTATTGTTGTTGGGTGAATCATTTACATATTATTCCAGCACCTTTTTACTTAACACTTGTTTGTTCTCAAGTGATTTTTGGACAATCTTATGGGCCTTTGCGTTCGTTCTTATGACATAGGTATTATTTGTGATGAACAACTAATTTCTATGCACGATTGGTTAAAATAATACCAAGGTCTGAAAGTGTATTAAAGCTTGGAAATTACCAGACGCGCGAATTCACATCTAGCCAGCCATAGCGCAGCTGTGCTGCATCTTGAGGGTTGAAAAGGGAAATTTCCTACGCATAAGAAATGGTATTTTTGTCATGAAACAAAAGAAGAGGAAAACCCTAGCAAATAAAAGAAACATTTTGGAGCAGAAGGAGAGCCAACTTTGGAAGAAAGAAATGTTTCAAAGAGACATAAACTTTAGGATTCGTGAGTTAAAGATGGAGAAACAATCTGGAGACGGGCTTCTACAGCGATTCTTCTCCAAATCATAGTTTTTCCTCTTTCATTTATCATGATTTACAATACATTTTGGATTTTTTTTAATTTTGTGATTTTGCTCTAAGTTATTTTTCTAGGGCCACGATGTAGCTAGATTAAGAACACTTGAATTCTATTTGTTTTGATTGATTGATGCATTATCCCAAATATATGTTGAGTATTTCATTATGAACTCAATGCTTGTGATTGCCTGACCAACAGTTGCATGTTTTGTGGTTTGGTTTGAGACTAAGAAATGATGATTAGATTAGACCTCGTTTGAGATACCATTAGATTATCATAAGGTAGAGATATTTGTAAAATCTTGCGCAACACTTGAATTTCTAGGGCTTAATGAGGAGAAACTCTTCAAAATGTTTGATTGACAAGTCAGTCAGGACTTTTACTCACAAAACATGGCGGCCAAACACATGTAGGGACCATTTCATGTAAGTAAAATTCCTGACTGACCGGTCAGTCAGACTTTTTGAAAAGTTTTCCCTTAATGAGTTCCATAAGTTCTATAGTATTTGCTCGATTTTTGTAATGAGTTCCATAAGTTCACAGTTATTCGGATATGTTGTTGATGCTTGAGAAATATTAATAACCACCTTAGCGAAATTGCTGGCAACATGCATTAGTTAATTCAAAGCAGTAGATTCAAGTGGGATTAATCTCGGTGAAGTCGGAAACCTTAGAACTCTTTAATTCTTGATTCATCCTTTTTATTGATTTCGAATTCATTTAGTATTAATTTCAAAAGCACTTTAGTAATTAGTTGTTATTTGCAAACTCTCAAATTTTGGTTGTCCAAATAAAGTTAGAGCTAGATTAATTTCAGTAATTAGTAATCATAGTCCTCATGGAACGATCTCTACTAATTACTTTATTACTTGTTGCGATACGTACACTTGCGTTAGATTTTACACAACATGTTTTTGGTACAATTGCCGGGGACTGTGTATTTTATTAATATCAATACCAGATAGCTTCAGTTTTACTTTGGGTTTTATTCTATTATTTGTTTTCTTATTTTTTCTTTTTTCTACCTGAGTTTCACCAATTGTAGGAAACTATGGCCGAGATTGTTGAAGCAGGAAACAAGAATAATCAAAACAATCCACCAATAGCACTGCAAGATTATGCTTTGCCACCTACTGAAGTTTAGCCTGTGATCAGAAGACCAGCTAATCAAGTGAATAATTTTGAGTTAAAGTCCGTAACTCTGCAGTTGATACAAGCCATTCAGTTTAGTGGATTGCCTACTGAGGACCCTAATCAACACATTACAAACTTTCTAGAAGTGTGTGGTATTGTCAATATAACGGAGTCACGGATGAAGCCTTGAGCTTTCATTTATTTCTTTTTTCTTTGAGGGATCAAGCTAAAAAGTGGTTAAATTCGCTGCCTTCAGATTCAATCACCACATGGGATGACTTGGTGTACAAATTCCTATTTAAATTCTTCCCACCTGGAAAGATAGCAAAGATGCGCATGGAGATTAATAATTTTGCTTAGTATGAAGAAGAAACTCTTTGTGATGCATGGGAGAGGTATAAAGTGTTGCTGACAAAGTGTCCGCATCATGGGTTGCCCAAGTGGACACAGGTTCATATTTTTTTACAATGGGTTGATGGGTACAACTGGAACTCTGATAGATGTATCAGTAGGAGGAGCCCTTATGAAGAGGACAGAAGATGAGGTGCATGAGTTGTTGGAAGATATTGCCATTAATAACTTTCAATGTCCGAGCGAGAGAACCATGTCGAAGAAGACAACTGGGGTTCATGAGATTGATGTTATAACTGCTTTGACTGTTCAAATTGCAACTCTCATTAAACATATGCAAAACAATCAAGTGACGACTAAAGTTATTCAGGCGGCGGAAATGGTATGTGAATTTTGTAATGGAGCTCATTATTGCTCGAAATACCAGGTTGGTAATCCATTTGCGCAGGCCATGTTGGAGCAAACACAATATATGGTAAACTTTAATGGGCAACAAAACAATCCTTACTCTAACAAGTTTAGTCCAGCAGTTGCGACATGAACAGAGTAACCCACCATAAGAGAAGAAAGTGAATTTAGAGGATGTAATGGCTCAATTGGCTATTTCTCATACTCAATTGACTACCTCTCAAACTCAATTGGTAACTCTTAAGCTAAATTGGCTGATTCTCAAACTCAATTCATGAATGAAACCAGGATTAATATGAGATAAAGGGCAACAAGGAAGTTTACCTGTACTTCTGAGATAAATCCCAAAAGGTATGGAACGAAGCATTGCAAAGCTATCACTTTGAGAAGTGGTAAAGAGTTAGAGGAACCTGTGAGAGCCAAAAAGACCGAAAAAGATGAAAAGAAAAATGAGGAGAAAGATGAAGAAAAAGTTGAAGATCAAACAAGACTTCCTCGAGAACCATCTCTAAAAGTGTCGTTCCTTCAACGCATGAAAAAGAACAAGCTTGACAAACAGTTCTCTAAATTTCTTGAAGTCTTCAAAAAGCTTCACATTAATATTTCATTCACTGACGCTTTTGAGCAGATGCTGAGTTATATGAAATTTATAAAGGACATTCTTTTAAACAAGAGGAAGCTTGAAGATTATGAGATGATTACACTTACTGAGAAGTGCAATGCTATCCTACAAAAGAAGTTGTTACCAAAACTCAAGGATCCAGGGAGTTTCACCATTCTATGTTCAATTGGAAATATTATTTTTTAGCGTACTTTGTGTGATTTGGGTGCTAGTATTAATCTAATGCATTTGTCTATTTATAAGAACCTTGGTTTAAATGAAGCAAGACCAACAATAATAACACTACAACTGGCTGATCGTTCGCTCAAGCACCCTAGATGAGTAATTGAAAATGTGCTCGTCAAAGTTGATAAATTCATTTTTCCTGCAGATTTCATAGTTCTTGACATGGAGGAAGACAAAGATATCCTAATTATACTAGGAGAGCACTTATTGATGTTCCAAAGGGTGAGCTCCGTCTGTGAGTACAAGAGGAAGAGGTAATCTTTAATGTTTTCAAAGCTTTCAAAGACCCAGAAGCGAGTGATAATTGTTTCTGCATTGATGCCATACAAGCTATAGTGTCTAACCATGGGGGCCAATTGGATCCCTTAGAGGCTAGCGTCTTACAAGGTGATTCTTTTGTTCCAGTAGGATTGGAGCACAAGGAATATTAGGCTACTAAACAATTAAACATGGATGTACAATCAGTGGGTGAAAAAATACTATTACAAGGGAATCAGCTAGAAGAATTCTATAATGGAGCAGATGTGAATGCAAGAAGTTACAAGGAGATGACAAAAGAGTGGCATGACAACCCCATTTCGGGAAAAGATTTCTCTCCTAGGCAACAAGTACTTCTTTATAACTCACGAATTCCTAAAAAATGCAAGTCGAGATGGGACTAAGGTGTTTCCCTATGGTACTGTAGAGGTCACCCATCTAGAGAAAGAGATATTCAAAGTCAACGGGCAACGCTTGAAGATTTATTGGGATGATGGATTTGACAAGCCAAAGACTAGTGTTCATCTCAACTCCACATAAAAAGAGGCTACGTCGAGCTGTCGACATTAAAACAAGCACTTTTAGGGAGGCAACCCGAGTGTTCTTAATTTTCTTTTTGTTTCTTTTAGTTAGTTTTCTTCGTTGTTTTATTGTGTTTCTCCTTTAGTCATGTTACTTATGTTTAATTCTCATGGCTGCTATAGGTCCAGAACAAGTTTGAGGGTTGAAAAGCAGAAAGAGAGGCCTCACTAGGTGATTCAAGGGAGAAATTACTCAGAGTTGTGCTTGGTTCGTATTAAGTGTGAACGTTGGTAGTAGGGGTGCAAGAAAAACATCTGTTGACATTGTGTTATTGTGCTAAAATGTAGCGCAGCTGCGCTGGCAATACCAAAGTTGACATTTCTTTTGTGAGAGTTGTAAAAAAGAAAATAGCGTAGGCACAGTGCAGCTGCGTTGGCGTCCTTTAATTTTTGACGTTTGAACATGCCAAAATATATATATATATATATATATATATATATATATCAGGCAACAATGTTTCAGCGTGGGTTCAACATCAAAAAACAAAAGAGAAAAAAAGAGAAAACCTAGGCTATCGCTTCTTCTTTCTGCCGTTAGAACTAAGGCACACAACACACACATTCACCCAAAAATCAAACACCCCCAATCCACCCAAAACAAAACCCTAAGCCCAAAATACGCCATTCTCTCTTCAGTGAGCAGGTCGTGGCATCAACAGGACCTTTTTCGATGACGTGGATTTTACAACTGGAATTGGGGCAGCGAAAATTTTCCTCCCCAGTTGCAATTGAGTGTGATTTTTGAATGCAAGTAAATATAATTTATTTTCTTTGAGCATCAATTCGTGAGAAAAAGAAAAGAGTGGAGAAGATTGTGATTTGGGGATTTTGGGTTTGGAGCATAGCTTTGTGACTAAAGTGCGCCGTTTGATTTGTGATGGGCATGGCTGGTTTGCATTGTGATTTTATGATGTTTGAGGACCCATGACCCTATGAATACAATTGGGGTAAATTGAGAACCTTGTGTGCACACCCCCTGTTTGCTAAAAGGTTTAACAAGAGACAAGTCAGCTTTTCATACAAAGTTCGAACTTGGAGTTGTGTGTTGAGTGCCAAGTGACATGTGAGCGGGCTGTGTTTCGCATTGGGTTTAGAGGCCTATCGAACTGTGGATTAGTTGGTGTTTGTTCATTCTTCACTCGCGTTGGGACTAAAGTGTTGAGCCATGAGTGGTATATTCTTATTAAGGGGTTGTGTGTTGGGGTGTTTTGTTATTGCTTGAGTGCCTAGTAGTTGTGGGTTTCACCGTTGTTTGTTGGGTGGTGTCATCTAGAAGAGCTTGTTTAGCATATCAAAGTGCCAATGATATTTAAACGAAAACGGAGTGTGACTTCGGGTGCCTTTTCTTCAAAGTCTAAAATTGTTCAGCGTTTGGACTTTATCCTTCGCAGGCAAGATCAACTAACAGCACGACAAGAGGTGAGCTTTAACTACATGGCATAGTTAGTCAGATCCGTGGGGGCGATATATAAGGGATCAAATGCAGACTTTTTGCCACCAGTACCCATTCTACCATCATTTTTACTTGCCAGCACCTACTCCCCTTCAGATGATGAATGACATGGATACTCAGGGAAGTCCTTTGCTTTCTTTTCTTTACTTTTGCCCTTGAGGACAATGTCTCGATTTAATGTTTGGGAGTGGTTATTTGGTGTCTACTTTGTTAACTTGTTATGCTTAGAGTTTGTTTACTTTTATTTTCTAGATGTTATGTTATTTCCCTTTAAAAAAATATATAAAACCAAAAATAGTTGAAGGTGATGCTGAAAGGATAAGAAATTAGACTAATGATAAGTAGCATAAGAATGATAGTAGTGAGGATGATTGATTGGAAAATGGTTTGTCTTACTAAAATCCCCACATATTGCGCACTTAGCCTCGCCTAGTCAATTTGTAACTTAGAGAAGGTTTATGTGAGTTTAAGTGAACAGAAACATGATCATAAGACTTTAGAACTTGCTTGATTATCACTCGAGGTGAAATCCTAGGTTACATAGCATTAGAGAGATGATTTAGGCCATCTTTGGACAGTTTGAGCCTTTCAAGCCAACCTGTGTAATAATTGAATATCTCTAGTCCACCCCTTTAAGCCTGAATTAGCTTTTTCTTTCTTTGTGTAGCCCATGATAGCTTCCTTAGCTTTTGAAGTTTAATTTCCCAGATAATAACCTTTCGACTTGTAGCATGTGATTATTCTAGGAGGATTATTTGGAGCTATGCTTGTGTTGAAGGATGAGAAGCATTATGACTGGGTGAAATGGCTTGTTGATGAAAAAAAGAAAAGAAAAACAAAATCTAAAAAGAGAATGAAAAGAAAGGAAAAAGAGCCACACCCTTGGTAGTTAATGTAAAAATGTAAGTTTGGGGGAGTGTGGGCTCTATGTGTAATTGTAAATGTTGCAGATGAATGTTGAGGAAGTGACAAGAAAAAAAAAAGGAAGAAAAGAGACGTGTTGATAAATTTTTGGGTGTGAGAAGTAGAGTTGACATAAGCTCCATTGAAAATCCTAGAATGGTTATGTGTCTATGGGTAGTTTAGCCCTACATTGATGTCCAGTATCCTATTGTGACCCTAGCCATACATTACAACCAAATATAAAATCCTAATGATCTTTGATGCTATATCTAATCTACATTAGTAGAAAGTGGCATGAAAAGTGAGCCTATGAAGTCCTAAATGAATTGAGAGTAAAAGATCGACATTAACAACTCACTTGCTTGCATAAACTCATTGGGTCTCAATTGATTAGGATAGAGGCTATACACACACTCACTAGTAGGATTGGAAGTAAAATAAAATCTATTTTGATGTTGATATTCCTCATGCTCATGATTTTTGGAAATATCTCTTGAAGTTGAGTGTTGAAAATTGCTACTAAGGCCGTGGAAAATTGACTATCCTACAACATTACTTTTATGAGTTATGATGTTGAGTCTTTAATCTTTAAGTTGTTTTTGCTTTAGTTGTTTCTTTTGCTTGAGGACAAGAAAAGTTAAAGTTTGGGGGTGTTTGTTGGGTGAATTATTTACATATTATTAACACATATTCATGACAAATAAACACATATTCATGACAAATAAAGGAGATCAACAAAGTAGGTTGAACTCCCGAGTATATTCACGTATCATGTTCATTTGACAAATTCCCAACCATATACCCAAGCAATTATGCCACTTTTAACATGCATCAATACACTCACATGTATTGACTGTTTGTAAAACACAAAGTTTGTTCCCAACTGCCTAATCTAGCTACGATAAAAATTTCGTTCGATTCTGAGGTCGTTTACTATTTTTAAAACATAAAAGAAGTCAGAGGTAGTGAGCTGTCCAATAAATAATTGATAGTTTTCATGGCAAATTCGCTTCCTATCTTGCTTCTATAACAGCACAAACCTCAAATACAAGCATAAACAAGATCACATAATACTACAACAACTTAGATCTACAAACCTTAGCATTTATCTTCAAAAATGCAAAACAAATACAAGATATAACAACAAGAACACAACAAACCCAAAAGTCTACTCCTAACACATATATCTAGCATTATGAATCAAGATAACAACATTTCTTCAAACTAAATTTAATTTCCAGAATTTAAATCATGCAAGCACACAACCTCCCTCACCTTAATTTAGCATCTAAGGCTAGAAATGAAGATGAAATGACAAGAATAAACTTCTCTATGGATCAAACTTTGCTCAAATCCACCAAGGAATGAAGAATCAAGCTTGGAAATAGTTTTTCTTCTCTTTTCTCTTATGGCAGAAATTTGTAGGTGTTCTAGGTGTTGTGTGTGTTTTTGTCTTACAAAATAATGTTTGGCTGAAACAAATAGGCTAAGTTCAATGGTCAAATAACTAAGTAAGCAAAGTCAAATAGCATTTGTTTGGTCAAACCCGTGTATACAAAACAACTTTGACACCTTTTACTAAAACAATCATAATTTATGCTAGAGAACTCTAATTCGCGAACGGTTTGAAACATTAGAAACTATACTCGTAGAGCTTTCTAACCATATATAATTTCCACCTAACTCTTCCCAAATAATTCAGTGAATACGTTTTATTTTGCAAGAATGATGTTAGGTTGTTATATGCAAAGTCAACAAGTTAAAGATGACAACTTTGAATACTAAGGCTAAAATTACCTAGGAACCAAAGCTATTTCACATAATTACAAGTTTGACATTCTAGCCAAAATAGTAGAAGTCAAAGTCAAAAGTCAACCTAAAATAAAATAAAGTCAAATACCACTTAAAATGCAAATAAAGACTTCTAATTGAATGATTGAAGCATTTAAATATAATGCATGTTCGAGGTCTCACACGAACTTGCGTTTGTCACATACTACAGTTATTATATCTGGCGAATGGATATTAAAGCTATGTTCCCAGATAGTTATCAAGGAGAAGATGTCTATATGGAACGATTATGAGTTTTAAATCCAAGTATGATCGAGTATGTAAGCTTCACATACTTAGAGCATCTTATATAGTGATGAAATATTAGAGATTGTTTTCATCAGATATGAAGATGAATCCTTATGTTTACAATGAGGTTAGTGGGAGTGTGTCCATTTACCATATATTGTATATTGATGATGTCACGCCCCAACCTAACCTATAGAGGCTAGATTGGGGTGTGATCTAATCATTCTCGTTATTTTACGACCATAACCGATTAACGAAGGTTAAGCTTATCCGTTAGACTAGAACCCCAAACGTTTTTCGAAAAACCGGCAGCATGATGGCTGTATTTAGGACCTTTGGTTTAACCTATTTTCTAAAACGCCTAAAAAAACTTTCAATCATTGATTCGATTCCAACTAACACTCCTACTTATAATCAACCGATATGCCTATTGATCTAACTCGGAAGTCTCATTTGATTAATAAGCCTAACGAGATAACTATGTTCCGCTTATTTGTCAATTCCTATTACACAAGGACCTGTTATCTTTTAGCCTATGAATGGGTACCTGGTTAAGACTAGATAGATTCATCTTATTTGATTCTTTACCTAATGCTTCATATGCCTATGATAGTTACTAATTCAAAATAGTGATAACAATCATCCAAATAAAGTGTCTGTCTAGTTATAATCAGTACAAGTCAAAATTAGACCCTAAATTACAACAGAGGTCTTTTACAATAGCAATATAGTAATCTTCATAACAAACAACAACGTTCACAAAACAGCCACAGTCAAGCAAGGCACATAAGACATGCAATCATTCCAAGGAATCATCAACAGGCATATTTTCCTCGGGTACATGTTCCAAATCTTCTTCACCTGTGATGATAAAAGAGGAGGAGTCCTTATGAACTCAGCGAGGGGTAACGAGAAATAACATTTTAAAACTCTTTTCCGATTAATCTTATGAAAACCCCTTTTTGAAAACATGTCACATAATACAAATAATAAATTGCTCAAAGTATAAGAATCAAATTGAACAACAAATACAATTACCAATCATTTCAAGGATACGGTGAGCTTTCGCTCCCGAGTTCATTTCCATTAACATTTGTTGCGGCCAACTTCAATCATCCACTTATCACTCCAAATGGGTATACTCCGGATGTACACCAAACCTACGACCCAACTCTCCAAGGGTGGAATACCAAGCGAGAGAGGGAATTGGACCATGGTAATCACGAGAGCACCGGCAAGCCCTATGCCGCTCGGCGTTCGTGAAACGCTACCATGCCACAATGAAAGGTTGCAATCTTGTATGCAATACACAATTATACCATTTAACAATTCACATTAGGAAGACAACAAAGTAGGTTGCCTCTGAGCAATTACAAGATCACACATTATTAAGTAAACACACGAGGCATGCTTTGATATTTACTTTCACTTTGTAGAACACTTAGAGGTATATGAACATTAAACGGGCAGCCAAGTAACACATATAAATCAAATCATATAACTCATTTCGAGTACATATATCAAGTGTTGAGGTCATACAAGCATGCAACGATACTTACACAAAATCGGGTGCAATAATAGATCATTTATCAACAGGCAATCATCGACAATCATGTTTAGGGCTATAAGGACAATTACGGGCAGCCTATTAACAATCCTCAACATCAATTCAATGTCACACAAGAATGGTTTATGACTTGGGAGTCTACGGGGCCATTAGGGTTTACAAGGCCCTGCTCAGGAGTTGGTTTTGTTTGCTAAACCACCACAAGTGACACTTAACCTATTTCAAGCATATTTAGCAATTATTGGACAGCCTACTAACCAATGAATTGAACACATTTAACCATAGGATCAACGCTTATCAAGTATTCATAAGCAATAGGGCCTCAATTTCGTGCTACACATGCGATTAAGCAACAATTCATCATGTAACTAAACCCAAGCCATGCATCAATCAATTAAGCATTATCTACCAACCAAAACAGCCTACACAACTTCTAAGTGCCACAATTTCCATGCATTCAATACCACAAGTAAAGTTTCAACATGATTCAAAGTATATTACCAAGCCAAAAATCCTACTGCAATGGTCTATTTTTTCACATCCATTTAGCCAAGAAAATAACCTCCAAATTCAGTGAACCAAATGTCAAATTGAAGCTTAATGAGTGCTTTAAATCTAGGAACAAACCTCGCTACATTTGGAGTTCGGACTTAGGAGTTATGGCCAAAAATACTTCGTTCTACCAGGTCAATAATCTGCCAAAAAAATGAGTTTGCATATTTTTAAGTTTCTAGCCAAAATCAAGTCATGCATGAGTAGATAGGCTCATATACACATATATACAAGAACTAAAAAGGTAAATACAGCCATATGAAGGCAAGCATGTGAGTTTTGAAAGCATTTAAAAGGTTTTAACCCTCACCTTATCCTATTAATGGATGAAAATGCAAGGTTGCTCTTTGAATCGTACAAAAGGTCCTCTTTCCTTGCTTTGGCCGAGTGGTGGCTTGACTTTCCTTAAATCCTAGCTTAGTTAGCTTGTGTAGGAGATGTGCATGTGTGTGAAACCAAAAGACAGGGAAGAAAGCCATCAGAACTTACCTTAGGCCGAAAATGATGAGTTTTGTGAGCTTGTGCGAGATTTTCTTGCTTTGCTTGCTATGGTCGAAATTCTTAGAATCCTTGAGAGCCTAGGTGAGTCTTAGAGATTAAAATTTCAGTCTTGGAAGCTCAAGGGAGCCATGGCTGAGAGAGTGAGAGAATGGGAGAGAATGAGAGAGAGTTTGAGAGAGAAATGGTGTTGAATTGTTTATATGAGTGTGGCATGTATGTGTGTCGACCTTGGGCTTGCAAAATCTGAAATTTCTTTTGTCATTTGTGCATTTTGAATTGTGAGGAGCATGCTTGGTGAGTAGGCCGAGAAAGGGTAGCTTGGGTAGGGTGCTTAGGAGTTTTTTTATGCATTGTGTCTTGTGTTTGTGTTATAGAATGTCTAGGATAATTAATAAATTGTGCAAAGCTAGTCAAAATGCCTACACATGGTCGGCCAAGGCATGTAATTTGAGCATTTTTGTGTTATTTTTTTTATTGTATAATGTTGTATTATAGTATTAGTGTTATAGGTTTTTGTGTGCATGGGTTTTAGAATAAGAATAAAGAATAAAGAATGTTTGAACATTAAAATATTGAGTTGAATTTGACTTAGGATTAAAATAATAGTTAGTGGTGTTTGTAGGATTATTTTATAGTCTAGTGCTTTGTGTAAGATTCTTTATTGATTAGCGTGCAGACACATTTTTCTAGGTTTAGGGCACGCACTACGAGGTAAAGTACGAACTCCAAGACAAATGCACGGATTTTAATGTAATTGCACGCAATCCTAGGTGAATGCACGTAATTTCAAGGTATGACTCTTGGACCTAGGTTAGGGCACGCAGTTCAAGGTTAAGGCACACGAATCGAGGTGACGCACGTAAATCGAGGCCGGGCCTCACAGATGACATTTCAGACAATGGAAAAGATAAAGTGACTTATTTGTGTAGACTTGAGTCTAGTTGAGTAATATTCCATAAAACTTGGGACGAGCCTATTATATCTCAGAAATTTGTGTCTATAGGGATAGAGCGAAGGGATCAAATTAGGCTTATATCATAACGTGTACATTGAACGAATCTTGAAAAAATTCAAGATAGAGAATTCTAAGAATTGTTTGGTCTCTAGCCTCTGAGGCGGGGTATCCGTCTTTTCTTTTAGAATGTTTCCAATAATAGATGAAGTAAAAGGCAATGAATGGGTCATGTTCCTTATGCTTCAACCATAGTCAGTCTCCCATATGCTATGGGATGTACACAGTCTAATATAAATCTTGTTGTAAAATGGTACGAGCAGATATCAGAATGATCCAAGTGAAAACTAAGTATCTTATAGAAATAATGGATTTCGTGGGGACAAATTCATCAATTCTATTGTATATATAGATAAAGAAAACGGAGAGCGAAATTTTGGATTTGTCTTATATGAAATAAAGAAACAGTAATTTAGAAATAGTTTCAAACTACCAGTGATTGTTGACTTTATTGTCGAAGTCGAATACATTGCAGCACTTAATGTTGCATTAATAGAAGTTTGAATAGGAAAAGTTCTTCATAGAACTTAAGATAGTTTCAATCATTGAATCGTCGTTAACGGTAACAATGAGGTTGATGCACCAATTAAAGGAACCTAGATCTCATCAAAGATCCAAACACATGAAAAATGAGTTTTTCATATTATTTGAGAAATTATTACTCGAAAGAATATAAATCTTGCAGAAAGTTTCCTACATTGAAAATGTAGTTGACCTACAGATCCTGTAAGACCAGTCACAGGTAATCACCATCTTGGATAAGATAAGTATATGATACGAGTGTATGATGCACTTATCCTATGAGAGATAGCATTAGTGCAAGTGGGAGATTCTTAGAGATATACCCTAATGCTATAGTTAGATGACTTATGTAACGACCCCAACCCGACCCTTCTCAAGATTAGGTCAGAGTCTTCACTCACTGTCGTTGCGGTAACATGTACATAATTTGCTACAACATTAGGAGGAAGAATATATAGAGAACTTTTATTAACTAACTATTACACAATAGTTTAAGTCCAAAAGGGTGTTATATAAGTTACACCACTACCCGAGACACAAAAACTACCCTGCCGCTCTATAAATTAGGGTTTCAACAATAACTATCCCTCTCTACCCAAGAGTAATGCAGGTAAACTTTAGCCTTTCAACTTGGATCATACAGTAGAACATGTTAGGCAAGAAACTTTGAGCACATAGTCAACCAACATCGGCACATAATAACAACTTCTATTTCAAGCTAAATTGCACCTGCAAGGGGAGGGGGAAAAAGAGGGTGAGCTCTTTGAAAGCTTAGTGAGAATGGAATAGGAGAAGTTTTGAAAACATTTTTGGAGCTTTTGAAAACCATGATGCAATGCAATACAAGCGCGATAACATCAATTCACTGTTAATATACAATTAACGATAAGAGACAATTATATATCACGTTGCAAATGATACATTTCGATATTACTTCCAGAGGTGGCCGGCCTTGAATCACGATTTCAACTTCTTATCTCTCCCCAATGGGGTACTTCGAATTGTACCCGAAACCTACGACCCAATTCTCCGAGAGCGGTACTGGTCCCAAGCAAGAAAAAGCTCTCCAAGGGCGGTAGGAGTCCAAAGCGAGAGAGGGAATATGACCACGATAGTCACGGGAGCACCGGCAAGCCCTATGTCACCCGACGTTCGTGAACACTATCGTACCTGAGGTTGCAACCCCCAATTCTAATAGCACACAAATATGCACAAGTAATCACGTAACACACAATTGATAACACTTTTGCAATTTATGATAACGCAATTTGATAAACACGTAAGTGGAGAATATCAAAAGAGGTTGTCCCCGAACAAGTACATTTCACAATTAGAAATATTAATACAAGTAGACAACATAATGTAATCTATATCAACTCATTGTTATCACTTAAACATTCAATAAATACTATCTCAATTGATAACCAATAGATAATCAATAACAAGAATAGATAACTTATACATATATACTATGAACCAGGTAAATTCCAGTCTCAATTAGTTAGGTCGATTATAATTAGATGTTCTTTGCTAAAATTACCTTATTACAGAAAACTAATCAGTTACTGGATCTTGAACTAACATTCTAGCTAATTAAGCTATTTCATAGGGTTTATTTCCTTTTAATCTTAATTAAATATAAAACCTACTTAGCAGGAAATAACAATTTTATTTAGTTACTCATTTTAAATTTCAGTCAACCTCTTAATCTTGCTAGTAATACTTACGATTTATCGACCACATAAAGGACTGAAAGCTGGTTTAACAACTAATCCTATATCTACGATAAGCTGTTTGTAAGAACACATAATAATAATAAACTAATTTATAATTATGTAATACAACTTAGAATAAAACTTACTTAGCAGAAAATAATGATAATTTATTTAGTTCCTATTTTAAATTCCTATTCCACTTATTAGTAACCATTCTTTTAAATCCTATCTAAGTTCAACAGGTATATATAGTATCTACCTATAAAAGTCTACAAGATGGGTTAAAATTAAGCATAGTCTTATGATACAAAATATCATGCACAACTAGCTTATCTTATTTAGCAATCCTATGGGAACAATAATCCTTTCGTAATATACCCTCACAAACCATTCATGCAAACCATGTCAAGAGCAAAACTATAAACACTTATACAGTAATGATGCTACCTTTAAGTAAAATTTTCTCACCTTAATTATGTTGTTGCTGCTGTAAGCTTAATCGAAGTGCTTCTATGCTAATCATATAAGTGTAGTGGTTCTTATATAGGGTCTTTGCCACGATGTAATTGGCTCATGTGATACTAGAATTGATTCAGTGATAGAGATAGACTCATGATTAAATCCTTGGCTTGGTAATCATATGATAACATGCCAATGCTTACTTGCTCGATGGTGATTGCTTTAAGTGGGCAACTATATTCTTTAGCTAATACACTTGGCTTTGCTTTGACTATACTACCTAACTACAAAACCAAAGCTAATTAAAATAAACACTTAAGTGGGCGTGAAACAGGCTACTGCGTAGCATGTTGCATGGTTTAGGCTTTAATAACTAATACATGTAGTTGATATTGGTAATAGACTTGGTGACGAGTGTACTAGGCAATGAGGTGTTTGATATGGCAATAGTTTTGTTGAATCAGTGCAATGAGAATGCGATGTGTGGTATAGAAATTATTGTGGTTAGGATATGTATGAGTAGTGTAATGATATCATAGGTTAATGATGAGCTTGAAAGATAAGGCCGCGTGATGTGATGTTGTTTCTTTAGCGACTATATTATTCGAAGCTCTGATGATTTAGGAATATTTGGGAGATAATAATATCTAGCAAAGTCAACAACTAATAAATCCTATTAAGAATCAATGAGTTATATTCTAAAATGCTATATTTATCTTTCATTCTAGTGGAAAGTATTTCTAATTTTATTAGTAAGCAGGTAGTAACAAACCTAATAAACCCTAGTATTCCTAAAAATTTCATTCGTACTTATTAAACTAATTTTCCTTCTTTTAGGATTGTCATATAGTTATCACTTGGTCACTAGATCATTTTTCCCAGTAAACTTCTATATCCAGCTAAGACAATTAATTAATAGAACAAACCAAGTAGATCATATATTAACTTAGTTATTTAACTAAGGTAAAGGTTTTCAGTAACAACCCTAAGTATATTTCTAAGTGTTAGTATTAAAGGGAATGACTTGATATATTATCCTTTTACTTTATAAGCCATAACAATATTTTCTTATAATTCTACATGCTTAAATTGATTAACCTAGTTTCATTATCTATAACTTCATATTGTCCATATGTACTTTGAAAATTATTATAAGCTATATTATTTTCCAAAAATTCCCATATTGTAACTAAGATAATTAATCAATAGGTTATTTAATTCAAATGACAAATAAAGTACGAACTTTAATATTTCTAACTTTTTAACATTCAAACTATCCAAATGCATCTAACAAGTTATTCTTTCTTCCTTAATTGAAACGAATGCTTAGTTTGATATGTTCTCTAATTTTAATTTAATTCCTAATATAGGAAATACGAACACCAACCACATTAATAATACCTAAATAATATACTAATGCTCGGGATTTGAGTACCGGTCCTTACAACCTATATAGGGATATTTTGATATGTATGTGTATATTTCATAATGGCATTCAGTGGACATTCATATTCTCCGTCTATAATATATGATTGAGTCCTTAGTGTTTCTTCAGAGGAGAAATGTATTCTAAAAGCGTTTAGAATACGTCGGCATATTTCTTTGATATGATAAACACTAGAACTAATTTGTAGCCCTTAGATTATTTAATCAGGACTAGAATAATAGAGTACGGGCTATTATATTTAGTTACCTTTGATTAACATAGGGATATTAATAATAAAGGATGGCGAGCCTTGTGCTATAACAACATGGAGATGCGATTAACTTACATATGATTGATCATTAGTAGAATAAATCATTGAATATGATGTAGGTAATAAACTACATGACTTCAGATTAATAGTTTGTTATCTGTTACAGATTGTGCAAATTAATCCTTTGACGTGAGAAATTATAACTACCGGATATATCAGGGGCTAACTATAGTGTTTGGACAAAGCCCGCCTTCATAAAGTTAGGATACGACCTCTCGCAGTTTAGTCATGTGATATAAAGACTGAAAGGTAATTGTCAAGATAGGATCCGTTAACCTCCAACGTGAGGAGACGTCCTATGCGATCTTATTACGACTGGTGAACGAGGAAGTCCTTGGCCAATGCGTGAGTGAATGATGGAAAGGGGTTTTTCCATAGTGTCATCTCTCGTTGCACCATTCAGATCTAAGCATAAAATCGGTTTAGTGGACTTAATCGCATCATGGTCCCCACAATGATCGGGACATTTTATTGAAAGGATCGGACTGCACACTAATTCGTGACTATAAATGGATTCATATAAGTGGGACTTCAATTACCGTATAAACTGTCTTGACACGTATGTTGCTAGGTGTCACTCTTGAACGTGAGAGTATGTCGGAGAATGACGAAGACATTCTCCGGAATAGATTAAAAGCGTTTAATAATCCCTCATCGCTATACGGTTATGAATCTAGAATATTACACACTTAACAATATCATTAATAGAATAATCGACGAGCTTATATGTAATTTAGAAAGGACATTAAAAAGTTAACGTCATTCCTTTTGGTCATTAAAAGTTAATGGGCCAATTATGTAATTATTGGAAGTATTGGGCTGATTATGTAATTAGTAATAGTGTTGGGCCGTGTTGATGTGATTGTTGAGAGTATTGAGTGTTTGAGTAATTACCAAAAGTTTTGGGGCCATTGTGTAATTATTAAAAAGTATTTTGAATTAATTATTCTAATAGAGATTAGAATTAATTAATTAATTACACAAATTAGTTGACATATATGTACATGTGGCATATACATGTAAGCATATGTGGAAGATTGGATTGCATGGCTAGGATTTGCCAAGTCATCAATCCAAATCATCTACTGATGATGTCACATCCCACTAATTTAAAATAGATGGCCAAGATTTAATCTTGAAAAGTATAGCCTTTGTATGGCTTGCTTTTGTAATGATAGCTAATGCATGTGGATTAGGAGAAAGAAAACCTTTTGGACACTCAAACACTCAAGCTAAAGACAAGATCAATGATAGAGATTAAGCTAAGTTTTCTCTCCTCTCTCCTACACGGCTACACACACAAAGCAAGAGAAGATTATGATCTTCACTAACACACACATACACTCACGGCATTGAGCTTGAAGATGAACAAGAGTTAGAAAGTTTTTGACATATTTTCTTACTTCTTGTTCTCGGCCCAAGCAAAAAGAAAAAGAAATGATTGTTTCTTTTATCTTCTAACACACATATAAGCTAATATCACTCAAGACAAGCTAGCACATTTAGTCTTTGACCGTAGATTGTTCTTGGATGTTCAGTGTTTCTGCCTAGATCCTTCACACTTGAGGAGGAGCTAGTTGCATCATCAAAGGCATTCCACAAGTTGTTGGCTATCCACAAGAGGTATAACTTCATCTATACCTTTGTCTTTATATATATAGTTTATATATATATATTTTAATGCATGTTAGTTTTATGGACATTACTTGAAGATCACATGTGAATACAAAGGTTATAAGTATAAATTTTTTGAAATGCTATGCTTTTAGTTTCAGCCATAAGAGTTGTGATTTGTATGTTTTCTTTGACGATTCTACAACTATATGTTGTGAGTTATCCTTCATTGGATTCACGAGGAAAGACATGTACATGGTCTTAGATCATGATAACCAAGCATGAATTATCATTAGAGATGCTACTGTTGCATTGACCAATTTAGGTAAAGAGGATTTGTAACGACCCAATCTCACTTGGAATCAAATCTAATAGTAACAACCAGACCCAATCCCGAAGGCAAGTAAAACGAGAGAAAACGGACGGATTTTCCCTTGTATTATGGACAATCCAAAATCAAAACCTGTTCAATCAAACAATCTCACAACAACAAGCATTCAACATCTCTTAAGCCTTTGACTTTTACACTCAAGTTTATTAATATTACAAATCTCAAACCAGACAATGTATACACTTATTACAATTTCACAATGATTAACGAACTCTTCACATTCTAATGACATCAACAAGGAAACATAATAGGCTAACTCGAGCAAAACGACACTCCATGTAAAATAGCCCAAACAACTTGTAAAGCACTTCAATTCTACCTTATTACACCTGAAATTGTTAGAGAAAAATGGGTGAGCAACCACTTACTTAGTAAGGGGGAAATAAATGTGGGGAGTTTTCGAAAACCCTTTCAAGCATGTAATCAATATTATCCACAATTCAGAACATCAAGGTTATTAAGTGAAAGCGTAACGGGAAAACGGACAGAGTCTCCCCTAAAACTCAGACATTACAGTTCTTCATCTGCACATAAAAGACCATAAACCATTTCTAACCCAACATAACAATAATCCTCTAGCATCCAATATCCAACAATTCAAGCAAACAACACAAATCCCAACATACTATTCCACAAACTAATTCCTCAAGATATATGTACAGGTTATTCATCTAAGCCTAAAAGTACTACTTAATAAAGTACATATCATAATTTAAGTTCATAAATACCAAAGTAACAGTTTACATTTGTACAAATTATACAAACTTCATCACTAACTAATATTTACAAAACTTTAGTATTTTATAACATTCAACATTAATATCTGGGTATTGCCAAACAATAAGCAACTACAGCAGCACATCAGGCGGAAATCAGCATTAACACATAAAGGCACATTTTCATCAACTTGTTGAGCATATCTTAGTTCATTTTCACCTGAAAGGGCATAGAAACGGGGTGAGTTTACAACAACTTAAGCTCAGCGAGGAGGGAAATCGGGAAGGGTTCTCGAAATCATTTTCTCCTTTAAAACCTTTTTGAAAACCTGTAAATGTCATGCACATATTGGCAACAGTTATTAAACACATCGCATCAGTTATAGTAAACACGTCGCATCATTATATAGTAAATACATCACATCGCTTTATAATAAGCATTTAACATATATTAGGGAAAGAATACGATTACGCTATTATAATGCATCGCATCGCACATAGTGGCCAGCCAAATGATTCATCAAATCCCTTATGTTTCCCAACACGGGGTATTTCGGATATACCCAAATCCTACGACCTACTCTCCCAAGGTAATAAAGTTCCCTAACGAGAGGGGAATTGGTAATCATAGTAGCTAAGCTAGACCGACAAGCCCGATGCCGCCCAGAGTTTCTCGACACTATCATGCCAGAAGTAGGTTGCAACCTCTCCAATAACACATTAGATTATGCAATGCACATTAATCACATAACATGTCGTATATCACATAGGTAACCACATCGCATAACACTTCACAACACTTTTAGTCTTAACACATAACTTTACATAATTCTTGACATATATCACACATAAACAATAACTCATAGTTCATATTTTAGCCACAAAAATCAATAATAGAACAAATAAACAAGTTCAATATTTTTTAGAATTTTAATAGTAGCTAAAATTTGGAAGCTTAATTACCTAGGTAAATGATCTCCAATTAAACTAATTTTTATATATACGCGAATCTCTTCGACTGTAGATAACTCTAGAATCAAACATAACTCAATTCTGAGCTAAATTCATTAAGTCATGACTAAAATAGTACAACTATACAAAGCTGTCCAGTTTAATAATGTTTTCGGTCAACCTTTGATTTTTAACTTTTTAGAGGCTCTAAACGGTGGAACTAGCCTTAATACCTAGAAAAAAAAAAACTTGTTTCAAACTGACCAAGATATGCCCTGTAAAATTTTTAGAATTTTTCAATTTGGTTTACTAGGTTAAAGGCACCACAAAATTCGAACAAGCAAAATTGTCCATCTCTAACTCAACTACAGTACCTCTCGGATTTTAACAATTTCAGGCATGTAAACGATTTTTTCTCAAAAACCTTCCAATATAAGAATTGGTCCTCTAAGAGTCTAGTTTAACATAGAATTTATTCAGAATTTTCCCATTAAATATACCTACTCAAACAGTTCACAAAATATAACTACCCTAACTAATTCCTGCAAGCATATTCACTTATAATCTAGTGTAATACATCAAAAGCTTACCCAACAACACATATTTATGCATTATAAACCTCTGAAATTCAGTTTGAAAGAGTCCCCTCACCTTAGCTCCTTGAGAAAAGATGATAACACTTGCAAAAATTGCTCCAAAGTTGCCCTTCCTAAGCTAGTTGGTTGAGTTGCTTTTGTATCTACCTTACCTTATTCCTCCTTCTTCCTAGCTTCCTTCGCAATTTCTTCCTTCATCTTTTCCTAAGGGTGCCACGAGTTGGGGGGACTTTGGTAGGTAGGGATTTGTTTTATTTTAAATGGTATTCTTGGGAGATAAGTCAATAGTTTTGAAAATTTTAGTTTTGCCCCTATTTTTCTTTCTTAGTTGCACTTGTGCTTTGCTTATTTTTTCTTCCTTGGTCATTGGGGTCTAAGTACAATTAGTTAAAGTCTAACTCTAATTCAAGGCTTAGCTTAATGTCTCACGTAATATTTCAAGTAATTACACTTTAGCCCCTAAAGTCTCTAATAACTACTAAGTCACCCGAAAGTTAATCTTCTTAATTTTTGAATCCTATCTTATTCTAACTTAGTTTCTAACTTATTTCTATGGCATACAACATAAATTAAGACATATATAATACTAGAGTATATGTAATTATTCACAATATAATATTAATGCACGTGAGTTCAGGACCGGGTCACACAAATACAAGCCTTTAATAAGCAATTAAAACCACATACAAGAATTGACTACACAATCAATATATCACTAGTACCTAGCTTCGTGCACATAGTAAATAGCTTTGCATGCTTTTGAAGCTTCAACTAACACTTAACTACACCCAAGCAAGCTTGCTACCAATAAACTATCAAATGAAAATGCACAACAACATGAACCCCTCACCTAAGACTTGAATAATTGCTTGAAAAATGGCTTTGCAAGGCTTGATTTCCCTATTTTCTTCCTTCTTTCTTCTTCTTCTTTCTCTTTCTTTTCTCTCTTCCTTCCCTCTCTTGGCCGACTCCTTTTGAGCTCTCTAGATCCTTATCTTGTTTTGTTTTATCTTATATTTTTGCTAGATTGGGCTAATGGGCTTTTAATTATAATCCAACATGATCTCTTAGGCCCAATTCTTTTTAATCATCTTGTTGATCCTTTTAAGCCCTCCAAAGCCTACTAAATGCTCCTATAATACTACTATCTATGCAATCTACTTATCAACATTAATTTCACTCACTCTAAATGCAGTGCAAACATACTTCAATTCATATATATCGAGGAGCAAACAAATTTTAATGCTACAAATACATGCACATTAATAAAATAATTATATGATCGGGCCGGGGTGTGACATTCTCCCCCCTTAAAATAATTGCGTCTTCACAATTCTTTCTTCATAAGGCAACTTCGCATTGGGCTGTAACAACTTTGGCTCAAGCATACAAAATGGAGTACCGAATACCAATTTTGAATACCCAATGTCACATTCTGAATATCAACACCAAATACCAAGAGCCAAATGTTGAATACCGTATAAGAACACCGCACAAGAATACTAATAAGAACCCCAATAAGAATGCCATAAAGAAATACCAAATGAGAATTATTGAATAAGGATGCCAAATAAAGGCTCCAATTAAGAACACCAATTAAGAATTCCGAATAATAATTCCCTGAATAAGAGCACCATATAAGCTCCAAATATGAATACCAAACGAGAATTCCAATAAAAAGTCGAAATAAGAATCCCAAGTAGGAATACTAAAGAAAATACTGAATAAGAAATCTAAACGAGAATACCCAATGAAAATACCAAATATGAATAGCAACAATCGAACACTAAGCATTGGCCACCAATCATCAATCACCGACCACCGATCATCGATCTCCGATTACCGATCACCAAAGGAGGGGATGGACCACGTAATGCACGATTATCATGTAATGCAACATTATTGTATCATGCAATGCACATTCCACATATTCAAGAGCAATTACCACATTACGAACGCTTGTCATGTTATGATCACATAATACACCCTTAACACGTTATATACAGGTACCACTTTGTCCATTTAACACATTTGGCATGCATGCACTCAAGGGTTACTACCCGACAGACCGAGGACCCTGTCCTGGCTTATGAGCTGTCTAAGCTCTGATACCACCTGTAAAGACCCCATCCCTCGTGGAATCAAGTCCAATAGTAACAACCCGACCCAATCCCGAAAACAAGTAAAACGAGGGAAAATGAACGTAGTTTTTCTTGTATTATGGACAATCTAAAATCAAAACCTATTCAATCAAACAATCTCACAACAACAAGCATTCAACATCTCTTAAGCCTTTGACTTTTACACTCAAGTTTATTAACATTATAAGTCTCAAACCAAACAATGTACACACTTATTACAATTTCACAATGATTAACGAACTCTTCACATTCTAATGACATCGACAAGGCAACATAATAGGCTAACTCGAGCAAAACAACACTCCATGCAAAATAGCCCAAACAACTTGTAAAGCACTTCAATTCTACCTTGCTACACTTCAAATTGTTAGAGAAAAAAGGGTGAGCAACCACGTGCTCAATGAGGGGGGAAATAAATATGGGGAGTCTTCGAAAACCCTCTAAAGCATGTAATCAATATTATAACTGCAACTTGGATCATCAATACAAGCCTTTAATAAGTAATTAAAACTACATACAATAATTGACCACACAAGCAATATATCACTAGTACCTAGCTTCTTGCACATAGTAAATAGCTCTGCATGCTTTTGAAGCTTCAACTAACACCTAACTACACCCAAGCAAGCTTCCTACCAACAAAATATCAAATGAAAATGCACAACAACATGAACCCCTCACCTAAGACTTGAAGAATTGCATGAAAAATGGCTTTGCAAAGCTTGATTTCCCTATTTTCATCCTTCTTTCTTCTTCTTTCTTCTTCTTCTTTCTCTTTCTTTTCTCTCTTCTTTCCCTCTGTTGGCCGACTCCTTTTGAGCTCTCTAGATCCTTCTCTTGTTTAAATTTATCTTATATTTTTGCTAGATTGGGCTAATGGGCTTTTAATTATAATCCAACATGATCTCTTAGGCCCAATTCATTTTAATCATCATGTTGATCCTATTAAGCCCTCCAAAGCCCACTAAACAGCCCACTAAATGCTCCTATAATACTACTATCTATGCAATTTACTTATTAACATTAATTTCACTCACTTTAAATGCAATACAAACACACTTCAATTCATATATATCGAGGAACAAGCAAATTTTAATAACACAAATACATGTACATTAATAAAATAATTATAAGCTCGGCCCGGGATGTGACAAGATTCCTCCTTATTTATTTTATTTTTAGTATAGTACCTCAACTAATAAACATGGTACCATCCGGGATAAAATTTTTATGTTTTCTCGCATTGTCTTAGCGATTAAAAGTGTATTTTTCCTTCCTTTAGGGTTTATCAAAAAATATAAAAAGTTTACCTTGTTTGATAGGAATTTACGACATTTGATATTATTTTTAACGAGTAAATGGATGGATACACTCCTGTAAACCGGTTACATTGTGAAAGAACACAACCATGTATGAAGTCTCTAGGTTTACGTAGATGATGATCATAGAGATCATTTTTATGCTATGCTTAGGGCTAAATTAAGCTTTAGCCAAATCATGGATCTATTTACGAATGAGACAATTTGGTTTGACAACGTTGGATTAATTAGAAAAGACTTGTACAATGTTTTCGACCCTAATGACCAAACAAAAATTACGATAGGGGATACCGATGTTGCATTTCCATATTTGCAAGGTAAAAAAGGATTATTAGAAACAAATATTTTTTTTTTAATTTATATAATCCCGTGCATCATTCTCTTTTTCTCTTTATTTATCTTTTTTTCTTCCTTTAGTTTTTGGTTTTAGAATATTTATTGGTTGAGGTTTAGTAAGAGAATTTTAAACTTGAGCAGGTATGGGTTGGGTTTGGTAAAGGATTATAGTAATAGGGTGTGTGTTGGGTTTTAAAAATTTTTGCGATTATCCGAACTATTGTCATTCATCGGACAAGTCTATACAAGCTGCAATGCTTCAATTAGTTCATCCTTTCACATGACAAATATCCTTTCCGCATATTAACATATCACTTTATTAAGTACAATGCGTGTTTTATCTTATTAGATAGATGATTTATGATAAATGATACAGTGTTAACAATAGTACTAGAAATTTTAATATTTCCTCCCAAAATTTCAACATTTCCTCCTAAATTTTAGGTCATTCATATGATTTCAAAACCCATCCTATAAATACTACTATTCTCACATCTTTTAATGTTTAATCTACACAACACAACACCACATCTCATAAACACTATTTGGCTAAAACTTTTTTTTTTTGGGTCAAAATTGTCTGAAGTTCTCATGCCTGAAGTTAAAGTCGAAGCTCTATTGCATTCGTGTATTTTTATTGTTTATAATAATAATTTTTTTACTTTATTTTAATGTTTAAGTGAATCATGTAATATATAGAATGAATATGAAGATGGCTATTGCAAAGTATATTTTGTTCTTCAACATTGGCAACAACGTTTCTTTGTTACTTAGACATTGCTTGTTATGTTTCTTTACTTAGTTACAATTTTTTCCTTTTTTTGAATTACACCTACATAATTCAATTCTCCATACTTGTTTGGCTTAGTTTGATTCTTAGCTTTTTCGTTCCAAGTGAATGCCAATAATTTGTCATTTATAATTACTTGGCGCTTCTTTTTTTTTTTTTGCAAGTGAACACCAAGCGTCTTAGACTGGCCCTTTACTAAGTTTTTGGATAGTTGACTTTTTTTTGCTTCAAGAATTTGTGAGGAACTTTAACTAGGATTGATTAACTATCTCATGCAGTGCCAAGGATAATGAAAATATACAACAAAAAATGGACATACCCAACATTTTCAAATGTTTTAAGGACTAGAAGTGGTTTGTTACATGGGTTCGATGCAAAGCCAAAAGCCTCACAAATAGTTATTGATCTCTAATTCAATTCTAGTCACCCTCTCAGAAAACGTTATACTCAAATAATATTAAAGCCAAAAAAGTAAAAAATTCCAAGATGTTAAGTCAAGTATTCATCTCTAATTTAATTCTAGTCACCCTCTCAAAAAAAAAAAACATTCTTCCATTTGTTATCACACATGCAAAAATTTTCAATTACATCAATATATTTTAAACACAAACACAATTCAGAGTCAGACATTTTTATAGGAAACTTTTGATCCAAAAGAAATGTTCTAATTTACTACCGCAAAAATGTAAAATAGAGATTCGAAACTGATGTCATCGGTTAGATGCTAATAGAATACAAAATGAGAACAAATGTATAAATAACAACCATTTTACCAACCTATTAATGGTGCTTTCACATACTGCAAATGAATGATTAACGACAAAAGTTCAAGAGCATCTAGACAACAAGAACAAAACATTGGGATTTTGCAGACACTCATTTTGTCAACAATCATCTAAATACAGAAAAACCATAAAGGCTGGTTAATGAGTGCGTATCAACAGACATGTTCAAAAGACTAGCATTTTCCCATCAAATTTCAAAAAGAGAAAGTGGTTAGGGTGAAGGAAGAATAGATAATGGTGGGGGTGATGAATCGCCATAGCTGTAGAGGATAGAGAGAAGAGACTCTCTGAGAGAGAGGTAGCGAAAAGTAGGAGAGTAAATGTGAGAGAAAGAGCAGAGAGTAGGTGAGTTTATGATCTGGTATGACTCTTCTGACATGTTTGCAGACTTAGGAAATGAGCAAAGGGTGTTTTCGTAATCTGCTATTTTTTATTAATAGTGTCGGGGTACTTAAGTATTTTTCAAAGGCTTAGATGTTAGATCATGCAATTATAAAAAGTGAAAGGACTAGCCGTCAAAAAAAAATTGGTTATTTTGAAGGCCAATATACCGACAAAGAGAACGAACTTTGACAAAACAAGCCTATAAAAGAAATGGAAATATGTTGTCTTGATGTTCTATTTTACTTGCTAAATCTATGTATTTTATGTGTATGAGTGTGTGTTCATACGTATATTTTATGAATATGAGTGCGTATTCATACGTATACTTGTATCTGCAGAGTCATAAGCAAGACTTTGATGCAACACTTCAAAACATTTGGAGCCTCATCTTTGGAAGATTATGAGGGCCGGGACAAATGTACCGCAATTTTATTATTGCGAAGAGAAACGCAGTTCTCTCTTCTGTTATCAGTTTTGCTTAATCTATTGATTATTGTATCCCTTATGATTTGGATTGTTGTGCTTAGGCATCTTTTATTAATTTCACATCATTCATGAAAGACACAAATGATTTATCTTATAATTATTTTGTAATCATGGTTTCTCTCTTCCAACTAAAGGCAAAGGCAGTTGAAATAAGAGCATTGTTATATATAAACTTGATTCTCATTAATTATTTTTCGTCTCTTATGTGCATATCTAATTGACATGTTAAAAGAAGAGACCCTAAAGATAAATAAATGATGAAAAAATGGTGATACCTGACATTTCCTTTTGACATAAAACCATCTCAAACAACTTTACTATTTTAGGAATTTTTTATTTCAATTTATTCTAACAATATTTTTCATTTCTAATGAACCCCTACCGTAGGAGTTATTTACTTCAAATTCACTCCAACAACACTCCTTATTCCAATTTCACACTAAACAGCTGTAAAAAACAAATTAAGTAACATGATACTTCTCTCCAACTTTGAGAGGTCATGCCGTCTTTAGTTTGAAGAACCCCTAAAAATTAAGAGGGCACTTAGGTAAGCTATTGAAGATCGTACCAATACGTTGAGAGATCGGTCACTTGCACAGCAAAAATAAAGCAAGGAACACACAGAAAAGTAAAAGACATGAAGAAGAAAACAATGCCATTCTTTGAATACACTAGCCATAAACTATTTTGATGCTTTTTCAATTCTTTTTCCTCCTGATACCGCCGCCATTAGTATGAACCATTTTCAACCTTTTACTTAATTAGTTATTGATTAGCATTTCTTTATAACTTGGAGCATACTATTGCTTGCTCTTTCAACTTTCGCGTGTAGAGTTGACTGCCTGACATGCATCCATACAGTGAAAGCATGCCATCACTACAGGAAGAGGGTAGCATAGGTGGCCCTTTTTCTACTTGAACTGCCACCTTTATGAAATTTTCATTACAATAAAGGTGATAATTTTAAGATAAAAATACTGCAAATGTAGTATGTTAAAAAAAAAAAGTAATGCTATATATCACTTATTTTTCTATCACTCTTTTATCACTTATTATATAGCGTTCTATATGACATGTCAACTAGACAATATTTTTTTCACTTTTTTTTTCCACTTTTCTCTTCCTGCTTAATTGTTTTTTCTCTTTCTTAATTAATGTTTGTCAAATCTTTTCCTTCTTTATTTTTAATCATATCAAACTTCATATCAATCTTCCTTTTTAGATTTGTGAAGGCCAAACCTGGAAAGTGCAATGCTTCTGTACATATTGCAATCAAAAGCAATGGCAATCAAGCAAGCCTGCGTAATGACTATGACGAGTGGACATCTTGGTACATTCATTGAGATTGATTCAAAACTGATTTGTTAAAGCCTCCTATACCCTAGCAATGAATCTAATTGGAGGAATAGAAGAAGTTATGTTGAATATTTTTACATATCTTGTTAGTCAGCCTTTTTTTTCCAATGCAAATTAAGTTTGTTAAGAGAGAAGAAAATCTGTTAATTCAAAAAGAAAATCCATAAGTGTTTCTCCAAAATTTGAAGATTTTAATTTTTTCTTGGAATTTGATCAATAATAGTTTTAATTATTCTAAGAGATAAGAATTATGCATGACCTTCAAATATCAGGAATCAAATATCATCAAAAAGAAAAACAATAAGCAAATGGCAAATGTTCCAACTAAATTTTCACCAATAGTTTTGTAATCTCCATATAATGGTATTGGCAAGATCATCACAAAATTAGAAACCCATCAACGGTAAGTAATGCACTTGCTCAACGTAGTTTCATGCTATGTCCATGTACACAAGTGAGTAATTTATTAACGTAGACATGATATATTCGATTCATAAGCTGAAAATTTTGTGAATGTGATAGCCTATTGCGCTACTTATTAAGCTACTGAAAAAAGAAATTTGCAAATGATTCGGTTGAGATGTGACAGGTAGATTAGTTTGAAAAGGAAGATTGATCACATATGCGGTTGATTGATATGGAGTCTGATATGGTTAAAGATAAAGAAGGAAAAGATTTGGAAAATATTAATAGAGAGAGAGTGAAAGAGATTAAGAAGGAAGAGAAAAAAGGAAAAAAAAAAAAGAAGAAAGAGGAAAAAAGATATATTGTTTAGTTGGCATGCCATGTAAAATGTCACATAAGAGGTGATAAAAAAGTAATGAAAAAAAGGTTATATATAGTATTACTACCTTGGGCACATAGACAACCGTTCTGACAACGGTTTTATAAAGTGCTACCTTTTAATAGGCAATGGTTAAAAACCGCTACCTTAAAAGTCAAAAACCAACTATCTATACTTCGAATTCTTGTAGTGTATGTTGCGGCCCATAAATATAGCTTTCCGTCTCTGCCATATAAATCATCCTCCTCCTTGTCGTCTAGATCTTATGAAATGGATCAATGACTACAACATCCTTAGACTAAAATTTAGGAGTATTTATTTACATGATTAGCATTTCTCTGTTTTTAACTGGAAGGTTGCGAGACACGTCGTGCATTGTTCACCAATTCAGTAGCAAATTTCTGCCAAACTGACGGGTTGAGAACAAATTTTTACTTTAGAAGAAAAATATTTAGGTCTGACAAATAGCTCTCTATGCTAATAAAATTCATATTATATGAATCCCAATACTAATTATGAGAGTCATTAAGTTCGAGCATAAAATTCATATTATGTGAATCGCAATACCAACTATAAGAGTCATTAAGTCCAAGTCGGGCCTAATAGCAATCCACTTTGGAATAGATAGCTATTGTCTGCCAAACTCACCTACCCAAGTCGATGCATGGAAAAAGGATTAAGTGTCATTTTTTTTTTTTTGTATTTTCCTTTTCTCTCTTTTCCTTTACAGTGTGTTTGGATTGGGAGAAATGAGAGGAAGGGAGTGGTAACGGAAGGGAGGCAGTGGTCCTTTATGCTGTTTTGTTTAAAAGTTAATGGATGGTGAGGGTAAAGAGGGGAGGGTATTGGTCCCTTCATTATCTTCAAACATCATTCCTCCAATTTGGAGTAAAATGAAAAGGGAGAAAAATATTATTTTATGTGAAAACTATATTATTCTTCATCATTATATAAATTATATTAAAACCAACCATATAAAAGTTTATATAATTTAAGAAAAAATTATAAAAATCATTTTACACAAAATTTTTTTTATCTCCCTTCCATTTTTCTTCCAATCCAAATAAAAAACACTCATCATCCTTTATAATACTCTCCTTTATAAAATTATGCAATCCAAACATAATTTAACCCCCTCTATTTATTTTCTTTATGATAATCTCCCTTCCAATCTATTATTAAACTTCCTTCCCCTCAATCCAAACACACCCTTTAATCCAAACAAATAACATTCATCATCTTTTATGATACTCTCATTTCCTCAAATTATCCAATCCAAACATAATTTAATACTCTCCCCTCCTCTCCTTTATGATACTCTCATTTCCTTTCCTTTATTAAATTTCCTTCCCTCAATCCCAACACACTGTAGCCAAAAGCGACACACTAGTGTGTAGTCTTTTTCCTTTGCAATACACAAATTTTACTAACTATTTTTCCTTGATGGCTAGAGGTAATCCAATGTGAAAAATAGCCATTATGGATAAAAGAAAGCAACTATAAGGTCGTCCTAATGCTTATAGAGATTATTAAAAAGCGTGGCCTCTTTGTTTGGAATTATTGGTCTTCAACTTTTTGAATTCATATATAAAATCAACATATTTCTTTAAAGGTAGACTCCCATTATTTTCATGTCTTTATCCATAAATATAAAATCCCCTATGAACTTTAAATTTTGCCTAGATTCTCCCATAACTTTGAACACCATTAGATAATTGTTAAATTACAAGGACATTCTCTTTTTTTTTTTTAGAAAAAAAAAAAGAAAAAACTTCAATTCCAATCAAACCAATTGGATAATGCTAAATGTCCTTAATGGTAATTAGTAAAATAGTCATTGTTTTTGGTGTTTTTATTTATTTTTTAGCCACTTACTCAAAATAAAAACATTTGATTGCTCGATGATGGGAGTAAAATAACACCATTTGATTGCTCAATGAAGGAAGGAAAAGAGTAGGAGAGAGAACAAAAGTAAAGGAGGAACAACTTTTCGGTCAAAAGAAGAAAGTGGGAAGGAGCAAAAGAAAGCGAAAAAGAAAAGAGAGAAAAGGAAAATACAAAAAAAAAATAATGACACTTGATCCTTTTTCCATGCATCGACTTGGGTAAGTGAGTTTGGCAGACAATAGCTATATATTCCAAAGTGGATTGCTATTAGGCCCGACTTGGACTTAATGACTCTTATAGTTGGTATTGCGATTCACAAAATATGAATTTTACGCTCGAACTTAATGACTCTCATAATTAATATTGGAATTCATATAATATGAATTTTATTAGC
The DNA here is from genome assembly GCA_037974665.1 of Ehretia macrophylla. Classification (NCBI taxonomy): domain Eukaryota; kingdom Viridiplantae; phylum Streptophyta; class Magnoliopsida; order Boraginales; family Ehretiaceae; genus Ehretia; species Ehretia macrophylla. The sequence continues at coordinate 52,613,565 of CM075780.1, read as the reverse complement.
ATTAGAGAGCTATTTGTCAGACCTAAATAATTTTCTTCTAAAGTAAAAATTTGTTCTCAACCCGTCAAGTAAAAAACAGGCCACCTATGCTACCCTTTTCCTGTAGTGATGGCATGCTTTCACTGTACGGATGCATGTCAGGCAGTCAACTCTACACGCGAAAGTTGAAAGAGCAAGCAATAGTATGCTCCAAGTTATAAAGAAATGCTAATCAATAACTAATTAAGTAAAAGGTTGAAAATGGTTCATACTAATGGCAGCGGTATCAGGAGGAAAAAGAATTGAAAAAGCATCAAAATAGTTTATGGCTAGTGTATTCAAAGAATGGCATTGTTTTCTTCTTCATGTCTTTTACTTTTCTGTGTGTTCCTTGCTTTATTTTTGCTGTGCAAGTGACCGATCTCTCACCGTATTGGTCACGATCTTCAATAGCTTACCTAAGTGACCTCTTAATTTTTAGGGGTTCTTCAAACTAGAGACGGCATGACCTCTCAAAGTTGGAGAGAAGTAGCATGTTACTTAATTTGTTTTTTACAGCTGTTTACTGTGAAATTGGAATAAGGAGTGTTGTTGGAGTGAAGTTGAAGTAAATAACTCCTACGGTAGGGGTTCATTAGAAATGAAAAATATTGTTAGAATAAATTGAAATAAAAAATTCCTAAAATAGTAAAGTTGTTCGAGATGGTTTTATGTCAAAAGGAAATGTCAGGTATCACCATTTTTTCATCATTTATTTATTTTTAGGGTCTCTTCTTTTAACATGTCAATTAGATATGCACATAAGAGGCGAAAAATAAATAATGAGAATCAAGTTATATATAACAATGCTCTTATTTCAACTGCCTTTGCCTTTAGTTGGAAGAGAGAAACCATGATTACAAAATAATTATAAGATAAATCGTTTGTGTCTTTCATGAATGATGTGAAATTAATAAAAGATGCCTAAGCACAAAAATCCAAATCATAAGGGATACAATAATCAATAGATTAAGCAAAACTGATAACAGAAGAGAGAACTGCGTTTCTCTTCGCAATAATAAAATTGCGGTACATTTGTCCCGGCCCTCATAATCTTCCAAAGATGAGGCTCCAAATGTTTTGAAGTGTTGCATCAAAGTCTTGCTTATGACTCTGCAGATACAAGTATACGTATGAATACGCACTCATATTCATAAAATATACGTATGAACACACACTCATACACATAAAATACATAGATTTAGCAAGTAAAATAGAACATCAAGACAACATATTTCCATTTCTTTTATAGGCTTGTTTTGTCAAAGTTCGTTCTCTTTGTCGGTATATCGGCCTTCAAAATAACCATTTTTTTTTTACGGCTAGTCCTTTCACTTTTTATAATTGCATGATCTAACATCTAAGCTTTTGAAAAATATTTAAGTACCCCGACACTATTAATAAAAAATAGCAGATTACGAAAACACCCTTTGCTCATTTCCTAAGTCTACAAACATGTCAGAACAGTCATACCAGATCAGAAACTCACCTATTCTCTACTCTTTCTCTCACATTTACTCTCTCACTTTTCGCTACCTCTCTCTCAGAGAGTCTCTTCTCTCTATCCTCTACAGCTATGGCGATTCATCACCCCCACCATTATATATTCTTCCTTCACCCTAACCACTTTCTCTTTTTGAAATTTGATGGGAAAATGCTAGTCTTTTGAACATGTTTGTTGATACATACTCATTAACCAGCCCTTATGGTTTTTCTGTATTTAGATGATTGTTGACAAAACGAGTGTCTGCAAAATCCCAATGTTTTGTTCTTGTTGTCTAGATGCTCTTGAACTTTTGTCGTTAATCATTCATTTGCAGTATGTGAAAGCACCATTAATAGGTTGGTAAAATGGTTGTTATTTATACATTTGTGCTCATTTTGTATTCTATTAGCATCTAACCGATGACATCAGTTTCGAATCTCTATTTTACATTTTTGCGGTAGTAAATTAGAACATTTCTTTTGGATCAAAAGTTTCCTATAAAAATGTATGACTCTGAATTGTGTTTGTGTTTAAAATATATTGATGTAATTGAAAATTTTCGCATGTGTGATAACAAATGGAAGAATGTTTTTTTTTTTTTTTGAGAGGGTGACTAGAATTAAATTAGAGATGAATACTTGACTTAACATCTGGGAATTTTTTACTTTTTTGGCTTTGATATTATTTGAGTATAACGTTTTCTGAGAGGGTGACTGGAATTGAATTAGAGATCAATAACTCTTTGTGAGGCTTTTGGCTTTGCATCCAACCCATGTAACAAACCACTTCTAGTCCTTAAAACATTTGAAAATGTTGGGTATGTCCATTTTTTGTTGTATATTTTCATTATCCTTGGCACTGCATGAGATAGTTAATCAATCTTTGTTAAAGTTCCTCACAAATTCTTGAAGCAAAAAAAAGTCAACTATCCAAAAACTTAGTAAAGGGCCAGTTTAAGACGCTTGGTGTTCACTTGCAAAAAAAAAAATGCCAAGTAATTATAAATGACAAATTATTGGCATTCACTTGGAATGAAAAATCTAAGAATCAAACTAAGCCAAACAAGTATGGAGAATTGAATTATGTAGGTGTAATTCAAAAAAAGGAAAAAATTGTAGCTAAGTAAAGAAACATAACAAGCAATGTCTAAGTAACAAAGAAACGTTGTTGCCAATGTTGAAGAACAAAATATACTTAGCAATAGCCATCTTCATATTCATTCTATATATTACATAATTCACTTAAACATTAAAATAAAGTAAAAAAATTATTATTATAAACAATAAAAATACACGAATGCAATAGAGCTTCGATTTTAACTTCAAGCATGAGAACTTCAGACAATTTTGACCCAAAAAAAAAGTTTTAGCCAAATAGTATTTATGAGATGTGGTGTTGTGTTGTGTAGATTAAACATTAAAAGATGTGAGAATAGTAGTATTTCTAGGATGGGTTTTGAAATCATATGAAGGACCTAAAATTTAGGAGGAAATGTTGAAATTTTGGGAGGAAATATTAAAATTTCTAGTACTATTGTTAACATTGTATCATTTATCATAAATCGTCTATCTAATAAGATAAAACGCGCATCGTACTTAATAAAGTGATATGTTAATATACGGAAAGGATATTTGTCATGTGAAAGGATGAACTAATGAAGCATTGCAGCTTGTATAGACTTGTCTGATGAATGGCAATAGTTCGGATAATCGCTAAAGTTTCTAAAACCCAACACACACCCTATTACTATAGTTCTTTACCAAACCCAACCCATACCTGCTCGAGTTTAAAATTCTCTTACTAAACCTCAACCAATAAATATTCTAAAACCAAAAACTAAAGGAAGAAAAAAAGATAAATAAAGAGAAAAAGAGAATGATGCACGGGATTATATAAATTAAAAAAAAAATATTTGTTTCTAATAATCCTTTTTTACCTTGCAAATATGGAAATGCAACATCGGTATCCCCTATCGTAATTTTTGTTTGGTCATTAAGGTCGAAAACATTGTACAAGTCTTTTCTAATTAATCCAACGTTGTCAAACCAAATTGTCTCATTCGTAAATAGATCTATGATTCGGCTAAAGCTTAATTTAGCCCTAAGCATAGCATAAAAATGATCTCTATGATCATCATCTACGTAAACCTAGAGACTTCATACATGGTTGTGTTCTTTCACAATGTAACCGGTTTACAGGAGTGTGTCCATCCATTTACTCGTTAAAAATAATATCAAATGTCGTAACTTCCTATCAAACAAGGTAAACTTTTTATATTTTTTGATAAACCCTAAAGGAAGGCAAAATACACTTTTAATCGCTGAGACAATGCGAGAAAATATACAAATTTTATCCCGGATGGTACCATGTTTATTAGTTGAGGTACTATACTAAAAATAAAATAAATAAGGAGGAATCTTGTCATACCCCGGGCTGAGCTTATAATTATTTTATTAATGTACATGTATTTGTAGCCTTAAAATTTGCTTGTTCCTCGATATATATGAATTGAAGTGTGTTTGTATTGCATTTAGAGTGAGTGAAATTAATGTTAATAAGTAAATTGCATAGATAGTAGTATTATAGGAGCATTTAGTGGGCTTTGGAGGGCTTAATAGGATCAACATGATGATTAAAATGAATTGGGCCTAAGAGATCATGTTGGATTATAATTAAAAGCCCATTAGCCCAATCTAGCAAAAATATAAGATAAATTTAAATAAGAGAAGGATCTAGAGAGCTCAAAAGGAGTCGGCCAATAGAGGGAAAGAAGAGAGAAAAGAAAGAGAAAGAAGAAGAAGAAAGAAGGATGAAAATAGGGAAATCAAGCCTTGCAAAGCCATTTTTTTCATGCAATTCTTCAAGTCTTAGGTGAGGGGTTCATGTTGTTGTGCATTTTCATTTGATATTTTGTTGGTAGCAAGCTTGCTTGGGTGTAGTTAGGTGTTAGTTGAAGCTTCAAAAGCATGCAGAGCTATTTACTATGTGCAAGAAGCTAGGTACTAGTGATGTATTGCTTGTGTGGTCAATTATTGTATGTAGTTTTAATTACTTATTAAAGGCTTGTATTGATGATCCAAGGTGTAGTTATAATATTGATTACATGCTTTAGAGGGTTTTCGAAGACTCCCCATATTTATTTTCCCCCTCATTGAGCACGTGGTTGCTTACCCTTTTTTCTCTAACAATTTGAAGTGTAGCAAGGTAGAATTGAAGTGCTTTACAAGTTGTTCGGTCTATTTTGTATGGAGTGTCATTTTGTTCGAGTTAGCCTATTATGTTGCCTTGTCGATGTCATTAGAATGTGAAGAGTTCGTTAATCATTGTGAAATTGTAATAAGTGTGTACATTGTTTGGTTTGGGACTTGTAATGTTAATAAACTTGAGTGTAAAAGTCAAAGGCTTAAGAGATGTTGAATGCTTGTTGTTGTGAGATTGTTTGATTGAATAGGTTTTGATTTTAGATTGTCCATAATACAAGAAAAACTACGTTCATTTTCCCTCGTTTTACTTGTTTTCGGGATTGGGTCGGGTTGTTACTATTAGACTTGATTCCACGAGGGATGGGGTCTTTACAGGTGGTATCAGAGCTTAGACAGCTCATAAGCCAAGACAGGGTCCTCGGTTTGTCGGGTAGTAACCCTTGAGTGCATGCATGTGAAATGTGTTAAATGGACAAAGTGGTACCTGTATATAACGTGTTAAGTGTGTATTATGTGATCATAACATGACAAGTGTTCATAATGTGGTAATTGCTTTTGAATATGTGGAATGTGCATTGCATGATACAATAAAGTTGCATTACATGATAATCGCACATTACGTGGTCCATCCCCTCCTTTGATGATCGGTAATCGGAGATCGATGATCGGTGGTCGATGATTGATGGTTGGTGGCCAGTGCTCAATGTTCGATTGTTGCTATTCATATTTGGTATTTTCATTGGGTATTCTCGTTTTGATTTCTTATTCAGTATTTTCTTTAGTATTCCTACTTGGGATTCTTATTTGGACTTTTTATTGAAATTCTCGTTTGGTATTCATAGTTGGAGCTTATATAGTGCTCTTATTCAGGGAGTTATTATTTGGAATTCTTAATTGGTGTTCTTAATCGAAGCCTTTATTTTGCATCCTTATTCAGTAATTCTCATTTGGTATTTCTTTATGGCATTCTTATTGGGGTTCTTATCAATATTCTTGTGCGGTGTTCTTATACGGTATTCAACATTTGGCTCTTGGCATTTGGTATTGATATTCAGAATGTGACATTGGGTATTCAAAATTGGTATTCGGTACTCCATTTTGTATGCTTGAGCCAGAGTTGTTACAGCCCAATGCGAAGTTGCCTTATGAAGAAAGAATTGTGAGGACGCAATTGTTTTAAGTGGGGAGAATGTCACACCCCGGCCCGAGCATATAATTATTTTATTAATGTGCATGTATTTGTAGCATTAAAATTTGTTTGTTCCTCGATATATATGAATTGAAGTATGTTTGCATTGCATTTAGAGTGAGTGAAATTAATGTTAATAAGTAGATTGCATAGATAGTAGTATTATAGGAGCATTTAGTAGGCTTTGGAGGGCTTAAAAGGATAAACAAGATGATTAAAAAGAATTGGGCCTAAGAGATCATGTTGGATTATAATTAAAATCCCATTAGCCCAATCTAGCAAAAATATAAGATAAAACAAAACAAGATAAGGATCTAGAGAGCTCAAAAGGAGTCAGCCAAGAGAGGGAAGGAAGAGAGAAAAGAAAGAGAAAGAAGAAGAAGAAAGAAGGAAGAAAATAGGGAAATCAATCCTTGCAAAGCCATTTTTCATGCAATTATTCAAGTCTTAGGTGAGGGGTTCATGTTATTGTGCATTTTCATTTGATAGTTTATTGGTAGCAAGCTTGCTTGGGTGTAGTTAAGTGTTAGTTGAAGCTTCAAAAGCATGCAAAGCTATTTACTATGTGCACGAAGCTAGGTACTAGTGATATATTGATTGTGTAGTCAATTCTTGTATGTGGTTTTAATTGCTTATTAAAGGCTTGTATTTGTGTGACCCGGTCCTGAACTCACGTGCATTAATATTATATTGTGAATAATTACATATACTCTAGTATTATATATGTCTTAATTTATGTTGTATGCCATAGAAATAAGTTAGAAACTAAGTTAGAATAAGATAGGATTCAAAAATTAAGAAGATTAACTTTCGGGTGACTTAGTAGTTATTAGAGACTTTTGGGGCTAAAGTGTAATTACTTGAAATATTACGTGAGACATTAAGCTAAGCCTTGAATTAGAGTTAGAATTTAACTAATTGTACTTAGACCCCAATGACCAAGGAAGAAAAATAAGCAAAGCACAAGTGCAACTAAGAAAGAAAAATAGGGGCAAAACTAAAATTTTCAAAACTATTGACTTATCTCCCAAGAATACCATTTAAAATAAAACAAATCCCTACCTACCAAAGCCCCCCCAACTCGTGGCACCCTTAGGCAAAGATGATGGAAGAAATTGCGATGGAAGCTAGGAAGAAGAAGGAGGAAGAAGGTAAGGTAGATACAAAAGCAACTCAACCAACTAGCTTAGGAAGGGCAACTTTGGAGCAATTTTTGCAAGTATTATCATCTTTTCTCAAGGAGCTAAGGTGAGGGGACTCTTTCAAACTGAATTTCAGAGGTTTATAATACATAAATATGTGTTGTTGGGTAAGCTTTTGATGTATTACACTAGATTATATGTGAATATGCTTGCAGGAATTAGTTAGGTTAGTTATATTGTGTGAACTGTTTGAGTAGGTATATTTAATGGGAAAATTCTGAATAAATTCTATGTTAAACTAGACTCTTAGAGGACCAATTCTTATATTGGAAGGTTTTTGAGAAAAAATCGTTTACATGCCTGAAATTGTTAAAATCCGAGATGTACTGTAGTTGAGTTAGAACTGGACAATTTTGCTTGTTCGAATTTTGTGGTGCCTTTAACCTAGTAAACCAAATTGAAAAATTCTGAAAATTTTACAGGGCATATCTTGGTCAGTTTGAAGCAAGTTTTTTTTTTTTAGGTATTAAGGCTAGTTCCACCATTTAGTGCCTCTAAAAAATTAAAAACTGAAGGTTGACAGAAAACGTTGTTAAACTGGACAGTTTTGTGCAATTGTACTATTTTAGTCATAACTTAATGAATATAGCCCGGAATTGAGTTCTGTTTAATTTTAGAGTTATCTACACTCGAAGAGCTTCACGTACATATAAAAATAAGTTTAATTGGAGATCATTTACCTAGGTAATTAAGTTGTTAAATTTTAGCTACTGCTGAAATTCTAAAAAATGTTGAACTTGTTTATTTGTGCTATTATTGATTTTTGTGGCTAAAATATGAACTATGAGTTATTGTTTATGTGCGATATATGTCAAGAATTATGTAAAGCTATGTGTTGAGACTAAAAGTGTTGTGAAGTGTTATGCGATGTGGTTACCTATGTAATACATGACATGTTATGTGATTAATGTGCATTGCATAATCTAATGTGTTATTGGAGAGGTTGCAACCTACTTCTGGCATGGTAGTGTCGAGAAACTCTGGGCGGCATCGGGCTTGTCGGTCTAGCTCAGCTACTATGATTACCAATTCCCCTTTCGTTAGGAAACTTTATTACTTTGGGAGAGTAGGTCGTAGGATTTGGGTATATCCGAAATACCCCATGTTGGGAGACATAAGGGATTTGATGAATCATTTGGCCGGCCACTATGTGCGATAAGATGCATTATAATAGCGTAATCGTATTCTTTCCCTAATATGTGTTAAATGCTTATTATAAAGCGATGCGATGTATTTACTATATAATGATGCGACGTGTTTACTATAAACTGATGCGATGTGTTTAATAATTGTTGCCAATATGTACATGACATTCACAGGTTTTCAAAAAGGTTTTAAAGGAGAAAATGATTTTGAGAACCCTTCCCGATTTCCCTCATCGCTGAGCTTAAGTTGTTGTAAGCTCACCCCGTTTCTCTGCCCTTTCAGGTGAAAATGAACTAAGATATGCTCAACAAGTTGATGAAAATGCACCTTTATGTGATAATGCTGATTTTTGCCTGGTGTGCTGCTGTAGTTGCTTACTGTTTGGCAATACCCAGATATTAATGTTGAATGTTATAAAATACTAAAGTTTTGTAAATATTAGTTAGTGATGAAGTTTGTATAATTTGTACAAATGTAAACTGTTACTTTGGTATTTATGAACTTAAATTATGATATGTACTTTATTAAGTAGTACTTTTAGGCTTAGATGAATAACCTGTACATATATCTTGAGGAATTAGTTTGTGGAATTGTATTTTGGGATTTGTGTTGTTTGCTTGAATTGTTGGATATTGGATGATGGAAGATTATAGTTATGTTGGGTTAGAAATGGTTTACGGTCTTTTATGTGCAGATGAAGAACTGTAATGTCCGAGTTTTAGGGGAAACTCTGTCCGTTTTCCTGTTACACTTTCACTTAATAACCTTGATGTTCTGAATTGTGGATAATATTGATTACATGCTTGAAAGGGTTTTCGAAAACTCCCCACATTTATTTCCCTCTTACTAAGTAAGTGGTTGCTCACCCATTTTTCTCTAACAATTTCAGGTGTAATAAGGTAGAATTGAAGTGCTTTACAAGTTGTTTGGGCTATTTTACATGGAGTTCCGTTTTGCTCGAGTTAGCCTATTATGTTGCCTTGTTGATGTCATTAGAATGTGAAGAGTTCGTTAATCATTGTGAAATTGTAATAAGTGTATACATTGTCTGGTTTGAGATTTGTAATATTAATAAACTTGAGTGTAAAAGTCAAAGGCTTAAGAGATGTTGAATGCTTGTTGTTGTGAGATTGTTTGATTGAATAGGTTTTGATTTTGGATTGTCCATAATACAAGGGAAAATCCGTATGTTTTCTCTCGTTTTACTTGCCTTTGGGATTGGGTCGGGTTGTTACTATTAGATTTGATTCCAAGAGAGATTGGGTCGTTACAAATCCTCTTTACCTAAATTGGTCAATGCAACAGTAGCATCTTTAATGATAATTCATGCTTGGTTATTATGATCCAAGACCATGTACATGTCTTTCCTCATGAATCCAATGAAGGAAAACACAACATATAGTTGTAGGATCGTCAAAGAAAACATGCAAATCACAAAACCCCTATGGCCGAAACTAGAAGCATGTCTTTTCAAAAATTTCTACTCCATAACCTTTGTATTCATATGTGATCTTCAAGTAATGTCCATAAAAACTAACATGCATTTCAATATATATAAACTATATATAAAAAGACAAAGGTATAGGTGTAGTTATACCTCTTGTAGATAGCCAACAACTTGTAGAATGTCTTTGATGATGCGGACTAGCTCTTCCTCAAGTGTGAAGGATCTAGGCAGAAACACCAAACATCCAAGAACAATCTACGCTCAAAGACTAAATGTGCTAGCTTGTCTTTAGTGATATTAGCTTATATGTGTGTTAAAAGATAAAATAAACACTCATTTCTTTTTCTTTTGCTTGGGCCGAGAACAAGAAGTAAGAAAATATGTCAAAAACTTTCTAACTCTTGTCCATCTTCAAGCTCAATGCCGTGAGTGTATGTGTGTGTTAGTGAAGATAATAATCTTCTCTTGCTTTGTGTGTGTAGCCGTGTAGGAGAGAGGAGAGAAAACTTAGCTTAATCTCTATCATTGATCTTGTCTTTAGCTTGAGTGTTTGAGTGTCCAAAAGGTTTTCTCTCTCCTAATCCACATGCATTAGCTATCATTACCAAAGCAAGCCATACAAAGGCTATACTTTTCAAGATTAAATCTTGGCCATCTATTTTAAATTAGTGCGATATGACATCATCACTAGATGATTTGGATTGATGACTTGGCAAATCCTAGCCATGCAATCCAATCTTCCACATATGCTTACATGTACATGCCACATGTACATATATGTCCACTAATTTTTGTAATTAATTAATTAATTCTAATCTTTATTAGAATAATTAATTCAAAATACTTTTTAATAATTACACAATGGCCCCAAAACTTTTGGTAATAACTCAAACACTCAATACTCTCAACAATCACATCAACACGGCCCAACACTATTACTAATTACATAATCAGACCAATACTTCCAATAATTACATAATTGTCCCATTAACTTTTAATGACCAAAAGGAATTATGTTAACTTTTTAACGTTCTTTCTAAATTACATATAAGCTCATCGATTATTCTATTAATGATATTGTTAAGTGTGTAATATTCTAGATTCATAACCGTATAGCGATGAGGGATTATTAAACGCTTTTAATCTATTCCGGAGAATGTCTTCGTCATTCTCCGAAATACTCTCACGTTCAAGAGTGATACATAGCAACATACGTGTCAAGACAGTTTATACGATAAATGAAGTCCCACTTATATGAATCCATTTATAGTCACGAATTAGTGTGTAGTTCGATTCTTTCATTAAAATGTCCCGATCATTGTGGGGACCATGATGCGATTAAGTCCACTAAACCGATTCTATGCTTAGATCTAAATGGTGGAGCGAGAGATGACACTATGGAAAAACCCCTTTCCATCATTCACTCACGCCTTGGCCAAGGACTTCCTCGTTCACCAGCTGTAATAAGATCGTATAGGACATCTCCTCACGTTGGAGGTTAACGGATCCTATCTTGACAATTACCTTTCAGTCTTTATATCACAAGATTAAACTGTGAGAGGCCGTATCCTAACTTTATGAAGGCGAGCTTTGTCCAAACACTATATTTAGCCCCTGATATATCCGGCAGTTGTAATTTCTCACGTCAAAGGATTAATTTGCACAATCTGCAACAGATAACAAACTATTAATCCGAAGTCATGTAGTTTATTACCTACGTCATATTCAATGATTCATTCTATTAATGATCACTCATATGTAAGTTAATCGCATCTCCATGTTGTTATAGCACAAGGCTCGTGATCTTTTACATTAATATCCCTATGTTAATCAAAGGTAACTAAATATAATAGCTCGTACTCAATTATTCTAGTCCTGGGTAAATAATCTAAGGGCTACAAATTAGTTCTAGTGTTTATCATATCAAAGAAATTTGCCGACGTATTCTAAACACTTTTAGAATATATTTCTCCTCTGAAGAAACACTAAGGACTCAATCATATATTATAGACGGAGAATATGAATGTCCACTAAATGCCATGATGAAAGATACACATACATATCAAAATATCCCTATATAGGTTGTAAGGACTGGTACTCAAATCCCGAGCATTAGTATATTATTTAGGTATTATTAATGTGGTTGGTGTTCGTATTTCCTATATTAGGAATTAAATTAAAATTAGAAAACATATCAAACTAGGCATTCGTTTCAATTAAGGAGGAAATAATAACTTGTTAGATGCATTTGGATAGTTTGAATGTTAAAAAATTAGAAATATTAATGTTCGTACTTTATTTGTCATTTGAATTAAATAACCTATTGATTAATTATCTTAGTTACAATATGGGAATTTATGGGAAATAATATAGCTTATAATAATTTTCAAAGTACATACGGACAATATGAAGTTATAGATAATGAAACTAGGTTAATCAATTTAAGCATGTAGAATTATAAGAAAATATTGTTATGGCTTATAAAGTAAAAGGATAATATATCAAGTCATTCCCTTTAATACTAACACTTAGAAATATACTTAGGGTTGTTAGTGAAAACCTTTACCTTAGTTAAAGAACTATGTTAATATACGATCTACTTGGTTTGTTCTATTAATTAATTGTCTTAGCTGGATATAGAAGTTTACTGGGAAAAATGATCTAGTGACCAAGTGATAACTATATGACAATCCTAAAAGAAGGAAAATTAGTTTAATAAGTACAAATGAAAGTTTTAGGAATAGTAGGGTTTATTAGGTTTGTTACTACCTGCTTACTAATAAAATTAGAAATACTTTCCACTAGAATGAAAGATAAATATAGCATTTTAGAATATAACTCATTGATTCTTAATAGGATTTATTAGTTGTTGACTTTGCTAGATATTATTATCTCCCAAATATTCTTAAATCATCAGAGCTTCGAATAATATAGTCGCTAAAGAAACAACATCACATCACGCGGCCTTATCTTTCAAGCTCATCATTAACCTATGATATCATTACACTACTCATGCATATCCTAACCACAATAATTAGTATACCACACATCACATTCTCATTGCACTGATTCAGCAAAACTATTGCCATATCAAACACCTCACTGCCTAGTACACTCGTCACCAAGTCTATTACCAATATCAGCTACATGTATTAGTTATTAAAGCCTAAACCATGCAACATGCTACGCAGCAGCCTGTTTCATGCCCACTTAAGTGTTTATTTTAATTAGCTTTGGTTTTGTAGTTAGGTAGCATAGTCAAAGCAAAGCCAAGTGTATTAGCTAAAGAATATAGTTGCCCACTTAAAGCAATCACCATCGAGCAAGTAAGCATTGACATGTTATCATATGATTACCAAGCCAAAGATTTAATCGTAAGTCTATCTCTATCATTGAATCAATTCTAGTATCACATGAGCCAGTTACATTGTGGCAAAGACCCTATATAATAACCACTACACTTATACGATTAGCATAGAAACACTTCGATTAAGCTTACAGCAGCAACAACATAATTAAGGTGAGAAAATTTTACTTAAAGGCAGCATCATTACTGTATAAGTGTTTATAGTTTTGCTTCTGACATGGTTTGCATGAATGGTTTGTGAGGGTATATTACGAAAGGATTACTGTTCCCATAGGATTGCTAAATAAGATAAGCTAGTTGTGCATGATATTTTGTATCATAAGACTATGCTTAATTTTAACCTATCTTGTAGACTTTTATAGGTAGATACGACTATATACCTGCTGAACTTAGATAGGATTTAAAAGAATGGTTACTAATAAGTGGAATAGGAATTTAAATTAGGAACTAAATAAATTATCATTATTTTTCGCTAAGTAAGTTTTATTCTAAGTTGTATTACATAATTATAAATTAGTTTATTATTATTGTGTGTTCTTACAAACAGCTTATCGTAGATATAGGATTAGTTGCTAAACCAGCTTTCGGTCCTTTATGTGGTAGATAAATCGTAAGTATTACTAGCAAGATTAAGAGGTTGACTGAAATTTAAAATGAGTAACTAAATAAAATTGTTATTTCTTGCTAAGTAGGTTTTATATTTAATTAAGATTAATAGGAAAGAAACCCTATGAAATAGCTTAATTAGCTAGAATGTTAGTTCATGATCCAGTAAATGATTAGTTTTCCGTAATAAGGTAATTTTAGCAAAGAACATCTAATTATAATCGGCCTAACTAATTGAGACTGGAATTTACCTGGTTCATAGTATATATGTGTAAGTTATCTATTCTTGTTATTGATTATCTATTGGTTATCAATTGAGATAGTATTTATTGAATGTTTAAGTGATAACAATGAGTTGATATAGATTACATTCTGTTGTCTACTTGTATAAATATTTCTAATTGTTAAAGGTACTTGTTCGGGGACAAACTCTTTTGTTGTTCCCTACTTATGTGATTATCGAATTGCGTTATCATAAATTTGCAAAAGTATTATCAATCGTGTGTTACGTGATTACTTGTGCATGCTTGTGTGCTATAGGAATTAGGGGTTGTAACATCAGGCACGATAGTGTTCACGAACGCCGGGTGACATAGGGCTTGCCTGCTCCCGTGACTATCGTGGTCATATTCCCTCTCTCGCTTGGGACCACTACCGCCCTTGGAGAGCTTTCTCTCGTTTGGGACTAGTACTGCCCTTAGAGAGTTGGGTCGTAGGTTTTGGGTACAATCTGGAGTACCCTATTGGGGAGAGATAAAAAGTTGAAATCGTGATTTGAGGCTAGTCACCTCAACTGAAGTGATATTAAAATGTATCATTTCCAACGTGATATATAATTGTCTCTTATCATTAATTGTATATTAACAGTGAATTGATGTTATCGCGCTTGTATTGCATTGCATCATGGTTTTCAAAAGCTCCAAAAATGTTTTCAAAACTTCTCATATTCCATCCTCACTAAGCTTTCAAAGAGCTCACCCTCTTTTTCCCCCTCCCCTTGCAAGTGCAATTTAGCTTGAAATAGAAGTTGTTATTATGTGCCGATGTTGGTTGACTATGTGCTCAAAGTTTCTTGCCTAACATGTTCTACTGTATGATCCAAGTTGAAAGGCTAAAGTTTACCTGTATTACCCTTGGGTAGAGAGGGATAGCTATTGTTGAAACCCTAATTTGTAGAGCGGCAGGGTAGTTTTTGTGTCTCGGGTAGTGGTGTAACTTATATAACACCCTTTTGGACTTAAACTATTGTGTAATAGTTAGTTAATAAAAGTTCTCTATATATTCTTCCTCCTAATGTGGTAGCAAATTATGTACATGTTACCACAACGACAGTGAGTGAAGACTCTGACCTAATCTTGAGAAGGGTCGGGTTGGGGTCGTTACATAGGTCATCTAACTATAGCATTAGGGCATATCTCTAACAGCCTCCCACTTGCACTAATGTTATCTCTCATAGGATAAGTGCATCATACACTCGTATCATATACTTATCTTCTCCAAGATGGTGATTAACTGTGACTGGTCTTACAGGATCTGTGGGTCAACTATATTTTCAATGTAGGAAACTTTTTGCAAGATTTATATTCTTTCGAGTAATAATTTCTCAAATAATATGAAAAACTCATTTTTCATGTGTTTGGATCTTCGATGAGATCTAGGTTCCTTTAATTGGTGCATCAACCTTATTGTTACCGTTAATGACGATTCAATGATTGAAACCATCTTAAGTTCTATGAAGAACTTTTCCTATTCAAACTTCTATTAATGCAACATTAAGTGCTATAATGTATTCGACTTCGGCAATAAAGTCAACAATCACTAGTAGTTCGGAACTCTTTCCAACTTACTGTTTCTTTATTTCATATAAGACAAATCCAAAATTTCGCTCTCCGTTTTCTTTATCTATATATACAATAGAATTGATGAATTTGTCCCCACGAAATCCATTATTTCTATAAGATACTTAGTTTTCACTTGGATCATTCTGATATCTGCTCGTACCATTTTACAACAAGATTTATATTAGACTGTGTACATCCCATAGCATATAGGAGACTGACTATGGTTGAAGCATAAGGAACACAACCCATCGTTGCCTTTTACTTCATCTATTATTGGAAACATTCTAAAAGAAAAGACGGATACCCCGCCTCAGAGGCTAGAGACCAAACAATTCTTAGAATTCTCTATCTTGAATTTTTTCAAGATTTATTCAATGTACACGTTATGAGAAAAACCTATTTTAGTCCTTTCGCTTTATCCCTATAGACACGAATAACAGGCTCGTCCCAAGTTTTATGGAATATTACTCAACTGGACTCAAGTCTACACAAATAAGTCACTTTATCTTTTCCATTGTCTGAAATGTCATCTGTGAGACCCAGCCTCTATTTGCGTGCGTCACCTCAATTCGTGTGCCTTAACCTTGAACTGCGTGCCCTAACCTAGGTCCAAGAGTCATACCTTGAAATTACGTGCATTGCATTGAATTACGTGTCTTGCATTAGTTTACGTGTATTCACTTAGGGTTGCGTGCATTTACTTTGAAATTCGTGCATTTGTCTTGAGTTCGTGCCTTACCTCATACCGCGTGCCCTAGACCTAGGAAAGTGTGCCTGCACGCTAATCAATAAAGAATCCTACACAAAGAACCAGACTATAAAATAATCCTACAAACACCACTAACTATTAT
The DNA here is from genome assembly GCA_037974665.1 of Ehretia macrophylla. Classification (NCBI taxonomy): domain Eukaryota; kingdom Viridiplantae; phylum Streptophyta; class Magnoliopsida; order Boraginales; family Ehretiaceae; genus Ehretia; species Ehretia macrophylla. The sequence continues at coordinate 52,597,209 of CM075780.1, read as the reverse complement.
TTTAATCCTAAGTCAAATTCAACTCAATATTTTAATGTTCAAACATTCTTTATTCTTTATTCTTATTCTAAAACCCATGCACACAAAAACCTATAACACTAATACTATAATACAACTTTATACAATAAAAAAATAACACAAAAATGCTCAAATTACATGCCTTGGCCGACCATGTGTAGGCATTTTGACTAGCTTTGAACAATTTATTAATTATCCTAGACATTCTATGACACAAACAAAAGACACAATGCATAAAAAACTCCTAAGCACCCTACCCAAGCTACCCTTTCTCGGCCTACTCACCAAGCATGGTCCTCACAATTCAAAATGCACAAATGACAAAAGAAATTTCAGATTTTGCAAGCCCAAGGTCGACACACATACATGCCACACTTATACAAACAATTCAACACCATTTCTCTCTCAAACTCTCTCTCATTCTCTCCCATTCTCTCACCCTCTCGGCCATGGCTCCCTTGAGCTTCCAAGACTGAAATTTCAATCTCTAAGACTCACCTAGGCTCTCAAGGATTCTAAGAATTTCGACCATAGCAAGCAAAGCAAGAAAATCTCCCACAAGCTCACAAAACTCATCATTTTCGACCTAAGGTAAGTTTTGATGGTTTTTTTCCTTGTCTTTTGATTTCACACACATGCACATCTCCTACACAAGCTAACTAAGCTAGGATTTAAGGAAAGTCAAGCCACTACTCAGCCAAAGCAGGGAAAGAGGACCTTTTGTGCGATTCAAAAAGCAACCTTGCATTTTCATCCATTAATAAGCTAAGGTGAGGGTTAAAACCTTTTAAATGCTTTCAAAACTCACATGCATACTCTCATATGGTTGTAGTTACCTCTGTAGTTATTGTATATGTATGTATATAAGCTTATCTACTCATGCATGGCTTGATTTTGGCTAGAAACTTAGAAATATGCAAACTCATTTTTTTGGCAGATTATTGACCTGGTAGAACGAAGTGTTTTTGGCCATAACTCATAAATTCGAACTCTAAATGCAGCAAGGTTTGTTCCTAGATTTAAAGCACTCATTAAGCTTCAATTTGATCTTTGGTTCACTGAATTTGGAGATTATTTGCTTGGCTAAATGAATGTGGAAAAACAGACCATTGCAATAGGATTTTTGGCTTGGTAATATGCTTTGAATCATGTTAAAACTTTACTTGTGGTCTTGAATGCTTGGAATTGTGGCAATTAGAAGTTGTGTGGGCTGTTTTTGGATGGTTGAGGATGCTTAATTAATTGATGCATGGCTTGGGTTTAATTACATGACGAATTGTTGTTTAATCGCATGTGTAGCACGAAATTGAGGCCCTATTGCTTATGAATACTTGCTAAGTGTTGATCCTATGGTTAAATGTGTTCAATTGATTGGTTAGTAGGCTGTCCAATAATTGCTAAGTATGCTTGAAATAGTTTAAGTGTCAATTGTGGTGGTTTAGCAAACAAAACCGACTCCTGAGTAGGGCCTTATAAACCCTAATGGCCACGTAGACTCCCAAGTCATAAACCATTCTTGTGTGACATTGAATTGATGTTGAGGATTGTTAATAGGCTGCCCGTAATTATCCTTATAGCCCTAAACATGATTTTCGATGATTGCCTGTTGATAAATGATCTATTCTTGCACCTGGTTTTGTGAATATGTCGTTGCATGCTTGTATGACCTCAACACTTGATATATGTACCCGAAATGAGTTATATGATTTGATTTATATGTGTTACTTGGCTGCTCATTTAATGTTCATATACCTCTAAGTGTTCTACAAAGTGAAAGTACATGTCAAAGCATGCCTCGTGTGTTTACTTGACAATGTGTGATCTTGTAATTGCTCAGAGGCAACCTACTTTGTTGTCTTCCTAATGTGAATTGTTAAATGGTATAATTGTGCATTGCATACAAGATTGCAATCTTTCATTGTAGCATGGTAGCGTTTCACGAACGCCGGGCGGCATAGGGCTTGCCGGTGCTCCCGTGATTACCATGGTCCAATTCCCTCTCTCGCTTGGCATTCCACCCTCGGAGAGTTGGGTCGTAGGTTTGGTGTACATCCGGAGTATACTCATTTGGAGTGATAAGTGGATGATTGAAGTCGGCCGCAACAAATGTTAATGGAAATAAACTCGAGAGCGAAAGCTCACCGAATCCTTGAAATGATTGGTAATTGTATTTGTTGTTCAATTTGATTCTTATACTTTGCGCACTTTATTATTTGTATTATGTGACATGTTTTCAAAAATGGATTTTCATAAGATTAACCGAAAAGGAGTTTTAAAACGTTATTTCTCGTTTCCCCTCGCTGAGTTCATAAGGACTCACCCTCTTTTATCATCACAAGTGAAGAAGATTTGGAACAAGTACCCGAGGAGAATGTGCCTGTTGATGATTCCTTGGAATGATTGCATGCCTTATGTGCCTTGCTTGACTGTGGCTGTTTTGTGAACGTTGTTGTTTGTTATGAAGACTACTTTGTTGTTGTTGTAAAAGACCCCCGTTATAATTTGGGGTCTAATTTTGGCTTGTACTGATTATAACTAGACGGACACTTTATTTGGATGATTGCTATCACTATTTTGAATTAGTAACTATCATAGGCATGTGAAGCATTAGATAAAGAATCAACTAAGATGAATCTATCTAGTCTTAACCAGGTACCTATTCATAGGCTAAAGGATAACAGGTGCTTGTGTAATAGGAATTGACAAATAAGTGGAGCATAGTTATCTCGTTAGGCTTATTAATCAAATGAGACTTCCGAGTTAGATCAATAGGCATATCGGTTGATTATAAGTAGGGGTGTTAGCTGGAATCGAATCAATGATTGAAAGTTTTTGAGGCGTTTTAGAAAATAGGTCAAACCAAAGGTCCTAAATACAGCCGTCATGCTGCCGGTTTTTTGAAAAACGTTTGGGGTTCTAGTCTAACAGATAAGCTTAACCTTCGTTAATCGGTTATGGTCGTAAAATAACGAGAATGATTAGATCATACCCCAGTCTAGCCTCTATAGGTCGGGTTGGGGCGTGACATCATCAATATACAATATATGGTAAATGGACACGCTCCCACTAACCTCATTGTAAACACACAGGATTCATCTTCATATCTGATGAAAACAATCTCTATTATTTCATCACTATATAAGATGCTCTAAGTATGTGAAGCTTACATACTCGATCATACTTGGATTTAAAACTCATAATCGTTCCATATAGACATCTTCTTCTTGATAACTATCTGGGAGCATAGCTTTAATATCCATTCGCCAGATATAATAACTGTAGTATGTGACAAACGCAAGTTCGTGTGAGACCTCGAACATGCATTGCATATTTAAATGCCTTAATCATCTAATTAGAAGTCTTTATTTGCATTTTAAGTAGTATTTGACTTAATTTTATTTTGGGTTGACTTTTGACTTTGACTTCTACTATGTTGGCTAGAATGGCAAACTTGTAATTATGTGAAATAGCTTTGGTTCCTAGGTAATTTTAGCCTTAGTATTCAAAGTTGTCATCTTTAACTTGTTGACTTTGCATATAACAACCTAACATCATTCTTGCAAAATAAAACATATTCACTGCATTATTTGGGAAGAGTTAGGTGACAAATTATATATGGTTAGAAAGCTCTACGAGTCTAGTTTCTAACGCTTCAAACTGTTCCCGAATTGGAGTTCTCTAGCATAAGTTATGATCATTTTAGTAAAAGGTGTCAAAGTTGTTTTATATACACGGGTTTGACCAAACAAATGCTATTTGACTTTGCTTATTTAGTTATTTGACCATTGAACTTAGCCTATTTGTTTCAGCCAAACATTATTTTGCAAGACAAAAATACACACAACACCTAAAACACCTACAAATTTCTGCCATAAGAGAAAAGAGAAGAAAAACTATTTCCAAGCTTGATTCTTCATTCCTTGGTGGATTTGAGCAAAGTTTGATCCATAGAAAAGTTTCTTCTTGCCATTTCATCTTCATTTCTAGCCTTAGATGCTAAATTAAGGTGAGGAAGGTTGTGTGCTTGCATGATTTAAATTCTGGAAATTAAATTTAGTTTGAAGAAATGTTGTTATCTTGATTCATAATGCTAGATATATGTGTTAGGAGTAGACTTTTTTAGGAGTAGACTTTTGGGTTTGTTGTGTTCTTGTTGTTATATCTTGTATTTATTTTGCATTTTTGAAGATAAATGCTAAGGTTTGTAGATCTAGGTTGTTGTAGTATTATGTGATCTTGTTTATGCGCTTGAATTTGAGGTTTGTGATGTTATAGAAACAAGATAGGAAGTGAATTTGCCATGAAAGCTATCAATTATTTATTGGACAACTCACTGCCTCTGACTTCTTTTATGTTTTAAAAATAGTAAACGACCTCGGAATCGAACGAAATTTTTATTGTAGCTAGATTAGGCAGTTGGGAACAAACTTTGTGTTTTACAAACAGTCATATTCTAACGTTTAGACCTTCCAAATTTTCTATTTCCGAGATGTGCCAGAAAAACATTGCAACTGGACAATTTGTAGTACTTGCACTAAAATGGCTATAACTCAATGAATTTAACTCGAAATTGAGCTTCATTTGAACCTAGAACTATCTATATTCAATAAGCTTAGTTGCTAGATAGAAAACAGGGTATTGAGAGATTGTTAACATAGACATACAATTTGATTAATTTAAGCTTCTGCTAAATTAGAAATTAGAAGTGCCTTAGCTAGTTTGTTAATTGAGTGTTGTAGAGTCCTTGTCATGCATGTTGTAAATGTTTACTATGGGTTGGGTGATCTACTTTATTACCCAAATGTGAGATATCAATTGTCAAATGTGTTATTTGTAAATACAAATGTATTGTTGTGTATGCTTACTTTGATCTGTAGAAATCATGTATAAGTGTGTTATAAGTGCTTGTATAGATGATTATATGTTGTAGTAGTAATGTGAGAGCTTAATACATACATATGAATTTATTGGTGATGGAATAAGTGATTTTGTGTTAACTTTATTAATTAGAAGTTGAGAATTTGGTTTATATATGATTAGTATATGATTTCATAGCTTTAGTGAGAGTTTTGTGGATTTAGGGGTTTATTTTGATACATTTCATAAGATTCCAGCAACTATGCAATTTTATAGATTTGTTTATTTAGCTTGTTTCATGCTTGGTTTTGTTGTTATAATATGTTCATAATGCATTATAGTTAGTTATTATATTGATTATGTTGAAGCAATGTGTTGTAGAAATTCATAGGATGGTTTAATGTTGTTAGAAGGTTGGAGTTAATTTGTAGAGATTATGTTCTTCAAGGTTTAATTGGTGTTAATGTGTAAGGGTCATGTTTTTTATGTACTTAGGTGATGTTAATATGTTGTAAATATCATGTTCTTTGATAGTTGAATGTTGGAACTAATGTGTTGAATATATGTTTAATGATGTTTGGTTGAATTAAAGAATGTGTTGTCTTTAAATGTGAGTGTATTGATGCATGTTAAAAGTGGCATGATTGCTCGGGTATATGGTTGGGAATTTGTCAAATGAACATGATACGTGAATATGCTCGGGAGTTCAACCTACTTTGTTGATCTCCTTTATTTGTCAAATGAACATGATATGTGAATATGCTCGGGAATTCAACTTACTTTGTTGATCTCATTTATTTGTCATGAATATGTGTTAATAATATGTAAATAATTCACCCAACAAACACCCCCAAACTTTAACTTTGCTTGTCCTCAAGCAAAAGAAACAACTAAAGCAAAAACAACTTAAAGATTAAAGACTCAATAGCATAACTCATAAAAGTAATGTTGTAGGATAGTCAATTTTCCACGGCTTTAGTAGCAATTTTCAACACTCAACTTCAAGAGATATTTCCAAAAATCATGAGCATGAGGAATATCAACTTCAAAATAGATTTTATTTTACTTCCAATCCCACTAATGAGTGTGTGTATAGCCTCTATCCTAATCAATTGTGACCCGATGAGTTTATGCAAGCAAGTGAGTTGTTAATGTCGATCTTTTACTCTCAATTCATTTAGGACTTCATAGGCTCATTTTTCATGCCACTTTCTACTAATGTATATTAGACATAGCATCAAAGATCATTAGGATTTTATATTTGGTTGTAATGTATGGCTAGGGTCACGATAGGATACTGGACATCAATGTAGGGCTAAACTACCCATAGACACATAACCATTCTAGGATTTTCAATGGATCTTATGTCAACTCTACTTCTCACACCCAAAAATTTATCAACACGTCTATTTTATTCCTTTTTTTTTCTTGTCACTTCCTCAACATTCATCTGCAACATTTACAATTACACATAGAGCCCACACTCCCCCAAACTTACGTTTTTACATTAACTACCAAGGGTGTGGCTCTTTTTCCTTTCTTTTCATTCTCTTTTTAGATTTTGTTTTTCTTTTCTTTTTTTCATCAACAAGCCATTTCAACCAGTCATAATACCTCTCATCCTTCAACACATGCATAGCTCCAAATAATCATCCAAGAATAATCACATGCCACGAGTAGAAAGGTTATTATCTGGGAATTTAAACTTGAAAAGCTAAGGAAGCTATCATGGGTTACACAAAGAAAGAAAAAGCTAATTCAGGCTCAAAGGGGTAGACTAAGGATATTCAATTATTACATAGTTGGCTTGAAAGGCTCAAACTGTCCAAAGATGGCGTAAATCATCTCTCTAATGCTATGTAACCTTGGATTTCACCTCGAGTGACAATCAAACAAGTTCTAAAGTCCTATGATCATGTTTCTGTTCACTTAAGCTCACATAAACCTTTTCTAAGCAACAAATTTGAGTAGGCGAGACTAAGTGCGCAAAGTGTGGGGATTTTAGTAAGACAAACCATTTTCCAGTCAATCATCATCACTACTATCATTCTTATGCTACTCATAATTAGTCTAATTTCTTATCCTTTCAGTATCACCTTCAACTATTTTTGGTTTTATATATTTTTCTATTTTTTTTTAATTATAAAAGGAAATAACATAACATCTAGAAAATAAAAGTAAACAATCTCTAAACAGAACAAGTTAACAAGGTAGACACCAAATAACCACCCCCAAACTTTAAAACGAGACATTGTCCTCAATGGAAAAAGTAAAGAAAAAAAAGCAGAGGACTTCCCTGAGTATCCATGTCATTCATCGTCCGAAGGGAAGTAGGTGCTAGCAGGTGAAAATTGTGGTAGGATAGGTGCTGGTGGCAAAAAGTTTGCATTTGATCCCTTATATATCACCCCCACCGATCTGACTAACTGCGCCATGTAGTTAAAGCTCACCTCTTGTCGTGCTATTAGTTGATCTTGCCTACGAAGGATAAAGTCCAAGCGCTGAACAATGTTAGACTTTGAAGAAAAGGCACCCGAAGTCACACGCCATTTTCGTTTAAATGTCATTGGCACTTTGATATGCCAAACAAGCTCTTCTAGATGACACCACCCAACAAACAACGGTGAAACCCACAACTACTAGGCACTCAAGCAATAACAAAACACCCCAACACACAACCCCTTAATAAGAATATACCACTCATGGCTTAACACTTTAGTCCCAACGCGAGTGAAGAATGAACTAACACCAATTGATCCACAGTTCGATAGGCCTCTAAACCCAATGCAAAACACAGCCCACTCACATGTCACTTGGCACTCAACACACAACTCCAAGTTCAAACTTTGTATGAAAAGCTGACTTGTCTCTTGTTAAACCTTTTAGCAAACAGGGGGTGTGCACACAAGGTTCTCAATTTACCCCAATTGTATTCATAGGGTCACGGGTCCTCAAACATCATAAAATCACAATGCAAACCAGCCATGCCCATCACAAATCAAACGACGCACTTTAGTCACAAAGCTATGCTCCAAACCCAAAATCCCTAAATCACAATCTTTTCCACTCTTTTCTTTTTCTCACGAATTGATGCTCAAAGAAAATAAATGATAGTTACTTGCATTCAAAAATCACACTCAATTGTAACTGGGGAGGAAAATTTTCGCTACCCCAATTCCAGTCGTAAAATCCACGTCATCGAAAAAGGTCCTGTTGATGCCACGACCTGCTCGCTGAAGAGAGAAGGGCATATTTTGGGCTTAGGGTTTTGTTTTGGGTGGATTGGGGGTGTTTGATTTTCGTGTGAATGTGTGTGTTGTGTGCCTTAGTTCTAATGGCAGAAAGAAAAAGCGATAGCCTAGGTTTTCTCTTTTTTTCTCTTTTGTTTTTTGATGTTATATATATATATATATTGGCATGTTCAAAAGTCAAAAATTAAAGGACGCCAACACAGCTGCACTGTGCCTACGCTATTTCCTTTCTTACAACTCTCACAAAAGAAATGTCAACTTTGGTATTGCCAGCGCAACTGCTCTACATTTTAGCACAACAACACAATGTCAACAGATGTTTTTCTTGCACCCCTACTACCAATGTTCACACTTAATACGAACCAAGTACAACTCTGAGTAATTTCTCCCTTGAATCACCTAGTGAGGCCTCTTTTTCCGCTTTTCAACCCTTAAACTTGTTCTGGACCTATAGCAGCCATGAGAATTAAACGTAAGTAACATGACTAAAGGAGAAACACAATACAAAAATGAAGAAAACTAACTAAAAGAAACAAAATGCTAAAGAAAAAAAATTAAGAACACTCGAGTTGCCTCCCGAAAAGCGTTTGTTTTAACGTCGACAGCCCGACGAATCCTCTTTTTATGTGGAGTTGAGATGAACACTGGTCTTTTGCTTGTCAAACCCATCATACCAATAAACCTTCAAACGTTGCTCGTTGACTTTAAATGTCCCTTTCTCTAGATGGGTGACCTCTACAGTACCATAAGGAAACACTTTAGTTACAACAAAAGGGTCTGACCATCTCGACTTGCATTTTTTAGGAATTCGTGGGTTATAAAGAAGTACTTGTTGCCTAGGAGAGAAATCTTTTCCCGAAATGGGGTTATCATGCCACTCTTTTGTCATCTCCTTGTAACTTCTTGCATTCACATCTGCTCTATTATAGAATTCTTCTAGCTGATTCCCTTGTAATAGTATTTTTTCACCCACTGATTGTACATCCATGTTTTGTTGTTTAGTAGCCTAATATTCCTTGTGCTCCAATCCTACTGGAACAAAAGAATCACCTTGTAAGACGCTAGCCTCCAAGGGATCCAATTGGCCTCCATGGTTAGACACTATAGCTTGTATGGCATCAATGCAGAAATAATTATCACTCGCTTATGGGTCCTTGAAAGCTTTGAAAACATTAAAGATTACCTCTTCCTCTTGTACTCACAGACGAAGCTCACCCTTTGGAACATCAATAAGTGCTCTCCCAGTATAATTGGGATATCTTTGTCTTCCTCCATGTCAAGAACTATGAAATCTGCAGGAAAAATGAATTTATCAACTTTGAAGAGCACATCTTCAACTACTCATCTAGGGTGCTTAAGTGAACGATCAGCCAGTTATAGTGTTATTATTGTTGGTCTTGCTTTACTTAAACCAAGGTTCTTATAAATAGACAAAGGCATTAGATTAATACTAGCACCCAAATCACACAAAGTACGCTAAAAAATAACATTTCCAATTGAACATAGAATGGTAAAACTCCCTGGATCCTTGAGTTTTGGTAACAACTTCTTTTGTAGGATAGCATTGCACTTCTCAGTAAGTGTAATCATCTCATAATCTTCAAGCTTCCTCTTGTTTAAAAGAATGTCCTTTATAAACTTCATAAAACTCGGCATCTGCTCAAGAGCGTCAGTGAATGAAATATTAATGTGAAGCTTTTTGAAGACTTCAAGAAATTTAGAGAACTATTTGTCAAGCTTGTTCTTTTTCATGCGTTGATGGAACGACACTTTTAAAGGTGGTTCTCGAGGAAGTCTTGTTTGATCTTCAACTTTTTCTTCATCTTCTCCTCATTTTTCTCTTCATCTTTTTCGATCTTTTTGGCTCTCACAGGTTCCTCTAACTCTTTATCATTTCTCAAAGTGATAGCTTTGCAATGCTTCGTTCTATACCTTTTGGGATTCATCTCAGAAGTACAGGTAAACTTCCTTGTTGCCCTTCATCTCAGATTAATCCTGGTTTCATTCATGAATTGAGTTTGAGAATCAGCCAATTTAGCTTGAGAGTTAGCCAATTGAGTTTGAGAGGTAGTCAATTGAGTATAAGAAATAGCCAATTGAGCCATTACATCCTCTAAATTCACTTTCTTCTCTTGTGATAGGTTACTCTGCTCATGTCGCAACTACTAGACTAAACTTGTTAGAGTAAGGATTGTTTTGTTGCCCATTAAAGTTTACCATATATTGTGTTTGCTCCAACATGGCCTGCGCAAATGGATTACCAACCTGGTATTTCGAGCTATAATGAGCTCCATTACAAAATTCACACACCATTGTAGCCGCCTGAATAACTTTAGTCGTCACTTGATTGTTTTGCATATGTTTAATGAGAGTTGCAATTTGAGCAGTCAAAGCAGTTATAACATCAATCTCATGAACCCCAGCTGTCTTCTTTGACGTGGTTCTCTCGCTCGGACATTGAAAGTTATTAATGGCAATATCTTCCAACAACTTATGCGCCTCATCTTCTATCTTCTTCATAAGGGCTCATCCTACTGATACATCTATCAGAGTTCTAGTTGTACCCATCAACCCATTGTAAAAAATATGAACCTGTGTCCACTTGGGCAACCCATGATGCGAACACTTTGTCAGCAACACGTTATACCTCTCCCATGCATCACAAAGAGTTTCTCCTTCATACTAAGCAAAATTATTAATCTCCATGCGCATCTTTGCTATCTTTCTAGGTGGGAAGAATTTAAATAGGAATTTGTACACCAAGTCATCCCATGTGGTGATTGAGTCTGAAGGCAGCGAATTTAACCACTTTTTAGCTTGATCCCTCAAAGAAAAAAGAAATAAATGAAAGCTCAAGGCTTCATCCGTGACTCCGTTATATTGACAATACCACACACTTCCAGAAAGTTTGTAATGTGTTGATTAGGGTCCTCAGTAGGCAATCCACTAAACTGAATGGCTTGTATCAACTGCAGAGTTGCGGACTTTAACTCAAAATTATTCACTTGATTAGCTGGTCTTTTGATCACAGGCTAAACTTCAGTAGGTGGCAAAGCATAATCTTGCAATGCTCTTGGTAGATTGTTTTGATTATTCTTGTTTCCTGCTTCAACAAGCTCGGCCATAGTTTCCTACAATTGGTAAAACTCAGGTAGAAAAAAGAAAAAATAAGAAAACAAATAATAGAATAAAACCCAAAGTAAAACTGAAGCTATTTGGTATTGATATTAATAAAATACATACTCCCCGGCAATTGTACCAAAAACATGTTGTGTAAAATATAACGCAAGTGTACATATCGCAACAAGTAATAAAGTAATTAGTAGAGATCGTTCCACGAGGACTATGATTACTAATTACTGAAATTAATCTAGCTCTAACTTTATTTGGACAACCAAAATTTGAGAGTTTGCAGATAACAACTAATAACTAAAGTGCTTTTGAAATTAATACTAAATGAATTTGAAATCAATAAAAAGGATGAATCAAGAATTAAAGAGCTCTAAGGTTTCCGACTTCACCAAGATTAATCTCACTTGAATCTACTGCTTTGAATTAACTAATGCATGTTGCCAGCAATTCCGCTAAGGTGGTTATTAATATTTCTCAAGTATCAACAACATATCCCAATAAGCAAGCTAACTACATCTCTGTGATAACTGTGAACTTATGGAACTCATTAAGGAGAAACTTTTTAAAAAGTCTGACTGACTGGTCAGTCAGGACTTTTACTTACATGAAATGGTCCCTACAAGTGTTTGGCCCCCATGTTTTGTGAGTAAAATTCCTGACTGACTTGTTAGTCAAACATTTTGAAGAGTTTCCCCTCATTAAGCCCTAGAAATTCAAGTGTTGCGCAAGATTTTACAAATATCTCTATCTTATGATAATCTAACGGTATCTCAAACGTGGTCTAATCTAATCATCACTTCTCAGTCTCAAACCAAACCACAAAACATGCAACTGTTGGTCAGGCAATCAAAAGCATTGAGTTCAGAATAAAATACTCAACATATATTTGGGATAGTGCATCAATCAATCAAAACAAATAGAATTCAAGTGTTCTTAATCTAGCTACATCATGGCCCTAGAAAAATAACTTAGAGCAAAATCAAAAAATTAAACAAAATCCAAAACGTATTGTAAATCATGATAAATGAAAGAGGAAAAACTAGGATTTGGAGAAGAATCGTTGTAGAAGCCCGTCTCCAGATTGTTTCTCCATCTTCAACTCGCGAATCCTAAAGTTTATGTCTCTTTGGAACATTTCTTTCTTCCAAAGTTGGCTCTCCTTCTGCTCCAAAACGTTTCTTTTATTTGCTAGGGTTTTCCTCTTCTTTTGTTTCATGACAAAAATACCCTTTCTTATGCGTAGGAAATTTCCCTTTTCATCCCTCAAGATGCAGCATAGCTGCGCTATGGCTGGCTAGATGTGAATTCGCGCGTCTGGTAATTTCCAAGCTTTAATACACTTTCAGACCTTGGTATTTTTTTCACCAATCGTGCTTAGAAATTAGTTGTTCATCACAAATAATACCTATGTCATAAGAACGAACGCAAAGACCCATAAGATTGTCCAAAAATCACTTGAGAACAAACAAATGTTAAGTAAAAAGGTGCTGGAATAATATGTAAATGATTCACCCAACACGAACACCTATCGAGACAAGCTACCAAATTAGTTTCTTAAGTCTCAACTCCACTCGTCCAAAATGATAAACTCGACTTATTACTTACAAAAGTTACTTATTGGGTAATTAACACAAATGATCCTTTATATTTGTCGTGTGTGTCAACTAACTTATCTTTTAAGTGTACATTGTGGTCCATGATCTAATACTAAAACGACGCAGTTAGTCCTTACATGTGAAATCCGTCAAAAAAATGAGGAAAAGAGCATGCTTCTTGCACGTGCTAACTTGTGCAAGGTCAAAATAGTCTAACAACTTATATCTACATACCCATTACAAAAATCGAACAAATACTATAGACCCATTACGAAAATTAAACAATACTATATGTATTTTGAGAAAATCGAACAATACTATATGTACTTTGAGAAAATTGAACAATACTATATTATTTTTAATATAAACCCTAAACCAATCGAACAGAGAATATTGGAGAAACACACTTACGGTATTGTCGATGTCGATTATTGTTAGCCATCTCCGATTCAAGTAGCATTACCCGAGAATTTAAGTGAAAGTAGAAGTTAGAGAAAGAAAAACCCTAAGTTCAAAAATCTCAAATTGAAGAGAGAGAATGAAACCAAAAGTGAAAATGAGTATCTAATTTATAATGGACTATTTTGTCCTTACATCAGTCAACACGTGAGCAAGGCATGTCATTTCCGTCATTTTTTTTTTACAGATTTCAAACGCTAGGACTAATGGCATCATTTTAATATCATATCAGTGACTAAAATGTCACAATTGAAAGATAAAAGAATTAGTTGATACATGTGGCAAAAATAAATGACCATTTGTATTAATTACCCTTACTTATTTTGTCTTTCACCAATGTACCAATGTGGAACAATATATATCAGACAAGCTTTTCTATCAAATTTTCGAATTCACCCACGATATATATTATTATCCACAGGTTCACACGTTAGTCCTACGTACTTAGATTAATTGCAAGGTCTTGAAAAACTTATAAAGTCTTTGACTAAATCCTTCATAACCAAGTATCATGTTTTGCCTCCTGTTCTCTTTCCTTTTTCCCCTTTCTCTCCTCTTTTTTCTCCCTTTCAGTTTTAACATACGTTTTTCTTTTTTATTTTCATGTAGGAAAGTTACTAGTATTTACCTTTTTTTTTTCTTGTGTTACTCCATATATATATATTACATATCTCTACTTTAACCTTATTTCATTTATTTAAACAAATAAAATAAACAGCTGCCCTTAGTTAAAATGTACATGTTATGTACAATGTCACGAACGAATAGATATAAAATCAAGGGAGTATAGTACGTACGGTATGTTTCACCAAAAAATTAATTTAGTCCTATATGTTTCAAAAGTTTTAATTTGATCTTCTATGTTTTCCTAAAAGTCACAGTTTAGTCCTATATATTTTAAAAGTCTCATGTTAATCCTATATGTTTGCCTAAAAGTTTTAGTTTAGTCCTATATATTTCTTAAAAGTCTCAGATTAGTCCTAATCGTTAAAATTGGGATTAACTTTAACGGAAAATTGATCATGTGATTCATACATGACTATGGTTAGAGGGGCAAAATTAGAAAATAACATGTGCAAAAGAGAAAAGTTCATTTAGGACTTAGAGTTTTGCAAAAATGGTCAAATTGATCCTGAGTGGTTGGACAAATATTATAAACATATTTAGAGTTGGCGCTTCATATTTGAACATTTTTGTAAATATTAAGGACCTAATTGAACTTGTCTCTTTTGCACATGTTATTTTTTCAATTTTGCCCCTCTAACCATGGTCATGTGCCAATTTTTCGTTAAAATTAACTATAATTTTAATATTTAGGACTAATCTGAGACTTTTAGGAAATATATAGGACTAAACTAAAATCTTTAGGCAAATATATAAGATTAAACTGAGACTTTTAACCAAATATATAGGACTAAACTGATACTTTTGAAATAAATAAAACTAAACTGAATTTTTGGTGAAACATACAGGACCATTGGTACTATTATCCCTAAAATCAAAGTCAGCATATCCGTAATATTTTTTGTTAGTTGACACATGAGCATAGGTTGATTTAAATGAGTCAGTTAGTTTTGAAGTTGTAGGTGTTCTGGCCATTTCTAACTTTAAATATATGTTTTCGCTAAAAATTGCTTGAAATCCACAAAAATGCATCACTAGGAAATAATTCATAATAAAGGGCATAAGACTAAAAAAAAAGTCGGAATTGACCTTAAATTAACAACTAGTGTCTCAAAATTTTGGTCTTTCTAAATCGATGTTATGTAATTACAGATGTTACAAATTGAACTCTATGAAGAACTATTAACTAAAGTGAGTTTTACTTTTTTAGTCATATTTTACAGCAATTTCTTCAATAAATATATATTAGGGCAACTCCAACATACTTTTTATTTTTTCTCCATAATAGAGAGTGAAATTAGTGACTTTCTACTTTTATACACTCTCTATTTCAGTTTTACTCCAATAACATTCTTTATTTCAGACTCTCTATTTAATTTTCCTCTAATAACTCTCCATATTTTAACTAAACTCATTACTTAATAACCTCTTTTTTATCTTTAATTTTTAATTATTAACGATTATGTCATAACAAAAATTGTAATATTAATACAATTTTTGAAGATTGCTATACATGTGCGGTGAGCCACTCATAGAATAAAAAAAATTGCACTTATTACCGTAAATCATTTCAAATACTGCTGCTTGACAAATTAAAAAGAAAAAAACGTGTAGGAAAAAAAAGAGCACGACTATAAAAAGAAAGCATCGGTGGTGCTGTGTTGAGCTTGACAAATAAAAATAAATAAAAATAAAAAAAGAGATTAGCGAATGTGAAGTTCGCTCGTTGTTGCTCGTAGTGAGAAAACAAAAGCAAGTGGAGAGCTATCTATTTTGGCGAGAGCTAATTGCTAATCTGTTGAAGTGTTTTTCTTAAAGTTGACTCTCTATTTTAGTTTTTTAGCCAAAATTGAGAGCCAAAACATAAACTATACCATATCACTTGCTTCAATTATAAAAAAAAAGGTAATTATTTATTTAGTTCTATATTTTTACTAATTATCCTAACTTAATCTTTATCTTTTAAAATATAGTTTTTCAATTCTGTATCTTTACTATTTATTTTAATTTAGTCCTTATCTTTTAAAGCTTATTTCGTTAGATTTTTTAACTAAAAAATGATGGAGAATTAACGTGGATTATAATGACAAATATATTCGACTAAAATGGTACATTTTAAAAGATAAGGACTAAATTCAGATAAATGGTAAAGATACATGATTAAAAAAATATACTTAAAAATATAAAAATTAAGTTGAGATAAATAATAAAGATACGAAACAAAATAAGTAATTTATCTTTAAAAAAATAGATATATTTATCTGACAAGGACAAAAGAAAGGATTGCAATCTAAAACCGTCCAATGAAGATTTGATACGTTTACATAAAACTGTCCATTGAAAATTTGATACGTTTCCTAGGACTATTGGCCCCGTACATGTAACAAAGATTTTCCTAGGACTAGTGGTCCCGTTCATGTAATGAATAATCCATGTCAGCAACTACTAGTCCACACGTGGAAAATATTGAAATTTCATAATGGTGCAAAAGGTTGTAAATTTGATATTTTTTTATTATTTTATAATTTTATTTTTGAGTAATTTGATATATATGTAAGAGTGTATCGTTATATTTAAAGGTTCATCAACTCATAATTGAATTTTACTAATTAAATTTTTACATTTTTTTAAAAATAAAAAAAAAAGCGCAACAACTGTTGCGTTAGTTAGAAGGTGGACCAATGACAACTGTTGAATACTCAGAAACATCAATGGCATGCCTCCACTGTGGGTGCGCATGTGCTGCGGGTACAAGTTGGGGACCCGAGTGTCTTTTACCCACTACATACGAAAGTTGAAACAAGCAGTAGGAAGAAATGCTGATCTATAACTAAATCAAATGTTGAATAGAAAAGGGAAAAATGGCGTAAATGGTGTATATTGTTTTTCAAAAATTTTAAATTTATTCTTATTGTGTAAAATTAGTCAATTTAATTCCTATTATTTTTAAAATAAATTTAATTTAGTCACAATTTTTTTAAAAAAAAAAAAAACATTGAGGTTGTATTAGTGTGAATAAGGCACTTTGTGACCTAATAATAAGTGGTTCCTACACATTAAAGTGAGATGGACCGGGTACGTGTGTGATCCTCGTTCTGAGTAGATGAATGTAGAAAATTTAATCATTTAATTAAAACCAATTAGAATTGAATGAGAAATTTGATAACAAATTTGGAGTATCAACATGGAAAATGGAAAGGTGTGAAAGAAAAAGATGTGAAGTGAGGTTTCTCCAATATGAAAAGATTATAGACAAAAGGTCTCTTTTTATATTCTTATAAGTTTGTACTTAGAATTCGGTCCTAAGGGATACTAATAGTTTTTAGGCAAAAGGAGACTTACCTATTATCAGATTCGATCCAAACCACCTCATATGCATGTGCCTAGCTTGGGCCGACCTAACCTAACTGTGATCGTGATCGTGATCATCGTTATATGTGTTAGATCTGGCTTTAATTAATTTCTTGTAATATTTCTGTTTAAATTTTTAAGAAACTATTTTATCACGCTTTTCTCAGAGTTATGGTTGGAACATTTTTGCCATTATTCTGATTACAAATTCACGTTTAAAACCAATTAGATTTGAATGAGAAATTTTGATAGCAAAGTTGAAGTATCAATTCCCATACTTCAACTTTAACATACGTTTAAGAATGATACTTGAGCCGAGAAAGTGTAAGCACTAACTTATAGTGGCAACTAAAGTCTTAAAAGTATCAAATCTAACTGAAGTCTCAATAAAATCTAATTTATTTATATTTCAATGTATATCATTAATAATAAAGTATTTAATTTCTGCTTACTATAATTACTTGAGTTGTACATCCTATTATTCTAACAATAACGTAAATTATACAAGAACTCATCTCATGTACAACATTTAAAGCATGAATTGTACTTCAAAAAGGAATAAACATAGCACCTAAATTATACTCTTATCACCATCACATCATGAAGAAACTCTTTTTGGAATTAGGAAAAGGGGTCATTTAAGTAACTGAACTTAATCTAATATAGAATTAAGGGTCTAAATTTCAAAACCTTCCGTGTTAAGGTTCAAACTTTTAAAAGTGATGAGTTTAACACATTGTAAAGTAACGGTGTTAATACTTTGTTAACATGGTATTTTTCTTTTCTTTCAAATCCTATGTGTCATTTTTTTTTCTTTCCAACTCTCAAGTGGCTTGTTTTTTAAACACTAAACAAAAATAATTTTTAATATCTAAAATTCAACAATAACGTAATAAATTCTACATCTTTTTAAAACTAAAAAATAAGATATCTACATATATATGCACACAGTGGCGGAACCAGACACTCGAAGTTAAGTTGTGCACTATAGTCGCGAAAACAATAACCATGGGTCGGAGCACTCATTGAAGCATAACTATTTTGCATAAATTATAAAAAAAACTATTGACTTTCATGCCTAAATTATTTTTGTAATGATGACGATTCATAATATGTTATAACTCAACCAATAGTTAATCAAATTAGTTTTCAAATTGATTTTTTTCATAAAAATAATAAGGACTAAATTTGCTAATTTTGAACAACAGAGACGAATCCAACTATCATCATTACTATATGATTATTCAAAAACTCTTTTATCAGTCCATGAAAAATATAATGGGCCCAATATATGTGTGGAACCCACTCAATGTAATAGGAATGATATCAGTATAAACTGATTGAATAACAATTAAGGATTATTTAGTGTTTAAGATGTAGATCATCTAGCCATTTTTAACTTTTAAGTATTTATGTTTTTCGCTGAAAATTTTTGTAATCCACAAAAATACCTAACCAGGAAATAGTTTTCATAATCAAGTACTTAAGACTTTAAAACGTCGGAATCGATGTTTAGTAATTACGCATGTCATGAATTGATCTTATACGAAAAATTATTAACTAAAATAATTCGTATTTTTATAGTCACATTTTGCATCAATTTCTTAAATAAATGTATGTACATAAAGGATTGGTCTTGCATAAAAAATTTAACCATTCGCCAAAGAAATAAAAAATATGAGGCCCATTTTTTTTACCGTTGCCCAACGTCACGCAAGAATGCATATAAAATCAAAGTAAGTGGATCTGAAATACCTTGATGTATAATAGCTGATGCTAGTCAACACATAACCACATGTTCTGCGAGTGAGATTAGTATTTTAAGCATAAAACATGATTATTCGGGCCTCTAATCAATTGATCCAATTAGTCATGTATGCCTAGAATACTAGTCTCGCTCGCGAATCTGAAATTCTAAGCTCAGAGAGTAATAGAATAATATTAGAGTTGATCACTAGTCGATACGAAAACTAAATATTATGTGGATAAAGTACTACACCAAAAAGGTGATAAGAGTCACATCTTGAATCTGTAAGAGTCACCTCTAGAATTCTGAACTGACTGATTGGTACTCAGAGGCGGAGGGAAGTTAGTCTCAGGGGGGTGCACCCTTTACTAAGTGAGGGGTATATTAGTAAATTACTATTGACTTTTAAAAAAGTTACATACATGATACAAAATGACGAAGGCCAAAGCACAAAACTCCAAATGTACCTTTACTTTTCTTTGTTTCCACTTCACTCTCACCACAAACCCAATTATCTAATCCATTATCTACTCATATCTTCTCAAAGCCGCAAACACACTGCCTCGAATCTATTTTTTTTAATTTTTGAGATAAATATTTGTTAATGGTCTTATATCTTCTCAAAGCAAGTCTTACTTAGTTACTTTAATATTTTGAATTATTTTGTTAAGCTTGAGATAAATATTTGTATTGTTTTATTGGTCCACTCATATAGTTTCCATAATGTTTTTAATTGTTTTATTAGAAAAAGAAATAGTTAAAACACTAATAAATTATTCCAATTTGCAATGATTTGAATAATTATTTCTAGCCACTTTGATGCCAAATGAAAAAATAGAGGGGACCTCACCTCTAAATGATGATTATTGAATAGTTATAACAAACTGTATAATATTAGTTTTTCTTTTGTCAAATTTAGTTTTTAAAATGAAAAAGAGGGTTTGGATTTGTTATCGTTGACAAAATTAATTTTTGTAGTTGATGTAAATGAAAGCCTATCCAAAAAAGTCTAATCACATGAACCCTAAAATCGGTGTAAATCTAATTTATGTAAAAGTTAAAGATTGGTTTGGTTCTATATAAATGTTTTAGTCTAGATTGGTTTGGTTCTATATAAATGTTTTAGTCTATGTATTACTATTTACTAAAAATGCAACTGTGTGAAATTAAATCTCTTCCCCTTTTATTTTAATTGATGTAATTGACTTGTCGCTGTAGTGTACCTCTTGACTTCAGGTGTCTAACTCCGCCACTATAATGGTACCAAATGTGTGTGTCCTTGACAAGGACGTTAAATGCTTAACGGGAGGTGTGTAATATCCCATATCTGTTGGAGATAGCGTATTGAAGTAATATCTCACATCAGTAAGAGATATTGTATTGGAATAGTTTATAAATGAATGTTGTGAGTAAAAAGAATAATTTGAATTAACCATTTTAAATCAGTAAACAAGAAATTTAAATAATTATTACTTATGTTTATAATATTAATTTCGCTTGCAAATTTAAGATTTTAGACTCACATCACAAGTCATGATAACTCTTTGGATTTTAGCCTAAGAGATGTTGCAGTTAAGAGTTAGTCTACTGTGCAGAAACCGCACAGTTGCGGTTGTGAAATAGGGTGTGGGCCCCACACACTTATTTATTTCACAGCCACTACCGTGCGGTTTCCGCACAGTAGCAAAATCCTGCAATTAATGATGATGTACGATAGAGACAAAAAGCAAATATTAAGAAACATCAATGACATGCCTTGACTGTACGAGTGCATGTGAGCTTTGACTGTACGAGTGCATGTGCAATAGGTAAAAATTAGGGACAATATCTTTTACCCGAACATTAAGCTGAAAGCTCAAAGAGCGAAATGTCTTTCAGGGACTCTAAAGGAGCACATGGCATGTTGGACTCAATAAAAAATATAACAAATTTCTCTTTTACAGTTTAAATTTTTTTAAAAAACAATAATTTAATAATTTTGAACGGGATTCAATAATTGAATTACAAATACTGCCAGCAAATGCATAATAAAAAATATAACTTCCTTTTAACAACTTAAATTTTTAAATAATGTGGTAATTTAATAGTTTTGAACGGAATTCAATAGTTGTGAAATATCAATATCATTCTAGGGTAAATGCCATTGTGGTCCCTTATTTTTGGGAGTTATGACACTTTGGTCCTATATATTTTGAAATGAACTTTTGATCCTAAATGTATTGCAAATGTGACACTATTGACCAACTTGCTTATTCTGTCAGATTGTTAACTTTTTTGCACGTGATTGACACAAAATTTGATTGTTTTCTTTTCTTTTTTTACCTAACCTACTACACGTGTATATAGAAATTGTTCAATTTGGTTGTACAAAATGGTTGACATTTTAAAAGACAAAATCTGATAGCTCAAAATACACTTTATCTAGTAGATGAGAAAATTAGTAGAGGAGAGTATCGAAGTCCATTCATTTCACTCAAAATATCTAATACAATAGAACCTCTTTAAATTAATAGCGTTGGGACCACCAAATTCTATTAATTTAGCGAGATATTAATTTATAGAGATATTTTTATTTTTTTGGTTTTATAGTAAACATATTATGATTATGATGTCTTTTTTTGAAAAGTAACTTGTATTTTTTCGATTCAATTTGAAAAGATAAATAATGAAAATAGAAGATAAAATTTAATCTAGTAGGATTAAAATAAAGTTTCTCTAATCTCGTATTCAAGTTCTTGTAGGATTAGAACGAGAACTAATTTCTCTAATCTTGTATCATAATCCTTGTAGGATTATCTCAATTTTTTCTCTTTAAATAATTAAATATGAGATTCAACTAGATTTGAAGTTCAACAAAAGACAAGCTACTCTTAATTTATATTTTAAGAAAATTTTATAGTCAAATTATTACGTACTTTTTAGTTAATTATTAATTTATGAAATATTTGGGTCAATAAAATAAAAATGAAGTTTTTTAAATGTATTATCTTATAATTTTATCGAATTTACTAACTTTTTACACTTGTCCCAAGTCGGGACCGGATATTTTTATTAATTAAAAGAGATTATTAATTTATCGAGTATTAATTTAAAAAGGTTCTACTGTATTTCACCTTTCTCTCCCATTTATTGCACTTTAAAATTAAAATAATGGATTAAGATATAATATTAAAATATAAAATAAAATATCAGTTAGGAGAGATCCTAATCTAACATATACTTATCTTTTTTACATTTAGTGATTTGCGAGGGATTATTCGTTGTGGTCCATGGGCAGAGCTTGTTGCTTGATGATTCGTTGTTCTTCTATTGGGCTTAGCCCAAATTGGTGGTAAGTTGTTGGGCCTGCTTTTGTTTGCTCTTGAGTAAGCCTATCTAGTTCCCTAGTTTTTCGTGTTCTATTTTAGATTGGGTTGTGCAGTTTGTAATAAGAGAATCCAAATGTTCATGTTAAGCCCTTTTGATGTACTTCTTTTTATATAATAAAGTTTGCTACTTGACCTAAAAATAAAATAAAATAGAAAGAAAAAACTTCCGTTTGAAGATTTTACTTTATGATCTCTTTTTTTTTTTTAAACATAATGCAAGCGGATATTTTGCCACATGCTCTATGTGGTCTTCTCAAAGGTCATTGCTTGATAAACTTAGCCAAAAGTGACACACTAGTGTAGTATTTTTCCTTTGCAATACACAAATTTTACTAGCTATTTTTCCTTGACGGCCAGAGGTAATCCGATGTAAAAAATAGCCGTTATGGATAAAAGAAAGCAACTATAAGGTCGTCCTAATGCTTATAGAGATTATTAAAAAGCGTGGCCTCTTTGTTTGGAATTATTGGTCTTCGATTTTTGAATTCATATGTAAAATCAACATATTTCTTTAAAGGTAGACTCCCATTATTTTCATGTCTTTATCCATAAATATAAAATCCCCTATGAACTTTAAATTTTGCCTAGATTCTCCCATAACTTTGAACACCATTAGATAATTGTTACATTACAAGGACATTCTTTTTTTTTTATAGAAAACAAAAGAAAAAACTTCAATTCCAATCAAACCAATTGGATAATGCTATATGTCCTTAATGGTATTAGTAAAATTGTCATTGCTTTTGGTGTTTTTATTTTTTTTTTAGCCACTTACTCGAAATAAAAACATTTGATTGCTCGATGATGGGAGGAAAATAATACCATTTGATTGCTCAATGAAGGAAGGAAAAGAGTAGGAATAACTTTTCGGTCAAAAGAAGAAAGTGGGAAGGAGCAAAAGAAAGCGAAAAAGAAAGAGAAAATAAAAAGAAAAGAGAGAAAACGAAAATACAAAAAAAAATAATGACACTTGATCCTTTTTCCATGCATCGACTTGGGTAAGTGAGTTTGGCAGACAACAGCTTTTTTCTTCTTTTTTTCTTTTTTTTGGTCAAAGCAGACAATAGCTATTTATTCCAAAGTGGATTGCTATTAGGCTCGACTCGGACTTAATGACTCTCATAATTAGTATTGGAATTCACATAATATGAATTTTATTGGCATAAAGAGTTATTTGTCGGACCTAAATATTTTTCTTCTAAAGTAGAATTTTGTTCTCAACCCGTCAGTTTGGCAGAAATTTGCTACTGAATTGGTGAACAATGCACGATGTGTCTCGCAACCTTCCAGTTAAAAACAGAGAAAGGCTAATCGTGTAAATAAATACTCCTAAATTTTAGTCTAAGGATGTTGTAGTCTTGATCCATTTCATAAGATCTAGACGACAAGGAGGATGATGATTTATATGGTAGAGACGGAAAGCTATATTTATGGGCCGCAACGTACACTACAAGAATCCGAAGTATAGATGGTCGGTTTTTGACTTTTAAGATAGCGGTTTTTAACCGTTACTTATTAAAAGGTAGCACTTTATAAAATCGTTGTCAGAACGGTTGTATATGTGCCAAAGGTAGTAATACTATATATAACCATTTTTTTATTATCTTTTTATCACCTTTTACGTGACATCTTATATGGCATCCCAACTAAACAATATATATTTTTTCCTCTTTCTTTTTTTTCCCCTTTTTTCTCTCCCTTCTTAATCTCTTTCATTCTCTCTCTCTATTAATATTTTCCAAATCTTTTCCTTTTTTATCTTTAACCACGCCAGACTCAAATTTAATGTCTCAAAATTTTGGTCTTTCTAAATCGATGTTATGTAATTACACATGTTACAAATTGAACTCTATGAAGAACTATTTTAACTAAACTCATTACTTAATAACCTCTTTTTTATCTTTAATTTTTAATTATTAACGATTATGTCGTTACAAAAATTGTAATATTAATATAATTTTTGAACATTGCTATACATGTGGGCTGAAACACCAATAGCAAAATAAAAAAAAATTGCACCTATTACCGTAACTCATTTCAAATCCTGCTGCTTGAAAAATTAAAAAGAAAAAAACATGTAGGAAAAAAAAGAGCACGACTATAAAAAGAAAGCATCGGTGGTGCTTTGTTGAGCTTGACAAATTTAAAAAAAAAAAAAGATTAGCGAATGTGAAGTTCGCGTTGCTCGTAGTGAGAAAACAAAAGCAAGTGGAGAGCTATCTATTTTGGCGAGAGCTAATTGCTAGTTTGTTGAAGTGTTTTTTTTTTTTTAAGTTGGCTCTCTATTTTGGTTTTTTAGTCAAAGTTGAGAGCAAAAACATAAACTATACCATATCACTTGCTTCAATTATAAAAAAAAGGTAATTACTTATTTAGTTTTGTATTTTTACTATTTGTCCTAACTTAATTTTTATCTTTCAAAATGTATACTTTCAATCTCGTATCTTTACCATTTATTTCAATTTAGTCATTATCTTTTAAAATGTACCACGTGCTTATTTCGTTAGATTTTTTAACTAAAAAATGATGAAGGACTAACGTAGACCATAATGACAAAGATATTAGATTAAAATGGTATATTTTAAAAGATAAGAATTAAGTTGAAATAAAAAGTAAATATACGGGACTAAAAAATTATATTTAAAAAAATAAAAATTAAGTTGAGATAAATAATAAAGATACGAGATTAAATAAGTAATTTATTCTTAAAAAAATGGGTATATTTCTCTGACAAGGACAAAAGAAAGGATAATCTGCAATCTAAAACCGTCCAATGAAAATTTGATACGTTTACATAAAACTGTCCAATGAAAATTTGATACGTTTCCTAAGACTAGTGGTCCCGTACATGTAACAAAGCTATTCCTAGGACTAGTGGTCCCGTACATGTAACAAAACTTTTCCTAGATAAAAAGTGATTTAAGCTTTTCTTAAGACTTCCTAAGACTATTGGTTCCGTACATGTAATAAATGGGTTCTTCTTCTATGAGTTATGTGATAAATTTATCACATGTATATAGATAAAAAGTGATTTAATTAGTTGATAAATATTAACCATTTGTCATAAGTAAAGACATTATAGTAATTTATTTAAAACTTTGAAAGACCAAATTAGTAAAAAGAAAAATTTTAGATATTATGGTATAACATATCTGCACGATACAAACTAATATAGATTAGTTTTATGGAATAACAACTTAATATTTGACTGTGACAGATTTTCCACATACCTCATAAAAGAATTTTCCATAATGAATAATCCATTGTCAGCAACTACTAGTCCACACGTGGAAAATATTAGAATTTTAGAATGGTGAAACCGTAATGTGGGTAAAATAGTTTTTGTCAGGTTGTAAATTTGATACTCTTTATTATTTTATAATTTTATTTTTGAATGACTTGGTACATATGTAATAGTGCACCGCTATATTTAAAGGTTCACTAATTGATAGTTGAATTTTACCAACTAGATTTTCACTTTTAAAAAAAAAAAAAAAAAAAAAAAGAGGATGGACCAATGACAACTGTTGAATAGTAAGAAGCATCAATGGCATGCCTCCACTGTGGGTGCGCATGTGCTGCAGGTACAAGTTGGGGACCCGAGTGTCTTTTACCCACTACATACGAAAGTTGAGACAAGCACTAGGAAGAAATGCTGATCTATAACTAAATCAAATGTTGAATAGAAAAGGGAAAAATGGCGCAAATGGTGTATATTGTTGTTCAAAAATTTTAAATTTATTCTTATTGTGTAAAATTAGTTAATTTAATTCTTATTATTTTTAAAATAAATTCAATTTAATCACAATTTTTTTTTTAAACATTGAGGACTAATTAGTGTGAATAAGGCACTTTGTGACCTAATAATAAGTGATTCCTACACGTTAAAGTCAGATGGATTGGGTACGTGTGTGATTCTCGTTCTAAGTAGATGAATGTAGAAAATTTAATCATTTAATTAAACCAATTAGAATTGAATGAGAAATTTGATAACAAATTTGGAGTATCAACATGGAAAATGGAAAGGTGTGAGAGGAAAAGATGTGAAGTGAGGTTTCTCCAATATGAAAAGATTATAGACAAAAGGTCTATTTTTATATACTTATAAGTTTGTACTTAGAATTCGGTCCTAAAGGATACTAATAGTTTTTAGGCAAAAGGAGACTTACCTATTATCGGATTTAATCCAAACCACCTCATATGCATGTGCCTAGCTTGGGCCGACCTAACCCAACTGTGATCGTGATCGTGATCACCGGTATATGTACTAGATCTGGCTTTAATTAATTTCTTGTAATGTTTTTGTTTAAATTTTTAAGAAACTATTTTATAACACTTTTCTCAGAGTTATGGTTGGAACATTTTTGCCATTATTTTGATTACAAATTCACGTTTAAAACCAATTACATTTGAATGAGAAATTTTGATAGCAAAGTTGAAGTATCAATTTCCATACTTCAACTTTAACATACGTTTAAGAATGATAATTGAGCCAAGAAAGTGTAAGCACTAACTTATAGTGGCAACTAAAGTCTTAAAAGTATCGATTCTAATTGAAGTCTCAATAAAATTTAATTTATTTATATTTCAATGTATATCATTAATAATAAAGTATTTAATTTCTGCTTACTATTATTACTTGAGTTGTACATCCTATTATTCTAACAATAACGTAAATTATGCAAGAACTCATCTCATATACAACATTTAAAGCATGAATTGTACTTCAAAAAGGAATAAACATAGCACCTAAATTATACTCTTATCACCATCATATCATGAAGAAACTCTTTTTTTTTGGAATTAGGAAAAGGGCTCATTTTAGTAACTGAACTTAATCTAATATAGAATTAAGGGTCTAAATTTCAAAACCTTTCGTGTTAAGGTTCAAACTTTTAAAAGTGATGAGTTTAACACATTGTAAAGTAACTGCGTTAATACTTTGTTAACATGGTATTTTTCTTTTCTTTCAAATCCTATGTGTCATTTTTTTTTCTTTCCAACTCTCAAGTGGCTTGTTTTTTAAACACTAAATAAAAATAATTTTTAATATCTAAAATTCAACAATAACGTAATAAATTCTACATCTTTTTAAAACTAAAAAATAAGATATCTACATATATATGCACACAGTGGCGGAACCAGACACTCGGAGTCAGGTTGTGCACTATAGTCGCGAAATCAATAACCATGGGTCGGGGCAATCATTGAAGCATAAATATTTTAAATAAATTATAAAAAAAAACTATTGACTTTCATGCCTAAATTATTTTTGTAATGATGACGACTCATAATATGTTATAACTCAACCAATAGTTAATCAAATTAGTTTTCAAATTGATTTTTTTTTTTTAAATAATAAGGACTAAATTTGCAAATTTTGAATAACAGGGACGAATCCGACTATCATCATCGCTATATGATTATTCAAAAACTCTTTTATCAGTACTGATTAATGTCAGTCCATGAAAAATATAGTGGGCCCAATATGTGTATGGAACCCACTCAATGTAGGAAGAATGATGTAAATATAGATTGATTGATGAGGACATCCAGGCTGTACGAACCGTTCAAGAAAGAGCCAAGAACCAATCATACATGTCCACGTTCATTGAGCATAGACGTCCACATTCAATGAATCCATACACGTCCACATTCATTGAAAAGTCCACATTCAATGAACCATTTGGGCAAATTTTCCAACAAAGAATCAAGTCAATATTTTTGTTTTCAAGATTCAAAAAATTCAAGATTATTCAAGAAGTTCCAAGAAGCTTGGGAGTTTGGTCAAGATTTGATTTCTTTATAATTCTATCTTAGTTTTAGTTTCAGTTTAATTTGAATTCTAGTTAATTGGATAGAGTCCAATATGGACGAATTTGGGAGATTGGATTCTTGTCTAATTTTAATATTGAGTCAAATCCATGATAGGAAGGAGTCTTTATTGGCTCAAACACTATTCACATTTTTGTCTACTTATTATAAGGTTGTTAGGATAAGATTGTTAGGATAAGGTTGCTAGGATAAGGTTGTTAGGAGTCTTTCTTGAGTAGGAGTTACTATTTACATTTTTTCATAGTAATTTAGGTGTTTTCACTACGTGGGATAGGATTAGGAGTTATTTTTCAAGTAGGATACTTATTTGTTATTTGCCTATATAAGGATGTCTTTCAAGAATAACTTATTATAATTGTGAGATTATTCTCTCTTGAGTTCCTCAAGAAACTCTCCCGAACTTATCAAGGATTCCTTGTGGCGTTCCCCCCAACTTATCAAACGGATTTGCATCCCCATTTGTGACGTTTTTACCATTCCAAGGTTCTTGCCTTACTAGGCAAAGGGTCGCGGTTTTCATCATTCTTGAAAAGATCTTGGGTTTGTTTTTACCATTCTTGGTGTTGGGTCTCAGCACATGTTGATCAGGTTCGTATCACTGATTGAATAACAACTCATGATTATTTAGTGTTTAAGATGTAGATCATCTAGCCATTTTTAACTTTTAAGTATTTATTTTTTTCGCCGAAAACTTTTGTAGTCCACAAAAATACCTAACCAGGAAATAGTTTTCATAATCAAGTACTTAAGACTTTAAAACGTCGGAATCGATGTTCAGTAATTCCGCATGTCATGAATTGATCTTATACGAAAAATTATTAACTAAAATGATTCGTATTTTTATAGTCACATTTTGCATCAATTTCTTAAATAAATGTATGTACATAAAGGATTGGTCTTGGATAAAAAATTTAACCATTCGCCAAAGAAATAAAAAATATGAGGCCTATTTTTTTTACTCATTAGTCGAATGGTCAAATTCCAGAAAGAAGCATTTTCAGTTCATCAGAAACATTTTGTACCATATACTTTGCTTCAATTAAAAAAATATAAAACCATAAATTTCTCTGATAAGAATAAAAGAAGGACAATATGCAATTATCAAAAACGGAAATAAGATATCCAAGTCCTCAACATTTTTGCATTGGGACACTTAGGTCCCTTAGTTTTTAAAAACCTTTTGGAATGTCCTTCACCAAAGGGTAATATGGTCTTCTTCTAAAATAATTGAATAAAAGAAATAAAATAATTTTAAACTAACTTCATAAATTTAATATATTATACACCCACCTAAAAAAAATAACAAATTACAAACTCACCCTATCACCACCATTTATACCACTACCACCACCACCACCATCATATACAATCCCACAACTTTACCATTAATACCACCTACTCCACCACACCACACTCCACCATTAATATCACCACCACCACCACTCCACACACCACACACCACCATTAACATCACTACCACCACCACCACTACATACATTTAAATTTTAACATACCTATAGATGACCTCTAATCCAACCATTAACATCACCATCACTACACCACATACATAGCCCACGAACACCAACTCCACAATCACCACCCATCAAGTCCAACTCTAATGTTAACCACAACACAAATCCGACCATCAACACTAACTCCACCATTAACACCATTGCTACCAAATACACATTAACAACCCTCATCGCAAAAAATCACATCCCCTACACCCCGCCCCCTCAACCCATCTCAATCTCTCTACCCTCACCCTCAACCCATTGCAGCCCCACCCACAACGACCAACCCCCAAACCAAGAATCTGTATGTGTGTGGAGAATAGTTTTTTTTTAAGGTGTGTATAGATTAGTTTTTCTTTTTGTTTAATGTGTGTATAAATTAGTTTGTATGTACATATGGTATGTGGTAGGGTTGGTGATAAAGTAGTGGGTTTGTTAATATGGCGGTGGTGATGGTGTTAGTAGTGGTGATAGTGGTGGTGGTGGTGGTGTTGGGTTGAAGTTATTAAAATAAGTTTGTAATTTGTTGATTTTTTTGGGTTAGTTCTTTATTATTTTGGGTGCACGTATAATTTGTTAAATATATGAGGTTAGTTTTAAATTAACATGTTTTTTTTTATTTAATTATTTTGAAAAGACCAAATTACCCTTTAGTGAAGGACCTCCCAAGAGGTTTTTAAAAACTGAGGGACCTAGGTGTCCCAATACTAAAATGTTGAAGACTTGGATGTCTTATTCCCTATCAGAAACTAACCAATGAAATTTTGATACGTTTGCATATTTTCAAACTTTTGCAAAGCCAATATTAGACATGTGCTGCAAAACGTTAAGACTAATTTAATGATGGTACTAGTGGTCCCATGCATCCATTGTCACACATGGAAAATATTAGTAATTGCTCTACAATCATACTGATATCACTCTCTCATGTATTAATAAGATTTATATGTATATATTTGAATAAATATGTAAAAGACTGATCAATCAATTTAAACAGATTGGTGGCAAAATGTATCGAGTTATTTCAGCAATGATTGGTGGCAAAATGTATTTAAATATATATGTGCTATTCTTAAAAAATTATCAAGTGTCGAAGGGCTAAATTTGTTGCATGACGCTATGTACATGTTTGCCCAACGTCACGCAAGAATGCATATAAAATCAAAGTAAGTGGATCTGAAATACCTTGATGTATAATAGCTGATGCTAGTCAACACATAACCACATGTTCTACGAGCGAAATTAGTATTTTAAGCATAAAACATGATTATTTGGGCCTCTAATCAACTGGTCCAATTAGTCATGTACGCCTAGAATACTAATTTCGCTTGTGAACCTGAGATTCTAAGCTCTGGGAGTAATAGAATAATATCAGAGTCGGTCACTAGTTGATACGAAAACTAAGTGTTATGTGGATAAAATACTACACCAAAAAAGTGGTGAGAGTCACCTCTAGAATTTTTAACTGCCTAATTGGTACTCAGAGGCGGAGGGACATTAGTCTTAAAGGGGTGCACCCTTACTTACCTTTTACTAAGTGAGGGGTATATTAGTAAATTACTATTAACTTAAAAAAAATTACATACATGATACAAAATGACAAAGGCCAAAGCACAAAACTCCAAATGTACCTTTACTTTTCTCTGTTTCCACTTCACTCTCACCACAAACCCAATTATCTAATCCATTATCCACTCATATCTTCTCAAAGCCGCACATGCACTGCCTCGAATTGGATTCGAGGTAATTTTTTTTTTTTGAGATAAATATTTGTTAATGGTCTTATATCTTCTCAAAGCAAGTCTTACTTAGTTACATTAATGTTTTGAATTATTTTGTTAAGCTTTAGATAAATATTTTTATTGTTTTATTAGTCCACTCATATAGTTTTCATAATTTTTTTAATTGTTTTATTAGAAAAAGGAATAGTTAAAGCACTAATAAATTATTCCAATTTGCAATGATTTGAATAATTATTTCTAGCCACTTTGATGCCAAAAGAAAAAATAGAGAGGACCTCACCTCTAAATGATGATTATTGAATAGTTATAACAAACTGTATAATATTAGTTTTTCTTTTGTCAAATTTAGTTTTTAAAATGAAAAAGAGGGTTTAGATTTGTTATCGTTGACAAAATTAATTTTTGTAGTTGATGTAAGTAAAAGCCCATCCAAAAAAGTCTAATCACATGAATCCTAAAATCGGTGTAAATCTAATTTATGTAAAAGTTAAAGATTGGTTTGGTTCTATATAAATGTTTTAGTCTAGATTGGTTTGGTTCTATATAAATGTTTTGGTCTATGTATTACTATTTACTAAAAATGCAACTGTGTGAAATTAAATCTATTTCCCTTTTATTTTAATTGATGTAATTGACTTGTCGCTATAGTGTATCTCTTGATCTCAGGTGTCTGACTCCATCACTGTAATGGTACCGGCTATGTGCGTCCCTGACAAGGATGCTAAATGCTTAATGGGAAGTGTGTGTGTAATATCCCACTTCTGTTGGAGATAGCGTATTGAAGTAATATCTCACATCAGTAAGAGATATTGTATTGGAATAGTTTATAAATGAATGTTGTGAGTAAAAAGAATAATTTGAATTAACCATTTTAAATCAGTAAAAAAGAAATTTAAATAATTATTACTTATGTCTATAAAATTAAATTTTCCCTACAAATTTAAGATTTTAGACTCACATCACAAGTCATGATAACTCTTTGGATTTTAGCCTAAGAGATGTTGCAGTTAAGAATTAGTCTACCGTGCGGAAACCGCACAGTTGCAGCTGTGAAATACACCTGTTTATTTCACAACCGCTACCGTGCGTTTTCCGCACAGTAGCAAAATCCTTCAGTTAATGATGATGTACGATAGAGACGGCAAACAAATATTAAGAAATATCAATGCCATGCCTTGACTGTACGAGTGCATGTGAGCTTTGACTGTACGAGTGCATGTGCAATAGGTAAAAATTAGGGACCCCAATATCTTTTACCCGAACATTAAGGTAAAAGCACAAAGAGTGGAATGTCTTTTACACACTCTTTAGGAGCACATGGCATGTTGAACACAATAAAAAAATATAACAAATTTCTCTTTTACAATTTAAATTTTTAAATAAAGCAATAATTTAATAGTTTTGAACGAGATTCAATAATTGAATTACAAATACTGCTAGCACATGCACAATGGCAACTTTAATTATACAGGATGCACGGAAGCGCTTGGTCCACTGGTCTTTCGTCTTTTATTTTGATCAAAGTAAACTAGTCAAATCACGAAAAAGATCACGTTGGAAATACCCGGAGCTTCGACAATCTTTTTATATTGGATTGCACGGGTAGCTTTACACGCTTTTTATGTATTTGTTGCTAAAGCCCTTCTAGTAATTTTCTCGTGAGATACCAAAAAAAAAAAAGTAATTTTCTTGTGAGATCATCTCCTCAGCCATGCCTACTAGCTCAAGTGAGATAATCCATGATATTTCTCCCCTTTTATGAGTATACAAAGATGGTCGAGTAGAAAGATTAGGAGGAGAAGATATTGTTCCTGCATTAGTTGATCCTGATACGGGCGTTCAATCTAAAGATGTCGAGATTGCACCAGAACAAAATTTATCAGCTAGGCTATACCTACCTAAAAATATTAATGCAGGCGATAAACTTCCTGTACTAGTCTTCTACCATGGTGGTGGATTCATGGTCCTGTCAGCATTCTCTCCTATGTACCAAAAGCATCTTAATTTGCTAGTCTCTGGAGCTAACGTTGTCGCCGTATCAGTAAATTATAGATTAGCCCCTGAGTATCCTCTTCCAATTGCCTATGAAGACTCATGGGTTGCACTCAAATGGGTGGCTTTTCATTCAAAAGATGATGGTAACGAGATGTGGCTTAAAGATTATGCTGATTTTGATCGTGTATATATAGGCGGAGACAGTGCTGGTGGTAATATAGCACACAATATGACCCTACGGGCAGGTTTGGAAAAATTGGATGGTGTCATTATTAAAGGAATGTTCCTGGACTGTCCATATTTTTGGGGAAAAGAGCCAATCGGTAATGAAATATTTGATATTTATAGGAAGGCTTACATGGAACGAGTTTGGCTCTTCGCTTACCCAACTAGTACCGGGTTAGATGATTCATCGTTCAATCCTGCCATGAATCCAAATCTTTGAAGCCTAGGTTGCAAGAAGGTATTGGTTTTTGTTGCTGAAAAAGATGTGCTAAAAGATAGGGGTTGGTACTATAAAGATGTTTTGATTAAGAGCGGTTGGGTTGGAGATGTTGAAGTTTTGGAGATCAAAGGAGAGGATCATTCATTTAATTTAATTAAGCCCACGAGTGACAATGCTATGGCTATGATGAATAAAATTATTTCCTTCCTTAATCAAGACAATTGACAAGCCATAGCATATGTGAATTAAGGTTCTCTCCTAACTAGTGCTTTATTCTAAAATTCTCATACTGCATTTCAGCTATTCATTTCAGGTTTGGATCATCTCTTCTACTTATTTTCTCATCTACTATATGAGATGTATTATTGGTCATAAAATGTGATCTTTTTAAATCTCAACCATCCAGTTTAAATTTAAATTTTGAAAAAAGCAGTTAAAATAAATTTAAAATAAATAGTTGACATTTTAAAGGACAAAATCTGATAGCTCAAAATACACTTTATCTAGTAGATGTATTTCACCTTTGTCTCCCATTATTTGCACTTTAAAATTAAAATAATGGGTTAAGATATAATATCAAAATATAAAATAAAATATTAGTTAAGAGAGATCCTAATCCAACATATACTTATCTTGTCTACATTTTGTGATTTGAGAGGGATTATTCGTTGTGGGCCATGGGCAGAGCTTGTTGCCTGATGTTTCCTCGTTCTTCTATTGGGCTTAGCCCAAATTGGTGGTAGGTTGTTGGGCCTGCTTTTGTTTGCTCTTGAGTAAGCCTATCTAGTTCCCTAGTTTTTTCGTGTCCTATTTTAGATTGGGTTGTGTGATTTGTAATAAGAGGATCCAATTCCATCATGTTAAGCCCTTTTGATGTACTTCTTTTTATATAATAAAGTTTGCTACTTGACCTAAAAATAAAATAAAACAGAAAGAAAAAACTTCCGTTTGAAGATTTTACTTTATGATCTCTTTTTTTTTAAAAACATAATGCAAGCGGATATTTTACCACATGCACTATGTGGTCTTCTCAAAGGTCATTGGATGATAAACTTAGCCAAAAGTGACACACTAGTGTAGTCTTTTTCCTTTGCAATACACAAATTTTACTAACTATTTTTCCTTGATGGCTAGTAGCAATAACAACGGGTCGGATACCTATTAAAATTTATAAAATTAAATCCGAACCCGTTTAAATTATATTTTACTAAATCCGTTATAGAATCTGTCGGGTTTAGATTTTGTTTACCAAACTCAAACCCGTTAAATATTCAAAAATCCGCGGATACCTTACACAACCCGTTAATGAATAGAAAAAATATTTATTTTAAAAGAAAAACATATAAAGTTTTTAAAGAAATTAAAAACGTACAAAAATAATAACAAATCGCAATGGATTAGAAAACGTAAATTAAATTTATTGTCTATTATCAAACTTAAACTTAATAGACATATTCAACAAATTTTTTATGCTGAGATATTATCAACCTTCTATAATAATATGAAATAACCTGAAGAAAAAATAACATAAAGTATTTGTCACAATTGTAAATTATCATTATCATTTAAATTATTCAGTAATTGAACGGTTGTATTAGTTCAATTAAATAAAAAGAATAGGTAACCATAAATAATAAGAGTTGGGTTATAGCCCACAACTTTTAATCTTAGACCAATATTAAAAAAATATATTTTCTTATGTAATACATTTCATGTATATGTATGTAAATATATAAACATTTTTATTAATTAATTTTTACTAAATTACTAATCGGGTTCTCGGGTTTCGAGTTTTTTAAAATTGCAGTTACCAAATTTTACCGGACTACCCGTCGGTAATTATTTAAAAAAATCAAACCCTAACAGATACTCTATTAGTTTTGAAAACAGATTTATAATCGGATCAAATACCCGTCGAATTTAGATTTAAACCCTACCCATTACCATCCCTAATGGCTAGAGGTAATCCGATGTAAAAAATAGCCATTATGGATAAAAGAAAGCAACTATAAGGTCGTCCTAATGCTTATAGAGATTATAAAAAAGCGTGGCCTTTTTGTTTGGAATTATTGGTCTTCGACTTTTTGAACTCATATGTAAAATCAACATCTTCTTTAAAGGTAGACTCCCATTATTTTCATGTCTTTATCCCTAAATATAAAATCCCCTATGAACTTTAAAATTTGCCTAGATTCTCCCATAACTTTGAACACCATTAGATAATTGTTAAATTACAAGGACATTCTCTTTTTTTTTTTTATAGAAAAAAAAGAAAAAACTTCAATTCCAATCAAACCAATTGGATAATGCTATATGTCCTTAATGGTAATTAGTAAAATAGTCATTGCTTTTGGTGTTTTTATTTATTTTTTAGCCACTTACTCAAAATAAAAACATTTGATTGCTCGATGATGGGAGGAAAATAACACCATTTGATTGCACAATGAAGGAAGTTAAGAGTAGGAGAGAGAACAAAAGTAAAGGAGGAACAACTTTTTGGTCAAAAGAAGAAAGTGGGAAGGAGCAAAAGAAAGCGAAAAAGAAAGAGAAAATAAAAAGAAAAGAGAGAAAAGGAAAATACCAAAAAAAAATTAATGACACTGATCCTTTTTCCATGCATCGACTTTTTTTTTTTTGGTCTGGAGATGCATCGACTTGGGTAAGTCAGTTTGGCAGACAATAGCTATCTATTCCAAAGTGGATTGCTATTAGGCCCGACTCGGACTTAATGACTCTCATAATTAATATTGGAATTCACATAATATGAATTTTATACTCGGACCTAATGACTCTCATAATTAGTATTGAGATTCATATAATATGAATTTTATTGATATAGAAAGCTATTTGTCGGACCTAAATATTTTTCTTCTAAAGTAGAAATTTGTTCTCAACCCGTCAGTTTGGCAGAAATTTGCTACTGAATTGGTGAACAATGCACGACGTGTCTCGCAACCTTCCGGTTAAAAACAGAGAAAGGCTAATCGTGTAAATAAATACTCCTAAATTTTAGTCTAAGGATGTTGCAGTCATTGATCCATTTCATAAGATCTAGACGACAAGGAGGATGATGATTTATATGGTAGAGACGGAAAGCTATATTTATGGGCCGCAATGTACACTATAAGAATTCGAAGTATAGATGGTCGGTGTTTGACTTTTAAGGTAACGATTTTTAACCGTTGCCTATTAAAAGGTAGCACTTTACAAAACCGTTGTCAGAACGGTTGTTTATGTACCCAAGGTAGTAATACTATATATAACCCTTTTTCCATTACTTTTTTATCATCTCTTACGTGATATCTTACATGACATGCCAACTAAACAATATATATTTTTTCCTCTTTTTTTTTTTTTTTTTCCTTTTTTCTCTCCCTTCTTAATCTCTTTCACACTCTCTCTCTATTAATATTTTCCAAATCTTTTCCTTCTTTATCTTTAACCACATCAGACTCCATATCAATCAACCGCATATGTGATCAATCTTCCTTTTCAGACTAACCTACCTGTCACATCTCGACCGAATCATTTGCAAATTTCTTTTTTCAGTAGCTTAATAAGTAGCGCAATTGGCCATCACATTCACAAAATTTTTAGCTTATGAATCGAATATATCATGGCTACGTTAATAAATTACTCACTTGTGTACATGGACATAACATGAAACCACGTTGAGCAAGTGCATTACTTACTGTTGATGGGTTTCTAATTTTGTGATGATCTTGCCAATACCATTATATGGAGATTACAAAACTATTGGTGAAAATTTAGTTGGAACATTTGCCATTTGCTTATTGTTTTTCTTTTTGATGATATTTGATTCCTAATATTTGAAGGTCATGCATAATTCTTATCTCTTAAAATAATTAAAACTATTATTGATCACATTCCAAGAAAAAATTAAAATCTTCAAATTTTGGAGAAACACTTGTGGATTTTCTTTTTAAATTAATAGATTTTCTTCTCTCTTAACAAACTTAATTTGCATTGGAAAAAAAAAAGCTGACTAACAAGATATGTAAAAATATTCAACATAACTTCTTCTATTCCTCCAATTAGATTCATTGCTAGGGTATGGGAGGCTTTAACAAATCAGTTTCGAATCAATCTCAATGAATGTACCGAGATGGCCATTCGTCATAGCCATTAGGCAGGCTTGCTTGATTGCCATTGCTTTTGATTGCAATATGTACAGACGCATTGCACTTTCTAGGTTTGGCCTTCACAAATCTAAAAAGGAAAATTGATATGGAGTCTGATATAATTAAAAATAAAGAAGTAAAAGATTTGACAAATATTAATTAAGAGAGAGAAAAAGAAATTAAGAAAGAAGAGAAGAAAGGAAAAATAAGAAGAAAGAGGAAGAAAATATTGTCTAGTTAACATGTCATGTAGAACGCTATATAAAAAGTGATAAAAAAGTAATGGAAAAATGAGTAATGCATAGCCTTACTCTTTTTTTTTAACATACCACATTTGTAGCGTTTTTATCTTTAAACTATCACCTTCATTGTAATGAAGATTTCGTAAATTAAGGTGGCAGTTCAAGTAAAAAACTGGCCACCTATGCTACCCTTTTCCTGTAGTGATGGCATGCTTTCACTGTACGGATGCAGTCAACTCTACACGCGAAAGTTGAAAGAGCAAGCAATAAAGAAATGCTAATCAATAACTAATTAAGTAAAAGGATGAAAATGGTTCATACTAATGGCAGCGGTATTAGGAGGAAAAATAATTGAAAGGCATCAAAATAGTTTATGGCTAACTGAAAATCTAGGATTGTGATGCTGAAAGTGTATTCAAAGAATGGCATTGTTTTCTTCTTCATATCTTTTACTTTTCTGTGTGTTCCTTGCTTTATTTTTGCTGTGCAAGTGACCGATCTCTCACCATATTGGTCACGATCTTCAATAGCTTACCTAAGTGACCTCTTAATTTTTAGGGGTTCTTCAAACTAAAGACGGCATGACCTCTCAAATTTGGAGAGAAGTATCATGTTACTTAATTTTTTTTTTTACAGCTTTTTAGTGTGAAATTGAAATAAGGAGTGTTGTTGGAGTGAATTTGAAGTAAATAACCCCTACGGTAGGGGTTCATTAGAAATGACAAATATTGTTAGAGTAAATTGAAATAAAAAATTCATAAAATATTAAAGTTGTTTGAGATGGTCTTATGTCAAAAGTAAATGTTAGGTATCACCATTTTTTCATTATTTATTTATCTTTTGGGTCTCTTCTTTTAATATGTCAATTAGATATATACATAAGAGGCAAAAAATAAATGATGAGAATCAAATTTATATATAACAATGCTCTTATTTCAACTGCCTTTGCCTTTAGTTGGAAGAGAGAAACCATGATTACAAAATAATTATAAGATAAATCGTTTCTGTCTTTCATGAATGATGTGAAATTAATAAAAGATGCCTAATCACAAAAATCCAAATCATAAGGGATACAATAATCAATAGATTAAGCAAACCTGATAACAGAAGAGAGAACTGCGTTTCTCTTCGCAATAATAAAATTGTGGTACATTTGTCCCGGCCCTCATAATCTTCCAAAGATGAGGCTCCAAATGTTTTGAAGTGTTGCATCAAAGTCTTGCTTATGACTCTGCAGATACAAGTATACGTATGAATACGCACTCATACTCATAAAATATACGTATGAACACACACTCATACACATAAAATACATACATTTAGCACGTAAAATAGAACATCAAGACAACATATTTCCATTTCTTTTATAGGCTTGTTTAGTCAAAGTTCGTTCTCTTTGTCGGTATATCGGTCTTTAAAACAACCAATTTTTTTTTTGACGGCTAGTCCTTTCACTTTTTATAATTATATGATCTAACATCTAAGCTTTTGAAAAATATTTAAGCACCCCAAACACTGTTAATAAAAAATAGCAAATTACGAAAACACCCTTTGCTCATTTCCTAAGTTTGCAGACATGTCAGAAGAGTCATATCAAATCAGAAACTCACCTACTCTTTGCTTTTTCTCTCACATTTACTCTCCCACTTTTCTCTACCTCTCTCTCACAGAGTCTCTTCTTTCTATCCTCTACAGCTATGGCGATTCATCATCCCCACCATTATCTATTCTTCCTTCACCCTCACCACTTTCTCTTTTTGAAATTTGATGGGAAAATGCTAGTCTTTTGAACATGTCTGTTGATACGCACTCATTAACCAGCCCTTATGGTTTTTCTATATTTATATGATTGTTGACAAAATGAGTGTCTGCAAAATCCCAATGTTTTGTTCTTGTTGTCTAGAAGCTCTTGAACTTTTGTCGTTAATCATTCATTTGCAGTATGTGAAAGCACCATTAATAGGTTGGTAAAATGGTTGTTATTTATACATTTGTGCTCATTTTGTATTCTATTAGCATCTAACCGATGACATCAGTTTCGAATCTCTGTTTTACATTTTTGCGGTAGTAAATTAGAACATTTCTTTTGGATCAAAAGTTTCCTATACAAATGTCTGACTCTGAATTGTGTTTGTGTTTAAAATATATTGATGTAATTGTTAGTTTCTAGATAGTATTAGCTTGTGGCAACAATAGTTAAACAAAATAAATAAATGCTTGCAGAATGTAAGGACACCTTGGAATTGTTGTAATATGCCGTTTGCAAGATTTCCCAAGTTTCTTTCGCTGTTTCACAAGATGAAATAAGCTTGAATTGATTTAGATCAATGACATTAAAAATTGCATTCAACGCCTTGGAATTGTTGGTGGCTGCCATGTCTTCAACTTTGGTCCTTTGCAATTTAGATTTTTCTCAACAGTGCCTTCAGCAGTTGTGGTAGTAGGGTGTTCCCATCCACATAACACCGCTCTCCAAGTAGCTTCATCAATAGCTTTAATGAAAGCTCTCATCCATGCCTTACAGTACGAATAGTTTGTGTCATCGAGAAGAGGTAGTTTATTGATTGATCTGCCATCTCGCAGAGTGTCCATATCTGTAAGAAAAACCAGAAAAACTCTTTCAAAGATCTAATTGAGTTAGTTCAGTAACCTGCTCTTGATGCCACTTGTTAGTTTCTGGTTATTATTAGCTTGTGGTAACAATAGTTAAACAAAATAAATAAATGCTTGCAGAATGTAAGGACACTGAGATTTAACGTAGTTCAGCTTTGCGGTCTACATCTACTGGACCTCCCTTGGTCCAACAAACCTGTTTATTAATAAATCACAAGTTACAACATCAATGGACTTATACAAGTAAAGACTCCCTCTTGACTTTTGACGCCTTGATGACGAACTCCTTAATGAACCTAGATTTGACAAGCTCCCCTCGACTTGCGACGTTCTCTCCCGAGAACTACACCTTCTTCTCCCGAAGAATGAACAAAAATAATAAACAACTAAAAACTCTCCCTATCAAAGATTAAAACAATAAGCATAGCAGAAATATAAATAAACTATATGTTTTAAGATCTGCTGCAGCAGCACATGCTCTATCAGATTTCCTATGTTACCAACTTTTGTTGCAACACATCATCAATCTGCTACAGCAAAACCTGACAGCTTTTATTGACTACATGAAATCTTCTTTTTCAGCTCTCTTTTTCTCCCCCTTCTTCCAATCGTGTGAGGCTCTGTATATATGCTGAATTAGTTGCCTAGATCTCCAAAAGGTAATCCGTGCTTGGGCCTTGATTTTTATGGAATGACTTTGTCTCCAAGCAATTCTTGAATAAGACAACCTTCTTTTTTGAATAAGGAGATCTAAAATCTTCAATTAAATAAGGAAATGTCAATTTGCCTTTTCGACTCTCTTATAAATATGGTAAACATGTCAATCAACGTTTTTCAAACAAATATACATATACCATAATTACATTTAGACAAAGCATAATTTTGGCAAAACACAAACCAATCAATATCACAACTCTTGTTGCAGTAAGGGGTGCAGCAAGGGGCGTAACAGTATTTGAAAATTTTCGCATATGTGATAACAAATGGAAGAATGTTTTTTTTTTTTTAAGAGGGTGACTAGAATTAAATTAGAGATGAATACTCAACTTAACATCTAGGAATTTTTTACTTTTTTGGCTTTGATATTATTTGAGTATAACGTTTTTTGAAAGGGTGACTAGAATTGAATTAGAGATCAATAACTCTTTGTGAGGCTTCCGGCTGCACATCGAACCCATGTAACAAACCACTTCTAGTCCTTAAAACATTTGAAAATGTTGGGTATGTCCATTTTTTGTTGTATATTTTCATTATCCTTGGCACTGCATGAGATAATTAATCAATCCTAGTTAAAGTTCCTCAAATTCTTGAAGGAAAAAAAAGCCAACTATCCAAAAACTTAGTAAAGGGCCAATCTAAGACTCTTGGTGTTCACTTGCAAAAAAAAATGCCAAGTAATTATAAATGACAAATTATTGGCATTCACTTGGGACGAAAAAGCTAAGAATCAAACTAAGCCAAACAAGTATGGAGAATTGAATTATGTAGGTGTAATTAAAAAAAAGGAAAAAATTGTAGCTAAGTAAAGGAACATAACAAGCAATGTCTAAGTAACAAAGAAAAGTTGTTGCCAAAGTTGAAGAACAAAATATAATTTGCAGTAGCCATCTTCATATTCATTCTATATATTACATTATTCACTTAAACATTAATATAAAGTAAAAAAATTATTATTATAAACAATAAAAATACACGAATGCAATAGAGCTTCGACTTCAACTTTAGGCATGAGAACTTCAGCCAATTTTGACCCAAAAAAAAGTTTCAGCCAAATAGTGTTTATGAGATGTGGTGTTGTGTTGTATAGATTAAAATTAAAAGATGTGAGAATAGTGGTATTTATAGGATGGGTTTTGAAATCAGGTGAGGGAAGCTAAAATTTAAGAGGGAATGTTGAAATTTTGGGAGGGAATATTAAAATTTCTAGTACTATTGTTAACATTGTATCATTTATCATAAATTGTCTATCTTATATGATAAAATGCGCATCGTACTGAATAAAGTGATATATTAATATAAGGAAATTACTATTTGTCATGTGAAAGGATGAACTAGTTGAAGCATTGCGGCTTGTATAGACTCGTCCGATGAATGGCAATAGTTTGGATAATCGCTGAAGTTTTTAAAACCTAGCACATGCCCTATTACTATAATTCTTACCAAACCCAACCCATACCTGCTCGAGTTTAAAATTCTTTTACCAAACCTCAACCAATAAATA
The DNA here is from genome assembly GCA_037974665.1 of Ehretia macrophylla. Lineage (NCBI taxonomy): Eukaryota > Viridiplantae > Streptophyta > Magnoliopsida > Boraginales > Ehretiaceae > Ehretia > Ehretia macrophylla. Next base: position 52,554,058 of record CM075780.1, on the reverse strand, counting down.
TTCTAAAACCAAAACCTAGAGGAAGAAAAAAAGATAAATAAAGAGAAAAAGAGAATGATGCACGGGATTATATAAATAAAAATATATATTTATTTCTAATAAATCTTTTTTACCATGCAAATATGAAAATGCAACATCGGCATCCCTTTGGTAATTTTTGTTTGGTCATCAGGGTCGAAAACATTGTACAAGTATTTTCTAATTAATCCAACGTTGTCAAACCAAATCGTCTCATTCGTAAATAGATCCATGATTCGGCTAAAGCTTATTTTAGCCCTAAGCATAGCATAAATATGATCTCTATGATCATCATCTACGTATCAGTGAGAATGGAGCATAGGGATGCCAAACCTAGAGACTTCATACATGGTTGTGTTCCTTCACAATGTAACTGATTTACAAGAGTGTATCCATCCAATTACTTGTTAAAAACAATATCAAATGCTTACAATTCCTGTCAACCAGGTTAACCTTTTTTTATTTTTTGCTAACCCCTAAAGAAAGGCAATATACATTTTTAATCACTAAGACAATGCAAGAAAACATACAAATTTTATCCCGGATGGTACCATGTTTATTAGTTGAGGTACTATACTTAAAAGAAAATAAATAAGGAGGAATCTTGTCACACCCCAGCCCGAGCTTATAATTATTTTATTAATGTGCATGTATTTGTAGCATTAAAATTTGCTTGTTCCTCGATATATATGAATTGAAGTGTGTTTGCATTGCATTTAGAGTGAGTGAAATTAATGTTAATAAGAAAATTGCATAGATAGTAGTATTATAGGAGCATTTAGTGGGCTTTGGAGGGCTTAATAGGATCAACAAGATGATTAAAATGAATTGGGCCTAAGAGATCATGTTTGATTATAATTAAAACCCATTAGCCCAATCTGGCAAAAATATAAGATAAAACAAAACAAGAGAAGGATCTAGAGAGCTCAAGAGGAGTCGACCAAGAGAGGGAAGGAAGAGAGAAAAGAAAGAGAAAGAAGAACAAGAAAGAAGAAGAAAGAAAGAAGAACAAGAAAGAAGAAGAAAGAAAGAAGAAAAGAGGGAAATCAAGCCTTGCAAAAGCCATTTTTTATGCAATTCTTCAAGTCTTAGGTGAGGGGTTCATGATGTTGTGCATTTTCATTTGGTATTTTGTTTGTAGCAAGCTTGCTTGGGTGTAGTTAGGTGTTAGTTGAAGCTTCAAAAGCATGCAAAGCTATTTACTATGTGCAAGAAGCTAGGTACTAGTGATATATTGCTTGTGTGGTCAATTCTTGTATGTGGTTTTAATTACTTATTATAGGCTTATATTGATGTCCAAGGTGTAGTTATAATATTGATTATATGCTTTAGAGGGTTTTCGAAAACTCCCCATATTTATTTCCCCCCTCACTGAGCACGTGGTTGTTCACCCTTTTTTCTCTAACAATTTTAAGTGTAGCAAGGTGGAATTGAAGTGTTTTACAAGTTGTTTGGGCTATTTTGCATGAAGTGCCGTTTTGCTCGAGTTAGCCTATTATGTTGCCTTGTCAATGTCATTAGAATGTGAAGAGTTCGTTAATCATTGTGAAATTGTAATAAATGGATACATAGTCTAGTTTGAGACTTGTAATGTTAATAAACTTGAGTGTAAAAGTTAAAGGCTTAAGAGATGTTGAATGCCTGTTGTATTGAAATTGTTTGATTGAACAGGTTTTTGATTTTGGATTGTCCATAATACAGGAAAAACTCTGCCCGTTTTTCCTCGCTTTAATTGCCTTGGGGATTGGGTCAGGTTGTTACTATTGGACTTGATTCCGTGAGGGATCGGGTCATTACAGGTGGTATTATAGCTTAGACAGCTTATAAGCCGGGATAGGGTCCTCGGTCTATCGGTAGCAACACTTGAGTGCATGTATGTAGTGTGTGTTAAGTGGACAATGTGGTACATGTATATAATATGTTAAGTGTGTATTATGTGATCATAACATGACATTGCTCTTGAATATGTGGAATGTGCATTGTGTGATATAGTAATGTTGCATTACATGATAATTGTACATTATGTGGTCCATTTCCCCCTCTCATCTGGTGATCGGCAATCGGAGATCGATGATCACTGGTCAGTGATTGATGATTGGTGGTGAGTGCTCAGTGTTCGATGGTTGCTATTCATATTTGGTATTTTCATTGGGTTTTCTCGTATGGATTTCTTATTCGATATTTTCTTTAGTATTCCTACTTGGGATTCTTATTTGGACTTCTTATTGGAATTCTCGTTCGGTATTCATGTTTGGAGCTTATATGGTGCTCTTATTTAGAGGAGTTCCTATTTGGAATGCTTAGTTGGTGTTCTTAACTGGAGCCTTTATTTGGCATCCTTATTCAGGAATTCTCATTTGGTATTTCTTTATGGTATTCTTATTGGGGTTCTTATCGGTATTCTTATACGGTATTCGACATTTGGCCTTGGTATTTGGTGTTGATATTCATAATCTGGCATTGGATATTCAAAATTGGTATTCGGTACTCCATTTTGTATGCTTGAGCCAGGGTTGTTATAGCCCAATGCAAAGTTTCCTTATGAAGAAAGAATTGTGAGGACGCAATTATTTTAAGGGGGGAGAATGTCACACCCTGACCCGAGCATATAATTATTTTATTAATGTGCATGTATTTGTAGCATTAAAATTTGATTGTTCCTCGATATATATGAATTGAAGTATATTTGCATTGCATTTAGAGTGAGTGAAATTAATGTTAATAAGTAGATTGCATAGATAGTAGTATTATAGGAGCATTTAGTGGGCTTTTGGAGGGCTTAATAGGATCAACAAGATGATTAAAATGAATTGGGCCTAAGAGATCATGTTGGATTATAATTAAAAGCCCATTAGCCCAATTTAGCAAAAATATAAGATAAAACAAAACAAGAGAAAGATCTAGAGAGCTCAAAAGGAGTCGGCCAAGAGAAGGAAGGAAGAGAGAAAAGAAAGAGAAAGAAGAAGAAGAAAGAAGAAGAAAGAAGGAAGAAAAGAGGGAAATCAAGCCTTGCAAAGCCATTTTCCATGCAATTCTTCAAGTCTTAGGTGAGGGGTTCATGTTGTTGTGCATTTTTATTTGATATTTTGTTGGTAGAAAGCTTGCTTGGGTATAGTTAGGTGTTAGTTGAAGCTTCAAAAGCATGCAAAACTATTTACTATCTACGAGAAGCTAGGTACTAGTGATATATTGTTTGTGTGGTCAATTCTTGTATGTAGTTTTAATTACTTATTAAAGGCTTGTATTGATGATCCAGGTGTAGTTATAATATTGATTACATACTTTAGGGTTTTCGAAAACTCCCCATATTTATTTCCTCCCTCACTGAGCACGTGATTGTTCACCCTTTTTTCTCTAACAATTTCAAGTGTAGCAAGGTGGAATTGAAGTGCTTTACAAGTTGTTTGGGCTATTTACAAGTTGTTTGGGCTATTTTGCATGGAGTGCCGTTTTGCTCGAGTTAGCCTATTATGTTGCCTTGTCGATGTCATTAGAATGTGAAGAGTACGTTAATCATTGTGAAATTGTAATAAGTGTATACATTGTCTGGTTTGAGACTTGTAATGTTAATAAACTTGAGTGTAAAATTCAAAGGCTTAAAAGATGTTGAATGCTTGTTCTTGTGAGATTGTTTGATTGAATATGTTTTGATTTTAGATTGTCCATAATACAGAAAAACTCCGTTCGTTTTTCCTCGTTTTTCTTGCCTTGGGGATTGGGTCGGGTTGATACATCGAGACTTGATTTCGCAAGGGATTGGGTCGTATCAGGTGGTATCAGAGCTTAGATAGCTCATAAGCCGGGACAGGGTCCTCGGTCTGTCGAGTAGCAATCCTTGAGTGCATGCATGCGAAGTGTGTTAAGTGGACAATGTGGTACATGTATATAACGTGTTAAGTGTGTATTATGTGATCATAACATGACAAGTGTTCGTAATATGGTCATTACTCTTGAATATGTGGAATGTGCATTGCATGATACAATAATATTGCATTACATGATATTCGTGCATTACGTAGTCCATCCCCTCTTCTGGTGATCGGCAATTGGAGATCGATGATCGGTGGTCGGTGATTGATGATTGGTGGTCAGTGCTTAGTGTTCGATTGTTGCTATTCATATTTGGTATTTTCATTGGGTAATCTCGTATGGATTTCTTATTCGGTATTTTCTTCAGTATTCCTACTTGGGATTCTTATTTGGACTTCTTATTAGAATTCTCGTTCGGTATTCATATTTGGAGCTTATATGCTGCTCTTATTCAGGGAATTCTTATTAGGAATTCTTAATTGATGTTCTTAATCGGAGCCTTTATTTGGCATCTTTATTCAAGATTTCTCATTTGTTTTTTCTTTTTTGTATTCTTATTGGGTTCTTATCGGTATTCTTGTGCGGTGTTCTCATACGATATTCGACATTTGGCTCTTGGTATTTGGTGTTGATATTCAGAATGTGGCATTGGGTATGCATAATTGGTATTCGGTACTCCATTTTATATGCTTGAGCCAGAGTTGTTACAGCCCAATGCGAAGTTTCCTTATGAAGAAAGAATTGCGAGAACGCAATTGTTTTAAGGGGGAAGAATGTCATACCCCAGCCCAAGCATATAATTATTTTATTAATGTGCATGTATTTGTAGCATTAAAATTTGTTTGTTCCTCGATATATATGAATTGAAATATGTTTGCATTACATTTAGAGTGAGTGAAATTAATGTTAATAAGTAGATTGCATAGTGTTGTCCCTTAATTAAACCTAAGAGGGGGGGAGAGGGGTTGAATTAGGTTATATAAGCAATGCTACTACTTTTTCGATTAGGCAATATACTAGCAATGATTAATCAAAAACAATCTTAAACAAATATGCACTCTAGCAACAAAAATTGTGAGTGAGACAATTTATCAAACACTTAATGTGCAGAAAATAATTCAAAGAGAGAGTTGAGAGAAAGAGATTGCAAATCGCAATTTAGCGTGGTTCGGTCCCCGCCTAAGTCCACGACCTAAGCTCTCTACTTAGGATTTCAATAATCTTCACTATGGTGGCTCTTCAAATGTTGGTGAGTCCACAAACCAACTACAATGGTAGTTCAAGCGTTTACAATAGAAAAATTCCTTCTCAATACAAAACTTCAACTCCAACACCTTTGACAATGAATTCCTTCCTTTCAAAGTGTTTAACTCTCTCTTTTGATAAGTGTTTGAGATCAACAATAAAAGGCCTATTTTAGGGTAGATGAATACAATGAATGCTTATCTTAATATTGTTCACAAATTCTTGCTCAAGTATAGCACAATGATGATTCAAAGATAAAAATGATGAAAGAACTCAAGATTAATTGTTTTGAATCAAATCAATTGAGGTTTTTCAGTTGAGAGGCATTAATAGAGTTAAAAATGTGTGTAATTAATGCATCCCAATGTTTATAAAATGGCTATATTTTGAATCAGCGTTTTGGTCTGACCGATCGACCCTTTTGTCACTGGTCGACCGGTCGAAAGACCCTTGTCCAGTGGATAGACCTCTGGCGGACGACCTTTTGGCCACCGGTCGACTGGTTGCCATGTGGTCATCCGGTGGGATTAAAACTACCAGGGTTGGGTTTTTAAAAACATTTCTTTTGAGCATATTTTGTAAGACATTTTTCAAATATTTCAAAGCAACATTTGAGAATCATTATTGAGCATATACCATTTGCAAGACCCAAAGCCCCAATCAAGTCCCAACCGGTACCCCTTATGACTTCCATCTCCATCCTTATAACTCCATTTTTATTCTTCGAATCCTTTCCTTGAGTTGATGGATGTTCTTCTTCTTTCTTCAGTTTGATGAACTTGGAATTGGAGTCAATATTGATTCATCTTTACTTATGCACACTTAAACAAACTTATTAATTACATTTATGGTTTGTTATCATCAAAACCAAGATTTAGAAGCTTTTTAGGCTAACACATAGCTAGTAGTATTATAGGAGCATTTAGTGAGCTTTGGAGGGCTTAATAGGATCAACAAGATGATTAAAATAAATTGGGCCTAAGAGATCATGTTGGATTATAATTAAAAGCCCATTAGCCAAATCTAGAAAAAAAATATAAGATAAAACAAAACAAGAGAAGGATCTAGAGAGCTCAAAAGGAGTCGGCTAAGAGAGGGAATGAAGAGATAAAAGAAAGAGAAAGAAGAAGAAGAAAGAAGGAAGAAAAAAGGGAAATCAAGCCTTGCAAAGCCATTTTTCATGCAATTCTTCAAGTCTTAGGTAAGGGGTTCATGTTGTTGTGCATTTTCATTTGATATTTTGTTGGTAGCAAGCTTGCTTGGGTGTAGTTAAGTGTTAGTTGAAGCTTCAAAAGCATGCAAAGCTATTTACTATGTGCAAGAAGCTATGTACTAGTGATATATTGCTTGTGTAGTGAATTCTTGTATGTGGTTTTAATTGCTTATTAAAGGCTTGTATTTGTGAGACCCGGTCCCAAACTCACGTGCATTAATATTATATTGTGAATAATTACATATACTCTAGTATTATATATGTCTTAATTATATGTTGTATGCCATAGAAATAAGTTAGAAGCTAAGTTAGAATATGATAGGATTCAAAAATTAGAAAGATTAACTTTCGGGTGACTTAGTAGTTATTAGAGACTTTAGGGGCTAAAGTATAATTATTTGAAATATTACGTGAGACATTAAGCTAAGCCTGGAATTAGAGTTAGAATTTACCTAATTTTTCTTAGACCCCAACAACCAAGGAAGAAAAAATAAGCAAGGCACAAGTGCAACTAAGAAAGAAAAATAGGGGCAAAACTAAAATTTTCAAAACTATTGACTTATCTCCCAAGAATACCATTTAAAATAAACAAATCCCTACCTACCAAAGCCCTCCCAACCCGCGGCACCCTTAGGCAAAGAAAAAGGAAGAAATTGTGAATGAAGCTAGGAAGAAGAAGGAGGAAGAAGGTAAGGTAGATACAAAAGCAACTCATCCAACTAGCTTAGGAAGGGCAACTTTGGAGCAATTTTTGCAAGTGTTATCATCTTTTCTCAAGGAGCTAAGGTGAGGGGACTCTTTCAAACTGAATTTCAGAGGTTTATAATGCATAAATATGTGTTGTTGGGTAAGCTTTTGATGTATTACACTAGATTATATGTGAATATGCTTGCAAGAATTGGTTAGGGTAGTTATATTGTGTGAACAGTTTGAGCAGGTATATTTTATGGAAAAATTCTGAATAAATTCTATGTTAAACTAGACTCTTAGAGGAACAATTCTTATGTTGGAATGTTTTTGAGAAAAAATCGTTTACATGCCTGAAATTGCTAAAATCCGAGAGGTACTGTAGTTGAGTTAGAATTGGACAAGTTTGCTTGTTCGAATTTCGTGGTGCCTTTAACCTAGTAAACCTACTTGAAAATTTCTGAAAATTTTACAGGGCATATCTTGGTCAGTTTGAAACAAGTTTTTTTTTAGGTATTAAGGCTAGTTCCACCGTTTAGTGCCTCTAAAAAATTAAAAATTGAAGGTTGACAGAAAATGTTGTTAAACTGGACAACTTTGCGCAGTTGTAGTATTTCAATCATAACTTAATGAATTTAACTCGGAATGGAGTTCCATTTAATTCTAGAATTATCTACACTCGAAGAGATTCGCGTAAACATAAAAATTAATGTAATTGGTGGTCATTTACCTAGGTAATTAAGTTGTCAAAATTTAGCTACTGCTGAAATTCTAAAAAATGTTGAACTTATTTATTTGTGCTATTATTGATTTTTGTGGAAAAAATATGAACTATAAGTTATTGTTTATGTGTGATATATGTCAAGAATTATGTAAAGCTATGTGTTGAGACTAAAAGTGTTGTGATGTATTATGCGATGTGGTTACCTATGTGATTTATGACATGTTATGTGATTAACGTGCATTGCATAATCTAATGTGTTATTGGAGAGGTTGCAACCTACTTCTGGCGTGGTAGTATCGAGAAACTCCAGGTGGTATCGGCCTTGCCGGTCTAACTCGATTGCCATGGTTACCAATTCCCCTCTCGTTAGGGAACTTTACTATCTTGGGAGAGTAGGTTGTAGGATTTGGGTATATCCGGAATACCCCGTGTTGGGAGACATAAAGGATTTGATGAATCATTTGGTCGGCAACTACGTGCGATACGTTGCGTTATAATAGCGTAAGCGTATTCTTTCCCTAATATGTGTTAAATGCTTATTATAAAGCAATGCGATGTATTTACTATATAATGATGCGATGTGTTTACTATATACTGATGCAATATGTTAATAATTGTTGCCAATATGTGCATGACATTCACAGGTTTTCAAAAAGGTTTTAAAAGAGAAAATGATTTCGAAAACCCTTACCAATTTCCCCCATCGCTGAGCTTAAGTTGTTGTAAGCTCACCTCATTTTTATGCCCTTTCAAGTGAAAATGAACCAAGATATGCTCAACAGGTTGATGAAAATGTGCCTTTATGTGATTATGCTAATTTCTGCCTGGTGTGCTGCTGTAGTTGCTTACTGTTTGTCAATACCCGGATATTAATGTTGAATGTTATAAAATACTAAAGTTTTGTAAATATTTTTTAGTGATGAAGTTTGTATAATTTGTACAAATGTAAACTGTTACTTTGTTATTTATGAACTTAAATTATGATATATACTTTACTAAGTAGTACTTTTAGGTTTAGATGAATATCATGTACATATATCTTGAGGAATTAGTTTGTGGAATATTGTGTTAGGATTTGTGTTGTTTGCTTGAATTGTTGGATATTGGATGATGGAGGATTATAGTTGCATTGGGTTGAAAATGGTTTATGGTCTTTTCTGTGCAAGTGAAGAACTGTAATGTTCGAGTTTTAGGGGAGACTCTGTCCGTTTTCCCGTTACGCTTTGACTTAATAACCTTGATGTTCTAAATTATGTGTAATAGTTCTCGGGCTTTTGTAAATGTGCCTTAGCAGACTTAGGAGGAGTGATTTTCTTAAGCCCATGACATCACGATCCGAAGAATGCTTGTGGTTTTACTATGGTATCAAAGATAATATTAGTGAACGAAAATGGGGTCGTGACAGTATTGATGATCCAATGTGTAGTTATAATATTGATTACATGCTTTAGAGGGTTTTTGAAAACTCCCCACATTTATTTTCCCCCTTATTGAGCACGTAGTTGCTCACCCTTTTTTCTCTAACAATTTCAGGTATAATAAGGTGGAATTGAAGTATTTTACAAGTTGTTTGGGCAATTTTACATGGAGTGCCGTTTTGCTCGAGTTAGCCTATTATGTTGCCTTGTCGATGTCATTAGAATGTGAAGAGTTCGTTAATCATTGTGAAAATTGTAATAAGTGTATACATTGTCTGGTTTGAGACTTGTAATGTTAATAAACCTGAGTGTAAAAGTCAAAGGCTTAAGAGATGTTGAATGCTTGTTGTTGTGAGATTGTTTGATTGAACAAGTTTAGATTTTGGATTGTCCATAATACAAGGGAAACTCCGTTCATTTTCTCTCGTTTTACTTGCCTTCAGGATTGGGTCGGGTTGTCACATTAGACTTGATTCCGAGAGGGATTGGGTCGTTATAAATCCTCTTTACCTAAATAGGTCAATGCAACAGTAGCATCTCTAATGGTAATTCAAGCTTGGTTATCATGATCCAAGACCTGTACATGTCTTTCCTCGTGAATCCAATGAAGGAAAACACAACATATAGTTGTAGGATCGTCAAAGAAAACATGCAAATCACAAAACCCTTATGGCTGAAACTAGAAGCATGGCATTTCAAAAATTTCTACTCCATAACCTTTGTATTCACATGTGATCTTCAAGTAAAGTCTATAAAAACTAACATGTATTTCAATATATATAAACTATATATATAAAGACAAATGTATAGGTGAAATAATACCTCTTGTGGATAACCAACAACTTGTAGAATGTCTTTGATGATGCAGACTAGCTTCTCCTCAAGTGTGAAGGATCTAGGCGGAAACACCGAACATCCAAGAACAATCTATGCTCAAAGACTAAATGTGCTAGCTTGTCTTGAGTGATATTAGCTTATATGTATGTTAAAAGATAAAATAAACACTTATTTCTTTTTCTTTTGCTTGGGTCGAGAACAAGAAGTAAGAAAATATGTCAAAAACTTTCTAACTCTTGTTCATCTTCAAGCTCAATGCCGTAATTGTATATATGTGTTAGTGAAGATAATAATCTTCTCTTGCTTTGTGTGTGTAGCCGTGTAGGAGAGAGGATAAAGAAAACATTAACTTAATCTCTATCATTGATCTTGTCTTTAGCTTGAGTGTTTGAGTGTCCAAAAGGTTTTCTCTCTCCTAATCCACTTGCATTAGGTATCATTACAAAAGAAAGCCATACAAAGGCTTTACTTTTCAAGATTAAATCTTGGCAATCTATTTTGAATTAGTGGGATGTGATATCATCACAAGATGACTTGGATTGATGACGTGGCAAATCCTAGCCATGCTATCCAATCTTCCACATATGCTTACATGCACACGCCACATGTACATATATGTCTACCAATCATGTGCAATTAATTAATTAATTCTAATTTTTATTAGAATAATTAATTGGAAATACTTCTCAATAATTACACAATGGCCCAAAACCTTTGGTAATTACTTAAACACTCAATACTCTCAACAATCACATCAACAAGACCCAACACTATCAATAATTACACAATCGTCTCAATACTTTCAATAATTACACAATTGGCCCATTAACTCTTAATGACCAAAAGAAATGACGTTATCTCTTTAATGTCCTTTCTAAATCACATATAAGCTCATCGACTACTCTATTTATGATATTCTTTAGTGTGTGACCTTCTAGATTCATAACCGTATAGCGACGAGGGACTATTAAGCGCTTTTAATTTATTTCGGAGAATGTCTCTATCATTCTCTGAAATACCCTCATGCTCAAGAGTGACACCTAGCAACATACGTGTCAAAACAGTTTATACGATAAATGAAGTCTGACTTATATGAATCCATTTACAGTTGCGAATTAGCGTGCAGTTCGATCCTTCTGTTAATATGTCCCGATCGTTATGGGGGCTATGATACGACTAAGTTCACTAAACTGATTTTATGCATAGATCTAAATGGTAGAACGATAGATGACACTATGAAAAAACCTCTTTCTATCATTCACTCACGCTTTCGCCAAGGACTTCCTCGTTCATCGACCGTAATAAGAGCACATAGAACATCTCCTCACGTTGGAGGTTAACGGATCCTATCTTAACAACTACCTGTCAGTATCTATATCACAAAACTAAACTACGAGATGTCATATGTCACCTTTATGAAGGCGGATTTTGTCCAAACGCTATATTTAGCCCGTGATATATCCGGCAGTTGTAATTTCTCACGTCAAATGATTAATTTGCACAATCTGCAACAGATAACAAACTATTAATCCAATGTCATATAGTTTATTATCTACGTCACATTCAATGATCCATTCTACTAACGATTACTCATATGTAAGTTAATCTCATCTCCATGCTGTTATGGCACAAGGCTCATCATCCTTTATCATTAACATCTCTATGTTAATCAAAGGTAACTACATATGATAGCCCGTACTCAATTATTCTAGTCCTCGTTAAATAATCTAAGGGCTACGAATTAGTTCTAGTGTTTATCATATCAAAAAAATATGTCGATGTATTCTAAACACTTTTAGAATGTATTTCTCCTTCGAAGAAACACTAAGACACAATCATATATATTATAGACGGAGAATATGAATGTCCACTATATGCCATTATGAAAGATACACATATACATCAAAATATCCCTATATAGGTTGTAAAGACCCGTGCTCAAATCCCGAGCATTAGTATATTATTTAAGTATTATTAATGTGGTTGGTGTTCGTATTTCTAATATTAAGAATTAAATTAAAATTAGAAAACATATCAAACTAAGCATTCGTTTCAATTAAACAGGAAATAATAACTTGTTAGGTGCATTTGGATAGTTTGAATGTTAAAAAGTTAGAAATATTAAAGTTCGTACTTTACTTGTCATTTGAATTAAATAACCTATTGATTAATTATCTTAGTTACAATATGGGAATTTCTAGGAAATAATATAGGTTATAATAATTTTGAAAGTACATATGGACAATATGAAGTTATAGATAATGAAACTAGGTTAATCAATTTAAGCATGTAGAATTATAAGAAAATATTGTTATGGCTTATAAAGTAAAAGGATAATATATCAAGTCATTCGCTTTAATACTAACACTTAGAAATATACTTAGGGTTGTTACTGAAAACATTTACCTTAGTTAAAGAACTAAGTTAATATATGATCTACTTGGTTTGTTCTATTAATTAATTGTCTTAGCTGGATAAAGAAGTTTACAGGGAAAAATGATCTAGTGACCAGGATATGACAATCCTAAAAGAAGGAAAATTAGTTTAATAAGTAAAAATGAAATAATTAGGAATACTAGGGTTTATTAGGTTTGTTACTACCTACTTACTAATAAAATTAGAAATACTTTCCACTAGAATGAAAGATAAATATAGCATTTTAGAATATAACTCATTGATTCTTAATAGGATTTATTAGTTGTTGACTTTGCTAGATATTATTATCTCCCAAATATTCCTAAATCATCAGAGCTTCGAATAATATAGTCGCTAAAGAAACAACATTACATCATGCGGCCTTATCTTTCAAGGTCATCATTAACCTATGATATCATTATACTACTGATACATATCCTAACTACAATAATTGAGGTACCATATACAACATTTTCATTGCACCGATTCAGCAAAACTATTGCCATATCAAACACCTCACCGCCTAATACACTCGTCACCAAGTCTATTACCAATATCAGCTACGTGTATTAGTTATTAAAGCCTAAACCATGCAACATGCTACCCAGCAGCCTGTTTCACTCCCACTTAAGTGTTTATTTTAATTAGCTTTGGTTTTGTAGTTAGGTAGTATAGTCAAAGCAAAGCCAAGTGTATTAGCTAAAGAATATAGTTGCCCACTTAAAGCAATTAGCATCGAGCAAGTAAGCATTGACATGTTATCATATGATTACCAAGCCAAGGATTTAATCATGAGTCTATCTCTATCACTGAATCAATTCTAGTAGCACATGAGCCAATTATATCGTGGCAAAGACCTTATATAAGAACCACTGAACTTCTGCGATTAGCATACAAACACTTCGATTAAGCTTACAGCGGCAGCAACATAATTAAGGTGAGGAAATTTTACTTAAAGGCAATATCATTACTGTATAAGTGTTTATAGCTTTGCTTCTGACATGGTTTGCATGAATGGTTTGTGAGGGTATATTACGAAAGGATTACTGTTCCCATAGGATTTCTAAATAAGATAAGCTAGTTGTGCATGAGATTTTGTATCGTAAGACTATGCTTAATTTTAACCCACCTTGTAGACTTTCATAGGTAGATACTAATATATACATGTTGAACTTAGATAGGATTTAAAAGAATGGTTACTAATAAGTGGAATAGGAATTTAAAATAGGAACTAAATAAATGATCATTATTTTCCACTAAGTAAGTTTTATTGTAAGTTGTATTACATAATTATAAATTAGTTTATTATTATTGTGTGTTCTTACAAACAACTTATCTTAAATATAGGATCAGTTGCTAAACCAGCTTTCGGTCCTTTATGTGGTAGATAAATTGTAAGTATTACTGGCAAGATTAAGAAGTTGACTGAAATTTAAAATGAGTAACTAAATAAAATTGATATTTCCTGCTAAGTAGGTTTTATATTTAATTAAGATTAAAAGGAAAGAAACCCTATGAAGTAGCTTAATTAGCTAGAATGTTAGTTCGAGATCCAGTAAACGATTAACTTTCCGTAATAAGGGTAATTTTAGCAAAGAACATCTAATTATAATCGGCCTAACTAACTAAGACTGGAATTTACCTGGATCATGGCATATATATATAAGTTGTCTACTCTTGTTATTAATTATCTACTGACTATCAATTGAGATAGTATTTATTGAATGATTAAGTGACAACAATGAATTGATATAGATTATATTTTGTTGTCTACTTGTACTAATATTTCTAATTGATAAAGGTACTTGCCCGGGGACAACCTCTTTCGTTGTTCTCCACTTACGTGTTTATCAAATTGCGTTATCATAAATTGCAAAAGTGTTATCAATTGTGTGTTACGTGATTACTTGTGCATATTTGTGTGCTATTAGAATTGGGGGTTGCAACCTCAGGCACGATAGCGTTCACGCACGCCGGGCGGCATAGGGCTTGCTGGTGCTTCTGTGACTATCGTGGTCCTATTCCCTCTCTTGTTTTGGACCATTACCACCCTTGGAGAGCTTTCTCTCGCTTGGGACCAGTACTTCCCTCGAAGGGTTGGGTTGTAGATTTTGGGTACAATCCGGACTACCCTATTGGAGAGAGATAAGAAGTTGTACTCGTGTTTCGAGGCCGGCCACCTCAATGGAAGTGATATCAAGATATATCCTTTGCAACGTGAGATATAATTGACTTGTATCGTTAACTGTATATTGGCAGCGAATCGATGTTATCACGCTTGTATTGCATTGTATCATGGTTTTCAGAAGCCCCAAAAATGTTTTTAAAACTTTTCTTATTCCATTCTCACTGAGCTTTCAAAGAGCTCACCCTTTTTTTCCCCTCTTGCAGGTGCAGCTTAACTTGAAATGGAAGTTGTCATTATGTGCCAAAGTTGATTAATTACGTGCTCGAAGTTTCTTGCCTAACATGTTCTACTGTATGATCCAAGTTGAAAGGCTAAAGTTTACATGCATTACTCTTGGGTAGAGAGGGGTAGCTATTGTTGAAACCCTAATTTGTAGAGTAGCAGGGTAGTTTCCATGTCTCAGGTAGTGGTGTAACTTCTGTAACACCCTTTTGTACTTAAACTATTGTGTAATAGAAAGTTAATAAAAGTTCTCTATATTTTTTTCCTCCTAATGTTGTAGCAAATTATGTACATGTAACCGCAACAACAGTGAGTGAAGACTCTGACCTAATCTTAAGAAGGGTCGGGTTGGGGTTGTTACATAGGTCATCTAACTATAGCATTAAGGCATATCTCTAACAATCTCCCACTTGTACTAATGCTATCTTTTATAGGATAAGTGCATCATACACTCGTATCATATACTCATCTTCTCCAAGATGGTGATCAACTGTGACTGGTCTTACAGGATCTGTGGGTCAACTACATTTTTCAATGTAGGAAACTTTCTGCAAGATTTATATCTTTTCGAGCAATAATTTCTCAAATAATATGAAAAACTCATTTTTCATGTGTTTGGATCTTCGATGAGATCTAGGTTCCTTTAGTTGGTGCATCAACCTATTGTTACCGTTAATGACGATTCAATGATTGAAACCATCTTAAGTTCTATGAAGAACTTTTCTTATTCAAACTTCTATTAATGCAAAATTAAGTGTTGCGATGTATTCGGCTTCAACAATAAAGTCAGCAGTTACTGGCAGTTCGGAACTCTTTCTAACTTACTGTTTCTTTATTACATATAAGACAATTCTAAATATTAACTCTCTATCTTCTTTATCTATATATACATAATAAGTGAATTCGTCCCCATGAAATTCACTATTTCTATAAGATCCTTAGTTCTTCACTAGGATTAGACTGATATCTGCTCGTACCATTTTACAGCATAATCTATATCAGACTGTGTACATCATATAGCATATAAGAGACTGACTATGGTTAAAGTATAAGGAACACGACCTATTCATTGCCTTTTATTTCATCTAATATTGGAGACGTTCTAAAAGAAAAGACGGATACCCCACCTCAGAGGCTGGAGACCAAACAATTCTTAGAATTCTTTATCTTGAATTTCTTCAAGATTCGTTCAATGTACACGTTATGATATAAGCCTAATTTGATCCCTTTGCTCTATGCCTATAGACATGAATTTCTGAGATATAATAGGCTCGTCCCAAGTTTTATGGAATATTACTCAACTAGACTCAAGTCTACACAAATAAGTCACTTTCTCTTTTCCATTGTTTGAAATGTCATCAATATACAATATATGGTAAGTGGACACACTCCCACTAACCTCATTGTAAAAACCCAGGATTCATCTTCATATCAGCTGAAAACAATCTCTATTATTTCATCACTATATAAGATGCTCTAAGTATATAAAGCTTACATAATCGATCATACTTGGATTTAAAAATCATAATCGTTCCATATAGACATCTTCTCCAAGATAACTATCTGGGAACGTAGCTTTAATATCCATTCGCCAGATATAATAATTGTAGTATGTGACAAACGCAAGTTCGAGCCTTTATGAAGCAAAACAACTGGCAATTAAAAGTCTTGTCATAACCAACCTCAAGTTTTGATGACGACCCTTTTATTGCTAGTCTTACTTTACATGTTACAACATCTTCATTATTTCCAAAACACCTTTGGAACCTATGGAGTCCATATTTTACTTTGCATTGCCTACTTCTATTCCTCGAAATGTGTGTCAATTTCTATAAGTAGTAAGATTATCGATATAGTCATTATTCTTTTTACAAATAACTTTTGTGCTTCCTCTAGAAGATACACTTATCTTTCTTGAGAACGGGATATACTACTTAAAACACGAAGAACCTGTATGATGACTTTGTTCTGGATTTAGTTAATTGGTCTCGAGATCATGGTTTGGGTCATTTTTGAAAGTTAGAGGACGCTTCCTCTATTCTAATTTTCCTTCTACTACCTCTTTCTTGAACAAACTCTAATTCAAGAAAGATAGCATCACAGTTTGATCAACAACTCTTGATCATTAGGAAAATAGAAACTTTATCCTTTAATGATCGGTTTTTCACTAAAGCCTTAAACCCTTTGAACTTTTCAAAGTAGACTCGTACTTTATCAAGTATTCATAATATACTATTGACCATTCACCAATAAAATTATGAAGTAAAATAACCATTGTAAGTCATTTTCCTAAATGATTTACACATGATACAACGTTAACAATCTAATGGCACTTTATATCCTTTTTCAAATAAAAGGTGACTTTAGTCATTTCACAAGAACACAGTGATTTACATGTACGATTGGGCTGACATCCCATTAAACCAATTGGTTTATACATGTTAATCCTCTCTTGTTATTATGAGGAAGTCTCTAAGTATCGTAGTTTGTATTATATTGATATGATCATTTCTAGGAAAGTTTTTCCTTTTTGAATAAAGAAGATGTAATATGCTTATACTTGCTTTGTTTGAAGACAGGTTTTTTCAAAATATATATGTCAAAGTTTCATTACTCTTAACAAATCTTTTAGCATATATATTACAAAGGAACGTTTTGGATAAACTTCCTAAGTAAGAACAGAAAAACATTTTTCAAAAAAAGGTTTTAAAAAACAAGAAACTAAAACACCAAGCAAGTATATACATCATACTTTGCTTTGGTTTAAGGTCGCTACTAGCCAACCTTCAAAAAGTACATAAAAATAACCAAATATCATCCAAGACTGACTCCATGATAGTGACAACAATCTGCCACTGTCCTCACATCATCCTCACCCAGCACAACTACACTCCCTGGAATGTACGGAGTAGAGTGGCTCATTTTGTTCCTCCTCTTCCTATTTCTTCTGGTTTTCAAAGGTCTGACACTGGAGGAAGAAGAAACAACATTTGGAATGTTCTCTACAACATTATCCACTCCCTGAAATTGCTAGGCAATCAATATATTATAAAGCTCGGGTAGGGTACAATCGAGACTATGCATATAAAGGTCCATGATCAAAGGGGAGAAAGATGGTAGCAGAGACGACAAGAGCAAATCAATCTGGAGTTGGGGATCCATAATGAAACCGTATGCCTCGAGCTGAGTCATCAGATAAATCATCCGAAGGCAGTGCTAGTTACATCAGTTCCCTCCTCCATCTTCCGACTGAACAACTCTTTAAATAGTTCGTATCTCACTATACGACTATGCTCACCAAGCTGCTCCTGCAAAGAATGAATAATGTTTGTAGCATAAGACATGTTCTCATAGTACGACTGCAGATCCTTACTCATTGATACAAGGATGTAGCTTCTGGCGTGCATATCTGATAAATCTGTATTTTTAGTAACTTTAACCCATTAAATCTTGTATATTGCATTATTATTTCAAGCTTAATTATATATTTTATACAAATTTAATACAATATAGGTTCTGAAGAAGAAATAGCAAAAATGGGCACAAAGGACAACTTTTGAAGTGAATTTTCGGCGCAATACTGAAGGAGGAAGGAAGAATGACCTTGATATGAGCAAATAGATATTGAATTTGGCCAAACGGAGTGCGAAAATGGATTTAGGACGCTGAAAAACCTTAAAGTAGCTTTGGTTAACTTTTTGGTCAAAGTCAAAGTTAACGGGTGAATAGTAAAAGTCAACTTTTGGTCAAAGTCAACTTTTGGTCAAAGTCAAAGTGTGAATAGTAAAAGTCAAAGTCAACCATGAGTAGTAAAGTCAACGTCTGAATAATATCTTCGTTGACATCACGCTGACACAATGATGACTTAGACGAATGACATCACGCTGACACAATGATGACCTAGGCGAATGACATCACGCTGACACATTGATGATATCATGGTTTGAATAGTACTTATGAATAGTACCAAAATTTCTCTATAAATACTTCATTCCTCATTTCATTTTTCTTGTACCATTTTCTCTTCTTAGCTTAGATTTTGCTCTTGTGTTTGAGTGCTTTAGTTATTATTCTGAGTTGTGTGCAAAGTTTTAATCCCAAATGGAGGGTCTAGTGAGCCATCATCATACCGAAATCATACCGGTCTACCAAAATCCGTTCAACACGATAAGTATTCTTTTATTTTGGTTTTCGTTATGATTTCTTGTACTTTACAGTTTATTATGGCACACTAGACCCGAGATTCGGGGTGGTACGTGTGAGGTTACTCTTGTACATATGTTGTGATTCAGATTTATTAAAGTCTCGTATTTCAATTTTTAAGTATTCTTTGATTAATTATACGTATACTTGCAGTTATGTTATATTTAATTGAAAGTACATATATGCCCGGTTTTGTAAACCAGTGGCAATACGAGACTACCTCAGATAGATTCTAGTCTGGTTGTACCGACACTTCCAGATTACATAAGTAAAAGATTAATTGAGAGATTGAAAATCGTTAGGTTGTACCAACACATCCAATCTTGTTAATTAATTAATCTTATCACTTACGTAATTAAAGGCTCATTTCAGTAGTGGGAGTTTGTAGCCCTATTTCTGAAGGACTTAACTTTTAATCTGAATCAATAACTTTGTACTTGCGTATACCGAGCTATAACCACCTTGAATCATTAACCCTTTAGATTTTTAGTGTTGAGTGTTGTGATTCTTTATTTTAGTACTTTTGATTAATTCACTTTTGGACTTTGTTACTACCGTATCTTTGGACATTTTATGGACATTTATTGGACATAATTTTTCGTACTTCCGTACGTTTGGACTTTTGGACTTAATCAAACTTATCCGTGACGGGAGATAGTCAAATAATTCTAAATTTAGGACTTAACTTAACTTGATAACCCAATCTCCGTGGATCGACCTCACCACAACTAGAGGTAATTCAAGGTAAGCAATATTTTCAATCATTTAACCTTATTATTTTTGAGCGCAAAACGACGCGATCAAAATTTGGCGCCGTTGCCGAGGATCGGTGTTCATCAAATAAGGTAAGTCTTTTATTTATGTATACAAGTGTTTATATGTATATATTTTAGATTTTAGTTTTTATTTTTATTTAAGTCAATTTAGCTATTTTGTATAGACTTTATTATTATTATTTTTTAATTTTATTTTATTTTATTTTTTTGTTTCTTTTTGAGTTTTAGTTTTGAATGCATGGTCGGAGATCTTTAAAGCCATACATCTTTGTCTTGGATTCAGAAATTGAGAAAACCTTTAAATCCAGAATCAAAGCACGAACCTTTCTAATCATGGCTGATCAACATCTGAATCAAAACCAAAATCAGGATCAAGTTGGAGGTAAAGAAGTAGGAAATGTGAGGAGGAGCATAAAAGATTTTTCCACACCACAAGATTATGTCCCTCCACGATCTATCGCCTTACCTGAAACTGATGATGGTTTTAAAATAAAGTCTCACATGATTTCAATGCTTCCTTTGTTCCACGGTCTTTCTAATGAAAACCCGTATGATCACATTAATACTTTTGTTTATACATGTAGATCGACCAATACTAGAATTGCCTCAGAAGAGGTTGTTAAATTGAGATTGTTTCTTTACTCTTTAATGGGTCAAGCACAAAATTGGCTTTACAGATTACGATCTGGTTCTATTACTTCTTGGGATCAATTGCAAAGAGAATTTCTTGAAAGATTTTACTCTTCTTCAAAAACCAATGAATGTAGGAATCAATTAAATAATTTTTCTCAGTTACCTGGAGAGGCACTTCATGAGAGTTGGGACAGATTTGAAACCTTAACTTATGAATGTCCATACCACAGTATTCCAAATTAGCAATTAGCTCAAAATTTATATCAAGGGTTAAATGAGCATAATCAAAGTTTGCTCGATTCAGCTTGTAATGGCTCACTTCTTGAAAAATCCCTATAAGAAGCAACATAATTGTTCATAAAACTAAGCAACAATTCATGAAAGCGTGCAACTTCATCTAGAGAAAAGAGAGAAAGTGTAGGATCAAATGATTACAATTCTTTGAGATCAAAGATTGAAAATCTAACTCTTGCATTGAAAAAAATGGACAAAATGAAAGAATCATTGCATGTAGTTAATTCAAGTGAAGGTGTTCTTGCATCAAATCACAATTCAATTTCAGAGCAAGCTTGTGCTGCTTATAGATATCCCCATACTTATGATCCATTCTCTAACACTTATCATCCAGGTACACGAGATCATCCAAATTTTCAGTGGGATCAAAATCTGGAAGATGTTCAATAACAAAGACCAAGAAGGTATCCTCCAGGATATCCTTCAGTTCCACAAGGACAGGTACCTACGAGCTCCAATTCAGGTTCCAATTCTTATGGGACTACTTTTGAAGAACAGGTTTTGAAAAAGCTTCACAGTTGGGAACCAACTATACAACTGGTAAGTACACATACAAAGGCAATTGCCAACTTGAAAGAAAAATTGGGCAATTAGCTAACACAATTCAGAAAAGGGAAGAAGGAACACTCCCTGCCCAACCAGATGGAAACCCAAAAGGTAAGGCCCATGTAGCATCTATAAGTCAAATAGTGGAGGATCTTCAAGCTGTCACTACACTGCAAAGTGGTAAGAAAGTTGATAACAAGGTAAGTGTCGAAGCTTACAAAAATGCAAGACTTGTAAAGCAAAAAGCTAAGTCTCAAGTTACTGTTGATTCATCAAAAGAAACTGCAAATGAACTTGAAACTTTCATTTCACATGAAAATATTCCATTGACACTAAGTCCCAAGGTACCCTTTCCACAGGTATTAGGTAATCTACCTAATAAAGATTCAAAAAGGGAAGAAATTCTTGAAACCTTTAAGCAAGTGAAAATCAATTTACCTCTGTTAGAAATCATCAGGAAAATTCCTGCTTATGCAAAGTTTCTTAAGGATCTGTGCACTTGGAAAAAGAGGAATTCATCTTTGATATCAAACAAAGTAAGATTGACTGAAAAGGTAAGTAGTATACTCACTTATCATGTTCTTCCAAAATTGAAAGATCTAAGTGCATTTACCATTCCTTGCTATATTGGTAATCATTGTATAGATCATGCCCTTCTTAATTTAGGAGCTAGTGTGAATCTTTTCCCCTTTAATCTTTTTGAGCAGTTAGAAAAAGGAGAATTGAAACCTACTCATGTCACCCTTCAATTGGCTGATAGATCGCTTAGAATTCCTAGGGGTATGATTGAAGATGTGTTGATAAAGGTTGTTGAATTTTATTTTCCTGTGGATTTTGTTGTGCTAGATATGGAACCAGGAGAAATTCAAAAGTTCCAAACTCCAGTTATATTAGGGAGACCATTTTTAGCAACAACTAATACAAAAATTCACTGTGCAACTGGAGAATTGGAGTTTACATTTGGAGATATTAAGGTAAAGTTGAATGTTGCTAATGCTGCTAGGTTTGCAGATGAAGATGATGGTCTTGAATGTTTTATTCTTGATAAGATTGATCCATTAATTGAAGAGTCTTTTCTTAGTCTTATGCATAAAGATTTTTTGGAGAATACTTTGAATGATGATGAAGTAGTGTTGAGTAGGTTTGAGAAGGAATCTGATGAATTTTTAGAAAGCAATTTAAGATTTGATGAAAAACTTCAAGTTTGTGCAATAGAACCATCCTTGACTCTTTCTAAAGAACCCATGCTTCCTTCTATACAATCTCCTCCCGAGTTGGAACTAAAGCAACTTCCTAGTCATCTCAAGTATGTTTTTCTAGGGGTAGATCAAACACTTCCAGCTATTATTACTTCTAACCTTTCTTTGGAACAGGAAGCTAAACTTGTAGATGTGTTATCTAAGAATAAGGAAGCGTTAGGCTGGACAGTTGTAGACCTTAAAGGAATAGATCTCTCTTTTTGCATGCATAAGATTAATTTGGAAGATGGAGCCAAGACATCTAGAGAGATGCAACGTAAGCTGAACGCAAACATGAGGAAAGTTGTAAAAAAAGAAATAGTAAAGTTGTTAGATGCAGGTATCATCCAGTCCTATACAGGTTGTACCTATGAAATCAGGAATCATTGTGGTGACAAATGATAAAGGTGAATTGGTACCTACCCACACCACAACTGGATGGCGTGTGTGTATTGATTATAGGAAACTCAATGCTGCAACAAGAAAGGATCATTTTTCTTTACCATTCATTGATCAAATTTTGGACAGGTTGGCAGGACAAGGTTATTACTGTTTTCTTGACGGGTACTCGGGATACAATCAGATCCCTGTGGACCCTGAAGATCAGGAAAAGACAACTTTTACATGTCCTTTTGGCACGTTTGCTTATAGAAGAATGCCTTTTGGCCTTTGTAATGCACCAGCCACTTTTCAACACTGCATTATGTCTATTTTCATTGATATGATGGATGAATTTGTTGAAGTCTTTATGGATGATTTTTCTATCTTTGGCTCTTCATTTGACACTTGTTTGAATAATCTTTCTTTGGTGCTGAAAAGATGTTAGGAATCTAATCTTATACTTAGTCGGGAGAAAAGTCATTTCATAGTTCAAGAGAGATTTGTTCTCGGACACATTATATCCAAGGAAGGAGTTCGGGTTGATAAAGCTAAGGTTGATATTATTTCTGATTTGCCCCCTCCAACAACTGTTAAACAGCTGAGTTCGTTCCTTGGACATGCTGGTTTCTATCAACGATTTATAAAGGATTTTAGTAAAACTGCTAGACCTTTATCAAATTTGTTGGCACAAGATACTCCATTACAATTTGATGAAAAATGTGTTACTGCTTTTAAAACACTGAAAAATGCACTTTCCACTGCTCTAGTCATTCAACCACCAGATTACTCTCTTCCTTTTGAAATTATGTATGATGCTTCAGATTATGCCATAGGAGCTGTATTAGGTCAACGCAAGGATCGAGTTCCTTGTGTGATCTATTATGCCAGCCGAACTTTGGATGATGCCCAGAAAAACAATACCACCACGGAGAAAGAATTGCTTGCTGTAGTTTTTGCATTAGAAAATTTTCAGTCTTATGTGTTAAGGTAAAAAATAATCATTTATTCTGACCACTCGGCACTAAGATACCTGTTGGAAAAGAAAGATGTTAAACCTAGGCTTATTCGATGGTTGTTATTAATTCAAGAATTTGATTTAACAATCAAGGATAAAAAAGGTCGAGAAAATGTTGTTGCTGATCATTTGTCAAAGATTGTAACTCAAGAAACAGAAAATGAGTTACCTCTGAGAGATACATTTCCCGATGAACAGTTACTGTTAATTTCTACTCCTAAACTTCCTTGGTATGCTCATATTGTGAATTATTTTGCAGTTGGTAAAATACCCAAGGAGTGGAACAAGACTGAGAGAGATCGATTTTTCTAAATTGCAAAGAATTATTTATGGGAGGATCCTCATCTGTTCCGTATTTGTTCTGATCAAATTATTCGTAGATGTGTACCCAAGTCTGAACAGCTAAGCATCATGTCATTTTGTCATTTGTAGGAATATGGGGGACACTTTGGAGGACGACGGACAGCTATCAAAGTTCTGCAAAGTGGGTTTTATTGGCCCACATTAATCAAGGACACTCATGAGTTTTGCAAGGCAGTGAAAGATGCCAAAAGACAGGTAACATGGGAAAAAGAAATATGATGCCTTTAAATCCCATCGTGGTTTGTGAACTTTTTGATGTTTGGGGTATTGATTTCATGGGTCCTTTCCCCATCTCCTTTGGTTTTCAATACATTTTGGTTGGTGTTGATTATGTGTCAAAATGGATTGAAGCAATTGCAACAAGGACTAATGATCACACTGTTGTGATGAAATTCATAAAAGAAAATATTTTCTGTCAGTTTGGAATTCCACGAGCCATCATTAGTGACGGTGGAAGTCATTTCATTCACCGAACTTTTGAAAAATTGTTGAAGAAATACTCAGTCATTCATAAGGTTGCAACTCCATATCACCCACAAACTAGTGGACAGGTTGAGGTTTTTAATAGGAAAATTAAATCAATCCTTGAGAAGACAGTTAGACCTGATAGGAAGGATTGGTCCACTCGATTGAATGATGCACTTTGGGCATATAGAACTGCATATAAAACTCCCATAGGAATGTCACATTTTCGTTTAGTTTATGGAAAAACATGTCATTTACCTGTTGAGTTACAACATAAGGCTAATTGGGCAATTAGAACTGTGAATTTTGACTTGCAGAAAGCTAGTAGAAACAGGTTATTCCATCTAAATGAACTTGAAGAAATGCGTTTAGAGGCATACGAGAATGCCAAGATTTACAGTGAGAAAATGAAGAGAATGCATGATAAAAT
The DNA here is from genome assembly GCA_037974665.1 of Ehretia macrophylla. NCBI lineage: Eukaryota > Viridiplantae > Streptophyta > Magnoliopsida > Boraginales > Ehretiaceae > Ehretia > Ehretia macrophylla. Next base: position 52,528,937 of record CM075780.1, on the reverse strand, counting down.
GATTATTCGTAAGTCATTTATTCCTGGAGAAGATGTGTGGTTTTTTAATTCTAAGTTACGATTGTTTCCAGGAAAATTGAGGTCTAGGTGGGATAGACCATTTAAGGTTGAACAAGTTTTTCCGTCTGGGGTTGTCAAGATAAAAGATAAAATAAATGGGAAAACTATGTTTGTAAATGGACAAAGGCTAATACCAGCGATCCAGTTAAAGAATTGGGGTGAAGAGTCAATTGACCTTAAGAATCCAATCCCTGCAGAGTAACAATTTCAAAGTAATTCTGTCTGGCTGAAGACGTTAAACTTAGCGCTCCTATGAGGCAACCTAGGATTTTTAATTTTATTTTTATTCTTTTTGTTATTTTCATTAGTACCAAATGAGTCTTTCTCCAGCTTAAAGTAGTTTGGGTCTTAACCCTGAGAAACACTCATAAAGGTATAATTGTCATGATACTAGTGGTCACTGTACGTTTTCTGTGTGCGGTTGTCTGACCAGAGCAACTCTGTCTAACAGTACTTTTCATTCCACCAGCTTAATGTAGTTTAGGGTTTGTTTGGGCATTACTTGATAAGGTAGTTAGGAGTGAGAGCATTCACCAGACGGTATTGTCTGTAACGTAAAACCCCACTGTCTTGCTCTTGACCCTATAGAACTGGCTGTGGCCCCATATGAGTGCTAAAGGAAAGTACTAGATGGTGTGAACAAAAAACCTCTGGAAGAGCTAGTCCCTTGATTTTAATATATTATTTTTTAAAAAAATAAAAATAAAATTTTTTTTTGCCCGAAGGCGTTAAACTACGATACTTAACTGTGTGTGCATGTCTTGCTGGCTGACATTAAATAGTTCTAGTGCCCATTCCCGGTTAGAAGGAAAAACTCTGACAATTTATGTGACACACTCATCCTAAATGGGTGGGAGGATTGGTACACAGTGGCAACATTCAGTAGTGACTGTCTGAGGATAAAACAAGGTGTTATTTGTACTAAGGTGTGTGCCTCACATGAACCCAAGTGATCTCTGGGTAATCTAGGATCTCGTGGCGGTAACATTCCAAGGTTTGTCCTAGATGTTGTCGTTTGGTTACCAATTAGCTTTAAATTGGCGTTAACTTCAACGTTAGGAGGTCTTTTTCCACCATTATGGAAATAGTGGCTCTCATGGTATTTGAGAGAAAGATAACTTATATCATTCTGAGGGGTAAGTGATACGTGATTCATCACCTCTGCTTCGGCCAGTTCTTATGCTATGGCGGGTAGATTTACTTTCCAGATTTTAATGCCATTCACTTGGTGTTCGGATGTGGTTTACTTTGCTGCATAGGTATGAAACTGAAATAGGATTTGGATCATATTTTTGCTTTTCCTAGGCTTCCAGTGTTGCCTTCCAAACTGGCGGACAACTCTTCGTTAAGTTGATGAACTCTAAATTTAGTCTAAACTCAATTTTTTTAAAATTAAATCTGGATTCAACTGTTCCTTTTGGAAGCATATTTAAGGTTTGAATCTTGATGGATGACTATTGGTCGGTGTTCATTTATATATTCTTACACTTGTTTTAGGATATTTAAATGGTTTAAAATTCATGTATTTATTTTTCTCATGTACCAATTTTATTTTATTTTATATATAAAAAAAACTCTTGTAGGAAATAGGTTTGAGGAAGATTATATCTTCCTACTTTGTGAATTTGCAAAAGCATTTAAGGCAGAAACGGGGAGAATCACGCTCGAACGCACTTAAAGGGCGCTCGAGCGTGGTACGACCTAACTGACGGGTTTAAAGCCCTCTTTCTTTCTTCTTCTCCTCATTTTCGTTTCTCTCCACTGCCGCCTTTTCTCTCTTTCTCTCCATTTTTTTTTCTTTCATTTCTCTATTTAGCTGCATTCAACACAATGATGTTCGGAACTCTCATGCCTGACCAATTTGCCATGGTTGTGTACTATTTTACAAGTATTTTCATCCTTTATATTTTTTTATTTATCCCCTAGTCAAGTGGGATCGTAGGTATATTAGGAATGATTGAAGTTAATCATGTATTTCCAAGTTTAGAGGATAGTCTTCTGTTGTTGTATTTTCATTTCTTTTATGTAATGTCTTTATGATTAATAAAATAGTGTGGTTTGTTTATGATTTTTGTATTATATATATATATATATATATATATATATATATATATATGTATTTTCATGTTAAGATATTTATGTTAAATAATGTATATAAATTTATGTATATATATATATGTTAGTATGCTATATATGTATTTATTGCTATTAAAAAAAATAAAAAATTCACTGAAAGAATGCAGCAGGGCGCTTGGGCGCTCAAATCGCCCAACCACAGTCGGGGCTTATAACATAAGCCCCGATTGCAGCAGCCTTGAAACCCAAAAAAATACACCCCCCCACCCACGAAAATCACCCACAAACCTCAACAAAACCCTTCCCCACCCCAAGTTTTCTCCAGATCTACATTAAGAGGTTAGTTTTTATGCTTTCTTTCTTATTTTCGCATTTATTTTCAGTTTATTTCAAGTATTAGATCTATTTTTACATATTTATTTACGTATGTATATACGCATATTTGAAGGCTTTAGGATGATTCTTACTGCTTACTTTCAGTTTATTGTTGTTCTATAGCTCTTAATCTTCGTTTTTGTATGATTTTTTTTCCTGATTTATGTATGTATATATGTATGTATATGTGTATGTATATAGAATGTATATAGAATTTGGTTAGATTTTAATTTTAAATTTTCTGTTAGAATTCATTTAGATTTAATTCTGAAAAAAAATAAAAATAAAATAAAATTTGAAAAAATAAAATAAAATAAAATAAAAATCAGATTTATGTAGATTCATTTATGTCAATTATTTTTGTTGCCCTACATCTAAGATTTATAAATTATTTACATGTTATAGAATTTAACTGGATGATTTATAATGTTGTGTGTTAAGGATGATTTTTCGGTTGTTATTGGGTGTTGTTTGAATAAATAGTATTTATGTAAAAAAAAAATTACTATTTATTAAAATAATAAATATATATATATATATATATATATATATATATATATATAAATAATTTTGTTTTGTGACTTTTCTGATTTAGTTTTTTTTGTTTGTTTATTATTAAGATTATGGCTCCCAAAAGGCAGAAATTATCATTGACTGCAAGACTTGACAATGCTCAAATTGAGGCTGAAACTAATTTTTCGGATGCGTTGAGAGCCTCCGAAGGTGGGTAATGTGCTTTTGAATTTTTTGAGGGGTATTTTCTTGATTGTTTTTTGCACCCATCTTTTGATGATGTTCCTGTTTTTCCTCGTTTTATTCGCCCTTTTTATGAGTATCTTTCATACGATAATAAAAAATTTACTGCATCAATTGATGGTTTTGAATTTCAATTTACTACTGCTGATATCATGATTATACTATGTGGGCATGATTATTTTTATGAGGAAAATATGGATTTCCCTGCTACATCTACTGATTTAGACATTGCTACAAATTTGTGTGGGGGTCCGGTTCTGCCACACGGTGTGAGTGTAAGGAGATCTTCTCTTTCAAGGGACATGTGGTTAACAGATATCATTGTTAAAAAGAACCTTTTCCCTTATAGTCATAATCATGAAAGAACGGGAGTTATTTTACAAGTTTTATATTGGATTTATCAAGGTGCTCTTTTTGATGTTAGGGCTATTATTAGGGACAACATGATGAGTCTTATAGACCACATGAGGAGGTTTGATACTACATCTACACTTCGTTTTCCTCGATTGATAATTTCTTTGCTTCAACGGTTTGATTTTCCTTTTGCACCTAATGAGCCATACATTGATCTCCCTATTACTTCATATGGTGAATCAGAGTTCTCAAAGAGTTTTAAACATTTGGAGCGCGCTGTTCGAAAAATGCCCTTAGCATTAAATGCTCCACGACCTTCCACTCAATTTGCTGAAGGCGCCACTTCTTCCTTACAACAGGGTGATCAATCTGAAGAATCATTAATGGAAAAAATGTACAGAGAAATGCAAGCCATGAATATTAACCTTGCTGCAGGATTGGGAGACATAGGTGAACTGAAAGCTGAATTTGCTGAATTTAAGCAGTCGCAGAGGGAAGAGTTTGCTGCATTACGAGCTGAACTTGCTTCAGTGAGAGGTTCAGGCTCAGGTCCTCAGCCGCCACCATCATCATAATTCAGTGGCGTGTTTTTTTTTATTTATGTTATTTTAGTTATTTCATCATTTTTTTTATATTTTTGTTTTTATTTAAACTCATGGCTAATGTTGGTTTTTGAGATTTTGTTTGACAATTCTTCTTTCAGAAAGTTTTTGAGGAATATTATTTGGGTTGTTTATCAGGTTGTGTCTTTCTTTTTTACTTTGAATTACATAGTTTTCTTTCATTGAGGACAATGTAAGGTTTGAGTTTGAGGAGAAAAAAAAAGTTGATACCAACCTGATACCAAAAAAAAAAAAAAATTTACTTCACTTATTCTTAATAATTAAAATTGAGTGGTTAATTGTTGAAATATGGTTAGATTGTGATAAAATATTTGAATTAACTGGGAATTTGGAATGGAAAAATGATTAGCCCCTAAGAGTTGAGTTTGTTTCTAGATTTTTTTGAAACCTTGTTAACTATTATTACATCTCAACAGCGTCACATGATTTAATTAGAAGTTCTTGATTAATTATAATAAAAAAAAGTAGATTGAGATGTTTTCAATGTGAGATGTTGTGTTTTATTAAAATTTGACTTATTTTTCTAGATTGGTATACTCCTTTGAAAAAAAATAAAATGTTTAGATGACTTGCTCAATATCATTCAAATATCAAAAATGTTGATTCAACAAAAAGAGGCAGCAAAGAAATCTATAACAAATGCTTTCTTATAACCATTTTTGAGAATTTTTGTTATGAAAAAGCTATCAATACAAATCTTGCCAGACAAGCCTTCTTTCACCAAACACAATTCAATCGAAGAAAAGGCAATACTTCAATGAAGTCGTTGAATCAACCAACATCTATCATTCGAGTAATCTATTTCATAAAAAGAAAAAAAAAAAAAAAAAATATAGAAAAAATCTAAGGGAGTACTACATGATTTGGAAGGTAGTTGAGTTTTAACATTTCATGACTATCCATAAAAAATATTTTTGATTTTACAAATTTTACGTGATTAATTTTCTTACTTCTTAATTGAGTTACAAGTGCTTAAAAAGGCTCAAAAGATTTTTTGTAATTAAGTTGGTTTCATTTCTTCTAGATACAAAATGATTTCTTGGTTTTTGGAAGACAAATTCACTATTAATCTTGTAATTTTATAAAATTTAACTGTATGAATACATTGACTACTTGGATTTAATATTTATGAATATATGAAGTAATTGATGCCTTTACTTGAGGACAAACAAAGAATGGGTTTGAAGAGGTTGATAAATCTATATTTTTAGTAACTTTAACCTATTAAATCATGTATATTGCATTATTATTTCAAGCTTAATTGTATATTTTATACAAATTTAATACAATATAGGTTCTGAAGAAGAAATAGCAAAAATGGCCACAAAAGCCAACTTTTGAAGTGAATTTTCGGCGCAATACTGAATGAGAAAGGTAGAACGACCTTGATTCGAGTAAATCAAGATTGAATTTGGCCAAATGGAGTGCGAAAATGGAATCAGGACGCTGAAAAACCTTGAAATAGCTTTGGTCAACTTTTTGGTCAAAGTCAAAGTCGACAGATAAATAGTAAAAGTCAACTTTTGGTCAAAGTCTAAGTCAACAGGTGAATAGTAAAAATCAACACATGAATAGTAAAGTCAACGTGTGAATAGTATCTTTGCTGACATCACGCTGACACAATGATGACCTAGGCGAATGACATCACGCTGACACATTGATGATATCATGGTTTGAATAGTACTTGTAAATAGTGCTAAAATTTCTCTATAAATACTTCATTCCTCATTTCATTTTTCTTGTACCATTTTCTCTTCTTAGCTTAGATTTTGCTCTTGTGTTTGAGTGCTTTAGTTATTATTCTAAGTTGTGTGCAAAGTTTTAATCCCAAAAGGAGGGGCTAATGAGCCATCATCATACCGAAATCATACCGGTCTACCAAAATCCGTTCAACACGATAAATATTCTTTTATTTTGGTTTTCGTTATGATTTCTTGTACTTTACAGTTTATTATGGCACATTAGACTCGAGATTCGGGGTGGTACGTGTGAGGTTACTCTTGTACATATGTTGTGATTTAGATTTATTAAAGTCTCGTATTTCTATTTTTAAGTATTCTTTGATTAATTATACGTATACTTGTAGTTATGTTATATTTAATTGAAAGTACATATACGCCCGGTTTTGTAAACCAGTGGCAATACGAGACTATCTCGGATGGATTCTAGTCTGGTTGTACCGACACCTGCAGGTTACATAAGTGAAGGATTAATTGAGAGATTGGAAACGTTAGGTTGTACCAACACATTCAGTCTTGTTAATTAATTAATCTTATCACTTACGTAATTAAAGGCTCATTTCAGTAGTGGGAGCTTGCAGCCCTATTTCTAAAGGACTTTTAATCTGAATCAATAACTTTATACTTGCGTATACCGAGCTATAACCATCCTGAATCATTAACCCTTTGGATTTTTAGTGTTGAGTGTTATGATTCTTTAATTTAATAATTTTGATTAATTCACTTTTGGACTTTGTTACTACCGTATCTTTGGACATTTTGTGGACATTTTTTGGACTTAATTTTTCGTACTTCCGTACTTTTGGATTTTTAGACTTAATCAAACTTATCCGTGAGGGGAGATAGTCAAACAATTCTAAATTAAGGACTTAACTTAACTTAATAACCCAATCTCCGTGGATCGACCCTCTACTCGCCACAGCTAGAGGTAATTCAAGGTAAATAATATTTTCAATCATTTAATCTTACTATTTTTGAGCACAAAACGATGCGATCAATATCGTGCTCAACCCATCGATCATAAATCTCATTGTCTGCCTCGGTGGCTATCTCATATAGGGTATTCGGAGGGGGACAATCCAGAACATGCTCAATCCTCTCAAATCGCAGAACTATTCTCAAATTTTGATACTAGACATGGAAGTTGGGTCTAGTTAAACAATTATCATCAGGTATAGGAGCTATTGGATTTGTAAATGAAGCCATGAACACAAACTACAAGAAAATAAGTATTACAAAAAGTAAGAATGCTAGTTGATGTAATCATGCAAAACTATTTAAATATGGACTTTTAAATAAATAGATCCTCCCATTATTCTTATCGAATCTCATACTCCTTAAACGAGAAACGTAAATCTATCAAGATTCTCAATGGGTTGCCCAAATTCACTTAACACAAATAACCCTCAACCTTTTTGGTATTCTTGAGATATAGGTGTTAAGAGTCAACAACTCTTTGTTGTCTATTTCCAAATAGGCTATAATCAATTTGATTTAGTCCCTAAATCACTTTAATCTCAGCTTTAATGCGTTCTTGACTAAGTGATCTAGTTAGATTAAACCCGTCATCTCCTAATTATTTGACAAATTGAATCTAATGACCTCAACCTTCGTGGTATTCTTAACCATTTGATTTTGGAAGATAACTACATCACTATGTTATACTAGCAACTCAATAAACTTATTATGAACCACATCCCTCTACCTTTAGGTTAGACCATACATAATTCACTTTAAGTTCCTTTAACTTCTTTAAAGTCCTAGGATGGTAGAGGACTACGATAAAACCCTTTTTACCGTCTTTTATCAATCTAATATTAGTTTGCACATAGGGAGGTTTGGATTTGATTGTTTGAGATCTCATCAAGCATACAAAGCTACTTATAAGAAACTAACACATAGAGCAAATAAACTAGCATACATGCATCATATAGGAATGGTGGATCATGGACTTGGGCTTGGAAGCAAAAAAAAGCAAGAAAACTCAATACTATCCTGAAGCACATCACTATGTCTTCATAGCCTTCAACTTCTTGGGCTCATCAATGGTCCTCCAACTCCTTTGAAAGCCTCCAATGGTCATCTTGCACTTTACTCTTGAAAGATTACAAATAGTCATCCCTACATAATTCTCTCATTTGCAAGAATAGTAAAATGAGACAAGTCTCAATTACAAACCAAATGGTAGAATCAATAATTACAAAGCACATCCAACTTCCAAATCCATGATCAAAACCATCATTCAACCATACACACAAACTCATAAGCTTAGATTAAACATATCTCATATAATAATCCACGCAATATAAGCTAGCAAACAACTTTATGCATCATATACAAAAAGTTAAGTTGGATATCCATTCTTCAAACTTTGTCAACAACACTTTGTCAACTTTTCATGCAAGATCCTTTTGATTTCTTGATTATAACATATTATAACACACATGCAAACTTAGATTAACCATTATAGCAAGACTTTTGGCCATCTAGAAGCTAGCAACCATTCGGCCATAGCTTTTTAAAATAGGCACACAAAGTTTTTTCCATCATGCAATATTATATCCACATATAATCTTCATAAAGTAAAAACAACCAAAACACCTTTTGGCCTTTAAACTTTACAACATGATTTTCCGGTAATTCCAAATGCCACAAGCCATTAGGAAAACTCAAGAAATCAAACACAAAGGCATCTTATCATACAATATCATATCATCGTATAATATACACAAAGTCAAAACTTTTTCAACTTTGCTAACATGCCTTTTAGCCTTCTTTCTCTTTCATGTGTGCATTCGGCCATCCCAAGGAAAAAACACAAGGCTTGTTATTTTAACATATTATATTATATCACTATATAATATACTCCAAGTTAAAAATATCTAAAACAACTTTTAGTCATTTTTCAACTTTTCTTGTATGATCATTCAAATTCAAACACATTTTCACATGGCTAGCTTAAATCAATCATTTAAACTCACATGCAAACATGCTACATATATGAAAGGCTAGTACTCTTCACACGCATATAAGGATCAACAAGTATTTCCATAGATCTACACATGCAAGTAAGCATCAAGACTAGATCTAAACATGCATGTTAGTAGACTCTAAAAATAACTTCATTTTACACATTTTAAAGAGTAGATAATCGGCTATACACATGCATTTTTATGGACATTAAAACTTGGCTCGGATACCACTTGAAGGAAAACACAACATATAGTTGTAGGATCGTCAAAGAAAACATGCAAATCACAAAACTTATATGGCCGAAACTAAAAGCATGGCATTTCAAAATTTTCTACTCCAAAATCTTTGTATTCACATGTGATCTTCAAGTAATGTCCATAAAAACTAACATGCATTTCAATATATATAAACTCTATATATATATAAAGACAAAGGTATAGGTGAAGTTATACCTCTTGTAGATAGCCAACAACTTGTAGAATGTCTTTGATGATATGGACTAGCTCCTCCTCAAGTGTGAAGGATCTAGGTAGAAACACCGAACATCCAATAACAATCTACGCTCAAAGACTAAATGTGCTAGCTTGTCTTGAGTGATATTAGCTTATATGTGTGTTAAAAGATAAAATAAACACTCCTTTCTTTTTCTTTTGCTTGGGCCGAGAACAACAAGTAAGAAAAGATGGCAAAAACTTTCTAACTCTTGTTCATCTTCAAGCTCAATGTCGTGAGTGTATGTGTGTGTTAATGAAGATGATAATCTTCTCTTACTTTGTTTGTGTAGCCGTGTGGAAAGAGGAGAGAGAAGAGATTAGCTTAATCTCTATCATTGATCTTGTCTTTAGCGTGAGTGTTTGAATGTCCAAATAGTTTTCTCTCTCCTAATCCACTTGCATTAGCTATCATTACAAAAGCAAATCATGCAAAGGCTCTACTTCTCAAGATTAAATATTGGTCATCTATTTTGAATTAGTGGGATGTGACATTATCACTAGATGACTTGGATTGATGACTTGGCAAATCCTAGCCATGCAATCCAATCTTCTACATATGCTTACATGTACGTACCACATGTACATATACGTCCACTAATTTGTGTAATTAATTAATTAATTTTAATCTCTATTAGAAAATTAATTCAAAATATTTTTCAATAATTACACATTGGTCTCAAAACTTTTGGTAATTATTCAAATACCCAATACTCTCAACAATCATACCAACACGGCCCAACACTATTACTAATTACACAAATGGCCCAATACTTTCAATAATTACACAATTCGTCCATTAACTCTTAATGACCAAAAAGAATGACGTTAACTCTTTAACATTCTTTCTAAATTACATATAAGCTCGTCGATTTTTCTATTCATGATGTTCTTTAGTGTGTGACCTTCTAGATTAATAATCGTATAACGATGAGGGACTATTAAACGCTTTTAATCTATTCCGGAGAATGTCTCCGTCATACTCCGAAATATCCTCACGTTCAAGTGTGACGCCTAGCAACATATGTGTCAAGACAGTTTTTACGGTATATAAAGTCCAACTTATATGAATCCATTTATAGTCACGAATTAGTGTGCAATCCGATCCTTACATTAAAATATCCCAATCGTTGTGGGGATCATGATACGATTAAGTCCACTAAACCAATTCTATGCTTAGATCTAAATAGTGGAACGAGAGATGACACTATGGAAAAACCCCTTTCCATCATTCACTCATACCTTGGCCAACGGCTTCCTTGTTTATCGACCGTAATAAGATCGCATAGGACATCTCCTAACGTTGGAGGTTAACGGATCCTATCTTGACAATTACCTGTCAGTTTCTATATTACAAGACTAAACTGCGAGAGGTCATATTTACCTTCATGAAGGCGAGCTTTGTCCAAACGCTATATTTAGCCCTTAATATATCCGGCAGCCGTAATTTCTCAAGTCAAATGATTAATTTGCACAATCCACAACAGATAACAAACTATTAATCCAAAGTCATGTAGTTTTATTATCTATGTCACATTCAATGATCCATTCAATTAATGATCACTCATATGTAGTTAATCGCATCCTCATGCTACTATAGCACAATGCTCGCCATCCTTGATCATTAACATCGCCATGTTAATCAAAGGTAACTACATATGATAGCCCGTACTCGATTATTCTAGTCCTGGTTAAATAATCTAAGGGCTACGAATTTGGTTTTAGTGTTTATCATATCGAAGAAATATGCTTACGTATTCTAAACCCTTTTAGAATATATTTCTCCTCCGAAGAAACACTAAGGACACAGTCATATATTATAGACAGAGAATATGAATGTCCACTGAATGTCATTATGAAAGATACACATAAACATCAAAATATCCATATATAGGTCATCTAACTATAACATTAGGGCATATCTCTAATATCCAACACTATCATAATCCATTATTCGACTAGAACTTATTTTGACTGTTCCAATAACATAAGTTTTTTTCTCATATTATCCTTTATAATTTAGATTTGTTCTTTTTTCTGACACCCAATTCACGAAACATTTAGGGTTGAAAAGTTTTACAAGTTATGATATGTGTTTTTTTACATTAAATGGCAACGCTTATACAAAAAATATATAAATTATGATATAACCTCTTTAAATTAATCCTCAATAAATTAATAATATCTTTCAAATAATACAATTATCCGGTCCAGACTTAGGACCAGTGTAAAAAATTATTAATCTCCATAAAGTCATAAATAACAAATTTAGAATATTTTATAAATTAATAATTATCTAAAAAACATATAATGAATTTACTATAAGCTTTTCTAAAAATATGAACTAAGAATAGCTTCACTTTTGTTGAACTTCAGATCTAACTGAATCTCTTATTTATATGCTCGTAATGCACATAACAGCTCGAGTCGTATTGCAACAAAAAGTTTTAGAGTATAATTGATGGTTTGAGTGCTTCTTTGCATGATATCGGTTATGCATATAGTAGATATTTATAATAGCTACGTATAATTTAAAGAATTCCTAATTTGTTAATACGTATGCATATAGTACTTTGAGTCATAACTTTGTCGCTTGATGTGATAATATATACATTGTTAAGGCAAAATCTAAAAATATCTTTATCAATTAATAATTATTAATTTATTAATAAATTGACATGTTGACGAATCAATAAAATTTAGTGGTGCCAAAATTTATTTTCTATATTTTTACTGTCGAATTCTATATTTTCTAAACCTTCATCGTGTATGGTCTGGTCGGTTTCATATTACCTAATGCTCAAAATATAAGAAACAGATATTACTTTACAAAAAAAAAAAATGTTTTACGATCAAACGTAACTGGTTTATAGGAGTGTAACTGTCCAATTACTCATTAAAGACAATATCAAACACCGCAAATTTATTGTCAAATGAGGTTAACTCTTTATATTTTCTTATAAATTTTAAAGGAAGGAAAAATATATATTTTTAATCGCAAATATATTTTCTTATAAGACAATAAGAGGAAAATAAAATTTATCCCGAATAGTACCATGTTTATTAGTTGAAGTAACCATACTTAAAAGAAAATAAATAAGGATGAATCCTCTTTACTTAAATAGGTAAATGCAACATTTTCATCTCTAATGGTAATTCCTGCTAGGTTATCATGATCTAAGACCTTGTAGAAGTCTTTTCTAATGAATCCAATACACTACGTGCACTTGTTTGAATAAAATTGACTACACTGTATTATTACTAATCACGAATAATTTAAAAAATTCTTAATTTGTTACATATATATATTTATGGTACTTTAAATTTTAACTTTGTCACTTGATGTGATAATATGTATGTTCTTAAGCCAAAAATAAAAATATCCTTATAAATTGATAATTATTAGTTTATCAATAAATTGAAATATTTATAAATTAATAAAATTTAGTGATCTCAAGCCTATTAATTTAAAAGAGCGCACTTATATATCACGTTATACCCAAAATATATCATGTAATGCCCAAAAGTATTTAAACTATATTTCTACAAATTATTTGACCAAAAAAAAAAATATTTCTACAACGTATAATGTAAAAATAGAAAGAAAAAAAATATAATATATAAAGTAAAAAAACGTCACATCAACACTGCTAGTTTGGTGCCTTGGAACACTTACAACATTTTGAACCATTCAGTTTTCACAACTTGACAGAAGAACTTTTTCGTCTTCTTCCATAATTGAGGCTAAAATATAAATTAAACAAACTTTTTGCATTGAAGGCCAAAATCTGTCATATCACATACACAGTGTGTAAGGCTCGGCACGAGACCTCATATGCATTTATATCATTTTTACGTGCATTTATTATGTTTTATGTGCATTTATTATGATTTACGTGCAATTGAGTATTTTAGATGTAGTAGGCATTAGTTAATAATTATCAAGTAAGACTAACCAACTAATTTAGTTAGGATTTAACAAAATGGCAAACTAGAAATAATACACTAAGTTGGAGGGCACTCTTGTCATTTGGACATTTAGATATTATCCTACCAACCTCTTGTCTTCCAAACAAGGCACAAAAAAATACACACACACATACACCAAGCCATAGCCACCAAGGGAGAGGAAGAAAAGAAGAAGAAAAAAGAAGAAAAGAAAGAAAGGAAAATGAGGAGGATGAAGAAGAAATTTCAAGCCATCCAAGTTGTTTTCAAGCTTTATCTTGCATCTTCCAACAACCTTCTTGCACCTCAAACATTTGCTAAGGTGTAGGAAGTTTTCTAAAGCTTTGAAAAGGTCATATGGTGTATGCTATGTGTTTTGTTTGCCTTCTGAGCAAGATCAAGTAGCTAGAAGTTTATTTTGAGCATTTGATTTTGTAGTAAGCATCTAGGGTTCCAATCTTGACTTATAGAGCACTATGACTTGATCTTACTAGTGGGTGCTAGAATGATGTTTAATTGTAGGTTTTACATGTGTATGAAAGTTAGAAAAGGGCATGGTGTTATACTAGAACATAAGTTGATTGTTGGTTTGTGATTGTTGTTGTTGTTGGGTTTATGTGTTGTAGATGTTGCTAGGGTGAAATTGTGCTTATATGTTGTTATGAGTTTGGTTGTAAGGCTCTTGATACTGTGGCTATGAGGTGGTGATTTGTGTGCAAAGATATAGCAAGAAAGAGAAGAGTTGATATCTTAAACAAACAAGTAATTGAACTAAGTTTGGGCATAGTTAGGCAAGTCGAACGAAGAGTCGGACGAATGACTTGTCTGACTTCTCTTGTCTGACATGCACTAGAAGTGCACTAGAAGAGTCGGACGAGGCAAGTCGTATGAGTGACTCGTCCGACTCCTTATCCGACTTCTCAAACTTCTATACTTCAACGTTTTGTCTTTGCAATGCTTGATGGTATGACTGCTATGCTTGTTTGCTACCTTGTATCAAGAGGTGTTATGTGACATTATAAACGTGCTCAAATTAGATGGAATTGCATTATATATGTGTATGGGTTATCAATTCATGCACCTAAGTACCAATGTGACTATGTGTAGTTGTGTTTAAATGTTAAATGAGTTGATGCAACCTAATTTGTTGCCTCCCTCTAGTTGTCTATCTATGTTTTATATGCAAATATGATTGGATATGTATGCGCAGCATGGTAACGTTCGTTTTCCTTGGGCAGTATTAGGCTTACCAGTAGGTCTCGACTACCATGGACCCCATTCCCCCTCTTGCTTGGATCTTAACCCTTGGAAACGCGGGTTGTAGGAACTTGGGTGTATCCGGAGGATGGTGTAAGGGGTTTGATATTGATGATTGATTCAAGGTTGGCCCACTACAACAACTGCAAGATCAATTGTATCTTTTTATCTTATATGTTACCATTTTTGCTTGGAAATTAGTCCTTGGAGATTTGGGTTATCTGTTATTACTATCATGTTTAATTCCATATCTTGCTACATGATCATAAGTGCATGGCATGGTTTTTCAAATGATTTCGAAATGACAAAACACTTGCGAAAATTCCCTTTCCGTTGTCCCTCGCTGAGCTAAATGGTGTAGCTCACCCTTCTTTCTAACAATTTCAGGTGAGGCTGAGCCTGAGCTGACTGCACAAGTCGAGGGTAACGTTGCATTGTGTGATGAAACTGATTTATGCCTGCTGTGATTCTTGCATGTCTTGAAGATGTTCCCCATTTGTACTAGACTTGTTCAAGTACTTGTATAACTTTATGTATTGTAACTATTCTTTTGGACATTAGGGAATGTAATTGTCTTAATACTTTATTCTTTTGAGACCTAGAGGTCGTTGATGGGATTGTATCATGTAAAGTTTGAAGTACTAGGTCTTGTATATACCGATTAGGTTTATGAAGTCGTGTAGTGCCTAGATGTTGGGCCATCTTTTGAAGTTTCTTATGGTATATAAATGCATGTTAGGTTGTTGATTCATGATCTCACAGGTATTAAGTTTATCGACACATCACGTTCCGGCCTCAACTTCCACGGGTCAGGGTTCAGGATGTGACACAGTGCCACGTGCCAAACGTACAATGTACCACGTCTGGACGTTTGAAAACGCCCCATAGTAGGGGATGTTTCCAAGAATTTTTCTATATATAGTTTGAGAACTGCATGCCCATCTTTGATTTTTGTTGTTATATGTAACTTTTCCAGAAGTCAAATGAAGTGTGTCCGCAATTTCATTTTCTTTTTTTTGTATATATTTGTCAGCAACTATGTATATATATATATATATATATATATATATATATATATATATATATATATATATATCTGTCTATTATCTCCATTGGTACATTTAATCTAACAACTTGTAATGGCTTCTAGTAGCAGTAATGCTTCAGTAAGATCAGATAATAATACCATAGCTAAAACAGAACAGACATGGACAGTAAGATAGTTAAGTAATTGGAAACCTCTTAAGATGAATATAAGAGAGATTTACCAGAAAGGTCTCTTTGACCTAAAATCTCTACTTACTATTAGATGTAAGGAAGTAGTAGTGCCATTAACCAGTGATCAACAGAGCATCAGACTTTTTTCCCAAAAATCATTAAACAAAGCCATAAGAAACGGCTATAGGTTTCTACATATTGGCCATGTGCAAGTCGCACTTAAGCCTCTAATTAGAGAAGGACTAGATACCAGTGTATATCTAGCTCTTAGAGATTGCAGATTACTCAGATACAATGATTCATTACTAGGATTAGTTGAGACTAGTCTATGTAATGGACCTATAAGATAATGATAGACATAACAAAAAGCGGAATAAACACAAATAATAGACAGATAAATAAAAGTAATACAACAAAGATGAAGATAAAAGGAGATTGATGTCTCTTACTTGTTATTAGATGAACTGGAAGATAACTGTGCTACACTGTTGGTTGTAAAGGAGTACAATGGAAAAGGGTGAT
This sequence comes from Ehretia macrophylla, assembly GCA_037974665.1. Lineage (NCBI taxonomy): Eukaryota > Viridiplantae > Streptophyta > Magnoliopsida > Boraginales > Ehretiaceae > Ehretia > Ehretia macrophylla. The sequence goes on along the minus strand of CM075780.1, from coordinate 52,512,545 downwards.
CTGGATTAAAGAAAAATAAAAGGAGAAAGAAAATCCGGATCCTATGCTGAGACAGACTCTGTCTTAATATAGGATATCGAATCTGAAAAATTAATAGTGAAATGAAATGTCAAAAGTGACTTTTCCTAAAGTGAACAGTAAAAAGTGATTTTTACTATTCATAAACAGTGTCTGGATAGTGTCGGCTTTTACTGTGGCCAAATTCTGTTTTGTCTTGACGTGTTGATCTTGTCTGGCATTTACTGTGGCCGAAAGATCATTTGTCTTAACATAATGATGCTGTCTTTTGACTGGATTACTTTCACTGTGACCGAAAGTAATTTCGTCGTCTTGTGAGGATGTCTGATAATGGAATCTTGACTGGATTTATCATCTTCTTCATCTCTGAATCTGGAACTGGTTCTATGCTGAAGATGTCGTAAACTTCTCCATGTCTGAATCATTCTGACTTATGGTAGAATACATATAAGTATATTGAGTGATGTATATTTCCCACTAATACAAAGAAAATAAATAAACTAGTCTATTTTCCCTATAATCTAGTTTATATCGTACTTAGTCTTACTATCTTCGAAACCTTACTATCTTCGAAGCCTAACTATCTCTCATCTAATCGCCACATGGGTAACAACGGAGTCTTATGCCTTCTGCTCCTCAATCCCGTGACCTTACAAGATTGTTGAGATAGGTTTGCTAAAGGTAAGTTGACTAAGCAAAATACAAAATGAAATACAGGCTAGAAGATAAACTAAGATGTAACGGTTAGACTTCCCCTCTCTGAAGTCACATGGTTACTGAAGAATTCCATGAAACTTCAGCTAGTCCAGGTCAAACGGCAACTGGTAAAGATATCTCAAGTCCGTTGATGGGTGTTCATTCTTTACATAGACTAATTTCTACTAATCCTAGTAATGAATCATTGTATCTAAGTAATCTACAATCTCTAAGAGCTAGATATACACTGGATCCGGATTTTCTTTCTCCTTTTATTTTTCTTTAATCCAGATCACTCTTTTACATTGTACTCCTGTACAACCAACAGTATAGTACAGTTTTCTTCTGGTTCATCTAATAACAAGTAAGAGACATCAGTCTCCTTTTATCATCATCTTTGTTGTATTGCTTTTATTTATCTGTCTATTATCTATGTTTATTCCGCTTTCTGTTATGTCTATCATTATCTTATCTTCCCTGGGTTGTTTCTGGTATCAGAGCCAGAGCAACTATTAGGTTAGTCTTAAGCAACATACCTATATGGACAACTTACCTTTAACTACAAAGACAGGGTAGGGAGCGAGTAAGACCCGCGGGAGGGCAGTAGACTCCAGGAGTCCCTTGAGGTAGTTTCGAAGATAGTAAGTCGGTTCGCAGATTGTAAGGTTAAGACTAGTCAACATAGTTGTAATGGCTTCTAGTAGCAGTAATGCTTCAGTAAGGTCAGATAATAATACCATAGCTAAAACAGAACAGACATGGACAGTAGGAGAGTTAAGTAATTGGAAACCTCCTAAGATGAATATAAGAGAGATTTACTAGAAAGGTCTCATCGACCTAAATTCTCTGCTTACTATTAGATGTAAGGAAGAAGTAGTGCCATTAACCAGTGATCAACAGAGCATTAGACTCTTTTCACAGAAATCACTAGACAAAGCCATTAGAAACGGCTATAGGTTTCTACATATTGGCCATGTGTAAGTCGCACTTAAGCCTTTAATCAGAGAAGGACTAGATACCAGTGTATATCTAGCTCTTAGAGATTGTAGATTACTTAGATATAATGATTCATTACTAGGATTAGTTGAAACTAGTCTGTGTAATAGACCTATTTTCTTTAATTGTTTTCCAGATCATACCATATCGCTTACATGTCCACATGTCATGAAAGTACTTCAGTTAGATATTAAGACGCATAATTATTATGTTGATTGTGGTACACATGCATATGAAGTTATTTATCTTCTTAATTATAAATTGATGACTACAAGATTAAATCCCAGATCTGTAGCTAGAAAATGTCCAAAAGGTGAAACTATCCTTTAGAACATGGATAGAAACAGATCTATAGTTAATATACCCAGAACCATTAAGTGGAACAAAGTTTCACTTCCAGAAAGGTGGGATATTGAAAATGCCACCAAACCAGTTGTTCAGGACCAGAACGTCCAAAACTCCAGAATAGAATAGATCATCCAATATGATGATGGTACTGTTTCCATTAAGATAGATAGAGGAAATAGGGAACCAGTTTTATCCCGTTCAGTTTCCAGCATCTCTAGGATCAGTATTTCTAACCCTACTCCAGGCTTCGTTGATTTACCATCAACAAGCAGAACCCATGCTCAATCTGTTCCGATGGGAATTAAGATTGAAGAACAGACTGCTCGACCTATCTATCCAGAATTCGAACCAACAGATACATCATCTGTTGACTTCAACCCTTCAGCCTCAGACTTTGGCGTCAATATGTTGTCTGAAGTCTTTGAAAGAGATGTTCAAGGTTTGAAAGAAGAATTTCTTTCAGATGAGAACAAACATATTAGAGAATGGTATTTCGAAAACCATAACAGTGAATAGTTAGCAGATTTAAAAAGCCAATGGCTCCAGTATTTGCAACTTGTTAGGTTAAATGTACCATTTTTCATGTGGTTCAAACATAGAAATAAACCAATGAACATTAATGTTCTTACTGCAAGAACAAGAAAATGGAATTTACCTAATTCCACAGCAGTAATTGAAGCGAAGCACCCTCTGTTTCAACATACACAGATTCCAACTAAAGAAGGAACCATAGATTTAAAACCAGTCATCCTCGTAAAGGAACCAGAACTAAAAGACATTGCCCAACAGAGTAATTGAACTAATCTATCACTAGTTACATTACAAAAACAAGTTCAGAATATCGAAGATATTCTTGAAAAATAGAATACTATAACTCTAGTTAAATCTGTTGAATCAAAACATAAATCAATTGAACAGACCACTGTTTCATTGATAAAATCATTTGATTCACTTAAGTTAACTAGTACAAAGGCTAAACCAGAATCTCCAATCAAGGTTTTACCTTTCAAAATATCAAAATTATTCAAAAATTGGAATCTACAGAAGAGAAGAATACCAAACTTCTCCAGGAATTGATTTCCAGGACAAAGAAGTCAGAACCTTCATCTAGCCAACTGGCTCTTCAAACATTAAAACAGTCAGACAGTAATTCTGATTGCGATTCCTCATCTTCACAGAATTCCGGGAGGGATAAAGCTATCCACATTAATAGAATTTCTTTTCTAGACACAAAGAACTTCTACCCCAGACCTTCACCTCCAGATCTTCAAATTGAAGAATTTCATTCCCAAAGATCTTTTTCAGGATTTCAAATCTATGAATGGAACATAGATGGAATGTCTGAATACCAGATTCTCAATGTTACCAAACAGATGATTATTATCGGAAACATTTACAAATAAGTTGTTTCTGAGAGAGCAGTAACCAGAAATATCATTATTGGCTTCAATGGTTAGCTCAAAGGATGGTGGGATAACCACCTTAATGATGCTACCAAAGAAGGCATTCTTAACATGGTAAAAACCAATGAGAATGGTGAACTCGTTCTTAATCAACAAGGTCAAACAGAATCATATGCTCTATCGGCCTTAGTCTTCGATATCACCTACCATTTCATAGGTGATCCCACAGTTTATCAGGAAAGAACATCTGAAATCCTTCAGAACCTCAGATGTCGTACACTTCAAGACTTCCGATGGTATAAGGATGTCTTTCTCGGTAAATTATACCAAAGATCTGACAACGCTAGTTATTGGAAAGAAAGATTTCTTTGTGGTCTTCCAAAGTTGTTTGCTCAGCAAGTGAGAGAATCACTTTCACTTGACTATCCAGGATTATATTACAATCTAATAACATATGGAGATATGATATCACATATAAACAAGACTGCTTTGAAGATTTGTACTGATCTTCGTTTTAAAGCTCAGATAAAGAAACAGTCTAACAGAAAAGAATTAGGAAATTGGTGTGAACAGTATGGTATGGAAAGAATTAAACCACCCCATACTCAGAAGACACATAAATCTAGAATTTTCTCCAGAAAATATAAAAACCACTTCAAGTCCATTGGATAGAAGTATAACCAGAAGTATGGCAACAAACCATACAGTCATAAAAAGAATCATTACCACAAGTTTTCACGAAGAAATTGGAAACCAAACTATAATAAACATAGTAAAGAACAGAAATCCACAGGTTGTTTCAAATGTGGTAAATCAGGACACTTTGCAAGAGATTGCAGAGTCAGATCACTAATTCAATCATTAGAATTAGATGAAGCTACAAAAAGCAGAATTATCCAGTCCATTGATGATCGTGAGTCATCATCCAGTTCTTCTTCAGAATTTTCTGATAATGAAAACATTAATCAGATTGGAACAGACAACTACTATTCCAGTAGTTCTTCCAACTCCATCCAGGAATATGCTTGTCCAAGTAAAGGAGCATGTTTTTGTCAGAAAGGATTAAATGTCCTTACTGATTCTCATAATCTTATGATCGATATGATCTGTAAGATTAATGATCCAGAAGAAAAGCAAGCTTATCTTCTCAGACTCAAAGAGATTATAGATGAGAAAGAGGAAAAGAAACCTCTATCCATATCACATCAGACTGATATCGAGAATACAAATTATTATGATATTCTCAGTCAATTCCAGAAGAGAAAAATCCAACCAGTGGGAATCTCTGATCTCCGGCATGAGATTAAACTGTTAAAAATAGAAATTCAACAACTCAGACAAGAGTACAGACAAGAGATTTGTGATCTCAGACTAGATCATGAACACCTCCAACAGGATGTCCAGCTCTTACAGATAGAATCCTTAGAACATCAAGAACATCTTTCTCAGAACGATGAACTTGATACACAGACTCAGATTGCTATTGGCAAACTAACATAAGGAGCTAGTACCTCCAAACCAATAGAGGATTATCTCAATCTTCTAAACAGAATCACGTATCAGAAATGGTATGTCCAGTTAACCATCAAGATTAGTGATTTCAAATTTGAAAACCATTGCTTTATTAGACTCAGGAGCAGATATGAACTGTATCCAAGAAGGTCTAATTCCTTCAATATATTTCGAGAAAACCAAAGATAAGCTTTCTGCGGCTGACTCCACAAAACTCTAGATTAAGTACAAATTACCTAATGCACATGTGGGTATTTGTTTTCCTACCAACTTTGTGCTAATAAAACAATTAAATTCCCAAGTCATTCTCGGGAATCCATTCCTTCAACAGTTATTTCCCATGACTATTACAGAACAAGGTATATCTACCAATGTGTTAGGTAAACCTATTCTTTTTTAGTTTTATTTTCTTTCACAACGAAGAGATATTAACTCAATCCAACAAAAAGAGAATCATATCAGTTTTCTTAAAGAAGATATTAAAAGTCTTAGAATTGATGAACAGATTGCTAACCAGCAGAAGCTTATCAATGAATTCCACACCAAACTTGAGAAAGAAGTTTGTTCATAACTTCCTACAACCTTTTGGGTTCGTAAGAAACATTCTGTCTCTCTCCCATATGAGAAGGACTTTTTAGAACAAAATATTCCTACCAGGGCTCGGCCCATTCAAATGAACCAGGAATATCTTTCTTTTTGCAAAAAAGAAATCTAGAGTTTATTAGACAAAAAGCTAATCTGACCCAGCAAAAGCCCATGGTCGTGTGCAGCCTTTTACGTTAATAAACATGCAAAACATGAATGAGGAGTCCCTCGTTTAGTCATAAACTATAAGCCCTTGAACAAGGTCTTACAATGGATCAGATATCCATTGCCCAACAAGAATGATCTCCTTAAAAGATTAAATCAGGCCCATGTCTTTAGTAAATTTGACATGAAATCGGGATTTTGGCAGATCCAAGTTTCAGAATCAGAAAGGTACAAGACAACATTCACCGTTCCATTTGGACAATATGAGTGGAATGTTATGCCTTTTGGGCTCAAGAATGCACCTTCAGAATTCTAAAACATTATGAACCAGATTTTAATCAGTTCACAGATTTTACAATTGTTTACATTGATGATGTTTTAGTCTTCAGTAATGACATTCATCAGCATGGGAAACATTTACATATTTTCTTTAAAGTTATCAAAGAAAACGGTCTTGTGGTTTCTGCACCCAAGATTAGACATCATCCCTATCCAAAGAACACTTGGTTTTACAGAAAAATTCCCAGACTTTCTGCGTGAGAAAACACAGTTGCAAAGATTTTTAGGATCTTTAAACTATGTTGCAGATTTTTATCCTGGCATTCACCATTTTTGTAAATCTATTTTTGAACGACTTAAAAAGAACCCTCTAGCATGGACTGATGTCCATACAAAAGCTATTCAGGAAATTAAGCGTCAAGTTAAGGTTTAACCAGTTTTGACTTTATGTCAACCAAACACCCCAAAGATAGTTCAGACAGATGCTTCTGAATTAGGATTTGGTTGTATTTTAATACAAATTTTAGAAGGAAAATAACATATTGTTCATTTCCATTCAGGAACTTGGGATAAAGCCCAACAGAACTATTCAACAGTCAAAAAAGAGATTTTGTCCATTGTAAAATGTATTTCAAAATTTCAGGATGATTTGTTGAATCAGAAATTCATCGTACATGTTAACTCTAAATCAGCCAAAGACGTATTAACAAAAGATGTTAAGAATATAACATCTAAACAGATATTTGCCAGATGGCAGGTTATCCTGTCAATTTTCGATTTTGATATCCAGTATATCAAGGGAGAGAATAATTTCATCCCTGATTTCCTAACCAGAGAATATTTAATAGGCCACGTGCCTATCACATAAGATTCCTCCGGGAATACCTGCCCATTTTGTTTTTACAGTTCACAGAAGCGGACACCAAAAATTCAATTAATGGATTTAGATGGATTGTTTCAAGTCCACCACAATTATGTAGATTGAAACAAAGATTTCAGATCCAAAAGCAGATTTGATAATTTTTCATTTCCACATAACAGAAAGCGGAATAAACACAGATAATGGACAGATAAATAAATGAAAGACAACAAAGATGAAGATAAAAGGAGACTGAAGTCTCTTACTTGTTATTAGATTAAGTGGAAGATAACTGTGATATTAACCAAGTTGTACAGGAGTACAATGGAAAAAGGTGATCTGGATTAAAGAAAAATAAAAGGAGAAAGAAAATCTGGATCCTATGCTGAGACAAACTCTGTCTTAATATAGGATATCGAATCTGAAAAACAATAGTGACTTTTCCTAAACTCCAGGAGTCCCTTAAGGTAGATTCAAAGATAGTAAGTTGGCTTTTACTATGGCCGAATTCTGTTTTGTCTTGACATGTTGATCTTGTCTGGCATTTACTGTGGCCGAAAGATCATTTGTCTTAACATAATGATGCTGTCTTTTGACTGGATTACTTTCACTGTGACCGAAAGTAATTCCGTCGTCTTGTGATGATGTCTGATAATAGAATCTTGACTGGATTTATCATCTTCTTCATCTCTGAATCTGGAACTGGTTCTATGCTGAAGACGTCGTAAATTTCTTCATGTTTGAATCAAACTGACTTATGGTAGAATACATACAAGTACACTAAGTGATGTATATTTCCCACTAATACAAAGAAAATAAATAAACTAGTTTATTTTCCCTATAATTTAATCTGCATCGTACTTAGTCTTACTATCTTCAAAGCCTTACTATCTTCGAAGCATAACTATCTCTCATCTAATCGCCACATGGGTAACAACAGAGTCTTATGCCTTCTGCTCCTCAATCCCGTGACCTTACAAGATTGTTGAGACAGGTTTGCTAAAGGTAAGTTGGCTAAAGGTAAATTGACTAAGCAAAATACAAAATGAAATACAAGCAAGAAGATAAACAAGTTTCTAAATCTTCTATGGCTTTCTGAGAAAGCCACACCCATCAACGGACTTGAGATGTCTTTACCAGTTGCCGTTTGACCTGGACTAGCTGAAGTTTCATGAAATTCTTCAGTAACCATGTGACTTCATAGAGGGGAAGTCTAATTGTTGCATCCTAGTTTTTGAAGGGAACTTAGAAAAACAAAACCTTATATGTCCAATGTTTTTGGAGATAACATTAGAAAACTCATATGTCCTGTGTTTTTTGCGAGAACACTGGAAAACTCATCTATATTGTGTTTTTGGCGGAGAACACAACTAAACTCCATTGTCTGAATTACAATGGTGTAAAAATGCCATAACAATCATCTTCATTGTCATTGGCGCTGTTTGTGGAGATGGATGCCTGATTTGGGGCAAGCTCATCTAGTTGAAATAAAATGGCCTGAACTTCATCATAACTGGTGGCCGCTTCTAACTGGGTTTGGAGAAAATTCTTAAAGGAGAGGAACTCATGTTGTTCTGGTTGAATTTCCTTCTTCTGTTTCTGATTTGTCTCTAGCCATGCTTGGACTTTTGGAGTTGAACAAGAACTGTTGTTCATCTTCTTCCACAACATGACACAATGAATTCTTCCGAAAGCCGGTATGATTTGCTGGTCTCCGAAAGATACATGTTTGAATGCGAATTCTGATCTGAATATCCATGTTACAAAGAATATACTGTAGAACATGAAAAATATGGGAAGGTATGCTAAATGGGCTGGTGCCTTCCAATTTTCCGTGAAGTACTGGAATCCTTTAAGGACTGGTTCTGGTAATATGTCTGTTATGGGACCATATGATGCCCACCATTGGATAAACCAATTTGAGACCTCTAAAGGAAATGATTTCTTGAAAAGAAAGAACCATGACATATCATGTTAATCATTCTGGTGATAGAAGCATCTAAACCAAGCCTGAATGTAATCATAATAGTTATAATCTCTGAGGGGTAAATTTTCTGGGATCTGTTTGGATTTCTGTGGGGGTTGTGCCTATTGATCAAGGGTGATGACAGTTTGTAACTTAGCCGTGACGTGGGTACAGTGGCCTGGTTGTTTGTCACTGGCATATGGGACAAACTCTATGGAACCTGTTGCTATGAGATAGCCTCATAGTAACTATGTGTTTTATGTCTGTTATCTGGGATGTAGTTTGAATGGGGATGGATAAACGCCCTAGCAAACTCATCTGGGGTAATATTTAGATTCTGTTTAAAGTGTGCTGGTTCTGTTACAAGAATCTGGTCAAAGACATTCTTGTATACGTATGATGGGGATGGTAACTGTTTAGGTTCTAGAGTAACTGATTTAGTTTTAGCAACAAGGGGCTGAAACTTGTTACTGACTGTCGTCTGTGAAGACGATGTACCTACAGTACCTGCATGAACACCGGTTAACTGTTTTTGTGGGGTCAAAGTCCCAAAAACTGTGAGGTTTCTACCTAGGGGTGACTGGGTAGATATATGTGTATGAGTTATCTATTTGTCTTCAACCTTGACTGGGGTTGATGACTGAGCTGGAGTGGCTGCTGGTGTACTGGCTTTCTGAGCATAGGAACTGAGATCGAATACTTTTGCCTTGCCCTTATCTTTCTTGGGTGCCATTGTTACTAAGTCAGGAGGTGAATGATTCCTGCAAATGGTTAGCAACAATATAGAAAGAAATGCGGAAATGAAAATTTATCAAATCTGCTTCTGGATCTGAAATCTTTGTTTCAATCTACATAATTGCGGTGGACTTGAAACAATCCATCTAAATCCATTAATTGGATTTTTGGTATCCGCTTCTGCGAACTGTAAAAACAAAATGGGCAGGTATTCCCGGAGGAATCCTATGTGATAGGCACGTGGCCTGTTAAAAATTCTCTGGTTAGGAAATCAGGGATATAATTATCCTCTCCCTTGATATACTAGATATCAAAATCGAAAATTGACAGGATAGCCTGCCATCTGGCAAATATCTGTTTAGATGCTATATTCTTAACATCTTTTGTTAATATGTCTTTGGCTAATTTACAGTCAACACGAACGATGAATTTCTGATTCAACAAATCATCCTAAAACTTTGATATGCATTTTACAATGGTCAAATTTTCTTTTTTAACTGTTGAATAGTTATGTTGGGATTTATCCCATGTTCCTGAATGAAAACGAACAATATGTTCTTTTCCTTCTAAGATCTGTAATAAAATACCGCCAAATCCTAATTCAGAAGCATCTGTCTGAACTATCTTTGGGGCGTCTGGTTGACATAAAGTCAAGACTGGTAAAACCTTAACTTGACGCTTAATTTCTTGAACAGCTTTTGTATGGACATCAGTCCATGTTGGAGGGTTCTTTTTAAGACGTTCAAAAAGAGGTTTATATAAATGGCGAATGCCAGGATAAAAATCTGCAACATAGTTTAAAGATCCTAAAAATCTTTGCAACTGTGTTTTCTCACGCAGAATGTCTGGGAATTTTTCTGCAAAATCAAGTGTTCTTTGGATAGGGGTGATTTTCCCGAAAGAAATCATGTTTCCAAGGAATCTGATTTTTGTCTAAAAAAGTCTAATCTTGGGTGCAGAAACCACAAGACCATTTTCTTTAATAACTTTAAAGAAAACATGCAAATGCTTCCAATGTTGATGAATGTCATTACTAAAGACTAAAACATCATCAATATAAACAATTGTAAGTGTGAAACCCCACTTTCCTGCTTATCTCGTTTTACGTGCTATACCTCGTTTTGCGTGCATATGACCTGTTTATGTGCTATAGGACCTAGAAAGTTATAATTTTGATGTCAATACACCTAATACGTGCTAAATGTGCATTCATGAAATTTTCATAAAAAACGGAGTCAGAAATTTTATCGTCAATTTTCAGTGAATAGTGTTTTCAAAACACGTCCGCTAAAATTTTGAAACTGGTCTTTTTAACCCTTCTAGACCTAGTCCACGGACTTTAATAGACCTGTGTTTGATGAAAACGGTTTTAAAATCGGCTTAAGAATTTATTAGGGTTTTTACACCGACTTTTGCGAAAATCGAGTTTTAAGCCGACTCGGGTGAAATTGTTGGATTGTAAAACTTCTTGTCACCTAAAAATAATCCACTTGAGATATCTTGGGGGTTGCATAATTATTTTTAACTTGGTGAGCAATAAAATGCAATTAAAGTCATTAAAAACACAAAAATACTAATTAAAACTAACTTTGACTTTGCATTTTTTTTAATTGACCAAGCTTTTAAATACTTCTTGTCATCAACACACACTCACACAACACAAAACACACTCCACAAACACACACAAGGCCGAGAGAAAGAAGGAGAAAAAGCCAAAGAGATTTTCAAGCTTTTCAATCCAATTTTTCAAAGAAAAACCTAGTTTTTGTCCGTAGAACTTCGCACCGACTTGGATTCTGCTTGTTGGGCATGTATAGCACGCATTCCCAGGCTTATATCGCATCTAAGGTGAGAGAAAAATTGTGAAACCCCACTTTCTTGCTTATCTCGTTTTACGTGCTATACCTCGTTTTACGTGCATATGTTCTGTTTATATGCTATAGGACCTAGAAAGTTATAATTTTGATGTCAATACTCCTAATACGTGCTAAATGTGCATTCATGAAATTTTCATAAAAAACAGAGTCAGAAATTTTATCATCGATTTTTAGTGAATAGTATTTTCGAAACACGTCCGCTAAAATTTTGAAACTGGTCTTTTTAACCCTTCTAGACCTAGTCCACGGACTTTAATAGACCTGTGTTTGATGAAAACGGTTTTAAAATCGGCTTAAGAATTTATTAGGGTTTTTACACCGACTTTTGCGAAAATCGAGTTTTAAGCCGACTCAGGTGAAATTGTTGGATTGTAAAACTTCTTGTCACCTAAAAATAATCCACTTGAGATATCTTGGGGGTTGCATAATTATTTTTAACTTGGTGAGCAATAAAATGCAATTAAAGTCATTAAAAACACAAAAATACTAATTAAAACTAACTTTGACTTTGCATTTTTTTAATTGGCCAAGCTTTTAAATACTACTTGTCATCAACACACACTCACACAACACAAAACACACTCCACAAACACACACAAGGCCGAGAGAAAGAAGGAGAAAAAAGCCAAAGAGATTTTCAAGCTTTTCAATCCAATTTTTCAAAGAAAAACCTAGTTTTTGTCCGTAGAACTTCGCACCGACTTGGATTCTGCTTGTTGGGCACGCATAGCACGTATTCCTAGGCTTATATCGCATCTAAGGTAAGAGAAAAATTCTAGATCTCAAAATGTCATTTTTGTGTTTTTGCGTATAAATGAAGATTCAACCGTTAGAATTGAAATCTGATGATAGATTATTGCTCCTTGCATGCTAGGGATCGTTATATACTAATACTACGAATTTCTGTCGGATGTAGCATAATTTTTATTTTCTGGGTATTTAATTTTGATTAAAATGTTCAAAGTTGAATTAAATGAGTTGTGTTGATCGAAATCGATTGCCGTCGATTTCTAAATACTTGATAATTACGTGTTAGCGCTGTTGTAATGCCGAATTTTCGATTACATTGTTCGTGTGAAAATCCGAAAAATCCAGCCAAGACATCCTAGAGTTTTAGGGTTATCGGGCATGATTTGGAGGTGTTATGGTGGATTTCCGAGAGGGCTAATGTAGTAGGTTGAATGGGTGAGTGATAGGAACTGATTTGGCAATGTTTGGATTAGTAGATTGTAAGTTATGAATTTTAGAAGTTTAGGTTGTCATTCTTTAATTTCTTGAACGATGCCTTTAGATGGTTGGGTAGTGTTCGAGTGATGAATGGTGAGTTGTTGATGAGTAATTTAGAGTTTAATTATGTATATTATGCATGTCCGGTTAGATGGCCTACTTTGTTATCTAACTACGTTGTTTGTTATTTAATTTAATATTGATGTTATTGATTGATTATTATTGAGTTCGGGAATCGGGCACTTTCGTTGCTGATCTCCCAATTGATTGATTGATGATTGATGATTATGGAGTCTTGGTATGTGTGTGACACCTCTCGGGCAGCGTCGGGCTGTCGGGTTGATAACGGCATGACTGCCATAGCTACTGTTCGCATGACGGAGGTGTCATGGAGGGAGGGGCTAGGGAGGTACCTCGGGTGCGTGAGTAATGGTGAGTTATAAGAAGAACGGATGAGATCGTGATGGCGTTTGGAGCTACACCAAATAGAGTATCCTTTAATGAATGGTTATATAGTTATGTGATGATAATGTTATTATTGTTGTTGTGTGTTTACTTGCTCAAAGGACTAAATCCAAGGAGCTTAGTGAATACTGTCGAGATCTATCCGATCCTCACTGGGCTTATGTATATAAGCTCACTCTCTATTATTGCATGCTCACAGGTGTTGCAGAGCCGGATTACGGGTACGTGCCTCCTGAGGAGGAAAATGTGCCTTACGTGGACGAGTCATATGTTCCCGAGTCTTATCCATGATTATATGTTGTTTAATGTCATGTATATTAGCTTAATAGACTTTTATATGCTTTGTGGTTCTTATTGTAATAGATGTTGAAAGATGATGATCCAAACGATGTTAACTTAGTGGCTTTCTTTTGTCTATGGTTAAGTTGTAGTTGTGTCTCAACTTATTTTTGAAATGTATGATAAGGTTGAGGTATTGTATGTCATGTTGGAACGGAGGCGTATAACGAGGATGGTTTATTGTATAATATGGTTATGTTGTTGTTTGTATTAAGGAATTGCTGGATGTATGATGTTTTATGAGGTTGGCTTAGAACCTCAGAAATCTATTTACTGTCGTTATGCCGCCGAAATTCCGTTGCGTCCTGACTGATTGTAGGTGGGGTCGAGTTCGGGCGTGACAGTTTAAGTGGTATCAGAGCGCATGTTAGTTGTCAGCCGGGGTATTCTCGGAATGTGGGTAATGGTCTTAGCATGAAATATGTGTGAAAAGAAAGAAAAGTGAAATATGTATTGATATGATTAAATGATTAAGTGATTATGTGATTTAAGTGCTTATGTGATTATGTGATCAATTTGCTTATGTGATGGAAACTTATGTGATTTATGTGCTTTATATGAGTTTGTTGTTTATGTGTTAAAAGTTGTATATAACCTGTTTATGTGCTATAACCTGTGCTAACTCTTTGATTAGTACGATGGCCGGTAGACCGAGGACTCGTGGTAGGCCCGAGATTGTAGATGAGGTTCCTGGTAATGTGGCACAGGGCAGTGATAGGGGTGATGGGAGGTTAGGGTCAGCAATGGATCGGATTGCAGATTTGATGGCGGGGCAGGCCCAGTTGTTAGCAGGTCAGGCTGTTCAGACTCAAGCGTTACGGGCTCAGATACAGAATGTACAGGGAGGTAATCACGGTCGAGGTACTATGAAGGAGTTTCTGGGGTACTATCCTCCTAGATTTCAGGGAGAGCCTGATGATAGGAAGGCCGAGTCGTGGATTAGTAAGTTAGAGAAAATTTTTGATTCTCTCGGGTACACTGATGAGCGGAAGGTGACTTGTGCTGTCTATTTGCTTGATGATGAGGCAGAGGAATGGTGGCGCACTATGAGAGCTAGTTGGGAGACCCGGGGTGTTCCGTATGTTTGGGATAACTTTCTGACTACTTTTAGGGATAAGTATGTCCCGAGGGTTGCACGGGAGAGGAGAGAGGCTGAGTTCTTGTCTTTGGTACAGGGGGATTCTACTGTGGCTCAGTATGAGGCTACATTCACTAGGTTGTCCCGGTATGCACCGGAGTTTGTAGCTGTGGAGGAGAGGAAGACCCGTAGGTTTATGTTGGGATTGAGGCCCGAGATTCAGGATGCAATGGCTCTGAATCGCTATGATATCTTCACTGAGGCTTTTGATGCAGCTTCTAGGTTAGAGAAGAGGAAAGGGGATCAGATTGTCTCCAGTCAGCCTAGTAAGAGGCCGTATTAGCCACAGGGCCAGCAGGTTATATATAGGCCTCCAGTACAGCAGGTTGTCTACAGGCCACCAGCCCAGCAGGGTTCTTATAGGCCACAGGGTCAGCAGAGTTACTATCGGCCTCAGTTTCAGCAGAGGCCATATCAGGTTCAGACTCAGTATAGGCCAGCGCAGTCTCAGGGTCAGTACAGGCCTAGTGTGGTGAGACCTCAGCAACAGGCTGTATCAGCTGCTTCTTCAGCTTCTGATTCTTCTAGGGGCAGTGTTAGTGCCACATCATCGTAGTGTAATTACTGCAAGTGCCCAGGGCATGTGGAGTCCGACTGCAGGGTAAAGGCAGGGATATGTTTGGGTTGTGGTAGCATCGAGCATAGGGCGAAAGATTGCCCTAGATATGCGAGGACTGAGGGTCGGGCAGCGACTCAGGGTTACCAGGGTAGGCCTACAGGCAGTGTACCACAGCAGTAGCGGGTTCAGGCTCGGGCTTACGCAGTTGATATGGAAGAGATGCCTGAGGAGACTGCAATTGTGGAAGGTAACTTCCTTATACTTGATCAACTTGTTAAAGTGTTGATTGATTCTGGTGCTACGCATTCTTTCATTACTCCTGCTTGTGTGCAACGTGTTAAATTGCAACCTGAAAGATTGCCTTATGTGGTTGAGATTAGTACCTCTTTGACTGATAAGTATGTTACTGGCTTAGTATGTAAGGATTGTATAATACTTGTTAAGGGGCATAATTTTCCTTCGGACCTTATTTTATTTCCTATCCGGGGGTATGATGTTATTCTGGGTATGGATTGGCTTTCTAAGTATGATGCCCAGTTGAACTGTAGAACCAAGGTAGTACAGTTTCGTTTGCCAGATCAGCCAGTAGTAGAGGTAGCGGGTAACCGGGGTGCTAAGACGAGTTTTGTTATCTCAGCAACTAAAGCCGTTAAGTTGGTGAGTAAGGGGTGTTCAGGTTATCTAGCTTATTTGATCAACAAGCCATCTGATAAGCTATAGCTAGAGGAAGTCCCTATTATCCGGGAGTATCCTAAGGTATTTCCCTAGGAGTTGCCAGGGTTGCCGCCAGAGAGGGATATAGAGTTTGTGATTAATCTTGTTCCCGGTACTCAACCTATTTCTAAGTCGGCGTACCAGATGGCACCAGCTGAGTTGAAGGAGTTAAAGACTCAGTTACAGGAGTTATTGAAGAAATGATTCATTCAGTAGAGTTCTTCACCTTGGGGAGCTCCAGTCTTATTTGTGAAGAAGAAGGATGATACTTTGAGATTGTGTATTGATTACCGTGGTTTGAATCAGGTGACCATCAAGAATAAATATCCTTTGCCATTGATTGATGAGTTGTTTGATCAACTTCAGGGGGCCAAAGTCTATTCTAAATTTGATTTGAGGTAGGGGTATTATCAGCTTCGGATTCGTACGGAGGATGTTCCGAAGTCTGCCTTCAGGACTCGGTACGGGCATTATGAGTTTGTTGTTATGCCCTTTGGTTTGACTAATGCACCGGGAGCATTTATGGATCTTATGCATCGAGTCTTTCAGCCGTACTTGGACCAGTTCGTGGTGATTTTTATTGATGATATCTTGGTCTATTCTAAATCTAAATCGGAGCACGAGCAACATCTACGGCTTGTAATAGAGAAGTTGCAGGAGCATCAGTTGTTTGCCAAGTTCAGCAAATGTGAATTTTGGCTGCAACGGATTTCTTTTCTTGGCCATGTTATTACACAGAGCGGTATTTCCGTAGATCCCACTAAGATTGAATCGGTGATGTCTTGGAAGCGGCCAGAGAGTGTTACTGATGTCCGTAGTTTTCTTGGCTTGGCGGGTTATTACCGTAGGTTTGTCAAGGACTTCTCAAAGATTGCGGGGCCACTATCTAAGTTGACTCAGAAACGGACTATCTTTAATTGGGACGAGAAGTGTGAGAGTGGATTTCAGGAGTTGAAAAAGAGGTTAACTACCGCTCCAATACTTGCTCTACCAGAGGGGACCGATAATATGGTCATTTACAGCGATGCATCCAAGGAGGGCTTGGGATGTGTTCTTATGCAGGATGGCCGAGTTATTGCCTATGCTTCTCGAAAGTTGAAGCCTTATGAAGAAAATTATCCGACTCATGATCTTGAGTTGGTAGCAGTTGTCTTTGCACTCAAGAAGTGGCGTCATTATCTGTGGGGAAGTAAGTTTGAAATTTTCACTGATCATAAGAGTCTTAAGTACTTATTCTCACAGAAGGAGTTGAATATGCGCCAGCGGAGGTGGATGGAGCTTCTTGGAGATTATAATTGTTCTATCAATTATCTGCCTGGAAAGGCAAATGTTGTGGCAGATGCTCTCAGCCGGAAGGCTAGTATTTCTTGTTTGGCTGTCAAGAAGTGGGAGGTTCTTGAGGAGTTTAGTTATTGGAGACCAGAGTTCACTCAGGTTGGGGTGATGTGTTCACATCTCCGTATTCAGCCTTTATTATTGTCTCAGATCAGGGAAGCTCAACAGCTTGATGTTAAACTTCAGAAGATCAAGGATCAGATCACGGATGATCAGTCTGACTTCAAACTGCATGAGGACGGTATTCTTCGGTTTCGGAACAGGGTTTGTGTTCCCGATGAACCGGGCTTGAGGCGAGGTATTCTGGAGGAAGCTCATAATTCTAAATATACTATTCATCCCGGTGGAACCAAGATGTATCGGGATTTGAAGCAACATTACTGGTGGAACAACATGAAGAGAGAGGTTGCTCAGTTTGTATCTAGATGTTTGACTTGTCAGAGAGTGAAAGCCGAGCATCAAGGACCAGCAGGTGTGCTTCAGCCAGTCGCTATACCAAAGGGGAGATGGGAGCATATTACGATGGACTTCGTCACTGGTTTGCCTAGATCACCGAGGGGTAATGATGCAGTTTGGGTTGTCGTGGATCGTTTGACGAAGACAGCTCATTTTATTGCAATGAGGATGGGAGATGAGGTTACAAAGTTGACGGACCTCTATCTGGATCAGATTGTTAGACTTCACGGTATTCCATCTAGTATTGTCTCTGATCGAGATCCTCGATTTACTTCTCGTTTGTGGGAGAAACTTCAGGAGACCTTAGGTACTCAGTTGAACTTCAGTACCGCGTATCATCCACAGACCGACGGTCAGTCTGAGCGGACTATTCAGATTCTGGAAGATATGCTTAGGGCTTGTGTTCTGGACTTCGGGAAGAACTGGGAGAAACATCTACCACTTGCCGAGTTTGCCTATAACAATCGTTATCAAGCTACTATTGGGATGGCGCCTTTCGCAGCTCTTTACGGTCGTAAGTGCCGTTCACCTTTATATTGGGACGAGGTAGGGGAGATGAAGACTATTGATCTGACTATTATGCCAGAACTTCTTGAGAAGATTGAGAATGTTCAGTTGATCAAGCAGAGAATGCTTACGGCGCAGAGTAGATTCAAGAGTTATGCTGATAAGCGTCGTCGAGACTTAGAGTTTGCAATTGGAGATCGGGTTTTCTTGAGATTGTCTCCTCGAAAGGGGGTTGCTCGTTATGGTAAAGGTGGAAAGCTGAGCTTGTTTTTGTAATGTAACTAATGATAGATTAGTCCAATTACTCTGTTGGGCAATGTCTTTTAGTTCTGGTTCCTCTACGAGGATGACTGGTTTTAAATCTATGGTTCTTTCTTTAGTAGGAATCTGTGTATGTTGAAACGGAGGGTGCTCTGCTTCAATTACTGCTGTGGAATTGGGTAAATTCCATTTTCTTGTTCTTGTAGTAAGAACATTAATGTTCATTGGTTTATTTCTATGTTTAAACCACATAAAAAATGGCACATTTAATCTAACAACTTGCAAATACTAGAGCCATTGGTCCATTACATAGACTAGTTTCCATAGCTAAAACTTGTAATGGCTGATGTCTCTTACTTGTTATTAGATGAACTGGAAGATAACTGTGCTACACTGTTAGTTGTACAGGAGTACAATGGAAAAAGGTGATCTGGATTAAAGAAAAATAAGAGGGGAAAGAAAATTCGGATCCTATGTTCTGTGGCAGACTCTGCCTTAATATAGGATATCGAATCTAAAAATACAAATGTAAAATGAAAAGTCAAAAGTAACTTTTCCAAAAGTGAACAGTAAAAAATGATTTTTACTATTCATGAAAAGTGTCTGGATAGTATCGGTTTTTACTGTGGCCGAATTCTGTTTTGTCTTGACATGATGATCTTGTCTGGCGATCACTGTGGCCGAAAGATCTTGTCTTGACATGATGATGATGTCTCTTGACTGGATTATTTTCACTGTGACAGAAAGTAATTTCTTCGTCTTGCGATAATGATGTCTAATGGAATCTTGACTGGATTCATCTCTTCATCTCTGAATCTGGAACTGGTTCTATGTTGAAGATGTCGTAAACTTCTTCATGTCTAAATCAAACTGACTTATGGTAGAATACATACAAGTACACTGAGTGATGTATATTTCTCACTAATACAAAGAAACTAAATAAACTAGTCTATTTTCCCAATAATTTAATCTGCATCGTACTTAGTCTTACTATCTTCGAAGCCTTACTATCTTCGAAGCCTAACTATCTCTCATCTAACCGCCACATGGGTACCAACGGAGTCTTACGCCTTCTGCTCCTCAATCCCGTGACCTTACAAGATTGTTGAGATAGGTTTGCTAAAGGTAAGTTGACTAAGCAAAATACAAAATGAAATACAGGCTAGAAGATAAACAGGTTTCTAAATCTTCTTTGGCTTTTTGGGAAAGCCACACCCATCAACGGACTTGAAATGTCTTTACCAGTTACCGTTTGACCTGGACTAGCTGAAGTTTCATGGAATTTTTCAGTAACCATGTGACTTCAGAGAGGGGAAGTCTAACAGTTGCATCCTACTTTTTGAAAGGAACTTAGAAGAACAAAACCCTATCTGTCCAATGTTTTTGGTGAGAACATTAGAAAACTCATATGTCCTGTGTTTTTGGCGAGAACCCTGGAAAACTCATCTGTATTGTGTTTTTGGCGGAGAACACAACTAAACTCCATTGTCTGAATTACAATGGTGTAAAAATGCCATAACAATCATCTTCATTGTCATTGGCACTGTCTGTGGTGATGGATGCCTGATCTGGGGCAATTTTATCAAGCTGAAGTAATATGGCCTGAACTTCATCATAATCGGTGGCCGCTGCTAACTGGGTTTGGAGGAAATTCTTAAAGGAGAGGAACTCCTGTTGTTCTAGTTAAATTTCCTTCTTTTGTTTCTGATTAGTCTCTAGCCATGCTTGGACTTTTGGAGTTGAACAAGAACTGTTGTTCATCTTCTTCCACCACATGACGCAATGATTTCTTCCGAAAGCCGGTATGACTTGCTGGTTTTTGAAAGATACATGTTTGAATGTGAATTCTGATCTGAATATCCATGTTACAAAGAAAATTCTGTAGAACACGAAAAATGGGAGAAGGTAGGCTAAATGGGTTGGTGCCTTCCAATTCTTCGTGAAGTACTGGAATCCTTTGAGGACAGGTTCTGGTAATATGTCTGTTATGGGACTATATGATGCCCACCATTGGATAAACCAATTTGGGACCTCTAAAGTAAATGATTTCTTGAAAAGAAAGAACCATGACATATCATGTTTATCATTCAGGTGATAGAAGCTTTTAAACCATGCCTGAATGTAATCATAATAGTTATAGTCTCTGAGGGGAAATTTTTCTGGGATCTGTTTGGTTTTCTGTAGGGGTTGTGCCCAATGATCAAGGGTGAGCACAGTCTGTAACTTAGCCTTGACGTGGCTATAATGGCCTGGTTGTTTGTCACTGTCATCTGGGACAAACTCTATGGAACATGTTGCTATGAGAATAGCCTCATTGTAACTCTGTGTTTTATGTGTGTTATCTGGGATGTAGTTTGAATGGGGATGGAGAAACGCCCTAGCAAACTCATCTGGGGTAATGTTTAGATTCTGTTTAAAGTGTGCTGGTTCTGTTACAAGAATCTGGTCAAAGACATTCTTGTATACATATGATGGGGACGGTAACTATTTAGGTTATGGAGTAATTGATTTAGTTTTAGCAACAAGGGGCTGAAACTTGTTACTGATCGTCGTCTGTGAAGACGATGTACCTGCATGAACACCGGTTAACTATTTCTGTGGGGTCAAAGTCCCCAAAACTGTGAGGTTTCTACCTAGAAATGACTGGGTAGATGACTGTGTATGGGTTATCTGTTTATCTTCAACCTTGACTGGGGTTGATGACTGAGCTGGAGTAGTTGCTGGTATGCTGGCTTTCTGGGCATAAGAACTAAGCTCGAATGCTTTTGCCTTGCCTTTATCTTTCTTTGGTGCCATTGTTACTAAGTCAGGAGGTGAATGATTCCTACAAATGGTTAGCAACAATATGCGAAAATGAAAAATTATCAAATCTGCTTCTGGATCTGAAATCTTTGTTTCAATCTCCATAATTGCAGTGGACTTGAAACAATCCATCTAAATCCATTAATTAGATTTTTGGTGTCTGCTTCTGTGAACTGTAAAAACAAAATGGGCAGGTATTCTCGGAGGAATCCTATGTGATAGGCACGTGACCTGTTAAAAATTCTCTGGTTAGGAAATCAGGGATGGAATTATCCTCTCCCTTGATATACTACATATCAAAATCGAAAATTGACAGGATAGCCTGCCATCTGGCAAATATCTGTTTAGATGGTATATTCTTAACATCTTTCGTCAATACGTCTTTGGCTGATTTACAGTCAACACGAATGATGAATTTCTGATTCAACAAATCATCCTGAAATTTTGAAATGCATTTGACAATGGACAAAATTTCTTTTTTGACTGTTGAATAGTTCTGTTGGGTTTTATCCCATGTTCCTGAATGAAAACGAACAATGTGTTCCTTTCCTACAATGATCTGTTTTAAAATACCGCCAAATCCTAATTCAGAAGCATCAGTCTGAACTATCTTGGGGGCGTCTGGTTGACATAAAGTCAAGACTGGTAAAACCTTAACTTAACGCTTAAGTTCTTGAACAGCTTTTGTATAAACATCAGTCCATGTTGGAGGGTTCTTTTTAAGACGTTCAAAAAGAGGTTTACATAAATGGCGAATACAAGGATAAAAATCTGCAACATAGTTTAAAGATCCTAAAAATCTTTGCAACTGTGTTTTCTCACGCAGAATGTCTGGGAATTTTTCTGCAAAATCAAGTGTCCTTTGGATAGGGGTGATTTTCCCGAAGGAAATCATGTTTCCAAGAAATCTGATTTTTCTCTGAAAAAGCTTAATCTTGGGTGCAAAAACCACAAGACCGTTTTCCTTGATAACTTTAAAGAAAATATGCAAATGCTTCCAATGCTGATGTATGTCATTACTGAAGACTAAAACATCATCAATGTAAACAATTGTAAAATCTGTGAACTGATTAAAAATCTGATTCATAATGTTTTGGAATTCTGAAGGTGCATTCTTTAGCCCAAAAGGCATAACATTCCACTCATATTGTCCAAATGGAACAGTGAATGCTGTCTTGTACCTTTCTAATTCTAAAACTTGGATCTGCTAAAATCCCGATTTCATGTCAAATTTACTGAAGACATGGGCTTGATTTAATCTCTTAAGGAGATCATTCTTGTTGGGCAATAGATATCTGATCCATTGTAAGACCTTGTTCAAGGGCTTATAGTTTATGACTAAACGAGGGACTCCTCGCTCCTGTTCTGCATGTTTATTAACGTAAAAGGCTGCACACGACCATGGGCTTTTGCTGGGTCGGATTAGCTTTTTATCTAATAAACTCTGGATCTCTTTTTTGCAAAGAGAAAGATATTCTTGGTTCATCTGAATAGGCCGAGCCCTGGTAGGAATATTCCGTTCTGAAAAGTCCTTCTCATATGGGAGAGAGACAGAATATTTCTTACGAACCCAAAAGGCTGTAGGAAGTTCTGAACAAACATCTTTTTCAAGTTTGGTCTGGAATTCATTGATGAGCTTCTGCTGTTTAGCAAT
Organism: Ehretia macrophylla; assembly: GCA_037974665.1. Taxonomy (NCBI): domain Eukaryota; kingdom Viridiplantae; phylum Streptophyta; class Magnoliopsida; order Boraginales; family Ehretiaceae; genus Ehretia; species Ehretia macrophylla. The sequence goes on along the minus strand of CM075780.1, from coordinate 52,489,649 downwards.
CTGTACATCAATTCTGAGACTTTTAATATCTTCTTTGAGAAAACTGATATGACTCCCTTCACAACAAAGAGATATTAACTCAATCCAACAAAAAGATAATCAGATCAGTTTTCTCAAAGAAGATATTTGATAATTTTTCATTTCCGCATTTCTTTCTATATATTGTTGCTAACCATTTGCAGGAATCATTCACCTCCTGACTTAGTAACAATGGCACCCAAGAAAGACAAAGGCGAGGCAAAAGCATTCGATCTCAGTTCCTATGCTCAGAAAGCCAGCACACCAGCAGCCATTCCAGCTCAGTCAACAAACCCAGTTAAGGTTGAAGACAAACAAATAACCCATACACAGAAATCTACCCAGTCATTTCTAGGTAGAAACCTCACAGTTTTGGGGACTTTGACCCCTCAGAAACAGTTAACTGGTGTTCATGCAGGTACTGCAGGTACATCGTCTTCACAGACGACAATCAGTAACAAGTTTCAGCCCCTTGTTGCTAAAACTAAACCAGTTACTCCATAACCTAAACAGTTACCATCCCCATCATACGTATACAAGAATGTCTTTGACCAGATTCTTGTAACAAAACCAGCACACTTTAAACACAATCCAAACATTACGCCATATGAGATTGCCCCAGATCAGGCATCCATCTCCACAAACAGCGCCAACGACAATGAAGATGATTGTTATGGCATTTTTACACCATTGTAATTCAGACAATGGAGTTTAGTAGTGTTCTCCGCCAAAAACACAATACATATGAGTTTTCCAGTGTTCACGCCAAAAACACAGGACATATGAGTTTTCTAATGTTCTCACCAAAAACATTGGACAGATAGGGTTTTGTTTTTCTAAGTTCCCTCCAAAAACTAAGATGCAACGGTTAGACTTCCCCTTTCTGAAGTCACATGGTTACTGAAGAATTCCATGAAACTTCAGCTAGTCCAGGTCAAACGGCAACTAGTAAAGATATCTCAAGTCCGTTGATAGGTGTGGCTTTCCCAAAAAGCCAAAGAAGATTTAGAAATTTGTTTATCTTCTAGCCTATATTTCATTTTGTATTTTGCTTAGTCAACTTACCTTTAGCCAACTTACCTTTAGTAAACCTATCTCAACAATCTTGTAAGGTCACGGGATTGAGGAGCAGAAGGCGTAAGACTCCGTTGTTACCCATGTGGCGATTAGATGAGAGATAGTTAGGCTTCGAAGATAGTAAAACTAAGTACGATGCAGATTAAATTATAGGGAAAATAGACTAGTTTATTTATTTTCTTTGTATTAGTGGGAAATATACATCACTCAGTGTACTTGTATATATTCTACCATAGGTCAGTTTGATTCAGACATGAAGAAGTTTACGACGTCTTCAGCATAGAACCAGTTCCAGATTCAGAGATGAAGAAGATGATTAATCCAGTCAAGATTCCATTATCAGACATCATCACAAGATAACGAAATTACTTTCGGTCACAGTGAAAGTAATCCAATCAAAAGACAGCATCATTATGTTAAGACAAATGATCTTTCGACCACAGTAAATGTCAGACAAGATCAACACGTCAAGACAAAATAGAATTCGGCCACAGTAAAAGCCGATACTATCCAGACACTGTTCATGAATAGTAAAAATCACATTTTACTGTTCATTTTAGGAAAAGTCACTTTTGACTTTTCATTTCACTATTGTTTTTTCAGATTCGATATCCTATATTAAGACAGAGTCTGTCTCAGCATAGGATCTGGATTTTCTTTCTCCTTTTATTTTTCTTTAATCCAGATCACCCTTTTCCATTGTTCTCCTGTACAACCAACAGTATAGCACAGTTTTCTTCCAGTTCATCTAATAACAAGTAAGAGACATCAGTCTCCTTTTATCTTCATCTTTTCTGTATTTTATTTATTTACCTGTCTATTATCTGTGTTTATTCCGCTTTCTGTTATGTCTATCGTTATCTCATCTTCCCTGGGTTGTTTCTGGTATCATAGCCAAAGCAACTATTAGGTTAGTCTTAAGCAACATACCTGTATCGAATTCGGCCACAGTAAATGCCAAACAAGATCAACACGTCAAGACAAAACAGAATTCGGCCACAGTAAATGCCGATACTATTCGAACACTGTTCATGAATAGTAAAAATCACATTTTACTGTTCATTTTAGGAAAAGTCACTTTTGACTTTTCATTTCACTATTGTTTTTTCAGATTCGATATCCTATATTAAGACAGAGTCTGTCTTAGTATAGGATCCGGATTTTCTTTCTCCTTTTATTTTTCTTTAATCCAGATCACCCTTTTCCATTGTTCTCCTGTACAACCAACAATGTAGCATAGTTATCTTCCAGTTCATCTAATAACAAGTAAGAGACATTCGTCTCCTTTTATCTTCATCTTTGTTGTCTTACTTTTATTTATCTGTCTATTATCTGTGTTTATTCTGCTTTCTGTTATGTCTATCGTTATCTTATCTTCCCTGGGTTATTTTTGGTATCAGAGCCAGAGCAACTATTAGGTTAGTCTTAAGCAACATACTTGTATCGACAACTTACCTTTAACTACGAAGACAGGGTAGAGAGCGAGTAAGACCTGCGGAAGGGAAGTAGACTCCAGGAGTCCCTTGAGGTAGATTTGAAGATAGTAAGTCGGTTCGCAGATTGTAAGGTTAAGACTAGTCAACATAGTTGTAATGGCTTCTAGTAGCAGTAATGCTTCAGTAAGATCAGATAATAAGACCATAGCTAAAATAGAACAGACATGGACAGTAGGAGAGTCAAGTAATTGGAAACCTCCTAAGATGAATATAAGAGAGATTTACCAGAAATGTCTCATCAACCTAAATTCTCTACTTACTATTAGATGTAAGGAAGAAGTAGTGCCATTAACTAGTGACCAACAGAGTATCAGACTTTTTTCCCAGAAATCATTAGACAAAGCCATTAGAAATGGCTATAGGTTTCTATATATTGGCCATGTGCAAGTCGCATTAAAGCCTTTAATCAGAGAAGGACTAGATACCAGTGTATATCTAGCTCTTAGAGATTGCAGATTACTTAGATACAATGATTCATTACTAGGATTAGTAGAAACTAGTCTATGTAATGGACCTATTTTCTTTAATTGCTTTCCAGATCATACTATATCGTTTACATGTCCACATGTCATGAAAGCACTTCAGTTAGATATTAAGACGCATAATTATTATATTGATTGTGAAGTTATTTATCGTCTTAATTATAAATTGATGACTACTGGAATAAATCCCAGATCTGTTGCCAGAAAACGTCCAAAAGGTGAAACTATCCTTTGGAACATGGACAGAAATAGATCCATAGTTAATATACCCATAACCATTAAGTGGAATGAAGTTTCACTACTAGAAAGGTGGGACATTGAAAATGCCACCAAACCAGTTGTTCAGGACCAGAACGTCCAGAACTCCAGAATAGAACAGATCATCCAATATGATAATGGTACTGTTTCTATTAAGATAGATAGAGGAAATAGGGAATCAGTTCTATCCCGTTCAGTCTCCAGTATCTCTAGGATTAGTATTTCTGACCCTACTCCATGCTTCGTTGATTTACCATCAATAAGCAGAACCCAGACTCAATCCGTTCCAATGGGAATTAAGATTGAAGAACAGACTGCTCGACCTATCTATCCAGAATTCGAACCAACAGATACATCATCTGTTGACTTCAACCCTTCAGCCTCAGACTTTGGCGTTAATATGTTGTTTGAAGTCTTTGAAAGAGATGTTCAAGGTTTGAAAGAAGAATTTCTTTCGGATGAGAACAAACAGATTAAAGAATGGTATTTTAATAATCATAACAGTGAACAATTAGCAGATTTAAAAAGCCAATGGCTCTAGTATTTGCAAGTTGTTAGATTAAATGTACCATTTTTTATGTGGTTTAAACATAGAAATAAACCAATGAACATTCATGTTCTTACTGCAAGAACAAGAAAATGGAATTTACCCAATTCCACAACAGTAATTGAAGTGGAGCACCCTCCGTTTCAACATACACAGATTCCTACTAAAGAAGGAACCATAGATTTAAAACCAGTCATCCTCGTAGAGGAACCAGAACTAAAAAACATTGCCCAACAGAGTAATTTGACTAATCTATCATTAGTTACATTACAAAAACAAGTTCACAATATCGAAGATATTCTTGAAAAACATAATACTATAACTCCAGTTAAATCTGTTTAATCAAAACAGAAATCAATTGAACAGACCACTATTTCATTGATAAAACCATTTGTTTCACTTAAGTTAACCAGTACAAAAGCTAAACCAGAATCTCCAATCAAGGTTTTACCTTTTAAAATATCAAAATTCATTCCAAAATTGGAATCTACAGAAGAGAAGAATACTGAACTTCTGCAGGAACTGATTTCTAGGACAAAGAAATCAGAACCTTCATCTAGCCAACTGGCTCTTCAAACATTAAAACAGTTAGACAGTAATTCTGATTGCGATTTCTCATCTTCACAGAATTCCGGGAGGGATAAAGCTATCCATATTAATAGAATTTCTTTTCCAGACACATAGAACTTCTACCCTAGACCTTTACCTTCAGATCTTCAAATTGAAGAATTTCATTCCCAAAGATCTTTTTCAGGATCTTGAATCTATGAATGGAACATAGATGGAATGTCTGAATACCAGATTCTCAATGTTACCAAACAGATGATTATTATCGATAACATTTACAAACAAGCCGTTTCTGAGAGAGCAGCAACCAGAAATATCATTCTTGGCTTCAATTGTCAGCTCAAAGGATGGTGGGATGACCACCTTAATGATGCTACCAAAGAAGGCATTCTTAACATGGTAAAAACCAATGAGAATGGTGAACCCGTTCTTAATCAACAAGGTCAAATAGAGTCATGTGCTCTATCGGCCTTAGTCTTCGATATCACCTACCATTTCATAGGTGATTTCACAGTTTATCAGGAAAGAACATCTGAAATCCTTCAGAACCTCAGATGTCGTACACTCCAAGACTTTCGATGGTATAAGGATGTCTTTCTCAGTAAATTATACCCAAGATCTGACAACAACGCTAGTTATTGGAAAGAAAGATTTCTTTGTGGTCTTCCAAAGTTGTTTGCTCAGCAAGTGAGAGAATCCCTTTCATTTGACTATCCAGGATTAGATTACGATCTAATAACATATGGAGATATGATATCACATATAAACAAGACTGCTTTGAAGATTTGTACTGATCTTCGTTTTAATGCTCAGCTAAAGAAACAGTCTAATAGAAAAGAATTAGGAAATTGGTGTGAACAGTATGGTATGGAAATGATTAAACCACCCCATACCCAGAAGACACATAAATCCAGAATTTTCTCCAGAAAATAAAAAAGTCACTTCCAGTCCATAGGACAGAAGTATAACCAGAAGTATGGCAACAAACCATAATGTCATAAGAAGAAACATTACCATAAGTTTCCACGAAGAAATTGGAAACCAAACTATCATAAACAGAGTAAAGAACAAAAAGGCCACAGGTTGTTTCAAATGTGGTAAATCAGGACAATTTGCAAGAGATTGCAGAGTCAGATCACTAATTCAATCATTAGAATTAGATGAAGCTACAAAGAGTAGAATCATCCAGTCCATTGATGATCTTGACTCATCATCCAGCTCTTCTTCAGAATTTTGTGATGAAGAAAACATTAATCAGATTGGAACAGACAACTACTATTCCAGTAGTTCTTCCAACTCCATTTGGGAATGTGCTTGCCCTAGTAAAGGAGCATGTTTCTATCATAAATGATTAAATGTCCTTACAGACTCTCAAAGTCTTATGATCAATATGATCTGTAAGATTAATGATCCAGAAGAAAAGCAAGCTTATCTTCTCAGACTCAAAGATATTATGGATGAGAATGAGGAAAAGAAACCTTCATCCATATCACATCAGACTGATATCAAGAATACAAATTATTCAGATATTCTCAGTCAATTTCAGAAGAGAAAAACCCAACCAGTGGGAATCTCTAATCTCCAGCATGAGATTAAACTGTTAAAAACAGGAAATTCAGCAACTCAGACAAGAGTACACACAAGAGATTTGTGATCTCAAACTAGATCATGAACATCTCCAACAAGATGTCCAACTCTTACAAATAGAATCCCTAGAACGTCAAGAATATCTCTCTCAGAATGATGAACTAGATAAAATGACTCAGATTGTTATTGGCAAACTGACAGAATGAGCTAGTACCTCCAAACCAACTAAGGATTATCTTAATCTTCTAAATAAAATCACGTATCAGAAATGGTATGCCCAGTTAACCATCAAGATTAGTGATTTCAAATTTGAAACCATTGCTTTATTAGACTCAGGAGCATATATGAACTGTATCCAAGACGGTCTAATTCCTTCCAGATATTTCGAGAAAACCAAGAAGAAGCTTTCTATGGCTGATTCCAAAAAACTCCAAATTAGGTACAAATTACCTAATGCACATGTGTGCAATCAAGGTGTTTGTTTTCCTACCAGCTTTGTGCTAATAAAATAGTTAAATTCCCAAGTCATTCTCGGGAATCCATTCCTTCAACAGTTATTTCCCATAACTGTTACAGAACAAGGTATATCTACCAATTTGTTAGGTAAACCTGTTCTTTTTGAGTTTTATTTCCCTTCACAATGAAGAGATATTAACTCAATCCAACAAAAAGAGAATCAGATCAGTTTTCTCAAAGAAGACATTAAATGTCTCAGAGTTAATGAGCAGATTGCTAAACAGCAGAAGTTCATCAATGAATTCCAGACCAAACTGGAAAAAGAAATTTGTTCAGAACTTCCTACGGCCTTTTGGGTTCGTAAGAAACATTCAGTTTCTCTCCCGTATGAGAAGGACTTTTCAAAACAAAATATTCCTACCAGGGCTCGACCCATCCAGATGAACCAGGAATATCTTTCTCTTTGCAAAAAAAAGATCCAGAGTTTATTAGATAAAAATCTAATCCGACCCAGCAAAAGCCCATGGTCGTGTGTAGCCTTTTACATTAATAAACATGCAAAACATGAATGAGGAGTCCCTCGTTTAGTCATAAACTATAAGCCCTTGAACAAGGTCTTACAATGGATCAGATATCCATTGCCCAACAAGAATGATCTCCTTAAGAGATTAAATCAGGCCCATGTCTTCAGTAAATTTGACATGAAATCGGGATTTTGGCAGATCCAAGTTTCAGAATCAGAAAGGTACAAGACAGCATTCACCGTTCCATTTGGACAATATGAGTGGATTGTTATGCTTTTTGGGCAAAAGAATGCACCTTCAGAATTCCAGAATATAATGAACCAGATTTTTAGTTAGTTCACAGATTTTACAATTGTCTACATTGATGATGTTTTAGTCTTCAGTAATGAGATTCATCAGCAGTGGAAACATTTGCATATTTTCTTTAAAGTTATCAAAGAAAACGGTCTTGTGGTTTCGGCACCCAAGATTAGACTTTTTCAGACAAAAATCAGATTTCTTGGAAACATGATTTCCTTCGGGAAAATCACCCCAATCTAAAGAACACTTGATTTTCCAAAAAAATTCCCAGACATTCTGCGTGAGAAAACACAGTTGCAAAGATTTTTAGGATCTTTAAACTATGTTGCAGATTTCTATCCAAGCATTCGCCATTTATGTAAACCTCTTTTTGAACGTCTTAAAAAGAACCCTCCAACATGGACTGATGTCCATACAAAAGCTGTTCAGGAAATTAAGCGTCAAGTTAAGGTTTTACCAGTCTTGACTTTATGTCAACCAGACACCCCAAATATAGTTCAGACAGATGCTTCTGAATTATGATTTGGCGGTATTTTATTACAGATTTTAGAAGAAAAAGAACATATTGTTCGTTTCCATTCAGGAACATGGGATAAAGCCCAGCATAACTATTCAACAGTTAAAAAGGAAATTTTGTCCATTGTAAAATGCATATCAAAATTTCAGGATGATTTGTTGAATCAGAAATTCATCGTACGTGTTGACTGTAAATTAGCCAAAGACGTATTAATAAAAGATGTTAAGAATATAGCATCTAAACAGATATTTGCCAGATGACAGGCTATCCTGTCAATTTTCAATTTTGATATCTAGTATACCAAGGGAGAGGATAATTACATCCCTGATTTTCTAACCAGAGAATTTTTAACAGGCCACGTGCCTATCACATAGGATTCCTCCGGGAATACCTGCCCATTTTGTTTTTACAGTTCACAGAAGCGGACACCAAAAATCCAATTAATGGATTTAGATGGATTGTTTCAAGTCCACCGCAATTATGTAGATTGAAACAAAGATTTCAGATCCAGAAGTAGATTTGATAATTTTTCATTTCCGCATTTATTTCTATATATTGTTGCTAACCATTTGCAGGAATCATTCACCTCCTGACTTAGTAACAATGGCACCCAAGAAAGACAAAGGCAAGGCAAAATCATTCGATCTCAATTCCTATGCTCAGAAAGCCAACACATCAGCAGCCATTCCAACTCAGTCAACAACCCCAATTAAGGTTGAAGACAAACAAATAACCCATACACACACATCTACCCAGTCACCTCTAGGTAAAAACCTCACAGTTTTAGGGACTTTGACCCCTCAAAAACAACTAACCGGTGTTCATGCAGGTACTGCAAGTACATCGTCTTCACAAACGACAATCAGTAACAAGTTTCAGCCCCTTGTTGCTAAAAATAAACCAGTTACTCCAGAACCTAAACAGTTACCATCCCCATCATACGTATACAAGAATGTCTTTGACCAGATTCTTGTAACAGAACTAGCACACTTTAAACAGAATCCAAACATTACCCCAGATGAGTTTGCTAGGGCGTTTCTCCATCCCCATTCAAACTAAATCCCAGATAACACACATAAAACATAGAGTTACTATGAGGCTATTCTCATAGCAACAAGTTCTATAGAATTTGTCCCAAATGACAGTGACAAACAACCAGACCATTATAGCCACGTCAAGGCTAAGTTACAAACTGTGCTCACCCTTGATCATTGGAACAGATCCCAAAAAATTTACTCCTCAGAGACTATAACTATTATGATTATATTCAGGTATGGTTCAGATGCTTCTATCGCCAGAATGATAAACATGATATGTCATGGTTCTTTCTTTTCAAGAAATCATTTCATTTAGAGGTCCCAAATTGGTTTATCTAATGGTGGGCATCATATGGTCCCATAACAGACATATTACCAGAAGCAGTCCTCAAAGGATTCCAGTACTTCACGGAGAATTGGAAAGCACCAGCCCATTTAGCCTACCTTCCCCCATTTTTCGTGTTCTACAGAATCTTCTTTGTAACATGGATATTCATATCAGAATTCGCATTCAAACATGTATCTTTCGAAAACCAGCAAGTCATACCGGCTTTCGAAAGAAATCATTGCGTCATGTGGTGGAAGAAGGTGAACAACAGTTCTTGTTCAACTCCAAAAGTCCAAGCATGGCTACAGACTAATGAGAAACAGAAGAAGAAAATTAAACCAGAACAACAGGAGTGCGTCTCCTTTAAGAATTTCCTCCAAACCCAGTTAGCAACGGCCACCAGTTATGATGAATTTCAAGCCATATTACTTCAACTAGATGAGATTGCCCCAGATCAGGCATCCATCTCCACAAACTACGCCAATGACAATGAAGATGATTGTTATGGCATTTTTACACCATTATAATTCAGACAATGGAGTTTAGTTGTGTTTTCCGCCAAAAACACAATACAGATGAGTTTTCCAGTGTTCTCTCCAAAAATACAGGACATATGAGTTTTTTGATGTTCTCACCAAAAACATTGGACAGATAGGGTTTTGTTCTTCTAAGTTCCCTTCAAAAACTAGGATGCAACGGTTAGACTTCCCCTCTCTGAAGTCACATGGGTACTGAAGAATTCCATGAAACTTCAGCTAGTCCAGGTCAAACGGCAACTGGTAAAGACATCTCAACTCCGTTGATGGGTGTGGCTTTCCCAAAAAGGCCAAAGAAGATTTAGAAACTTGTTTATCTTCTAGCCTGTATTTCATTTTGTATTTTGCTTAGTCAACTTACATTTAGCCAACTTACCTTTAGCAAACCTATCTCAATAATCTTGTAAGGTCACAGGATTGAGGAGCAGAAGGCGTAAGACTCCGTTGTTACCCATGTGGCGATTAGATGAGAGATAGTTAGGCTTTGAAGATAGTAAGGCTTCCAAGATAGTAAGACTAAGTACGATGCAGATTAAATTATAGGGAAAATAGACTAGTTTATTTATTTTCTTTGTATTAGTAGGAAATATACATCACTCAGTGTACTTGTATGTATTCTACCATAAGTCAGTTTGATTCAGACATGAAGAAGTTTACGACGTCTTCAGCATAGAACCAGTTCCAGATTTAGAGATGAAGAAGATGATAAATCCAGTCAAGATTCCATTATCAGACATTATCACAAAATGACGAAATTACTTTCGATCATAGTTAAAGTAATCCAGTCAAAAGACAACATCATTATGTTAAGACAAATGATCTTTCGGCCACAGTAAATGCCAGATAAGATCAACACGTCAAGACAAAACAGAATTCAGCTACAGTAAAAGCCGACACTATCCAGACACTGTTCATGAATAGTAAAAATCACTTTTTACTGTTCACTTTAGGAAAAGTCACTTTTGACTTTTCATTTCACTATTGTTTTTTCAGATTCGATATCCTATATTAAGATAGAGTCTGTCTCAGCATAGGATCCGGATTTTCTTTCTCCTTTTATTTTTCTTTAATCCAGATCGCCATTTTCCATTGTACTCCTGTACAACCAACAGTGTAGCACAGTTATCTTCCAGTTCATCTAATAACAAGTAAGAGACATCAGTCTTCTTTTATCTTTATCTTTGTTGTATTACTTTTATTTATCTGTTTATTATCTATGTTTATTCCGTTTTCTGTTATGTCTATCATGAACAAGGTATATCTACCAATGTGTTAGGTAAACCTATTCTTTTTGAGTTTTATTTCCCTTCACAACGAAGAGATATTAACTCAATCCAACAAAAAGAGAATCAAATCAGTTTTCTCAAAAAAGATATTAAAAGTCTCAGAATTGATGAACAAATTGCTAAACAGCAGAAGCTCATCAATGAATTCCAGACCAAACTTGAAAAAGAAGTTTGTTCAGAACTTCCTACAGCCTTTTGGGTTCGTAAGAAACATTCTGCCTTTACCAGAAACAACCCAGGGAAGATGAGATAAAGATAAACATAACAGAAAGCGGAATAAACATAGATAATAGACAGATAAATAAAAGTAATACAACAAAGATGAAGATAAAAGGAGACTGATGTCTCTTACTTGTTATTAGATGAACTGGAAGATAACTGTGCTATTAACCAGGTTGCACAGGAGTACAATGGAAAAGGGTGATCTGGATTAAAGAAAAATAAAAGGAGAAAGAAAATCCGGATCCTATGCTGAGACAGACTCTGTCTTAATATAGGATATTGAATCTGAAAAAACAATAGTGAAATGAAAAGTCAAAAGTGATTTTTACTATTCATGAACAGTGTCTGGATAGTGTCAGCTTTTACTGTGGCCAAATTCTGTTTTGTCTTGACATGTTGATTTATCTGGCATTTACTGTGGCCGAAAGATCATTTGACTTAACATAATGATGCTGTCTTTTGACAGGATTACTTTCACTATGACCGAAAGTAATTTCGTCATCTTGTGATGATGTCTGATAATGGAATCTTGACTGGATTTATCATCTTCTTCATCTCTAAATCTGGAACTGGTTCTATGCTGAAGACGTCGTAAACTTCTTCATGTCTGAATCAAACTGACTTATGGTAGAATACATACAAGTACACTGAGAGATGTATAGTTCCCACTAATACAAAGAAAATAAATAAACTAGTCTATTTTCCCTATAATTTAATCTGTATCGTACTTAGTCTTACTATCTTGGAAGCCTTACTATCTTCGAAGCCTAATTATCTCTCATCTAATCGCCACATGGGTAACAACGGAGTATTACGCCTTCTGCTCCTCAATCCCATGACCTTACAAGATTGTTAAGATAGGTTTGCTAAAGGCAAGTTGGCTAAAGGTAAGTTGACTAAGCAAAATACAAAATGAAATACAAGCTAGAAGATAAACACGTTTCTAAATCTTCTTTGGCTTTTTGGGAAAGCCACACCCATCAACGGACTTGAGATGTCTTTACCAGTTGCCGTTTGACCTGGACTAGCTGAAGTTTCATGGAATTCTTCAATAACCATGTGACTTCAGATAGGGAAAGTCTAACCGTTGCATCCTAGTTTTTTGAAGGGAACTTAGAAGAACAAAACTCTATCTGTCCAATGTTTTTGGTAAGAACATTAGAAAACTCATATGTCCTGTGTTTTTGGCGAGAACACTGGAAAACTCATCTGTATTGTGTTTTTGGCGGAGAACACAACTAAAATCCATTGTCTAAATTACAATGGTGTAAAAATGCCATAACAATTATCTTTATTGTCATTGGCGCTATTTGTGGAGATGGATGTCTGATCTGGGGCAATCTTATCTAGTTGAAGTAAAATGGCCTGAACTTCATCATAACTGGTGGCCGCTGCTAACTGGGTTTGGAGGAAATTCTTAAAGGAGAGGAACTCTTGTTGTTCTGGTTGAATTTCCTTCTTCTGTTTCTGATTTGTCTCTAGCTATACTTGGACTTTTGGAGTTGAACAAGAACTGTTGTTCATCTTCTTCCACCACATGACGCAATGAATTCTTTCGAAAGCCGGTATGACTTGCTGGTCTCCGAAAGATACATGTTTGAATGCGAATTCTGATCTGAATATCCATGTTACAAAGAAAATTTTGTAGAACACGAAAAAAGGGGGAAGGTAGGCTAAATGGGCTGGTGCTTTCCAATTCTCCGTGAAGTACTGGAATCCTTTGAGGACTGGTTCTGGTAATATGTTTGTTATGGGACCTTATGATGCCCACCATTGGAAAAACCAATTTGGGACCTCTAAAGGAAATGATTTCTTGAAAAGGAAAAACCATGACATATCATGTTTATCATTCTGGCGATAGAAGCATCTGAATCATGCCAGAACGTAATCATACTAGTTATTATCTGTGAGGGGTAAATTTTCTGGGATCTGTTTGGATTTCTGTGGGGGCTGTGCCTATTGACCAAGGGTGATCACAGTTTGTAACTTAGCCTTGACGTGGCTATATTGGCCTGGTTGTTTATCACTATCATCTGGGATAAACTCTATGGAACCTGTTGCTATGAGAATAGCCTCATAGTAACTCTGTGTTTTATATGTGTTATCTGGGATGTAGTTTGAATGGGGATGGAGAAACGCCCTAGCAAACTCATCTGGGGTAATGTTTGGATTCTGTTTAAAGTGTACTGGTTCTGTTACAAGAATCTGGTCAAAGACATTCTTGTATACGTTTGATGGGGATGGTAACTATTTAGGTTCTGGAGTAGCTGGTTTAGTTTTAGCAACGAGGGGCTGAAACTTATTACTGATTGTCGTCTGTGAAGACGATGTACCTGCATTACCTGCATGAACACCGGTTAACTGTTTTTAAGGGGTCAAAGTCCCCAAAACTGTGAGGTTTCTACCTAAAGGTGACTGGGTAGATGTTTGTGTATGGGTTATTTGTTTGTCTTCAACCTTAATTGGGGTTGTTGACTGAGCTGGAATGGCTGCTAGTGTGCTGGCTTTCTGAGCATAGGAACTGAGATCGAATGCTTTTGCCTTGCCTTTGTCTTTCTTGGGTGCCATTGTTACTAAGTCAGGAGGTGAATGATTCCTGCAAATGGTTAGCAACAATATATAGAAGGAAATGCGGAAATGAAAAATTATCAAATCTGCTTCTGAATCTGAATTTTTTGTTTCAATCTACTTAATTGCGGTGGACTTGAAACAATCCATCTAAATCCACTAATTGGATTCTTGGTGTCCGCTTCTGTGACCTGTAAAAAACAAAATGAAAAGGTATTCCCGGAGGAATCCTATGTGATAGGCACGTGGCCTGTTATAAATTCTTTGGTTAAGAAATCAGGGATAGAATTATCCTCTCCCTTGATATACTGAATATCAAAATCGAAGATTGACAGAATAGCCTGTCATCTGGCAAATATCTGTTTAGATGCTATATTCTTAACATCTTTTATTAATACGTCTTTGGCTAATTTACAGTCAACACGTACGATGAATTTCTGATTCAACAAATCATCCTGAAATTTTGATATGCATTTTACAATGGACAAAATTTCCTTTTTAACTGTTGAATAGTTATGCTGGGCTTTATCCCATGTTCCTGAATGGAAACGAACAATATGTTCTTTTTCTTCTAAAATCTGTAATAAAATACCGCCAAATCATAATTCAGAAGCATCTGTCTGAACTATCTTTGGGGCGTCTGGTTGACATAAAGTCAAGACTGGTAAAACCTTAACTTGACGCTTAATTTCTTGAACAGCTTTTGTATGGACATCAGTCCATGCTGGAGGGTTCTTTTTAAGACGTTCAAAAAGAGGTTTACATAAATGGCGAATGCTAAGATAAAAATCTGCAACATAGTTTAAAGATCCTAAAAATCTTTGCAACTGTGTTTTCTCACGCAGAATGTCTGGGAATTTTTCTGCAAAATCAAGTGTCCTTTGGATAGGGGTGATTTTCCCGAAGGAAATCATGTTTCCAAAAAATCTGATTTTCGTCTGAAAAAGTCTAATCTTGGGTGCTGAAACCACAAGACCATTTTCTTTGATAACTTTAAAGAAAATATGTAAATGCTTCCAATGTTGATGAATGTCGTTACTGAAGACTAAAACATCATCAATGTAAACGATTGTAAAATCTGTGAACTGATTAAATATCTGGTTCATAATGTTTTGGAATTCTGAAGGTGCATTCTTGAGCCCAAAAGGCATGACATTCTACTCATATTGTCCAAATAGAACGGTGAATGCTATTTTGTACCTTTCTGGTTCTAACACTTGGATCTGCCAAAATCCCCATTTCATGTCAAATTTACTGAAGACATGGGCCTGGTTTAATCTCTTAAGGAGATCATTCTTTTGGGCAATGGATATCTGATCCATTGTAAGACCTTGTTCAAAGGCTTATAATTTATGACTAAACGAGGGACTCATCGTTCCTGTCCTGCATGTTTATTAACGTAAAAGGCTACACACGACCATGGGCTTTTGCTGGGTCGGATTAGCTTTTTGTCTAATAAACTTTGGATTTCTTTCTTGCAAAGAGAAAGAAAGCTTTCTTTGAGAAAACTGATCTGATTATCTTTTTGTTGGATTGAGTTAATATCTCTTCGTTGTGAAGGGAAATAAAACTCAAAAAGAACAGGTTTACCTTACAAATTGGTAGATATACCTTGTTCTGTAACAGTTATGGGAAATAACTGTTGAAGGAATGGATTCCCGAGAATGACTTGGGAATTTAACTGTTTTATCAGCACAAAGCTGGTAGGAAAACAAATTCCTTGGTTGCACACATGTGCATTAGGTAATTTGTACATAATCTGGAGTTTTGTAGAGTCAGCAGTAGAAAGCTTCTCTCTGATTTTCTCGAAATATCTGGAAGGAATTAAACCTTCTTGGATACAGTTCATATCTGCTCCTGAGTCTAATAAAGCAATGGTTTCAAATTTGAAATCACTAATCTTGATGGTTAACTGGACATACCATTTCTGATACGTGATTCTGTTTAGAAGATTAAGATAATCCTCAGTTGGTTTGGAGGTGCTAGCTCCTTCTCTTAGTTTTCCTATAGCAATCTGAGTATGTTTGTCAGGTTCATCATTCTGAGAAAGATGTTCTTGACGTTCTAGAGATTCTATCTATAAGAGCTGGACATCTTGTTGGAGATGTTCATGATCTAATCTGAGATCACAAATCTCTTGTTTGTACTCTTGTCTGAGTTGCTGAATTTCTGTTTTTAAAAGTTTAATCTCATGCTGGAGATCAGATATTCCTACTGGTTGGGTTTTTCTCTTCTGGAATTGACTGAGAATATCAGAATAATTTGTATTCTTGATATCAGCCTGATGTGATATGGATAGAGGTTTCTTTTCCTCTTTCTCATCCGTAATATCTTTGAGTCTGAGAAGATAAGCTTGTTTTTTTTTCTGGATCATTAATCTTACAGATCATATCGATCATAAGACTATGAGAATCTGTAAGGACATTTAATCCTTTCTGATAGAAACATGCCCCTTTGCTAGGACAAGCACATTCCTGGATGGAGTTGGAAGAACTACTGGAATAGTAGTTGTCTATTCCAATCTGATTAATGTTTTCTTCATTAGAAAATTCTGAAGAAGAGCTGGATGATGACTCAAGATCATCAATGGACTGGATGATTCTGCTCTTTGTAGCTTCATCTAATTCTAATGATTGAATTAGTGATCTGACTCTGCAATCTCTTGCAAAGTGTCCTGTTTTACCACATTTGAAACAATTGTGGTTTTCTGTTCTTTACTATGTTTATTATAGTTTGGTTTTCAATTTCTTTGTGGAAACTTCTAGTAATGTTTCTTCTTATGACTGTATGGTTTGTTGCCATACTTCTGGTTATACTTCTGTCCAATGGACTTGAAGTGACTTTTATACTTTCTGGAGGAAATTCTGGATTTATGTGTCTTCTGGGTATGGGGTGGTTTAATCATTTCCATACCATACTGTTCACACCAATTTCCTAATTATTTTCTGTTAGACTGTTTCTTTAGCTGAGCTTTAAAACAAAGATCGGTACAAATCTTCAAAGCAATCTTGTTTATATGTGATATCATATCTCCATATGTTATTAGATCGTAATCTGATCCTGGATAGTCAAGTGAAAGGGATTCTCTCACTTGCTGAGCAAACAACTTTGGAAGACCAGAAATAAATCTTTCTTTCCAATAACTAGCGTTGTTGTCAGATCTTTGGTATAATTTACTGAGAAATACATCTTTATACCATCGGAAGTCTTGGAGTGTATGACATCTGAGGTTCTGAAGGATTTCAGATGTTATTTCCTGATAAACTGTGGGATCACCTATGAAATGGTAGGTGATATCGAAGACTAAGGCTGATAGAGCACATGACTCTGTTTGACCTTGCTGATTAAGAACGGGTTTACCATTCTTATTGGTTTTCACCATGTTAAGAATGCTTTCTTTGGTAGCATCATTAAGGTGGTCATCCCACCATTCCTTGAGCTGACCATTGAAGCCAAGAATGATATTTCTGGTTGCTGCTCTCTCAGAAACAGCCTGTTTGTAAATGTTACCGATAATGATCATCTGTTTGGTAACATTGAGAATCTGATATTCTGACATCCCATCTATGTTCCATTCATAGATCTGAGAGCCTAAAAAAGATCTTTGGGAATGAAATTCTTCAATTTGAAGATCTAGAGGTGAAGGTCTGGGGTAGAAGTTCTTTGTGTCTCGAAAAGAAATTCTATTAATGTGGATAGCTTTATCCTTCCCAGAATTCTGTGAAGATGAGGAATCGCAATCAGAATTACTATCTGACTGTTTCAATGTTTGAAGAGCCAGTTGGCTACATGAAGGTTCTGACTTCTTTGTCCTGGAAATCAGTTCCTGGAGAAGTTTGGTATTCTTCTCTTCTGTAGATTCCAATTTTGGAATGAATTTTGATATTTTAAAAGGTAAAACCTTGATTGGATATTCTGGTTTAGCCTTTGTACTGGTTAACTTAAGTGTATCAAATGGTTTTATCAATGAAACAGTGGTCTGTTCAATAGATTTCTGTTTTGATTCAACAGATTTAACTGGAGTTATAGTATTCTGTTTTTCAAGAATATCTTCGATATTCTGAACTTGTTTTTGTAATGTAACTAATGATAGATTAGTCCAATTACTCTGTTGGGTAATGTCTTTTAGTTTTGGTTCCTCTACGAGGATGACTGGTTTTAAATCTATGGTTCCTTCTTTAGTAGGAATCTGTGTATGTTGAAATGGAGTGTGCTCCGCTTCAATTACTGCTGTGGAATTGGGTAAATTCCATTTTCTTATTCTTGCAGTAAGAACATTAATATTCATTGGTTTATTTCTATGCTTAAACCACATAAAAAATGGTACATTTAATCTAACAACTTGCAAATACTGGAGCCATTGGCTTTTTAAATCTGCTAATTGTTCACTGTTATGATTATTAAAATACCATTCTCTAATCTGTTTGTTCTCATCCGAAAGAAATTCTTGTTTCAAACCTTGAACATCTCTTTTAAAGACTTCAGACAACATATTGACGCCAAAGTCTAAGGCTGAAAGGTTGAAGTCAACAGATGATGTATCTGTTGGTTCGAATTCTGGATAGATAGGTCGAGCAGTCTGTTCTTCAATCTTAATTCCCATCGGAACAGATTGAGCATGGGTTCTGCTTGTTGATGGTAAATCAACGAAGCCTGGAGTAGGGTTAGAAATACTGATCCTAGAGATACTGAAAACTGAACGGGATAGAACTGATTCCCTATTTCCTCTATCTATCTTAATAGAAACAGTACCATTATCATATTGGATGATCTGTTCTATTCTGGAGTTCTGGACGTTCTGGTCCTGAACAACTGGTTTGGTGGCATTTTCAATGTCCCACCATTCTGGAAGTGAAACTTCATTCCACTTAATGGTTCTGGGTATATTAACTATAGATCTATTTCTGTCCATGTTCCAAAGGATAGTTTCACCTTTTGGATATTTTCTAGCTACAGATCTAGGATTTAATCCTGTAGTCATCAATTTATAATTAAGACGATAAATAACTTCATATGACAGAAAGCGGAATAAACACAGATAATAGACAGATAAATAAATGAAAGACAACAAAGATAAAGATAAAAAGAGACTGAAGTCTCTTACTTATTATTAGATGTAATGGAAGATAACTGTGTTACACTGTTGGTTGTACCTCCAAACCAACTGAGGATTATCTTAATCTTCTAAACAGAATCACGTATCAGAAATGGTATGTCCAGTTAACCATCAAGATTAGTGATTTCAAATTTGAAACCATTGCTTTATTAGACTCATGAGCAGATATGAATTGTATCCAAGAAGGTCTAATTCCTTCCAGATATTTCGAGAAAACCAGAGAGAATCTTTCTACGGCTGACTCCACAAAACTCCAGATTAGGTACAAATTACCTAATGCACATGTGTGCAATCAAGGTGTTTGTTTTCCTACCAGCTTTGTGTTAATAAAACAGTTAAATTCCTAAGTCATTCTCGGGAATCCATTCCTTCAACAGTATATATATATATATATATATATATATATATATATATATATATATATATATATATATATATATATTGTCAAAGGGATGCAATCATATAATATATTAAAATCATTCGATGCTCGTAGCATCTACATTATCATGAGCAAGTAAAGTGAGAATAGTAGGGATATTACAAGTCCATCCTAAGGAAATGGTGTTTATCCTAATTGCTCGTACAACTCAATCTGCCACGGTTGGTCTATCCTGGAATATGCCAGAATTTATGACCAGTGTTGGTGGATAGAAAAGATAGAGAACTATGTGTATAGTTGATATCTTATAATATGAATGGCATATACTGCTCTAATTTCTTTCATTTTTCAGGTGACTTGATATATTGTCATGACCCCATTTTTCAATCGCTAAAACAGTCTCTGATACCACGATAATGACAACATTCAAACTTACATCAACCTCAACAATTTGGGATCGTAATACCACAGGCTTAAAAATATCAGTCCTCCTAAGTCCGCTAAGGCATTATTCATTAGCTCGAGCACTATTATCCATAAAACAATACATCCAAGCTAACAAATCTGCAACCAAAGTACTAAAGTCCAAATTTACAAAGATACATTTACATCACCTATTTAATACATCAATTCTAATCAAACATGTTATACAAACTTCATCACTAATGTTTAAAGTTACAACCACCGAAAGCATATTTACAAGACTTAGATCCATCAAATTACATCATACAGATCAACTACTACATCTAGGCCTCAAAAGAATAATGTACCAAGTTAGTTACATAGCTAACTATCCAAAATCTTAATACATTACAACAATTAGTTTATTTACCCAACTCACGCTATTACAACAAAAAGTTTGACACACAAGGGAGCTTCTCCTTCAACTTGCAGAGGTGGCTCGGGTTTAACTTCACCTATAATTTTCATAAAGAAGGGTGAGCTACACCTAGCTCAGCGAGGGATAATGGGAAGGGGATTTTCGCAAATGTTTTTATCATTTATAAAACGTTTAGAAAACCGTGCAATGCACACAAGAATAGTTAATAAGAAGCGAGATTAAACATGATAAGAAAACTATGCCATGCTCAAAGGACATGAGTTGCAAGTAAAACGTGGTATCTTGGACATTTAATAAGAAACGGAATTAAACATGATAGAAGCAACCAACTCTACTCTCCGATGATCTCAAGGGACCAAACGAGAGTAGAAAACCACATAGTAAAAAGATACAAGATTGTTGGAGATGGCCAGTCTTGAGTCTTTTGTCAATAACATAACCCCATTCGCCAAACATGAGGGTGATATACAACTGTCCGTCCTGGCAAGTTCGATGCCACCCAAGCGGTACCGGAACTTCTACCATGGGGTTCATTAGATTACTTGATCATGTAACGGTTGCAACATGTCACGCGCATATAATCCGTTGAACTAGAACGTCCCAACTCTCCTAGGGGTCAAAGCTCCCCAGCGGGAAAGGGCACTACCAAGAGGAACGTCCCAACTCCCCAAGGAAAGACAGCTAGCGGGAGTGGCCACTAGTAAGGTCATATAACAAATAAGCACATAGCATCACAATCACATTTGTAATTAGGTACATGAAACAAATAGAACATACTTGGAAGTCAACAAAGTAGGTTGCCTCCGATACAAGAGCAGTTATCAATAGCATAACGGATATTCATGAAATCAATCGCATATATATACCATTTGAAATGCCACAAGTAATATCATTTCATAATCAATGATACATATTGCACTTAGTAATAAAAAGCTTAGGAGTTTTAATATGCACCCCAAAGTTAATTCTATGCCACTATTAGATAGCTAAGGACTAAGCATCATATAAACACATAAAGCCAACCATAACATGCATTTATAATTTAGGCAAGACAAGTCGGTCGAGTAGTCGGTTGAGCTACTCAATCGGCCTTGTCGCCCAGCTTGTCCAGTGGCTAAATGCCACTATACACAGTTGAGTAGCCAGTTGAGCTACATGACCAGCCTTGTCGACCGGCTTGGGCTGGGTGCAAATGAAGACTTGGCTATTTTGCTCTTAATCATGTGGTTTTGTTTCAAACATTAGCCAAGCATCTAATCTACTCATATGGCATTAGTTTACAACATTTAGAGGCACATGAAACAAGCTATAATTTCCATGAATCCACAATAACACAAGGAACACCAAGACACCATCTAAGTCCTATTATGTTTAACTTCTATTTTCACTATTGCATACAACTTATACCACCTCCAACACAAGCAAGGACATCATCTAACTCATAATATAACTCCTCAACCCATCAAGATCATTAAATGCATAAATAAGATATAGTCCTAGTTCAGACAACCCATAATAAGCCACACATCATGCAACAACACCTAATCTATGTTTCTTAAGCAAGAAGAACAACAAATATACATTATATAACCTTGGATGAGTTTTAGAAAGATTTTGAAAGTAAATCCCTCACCTCAAACGCAAATTAGATGCCAAAGGTAGCTTGTAGTTATAAGGAGAAGCTTGAAAATTGCTTGGAAATGGCAGAATCCTAAGCTTTTCCTTGGTTTTCTTCCTTCTCTTCTTCTTTCTCTCTTCTCTCTCTCTCTCCCTCTTCAGATCGTATGGGTGTGTGTGTGTGTAGTGTGTGTCGTGTGGTGTGTGTGTATTGTGTGGTGTGAGTGTGTTTTGCTTATGTTGGTAGGTAGAAGATATTTGAAGAGGCCAAATGACCAAGTTGCCCCCTTAACTAAATGAAATTTTCTAGCTTGCCATGTAGTTTGATTCTAATGGTTTTAGTTAGCTATTGAATTTAATAGAATTTTAATTATGGGGTACAATGTTTAAAACATCTAAATGAATGTAAAACGATACGAATATGCGTAAAACAAGACAAAGTCACGTAAAATGATATAAATACACGTTAAATGATGCAAAAACATATTAAATGCTATAAAAGGCATATGACTTTGTGCGGGGTCTCACACATACACTTGAACTAATTTTCAGGAAAATTCTTACCAAAAGCCTTTCATTCATGATAGCGACACGTGTGATGATGATATATGACCATATTTATTAAAATTTACTCTTTCTTTTCTTTTCTTCGTGAGCCCCAAATATCTGATGATCGTTTTAAAGAAGCTTCCCATCCCTCATTTTCATAGTGAACCCGCCCACAAAATAAGTTCACTTAGTTAAGTTTGAACACATGCATGAATTTGCCATCTGTTCCGAGGTCATAACGAGCAAGAAGAAATGAAAAAGCCAAGCAATTCTTATTGAATAAGGCTTGACGGCCAAGATATATATATATATATCAATTCCTTTGGCCGCTTCCTCTTTTACTTCAATATTTCATTAATTCCTTCTGATAATTACAATGCTCTTATTATGGGTTACGGACTCCATAAAGTAATACTTAATTATTTCCCCTCACGTTCTCTCCTTTCTCAGTTTACCTTAATAATAATAAACTACTATCAATGTTAGTTAATTATATATATATATATACTGATTAATAAGCATTTTTGTGATAGAGATCCATAGATAATCTACTCAGTCTTCAGCTTCTTAAAGTCTAAAATGTGTACACACTAAGGATTTAAAAAAAAAAAGAGACAGAAATGTCGTGAAATAGGACAGGGATTATCACGATGTTGTCAAAACTCAAGAGTAATAAACAGTTTTTTTTTTTTTTTTGAGTTACCACTTTCATATGATAATGGCACAAATTATGAAAATTATTTTCAGAAGCCTCTTTTTACCCTAGAGACTCTTTTTTTCAATTATAACCAATGGAATGCAACCTTCTAAAAGAATAATTGATTTGAAAAAAGGGTAAGAAATTAAATGTCACAATTTTTCTACCACATGGCAAAGTTATCGAAAAGAAAAAATATATTTTATATACTTGCTAGGTGTGTCAATTTTTGCAAAAATGATAACAAAAAAATTGCTCTCCTTTTTTACGATAGAAAAAGCCCCTCTAATGAACTGTGAATAGCTATAGGATTTATACCACCAAACTGTTGGATTTAGATCCTGGGTCACCTAGATGGGCTGACCTGACCCATTAGACCCAAGTGTGGGAAGTTGGGTAACTTTCCATCACTGGGTATTTAAGTCCTATAACTAATAGAACAACGGACGTCCTATTAGCATCAGACACAAGAAACAGAAAGCAAAAAAACTCTCTAAAAAAGCATATCAAGAAAAAAGATATTTAAGCTGTGAATTATCAGAGCACAAGACAGTATTGTGCACCTTGATTCACGACACACGCAGTGGAACAAGTACATTCAAAGATCAAACCTATTAAGTTATATAAAATGTTAATTTTCTTTTATAGCATTAAACAGTATATAAAGATATTGTATTTAGTATTAAAGTTCTTCACAAACAAAATAGTAATAATCTGAAAATTGAGTTTTGAAATAGAATTGCAGTTATACAAGTATTTCGTGGTAAAAAAAAAAAACTAGCAATTTGAACTTTAGATATTCTATAAAAATTTGTTTTGCAATATTTATTCTTGTTTTCAAATAATTATTAGTCCTCTTAGATAAATTTTGTTCAAATATACTACCAATATAACATAAAAACCAAAGAAAATATACACTTTCCTAGTATAATCAACCAGACCGAGCCATTGAAATAATGACGAAGTGGAGAGACTTTGATTCTGGCTCGTGACATCCAATTCAACTTGCTTTCTGCCCAGGCAAGATTTCAGATATCGGTCTAATACTCAATGTAGAGAAATTCTTCTGTGCGGCAAAACTATCATCCGGCTGTGAAATACAAATCAACTCTACATGTATATTAATAGATCTGATGGCCAGATGTTGCACAGAAGCACTTCCGTTCGTTGCATTGTAACAGTAGGCCCATTAATTCTCTAAAGAACAATATAACGCCTAAAATTACATTCTTTAGATTTGACTTTCTTACATATGACACTTCAATTGTCAAACCCTTGGAAGAAATTGTGTGATCAGTGATTATATTAGAATAATCAGCCAGCAGATATATATATATATATATATATAAAATGCCCTTAACATGGAATCAGCATATGATCAATGCAAAATGATAAAAGATTTTATATGACTCGCATGAAGAGCTGAATTAAACAGGGATTTTCCTTTTGTAAGAATATAGAAGAATGTGTGCTTGCCTACTTCTATCCTTGTGTACTAATATGCTCTACTAGCTAAGCTTTGGTCCAAAAAGAGTTAATCTCTTTTTTCCCCGTGAGTTTATACTAAAATCCAAAGTCCCCCATGAGCTTTATGAGTTTTTTTGGTCGAAAGGAACATTTCATATTTTTAAGATTGAAATATTAGCTGGTGGTAGAGTTGGCGTATGGGACAGCCCAACTCTTAACCGGTCGAATCGTAGGTTGAAAAAACTGAGTTCGACTCAGCACAAATATTTAATGGGCTGAGTTAGGCTAGACTCATTTCTCAGCATATATGATCCAACTCGACTCACCACAAGTCACGAGTTAGACTGGGCTGGGATGGGCCAACTCATTTGTTTTGTGATTAGTGTATTCTGCATATATATATATATATATATATATATATATATATATATATATATATATATATATATATATATATATACAAACACATATACATATACAAACCAATATATGTGTGTTACTTGATAGTTGGATTAATAATTTTATAAAAAAAATTATTTTAATTTTTTTTTTTAAAGTTAATTTAACTACTAACGAGACAACACACGAGTTGATTGATAACATTAACAATTAACAAAAATGATAAAACACTACATGACAAATAACAAGTTATCGAGATATGAGTACATTAGTGATATAAATATAAAAATAAAATATTAAAAGCTTTCCTTTTTTTTTAACATAAAAATAAAACATTAAAGGCTTTCTTCTTTTTCTTTCCCTAACTTTAAACTTTAAATTTAAGATTTTAAGCCTGCACTTTAAAGTTTGCACTTTTACAATTGTTAGCTGCTAAGAATTGAATTTGACTTTAAATCTTTTTTTTTTTTCACTAAAGTTGCAAGTTGTAAACTTGCAATATCATAGAAAATATTTGATAACAAGTCATTTAATATCAACTTAAAAAATAAATTTGCTACTTATTATTAGTTTGTTAAAAAAAAAATAGTTAATACGACTTGCTAGTTTGTTTACAAAAAAAAAATAGTTACTATGACTTACATTGCATGCATAAAACATAATATTTCAATTTCTTTTAATAAATGAGCTCAAATTATGCTGGGCCTGAGTTGGGCTCAAGATAGGACTTATTTGGGCTCAAGCTAGGCTTGTGTTAGGCTCGAGCTAAGCCTGAGTTGGGCTAGTCCGATGATGAAATAGGACTGGGCTCAAATGAGTTAAGTCAAAAATTATATAACCCAACTCGGTCACCTATATATGGTGGGCTGGACCCGAATTTTTGTGTGTTAGAATGAATTGAACCTGTATCGACCTAGCCCAAATACCACCTCTAGCTGGTGGGATGACAATGTTCGCAATATTTTGTCGAAGGATTAATTATAGACCCTTTTAACTGTTTTAACTCTGCTCGAATTATGGGTTGGATAGAGGGAAAATAGTGTGAAATGAAAGCATGTGTCATAGGCAGAATGGTAAAAGCATAAAGTCAAACAGTTGATTGTTAATATAACATTAATGGTGTTAAGATCACTACAAAAAAAAAAAAAACTGGATTTTGCGACGCACCGTCGCCAATCCGTCGCCAATATGGCGACGGTACAGTGAAGGAAAAATTTTGACACTAGTTTTGTGACGGAGAAATGACGGTACAGTTACGAGCAACAATAACTGTCACCGAGCCATCACTAACAGTGACGGCTTATTAGCCGTCACTCATTCGATGACGGCCCACCTACGACCGTTACTAATTTGGTGATGGCTCAGTGACAAGTTTGTCCCCTTCCGATATATAGAAACGGTTTGGTGACAGTCCATCACCATGCCTTCACCAAATAGTTTGCCTCGCAATTTGCCATATTTCTTTTAACGAATAACGTCTTTAAACACTGAGTAACAATATCAGTTACTCAGTGTTTCAGTGACAATACCAATTACTCATGTATTCTTAACTTCGAGTATATAAGTAGTCATTATTTAAACACAATTTGTAAATACTATGTTTAAATTTGTCTACATAGTTTTTACTACAATATTATAGAAATTTCATAACATAATTTACAATAAACAAGATTTTATTGCATAACATTCGATAATTAGGGATACATTAACAGACGGTTAACTTAATTAGATGGAAACCATACAAAAGTCCATAACAAGTTACACACACATATTTTGTGAATATATGACATATTTGTTAACCTTAATTACTTACTACGTTTTTACAATGTTTTTCACTCGAACAACTTCGGCAGAAGGATCCGATACATTTGCTCCACATTCCTTTGATGGTGTTGAGCCATCGAAATGTAACCATCTTCTTTTGGTGGTTCGTTTAGATCAAATCTACCTTCAACTCTGCTACTGCTTGCCTTCGATAAATCACATTTCTTTGTCGTTTTCTCTTTTTTCACGGTGACCCACTCACCTTGAACTTCCTTACTCATCGTTTAGTTTGATATTTAAGTATCGATGAATAAAGATGGCTGTAAATATGGATGTCTTGAACATGCGGGATGGTTTACTCTTTATATAGAACTCAAATGATTGAAAATTTGGCGACGGCACGGTGAAGGGACTTTTCCCAAATTATTGGTGCCATCTTCACGTGACTTCCAACATTGGAGACGAGCTGGAGACGGGTTGCCAGTCTCTACAATGGAGATAGCTTTTCCCGTCTCCAATGGAGACGGGCTGGCGACAATAGGCCGTCACAACGTTCGAGACGGGCGTCAAGACCGTCTCTATATTGGAGACGGGCCGACGCCCGTCTCCATGTCGGCGACGGGCGTTAGCCCGTCTCTAAAAATGGAGAGGGGCGGCTACCAGTCTGCATTTTGGAGATGGGCAGATGTCCGTCTCCAATTAGAGGCCCACAAATATGGGCCTCTATAACTGGAGACGGGCGTCCGCCCCTCTCCAGTTTAGAGACGGGTAGATGCCCGTCTCCAATTAGAATAAATGGAGACGGGCATCAGCCCGTCTCTATTTTAGAGACGGGCTGAATCCCGTCTCTAATAAGAGGCCCACAAACGTGGGCCTCTCTAAATGGAGACGAGCATGCCCGTCACGTGGGCCTCTCTAAATGGAGACGGGCGTCAGCCCGTCTCCAACAGCCCGTCCCGTCTCCATGTTGGAGATGGGCGTCAGCCCGTCTCCAACAAGAGGCCCACAAACGTGGGCCTCGCCCGTCTTCAACAAAAGGCCCACAAACGTGGGCCTCTCTAAATGGAGACGGGCTGAAGCTCGTCTCCAATAGGAGGCCCACAAACGTGGGCCTCTCTAAATGGAGACGGGCATGCCCGTCTCCACGTTGGAGATGGGTTGACGCCCGTCTCAAAAAAGAGGCCCATAAACGTGGGCCTCTATAACTAGAGATGGGCATTAGCCCGTTCTCCAGTTTGGAGACGGGCACCGACCCGTCTCCAATTTAAAGAGGCCCACCGCGTTGGCCTCTTTAATTGGGCGACAACCCTGGCTCATGCAGGGCTATCGCCCAATTTATTTCATTTAACAGGTTCTGCCCTCTGTGATGTTTTTTTTTTTTTCAACTTTGAGAAAAACCCCACCCCCACTCCTCACCCCTCCCCCCCAAACCTTCCCACCTCTCTATATACCCTTCACTTGCAACGATTTTGAGGTAATAACTTTGTATTTTTTTGGTTTTTATACATGTTATGTATATATATATATATATATGTATGTATGTATGTATATATATGTGTAGATCTAGCTAGCTATATATATGTATGTATGTATATATATGTGTATGTAAATATGATACATTTTTAGTTTATTTAAATGCACATTTTTAGGATTTTTTTTTTCATTTTTTTTTTGTCTATTTTTTTTATTTGTTAAAATTTCTTTTTTTTATTAATGTGTTTTATTTTTAACACATTTTGGTTTTGTTTTTATGAATTTTATTTTTTTTATTTTTTCGGATTTAATTTTTTTTATTTTTATGATTTTTGTTTTCGTTTTTTTTTTGTCTATTTTTGTTATTTGTTATATAATTTCTTTTTTTTTTATTAATATGTTTTATTTTTATCACATTTTGGTTTTTTTTATTGAGTTTTCTGTTTTTTTTTCGGATTTAATTTTGTTTTTATGATTTTTTTTTCGGTTTTTTTTGGTATCTTTTTTTTGTTATAATTTCTTTTTTTTCGGATTAAAATTTTTTTTCTGATTTTTTTTTCGAGTTTTTTTGTATATATATTTTATTTGTTATAATATCTTTCTTTTTTTTATTAATTTGTTTTATTTTTAACACATTTTGGTTTTTTTTTTGAATTTTCTGTTTTTTTTATTTTCTGTTTTTTTTTTAAATTTTCGGATTTAATTTTTTTTCTATTTTTTTCGTTTTTTTTTTCTATTTTTGGTTTTTTTATAATTTATTTTTTTTATAATTTGTGTTATTTTTAAAACAATTTATTTAATATGATTTTATTTTTTGATTTTTTGTATTTTTTGTCGGATATTTAGTTTTTAAAATTTCAGCATTGTTTGTATTTTTTGTTTTTTGTTATTTTTTTTAATAATGTATTGTTGCTTTGTAAATCTCTTAATTGCAGGTTATTAAATTATAAGGGGTGTTGCGGGGAACTGATTTCCGTTTGTCCCATCCGGAGTCTACAGATTTGAGGGTAATATTTTTTGAAACTTCGCTTACTCTTATATTATATTCACAATTTGGATATATATATTCAAATTCAGATAATCGTCAACCATAAAATTATTACTTTCAATGTCACATCATAACCCGAATCAACTATTAATCTGTTTTATAATGAATGCTTGTAACTTCATTTTTATTGAAGTTTTCTCATATTTATGTTGAGTAACCTTGTACATTGTACTTTATGCCCTTCAACGCTTTATTTGTGAATATTGTACCTTGCACACGAAGATGTTTTAATTATTTGATTAATATTTGTCAAATAATTTAAAGTTAATTTCATGTATGTTTTTTGTTGCACAATTTTTAATGTTGATATCATCTTCTGCATTGAATAACATTGTTGTTGGTTTGGATTGTTCTGTATCTTTGCCATGTTGTCAAACTCATGCATGATAAGTCTCACTCATCGAATTCAGATAGTTCTTTTACATAATAATATATTATTTAAAAGGAAATGATACATTTAACAAATTTCTCAGTGTATCATTTCATGGAATCAAACCGGGAATGGATGTATCAGAAATGGATTGACGGTAATCTTAATGAGGCCTTTATCCAAGGTGTTTCGGATTTTGTATCATTCGCAAGTAACCAACATTATTATATGGATGGCACCAATATAAGATGTCCATGTGTAAGATGCCGAAACTTAAAATTCCAAACAACAGGAATTGTGGTAGATCATCTATATAAGAAGGGTTTTATGCCTTTTTACTATCAATGGATTGCACATGGCGAACATGTGTATAACAATAGTGGTCAATGTGCACCAACATGGCGTATAATGAAGAACAACAACTTGATCAAACGAATAATTACCGAACATTAGTTTATGACGCTGCCGGTATGCAGTTCATCAACGATCACAATGTTGAGGTTAATGAAGAACCTAACATGGAAGCAAAAGCATTTTTTGAGTTGTTGAATGCCCTGATAGGCCATTGTTTGATGGTTTTTCTAAACTTACTCAATTGGCAGTCGTGGCTCGCTATATGAATATGAAGTCCGAGCATAATATGAGCAACTCCCTATTTAACAGGTTCATAGAAGAATTAAGAGAAATGATGGCCAGGAATCATAACTTGCCTGAAAACCTTTATAGATTTAAGAAACTAATCAAGCCATTGGGGTTTGGATATCAGAAGATCGATGTTTGTGTAAATGGTTGCACCTTATTTTACAAAGATCGGAGACTCATGGAAAATTGTCCGCGCTGTGGCCACGCACGTTTCAAGGAAATAGCTTGTGGTAAAAAACGGGGCAAGCCTATTTCCCTCAAACAGTTAAGATATTTCCCTCTGACACCAAGGTTGAAAAGATTGTACATGTCAACTGCTACAGCGAGACACATGACGTGGCACAAATATCACAATGTGGAGGATGGACAGATTTGTCATCCATCAGATGCTGAGTCTTGGAAATATTTCGACTCCGTGTATCCAGAATTCGCAGCATAACCAAGAAATGTTCGGCTAGGCCTTTGTTCAGATGGTTTTAACCCGTTCAGTTCAAATGTTAAACCTTACTCTTGCTGGCCAGTTATCATGACCCCATACAACCTTCCACCATGGATATGCATGAAGGATCCTGTAATATTTTTGACACTAATCATTCTTGGTCCCAAGCATCCCGGTTAGAATATTGATGTCTACCTAGAGCCTCTAATAGATGAATTGATAACTCTATGGTCGGAAGGAACATTATGTTATGATATTGCTATGAAGTCTAATTTTTGTTTGAGGGCAGTCTTGATGTGGACAATAAATGACTTCCCGGCTTATGGTATGTTGTCGGGATGGAGCACACATGGAAGGTTATCGTGTCCTATTTGCATGGAAAAGTCAAAAGCTTTTCGCTTACCAGCGGGGAAGAAGCATTCATTCTTTGACTGTCATCGTCAATTCTTACCACAGAATAGTTCATTAAGACGTGACAGAAAAAAAAATTTCAGGGATAGGCACGAGACATCTACACCTCCACCACGATTATCTGGGCAACAAATTTGGGAATGAGTGCAAAATTTACCAACAATCCAAGAGATATCTTGCAAAAAGCTAAATGGGTTTGGTATTGATCATAATTGGACGAAAAGAAGTATTTTTGGGGAATTGTCATACTGGAAGACACATCTTGTTCGTCACAACTTAGACGTGATGCATATTGAGAAAAATATTTTTGACAATGTATTCAATACTATAATGGCAGTTAAGGGTAAGACTAAAGACAACCTTCAAGCTCGAAAAGACATGTACACTTTTTGCAATCGGCCAGAGTTGTGCGAAGACAATACGAACATGTTAGGTGTATATACCCTCACCAGAGAAAAGAGAAAATTGCTACTACAATGGGTTGAAGACATAAAATTTCCCGATGGTTATGCTTCTAATCTATCAAATTATGTCGATATGAAGGATTTGAAAATGTCACACATGAAGAGTCACGATTGTCATATCTTTATGGAGAGACTACTTCCCATTGCATTGAGAGAATTAATGCCAAAACAGGCTGCAAAGCCATTTGCTGAACTGAGCTTATTTTTTAGCAATCTTTGTTGTTCAACTTTGCAAAGAACCGATTTGGAAAGGATGCAAGATAATATTATCATGACGTTGTGCAAATTGGAAAAGATGTTGCCTCCTGCATTTTTTGACTCAATGGAGCATTTATCTGTCTATTTGGTTTATGAAGCTATATGCTGTGGACCTGTTCAATATAGGTGGATGTATCATTTCGAGAGGTTTTTGCAAGGCCTAAAAAGGGTAGTTAAGAATAAAGCACGTGTTGAAGGATCTATTTGTGAAGCTTATCACGTCCTAGAGACATCAACTTTTTGTTCATATTATTTTGAACAACACGTGTCAACTAAAAATAGAAGGTTAGGTCGAAACAACCAGTATAACGAGGTAGAATATCCTGAGGGTTGCTTATCTATATTTACTTGTCCGGGTTGTCCAATTGGGGCGAATGCAGAGATCTCACTACCGGAGTATGATCTCCATTTGGCACACTTATATGTACTCATGAATTGCCCAGAGGTGCAGCCTTATGTAAGGTATGTTCGCAACGATTTGTTATGCAATTTCCTACGTTGGGATTATTACACATTGTTTAATGAGCAGTTTGAAAATTTTAATGCAGATTGTTTGAGGAATACTTGGAAGAACAATACGGCCCTATTAACAACAGAGATAGACAGTTACATATTGACAAATCTTTCCCGAGATGGTTATATTGGCAGGTCAGTATTTTGTATGCAATTTATGCCTATTCATTAAGGGCACGAGTAGTTGAGTATTAACCAAATGTAATCACTTTGCAGTTAAGAGATCGGTATGATGTAGATGATCGTGTGAAATGTCTCTCCAAATGGCCGCACAGAAAGGCACGAAGATGGTGTAGATACATGGTAAACGGATACAGGTTCTCTACGATCGAATATGGGTCTTCAAAATCCACGAACAATAGTGAAATTTTTGTAAGAGGTACAAGCGATGGTACAACTGAGAAAATAGGGTACTATGGGGTATTGAAAGACATTATTGAACTAGAATATCCTAATCCAACGTTACAACATACAAGAGATCTTCTGTTCAAGTACGATTGGTATGATACCACAAATGATAGAGGTGTGAAGTCAAATCATAGGACCGGATTGGTTGAGGTGAACGTGAAAAAAAGATATCCCAAGCACGAACCATTTGTATTGGCAGGTCAAGCCCAGCAAGTGTACTATTGTGTTTATCCAGGGGCCAAGAGAGATAGAGTGGATTGGGTGGCCGTCGTTAAAATCTGTCCAAAACATTTTTATGACATGGACAAATATGAGATAGATGTGGATGATAACACAAGTTTTCAATCAGATCACATGAATGTGCCCCCAGTGGAACCGAATGTTTTTTATTCTAATTCACATATTAATTATTCAGATGTATATAGTGAAAATGTAAGTGAATATCATAATGACGAACATAGAGAAGTAGAAGAATATGTACATGACGAAGAATATGAGCATGAAACAAATGATAATTGTGATGATGATGATGATGATGATGATGATGATGATGATGACTATGATGTTGATTGTGACCCATATGATGATGAAGATGACGATGATGATGAGGATGATGAGGAGGAGGAAAATGGGGAATGTTCAACCAGTTTTTAATCATGACAATGATAATGAGGGAAATGATGAATTTTGAAAAAAAAGATAGGCCAGTGAACAAATATTTGTTTGAGGAAGTATTTCAATTGATCAAGTAATGATTGCTGGTGATATACATATATATATGACAGTTATGGTATGTTGTGTTACATAATTACATGTATTCAGTCATTTTATATTATTTATATATTCTAATGCTATTGTGTAAAAATAGGCAATGGGAGGCGGTGAAGATCCAGCTCGCAAGGGGAAAAAACAATTGAAGCAGAGCAGTTTGGTAGGAAAAAGGACATCATCGACAAATACCCCCCCTATTGTGCCCGAGACGCAACGATTCAATCAGGCTGGACCGAATGACGCTCAACATATGGGTGGCCGTGGATCTATAGGTGCACATCATATGAGTGGACATGGTTCCACAAGTGCACATACAACAACTGACCGTGTTCGTGGTAATGTCCCTGTGGTAATTGGGCGTGGTTCATCTAATTCATCAGTGGGAATGCGACATCGGATCCCAGACGATGCGGAACCCCAACAAAAGCAGTCATATGTACATGCCACGTCCACTAGTCATAATGAACAACACTGTTCATCAGCTGGACTGCCACAGGAGCTACAAGACTTATGTGTAGATGGTGATGGCTCTTTAATACCCGGTGGTGCGCAATTTTCTAATATGCCCGAGTCATTGCACGCTGCTGAGAGACGGGCTGCAGGTATTGAAGATTGGCAATTTTATGGATTCCAGTCTGAAGCCGAATATTTGGTATGGTAAAATGACAAGCGACGCTATGTGAAGGTGGTAGGAAACGGGTATGTAATAATTCCAATTTGAAGTTTAAATATTCTCTTTGTTGTACCCTAATATATCTGTTTGGATTATGTTATGTTACAGATGGGATCCATATAATACTGTCAAAGGTGTTACAAGAGCTCTACATGGTGGGTATGTAGAGCTGTGATTGACATACAGACATGTTCCAAGTGATACAAAGAAATTTTGGTTCGAATATATCAGGGTATGAACTGTTCAAACAATAGATATTGTGAGAACTATTGTTTAATTGTATATTCCACTGTTGAATTAGATGGATGATAGTATTAACAGTTTCAGAGGGAGTACAAATGGCTTCCAATTGATGAAGCTGAAGTTTGGCGCAAATTTGAATCAACTACAAGACGCCGAATTTCAGATCTGACAATCAAAGGACGGACAAGAACGAAAAAGCCAGATTTCATACCACTTGACATATGGAACGAAATGCTGGAGCAATGGCAAAGGCCAGAATGGCAGGAAATATCAAAGAGAAATTCAGCTAATCGAAAGGCCAATCCGTCTATTAATCATTTGGGTTCAATCCCAACCCATGAAGCAGCTAGAAGAATGGTTTTGATTTCATCATATAATCTTGTTTACTCTTACATGTTATGTGTACGAATAAAAATTCGTAGAACTACACAAATATATGTATGTTGATTTTGGGCAATTACTATTGTAGGAAAAAGAATTAGGGAGGAAAGTGATTTATGCGGAGGTTTTCAAGAAGGCTCATCGCAAGGGGACTGACGGACCGTACACAGACTCTCGGGCCGAGCAGACAATGGTATGTATTTTTCATGTATTGTCTATAAGAGGAAGGAAAACATAGGGTTTATATTGAAGATAATATGAGATTCACAGTTTTATCCAAGGTTCGTTGGTTTTGCAAAGTATCTATAATTGTTAAAGCTACAGTGACAGAGGGAAAACATATTTCGTGATTAGTGAGCATGAATACGTATGTACACGGTGCCAAAACAATTCACAAATGTACTTTGGATACCTGTTTTCCTCCGTTGTGTTGTCTAATTTTTTTAGAAATGTCTCCTTATGGTTGTAGTAGAACATGATTAATATGTTGAGATGAAGTGTGGTACTGTATGAGCTTGGATACTACATAGTAGGTTGGCTTGATTCAGAAACAGGTAATTGGAAAAAGTCCTAAATACAGAGGAGACTCTGTCCGTTGTATTTTATTTTTACGATTAAATATTGATTAAACACAGATGTGGTAACTTAATAATGTGTGTTGGAATATTAAGTATGTGTAGCTTAAAAAATTTGGTGGTATCTCACATCGATTATGTAACAGTAACTTGTTGTGTTTTATAAAGTATTTAGAAATGACTCATTATGGTTGTAGTAGTACATAATTAATATGTTGAGGTTAAGGGTGGTACTGTATGAACTTGGATACTATGTAGTAGGTCGACTTTATTCACAAACAGGTAATTGGAAAAAGTCCTGAATACAGAGGAGACTATGTCCGGTTTTTTTTTTTTGGAGTAAATATTGATAAAAGAAAGATGTAGTATCTTAATATTGTGTGTTTCAATATTAAGTATGTGTAGTATATAAACATTTGCATGTTGACATCGGTTATTTAACACTAACTTGTTGTGTTGTCTAATGTAATTAGAAATGTCTCGTTAGCGTTGTAGTAAAACATGATTATTATGTTAAGGTTAAGTGTGGAACTGTATGAGCTTTGATACTATGTAGTAAATTGGCTTTATTCACAAACAGATAATTGGGAAAAGTCACAAATACAGAGGAGACTCTGTCCGTTTTTTTTTTATGCATCTCAAAAATGCATTAAAGACACATGTAGTAATGTTAATATTGTGTATTTCAATATTAAGTATGTGTAGCATATAAACATTTGGTTGTAACTCTATTTATTTTTTGACGAGTAAATGCATTAAAGACAGATGTAGTAATTTAATATTCTGTGTTTCAATATTAAGTAAATGTATTTTTTTATCATTGCGTTTTAACTAACATCGGTTCTTTAACAATAACTTGTTACTACTGTCTTTGTAGGCTCGTTACGACGAAATGCTCCAAACGGCAAGGAATGCATCTGAATCAGACTTGAATCCAATGCCTGTGGATGAGAACGCAGTATTTTTGCAGGCTGTTGGACTACCACGAAAAGGTCGGCTGTACGGGGTAGGTTCTCAGGTATCTGTTGAGTCCGTGTCAAATACCACATCCCATCATCGACGTGTCATGACAGATGAACAACTGGCTGCCGCCGTTACACGTGCCACATAGAATTTGAATGAAACTGTATGAAGTCATTGCCAGCAGATCGAGAGTCAGGACGAGTTAATCATTCAACTTCAGCAACAAATAACGAAGCAGAACAAAATGTTGGAAGTTCTCTACGCGAAAGTATATGGTCAATCTGAAGACCAACAATCTTCATCTTCAACTAGTGGTGAAAATGGAGAGTAGTTTGTGAGAATGTTATCTTTGTAGTTTGATGTTTAATACACTAGCATGTACAATACATTTCCTTTTGATTACAGTTTAACATAACAGTCTGTATTTTAAATATATGTAGATAATATCGTATTTGTGTCATTATTGGAATTGTATTTCATATGTGAAATATGTTCAATTTGGGAAAAAATTTCAGGAATTTTTCAAGGAATTATGAGTAGTTTAATTAGATGGAATTGTTAAGTTGGCGAGGGCTATGTGAAGGGAATGGTTATTGATGGTTTGGTGAGGGAAAAGATTGGTGAAGGCTTGGCGACGACAATTTTGTGACAGTTTGGTGAGGGGGTTAAGTTGGTGAGTATTCAGTGACAGCAAATAATGGTGATGGCCGAGTGAGGGAAAATGTTGGCAAGGGCTTGTCTATGGGATATACAATGATAGTTGTGAGACGACTCTAATTGATGAGGGGCTGGTGACAGGAACGTTTGGTGACGGCCTGGAGACGGAAAATGATAGTGAGGGGTTGGTGAGGGCGGACTGTAGTGACGGCCTGGAGACAGAAAATGATGGTGAGGAGTTGGTGAGGGCAGATTTGGAGACGGGATGGAGAGCATTTTTAGCTGTCGCCAAAACAGTGACAACACGGTGACAGGAACCATTTTGGCGACAATCTCCTGTCTGACGGACAATTCCCTTCCCGGTGCCGTCGCAAATTCCACATTGGCGACGGCACGGTGAGGAGAACCGTCTCTCGCAGAATCCAATTTTCTTTGTGGTGGATTGATGAAGTAATTTGGATAAATCATAAAACTCATGGGAAATTTTGAATTTTAGTGATAATCTCATAGGGGAAAATGGGATTAACTCGTTAAAAAAATGCAAGTGAAATTTACTAATCCAACAAAAAAGACAAAAGACATACTCTAGTTTTATCCAGTTATCTTCATTCCACGTTTATGGGTTTTCTGAATCATAATGTATAATAGTCTATTACTTTTAATTTATATAATTCAAATTCATCAAAGATCCGTGTTTTCGAAGTGAAGTGTAAGTGAATCCCAACATTAGAAAAGAGCCAAAAATTAGGTTGATCAGTGCAAAGAGAATCAAATGATTAGCTCTTTGTAAATTATTCCCGCGTTCTCATGTGGTCCACATCTATAAAGAGGTAAATTATAAAATTAATGCGTCAACTAGCTTGCAAAATTCGGAATACAACAATCACTTAGGTATCATCTCGTGATTCAAATACCAACGTTGCTATTTTTGCTTTTAAAGAAAGATAATTGAGGTGAGGAATTCCTTAAACAGATTAGGGTAGACCGAACAATATCCCTGTAGTTTATTCAAAGCGCATGTTTACCCTCTGTTGTTATTAAACTAACTAAAACCTCCTATAATTTGATAAAATAGTGCATAATATTTCTCTGTTAAAAATATCGTTTAAATTAATGTCATTTGTGTTCCATGTGCGCTTATCAGACCACACAGGTAGGCCTTTAACTACTTTTAGCTATGCCTCGTACCTACAAAGAAAAAAAAAAACGCACCAATTATGAAGTTCTTGTCAGGGTATAGTCCTGTGGACATCAACACCATACATGCACATAATTAGAAACTTCTACCTGGATTATTATCATTGGTTCTTTTGGGGTTAGCTATCTTTAATTCGCAAAACATGCTGGTCCCATGTCACTTTTGAATTTCCAAATGTTTATGTGGAAGGCACATGGGGGAGTGGGGAAATGAATAATAATTCATATGAATGATGTGAAAAAACCGACAAGAGAAAAAGAAATGGGAAAAAGCTCAACTGCAATGATGCATTATTTCAACACCTTCGCTCTCTACATGAAGAAAATAATCATTCTCGCATGAACTACCTTACCGGGGAGAAAGTTTACGTGTTGTCATGTCTTCAACCTCGTGTTCCTATTCTCATGCTTGTATTTAATCAATTATTTTAAAATTATAGGTGATATGGATATAAACTCGATTCGAATTAGATCTGACCTGCCAAGAGGACCCGAACCATACCCAAGACCCGATGAAATGTTGTAGCCAATGAGATGAGCTGATAGCCTGACCTCAAGGAGGCAACAATCATATCATGTGGGGGCCCATGGGAGCATGCTTAAGGCATGCTTAAGGTATAACCTGATTAGTATAAATAGTTCATTAAATGCACCTATCAAGATAATAAGAACTCACTTATTATACTCTCACTTCTAATAATTATTTAAGTTTGAACATACTAACTTAATTCCACACCGAAGGGATTCTCGGGCAGCAATACTTGCATTCCCTTACCCTATTTTGCAAGTACAAAGCTCAGCCCTGGTTGAAGCGTATTCAACCCTTATCAATAGGCTTAAGAGTTTTTATCTACATTATATTTCATCATAATAGTTGTAACAATTATTGGATTTTTTACTCAAGTTCAAGTTCAAATTGAGAACAAGTAGAAAAGTCCAGTATAACGAGAGTTCACAGGCTTAAGAGTTTTTATCTATATTATATTTAATCATGGACTTATTTATAGCAATAATTGTAACAATTATTGGGTTTTTTACTCAAGTCCAAGTCCAAGTTGAGCACAAGTGGAAATCCAATATAATGAGAGTAGAGATAAGAGTCTCAATCCTAATAGAGTTAGATTTTGGTTTCTATAAATAGGACATTCTAACTTGCAATTCTTTACCACAACAGCCACTGTTAGACTAGGTGCCCTTAAAAGTCAATTTAGTGTATTTTAGGAAATAGATAATGTATTATTTATTTGTTATATATGTTGGGATTAGGGTATGCCCAAAAGACGACTATCATTTTGTCATCAATATATATGGATATTTGTAATGAATAGTTAATGTCATCTTATATATATATATATATATATAAGGTCCTTACTTCAGGTATTGACTTGGGTACATGGTGGTTACATACAGAAGGTCCAAGTCATGGTTACTTGTTAAGAAAAAATATTTTGTCTATAGCTAAGTAGTAGAGTTGGACACTCTACTATGGTAGAAGTTATTGTGAGTAAGTTCCCTTTGTCATAAGGTGGTCTTCCTTGATCATAGATAGAATTTCATATTTATTTTACTTATGCATGTGTATGCATTGGACATGTCACCGTAGGTGTGATCTCTAAACAAGTACTATTGCAGAAAAATATCACTTATACTTACTAGCTACTAAGTGGGGCAGTGCTCTCAATCTTGAGCATTTGTGGATGAACTGACGAAGTCAAGTTCTTGCACTTTGAGTCATTATGGGTGAGATCTTGTATGGGTCAATAGCTCTGTGGTTTGGGTGTCTGGACTTGGATATAAATGACATGCATGTGCAATAAATAATCTATACAATAATCACTCCCTTAGAATGATCCAGGTTGATCATCATGAATCTATGCATAGTAATACAGTTTGTATTGGTTGTTACACTTGTGGGTTGCTCCCACGGTCAAGTGGATAACTCCCGAAGGATGATTGGGTTGTAAGTTGGAGACTCTTAAGGAAATAGATATAGTTAAAAGGTGATAGTACAAGTTGTAAAACTGTTTTGACTATGAGTAAGTAAAGAAGAGCAATATGGTTATTTTCACTTGGTTGG
Source organism: Ehretia macrophylla (assembly GCA_037974665.1). Classification (NCBI taxonomy): domain Eukaryota; kingdom Viridiplantae; phylum Streptophyta; class Magnoliopsida; order Boraginales; family Ehretiaceae; genus Ehretia; species Ehretia macrophylla. The sequence continues at coordinate 52,449,451 of CM075780.1, read as the reverse complement.
TCTAAAAACTGAGTGTCATATGTTGTTGTGACTAACTCCTGTACATACAGTAATTATCCTGTAATGCAACCATACTCTTTTAGTGGAATAGACTAAGGTTAAACTGACAAAATATTTCTAGAAATTAACAAGGGTATTTTGGTCACTTTCAGTAGAAGGATAATTATGTCTTTGGTCCCTATTCTAGCCATTTACCTTATAAATGTCATTACTAAATATGGGTGTGCTAAATATGAGAGAAGATAACATCTTTTGGTAACTAGAATTCATAAAGTAAACTTTATATTCTTGGAATGAGTATCTATTTTTGACAGTTGGCTAAAAAATTGGATCAATAATTTAATTAATTAATTTGATAAAGCATAAAGGCTGAACCAGATCGTAGCTCGCGAGCCTAGGCTTGGACACGTAGGGATGGGAGGGTTTTTTAAAGGCCTTGGACGTGTGGTAGTGTGAACGCAAGGTGGAAGAGTATTTTCCATAATTATTTTGGAATTAGGATAATTCAAAATCCTAAACTCTTTTTGACTTGTAGTCTGATTTGCACAGAACTACCTATCCTAGTTTTTTTCTATATAAAAGCCCCTACCCCAAGCTCCACAATTGCACCATCTCATTTGAGATCTCTCTCTCTACACGTGTAAGCCCCTATTAGAGGAAACATGAAACACTCTTCTTTTAGTTTAGTTTTGCAAGATCGAGTCCCATAACTTAATCAACACTTTAGCTAGGATTGGGCACAAGAAGGAAGATCAGAGTTGTGGAGTGGGAAACACGAAGTAGGCGTATGAAGCTTCTAGCACAAAGGTGAAGTTTTTCAAGTTCTAGTTTTTGCAAGATAACCGGGTATTCCGAAAAACTATTGTTTGCTTTAAGGCTAAACTATGAACTACTTGAATGTTCAATTAGCTATTTCATATTTTATTCATTTTAAAGATCTATGCATGAAATTTTTTTCCCCTTGTTCTTGTTTTAATTAGCTTAAGATAGATTTTGATTCATGTGATATAACGTTTTCTTTCAATATATATATATATTTAATTTGGGAATTTTATTTAACTTATATTAATGTGAATAATTATTGAAATAAAGTCCTTAGAATGATATTTATAGATTCTATCCATAAGGGTTAAGGATACGAGTGGCAGAATCTATATACTTAAATATATTCTGAAAGAAGTTCCCGATCGTAGGATAAATTAATTGGGCGTTAATTTATTTGGACAAATTGAAATACAGTCTACTAGCCAAATTAATATGAGACATTAGTTTGGACGATCAGTCTCATATCGTAAAAGTAGATGTATAAGTACTTGTTGAGAACAAGTGATTGGACATGACCACTAATATAACGAATTATATAGATTGGTCAATAATTTGTTGTATACTGTAATAGTGCAATTAGTCTTTAGATTTGAGACACCACGGTTATCTCATGTAAAAAATACCATAATTTGCTAGTGCAGTTAATCTAGTCCTAATCAAGGATTGGACGATATACTCAATGGTTTATGATCTATTCCTACATGGAGATATGTGCATTTAGATATAGAATCTATCAATTAGGGATCCTATGCAATCTATTAATCAAGTAACTAGAAATCTTTGGCCGAGGTAGAATAGTAGAAGTCGTTCCACGATTTATTCATAAGTTACTGATTATATAAATGTGGTCATATAATTAAGTAAAAGAGTTTGATGACCCTATCCATGACTCCGGCTTAATCGGGATGATTTAGACCAAAGGAATTGATTGCAAAGGAATTACGTGTTAAAGGGTTCGTATACTTGCACTTTATTATTAATTGGGTAATCGCGATATACTACTAGGTGCTACTCGCGATTTGCTGAATTAATTAGAAATGGTTCTAATTAACTTAAATATTAATCGGATTAATATTCCCTGCCAATTAATTATGAACCTGAGAGGTCATACACAATTGAGATCTAAGAATTAATTGGAAGAGAGAAATTAATTTTAGAATTGTCCTAATATTAATTTAATAAAGGACTCGTAGTAATTAGACAGATGATCTAATTAATTTTGAGTCCAAATCTGGTCAAATTAGATTACCCAATAATGACCTTAGGTCATTAGAAATTCGTATATAATGGGAATGTTCTGATTGAAAAATAGATAGCACACAATTTTACATTCAGAAAAAATACGGATTTTCTCTCAAAGCTCTAGTGGGGGCTTACATCCAATTGATTAGCACGGACTCGTGTGGATTACTCTTGGAGGCTTCACACTTGGGAAGATCACCTCAGATTTATACTTGGTTTTTCGCGTCTGAGATAATCCTAAATCTCTTGTGAATTTAATATAGATTAAATTTTATGTATGTCGTAATCTAGGTTAATAACCATGAACGGATACATGATTTTATTCTGCTGTGAAATTTTATTTTTTAAAATTGTTATGTATGTTTCCCAACAGCCACACCCTATAGAGGGTGTGGGAAAGGGATGAAGATCCTCTCATAGTAGGCATTGTGTCATAGTAGAGATGAAGGGTAATATGAACCCTTGGTAAACTCTCTTATCATCTCAACCACATAAAATGACATGAATTTTTCTTTTTCTTTTTTTATTCGTACAACTGTCTTTTTCTTTGTCCTTTCTCTAAAAATCTGTCTTCTTTCTCTCTTCTCTCTCTTCTGAATTAAATAAGGAGAAAGAAAAGATACATGCCTATTTTGAATCTCTCTCTCCTTATTTATCGTTTACATTTAATTATCCACTTAACGAACCTTTTTTCTTTATTTACTTAAGCAAAGATACACGCCTAACACACATATTCACATGTTCATTTTAGAGTTCTTTAGATATTTTATAATTTTCTAACACCTATTTTCAAAAACTTGCAAACTAACTTGCATTATAGCATTTCATGCAAAACTAATTCAGGTTTGTTACATACCCAAATTTTGTTTTCACTTTATTTAGCTTATCTGTTTAGGCTTTTTTGTCATTATCTATAACCTTATTCACGTAGTTAGCTTATTTTATTTTTCATTTTTTATGGAGAGTTGTTTTGTCACTTTATTTTTTTCGTTTCAATGACATGGAGACTTTTTTGTGACCTTTTTTTTAATGATTGTTTTACGTGGTTATTTGTTTAGCTTATTTAGGTAGCTTTACTTTATTTAATTTTCTTGGATCAGTTAGTTTGGGTTTTGTTAACTTATTTATTTTATCTCCTCTTTTTAGATTTAAACATGGGTAGTACGTTGGAGCTAGCCAATAAAAATCAAGAATGCAAATACAACGATCATATATCGTTTATAGGTATGACTTTTGATACTTTAGAAGAAGCTTATACATCTTATAATGATTATGTTAGAAATGTGGGATTTAGTATTAGAATTCAATGTTATAGCAAAAATAATAAAGAAAGGTGCAGTGATAAGTAAGATATTTTTTTTGTTCAAAAGAAGGATTTCAAAGAAAAGATAAACATGATAATCTTACTCAAAATTCAAGAGCTGAGACAAGAACTGGATGTGGTGCATTAATGGGTGTAAAATTAAATAGATCTTCTGAAAAATATATAGTGTATTGATTTGTTGCTCAACATAATCATGGTGTCGTAAGGGGTGATCTTTAACATATACTTTCATCACAAATGAGAATATCTTCCATACAAGTTGAACAAAAAAAGTTAGCAAATGATTCCGGTATTGCTCTGCATGAATCCTATGAGCTAATAGGAAGGGAGGTTGGTGGAAGGCATTGTGTTGGATTCTTAAAGCTAGATCAAAAAATATATCTTCAAACAAAAAGACAAAAGGATTTGGCTTACAGTGAGTTATGATGCATATTAAAACATTTTCAAGAGAAAATCACTAATACTTTTTGGGTTGATGCTCAAATGATTATTGATTATGGACAATTTGGTGATGTAGTTTCTTTTGACACAACTTACAAAACTAATAAATATTGCAGGCTGATAAATCTGTATTTTTAGTAATTTTTACTCATTAAATCATGTATATTGTATTATTATTTTAAGTTTAATTGTATATTTTACACAAATTTAATGCAATATAGGTTCTGAAGAAGAAATAGCAAAAATGGCCACAAAAGCCAACTTTTGAAGTGAATTATCGGTGCAATACTGAAGGAGGAAGGAAGAACGACTTTAACACGAGCAAATCGAGATTGAATTTGGCCAAACGGAGAGCGAAAACGTATTCAGAACGCTAAAAAACCCTGAAGGAGCTTTGGTCAACTTTTTGGTCAAAGTCAAAGTCAACGAGTGAATAGTAAAAGTCAACTTTTGGTCAAAGTCAAAGTCAACTTTTGGTCAAAGTCAAATGATGAATAGTAAAAGTAAAAGTCAACTCATGAATAGTAAAGTCAACGTGTAAATAGTATCTTCGCTGACATCACGCTGACACAATGATGACTTAGGCGAATGACATCACGCTGACAACATGATGACCTAGAAGAATGACATCACACTGACACAATGATGACCTAGGCAAATGATGTCACGCTGACACATTGATGATATCATGGTTTGAATAGTACTTGTGAATAGTGTCAAAATTTCTCTATAAATACTTCATTCCTTATTTCATTTTTCTTGTACCATTTTCTTCTTAGCTTAGATTTTGCTCTTGTGTTTGAGTGCTTTAGTTATTATTCTGAGTTGTGTGCAAAGTTTTAATCCCAAAGGGAGGGGATAGTGAGCCATCATCATACCGAAATCATACCAGTCTACCAAAATTCGTTCAACACGATAAGTATTCTTTTATTTTGGTTTTCGTTATGATTTCTTGTACTTTATAGTTTATTATGACACACTAGACCCGAGATTCGGGGTGGTACGTGTGAGGTTACTCTTGTACATATGTTGTGATTTAGATTTATTAAAGTCTCGTATTTATATTTTTAAGTATTCTTTGATTAATTATACGTATACTTGTAGTTATGTTATATTTAATTGAAAGTACATATACGCCCGGTTTTGTAAACCAGTGGCAATACGAGATTACCTCGGATGGATTCTAGCCTGGTTGTACCGACACCTCCAGGTTACATAAGTGAAAGATTAATTGAGAGATTGGAAATCGTTAGGTTGTACCAACACATCCAGTCTTGTTAATTAATTAATCTTATCACTTACGTAATTAAAGGCTCATTTCAGTAGTGGGAGCTTGTAGCCCTATTTCTGAAGGACTTAACTTTTAATCTGAATCAATAACTTTGTACTTGCGTATACCGAGCTATAACCACCCTGAATCATTAACCCTTTGGATTTTTAGTGTTGAGTGTTGTGATTCTTTAATTTAGTACTTTTGATTAATTCACTTTTGGACTTTGTTATTACCGTATCTTTGGACATTTTCTGGACATTTCTTGGACTTAATTTTCCGTACTTCCATACTTTTGGACTTTTGGACTTAATCAAACTTATCCGTGACGGGAGATAGTCAAACAATTCTAAATTAAGGGCTTAACTTAACTTGATAACCTAATCTCCGTGGATCGACCCTCTACTCGCCACAGCTAGAGGTAATTCAAGGTAAGCAATATTTTCAATCATTTAGCCTTACTATTTTTTAGCACAAAACGACGCGATCAAAATTTGGCGCCGTTGCCGGGGATCGATGTTCATCAAATAAGGTAAGTCTTTGTTTTATGTATATAAGTGTTTATATGTATATTTTTTAGTTTTTTATTTTTATTTTTATTTAAGTCAATTTAGCTATTTTGTATAGACTTTATTATTATTATTATTATTATTATTATTATTTTATTTTATTTTTTTGTTTCTTTTTGAGTTTTAGTTTTGTATGCATGGTCGGAGATCTTTAAAGCCACCCATCTTTGTCTTGGATTCAGAAATTGAGAAAACCTTTAAATCTAGAATCAAAGCACGAACTTTTCTAATCATGGCTAATCAACATCTGAATCAAAACCAAAATCAGGATCAAGTTGAAGGTAGAGAAGTAGGAAATGTGAGGAGGAGCATAAAAGATTTTTCCACACCACAAGATTATGTTCCTCCACGATCTATTGCCTTACCTGAAACTGATGATGGTTTTAAAATAAAGTCTCACATGATTTCAATGCTTCCCTTGTTCCACGGTCTTTCTAATGAAAACCCGTATGATCACATTAATACTTTTGTTCATACATGCAGATCGATCAATACTAGAACTGCCTCAGAAGAGGTTGTTAAATTGAGATTGTTTCCTTACTCTTTAATGGGTCAAGCACAAAATTGGCTTTACAGATTACGATCTGGTTCTATTACTTCTTGGGATCAATTGCAAAGAGAATTTCTTGAAAGATTTTACTCTTCTTCAAAAACCAATGAATGTAGGAATCAATTAAATAATTTTTCTCAGTTACCTGGAGAGGCACTTCATGAGAGTTGAGACAGATTTGAAACCTTAACTTATGAATGTCCACACCACAGTATTCCAGATTGACAATTAGCTCAGAATTTCTATCAAGGGTTAAATAAGCATAATCAAAGTTTGCTCGATTCAGCTTGTAATGATTCACTTCTTGAAAAATCTCCAGAAGAAGCCACAGAATTGTTCATAAAATTGAGCAACAATTCACGAAAGCGTGCAATTTCATCTAGAGAAAAGAGAAAAAGTGTAGGATCAAATGATTATAATTCTTTGACATCAAAGATTGAAAATCTAACTCTTGCATTGGAAAAAATGGTTAAAATGAAAAAATCATTGCATGTAGTTGATTCAGGTGAATGTGTTCTTGCATCAAATCCCAATTCAATTTCAGAGCACGTTTGTGTTGCTTATAGATATCCCCGTAATTATGATCCATTCTCTCTAACACTTATAATCCACGTACACGAGATCATCCAAATTTTCGGTGGGATCAGAATCGGGAAAATGTTCAACAACAAAGACCAAGAAGCTATCCTCCAAGATTTCATTCAGTTCCACAAGGACAGGTACCTACGAGCTCCAATTCAAGTTCCAATTCTTATGGGACTACTTTTGAAGAACATGTTTTGAAAAAGCTTCATAGTTGGGAACCAACAATGCAACTGGTAAGTACACATACAAAGGCAATTCCCAATTTGGAAAGACAAATTGGGCAATTAGCTAACACAATTCAGAAAAGGGAAGAAGCAACACTCCCTGCCCAACTAGATGGGAACCCAAAAGGTAAGGCCCATGTAGCATCTACAAGTCAAATAGTGGAGGATCTTCAAGCTGTCATTACATTGCGAAGGGGTAAGAAAGTTGATAACAAGGTAAGTGTCGAAGCTTACGAAAATGCAAGACTTGCAAAGCAAAAAGCTAAGTCTCAAGTTACTGTTGATTCATCAAAAGAAACTGCAAATGAACCTGAAACTTTCATTTCACATGAAAATATTCCATTAACACTGAGTCCCAATGCACCCTTTCCACAGGCATTAGGTAATCCACCTAATAAAGATTCAAAAAGGGAAGACATGTTTGAAACCTTTAAGCAAGTTAAAATCAATTTACCTCTGTTAGAAATCATCAGGCAAATTCCTGCTTATGCAAAGTTTCTTAAGGATTTATGCACTCAGAAAAGAAGGAATTCAGCTTTGATATCAAACAAAGTAAGATTGACTGAAAAGGTAAGCAGCATTCTTACTTTTCATGTTCCACCAAAATTGAAAGATCCAGGTGCATTTACCATTCCTTGCTAAATTGGTAATCATTGTGTAGATCGTGCCCTTCTTGATTTAGGAGCTAGTGTGAATCTTCTCCCCTTTAATCTTTTTTAGCAATTAGATATAGGAGAATTGAAACCTACTCCTGTCACCCTTCAACTGGCTGATAGATCGCTTAGAATTCCTAAGGGCATGATTAAAGATGTGTTGATAAAGGTTGATGAATTTTATTTTCCTATGGATTTGTTGTGCTAGATATGGAACCAGGAGAAATTCAAAAGTTTCAAACTCCAGTTATATTAGGGAGACCATTTTTAGCAACAGCTAATGCAAAAATTCACTGTGCAACTGGAGAATTGGAGTTTACATTTGGAGATATTAAGGTAAAGTTGAATGTTGCTAATGCTGCTAGGTTTGCAGATGGAGATGATGGTCTTGAATGTTTTATTCTTGATAAGATTGATCCATTAATTGAAGAGTCTTTTCTTAGTCTTATGCAAAAAGATTTTTTGGAGAATACTTTGAATGATGATGAAGTAGTGTTGAGTAGGTTTGAGGAGGAATCTGATGAATTTTTAGAAAGCAATTTAAGATTTGATGAAAAACTTCAAGTTTGTGCAATAGAACCATCCTTGACTCTTTCTAAAGAACCCATGCTTCCTTCTATACAATCTCCTCCTGAGTTGGAACTGAAGCAACTTCCTAGTCATCTCAAGTATGTTTTTCTAGGGGCAGATCAAACACTTCCAGCTATTATTGCTTCTAACCTTTCTTTGGAACAGGAAAATAAACTTGTAGATGTGTTGTCTAGGAATAAGGAAGCGTTAGGCTGGACTGTTGCAGACCTTAAAGGAATAGATCCCTCTTTTTGCATGCATAAGATTAATTTGGAAGATGGAGCCAAGACATCTAGAGAGATGCAACGTAAGCTGAACCCGAACATGAGGGAAGTTGTAAAGAAGGAAATAGTGAAGTTGTTAGATGCAGGTATCATTTATCCTATTTCGGATAGTAAATGGGTCTATACAGTTTGTACCTAAGAAATCAGGAATCACTGTGGTGACAAATGATAAAGGTGAATTGGTACCTACCCGCACCACAACTGGATGGTGTGTGTGTATTGATTATAGGAAACTCAATGCTGCAACAAGAAAGGATCATTTTCCTTTACCATTCATTGATCAAATTTTGGACAGGTTGGCAGGAGAAGGTTATTACTGTTTTCTTGACGGGTACTCGGGATACAATCAGATCCCTGTGGACCCTGAAGATCAGGAAAAGACAACTTTTACATGTCCTTTTGGCACGTTTGCTTATAGAAGAATGTCTTTTGGCCTTTGTAATGTACCAGCCACTTTTCAACGCTGCATGATGTTTATTTTCACTGATATGATGGATGAATTTTTTGAAGTCTTTATGGATTATTTTTCTATCTTTGGCTCTTCATTTGACATTTGTTTGAATAATCTTTCTTTGGTGCTGAAAAGATATCAGGAATCTAATCTCATACTTAGTTGGGAGAAAAGTCATTTCATGGTTCAAGAATGAATTGTTCTCGGACACATTTTATCCAAGGAAGGAGTTCGGGTTGATAAAGCTAAGGTTGATATTATTTCCGATTTGCCCCCTCTAACAACTGTTAAACAGGTGAGATCGTTCCTTGGACATGCTGGTTTCTACCAACGATTTATAAAGGATTTTAGTAAAATTGCTAGACCTTTATCAAATTTGTTGGCACAGGATACTCCATTCCAATTTGATGAAAAATGTGTTACTGCTTTTGAAACACTGAAAAATGCATTTTCCACTGCTCCAGTGATTCAACCACCAGATTACTCTCTTCCTTTTGAAATTATGTGTGATGCTTCGGATTATGCCATAGGAGCTGTATTAGGTCAACGCAAGGATCGAGTTCCTTGTGTGATCTATTATGCTAGCCGAACTTTAGATGATGCCCAGAAAAACTATACCACCACAGAGAAAGAATTGCTTGCTGTAGTTTTTGCATTAGAAAATTTTTGGTCTTATGTGTTAGGGTAAAAAATAATCATTTATTCTGACCACTCGGCATTAAGATACCTGTTGGAAAAGAAAGATGCTAAACCTAGGCTTATTCGATGGTTGTTATTAATTCAAGAATTTGATTTAACAATCAAGGATAAGAAAGGTCAAGAAAATGTTGTTGCTGATCATTTGTCAAGGATTGTAACTCAAGAAACAGAAAATGAGTTACCCCTGAGAGATACATTTCCTGATGAATAGTTACTATTAATTTCTACTCCTAAACTTCCTTGGTATGCTCATATTGTGAATTATCTTGCAGTTGGTAAAATACCCAAAGAGTGGAACAAGGCTGAGAGATATCGTTTTTTCTCAATTGTAAAGAATTATTTCTGGGAGGATCCTCATCTGTTCCGTATTTGTTCTGATCAAATTATTCGTAGATGTGTACCCGAGTCTGAACAGCTAAGCATCATGTCATTTTGTCATTCGCAGGAATGTGAGGGACAGTTTGAAGGACGATGGACAGCTATCAAAGTTCTGCAAAGTGGGTTTTATTGGCCCACATTAATCAAGGACACTCATGAGTTTTGCAAGGCATGTGAAAGATGCCAAAAGACAGGTAACATGGGAAAAAGGGATATGATGCCCTTAAATCCCATCGTGGTTTGTGAACTTTTTGATGTTTGGGGTATTGATTTCATGGGTCCTTTCCCCATCTCCTTTGGTTTTCAATACATTTTGGTTGGTGTTGATTATGTGTCTAAATGGATTGAAGCAATTGCAACAAGGACTAATGATCACACTGTTGTGATGAAATTTATAAAAGAAAACATTTTATGTCGGTTTGGAATTCCACGAGCCATCATTAGTGACGGTGGAAGTCATTTCATTCACCGAACTTTTGAAAAATTGTTGAAGAAATACTCAGTCATTCATAAGGTTGTAACTCCATATCACCCACAAACTAGTGGACAGGTTGAGGTTTTTAATAGGGAAATTAAATCAATCCTTGAGAAGATAGTTAGACCTTATAGGAATGATTGGTCCACTCGATTGAATGATGCACTTTGGGCATATAAAACTGCATATAAAACTCACATGGGAATGTCACATTTTCGTTTAGTTTATGGAAAAGCATGTCATTTACCTGTTGAGTTATAACATAAGGCTTATTGGGTAATTAGAACTGTGAATTTTGACTTGCAGAAAGCTGGTAAAAATAGGTTATTCCATCTAAATGAACTTGAAGAAATGCGTTTAGAGGCATACAAGAATGCCAAGATTTACAGTGAGAAAATGAAGAGAACGCATGATAAAATGATTATTCGTAAGTCATTTATTCCTGGAGAAGATGTGTGGTTATTTAATTCTAAGTTACGATTATTTCCAGGAAAATTGAGGTCTAGGTGGGATGGACCATTTAAGGTTGAACAAGTTTTTCCGTCTGGGGTTGTCAAGATAAAAGATAAAACAAATGGGAAAACTATGTTTGTAAATGGACAAAGGCTAAAACCAGCGATCCAGTTAAAGAATTGGGGTGAAGAGTCAATTGAACTTAAGAATCCAATCCCTGCAGAGTAACAATTTCAAAGTAATTATGTCTGGCTGAAGACGTTAAACTTAGCGCTCCTAGGAGGCAACCTAGGATTTTTAATTTTATTTTTATTCTTTTTGTTTTTTTTATTAGTACCAAATTAGTCTTTTTCCAGCTTAAAGTAGTTTGGGTCTTAACCCTGAGAAACACTCATAAATGTATAATTGTCATGATACTAGTGGTCATTGTACGTTTTCTGTGTGCGGTTGTCTGACCAGTGCAACTCTGTCTAACAGTACTTGCCACTCCACCAGCTTAATGTAGTTTAGGGTCTGTTTAGGCATTACTTGATAAGGTAGTTAGGAGTGAGAGCATTCACCAGATGGTATTATCTGTAACGTAAAACCCCACTGTCTTGCTCTTGACCCTATGGAACTGGCTGTGGCCCCATGTGAGTGCCGAAGGAAAGTACTAGATGGCGTGAACACAGAAACCTCTGGAAGAGCTAGTCCTTTGATTTTAATATTTTTTTTTATAAAAAAAAAAAAAATTTGCCCGAATGCATTAAACTACGACACTTAACTGTGTGTGTATGTCTTGCTGGCTGACATTAAATGGTTCCAGTGCCCATTCCAGGTTAGAATGAAAAAATCTGACAATTTATGTGACGCACTTATCCTAAATGGGTGGGAGGATGGGTACACAGTGGCAACATTCGGTAGTGACTGTCTGAGGATAAAACAGGGTGTTGTTTGTACTAAGGTGTGTGCCTCACATGAACCCAAGTGATCTCTGGGTAATCTAGGATCTCGTGGCGGTAACATTCCAAGGTTTGTCCTAGATGTTGTCGTTTGGTTACCAATTAGCTTCAAATTGGTGTTAACTTCAACGTTAGGAGGTCTTTTTCCACTGTTATGGAAATAGTGGCTCTCATGGTATTTGAGAGAAAGATAACTTATACCATTCTGAGGGGTAAGTGATACGTGATTCATCACCTCTGCTTCGGCCAGTTCTTACGCTATGGCAGGTAGATTTACTTTCCAAATTTTAATGCCATTCACTTGGTGTTCGGATGTGGTTTACTTTGCTGCATAGGTATGAAACTGAAATAAGGTTGGGATCCTATTTTTGCTTTTCCCAGGCTTCTAGTGTTGCCTTCCAAACTGGCAGACAACTCTTCGTTAAGTTGATGAACTCTAAATTTAGTCTAAACTCAAATTTTCTTAAATTAAATCTGGATCCAACTGTTCCTTTTGGAAGCATATTTAAGGTTTGAATCTTGATGGATGACTATTGGTCGGTGTTCATTTGTATATTCTTACACTTGTTTTAGGATATTTAAATGGTTTAAAATTCGTGTATTTATTTTTCTCATGTACCAATTTTATTTTATTTTATAAAAAAAAACTCTTGTAGGAAATAGGTTTGAGGAAGATTATATCTTCCTACTTTGTGAATTTGCAAAAGCATTTAAGGCAGAAACGGGAAGAATCACGCTCGAACGCACTTAAAGGGCGCTCGAGCGCAGTATGACCTAACCGACGGGTTTAAAGCCCTCTTTCTTTCTTCTTCTCCTCATTTTCCTTTCTCTCCACTGCCGCCTCCTCTCTCTCTCTCTTTCTCTCTCTCTCTCTCAATTTTTTTCATTTCTCTATTTTAGCTGTATTCAACACAATGTTGTTCGGAACTCTCACGCCTGATCAATTTGCCATGGTTGTGTACTATTTTGCAAGCATTTTCATCCTTTACATTTTTTTTATTTATCTCCTAGTCAAGTGGGATCATAGGTATATTAGGAATGATTGAAGTTAATCATGTATTTCCAAGTTTAGAGGATAGTCTTTTGTTGTTGTATTTTCATTTCTTTTATGTAATGTCTTTATGATTAATAAAATAGTGTGGTATAAAATAGTGTGGTTTGTTTATGGTTTTTGTATTCATATAATCTATATATATATATATATATATTTATGTGTTTTTATGTTAAGATATTTATGTTAAATAATGTATATAAATTTATGTATGTATATATGTTAGTCTGCTATGTATGTATTTATTGCTATTAAAAATAAAAAAAAATTCACTGAAAGAACGCAGCAGGGCGCTTGAGCGCCCTGTAGGCGCTCAAGCGCCCAACCACAGTCAGGGCTTATAACATAAGCCCCGATTGCAACAGCCTTGAAACCTAAAAAATACACCCCTTACCCACAGAAATCACCCAAAAACCTCAACAAAAACCTTCCCCACCCCATGTTTTCTCCAGATCTATATTAAGAGGTTAGTTTTTATGCTTTCTTTCTTATTTTCGCATTTATTTTCAGTTTATTTCAAGTATTAGATCTATTTTTATATATTTATTTACATATGTATATACGCATATTTGAAGGCTTTAGGATAATTCTTACTGCTTCCTTTCAATTTATTGTTGTTCTATAGCTCTTAATCTTCGTTTTGGTATGATTTTTTCAAATTTATGTATGTATATATGAATGTTTATGTGTATGTATATGTGTATGTATATAGAATGTATATAGAATTTGGTTAGATTTTAATTTTAAATTTTCTGTTAGAATTCCTTTAAATTTAATTCTAAAAAAAAAATCCAAAAAAAAAACCGAAAATTAAAAATAAATAAATAAATAAAAATTCAGATTTATGTAGATTCATTTATGTCTATTATTTTTGTTACCCTACATCTAAGATTTATAAATTATTTACATGTTATAGAATTTAACTGGATGATTTATAATGTTGTGTGTTAAGGATGATTTTGCGGTTGTTATTTGGTGTTGTTTGAATAAATAGTATTTATGTACATTAAAAAAAAACAATATATATATATATATATATATATATATAATTTTGTTTTGTGACTTTTCTGATTTAGTTTTTTTTTTTTGTTGTTGTTTATTATTAAGATTATGGCTCCCAAAAGGCAAAAATTATCATTGACTGCAAGACTTGACAATGCTCAAATTGAGGCCGAAACTAATTTTTCGGATGCGTTGAGAGCCTCCGAAGGTGGGCAATGTGCTTTTGAATTTTTTGAGGGGTATTTTCTTGATTGTTTTCTGCACCCACCTTTTGATGATGTTCCTGTTTTTCCTCGTCTCATTCGCCGTTTTTATGAGCATCTTTCGTACGATAATGAAAAATTTACTGCATCAATTGATGGTTTTGAATTTCAATTTACTACTGCTGATATCATGACTATACTGTGTGGGCATGATTATTTTTATGAGGAAAATATGGATTTCCCTGCTACATCTACTGATTTAGACATTGCTACAAATTTGTGTGGGGGTCCGGTTCTGCCACACGGTGTGGGTGTAAGGAGATCTTCCCTTCCAAGGGACATGTGGTTAACAGATATCATTGTTAAAAAGAACATTTGCCCTTATGGTCATGATCATGAAAGGACGGGAGTTATTTTACAAGTTTTATATTGGATTTATCAAGGTGCTCTTTTTGATGTTGGAGCTATTATTGGGGACAACATGATGAGTCTTATAGATCACATGAGGAGGTTTGATGCTACATCTACACTTCGTTTTCCTCGATTGATAATTTCTTTGCTTCAACGGTTTGATTTTCCTTTTGCACCTGATGAGCCATACATGGATCTCCCTATTACTTCATATGGTGAATCAGAGTTCTCGAAGAGTTTTAAACATTTGGAGCGCGCTGTTCGAAAAATGCCCTTAGCATTAAATGCTCCACGACCTTCCATTCAATTTGTTGAAGGCGCCACTTCTTCTCAACAACAGGGTGATCAATCTGAAGAATCATTAATAAAAAAATGTACAGAGAACTGCAAGCCATGAATACTAACCTTGTAGCAGGATTGGGAGACATAGGTGAACTGAAAGCTGAATTTGCTGAATTTAAGCAGTCACAGAGGCAAGACTTTTCTGCACTACGACCTGAACTTGCTTCAATGAGAGATTCAGGCTCAGGTCCTCCGCTGCCACCACCATCGTAATTCAGTGGCGTGTTTTTATTTATTTATGTTATTTTAGTTATTTCATCGTTTTTTTTTATATATATATTTTAGTTTTTATTTAACCTCACGGCTAATGTTGGTTTTTGAGATTTTGTTTGACAATTCTTCTTTCATAAAGTTTTTGAGGAACATTGCTTGGATTGTTTATCAAGTTGTGTCTTTCTTTTTACTTTGCATTACATAGTTTTCTTTCATTGAGGACAATGTAAGGTTTGAGTTTGAGGAGGAAAAAAAAAGAGTTGATACCAACCTGATACCAAAAAAAAAAAAAAAAAAATATACTTCACTTATTCATAATAATTAAAATTGAGTGATTAATTGTTGAAATATGGTTAAATTGTGATAAAATATTTGAATTAACTGTGAATTTAGAATGGAAAAATAATTAGCCACTAAGAGTTGAGTTTGTATCTAGATTTTTTTTTGAAACCTTGATAACTATTATTACATCCCAACAGCATCACATGATTTAATTAGAAGTTTTTGATTAATTATCAAAAAAAGAGTAGATTGAGATGTTTTCAATGTGAGATGTTGTGTTTTATTAAAATTTGACTTATTTTTCTAGATTGGTATACTCCTTTGAAAAAAAAAATGTGTAGATGACTCGCTCAACATCATTCAAATATCAAAAATGTTGATTCAACAAAAAAAAAAAGCAGCAAAGAAATCCATAACAAATGCTTTCTTCTAACCATTTTTGAGCATTTTTGTTATGAAAAAGCTATCAATACAAATCTTGCCAGCCATGCCTTCTTTCACCAAACACAATTCAACCGAAGAAAAGGAAATACTTCAATGAAGTCGTTGAATCAACCAACATCTATCATTTGAGTCATCTATTTCATAAAAAGAAAAATATATATATATAGAAAAAAATCTAAGGAAGTACTACACGATTTGGAAGGTAGTTGAGTTTTAACATTTCATGATTATCCATAGAAAATTATTTCGATTTTACAAATTTTGCGTGATTAATTTTCTTACTTCTTAATTGAGTTACAAGTGCTTAAAAAGCCTCAAAAGATTTTTTATAATTAAGTTGGTTTCATTTCTTCTAGATACGAAACGATTTCTTGGGGTGGAATTGTTTGGAAGACAAATTCACTGTTAATCTTGTAATTTTATAAAATTTAACTGTATGAAGACATTGACTGCTTAGATTTAATATTTATGAATATATGAAGTAATTGATGCCTTTACTTGAGGACAAGCAAAGAATGGGTTTGAAGAGGTTGATAAATCTGTATTTTTAGTAACTTTAACCTATTAAATCATGTGTATTGCATTATTATTTCAAGCTTAATTGTATATTTTACACAAATTTAATTCAATATAGGTTCTGAAGAAGAAATAGCAAAAATGGCCACAAAAGCCAACTTTTGAAGTGAATTTTCGGTGCAATACTGAAGGAGGAAGGAAGAACGACCTTGACACGAGCAAATCGAGATTGAATTTGGCCAAACGAAGTGCGAAAACTGATTCAGGACGCTGAAAAACCTTGAAGTAGCTTTGGTCAACTTTTTGGTCAAAGTCAAAGTCAACGGGTGAATAGTAAAAGTCAACTTTTTGGTCAAAGTCAAAGTCAACTGATGAATAGTAAAAGTAAAAGTCAACTCATGAATAGTAAAGTCAACGTGTAAATAGTATCTTCGCTGACATCACGCTGACACAATGATGACCTAGGCAAATGACATCACGCTGACACAATGATGACTTAGGCGAATGACATCACGCTGACACAATGATGACCTAGGCAAATGACATCACGCTGACACAATGATGACCTAGGCAAATGATGTCACGCTGACACATTGATGATATCATGGTTTGAATAGTACTTGTGAATAGTGCCAAAATTTCTCTATAAATACTTCATTCCTCATTTCATTTTTCTTGTACCATTTTCTTCTTAGCTTAGATTTTGCTCTTGTGTTTGAGTGCTTTAGTTATTATTCTGAGTTGTGTGCAAAGTTTTAATCCCAAAGGGAGGGGATAGTGAGCCATCATCATACCGAAATCATACCAGTCTACCAAAATCCGTTCAACACGATAAGTATTCTTTTATTTTGGTTTTCATTTTGATTTCTTGTACTTTACAGTTTATTATGGCACACTAGACCCGAGATTTGGGGTGGTACGTGTGAGGTTACTCTTGTACATATATTGTGATTCAGATTTATTAAAGTCTCGTATTTATATTTCTAAGTATTCTTTGATTAATTATACGTATACTTGTAGTTATGTTATATTTAATTGAAAGTACATATACGCCGGTTTTGTAAACCAGTGGCAATACGAGACTACCTCGGATGGATTCTAGTCTGGTTGTACCAACACCTCCAGGTTACATAAGTGAAAGATTAATTGAGAGATTGGAAATCGCTAGGTTGTACCAACACATCCAGTCTTGTTAATTAATTAATCTTATCTTTTACGTAATTAAAGGCTCATTTCAATAGTGGGAGCTTGTAGCCCTATTTCTAAAGGACTTAACTTTTAATCTGAATCAATAACTTTGTACTTGCGTATACCGAGCTATAACCACCCTGAATCATTAACCCTTTGGATTTTTAGTGTTGAGTGTTGTGATTCTTTAATTTAGTACTTTTGATTAATTCACTTTTGGACTTTGTTACTACCGTATCTTTGGACATTTTGTGGACATTTCTTGGACTTAATTTTCCGTACTTCCGTACTTTTGGACTTTTGGACTTAATCAAACTTATCCGTGACGGGAGATAGTCAAACAATTCTAAATTAAGGACTTAACTTAACTTGATAACCCAATCTCCGTGGATCGACCCTCTACTCGCCACAGCTAGAGGTAATTCAAGGTAAGCAATATTTTCAATCATTTAGCCTTACTATTTTTTAGCGCAAAACGACGCGATCACAGGCCATTTGTTATTTTTTGGGGTTCAATCATTATCGTGAAATTACAATTTTTGGAGCTTCACTAATGTATGATAAAACTGTCGAATCTTTTTTTTGGTTATTTGAGACTTTTCTACATGCCATGTCGTACAAGTACCCCAAAATAATTTTGACTAATCAAGATGCCGTAGTGGCAAAATCCTTGAAAGAGGTTATGCCCGACATATTTCACCATCTCTGTAAATGGAATATTATGCAAAATGCAATAAAGTATTTGTCACCTTATTTCCAGGGTGAAGGTGGAGTTAGAAATGTGTTTGGGAGGTTTTTTAAGGAACCGGGTGAGAAAGATAATTGGATTATTGAATGGAATAACATGTTAGATAAATATGATTTTAGGGAGAATACATGGATGAAAATGATATTTGAATTGAGAAAAAAAAATGGGCTTGGCCACATGTGAAGCAATATTGGTCAGCTGGGACGAAAACCTCACAATTGAGTGAGTGTAACAATGCTACCTTGAAAAAATATTTAAAGTCACATTATAGTTTCACTCAAATTTTCACTTACTTTGAGAGTTTCATTGAACGAAAACAGTACAAAGAGCGTGAAGTAGGTTATCATATAATTTATAAAGTGGCCAAACATAGTAAAGTAAGCAAGTGGTTGGAACATACTCGTAGCATTTTCACACAAAAAATCTTTGATAAATGTGTGAAGCAGTTTCATAAGGTTGTTGATATTTATGTTCAAAAGATAGGTATGGAAGGAAATTGTCCATTTTTCATTATATCTCTTTCCCCTAGGTATAATTCATGTCATTAAGTTACAAGATGTGAAAATGGAATGCTATCATGTAGTTGCATATTTTTTCATATCCGAGGTATCTTATGTTGTCTTATGTTTAAAGTTTTAAAAGAAGTCAAGCATCACTGGAGACACCTGACAATTATATTTTAAAAAGATGGACAAAAGTAGCTAGATTAGAGAATATAAATGACATGCAAGGTCGCATTATTGACCCTGATCTGAAAAGAGTACAAACTCTGAGATACAAGTCATTAAATTATTTCTTATATAAGGTTTCATGTAGAGCATCTGAAATTGAAGAATCCTACGATGTAGGTATGAGAGAAATTGAGAAATTATTGATTGTCATTGAAGATGTACTTCAAAATGTTCAAATTAAAGGGTCAAGCCACAATAAAGAAGTTGAGTCAGCTAATGTTGATTCAAATGATCAAGATAATCGAGCAAAAGAAGTTGCTGAATCGACCAACACGTGTCCTCGTGGGATACAACGAGTAATTGGCTCATTGGAAAGAAATTTGAATAAAAATATTAAAAAGTCATCAGTATACTCTTGATCTTAATTGTTTGCGATAATTCCTTTCTCTTTGTTTGAGTTTCCTCTAGACATTGTTAATTTACCTTATTGGTTGTCGTCATTACTCTTAGACAATGTTAATTTAGCTTGAATGCTTTTGTATCATAGAATACTAAAACCCATTTTTTTACTGATTGAACATCACGTATATTTTTTTGTAGATATGATCCCTAGACCCATATCTTTTCTCACTAATAGATAATGACCAAAGAAAGAAAAAAAATAGAAAAGCTAAATTAAGATAAAACAAAATTTCGATTACAAACCTGGGTTAATGTCGTAAGAAATACTATAATGAACGTGTTTGCAAGAGACTTAAAATAGGCGTGTATCTCGGCTGAAGTGAAGAAAGAGAAAATGCTTGTTAGGTGGACAATTAAATGCAAAAGATAAATAAGAAAAAAGAGACTCAAAATAGGCGTGTAAGTTTTATCCCTCCTTATTTAATTCAGAAGAGAGACAAGAGAAAATAGAGAGAGAAAAGACAATTTTGTAGAGAGATGATAGAGAAAAAAACAGTTGTGTGATAAAAAAAGAATAATCCATATCATTTTGTGTAGTTGAGATGATACAAAGTTCACCAAGGGTTCAGATTACCGCTCATCTCCACTATGACACAATGCCCACTATGAGAGAATCTTCACTCGTGGGAGAGTGATCGCTAGTCAGTCGGCGTATAAAATGTGTGCAAAATTCAACCAAGTTTTAAAACCCACAAGTGCACAGATAAATGTAGTGTAATGCGCTTGAGTACGGGGTCGAATCTATAGGGAGGCTCCTAAGTTAATTCGTGAACAAGTATGTGAAAGTATTTAAGTGAAAAATGTGACAGCTTGTGAGTGGATAGGAGTGTCAGGCAAATAAGGTAAACTAAACTAAGGTTCGATTTTGTCAAATTCAAGGGAAATGATCTAGGGGTCAGATATACAATAAGGCAATTAACCTAGGCTCGGGTTCAGGATTCTCTGATTCAATACTCGAATTAAGCTACAAGCCTAACCTAGTTAATTTCCTAAGTCTAATTAAGTCCTAGTCGCTATGTTAATTATATTCTATCTAAGAGTCTTTTATTTAGTCGAAGTATAGATTTGTCCTTGTAATTTAAAGTAGCCGGACGATTTAACTAAACTAAGCAATTAACAGATTCACAAGTAGAAATTATGGTACAACCTATAACTTCATGGAAACTATGGTACAACCAATAGATTCACTATTAAAGCTCGGATATATAGCACGAATGTAAAGCAAGCATAACATTAACTACAAGTATAATGTATATGAAAGACAATAGTGAATTGAATAACGAAAGCCATATATTGCATTGAAATCAAATTATCTGAATCCGAGACCGTAAATTAAAATACCATCATTTACAATATCCTCTCCTAGATAATAGATCTACTCAAACATTAAAAATAAATTCGAGCTACACAAATAAAAGAGAGTAAAGAAACGAGCTACCCGGGCAGAATTTCCCTCTTGTTTGACAAAAATTTCAATAACTCTAACTTACTATTTAAATAAAAACTATAAAAATAAAAATAAAATAAAATAAAACTTTGAACAAAAATTATATATCAGCACCACCAGGGTTAAGGGGCATTTTTAGGCTGAATTTTTTGGGCATGCTCGAGCGCGTGGACGGCGCGCTCCTGTTGGTCCATTTTCGTGCTGCAGTTTGAGCGGTGCGCTCAAGCGCGGATGAGGTGCACTTGAGAGTGCTTTTGGTGGTCCAATTATGTTCTGCAACGTGGGCGGTTTGGGTAGTGCAGGAGGTGCACTTGAGTGCGGCTGAGGTGCGCTTGAGCGCCCTGCTGTTGAGAATTTTGACTTTTAAGCTTTGACTTTGACCGAAAAGTTGACAAAGGCTTTGTTTTTTTTTTTTTGACGTTCTGAGTCCGTTTTCGCACTCGGTTTGGCCAATGTTTTTTTCTACAAGCTCGTCTTTTTTCATTGATTCTCAAATCTCCATCGTTCCTCACCTCTTTGACTTGTACTTTGCTTTGTTTTTGCGTCTAGTTTCTTCACTTTCAAGATCATCCTACATTGCAGCAAAAGTGCATTAAGTCTTATATTTATTTCTCAAGTTAAGATGCAAGTGTAGTAAAAATATAATGGTTTGAGTGCTGCGATTACAGATATATCAATATCCCCAAACCTAAACCTTATTTGTCCTCAAACAAGACTGCTTTAAAACACATTGACTCAAAAATGAAACCTAAAAAATTTGCAAGTCAAATTTGAAAACAGATGAATACTACCCACTCTATCCCTTTGTCATATTTTTCAAAAAAAGATTCTGAGAAATGCAATTCGCCATTCTTACCAAGTTCACAAGTTAATGACGAAAACAACAAAAGAACCTTTATATAGTTTTCAAAAATAGCTACTCTTTCGGAAATGATCTATAGATTGTTTCAGAGTATGGATTTAGAAAAAAACTACGCAAATTAAGTTCAAACAAATTCCCAACTTTCGGGATATATAAACAGACTACACTTTGATATTTATACCCATTTGTTAATCAAACCCTTGATCATATCTTCACCCTTTTTACATTTTCCAAAATAAAAGAACAATTCATACTATCTCTTTTTAGTGCTCAGTTTCTTTTTGCTTTTTGAATATCCCATGTAGCGGGTTTTGAAGCCAACAATCCCCAGCCAATTGGCTGAGGTTGTCAGGTTTTAGAGGGACCCCTACATGCCTTAATCACTCGAGATATCTAGGCTCGAAACCTTACACCATAACACATATCCCGAATGATAATGATGAAGTGTTAGGATAGTGGTGCTTAGAGATTTACACCATGAATGCGTAAAAGTAAAGATATATACATCTATTCTTTTTTTTTACTATATAGAAGAGAGTAATAAAACATTACATATAGAACATTACATACTGACATGGCATCTGGGTTCAGGTTTCAATCATAATAAATTTTTCATAACACAGGGTAATCATATCTCATTCTTCTCAAATTCATATATCCATAAATTGAAGAAAATAATAACAATTAAGTTAACTCATGAATACAGTAATTCAAAGTTTTTCTTTAGACATTCCTTAGAGTTTTTCACATTACTTAGCTAAAAACACAAGCTCTCAAATTATCTAAATCATCTTCCAACAAACAAGTAAGGTGGCAAATTACTCTTTCTCATGAAAAATGGTTATCAAAATGGTGTGTTCCTTACATATTTTTGAAAACAAAATTATCATGAAATTCAATCTGCGCTCCCGCATCGAAAGTTTTCTTGTCCTCAAACAAATGACAATGCAATACATAGGAGAGTGCAATATGCAAGTAACAACACATAGACAAATGCCACATCCTAAACCTATGGTTTGCTTACTTGTCAACACATGTTGATCTGGTATAAAGGGAAATAAAGAAATAAGAAAAGAGCTTACTTGATGTGTAGCAATGTCAATCAATGTTGATGCAAAAGAATGTGTCTATTGTCTTTATCAAAAGACAGATCATGTTGCAAACTCAAAAAAGATCAGTAGACATAACCGTTTAAGATTATCATCAACACAATAAAAATGGTTAGTTAACTTGAGTAATTCTAAACAAAAAGTGTAGGGGAGAAATCAAAAAGAATTTCAGTCACGGAAAATAACTATCATACTGAGAAAATATGAAAAATCTAGGTTGCCTCCTAGGAGCGCTAAGTTTAATATTGTCAGCTCGGCAAAATCCTTACTTAGGTAAGGTAAGTGGGATCTCGAAGCTCCAAAGATTCAACTTCATAAGGGACCGAGTTTAGATCAAATGCATGTTTCAATTGCTGACCATAACTGTGAGAACTTGCCCATCTATGAGGTGCTTAATCTTGATAGCTCCAGAAGAGTATGCTTCAAGCACCTCGTAGGGAGGGAACGAGTTTGGATCAAATGCATGTTTCAATTGCTAACCATTGATTGTAAGAACTCACCCATTTGTAAGGTGACTAATCTTGATAGCTCCAGAAGAGTATGCTTCAAGCACCTCGTAGGGAGGGAACGAGTTTGGATCAAATGCATGTTTCAATCGCTGACCATTGATTGTGAGAACTCGCCCATTTGTAAGGTGCTTAATCTTGATAGCTCCAGAAGAGTCAAGCACCTCGTAGGGTTCGTCCCACCTAGTTCATAACTTGCTTAGGAAGAACTTTAGTTTGGAGTTATCAGAAGAAGAGAAGGTTTTTCTCAGAATAGATTTATCATAAAGTTTCTTCATTCTCTCCTTGTAAAGTTTGGCATTTTCATAAGCTTCAAAGCGGAGTTCTTTCAACTCACTTAAGGCCAATCTCCTACTCTTACCTGTTTGCCGCATGTCAAAGTTTAGGGCTTTAATAGCCCAATAAACTTTATGCTCAAGTTCAACAAGGAGGTAGCAAGCCTTACCGTACACTAATCTATATGGGGACATGCCAATGGGAGTCTTAAAGGCTGTACAGTAGGTCCACAATGCATTGTATAGACAACTTGACCAATCTTTGTGATCGAGCCTAACCGTTTTCTGCAAAATTGACTTTATCTCCCGCTTCGATACTTCCACTTGCCCACTTGTCTGCGGGTGATAAGGTGTAGCAATCTTGTGTCGGACTAAATAGTTCTTCAATAGTCCCTCAAGTGTCTGATGACGAAAATGTTATCCCCCGTCACTCAAGAGTACACGAGGCACCCCGAACCGAGAAAATATATTTCCTTAATGAACTTGACCCCAACTTTGTGATCGTTGGTTCGAGTCGCCACTGCCTCTACCCATTTGGACACGTAGTCCACAGCCACAAGAATATAGGTATACCCAAATGAAGGAGAAAAATGACCCATGAAGTCAATACCTCACACATCGAATATATTAGAAATTAAAATAGGTAATAGGGGCATCATGTTTTTCTAGAGGTGGACCCAAATTGTTGACATCCAGGGCATTTCTTACAGAATTGTTGGGCATCTCTAAATAAAGTGGGCCAAAAGAACCACTCTGAAGGACCTTGGCAGCAGTCCTCTTACCTCTAAAATAGCCACCACACGCTTCAAAGTGGCAAAACTGGAGTATACAATCAAATTCTTCATCCGATTGCATCTTATTATTACTTGATCGGCACAGTTCTTATACAAATATGGATCTTCCCAGATGAACTACTTCACCTGTGCCATAAAATGTTCTTTCTCTCTTTTTCCCCAATGAGTTGGAAACTCTTGGGCTGTCAAGTAATTGACAAAATGGGGGAACCAAGGGGTCCAATGTGAGACAATAAAGAACTGCTTATCAGGAAAGGTATCATTAAATGGAAGATAGCCAATGGGAGAATCACGAATAAGACATGATAAGTGGTCAACAACCAAATTTTCACTTCTCTTCGTGTCTCTGATATCTAAGTCAAACTCCTAAAGTAATAGTAACCAACGGATCAAACGAGGCTTAGCATCCCGTTTAGTAAGTAAGTATCGCAGGGCAGCATGATTCGTAAATATTATCACTTTAGAGCCTAAGATGTACGACCAGAACTTGTCAAGGGAGAAGACTACAACTAGCAATTCCTTTTTGGTGGTAGTATAATTTCATTAAGATTCATCCAAGGTTTTGCAAGCATAGTAGATCATATGAGGCAGCCTATGCCTTCGATGTCCCAAAACAGTTCCTACTGTATAATCTGAAGCATCACATATAATTTCAAAAGGGAGACTGTAATCGGGAGGCTGGATAATAGGCGTTGAGAAAAGTAAAGACTTCAGCTTCTTAAAAGCCTGAGTACATTTATCATCGAAATGGAATAGAGTATCATGGGCTACGAGATTCGAGAGGGGTCAAGCACTATGGCTGAAATCTTTGATGAAACACCGATAGAAACAGACATGGTCAGGAAATATCTAATGTCCGACACCGTTCTGGATACGAGGAGTTTCTCTATTAATTCAACCTTAGTTGGGTCCACATGGATTTCATCCTAAGATATTACATGACCCAAAATGATTCCTCGCCTAACCATCAAATGGCTCTTCTCCTAACTAAGCACCAAGTTCATCTTAATACAACGCTCCAGGACTAGTGAAAGGTGTGTGAGGCACTCCTCAAAAGTTAATCCGAAGACCAAGAAGTCATCCATAAAAACCTCTAAGTATTTCTCAATCATGTCAGAGAAAATTGCCATCATACACTTCTGTAATGTGGCTAACGCATTGCATAACCCAAATGGCATGGGGCGAAAGGCGAATGTCCCGTAAGGACAGGTAAATATGGTCTTTTATTGATCCTCAAGAAACATAGCAACCTGATTATAACCCGCATACCAATCTAAGAAACAATAGTAGCCATGTCCGGCTACTTTATCTAAGATCGAGTCAAGGAAAAGTAGAAGGAAATGGTATTTTCGAGTCTTGGAGTTGAGCTTGTTGTAATCAATGCACACGTGTCATCCTGTAGTGGTGCAGGTAGGAATAAACTCACCTATCTCATTTGGGATCACTGTAATCCTAGATTTCTTCGGTACCATTTCTATCGGACTCATCCAAGGGCTATCAGAAACTGGGTAAATAATAACTGCATTGAGTAACTTGATCACCTTTTTATGGACAACGTCGCCTATTTTCGGGTTCAGTCTCCTTTAAAACTCTCGAAAAGGAGTAACTCTCTCTTTGAGGTGAAACCTATGCATGCACACAGAGGGATCAATTTCTTTTAAATCAGCGAGTGTCCATCATGTCGCCTTCTTATGAGTACTCAAGACCTCTAAGAGTTTTTTCTCAGGCTCAGTGGTCAAATTTGAGGCAATGATAACTGGAATGCTCTCATCGGGGCCTAAGTAGGCATACTTAAGGTGCTCGGGCAATGATTTGAGCTCCAATGTTGGTGGAGGCTCAATTGTAGGGCTATCAGGATCTTTAGAGAAAGAAATCGTGACCTAGTCTGATTCACTCAGATCGGTCATAAGGGATGTAGAGGCGACAATTTTAGGTGAAATGTCACAATCAAATAAGAGTCGTTCCATCTCTCTAATTTTTTCCTTAGGAGTCTAGAGTGACTGGGCATGTTCATCTATACATGTGTCAAGAATATCTACATGAAAATATTCTTCCTCCTCGTCTCGGTTCATCCTATTGGCCATATCTGCTACCTTTAGCTTAGTACGCATATTCCTAAATGTTAACTCAATCATGCCCGTCCTGCAATAGATAACAGTATCAATTGTTGCTAAGAATGGTCTGCCTCAGAAGATGGGAATGGAATTTCTATTATTAGGATCTGAGTCCATGTCTAGCACAATAAAATCAACAGGGAATAAAAATTCCCCAACTCTCACAAGCATATCATCCACTATTCTTTTGTCTCATCTTTAAGATCTATCCGCTAATTGGAGGGTTACATTAGTTGGCGTCAATTCTCCTAATCTCAATCTCTGATAGATAGTGTGGGGAATAAGGTTAACACTAGATCCCAAGTCAACTAAAGCATTTTTTATCCGTTGATCCTCAATTATATAGGAGATGGTGAAAGATCTTGGATCACTAAACTTTGGGGGCAATCCTCTAGTGCAAATGTTGCTAACCTTTTCAGTAAGCCTAACCCTTTTTGGTATGTAAGTAGTCCATCTCTTTCTGACACATAAGTCTTTCAAGAATTTGGCATAAGCTAGAATTTGCTGGATCACTTCTACTAGTGGTAGATTAATCTTAATATCTTTCAAGTGTTCTAAGACCTTAAGGTTTTTAAGATCCTCACTAGGCTTTAGTTGAGTCAAGGTTGTAGGAAATGATACTTAAGATAAGTTTTCAACTATGGGCTCTACCACTTGGGAGTCATTGTCACTATCTTTCTGTTCCTCAATTTTAACATTTTCCTCTATTTCTTCAAGAACATTTTTACTCTTTTCCCTAACATGGTTATATATTTTCATCCCACTCCTAAGGGTTGTAACTGTAATACCCCAGCCCCTCACGAGACCATAAGTTCTATTAAATAATCTATACTCATCCCAATACCAAACCTGGTCACAAAATTTAGGAAAAACGGATGAAGTTTCCCCTATTTATAGGACTAACTGGATACCTGTAAACAGTAAATAAAGCCACAAATATAACCCACATCATTCTCATACAACTCCAACTCCAACTATGCCCCGTCTCAAAGCCATCCGAGCCTTAGACTAACATAAACATCAAACATACAAGCATGCAATCATTAACAGTTAAAGGTTTATGATTATAATCTCCCTTATCATACCACTCTAATATTAACTAGTTTTCTTTCTTATAATTTAAGTTCGTCAATCAGTCAAAACATGCAAGCATGCAACTACTAGACAATAAAGTAAAGATTACAAGTTATTACAACATTACAAGCTATTCACAACTATCAATACATTCTAAATTTAACTTTATAATTACAAAACTGTATTCAATGACAATCCACGTAAGCCAGCATAATCAATCATGAAACTCTCGAGCCTTCTTTTCTACTTCTGATAGCACTAAACCTGAAAGGTGTTAAAAACGAGGGTGAGTATACAACATGTATATTCAGTGCGAAAGGGGAAACAGGAATAGTATACTGGGGGTTCATGCAATGCAGCAACTTAACACATTTAATACAATAAATAAACAATGGATAACAATTCTAATACCACACTTTAAAAAGGATATGATCGATAACCCTTATCACTCCAAGTCTTCGATTCTCGATCCACAAACCATGACTTGATCATGATATGCCGGCATCCCAAACACCAAAGGGTACTTCGGATGTACGCAATCCTACAACCCAACACCCCCTGACAATCTCCGGACCAGGCGAGTGAGGAAATAGGGCACGGAGCTAGAGCAACCAACCCTGGCAAGCCTGATGCCACCCAAAGAGGCCCATCGTATCCGCTCCGACGATAAGGTTGCACAACCATTGACTCGATAACACAGGAAGCAATAATAATAACAATATAACAAAATAAGTCGATATACAAACAAGGAGGACCACAAAAGAGGTTGTCCTCAAGCACACACAACATCAATCAACCCATACGATGAAATATGATACATTCATTAGTCTATAATTGCTAAACTAATCCAACTAAAATACTTAAATCACTTAGTATCGAACATTTAGCATATAACAAGATAAGACACTTAGAATGCACATAGAAATGATCCATCACCTTTTAGGAAGCCAAACCTGCTCTAATTAAGCCAAGATTCCCTCAATATTCTCCAAAAGTATCAATTCCCTTCAATTATCACTACCTAATACAATTAACTATATGCATAAGAAGTGATTTCTTATTCTCAACTAAAGCTAGTTCATAAAGCCATTAATTTATCCAACACTATTTGATTCCCTTTAATTCACATAACTAACAATATATTTCATTGTTCAACATGCATTCTAATCATTATTTATACAACAGATAACTCAAGTGATCACATGTGCAACATTCTTTAATGTTCTAAGTATTACTCAAAGACAATAGTATAATAACTAACACATACATAGCAATGATAATTCATATAAGTAGAAACACTATACAACACTTATTAACACTATACAGCACCTAACCAATAAGTTCTATAAGCGTAGCATCTCATATTGTTAGCCTAAAAGGCTTCTAAATCTTGGTTTTGATGATCACAAACCATAAATGTGTTTAATGAGTTTGTGCAAAAGCAAAGATGAATCAAGTTTGACTCCGACTTCAAGATTATCGAGCTAGAGAAGGAAGAAGAACATCCATCAACTTAAGGAGAAGATTCGAAGAATGAAGATGGAGTTATAAGGATTGAGACGGAAGTCATAAGGGGTACCGGTTGGGACTTGACTAGGGTTTTTGGGACTTGTAAATAGTATATGCTCAATAGTGATTCTCAAATAACGTTTTTTAAATGTGTATTTTTGTACCTTACAAAATTTGTTCAAAAGAATCATTTTAAAAGAACTTAATCCTAACAGTCTTGGTTTCACCGGACAACCCCTCGGCAACCGGTCGACCGACAGCCAAAGGGTCGTCCGCCAGAGACCTGTCCACCGGACGAGGGTCTCTCGATCGGTTGACCGGCAAACAAGGGTCGTCCGCCCGAGACTTGTCCACCGGATGAAGGTCTCTTGACCGGTCGACCGGCAAATAGAGGTCGATCGGTCGGGCCAAAAATGTTGATTCAAAATATAGTCGTTTGTGAACGTTGGGAGCATTAATGACACCATTTTTTCAGCTCTATTAAGTGCTCTCAACTGTAAAATTTGAAGGTATTGATTCAAAGCATTTACTTTTGAGTTCTTTCATCATCTTAAGGTTTGAATCATCATTGAGCTATACTTGAGCAAGAATTTGTGAACAATATTGAGAGAGAAAGATTCATTGTATTCATCTACCCTAAAAGAAGGCTTTTATTATGATTCTCAAACACTTATCAAAAGAGAGAGTTAAACACTTTGAAAGGAAAGATTTCATTGTTAAATGTGTTGGAGTGAAAGCTTTGTATTGAGAAGAGTTGTTTTTCTATTGTAAAGCTTGAACTACCATTGTAGTTAGTTTGTGGACTCACCAACATTTGAAGAGCCAGCATAGTGAAGATTGTTGAAATCCTAAGCGGGAAGCTTAGGTCGTGGACTTAGGCGGAGGCCGAACCACGCTAAAATCACGATTTGCAATCTCTTTCTTTCAACTCTCTCTTTGCATTATTTTTTGCACACCAAGTGTTTGATAAATTGTCTCACTCACATTTTATATTGTTAGAGTGCATTTCTATTTAAGATTGTTTTTGATTAATCATTGCTAGTATATTGACTAATCAAAAAAGTAGTACTATTGCCTATATAATCTAATTCACCACCACCCCCCCCCCCCCCTCTTAGGTTTAATTAAGGGACAACAAGTGGTATCAGAGCTAGGACTTAGCATATAGCTTAACATCTAGCAAAGAAAAGATAAATGACAAACAATACTACTTCTCTTTATTTTGAAGGTTACTCTACTAATAGGCCTCTATTGTTTATAGGTACAAATTTTAATTATTGGAAAAACAAGATAGAGACATACATACAATCCATTGACTATGCTCTATGGTCACTAGTGGAAGATGGCCCTTATGTTCCAATGAAGGAGGTAATGGTTAAAGATGCCCCAAGTACAAGTGGAGTTGAGAAAGTCAAAACCGTTCAAGTTCCCATGGAAATGAAAGAGCTTAATGATCAAGACATTAGTATGATGACCAAGAACTCAAGAGCCAAAAATATTCTCTATTGTGCTCTAAACGAAACTGAGTACAGTCGTGTGAGTCAATGTGAAACTGCTCACGAGATTTGAAAGATGCTACACATGTCTTATCAAGGAACACCTCAAGTGAAAAATACCAAAATTGATCTTCACATTCATGAGTATGAATTGTTTCGTATGAAGGCCGAAGAATCACTAAATGAAATGCATCAAAGATTCTCCACAATCGTAAACAACTTAAGTGCTCTTGGGAAGAAGTATCCAAACGAAGAACTTAACCGGAAGATTCTTATGGCTCTTCCAAAGTGATACAAACCAAATGTGATATCTATTAGAGAATCAACCGATCTCTCCATGATTATGGTGCATGAGCTCATTTGCAATCTTCAAACGGAAGAACTTGTATTAAATCAAGAAAAAATACGAGATGAAAAAAAAAACAAGGAAATCACTTGCTCTCATTGCTCAATCTCAATCAAGTGATGAAGACAAAGATGATAGCGATCATAATGAACTTGCACTTCTTGCAAAGAATTTTAAGAAGTTCTTGAAATACAAAAAGATGAAGAGAGAAGAGCCCATCAACAACAAATTCAAGAGAATATTCAAAGAAAAATTAGAAAAGATCAAAGAAGAGATAAAATGCTTCAATTGTGACAAATTAGGACACATCAAAGCAAAATGTCCAAAATTGATCAAAGGAAAGCAAAAGGCAATGAAGGCGTGCATTGAGGATGATGCATCCACTGGTGATGAAAGTAGAAGCGACAACGAAGTGGCCAATTTTGTGTGCTTTATGGCTAGAGATAATGAGGTAACTTCTTCGTCTTGTGATGAATCTTCTTCTTTGTCTTCTAATGATGATGAATGTACATTTGTGGAACTAACAAATGAATTTTCAAAACTACATGATAGCTTTCTTCTTGCACATTCAAAAGTAAAGAATCTTCAAAAAGAAAATGATGAACTTCAAAAGAAAATTAAGGAACTTAGAAATGAAAATGATACTCTTACCAAAGAAATGTGTGAATACTATCATTTAAAGTCCAAAAATAAATTAGAAATTAAAGATTTTGAAAAACAAGTTCTTGGCCTACAAAATGATCTAGCTAGATTTTCAAAAGGAATAAAGGCCTTGGATGAAATTCTTGGTTCTTAAAAATCACCACTCGACAAGGGTGGAATTGGCTATGAGCCATTTTTTAAATCAAAATATTCAAAAACCATCTTTTTAAAAGCTTCTCAATCCTCAATTGTCCATCCACCATTAAAATAATCACAAAAAGTACAATTTGACAAAAAGGGAATTAGCTATAAGCCATATCAAAAAGGGTTGCAAAATTATTTTGTCAAAGCATCATCCTCTTGGAATGAAGCCTCAACATCAAGAGGATCGTTTAAAAGATGCACTTATTGTGAGAAGATTTCGCACAATGCATCACGATGTAGATTTAGAAACATGGTGGGAAGAGATTCTCATATTCCTTTATGGCTTAGACCCAAATGGGTTGGTAGATGGGTTAGAACTTCGTACTAACACAAAAGGACCCAATAGAACCTTGGGGACCAAAATGAACTTGATTTGTTTCAATAAATGATAGGTTGCTCTAAAGGTGAAATATGAAGATACTTGGGTTATTGATAGTGGGTGCTCAAGGCACGTGACGGGAGATGCATCTTTCTTTTATGAGATTGGCAGAAACTTCAAAGGTAAAGTTAGCTATGGAGGAAATGAAAAAGGCAAAGTCATTGATAAGGGTAGCATAGGAGATATAAACTTTCTTTCTATTCATGATGTCTTGTATGTTAAAGGTCTTAAACATAACGTACTAAGCATAAGTCAATTTTGTGATAATGGATTTAGAGTTGAATTTCTATCTACTTATTGCATGGTGTATGATAAAGATGATAAAGTAATGTTTGTTGGAAATATGTGTACAATGTATATGTAATCAATCTTCATGAATTGAAGTGCCAAAATGTGACATACTTAGTTACTATTAATGAAGATTCATGGTTATGGCATAGAAGACTTGGTCATGCTAATATGGATTTACTTGCTAAGCTTTCAAGAAAAGAACTTGTTATAGGTCTTCCTAAGACTAGATTTCAAAAAGACCATCTATGTAATGCATGTCAATTTAGAAAACAACATAAGACATCATTCAAAACAATTAGCAAGGTAACCACATCAAGAGCTTTACAAAAATTACATATGGATCTATTTGGTCCAATGGATGTAGCAAGTCTAGGTGGATCTAGATATGTCTATGTTATTATACATGATTACACTAGATTCACATGGGAAAGACCTCTTGCACATAAAAATGATGCATTCAATGAATTTGCTAAACTTTGTAACAAAGTGCAAAATGAGAAAGGCTATTACATAAATTGCATTCATACTGACCAAGACACCGAATTTATAAATGTATCTTTTATGGATTATTGTGAAGAACGTGGCATTGAACATAATTTTTCGGCTCCTAGAACTCTTCAACAAAATGGGGTAGTAGAAAGGAAGAATCGAACATTACAAGAAATGGCAAGAACAATGTTGAAAGAAAACAACTTGCCAACATACTTTTGGGGTGAAGCTGTAAATACCGCATGTTATGTGTTAAATCGTGTGCTAATTAGACATTTTTTAAAGAAAACACCCTATGATTTATGGAAATGTAGAACACCAAATGTATCTCATTTTAAAGTGTTTGGTTGTAAATGTTTCATCCTAAATACAAAAGAACATCTTGGCAAATTTGATTCTAAATCGGATGAATGACTTTTTATGGGTTACTCTTCAAGAAGTAAAGCTTATAGAGTCTTTAACAAAAGAAACATGCTTATCGAAGAGTCTATGCATGTGGATTTTGATGAAACTAATCCTTTCGCTCTGAGAAAGAATGATGATGATGTAGGTGTTTCCAAAGTTGACACTCAAATCTTACCTACAACCATCGGCAATGAGGGAACCTCAAGAGATTCAAAGGAGACAAATATTGAAGAAAATCAAACCTTAAAGAATGGTGAAACTCTAGAAAGTCCACAAGGAAATGTACAACCAATGCAAAATGACCAAGAAGTGACAACAAATGATGATCTACCAAAATGTTGAAAGTTTGTAAGAGATCATCCAAATGACCAAATTCTTGGTAATCCTTCAAAGGGAGTAAGAACTCGCTCTAATCTAAATGCGTATTGTGAACATGTTGCCTTTCTTTCTCAAGTAGAGCCTAAAAATGTTAAAGAAGCTTTAGATCATGAAGATTGGATAGTTGTCATGCAAGAAGAATTAAATCAATTTGAAAGAAGTAAAGTGTGGCATCTAGTTGAAAAACCTAAGGGCTATCCCATAATTGGTACAAAATGGGTTTTTAGGAATAAGTTAGATGAATCCGGAATTGTAACTAGAAACAAAGCTAGACTAGTGGCTCAAGGGTATTATCAAGAAGAAGGGATAGATTATGATGAGACTTTTGCTCCAGTGGCTAGACTTGAATCCATTCGTATGCTTCTTGCTTTTGCATGTTTTATGAACTTTAAATTATATCAAATGGATGTTAAAAGTGCCTTTCTAAATGACTATCTTAAGGAAGAAATATATGTGAAACAACCACCCGGATTTGAGGACACTAACTTGCCAAATCATGTATACAAACTGAATAAGGCATTATATAGCCTTAAGCAAGCACCTAGAGCATAATATGATAGACTTTGAACTATTTGCTTGAAAAAGGGTTCACTAGAGGCAAACTAGATTCCACTCTCTTTGTCAAAACAAAAAGTAAAGATATATTGCTTGTACAAATTTATATTAATGATATAATTTTTGGTGCTACTAATGAATCTCTTTGTGAATATTTCTCTAAGTGTATGCACAAGGAATTTGAGATGAGTATGATGGGAGAATTGAATTTCTTTCTCGAACTCCAAATCAAGCAAACACAAGAGGGTACTTTCATCAATCAAGCCAAGTACACTAAAGAACTTATCAAAAAATTCGGACTTGAGTCAACAAAAGAAATGAGTACACCAATGTCAACATCAATCAAGCTTGACAAAGATGAGGAAGGTAACAAGGTAGATGAAAAGCAATATCGAGGTATGATCAGAAGCCTTCTTTATTTAACTGCGTCTAGACTCGATATTGTATTTGTTGTGTGCTTATGTACTCATTTTCAATCATGTCCTAAAGAGTCTCAGTTAAATGCTATAAAAAGAATCATTAAATATCTTAAGGGGACTATAGATTTAGGATTATGGTATCCAAAAGACACCTCATTTGAACTAGTAGGATATTCGGATGCGGATTATGCATGAGATCGAGTAGACAGAAAAAGTACTAGTGGATGCTGTCTATTTCTAGAGCATTCATTAATCTTTTGGTCTAATAAAAAGAAAAATAATATAGCTCTCTCTACGGCTGAAGCTGAATATGTATCTGCTAAAAATTGTGTGGCACAAATTTTTTGAATGAAATAAAATTTGCTTGATTATGGTCTTGTTTACGATAGTGTGCCTATTAAATGTGATAATACAAGTGTCATTAATCTCACTAAAAATCTTATTCAATACTCCAGAACAAAACATATTGAAATTAGGCATCATTTCATTCGCGATCATGTTCAAAAAGAAGATGTTGTGCTCAACTTTGTTGATTCCGTAAATCAATTAGCTAATATTTTTACCAAACCATTGCATGAGAATTAAATTTGTGTGATAAGAAGAGAGTTAGGTATGCTTAAAATGTGCTGAAAAGTGTCACTTGCATTTTTTTTTTTTGTGTACTGCACTTTCTAACAGAAAGTGCACCATCGGAAGAGGGGTGTTCCACCGGTCGACCGGTGAAGTACACCTTCGTCCGGTGAACGTTCCTCGGGCGGATGAGGGTATGACACCGGCCGACCGGCACGTTCACCCTCGTCCGGTCGCAGCACTGACGGGCAAAAGGTTTAAAAACTTCAAAATTCATCTTCAAACTAAAATTTTTCTTCATTGACAACTCTTCAAATCTTCATTCTCTCCCACTTCAATTCCACTACTTTGCATTGTCTTCTATTATCTTCAAAATCTCATCCTTACATCGCAAGCAAAAAGGCCAAACTCCCAAGCTTCACAACTCATCCAATTTTCTTTCAAAATTTTTCCAAAAACTCTTTAGCAATCTTTGTTGCACCCCAAGTGCTCGATAAAATTCCTCAACCAAACTTTATTGCCAATTCTCTTGCATACTCATGGCATCATCATCTCGACAAGCATCTAAGAGACAAAGGACTGCATTTAGGCCTCATACCATTGATCCCTGGGATCCAATGTACGTGATCGCACAAGGAGATTTTTCTAAAAAGGATATATGATGGGGTAAACGCATTGATCCTTCAGACTTTTTAGATTCCACTCGTCCCCATAAACTGTTTCGTCATCAACAATGGCTTCCCTTGTTCGGACTCGAGGACATCAACTGTGATCTATGGGTTCGTGAATTTTATGCCTATGCAGTAGAAGGTGAACAAGCCAGTGTACAAGGGATAAAAAATAGAGTAAGTGGTGTTAACATATTTGTAAGTGAACAGGACGTGGCTAACCTATTTAGTATTCCACATCGTGGTCTCAGACTCTACACAGCTGTCAACTTACCAAGTGAACTTCACACAGACGCTTTCAAGGAGATGTGTACAACACTATAGGAAGGGACGGAGAAGTTGGAAGAGTTTATGCCCAAGAGAGATCAACTCTATGCTGAGAAACGTTTGCTCCCTATATCCTCAATCAATCTATCATGTCTCGCAATATAAAAGACAGGACCATTCCATCCTTCACGGGTTATGTGCTGCACCTCATGTACAAGAAGGTAAAAATCAACCTTCCATACATTATACTTAGTCATATGCTGGCCTTTAAGAAGAAATCTTTGCCCTATGGGATGATCTTGTATTATCTATTCCGTCTTAGAGGTCTCGATCGTATTGGTCAATTTGAACCCTTAAATGACTCCACTTACCTCCTTGACAAGTATTGCCTAGATAGACAGACCATGACTCATGAAAACAATAACATTGTCTACATTCAGCAACCTCAATTCTGCAAGGTTCAATCTGAAGTAGTTGATGATCTAGAGAATTATGACCTTGGGGAAGAGGGTGATGAAAGTGAGGCTACAAGTGAGAGTGATGAAGGAGCTCCTGCAGGCAGAGATGCTAATGTTAGTCTTTCTCGGGTTGATATTGGTAGTGCTAGTTCGTCCACAAGAAACAGACCCCGTCCAGTAACTCTTGAAGCAGTCAATACCAAAGTTGATAATCTGACTTCAAAAGTTGATCAGTTATTCTTGACTGTTGATGAAGTCAAGACCGAGATGAAAGGCATGAACAAGATGTTTGAGAAGCTCTATGAGAAATTCATGAAGGATTAAGCCAATTGTCATGCGACGCTTAGGATGCTTCTCTTTCCCCTTCAACAATCATGTTTTTACTTCGTGCACTCTTTTGATATTTTTTTTAACTCCATTGCTTTAGTGGTTTTCCTTTCTATGACTAGCTTTCCTTTGTGACTTTATGTCAAGTGTTTGGTGTTCAAATCTAGACATGTCTTTCTTTGCTTGCTAATGTTGTATGTATTATCTTCATGTTTTGCTTATGACAAAAAGGGGGAGATAAATACCAAAAATTGTATAAATAATAGAAGTATATATAAAAAGAACTCATACATTAAGGGGGAGTTATTATGTATGCACCTATTGAGGGGGAGTTTTTGAACAAATTTATATCTTAGGTTCAAACAAACTCAAATTGTACAAAATGCTAAATACTCTCTCAAACTCATTATGCTTACATTGTTATTATTTGAGATAAGTTTTGTCATCATCAAAAAGGGAGAGATTATTAGCCTAAAAGGCTTCTGAATCTTGGTTTTGATGATCACAAACCATAAATATGTTTAATGAGTTTGTTAAGTGTGCAAACGCAAGAATTAATCAAGTTTGACTCCGACTTCAAGATTATCGAGCTAAAGAAGAAAAAAGAACATCCATCAACTTAAGGAGAAGATTCGAAGAATGAAGATGGAGTTATAAGGATGGAGACGGAAGTCATAAGGGGTACTAGTTGGGACTTGATTGGGGTTTTTGGGACTTGTAAATAGTATATGCTCAATAGTGATTCTCAAACAACATTTTTTTAAATGTGTGTTTTTGTACCTTACAAAATTTGTTCAAAAGAATCATATTAAAAGAATCAAATCCTGACAGTCTTGGTTTCACCGGACAACCCCTCGGCAACCGGTCGACCGGTGGCCAAAGGGTTGTCCGCCAGAGACTTGTCCACCGGATGAGGGTCTCTCGATCGGTCGACTGGTGAACAAGGGTCGTCCGCCCGAGACTTGTCTACCAGACGAGGGTCTCTCGACCGATCGACCGACGAACAGGGGTCGACCAGTCGGGCCAAAAATACTGATTCAAAATATAGCCGTTTGTGAACGATGGGAGCATTAATTACACCATTTTTTCAGCTCTATTAAGTGCTCTCAACTGCAAAATTTGAAGGTATTGATTCAAAGCATTTACTCTTGAGTTCTTTCATCATCTTAATATTTGAATCATCATTGACCTATACTTGAGCTAGAATTTGTGAGCAATATTGAGAGAGAAGCATTCATTGTATTCATCTAACCTAAAAGAGGGCTTTTATTGTGATTTTCAAACACTTATCAAAAGAGAGAGTTAAACACTTTGAAAGGAAGGATTTCTTTGTCAAAGGTGTTGGAGTGAAAGCTTTGTATCAAGAAGAGTTGTCTTTCTATTGTAAAGCTTGAACTACCATTGTAGTTGGTTTGTGGACTCACCAACATTTAAAGAGTCACCATAGTGAAGATTGTTGAAATCCTAAGCGGGAAGCTTGGGTCGTGGACTTAGGCGGGGACCAAACCACGCTAAAATCACGATTTATAATCTCTTTCTCTCAACTCTTTCTTTGCATTATTTTCTGCTCATCACGTGTTTGATAAATTGCCTCACTCACATTTTATATTCCTAGAGTACATATCTATTTAAGATTGTTTTTTATTAATCATTGCTAGTATATTAACTAATCGAAAAAGTAGTATTATTGCCTATATAACCTAATTCACCACCCCCTCCCCTCCCTCCTCTTAGGTTTAATTAAGGAACAACACATATACAATACAATTAATAAACAATATAAACATGTTTACTCAATCTTTAACTAGTAACCATATGATTCAATTCACAACTTCTCCAAGTAGATGAACTTGTTATACAAATACATTTAAACATTTATCCAACCAATTAAGAATCAACTAACAACAATAGTGTAACAAGTTAAGCATATAAATGAGGGACAACAAGGTAGGTTGCTCTCACACTAGTATAACATTGTATGATTAGCGTAAGAAACAAGAAACACAAGACTATAAGCAATAACCATGTAAATAACTAGCAGTGCACAAAGGAGATCTACAACATACTTCCACGAAATTTCATCCATAGCTCAAATATACTATAGAAATGCATTTAAACGCACTATAAGCAATTACAAGGCAATACAAGTACCAAAGCATAATTCATTAATTTCCCCCTTTGTTCAACTAGGCTATTTAGCTTTCTACCGGAATTCAAGGATCAAGTTAAGCTAGCTAACCAACCTACCAATCTAAGGATACCTAAATATCTCATTTAGAGCCTCCAAATCATAACCTAGAGCACAAGTACACGGAAAGACCGAAAATGACTCTTTGTGGGTTTACACTACAAGTACCAATTCTGGAACCCAAACAAGTGAAACGAATGCACTTCTAAAGCTTCAATACTTAATAAAGACTAGACATAACCTTGAAACGTACCCAGATTCAAGTTAACCCCGAAACCCCTTATTAAAGTAGCTCAATTTGATCAAATTATTAAATTTTGTACATAGCAAGCGCAACTAACATTTTTTCCACGCTCAAGGACCTAATTAGCAACTACTAGAAGCATTGAATCAAATTAAGTTGCACAAATTTTCGGAACCCTAGAAATTATACTATTCATCATCTTCCTCAAGTGACACCTTGCTAAATACTCAACACCAAGCTATAATATTACATATGGATGTTCTCTAGCATGTATACATACTATATAAAGCAAGAAACAAGCCTGTTATAGCTCAATAATAGCAAAATCCAAAAATTTAAAAAAACTTGGCATAAACTTTAAACCATAAAAATGATGCAACTCCTTCACCAAAAACGTGCGAGGAAGCTAGGATAGGGCTTGGAGAAGCTTGGAACCACTTGGAGAAGACTTGACAAAGCTTGGAGGATCAAATTGAGCAAAATTGGCAAGAAAAGCATTATTCCCGTAATTGATTTTTTTGGCTGATTTTTGCCCTTTTTTGGCTTATTTGAGTATTTTTGTGTATTTTTTTGTGTGTTTTGTTTAGTATATATATGTATAGGATGATTATATGGGTTGATAGGTTGGATATTGGGTTTGAGTTGTGGGTTAAAATGGATTTAAGTTTAGGCGTATTAAAATAAATGCAATAAAACTTCTTTAAGTCCAAAATAATACATAATTTTACTATTCATATAATATCAAGATATTTTTGCAAATTACTCGTCATATATGCAATTAATATAATTTTTGTGAACGTAGGCTAATTATAAGTGAAGTACTAATAAAAAAATATGAAATCCGGGAAATAAGATAATACAAATTTTAGTTCAGGCTCAATTTAATAGAAAACTTTTTAAATGCAAGTTTTACTAAAAAGTCTATGATGAAAATAATTTGAATGTTCATTTATTATTTACTAAAGTAAATAAACTCAAAATTTTGATATTTAAAAGCAATTTAACAAATGTTAGTACATAGAGAGTAAATAAACACTTAATAGCATTTTATAGAAAAAGTAAACATTTAAACAAATAGTTGGACATATAAATGCACATGAATGATAAATGCATGCACTGGGAGCCGGGTGTCACATCCTCCCCTCCTTCAAACAATTGCGCCCATGCAATTCTTCTTCCAATAGAACTCAACATCCACTAAAGTCCAACTCTGGTTACCCATCATCGGTTGCTGAGCAAGACCCTAAATAACGAGACTTGTAAGAAGCCCATTGTGAATTCAAATACCACAAGAAAGCCAAATAAAGGCTCAAATGAGGATACTAGCTTGAAATACGAATAAGAATCCCGCTGGTCGAGAATAGCACAGAATAGTTCCCCGTTAAAAGTGCTAAGAAAATACCAAGAAAACTCCAAGCAAGAAACCCGGTCAAACACGTACTTAAATAAGGATCCAAGCATGTAGTGCAATATATATATATGTACATATTAAAAGTCCTTAAATGAACCCCAAATAGAATAGCCAAGCAGATACCGAAGATAATACCGTTATCGAACACTGAGAAGAATGCCAAAGAGAATACCAAAGAAAATACAGAGGAAACACCCCCATTTAAGCATCTTCAACAGAAATCCAACAAGTATCTGAAATGAGACTACTGTGCGAGAATGTTGGCAAAAGTTCTCAGAAAAATGCTAATATGAATGTCATACAAGAAGTTTGAATAGAATTCCCAAATACCAAACCTTCCAAGAAATGCTAATAAGAAAATACCAGAATACTACCCAATAAGAAATTACTAAGGAAATGTTCCAGAGAACAGTTATATAGAATCCTTAAAGAAAGCCTTTCATTTCTGACTGCTGAGCTTAGAAGAATGCATTGGAAGAAATCCCAATAACCAAACTCCGAATATAAATTCCAATTCCCAAACAAAGGACTGACCAAATGCTTCTCTTTCCCACTAATCCACATAACTTGAAGGGCCTGTTACTAATTACTTCTCTTCAGAGGGAGGAAGGGAATCAACTCACCATTCCAATGGGCCATGCATGAATGCCAGAATATCATATATATACAAATATGCTTTAAGCTATTATGCAAGCATGTTTATAAAAGAGTTTTACAAAACTCAGTTTAAGCAACAAAGTCATTCAAATACGAATCACAATACAACCAAGACAAATTACCACAAAACCTAATTCAAAGCATTCAAGTACACATATTACAATCAATAATTCAAGCAAATAACAATTTACGAGGTCGATTCAATTCACGAGTAACCACTTCACTTCACTTAAGACACATTTAGCACATAACTCACAACTACATCACATAGGTGCACACATTCAAATCAAGGCACACAATCTAATATACAGGCACACAATTTCAAGACATACTTAACAAACACACACGCTAGGTTTACTACCCTACAGATCGAGGACCTTATCCCGGCTGAGAGCTAACTAAGCTCTGATACCACCTGTAACACCCCGGCCCCTCACAAGACCAGAAGTTCTATTAAACAATCTATACTCATCCTAATACCAAACCCGGTCATAAAATTTAGGAAAAATAGACGGAGTTTTCCCTGTTTATAGGACTAACTGGATACCTGTAAACAGTAAATAAAGCCACAAATATAACCTACATCATTCTCATACAATTCCAACTCCAACCATGCCCCGTCTCAAAGTCATCCGAGCCTTAGACGAACATAAACATCAAACATACAAGCATGCAATCATTAACTCTTAATGGTTCATGATTATAATCTCACTTATCATATCACTCTAACATTAACTAGTTTTCTTTCATATAATTTAAGTTCGTCAACCAGTCAAAACATGCAAGCAAGTAGCTACTAGATAATAAAGTAAAGATTACAAGTTATTACAACATTACAAGCCATTTGCAACTATCAATACATTCTAAATTTAACTTTACAATTACAAAACTATATTCAATGACAATCCACGTAAGCCAGCATAATCAATCACGAAACTCTCGAGCCTTCTTTTCTACCTCCGATAGCACTAAACCTAAAAGGTGTTAGAAACGAGGGTGAGTATACATGTATACTAAGTAAGGAAGGCGAAACAAGAATAGTATACTGGGGGTTCGTGCAATGCAGCAACTTAACACATTTAATACAATAAATAAACAATGGATAACAATTCTAATATCACACTTTAAAAAGGATACGATCGATAACCCTTATCACTCCAAGTCTTCAATTCTCGATCCACAAACCACGACTTGAGCACGATATGCCGGCATCCCAAACACCAAAGGGTACTCCGGATGTACCCAATCCTACGACCCAACACCCTCTGGCAATCTCTGGACCAGGCGAGTGAGGGAATAGGGTACGGAGCTAGAGCAACCAACCTTGGCAAGCCCGCTACCGTCCAGAAAGGCCCATCGCATCCGCCCTAATGATAAGGTTGCGCAACCATTGACTCGATAACATAGGAAGCAATAATAATAACAATATAACAAAATAAGTCGATATACAAACAAGGAGGACAACAAAGATGTTGTCCTCGAGCACACACATCATCAATCACGGCATACGATGAAATATGATACATTCATTAGTCTATAATTGCTAAACTAATCCAACTAAAACACTCAAATCACTTAGTATCGAACATTTAGCATATAATAAGATAAGACACTTAGAATGCACATAGAAATGATCTCTCACCTTTAGGAAGCCAAACCTGCGCGAATTAAGCCAAGATTCCCTCAATATTCTCCAAAAGCATCAATTCCCTTCAATTATCACTACCTAATACAATCAACTATATGCATAAGAAGTGATTTCTTATTCTTAACTAAAGCTAGTTCATAAAGCCATTAATTTATCCAACTCTATTTGATTCCCTTTAATTCACATAACCACAATATATTTCATTGTTCAACATGCATTCTAATCATTATTTAAACAATAGATAACTCAAGTGATCACATGTGCAACATTATTTAATGTTCTAAGTATTACTCAAAGACAATAGTATAATAAC
This sequence comes from Ehretia macrophylla, assembly GCA_037974665.1. Taxonomy (NCBI): domain Eukaryota; kingdom Viridiplantae; phylum Streptophyta; class Magnoliopsida; order Boraginales; family Ehretiaceae; genus Ehretia; species Ehretia macrophylla. The sequence goes on along the minus strand of CM075780.1, from coordinate 52,405,939 downwards.
TAACATATACATATCAATGATAATTCATATAAGTAGAAACACTATATAACACCTAACCAATAAGTTATATAAGCATAGCTTCACATATACAATTCAAATAATAAACAATATAAACATGTTTACTCAATCTTTAACTAGTAACCATATGATTCAATTCACAACTTCTCCAAGTAGATGAACTTGTTATACAAATACATTTAAACATTTACCCAACCAATTAAGAATCAACTAACAACAATAGTGTAACAAGTTAAGCATATAAATGAGGAACAACAAGGTAGGTTGCTCTCACACTAGTATAACATTATATGATTAGCATAAGAAACAAGAAACACAAGACTATAAGCAATAACCATATGTAAATAACCAGCAGTACACAAAGGGGATCAACAACATACTTCCACGATATTTCATCAATAGCTCAAATATACTATAGAAATCCATTTAAATGCACTATAAGCAATTACAAGGTAATACAAGTACCAAAACACTTAATTCATTAATTTTTTCCTTTGTTCAACTAGGCTATTTAGCTTCCTACCGGAATTCAAGGATCAAGTTAAGCTAGCTAACCAACCTAAAAATCTAAGGATACCTAAATATCTCATTTAGAGCCTCCAAATCATAACCTAGAGCACAAGTACACGGAAAGACCGAAAATGCCTCTTTGTGGGGTTACACTACAAGTACCAATTCCGGAACCCAAACAAGTGAAACGAATGCACTTCTAAGGCTTCATTACTTAATAAAGACTAGACATAACCTCAAAACGTTCCTGGATTCGAGTTAACCCCGAAACCCCTTATTAAAGTAGCTCAATTTGATCAAATTATTCAAATTTTATACATGGCAAGTGCAACTAACATTTTTTTCATGCTCAAGGACCTTATTAGCAACTACTAGAAGCATTGAATCAAATTAAATTGCACAAATTTTCGAAACTCTAGAAATTACACTATTCATCATCTTCCTCAAGTGACACCTTGCTAAAAACTCAACACTAAGTTATAATATTGCATATGGATGTTCTCTATCATGTATACATACTATATAAAGCAAGAAACAAGCATGTTATAGCTCAATAATAGCAAAATCCAAAAATTTAAAAAAACTTGGCATAAACTTTAAACCATGAAAATGATGCAACTCCCTCACCAAAAACGTGCGAGAGAAGCTTGGAACCACTTGGAGAAGACTTGGAAAAGCTTGAAAGATCAAATTGAGCAAAATTGGCAAGAAAATTATTATTCCCGTAATTGGCTATTTTGGCTGATTTTTGGCCTTTTTGGCTTATTTGAGTATTTTGTGTGTTTTTTGTGTTTTGTTTAGTGTATATATATATATGTATAGGGTGATTATATGAGTTGATGGGTTGGATATTGGGTTTGGGTTGTGGGTTAAAATGGATTTGAGTTTAGGTGTATTAGAATAAATGCAAGAAAATTTTTTTAAGCCCAAAATAATACGTAGTTTTACTATTTATATAATATCAAGATATTTTTGCAAATCACTCGTCATATATGCAATGAATATAATTTTTGTGAACGTAGGCTAATTATAAGTGAAGTACTAATAGAAAAATATGAAATCTAGGAAATAAGATAATAAAAATTTTAGTTCGGGCTCAATTTAATAGAAAAATTTTTAAATGTAAGTTTTACTAAGAAGTCTATGATTAAAATAATTTGAATGTTCATTTATTATTTACTAAAGTAAATAAACTCAAAATTTTGATATTTAAAACCAATTTAACAAATATTAGCACATAGAGAGTAAATAAACACTTAATAGCATTTTATAGAAAAAGTAGGCATTTAAACAAACAGTTGCACACATAAATGGATATGAATGATAAATGCATGCACTGGGAGTCGGGCGTCATAGTAACAGCCTTAGCTTGTTCTAGGGTTCTCTCAGATTGACCATTATTGCACTGTCTTCATGGAATTTCCACAGTTTGAGATGAGAGCTTACCCTCGTCTCTCCTGTTTAGATGCTAGGCCAGCTGCTCGATTTGGCCCTCAAGTTTAGCAATCGATTGTTGTTGTACTTGGACTACTTGCAGAAGTTTATCGAACTTGTTATCATCTGATGATTGTACAGGAAGAAGAGCGAGGAGATTGTTCTATTGTATTATGAATGGATTGTCTTTTGGAACTTGATAGAAACCAGGAGGATTAGAATTCTGTGACTTCTGGAACCGAGGCTTGTAGTTTCCTTCTGGCTTTTAGAATTGCTGCTGAGAAAACTGAGGCTCGTAGTTTCTATGACGCCAAGAAAGCACAAGATAGTCTTGCCATGCAGGGTTATACGTGTTAGAATAAGAATTATAATTATGCGCATACCCTTGAGTGGCAAAGACTTGTTCTTGCATGAACTCGGGGAATTTTAAGCCAATTGGGCAATTTAAAGTAGAATGATCTACTGCAGAGCATATGGCGTACACCTCCGGGTTCTAAAGAACTGGTAAAGAAATAGACCCTAAATAGATATATTTTTCAACTTGCTACGCAAGGGCATTTACTTTATCAGTCAGATTAGAGTTAGAGATTACTTCGAATAGTGCCATCTTTTGAGGATTGTGAATGCTCTTACTCTCTCTGTCTGTAGTAGTATTCTAGAGAGAGTCTTCAGCTATGTTTTCAATTCTACTTCAGGCATCATCTACTATGAGATTATAAAAGCCACCATTACTCATTACATTCACCATCATCTTTTGTTGTGGAGTAAGACCTTTAAAGATATAGAGCAAGAGTTCCGGGCACTCAAATCCATGATGGGGACACTGATTTCGAAGGGCATTAAATCGTTCCCATGCTTTGTGGAAGGGCTCTAAATCAAACTGAGCGAATGTCATAATATCCATTCGCAAAGTGGTGGTTTTGTCCATTGGGAAGAATCGATGCAAGAATCTCAGAATAAGTTCTTCCCAAGATGTGATGGCTCTCGCATCAAGATGATGTAGCCTTTGTTTGACTTTATCTTTTAGCGAAAATGGGGAGACGTAACTAGATGTTTTCTCGGCTCACATTAGGAATATGAAGTGTGGAACATGCTTCAAAAAAATCAACGATGTGAGCGTGAGGGTTCTCGTTGATTTTTTTGTAAAAGGAAGGAAGCATCGATATTGTTCTCGTTTTGAGTTCGAAGTTGACATTGCCAAGAGCCAGAGGGGCTATGACGAACTTGGGATTGTAATCACCCGGATATAAGTATTGATGAAGAGTCATATGCGGATTAACGGGGGGATTTACAGGTTAAGCTACAGGAAGAGGTGGAAGGTTTTGGAGATTTTCTTCTTGGTTTGCCATTGGGTATTACAATCTCCTACGAGGAGTTTTCTGTGGTTCAGGATCAAATGAGAAGAGTTCCGGATTCAAGGAACAGTACCTTTGCATACAAAATTGGTGTAGTTAAATGTGAAAAGAAACTACACAAGAATAAGCTTTACAACAATGTTATCAAAGCACTTACAATAAACGCAACAAAAAGTATTTTTTCTGATTTTTTCAAAAACAATGACAAGAATTAAAACACTTAAACAAATTCAAAACACTTTATAGGGAAAAACTATATTGTGCCTCCCTAGCAACGGCGCCAAAAACTTGATCGTTATTCGATTGGCGTATAAAATGTGTGCAAAATTCAACCAAGTTTTAAAACCCGCAAGTGCATGAATCAATGTAGTGTAGTGTGCTTGAGTACAGGGTCGAATCCACAGGGAAACTCCTAAGTTAGTTTGTGAACAAGTGTGTGAAAGTGTTTAAGTGAAAAATGTGATAGCTTGTGAGTGGATTGGAGTGTCATGCAAATAAGGTAAACTAAACTAAGGTTCAGTTTTGTCAAATTCAAGGGAAATGATCTAGGGGTCGGATATGCAATGAGGCAATTAACCTAAGTTCGGGTTCAAGATTCTCTAATTCAATGTTCGGATTAAGCTACAAGCCTAACCTAGTTAATTTCCTAAGTCTAACTAAGTCTCGGTCGCTATTTTAATTATATGTGTCGTTCTATCCTCGAGTCCTTTATCTAGCCGAAGTATAGATATGTCCTTGTAATTTAAAGTGGCCGGCGATTTAACTAAACTAATCAATTAATAGATTGACAAGTAAAAATTATGGTACAATTTATAACTTCATAAAAACTATGGTACAACCGATAGATTCACTATTAAAGCTCGGATATATGGCACGATTGTAAAGCAATCATAACATTAACTACAAGTATAATGTATATTAAAGACAATAATGAACTGAATAATGAAAGCCATATATTGCATTGAAATCAAATTATCCGAATCCGAGACCGTAAATCAAAAGACCATCATTTACAATATCTTCCCCTAGATAGTAGATCTACTCAGACATTAAAAATAAATACGAGCTACACAAATAAAAGAGCGTAAAGAAAGACTCCCCTATTAGATGAACTCATATTTCTGAAGTAGTGGATTGAGCAGAGATTCCATGGGCGTAGCTACTGAGCTTTTCCTCTGGTTAAAGTGGACAATAGTTTCTCCATAATGTAGCTACCCGAGCAGAATTTTTCTCATGTTTGATAAAAATTACAATAACTCTAACTTAGTATTTAAATAAAAACTAAAAAAAATAAAACTTTGAACAAAAATTATATATCAACACCATCGGGGTTAGGGGGTATTTATAGGCTGAATTTTTGGGCACGCTCGAGCACGGTGGGTGGTGGACTCCCATTGGTCCATTTGTGTGCTGCGATTTGGGCGGTACGCTAGAGCACAGATGAGGTGCTCTCGAGCGCACTTCTGGTGGTCCAATTACGTGTTGCGGCGTAGGCGGTGCGGGAGGTACACTTGAGCGCCCTGCTGTTGAGAATTTTGAATTTTAAGCTTCAACTTTTTATGAAAAGTTGACCAAGGCTTTTTCATTCTTTTTTACATTCTGAGTCTGTTTCATCTTTTTCCACCGATTCTCGAATCTCCACATTTCCTCAACTATTTGACTTGTACTTTGTTTTGTTTTTGCGTCTGGTTTCTTCACTTTCAAGATCATCCTACATTGTAGCAAAAGTGCATTAAGTGTTGTATTTATTTCTCAAGTTAAGATGCATATGTAGTAAAAATACAGTGGTTTGAGTGTTGTGATTACAGATATATCCGAAAGTAAGCCAATTGATGAGAGTTTTTTATGTTTTTACTAGAAAAAGACAATTTAGGAAGCGGGGTTTAAATTTAGCCATGCATAAAGCCTTGGGAGCAAGAGTTTAGGCTTTTTTGTGCATAAAACCATGTGCATATATGTATAAGGGTTTGGATCTTTTCTAATGCAAAAGATATATTGCATTGTAACCTTTATTGTTGAATAGTGCATTTTCTAGTTTTGGGTCGTTGACATAAGCAGAGGGCTGAACCAAATTAAATTTGTGCGTCTTTTATTTTTCTCTTATTCTATGCATATGAATGCACGATCTAATTCCCATAAATAATAAGAAAAGTAACACTTTAATCTAAAAACCAAATTGGAAATTTTTTTTCAAATGTTTGAATGTTTTCAAACATCCAATCGTGTTATGTGTATGAAGTGTAAGGCCCACATACGCATAAGTCCCACCCTGCACACAATAGGACGTTTTTTGGACTTAACCCTCAAATTGGCATACGACAGAGTAAAACATATAAAGACTCTACTTTAATCTCCTATAATCATCAACTACATTATTGATGAACATATATCAATCACGGAGACGAGGAGATGTGAAGTCCCTTAGTCAAAACAAAGGTTATCTTAATTGTTCATGGTTGGCACATTCTAAATAATCCACAAGTCAATGGTGTGCCACTGTGGATTGGTTGGAGTACTTTTCCTCGTAAATTCCATTCCACCCTAAGCTCGATCAATGATCGTGGTCAAGAAATGTTAGGCGGAACATGGCATCTTAACAAAATAGTGTTGAAGCCATGTGATGGCTGTAGGTTATGGATTTCTAGGTTAATTTTGATGTATTCACAGATTATATGCAGTTAATAATCTAACACAAGGTAATCATAATCCATATGCGGAATTAACTACAAAATCATGCAATATACATAACCAAAATAAAATATCAAGTGCTAGTTTGATTGTATGCAAGATTACCTCCTTGTGTTGGCTTAAAATCTCAACACATAAGCAATGAGCGGAATGTATAGTGGCTGGAAAAATTGTCCTAGGCATGCGAGACCTCGAAATTGTCTTGACTCCTCGAGTCTTCTCCCCTATTCAATGATCCTAGCGAATGGTGTGCGAAAATGGTAGGGTTTTCTCTTTGCCTCACATTTTTTCACTTTAGCAATGTATTCTCATGTGTATGAGTGTATAGTGTCGTGTGGTTCTTGCTAGGCTAGAGGCATAGCCATCCAAGAGAGACAAAAAGAGAGATCATAGGGATCTAGTCTTTTAGTTTCTTTAGGAGTGTAATTTCTTTATTTTTTATGAATTATCTAAAGATAATTGTTATTATCTTCCAATTCAAAAACCAACAAATATCTTTCCTAAACTAATCAGCCCCACACGCCTATGCTCTCACTCCACATGCTAGAATTTTCCAATCACACGCCTAAGCATGCCAAGCATGCTTCTATTAAGACATTTTGTGCTAGGACAAACATTCTTGTCCAAGGAATGATCTTTGTTCCCTTGTCTTAACTTATAAAGGCTACTAGGACTTCCAAAATAGGAAACCACACTTAATAACTCAATAAATAGACAAATGTCAAAGCTTAGAAAAAGGTAGTACACCATAAAAAGAAAGTGTCTAGAAGAAGGACCAAAAGACATAATTGTCGTGGCTTCAAAATGATCAAAATACCCCTACTAGACATTAGCTGTATTTTAACCATTTTAACCTTAACTCATTCTATTAAAGAGTTAGGGTTGCACTCCATGGCGATTAATATACATCCGAATGAGGTTCTCTGTCTTTGACCTACTAAGTAAAATAACTGAAATGCTCATCTATGTATTACCCACAATCAAGAGTAGGTCCTCATTTGTACTATTATCCTCTCTTAATTACATCTATACCTTGGACCTTTATCCTTCATATAATCATCACTCAGATACTATTATTTTATTTTAGGGAACGACCCACAAGTTCAGTATCTAATATAACCAACTATATTACTAAGCGTTTAGATTTGGATGGTTATACAGATAACTCCAAAAGGGTAGTACTCTATCATTAAGATAGCATAGAATCAATAACGCATATGCATGTCCCTAATAATCAAGTCCATGTATCCAAAATACCGAGGTATTGACCCAAATAAGATCTCACCCATAGTAAATCAAAATACATGTACTAAAATTTATTGGTTCATCCACATATGCTTATGATGCAGAGCATTTGCTACTTAGTAGCTTAAGATGCTTTTGATCTCATTCAATAATAGTATTTTAGCAGAGATCGCATCTACTGTGGCCCCCATTGAATGCATTCACATGCACTTATGAGAGGAGTCCGGAAAGCCCTCCTATGACCAAAGTAGGTCACCCTACAAAATATGATACTCTCTTATTATAGCCTTACCATAATGAAGTTCTCAACTTCACTATTCGGCTATAAACTTATAATTTTGATCCAAGTCTTATGGCATAAACCTTCTGTGCGGATCACCATGCACCTATGCCATTTACTTGTATCATGGAACCTCATTGCATACAAATAGCAAATTATATGAAAGATAAACATGCTCATAATGAATGCACTAATTTATTAACTGAATAATATCCATTTACACTGAGATATCTTAGTGCTAATGATTTTTAGAGTATACAATTCCCAACAATGCCATTACTAGAGATTGCTGGAAAAGATGAAGTATAATGCGTAGTTGATTAAGAGACACCCACTATTAATTGTTGATTGTAACGATGATCAAAGGACACCATCGTGTTCATCAGACACTGAGAAGTGTTTTGTTTCTAATCCATTAACAATCCAAAACTCAAACTATAAGACAAATGCAAGTCGAGTTAACAGGTCAAAGGATATCCAAATACGAAGGACCAATCCAGTGTGGTTGAGTGCATTACTTTCCACCCTAAGCTCAATCAATGATTGTGGCCGAGCAGTAGTTGCACACCTTAAGCTCGATCAATTAGCCAAAGCAAAGTTCATCTTAACCATCGATCAAGTCGTGGTTGGCACATTCTAAATAATCCATATATTAATGGCGTGTCCATTGCGGATTGGCTGGAGAATTTTTCCCCGTTCCACCATAAGTTCGATCAATGATTGTGGACAAGGAGTGTTAGTTCAATCACTGCATCTTAGTGAAATAATGTTGAAGCTACATGACGCCATCACTAGAGATAGCTAGAAAAGATGAAAAAAAAGGTGTAGTTATTCAAGAGACAATCATTATTCACCATTGATTTTAGCAATGATCGAAGAACACCATAGTGCTCATCGAATACTAAGGAGTGTTTTGTTGCTAATCAATTAACGATCCAAGAGTCAAATCATAAGACAAAAGCAAGTCGAGTTAATAGGTCAAAGGATATCCAAATGTGTAATGGGACTAATCCGGTGTGGTAACGTGCATTACTCCTGGTGCACCTAAGCCATCCAATATTTGAGTATAATTAGATCTGATCTAATGAGATTGTGAACCAGCAGTTTTCAATGAACAGAGAGTGCATAGGCCAAGTTTGACTAAGACTTGCATGGACATTGATTAAATTTGATAGAGTTGACCAAGATATTTTCCCGAGTTTTTGGGTGTTCTAAATCCTACTTTGAGGTTAATTTTTCAAAACTCTGATAAATCTTGGTGATCCTCAAATTTGTTGGATGTATATCTACGAAAAAAGAAGAAACATTGAGAACGTTTTCACTATTACATCAATACATACAAACTAGTAATCAAGTTTCTATATAAGTAATAAACAAAAATTCGAATGTCCTACTCTGGTTGAACTTTCAAGATGATGTGAAGCCACTCCTAGGGATACCAATGGAGCGGGGACCTATCTCCATACTCCGTCCCGTCATCTAAAAAGTTTCCCTAATACTCACCCCCTTGCGTTCTATACCCACATTCCTCACCTCCGCCACGTCTCCTAATCCTCATGAGAAATGGGGATTATCCGCTAGTTTTTCATTATTTTTTCAAATCTTACGATATTAAAAGAAATTTAGACCACGTAACTTTAAAATATAAATTAAAATTATAATAATCCAGAATATAAATATAGGTCTTAAATAAAAGGTAAGTATTAATTATATATTAAGTCTTATACTGACAGATAAAATAGTAAAATGATATTATAGTAACTGAGTATTGTTAAATATTTAAAATTAATTCCGACTAAAATCATTCTGTATGAAAACTATATGTAGAAAAAGAATATTTATTTGTGTTATTGGAATCGCGTAGATTACTATTATTTATTTTGTTATCGCATGTCCCCATAAAACTGAAATTGCAAATCTTTAAAATATCACCCTTAGTTATGTTATCTTAATATATTTTGAAGAACAACTAGGAAAAACTACCAATATTAGGATGAAATTTCGAGAAAAAAAAATGATTGCAAATGTCAAGTAATGGCATGCAGTGTCTTGAAAGAACAAATATAAAATCCTTTTGAGCAATAGATTTTTTTCTCCATGTTAGTAATACTCTATCTCATATCATTATTCTACACTTATAAATTTATAATTTTAAAATTTCAATACATATGTAAAATTAAAGATATAAAAATAATTATACATGTATGGGGATCGGGTTATGTGAGGTAGAAAATGCTTATCCCTGCGCTTTGCAGTGTCCGTGCGCGAGAATTAAAAGTTAATCCCCACCCCCTATCTCATTTCTTATTTACCACCCTAATCTCCTGCCCTATTTGGGACGTGGGTGGGATAAGTACCCACATAACTTGCCCCTATTGCCATTCCTAGGCACTCCTATGGGAAAATGAGAGGATGATAGGAAAAAAGAGTGTATCTAGAAGTAATAAAGAACTTATTCAAGCAGGTTTGAATCGAGAAATAAGTCATGTGAAAAGAGTTCACATAGTAGAAGATTGGGGTTTAGAATGAGTGTTACTGCCATGGAAAGAAGACCATATCCAAGATGCCTAAAGTCAAGAGGATGATTAAAGAACCTTAGAGAATGAAGGCTAAAAGGCATGAAGAGGAATGATAGTAATGACTAGTCGAACCTATGTTTGTGATGGAAATGTATTGATAGTTTTTGAACAAGAAATCTATCATGAAAGTGTGATGTTAATCCAATCTGTAAATTATGTAATTCTGATGTTGAAACAGTGGAGCCCGTAACTCCTGTTTTGTCCTTGGGTCAAAAGGTTCTTGTGGGCTTCTCTCATCCAGTGTTGTATCTTCTCTAGGCAAGTTTCTAGATTTGATATTGTTGGCTATTGGATGTGATCAAGGCGTGCCATCTCGTTGGATATTGGAGTGGGGAAGCTGAAACTAAAGTTACTTTCTGTTGCTGGCAAATTTGGAAGGAGATAAATTGTGTTGTTTTGGAAGGCAAAGAAATTGATCTGAAAAGGGCAGTAATCCAAGTTAACAATAGCATCATAGAATTCTTAAAGTAGCGATTAGTATATTGGAATGGATTTTGACATGAATGGAATGGGCCAAGGAATGGAATAAAACTGGGAATGTAATGAACTTGAGAATGCGAATGACATGATTGGTATGTTTTAAGAATGAAAAGTAGTAATGGGAATGCATTGTATAATATGACAAGATTGCCATTTTATTATTATAGTATTAAAAATAAAAAATAAATATAAATATAACTATAAACAACATATATATAATAAATAATAATGATAATTACAAAATTGTTTTCCAACCCTTCTCAGATTTCGCATAATAACAGAATTGTTTTCCAACCCATTCAAAATTTGTGGATTCCTCCTCAATTTGGTTCTTATAAGATTAATGTGGATGCAACACGTTCTCCTTCATTTGTATGTATCTGTAGGAATTGGAGAGGAGAGTTGTTGTTTGGTAATGCTGGTGCCTTCAGTTGTTGTGGAAGCTTGTTTTTCAAGTAAATTATAATTTTTTATTTTAAATATCTAGTTTTTGATATATTATAAAAATTAGGATATTATGATCTTTTATTCGTAGCAATCGAATAAGCCATTTTCAATTTTTCCTTTGACTTTGTTTATCTAAAAAATATGGTGCTATTTAAAATACTTAAAAAAATAAAAAAAATAAAAAATAAAAAGAGAAGGCAATCATAGAGTGGAGAGAAAATGAAGAAACCATTTTAAATCAATTTCAGAGCATAACAAACATGTTATCTCTAATCATGTAATAAAATAAGCTAATAATCATCTCATATATGCCCTATCGTCGGTTGCATTCACATCTCAAAAAAGAAAATCAAAGTAGAGAAGTTAAAAGCTAAATTATAAAGAAGCAATTGCTTACGTTTTGGTTCGAATTAGTAAGGACTCGTCTTAAATTTTGTGTTTAATTAATTTAGATCATATCTTCTTTATACGTATTATGTGTTTAAAAAATTAATACTTTGATATAAATTTGAAAAATAATTTCGTCATGAAAACTCTTCAATCCTCCTGACAAACTGTACAATTGTGAAATATGTTAGTACAATACAATCCAACTCAAGATCTACCCGTTTTATCTCGTAAAAGAAGATTTTTAAAGAGCAAAAGAGAGACAGTTGCCGGTAACAAAAGCAGAACAATCTGGTCGGAAAAGTTATTACCATGATTATTAATTGGTCCTAAAGGTTAACATGCAAAGAACCATAGCCGCATCATTATATGTAGCTCGTGTGGCTCGAGATATGCGTGCATTAGCGTGACCCAGCGACCCCACCTACAGTTAAAGCCCTACGCGGTGCATGACAATGGTCCGTTAATTGCGGAGATTGAGATAGGTCCCAACCCAACCAAAGCCTTCTTATGGCTCTTCTACTTTGGCTTTGGATACTCATACTCGGTTGGTTCAGTGGCTTCTAGTTGGCTCCTCGTTGAGCTTGATGCTGTTCTCCCAAAAGGGTACATGATGTTTGCTGGATAGTCAATTTTGGTTTGTAATAATTGTTAGGTTTGAATAATTTTAAGTTTTTTTGTCTAATTTTTAAATATTTACAAGCATTTTTTGTAAAATTAAAAGTTAAAAATAACTTGTTTAGGTAAAATTCAAAGTTAAAAAATAAAAATAAAAAATAGGAATGTCCAAATCAAAATTTTTAGAAAAAAGCTTTCATGGGAAACTCTAATGTCTCTCCATATTTATGGAAGTCTATTCTCAAATTTTCTAAAAGTCTATGTACATGTTTGGCCTTAAAGAGTGTACCAACAATACTTTTAACATGACAACGTGAAAAAATCAACTACAAATTCCAAAATCTCTATTGTTAAAAATTTTAAAACTCAACAACTAAAATTTTAATAATTAGGTCAAACAAATCTTTAGTTAAATTTCGTATCGATTTTAACTTTTAATGTAAAAGGATAAAAAAGAAAAGACTTCTCCGAGATTGATTGTTTAGTGCCTCTGTCCCTTCACTGTTAAAGGATAAAAAAGAAAAAAGACATTGTAGAATCATGCTGTACGCAGACATTGTAAAAAAGAAAAGACATTGTACGAAGACATTGCAAAAAAGAAAAGACATTGTACGAAGAAAAAAGAAAAAAAGGTACATGAGTGGGGTTGTAATTTTGTACAGTTGCTTTCTTCTCACATCCCACAAAATATATAGAAGGGTCCATGTTTAATTTGTAGAATCATGCTGTCATAGCCGATGATCACGCCTAAACTTAAGTTGGAAGCAAAGCTAGTGCTAGTGCTTAAGTGGTAGCTCAACATATCTTATACTCTTCTTGGGCCAATATCTCAATGCCAAAAGTTTTTCTATGCATATGATGATGATGTCACTTAATTTAGCAAATATGTATGACCTTTTTCATTTATAAGGCAAACTCTAACTTAATTCCTACATCTCTATTTTCTCTATATGTAGAAATGTATTAGAGATATTTATCTCTAATAGTATCCCTACAATCATCTTTACATGTAGAAATTTCTACATTAAACTTTCATCATCTCTACATATAGAGATGATAAAATTATCCCTATAAGCATCTCTAAACCAACTGTCACGTTAAAAAAAAAAAAATTGTCTCCAACAGAAAATTAAGAAAAGAAAACTATTAAAAAGTGCTAGATTAATATTAGTAAATTGAAATAGAATATCGTCATAAAAAAAAGACTAATATAAATAAAAAGTTAGAAAAAAGTTTTAACATAAAAAATAATTAAAAAATATTAGTAGTTAAAAATAAAAAATATCAGCATAAACAATTAATAAATATAAATAAAAAAAAGTTTTAAATTAAAATAATATGTTTAATTAAAATGAGGAGATATTTTGAAATAAAACAAAAATAGAGAAACTGTTGGAGTGAAATTAAAATGGAGATTTCCTAAAATAAGATGTAGGGAAACTGTTGGAATTGGCCTAAGATACTCTTCTTACGTTGTCCTACATTTTTGTGCTTGACTTCATGAGATGTGAGCATTAATTAACCCAAAAATATCAACTTTTGTAAATACCTTACAAGTAGATGTAATTAACAAAAAAAAAATCTTATAAGTAGATGATTTGGGCTTTAACATTCAATTGGTTGATGCTTTAATGATTTCATATCTACAAGTTAAAGGAGTCTAATAAGTTGAGCATGCTTAAAAGGGTACATTTTTTGAAAATAAGTTATAGGTTCTACTCCTCTGAAATAAAAAATTTAAAATTTGTAAAAAAAATGATATTCTACTATATAAAAAATTAATAATTTAATGGTTGATTCTTCTTATTTGATGTATTATCTTGTCTTTGTCCTCAAGGAAGCAACGGTTGGAAATCGTGCATAGTATTTAAAATTTTTAATTAAATAAAACGCAGCAAAAAATATATATTCATGCATCACGTTTATGGCTAATTACATAGATTATAATTATGCATAAATAATCAACATTAAATACGCATAGAAGGATTTCAGGATTACCTTTAGGATGTCGAATCTGTTGCAGAATAATCAATCCAGAGCACTCCAATTGTGAAGCCTCCGAAAGTATCTACACGAAATCTGAACCATCAATCTGCAAAACCCCTACTACGAGTTTTAGAGAAAGCTTATTTTTGCTATGAGAGACAGGATTTGTATTAGCTTTTCTATTTGTTATAATTTCCTATTTATAGGAAACACCTGACAAGTTAGGTCTAGCTTTTGGACCAATCCTAAACACTGGACTTAGACTGATAAATTGGTTGGACTAAAATACAACCTTATTAGTCTTAAGTCCAATTAAATATTGGATCCTTCCAATATTTAATTTACATTCTCGCTGATTAATTTTCGAATCTCTTTTATGTGTGACCTCTCGGGTTTATGGTTAATTGGCAGTGAAATAACATTAATCCAATTAATATTTAATTAGAACTATTCTAATTCAAGTTTCGCAAGTCATGAGTGACACCTAACAGTATATTACGACTACCCAACTAATAATGAAGTGTAAGTATACAAACCTTTTTAATAAGTAATTACCATACAATCAATTCTTTCTGTCTAAATTATCCCGATTAAGCTAGAGTCATGGATAGGGTCGTCAAACTTTATTACTCAATCATATGTTTAAATCTATTTAATTGGTAACTTACAAATAATATGTGGAACGACTTCCACTATTCTACCTTGGTTAAGGATTTTTGATTACTCAATTAATAGATCGCATAGGATCCCTAATTGACAGATTCCGAAAACCACTGAGTAATGTATCTAATCTTTGATTAGGACCAGCTTTTGTACTAGCAAATTACGGTATCCCTAACATAAGATAATCGTAGTGTCTCAGGTCTAATGACTAATTGCACTATTACACAGTAAAACTCATTATTGACTAATCCATGTAATTCGTTGCACTAGCGATCACATCCAGTCAATTGTTCTCAACAAGTATTTATGCATCTACTCTTATGATATGAGACTAATCACCCAAATCAATATCTCATATTATTTGAATAGTAGACTGTAATATAATATTTTCGGATAAACTAATATCCAATTAATTTATCCTGCAATTGGGAACTACAAATATATTTATGAATATAGATTTTGTCACCCATATCCTTACTCTTAAGGATAGAATCTATAAATATTATTCTAATGACTTTTATTTAAATAATTAATTACATTAAAAGATATTTAAATAAATTGTCTACATTAAATAAATAATATAATTATTATGTCTTAAAATAAACTAGCTTTTAGGACATATAATCCAACAGCTATAATGAAAAGGTAATCATGTTTATGTTCAAATGGCTAATATAATGAATTTTGGATCATTGCTTTCTTCAATTTCTGAATATCAAAACCCAATATGAAAACTTAACATTTTATTATATAAAAAAAAGGCTATCATAGCGCAATTTTCTTAATTATTGAGGATTTTTACAATTATGTTCTTCATTCTAGTGCGATTCGAATATCCAAAGGCAAGATATCATATTTTAATCTTTTAACTTGTTATTATATAAAAGAAATTAATTCCAGCACAAACATTCTGGCAAAGAAATATTTTCCTCTAACAAACTTCTGGTTGTTTATTTTCTAAGAGTTGTTAGAGATCACCTGTTTGATCCTCTCCCCAATCCTATATCAAACAAAAAAGGAAAAAAAGCCATTAAGTCCCGAGCTTCTAAATCCAAAATAGATTCTTGTATATTTAGAAATCTCTTGGAGGATTCTTACATAGTCTATTTTAATAGTAAAATTTTTTGACGTTGCCAAATATTCAAAAATGCCCATAAAGATATTTCGCAACTACTAAAATTCTTAAAAAATTTCCAAAATTATAGGTTTTTGATAGGATATTTCCAGGCCTAGGATTAGGGCAAGCTCAATAGAGACTCTAAAATGTAAAATTTTTTATTTTTGGATATTTTTAGAGTCTCATATCCTAAAAAGTAGCACTATTCATGAAAAAAAAATACGTGAGGTTCACCACTTTTGACTTAAAAGATGCCAAAATAGAGCCCCATACTCTATTTTGTTCAACAAATTTGCAACATACACACATGCACACACACACACACACATATATATATTATAAGTTGTGGTTTTTTTAATTTTATTTGATTGCATATTTCACATTGTTTTAATTTTATGTTATGGGTTTGTGTTTTGATTTTATCGGATTGCACATTTCACATTGTTTTTTTATTTTATTTGATAGCATATTTTAGTACTGGTTATGTCTTTAAACTCGTTTAAATGTATATTAGTTGCATTTAGTGCTGATCAAATTAATGAGTTTCCTAACTACATATCGTTGTATAAATCATTTTAGTTATTTTTAATTTTTTATTATTTAAATTTTATTTCAATTGCACAACTTCAAGTCTTAGTTTCTGCATATTATTTTCTCTGATTTTTTACAATCAATAACACCTTTATGGTCATTTTTTATCTTTAGCAAGGTTGGAGTTTTAACGTTAAAAGTAAAGTAATGAATGTTAAGTCGAAGAAATTTCAAACAAATTCTAAAAACACGAAGGACCTAATTGAAATAATGAATATAATTAAAGACTTGGACCCAATGGCGAAACCATTCTTAAGATTGTGGAGGTTGAAGTTCTTACTTAACTCAAATTTTATTAAAAAATTTATTTATTTTTAAGTTAAAAAATTAATTCAGTCTCCACTGAAAAAAAATTATCTATATATAAGTGTTTAATCATATGATTTTAACTTTTACTGAAGAAAAATTTTAACTTCGCCTCTACTTGGACCGCTTTTTTCTCAAACATAAGGCAAGTTTTTCTCCCGCCAAAATAGTTTAAGGTATTGTTTGGATTCGGAGGAAAAAAAATAATAAAGGAAAGGATATGATTAACTCTTATTTGGATTGGATAAAATTGTAAAGGAAAGTTTCATAAAGGATTATGTGTATTCTTTATTTGGATTTGAGAGAAAATAAAAGAGAGGAATAAATTTTATAACCCCATTGACAAATATGTCCTCTTTTGATGTCCATAGAGCTGGAATTTTTTTTTTTTTAAGATTTGATCTTTTTTTTTTTTCCTTTAAAAGGTCTAATCCATTACATGAAGAAAAATAACAAAAAAGAAAACAAAAATAGAGAAACGAAAAGACTAGGTCAGGAGTGGCAGCAGTGTAATTTTCAAAATAGCTAAAAGGTTATATTATCATTTGATTGCTTTAATTTTTCATTTCCCCTGCTTTGACCCCAATTTGGAGTGATTTCAAAATCATCCCATTAAATAATTTTACAAATCACTCCCAATCACCTCACTTTCAAAACGCTCCAATCCAAACAAGTGCAAAAATTAAAAATCACCCTAAATCATCCCCCCAAATCCCCCAATCCAAACAAACCCTAAAAGTTAAAAGCATCTATTTTCCGGTTCTTGGGTAAATTCCTTAGTTGTTTCTCATACAAAAAGACAACCCTATAAAGAAAAGGGAAAGAGAAAGAAAGACAAAGGTAAACTAATGGACAAAAGAATATTTGGTGCAAATGTAGAAATGGCGCCACTTAACATGTCGAACATGTGAAAACATGAGAAAGTAGGTAAGTGCAAAACGTAAGTATAAATTGTACAATACAAATTTAAAGATATTATCAATAAAATTTAATTTTAAAATTTCTCGTACTTACATAAAAAATAAAAAAAAATATCACTAAACAAGGCCCAGCACACTTTTCATTTTACATTACAGGATCATCGATGGTACACAAATTACATCACTTGCCACTGACACTCCCTCCAGGCTCCTCCATAAGTACTCACCCTTCCCTCCACTCTTTCCACTCACATCCCATCTCTCTCTCTCTCTCTCTCTGCCTTTTGTTTTGTAGTAGAAAAATGGGTGTTGTAAGTGTGGCCTGCATTGCTTGCTTTTTCTCTCTGTTGTCACTAGTAGCCGAAGCAAGAATTCCAGGTGTTTACAATGGTGGAAACTGGCAGAGTGCTCATGCTACCTTCTATGGAGGAAGTGATGCCTCCGGTACTATGGGTACGTAATTATTTTTTTTAAAGGAGGCCTAAATGCCGTATAACATATATATGAGTACTATGGGTACGTAATTATTTTAGCTACAACTTTGTGTATATGCTCAGGCACATAATAATGTAGTATAATTTTGTTTTTTATAGTCCAAATTTACTACATTGTCAAAATTAACCTTGGTAAGTAATTTTTGCATATGTTTTTGGTCGAATATTTGCGTTAGAAATTCCACATTTGGCTTTTCATTCGTTTTTCAAGGCCCAAAATCTCTTAGAATGAAGAAGTAGAGATATTTCATGTGACGAATTTTTGTACCCCTCAAGGATTGAGCCGTGGGGATTCAGAATTTTTATTTAGCGAAAGTTAAAAATTCACAATTTAACATTCATATACGTGAATAACTCTTTTTAGTGTGGTCAAAATAAGTTTTTAATTTAAAAATATCTTTAAAATACACATTTTAAAAAAATATAACTTAAATTTCCTATTTAATAGTTTAGGTAGAGACTGCAGTCTCCACTGTCGTGTAAATACATTTGTTTGGTATTTAATTGATTGGGAGCATGGTGTGTTACCCCACCATGGGGATTATAGCCTTTGGTTGGATGTGATGTGGTTTTATTTCTTCGTTATAAAAATAAAAAAAATAAAAATAAAAAGGAAAAGACGTGTAACCTCTATACATGTTGCAAATTTTAACCAATTAGCTACATTTTACATAAAATTACTGAAATAATTTATCTAAGCTAATTGTATTAGATTACCAATATCTAAGACTAAAATTATGTTCATAAGATATTGAGCTTGTACTATATGATTTACACAGGTGGGGCATGTGGTTATGGTAATCTTTACAGCCAAGGCTATGGAGTGAACACAGCAGCACTAAGCACAGCACTGTTCAACAATGGCCTAAGCTGCGGTGCATGCTTTGAGATCAAGTGTTCAAATGACCATCAATGGTGCCATGGTGGTAGCCCCTCCATCTTAATCACAGCCACCAATTTCTGCCCACCAAATTATGCTCTGCCTAATGACAATGGTGGGTGGTGCAACCCTCCTCGAACCCACTTCGACCTTGCCATGCCCATGTTCCTTAAGATTGCTGAGTACCGTGCCGGAATTGTTCCCGTCGTTTACCGCCGGTAACATTTTTCGCCCATTTTTTTTTTTGCTTATCTCTGTTTTTTGGTTTCTTGCTTGCTCTGTTTTGTTTTGTTTTGTTTCTGATTGGTGTTTGATGCTTTTGTGGGTCATTTAGCTGTCATTCTGAGTCAGATTCTAGTTGGCCTCTTTATTGCTTTTGTCAGATTTTCTCTTTATCTTCATCAAGTGCCATTTAGAATTTGGAAAATACTTTAATTAATACTGATTATATGTGATAAATTAATATCAATTTGAAGTGACTGAAGAGTTTCTCTTAAAATTACTATTTAACTATGAAAAATTCTAGCATCTGGTAGTTAAATGCAACTACTGAGGGGAGAGTCGAGGGCAGATCTATGATATATTTTCAGTGTTGATTATAATATATAATCAACTTTAATATAGAATTTTCCATTTTTCTTAGTGGGAGTAATTAATATTTTGGACTAAAAATACATTAAAAATATCTTTAAATGTAAAAATTTTTTGGAGTAAGTGGGAACTGCAGCTTCACTGGTCTGTCTCAATATGTATCTGTCTTTTTAATGAGTGGATCTTATATGCACGTGGTGTTCATACTCTATGAGAGTGGTTTGCTTCTGACAACCAGATGCAAGTGTTTCTCCTTGACTATATCTATACTTAATTGGCAACTGAATTATATCAAGAGTGATCGTTAGACCTTTGGTCTAATGGTATGTTTCTTATTGTGAGTATGAGATATTGCAAGAATGATATTTAATGTACGACTTAAGACTTACTGAAGTACAAAATAAATTATATCAATAATTTTTCCAAAAAAGGCTTTATCAAAATTTGTAACATCTCGTTTCACATTAATTTTGTGAAGATATATGTTCAACTCTCTTATTGCTCTTAATACAAGTTTAAATATTTTAAATTATTAGATTACGTTTGGTATATTGACAATCCAATTTTTGACCGTCCGTTATACATAATTTAATTGCATTTTGGTATTTTGTCTTTGTCTAATTGTCTTATTTACTAGTAAAAAGAAAATGGGATGTCATAATCGTTTTTAAAGTTGATTCTCGAACCATGTCTTGTCAATATACAAACTAGTCAGTATATGAAAGGGAGAGATTTGCTTTTGAAAGCTATTTATTACTTTCTAACGAGGAAAAATTGCATAAATAGTTCTTATTGTTATCTCATAATTTTAAATGTATTATTATTATATAAATTTAATCAATTAGTCTATATTGTTTCTCAATAAAATTTAATTTGTTTTTATTAAAATTTAATTTGTTTTTATTATTTAAAATTAGTCAATTTCGTTCTTATTTTTTTAAAAAAAAATTAATTTAGTCTTTGCACGTTAACACTGTTTTGGGACTAAATTGATATTTTTAGAAAAATAATAAATTCTAAATTATTTAATTTTGAACAATAAGGACAAGTTTGAATTTTTTTTAAAAATAATTAAAATTAAAATAATTAATTTTAAATAATAAAAATAAATTTAAAATTCTAAAAAAACAATTAACGATCATCTGCATAATTTTTCATTTCTAACGACAAGAAACATAAACTAATAATGGAAATTCTTGGTTGTGTCCATAGTGTCTTATAGTGAAGGAAGGCTACATGTCCATGTTTTATCTGCTAAAATTTATCAGACTTGACAAATGAGAAGCTTTTCAATCACTTTCGGTCAAGCTAAATTAAAGTCTGAAATTCCACAAGCTGCCTTGCATTAGTTAGTAGCACAAGAGTGGTTGAGCACACGGTCAAACAAATTTAAGTCGAACAAACAGCACTGTATATTAATAAAAATTTAGTCTGAGCTACTTTCAAAAGTTGGTTAAAGTGATCGGTTATTGATTTATTAAAATAAAAAAATTAGCTTCAAAGTTCTTTTATTATAAATATTTTGTGATTTTTGATTGATTTTGAATATGTATCGTAATTGCACCATGGGTTTCTAACCTTAAAAGATGAATTCCTCATTAGTGGCGGAGTTATATTTGTATGAGTGGGCGCTTTGTTTTTTTTTTCAATTTTGTATATTTTTAAATTAAAAAATTAATTTAAATTTCACTAAAAAAAGATTATTAACATATGAGTGTTAATTTTTGTTCCTCATCTCAAAAAAAAAAATAATAATAATAATAATAATACTCTGGGTTGAGCTAAACATACCACGTGAGATATCGTTACTCCTATGACCCACTTTATCATCATTTTCTCTAGCCAGTAAGCACTTGCCACGTTTCTCAAACACAAATTTATTTTGTTCGATTTCATCACGAATAGTCAAAGTGACAGGCTGTATCACAGACATGTCAAACACTAACTGGATAGCAAAGTCTTTGCACATTGCCCGATTCCCAAAAAATATATGAGAGACTTTATTGTTCGTCGGTCTCTCACATATTCGTAATATAGAGATGTTTGGATCTGTTTAGATAGACTCAAAAATTCTCCATAAATGAGACAAAGAAGTCATGTGGCCAGCCAAATCAAGCTAAATTGCGTGAAACTTAATAATTCTCAAGGGTTTAGTTTAGTAGTGTAGAGTTCAGAGAGTGGACAAAAATCCTGTTTGGTTATGGAGTTAATTATTTGAGGTTTGTCTAAATAAGCTATGTATCTGACGAACCGGACCTGAACCGTGTATTTTTTACGGGGTCATATTTTTTGAAATTTAGCATCAATAGTGTAAGTTGGAATGACATCTAAAGAGAATTTTCATTTTTTTTTGGGGTAATTTATTGTGCAGGGTCCCATGCAGAAAGAAGGGAGGCATAAGGTTCACAATCAATGGTTTCCGTTACTTCAATTTGGTTTTGATCACCAACGTCGCAGGTGCAGGAGATATCGTGAAGGTCAGCATCAAAGGTTCAAGGACCAATTGGATACCAATGAGCCGTAACTGGGGTCAAAACTGGCAGTCAAACGCGGTTTTGGTTGGACAGTCACTCTCCTTCAGAGTCACAGGCAGTGACAGACGCACCTCCACTTCATGGAACATAGCCCCATCTCACTGGCAATTTGGTCAAACCTTTGTGGGGAAGAACTTCAGAGTTTAACTTCCAAAAAGTCAACAAAAGAGACCATCTCAAATTTCTTTTCATTTAGATGGCTTATTAGTTTTTTTTTTTTTTTTTTGTTGAGTGTGTGGTTTTTGGGTATTGTGAAAGTGAAGTAGAAAAAATGTTTTATTGGGGGTAGGGAAAAGATGAGAAGAATGGTGACTTTTTGACTATTAGGGAGTGGTGGGGATTCTAGAAGAAAAGTGTGTTTTTGTGTGTGTAGATGGAAAACAAGCTGAGGCGGCTGCACAAACATGTAGCCCGCAGCTTGTTAAATTTAGGATTAGACTATAGGCCAAGGCTTAAAAACTTAAATGAGCTTCACATGTTTGTGTTTAGCGTGTGAATTTTATATATGCATGGAACTCATATCAATAGAGATAAAAGTTTAAAATGTTTGTAGTCGTTTCCTTAGACTATATATCTTTAGTTTCTATGATATATGAGCAAGCAGTGTTTCACTAAATGTTACGTATTATTATGGAGTTTATTTAGTTGGGGACTTTTTGGGTTTTGTCCAATGTACAATTGCACGAGTTCTCCATACCATTACCATTTTAGTATTAATAATGATGAATTGCCACCTATCAACCTTGAAACATTTACATTTTTCTAAAAAAAATATGAAGTTTCATCGTAAAATAAACTTGACTTTTGAAGGAGTGACTTTGAATACGAGAGCTGAGAGTAAAGTGAGTGAGACAGCGAGAAGAGAAATAGATTACATGTAAATGGATAAAAATATAGGATTTTATCCTAGAATTAATTTAGTTTTTAAAGAAGTTGTTTTGAATGAGAAGTGAGATTGAGGTTCTTGAAACAACAAGGGAGATAATCACACATGGAATTCTCTTTGTAAAAGGATGATTGAATCTGATGCACATTGTTTTGTATCCGAGGAGACAAGTGAGAAATAAAGTAAAATTCTTCCTAGAAAATAAATTAATGGCAACCGTTTCAAATGAAGGAATTTTGTTATTCTTTTAATGCACAACGTAACCTTTTTTGGCTCATTTCTCCCAGGGCATGTTTGCCACCGTTTGTGCTGCAAGACTTGTATCAAATGAAAGATTTTGTTGCTAGCTGCATTTTCATTTTTTTGTTAGTTAACTCATGGCCCCTTCCTCGTTCTTAAGTTTCCTTTCTCACAATGTAAATGTCGTACTCTTTGATTTAATCGCCGTGCAGTTGAGACTAGAGACTCGTGCCTATGGATAGATCTAGAATTTTGTTTCAATAGAGGTTATAACACATAATTTAACGCTAACACACAATTCCTTACTCACCAAAAGCTACATTCGCTTCTGCTCGTGACTTCACCTGAATTGCTTCAAGTGGAGTCCCTATTCCATCATCTTTTACCATATGATGCGCAGAAGACATAGGATTCCCAACAATCCAAAAAGGGTGAGCAAAGTAGCACTTTTTTTTTAATTCAAAGGGAGGCTTAGGTCGAACGAAGACGCCCTTTGAAAAGAAGCAGGTTTACAGGGTTCATTCTCTAAGAAAGCAGGGGTCCTACTCAGGCCATTTACATACATAACCAGCAAGATTCGAATTTGTAATTTCTCGCAAACACTGCGAGTGTTATGTCAGTAGACCAAAGAGTCTTTGGCGAGCAAAGTAGCACTTTGGATACCTTGTTCAAATGTCTCATCTCCTTTATTTTTCTTACACCAACATTCTCCATTCAATCATACACCCACAACCACCGGTATAAGGCTCCGTAAAGAGCCAAAAGATATGCCATAAGACTTCAAAAGATCAATTGGATAATAGAGAAACAGAAATACCTTATATTATTGGCTTTTGGTCAAATTATATACGTGCATAAAACTAATGTCAAAATTTAATGGGAATTTCATATAAAAATTCTCATTTCTAGCCTAAAAAGAATACTAGAAATAAAAAATAACTTCATTTCTTAACTAGCTAGGTCTATTCAGAAATCACGATTTTTCAATCAAATATTTTTAGTGTGTATGGTACTTTCTGATTTCAATCATTTCATATGACTAATCCTATTTCATATAAGAAATGTAAGTATAAGAGATAAGAGTGCAAGGAAGGAGGCAAGAAATCCTTTTTCCCCAATTCAAATCTCGGTATTACCTGAACAACAGAAGACTCGAAATATCTTCTTCTATTATGTTGATATAACTTGCCAGATTACTCCACAGCAGAAGCAGAGGAAACAACTATTCATACTTGTTTGCTTCTAAAAGAAACTGGTTTTTTGTCTCAAGTCGGAGCAAGTATTAGAAAACTGAAAAGCTACACCAAACTTCACTGAAAAAGAATTAGTTTCTCTTCCGTTTGTGCAGCTTCCACTGTCTCAGTATATGCTGGACTCCGTCTCTCATTGATGCCTTTCTTCCTTCTTTGCTATTCCACAGTTCTGGGACCGGATAACGACCACTTGGGTTGTATTCATTCATCTCCTTCAAGGCTGTCATCACTGCCTGATACACATCTTCGCCTAGCTGAGTTTTTAGATCTTTAAGCTTTTCATCACCTTCATCAATTACTTCCTGAAACCATCAATACAGATTATATGATAAAAGGAAAGTAGAAACTGAAATGAAGAAGATGGGCAGTAAAAGGCAATAGAAAGATCCTGGCAACAGCTCGACTTCTACCTCCTCTCAGAAGGTGGGGAAAAACTCATGCTGATGGTTTCTACACGCATATATCATTTATTATTTGAACTTTGAAGCATATGTACATACCATGCAATTACTGAATATTACCGAGAAGCAAAACAAAAGAGAGAGAATTAATTCAATGATCTAGACTCTAGCTACATTCATTTAGATTAAACCAACACATCTGGAAGTTTCGAGTGAGTGGGAAGTGAAGCTCGCATCGGCTAGGCTTAAATCAGTTTAACAAAGCTTAATTTAGAATTTGGAAGGAAGCCAAACCGTACAAGCTTCTTCCAAAGCATACGGCAGCAGAAGTAATGTGGATTATTCAAGAATCGAAGTCGATTTAGCGTACTTGGTTCACTAGCCAATTTAAAAGAAATATCATACCTTGCTGTACTAAAAGCTCAGAACATAAACACCGTGAAATTAATTTTCTGCTAATAACAGAAGTAGTTTTGAAAGACAGACAAATTGAAACCAATTCCAGAGATGAACGCATTTCTGACATCTAAACAAACGCGGTTTTAAATTTTGTGAATGCGACAATCAGATTAGTTTCAGCATGCTTGTGCTGTTACACATATATAGAAAGTTACAAGAGCCAATGAACTCATTTCTGACATCTAAACATTCTCATAGTGTGTTAAGAAGCATGTGTGTACATGCACTTTTATCGACTTTCTGGAAAAGCTAAAAATATAGGTAGTCATTATATAAAAATGACACTAAAGATTTATTTAAGCAGAGATCCATATTATAGAGAATCGAATATCTAGCTACGTACATCATGTACATACTCACACGTGCACACAATGCTAATGGACAAGATAGCTGAAGAAACCAAGAAGTTAGAGATTAGCTGTTGCTAAAATAGCAGCGGGTTCCTACTTCAGCAGGCATGCAAAATCTTCATGCAGAGAAAGAGAGGGTGGGAGGCTAGAATCAACAATGTGAAGATCACAATTGATTTAGAAGCTAGAGGATGAGGAAAATAAAAAGTGAGAATTGAAGAAGATAGACAGAACCGAAGGGGATTAAGAATAAAATGGCCTGCGCCTTTTTGCTTTTTTTGCTAGGAAAGCAAAGAATATCATTAAGTTCACACTCAAAAATGTTTACAAGGCTCCATCAACCAAAACCAAAAAAGGCACTTCTGCCAGTTACACCTGAGAACCTCATTAAAGGGGGTTCTCGCAAAAGAGCTCTATACACAATTCCATGAAATCAACATGCATTCAGAGATCATGCACCATCCAGCTTGATACATTTAGGTGAATTAACGGTACTAGCTTTGTGCTGTGGGAGCGAACAAAATGCCACGTAATTCAAGAGAATTTACCAAAAAACGAATTGATGCTTTAGAAAGGACAAATGTTTTAAAATGGATAAAAACATGTATATGTCTATGCATGTGTGCAAGTTTTTGTGTATGAGAAGGAGAGGGAGGGAGATATTAATGCCATATGAAGATAATACATACCTGTACTTTTTCTCCAACATTGATGATCTTGAAGGGATGCCAGCTCGGATCCCTGAGGTAATCTTCCCACAAGGAACACAGCTCCAGTGCTTTCTCCTCCGCTTCTTCATCACTATATTTTCTCTTGGCAGCTATAACAAATGACTTCTCATCAAGCTCACCCATTCTCTTCACACAAATAAAAGCTCGACTATCCTTCAACCCCTGTGGTAATATGGAATATGGGAACATTAATATACTATAATCCATTGTTATTTCTTAATCCAAAACACATCTATAAAGTATAACACACATTACACATAACACTAATCATGTTAAGACATTATTTGCATTGATAAGCAAGACCTTTTCCTTTGATCCACCATAAAGTGATTAATCCATCTTCTTTAAGACCTGAAACTAATTCTTGAAACCCAAATTCAGATTATGTGTACTAGAAGACCTTACAAGCTTGCAGACAACTCACGCTTCGAGGGACCTGAAAAATAGTCAAACTTCCATTAGATATCCCTTCTCCAGCAATGATTTAAACTTTCAAGCTAAGCTCCCAATGCTTCTCTTTTCCCAATTCATTGTGTCGATTTTCCCAGCCCTGTATGATACATGTTGCTCTCTGTTCCTTCTCATACTGAAGCTTGAAAAATTGCAGCAGAGAATTTGTGTAAGATACCCCGAGTATGATACGCACAATCAGAATATATCACAGGCTTTCTACTTCAGAGAACTTAATAAATAGTACATGACCATATTAATCTTAGCCAAAAGGCCAAGAAGGTGATCTTACTATCGATCACTACAATACACTGCCACCAAACATTGAGTTTTACCCAATTTTTTCCAGGAAACTAAAGTGGCCACCTAGGCTAACCTGCTATGGGAGGAATTCAGTTCCTAGAGATAAAACAAACTGGTAGAGGATATCTTATCTGGCCTGGCCACTAATACTGCAATTTATGATATACAAACACACATAACATAGCAGTGAGAAAATAAAGGACATATGCACAAACCCTCCTTATCCAAATCAACAAAAATCACATGTCAAACAGCTCCAAAGCACTCTTGGGAAATCAAACAAAGGAAAAGAAAAGGGAAGAGGTCCCAGGTTTAGTAGAGAAAAACTTTAAGAAGCTCACGTTAATAAGTTCTTTGCGAGCATCCTGCAGCTCGTCATTGGTTTTCCTTTCCTTGATAATAAGATTTTGATTCAAAGTTTCAAGACTATCAAGTTCTTCCTCTTTTTCCTTCAGCTCTTCCTCTATAGACTCCATCTTCTTCTTGGCTTCAAGGTCCCCTTCCTCATTCATATGTCTCATGATTTCCACAGCTCCTTTCATGCGCTCAATCTCCAACTGCAGTGCTTGTTTCTGATCAAGTTGCGATTGCAGTTCAATAATTCTTTTGTGGAGCTGTTCCTTTTGTCTCTGCAAATGGAAGTAAGGGGTTCAATATAAACTACCAGATTTGTGCAATGTAAATGAGATTTTCATTATTATATGGTATAGAGCAGTAGCAGACCTTTTGCTCTTCTGCAAGCTTCAACATCTTCTCATCAGCTCGTTTTTGCTGCAATATTGCCCTCTCATTCTGTATAAAGAAACCAATTTATGCAGTTTAGCATGATTATTTTGTACCTTTCAGGAAGCTAATAAACTTCTAGACCAGAACTCGCCCTCAAAATTCATTCCTCATTTACCATTTAGCCACATCATTTGTATTCTGTAAATCTGGAGAAATAGAAAGCAAATATTTACTTCTGGCACCAAAACAGGTTGTAGAATAACATTGAAACCAATCCACAGGGTCAATAGTTAAAGTAACTCCTCCAAGGAGATAAGGGTTCATCACAAGTTAAAATATTACACGCTAACCACACCACAAACCAGGGTCCAGGTTTGGCAATAGCCCCCAACCCCCACATAGAAAACGAAAGAAAGAATATTTAGAGAAGTCAAGAAGAGTTTTGCCGAAGCCTTTCAATGAAACCAAAACAGTTTAAACAATGAAAAGAGTATTCTCAAGCAACTGCAATCACAAAACTACCCTTGTAGCTGATATATTCTCTATTTCTCTATCTGAAATTAGTTTTAAGGGAATGCACTAGAATAAAGGAAGGAGATCGAAAACATATATGCATAAGATTAATTAGTACCATCTCCTTCTCATGATTGAGCTTCCTATTCTCACTTTCATTTAGAGCTTGACGCTGCCTCAACATCTTCTCTCTCTGCTTAAGTCTTTCTCTCTGAGCTTCTAATTCAGATTTACATCTTTCATGCTCACTGAGAACGTCCTGGAGCTGATAAAATGCATGTTGCTGCATTTTCTTCATTTCTAGTTGAGATAAAGAAAAATAAGAAGGTATTGAAATCAAATTAGTACATAATACATAGTACACTTTTTTGCTCTCTTTTCTTTATATATTATGATATAAATAGACAAACGAAAGTCTATCGTTGGACATATAGCTGATTATATATAAGTACAATACCAAATATGCATCATACCGTCATTATACTCCTGAACCATTTCTTCTTTTTGCTTGATCACATTACTCATGAGAACTTCAGTCCTGCTTATCTTCTTCTTCATCTCTTCACATTTCTTGTTCTTGACCTCAAGTGCACTTGTTAAATTGCATAAAAGTGAAGCATCTTTTCTTTTATCCTCTGCTTGTATCTCAGAAATAGTCTTTAGATCTGCTTTCTTATGAAGATATTCGCCAATGACACCCTTTGAATTGTATTCTTCACCACGGGCAATCCAGGCATACAACTTATCCCCCTTCTGTCTCGCCTCATACCAATCCCTCTTCCCATGATGATCTGCTTCAAATGCCTTCTCAAACGTCATAGCATTTCTGAAACCATCCCAGTCATTGTTGAACTCAACTATAGCATACCCAGAGAAACCCCGGACGCTCCACAAAGGATGAACCTTTACAGGGTTATAACCCTGTCTCACCCACTCCTCTTTCAAATTTCTACCACTTTCACCTGCATACCTACCATTCTTATATTCAACTGGAATGTTGGCAACCACAGCCATCCAAGGCCAAACAATAGGCTCATGATCGCCTCCACGTCTTGAAGGCTCAACATTTAGTGCAGGAGATTGGGATAAGAGACCCTGCTTGGTACTGTTAACGGAGAACCCTTTGGTCGTATCATTATCACTCACTTTCATTTCCTCTGCACCAGTGGTTCCAGAAACAGGTTTCAACAATGTATCTCCTTCAACAAATTTATCCACTTCTTTGATAGTTCTAGAAGTTTTCCACTTCCCCTGACTTCTATAACCCTCCAATGGCTCAATACTTCTAACAGGTAGAGTTGATCCGATCTTAGCATCTCGATCCTTCTCCACCCGGTCCGAACTTCTCCTGTGTGGTCGAGACCTTCCCCTTGCATCTCCATACCTCTCCAAGTATTTAAGCAACCCCAGATGTCTAGCTTTGTCTCTGAAACTTGCAGATTTTGACTCTTTCCCAATACGATAAGCATGACTTAGGAGATCCCGATAATCATCATAGTCCAACCTTCTCTGGTCCCGACAAAATGGACATCGGAGAAACTTTCCAGAACCCCTAATTGTTAATTTTTCCTCCTTCAGATCATCATAGTATTTGTATTTTAACTCTTCCAGTTCTCTATCATAACCATCACTCCGCTCTCTTTTGTGAGACATCTTTTCAACCTGAAATCATACAATATCATCAACTAGCAGTCGAAAATCTTCACTTGAATGCATTTCATTGCCACAATTCGTACCCACAAACACCACATTCAGGCCACAAAAGAAAAAGGAAAAGAAACAAAAGTGAACAAAATGAAAGAAGTAAACTTACAGACATAAACTCAACATACCGTCTGAAGTTAATCCTTATTCACCAAGCAAAACAAAAGAACATATAATCTGAATAAGGTGAAAAAATAGTTTTGCAGCATACTCTGGTCTGGGTTCAAGAACCCAATAATGCACTCAAAACAGAGTACAACAAGTCATATCATACTAGCCTTTTAAGGTTAGTATTTTCTATAAAACAAAATGTATACTACACAAACATATAAACAAATACAAAAAATTTCTTTTTATTTCAATTTTTTATTTTTCCATGCAAAATGAGTTTTCAAATACTTAACCTTCAATGTGGTAAAAGGCCTTGTGATAAATCAAACCAAACCAAGCTTTTATCTCATTAGAGTACACTCTATAGAGTTGACAGCGCGACTCATTCTTACTAAAGGTCATCTCCTCCATCAGTTTCATACATGAGATATCTCGTTAGTATCTCCATCCAACTCCTCTTATGTCTTTTAGTGCCCCTCTTACACTGTACCACTTCCATAACTTAGCACTTTTTATAGTTGCCTCCATGGACTGCTTCTAATATGTTTAAATCATCTCAAACGATTGTTTGCCTCTTCTAATTAATCAACGCCACCCCCAACTGTTTCTCTACATAATCATTCTCAAGCCTAACAGTATTTACATGGATTATCGATTATCTAACGTTATGCTTCCCCTTATCCCGGCTTAAAACCCACAATACCAAAGATAAAACATAAAACCCTCGAAAAGGCCTCACGATATTTTAATTAAAATAAAAATAAAAAAAGAGAAAAAAAGTTTTTCTATTTGCATAATCATTTACTAAATTATTTCGCATTCAAACAGGGCATATACATTATACAACAATGATCATATACCAAAAACTGCAGTATTCAATATATAAACTTATTAACAACACAAAATATATCTACACAATAACACTTGATCATAATTTCTTCCACTAAATACACGTACGGAAACACAAACATACATGCATAAAAACACACACACACACACACACAACACTAAACTTGCATAGAGAAAATTCTACGTAAAAAGTAGATGTGGACGATCATGCCTGAAATGTGAACCTCGTTGTTGGTAACTGAAAGACGTCACCAAACCCTAACCTATTTCGCTACAGTTTCTGAAAATCAAAACCAAAATTTTTTAAGTATTTTAGACTACAAAAAAAAAAAATTGCACAAAGAAAGGTGACGATAAATGCGAGAGTTTTTTTTCAGTAATGGCGTACAAATAAAGGTTTCAGAGGAAAAAAAAAAAATCTAGGGTTTTTAGAGAGAGAAATGCGTGAAGACAAAAGTGAAGCAGCAGGGAGATTTTAGCACGAAAATTGTCTGTATTTGAAGAAGAAAATGGGGGAAAACTAAACTGTGTTGATTTTTTATTTTTTTTGGACAAAAACTGTGTTGATAAAATTGAGGAAAATGGTAAAGGTAAACGAACAGTTTTGGTCCTTTTTGGAGTCTAGTGGCCACTTATTTGACTTCACTTTTCTGTTTTTGGTAATTCGACGTGGAGGATGTTGTCATGTGCTCCAGTCTCTCGAGTGTGGTTTTATGTGTACTCGCGCTGACAAATGATAGCTTTTTCAACTAGGAGAGCAATTGGTACAGTATAATAAAATTAGATGAGAATATAATTTTATTTTTAATTTTATTCTTATTTTTATACTTGGTATGAATAAATTAATTTGGGAATTTTATTTTTAAAGTAATTATATTCTCTTGTACATGAGATTCGTCTATTCCCATATATTTGAGAATAAATTTATTTCTAAAATAACTAACATACTTAAAAATAATAATAATTTTTATATATAAATTCTTTCGTAATAATATTATTATAAAAAGGGTGAATAGTATAGGGTACTCCTGTGATTTTCAGAAAATACACAATTCCCTTCTGTGATTTAAAAACTACCAAATACCTCTCATGTGGTTTTAAAAACATAGCACACATGCCCCTCTATTTTTCCGTCAAAGTAATTAACGAAATTTATATAAAAAACTTAAATACCCTCAATTCTTTTTCTGTTATTTTTTTTCTCCTTTAACCTTTTGTTTATTTATATATAAATATATATATATATATATATATATATATATATATATATATATGCAGGAGTTCATCATCTACGGGTCCAATCTTTGAAGGCCTCCTCCCAGATGATACATATGTACTGCCCTCATTTTCCTTAAGCAATACTATGATTCATACCTAGTAAATGCACTAGGATGGTAAATGATTTTCCGCATTTTGAAGTTCTATGGTCACAGCACGTCATACCACATTCTCAGCGGCACCCTTGCAGTCATGGGGTGTTCTTGACATGAGACAACATTCATGGGACAACATAAATAAATAAATAAATATATATATAGCTGATTTGTTGTGGGGGGGGGGGGGGGGGGGGGGGTTGGTTGATTGAGGGCGATGGTATGTCTAAAATTTTTTTAAAATTATTTTCTTATTTTTTTTGCTGTAAGGCTAGTGTGTTGGGAAATAAAATAAAAGAAATTAATAAGGGTAGTTTTGTCCGAATAATGGTTTATTTGTGCAAAAAAATATGACCAGTTGCATGAAAAGAGAGTGTAATACAATCTTCATCAACATAGACGGATTTTTTGACAAAAAAAAGTATTACGTTTAGTTTAATAAACTACAGGGAAATGTTTGGTAATTTTTAAACCACAGAAGGTTCTGTGCTATTCACCTTTATAAAAATAACAGCAACAACAATAATAATAATAAAGTGTGTCTCGTACTATTAGCGAGTCCATAGCTAGACCCATGACAAACTCTCGCATTCAATTTGCAGTTGGCCCCTTTTTAAAGGGAAACTCTTCAGTTAGTTCAAATTGTTGTTAGTCTTTTATATATTAGTAGATTTATATGCGTAAGTCTCACCTATCATGTAAGAGATTGATCTATTAGTTATGACTGATTTAAGTATTTTTCCTTTGTGAATAGATGGGTAAGAAATGACAAGAAAAAAAAAATAGAGGGGTTAGATAAGATTAAGCGGCGGAGAATATTGTTTGCGAGCATGGGAAATGAAACCGCAGTGGCGATGTGAAGATTGTTGAAATTCCAACAATCTGATGAAGTTGTGGACCCAAAAGTACACAGTAAAGCACACGCCAGATTGATAGTTGGGGGAATATATGTACGCTACTTTAATTAAGAAAGAAATTAAAAGAAAAAAGAAAAAGAAAAAGAAAAAAAAAACCCACGACGTTGGCATGTAACCCAACAATTTGGCAGCAAATGCTGTATCTGGATCTTTATCTGCGGACATAATTTTTTTCTTGGTCACATTAAAGAATTGAGCTATATATAATTTTGTAAAATAGAGCTTTGGACTCTTACTGAAAATAAAGTTGAAAAATTGTAAATTTCAAAGATAAAGAATAATTTATTGATGTAACCAGAGATTGAATGAAGAAACTACACATATATATCATGGTCATTGATCAGTTCGGAGCCATTATGTGAGAGAAATTTATTATGTACGTGCAAGGAATGTTAAAAAATTATGCATATATATAATTACCACACTGAGGAAAATGAGTCCACGGCGCCGTCTGTGGGAATCGAACCCACGACCACATGGTTAAAAGCCATGCGCTCTACCGGCTGAGCTAAGACGGCTTGTTATTATTTTTTTATTGCTTTAGAAATTGAATGTTAAAATTCTTGTTCTATGGAGAACTAACACAAAGGATGTCGTGTCACAATGTTAATGCTCCTTTCTGCTTTTATAATGAGAAGATTAACATCAAGACTAGTTTGAAGTGAAACATAAAATGTATAAAAGTTAAGAATTTTAAAAGCACCATTTTAAATAGAGTAAACGATTTAACATTTTTTTATATTTTGTTAAAAGTACACAATATTTTCATATGTTTTAAAACATAATTGACTACCCCCTATCTTTTGTAAAAGTAGTTGAATACCCTTATATTTTATAAATACTCCATGTATTTTTAAAAATGTAGTTGAATATCCCATGTTAAAATAAACGATTTTTATAATGAAAGAGGGCATTCAACTACATTTTTAAAAATATAGGGAGATATTTAGCTATGTTTTTAAAATACAGGGGGGAATCAACTAAGTTTTAAAATATAAGGGGTATTTAGCTACTTTTATAAAACACAGGGTAATAATTAGCTACTTTTTAAAATACAAAGAGGTATTGTGCACTTTTGACAAAATACATGGAGGTGTTAAGTCGTTTATTCCTTCTAAATACGATCATATGTATAATTTTGAAGGGAGAATTGCACAAATGATCTTTATTTTTTCAATAAAATTTCAAATTCGTCCTTATTATTTAAAATTAGTTAATTTAGTTCCTATTATTTCTATAAAAAATCAAATTCATTCATATTGTTCAAAATTAATCAATTTAGTCCTTATTATATTTCAAAAAAATCAATTTATTCCCTATTATTTCTTAAAAAAAATTAATTTAGTCCTACACGTGACCCCCATTTGGGGATTAAATTGAATTTTTTTAAGAAATAATAGAGACTTAGTTGGATAATATTAAAATGGGGACAAATTTGAAATTTTTTAAAAAATAATAAAGACTAAATTAATTAATTTTAAATAATAAGAACAAATTTAAAAATTTAGTAAAATAATAGCGATCATATGTGACATTTTTCCTAATTTAGAATGTAAGTAAAAAAAATTCAGATTAGACGGCTATCTTTAGTGTGACTAGTTTGTTTGTACATGCTTTTGATTGAGTTAAGAATTAATAGAGTTCCCTTTTACTTTGTAAAAAATAAAAAATATTAGCAAGTCAATAATCTCGACATTCATACACATATGCAAGTATGGGTCGAAGAATTTCCTACTAGTCTTATCTTAAGGAGAAATGGAGGTTAATCAAGGAAAGAAAGGGGGATTAGTAGTTCAAGGTGTTGTCTTGTTATAGTTGCTCTCTTTGCTTCCCAAGCATTGTTAGTCACACCCTTCTGTCATCACTTTAGCTTTTTGCCAAGTAAAAGAAAAGTCATCACTATAACTTAGTAATAAAGTTTTATCCTCTAGTAATCAGCGGCGGAGGGAGGGCGGCGCGGGTGGCCAATTTTCCAAAAAAAAAAAAAGGAATATTTAATGGATTTTTTTAAAAAAAAAAGATTTGGCCTCTCAAGTAAATATCAAAAAGGTATAAATTTTTTTAAAAATATGGAGTTAGTTTAGTAGTTAGTCACAATTATCAATATACTATAGATGTGGGTTCAAGTCGCTATAATTACATTTTTTTTGCTAGTTATTTGTTACTATGTGTCTATTACTGTTTGTCTTGATTTTATTTTTCTATTAAATAAATAGATATAACTTTGAAGTATTTAGTACTATGCTTATTTTGATTTTTTTTTTATAATTGTAACTATACAAAAAAAAAAAATGACCCCTCCAACATTAAATTTTTGGTTCCGTCCCTACTCGAGTTTCGAAATTTTCTACGAATAATTTGCTTGCCAATGCTTGATACTAGATAAACAGTACTTGGCATGAAATCTATAGAAACTCACATTGAACTAGTTAAGTTCCCAACAAAATTATTGAAAGTGGCTGTAATGTTGTTAAGCGTCACATTGAACTAGTTAAGTTCCTAACATAATTATTCAAAGTGATCGTAATGTTATCAAGTGTTATTAATTTTTTTACAATATATTATTATTTTTACTATGTATCATTAGTTTTTCAACTATTATCGTTTAGAATACGTGTTACTAATGTAACTAGGCCATGTTTGTGATCTTATTTCCTAGACAAGTGAGCAAACATTATGCTCAAACATTGCTAAACTGTTGGTGGAGCCTATTATAACAAGGAAAGCATTCATCAAGTGAAATAGACACTGAATCTATTAAAAAGAATGAAGAGGGCTTAGTTTTAAGGACTTTGAACATATGAAGCTTCAAAACAATTCACTATGCCAGCTAAAGAAGATTAACTAATTTCAGAAATTGGAAAACTATATGAAATACTTAAGTCCCAGCAAAGGTTAAGAATTTTATTTTTAAAGTGTGCAGGAACGGGCTTCCTATTGAAGAAGACGAGCTCTAGTTTGCAACTCATTTGCAACACAAACCAGATTGATATGGATATAAAAAGTGGCCCAAGTGTAAAGTCAGCCCAAGGCCCAGAATGACAAAAGAAACAATCATTAAAAGATACTTGTCACAAAAATAGTATACAAGGACGAATAAGGACCACCACAAAAGACATCCAACATTACTATAAATAGCACAAGAAAAATGAGTCAAAGGTAACAAAATTCACATACAAAACTAACCAATATATTTATTAAATTAGATTGTCTAAGGTTTGTATTCTAGGTATCGTAGGAATGTACCTTATCTTCATTTAAACTTCTTTTATCTCTATCTATAGAAGTGTATTTAACAAAACCTATACACACAACTTCTTTATATTTTTGAATCAAATTATTGTGAATTTGTATGAGTTGTTGTTTTTTTTTTTTCCTTTTTTGCTTCTCATTCAAGTGTTGCTATGCCTTAGTCACTTGAAAATGAGATTATTTACCTTTCTTTGTTTAATTGTTCTTTAATGAGGCACTGTTATTGTTATTGCTTATTATATTATTTTTTTGTCAAATTATTATTATGCTTCGAATGCCTCAAATATTGAAATGCAACATTTACTTAATAATTTTAGTTTATTTTGACAAAACTACAATTAAAAAACTTTAAGTTAATGCATATCCATTAAATTCCAGTTCAATGAGGTTTTACAATTTTATTCTCATGGTTATTTTGATGTAGATAAGGAATGTAGACTTCTATCCATTTAAATATTAAAAAAATTCAGATCCTAACAAACATATGCAAGTTTCAACACTAGTTTGTTACATAAAATACCACGTTAAAGAGTTTGAGAGAACATTCACAATTGAATTTACAACGTGTATAGTTGCTATAAAGAGGTATAATGATTCAAGCACAACAATTGTAGACGTTCAGCACATGGTATCTTGCTACTATTTTTAACTTCCCTTTTTTATTTTACATGATATGCATTTATGGGAAACATAATAACAAATTTAGGTATATGTAAACAATAGTGGCAAAAAAAAAAAATAGTAATTTAGGAGTTTATAGTGTCTTCAACTTGAATTAGATTTATATTGTGCTTCATAAAAGGTGATGATTTCACATAGCTACCTGTTAAGGTAGAAAAATGACGTGTCGCAAATGGCCTTCACGTACCGCCTTGATGCCTGCAAAACAAAGAGAGCTTGACGGGTCTAGCCCGTATTAGCACTCCGACGCTTAAGTTAGCTTGGTGCTTCCCTTGGAGGCGGTAGATCAGTCCGTCCGAGGTTGGAGGTCTCTCCTGGACAGAATTGCACATTTGGCTGTTCTAGGGCCTCTTCTTCATGTCCACTTACAACATTTTGACTCCGGGTAGCCACCATGGTGTAATCTTGTGAAATCTTAGTGGGGGACTTAGAATCGGCCCCACGGTAGGTGCCAACCTGTTAAAGTAGAAAAATGACATGTCGCAAGTGGCCTTCACGTGAAGCACCAAGCTAACTTAAGCGTCGGAGTGCTAATACGGGCTAGACCCGTCAAGCTCTCTTTGTTTTCCAGGCATCAAGGCAGTATGTGAAGGCCACTTGCGACACGTCATTTTTCTACCTTAACAGGTTAGCGCCCACCGTGGGGCTGATTCTAAGTCCCCCACTGAGATTTCACAAGATTACACCATGGTAACTATCCGGAGTCAGAATGTTGTAAGCGTACATGAAGAAGAGGTCGTAGAACAGCCAAATGTACAATTCTGTCCAGGAAAGACCTCCAACCTCGGACGGACTGATCTACCGCCTCCAAGGGTGGAAATACCTACAGAAAATCATCCCCCATACACAAACACATACCCCGATCCATACACAAATCCATA
The DNA here is from genome assembly GCA_037974665.1 of Ehretia macrophylla. Classification (NCBI taxonomy): domain Eukaryota; kingdom Viridiplantae; phylum Streptophyta; class Magnoliopsida; order Boraginales; family Ehretiaceae; genus Ehretia; species Ehretia macrophylla. Next base: position 52,367,736 of record CM075780.1, on the reverse strand, counting down.
TCCAAGCTATCTGCCTACATACCCGCAAAACTATCCATAAGGATCTACTTGGTATCCAGGGTGACAGTATCCTACTGCCACAACCCAAGTTCCACAAACTAACCAGGCAGTAGACTTTGGATATATCCTACAAACTCTGGAGGAGTTGAAAAAAGCTATTAATAACCCAGCACCTCAGCCAACACAGCACCTCTCAGAAAATCAACCACGCCAAGCATTGCAGCAAAATCCTACACGCCAAAAAACCCAATTAACCAGAAATATAGCCAACCCAAGAGAATATGTGCAGCAGATTCATACTAGGGGGCAATGCAAAGAGACAATGAACTCCACCAGATCTTCATAGGGCTCATATACAACAGAACGAGGCCCCTCTCAAAGTGTCCAAAGAAAAGGTACTACTTGTACTATCTCGGTTGCAGGAGCTTTCAAGGGCCCAAACCCATTAAATCGCACTATCAACGAAGTTCCAAAGCCCGCACGATACAAATTACCATATTTGTCCACCTATGATGGACATGGAGACCCTAAAGATCACTTGGCAGTTTTTAGGCACAAGATGGAGTTCACGGAGTTGCCGGAGGCCTGGGTGTGTAAGGCTTTTGCTGGAACTTTAGTGGAGGCAACTAGAGTGTGGTATGATGAATTGAAAGAAGGATCGATCGATTCTTACGCACGATTAGCAGAATTGTTTGTAGGAAGATTTTCTTCGGCTATTAAGCCGACCCGACATACCACCTCGTTGCTTAGTCTAAAGCAGAGAAGGGGAGAAACCCTCTGACAGTATGCAACCCGTTTTAATGAGGCTACCCTACAGTGTACGCAATTTGATCAGAAATTTGCAATATAGGCATTTACGAAAGGGGTAACAAACGAGTTGCTCCAAGCTTCTTTAGCTAAAAAGACTCCACAAAATATGACAGAATTAATGACCAGGGCAGAGAAGTATATCAAAGTAGAAGAGGTGGCGATGGCAGAGAAAGAGGAAGACCCTAGGAGAAAAAGGTAGAATAGTCAAGCTCATAAACCCATAAAGATAGAAAGGCCGACGAGGGCCGACAAGAACAGAGGGGAAGGGAAAGAAGAGAACCACCTATATGGCGGGGGTTCAATAACTATACTCCTTTGATAAAACCCAGATCTCAAATATTGGCTGAAATCCGAACACGGATGAACCTCCCGGATCCACCAAAGATGAAAACAGAAAAGAAGCGCCGTAAGGGCAAAGGGCAATATTGCAGGTATCATAAAGATTTTGGGCACGATACCGAGGCCTGCAAGAATTTGAAAGATGAGATTGAAGCCCTAATCAAGCGTGGGCACCTGCAAGCCTATGTCAAGAGGGGGAATCAGGGAGAAAGATAGAGGGAGAGAAGCCCAAGACACGCTCAGGCAACACGCGCTCAGGTGGAGATTGATATGATAACAAGAGGTATGGCCTTAGGAGGGGAAAACCTCCAGGCCAGAAAAGGTTACCGCAGAGCAGGTCGCAGAGATCCCCCGAAGAAGAGACCAAGGGTAGAAGAAAGTATCACCTTTGGAGATGGAGATTTGAATGGTTTGGTGTTGCCCCATGACGACCCACTGGTGATTGCAGCGGACATCATTGGGATTATGGTGCGCAAGATCATGGTTGATACAGGAAGCTCGGCGGAGGTTCTATTCCTGAGCACCTTTGAGAAGATGGGGTTGAAAAGAGAACACTTGAGGATAATGAATGGGACCTTGTCAGGTTTCAATGGCAGAGAAGTAAGGCCCGAGGGTATGATAACGCTGAAGATGATCCTCGGGCGAAATGAACAGAGCTGTAGTGAGGTGCTCGATTTCATTGTGATAGATTGTGAATCACCATACAATGGGATATTGGGAAGAGTAGCATTGGGAAAGATCAGAGCAGTGGTGTCCACCTATCACCTGGCCATGAAGTTCTCGTCTAAGGCTGGAATAGTGACAGTAAGAGGTAACCAGAGGAGTGCCCAGGAGTGATACGCAGCTTGTCTGAGACTGCAAAAAGAAGAGAAAGAATTAATTGAAATCTCGAAAAAGAAGGCTAAAAAGGGACATGAGCTGAAGAAAGCAGAACCCGCAGAAGAATTGCAGAAAGTGGAACTAACAACTGGAAATGAGGTTCAGCTCGGAATAGAGCTTCCCCAAAACCTAGCGGAAGGTATAACCCATTTCCTATCTTGTAATAAAGATGTATTTGCTTGGTCTGTACATGATATGACAGGAATAGACCCGCAAATAGCCATGCATCGGTTAAACGTAGATCCAATATTCAGGCCGGTAAAGCAAAAAATGCGGGTATTCCATGCAGAAAAGAATCAAACAATCAGAGAATAAGTAAGTAAATTGTTGAGGGCTGGGCATATACGAGAAGTGGAGTACCCTACCTGGTTGGCAAACATGGTGATGGTTCCAAAGGCATCAGGGGCTTGGAGGATGTGTATAGACTTTACGGATCTAAACAAGAGCTGCCCGAAAGACTGCTACCTATTGCCTAGAATAGATCAAATAGTGGATGCCACCTCAGGTTTCGAGATGCTGTCATTCATGGATGCCTTCAAGGGGTACAATCAGATTAAGATGGCACCAGGAGATGAGGAGAAGACCGTGTTCATAACAGATCGAGGGGTGTTTTGATACATGGTGATGCCATTCGATTTGAAGAACGCAGGGGCTTGTTACCAGCGCATGATGGACAAAGTGTTCAACGAGCAGTTGGGGCGAAATATGGAGGTGTATGTTGATGACATGTTGGTGAAGAGTAAGAAGGCAGAGACTCACATCGAGGATCTATCAGAGGCATTCTCGATAATGAGGAAGGTCAGCATCAAATTGAATCCTGAAAAGTGTGCTTTTAGGGTTCAAGCAGGTAAATTTTTGGGATTCATGGTTACTCGAAGAGGCCAGAAAAGGTGCAAGCCATTTTGGACCTCGAGCCACCCAAAAGTGTCAAGGATGTTAAAAAATTGACGGGAAAGATAGCAGCCTTGAGCAGATTCATGGCTAGGTCAGCAGACAGATGTGCTCCCCTGTTCAAAATCCTACGCAAACCAAAGAATTTTCAGTGGACGGTAGAATGTCAAAAAGCTTTTGAAAAGTTGAAGGAGTACTTAAGCTCGACACCTTTGATGTCCAGACCCGAACCCAGTGAGACTTTGTACGTATATTTAGTAGTATCCCCAGTAGCTGTGGCGGCAGCACTAGTACGACAGGATGGAAAGCAGCAGAGGCCAGTCTACTATATCAGCCAAGTACTTAAAGGAGCTGAGCTGAGGTATCCTCCTACAGAGCGAATGACATTAGCTCTACTGGTGGCCTCAAGAAAGCTTAGACATTACTTTGAGGCGCATCCCATATGTGTTATGACGGATATGCCGTTTAAACAGATGCTGCAAAAACCAGAGGCATTAGGAAGGCTCCTGAAGTGGTCTGTGGAGTTGAGCCAATTTGACATCACATTCAGATCAAGGACCGCGATATAAGTACAAGCTGTGGCAGATTTCATTGTGGAATTCACATGAGAGCCATCTAAGGTTGATCCAAGGTCGTGGAAGATTTAAGTAGATGGAGCCTCATGCAAGAGCGGCAGCAGAGCTGGAGTCATACTTCGGGGTCCAGACGGTGATGAGTTGCAGTTCACTTTGAAGTTCCGTTTCTCAGCCTCAAATAATGAGGCTGAATATGAAGCCCTCATTGCAGGTATTAAAACAACTCAGGCGATGGGGGCTGATACAATAGAAGCTCACACGGACTCACAATTGGTGGCAAGCCAAATAGAAGGAGAGTACGAAGCCAAAGATGAAACCATGACGGCCTACTTAGCCAAAGTAAAAAGTGTAGTGGTAGGATTGAATGGTTTCACAATCAGCCATATACCACGGACGGAGAACGAGAAAGCAGACGTCCTCTCGAAGCTTGCAGTAGGAGTAACGGGGCCAATAACGATAGAGGTGGAGGAGGTTTTCGAGCCAAGCATAGTTCGGGAGCACAAGGAGATAGCCCAAGTGGAGCACAGTGAGTCTTGGATGCTGCCTATGGTCGATTTCCTTGAAAAGGGGATCTTACCGGAAAATAGTGAAAAGGCAAGAAAGGTGAAAAATCGAGCTCCAAAATATGTAATGCTTGGAAAGCAATTGTATCGAAAAGCATTTACTTGGCCCATGCTGAAGTGTGTAGACAAAGGTGAGGGCGATTATATACCCAGGGAAATGCACAAGGGGATTTGTGGTAATCACATAGGCCACAGAGCTTTGGCTCGAAAGATATTGAGATATGGGTATTTCTGGCCAACCCTAAATGAAGATGCTCGGCGCTTGGTGCAAAAATGCGATACATGCCAGAGATTCTCAAGAATTCCACGACAACCTACAGTGGAGTTGACTGTGATGATAAGCCCCTGCCCATTTGCTCAATGGGGTCTGGATATATTAGGACATTTCCCAATGAGCACAGGTCAGAGGGTCAAATGTTTGTGATGGTAGATTATTTTACTAAATGGGTGGAAGCCGAGCCCGTCGCCAAGACTACAAATAGAAATGCTTGGAATTTTGTGAGGAAACATGTCGTATGCAGATTTGGAATTCCAAGAGTGATAGTAATATATCACGAGACCCAGTTCAATTGCCACTATTTTAAGAAACAATGCTCGGAGTTAGGCGTTTCCCTTAGATTTGTTTTTGTAGCACATCCGCAAACTAATGGCCAAGTAGAGAATGCTAACAGATCTATTTTGCAGGGTCTAAAAAAGAAGCTGGCAGCAGCCAAAGGCCTCTGGGCCGAAGTTTTGCTAGAAGTACTATGGGGATACAGAACAACGCTAAACGAGTCGACAGGCGAAACCCCCTTCAGCTTAACATTCGGGGTAGATGCTATCCTACCTATAGAAATTGGCTCGACAAGCCAAAGAGTTGCTGAGTATGAAGAAGAAGTTAATAACCAGGCCCTGCAAGAAGACCTGGATTTGGTGGAAGAATTCAGAGAGAAACCTAGAATAAAGATGCTCGAAGGCAAGAGGGCTATGGCTAGGTATTTCAAAAAAAGAGTAAGAAACAGAGAACTTAAAGAGGGGGATCTAGTCCTCAGAAGAGCAATCTTCAAACCTGATTCAAATCAAGGAAAACTCGGACCAAACTGGGAAGGCCTGTAAACAATAATTAAAGAGGTCAAACCCGAAACTTACAGACTCAGAGACCTCGATGGCAAGGAGCTAAGAAATGCATGGCATGTAGAGCATCTAAGAAAATATTACATGTAATCCTTTTCCTTGAATATTTAAGTACTGTTTCTGATTATGTCCTTTTTTTCGCCCAAAGTTTCCGTTAATGATTGTAGTAGAAGAAAGTCAAGTCCCAATAAAGGGAAGCCGAGGATCAAGGCAAGGGGGCATGACCCTCAAGAATAAAAACAAGGAGGCATGACTCCCAAGATCTAGACCAAGGGGCACGATCCCCGAGGTCCAAGGCTGGGGGCACGACCCCCCCCCAAAGCCATCAAATTGTCCTTCAATCAGATAAAGAGTTTTGAAAAGGCATGACCCAACAAAACCAAGTACGAAAGAAACAATAAATCAAGGAAAGGAAAAACTATTTTCATTAAAGACGAAAGTCTTCATTACAAAAGGCAAATACAATGCTTTAAATACAATGCCTACCACTCATCCTTAGAACTCAAAGAATCATCAAAAAACACATTCTCCCTAATAGTTAAACCATGCCTTTTGGCATAACGATCAAGCTTATCCTGAAGCGCAGCAGTGACGTCATCCGTGGTATCAGCAGCAGATTGAGCATAAAGACCCTTCAAATCATCCTTGTATCCCTGCCCACAATGGAAATCCTCTACTGCATGGACCTTCATATCCTCTAGAGAAGCTTGCAGATCTCTGAATTGAGCTTCCACGGAACCGCGAGCTGTCTGTGATACCTCTAACTCAGACTGAAGCCTCTCATACTCAGACTGAAGCCTCTCACACTCAGCCCTGGCCTCCTCTTGAGCCCTCAGGGAAGCCATCCAGTCAGTCCAGAGTTGGCGATGCTCGAAATTTGATGAAGCAGCGTCTTCTCGAGCCATTCTAGTTGTCTCGCGAGTGTCAATAAGCTCGGCTTGGATTGCAGCCTCTAAGCTCCTGGAACGTTCCTCAAATTCTTTAAAAGAAGCCTTATCCTCAACAAGCCGCCGCTCATATTGTTCCACGAAGTGGTAGGCCACGCTGAGACCCATGGACATCTGCGACAAACAAAGCAAAGGTCAGGAAAATATAACTCAAATAAAAATAGAAGGAGAGCTAAAGGAAGAAAGTACCTTAAAGCGGGCCTTTTCAAAGGCTTCTTGAGCAACAGAGTATAACCAATCGCTTGGAAGTTCATCCAAATAACTCGCCATATTATCGGGACCCTCGGGAATAGGGAGAGACCTCGGATGAGACTGGGCCAAGCCCTTAGGAGCAGGGGGAGATCTCGGATGAGGCGGGTCAGAAGAACTGGCGGCTAAAAGAAAGGCATCTTTAACCAAACCACTGTTCTCAGGCATAACGCCAACTACCTCTTCATAAGGAGGAGCTTCATAACCGGCAGTAACTTCTCTAAAAGCTTCAAATCTGTGAGCAGTTCTTTCAGGAGGTGGAGAAGAAAAATCCTGCAGGACGGGAGGCTCGGACCAGGTGGGCTCAAACTCGGATGAACTATCTGACTGAACTACTTTTCTTCGCGGTCGAGCAGCCTTCTTCGTTTTTTACTTGGACCACCTTTAACCTTCTTCTTTCCAGCTCGTGTAGCAGCGCGGGCTCTTTGTACCTGAGCGCAAGCTTCCTGAGCAACCGCTTTTACTGGATCAGGTCTGTCAGCACTGGTGGTTCGAGCGTCAGAAGCGCGAGGAGGGATTTGGTGCTGAGCCTCTGGGATAGCGGTACCTGCAACGGCAAAATAAAAGTCAGCTATGCAAAAAAAAAGAAGCTTAAAAATACATGTATGAAAATTTTTATTACCTTCATGGATTAGAACATCAGCCTGGAACCTAGCAAGTGGAGAAGATGAAACCACAGCAACAGGGCATCCACGTAATAGAGAGCGAGCAGCAGCCAAAGGTCCCGCCTCGACATTAACACACCTCAACTGATCATAAATGCCGGAGGCTAGAACAACATCACGTGTTAAGTAGAGGACACCGCGCACGGGCCGAGCTCGACGAAGAATGTAAGAAGTCATAAGTCTCTCGGTTGGGGTCAGGAGAGAAGACTCACGATAAGCATCAAGCTCAGTGTGTGGTAAATGCCTGAAAAGTCTTCTGACTGGGCATTTGAAAGGATGAATGACGAACACAAACTTGTTGTGCCATCCTCAGTTGCTAGAAGGCCAATTACAAAATAAACGATGATTGGGCCTAGCAGAAAAGGGGTATACACCGAAATTCTTGGGGTCATGAATCAATTGATGAAATTGACGGAATAGATTAAGGGTCAGAGTAAGACCAAGCGAGTTGACCCAAACATAATAACCTACTACCTCCCTCCAGCCGTTAGGAGCAAGTTGACAAGGAGCAATGTCAAAGAAATTAAAGATGCGAACGATAAAGGCAGGGAGAGGAAGATGGAGAAACTGAAGAGCGAGATAGGGTAAGGCCACTTCTCCTACCTCGGGTCGACATGCCACATCCTGATGGCGAGAAATTCTAATTTCATAACCATGTGGAAAGACACCTTCGTTGCGAAGCTCGCGCAATTCGGCTTCGCCAAAGGTACATTTGTAATACAAGGCAGAAAAATCCGTTTGGGCGTCAGGGTCAAGATCAGGTGTTACGGCCCTAGAAGGAGGAGGAGAAGGCTCGGGTATCCCAGGAATCATCTCTAGAGTAATGTGAAGAAGAAAAGGATTCGGATCACATTAAGGAATGGTTTGAGAAGTTTCGGACTCAGTAAGATTAGAAGGACTAGATTCTGAAGGCCCGACTTCATCAGTCCTAATAGACCTAAGTGGTTGAGCGGGAACAGGAATCCCAAGGGGTGGAGGTGAAGAAGATGGGGGAATAGCTGTGAGTAAAGCGTCAGTATAAGTAGCCCCTTGAAGACCGAGGCCTTGAGTCGCAGCAGGGAGAACAACAGTAACCTCCATAATTTTTGAAGAAGAAATCGAAGAAGAAGACACCATAAAATTATATATATGAATGATGAATGTAAAAAGAGGTCAAATGATAGAGGATAGGGTACCAGGGAGTCCGAGGTGTTGGTGGCGGCGCCGAGGTGGTTGTCATTGACGAGGTGGTGGTACCGAGGTGTTGGTGGCGGCACCGAGGTGGTTGGCGTCGACGAGGTGGTGGCGTCGAGGTGTTGTATCGAGAATAATAAAGCTAGCTCAAGGTGTATGAGCCTTGGAGAGAGGGGGAGAGGAAAGAATGAGAGAGAGGAGTGTTTGAAAAGAAGGTGAAGTGTTTGAATGGGGAAAATGAGCATTTATAGGAGTGAAAATGGGAGGGAAAACCAAGAGTTTCAAATCCTCACCATTAATTCAAAAGTCATTGCACCAGATCTTGACAAGTGGCAAGACAACATTAATGGTGATAGGTGGCAAACTGCACAGATGACAGGGTGATTTTAGAATGATTTGTCGACTAGATTCGACGTTGCCATGGCATCATAATCAGTTCCCGAACCTATTTTATAGCTCCAAGAACTGAGAGGTACATCTGATACTCACATTTATATACACATATACATCTCTTTCTCTGCAGAAGCACGAAGCTAACTTAAGCGTCGGAGTGCTAATACAGGCTAGACCCGTCAAGCTCTCTTTGTTTTGCAGGCATCAAGGCGGAGTGTGAAGGCCACTTGCGACACGTCATTTTTCTACCTTAACACTACCTAAATTGGTATCTTTGTTACATAGACATACAGTTCCAATATGTACCATCTCTTAACCATATTTTATTATATACTTTTTTCAAATATTGGCCAAGTTTAATCATTACAAAAAAGTTGAGGTAGAAGTTAATTACAGAGGTTTTAGTATGAGATCTTTTTTTTTTTTTTTTGGCTTTCGAAAAGATTTGGTATGAAAAGGAAAAAAGATTAACAAATCGTAGCTTTTTGTTAGAGTTGCATTGTGTATGATCCTGAAATAGTTGTTTATATCTATATACATTCTATAAGCAAAGTAGCAACTATTTCAGAATTTAGCGCCCCAAAGTTCTCAAGTGACCTGTCATAGTATATAAGTAATTAATCGTTCATAAAGATTACAATTACAAGTTGACTAACTTTAAACAAAAAGTATAAAATTATCCTTTAAAATTTATTACTTGGTCTGTTTTTAATTTCATTATAGCAATAGATGTCTCTTCTTAAATTAAATATAATTTTAAAAAAATACTTGATCAAGTGTACAATGATAGAGATATCATGAATATTAATAATGATAACTTTAAATTCCTTTTTTTATTCACCGAATGATGTTTATATTAACAATTGTAATTTTAACGGTGCTTACAGTAATAGGAGTTGCTAGCCCATTTTTCAAATAAAATAAATTATCATAGTTCTATTATGTAATATGATCCAGAAAATGTCACAAATGCATTCTATAATTTGTCGAAATGTTTCAAATGTTTCAAATATTCTTCTAAACATAATAAATAACGCACCATAAGAGAAAAGTATTTTCACTTCTATCTTAAAGCACCATTATGCTACAAGTAATCAAAAAAGTACCATTTCAATAAATAAATAAATAAATAAATCTTACTTCTATCTAAAAGACTTAAATATTTGATTTATAAATGAAAATTCAATTAAAAATAAATAAATGAGAGAAAAAAATTCTACATCGTTTTTTAAATGACAAAGCCTTCCTCATAAAATAATTTTGTTTTTCAATTAAAAGCTTAATCAATTTACAAAATTCACTTAATATAGAAAAAATTACATTCAGGAATCATAAAAAAGTGGAAAAAAATCCACATTCATTTTTTAAATGAAATAGTTTTTCTCATAAAATTGTTTTATTTTTTAATTAAAAGCTTGGTAAATTTAAAATTTCCAATCTCACAAAAAAAAAAAGAAGAATCTCACTTACATCTAATAAATTTAATATTCGATTCACATTTATCTTCATATGTTATTTTTTGTGTTAAATGACATGTAGATAATAACAAAATGAAAACAAGTTTATGTGGTAGATATTATAAATAAAAATAAAATTAAAAAATTACATTTGTCTTCATTTGTTATGTTATGTTATGTTATTTATTTATGATCTTATTAGCCATCTTACAAGCTTCGTAACCAATGGTTAGGCATCGTCCAACATAGAACTTTTTTTTTTTTGTCAAAAATAAATTTGCATTGAAAAAGAGATCCAACATTGAACTTTTTAAATTTTATTTTTTTGGTCAAAACTAAAATTGCATTGAAAAAGAGGTATAAGTTGAACTTCTCTTTTTTTTTTCCTTTGGTCCAAAATGAAATTACATTAAAAAAAGAAGTTTGATGCGAAACTTTTCTTCTTTTTTTTTATCAAAAATAAAATTTCATCGAGAAAAATGTCCATTTTCTTTCTTTTTACTTCTATCTTAAAAAATTACACATTCGACTCATATATTGAAATTTAAATTTAAAATCATAAATAATAGAAAAAATCTGCCTTTATTGTTTAAATAACAAAACCTCCCTCATAAAATTACTTTAATTTTCAATTAAAAGCTTGATTAATTTAGAAAATTCAATTTCATATAGTAAAAATTACATAAAAGAGTCATAAATAAGTGGAAAAAAGTTGACATTCATTTTTTAAATGACAAAGCCTTCCTCATAAAAATTGATTTATACTTTAGTTAAAAGATCGATTAATTTAAAAAATAAAGCTCACAAAAAAAAAAAGAATCTTACTATATCCAAAAGATTAAATATTTGATACATATTTGTCTTTACCTATCATTTTCTGTGTTAAATGGCACATAGAGAATGTTAAAATGAAAACAAATTTATGTGGCATATATTATCAGTAAAATAAAATTAAGGGAATTATATTTATCGTCATCTGTTATGTTTTCTTAGTTATTTACGATTTTCTTTGTCATCTCTTTAGCTTCTTAGCAATGATTAGATTTGGTCCAATGTGGAACTTTTCTTTTTGTTTTTTTGTCAAAAATAAAGTTTGATTGAAAAAGAGATTCAACATTGAACTCGTCCTTTTTTTTGATAAAGAATGGAATTGCATTAAAGAAGAGGTCCAAGTTGAACTTTCTTTTTCTTGGTAAAAAATAAAATTATAATGAAAAGAGGTCCAACGTGAAACTTCTTTTTTTGGTTAAAAATGAAACTGTATTGACAAAGAAGTTATATATGAATTTTTTGTTTTGGGTAAAAAATGAAATCACTCAAGAAAAAGTCTAATGTGAAAAATTTATTTTCTTTTTAGTTAAAAAAAAAAATTGCATGGAAAAAGTGGTCTAATATGGAACTTCTTTTTTTGGTAAACAATGAAATTTGTATTGAAAAAGAGGTCTAGCATGTGACCTTTATTTTTTTGGGGGTAAAAAAATAAAATTACATTGAAAATAGATCTAAAGTGGATTTTTTTTTTGGTAAAAATAAAATTTTACTGAAAAGAGGTCCAACAAGGAACTTTCATTACATTAGACCTTGCTTAAATGATTTTCAATTAAAATCTTAATTTATTAAATTATATTATGATTATATCTTCGTGTTCTATTCTATGTATTTTAGGACTCTATCTTCATTTAAACTCTTTTATTTCTATTTGAAAAAAAAATTAGAAAAGAACAAAACAATAAAAAACTTAGGATACAATAACCTGAGGAAAGGAGATACATATATATATATCTTTTGAAAGCTTGATTTATGTAAAATAGTGCTTAGTGTATATTTTTAAAAATTTAGGTGCTTATATATATATTTTTTTTCTTTTTGTAATGACATAGTATTTAGAGTACCTATAGATTATAGTCTCTCAATAATGTAATTGAAAATTTGAATTAATTAATTGTATGTTTCTTATTTTAAAATATTTACTTCACACATGTGTATCGCACGGGTATAAGACTAGTAGTATATAATAACGAATAAGGACCACCACAAAAGACATCCAACATTACTATAAATAGCACAAGAAAAATGAGTGAAATGTAACTAATTCATTCCTATTTCTAAATTTGTGTTAGTTGGATTATTTTCGAGTCAAATTCTGATTCTCTCGTCCGAGTAAAAATACGAGAGATAACTCCCGTTATTTCTTTCTTTTATTTGCACAAGTTCTCGGCTCGGACGCGCGCACTCAAGTTCCTTGCTCGGCTCGGTGGAATTTACATCCAACATAGATGATTTTAGCATTTCTATATTTGATACTTGGTTCCTATACACAAGGTGTAAAACTCCAATTCTGCTGGCTATAAAAAGGTTGAGGTTGAAATGGATATTGCTACCTACTTTTGGCATATGTGGATGGGGAGAAATGAAGTTATTTTTGAAAGCTAGGATATTAAACAAAAAAACAAGTTTGGTTTTGAAACTAATCAATGTATATCATCGAATCTACAATTAAGATTTCGAAACAAAAATCCTGAGATCCATATATTTTTTAAATAGGCCACTAACAACTTGTCATATCCAAAAGAAGATAATATTGAGGTAGTATTGATAACAGGGACAGATTCAAGAATTTGTCTCAGCAGATGCTAAAATACATAATTTTACAACTATATAAGTACATTTTTTTTAGTGGGACTAATTTTTTTGACTAAAAATACATAGATATTTAATTATTTTTTAAAAAATATATAAAAAATTTAACGTTTTCCTAAGCCAATCGGAGTTAATAGAGTTAGATGATGTTAGGAAAGTAGAGGAGACAGAGTCTATTGTGATTATGATTTTCTTTTAGGAAAGGTTAAACGCAAGCTATTTATCAGAATCTACTAACTTGTAGATCAAATTGGGCCTATTACCTCATGGGTTCAAGTAAATCCAAACCTAATCAATATCTGAAAAATAGGGCCTACAGGGAGTTGTATAGTGGCAAAAATATGAGAACTTAAGATAGTTTCAAGTGTCTCAGCTTGAAACTCTATCGGAAATAACTGATTATATGATGAGCAATTCAGTTTGCTGGTTTAGGGCTTAATATGTCATCGTTTTTAGTCACTCTCTTATCTCCATTGAGGATAGCAACTGAACTGATCTATGCGGAAGCTATCCCAACAGGTATTGGTTAACTTGTTTTTTAATTTGCTCTTTTGAATGAAATTTTTATTTCACGACAAAAAAAAAAAAAAAAGAGAGAATAACATCGGAACTGTGATTTACCAAAGAGGGACAAAAAGGTAACTTCGTGATACGAAATAGTTGACTTAAAAAGTCTTGTAGTGTTAACATGTTGGTAAGTAAGGGCGGAGTTATATGGAGTTGAGCGGAACTGTATTTTTCATTAGCTTAAAAAAATATTAAAAATTCTATGTATTTTTTTGAAAAATTATAATATTTACTCATTTTTAGTTAAAAAATTTAATTAACTTTCATTGAAAAAATATATATATATAATTAAAAAATTATTTATTTTAACTCCGTTTAAAAAAAAATCTTGAATTTGCCTTATTAAGTGTTTAGGTAGTGTTTCCTAAAACTAGATGGAGCTATGACAAGCTGAGGTAAGTATTCAATGTGGCTTTATGAACCTAATTCAGAAAATTACAGTATTTATGGGACATTTGGAAAAGTAAAAAGTGTAAGATAATAATGGTGACTTTTGGTGATTATCATTTTGTGTTCATCATACATCATGTATCTCATATATTAACTGACCTAAGTAAATCTTTGTCTACATGAGCCTTTCCATACTTCTTATACCAATATATATTTTGTTAAAAGATATGCATTTTCCCAATAGCGGACTCAAACACTCACACTCAGGGTGTGTACTAGTACAGTGAGAGAGTTTAGCATGTACACAAAATATTCAACATAATAATTTTTTTAAAAACAAATACCGAAAAACAAGAATTTTTTTTTTTTTCAAAGTGAGGATGTGCACGCACATCCTCACTTGTTAGTAGATCCGCCGCTGCATTTTCCGTTGTTACCGCGATCCTTGAGTCGCAAGGAACATGGATCTTATAAATATTGATAAAAGCTAATCTTGACCAAAAGTTTAATAATTGAGTCTTGAACTATACATGTTTATTAATTAATTTTTGTTCTCATAATTCGATGGATGCAAAATAATTGACTTCTTCCTCGTAGACCCGGCCCAAGCTATGGGCAGTTTGGACCGGAGACCAAGGCCCCCTTAGATTGGGAGCCCCAAGTTAAACAAGAAAAAAAAATACTAACTTAGTAAAAGAATGTTCTAGGGCTAGCACTTAATCGATTTTTGAATTATTGAAGGCTAGTACTTAAACGATTTTTGTTTATTGTGAAATTAATTTTGCATATAATATAAGAAAGTAGGGTTGGCCTAAGAAAGAAAGCATAGAGGTATATATTCAACTCTTCTTTTTATTTTTTTATGTAATAAATTTTGATATTGTTTACATACTTATTTATATCTTAACTTGAAATAATTAATTTTTTTACTTATATTCATTTTTTTATTAATTTTTCTTATATGCAATCGACTTAATAAAGCTTAATTATTAGGGCCCAAGAAATATGCTGAAGAAATACTTAATAAAGAGAAAGAACATTGGAGAAATGTCTTTTTATTTGTAGTGATTATTTTAGTAGAAAATTTAGAGTTTTTTTTATTGAAAAAAAACATAATTATTAAAGCCCCTATTTAGATGTTCGCCTAAGGTCCTCAAATTGTTTGAGACGGCCTTGCCTCCTCGTCCCAGTTGACATGAAAATTTTAACAATTCTTTTTTTTTTTTTTTTTTAATTTCACATATGAACTCTTCTTTCATATTGGACTCAACTCTCTCTTGGGCTTTATTTGACCTAATTTTTTGAATTCAAAAATATTTTCTATGAGTTTAAAAGCTAAGACTACCCTATTTGGCTCATTTCTAAAAGTATTTTAACGTAAAAGTTGAAGCTGAAAAAAGTTAAAAAACAAGAAGGTTCAAATTGCAGCTTTACAAAATAGGTTTTTGCGAAACTATTTTTACATAATGCGGGAATGTGTTTTCTTTTTCTTTTTTAAATATACCCTTTTATTTTTTTTAAAGTCGAACATTGCCCTTAAATTTTTTAAAAATTCAATATTGCCTAATATAGGTCAAATAGTCAACGACTTTTGTTAAACAACACTTCTAACTAAAGTTTTATTACTAAAAACACTACAAGTCAAAAAATAAATTAATTTCATAAGTAGACCAAACCGAGCCTTGATCTATAATTACCACCACCAAGTCTATCTTTTGTCACCGTTTAGCTATAACCTGTTCAAGCTAGAAGCAGCTTTATGTGATATGCAAAATTAATTACCTATAAGTTACAGCGCTCTATCGAGAGCCCATCGCATTATTAGTGACCTCCACAATACTTTGAGATTCTTGACCCAAGATTTCAAACCATCGCTTCTGGTAAGAATTACTTGTTTTGGTAAATCCCTAACTATAAATCATGAAGAAAAGAGCTTTGAAAGTGGCCACGAGCTTCTTTACATTTTTCTAATGAGAAAATAGGTTTACATTTATTTTTTTCTTTTCGAGAGATGAAATTCTTCAAAGGATAGTACACCAGATAAGGTGTAGAGGTAGATCTAAAATGATTTGAATAAAGATAATCAGACGAGACTTTGCATGTATGGAGCTTATAGAGGAGATGACTATCGACAGGAACGCATGACATCGCATGATCTATATAGTTGACCCCACATAATAGGACAATAAAAAGAAGTATCGTATTAACAGAAAGGATGTTACATCAAAAGGGTCTAAGAGATGGACCCAGAACAAGAAAAAGAACAACAAATGGGCCAAGCCCAACACTAAACTACCATACAACATAAGGACAAACTGGAGCCCAAGACCAAACACAACAAATGGCCCAAGCCTAAAACCAAAAGCTTTTTCTTACCCAATCATTGGGCCCGAAGCTTTTTCTTGCCCATCCAATCTATATGTGGTCGGACCATCTCCGACTTCAATGATACTTTGCTCCTATAAAGTTTCCAACTCACACGAAAGGAGACAAAAGGGATGATTGATATTCTCTAGGCAGCTATTTTTTGAGATGCTTTCTAGGTTGAGGTATAAGCAATGCGGGATGTTTGCTCGTTCGCTCAAGATTGTGATCCATCTTTAATGGAGTTTTTAAATGTAAAATTTTCTTAATTTAGGTATTTTTAGATATTTCAGTTTCTAAAAACAATACTATTCATGGTAAAAGTACGTGAACTCCACCACTTTAGCTTAAAAGATGCTAAAATAGATACCCAATCTCTATTTTCTTCCACAAATTTGTTAAAAAAATAGAGACTGGGTCTCTATATTGGCATCTTTTAAGCCGCAAGTGGTGGACCCTGCGTACTTTTGTCATAAATAGTATTTTTTTTAGAGACTGAAGTCTCTAAAAATACATAAATTAAGAAAATTTTACATTTTAAAGACTTCATTGAAGATAGCCTAAAGTATCACATTTGAGATTAATTGCAAAGAGCTTTTCAAAGTTATTGTCAACCAGATTGTGAAGCCAAGTGGAGCTCCAAGCGCCTCGTTGAGGATATTTGTAGAATTAGTCAAGCCAATGCTCTATTTGGTTTTAATAATTTGTAATTAGGTTAACCGTGTTGCGAATTAGATAACAATACAAGTTAACGCTTAATTTGCTACACTAGCTTAGCAGGTTTATCCCTCCCATGTTACGACAATTGCTCGGTCACGATGTTGTACCTGCCCTTTTCCATCCAATTAGTGTTGGTTAACTCTTTGTGAATAATAATAAATATATGACAGTTGACGAAAATAATAATAAAATAAAAGAGAAGTTGGGCGAGTCATGCTTCATCAAAATTAAAATTTTATTACTGTCAATTTGATATTTTAGACTTTTCTACTCAAAGGAAAATAAATAGAAAGGAAAGAAGCACAAGAAAAAAATACGAAGTTGCTTGCAATTATGTTGCCTAGCAAAAAAAAAAAAAAAAAAGAGGCCATGGAAAATAAGGGCCGCCAACGTCTTCCAACAAACACTCGAAGAAGTCACAGATGGCGCCCAGCATCTAGTCAATTTTCCAGTGGTCGCACGTTTTTTTAAGGTTGCTATTCTTATTTGTCCAAACAAAATCTTTCATGGACAATGAAGTATACAGCCCAAATCTTTCTTTTTTTTTTTTTTTTTTTACCCCCTGCCCCACTTCTAAGTTTCGAATTCTAACCACTCACGGGTCAACAGAGATAGTGTTAGAGTATACAGGTAGCTCATCACTTGGGCTACCACAAAATTCTAGGATAGGGCCTACTTTTAATCTTAGTTCATCTCAATTTAAGAATGTAATTTATCATCCTTTGGTATTTTATTGATACTCTTGAGGAAAGTTTTTCAGGCACGTGCATAAACAAACAAATAAAGTTGTTGATTAAATTGCACGTTATGTTGGAAATTTTGATTTATTTTTAGATTGGCTTTGTAAATAACCCTGTTTTAGCCTTCTTGTACTCAACTTTCCTCTAGCAGGATTTGAATGATGTAAAACTTTTTGACTAGTAATATATTCAAATTCTGACCAAAAAAAAGAAAAAAGAAAAAGGAAAAGTAAAAGGAAAGTTCACGGTATGCTTGCCAAGAACATAAATAGTTCTGCAAATATCAGTATTTTGACTTTTTTTCCCTTTTATTAGTTTTTGGCCATTCAACACGTCTCACAAATATGTAGGTCTAACAAATTTTTTATTTCATAAGACCGAATGACCGTTACCAGATAGAAGCATTTTTCTTGATCCAAATGAACCATTTGTAGTGAGTGATTTGAAGTCCTGGAGCTTTGCAATTTTCTAGGCTATTGCCGCTCATTTTTCTCAGGTTTTATCTTCCATATTAACTTATTCTCACTTACATTGAAAAGTAAAATTTATAATTTTTTTATTTCTTTTACAAGAGAACCTACTCTATCACGCAATTGGAAGCGGAAAGAAAAAATTGGAAAAAAAAAAGGAAAAGGAAACAGAAAGAAAAAAGAGAGATTTCAGAGACCTTTCCTTCTCTTTTGTTTAGAATAAATTGTGCTACTCGTTATTAATTTGTACAAAGTTTTAAATTGCCTATTAAACATTTTTTCTTTTTCTTTTTCTTTTTTTTGTTTCAAGTAGCCTACTAAACTATAATTTTTTTTTTTTTTGTTTAAAACTAACGGATTGAAGACTTGAAAATGTTTTTTTTCCCCCTTTTAAACGTTGGTTTTATTCTTATATTAGATCTCTGACCAAAAAAGAAAAAAAAAACTTATATTAGATAGAATTATTTATTTAAAACAAAGATAAAATTTGATGAGTAATCATAACAAACAAATCTAGTTAGCAAATTAAAACTTCATATTAGTTTAATGGTCCGTTAAAATCATAACCTCGCACATCCATTCCGCCAACAGCCAAGCCACAAAGTCACACCCAACATGTCACAACACCCCATGCTCAAAAAATCAGATGTTGACTAGATTTTTAGAAGAGGGCTACTTTTAGGATACTTCCAATTTGCTTCTTGTTGTGTATCATCCATGTGGTACCTTGAACTCCGGGGTAGATATTACATTGGCAATTCCATGCGGGCCCGTCTCCTCAACTTTCTCACTAGCTGATAAACTTCCATGTTGCAACTAGCCATCACCCAGTTTAGAAGGCACGCCGTTGTGAGAAATTCATGTCAAGTACGCAATGGCGAATGCATAAGGGGGTTAACGGGAGCTACAATACCCATTGGTCCGAGGAAACTTTAATATCATATAGACAATTGCCAATGTATCCATCAACAAAGACATTGAAGTGAAAGCTTGATCAATATTTCCTTTATCTATCTAAAAGCAATTGCATAAGTGATAAATTAAAGGACATTTATGCATGTTCAATACATAACTAAGAATAGAAAAGCCTACATCAGTGACCAAAAGGCAAATTTCCGAATTGGGAAAAAAGAGTTAATACAATAGCAATTGCACTCTCTCTAGTGTTACAAACATCATGCTTCAAGAAAGCACACAAAGATCTTGAGCATTTGCTCAGTTACAAGCTCAACAAGAACATTGCATTAACAGAAGATACAATCTTAAATATTTAGCTAACCAAAAACTGTACAGTTAAGTATACTACGTGTCGTCGAACTGCATAGATACTGTCAAACAAACAAAATTACCTTTCTGTAAGAGGAAATCAGGTTTTCTCAGGTCAATGTCTGCTTACTTTGTGTAAAGGGGGGAAGCAGACGGCCTTGGATAAGCAGTTGGAGCGTTGTTTTTGCTGCTAGCATCACCAGCACTCCGTCTACGAGGCCTACCCTCATTGCTTAATTTGCTGCGTACATTTCCGGTATTCTTGGCCTCCTTTAGTTGTTCCAGTTCTTTAACTATCTCAGCCATTGATGGCCTGAGCCTTGGATCCATTGATAGGCATCGCATGGCAAGTGTAGAAACCTTGTGGGCCAAATCCAATGAATATTGGCCTTCAAGACGGTTGTCCACGACACGGAAGAGTTTTCGTTTGTTGGCCAGGTAGGGCTTAGCCCATTCTACAAGGTTGTGTTCTCCAGATGGTCTATTCTTATCAATTGCTCTCTTTCCAGAGAGCATTTCTAGAAGAACAACTCCAAAGCTGTACACGTCACTTTTGGCACTCAAGTGACCTAGATTAAAGAGATGGAAAATTGGAAACAGCATGAGAAACGAGGTGATTTAGTTGCAGTAATAGGCAAAATGAAAAGTCAATTTAACAAACTTTACTACAAAAGCAGGATTAGAAAAGAAGAAAAAAGATACTACAGCAAAGAAATGTGAGGTATTCATAGATAGAGACATGGGGCAACCAAGTGAAGTACAATTTAGATATCAGAGCAAATTGAAATTAGAATGTTAATGAGAAGTGGTATTAGCGCAATCACATAAATAATTTAACGCAAACACTTCCAGATGGTGCATGTAGGGACAAGATGGTAACGCTTGCCTACTATAAAATACATGTGTAATAAAATCGAGAGATATAGTTTAGACTGACGAATATTAGGTGACAAAGGATGCTAGGAAGTAGATTAATGAGTCGCATTGGACTAATGTTTGCCCAAATTTTGGATGATCCATTGATATGGAGAAGATTTTCAAGCAAAACAGGGGAAGTAAACTCAGTCAGTAGCTTTCTCCATTTAAATTTTGAGAAAAACATAAAGCACATACAGGTTGGGCCATTACAATAAACAGGCGCAAAATTACATAGCAGATAGGAAAGAGAGCAAAGGAAAAGGGGAGGGGTTGCAGGTAGAGAAGAAGTGTGAACTAAACCATACCGGTGGCAAGATACTCTGGGGCTGCATACCCATAGGTGCCCATGACCCTTGTGGACACATGGCTTTTGTCGCCCGTAGGTCCATCTTTGGCTAATCCAAAGTCGGAGAGTTTTGCATTGTAGTTCTGGGATATTGAAAACTTAATCAGAACGAAGGAAAGAGAATATAAAAAAACTGAATTCCCCAACTCCTCTATCTGGTACAGAAAAGGCATCATTTTGGTAGCAAGAAAAATGATTTAACTAACAGGACAAATACCGTATCAAGCAAAATGTTTGAAGTTTTGAAGTCCCTATATATCACTTTTGTCTCAGCACTGTGAAGAAAAGCAAGCCCCTTTGCAGCTTCAAGAGCAACCTTCAAGCGAAGGCTCCAAGAAAGAGGTTGGAAATAAGACCCTCCTGTTGTTGACAATTAACAACATTAATCCAAACGTTACAGATTATGCAATGGTTGTCATATCTGCTTATTAGAGGGGAAGACGGAGAACTCACTCCTAAATAGATGGTTTTCTAAACTTCCACGAGGCATGAATTCATACACCAAAAGTCTGTGTTCATCCTCCAAGCAATAACCAATCAGTCTCACAAGATGAGGGTGAGAAAACTGTCCCAAATAATTCACCTCCGCCTACAGGACGAGAAATGCAACACAATAAATGAAAATGCACAGAACTTTCACAATGTCATTAGTTGTTTGAAGGTTTATGCCTATAGCCACCCTGTTTACTTTTAAAGACTCAAATTTTGTAACTATCAAAGATATGTGATGCAAGAAACTCACTAGCCACTCCTTGTGGCCTTGAAAGCCATCTTGGTTAAGCCTTTTCACAGCAATAATCGTGCCAGCCCCAGGCTTGGACGCTGTATATGTGCTTTCATCAATCCAACCTTTAAACACAGAGCCAAATCCACCTTCTCCCAGAACACTATCAGGACGGAAGTTCCTGGTAGCCATTCTCAGATCAGCATAACTGAAGCTGTTTAAATTGGGGGACTGCAAGATCTCTCCCTCACTCCTAGGAGTTGGTGGCACTGATCCTGATAAGCCCTTACTACTCGAACCGCTCAGATTGTTCCCATCTGTACTAATGCTTTTCGAACTTACCCCTGATCATATCAATGCAAATATCTTTATAACCAAGCTCGTTCAACCATAAATTTCCGCAACAAAAGTTACAATCTTATATACACGTATAAGAAAAACTAAAATTCAAGCTTCTTGGAGATGCCCTTAAACCATTCATGCTTCATAAAAGAGCAAGTCAATATGCACTATATTTCCTTATTATAATTACCAGGAAAACATGATCATCAAGGGCTAAATAGAACCTAGAATAATATCAAACTAGCCTCAACATATCAAGAACAAAGATTTCATAACTTTTGTGAGTTAAAAACTTTTCAAAGACAAAAGGAACTTCACAAATACCCTCAAACACCAACAAAAAAAAAAAAAAGAATAAACTTATGGAATTAAAATCCTATTTTTTGGATAAATTCTCAAACATTATACCTGTATGAGATGGGCTTTCAGCTTTGATTCTAGCACTTAAACAAATTCCCATGGAAACAATAAAAGCACCGTTTTCAACTTCTTTGATATTCACCAATCTTCTCTTGCTCTGCAGATAGCAGAAAAGGTTATAAACTGTTAAAATATTTAGCCGAAAAAAACTTTAAAAATATCCAAAAAAGGGCAAAAGAAAAGTGGATAAAAGTTGTACACAGCTTAAAAAGCTAAAAAGGAACCAACTTTTTTCTTATTCTACACAAAGCTATTGCCGTTCATCCACCATACACTCCAGGGGCTAATTCTTGTTTTTAACAAAACAAATAACTTCAAGAAAGAAATCATATTTATGCAAAACAGAAAAGACAGCCCGAGCCTGATGTATGAAACTCCGGCTTCTCCAACTATAAGAAGAGTCTGGAAAGTATCGGACTGATTTTGGGGTCTATAGTCTATCATACGCAGCCCTTCCTTGCATTTTGCAAGTGTCTATGTACACAAACGAATCCTGATCTCCACTTCATAAGATGACAATTTTACCATTGCATCAACGCTCTTCACAAATTTATGCACTATATAACAAATATTAATTTTTTTTTTTATAAAAAAGAAGAAAAACCCACCTTCTAAATGGTTAGAATAAGTACAAAGTAAGTTTGATGCATAAAGATGGTTTTTTTATTCTAAAATTATGGATATTTGAGAAAGCTTTTCTGGAGAAGATATGTGGGGGATATGCTGGGAGGTGGGGGAGGTGGACAAATGTTGAACTATGCTTTGAGTTTGATTATCAAAATGTGTACCTTTTTGCAGAGAGAGAAATGTGTGTGTGTGTGAGAGGAAGGTTGGGAGAAATGGGTATTAATGGCGGGCTGGTCCCCTCTTAGCCTTAACGTCTTTGTAGTCTCATCTCTCTCTCTATAAGGACACAGACGGATTATTTTGTGTCTTTTCAGAAAGATGGAGAGTGGCACAAGTTGCTGTGAATTTATTTTGTATATGGAACACAAATTTTAATAACAAGTTTAAGAATTTATTTTATTTTATTTTATTTTATTTTTGGTCAAATAGCAAGTCCAAGACTTGAGGTTTGTGTTGTCACTTTCTTTTTTTTTTTGCCCTTTTAAATCGTTGGAATATGTCTAGTAAATGAGATTAATTGTTTTTAGGAATCATTTTAATCCTAAGCATGCTTATTATGTGACTAGGACGAGAGGCACTGATAAGTCATTAAATTTGTTCAAAATAAAGTCATAACATAATTTATAGCATGGATATTGCGATACTTAAATATGAATATCATATATTAGTTTCATAATAAGCATATGTATACTTGGGTAACTTGAGGACTCCCAGCTAAACTCTTTGTGACATAATGCAGAGATCAATCATTGGAAAGTCAAATATATTCACTCCCTTGGTAATTTCAATCCCACAAATATGAGAATAGCCATTATTGACAAAATACATGGGAATAGTCCATTCTCATGTAGTTTGGAATGAACTTATTATTCAAGTGGCTAAAATATCCTTAAAAAATATTACACACTATTCAAATAACATTAATTTTTAATATAATTATGTTTTCTATTTTTAGTATTATTTATTATTATTATTATCATTATTAATACTTATAACAATAATAATAATATATAAATAAAATAATAAAATAAAAATAATAACAATAATAATAAATAGCAACAAAATATAATATTATAAAAGATATGTAATAATAATAAATAAAATGATAATAATAATATAAAAATATATAATAAAATGTAATAATAATTAAGTAACATAAATAATAAAAATATAATATAATAATGATAATAATAATAGTAATATATAATTATGATATATAATTTAACATAGTAATATATAATTATGATAAATAATTTAACAATAATAATAATAAATATAACAATATCAATAATAACAAGAAATATGAATATGAATAATTATAAATATTATACATAAATAATAAAATAAATATAATAATAATAATGTTATTAATATAAATAAAAAATAAAAAAAAAATTATACAAAAAAAAAGAAACAAAAATAATAATAATGTTATTATTATAAACATAAAATAGATAAAATAATAAATAATATTAATATTAATAAATATAAAATAAAATAATAAATAATAATAATAATAAATGTAAATTTAATAAAATATTATATAATAATTATAATAAATACAAAAAAATAATAAACAAATAAATAAATATGATAATAGTAATATGCCTCCAAGTAACCATTATTATTAATATGATACTTATTTTTGTTCTTAAGACAATAATATATCTATAGCAACAAGGACATTCTTGTCATTTTATGCAAGTCGTTCCTATTACAGCTATGTTAAATTGACTACCAAACATGGATTCAGAATCAATATATTCATTCATATATTAATTCATAAAGTATACCAAACATGACATATCATTTTCCAAGTTCATTCTATTCCCAAGGTCATTCTATTGCTTAACTCATTTTATTCCTGTTCAAAATCATTTCATGATATCAATTGCTACCTAAGGAGGTAAGATTATCATTGTTCTAGATAGTTGTAATCTCTAATTTTGTGAAATTTATGATAATTTTTCAATTAGATCAGAAAATTTGATAATATCATTTCAGAGTTTAAAGTTTCTATTCCGCAATTGTAGAAAGCTTCATTCAAGTTAGTCAGAAGAGAAGCCAATTCATTTGAGAACTGGGTCATCAAACTAGTTAGACTTGACGTATTACCTTTTAATTGGGGAATTTAACCATCCCTTTCTCTCCTCCTCTTTCCACTCCCATACACCCAACCCCTTAGGCTATCCTCAATGGAGTCTCTAAAATGTAAAACTTTCTTAATTTGAATATTTTTAGAGACTCCAGTCTCTAAAAGAAACACTATTCATGATAAAAGTACGTGGGGTCTACCACTTTTAGCTTAAAAGATGTCAATATAGAGACTCAGTCTCTATTTTTTTCAACAAATTTGTGGAAGAAAATAGAGACTGGGTCTCTATTTTGGCATCTTTTAAGCCAAAAGTGGTGGACCCCATGTACTTTTATTATGAATAGTGTTGTTTTTAGAGATTGGAGTCTCTAAAAATACCTAAATTAGGAAAATTTTGCATTTGAAGACTCTATTGAGGATGCCCTTATGGGCCTAGGTCTAAAAACTCTTGTATAATGATCTCCCTAGCAGCGAGTATTGGTTAAACTTTTATAAAATAAATTATTTAATTTTTTTACTGGAAGAAAAAAATCAAAATTTTCAATCCTAAAATAAAGGGTCTTTAATTGTAGTACAATTTAGTTAGGGCCTTGGTAAAAGAAGGAATAGAAGGGGATGCTTTCTACTATAAAGAGTGAAGGTTAGTGATTCCTCAATGGTGATTATTCGTCATCCCTACCAATTTTTCTTATTTTTTTTTTCCCATTTTGGTTTCTTCAAAACTCATCTATTACCCTTTCTTATCCTAATTCACAATTTGTTTGTTCAAATGACATAACTATATCGATGACATGTCGAATTATTTTTTTAATAGAATTGCTGATTGGTTGGCTTAAAAAACTAGATATAGTGATCTTTCTCTAAATCAGATGTCTAACTTTGCTTGAAGAGCTGTGAATTTTTCTATCTTTAAATGTCCCCTAAGTTAGGCTTAGTTAATGTACATGTTGCTTTTTTTTTTCTTATCACTCAACCTATTATGTCCCAAAAAATTAAAATAAAAAAATTCCTTGAGGTTGAAACTTTACTATTTGGAAGTATTATGGTTTTCTTTGTTTTGTAGAATAATTTTTGATAATATTTTTCAAAAATAATTTTTAAGAATAAAAGAACATAAAATTTATTTGAGTAGAATTATTTCCAATATAAGTTTTTAAAATAAAAACGCTTTAAAATTATATGAACAATATTTTTTCTTTTATCGAACTATAATTTTTTTATTAAATTAATATATTAAGTAATTAAGTGTCGAATCTAATTGATTAAGTTGCTAATTAAAAATTAATAAAATTTAGCTAATAGATTAGATTAATAAATTAATCATTTTAAGATAATAATTTAATCAAAATTAATTAAGAAATTAATAAAACTTATTCATTAATAATTCATAATGCATTCAAAATTAATAATTTTTGTAAATTAATAAAATCTAATTAATTAATATGTATTCAAAATTACTAATTTTTATAATAAAACTAATTAATTAATAATTTATAACGTGTCCTAATTTACTAATTTTAGAAAACTAATAAATTTTTTGATAAATAAATAAAAATATAAATAACAATTAACAAATATTATTTTTAAAATAAATTAATTAAATGATTAGTTATTAATGAATTAATTTTTATTAATTATTAACTAAATTATATTAACTAATTATGGACTAAAATTAAAATTCATTAATTTTTTAAAAAACAAATTTGCCCATAGAATGAGCAAAAAGAGACACATTTATTTATAATAGCACTGTACATTTTGGCCTTGAAAGATTTGCAATTAAGAGATATAATTCTCAGGGTGACTTTTGCCCATAGAATGCGCAAAAGGTCAATTGGGAAATGGCCTACATTTAGATAAGATTATGACTTCATTTATGCACCAAATATTAAAACAAATAGTTCCAAAGAAATATCATCTTTATGCTCAACCTCTTTATAAAATCAATCTAAGCAAGATGGAAATCTTATTTTTGTATTCAATTATTCTCTTTATAAATTCAATTTCAGCGAATCTCATGTATATGAAACAAGCATAGAAGATAATTCTGAATAAAAATGATTAGCATCATTAGATTTAGATAGCCAATCCCACTAATTGAAATAAGATTTAATGTATTTTGATTTCATAACAATTTATCCTAATTGATATGTATACTTTATGTCAAAGTCATGAGAACAAGATACATAAGATTCTAGGCTTTTTTTTTTGAAATTAAACCACGTAGATGACAATTGGTATGTTGAAATAGGTTGAGAATGAAATAACATTCATGGCTCTATTGCAATTTCCATGCTTGATATAAAGTAATGAACTTGAGAATTTTTATTCCTTACGTAATGTGATTCCCACGAATATAAGAATCGCTATTCTAGACAAAACACATGTGATTAACACATTTTCATGTTCTTGGGAATAAACTCATTTGTCAAATGATCGAAATGCCCTTTTGAAATATAAAATGTACACAATAACAAAAGTCAATCCTTATTATTATTATTATTATTATTATTATTATTATTATTATTATTATTATTATTATTTATGAATAATATATAATATTTATTATTAACAATATTATTGTTAATGACAGAAATACCTTTTCAAAAACATCAATCCTTATTGAAAATGTTATTACTATATTGTTGTTGTTATTATTATTTTTCAAATGAAGAAAATGTCATTTCAATAGGAAAAAGTACACAATAACAAATTTAAAGTTATTTTATTATTATTATTATTATTGTTGTTGTTGATATTATTATTTTATATGATATTATTATTTATTTATGTACATGTGATTATTATTATATTAGAATGAGTATTATTTATTTATTCATTATAATTATTGTTATTATTATTAATGACAAAAATACCTTTTCAAAATATAAAATTATTATAAGTATTGGCCAATATTATCCTAGTATACTGACTATTAAACATGAATTAGAATTAACACATCTATTTTTATTTTCATTCTTATAACATACTAAGCATGATACATTCTTTATCAATTTTATTTCCAATTTAATCCACGATTGATAATACCAATCACCAACATGATGTCAGGCTGTTTTAAAGTTCAACAATATCCGTATTCATTGCACTAGATCACAATTATTACATCAATGTCTCACTTAATAATTTTTTTTTTTTCAGTCATTGCACTTATAAAGTTGGCATTGCATTAGTAAGTAAGATTTTCGTCCACGTGGCAGGTAACACTTAAACCTGGACCATACCTCCATATCACAATAGAAATAGGGGAGACTATAAGAAAATAGTTCAAGAATAAAATATCCAACCCGTTTTCAATCTTGGATTTTTTTTTCTGCCATACAATCTTCGGATTAAATGATTAAATCTAGTGAAATCTATAAAGGAAAGTAAATTCTTTGAAGTTTACCCATAGACTAATGAATAGTATTTGTTTTTATTGATAGGTATTTTTTAAATAAGATCATATTGAATTTACTCTAAACAAATAAACTCTGAATCTATGTTATACTCTTATAAATCAATTAAGAGTTAGACAATATTTGTGATAGGATGACAGATTCAAACTCAGGATTTTTAGTCACAATCTGTCATTACTTAACCACTTTACTCAAGAGAACCGGTTTCAAAGAAGGGCAGTTGTGTCTCCTATTTGTCCACTGTGTGATCAAGAAAGTAAGTCTGTCGAACACATCTTCCTTTTTTGTCCTTGGGTGAAGAGATTTTGGTGTGCTTCCCCTCTGCAGTGTGCTTTTGATCCAGTCTCTGTGGTGTGTTTTAGTGAGTGGCTTCTAGGCTTCTCTAAGAGATGTTACGAGGCGGGTTACTGCAAGGAGGAAACAACGACTAAAATTGCTATGTGCTACTAGCAGATTTGGAAAGAGAGGAATGATGGTGTCATTAATGGCATAAGTATGGACATTCAGAGGGCGACCGTGAAGGTTCAGTGTATGATATATGAGTGGTACTGCAAGGAAAATTTGAGACAAAGAAGGTTGGATAATAGACAGTATGAAGAAGCCCAAAATAGGGAGGCAGCACAATGGGTTCCCCCAGAGGTTGGAACTGTCAAAGTTAATGTGGATGCATCCTTCGAAGAAAATGGGATTGCCGCTTATGCGTTTATTGGGCGAGAACGAAAAGGGGAGTTGATTTTCGGGCAAGCAGGACCTTTTAGATGTTTTTCAGCGGTAGAAGCGGAAACCTTTGCTTTTAGATGTGCATATCAGTACGTGGGACAGGTGCAATAGTCTAGCATCATAATTGAAAGTGATGCTCAGGACGTTCTCAAAGCAATCAGTTCTCCGGAATACGCTCTCGGATGGAGAGCAAACGCCATAGTGGAGGAGATCAAAAAGATTGTGGTAGGTAATCCAAGGGTGAGGTTCCAATGCATAAGGAGAACGGCCGATCAACCATGTGATTGAATAGCAAAGTGTCGACGCAGGGAAGAACTGCCAGTTAATTGGGTTTCCTGCAACCCACCTAAGTTGATGTATCTGTTGATGAAAGATGGAGACCCCACAGGGGTCGGGTGATGGCAGTTGTATTTTTTGTTTTTCTTTATACCTTTTGACCAAAAAAAAAAAAAACCACTTTACTCCACCCTAGAATTTATTTCACCAAAAAAAAACCCTAGAATTTATTAACAAATGATTGTTGTTGTCCCATTGTTGAATAGATTGGTCCGTTAGCGACTTATTGTGTTAAAAGCATTCTAAATTTGAACCTATAATCGCCTATCATAAATAATGTTGTACTCTTAACTTATTTGAGACATACATTAAAATATACTACCATATTACCAAATTTATAATCTTAAAATTGACTTAATATTATTATATTTGGAATGCGTATTTGTCATAAATAAAAAATAATAATTAATGATTGTTGCGAACGACAAAAGAAACAAAAAAGTAGACAAGAAAGCATCACCGTCTCGCTTTACGTGCGTATCTGCAAACCAAATGTTACCGTGATGGACACCTAACAGCACGTACACGCATAGCTTTAAAATTAGAGTTGGTCTTGAAAACGGCCGTTAGCCCCATATCACTCGGTCATATGCGTGGTCCTACGCGCTAAGTAGAGTTTATTGTCTGAATCTAGGATGTTAACGTGTCAGATATTGTGAAGACCATTCATTAAAAGAATTGACTCCAAAATCTGCTTTTGCCTTGTGACGTGTTATTAGCATCATAACTTACGTATACATGATCGTCAAAATCCCATTCCCACCAGATCAAATCAGAACCGTTAAAGCTCTGCATAATTTCCCTTCGTCATATTAGTCAACCAATCATTACCATTGTGAGGCACGCTTGAGCTGTGTTAATTACTTCGAGTTTGACTATAAGGTAACCAAACGTTCCACGTTTGGACGCAGCCACATGCATGTCTGCCCTCTGGCACTATTATACTTGGAAAAATGTGGAGCCAAAACCTCAGTTTGAATGCAATTTGAGGTGGTAAGCTATGTATTGCCAGTTAGATTTTTTTTTTTTTTTTTCCGATAGAAAATATCTTTGCAAAAAAGTGGGAATGGTTGTGATTGAAGATAAGATTAAGAACAATTTAAAATGATTTGAACATATTAAGAGATGATCTATAAAGATATCTATTGGAAGATATAAAAATATAGATGTAGGACATTGAAAGGGGCAGCAGGCGGAATTATTAGAAATGAAGCTGGGGATTGGATTGCAGGTTTTGCTATGAATTTGGGGGTAGCTACGAGTTGTTGGGCTGAAATTATGGCACTATGGAAAGGGTTGAAGTTAGCGTCAAGTTTGAATATTGGGTCACTTGTGATCGAAACAGATTCGATTACAACATGCAACCTAGTGTGTGATGTTCGGTGGTCCTTAGTTCACTAAGGCCCTTTGTTGAGGACTGTAAAAGAATTATTGCCACTCATAGCAGTTTTAAGTTGGTCCATGTCTTCCGCGAGAGCAATTACTGTGCAAATTGACTTGCTAATTAGGGCATTCGTCAACCTTTAGGAGTGACAGGGTTACAAGATTTGCCGAATCCACTGCAGTGGCTGGTGGAGAGGGATAAAATGGGTGTGAAGTTTGCTCAAAGTGTTAGTATGTAACCGACTTCGGCCTCCTTTGAAACCAAAAAAAAAAGACCTAAAATGAATTGTATAGAAACACTCAAGTGAGATCTTGATTATATAAAATTAACAATTGAGACAACTCTTTAGAGGAATATCTGGATGTCGTTATATTCATATGGTGAACTCCACCTAATAAATATGACCATTTAATTTGATTTCATTTACAAAAAAAAAATTTGGAGAGTCCTTTGAGCTCATACTAAGATATAATCTTAAGTGCACAATTCAACCCAAAAAACATGATCCGGATTAGTTCAACTTGATTATTGTGCTATCGAGATTTTTACTCGCTTTGCATTCGCATTGTTTTCTATATAACTATGCATATGGAAAAAAAAGAAGTTATTTTAGTCCTTAAAAAATATAATAAGTTTCAAATAGATTTTTGTGAATTTGAAAATTTCTCTACAAGTCCCTGTACTTTAATTTCTATATAACTTTTGATAAAAAGGGAATACTATACTAATAAGTCTTATTTGTCCTTGCAATTTGACCCTAGTCCAACTATCTGTTGGACCAATATTTCTTTTATTAGTTTCCAACTTCTTCATTGAAATACGATTGCACTAATATAATTTTTTTTTTCTCTAACGAAGAAGCAACGGTCACAC
Organism: Ehretia macrophylla; assembly: GCA_037974665.1. Classification (NCBI taxonomy): domain Eukaryota; kingdom Viridiplantae; phylum Streptophyta; class Magnoliopsida; order Boraginales; family Ehretiaceae; genus Ehretia; species Ehretia macrophylla. Next base: position 52,336,324 of record CM075780.1, on the reverse strand, counting down.
TAATTTCTCTAGCCAAAACTCCTTTCTGTTTTGTCGTTGCATGCATGAAGCAATGAAAATTTATAAGAATAACAAATTTGTTAATCCACGTTATATTTTACGGGAAAAAAATGAGATTTTAGTGCATTAGTCATTTTTTCATAAAAAATTACAAAAGAAATTAAAGTGCAAGTACTTGGAAAGAGATTTTCAAACTTATAAGAACTTATATGAAATTTATTATATTTCTTAAAGATTAAAATGACTTTTTTCTTATATATATATATAATGATAATAAAAATTACTAGTTAACTAAGCTGTCACCTTCACAATGATCAATGCGGTATTAGTGGAGCAGCAGAGTTTGAATACTCTGGAATGGTCACTTAGTGCCAATGAAAATAATGTAATACATACAGATAGAGAAAAGAGCATGCGGCAATAGTCAAAATGTCGGCAGCTTAAAAGAAAAAAGAAAAGTTCTTGGTTTACGACGAGACTGACGGTGATTAAAAAAAAGTATTGCCATGATGGACCTTTTTTTCTATGTTTTTTTCTTAATTTTTTATTTTTTTAAAGGGATCAACAGCCACACTATCAAGTGTTCATTATGTTAGGATATCCAACAATTCGGGCCCAGTTGTCTTGGAATTTGATCACAAACTAATTTTTCATTCACTCATGAGTTTTTTAAATTGTGACGGGCATATCTCTTCCATGGTTTACAATTTTAAAATATTCTTATCTTTCACGTCTGGCCATACCATTCGGATCGTATCTTGACATGCCAACCGTGCGATAGTTTAGATTGTATGAGCAATTCAAATAGGAATCCTTCCACTAGACTAGTGTAGTAACATTTCCCATCCTCTATTAGCTCTTTTGCTTACTGATTTTGTACCAACGGGAAGTGGATAATTTGTATGGATACATCTGAATACTCATGTAATCTTTTATGTATATTAATAGAGTGAGCTACTTTTCGAAAAAAAAAAAAACACTCCTAGACATTGGGAGCAATGTTGGTTTCATGATGTTGTCTCTTGTGCATTTGGTGACAAAAAAAAAAAAGAAAAAACCCTGTGCAACTTTGCCTGGTACAAATTTCCTCGAAAAGTGTGATATTCTCAATATCTTTAATGAATCATTTATCTTGCATGTTCGACAATATATATATATATTTTGCACGGTTTGTAGATCATTAGTCAAAGCAAGTAGAGTAGTTGAAGACTAACACACCTTTTCACTGAATTCTTAGGATTTGTATCCTTATGATGCATTAAGGATAAAAAATAATTAATAGTGAATTATTTATACAATTTTAATAAATAATTTATTAGACAGTAAATTATAATTAATTTTTTTTTCAATCGTAACACTATATATTACAAACGACTTTAAATTAAAAGGCGAGTAAGTTTAGTTTCTTCTTCTTTTCCAATTTCAGTGAGCTAGACAATGAAGGGGATGTCAACATTCAGTGAGCTAGAGCAAACCCTAATCTAACTCTACTAATCCTTATGATGGACATATAACTAATTAAATAACTAACTAAACGGGTTGGAGCTTCTAAGAAAGGATATTAACATGGAATCTCTCGTCACATATTCCATTCACATGCAACTTATCCATAAGCAATCATACTATAAAATCTGTCGACAACATGGAGGACATTATTTTATATCATTTTGTAACTTGTACCATACAATAGTACAAAACTAGCTCATTCTGGAGTCTCATTTTTCAATTGCCGATCAATATTAATTATCTTTTTTTTTTTTTTTTCCTAAGTAAACAAACGATTGTATTAAAATAAAAATAAATATAACAGTGATTACAAACAATAAATACAATCGGCCAACCTTTATTGGTTGAGTCAGAGTCTAACAAAGCAAAAGAATATCATCTAGTTTCCAAACTCTAAAAATTGCACTATTCAAAATATTGTACCTATATCTTTTAATTTTGTAAATTCTATTTCAATTAATTGTCTCCTTAAGTTAGGCATATTCGTTAACGAAAAAAAAAAGAAGGAAAGTAGGCATATTTGATCTACCGGGTTGAATTTGTTTCCTCAAGCCTCAGTTATATCTAATATTTTGATAATGGTTGTATTATCGCCTCACCTAAAAGTTTAAAATGTTAAAAAGTAGTATATTGTATTTATTTATTGAATTCAAAGTGTCTTTTCACCTTTAGATTAGATAGTTTTTGATTGAGCTTTACATATAAATATAATTTTACAAATAGATAATAGTGAGTTTTGAACCCATGACATTTTGATACCCTTAGTCGTCCTATCATAATTAAATAAATTAAATAAGTAGTAGATCCCGAGTGCCACCGATATAGCTCTTGGAGGGCTAGTAGAAGTTGTTCACTCTGTTCAAAGAACAGGACCGACTATGATCACAATAAGCGTTATCTATTGAGTAAAGGAAGGGTTTGCTACAGTGATTCAGGCGTTTAGGGTAGGTTGGAGCCCTTTTATCACGCATCGAGCCCAGAACCCCGAACCCGCAGGCGAGACTAGTATTGTAGGCATAAAGAATAACTACTTAGACCCTCTTTTCTACTGGCTCAAAATGGCTAATTAACCCAAGTTATTCCTTATACTCACAACACTCACTTATAAACTACTCACAAACATTATCAATATCCGATGTAGGATGTCACATACACCCCCCGTTAAGGACCTGACGTCCTCGTCAGGGGCACACATACCTAGGACCAACTAGGCAGTGAAGGATTCTAGAGGTGGCTCCTACGGGTTCAAGAGGTAGCTCCCACCAGCCTTTCTAGGTGTAGCACTTTGCCCCGCATAGCACTTAGCTCTCGCACCGGCTAGTGACCTGCTTTGAATACCATTATGTCATACCTCGAGCCCAGAACCCCGAACCTGCATGCGAGATGTGTTGTAGGTATAAGGAACAACTACTTGGACCCTCTTTTCTACTGGCCTAAAATGGCTAACCCAAGTTATTCCTTATACCCACAACACTCACTTATAAACCACTCACAAACATTATCAATATCTGATGTGGGATATCATACCCTTCATGAAAAGCCTTTGATGTCATATTAAATTACCACATTATCTAAAAGCTTAAATGTTACAAAGAGTTTGTTATCTCATCTAAAACCTTAAACTATTTGTTATATTATTTATCATTTTCAACATACCCCATCAAACGCAGGTGGGATTTATTTTTGAGCTAGGTAGTTGTGAGTTTTGAGCCCACGATTATGACGTGCAAGCGAGATTTGGTTTTGAGCAAGCTATTGGTGGCTGTGAGTTTTGAACTTAGGATCATTTCGTACTTAAATTGTGATACCATATTAAATTATCACCTCATTTAAAAATTAAGCTGTTAAAGATAGGTTTGTTAAATTATTTATTGTTTATAACATGCCCTCATACACATACGGGATTTGTTTTTGTGCTCATAGGCTCTGATATCATATTAAATTATCACCCTATTTAAAAGGTTAAGCTACTAAAGATGAGTTTGTTATATTATTTATTGTCTTTAATACATCCTCTCAGGGGCATGAAGAATTTACTTTTGAACCTTGCATGTAGATAATTTTTAATATTTTTAAATAGATGGCACAATGAGATTTGAATCCATGATTTGGGCCTTAATACTATATTAGGGACCACCTCATTTGTTGTACTGTATGTATTTATTATATTCAACAGGATAAAATACCTCAAATTGCTCAGCAAGTGCCATATCACCAACAATTAAAGGGTCCTAGATAAATTAGTAAGACCTCATATTTGAAGTGACCACGTCTCGATACACATATCCTTAAGCCTCAACTAATTTAATATTTTGTTAAGGGTTGAAAATATTCCAAGCCACTTAGCAGATGTCACATCAGCAACAATTTAAGAGTCTTAGATAAATGAACAAGACTTGACAATTGAAACAACCATGTCTCCAAATAAGTGGCCTCTTACTTTCAAGGTTACATCATTACTCAGTCACGTATCTCTACAAATTTCTAGCACGCAGATTGAGATTCCATGTCCCAAAACACCTAACTACCTTGTGAGAAGAAGAGCCATTTAGGGATGACAAAGGAGATAAATTTTGTAGGTACTTGCCTTGCCCTCGCTTTACATAGTGAGGGTTTTGAAGTGAGAAATGAAAATAGAGTAGAGGATGAGTATTAACTTTCAATCCCCACGAGGAGGTGGGGAGGGGGCCCAGTATAAGCATTCTCTACCTAGCATAACCTACCTTGCAAACATGCAAAGTTAGTTTTTTTCTCTTAATTCTTACATATGTATTAAAGTATTAAATATTTTATAGATTAATGATATTAGACAAAGTTTATTAGAATTGGGGAGGAAAAGAATGATGTCTCAAAATAATTTTGTGGTCATTCTTTTATCTAGAGTATATGTCATCACTTACTTTGTAATCATTTTACATGAATACCATCTACTCATTGGATTTAAGAAAGTTTTTAATAGTTTTATGGTGCTTGACAATAGTTTCAAAAAATTACAATTAATGATGACATCTTGAAAAACTTATGATGTAAAAAATAGAAAATAGATATTATTCCATAACCCAAGGTAGCAGAGGAATCTCAACACTGGACCGAATTCATAACACATGAACAAATGGGCACTTTTCAGAGATTGGTTGGGCTAAATCTTGAGAGGGATGGAAACATAATATTGACGGGTACTCTAAAGGTAATTCTGAATTCTCAGGGGCTGGTATATTATTCTGGAATGAGGAAAGGATTTGGGACATGTTTTGTAGTAAATTTGGGAAAAGCTACAAACAACAAAGTAGAATTAATTGCTTTATGGGAGGCACTTAAGTGGGCTATATGAGACTTCATACGCTTACGATTAAATTAGACTCATAGTTGATAATCAGCCTGATCCAGGGGGCAAGCTCCTTCCAACAGTCCTCTTAGGTGGCTAGTTGAAGATTGTAAAAGAATGCTTCACAAGAATGCCAAGTTTCATCTAGAACATGTGTATAGGGAGGCTAATTTTTGTATGAATTGGCTTTCTAGCTATGCTCTCGAATAGCCCCTTGGAGATCACACTATGGACAACATTCACCCTACCTTCTCTTAGTGTTGCTAGAGAAGGATAAAAGGGCAAAACTTTCCCTCGATTAGTTAGTTTATAGTTTGGCTTTAAGTCTCACCGTGAAAGAAAAAAAAAAGGTCCAAAACTAACATCATATTCTATCTTCAAACCCTCCTGTTGCAGTTTTTGACTCGAGTCCAAGTCCAGTCCTAATAAGAGTAGCTTTAGAAAGAGGTTTGTATAAACAAAACTTTCTATCTTGTAATTAATTGCCACATAGGGATATGGTGTGAGATTGAGAGGGTGAGAGGGTTTCTTTTTACAATGTTTTCTTTGTTTAAAAGCTCGTAACCATGTGTGATAGTCTTTTGTACTTTTGTTAGAAAAAGTCGATTAGGGAGGGTTAGGTTTTTCATGGATAAAGTTATGTGAGCGATGATTTAGACTTTTTCCGTATATAAAGTCAAGAGTTGTAACCATTATTGCGAAATAGTAATTTTTTCAATTTTGAATCATGAACGTAGACAAAGTATCAAACTATGTTCAATTTTTATACGCTATTTCTGTTGCTACGTGTTTGTGCGCGTGTCATCGTTTCCCAGCACCTCGTCCCAAATCAACTCAATGAGAACCCAAAAATGACTTCTCGGGAGGGTTAGCAATTGATTTTATCCAGCAATGATTGGCACATTTACGAAATGTTAAATAATTACCATCAATTCTCATAAGAGTAAAATGCACTATACCCTCCTGTGTTTTCACAAAGTTGCATCATAAACCTTGTATTTTAAAAAGTCGCATTATAAACCCTATGTTATGGAAAACGTTGCATATAACCCCTCGCCGTCTATTTTTCTGTCAATTTTAACGTAAGTGTAATACACACGCTTGAAATGCAAGTATGATATTTAACAAGCTTTAAAACACATGCAGAAGGACGAAAATACTTTTTTTAACATCAGTTGCTAATTGCCCTTTGTGTTTTCGATAAGGTTGTAAATGGCCTCTTGTGTTTTCGATAAGGTTGTAAATTGCCCCTTGTGTTTTTTATATGGTTTCTAATTGCCCTTATGTTTTTCTATAAAGATGTAAATTGTCCCTTTAAAGATAAAAAAAAAAAAAAATTGACAATCCTAGAGAGAAAAACTATTTCAAAGTGATTTTCCTTCGATTTGAAGTTGATTTTTGCACTGATTTAAAGATTTTAATCTACTTGTAGAAGAACGTGATTCCAAGTGAAGGTATGATTATTGCTAGTTGCAATATGACTTTGAACTTCAAGCATAAGATTTATATTTTTTATGATGGACATCAATGTTCTGTTATATAAGCTATACATTTTTTTTTATTGTTTTAATTAAATGATATTTATTAGTTTAATATTGTAGATCTCCTTAGAAGGTAGACTGACACATGGTTCTGATATTGCAAAATAAAAAATATTGTAAATACCTCCCTCTAATATTAAAAAAGTGATAAATACCCTCTTCTGATATCAAAAAAATTACAAATACCCCATTTGACGGATTTATCTTTAAACGAGAACAATTTTATCTTTTTATAAGACTAACTAACAGAGTTAAATAGAATTTGAGTTTAGGACGTATATGCAACGTTTTTCATAACACAGAATTTATAACGTAATTTTTTAAATCACAGAATTTATAATGCAACTTTGTAAAAATACAAAAAAATATAATACATTTTACTCTTCTCATAATTCAAATTAAAAATGTCCTTTGTATAACAAAGGCCATCGAATCTTTTGCGTGTTCCTAAAAGTCTTGTTGCGTGACATAAACTCAATCCTGTTAGACTTGCATCCATAATTTCCAATTAATGGGGTAGTTGAGGTCGTCCAATATTATCATAAGGCTGCGCCATAGTTCATAGGTTGTTTTCTCAAACTAATGAATAATTAATGACCCTGAAATAATGAAATTTAAATACCAGTTGGTGGTTCTGTCTTTATTGTGGAAACAGCTTTGAGCAATTCAAACAAGAAAATGAATAAAGCATCACTGGTCAATGATGGGCAAATTATAGAAGCAAATACAAGTTTTATCATAACCATCTAATTACATGTGAAGAGCGTGTTAAATATAATAAATAAATAGATTAATTTTTTTTAATAATTTAAACTTTTAATTGAAGTAATCACTTAATATATAGACCAAACCCTCTCTAACAACTTAAATTTTTAAATAAAGTGATCACGTAATATGATATTTGAGTTTAAATACTAAAAAGTTTTGAGTTCAAAACTTACTGCCACCAATTTATAAAATTAAGTCCACTTGTAGGCTAGCAGCAAACCCCTACCCCTCTCCAAAAGCCTATTAAAGAAACAAGGGGAAGGAGGGGAGATGAAGCTAAAAGGGCACTACATGTTGTATAAAGTAAAGGAGTAGCTTGATATTCATCAATTAAATGTCCTTGAATGAACATGGTAACCCCTTAAATGCAAAAATTGTGTTAACAAGGAGCAAGGGTGAATTTAAGATTTTTTTTCAATAATCAATATATGTTTTCAGATACTGTTATATAATTATAGCCAATTTTTGCTCAATGAATACCAAACACCCATCCTTTAATACCTGGTGCAACGATTGTTGGTTATAACATATGAATTTTCAATTATATACACATACTATTTTTTTTTTTAATGTGGGAATTAATTAAAGTCTTCTACTAAAACTACATAAATATTTAAAATTATATTTTTATAATGCAACCCTCGTTGTCAGTGAAATATATCTGCCCCTGACGATAAGTATCAACGTTACGTATTTGATTTGTGAAAAGAAAAAAATAACGATTACAAGACTTGACGAGTAACATTTACTTTTACTTGTGGACTTGTGAGAAATTAATTTGTTGACATGAATTGACATTTTCCTTTCAACGTCACGGGTAATTTGTATTGCCGCGCAGAAAATGCAGAACAAAGCCACAAGTTGACTTGGCAATAATAGAATTGAAGACTACTGGCTTGGATGTAGAGAGTACGACTCTTTACATCAAGTGCATCATTTGCTTAGACCAAAAAAGAAAAAAGAAAAAAGAAAAAAAGAAGTGCATCATTTGCAACTTACAAAAAAAGCCTAGGGCCCTCTCGTCATGGTCTTCATGGTCATCCCAGGTTACAAAGGCAACGCCATCATCTCAATATATTATTATTGAATCTCTTTCGTAATTTTATAATAATATTAGAGGATTTAAATCTCAATTTTTTTATCTCAAATCTTTTACCTTGAAATGTCATACTTCAATTGTAGTTAGTCCGGGATTTAAAATTTAAATTTTCAACTACTGGGCTATTGACTAAGCAGTTTCTTGTTGTGAAGGTCAAAGTGCTGTTAGAGTGTTACAATGAGCAATGTCTCTGGTGATAGGCCTCCTAAGGATATCTGCTATAAGAGTTTGAAAAGTTATACAATGTAGGGACGGATCTAACTAGGGATTGACAGGGTCTCGGCCCCTCCAATATTTTTTTTTTCTCTTTTAGCATATGTATATTTTTTGCCCTCAACATCTTTACATAATTATTGACTCCCTCAATATAATTGACACACCACACGCACAATAACTCTCCCAACTCCCTTTTTCAGTTTTCCTCTTTTATCTTTTCCTTTTCCTCCACTCCCTTTTCCTCATTCCCTTTTCCGTTTTTCCTTTTTCCGTATTTTTTCCCTTTCCCCTTTTTCCTCAATCCCTTCCCCGATAACAATTCTTTCTCACTCTTCCTACATGTCACAATCCTCTTCCTCCCTTCCATGGCACAAGTGTATAGTCCTTTTTCTTCAATTTTGATTTTTAAAGCATACACACACAAAGGTAAAGTAATAGACCATGAAAAATATTGTATAATGTTTAATTTACTTTTTTTTTTGGTAAGTTAATTTTATGCATAGTTGTTAATAGAAAAAATATTTTTTTGGTGTGTTTTTTACAAATCAAAATATACTGCACAAAAGAATACGGTATAATAAAATAATAATAATAAAAATTTCGGCCCCTAATATTAAGTTTTTGGATCCGTCCTTAATACAATGATTATTGCAAGAGCAGGACAACTTTTAGAGTTCCAAATAAGGTGAGAAATTGACCAAAAAATTTAGGAAATGTAGTATAAAAACTGATATATAAGAGAAAATAAATACTATCCTTTTTATTTCGGTTTGGTGGCAGATAAATTTCGGTGGGAAAAATTTTATGTTATAATAATATCTTTTCCGAAAAAAAACAATAATATCTTTTGTTAGCAGGTAAAGCACAAAACTTTTGGGCCGTATCTATGTTACTATGCTTGTCAACCAAGTGGGTAAAATTTATAATGTCCTTGGTTTCTAGGAACTGAGCGCGAACACGGCAATTTATGCTCATCCAATAATCATTAAAAAGTTTATTACAACAAAAATGTAAGTTGGATAAAATTGTTAATTACTTTTCTTTTAATTTTTTAAATTAAATTACATTACTATCGTACGAGATATCTCTCATATGTTATCTTTTTCTAAAAGGACGAATAAACATTGTGACAATTGATTTGTCATATGAGTAATTAACAAATCAATTCACACTACAGTTAGATCACCAACAGATAGAGCGAAGAGTTCAAATTTATAAGAGTGAAGAGGGGAGATAAAAGGAATGACGAGAATCTACTGTACAAATAAGCTCTGCATTATCGCAAGACTTGATGAAAGCCAAATTGGCCATGGTTGACTGGCGAGTCTGCCATCTCCACGACTTTTCTCCAAACCTAAAAAAATAAGAAAAAAGACGTGTTGACGAATCTTACCGATAGCTCTTTGCGAGTTGGCATTCAATTAGCTTAATGTCATTAATTTAGGAGCTGACAAAATCCCAGGAGATATTATATCATCATATCAGTTGACTGGAAGCAATCTAACAGGGGAATCTTCATTAATTTAGGAGCTGACAAAAAAATAAAGATTAAAAGACTTGACGAGTACTTATGACAATTGATTAATTTTTATCAATTAATTAAAATATTTTTTTGTTTATATGCTACCACATGCCTTATGAAAAAAGAATCATTTGCTTTTACTTGTGGACTTGTGAGAAATTAATTTGTTGACATGAATTGACATATTCCTTTCGACGTCACGAGTAATTTGTATTGCCGTGCCGAAAATGTAGAACAACGCCACAAGTTGACTTGCCAATAATAGAATTGAAACTACACTTGACATCAAGTCCATCATTTGCTCAGACAAAAAAAAGAAAAAAAAGAAGTGCATCATTTGCAACTTACAAAAAAACCTAGGCCCCTCTCGTCATGGTCTTCATGGTCATCCCAGGTTACAAAGGCAACGCGATCATCTCAATTATTGCTTACTGAATGTGTACATATCATAGCTACATAGACATATATCATTATTGAATCTCTATCGTAATTTTATAGTAATAATAAAGAATTTAAATTTCAAATTTCTACCTCAAATCTTTTACCTTAAAATGTCATACTTCAAATTGTAATTAGTTCGGGATTTAAAATTTAGATCTTCAACTACTATGCTGCTATACTATAGTAAGCTAACTGAGCAGTTTCTTGCTGTAAAAGGTCAAGTGCGGTTAGATTGCTACAATGAGCAATGTATTTGGTGATAGGGCACCTAAGGGTATCTCTGCTATAAGGGTTTGAAAAGTTATACATGATTATTGCAAGAGCAGGACAACTTTTAGAGTTCCAAATAAAGGTGAGAAATTGACCAAAAAATTTAGGAAATGTAGTATAAAAACTGATATATAAGAGAAAATGAATGCTATCCTTTTAATTTCGGTTTGGTGGCAGATAAATTTCGATGGGAAAAATTTTATGTTATAATAATATCTTTCCCGACAAAAAAAAAAAACCCAACAAAAAAACAATAATTATTAGCAGGTAAAGCACAAAACTTTTGGGCCGTATCTATGTTACTATGCTTGTCAACCAAGTGGGTAAAATTTATAATGTCCTTGGTTTCTAGGAACTCAGCAATTTATTCTCATCCAATAATTATTAAAAAGTTTATTAAAACAAAAATTTAAGTTGGATCAAATTGTTATTACTTTTCTTTTATTTATTTATTTTTACAATGGTAACAAAACTGAATTACATTACTATTGCACGAGATGTCTCTCATCTCTTATCTTACTCTAAAAGGACGAACAAGCATTGTGGCAATTGATTCATCATATGAGAACCAATTAACATGGCATAATTGACAAGTCAATTCACATTACAGCTAGATCACTGATAGATAGAGGGAAGAGGCCAGATTTAAAAGAGTGAAAAGGGGAGATAAAAAGAATGCCGAGAATCCACTACACAAATACGCTCTACATTATTGCAAGGGTTGATGAAAGCCAAATTGACTATGCCTGACTGACAAGTCTATCATTTTTACGACTTTTTTCCAAATCTAAAAAAATAATAAAAAATACGTGTTGACGAATCTTGCCGATGGCTCTTTGCGAGTCGGCATTCGATTCGGTTCATGTCATTAATTTAGGAGGTGACAAAATCCTAGGAGATATTATAGATGATATCAGTTGTCTGGAAGCAATCTAACAAGGGAATCTTCATTAATGTATTGGTAGTATTCGTTGACCCCGTCTAGTATTACCTTCATTGTCTTCTGGCTGGGCACGATTCAATTCTAGGGGCCCTCATTGCTATACAAGCTTAGCCAAGATAAGGATGAGAGTACATCACTCCACCAAGTGGACTCCCAAAAAGTCAACGCTAAAAGTCCGGGCTCTAAGAGTTGGAAAAAGAATCTGACCTAAAAAGTCCAAAATTACAACATGTTATACGACCATGTTGAACCAAAGCTTTACAATCATTTTCTCTTGTGCATTAAAAATCCCTCCACAACAATTAATAACAAACGGTTATATATTATTAATACAATTACTCTATATTTCATTCATAATGTTTTAAAATTATGAAATCTTTACTCCCTACTTCGGTCCTAAAATTAAATCAAATCAAACTCTTCTTATCGCATTCATCTTTTTTTTTTTTGGCGGGGGGGGGGGGGGGGGGGGGGGGGGAGTCGATTATATAGATTCAATAATATCACTTATTCTTGTAAAAAGTCATTTCCTCTATCAACTTCATGCACTCGAGATCATGTGCGAGTATCTTCATCTAGCCTTTCTTAAGTATTTTTTTGTCGGTCTTATGGCGGAAAAATAAAAAAATAAAAAATAATAATTAAGATGCAATGGTAAAATCCAGCATAGGCTGCAAAGAACTTTGCTCCCCTTTAGCGTATTACTCTTTATTCTACAGGTATGATTAAGAGATGCATAATTATAAAGAGAAAGAAACAGCCCTTATAAGATTAAATTTAATCTTTATCTAGTGCACTAATAATGTACATACGATTAAAAAAAAAAAAAAATCATCGCATTGAACTCCCTTGTCATTGACATTCGCAGTCGAGAGAGAACAACATGGAAATTTAATATGCAGGCTGCCAAAGAAATGCAATTTGGGTTAACGCTAGAGCAGCGCATTTTTGGAGACTGGAATTGGATCCCTTTAACACAACTGAATCACCCTCGTAACGTTATAATGTTATTAGAAGATTGAAGTCCGTGGAGACCTCGTTACAAAGTAAAAGCAGTTTTCACTGATTTCTACATGATTACCCGAAGAAACCAAACATAAACATAAGGAAGATAAACGACTCATGACATGAACAAATAAATTGGAAGCACCCCTCTAACGAAAGAAAGACAAATAAGATTAAGATAAGCAAACAAATTGTCCCAATCAGGACCAGAAGATAACTTTTTAGCAAGTTCAACCTAATTTACCCGTTCAAAACTTACATTTAAAGCTGAAAACAAAATGTCTTGATATCCATTCACTGAGGCAGCAACCACAATATTTCATTTGCGAAGAATTTTCTCCAAGAAAAAAAGAAAGGGAAAAGAGAAAGTAGTTATTTTGGCATATGTTTTGCTATCTTAATATGCATATATAATATAATATCTTGTAATGGAAATCCAAATACGACTCTCAATACAATGAGGATCAGACATGCCTCCTGCGCTTCAGCTGGATGGTTGATACTTAATACGCGAACAAACATACAGTAGAACATTCAACTTATAACAATAGACATATCAGTTATAAATCTTAAACAACAATTTTTGGTATGAAAGTTTATTTCTGAGTGGATTTTGTTGAAGAACTAAAACAAGGATGCCTTTAATGAAGCACATTCAGAATCAAGAAACAACGAGGTTACCATACCAACATAGAGGAAAGAAAACAAAAGCACGTTATGCTTTCTTTCTTTGCTGATTCAGTTAATCATAATAATAAAGCAACAATTTCTATCCAAAACAAAACACTTTATGTACCTGCAATTGCTTTTGTTTGTACGGAAAGCCATTGTTGATCCTGATTTTCGTTGTTCAAGTGTCTTGCCAAAATAAGAAATCACTTTTAAGCCTTAAGAAAGTGCATATGCCACTTTATCTCCAACAAACTGCAATATTAGTATAGAAATGTAAGTTCTCCAGTTTGGGTCGACAACAAATCAACCTACAGATCAAGCAACAAGAAAGCTGTAGATTAAGTTAATTGCACATACGAAGAACATAGTATACACCTATGCCACTAATGGAAATTTAATCTCATTTGAATCCTTTAATAAAAATACTCTCAGAGTGACTAAGAGAAATGCCTAAATTGATGAGCATCTCAGGCTCTCAGCACTGTGCCAGCAATAGATGTAAGCGACAAAAGGATTAAAATGAAATTATAACCAAACTAAAGTGAAACACCAAAGTACATCCATGATCAATACTGACAAAAAAGTTTACACTCAGTTCTAGAGGTAATGAAATGACAAGATTACATCTGAAGTAAGAAATTTCACATTATGATCTTGCATAGAATTCTTTAGAGGGGAAAACTAAGATTTAAAATTGTCACTTTTTCAGTAGAAAAGAACTTATAAGAGTGTGTGCGAGTATTTTTTCAGTCAAAACAGCTGATAAGTTGTTTTTAAGCTTTGGTAAAACAACTTACAAGTGAGAGCTTATTCCAAGAGCGCCTTCCCCCTTTTTATTGTCTTTGAGCTTATGAGCTCTTGGAATGTAGGGTAGTTTGACCAACACTTCATGTTACTACAAAGGTAACAATTCTTGTTTTACGTTTAAGTTATTCACGGTTTAGAGCTTATAAGCAATAAGAGAGACATAAGGTCTTGGAGCTTATGAGTTCTTTTGCCAAAAGGTAAGTCAAACACCTTCTAAACAGGGGTAAAGGAAGCTGAACGTGCTTTACAAAGATGAGCCACATCAAGTATCCGCCAGAAAAACCAAAAACTCAGAGGACCAAATTAGCAGCAATAGCAAAATCAGACACAACAGAGCAGCGATCGCAAAATAGACCGCAATAAGCCTTTGACAAGAGGAAGAAACACAAATGCCGGACCAACCATAACATCTGCACAAAACACATGCCTAAGTGTTAAGAATCGCTTAAAGATGAAAAGAGCCATAACACAAGAAAATGTACTTTGGGTGTTAGTTATCCAATAAGGAGGGAGAAGGATGCAATAAAATATAACTCTGTGCCATTTTAAGGAATCTATAAACCTTACAAAAACCAGAAAGCAGATACATCTATAGAGATGAAAGAAGAGAAGAGAAGAGAATATCTTAGAGATATGAGTGTGTCAACGCGTATACGATGGGTGAGCCTGTATATAGGAATCAACACTGGGTAACCAAGGAATGACATACGAGGGAAGTAATCTAATTTACTAACTATGTAAGCCTAGCCCAAACTAGTGCCATAATACAAGGAAGTAAATTAGACCATATACATTAACAAGATGAGAAAGGTTTTCCATGGAATATATCTCGTAGGACAATCTGAACCAATCACGTACAAGAATCATCCAACATAAACAAGTTGTTTGATGTGGAAGACTCCAGCACTAAATGAGAAACTTGGAGAAAGAGCTTCACATATGAATCACTTTAATGTACTTATTTACCTTTACTGCATTTAAAGCTTATATTGTCAAAATTGAAGTTATAGAAACGAATTGAGTATCTTGAACTAAAAACTTAGTAGTAAATTTGTTCGCATTAGGGCTAACTTAAATCAAAATGTTATATTAAAACTTATTCACAACATCTTCAGTAGGAACTTCAGCTACATTCAACGTGGCAACTATCTCTTTTACATATTCAGTTGTCCCATTCTGCACATACAACTAATTCCAAAACCAATGTTTTTGACATAATTTGCTGCTAATTAATTTACTCAGTAAAATGCATAAATACAACTGCACTCTGTCAACCAACTTTATCGACATGCACTATAATGTCATGCCCCAATCCTAGGACTCGGAACCCAAGCAAGACTACTGTTATACATTTAGGAACAAATGTCAAATCTCTTGGCCCAAAGTAATTTACCCGAGTTACTACTTAAATTCATGATACTTATGGGTAACCACATTCATATCGTGTCTCTTATGGCAGACATCAGGATACAGTCACTCAGGACTAACACCGCCTCAAAAATTTCATGGCTAAGGCCTAAAACTCGAGACTACATGGGGACTAAAGTTATAAACTTAGCCTAATCCAATGGACTAAAATGGTTTAAATTCACGACACTAACTGATAAACCACTCACGCATTATCTCCAACTCCAGTGTGGAAAATCACATATAACAAGCCAATGACCGAACAATTATTAAGCACAATGAACCAATTAAACTAATGAAGAAATTGATTTATTTGAGCTAACAATGAAAATCAGAATGTGAAGTAGAAAATTTTCAAGATCCCCACAAAAAGAAAACCGCAAGTAGTGAAAAAGAAAAGGCTGAGGTTCAAAGAAAATACATACGCATTTCCAGTGTCCTCTGAAGAAGAGCGCTCTCTAGCCATTGTTACTTACTGCTAGACCAAAAAACACATATGTAACGCTGAGGCCTCACAAAATCTGTGCTGCTGTTAAATAACTATATAAAAACTTTTATTTTCACTTGTAGCTATTCAATTTGATTAAATACCACTCAGGACCTTAAAAGAATGCATCTTATAGCTTTGGGCTGTTATTGGGGCGCTACTGATCCCGTTTTAACCACATAAATGTCCCATTTGTTTGAAATTAAGAAGAAAATAAAAGAATAGATCAAGTACACATGTTCATTTGGATTTGTCAAGTGTGATTGGTCAAACACAGTTGCTTGGCTTTTATGGATGACATTGTATCTATTTTGTTATGAGCCAAAATGGTTTTTGAATACTTGGTGTTGGATGAGTATCTTGCATCTTGAAGAAGATTGTCTTGATCAAAAGAGAAGATGCAAAGATTGAATAAAGCAATTATCAAGCTCACCATAAATAAATGAAGTCTTTAAGAGCTTAAGATTTGAAGATATTGAAGATGATGTGGTGACATAAAGATGAAGAAGAGACGACATAAGAGGTAGTTGCTTCAATTTTGTTGTTTACCTTGAATTTGTATATGTGTGGCTTAAGTTCTTGGTAATTTTGAAAGTGGTTTTAAATCTTTTCTCAAGCATTTTTGCAAAAGTTTTGAAAGGTTTATTGGGTTAATATATCATTTGCAGAATTATTCTTAAAAGGTTCACATGTTTTATCTTCAAGAGATTGAATTTCAGTTGAAAATTTATTTTAAACTCTTGAATTGCAAAATTGATTTTAATCTTTTTTTAAGAGTTTAGAAAATGATTTGAGACATTAAAGGCGTCGAAAACTCTTTTGAAGAAGTGTTCTTGAGGTGTCTAAATATTTTACCTTCAAAAGATTGAATTTTTGGTGAAATTTTTGACAAAATTGCAAATATGGAATTGTTAAAAAAGCCTCTGCCTTCTTGCTCTTCCGACAAAGGAAAAATGTTGTTGTCATTGCCAAATGAAGCCTCTATCGACTTGCTCTTCCAAACAAGTTGGTCGATCAACTTGTGAATTGCTCTTCCCACTTGCTTGATCAGTAGTGATACTAATTTTGAAAACTTGCCATTTTTAACGTTGAAACATTGCCTATTTATACCAAACATCACCTATTTCACTATAGACCTCTTCCACATCATTTTTCATTGATTCTAAGCTTATATTGTTAATACAATCCATCAATTTACACCAAGCTTGAGCTTACATTTGTATATCTATTGATCATTCAAGAGATTTGATTTGTATTATCTACTTATTGAGAAGTTATCTTTGTATACTCAATATTTATGTTATTATACACTCTTGAACTTTAGATTACGATTGAGAGAATCCTTATAAAGAGAAGAGTGTGAAAAAATCATTTGTGGACTCAAAGGGTAGAGGTAGACGTTTGAAGTCTCACCTATATTTGAAGAGTCTTTGTTGATTTCTTGTGGATTCAAAGGGATTGTTGTAGTAGTTCCTTAGTGTAAAGATAGAAATTTTGCCTCAGAAGTGTCGTTGTTTTCATTGATATTTAAAGGTAGATTCTACACTCAAGATTTACATAAAGTATGAGTCTTTGTAATATACATGGAAAGGTTCAAATTACAACAAGAAGATAAACAATATAGATACGCAGTTAGTATTTGGATAAGTATTTGAATATCTTGCCTTTATACTCACCGCAAGCTAATGGAGATGCAATTACCGATAACTTGTCACGAAGTGCTTCGAATCTCGGGCGATAAAGAGCCTTGGTAAACAAATCAGCAGGTTGTTTGTTTGTGGCAATATATTGCAGTTTGAAGGTACCATTAGTAACTTTATAGGGTGCTTACATTATCACAGAAAACAGTTGTAGGCTTGAGTATAGAGATGCGAAGAAATAAAGCTAGATGAAGGAACCAGAGAAGTTCAGAACAGAGTGAAGCCAAGGCGCGATATTCAGCTTCCGCGTTTGACTATGACACAACATTTTGTTTCTTCGATCCTCAGGCAACTAAGTTGGGACCCAAAAATACCACGAATCTAGATGTTGAGCGACGGGTTTCCACACACCCCGCCTAGTCCGCATCGCTATAGCCAGTAAAATTAAGACCATGACATGGCTGGAAAAATAATCCATGATGCCGTGCATGCTTGACATACCGTAATATGCATTTGGCAGCCACAAGATGAGGTTCACGCAAATCGTGCATGTATTGACAAACATTGTGTAAGGCATATGAAAGATTAGGTCGAGTCATCGTTAAATACTGTAAAGCTTCCACTACCGTGCATGTATTGACAAACATTATTTAAGACATATGAAAGATCAAGTCGAGTCATCGTTAAATACTGTAAAGCTCCCACTAACCTTCGAAACTTAGTAGGAACAACTATTGAATTTCCATTGATGGAACTAAGTAACGTTTGAACAAGTGTTGCGATTGGTTTTACTCTATGCAAGCCATATTGCTCAAAGAGTTGGGCAGCGTACTTTATTTGTGATAAAATGATACCATTTTTGTGATTAATTATCTCCATTCCTAGGAAATAGTAGAGTGAACTAAGTCCTTCATATCAAAAGCACAGGACAAGGAAGTAATGAACTCAATGATGTGCTTAAAGGAACTGCCCGTGAGAACAATGTCATCAACATAGATTAGTAGAATTATGATGTGATGAGATGATAGCAAAAGAATAGAGAGGTGTCATGATGAGAATTACTGAAACCACTGGAGATCAAATAGGTACTGAACTTATGATTTCCACAAGAGGAAATTATCGGCACCAAGTTTTAGAGAAACATCTTGGTGAATATTTTTAACCACGGTTAGAGAAGCCACGGGGCTAGAGGGCTGGGTGGAAGGCTGTGACATTGGATGTGTCTCGTGGGGTTGGATGCATTGGAAGGGGTAGTTGGTGCAGATTGTGACGAAGCCATGGGTTATGAGAAGTAAATCGTGGATAGTTCTAAAAAAAAACTCTAAGCTTTGATCTAGAGTGAATTGCTCGCTGCCTCCCTGTATTTTGTCCAAAATACTCATTCACCCCCTGTGTTTTTAAAATAGGCTTATTACCTCCCTGTGTTTTTATTGATTAAGCTGACGCACCCAAAATCGCTTATTCCGTTAGCAAACGCTACAAAATAGTTAATTAATCGTTATACCCTTACATAAAGTTAAAATCGAAAAAACACAGAGGGGTAATGAACCTATTTTAAAAATACAGGGGGTGAATGAGTATTTCAGGAAAAACACAGGGGGGCGGCAAGCAATTTACTAAAAGGGTATTTTTGTCCAACAAAGAATTTATTTTAACCAAAAGCATAAAAAAACCGCATTTTAAGCGCGTGTGTTACAATTGCCGTTAAATTAAACGGTTTTTCTAACGGAGGGGGGCGGTCAGCTACATTCCGAAAATCACAGGGGGGTAAGAATCCTATTTTAAAAACACAGGAGGTGAATGAGTATTTCGACCAAAACACAGGGGGGCGGCAAGCAATTCACTCCTTTGATCCCATGTAAAGATATAAATTTCACCTCAAAAGTATCGTTGCTTTCATTTATATTTAAAGGCAGATTGCATACTCAAGATTTACATGAAGTACGAGTCTTTGTGATATACATGGTGTCACAACCCTATTTCTTTAATTTTTAACGCGGTCTCTGATACCATGATAATGACAAGGAATTACAATTGAAGCTTACGAAACCTCAAGCGTTTTGGGTCGTGATGCCATGGACTTAAGAAGATCACTCTTCCTAAGTCCGCTAAGGCACAAAACAATAGTCTGAGCATTAATACCATAAATCAATACATTAAGGTTACAACATGATTACTAATACAACACCTCGAGCACACCAACTAATAAGGCACATAATACAAACATCATCACTAAGGATGGAAATAATAACCATCAAATACAAATTTACAAGACCTGGATTCACTAAATTACCTCACTCAGGCCCAACTACAACAACCAAGCCTCAAAAGAGTAATGTATCAAGTTAGTTTCATAGTTAATTGTCCACAAGATTAATACATTACAAATAATTCACATGCTTAGCTCAAACTATTGCAACAATATGTTAACCAAAACTAGCAATTGATCTCAAGCTCCCACCCCGAACAACTTGTAATGGTGTAAAAGAAAGGTGAGCTAATCATGTATATAGCTCAATGAGGATGAAATAAGAAAGGTTTTCATAATGGTTTTCTCTTTTCATAAACGATTTGATAAAAACATGACATACACATATAAATGCACATGTAAATGGCAAATGATGAACAATTAGCAAAAAATAGGGTTTACCATAATAAATAAGCAAGTAACTCTACCCACCGTGGACCTTGAGAGTCTAAACAGGGGTAGAAACCACATAGTAAAAAGGATACTTGAGTAACAGTATTTGTTGATAATGACGGCTTCAGCCTCGAATCAAGTAATGATAACCCGACACCACAACTGAGGATCAAGTCCTCAAAGAAAACCCCACACCAAACTCCATCAACAACTGAGGGTTCCAGATAGCTCCCCTCAAAGGTAAAGAATAGGTCCTTTGATGGTCGTGGCTAAACCAGAAAGCCCGATGCTGCCCGGGGGCCATCGATCGCACTCAGGCCTTTAGAAGGTTGCAACCTTGATAAATATATAAAAATATAATACCCAACTCTCCAAGGGACGTCACCAAGAGAGAGAGGGACTAGGATAGCAACAAAGTAGGTTACTTTCGTCACATATGTATAATACCCCAGCTCTCCGAGGAATACACCAAGTGAGAGAGGGACTAGGATAGCAACAAAGTAAGTTGCTTTCGTTACAACAGTAATATCAACAATGTAACATGTAAGCATGTAAGCTTCATTCATATAAATATGAATACTTAATAATGTATACAAGCAAATACATAATGTCACACATATAGGCCTCAAATAACATCATGTAATGTTTATGATTCATGCTTGGCGAAAGACAATGGTTCCATACTATAAAGCTAGCAAAAGACATCAATAATGCCTACATTCTAGTCTCCTAAACCTCAAATAAGGATTGACAACAATTTAACACATAAACTATGACACAAATCCACAATTTAATT
This sequence comes from Ehretia macrophylla, assembly GCA_037974665.1. Lineage (NCBI taxonomy): Eukaryota > Viridiplantae > Streptophyta > Magnoliopsida > Boraginales > Ehretiaceae > Ehretia > Ehretia macrophylla. The sequence goes on along the minus strand of CM075780.1, from coordinate 52,315,238 downwards.
CCACTATGATAAACTAGGGTTTGACACGGTTCTAACGCTTCTGACCGTGCCTCAATCTGACATCTATAGCTTTCGGAATCACTAAAATAAGTTTATTACATTTTGACCAAACCCGAAGCTTCATCAGCGGACAAGGGATCCTCCACCGGTTGAGACCGGTGGAGGGGGGGTCGTCCGATCATGTTAGTTATGGGACAAAACAACCTACCATCAACAATCATCCATACAATAACCCAACCTCCTACCAACAATCAAGCAAGTTCAAGGTGGCTATTAGGCATCATACAAGAGTTCAAACTTTACCCAAAACACATCCCATATCAACAATCAACACCTAACATGAATTTACAAATCCTAGATCTACAACACACCAAATACTCAATATTCACACTTAAGCTCTTGTATGCAACTATAACAAGTCTAGCAATACATAATCATCAAATAACTTGAATGAACTCTTTAAAAATTGATTTTGAAGAATCCCTCACCTTAGCTTTTGTGTTTGAATTCAAGAAGATTGTTAACAAGCAAGTATGTAGCAAGAACAAGCTTGAAGATGCAAAGAAATGGTTGGAAATGGGTTTTTCTTCCTTCTTCTTCCTCTTTTTTTTTTTTTTTTTCTTTCTTTTTCTCTTCCCAAGTGTGTAGAGAGTGTGTGTGTTTGTGTCGTGTGAGTGAGTGTGCATTAGTGTGTGTTTGCCTAGGATAAATAATGTAGGATATTTTCAAATTTTGCCTAAAGACAAGAGTGCACTTCAACTAATGTATGTATTTCTAGTTTGACATTTTGGTCAATTCCTAACTATCTAGTTACTAATCTTAGCTCCATAGTGTTAACTAATTTCCTACGACTCTTAAAATATTTGACTACACGTTAAACAATGATATGCACGTAAATCGAAATAAACATACATAAACCTATTTAACAACATATAAAACACGTCAAATGCATATAAAATGATTTAATTATTACCTACGTTACCTAAATTACTCAAGGACATGTAAATGAATTTAAATGCATGCTAAACAAGGTATAGGCACGTAAAACGATGTAAATTCATCTTAGTTGATATAAATACATATTAAATGATGCAAAAATGTATGAAATGTTATAAAATGCATATGGGCTCTGTACTGGCTTGGTACAGGGTCTCACACATGGAAAGGTTCAAATTACAACAAGAAGATAAACAATACAGATATACAGTTAGTATTCGGATAAGTATTTGAATATCATGCCTTTATACTTAGCTTCACCTACATTTGAAGAACCTTATAAATTTGTAGTGGACTCAAGAAAGGGTTGTAAAGTTGGTTTGTGCTTTACTAACATTTGAATAAACATGGTAGTAGAGTTTGTGTAAAATCCTAAGGAGAAAAGACCTTAGGTGATGGATGTAGGCTTGCCGAACCACTTGAAAATTCTTGTGTTTGATCTTTCTAACTCTACAATCTTTACTTTCATATATATTGCATATCTTGTATTTGATATATTGTCCAATTCACACTATTATCTGTCATATATATTTTGATAAATTGCCTAAGTGACTAATGTGTTTGAATTGCATAATTTTTAAAGTGGTGATTTACTTCTTTACTGGAAATCGCCTTGGCAAACTAACTCAAGGTCGTGATGATTCTTCCTACTTGGACATCAATGTCATTTGGAAACTAGTACGTATCAAAGACCACCATACCTGTGAAGTATGGGATATTATGTCCACTATAATCGTTCTAGGATTCTCACCAACTCATTTTCTAGAATTTCAAAGAGGTTGATTTTTACGTGGTCAAATATCACTGAAAAAACCATATTTCTAAGTCTTGTTTAGGATATTTAACAACTTACCATATTAGATCTCTGTCAAATTCTGTTTATCCTCTGAGAACTATCAACTCTAGTCATCCGTACCAGAATTTTAATCACTCTATCCTCTAACCATTCATTTATATATTTCTTTATTTTTTCACTCATATTACCTTTTTCCAATGACTTACCTGATCATCAAAATATATTTGGTCGACACCACTCCATTGTCCCAAACTCCTTCCACCCTTTGTACTTTTTAACTATGTAGGTTGATAGTACATATTCTATTCGGATCATGGGGTCATATATTTGAGATCTTGATTGTGGATTTTATGGTTTATAGTATGTGCTTAAATTTTGAGATATTGGTATTTTACATGTCTACAATATGTTAATGCAAGTTGAGTTTGATACCAATTTGAAGCGTAAGTCAAAATGGATCATGTTGGGCCTTATAAGGCTTAGCCCAAGGTTGATTGACCCAATCATATTTAGAGGAAATGTCCTTCATTTTATGTGTCTAATTTGTTGCAGGATATAACATTTTAATTTGCGTTTCTGTATTTGTAGGTATTTTGACTTCATGGTTCATTTAACAAGAATACCAATTTAATTGGTTGTTATATTTTCTTATGTAAAGGAAGTGACTAACAATATGAGGCTTTTGTCTTAGTAATGTTATAAAGTGCTAGCTCTTGATAAGTCCATGAATTTATTAGGTCTCTACCTTTTTCCAACTCTTTGTAGAGAAATAAATAAGATAAATAGTAAAAAAAATGTGAGTTTGTTTCATGTAACCTACCATGAGTTAGTTGACCCTTAATACAATCCAAAGCTCCTAATTTATACTTAGTCAAACACATTACAACTTCTAAGCTTATTTTGTTCAAATTAAGTACTAGTCAAAAGCATAACAACTTCTAAACACATTTTTATTCAAATTAAGTAACAACTTATAAGTTCTTAAAAAAATAACCTAAGTCCTACAGGTTCTTGAATTTATTAATGAAGATTGATATAGGAATCTCAAAAGCAGAAAAGGAAAAAAAGTACGATAATAAGAATTTTTTAAAATATAAAAATCACATTTATAGATTTAAAGTGTAAATTATTTATATATGATCAACTGAACTGTTATGAAACATTGTTAGGTGGATATTCCATCACCTTTTTAAGAAAATCATCAAATTAAAAAATAAAGGACCAGGGTGTAAACCTCTCTTTTATGGATGAAGTTGGAAGACATCATCATAATGAGATATTATCATGGAAGATGATGTAACCATTGATGTAATCAATGAGCTTTGTAATTCTATAAATACAGAAATTAGAATTAGAGAAGTACGTACACTTGTATGAAATGAATATAATATTCCTCTATACATTCTTTCCATTCTTTCTTTACTTTCATAGTTTCATAGTATTTTAACGTTAATTTTATAACATGTTATCAGCACGAAGAGTCTCTACCGATAACCATTTGGTAGAAGTATGAAGAAATTAACACCCTAATTTTTTTTTTTTCTGATTGTTGTTATTTGCACATGGCTAAAGGTAAAAAGAAGAACCAACAGATTCAGTGGATGGTCCTATCATGGCCAAAGAGTGGTTTGATCATCAAGGTACGTATGAAATTTAGTTAACAATTTTGTTTATGGTTAGATCAGTGTTTTGTAAGACAAACTGTAAAAATTGTATTTTAAGACAAACTATAAAAATAACAAAATAAGATGAATGATGTTGCTATGCCCAAATCTCATTTATGATGATGATAAAAAATAAAATAAAATAGTTTCAGAATTTGAAAAGAAAAATAAAATTATGCTATGCTAGAAAGACGACTAACCTACCTGAATTTTGGAAATCTAAATTTACCTTTTAGTATGGCATACTCTACATTTATATGCACTTGATCTTTGTGATATTCAAAATTATGCTTCCGCTGCCCTTATTTTTGTATTATGGACTTGGAGCTTAAAGGAATTAAGGGAACTAGACTTTGTAAGAACAAAATTGTCTTGTAGATATAATAAGAATATGTTACGATGATAGCAACTTAGTGCTTTACTTCTAAGATCTTCTATATACTATTTACGTTGACAAAAATATCTTTCATAATAATAACATATTCTAAACCAAGTCATGTTGATTGGACCCACATAAAAATTATAACATTATCTAGGACGGTACATTATGTTTCAAATTTTATAATATTTTATAAGCTACAATCAGTAAAGAAGATAAGATGAAATAATGTATCATGAACAACAAATCAATAAAATTCTAGGAAGATCTTTCTACCATATGTATACATTAACGAAAATATATCAATAAATTTGTGATCTTTATAAGCATCGGCACAAAGATAAAATCATATTTAAGAAACTTCACATCCTAGTAATAATCTAGCACTTAGTAGCCAACTAGTTTAATGGCCCAATCTTGGATGACATTTGGAAAAGGCTATGGTTTGTCGATGATGTGTAGACATTATTATAAGATGCTTTAAATTAGTTTAATGAATTTAATGGATGCTAATGATTAAATTCCAACATGTAAATCAAGTCAATATTTCACCTTAGTAAAAAGTGAACCGAAACTTATCAATAAATGGGTTTTGTCAAATGTTTCACATGATGGATGTTGAAATAAAATATTAAGTTTGCTGTCTTGAACAAAACATGCCATTGTCGGCATTGTGAGGTATGTGCTGTCATAAAATGATATGGTTCCCAATTTTTGTATAAATTGTAATTTTTGTAGCACAAAAGTGATATGGACCCCAATGGCATTTCATGAACTTATTCATGTCAATATAACGTGATAGTACACATTGGCTCTATTTTTCCTTGTCAAAGTTTACATATTAATGGTCTTGAAAGGCAAAAAGAAATGGGCCCATTTATGCATGTTGATTCTCTTGAAAACAATATTCAAATATCAAAAGTGCATGCGGGTCTAGCCATAAACTTTCGACAATCAATTGGTCCAACATCTTATTATGGCAACTAAACGAGTTCTAAATATGCATATGGCTACGACAAGTGCTCTTGCTCAAAATCAAAGTTTGAATCGTTTTAATATTTATAGTGGCAGACATCTCTCTACTCAAATTGGTTTTAACAATTTGCATGGAAGGCCACTCCAATATACTGAGGATCCCAATACGCATGAGGGTCCACTGTCAAATAATAATATCTTTCATAATACACTGTCATGTGTTGATGTTGTTTTCAACAATGTTCTATAATATCAAATCTCATGAAACATTGAGTTTGTTGTTGATATTTATGGGAATAACTATTTATTGTGAATCTTTATTTAGAAAAATAATTAAAGAAGAAAATAATACATCCTAATAGGATTGTGTCAAGATTAAAGGAAGATGAAAAAAGGGATGGAGATTTGACCAAGAAATTAGGGTTTGACTTAATACCTTTTTTATTCTTTTTCTTCCTCATTTTGCCACACTCTTCACTTCTCCATCATCTTTCTCTCATCCTCTCTCTTACCTTCAACACCGTTAAAAAAATACACACAAAGAAAGAAAAGTAAAAATTTTAGTAATAGATGCGTTTATCATGGCGATTATAGTCCTTGAATGTTTATTACTCATGGCACTTACTTTTGCCTACATCTGTTTCAAAGTAGGATCTAGAAACTAAATGTGATACTGATGTTAGAATTATTGTACTAAAGATCCTTACTTCATATCTTTGTCATTATTTTATTTTAGATGTTTGAATCTTGAGAATCTTTTTTTCATTTGTAGCTCATTAATTGTTCGAAGGTGCAAATTTATCTTAACTATTCTATAACTATGAAGATTCAAGGTTATGATATTATTTTTGTGATCCGGTAAGTGTTTTCTTTACCTTCCCATAGTATTTCTTTGTAGTATTTTACAAATCTTCTCATTAACGAACTTATTTATTACCCAAAAAAATCACTTTTTAAGATGGGTTATTTTGGATAACTTGTGATTTATGATTTTTGATGATATGATTCATAAGAATATAAAGGTTATGTTAGCATATCCTATTGAAGGTATATAGTTTTATTACGAATATATTATTTATTCTTATGCAAGTGTTTATCCCTGGAAAAGAATAATGAGACAAAAGAAACCAATGGGAATATGTTATCTCAAAGTAATAATGATATTTATTACAAATATGGTAAACATGGATATTTGATGAGTACATATGATACACCAATATATTTGGTTTATTTTTCTTGAATATCAGTAGTTGAAGAAAAAGGGATGAGAGTTAAGATGGTTCATATTGATTATTCTATATTGGATGATGATCTATATTTTAATGTTGTATTAAACGTTTTCTTGTCATATTTATTTGTGATATTGTTTACTCCTACCAATCTTATTGAATGCTCTAGAAGAGTCATTATTATATCACTGCTTGATCTTCTGGATTTTGTCATACAGTTATATGAGCAATTGAATAAAGATGTAGTGATCAAAGTATTTTCATGAATTCAAGTGATCACTTATATAATATGGGTGTAGCAACAATAAAAGAGGAATTATTGAAAAAATTTCTATGAACATCTATTAATGAACCAGAAGATATTTGATCTAAAGAGTTTATGCTTTGGCATGAAGAGTTTTATTATTTGGCATGATCGCTTTAGACATCCAAATGTAGTGATGATAAAAAAAAATGTGGGCACTCATTAAAGAATCAAATGATTCTATTGTCAAAAGAATTTTCATGTACTGCATATGCTCAATGAAAATCGATTACAAGATCATCCCCTACAAAAACTATATAAAAAATCTTGCATTTTTGGAAATGATTCAAGGGGATATATAGAGGTGACATTTGGACCGGATCGACACAGGCCCAATTTAGCCCAGCACACGAAAATTCGGACCCAACTCAGCTCGAATGAAAGTAGGTTCGATTCGGCTCAGCCCGCCACATATAGGTGGGCCAAACTGGGTCATATATTTTTTGACCCAGCCCATTTGTACCCAAGCCCATTTATGCCCAAGCCCAGCCTAACTCAGCCCAACCCAGCTCAAACCCAGGACAGGCCTAGCTTAGGCCCAATTCGAGCCCAAATAAAGCCCATCTTGAGATTATAATTTATACATGTAATTTTTCTTATAAATAGTTAGTGTATTCTGTGAGGCCCGACCCCCAATAACGTGTCTTACCTCAATTTGTGTGCCTTAGGCCTAGGATTATATGATCGACCTTGGATTACGTGCCCTGTCTTGGTTTTTGTGCATGCCTCGACATACGTCCCTTGACCTAGAATTGTGTGCCCTAATCCCCGACTTACATGCGATACCTAGATATATATGCCCTGACCCCGATTTACGTGCGTTACCTCATTTCATGTGCCCTAATCTTGAACTGTGTGCCCTAACCTAGGTTTAAGCGCTATACCTTGATTTACGTGCATTGCATTAAATTATGTGCCTTGCATTGGTTTGTGTGCATTCACCTAGGATTGCGTGCATTTACATAGGAATCCGTGCATTTGTCTTGAAGTGCGTACTTTACCTCGTAGTGCATGCCCTAGACCTAGGAATACGTGCCTGAACGCTAATCAATAAAGATTCCTGCACAAAGCACAAGACAATAAAATAATCCTACATATTCTACTAACCAATATTATATTCCTAATTCAAATTCTCTACAAAATTCACTAACAATAAACAATTCTTTCTACACAAACACCTAAACATTCTTTATTATTTATTCTCACCTAAAACCAATGCACCTCAAATTCTACACTTATTATAATCCATAATATACTCACATGAATCTGAAAATTCAGAATTTTCCATGCTAATTTCGGCCATATCAAGGTCTTTGAGCAAGCTTGAACAAAAAATATTATATCCTAAACATTTTATGACACACACAAAACACAATGCATAAAATAATGCTCAAACACCCTACCCAATGCCTCACTTTCTTGGCCCTTTCACCACACATGCTAAAACAATTCAATTGTGCATTAGATGACTCACAAAAATCAGATTTGTAAGGCTCAAGGCTGACACACACACACAAGCTACACTCAACATGCTTCAAACCTCAATTTTCTCTCAAAAACTCTCTCATTCTCTCTCTTTCTCTCTCATTTTCAACCATGGCTGCCCTTTGAGCTCCCAAGAATCCTAACAACTCTCAAGGACACTCTAAGACTCTCCCAAGCTCGGCCATAGCAAGCACAAGCAAGCAAGAAGCAAGAAAATCTCACACGAAGCTCACAAAACTCTCTATCTCGGCCATAGGTAAGTTTTGATAGTTTTCTTCCATTTCTTTTGGTTTCACACACATGCACACCTTCTTCACATGCTAACTAAGCTAGGATTTAAGGAAAGCCAAGCCACCACTCGGCCAAAGCAAGGAAAGAGGGCCTTTTGTGCATTTTCAAGAGCATTTGTGCATCTTCATCTATCAATTTGCTAAGGTGAGGGTTAAACTCTTTTAAAAGCTTTCAAAACTCACATGCATGCTCTAATATGGCTGTATTTACCATTTTAGTTCATGTATATGTGTTTATATGAGCCTATCTACTCATGCATGGCTTGATAATGGCTAGAAACTTGAAGATATGTAAACACGTTTTTGCTGGCAGATTACTAACCTTGTAGAACGAAGTGCTTTTGGCTTAGTAAACATTGATAAAAATGCATGAAAATTGGTAAGTCACTATTTTCTTCAGTTATGAACATTTTTTGTAGAAATAGGCTAGGGCCAATTTTGACTTTAAGACCTCCAAAATGGCCAAATATCGAAAGGTGTCTAAATCTGGAAAACTTGGAAATATGAAGTAGGTTTCTGGCAGCTTTCTGACCTTGTAGAATGAAATAGTTTTGGCCTAGTAAACGATGTCCAAAATGCATGAAATTTGGTAATCCACTAGACTGGTTGGTTCTGAACATATTTGGCAGAAATAGGCTAAGGCTAATTTTGCGTTTAAAGGCCTCAAAAGTAGCCAATATCAAAATGTGTACGAATCTGGACAGCTTTGTGTAGTCTCACGGTTTTGGCCATAACTTCTAAATCCGAACTCCAAATGCAGCGACGTTTGTTTCTAGATTTAAACCACTCATTAAGATTCAATTTGACATTTGGTTCACTGAATTTGGAGATTATTTGATTGGCTAATTTAATGTAGAAAAACAAACCATTGCAGTAATGTTTTTTCTTGGTAATATGCTTTGAATCATGTGGTAACTTTACTTGTGGTATTGAATGCTTGGGATTATGGAAATTAGAAGTTGTGTGGGCTGTTGTGGTTGGTTGAGGTTGCTTAATTTGGTAGATGCATGGCTTGGATTCATTAATTGATGAATGGTTTGCTTAATCGCATGTGTAAGCACGGAATGAGGCCCTATCGCTTATGACTACTTGCTAAGAGATGATCCTATAGTTAAATGTGTTCAATTGTGTGGTTAATAGGCTGCCCATAATTGTACTTAGAGCTCTAAATATGATTCCCGATGATTGCATGTTGATAAGTGAACTATTCTTGCACCCGATTTTGTGTAAGTGTCGTTGCATGTTTGTATGATCTCAACACTTGATATATGAACCCGAAATGAGTTATATAACTTGTTTTATATGAAGTTACTTGGCTGCCCGTTAAATGTTCATATGCCTCTAAGTGTTTTACAAAGTGAATATAAATGTCAAGCATGCCTTGTATGTTTACTTATCAATATGTGATCTTATAATTGTTCGGAGGCAACCTACTTTGTTGACCTTCTAATGTGAATTGTTAAAAGATATTCAATGGCTTATTTGAACATGATTACTTGGCTGCCCGTGAAAGTTTAATTGCTTTCAAATGGATATATGAAATGATTATATGTTCTTACAATGCCTTATATGCCAATATACAAAATGTGATCATATACTTGCTCGGAGGCGACCTACTTTGTTGACCTCCTAATGTGAAATGTTAAATGGCATAAATGGGCATTGCATACAAGGTTGCAACCTTTCATTGTGGCATGGCAGCGTTTCACGAATGCGGGGCAGCATAGGGCTTGCCGGTGCTCCCGTGACTACCATGGACCAATTCTCTCTCTCGCTTGGCATTCTACCCTCGGAGAATTGGGTCGTAGGTTTGGTGTACATCTGGAGTACACCCATTTGGAGTGATAAGTGGATGATTGATGCCGGCTACAACAATGGTTATTGGAAATGAACTTGAAAGCAAAAGCGTCATGTATCACTTGAACGACAGGAACTAAGTGCTATGCGGGGCAAAGTGCTATACCCAAAAGTGGTGGGAGCTACCTCTTGAGCTCATAGGAGTCACCTCTAGAGTCATATACGTATCAAAACGTATCATTTTTACTATATGTTTAAGTATTCTCGCTTGGTTCCTAGAGGACCTCGGGGAGGAAAGACGGGTAAATATGTTCATTTATATTTATGTTATATTATGAACTTGCTTATTTCATATGATATGTTTTCAAAAGGGTTTTGCATAAGAGTAATCGAAAAAGAGTTTTTAAAACGTTATCTCTTGTTCCCCCTCGCTGAGTTCATAAGGACTTACCCTCTTTTATCATCACAGGTGAAGAAGATTTGGAACAGTACCCGAAGAGAATGTCCCTGTTGATGATTCCTTGGAATGATTACGTGCTTTATGTGCCTTGCTTGACAATGGCTATTTTGTAAACGTTGTGTTTGCTTTGAAGACTACTTATTTTGTTGATGTAAATGACCCCGTTGTAATTTTGGTCTAATTTTGTCTTGTACTGATTATAACTCGACGAACACTCTAATTGGTCATTTTGCTATCACTATTTTGATTTAGTAACTATCACAGGCAACTAAAGTATTAGGTGAAGGATAAAATAAATGAATCTATCTAATCTTATCCAGGTACTTACTCATAGGCTAAAGGATAACATGTACTCGCTTAAAAGGGATTGATAAATAAACAGAAATAGTTATCTTGTTAGGCTTGTTAATCAAATGAGACTTCCGAGTTAGATCAATAGGCATATTGGTTGATGATAAATTGGGGTCTCAGTTGAAATCGAATCAATGATTGAAAGTTTTTGAGGCGTTTTAGAAAATAGGTCAAACCAAAGGTCTTAAATACAACCGTTATGCTACCGGTTTTCCCAAAAGAAAACTTTTGGAGTTCTAGGCTAACGATTAAGCATTAATCATAGTCAAACGGTTAAGGACGTAAAATAACAATGATGATTTAGGTCACACCCTAGTCTAGCCTCTATAGGTCGAGTTGGGGCGTGACACCTATATTAGAATGGTATCAGAGCTTAGTTTACTAACTAGGAATTAGTCAGGTTCAACTCTCGGACCATGGGTAGAAACCCTAAGGTAATTATGATGTCTTGTTTATGTGTGTTAATGTGTGTTAATGTGCTTTAATGTCTTTGAGCATTGAATATTATATGCCTTTGTGGACCATATGTATTTTGTGTCATGTGCACACTGACACGTTAGTGCCCTCGATAATGCATGCTTGCTTTTATACTCCTTCCTTGATACATGTGCATGTCATATGACCATTATTGATTGCTTGTATACATAGATAGTTAGGAATAGGACTTTCAGGGAAGTGAATTTATGCAAGAAGAATGAAAAGGCTCTGTCAGATATTTCTCGCATCTTCACAGGTACTCGATGGATCGTATGAATTATTGGATATGCATATATAAAATGCGTAGCACAGGTATAATTATTGAGGTAAAGTTATCTCCTTATCTTTGGAATACCCATACTAGTGATTAAGTTATTAATTTTATAGCTATGAAGTTCTTGATTCTGTTAAACCGTTATTCTAATTGTGGTTCAAGTATAAATGTTAATGACATACAACTTTCGTTAAATATAAGAGTATACTATTGGACATGTGGAGTAGTATGTATATATATATTCATAAGCTTATAATAGAAGTTTGACTTAGCACTTGCTTTTAATTCAAATTTTTATATTTTACATTGGTCTAATAGATTATTTAAATGATTGAATCCTTACTTGAATGGAATTCAGCATTGATGAATCTAATATGGCGTCTACTACCGAGTTTCAAGTTCACTAAATGGTAAGATCATGACCTAGAAATTAAATGATGAATTCATGGAAGTTGACGATAGTTAGATTATTAAGACTTAGATAGCGTATTTAAGTGACTTAACAATGGATAACCTCAAGACATGCAGGCAAATCCGGAGACTGAGTTTAACAAGGTTAATGACTCTTTAGTATAACAAGATATAGGGATGTGGAATTGAGGAATTCACGTAGCTAGAACTTGCGTTTGGAAGACTACACCTAAAATGTTAGGTCGAATAGAAGCGTAAGGTATTGAATTATGCATTAGATGACTAACATTGCTAAAGGTCCTAAGTTGGATATTGATGATATTAAGAATCAAGGTATTAATTTGGTGCCCCTCAGATTTAGTTGTGATTATGCAAAGTAAGTCATTCTACACACTCGTTATTTGGATACCCTAGGATGTTAGGAAGTATATATCCCTAAGTAATACCGATGGATCTAGTATATAAACCATGGAAATGAGATTAAAGCATCCGACTGCAAAGTGGAGTTGTTAGGGTATAAATAGTAATCCTAAATAGCTAATAGTGAGTATGCATGATGATTCATGGTAAAACCTAGGACCAAAGGTCGATGAGTCTTGATGCTCTTAGCTAGTGGAACATGTAAATGAGAAGAGTAAGATTTCATATAATTAAGATAGAGATGAATTAGAGTCATGATGACCCAAGAAACTACTGTTATATAACCATAATTATGTGCACCGTTTCACTTCTAGAAACTAGCGGTTGGTAGACTTCGAATCGTGGTCGTTGAATAGAGGGTGGATCTTGTAGTGATAGTTAAATGAGTGGTTGAATACTTTTGAAGTTCTATTAGATTATATTGAAGGATGCCTCGTGGTTATAATTCTTATGTTGACACAACCTTGAAGTTATTTCGTGTAACAAGCTACTTGGATTAGTATGGTAAGTATCTTATGAGGTAGATCATTTCGGTGCCCATTTATAGTCCTAGGATTGTTGTTGTACGACCGGTAACCTAGTAGAGCATTGATATCACTTACATGGCTATAGCCTTAACTTAGTAACACTAATGTTGAAGATATATTGGCGGGCATTAGATGTTCAAAGGAATGATTAAGTCACTAAGTAAGTAGGACCATTGTCCTCTTAAGTATGATGTAACCTTAAAGTTCAATTAGAGAAAATAGAGTTGTTCAAAGGAACGAACTATAAATGTAGGGGTCACACCGAACTAAATGATTGGAGAAAGCTAGGAAGTGAATCGGTTTTGGCAAAGGGGATCACGGAGCAAGCAACGGCCCGGAGTAGAAATATCAAAGGCCAGAACCCACCTAAATGATCTCAGCACGTAAAAAAGAATTTCGGGATGAAATTCTTTTAAGGAGGGGAGGATGTGAGGCTCGATCCCGAATATTTTATCTTAAACATTTTATGACACACACAAAACACAATGTATAAAATAATGCTCAAACACCCTACCCAATGCCTCACTTTCTCGACCCTTTCACCACACATGCTAAAACAATTCAATTGTGCATTAGATGACTCACAAAAATCAGATTTGTAAGGCTCAAGGCTAACACACACACATACAAGCTACACTCAACATGCTTCAAACATCAATTTTCTCTCAAAAACTCTCTCATTCTCTCTCCTTCTCTCTCATTTTCGACCATGGCTGCCCTTTGAGCTCCCAAGAATCCTAACAACTCTCAAGGACACTCTAAGACTCTCCCAAGCTTGGCCATAGCAAGTACAAGCAAGCAAGAAGCAAGAAAATCTCACACGAAGCTCACAAAACTCTCTATCTTGGCCATAGGTAAGTTTTGATAGTTTTCTTTCATTTCTTTTGGTTTCACACACATGCACACCTTCTTCACATGCTAACTAAGCTAGGATTTAAGGAAGCCAAGGCACCACTAGGCCAAAGTATGGAAAGAGGGCCTTTTGTGCATTTTTAAGAGCATTTGTGCATCTTCATCTATCAATTTGTTAAGGTGAGGGTTAAACTCTTTTAAAAGCTTTCAAAACTCACATGCATGCTCTCATATGGCTGTATTTACCTTTTTAGTTCATGTATATGTGTTTAGATGAGCCTATCTACTCATGCATGGCTTGATAATGGCTAGAAACTTGAAGATATGTAAACACATTTTTTGCTGGCAGATTACTGACCTTGTAGAACGAAGTGCTTTTGGCTTAGTAAACATTGATAAAAATGCATGAAAATTGGTAGGTCACTAGTTTTGTCAGTTATGAACATTTTTTTAAAAAATAGGCCAAGGCCAATTTTGACTCTAAGACCTCCAAAATGACCAATTATCGGACGATGTCTAAATCTGGAAAACTTGAAAATATGAAGTAAGTTTCTGGTAGCTTTCTGACCTTGTAGAACGAAATATTTTTCGCCTAGTAAACGTTGTCCAAAATGCATGAAATTTGGTAGTCCACTAGACCGGTCGGTTATGAACATATTTTGCCAAAATAGGCTAAGGCTAATTTTGCGTTTAAAGGCCTCAAATGTAGCAAATATCGAAATGTGTATGAATCTTGACAGTTTTGTGTAGTCTCACGGTTTTGGCCATAACTCCAAAATCCGAACTCCAAATGCAGCGATGTTTGTTTCTAGATTTAAACCACTCATTAAGCTTCAATTTGATATTTGGTTCGCTGAATTTGGAGATTATTTGATTGGCTAATTTAATGTAGAAAAACAGACCATTGCAGTAAGGTTTTTTCTTGGTAATATGCTTTGAATCATGTGGTAACTTTACCTGTGGTATTGAATGCTTGGGCTTATGGAAATTAGAAGTTGTGTAGGCTGTTGTGGTTGGTTGAGGTTGCTTAATTCGGTTGATGCATGGCTTGGATTCATTAATTGATGAATGGTTTGCTTAATCATATGTGTAAGCACGGAATTGAGGCCCTATCGCTTATGACTACTTGCTAAGAGATGATCCTATGGTTAAATGTGTTCAATTGTGTGGTTAATAGGCTGCCCATAATTGTCCTTAGAGCTCTAAATATGATTCCCGATGATTGCATGTTGATAAGTGAACTATTCTTGCACCCGATTTTGTGTAAGTGTCGTTGCATGCTTGTATGATCTCAACACTTGATATATGAACCCGAAATGAGTTATATAACTTGTTTTATATGAAGTTAATTGGCTGCCCGTTAAATGTTCATATGCCTCTAAGTGTTTTACAAAGTGAATATACATGTCAAGCATGTCTTGTATGTTTACTTATCGATATGTGATCTTATAATTGTTCGGAGGCAACCTACTTTGTTGACCTCCTAATGTGAATTGTCAAAAGATATTCAATGGCTTATTTGAACATGATTACATGGCTGCCCGTGAAAGTTTAATTGCTTTCAAATGGATATATGAAATGATTATATGTTCTTACAATGCCTTATATGCCAATATGTCAAAATGTGATCATATACTTGCTCGGAGGCAACCTACTTTGTTGACCTCCTAATATGAAATATTAAATGGCATAAATGGGCATTGCATATAAGGTTGCAACCTTTTATTATTGCATGGTAGCGTTTCACGAACGCCGGGTAGCATACGGCTTGCCGGTGCTCCCGTGACTACCATGGTCCAATTCCCTCTCTCGCTTGGCATTCCACTCTCGGAGAGTTGGGTCGTAGGTTTGGTGTACATCCGGAGTACACCCATTTGGAGTGATAAGTAGATGATTGATACCGGCTACAACAATGGTTATTGGAAATGAACTTGAAAGCAAAAGCGTAATGTATCACTTGAACGGCAGGAACTAAGTGCTATGCGGGGCAAAGTGCTACACCCGAAAGTGGTGGGAGCTACCTCTTGAGCCCGTAGGAGTCATCTCTAGAGTCCTGTACGTATCAAAACGTATCCTTTTTACTATGTGTTTAAGTACTTTCGCTTGATTCCTAGAGGACCTCGGGGAGGAAAGACGGGTAAATATGTTCATTTATATTTATGTTATGTTATGAACTTGCTTATTTCATATGACATGTTTTCAAAAGGGTTTTTCATAAGAGTAATCGGAAAATAGTTTTTAAGACGTTATCTCTCGTTTTCCCTCGCTGAGTTCATAAGGACTCACCCTATTTTATTATCACAGATGAAGAAGATTTGGAACAGATACCCGAAGAGAATGTGCCTGTTGATGATTCCTTGGAATGATTACGTGCTTTATGTGCCTTGCTTGATAATGGTTGTTTTGTGAATGTTGTGTTTGCTTTGAAGACTACTTATTTTGTTGATGTAAATGACCCTGTTGTAATTTGGGTCTAATTTTGGCTTGTACTGATTATAACTAGACGAACACTCTAATTGGTCGTTTTGCTATCACTATTTTGATTTAGTAACTATCATAGGCAACTAAAGCATTAGGTGAAGGATCAAATAAATGAATCTATCTAATCTTACCCAGGTACTTACTCATAGGCTAAAGCATAACAGGTACTCGCGTAAAAGGGATTGATAAATAAACGGAATAAAGTTATCTTGTTAGGCTTGTTAATCAAATGAGACTTTCGAGTTAGATCAATAGGCATATCGGTTGATGATAAATAGGGGTCTTAGTTGAAATCGAATAAATGATTGAAAGTTTTTGAGGCGTTTTAGAAAATAGGTCAAACCAAAGGTCTTAAATACAGACGTTATGCTGCCGGTTTTCCCGAAAAAAAAACTTTGGAGTTCTAGGCTAACGATTAAGCATTAATCATAGTCAAACGGTTAAGGACGTAATGTGACACCCCGATCCCTCTCGAGACTGGGAGTTCTATCAATCAATCTAATCACAACCCAAATCCAAACCCGGGCATAATTTTCAGGGAAAACAGACGGAGTCTCCCCTGTTTCTAGGCAAAATATAAAACCTGCAATAGCATTTAAATGGACCAACGCCGTGTCCAACCATACAAAACTTCCTCAAGGCTATCCGAGCCTCGGTTCTCAACAATTTAAACTTAGCAAGTATACATACATTTCCAATTTAAAAACTAACCTATCTCTTTTCATTTTGACAAGTACATTCAAACTTGAAAATTAAACCATACTAAACTACTACATAAAATAGACTATCATGCCATTCTAGTTCTTTTCTTTTGGACATTACAAACATGCATTTGAAGTTAAGTTATAATAACTAGATACATAATCTAACTTATCAAACTACTTCAACAATCTAATGAAACTTAAATTACATACTTTTGGCATTAAATACATACAACATATGAAAGCATATAACTTTACAACTTTGACAACTCAAGTCACATAGGCACGCAAGACAACTCTTCAAGCACGGACTTTCACGAAATCACGAACTTTCCAGCTAACATGGCATTTCCTGAAATGTGGTGGTGAGGAGTGAGTATACACAACACGTATACTCAGTGAGGGCGAGACAGATATCGAAGTGGAGAGAAAGAAGATCGTGCAATGCAAAAAGGTACAGTTAAGCAATACAATCAATAAAAGGCATACAATATAAACAACAATACAATTAAACAACTAAAGAAAGCATTAACACAACCAATCAAAGCTATACCACACTTTGAAGGCTATGGTTCACTCGAGCGAGTAATGTACCGATCACGATTCCGATGACTTTAACGATGACGCGCCGGCCCAAACCACCTTATAACACCAGTTTGGAATACCCCGGAAGTATCCATCAACCTACGACCCAAATCTCCCTGGGAGGCAACCCAAGCGAGAAAGGGAATAGCAGCGGAGCTAGAGCAACCAACACTGGCAACCCAAGGCTACCCAGAGAGGCCCATCACTCACGCGCGAGACACTATGCAATGCAAGACTCGATACAAGGCGATAAACAAGCGATAAAGCCACACGTGGGAGAATAACAAAGTAGGCTACTCTCGCACGCAATAGCAGCAATTGATAAGCAATTCAATCCAAAACAACTCAAACAAGTATTTCAAGTAATTCTAAGCATTCTATAGGCATAAAGACAAGAAAACACACAAAAACACAAATCGACCCCAACTATCAAAACGCTACCATTTCCAAACGAGCCAGGGGTTCTAGAAACCGACTTCGCCAACCATCCTAGGTCACCATAAGGCACGTCTAAAGACCCCGAAACCTTACTTTACCCTAGAACTCGCGCAAAGCCCCGATTTCCCCCTTTCTCGTTTGAACTACAACTATAACAACCAAACACCCAACCAACGCCATAATCGCACCAAAAGTGCTTCCATGGCTTCCCGAAGCAATGCCAACACGCAAAATGAGAAAACGTCAAAGTCGACCTAAACGACCCCGACTTTTCCAAAGGCTTAATTCTCATTTTTTCCTCTACGCAACCCAAACAAACCACACATTTTAGCATTCTAGCATACCTAGCACGTTTCTACATCAACGGAAAGCATAACAGCGCAACTTCAACGTTTCAAGGTTTTACTATTCATAAAACACTATTCATTTCACAATTCAATTTGCAATCACAACATTTAACCGCAGAAAATGTTACAAAGCTATAAATACATGTTCTACAAATGCTAAGGAACATTCTAGAAGCATCAAATCGCTTTAAATAACGATCTACGGATAAATCTAAAAATTGACAAAGTTAACAAACACAACGTATAAATGCGCAAATAACATGCTTCCCTCACCTTTGACGCTCCTAGACGCTAGGAAAACCTCGTAGAGTGCCTTGGAAACTACCCCGTGCAAGCTCACGCAAAGATTTGGTGATTTGTAGTTGAAGTTTTCTTTTTTTTTTCTCGTTCTTTTCCTCATGTTTTCAAGTCTTTCTTCTCTGTTTTTTCGTGTGCAATTCTGCTTATTTAGAAAAAAAAAATGACAAGTCAAAGGTCAAAGTTCGGTCAACCCGCTAAACCAAAACAGCTATGCGCGACCTCACGAAAACGGCCATAACTTCTTCTAGAAAACTCCAATTCACGAACGGTTTGAACCCTCAGAAACTAGACTCATAGAGCTTTCCAACCATATATAATTTGCTACCTAACTCTTCCCCAATTGGTTCAGATTTAATTCCAAAGTTGACCCAAAATTTGACTAACTTAACATTGCATTTTTTTATTTCTAATCCCAAGTTTGCCCTTTATTAAACATTTCAAAAATTTTCACATTGTCCTAGTTGGTCAATGTAGATGAAAAGTCAACTAGTTTGGTCAAAGAATGTGAAAGGTCAATAAAATGCAATTTAAATGAACTTTAAATGCTATTGAATACATGCCAGGTTCGGGGTATCACATCCTTCCCCCCTTAAAACAATTGCGTCCTCGCAATTCTTCTTCCAATAGAACTCAGCATCATCTGAAATCCAATTATGACTAATCTTCATCGGTTGAAGAATCCCATTGACACGAATACCGAAGAAGAATAAAATTCCAACCAAAAGCGCTGAGATAATACCAATAAAGACCTAAGCAAAGATACTGTAAATAAAATCACATCACATATTAATGATAAGAAGAATACCGAATGAATACCCCATATACGAATCTCGAGTAGAAGTTCAACTATTACTGCCCGAGAATTCCCAAACAAAAAGCCAAATAAAGGCTCAAACAAAGGTTCCATCCAGAGGTCCAAATAAGTACCCCACTGGTCATGAATTTCATAGAAGAATACCTAGTTAAGAGTGCTGAAGAAAATACTAAGAACCCAATCAAATATATTTCAAAGTTCTAAAGAAGCCATCCAAATAATAACCCCATGGGACACCCAATAAAATTCTGAGTTTTGCTATCAAATGCTGAGAGGAATATCAAAGGAAATAGCAGAGAGAAAATAATGTGCCCAATAAGACAATCAAGTTGAATAACAAACATAGTTTCCCAGATGGACGAAAACTCCAAGGATAAACACCGAACTGGTGAACAATATACCGAAACCACACTCTAAGTCCCCTTCACTGTTTGCCAAGTAAGAACTTCATACAACCTAGCCAACAAAGAAAATACCAATAGAACGCCTAATAAGAATTTCAAAGAATACCATAAGTAGTATTATACAATAAGTCTGGTAGGAACTCCAAATACCAACCCTACTGAGGAACACTGAAGAGGATATCCGTAACAATGCTCCAATAAGAAAGTAGCCAGGTTTGCCTAATAAATAAATATTAAATAATTGGCCACTGAGAATTCCATAAAATACCATTGAAGAATTTCTAATCAGGAATGCCAGTATCACACCAATAAAGTCCAAGACACACATACCATAGTCAATACTATGCAGTAAGTCCGATTGAAATCCCATTAACCAAGTCTACCAAGTAGTGCCAATAGAAGTCTCCAAAGAATACCTAGTAAGAAACCCAAGAATGCTCCAAAGAATAACCAAATAAAACCCCAAGAGAAAACTATTCTTTCACAACTGCTAAGCACAGAGAAGGCCATAAAGATTCGCCAATAGCCGAGCTCCAAAAGCAAACACCAATTTCCAAATAAAGGGTAGCCAAATGCCATTCATTTCCTGCCAATCCATACACCTTGAAAAGCCAGAGGTGAACCACTTTCTTCAGGGGAGGAAGAGGACTTACTTACCATTTCCATAGGACATGTATGAATGCCAATATATCACAGTTATACATATGCCTTAAACTATTATGCAAGCAAGTTTACAAAATAGTTTATTCAACAAAGTCACTCAAGCACGGCAATCAAGTCAAGCATAACATAATCAATTCAAGACATTTTAAAACACACATTACAAGCAATACTTCAAGCAAATGACAATTCACGAGGTCGATTCGATTCACGAGGTCAATTCAATAAGTCAATTCGATAGACAACTAGACATTTCACCTTTCTTGAGAAACATTTAACACATAACACATAACTATATCACATAAGTGCTTACATTCAAGTCAAGACACACAATCTCACATACAAGCATGCACTTTCAAGACACACTTAACAAGCACACATTCAAGGGTCACTACCCACCAGACCGAGGACCCTGTCCCGGCTTATGAGCTAGACAAGCTCTGATACCACCTGTGACACCCCGATCCCTCTCGAGACCGAGAGTTCTATCAATCGATCTAATCACAACCCAAACCAAACCCGGGCAAAATTTTCAGGGAAAACAGACGGAGTCTCCCCTGTTTCTAGGCAAAATGTAAAACCTGTAATAGCATTTAAATGGACCAACACCGTGTCCAACCATACAAAACTTCCTCAAGGCCATCCGAGCCTCGGTTCTCAACAATTTAAACTTAGCAAGTATACATACATTTCAAATTTAAAAGCTAACCTATCTCTTTTCATTTTGACAAGTACATTCAAACTTGAAAATTAAACCATACTAAACTACTACATAAAATAGACTATCATGCCATTCTAGTTCTTTTCTTTTGGACATTACAAACATGCATTTGAAGTTAAGTTATAATAACTAGATACATAATCTAACTTATCAAACTACTTCAACAATCTAATGAAACTTAAATTACATACTTTTGGCATTAAATACATACAACATATGAAAGCATATAACTTTACAACTTTGACAACTCAAGTCACATAGGCACGCAAGACAACTCTTCAAGCACGGACTTTCACGAAATCACGAACTTTCCAGCTAACATGGCATTTCCTGAAATGTGGTGGTGAGGAGTGAGTATACACAACACGTATACTCAGTGAGGGCGAGACAGATATCGAAGTGGAGAGAAAGAAGATCGTGCAATGCAAAAAGGTACAATTAAGCAATACAATCAATAAAATGCATACAATATAAACAACAATACAATTAAACAACTAAAGAAAGCATTAACACAACCAATCAAAGCTATACCATACTTTGAAGGCTATGGTTCACTCGAGCGAGTAATGTACCGATCACGATTCCGATGACTTTAACGATGACGCGCCGGCCCAAACCACCTTATAACACCAGTTTGGAATACCCCGGAAGTATCCATCAACCTACGACCCAAATCTCCCTGGGAGGCAACCCAAGCGAGAAAGGGAATAGCAGCGGAGCTAGAGCAACCAACACTGGCAACCCAAGGCTACCCAGAGAGGCCCATCACTCACGCGCGAGACACTATGCAATGCAAGACTCGATACAAGGCGATAAACAAGCGATAAAGCCACACGTGGGAGAATAACAAAGTAGGCTACTCTCGCACGCAATAGCAGCAATTGATAAGCAATTCAATCCAAAACAACTCAAACAAGTATTTCAAGTAATTCTAAGCATTCTATAGGCATAAAGACAAGAAAACACACAAAAACACAAATCGACCCCAACTATCAAAACGCTACCATTTCCAAACGAGCCAGGGGTTCTGGAAACCGACTTTGCCAACCCTCCTAGGTCACCATAAGGCACGTCTAAAGACCCCGAAACCTTACTTTACCCTAGAACTCGCGCAAAGCCCCGATTTTCCCCTTTCTCGTTTGAACTACAACTATAACAACCAAACACCCAACCAACGCCATAATCGCACCAAAAGTGCTTCCATGGCTTCCCGAAGCAATGCCAACACGCAAAACGAGAAAATGCCAAAGTCGACCTAAACGACCCCGACTTTTCCAAAGGCTTAATTCTCGTTTTTTCCTCTACGCAACCCAAACAAACCACACATTTTAGCATTCTAGCATACCTAGCACGTTTCTACATCAACGGAAAGCATAACAGCGCAATTTCAACGTTTCAAGGTTTTACTATTCATAAAATACTATTCATTTCACAATTTAATTTGCAATCACAACATTTAACCGCAGAAAATGTTATAAAGCTATAAATACATGTTCTACAAATGCTAAGGAACATTCTAGAAGCATCAAATCGCTTTAAATAACGATCTACGGATAAATCTAAAAATTGACAAAGTTAACAAACACAACGTATAAATGCGCAAATAACATGCTTCCCTCACCTTAGACGCTCCTAGACGCTAGGAAAACCTCGTAGAGTGCCTCAGAAACCACCCCGTGCAAGCTCACGCAAAGATTTGGTGATTTGTAGTTGAAGTTTTCTTTTTTTTTTTTCTTCTTCTTTTCCTCATGTTTTCAAGTCTTTCTTCTCTATTTTTTCGTGTGCAATTCTGCTTATTTAGGAAAAAAAAAAATGACAAGTCAAAGGTCAACGTTTCGGTCAACCCGCTAAACCAAAACAGCTATGCGCGACCTTACGAAAACGGCCATAACTTCTTCTAGAAAACTCCAATTCACGAACGGTTTGAAGCCTCAGAAACTAGACTCATAGAGCTTTCCAACCATATATAATTTGCTACCTAACTCTTCCCCAATTGGTTCAGATTTAATTCCAAAGTTGACCCAAAATTTGACTAACTTAACATTGCATTTTTTTATTTCTAATCCCAAGTTTGCCCTTTATTAAACATTTCAAAAATTTTCACATTGTCCTAGTTGGTCAATGTAGATGAAAAGTCAACTAGTTTGGTCAAAGAAGGTGAAAGGTCAATAAAATGCAATTTAAATGAACTTTAAATGCTATTGAATACATGCCAGGTTCGGGGTATCACACGTAAAATAACAATGATAATTTAGGTCACACCTTAGTCTAGCCTCCCTAGGTCGGGTTGGGGCGTAACACCTTATTAGAATGGTATCAGAGCTTAGTTTACTAACTAGGTATTAGTCGGGTTCAACTCTCGGACCATGGGTAGAAGCCCTAAGGTAATTATGATGTCTTGTTTATATGTGGTAATGTGTACTAATGTGCTTTAATCGCTTTGAGCATTGAATATTATGTGCCTTTGTGGACCATATGCATTATGTGTCATGTGCACATCGACACGTTAGTACCCTCGATAATGCATGCTTGCTTTTATACTCCTTCCTTGATACATGTGCATGCATATGACCATGATTGACTATTTATATACATAGATAGCTAGGATTCGGACTTTCAGGGAAGTGAATTTATGAAGGAAGAACAAAAAGGCTCGGTTAGAGATTTCTCGCAACTTCATAGGTACTCGATGGATCGTATGTATTGTTGGATATGCATATATAAAATGTGTAGGACAAGTATAATTGTTGAAGTAAAGTTATCTCCTTATCTTTGGAATACCCATGCCTGTGATTAAGTTATCAATTTTATAGCTATGAAGTTCTTGATTCCGTTAAACCGTTCTTCTAATTGTGGTTCAAGTATAAAGGTTAAGGACATACAACTTTCCTTAGATATAAGAGTATAATATTGGACATGTGGAGTAGTATTTATATATATTCATATGCTTATAATAGAAGTTTGAATGATTGAATCCTTACTTGATTGGAATTAAGCATTGATGAATCTAATATGGCGTATACTAGCGAGTTTCAAGTTCACTAAATGGTAAGATCGTGACCTAGAAATTAAGTGATGAATTCGTAGAAGTTGACGATAGTTAGATTATTAAGATATGGATAGCGTATTTAAGTGACTTAACAATGGATAGCCTCAAGACAGTAGGCAACTCCGGAGACTGAGTTTAACAAGGATAATGACTCTTTAGTATAACAAGATATAGGGATGTGGAATTGAGGAATTCACGTAGCTAGAACTCGTTTTCGGAAAACTACACCTAAAATGTTAGGTCGAATAGAAGCGTAATGTATTGAATTATGTATTAGATGACTAACGTTGCTAAAGGTCCTAAGTTGGATATTGGTGATATTAAGAATCATGGTATTAATTTGGTGCCCCTCAGATTTAGTTGTGATTATGCAAAGTAAGTCATTCTACACACTCGTTATTTGGATACCCTAGAGGATGTTAGGAAGTATATATCCCTAAGTAATACCGATGGATCCAGTATATAAACCATGGAATTCAGATTAAAGCATCCGGCTGCAAAGTGGAGTCGTTAGGGTATGAATAGTAATCCTAAATAGATAATAGTGAGTATGCATAATGATTCATGGTAAACCCTAGGACCGAAGGTCGATGAGTCTTGATGCTCTTAGCTAGTAGAACATGTAAATTAGAAGAGTAAGATTTCATATAATTAAGATAGAGATGAAGTAGAGTCATGATGACCCAAGAAACTACTGTTAGATAACCATAATTATGTGCCTTTTCACTTCTAGAAACTAGCGGTTGGTAGACTTCGAATCGTGGTCGTTGAATAGAGGGTGGATCTTGTAGTGATAGTTAAATGAGTGGTTGAATACTTTTGAAGTTCTATTAGATTATATGGAAGGATGCCTTGTGGTTATAATTCTTATGTTGACACAGCCTTGAAGTTATTTCGTGTAACAAGCTACTTGGATTAGTATGTTAAGTATCTTATGAGCTAGATCATTTCGGTGCCAATTTATAGTCCTAGGATTGTTGTTGTACGACCGGTAACCTAGTAGAGCATTGATATCACTTACATGGCTATAGCCTTAACTTAGTAACACTAATGTTGAAGATATATTGGCAGGCATTAGATGTTCAAAGGAATGATTAAGTCACTAAGTAAGTAGGACCATTGTCCTCTTAAGTATGATGTAACCTTGGATTGAGGTGAGTGGAATTTATTTGAGGTTGAAACTATTCACCTTAGGAGTCTTGGCTAAGATTAAAAGAAATTCTGTAGCCTCATGACTTGAAGATAGAGATTTGTATAAGGAAATAAATTGTGGATTACAAGTTGATAAAATTTACTTGTAAGAGCTGAGCTAGTGCAACATGATTAGTTTACCCATGCAATTTCGATGGCAATTTGTTGGTGGTACTTAATAAACCTTAGATTTTGAGTTTCACGAATCTCAACGGTCTTTCTCCTTGATTACGAGCGTAAAGGTTAACGAAGCTGGGAAAAATGTTAGTGAATAAGAGCCTGTAACCAGGAGACTAGTCATTAGAAGATTTACTAATCTAATGTACCTACGAGATAAGGACTATGATAGTATCGATAGATGACGACTTGAAATGGATTAGTTTGTTTGGTAAGTTCTTTCTGAAAATAGGGTCATATGTGGAAATGATCCATAAGTTGTGTATGTCCTACGTGTTAACAATTTTGAAGCTAGTTGACAGGATATGTAAATCGGATATAGACCTATCATCTCGAAATTTGTGTATGTAACCATAGGATTATGGTATTATTGTGATATTCCTTTTGAGGTATGAATGCAAGATTGATATGACATAAGTCATGATTTTGGAGTTATAGTTATATTGTTAGAATACCGATGCATCTTTGATTACTATGTTTAGAGGTTCTAACCTTAGTTAATGAACTCGACCTTAAAGATCAATTGGAGAAAATAGAGTCGTTCAAAGGAACGAACTATAAATATAGGGGTCACACCGAACTAAATGATTGGAGAAAGCTAGGAAGTGAATCGGTTTTGGCAAAGGGGATCACGGAGCAAGCAATGGCCCGGAGTAGAAATATCAAAGGCCAGAACCCACCTAAATGATCTCAGCACGTAAAAAAGAATTTCGGGACGAAATTCTTTTAAGGAGAGGAGGATGTGAGGATCGATCCCGAATAACGTGTCTTACCTCGATTTGCATGCCTCAGACCCAGGATTATATGACCGACCTTGGATTATGTGCCCCATCTTGGTTTTTGTGCCTGCCTCGACATACGTGGCTTGACCTAGAGTTGTGTGCCCTAATCCTTGACTTACGTGCGATACCTAGATATATATGCCCTGACCCCGATTTACGTGCGTTACCTCATTTTGTGTGCCCTAACCTTGAACTACGTGCCCAAACCTAGGTTTAAGTGTTATACATTGATTTACGTGCATTGCATTGAATTACATGCCTTGCATTGGTTTGCTTGCATTCACCTAGGATTGCGTGCATTTATATAGGAATCCGTGCATTTGCCTTGAAGTGCATGCTTTATCTCGTAGTGCGTGCCCTAGACCTAAGAATACGTGCCTGCACGCTAATCAATAAACATTCCTGCACAAAGCACAAGACAATAAAATAATACTATATATTCCACTAACCAATATTGTATTCCTAATTCAAATTCTGTACAAAATCCACTAACAATAAACAATTCTTTCTACACAAACACCGAAACATTCTTTATTCTTTATTCTCACCTAAAACCAATGCACCTCAAATTCTACACTTATTATAATCCATAATATACTCACATGAATTTGAAAATTCAGAATTTTCCATGCTAATTTCGGCCATATCAAGGTCTTTGAGCAAGCTTGAACAAAAAATATTCTATCCTAAACATTTTATGACACGCACAAAACATAATGCATAAAATAATGCTCAAACACCCTACCCAATGCCTCACTTTCTCGGCCCTTTCCCCACACATGCTAAAACAATTCAATTGTGCATTAGATGACTCACAAAAATCAGATTTGTAAGGCTCAAGGTTGACACACACACACATGCTACACTCAACATGCTTCAAACACCAATTTTCTCTCAAAAACTATCTCATTCTCTCTCCTTCTCTCTCATTTTCGACCATGGCTGCCCTTTGAGCTCCCAAGACTCCTAACAACTCTCAAGGACACTCTAAGACTCTCCCAAGCTCAGCCATAGCAAGCACAAGCAAGCAAGAAGCAAGAAAATCTCACACGAAGCTCACAAAACTCTCTATCTCGGCCATAGGTAAGTTTTGATAGTTTTCTTCCATTTCTTTTGGTTTCACACACATGCACACCTTCTTCACATGCTAACTAAGCTAGGATTTAAGGAAAGCCAAGCCACCACTCGGCCAAAGCAAGGAAAGAGGGCCTTTTGTGTATTTTCAAGAGCATTTGTGCATTTTCATCTATCAATTTGCTAAGGTGAGGGTTAAACTCTTTTAAAAGCTTTCAAAACTCACATGCATGCTCTCATATGGCTGTATTTACCTTTTTAGTTCATGTATATGTGTTTAGATGAGCCTATCTACACATGGATGGCTTGATAATGGCTAGAAACTTGAAGATATGTAAACACGTTTTTTGCTGGCAGATTACTGACCTTGTAGAACGAAGTGCTTTTGGCTTAGTAAACATTGATAAAAATGCATGAAAATTGGTAGGTCACTATTTTTGTCAGTTATGAACATGTTTTTTAGAAATAGGTCAAGGCCAATTTTGACTCTAAGACCTCCAAAATGACCAATTATCGAACGGTGTCTAAATCTGGAAAACTTGGAAATATGAAGTAGGTTTCTGGCAGCTTTCTGACCTTGTAGAACGAAATAGTTTTGGCCTAGTAAACGATTTCAAAAATGCATGAAATTTGGTAGTCCACTAGACTGGTTGGTTCTGAACATATTTGAAAGAAATAAGCGAAGGCTAATTTTGCGATGAAAGGCCTCAAAAGTAGCAAATATCGAAATGTGTACGAATCTGGACAGTTTTGTGTAGTCTCACAGTTTTGACTATAACTCCTAAATCCGAACTCCAAATGCAACGAGGTTTGTTTATAGATTTAAATCACTCATTGAGCTTCAATTTGACATTTGGTTCACTGAATTTGGAGATTATTTTATTGGCTAATTGAATGTAGAAATACAGACCATTGCAGTAAGATTTTTGCTTGGTAATATGCTTTGAATCTTGTGGTAACTTTACTTGTGGTATTGAATGCTCGGGATTATGGAAATTAGAAGTTGTGTGGGCTGTTGTGGTCAGTTGAGGTTTCTTAATTTGGTTGATGCATGGCTTGGATTCATTAATTGATGAATGGTTTGCTTAATCGCATGTGTAAGCATATAATTGAGGCCCTATCGCTTATGACTACTTGCTAAGAGATGATCCTATGGTTAAATGTGTTCAATTGTGTGGTTAATAGGCTGCCCATAATTGTCCTTAGAGCTCTAAATATGATTCCCGATGATTGCATGTTGATAAGTGAACTATTCTTGCACCCGGTTTTGTGTAAGTGTCGTTGCATGCTTGTATGATCTCAACACTTGATATATGAACCCGAAATGAGTTATATAACTTGTTTTATATGAAGTTACTTGGCTGCCCATTAAATGTTCATATGCCTCTAAGTGTTTTACAAAGTGAATATACATGTCAAGCATGCCTTGTATGTTTACTTATCGATATGTGATCTTATAATTGCTCGGAGGCAACCTACTTTGTTGACCTCCTAATGTGAATTGTTAAAAGATATTCAATGGCTTATTTGAACATGATTACTTGGCTGCCCATGAAAGTTTAATTACTTTCAAATGGATATATGAAATGATTATATGTTCTTACAATGCCTTATATGCTAATATGTCAAAATGTGATCATTTACTTGCTTGAAGGCAACCTACTTTGTTGACCTCCTAATGTGAAATGTTAAATGGCATAAATGGGCATTGCATACAAGGTTGCAACCTTTCATTGTGGCATGGTAGCGTTTCACGAACACCGGGCATCATAGGACTTGTTGGTGCTCCCGTGACTACCATGGTCCAATTCCCTCTCTCGCTTGGCATTCCACCTTTAGAGAGTTGTGTCGTAGGTTTGGTGTACATCCGGAGTACACCCATTTGGAGTGATAAGTGGATGATTGATATTGGCTACAACAATAGTTATTGGAAATGAACTTGAAAGCAAAAACGTAATATATCACTTGAGCGACAGGAACTAAGTGCTATGCGGGGAAAAGTGCTACACCCGAAATTGGTGGGAGCTACCTCTTGAGCCCGTAGGAGTTAACTCTAGAGTCCTATACGTATCAAAATGTATCTTTTTTACTATGTGTTTAAGTACTCTCGCTTGGTTCCTAGAGGACCTCGGAGAGGAAAGACGGGTAAATATGTTCATTTATATTTATGTTATATTATGAACTTGCTTATTTCATATGACATGTTTTCAAAAGGGTTTTTCATAAGAGTAATCGGAAAAGAGTTTTTAAAACGTTATCTCTCGTTCCCCCTCACTGAGTTTGTAAGGACTCACCTTATTTTATCATCACAGGTGAAGAAGATTTGGAATAGGTACCCGAAGAGAATGTGCCTGTTGATGATTCTTTGGAATGATTACGTGCTTTATGTGCCTTGCTTGACAGTAACTGTTTTGTGAACGTTGTGTTTGCTTTGAAGACTACTTATTTTATTGATATAAATAACCCCGTTATAATTTGGGTCTAATTTTGGCTTGTACTGATTATAACTAGATGAACACTCTAATTGGTCATTTTGCTATCACTATTTTGATTTAGTAACTATCATAGGCAACTGAAGTATTAGGTGAAGGATCAAATAAATAAATCTATCTAATCTTATCCAGGTACTTACTCATAGGCTAAAGGATAACAGGTACTCGCGTAAAAGGGATTGATAAATAAACGGAACATAGTTATCTTGTTAGGCTTGTTAATCAAATGAGACTTCCGAGTTAGATCAATAGGCATATCGGTTGATGATAAATAGGGGTCTTAGTTGAAATCGAATCAATGATTGAAAGTTTTTGAGGCGTTTTAGAAAATAGGTCAAACCAAAGGTCTTAAATACAACTGTTATGCTGCCGGTTTTTCGAAAAAAAAAACTTTTGGAGTTCTAGGCTAACGATTAAGCATTAATCATAGTCAAACGGTTAAGGAAGTAAAAGAACAATGATGATTTAGGTCACACCCTAGTCTAGCCTCCATAGGTCGAGTTGGGGTGTGAAATAAAAGATGGGCTGGCCCAACCCAGCTCAGCCCAGCTCGTGACTCATGGTAGCGGGCTCGTAGGCCGAGCTATGTCCTATATTTTAAGAATTGAGCGCATCTCAACTCAGCCCCCTAAACATATATGCCAAGCCGGACTCATTTTTCTTAACCCACGATTCGGTCGGGCAGTGCTGGGCTGTGCCGGGCTAGCCCATTTGCCAGCTCTAGGGATAAATTTGAACCTATTCTTCCATCATGTGCACCATTTTGATATTTTATGGCATTAATATATGCATCAATATAATGGTCACATGTATGTTTACTGTCACCTGATATGTGGCATTTGAAAGAGTTTTTGCATACATAATCCGATTACAAGCAATATTCCCGAATTATACAATCAAGAGAATTCATCTTGATTATGAAGGAGTATTTACATCTCAATCATTTAATGATTATTGTATGTTAATTGAGATTGGTGTTGAGCATTATGTGACTCACACATGTACACAAAATGGTTTAGCAGAATCCTTCATTAAATACTTGCAGGTTATTGCTTGACCAATATTATTGGGAACTAAGTTGTCCAATTCTGTTTGGGGACAAGTTATATTATATAATGCACTGTTTATGCAAACAAAGCTAACCGATTGAATTATATACTCTCAATTATCCAAAGACCATTGAAGGATGTTTTGCACAATATATGTTTCAATTGTTCCCCCACAAGCGCCTAAAGATGGAACTATAAAGAAAACTGAAGATTTATTATGTAAAATTCCATCAAATATTATATATATGTTTGACCATTGATGGAATATGTTTCAAATAGCATGCTTTGTTAATTAATAAATGACGTTCTCAGTATCAAGGGGAGAAAAAAGAAGATGAAAAAATGAGAAATTTATGGAATGAATTATCATATTGATCCTTGTATAAATTAATGTAAACAGAAAGTTCAGCAAATTATTCATTTGTAAAATGTTGCAAATTGATTATGAAATGCATTGTCAGATGCAAAGATAGTGACTCGATCACATCTACCAGCTTTAAATGCTCCTAATTGAATTGATTTTTCAATTGAAAAATAGATTAAAAAATAGAGTCTATTGCACGTCGGAAGCGTGGTAGACATATCGGTTCTAAAGATGACAAAGAAAAATATGTGAGTTGACAATTTTAAATTGTTTGATATCCTGAAGATGTGAGGATAAGGAGTTGAAAATCAAACTAAGTAATATTACTCCAAGAGAGTATCAGGTACCTGAATATGATGTGAATATTGAAATTATTAAGAATAAAGAGATATCACTTAGTTAAAATACTCTTGAAAGAGAATGGAACCGAAAAGAAAAATATATCATGATCAAATTTTGGAAAATGCGGTAGCTACTGATTTTATGATTGAAATTGAGGAACTTGAATTTAAGTCAACTCAAGAATGTCGACAAATACATTATTAGCCAAAATAATAAAGGAGACGCAATCCAGATAGGAAATAAATGCACATGAAATATGTTGATGGGATTGATGGGGAACATTGTATTATGAAGACAATCCTATGAGAAATGAATGAGAATTGAAATTATAAGAAATTAATCATAATAGTTGGATTTTCCTTAAATTGTTTAAAGGCAAACAAGGAATGAGTTAGTATGTTATGTGATTAGACCTTTGTCTATATTCTCTGGAAAAATTATATTGATATTAGCTTGGTAGTTTTGAAAAAGGACTTTATATGCATCTTATGAGGATGGTAATATTTTACTCATATAAATCACATGATAAATATTGAAGTTTTGGAAGACTCTATATGCTTGAAGCATATATTCATGTGATAATGATATTTATATCGAAGTCTTGGAAAGACTCAATATGCTTGAAGCATATATTCACATGATAATAATATTTATATTGAAGTCCTAAAAGGACTACATATGCATGAAGCATACGAATAAAAATCTCGAGAAATGTATTTGATTGCAAAGATCTTTGTATCAATGAAAACATTATAAAAGAATTTGATGTATCTTTCATTTATCCTGTGGCATAAATTATATATTGTAGAATTTATTCTTTACATAGAAAATGTTGGTGCACTAACGCATATTGCTAATGATACAAGGCCATATATTTTCTTTATTGGTTTATTTAAATTGCAGTTTTGATTTGCAGGCATTAGAATGAAATTAAACACATAGGGAAAATCTCTATGAAATATCATATATGGTTTCATTTTACTCATAAAAGATCAAAATAAACATTAGTTGATTAAGCATATATTGGCTATCTATTTGACTCCCGAAAGACAAGGTAACAAACATAGTATGTCTTCAATTGTGTTGAGAATGTGTATAGTTGAGATCCGTCATTCAACATGTTCAGTAATCCTATGGGTTATCCTCCAACGATGACGGTCCAACCACATTATGTGAAGATAGATAATATGACATGCATTACTCAAATCAAATGTGATTACATGGTTAGAAATGTGAAATTCGACGCTCAAAAGATCTATCACTATGACAAGATCGAAATGAGGGGGATAATGTATTTGTGCTCTGTGCTTTTTTCCCTTCACCAAGGTTTTTTCCTACTAGTTTTTTCCTGGTAAGGTTTTAACGAGGTAGAACAAATACAAGCATGCCACACTAAAACTCTATTTGAGCATGAAACTTAAAAGGGACGTGACATAAATGCTTATCAAATTCAAAGTCAAGCAAAACGTTACAGGATCCACAGAAGTATTGCCAACGATGAGCTAGCTACGAAGATTGACATGTGTTGAATTTGTGATCATTATTGATATGTCCACACGAAGGGGAGCCTTATACGAACTGTATTATTTTTCCTTCGTACAGGTTTTGTCCTATTGGGTTTTTCTTGCAATGTTTTAATGAGGCAGTACAAGAAACATATACAAAGAATATTGTACTCTTTTTCCTTCGCTAGGATTTTTATCCCACTGGATTTTTTCCTAGTAAGGTTTTAATAAGACATTCTTAAAAGATGAATATCCAAGGGGGAGTGTTATGAAATATTATTAGGTGGATATTCCATCACCTTGTTAAGAGAATCTTCAAATTAGAAAATCGAGGAATGAGGTATAAAGCCCTTTTTTATGGATGAAGTTGGAAGACATCATTATAAGGAGATATTATCATGGATAATGATGTAACCATTGATGTAATCAATGAGCTTTGTAATTCTATAAATAGAGAAATTAGAATTAGAGAAGTACATACACTTGTATGAATAGAATATAATCTTCTTCTATACATTCTCTCCATTCTTTCTTTACTTTCATAGTTTCATAGTATTTTAATGTTAAGTTTATAACATGAACCATTTTAAGAACTATCCCTAATATTAGTGAGGACCCTAGGGAGATTCAAAGTCATATTCAATTACTTCTTGAATAGCTCTACACACACTAGATCCCTGTAGAAAATTCAACAACAAAAATAAACAAACAAATGAACAACTCAGAAAAAAGCTTTTGTTTCTCAAAATGCTGCTTGAGTATAATGAAACCATACCTAATGTTCTCCAAACACTTTTAAAATCACTAGTTATCAACAATACAAACACAAAAAACACAAAAAACAAAAATAAAATAAATAAAATATTGTTATTTTGTGTTGGGGATGTGGGGCCAAGGACAACGAGCTATAGTAGCATTACCAAAAAATAAATAATGAGGAAGGTAGAGTATAGAGAGAGAGAAAAAAACTTATAGAATTATACAGAAAACTAGTGGAAAATCATCTACTATGAAATGAGGTAGAGAAATGAAAGGGTTGTCTAACAAAAAAACTTCAAAAATGCATAAAAAGTCACTAAATGCTAGTGAATGTGTGTGGGAAAGAGAATGATCAGTGAAAAGATAAGTTAGCAAGAGGGTATCATCAATCATCTCTCGGGTTTCCGAATGATGGTTATTATCTAGGGTTCTATGGCTTAGATTACCAGTGATTTATGCATAAAAAAATTAATCTAGTGCAGCGGAAGCAATCAAAAACCGATAACCAAACAAATACATATAAACAAGCTAGCATACATGTATAAAATGTAGTTTAAGATTTCGCGGATAGACTAGTTACCTTTAAGTGTTGGCATCAAAAAATCAACACTACAATGATGCTCACCACACGATGGCAACAATGAGTGGACACTGCTCCTCCATTCTTGCCTTGGCAGAGAGCTCCACACCAATGGAAAAAGAAATATGCGGCTACCAAGGGGAAGTCACAATAGATCTTCACTTCTATTCTAATTCTAAGCCTTGGAGATGTTCGTTGTGGGACAAAACTCATTCTCACTTTTTCCTCTCTATGGCCATGTGGTATTCCCAGAAAAGAAGAAAACTGATCAAAATCTTTTCCTTAGTTGGCCGTGTATATGCATGCAAGAGTCCTATGTGACTCGTGTATCTTAGGAAGCCTAGGATAGTTAGGAGTTTTACTTGCATTCAATAATGTATCTAGACCAGAGAATGTCCACATTATTAATATAGATAATTAGCTAGATAATCTATTATATTATCTCTTTATTATCTTTATGAATTCCATATCTTAAAGATAATTCATAAAATAAAGAGTCCTACAATAATAACTAGCCTACAATTCTATCCTCCTACTTTCCTAATCCATCTACACGACTTCCTCTTGCCAAATACACACTCCACACGCCATTTATAGAGAAAAGGAAAGTGTACTTACCAATATGGAAATTAGCTAGAAAAGGGACCAAAAGACATATTTACCCTAGCTCTAAAATGACTAAAATGCCCCTGCTAGACACTAGCTGCATTTTATTCATTTTAACCTTAGTTCATTCCACTAAAGAGCTATGGCTGCACTCTAGTACAAATACTCATTCCCATGATGCCAGTCAAATGAGGTTTGACTATGTCTTTTACCTACTAAGTATAAAAGACCACAATGCCCTTCTATGTAGAACTCGTAATCAATACTAGGTCTTCACTTTGTACTATCCACCTTTCTTGATTACCTCTATATTTTGTGCCTGTAATCCTCCATTAATCATCATCTAGATATTATTCTCTTGATCCAAGGAGCGACCCACAGGTTCAATATCTAAATATAGTCCCGGTTGACTATATTACTTAGTACTTAGGTTCTGATGATTAATAGGATGTCACAAAGGGAGATAACCCATCGTTAAGATGGCATAGAACGACTTGACACATATGCATGTGCCAACTAGTCAAGTCCATGTATCCAAAACACAGAGCTGTTGACCCATATAAGATTTCACCCATAGTGAATCAAAATACATGTCCTTGACTTCATTAGTCATCTACATATGCTCAAGAACTAGAGCGTTGGTCCCTTAGTAGCTTGAGATGTTTCTGACCTCATTCGAGCGATAGTAGTTTTACAGAGATCACATCTACCATAGTCCCATTCAATGCACTCTCGTGCATTAATGAGAAAAGTTCAGAAAACCCCTCCAATGACCAAGGTAGGTCACCTTACCAAATAGGAGACTATCTCATTATAACCTTCCTCCACTATACGGTTATGAACCTATAGTTTAGATTCAAGCCTCATAGCATATACCTTCTGTGTGGATCACTACGCACCTATGCCATTCACTCAAACTAAGGAGCCTTAGCATGCATATATATAAAGAATATAATGAGAGAATAGAGATGCTCATGTATGATACACTGATTATTAATTGTTATAATATCCTTTCATTGAGACGTTTTAGTGCTAGTGGTCTTTAGGGCATACAATTCCCAACATACTCCCACTTGCACTAAAGAATACTACCACCAATATAATATAGCATCTTTCGCCTTCACCAGAGTATAGAATACTCTCTCAGTGAGACTCATTAGTAAAACAGGGCCTGCTAAACTATTTACCGAAGCTATCTTTCTCCACCACATTGGCCCATTCGGGTAAATTCCCGAACTTAGAGGTGCTCTCACTTAACAAGCTTCCTATATAGTGGTTCCTTAGGTTCCTCTTGGTAACAAGTCCTTGTACATAGCGACAAAACTTCCAGTACTATCATGAAAACTCTAATTCCATTAAGAATTACCCGAGTTTCTATCTCTCTTCCTTGCAACTTCCGCTATTACCGTAAACTCTGATCTCCATGGTTGAGCTTGACAATAGCAAATTGTC
Organism: Ehretia macrophylla; assembly: GCA_037974665.1. Classification (NCBI taxonomy): domain Eukaryota; kingdom Viridiplantae; phylum Streptophyta; class Magnoliopsida; order Boraginales; family Ehretiaceae; genus Ehretia; species Ehretia macrophylla. Next base: position 52,278,678 of record CM075780.1, on the reverse strand, counting down.
ATCCCTTCCAACCATACACAGAGTGAACATATATCCGGAGATCATTCTATGGATTCTACATGACTAGTTTTCGAAATATTATACACATTCTAGGTATTAGGATACTAGACAGATATATCAGTATATTATCCTTCTTTCTCCTAAGATACTTGAGTATATGCATATCTATCACTTAATAACCTGTCCTTAGATGCAAATGATATTTGTTTATCATGCCTATGGCAATACAAATATCCAACCTGGGACGGAATCATGACATACCCTTGATTTCTAACTGTTGCCACACATGGAAATCCCTTCATCCCTTCTATCTCCTTACTTGTCTCTCAGACAATTATCTTGAGATAGAGATGTTCCAAGTCTGAAAAGTGGTGCCCACTTTTCATGGAGGCTTGTATGTCAAACCGATTTGTGTCTTCTAAAAAATGAACCTTGAAACAAAACTAGTGTCTTAGGCTTGCGACCACGCAAAGACTCAATATCTAAGACATAGTTCTCTTTGTTTCAAGCTTTTCGTTTTTGGTTCCAAGAAGACTTCTAGACCAAAATAGTACATGCACACTTGCAATCAAGAGTGCTCCTCAATAATCTTCTTCGTTCTTTTACACATACAGGGCCCATTAACATTTTTGATAAAAAACGAATATGATCAAATCTAATGTTTCCAGTACCCTGGATGTCAGCTTTCATCCAAATAAATGGACCTTCAAGCATACCGATAGTATGTTCTTGAACCCAATAGCATACTTCTAGATCCGTCAAGACTTCTACCCAAAGAAAACTATCTTGACATCTATTTGTCATATTTGGCATTCAAAATGACTACCAATGACAAAGAGTGTCTAGATGGACTCTAGCCTGATCATTTGCAAAGACATCTTCTTATAATCGGTCCATTCCTTTCTAAGAGAACTTTGCAATCATGCCTGGCTTTTCGAAGATTTTTATCTTCTTGACCATCTACTTTATTTGCAGTATACTATTCACATCCTATGAGATTTATTTCTTTGGATGTGATATTAATCGGTTCCATATGTCTGTATGTACATAGGTAACTACTTTGTGATCTGTGAGATCCATTACTAGAATATCAGAGTCAGTTTTGTAGGAAATTCTCTAATATAGCTATCTAGGAATCCAAAATTCTTCCCACTACAAGATAGTTCCATCTATGCGTAATAATTAGATTACTGACCATCTACAACCTTTATAATGCTAGAGTAATCTAAAACTCTCAGTTTTAGAATTATATCTGAGTCAGGTTACTGGAAGATTCATACAATATACCTCCAAGTACTTAGCCTAGACACTATACCACATCCTCTGTTCCTTGGTATTATAGAATGTTCCCTACATTGTATTCTTTGGATAACTTGTGCAATAATATGTGTCAGATCTTGGTTTCCTATTTCTTAGCACATCTATTCAGTACATAGGCTGGACGGCCCTTTAAATGGACCTTGTTCCAAAACTAGGTTCTAACACTATCCATAGTACTAGGGTGTCCTAAGTACTGATTTAAATAGAACCAATGATTGACATGCATAATCTCTATTTTACTTGTATATTCCAAAAGAATATTATCAACGACCCTTGAGTCGCCCATGAATCTTATCATATTTGATAGAATACAATTGCTCATCTCAGACACACCCTTTTACTTTTGTAAAATCTAGTGTAGTCACTTGAGTCACAACTAAGTAGTCCTTGAGCTCACCTTAATAGATATTATCTTTCACGATCAATTTGAAGTACCATGATTCGCATATTTAATTATCACTCCGTCTAAGCCTAAAATGCTCAGACTTTGCATTATGCGGTACAAAATTATTCTTCTAATGATCATCTATGAAAGTCATAGGTATCTATTAATAAACCAGTTTTTTTCATTGGTCTACACTTATGTGTACCAAGCCTAGTATATCTTTTGTCCTTGCCGTTTAGCTGTAAGTGACCTTTCGATCACTTTTCCACAAGCCAAGATCCTAATTGAGCCCATGGTTCAAGATCTAATAAGTCTAAGACTCATTCTTGACCATTCTTAATTAGCATAAAGATCAAAATAGTAGACTTCGTTGGTAGGAGACTTTTCACTCAGAAACATGCAATGGAGTATTAATAAAAAATACCATGTATTTAAAATCGAACCTATTATTGTACCATTCTAACTGATATAAAATATCAATATATAAAAGAATAAACAATAATTTGCGATCCTAAAACCTAGTTTTATCCCATGTTCTAAATACATGTATCAAAATAATAACTCCCACTGCTCTGGTTCATCCCTTGCATAATAAATGTTCTTCTATTATGCCTCCTTGTTACTTGAAACTCCTGCAACGATATGCAGTAATGGTTTGCGGCGCCTGAGTCTTGTTGGGTGTATTATTGATATATTATTTCAGTACCATTTCACTTAAATTTTGTTAGTTTCTTGAGTGGTTTATGAGCAATTTCATTGGTTTTGTATTTGATTTGCGACGTAAGTGATTTCTATGAGAAAGTTTAAGTTTTGAGGCATAATTTAAGAAAAATGACTAAGGGCGAGCTTTCATGTGGTGTGTGAAGAAATTGAAGAGAAATCACAAGTAGCGTAGTCATAGCGCAGCTGCGCAGCATCGCAGGAAATTTAAAGGCAATTTTGTAAAATAGTGCGAAAAGAAGCAAACCCTAGGATAAAAGAGGAGGAAACACACGTTTGAGAGGGCTTTTTGGTGGCAGCCATCCTTGGGGGAGAAAAAAACAATTCCAAAGGGAGAAAAAAAGGGGATTCGCGAGTTGAAGACGGAGGAACGATCCGGAGATGGATTTCTGCCCAATTCGTCTCTAAATCCTAGTTTTCTCTATCTCTCTTATCATGAATTATGCTATGTTTTAGATTTTATTTACATTTATTATGATGTTCTAGATTATTTTTCTAGGGCTATGATGTAGCCAGATTATGAATATTTGATGCTTTTTATTTGAATTAATTGATGAACTATTCTATATCTGCATTGAGTATTTTATGCTGAATTTAATGCTTGCGATTGCCTGATCAACAATTGCATGAGTCGTGATTTAGTTTGAGACTGAGAAGTGATAACTAAATTAGACCACGCGTGAAATACCATTGAATCGTCATAAGCTAGAGATAGTTATGAGATCTAGTGCAGCGCTTGAATTTCTAAGGCTTAATGCGTTTTATAAGTTCATAGTTATCACAGAGATGTAGTTAGCTTGCTTATTGGGATATGTTATTAATGCTTGAGAAAGATTAATATCTACCTTAGCGAAATTGCTGGCAACGTAGGAAATAGACGTCAATTGATTTAAATCAATAGTTTCAAGTAGGATTAATCTCGGTGAAATCGGAATCCCTAGAGCCTCTTAATTATTGGGTTACCATCTTTTTTTAATTTCGTAATTATTTTAGTTGCTATTTTTATAAGTTCTATAATTTCTTTAGTCATTAGTTACAAACTCTCAATTCGTGGTTGTTCAAATAAAGTTAGAGCTACACCAATTTCGGTACTTAATAATTACAGTCTTCGTGGGAACGATCTTACTTACTACTTTATTACTTGTTACGATACATGCACTTGCGTTAGATTTCACACAACAAGTTTTTGGTGCCGTTGCCGGGGACTGTGCCAATTGTTAATATCGATACCAAATAGCTTTAATTTTAATTTGGATTTTATTTTGTTTTGTTATTCGTTTCTTATTGTTGTACTCAGGTTTCAGGAACATAATGTTTCAGGTGTATGCGAAAATTGAGAAGTAGTACTTTGCTGCCTTTCGATCCTGAGATAGAACGAACTTGTTGGAAGAATAGAAAGGAGAAAAGAACTACTACCCATCATCTTCAAGAAACCATGGTTGAAATCGTGGTAGGCGAGCACCGAAATAATCAAGCAGTTAATTAAGAATATCCGCCTTGAGCACTGAGAGATTATGCTTTGCCACCCACTGGAATTCAACCTGTGATTAGAAGGCCAGTGATTCAGGCGAATAATTTTGAGTTGAAGAAAGTAATGCTGCAGTTGATTCAGAATATCTCATTCCGTGGATTGCCCATTTAAGATCCTAATCAGCACATCGTGAATTTTCTAGAAGTCTGCGGAACTGTTAAGTATAATGGAGTCACTGAGAAAGCGCTGCACCTTCGTTTGTTTCCTTTCTCCTTGAGGGATCAAGTTAAGGAATGGTTAAACTCACTGCCTTCAGATTCAATAACCAATTGGGAGGATTTGGTGCACAAGTTTTTGTCAAGATTTTTCCCACTTGGCAAGACAACGAAGCTACGCATTGAAATCAATAATTTTGAGCAACATGAAGGAGAAAATCTGTGTAAAGTGTGGGAAAGGTATAAGGCGTTGCTGAAGAAGTGTCCTAGTCATAGAGTACCCAAGTAGATCCAAGTTCATAATTTTTACAATGGGTTGGTAAATTCGACAAGAACTTTAATTGATGCATCAGCAGGATAAGCTTTAATGAACAAGACAACAGATAGAGCTTACGGGTTGCTTGAAGATATTGTCTTGAATAATTTGCAGTGGTCGAGCGAGAGAGTCACACCAAAGAAGACATCTGGGATCCATGAGATTGATGCCATAATTGCTTTGACAGCAAAAATTGACAATTTTGCTAAACAAATGCAGAATAATCAAGTAATTGTTAATGCTATTTAGGCGGTAATGGTGTGAGAGTTTTGCTGTGGTCCACATTATAGTACAGAATGTTAGGTTGGAAATCTATTTGCGCAAGGCACAATGGAACAAGCACAATATGTGGGAAATTTTAATGGGCAGCAGCACAATCAATACTCTAGCAAATATAATCCAGCATTGTGTTATCACCCAAATTTGTCCTATAAAAAATACTTAGAATGTGTTGCAGCCTGAGCAAAATAACCCTTTTACCAGAGAAGAAGGTAAATTTGGAGAATGCATTGGCTCAGTTGACGACTTCGCAAATTCAATTCATGAATAAAACTAGGACGAATTTCCAGAATCAGGCAGCACAGATAAGGAACTTGGAGGTACAACTTAGTCAAATGGCGACTTTGTTTTCTGAAAGGCAGTAAGGAAGTTTACCTAGTACTTCTAAGGTTAATCCTAGAAAAGATGACATAGAGCATTGCAAAGCGATCACCTTGAGAAGTGGTAAAGAGTTAGAGGAGCCAGAGAGAGCTAACAAGAAGGACGAGAGAGGTGAAGCGAAGAATGAGGAGAAAGATGAAGATAAAGTAGAAACGCAACCACAACCTTCGTAGGAGCTATCTTTGGTAGTGCCATTTCCTCAACGATTGAAGAAGAATAAGCTTGATAAGTAGTTTTCTAAGTTTCTTGAAGTCTTCAAGAAGCTTCACATTAACATACCATTCGCAGATGCCCTTGAACAAATGCCGAGTTATGTAAAGTTTATGAAAGATATCGTTTCAAACAAGAGAAAGCTTAGAGATTACGAGATAGTTGCACTTACTGAGGAATGCAGTGTTATCCTACAAAAAAGCTGCCTCAAAAGCTCAAGGATCCAGGGAGTTTTACTATTCCATGTGAAATTGGCAATGCTATTTGTGAGCGAGCTTTATGTGATTTAGGTGCTAGTATTAATTTGATGCCTTTATCTATTTTCAGGAAGCTCAGATTGGGTGAGGCGAGACCCACAACAGTAACACTATAGTTAGCTGATCGCTCGCTCAAGCACCCCTGATGAGTCATTGAAGATGTGCTAGTCAAAGTAGATAAATTCATCTTTCCTGCAGATTTCATAGTACTAGACATGGAGGAAGACAAGGAAATTCCTATCATTCTTGGAAGACTTTTCCTTGCAACTGGGAGAGCACTTATTGATGTTCGAAAGGGTGAGCTTCAATTGCGAGTACAAGAGAAAGAGGTAACCTTTAATGTTTTCAAAACTTACAAGTACCCAGAAGCGAGTGATAGTTGTTTTCGCATTGATGCCATACAGGCTATAGTGTCTAACTATGGGGGTAAATTGGATCCCTTGGAGGCTAGCTTGTTACAAGATAATTCTTTTGTTCCAGTGAGACTGGAACACAAGGAATATTAGTCCACCAAACAACTGAACATGGGTGTGCAAGTAGCAGGTGAGAAAGAATTGTTGCAATTGAATAAGCTAGAAGAATTCGTTGATGAAGAAGATGAGAATGCGAGAAGTTACAAGGAGATGACAAAAGAGTGGCATGACAAACCCGTTTTGGGAAAAAATTTCTCTCCTGAGAAACAAATACTTCTTTATAACTCACGGATTCTTGGAAAACGCAAGTCAAGATGGTCAGGTCCTTTTGTTGTGACTAAAATATTTCCCTATGGTACTGTCGAAGTCTCCCATCTAGAGAAATGGACGTTCAAGGTCAATGGACAACAGTTGAAGACTTATTGGGATGATGAGTTTGATAAGCACAAGACCGTTGTCCACCTCAATTCGTCATGAAAAATTGCTCCGTTGGGCTATCGACGTTAAAACAAGTGCTTTTCGGGAGGTAACCCAAGTTTTATTACTTTTCTTGATTTAATAGTTATGTTTGTTTTTAGTTTATTTTCCAGTTATAGTTGTCATTGCTAATTTTTAAAATGTTTCTTGTCTTGTTAGGTTCAAGAACGAGTTTGGGGGAAGACAAGCCAAAGAGAAGTTCTACCAAGTCAATTCAGGGAGAAAATGTACAAATAATGGTGTTTGGGTTGAGGGAGATGTGTGTATTGAAGAGAAAAACAAAGAAAAATAAAGCTGTGAGGTAGCGTTGTTGTGCCAAAATGTAGCGCAGCTACGCTGACGGTGATTTGAAGTTACGTTCGTGAGTAGCGCTGTTGCGCTAAAATATAATGTAGCTGTGCTGGCGTCCTTGATTTTGACATTCAAAAAAAAAATTGAAAATCAAAAGAAAATCACCCTTCTTCTTTCAACCACCATCTCTAAGACCCAAATACACATATACATCTCTCTCAACCTTAAGCCCCATTACCACCCAAACCCTCAGATCTTTCTCAACCCAAATCATCTAAACCCAAACCATCAGATCTCTCTCAACAACTCCTTACAATCTCATGCCTTCCTCTTTATCAAGTCACCCTCTTCACTCACAACTAAAAAAAAAAGAACCCATCCCACCAGTTGAACACCTACACCGACGAGCTCATACCGACGCCAACGACGGAGCCGTTTAAGCTTGTAGGTGACGTCGGTGTCAAATCTGAAGAAGTAGCGGCTGGTAGTGGTTATTGGTGGCAATATTGTGATTGAGGCTACTCCTATCACCCATGTAAGGCCTCCCCTATTTGTGTGTGCGCGTTGAAGAACGAACGTGAACAGGAGCAGTTGCACACAAGTTTTTTTTTTGAGTTGGTGATATTTTTGTGTTGGTGGCATTGATATTATTAGTTTTTCAGTGGAATAGTTTGGGGGTATTGGTGGTTTGTTTTTGTTGGGTGGAGTATGTTGTGGGTCTGAATTGTATGTTAACTGTTGGCTTAACGTTCTCAATAAGGCTAAAAGAATAGTCGAAATCTTATTGCATTCGTGCCTATTTTTATTGTGAACCTCCACGTGATTGGTTGACCTGTAATTGCACCATGCTTTCCAACTGAGTTATAGCGATTGTAGTTGTGTTATGGTGATGAAGGTGATTAGGCTTAAAATTGTGTTTGTTGGGTGGAGTATATTGTGGATCTTGCTTGAATACTAATGGTTTAATTAAAGTTCTAAATGAGGCAGAAAGCTTTATGGAACTCTTGTGGCTTTAAGGACTATTTCTATTGTGAATCGATGTGTTGGTTGGATGATTTGTGATTGCGTTGTATTTTCATTGTTGTAGTAGTTCGGGCTATGTTATGGTGGTTAGTATGCCTTTCTTCGCTTGTAATTGAGTTGCGAGCTGTAACTGACTTGTCAAGTGGTGTCCCTGGTTAGAACAAATAGTGATTGCAGTCAAAGTTGTGCTTGTTAGGTAGTGTCAACTGGAGTAAGTTGTTTAGCATATCAACATGCCAATGACATTTACTGGAACAATCTGGTTTGCATAATTGGAGCTGAAACAGTCGAGGAGCCTTCGGACAATGAACGACATGGATATTCAGGGAAGTCCTCTGTTTTCTTTTCTTTCCTTTCGCCATTGAGGACAATATCTCGTTTAAAGTTTGAGGGTGGTTATTTGGTGTCTACCTGGTTAACTTGTTCTGTTTAGAGTCTATTTACTGTTATTTTCTAGATGTTTTAATTTCTTTTTATATTGAATCAGAGAAAAAAAAAACAAAACAAAAATTTTGAAAGTGATGCTGAAAGGCTAAGAAATTAGGCTGATGATGAGTAGTATAAGAATGGCATGATAGTAGTGAGGATAATTGACTGAAACATAGTTTCATTTTACGGAAAATTCCTACTTATTGCGTACTTAGTCTCGCCTAGTTATGTTATTGCTTGGAGAAGGATTATGTGAGCTTAAGTGAATAGGAACATGATGAAATGAGATTTTAGAACTTACTTGATTGTCACTCGAGGCGAAATCCTAGGTTACATAGCATTAGGGAAATAATTTAGTCCATCTTTGGATCGTTTGAGCCTTTCAAGCCAACCCTTGTAATAATTAAATATCCCTAGTCCACCCTTTTGAGCTTAATTTGCCTTTTCTTTCTTATGCAACTTACAATATCTTCCTTAACTTGTCAAGTTTGATTTTCTCAAATAATGACCCTCTTACTTGTAACATATGATTGTTCTAGGATGATTATATGGAGATATGTTTTGTATTGAATGATGGGAGGTATGATGATTGGGTGATATGCTGAATTGTTTTTGAGAAAAATAAAATAAATTATTGAAAAAAGAGAAAAGAATAAAAAGAAAAGAGAAGAGTCACACTCCTTGTAGTTAATATCAAAATGCACGTTTGGGGGAGTGTGGATTCTTTATGTGTTTATAAATATTGTGGATGAATGTTGAGAAAGTGAAATGAAAGAAGAAAGAAAAGAGATATGTTGAATACTTTTGGTGGTAAAAAGTAGAGTTGGCAGATGTTCCATTGAACATCCTCGAATGATTGTGTGCTTACGGGTAGTTTAGCCATATATTATATCCATTATCCTACCTTGACCCTAGCCACACGTTACAACCAAATGTAAAGTCCTAATGATCTTTAATGCTATGATTAACCTACATTAGTGGAGAGTGGCATGAAAAGTAAGTCTATGAAGTCCTAAGTGATTGAAAATAACAGATTTACATTGGAAATTCGCTTAGCTTGCATAAACTCATCCGGGTATAATTGATTGGGATAGAGGCTATAAACACACTCAGTTGGGGGATTTGTAGTAAAATGCGATTTATGTGAAGTTGAGATTTCTCATGCTTATGATTGAAACTTACCTTTTTAGGTTGAGTTGGGAAATACTGCTACTAAGGCCGTGGAAATTTACTATCTCACAACATTGCTTTCATGAGTTATATTGTGTCGAGTCTTTAGTTTTTAGGTTGTTTATTTCTTTAGTTGTGTCTTTTGTTTGAGGACAAGCAAAACTTAAGTTTGGGGGTGTTTGTTGGGTGTATTATTGATATATTATTTCAACACATTTTCACTTAAATTTTGTTACTTCTTGAGTAGTTTATGAACAATTTGATTTATTTTGTGTTTGATTTGCGATGTAGGTGATTTCCATGAGAAAGTCTAAGTTTTGAGGCACAATTGAAGAAAAATGGTTAAGGGCGAACTTTCATGTGGCGTGTGAAGAAATTGAAGAGAAATCACAAGTAGCACAGTCATAGCGCAACTGTGCAGCATCGCAGGAAATTAAAGAGCAATTTTGTAAAATAGCACGAAAAGAAGCAAACCCTAGGATAAAAGAGGAGAAAAAACACGTTTGAGAGGGCTTTTTGGTGGCAGCCGTCATTGGGGGAGAAAAAGCAACATTCCAAAGGGAGAAAAATAGGGGATTCGCAAGTTGAAGACGGAGGAACGATCCAAAGACGGACTTCTGCCCCAATTTTTCTCCAAATCCTAGTTTTCTCTATCTATCTTATTATGAATTATACTATGTTTTGGATTTTATTTACATTTATTATGATGTTCTAGATTATTACGATGTAGCCAGATTATGAATATTTGATGCTTTTGATTTGAATTAATTGATGAACTATTCCATATCTGCGTTGAGTATTTTATGTTGAGTTTAATCTTGTGATTGTCTGATCAACAATTGCATGAGTCGTGATTTAGTTTTAGATTGAGAAGTGATAACTAAATTAGACCACGAGTGAAATACCATTGAATCGTCATAAGCTAGAGATAGTTATGAGATCTAGTGCAGTGCTTGAATTTCTAAGGCTTAATGCGTTCCATAAGTTCACAGTTATCACAGAGATGTAGTTAGCTTGCTTATTGAGATATGTTATTGATGCTTGAGAAAGATTAATATCTACCTTAGCGAAATTGCTGGCAACGTAGGAAATAGACGTTAATTGATTTAAATCAATAGTTTCAAGTAAGATTAATCTCGGTGAAATTGGAATCCATAGAGCCTCTTAATTATTGAGTTACCATTTTTTGTTAGTTTCGTAATTATTTTAGTTGCTATTTTTATAAGTTCTATAATTTCTTTAGTCGTTAGTTACAAACTCTTAATTCGTGGTTGTCCAAATAAAGTTAGAGTTACACCAATTTTGGTACTTAATAATCACAGTTCCCGGCAACGGCGCAAAAAACTTGTTGTGTGAAATTTAACGCAAGTTCACGTATCGCAACATGTAATAAAGTAGTAAGTAAAGATTGTTCCCACGAGGATTGTGATTATTAAGTACCGAAATTGGTGTAGCTCTAACTTTATTTGGACAACCACGATTTGAGAATTTGTTACTAACGACTAAAGAAATTATAAAAATAGCAACTAAAATAATTACGAAATTAACAAAAGATGGTAACTCAATAATTAAGAGCCTCTAGGGATTCCGATTTCACTGAGATTAATCCTACTTGAAACTATTGATTTAAATCAAATGACGTCTATTCCCTACGTTGCTAGCAATTTCGTTAAGGTAAATATTAATCTTTCTGAAGCTTCAATAACCTATCCTATTAAGTAACCTCACTACATCTCCGTGATAACTGTGAACTTATGGACCGCATTAAGCTTTAGAAATTCAATAGTTGCACTAGATCTTATAACTATCTCTAGCTTATGACGATTCAATGGTATTTCATGCGTGGTCTAATTTAGTTATCACTTCTCAGTTTAAAACTAAATCACGACTCATGCAATTGTTGATCAGGCAATCACAAGCATTAAACTCAACATAAAATACTCAACGCATATATGAAATAGTTCATCAATTAATTCTAATCAAAAGCATCAAATATTCATAATCTAGCTACATTGTAGCCCTAAAAAGAAATCTAAAACATCATAATAAATGTAAATAAAATCCAAAACATAGTGTAATTCATGATGAGAGAGATAGAAAAAACTAGGATTTGGAGAAGAATTGGGGTAGAAGTCCGTCTTCGGATCGTTCTTTCGTCTTCAACTCGCGAATCCCCTCTTTTTCTCCCTTTGGAACGTTGCTTTTCTCCCCCAATGATGGCTGCCACCAAAAAACCCTCTCAAACGTGTGTTTTCTCCTCTTTTATCCTAGGGTTTGCTTCTTTTCGTACTATTTTACAAAATTGCCCTTAAATTTTTTGCGATGCTGCAATGCTGCGCTGCTGCACTATGACTGCGCTACTTGTGATTTCTCTTCAATTTCTTCACACGCCACATGAAAGCTCGCCCTTAGCCATTTTTCTTTAATTGTGCCTCAAAACTTAGACTTTCTCATGGAAATCACCTACGTCGCAAATCAAACACAAAACCAATCAAATTGCTCATAAACTACTCAAGGACTAACAAAATTTAAGTGAAAATGTGCTTAAATAATATATCAATAATACACTCAACAAACACCCCCAAATTTAAGCTTTGCTTGTCCTCAAGCAAAAGACACAACTAAAGAAAGAAACAACCTAAAAACTAAAGACTCAACACAATATAACTCATGAAAATAATGCTGTGAGATAGTAAATTTTCACGGCCTTAGTAGCAGTATTTCCCAACTCAACCTAAAAATGTAAGTTTCAATCATAAGCATGAGAAATCTCAACTTCACATAAATAGTATTTTACTTCAAATCCCCCAAGTGAGTGTGTGTATAGCCTCTATCCCAATCAATTGTACCCGGATGAGTTTATGCAAGCTAAGCGAATTTCCAATGTGAATCTGTTATTTTCAATCAGTTAGGACTTCATAGGTTTACTTTTCATGCCACTCTCTACTAATGTATGTTAATCATAACATTAAAGATCATTAGGACTTTACATTTGGTTGTAACGTGTGGCTAGGGTCAAAGTAGGATAATGGATATAATATATGGCTAAACTACCCGTAAGCACACAATCATTTGAGGATGTTCAATGGAGCATCTGCCAACTCTGCTTCTTACCACCAAAAGTATTTAACATATCTCTTTTCTTTCTTCTTTCATTTCACTTCCTCAACATTCATCCATAATATTTATAAACACATAAAGAATCCACACTCCCCCAAACTTGCATTTTGATATTTACTACAAGGAGTGTGACTCTTCTTTTTTCTTTTCATTCTTTTCTCTTTTTTTCAATATTTTATTTTATTTTTCTCAAAAACAATTCAACATATCGCCCAATCATCATACCTCCCATCATTCAATACAAATTATATCTCCATATAATCATCCTAGAACAATCATATGTTACAAGTAGGAGGGTCATTATTTGAGGAAATCAAACTTGACAAGTTAAGGAAGATATTGTAAGTTGCATAAGAAAGAAAAGGCAAATTAAGCTCAAAATGGTGGACTAGGGATATTTAATTATTACAGGGGTTGGCTTAAAAGGCTCAAACGATCCAAAGATGGCCTAAATCATTTCCCTAATGCTATGCAACCTAGGATTTTGCCTCGAGTGACAATCAAGTAAGTTCTAAAGTCCTCTTTCATCATGTTCTTGTTCACTTAAGCTCACATAATCATTCTCTAAGCAACAACATAACTAAGCGAGGCTAAGTGCGTGATAGGTAGGAATTTTCCGTAAAACGAAACTATGTTTCAGTCAATTATCCTCACTACTATCATATCATTCTTATACTACTCATCATCGACCTAATTTCTTATCCTTTCAGCATCACTTTCAAAATTTTTGTTTTTTTTTCTTTGATTCAATATAAAAGGAAATTAAAACATCTAGAAAATAACAGTAATCGGACTCTGAACAGAACAAGTTAACCAGGTAGACACCAAGTCTACCATAGTAGATTCTGCCACTAAATATGTTTCATAAACAAGGATTAATAGAAATACGTAATTTACTCTTAGCAGGATACCGAGGACAATCTTGCTTCCAATGCTATTTCTGTTTGCACTTGAAGCACTTGTCCTTGGGCTTACCATTAACATTCCTCTTCTTACCTCTAAGCTGTTCAACAAACTGCTCAGGTTGTTGCTTCACCTCTTCTTCCTTTACTTCTTGAAAATCCTCTAACAACCTCAACGGTGTTTTGCTCAATCCATTCGTGAGGTACTCGAGCCTGTCTTGAGCATAGGATTCAGGTAGTGTCCAAAGGATCCTTTCTACCTCACTTGCGGGACTGATTTTAGCTCCAAGGATCCTGGCAACAGAAAAATTCTGCATCATCTGGTGCACATGCACCTTGAAGCATTTTTTCTCTGGCATCTTTGTAACCATCATATCACATACAATTTCCAAAGAGGTCAACATATAAGAAGCAGTTTTAATACTTTCGTGCTGAGACCACAGAGTATCGGGCATGGAATTCAACATAACGTTCTTCGCCTTGGCATCGGCCTCCTTCCAATGATCCTCTGCTTCTCAACAATCTAGAGTAGAATATGGATGATATCCATGAAAAGGTTGATCTAAGACATGTTTGCATTTTTCTACTTCATGTACTATGTCTAGGTCATACACCCAACTTTCGAATTTATCCCCAGTCAAAATATTCATGAAGAGATAATGGACTTTAGAGAAATCTAAATTTTTTGACATCTTTGGATATTTTCAACAAACAATTATATATCAGTATATGAGCAGTTATATTCATGGTGCATGCATATGAATGACATTTAAAAGCAAAGCATGACATTTATAATATTTTGACATCTAAATACTTTTATTTTAGTAGTTGAACCCTTAAACTACTAAAATGTCTCAGTGTCTTAATCCTATTCACAACATTCCACCGAAGGGGTAATCATGTTGCAGTTTTGATTAAGTTAAGTGCCACTTATTTGAAACATCACCATCTGAATGGTAGCCCATACAATGATATTATAATCACTGATTTATGTTCGGCTTCACTAAAGAAATAACAAGGACTCTGAAGGGAGAATACTATTTTTCAATGTCAAGTGTATTAACCATTTTTTCATGAGATCTTTTCACTTAGAATATTCTTGATCAAAGCCTACTGAAGGGCAGTTAACCCTAACCAATATTCTATAAAGCGATCTTTCACAAAAACTCCAATGAAAGGGTGGTCGATCCTATCAACACTTCGTTGAAACTCACTTTAATCTTACTAAGTCTTAGTAAAGAGACTATCCTCCGAAGGGAATGACCCACACACAGGTGAGCTCAGAATAGCTCCCACTATTAGCATAGACCAAAATGGAAAGCCATGGGGTTCTTTCCAGATCCCTCTATCCCATTTGATCTTTTAAACTAATGGTTTTTACTTGTAACTAGTCTTTGCAATTTCACCTTTAAGTTTTAAATCCAAGCAAGCTTGATCCTTAAATCCTTGCTTTTAAAACTTTACATTTAATTGCAATAATCACATACCTATTCGGGATTAGGTAAGATAACTTTGGTATCTAGTTAATGTTTGGTTTCTAAGGGCATCTCCCTAACCAGTTATGAAATCGATAACCTCAAACTATGTTGATCTAGGTGTCAATTCAAATAGTCATTAACTGGTCATACCTAATTAAGGTTATCTAGGATTTAGCCTTTTTTAAATCTTAATGATTGGCCATGCTACTAGGTGTTTCATGTCTATACATCCATTCAAAATAAAGCATCATTCACAATTTTGAAAAGTAAATACATGCATCCATACACCACGACCCTTTCATTGATGGTTCCTTGTACTTTCCATTTTTGGAAATGGAAGTTGCCATTCTTGGAGCTTTCTATTTTAGGAATGAGAATCTTATCGTAATCACAACAAGACTCCTTATCTCATCAAAATCTCTACGAGTCCTTGTAGATAAAGAATTCCACCACAATCTAGGAGTCTTAGATTTGGATGAGTATCCAAGTGTCCTATTGCCAATAGAATTCTTATCCTAATCACAACAAGACTCTTATCTTATCTAAATATTTAAGAGTCCTCGTGGATGAAGAAATCAGCTACAATCTAGGAATCTTAGATTTGGATAAGCAACCAAGCGCCTTATTGCCAATAGAATTCTTATCCTAATCACAACAAGACTCTTATCTTATCCAAATTTCCAAGAGTCATTGTGGATGAAGAAATCAGCCACAATCTAGGAGTCTTAGATTTGGATAAGTAACCAAGTGTCCTATTGCCAATAGAACTCTTCCACCACCACACTCTACTACTCTACCATGTATGGAAGGTCCGGACAGCCACAAAATTTTCTCTAAACCGCCGCTGGTTCCTCGATAAAATCATCAAAAATAGTCTGCAAAAATTTTGCATTGCTTCCTTGACTCCGTTCGCGTGATTCTCGGCATAGTAAAAGCATTTCCGTAATAGAATTGCAAAAACAGCAAACCTATCTATTACAAATGGTCCTATGCTTCATTATGAAGCTTACATTTAGCTATCTAAATGATTTAAATATTACAAACCAATTGGATAAACCACCAATCCAATAATCATACATAAACCATTAAAGCTGAAAATTCAGAACCATAACAAATACTATGCATTCTAACCACCAAGGAAGGGTTATTATGGGTTGCAAAACAAGGGTTAGTATCCTCATTTATCATGCAATAATCCCACATAATTGTAGCACACAAATCAGTCCGCGCTTAGCCTAAATAGTCTGCCAATTATGGACCGTCTATCGTTTTTCCAGCAATTCTAATGCCATGTTTATTGCATTTGGCGTGGCTCTGATACCACTTGATGGTTATTATCCAGGGTTCTATAGCCTAGATTACTATTGATTTAGGCATCAAAAACTTAATCTAGTGCAACGGAAGCAATCAAGAACCGATAACCAATCAAATACATAGAAACAAGTTGACATAATGCATAAAACGCAGTTTAAGATTTCACGAATAGATTGGTTACCTCTAAGTATTGGTGTCAAAAATTCAGCACTACAATGATGCTCACCACACGATGGAAGCAACAAGTGGACACCACTCCTCCATGCTTGCCTTGGCGGAGAGCTCCACACCAATGGAGAAAGAAATTTACGGCTACCAAGGGGAAGTCACAATCGATCTTCTCTCCTATTCTAATTTCAAGCCTTGGTGATGTTCGTTGTGGGACGAAACTAACCTCACTTTTTCCTCTCTATGGCCGTGTGGTATTCCTAAAAAAGAAGAAAACTAATCAAAATCTTTTCCTTAGTTGGCCGGGTATATGCTTGCAAGAGTTTTATCCGACTCGTGTATCTTAGGAAGCCTAGGATAGTTAGAAGTTTTACTTGCATTCAATAATGTATCTAGACTAGAGAATGTCCACATTATTAATGCAGATAATTAGCTAGATAATCTATTGTATTATCTCTTTATTATCTATATAAATTCCATATCTTAAAGATAATTCATAAAATAAAGAGTCCTACAATAATAGCTAGCCTCCAATTCTATCCTCCTACTTTCCTAATCCATCTACACGATTTTCTCTTGCCAAATACACACTCCACACACCATTTATAGAGAAAAGGAAAGTGTACTTACCAATATGGAAATTAGCTAGAAGAGGGACCAAAAGACATATTCGACCTAGCTCTAAAATGACTAAAATGCCCCTGCTAGACTTTAGCTGCATTTTATTCATTTTAACCCTAGCTCATTCCACTAAAGAGCTATGGCTGCACTCTAGTACGAATACTCATTCCCATAATGCCAGTCAAACAAGGTTTGACTATGTCTTTGACCTACTAAGTATAAAAGACCATAATGCCCCTCTATGTGGAACCCATAATCAATACTAGATCTTCACTTTGTACTATTTATCTTTCTTGATTACCTCTGTACTTTGTGCCTCTAATCCTCCATTAATCATCATCTAGATATTATTCTATTAATCCAGGGTGCGACCCACAAGTTCAATATCTAAATATAGTCCCGGTTGACTATATTACTAAGTACTTAAGTTCTGATGATTAATAAGATGTCACAAAGGGGGATAACCCATTGTTAAGATAGCATAGAATGACTTGACACATATGCATGTGCCAACTAGTCAAGTCCATGTATCTAAAACACCAAGCTGTTGACCCATATAAGATCTCACCTATAGTGAATCAAAACACATGTCTTTGAGTTCATTGGTCATCCATACATGCTCAAGAAATAGAACAATGGTCTCTTAGCAACTTGAGATGTTTCTGATCTCATACAAATTATAGTACTTTTACAGAGATCACATCTACCATGGTCCAGCTCAATACACTCTCGTGCACTAATGAGAAAAGTCCGGAAAGCCCCTTCAATGACCAAGGTAGGCCACCCTACCAAATAGGAGACTCTCTCATTATAACCTTCCATAGTGAAGTGCCCAACTTCACTATATGGTTATGAATCTATAGTTTAGATTCAAGCCTCATAGCATATACTTTCTGTGCGGATCACCATGCACATATGCCATTCACTCAAATCAAGGAGCCTTAGCATGATATATGGAGAACATAACGAGAGTATAGAGATACTCATGCAAGATATACTAATTCTTAATTGTTATAATATCCATTCACTTAGATGTCTTAGTGCTAGTGGTCTTTAGGGCATACAATTCCCAACACCGAAGGCTCTATCATAAATCCTCTTAACCATTTCTTCAACTCAGTCCATGTGATTGTATAAACGATTCAAATTGGATGACGTCGTATTCACCAATTTGGTAGATAACCTATGCCACTTTTGTTATATGCCAATTTTTTGTAATCCAAGCATCATACTTAAACTTTTATTTTCTTTAGTAAATTTGATCACATTTAAATACTCATTTTTCTCTTTCAAAATGGTATTTTCATTTTCAAAGTTTTGATTTATTATAGTGAGAGATTCATTTTTCTTCTTCAAAATATTTTTTTAGTAATAACTCATTTCAATTATTTTTGAAGAATTTTGTTCATTAAAAGTGCAAGCTTTAAATCATCAAGCATTTTTGGAAAGGCTTCTTAAAATCTTCTACATATAATGAACCATACCTCAGTTTTATTTGCCATGAAACATACCATATTTGTAATTTCTCCTTCATCACCAAAGTTGTTTGCATCGCATGTACCTTCTACTGCTTTTTCTCATCTTTATTTGATCAACAGTGGACATTTTTCTTTGGTATGGCTCAATTGTTTACAATTGAAGCACTTTGGGTCTTTATTTACTTTTTCCTTTCTTTTGCTACTCATAAAGTTGTTTGATGGTGTCATGCCCCAACTCGACCCTACCTACGATCAGTAAGGACGCAACGGAATTTCGACAGTATAACGACAGTAAATAGGATACCGAGGCTCTAAACCAACCTCAATAGACATCATACATCAACTCTACAAACCATACAACAAACAAATCCTCAATAAAATAATAACATACATCATAACCATATTATACAATAAATATTCCTCGTTATACGCCTCCGTTCCAACATAATACATGAACCTTATTATACATTACAAAAACATATTGAGCCAATCTAGCAACCTAATTATAAACAAAAGAAAGGCTACTAAGACAACATCAACTAATTCATTATATTTTCAACATCTTTTACATTATGAACTACAAAGCATATAAAAGTCTACTAAGTTAATTACAGGATAGTAAAACAATACAACATCAAGGATAAGACTTCGGAACATAAGACTCATCCACGTAAGGCACATTTTCCTCTTCAAGAGGTACGTACCCGTAATCTTGCGAAAGTACACCTGTAAGCATGCAATAATAGAGAGTGAGCTTATATAAAATAAGCCCAGTGAGGATCTGATAGATCTCGAGCAAGGTTTACTAAGCTCCTTAGAAATAATCTTTTGAGCAAGTAAACACACAATAACAACAATAAAACTATCATCACATAACTATAATGACCATTCAATAAAGGATACACTAGTTGGTGTATCTCCAAACATCATCACGATCACAACAACCTTCTTGTGACTCCCATAAACTCATATACCCGAGGTACCCCACTAGCCTCGCCCTCCATGACACCTCCGTCATGCGAGCTGGAGGTAGTCTCTGGTAGTCATGCCGTTATCAACCCGACAGCCCGATGCTGCTCGAGAGGTGGCACACACATACCAGAGACTCAACAATAATAATAAACATCAATCATTCACAGGAGGACAGTCTAGCAGAACTGCCTACCTCCCAACATCAATCATCAATCAATAATCATCAATAATCATATTATCATCATAATAACATCAATAACCAATTTAACAACAAATAACTAAGTTAGATGACAAAGTAGGCCATCTAACCGAACATGCATTAAACACACAATCAAACCCTAGTTTACCCATCATCAACTCACAATTCAATCACTCAAACCACACCCAATCAACTAAGGCTCACTCTAACATTTTAAAGAAAAACAACCTAAACTTCAAATAATCATATCTTACATTCTACTAATCCAAACAACCCCAAATCAGTTTCAAACACTCACCCATTCAATCAACTACATCAGTCCCCTCGGAAACCAACCAAAACACATCCAAATCATGCTCAATAACACTAAAACCCTAGTGTGTCATGGCTGAAATTTCTGGATTTTAGCACGGACATCACAATCGAAAATTTGGCATTAGAACGGCGCTACCACTTAATTAACAAACTTTTAGAAATTGACGTCAATCGATTCTGATCAACACAACTCAAAATAATCAACATTTTGCAAATTAGCCAACTTTAAATACCCGAAAAATAATATTTATGCTACAACCGTTCAAATCTCGTAGGATTACATATAAATTATCCCTAGCATGCTTGGAGCAATAATCTAACATCAAATTAACATTCTAACGGTTCGATATTCAATTCTACGCAAAAATACAAAATATGAGTTTTGAGATCTAGAATTTTTCTCTCACCTTTGATGCGATAAAAGCCTAGGAATGCGTGCAATGCATGCCCAATAAACGGAATCCAACTCGGCATGAAATTCTACAGACAAAAACTAGGTTTTTCTTTGAAATTTTGCTTTGAAAACCTTGAAAACTCTTTGGCTTATTCTCTCATGAAACTCTCGGCCATGTGTGTGAAATGGAAGGTATTTTTGTGCTTTTGTAATGTGTGTTGGTGATATAAGCTTAAAAGTCAACATTTTAATGGAGGCAAAGTTGAATTAACTTAGTATTTTTGTGTTTTCTTGACTTTAAATGCATTTTCTTGATCACCAAAGTTCAAAACAATTGTTCAACACCCAAGATAGCTCAAGTAGGTTATTTTTAGGTGACAAGAAGTTTTACAACCAAATAATTTCACCCGAGTCGACTTAAAACTCGATTTTTGCAAAAATTGGTATAAAAACCCTAATAAATTCCTAAGCCGATTTTAAAAATGTTTTAATCAAACACAGGTTTATTAAAGTCCGTGGACTAGGTCTAGAAGGGTTAAAAAGACCAGTTTCAAAATTTTAGCAGACGTGTTTCGAAAATACTATTCACTAAAAATCGACGATAAAATTTATGACTCCGTTTTTGATAAAAATTTCATGAATGCACATCTAGCATGTTCTAGGAGTATTGATACTAAAATTACCACATTCTAAGTCACATAGCACATAGACAGGTTAATTCACGTAAAATAAGATAAAGCACGCAAAACGAGATAAGATAGAAAAGTGGGGTTTCACAGATGGTCCTCCTTTGTTCCAATTTTTGAATTTCAAGAATTTCTTCATGGTTCTTTATTGGATTTACATCTAAATGCATGATTTGATGATACTAAATATTGGTTCTTTGGTTGTGTCAAGTGTGATTAATTAATGTGTTTATGTAGTTAATTCATACTTGTATTGTAAGACCCGACCCGAGACCACATGTGTATTAGATCATATCATACGTAGTTAAATTATTTTATATGCATTTATGTTGATTTACGTGCATTATCTCGAAATATGTGCCTTGCATAGATTATCGTGCATTTGAGCATTTTAAAGAAAGTATACGATGGTTAGATTTTATTACATGTAATAGCTAACTAGAATAATTAACTTAGAACTAAAACAATTAAACTATGACTACATGACAAGCAAGGAAAATAAGTTTTAGTTCAAGGGCACTCTCGTCATTAGGCAACTTAGATATTATCTATCAACACAAATTACATACACATTACACACACAAATCTGAAAACACACACATACCCACTCGACACATACTACACACACTACACTCTCTGATTTTTTGATTAAGGGAGAAGAGAGGAAGAGAAGAGGAAGAAGAGGAGAAGGAAGAGCAAGCAAATTGCAGCCATCTTCCACCATTTTCTTGCATTCCCAAGCTTCTACTTGCATCTTGAACATCATTTCTTGCATTCAACTCCACATCTAGGTGAAGGACTTTTCAAAACCTCTTTTAAAAGCTCATCCAAGGTTATTTGATGTTAGTCTTGCTTATGGTATGCTTACATGAGTTTTGAATGAAGTTGGTTTTATTGTGTGTTGTAGATCTAGAAATTGAAATTTCATGGTGGGTGTTTGTGGATTATTGAGGATAGGTGATTGGGTGAAGTTTGAACTCTTGTATGATACCTAATAGTCACCTTAAGCCTACTTGATTTTTGGTAGGGAGTTGTGTGTTGCAAGATTGATTGTTGTAAAAATTATGTTTTTCTCGTTAAGCCATCCGGTCGTTACCTTCTTCATCAGGTCGACCGGATGGAGCATGTATCGCCAGGATCAATGCTCGCTGCCAGGCATTGTGGCTTCTATCCGATCGACCGGATAGAGGCTGTATCGCCCAGATGTCCAAATGACAGCTTCGTGCATCGAACTTGTTTTGGTGATTTCGGAAGCTACTAGTGTCGGATTGGGACACGGTCGGAAGCGTTAGAACCGTATCGAACCCTAGTTTATCATTGTATAATTAAATTGTGGATTTTTGTAATAGTTTATGTGTAAAATTGTTGTCAATTCTTATATGAGGCTTAGGAGACTCTGAAACGTAGGCATTATTGATGTCTTTTGCTAGTTTTGTAGTATGGAACCAATGTCCTTCACCGAACATGATCTTAAACATTACATGACATTGTTTAAGGCCTATATGCATGTAAGTTATGTATTTACTTGCGTACGTTATTTAGTGTTCCTATACATATGTGTGAAGCTTGCATGCCTACCTGCTACATTGTTGATATTACTGTTATGATGGAAGCAGCCTACTTTGTTGCTATCCTAGTCCCTCTCTCTCTTGGTGATGTCCCTTGGAGAGTTGGGTATTATATATGTGTCTATATTATCAAGGTTGTAACCTTCTAAAGGCCTTGGTGTGATTGATGGCCCCGGGCAGCATCGAGCTTGCCGGTTGTACCCACGACCACTATGGACCTATTCTTTACTATTTAGGGGAGCTATCCGGAACCCTCGGTTGTTGATGGAGTTGGTGTTGGGTTTTTCTTGAGGACTTGATCCTTGGTTGTAGTGTTGGGTTATCATTAATTGATTCAAGGCAGAAACCGTCAATATGAGCAATCATTGTATCCTTTTGCAATAGGGAAAATTCCACATTTAGTCCCTATTATTTGTAAAGTGCCTCAGTTTAGTCCCTATTGTTTAAAATGTCTCAATTCAGTCTCTATTATTTCTCTAAAAGTTTTAATCTCGTCTCTATTGTTTAAAATGTCTCAATTTAATCCCTATTGTTTCACCAAAAGTTTCAATTTCATCCCTATTGTTTAATATGTCTCAATTCGGTCCCTATTATTTTTCAAAAAGTTTCAACTTCGTCTCTATTATTTTCTAAAAAGTTTCAACTTCGTTCCTATTATTTTTAAAAAGTTTCAATTTCGTCCCTATTATCCAAGGACTAAATTAAAAATTTTTGAGAAATAATAGGGATGAATTTAAATTTTTTTGAAAATAATAGGGATGAAATTAAATTTTTTTGGGAAACAATAAGGACAAAATTGAAAACTTTAAACAATAGGGATGAAATTGAAACTTTTAGGAAAAAAATAGGGACTAAATTGAAATATTTTAAACAAAAAGGACTAAACTGAGACACTTTACAAACAATAGAGACTAAATGTGAGATTTTTCCTTTGCAATAAGTATATATGTTCCTTATCTTATTGCATACTTGAGTTACTACTTGTTTACTTACATGTGCATTCTTATATGCATGATATGATTTCTCAAATTGTTTGCGAAAAGAGAAAACCATTGCGAAAACCTTTACTATCTCATCCTCACTAAGCTATATGCAGGATTAGCTCACCCTTCTTTTAACTTTTCAGGCAAGGCTGAGACTGAGCAGACACTTCAAGGTATTGACGAAACTCCTTGGTGTGACATCGAGGATTTCTGCCTTATGTGATTACTACTTGTTAATGTAACTTAAAATACTTGATGAAACTTATTCTTTTGGGCAACTTTTATGTAACTAAATACTTCTATTCTTTTGAGACCTAGATACCTGAATGTTGGCTAGATTTTATGTATGAACAGGTGGTTCGAGGTCTTGTATATATATAAATCAGTGGTGGCTTCCTTTATTAAGGCCAATGTAATTGAAAGCCTTTTGAACCTTTATGGAGTATGTGTCAATGTACAAGTTATTAAGTTATTGATTTTATAGATTTTGGATTACGAAAGTCACGTACCGGCCTTAGGCTTCGCAGGTGTCCTGGTCGGGGCGTGACACCTTTAGATGGTATCAGAGCTTAGCTATTTAGCTAGGCGTTAGCTGGATTTAAAACCCCTAGTTGGTGGGTAGAAAGACTTGGAAGGAGAACATGTTGTTACATTTATTTTAGGAACTAATGTGTTTATGTGAACTTAAGTACATAACATCCTATACCTACTTCTTGCTTATGTGTAACCTATATGATAGGAGCATTGTTAGTGTACACATTCACATCTCATATCATGCATACATAACCTATAACCATGAGTGGTATATGTTCTATATCTATAGATGGCAGGACGTAGCACCCGCAACAACCTTGGATCTCAAAGAACTGGAAATGCGAGTCAAGCTAATCCTGGAGCAGCAATGTTTAATATGATGGCAACCGCTATTGACTGAATGAGTCGGGTGATGGAACAACAGGCAGCAACCACAACAGCCACAACAACAACGACAGGAAATGGTAATTACAACAATCAAGGTGCTGGCAATAATCCCAACCATAATAGAGGGAATGTGAATGATACGTTGAAAGACTTTCTCAGTTACAAACCTCACCGATTTCTAGGTGAACCTGATGATGAGAGGGCAGAGGATTGGCTGGTTAAGGTTAAGAAGATATTTGCTACTCATGACTATACAGATGAGAAGAAGGTGGCTTATGCAGCCTACTTGTTAGAGGAAGATGCAGAATAGTAGTGGAGAAGAAATAGATTTGTTGGGAATATAGGGGCATGCCAGTTACGTGGGCTAACTTTGTTAATTCCTTCAAAGGAAATTATATCCCAGAGGTGGCCCGAGAGAGGAAAGAAGAAAAGTTTCTCACCTTGATGCAATATGCAATGACAGTGGGGCAATATGAGGCTCGATTCAACAAGTTGTCCCACTACATCCCTGAGTTGGTTTAGACTGAGAGTAGGCGAATCAAACAATTTGAATAGGGATTGAGGCCCCAGATTCCAGACTCTTTAGCTTCACACTATTTTACTTCATACGGGGAGATGTTGGATTTAGCATCCCGTGTTGAGAAGAGAAAGTTTGAGCAATAAGGTGGGCCAAGTCAACCTAACAAGAGGCCATCCTTAGGCCAAGTACCACAAAGGCCTATCAAACTCAAGGTCAAGGTCAAATTCAAGTAAGACCAACTGCTACGAGACCCCAAACTAATGCCGCAGCTGCTCAACCAGCTCGTGGTATAGCAAGTACTGCTACGGCTACCCAAAATGTTATGTACAAGTATTGCAAGAAGATGAGGCATGTAGAAGCCCAGTGTTGGAAGAAATCAAGCAAGTGTGTGAGGTGTGGAAGTAGTCAACACCAGATTAAGGACTGTCCAAAGATGCCGAATAGGGTTGCACCAAATCAGCCCGCCAGAAATGTTCCGAGCCAAAGAGTTCAAGCTTGAGCCTATGCAATGGATCAAGAGGAAATTCCAGATGATACAACTGTTGTTGAAGGTACTTTCTTGATTCAAAATCAATGTGTTAAAGTGCTTATTGATACTAGAGCCACACATTCATTCATAATCCCCAAATGTGCATATCGCACTAAGTTGCTAGTAGAGAACTTACCATATCATGTAGAGGTTAGTACCCCGATGGGCTCTAAATGTGCTATTAGATTGACATGTAAAGCATGCAAAATACGGATTGGGGATCGAGAGTTTTTGGCTTATCTCATAGTGCTAATCTTCCGAGATTATGAAGTTGTTTTGGGGATGGACTGGTTGTCACGACATCATGCACGGTTAGATTGTCGGACGAAGGTTATAGAGTTTCGGGTTCTGGGGAAACCTGTGCTTAAGGTGAAAGGTAAGAGTGATTTGTCAGAGAAGATTGTGATATCATCAATCAAAGATGTAAAGTTTATGAGGAGAGGTTGCAAAGGATATTTGGCTTACCTAATCAATAAGCAAACAGATCAAAGCAAGTTAGCGAAAGTACAGGTGGTTAAGGAATATGTTGATGTGTTTTCGGAAGAGTTGTCGGGATTACTACCCGCGAGGGAGATTAAGTTCGTGATTGATACACTACCGGGTACACATCCAATCTTTAAGGCAGCGTATCGTATAGCTCCGATCGAATTGCAGGAGTTGAAGGTTCAACTACAAGGCTTGTTGGAGAAGGGATTTATACAACCTAGTTCGTTTCCATGGGGTCTACCCATCCTATTTGTGAAGAAGAAGGATGGAACGTTGAGGTTATATATTGACTACAGGGGGTTGAACCAAGTGACTATTAAGAATAAGTACCCGTTGTCGTTGATTGATGAGTTGTTTGATCAACTTCAAGGAGCCAAGGTGTATTCGAAATTTGACTTGAGGCAGGGCTATTACCAACTCCGTATCAAGCAGGAGGATGTGCCTAAGTCAGCTTTCTGAACGAGGTATGGGCATTATAAGTTTGTTGTGATGTCATTTGGACTAACCAATGCCCCTGCCACATTTATAGACTTGATGCACCGGGTGTTTCAATTGTATTTGGACCAGTTTGTGGTGATCTTCATAGATGATATCCCGGTGTATTCGAAGACCGAGGAGGAGCATGAGAGGTATTTGTGTTTGGTGTTGCAGAAGTTGAGAGAACATTAATTGTATGCCAAGTTTAGTAAGTGCGAATTCTGGCTCAAGCAAGTGGCGTTCTTGGGACATGTGATTTCTCAAGAAGGGATTGCAATGGATCCGACCAAAATTGATGTTGTGCAATCATGGAAGAAATCGGAGAATGTCATCGAGGTACGTAGTTTTCTCGGGTTGGCAGGTTATTACCGGAGGTTTGTGAAGGATTTTTCAAAGCTTGCGGGGCCACTTACGAAGCTCACGCAGAAGAAGATTAAATTTGAGTAGAATAATAAATGTGAAGATAGCTTCTGGGAGTTGAAGAAGAGATTAACGACTGCCCCTGTGTTGGCATTACCCGAAGGAAGTCAAGGGTTTGTTATCTATAGTGATGCCTCAAAGGAATGATTGGGTTGTGTGTTGATGCAAAACAATCAAGTCATAGCTTATGCATAACGGAAGTTGAAGCCTTATGAAGTGAATTACCCTACACATGATTTGGAGCTAGCAGCCATTGTCTTTGCATTGAAGAAATGAAGGCATTATTTGTGGGGAAGTAGGTTTGAGATATTCACCGATCACAAGAGTTTAAAATATTTTTTTTCTCAAAAGGAGTTGAATATGAGACAAATGAGATGGATGAAGCTCTTAGATGACTACAATTGTACCATTAATTATATGCCCGGGAAGGCAAACGTGGTGGCAAATGCATTGAGCCGTAAGATAAGTTTGGCAAGGTTGGAGATCAAGGAACCTACCATGTTGTCTCAGATCCGGGAGTATCAACAACAAGATCCTCAACTTCAAAAGATAAAGAACGGTATTCCGGAGTACAAGTTGCATGAGGATGGGTTGTGGAAGTTCAAGAATTGGATTTGTGTGCCAAATAATCCGAAGTTGAAAAAGAAGGTGCTTGAAGAAGCTCATCATTCTAGGTACACCATTCACCCAGGAGGTACAAAGATTTATCGAGACCTAAGGCAACACTATTGGTAGAATAATATGAAGCAGGAGATTGCGGAGTTTGTGTCTCGAAGCTTAACATGTCAATGGGTGAAGGCAGAACATTAGAGACCTGCAGGGCTTCTCCAACCTTTGGAGATTCCGCAGTGGAAATGGGAGCATGTGACCATGGACTTTGCTATGGAGTTGCCGAGGTCTCCTCGGGGAAATGATGCAGTATGGGTCATTGTGGATAGGTTGACGAAGACAGCTCATTTCATTGCGATGAACAAGACGGATAGCCTCAGGAAATTAGCCGAGTTGTATGTGGCTAATATTGTGAAATTACATGGTGTGCCAACTAGCATTGTGTCTGATAGAAATCTAAGGTTTACATCTCAGTTCTGGCAGAAGTTTCAAGAAGCCTTGGGGACAAAATTGAAGCTCAGTATAATGTACCACCCTCAGACGGATAGCCAGTCCAAAAGGACTATTCAGATTTTGGAGGACATGTTGAGGGCATGTGTGATGAATTTTGGAGGTACGTGGGAGAAACATTTATCTTTCGCAGAATTTGCTTATAATAATAGTTATCAATCAACAATTCGCATGGCTCCCTACAAGGCTCTGTATGGATGAAAATGTAGGTCACCATTATATTAGGACGAAGTCGGAGAGATAAAAGTCATTGGCCCTACATTGATGCCAGAGTTGATAGAGAAGATGAAGAATGTCCAGTTGATTTGGAAGAGAATGCTCAAGGCTCAAAGTAGACAAAAGAGTTACGCCGATAAGCGAAGAAGGGACTTAAAGTTTGCAATTGGTGATCGGGTGTTCTTGAAGTTGATACCCCAGAGAGGGTTGATTAGACATGGAAAAGGTAAGAAATTAAGCCCGAGGTATGTTGGGCCATTTACAATTGTGGAAAGAATTGACAAACTATCATATCAGTTAGACTTACCCTCGAATCTCTCCAACATTCACAATGTGTTCCATGTTTCAATGTTGCGGAAGTATTATCCCGATTGCTCTCACATTCTAGATCCGGAACCGCTAGAGCTTCGGGAGAACTTGTCTTATGGGGAGAGACCCGTGCAGATTCTGGATGAGCAAGACCAGGAGTTACACAACAAGAGTATTCCTATGGTAAAGGTACTTTGGAATAACCATGGAGTTGAGGATGCAACTTGGGAAAAATGTGACCAGATAGAGCAACAATACCCGTTCTTGTTTGCGAGGTAATCAAGGAATTGCGAGGGCACAATTCTTTTAAAAAAGAGAGGTTGTAAGACCCGGCCCGAGACCACATGTGTATTAGATCATATCATACGTAGTTAAATTATTTTATATGCATTTACCTTGAATTATATGCATTTATGCTGATTTACGAGCGTTATCTCGAAATACGTGCCTTGCATAGATTATCGTACATTTGAGCATTTTAAAGAAAGAATACGATGGTTAGATTTTATTACATGTAATAGTTAACTAGAATAATTAACTCAGCACTAAAACAATTAAACTAAAACTACATGGCAAGCAAAGAAAATGAGTTTTAGTTCAAGGGCACTCTCGTCGTTAGGCAACTTAGATATTATCTATCAACACAAATTACATACACATTACACACACACACAAATCTAAAAACACACACACACCCACTCGACACATACTACACACACCACACTCTCTGATTTTTCGACTAAGGGAGAAGAGAGAAAGAGAAGGGGAAGAAGGGGAGTAGGAAGAACAAACAAATTACAGCCATCTTCTACCATTTTCTTGCATTATCAAGCTTCTACTTGCATCTTGAACATCATCTCTTGCATTCAACTCCACATCTAGGTGAGGGACTTTTCAAAACCTCTTTTAAAAGCTCATCCAAGGTTATTTGATGTTAGTCTTGCTTATGGTATGCTTACATGAGTTTTGAATAAAGTTGGTTATATTGTGTGTTATAGATCTAAGAATTGAAATTTCACGTTGGGTATTTGTGGATTGTTGAGGATGGATGATTGGGTGAAGTTTGAACTCTTGTATGATTTCTAATAGTCACCTTAAACATGCTTGATTTTTGGTAGGGAGTTGTGTGGTTGCAAGATTGATTGTTGTAAAAATTATATTTTTCCCGTTGAGCCATCCGGTCGTTACCTTCTTCATCAGGTCGACCAGATAGAGCATGTATCACCTGGATCAATACTCACTACCGGGCGTTGTAGCTTCTATCCAGTCGACCGGATAGAGGCTATATCGCCCGGATGTCCAAATGAAAGCTTCATGCATTGACATTGTTTTGGTGATTCCGGAAGCTACCGATGTCGGATTGAGGCACGATCGGAAGCATTAGAACCGTATCGAACCCTAGTTTATCATAGTATAATTATATTGTGGATTTGTGCCATAGGCCATGTGTTATATTGTTGCCAATCATTATATAAGGCTTAGGAGACTATGGAATGTAGGCACTATTGATGTCTTTTGCTAGTTTTATAGTATGGAACCAATGTCCTTCGCCCAACATGATTCATAAACATTACATGACATTATTTGAGGCCTATATTCATGTAAGTTATGTACTTTCTTGCGTACGTTATTTAGTGTTCCTATACATACATGTGAAGCTTGCATGCCTACATGCTACATTGTTGATATTACTGTTGTGATGTAAACAGTCTACTTTGTTGCTATCCTAGTCCCTCTCTCTCTTGTGACGTCCCTTGGGGAGTTGGGTATTATATATGTATATATATTATTAGGGCTGCAACCTTCTAAAGGCCTTGGTATAATCGATGGCCTTGGGCAATATCGGGCTTGCCGGTTGTACCCACGACCACCATGGACCTATTCTTTACCATTGAAGGGGAGCTATCCGGAACCCTCGGTTGTTAATGGAGTTGGTATTGGGTTTTTCTTGAGGTCTTGATCCTTGGTTGTGGTGTTGGTTATCATTAATTGATTCAAGGCAGAAACTGTCAATATCAACAATCATTGTATCCTTTTGCAATAAGTATCTCTGTTCCTTATCTTATTGCATACTTGAGTTACTACTTGTTTACTTATATGTGCATTCTTATGTGCATGGCATGATTTCTCGAATTGTTTGCGAAAAGAGAAAACCATTGCAAAAACCCTTCCTATCTCATTCTCACTGAGCTATGTGCATGATTACCTCACCCTTCTTTTAACCTTTCAGGCAAGGCTGAGCAGACACTTCAAGGTGTTGGCGAAACTCTTTGGTATGACATCGAGGATTTCTACCTTATGTGATTACTACTTGTTGATGTAATTTAAAATACTTGATGTAACTTATTCTTTTGGGCAACTTTTATGTAACTAAATACTTCTATTCTTTTGAGACCTAGATACCTGAATGTTGGCTAGATTTTTTGTATGAACAGGTGGTTCAAGGTCTTGTATATATATAAATCAGTGGTGGCTTCCTTTACTAAGGCTGATGTAATTAAAAGACTTTTGAACCTTTATGGAGTATGTGTGAATGTACAGTTTATTAAGTTATTGATTTTACAGATTTTGGGTTACGAAAGTCATGTACCGGCCTTAGCCTTCGCAGGTGTCCGGGTTGGGGCGTGACATGTAACGCCCTGAGACCAAGACCCGCGGAGGTTAAGGCCGGGACGCGACGGGTGATCAGCTTAGTACCTGTGAGATAATCATTTCATAATCTAACCATTCATTATCAACCACAAGTAATTTCCAAAGAATGTAGAAGACACTTGATGTGTTCGAGGTCAGCAATATAAAAGTGTGCAAAATTTGACCAAGTTTTAATAACCCACAAGTACACGGATCATGTAGTGTAGTGTGCTCTGAGTGCGGAATCGAATTCCACAGGGAACTCCTAAATTAGTTAGTGAAGTAGTGTGAAAGTGTTATAATGATAAAGTGATAGTTTGTATAGAGTTTTGAGTATCGTGCAGAAATGTAAACTAAGCTAAACTAACTATGGTTTTGCAGAATACGAAAGAAAAAAATCTAGGGGCTGGATAAGTAATGAGGCAGTTAATCTTGGCTCGGTATCCAAGATTCTCTAATTCTATACAAGGGTTAAGCTATAAGCATTAACCTAGTTAATTACCTTAGTCTGATTAAAGTCCCGATTACTACATTTGTTATAGGTGTTGTTTCATCTACGATTCCGTTATATATCCATAGTATGGATCTATCCTTGTAACCTAGTGTAAAAGGTATGTTTTAACTAAGTAATCAACAACTCCACGAGTTAGAAACAATGGTACAACCTATAGTCTCCTGGAATCTATTGTGCAACCTATCATCTACTTAAAAGCATTATGTATGAATGACAATGCTGAATTAATACAAGCCATATATTGCTTTTAAATCAAATTATTCGAATCCGAGACCATAAATTAAACGACCGTCATTCACAATATCCTCCCCTAGATAATAGCTTTACTCAGACATAATAAATAAACACAAGTTGTACAAATAAGAGAGTCAAGAAAGGCTTCTTCGATATG
The DNA here is from genome assembly GCA_037974665.1 of Ehretia macrophylla. Classification (NCBI taxonomy): domain Eukaryota; kingdom Viridiplantae; phylum Streptophyta; class Magnoliopsida; order Boraginales; family Ehretiaceae; genus Ehretia; species Ehretia macrophylla. The sequence continues at coordinate 52,246,590 of CM075780.1, read as the reverse complement.
ACGACCGTGTATTTTTTAATTCCCGGATTTGAGTAGAAGTTCGATGCAAAATAGCTATTCAGGCACAACTTCCCCCGAATAAAAGTTACTTAGGCAGAACTTTTCCCAAATAAGAGCTTTACTAAAAAACTATTCGGGCATAACTTCCCCCGTATTCTACAATTACTACTAGTTTAACTAATTAATTAAACTAATATTTAAAACTAAAATTAAACTAATATTTAAAACTAAAATTAAACTAATTAATTAATAATTAAAAACATTAATTAAATCTAAATTAATTCTTAAATTTGAACTGGGTGAAGGACTATTTATAGGCAAATTTTTAGGGGTGCTTCGTTTGTTGGATACGTGTCACGTGGATGCTTTGGAAGGTGGTAGAAGGTTCTGGTTTGGGCACTCGAGCGCTAGGATAGGTGCGTTCGAGCCCGGTTCTGGTGGTCTAATCACCTTGCAAAAATTTTCATCCATGTACACCAATCAGGGAGTTTGGGAGGTGGTGAGAGGGGCGGTCGAGCACCCAGTAGGGCGCGGTCGAGCGCCCTTGTGTTGACTTTTTTTGCTTCAATTTTGACTTTCACTAGGGCGTTGACTAAGGCGTTTTTAGGCATTTTTCAGCGTTTTGAGTTTGATTACGTGCTAGTTTCGGCCAAAATCTTTCTCTTCAGACTTCATTCTTCCACTATTGCTCAAGTTTTTCTTGTTTCCAACTTATTGACTTGCAATTTGGATCGTTTCGGGTATGGTTTGTTCGCTTTTTGGTATCATCCTACATTGTATCGAAAGTATATAAGTGTTGCATTTATTCTTAAGTTAAGATGCAAATATAGTACAAATACAGTGGTTTGAGTGCAGCAAATACAGTCACATCAACGTCCCCAAACTTAAACCTTGTTTGTCCTTAAGCAAGACTGTCTTCAAAACAAATTTGAAAGTGAAATCAAAGAAAAAGTTTTACAAGTCAAAACAAATGAAAACTATCTATCTTAACATTTTGTCAAAAAATTTCTGACATGAAACATGAGAAGTGTAATCACTATCTTTAACCAATTCATCAGTTAATGATAAACATGATAAGAGAACCTTTACATAGTTTTCACAAATAGATACTTTTTTGGAAATGAACTATTGATTGCTTCGGAGTATATATTTAGAAGTAAACTAAGCAAATTAAGTTCAATAAAATCTCCAACTTTCAAGTCATGCAAACATATTAGACTTTAATATTCTCGCATATTTGTAATCAAACTCTTGATCATGCCTTAACCCTTCTTACATTTGCCAGAAAAACATAAAAGTACAATTTTACTACTATATTCTTTTTTAGTGTTTAGTTTCCTTTGCTTTCTGAATATTCCATGTAGTAGGCTTTAACGCCAAAAATTCCCAACCAATTGATCGAGGTTGCTAGATTTTAAAGGGACCCCTACGTGCCTTAATCACCCGAGTTATCCAAGCTCGAAACCTTATACTGTAGCACATATCCCAAATTACAATGTCTAGGATAGTGGTGCTTATAGATTTACAACATATTTACACCAAAACTCTTCAAAAGTAAATATATTTACATCTCTTTTTCTTCTTCTCTTTTTTTTAAAAAAAATTGTACATACAGACATGATAGAGTAACAAAACATAATGTACATACATGGCATAAAGGTTCAGGTTTCAATCACAAGAAGTTCTCATAACAAATGGTAATCATATCTCAATCATTTCATAATCATATACCCATCAATTGAAGAAAAGAAGAACAACTAAGTTTACTCATAAATATAGTAACCCAAAGTTTTTCTTTTAGAGTTTCCTTAGAGTTTTTCACAGTGCATAGCTAACAACACAGGTTCTCAAATTATCTAAATCATTTTCCTTTAAACAAGTAAGGTAGCAAAATACTCTTTCTCATGAACAAAAATGGTGTATTTCTTACATATTTTGAAAAATATTTTCATGAAATATATGTACCCCCACACAAAAATTTTGCTTGTCCTCAAACAAATAGCAATGTATGACAGTGAGAGTGTGATATGCAAGTAACAATACATTGACAAATGCTACATCCCCAAACCTATGGTTTGCTTATTATACATCGCATGTTGATCATGTTCAAAAGGGAAATATAGAAAGGAAATATATCACTTGATGTGAAGTATTTTAATGTTGATGTTAAGAATGTGTCTACTCATCTTTGTCAAAAATATGTATCATTCTTCAACTCATTGAAGATTAGTAGACAAAACAATATAAGATTATCATCAACACAGCACAAAAATGGTTAGTTAATCTATACAAAATAGTATAAGGGGGAGATTAAAAAGAATTACGGTCAAGGAAAATAACTACTATACTAACCAAATAATTTAACTACCTAGACCACTTAAACTATTTTCTGGGGTTCTATAGTTGATTCAAAAACTACTTGAAGATTAGCTTTTTCAGAGGTTTATGTGCTCACGATATCTAGTGCTTTCATTCGGCACACTTAAGGCCACAGCTAGTTCTACAGGGTCAAGGACATTACAGTGGGGTTTTATGTTACAGACGCTATGTCAGGTATATGCTCACACTTCTAACTACTTTATCAAGTAATACCCAACAGACCCAAACTACATTAAGTTGATGGAGTAGCTCACACTATAAGATAGAGTTGCATAATTAAGCCAACTGCTCACAGAAACGTACAGTGACCACTAGTAGTATGACAACTGTATCTCTATGAATGTTTCACAGGGTTAAATACCCAAACTACCTAAAGCTAGAGAAAGATTCACAGAGTACTTGTAAATGACAGGAATTTAAACAAACATTTAAAACATTGAAAATAACTCTAGGTTGCTTCCTAGTAGAGCTAAGTTTAATGTCTTCAGCCAGACAGTTGTGCGGAGTTTAATGCCATTAGCTTGGAAAAATCCTTTTTTATGGAAGATAGTCAGGGTCCCAAAGTTCTATAGATTTAACTTTATGAGGGACCGCATTTGGATTGAATGCATGCTTCAGTTGCTGACCCTTGACTGTGAGGACTCGCCCTTCTATGAGGTGCTTAATCTTGATAGCTCCAGAAGGATATGCTTTAAGCACCTCATAAGATCCATCCCACCTTGTCCTTAATTTCCCTAGGAAGAACTTCAGTTTGGAGTTAAACAACCAAACTTTATCAGAAGGAGAGAATGTTTTTCTCAGAATAGACCTATCGTGTAGTTTCTTCATTCTCTCTTTGTAGAGTTTGGCATTGTCATAAGCTTCGAAACGAAGCTCTTCCAATTCACTTAACGCCAATCTTCTACCCTCACCTGCTTGGTACATATCAAAGTTCAGGGCCTTAATAGCCCAATAAGCTTTATGCTCAAGCTCAATAGGAAGGTGGCAAGGTTTTTTGTATATTAATCTATACGGGGACATGTCGATGGGAGTCTTAAAAGCAATACGGTAGGCCCACAATGCATCGTGCAGACGACTTGATCAATATTTACGGTCGGGCCTAACCTTTTTTGTAAAATTGACTTGATCTCCTGGTTCGACACTTTCACTTGTCCACTTGTTTGTGGGTGGTAAGGCATCGCAATCTTGTGGCGAACATAGTATTTTTTTCAATAAAGCCTCTAGTGTCCTGTGATGAAAATGCTATCTACTGTCACTAAGAAGTACACGTGGCACCCCGAAACGAGAAAAAATATTCTTTTTTATGAACTTGACCACTACTACATGGTCATTGGTTCGGGTCGCCATTGCTTTTACCCACATGGACATAAAGTCGACACCTACAAGAATATAGGTGTACCCAGAAGAAGGAGGAAAGGGACCCATAAAATCTATACCCTATACATCAAATATTTCATAAATGAGAATGGGTGACAGGGGCATCATGTCCCTTCTTGAGATAGACCCAACTTGTTGACATTGAGGGCAATTCCTGCAGATGTATCAGAGTGGCAAAATTGGAGCATGCTATCAAACTCGTCCTCAGGTATGCATCTTCTAATGACTTGATCGGCACAGATCTTAAAAAGATAGGGGTGTTCCCAGATGAAATATTTCACTTGTGCCATAAATTGTTCATTTTCCCTTTTACCCTAGTGAGTTGAAAACTCTTGGGCAGCCAAATAATTGACAAAGTGGACATACCAAGGGGTCTGATGTGAGATAGCAAAAAGTTGCTCATTAGGAAACGTATCTTTGAAAGACAGAGAGTCAATAGGAGAATCACGTACAAGACGTGATAGATGATAGGCAATAGAGCTTTCACTTCTTTTTTTATCCTAGATCTCTAAATCAAACTCTTGGAGTAGTAATAGCCAATGGATTAAATGGGGCTTTGTATCCCGTTTTGTCAGTAAATACCGCAAAGCCGCATGGTCTGTGTAAACTATTACTTTCGATCCAAGGATATATGATATGAACTTGTCCAGAGAAAATAATATAGCTAACAACTCCTTTTTAGTGGTTGAGTAGTTCTTTTGAGCTTCATCCAAGGTCTTGTTGGCATAATAAATCGCATGTGGGAGCCTATCCAGACATTGTCCCAAAATAGCTCCCATTGCGTAGTCAGATGCATCGCACATTATTTCAAAGTGGAGGCTGTAGTCAGAAGGCTGGATAATTGGGGCAGAAGAAAGCAAGGATTTTAGCTTCTCAAAAACTTTAGAGCACTTGTCATCAAATTTGAATGAAGTATCACGTGCTAACAGATTTAAAGCGGTCGAGCAATATGGCTAAAACCCTTGATGAAACGCTGATAGAAACCAGTATGACCAATGAATGAACGTATATCCCGCACTGTCTTTGGTACGGGTAGCTTTTCTATTAACTCAACTTTGGTTGGGTCTACATGGATACCATCCTGCGAAAGCACATGTCCAAGTACTATTCCCTGCCTTACCATAAAATGGTTTTTCTCCCAACTTAAGACTAAATTCATTTCAATACATCTATCTAGTACTTGTGAAAGGTGTGTGAGGCATTCGTGGAAAGTAGCTCCAAACACTGAGAAGTCATCCATGAAGACTTCTAGGAACTTTTCGATCATATTAGAGAAAAGGCCCATTACACATCTTTGAAACGTAGCAGGTGCATTGCAAAGACTGAAAGGCATACATCGGAATGTAAAGGTCCCATAGGGACAAATGATCATAATCTTATTATGATATTCAGGAAAGACTGGGATTTGATTGTATCCTGAATACCTATCCAAAAAATAGTAGTAGCCTTGTCTGACTACTCTAAGACTTGGTCAAGGAAGGGTAAAAGAAAGTGGTCTTTCCTAGATTTGAAGTTGAGCTCTCTGTAATCAATGCATATACACTACCCAGTGGTGTTGTGTGTAGAAATTAGCTCATCTTTGTCATTTGGGACCACTGTTATCCTAGATTTCTTTGGTACCACTTGTACTGGACTTACCCAAGGGCTTTCATAGATCGGGTAGATAATACCCGCATCAAGTAACTTGATGATCTCTTTGTCGATAACATCACCAATTTTTGAGTTTAGTCTTTTTTGAAATTCTCGAGAAGGAGTAACTCTTTCTTCGAGGTGAATTTTGTGTATACACATAAAAAGATCAATTCCCTTCAAGTCAGAAATTGTCCAACCTATTGCCTTTTTATGAGTACTTAGGACTTTTAAGAGTTTGCCTTTATTCTCGGTGGTCAAGTCCGAGGAAATAATGACTGGAAGGGTCTCATCAGGGCCTTAGTAGGCATGCTTTAAGTGTTCTGGCAATGTTTTGAGTTCCAAGGCTGGTGGAGACTCAATTATTGGACTATCAGCTGTTTCAGAGAAAGGGATCGTTGCTTGATCAATCTTATCTGGATCAGTAACAAAAGAAGCGTATGCGATTATTTTGGGTGAAATATCACATTTATACAAGAGTAGTTCAAGCTCTTCTATTTCCTTTTCAAGGGTTAAGAGTGAGTGGGCAAATTCTCCACACACGAATCAATGACATCTAAATGGAAGCATTCTTATTCCTAGTCCTTGTTCATCTTATTGGCTGCATTAGCAACCTTTAGTTTTGTCCTCATGTTCCCAAAGGTTAGTTCAATAATACTCATCCTACAATAGATAAAAGCATCAGCTGTTGCTAGGAATGGTCTACTTAGTAGAACGGGAGTGGTATTCTTATTGTTAAGGCCTAAGTCCATGTCTAACACAGTAAAGTCAACAGGGAACAGAAATTCCCCAACCCTAACAATAACATCTTCTACTATCCCTCGAGGTTTTCTCTCTGATCTATCTGCTAGCTGAAAAGTCACATTAGTTGGTGTCAACTCCTCAAGACTTAATCTCTGATAGACTATGTAGGGGATGAGGTTAACACTTGACCCTAAGTCTAACTAGGTACTCTCTACACGTTGGTCCTTAATGAAACATCGTATTATGAAAGCTCCTGGGTCACTGCACTTTTGAGACTGTCCTTTAGTGCATATATTAGTAACATTCTCAATGAGTCAAACCTTCTTCTGTATGTAAGTGGTCTGCCTCTTCTTGACACATAGATCCTTCAAAATTTTTGCATAGCTGGGATCTGTTGGATTACTTCAACTAATGGCAAATTGATCTTTATATCCTTTAAATTCTCTAAGACCTTAAGTTGTTTCAAATCCTCAATTGGCTTAGGTCGAGACAAAGCTGCTGAGAAATGTGCTTGAGATAAGGGTTCAACTATTGACTCAACCGTTGGGTTTTCATTCCAATGGGAGTCATCAACATCGTTACTTAAATCCTCAGTCTCAGGTTCCTCTACTTCCTTAGGAACATCCCTACTTTTCTCTCCAACTTGGTTGTCTATTCTCTTCCCATTCCTAAGGACTGTAACAGCCTTAGCCTGTTCCTGGGTGCTCTCAATTTGAAGATTACTACACTGATCTTGTGGATTTTCCAAGGTCTGAGATGGGAGCTTACCCTCGTCTCTCCTGCTAAGATTTTGGGCTAACAGCCCGATTTGGCCCTCAAGTTTAGCAATAGATTGTTGCTAAACTTGGACCACTTGTAAAAATTTATCAAACTTGTCATCAGATGATGACTGCGCAAGAGAAAGAGTAGGAAAATTGTTCCGTTACATTTTGAATGGATTATCCTTTTGGACTTAGTAGAAACCAGGAGGATTAGTATTTTGTGGCTTCTGATATTGCTGCTGAGGGTACCGAGGCTCAAAGTTTCCCTGTGATTTTTGATATTGCTATTGAGAAAACTGAGGCTCTTGGTTCTTTTGTCGCCAAGAGAAAATGAGATTGTCTCGCCATCCAAGATTATAAGTATTAGAGTAAGGATTGTAATTCCTTGTAAATCCTTGAGTGGCGTAGACTTGTTCTTGCATAAACTCAGGAAATTGTGAACCAATTGGGTAATTCAGAGTAGAATGATCTACTGCCGAGCATATTGTGCATACCTTCGAGATCTGCGGAGCTTGGGAAGAAGTAAACCCTAGAGAGATGAATTTTTCTACTTGGTCAGTTAGGACATCCACTTTGTTCGTTAAATCGGAGTTAGAGTTAACTTCGAACAATGCCTTCTTTTGGGGACTGTGGGTGCTCTTATTCTCTTTGTCTATTGATGTGTTCTGGAGAGAGTCTTCAGCTATATTCTCTATCCTATTCCAAGCACTGTCTGCCATAAGATTATAGAAACCTCTATTACTTATTGCATTTACCATAATTTTCTGCTGAGGCGTAAGACCTTTGAAGAAAAAATGCAAGAGTTCAGGACGTTCGAATCTATGGTGAGGACACTGATTCAGGAGATCATTAAATTTCTCCTATGATTCGTGAAAGGGCTCTAGGTCTGACTGAGCGAACGTCATTATATATGTTCGTAAAGTGGTAGTTTTAGCTATTGGAAATAATCTATGTAAGAATTTCCGAATAAGATCTCCCCAAGTTGTGATGGCTTATCCATCAAGATGATTAAGCCACTGTTTGACTTTATCTTTAAGTGAAAATGGGAAGAGACGAAGCTGAATGCTTTGACGGGTCACATTAGGAATGTGAAGCATGGAACATGCCTGCAAGAATTCTACCATGTGAGCATGAGGGTTTTCGTTGCTTCTTCCGTAAAAGGAATGAATGATTGAAATGGTTCCTATTTTAAACTCGAAGTTAACATTGCCAAGACCCGGTGGGCTATGGCAAACTCAGGATTATAATCGCCCGGAGAGAAATGTTCACGAAGAGTCATTAGTGGGTTCTCCAGTCGATTAATAGGTTGAGCTACAGGAAGATTTTGAAGATTCCCTTCATGGTCTACCATTTGGACTATCCTTCTAGGAGTTTTCTAGGGTTCAAGATCAAAATGGGCGAGTTTCGGATTCAAGGAACGACTCCCATGCATACAAAATTATATATATAGTAAAATGCATAAAGTAACTACAAGAAAATTTGCTACTAGTATATTTACAAGCTATTTTATCAAAGCATAATATAAACAGTTTATAAATAAGTATTATACAGATAATAACATACTTTAAACAAGTTCAAATCTACTTTTTAAAAAAAACTAAACTATACCGTGCTTCCTCGGCAACGGCGCCAAAAACTTGATGCGTTCGAGGTTGGCAATATAAAAATGTGCAAAATTTGACCAAGTTTTAATAACCCGCAAGTACACGGATCATCTAGTGTAATGTGTTCTGAGTGCAGAGTCGAATTCTTCAGGGAAGCTCGTAAGTTAGTTAGTGAAGTAGTATGAAAGTGTTATAGTGATAAAGTGATACTTTGTAAAGAGTTTTGAGTATCATGCATAAATGTAAACTAAGCTAAACTAACTAAGGTTTTACGGAATACAAGGGAAATAAATCTAGGGGTCGGATAAGTAATGAGACAGTTAATCTAGGCTCGGTATTCAGAATTCTCTAATTCTATGCAAGGGTTAAGCTATAAGCATTAACCTAATTAATTACCTTAGTCTAATTAAAATCCATATTACTACATCTGTTATAAGTGTCGTTCCATCTACGAGTCCGTTATATAGCCGTAGTATGGATCTGTCCTTGTAACCTAGTGTAAAAGGTCTGTTTTAACTAAGTAATCAACAACTCTACCAGTTAGAAACTATGGTACAACCTATAGATTCACTATTAAAACACGGATATATGGCATGAAAGTAAAACAATCATAACATCTACTTAAAAGCATTGCGGAATGTGGTGGAAGATTCTGGTTTGGGCACTCGAGCTTTAGGATAGGCGTGCTCGAGCGCAGTTCTGGTGGTCTAATCACCTTGCGCCATTTGTCGTCCACGTGGACCAATCAGGGAGTTTGGGCGGTAGTGGAGGGACGCGCTTGAGTGCCCTTACGCTGCCTTTTTTGGCTTCAATTTTGACTTTGGCCGGGGCGTTGACCGAGGCATTTTCAGGCATTTTTTAGCTTTTTGACTCTGATTATGCACAGGGTCGGCCAAAATCTTTCTCTTCGAACTTCATTCTTCCACCATTGCTCGAGTTTTTCTTGTTTCTAGCTTCTTGACTTACAATTTAGATCGTTTCGGGTCTAGTTTGTTCACTTTTTGGAATCATCTTACATTGCATCAAAAGTATATAAGTGTTGTATTTATTCCTAAGTTAAGATGCAAATGTAGTACAAATACAATAGTTTGAGTGCTGCAAATACAGTCACATCAACACTAATATTACAAAACCACACCAACTTGTTACATATGAACAAGGCCTAGAACCACCTATCCAACCATAATATCTGTTCCCAATAGTTCATCTAGGCCTCAAAAGAATAATAGTTAAACTTAATTACAACCAATGAAGTATTCAAATGTAATCAACATAATCTTTTCTTCTAGTTCAAAAGCTATATCTTCAAACCCAAACATGAAGATCACAAGAGACAGAAATCGGTCTCATCAAGTAAAGCAGCTTTACCCTCAACCTGTACAGTTTGCTCGGGCTCAGCGTCACCTGTAATTGTCAAGAAAAGGGATGAGTTACACTTAGCTTAGCGAGGGATAAGGGGAAAGGGGATTTTTGCAATCATTTTATCATTTCACAAACCTTTCAGAAATCATGCTATGCATATACAACACCTTAATCAAGAATAAAAAGAATGGAATAGAATAACAAGAATGGAACCATATTATTAAACAAGCAATTCTACTCTCCGAGGACCTCAAGGGACCAAGCGAAAGTAGGAGCCACATAGTAAAAGGATACAAATTCACGAATTTTGTTGGAGATGGCCAATCTCGCAGCTTCTTTGTCAAATCTTTCCTCAACACGCCAATCAAGAGGGCACTCTGGAGGCAACCTATCCATAGTAGCCGGGCCGTCCTGGCAAGCCCAATGCCGCCCAAGAGGAATGAAACTTCTACCATGGGGTTTACTAAATTGCGTAACCAAATATTATTTGGACAAGTACGTCCTAACTTTCCAAGGAAACACACCAAGCGAGATAGGACACTAATAATACAAACACATTTGGAAGGCAACAAAGTAGGTTGCCTCCATCAAGCAAGCATATTTCACACAATAATGTCAAACAAGCTCATAGTGATTCAATTTTTCATCAATTAATTCCTAACCAAGCAAGACATAATGTGCAATACAAGTTCAACAACTACATGCCCATTACAATGCCACATTGACCTCTATAATGTTCATATAGACATATCATGCAATTCAAATGCTTGACAATATCACTTTAAATATATATCTTGATCCCCCATAAGTATCAAAGCTATCACAGATAAAATGACACAAAATGAGTATAATAGGGGCATGTTCGTGCAATCTGGTCGTGTACCCAGTTGTGATGATCACGATCGGTACACGACCGTCAGTGAGCTTTTAAATTTTGCGGTCTTGTATCTGGTCGTGTTGAACATGACCGATAACAAGATCAGACTTGAACAGAATTAGCACATGAAGTGGTCATTTGCTCATTGACAAGTTCTTTTGCTTCTAACCTCAATCAAGCACATGATACACACAAAAGGCATTGCTAAACATCACTTAGAAGCTCTTGCATCATGCTAAAACATCTATGATCTCACAAGGAATCCAAAGCACACCACAACATTTCACAAGGCTCATAATGCTAGATTTCCATTTTCAATACTTGTACACAAGTTATACATCCTCCAACTCAAGTAAGAACCTCATTTAGCTCATTTTACCACTCCTTAACTCATCAAGATCATCATATGCATATACAAGATGTAGCCCTTGTAAAGCCTGTCACGAGAACATGTGCATAATTACGCTATTCATAATGCATTCATATCATTTCATTTGTATTAGCATCAATTAATAAGCGTTAATGTCATTTAATGTGCATTTTTTTATCATTTTATGTGCACAAATGTTCATTTGCTTGCATTTAGGAGTTTGGTGTGTCGTAGGCATTAAACATATTCTAATAATTTAAGATTAGTAACTATTTAGTCATAATTCAACTAAAAAGGGCAAACTAGCAATACATGATCTAATTGGAGGGCACTCTTGTCATTTGGCTCATTTGATATTTTGACTACCTACCAACACTATTTTCAACCAAGCAAAAATACACAAACACACAAAAAACACACATATATACACGATCAAAGAGGGAGAAGAGAGGGAGAGAAGAAAAAGAAGAAACGAAGAAAAAAGAAGAAGAAGGAGGTGGAAACAAAGCTTGTAAAACCCGACACGTGAGCTTATACGTAATTACACTAATTATGATGCATTTATATCATTTCATATGCATTAGCATCAATTAATATGCCTTAATAACATCCAACAAGCATATTCTTCATTTTACGTGCCAAAAATGTTCTATTGCGTGCATTAGGGGGTTTTACGTGTCGTAGGCATTAATTGTATTTCAAATACGTCAAGAGTAGTAACTAATTAGTTGCTAATTAACCAAAATGGCAAACTAGTAGTACATAACATAGTTGGAGGGCACTCTTGTAAATTGGCTTATCAGATATTTGATCACCTACTTCTACTATGCATTCTTACTCAAAACACACAATACACTCCACACACACACAAAATCCCTACACACACACACTCACACACTCACTCACACGACCAAAGAAGGAGAAAAAGAAGAAGAAAGAGGAAGAAGAAAAGGAGAAGAAGCTCTGGTTAGTCATTTTTTAAGCTTGTCTTGCATCATACAACCTTGAGCTAGCATTTCTCTTGCATTGTTGAGTTGAGGGTTGTTTCTCAAATGTTTTCAAAGTCATATTGGGCATGAATTATGAATGTATATGTATGATGAGCTTGACTTGGTGAATGTATAAGCCTTTGTTTTACATTTAAGCTTGTTGAGGGTTTGGAAATTGTGGAGGGTATTGATGGTGATATAGTATTATGTCTTGCTATCTCATGCTTATAGGTATCTTTATAGTTCTTGAGTGGTGTGATATTAGGAGTTAGAGAACTTATGGGTTGATGTTGTGGGTATGTAATTGAATTGTTTAGAGGTTTTGAGCAAAACCCAGAATTTTTCTCGTGCAGGTGCATCCGGGCGATAGGGCCTTCATTCGGTCGACCGAATTAAGCAGGTAATGCTCGGATAGGAGTTCTCTGCTGGGCGTTAGGGCCTCTATTCCGATTGACAAGATAGAGTAGGTAACGCCCGGATACCTCAATGCTAAAAGAGGTTTTGTTGAGTCCCAAACCAATTAGTTGAGTAGTATAGCATGTCCTACTACTGATGGGCTTTAATTATAGGCCGAGATTAGGTTAATTGGAATTGAAAAACGTAGGTAACGTAATTGTTCAAGTTAAGCTAATATAAAATGTTGGAAACACTTGCTTAACAAGACATTCATCTTGGTTGACCTCCACATTATGTTTTGAGAGTTCTAAATGCACGATATTATAATTGATTATCTGTCTACATGTTATATGAATTCCATCGGTAATTTGGTTTCATGATTATATTATTATATGTTTTATCGCTTGTACTAACCGGCGATAACCTACTTTGTTGCCTTCGAGCTTGTTTGTTATATTTGAACTTTTCTCTCGCTTGGTGTGTCTCCTTGGAGAGATGGTTGGTATAATTAAGTTATTGAACGCCATGGTAGAAGTTCTGGGCCACCTGGGCGGCATTGGGCTTACCAGGACGGTCTTCACTATTATGGTTGGGTTGCCTCCGGAGTGCCATTATCGGTTGATGTATTGGGTTTATAGTGGAAGCTGATTCGAGACTGGCCATCTCCAACAACTGTTTGAATTACCATATCCTTTGATATATGGTAAACTTACTTTCGCTTAGCCCTTGAGGACCTCGGAGGGTAGAGTTATGTGTTATTGCTTGCTCGTTAATTCTTGTACTTAGTTGCAACTCATGCATGACATGTTTTCAAAAGAGTTTTCTAAATGATGAAAATGTTTGCGAAAACCTACCGTGACTTTTAACCCTTGCTGAGATAAGTGTAACTCACCCATTTCATGACAATTTTTCAGGTGAGGCCGAGCCTGAGCTAGGGACTCAAGCTGAAGGCGAGACCTACTTGTGTGACGAGTCGGGCTTCTGCTTACTGTGATCATGCTTGTTGTTAATGCTATTTTGGATGTTAAACTATGTTAATACTGAACTACTTCAAGTACTATAATATTCTTTTGGATTTGGTTGTGTAACTAACTTCTAAACATGGGATTGTAACCTTGTTGCTGGACTATTCTTTTGAGGCCTAGAAGGCATTGATGTTTGTGGCATGCCTGAGGGTTGAGTGTATGCCTTGTATATATGAATGAACAGGTTAATGAATGTTGTAGTGTTGATAAATTTGGGCACCCTTCTTGAAGTTACTTGTGGATATTACAAATGATTAGGTCATGAATGGATGATTGTACAGGGTTATCTATCTAGTTCGTGTCACATTCTGGCCTTGTCTTGGCAACCAGTCGGGGTTGGGGCATGACAACTTTAGGTGGTATCAGAGCTTAGCTATTTAGCTAGGCGTAAGCTAGATTTGGAACCCTTGGTTAGTGGGTAGGAAACTTGAGAGGAGAATATATCGGAGTACTTTTAGGAACTTATGTGCTTAGGTGAACTTATATGTCTAGGTGAGCTTATGTGCTTAACGTGATGTATTTGCTTATTGTCTATGTGTAACCTAGGTGTAGGAGCATTGTTAACACATGTATTTACATTGATCTCATATCATAAGGCATGCGTATTATATAACCATGAGTGGTCCATATGTTATGTTTATAGATGGCAGGTCGTAACACCCGCGCAAATGCCAGAGCACAAGGAACAGGGAATGTTGACCCAGCCAACCTTGGAATAGCCATGTTCAATATGATGGCAACTGTGTTAGATCGTATGAGTAAAGTGATGGAGCAACACGCGAATATGAATATGGGTATGGGTAACAACAACAACAATAATAATAATAATAACGGTGGTGGCAACAACAACAATAACAACCGAGGTGGTGGAGATGATACCTTAAAAGGCTTCCTAGGGTATAAACCTTCTAGGTTCTTGGGAGAGCCTGACAATGAAAAGGCAGAGGCTTGGCTTGCTAAGGTGGAGAGGATTTATGTGTCTATGGACTACAATGATGAAAAGAAGGTGGCCTTTGGAACTTTCTTGTTGGAGGAAGATACGGCGGAATGGTGGAGAAATGAGAAGACTCGTTTGGAACAGAATGGCACCCCAACAACATAGGCCAACTTTGTGGAGTCCTTTAAAGGCATCTATGTGTTGGAGGTGGCTCGAGAGAGAAAGGAAGAAGAGTTCTTAACTGTGAGGCAATGGGGCTTGTTTGTGGTACAATACGAGGCTCGATTCAACAAACTCTCTAAGTATTTGCCAGGGTTGGTTCAAACAGAAAGTGCAAGAATCAAACACTTTGTTCTGGGACTAAGGCCCGAAATTCATGATTTTCTTGCATCCCACAATTTCACTTCTTATGCCGAGATGGTCGATTCGGCATCACGAGTTGAGTCAAGTGAGTAAGAGGCCAATGTTGTCACAAGCACCATAGAGAACATACTTAGTCTAGAGTCAAGCTTCAAGCCAAGCTAGATCAGCCCCTATCCGACTACAACCGAGTGCTTCAGTTACTCAATCGGCTAGTGGTTCTTCGGGTAACATTACTACTGCCCGTAACGTTGTGTGCAAGCATTGTAATAAGAAGGGGCATATGGAGGCCCAATGTTGGAGGAAGAATGGTAGATGTCTTAGATGTGGCAGTGGTCAACATCAGGCAAGGCAGGGCCCTAAATGGCAAGGCAAAGATCAGCAGCACCAGGCCACAGTCAATGCCCCAGCACAGAGGGTCCAAGCCTGGGTATATGCGGTTGATCAAGAGGAGATTCCAGAGGCTGCAATAGTGGTTGTAGGTACTTTCTTAATTTTACAACAACCGGTAAAGGTGCTTATTGATACTGGAACCACGCATTCCTTTATTTCACCTCAATGTGTGCATCGCATCAAGTTGCAAGTAGGACCTTTATCATGTCATGTAGAAGTTAGCAATCCCATGGGCACCAAGCATGTTTCTAAATATGGATGTAGAGAATGTAAAATTCAAATAAAGGATCGGGAGTTTTTAGTTGACCTCATTGTACTTCCTTTTAAAAAATATGATATTATATTGGGAATGGATTGGTTAGCTCGCAACTATGCCTAATTGGATTGCCGGATGAAAATTTTGAAGTTTCAGGTACCAGGTCAACCTGTAATTGAGGTGAAGGGTAGAGGTGATACTTCAAGTAATACTATTGTCTCCTCTATCAAAGCTGTGAAATTAATGAGGAAGAGATGCAGTGGATACTTGGTTTATTTGATTAATAAGCCAACTGATCAGGTTAAGCTCATAGAGGTACTAGTGGTAAGAGAATATGTTGATGTATTTTTGAAAGAATTACCGGGATTGCCATCAACGAGGGAAATTGACTTTGTGATTGAGGTATTGCTAGGTACTCAACCCATCTCAAAGGTACCATATCAGATGGCCTGGGCTGAATTGAAAGAATTAAAGTTTCAATTGCAAGGATTGCTAGAAAAACGGGTTGTTCAACCTAGTTCATCTCCTTAGGGAGCCCCAGTATTGTTCGTGAAGAAAAAAGATGGCACATTGAGGCTATGTGTTGATTATCGGGGATTGAATCATGTGACTGTTAAGAACAAATATCCCTTGCCATTGATAGATGAGCTATTTGATCAATTACAAGGAGCTAAAGTTTATTCGAAGTTTGATTTGAGGCAGGGTTATTATCAGCTTCGTATCAAGAAGGAAGACGTGCCTAAGTTAGCTTTTAGGACAAGGTACAGACATTATGAATTTGTTGTGATGCCGTTTGGACTAACAAATGCTCTTGCTTCCTTTATGGACTTGACGCATAGGGTGTTCCAGCCTTACTTGGATCAGTTTGTGGTGATATTCATAGATGATATTTTGGTGTATTCCAAGACGAATGAGGAGCATGAAAAACATTTACATTTGGTGTTGCAGAAGTTGCGAGAACATTAGTTATATGACAAGTTTAGCAAATGCATTTTTTGGCTTCAACAAGTTGCTTTCCTGGGGCATATAATCTCCTAAGTAGGAATAGCCATGGATCCATCAAAGATTGAAGTAGTGAAAATGTGAAAGAAGCCCGAGAATGTTACGGAAGTACGCAGTTTCCTTGGGTTAGCCGGGTACTACAAGAGGTTTGTAAAGAATTTTTCAAAAATTGCGGGACCTCTTACAAGATTGACACAAAAGAAGGTGAACTTCACATGGGATGGTAAGTGTGAAAATAGCTTCCAAGAGTTGAAGAAAAAATTAACAACCACTCTTATCTTAGCACTGCCCGAGGGAAGTCAATGATTTGTTATTTATAGTGATGCTTTGAATGAGGGATTTGGATGTGTTCTGATGCAAAATGGTCGAGTCATTACTTATGCCTCCCGGAAGCTAAAGCCTCATGAAATGAATTACCCCACTCATGACTTGGAGTTGGCGGCAATAGTGTTTGCATTGAAAAGTGGAGGCATTACTTATAGGGAAGAAAGTTCGAGATTTTCACCGACCACAAAAGCTTGAAATACTTGTTTTCTCAAAAAGAGTTGAACATGAGGCAAAGAAGATGGATGAAAGTCTTGGAAGACTATAATTGCACCATCAACTATGTGCTCGGGAAAGCTAATGTAGTAGTGGATGCGTTGAGCCGAAAGGCGAGCTTGGCAAGATTTGGGGTAAATGCTCATTTTATGATCCAACTAACATTATTGTCGCAAATCAAGGAAGCCCAACAACAAGATCCACAATTCCGAAAGATAAAAGAAGACAACCTAGACTTCAAACGGCAAGTTGGATTGTGAAGATTTTGGAACCGGGTTTGTGTACCAAATGACCAAGAATTGAAGAAGAAGATACTTGAAGAAGCTCACAACACGAGGTATACAATACATCTTGAAGGAACAAAGATGTACCGAGATTTAAGGTAATTCTATTGGTGGAACAACATGAAATGGGAGATTGCAAAATTTGTGTCACGTTGCTTGATGTGTCAAAGGGTTAAGGCAGAACATCAAAGACCCACAGGACTTTTGCAACCTTTGGAAATTCCACAATGGAAATGGGAGCACATAACAATAGATTTGGTGACGGAGTTACCGAGGTCACCTCGAGGTTGTGATACTGTTTGGGTGGTCGTGGATCGGTTAACGAAGACAATTCATTTCATCGCAATGAATAAGACAGATAGCTTGGAGAAACGAGTCGAATTGTATATAACTAACATTATGAAATTGCATGTGTACCCGTGAGTATAGTGTCTGACAGAGATCCAAGATTCACATCTCGATTTTGGAAAAAGTTTCAAGAGGCGTTAGGGACAAAGTTAAGTTTCAGTACAGCTTACCATCCTCAAACTGACGGGCAGTCCGAAAGAACCATCCAGATCTTGGAGGACATGCTACGAGCTTGTGCGTTGGATTTTGGAGGAACATGGGAAAAACACTTGCCGTTGGTGGAGTTTGCCTACAACAACAGTTACCAAGCAACAATTGGCATGTCACCTTACGAGGCCTTGTACGGAAGAAAGTGTAGATCCCCTCTATATTGGAGTGAGATTGGTGAGATAAAAGCCATTAATCCTACATTATTACTGGATATGGTAGAGAAAATAGAGAATGTACAATTGATCCGGAAAAGGATGCTCACCGCTCAGAGTAGGCAGAAAAGTTATGCCGATAGAAGAAGAGACTTAGAGGTTGAAGTGGGTGATAAGGTGTTTCTGAAATTGTCTCCTCGAAAGGGATTGATTCGGCATGGTAAGAGTGGCAAATTAAGTCCGAGGTACATGGGACCGTTCGAGATTGTGAAGAAAATAAGCAAGTTAGCATACCGATTAAGTCTACCAACAAATCTTTCCGATATACATGACCTGTTCCATGTCTCGATGTTAAGGAAGTATCAACCCGACCCATCTCATATCTTGGAGCCGAAACCGCTACAACTTCATGAGAACCTCTCCTATGAAGAAAGGTCCGTACGAATCTTGGACAAAAAAGAACAAGAGTTTCATAGAAATAAGATTCCTATGGTGAAGGTATTGTGGAACAACCATGGAATTGAAGAAGTAACTTGGGAGTTACGGGATCTAATGGAGAAGCAATATCCGAGTTGTTTTCAAGGTAAGAAGAAATTGCAAGGACGCAATTCTTTTAAAGAGGGGATGATGTAAAGCCCGACACGTGAGCTTATACGTAATTACACTAATTATGATGCATTTATATTATTTCATGTGCATTAGCATCAATTAATATGCCTTAATAACATATAACGTGCATATTCATCGTTTTATGTGCCAAAAATGTTCTATTGCGTGCATTAGGGGGTTTTACGTGTCGTAGGCATTAATTGTATTTCAAATACGTCAAGAGTAGTAACTAATTAGTTGCTAATCAACCAAAATGGAAAACTAGTAGTACATAACATAGTTGGATGACACTTTTGTAATTTGGCTCATCAAATATTTGATCACCTACTTCTACTATGCAGTCTTACTCAAAACACACAATACACTCCACACACACACAAAATCCCTGCACACACATACTCACACACTCACTCACACGACCAAAGAGGGAGAAGAAGAAGAAGAAAGAGGAAGAAGAAAAGGAGAATAAGCTATTGTTAGTCATTTTTTAAACTTGTCTTGCATCCTACAACCTTGAGCTAGCATTTCTCTTGCATTGTTGAGGTGATGGTTGTTTTCTCAAATGTTTTCAAAGTCATATTGGGCATGAATTGTGAATGTATATGCATGATGAGCTTGACTTGGTGAATGTATAAGCCTTTGTTTTACATTTAAGCTTGTTGAGGGTTTGGAAATTGTAGAGGGTATTGATGGTGATATAGTATTATGTCTTGCTATCTCATGCTTATAGGTACCATTATAGTGCTTGAGTAGTGTGATGTTAGGAGTTAGGGAACTTGTGGGTTGATGTTGTGGGTATGAAGTTGAATTGTTTAGAGGTTTTGAGCAAAACCTAGAATTTTTCCCGTGTAGGTGCATTCGGGCGATAGGGCCTTCATCCGGTCGACCAGATGAAGCAGGTAATGCCCGGTTAGGAGTTCTCTACCGGGCGTTAGGGCCTCTATCCGGTCGACCGGATAGAGCAGGTAACGCCCAGATGCCTTAATGCTGAAAAAGGTTTTGTTGAGTCCCAAACCAATTAGTTAAGTAGTATAGCATGTCCTACAACCGATGGGCTTTAATTATAGGCCGAGATTAGGTTAATGGAATTTGAAAACATAGGTAACGTAATTGTTCAAGTTAAGCTAATATAAAATGTTGGAAACACTTGCTTAACAAGACATTCATCCTGGTTGACCTCCACATTATGTTTTGAGAGTTCTAAATGCACGAGATTATAATTGATTATCTGTCTACACGCTATATGAATTCCTTCGGTAATTTGGTATCATGATTATATTATTATATGTTTTATCGCTTGTATTAACCGGCGGCAACCTACTTTGTTGCCTCCGAGCTTGTTTGTTATATTTGAACTCCTCTTTCATTTGGTGTGTCTCCTTGGAGAGATGGTTGGTATAATTAAGTTATTGAACGCCATGGTAGAAGTTCTAAGCCGCCTGGGCGGCATTGGGTTTGCTAGGACGGTCTCGGCTATTGTGGTTGGGTTGCCTCCGGAGTGCCCTTATCAGTTGGTGTATTAGGTTTATAGTGGAAGCTGATTCGAGACTAGCCATCTCCAACAACTGTTCAAATTACCGTATCCTTTGATATATGGTAAACTTATCTTCGCTTGGGCCCTTGAGGACCTCGGAGGGTAGAGTTATGTGTTATTGCTTGCTCGTTAATTCTTGTACTTAGTTGCAACTCATGCATGACATGTTTTCAAAAGAGTTTTCTAAATGATGAAAATGTTTGTGAAAACCTACCGTGACTTTTAACCCTCGCTGAGCTAAGTGTAGCTCACCTCTTTCATGACAATCTTTCAGGTGAGGCCGAGCCTGAGCTAAGGACTCAAGCTAAAGGCGAGACCTACTTGTGTGACGAGTCGGACTTCTGCTTGCTGTGATCATGCTTGTTGTTAATGCTATTTTGGATGTTAAACTATGTTAATATTGAACTACTTCAAGTACTGTAATATTCTTTTGGATTTGGTTGTGTAATTAACTTCTAAACATTGGATTGTAACCTTGTTGCTTGACTATTCTTTTGAGGCCTAGAAGGCATTGATGGTTGTGGCGTGCCTGAGGGTTGAGTGTAGGCCTTGTATATATGAATGAACAGGTTAATGAATGTTGTAGTGCCAATAAATTTGGGCACCCTTCTTGAAGTTACTTGTGGATATTACAAATGATTAGGTCATGAATGGATGATTGTACAGGGTTATCTATCTAGTCCGCGTCACGTTCTGGCCTTGTCTTGGCAACGATTTGGGGTCAGGGAGTGACAAAGCATTTCAAGGCTATTTCTTGCATTTACACCATCTTGCTAACACCTATACCAATTTTAAATTCAAGTTGAGGTGAGGGTTGTTTTCTCAAAGGATTTTTTTTAAGCTTGCAAGAGCATGATTCACGTTTATGTATTTGTTTTAAGCTTGATTTGCTGTAGATAATGGTTCAATTGAAGTTATGGAGCTTGAATTAGGGATATAGTGCTTGTATATGTGTTATTGTGTGCCCTAGTTTGCTTATGTTAAATCCATGCCCTAAATTGCTCAACAAAGCTTCTAAGTTGATTGAATGTGAGGTGGATGATGATTGGGGAAAGGTTTTAGCATTAATGTTGGTTATTGAATTTGGATCTTATTTTGAGGGTTTGTTGATGGATTTAATGAAATGGGTATCTTGAGTTTAGGCATAAAATTGACTATACTTTCTTGACTTATGGTTTATAATGCTTGTTTAATGGTCTTGATCATGTATGGAAGCTTTGGGGTGAAGTTTGAGTCTATGTGTTGAATTGGAGTTGAAAAGAGGTGAAAATGCATAGCTGAAATTTTGTAGCTGGGCACGACCGGGGGACCTTTGCTCCACCGGTCGACCGGAAGAGGATCCCTCTTCCACTGGGGAGGCTCCAGGCGGAAGACCCTATTTGCACCGGTCGACCGGTTGTTCTAGGGTCTACCATTTTGTTCAAAAGATTTAGTGATTTCGGGAGCTACAGAGGTTAAATTGGGACATGATCGGAAGTGTTAGAATTGTATCGAACCCTAGTTTATCATAGTAGAATTAAATTATGGATTTGTGCCACAAATTGAGTGCTATATTATTGCCAATTCCTATATGATGTTGGAAGACTAATGAATATAGGCAATACATGATGGCTAATCCTTGCATAATGTCATAAATGTCCATACATGTGAATATCTTGTATACATGAAATTAGTACCGATCATGAACACCAAGCTAAAGTGGATTACTTAATACTACATGCTTATACGTGTTTATTGTGAATAACCTTCTTGGTTGATTATCACATATTTGTTTATGAGTTAAATTGATATGATTGAGATCTTGACTTGGATGTTTTCTATACTTGAACAAGGGCAACCTACTTTGTTGCCCTCCTATCAATGTTGTTTCATATCCTGTGCTTACACGGTAACAATTACGGGCGCGACGGTTGCAACCACAACTATGTGCATAGTAGCGTTCGTTTCCTCTGAGTAGCAACGGGCTACCAGTCGGTCTCGACTACCATGGTCCCCGATGGATATCCGGATAACACTTAATGTTTAGAGTTCGGGGAATAATGATGAAGATTCAATCAAGGCCGGTCGTCTCTAGCAATTGTAATTAATACTTTATCCTTATATAAATGGTAAATCTACCTTGGCTTGGTCCCTTGAGGACCTCGGAGGGTAGAGCTACGTGTTATTACTTGTTCATTATTTCATGTGCTTATTTGTAACTCATGCATGGCATGTTTTCAAAAAGGCTTTCCAAACGTTAAAAACGCTTGCGAAAATTCCTGTTTCCCTTAACCCTCGCTGAGCTAAGTGTAGCTCACCCGTTTTCATGACAATCTTTCAAGTGAGGCCGAGCCTGAGTCACCAGCTCAAGCCGAAAGGGAGGCTTACTTGTGTGACGAGTTGAACTTCTGCTTGTTGTGATCATGCTTGCTTGTATTTATGAATTTTTGGGATGTTATGAACTATGTTATAATTTGAACAACTTCAAGTACTGTAATATTCTTTTGGATGTTGGATTGTAACCTTACTATTAGTCTATTCTTTTGAGGTCTAGAATTCTTTGAAGATTTGTAACATACTTGGATGGGTGATACTAGGCCTTGTATATATGAAATAGGTTAATGAAGGTTGAAGTGTCGTTAGTTTGGGCACCTCTTTTGAAGTTACTTGCGGAAATTATAAATGTTTAGGTTATGAATTGATGATTGTACATTTTTATCTATCTAGTTCATGTCATGTTCCGGCTTTGTCCTAGCAATGGGTCGGGGTCGGGGCGTGACAGCCCTAGCTCAAACAATCCATAAAACAACAAATCTCACACAAAACTCTTAATTTATGCACCATGAGCAAGAAGATCAACATATATACAACTTATCACCTTGGATGTGCTTTAAGAAAAGGTTTTGAAAGAATCCCTCACCTTAGCTTTGTGGTTGAATACAAGAAAAAATGCTAGCAAGCAAGTGTAGAAGCAAGAAATCCTTTAACAATGGCTTGGAATAGCTTAGATCTTCTTCCTTCTCATTTCTCTTCTTCTTTTTCTTCTTCTTCTTCTTCATTTCTTCTTCTTTTCTCTCTTCCTCCCTCAGCCATCTAGTTTATGTGTGAGTGTGTAAATCGTGTGTGTGTGTGTGTTTTGTTTTTGCTTTGGAAGACACAATTTAGTTGGTAGGATATTTGCACTTTAACCAAATGACCATCTTTCCCCTTCAACTAAATGTTATTTATTGCATGTCATTCTAGTTGTTTTCTAATTATCTAGTTTCTGGTCTTGACTTAATAATGTTTAATTAATGCCTACGATATCTAAAATACTTAAATACACCTAAGTGAACATAATTGCACGTAAAACGATGCAAATGCACATAAAACCATTCAAATGCACGTAAATTGATATAAATACATATTAAATGACATGATATGCATATGGGGTTTCGTACGGGGCTTCACATCCTCCCCCCTTAAAAGAATTGCATCATCGCAATTTTTTACTTATCTTGCAAACAAAGCCAGGTATTGTTGCTCCATTTAATCACGTCTCTCCCACGTTGCTTCTTCAATCCCATGATTATTCCATTGTACCTTTGCCATGGCGCAACTCCCGATCTTGATCATCTAAGATCCGCACGAGTCTTTTCTTATAGGACAAATTCTCCCGAAGTTCTAGCGGTTCCGGCTGTAGGATGTAAGATGGATTGGGGTGATACTTTCTTAGCATGGAAACATAAAATACATTATGAATGTTGGAGAGATGCTGGGGTAGATTCAATCAATAGGCTAATTTTTCGATTCTTCCTATGATCTCAAATGGTCCCACGTACCTTGGGCTCAATTTTCCACCCTTGTCATGTCTAATCAATTTCTTCCCAAGTGACAACTTCAAAAATACGTGCGTGCATGTGGCCCGCATGCCGCACGATGCCCGATCGCCAACTTCAAACTCCAAATATCATATCCGCTTGTCTGCATAGCTTTTATATCTGCTTTGGGCTATGAGCATTCTTTTTTGAATCAAGTGCACATTTTCAATCTTCTCCATCAACTCCGACAATAGTATGGGATCAATTGTTTTCATCTCACCAACCTTGTCCCAATACAAGGGTGATCTACATTTTCTACTATACAAAGCCTTGTATGGTGCCATGCCAATCATTGCTTGATAGCTGTTATTATAAGCAAACTATGCCAGAGGCAAATGCTTCTCCCAACTACTTCCGAAGTCCAAAACACATGCCCTCAACATGTCCTCCATGATCTGGATAGTCATTTTGGATTGCCCGTCTGTCTGAGGGTGATACGCCGTGCTGAAACTCAATTTCGTCCCCAAGGCTCCTTGCAATTTCTCCCAGAATCAAGATGTAAAATGAGGATCTCGATCCGATACAATGCTAGCTGGTATACCATGCGATTTCACCACATTAGCCACATACAGTTCAGCTAGCTTTTCAAGGGCATCCTTCTTGTTCATCGCAATGAAGTGAGTTGTCTTTGTCAATCGGTCCACAACAACCCATACTACATCACATCCTTGAGGAGACCTCAACAACTCCATTACAAAGTCCATAGTTACGTGTTCCCACTTCCATTGTGAAATCTCCAAAGGTTGTAGAAGCCTTGCAGGTCTTTGATGTTCTGCCTTCACCCGTTGACATGTCAAACATGAAGATACAAACTTTGCAATCTCCCGCTTCATATTGTTCTACCAATAGTATTGCTTCAAATCCCTATACATCTTTGTACCTCCTGGGTGGATCATATATTTGGAGTTGTGAGCTTCCTTAAGTATCTTTCTCTTCAATTCTAGATCGCTTGGCACACAAATCCGGCTTATAAATCTCCATAACCCACCTTCATATAATTTGAAATCCGGATTTCCATCTTTAATCTTTTGGAATTAAGGAGCTTGTTGTTGAACTTCTCGGATTTGAGATAGCAATATAGGTTTTACCAACAAACGAGTAGTAAAGGATACACTACTACTAGTCAATTCCGACTTCCATTGGCTTGCTTTCTGATGTGATTGTATTTGCATCACTCAAACCATTGTATTTATACTACATTTGTATCTTAACTTTGGAATAAATGCAACACTTATACACTTTCGATGCAATGTAGGATAATAGCGAAAAGTGAAAAATCAGACCCGAAACGATCCAAATTGCAAGTCAAGAAGTCAAGAATGGAAAACACAAGAACCGGTGGAAGAATGGAGACCATAGAGTCAGAATTTGGCCGAAACTAGTGCGTAATCAGACTCAGAACTCTGAAAATAGCCCGAAAATGCCACGGTCAACGCTCGGTCAAAGTCAAAGACAAAGACAAACTCAAGTGTTGACCAAGAATTGAGGCCCGTAGAGGAAGAATTTGGCCAAACAGAGTGCGAAAACGGACTCAAGACGACGAATAACCTTGGAATAACATTGGTCAACTTTTCGGTCAATGCATGAATAGTAATGGTCAACGCGTGAATAGTAATAGTCAACGCGTAAACAGTAAAACCGTGTGCAGAATTCGTGAATAGTAGTCGCATAAATAGTAGCACCGTGAATAGTAACTTGTGAATAGTAACTGCATGAATAGTAATTGCGTGAATAGTAACCAAGTTTTCTTATAAATAGCCCCCTTCCCTCTTCATTTTTTCTTACAAATTTTTGAGAGCTTTGGAATATTTTTCTAATTTTTTCAATTTTTTGTCAAGTTATTTTTATAGTTATTATTTAGGATTTTTCCAAAATAGCTATATAAGGAGGAAGTCATGCCTAGTGGCTCTTATTCGGGGGCATTCTACCTGAATAGCTACTGCACATCGGACATCCTAACGTTCATTTTTTAGCCTTTGCTCAAAAATAGCTCTTATTCGGGCGGGAGTGGTGGGGGAGGGGGGGGAGTTCTGCCCGAACAACTATTGAATTTCTGTTCAGACCTGGAGTTTAGAAATACACGTTTATCAATACGGGGAAGCCTTTTTTGACTCTCTTTTATTTGTATAAACTCGTATTTATTATGTCTGGGTAGAATTCTTATCTACGGTAGGATATTGTAATTAATGGTCTTTTAATATATGGTCTCGGATTCGGATAATTTAGTTTTAATGCAATATATGGCTTGTATTAATTAAGTATTGCCTTTCATACATAATACTTTTAAGTAGATGATATAATTGCTTTATTTTCGTGTCATATATCCATGTTTTAATAGTGAATTAATAGTTTGACAACCTTAAAGATTCTAAGAGACTATAGGTAATGTTTTTAAGTAGACCATAGTTTCTAGACTAGTAAGGAATCCTCAATGTAAGTTCTAAAACACAATGATTACAATATTTTTGCAAATATAGAGCCTTTTGAAGCAAAAAGGCAACACCAATGTCTATTATAGAGCCCCAAATTGTTACAAATTGTTACTTTTGTGTCAAATTTAACAGATTTTACCAAAAATAGAGCCCGGGCTCCATTTTGTTCAACAAATTTGTTGAACAAAATGGAGCCCTAGGAAAAAGACAAAAAATTTTACAGCCCATACCAATATGTCAAATATGATGAGTCAGATCTGACTATAAAAAAAAAAGTACAAACATCTGAAAAAAAATCAACCGTTGCAATTTCAGCTTTTACGTTCAAAAAAAATATAGCTGTTGCGTATTGGATTTTCTATATATTCAAGCAAAAAAATCCAACACCCAACTTCAACAATTAATCCTTTCAAGCAAATATACCCAAACAGAAAAGAAAAAAAAAATTCTCATCAGCCAGAAAAAAAATTATTCTTGAATCACCTACAAAAAAAAAAAAAAATATATATATATATATATATATATATATATATACACACAGAAAAAATAATCAACATTTATAAAAAAAAAAGCAAAAAAATGGGTGTGCGTCAGCGGGAAAAGGGGGGAAAAGAGGGGAGGTGGGCTGGGGTGGGCTGGGGTGCCTGCGTCGGCGAGAAAGAGGAAGAGAGAGGGGATGTGAGGTGGACTGGGGCGCCTGCATCGGCGAGGAAGGGGGGGAGAGAGGGGAGGTGGAGTGGGGTGGGGTGGGGTGCCTTTGTCGGCGGGAAAGGGGGAAGAGAGGGGATGTGGGGTGGGGTACAGAGAAAATGAAGCGTCGGGATGAGAGGGGGGGGGGGGGGAGCGGCGGTGGCTGAGAGGAAAATGGGGAGGGGATGGGTTTTTTTTTTTTTTTTAATGCTTGGGATTAATTGTTTTTTTAAAATATCCTTTGTTTTTAATTTGTTTTTTAAATGCTTAAGATTAATTTTTTTTTAAATCCTTTATTTTTAATTTGTCATCCCAGTTTGCCTTAAATCATGGATTATTTGTATTGGCTAGTTTATTTTCGGTTGTACTCATTAAATTTCTGAAGTGATGATATTGTTATAATTTCACATTTGTGTTTTTACTTTCCCTTTTTTATATTTGATTTTTTTAATATTAAATATAAATTAATTCACAAAAGGGAATATAATAAAATTAAAAAATACAAATCGAGTATAATTAAACGTCATCATAATTCAATAATTTTTACCGTTGTCAGAATTAAATAATTTTTTGGTCCAAATGTTCGTAAAAAAAGTTACGATTATGACGATAATAATTTATCAAAAGAAAATTAACATACGAGAAAAAATAACATATATTCAAATTAGTTTGTAAAATTAAATTTAACACAATATAGAGCCCCTCATTGGGGATGAATTTTTTTTTAGAGGCCCTAAAAAATACTTGGGGCTCTAAATTGTTAAGGGGCTCTAAATTAAATTTTAGAGCCCCTCAATTTAGAGCCCCCATTGAGGATGGCCTAAGGAGATGTTGATTACTTATGTTGAAACAGACATTTTACACCAGATTGCAAGGACATATCCATACTATAGCTATACGCTCGTAGATGGAACGACACCTACATCAGAGTTAGTAATCGTGATTTTAATGGACTAAGATAATTGACTAGGTTAATGCTTGTAGCTTAACCTCTTATAGAATTTGAGAATTCGGATGCCGAGCCTATATTAATTGCCTTATTTACATATATGATCCCTAGATATTCTTCCGTATTTAGCTATTATTAGTTTAACTTAGGCAATTTTGTTAGTGATAGTTTAGTTTACATTCTCGCACATTACTTCAAACTCTTTGCAAACTGTCACTTAAGCGCTTTAATACTTTCACACACTACTTCACCAACTTGCTAACGCGCTTTCCTGTGATACGATTCCACACTTATAGTATACTACACTGCAAAGATCCGTGCACTTGCGGGTTATTAAAACTTGGTCATTTTGCACCTAATTATAACGCACCATTTGAACGCATCAAGTTTTTGGCGTCGTTGCCGGGGAAGCACGGTATAGTTTAGTTTTTTATAAAAGAATATGTGAACTTGTTTAAGTGTTTATTTTCTCCGCTTTCTTTATTTAAAAAAATAATAAAAATTTTGAATTGATTGAAATATGACTCATTTTAATGTTTCATCCAATCAATGTACTTTTAATGACATAACCCAACCCCCTATCCCAAATACTTGTGAAATTTGTTCTCAATTTGGGCATACTTTTGAAAATTATCCCCAAAATCCCAAATTCTTTCATAGTCATGATTCTACTGCTCATGGTTATTTTTCGAACCAAAATTTGTAATCTAATGCATATAACCCGGAGTGGCAGAATCATCAAAATTCATTTTGGGATAAAAATGATTCATCTTTTCTGCCTCAAAATTTTGAAGATAGTACATCTCAAAACCCCAATTTTTTCGAGTTTTGAGAAAGCTTTCCAAGTAATTCTTTCAAACAAAACTTTTGCTATCCTAACTCGGTTGAATTTTCTTCTCCTGAACCAAACTCCAATGACAAGTATGACCAACTTTTTCTACTTGTCGAATCTAATACTCGCATGCTTCAATCCTTAGATCAACATATTCAGTCTGTTATGAACCTCTTTGATGAAACAACATGTGAACAGACTGATGAAATGAGCAAGATTAATCAGGAGAAATATGATAGAGAAAATGAATTTGAGGAAAAAGATGATACAATGCCTCACTTAGAAGGACATGATAACCTTAGTATTATTATGACTCGACCCGACTTTGAATACTTTTCAAGGAAGATGAGTGTACACACTTCTTTAGAGCCTATACTCTGTCAAGACAAGTCTACTAAGTCTATTTTAATTCCTTTATCCTTCTTATCTCCTGAAGAAGAAATTAACGAGATTGACTGACTTTTGTATCAAATTGACCAAGAGAATGAGTCCAATGTTTCTATATCTTTTTCAACTGGTTTTAACTCTGATAAAGAAGCTTCAACACCCATTCTCTCTCCTTTTGAAAGTCATCTTAGTTCTTCATTTGATGCGCCTTCCTCCGTTGTGCAACTCACAACATTACCCAAGGAGGCACAATTTGGATTTGGCCCATTTATGAACAATATGTTGCATACATCTTTTAACTTATGGGTTGACCAATTAGGACACACTGATTTACAAAATACTATGCCCCATGTTGACATAGTTGAGAACATTCCCACACATAACAAATTGGGATGGGAATCGTCACCTTTTCAAGGTGACTTGGAAAAGGCATGTTCTATCGAAATAATGAGCCATCATTTGTTGCATGATCATTTTTCATTCAAAATCTGTGCTGAAATGATTATCAGGCAATATGTGCTGATGAATTTTAAACATTGTTGGCTCTAACAATGGCGCCTGGCTGAGGGAGTAAAACTTAGCGCTATTAGGAGGCAACCTAGATTTAATGCTTATGTGTGTTTATTTTCTTTTGTTTGTGTGATTTTATGATTTCCTTAGTGTTCTTTTCAATGCTTTAATGTTTGTTTGATTAGCTCTTGAACCTCAAAAAAGAGTATAAATGGTCTGGGTAGTTTACTTATTTGCTTAGTATATTAGTTATTTACCGTGACCATATTTCTTTTTGGTTTCTCCCTCATTTGTTTTGTCTATTTAGTATAGCTAACTATTTTTGTTGTGTTGATGATAATCTATAAAATGCTTTTTTTACTAATCTTTAATGAATTGCAGAATGATACATCTTTTGGCAAAAGTTAGTAGAAAAGCTTTGACATCAACATAGAAATGCTTCACATCAGGTGATATCTTTCCTTACTACATGATCAACATGCACTGTAGAGTGATCAACATGCACTGTAGAGTGAGCAAACCATAGGTTTGGGCATATAGCATTTGTCATTATGTTATTACTTGCATATTACACTCTCACTGTCTTACATTGCTATTTGCTTGAGGGCAAGAAAAGTTTCGGTGTGGGAGTGCATATATTTCATGATAAAATATTTTTCAAAATATGCAAGAAATACACCATTTTTGTTCATGAGGAAGAGTATTTTGATGTCTTACTTGTTTAAAGGAATGATTTAAATGATTTGAGAACCCGTATTGTTAGCTATATATTGTGAAAAATTCTAAGGAAACTCTATAAGAAAAACTTTGGGTTATTGTATTCATGAGTAAACCTAGCTGTTCTTCTTTTCTTCAATTGATAGCTATGTGATTATGAAATGATTGAGATAGGATTACCGTTTGTTATGAGAGCTCCTTGTGATTGAAACTTGAACCCTTATATCATGTCTATACAGTATGTTACATTACTCTGTCTGTATGTACACTCTGAAAAAAAATAGAGAAAGAAAAAAAACAAAGAAAACAATGAAAAAAAAATAGAAAAATGAAAAAAAGAGTTGTACATACCTTTACTGTTGAATAAATTTTTTGTGTAAATATATTGTAAATCTCTAAGCACCACTATCCTAGACATTATAATTTGGGATATGTGTTGTTTCGAGTCTGGATATCTCGGGTGATTAACGAACGTAAGGGTCCCTTTAAAACCTGACAACCTCGGTCATAATGGCTGAGGATTGTTGGCTTTGAAGCCCGCTACATGGGATATATAGAAAGCAAATGAAATTGAACACTATATAGAGATATTGTAAATTGTACTTTTATATTTCTGGAAAATGTAAAAAGGGTTAAGGCATGATCAAGAGTTTGATTGCAAATAAAGGTGAGAATATCAAAGTCCAATCTATTACAAGTCTTGAAAGTTGGGAATTGTTTGAACTTAATTCGCTTAGTTTACTTCTAAATATCTACTTCGAAACAATCAATAGTCAATTTCCAAGAAGAGTATCTATTTGTGAAAACTATTAAAGGTTCTCTTGTTGTTCTTGTCATTTACTTGTGAACTTGTAAAACTGATGAATTATATTTTTTTAGAATTGATTTTGACAAAAGGTTAGAAATAGAGCTACATTCATCTGCTTTTGAATTTGAACTTGCAAAATCTTGAGGTTTTCACTTTTGAATATGTGTGCTTTAAAGCAGTCTTGCTTGAGGACAAACAAGATTTAGGTTTGGAGATGTTGATGTGACTGTATTTACAGCACTCAAACCATTGTATTTATACTACATTTGCATCTTATCTTTGGAATAAATGCAACACTTATACACTTTCGATGTAATGTAGGATAATAGCCAAAAGTGAAAAATCAGACCCGAAACGATCCAAATTGCAAGTCAATAAGTCAAAAATGGAAAACACAAGAACCGGTGGAAGAATAAAGACCATAAAGTCAGAATTTGGCCGAAACTAGTGCGTAATTAGACTCGGAACGCTAAAAATAGCCCAGAAATGCCTCGGTCAATGCTCGGTCAAAGTCAAAGACAAACTCAAGTGTTGACCAAGAATTGAAGCCCATAGAGTAAGAATTTGGTCAAACGGAGTGCGAAAACGGACTCAGGATGACGAATAACCTTAGAATAGCATTGGTCAACTTTTCGGTCAATGCATAAATAGTAATGGTCAACGCGTGAATAGTAATAGTCAACGCAGAAACAGTAAAACCGTGTGTAGAATGCATGAATAGTAGTTGCATAAATAGTAGCACTGTGAATAGTAACTTATGAATAGTAATAGCGTGAATAGTAGCCAAGTTTTCTTATAAATAGTCCCCTCCCCTCTTCATTTTTTCTTACAAATTTTTGAGAGCTTTGGAATATTTTTTTAATATTTTCAATTTTTTGTCAAGTTATTTTTATAGTTCTTATTTAGGATTTTGCCAAAATAGCTATATACAAAGGAAGTCCTGTCCGAATAGCTATTGAATTTATTTAGGGGCATTATGCCTGAATAGCTACTGCACATCGGACATCTTAACGTTCATTTTTGAGCCTTTGCTCAAAAATAGCTCTTATTCGGAGGGGAAGTTCTGCCCGAATAGCTATTGAATTTCTGTTCAGACCTGGAGTTCAGAAATACGCATTCGTCAATACTGGGGAGCCTTGCTTGACTATTTGTATAGACTCGTATTTATTATGTCTGAGTAGAATTCTTATATAGGGTAGGATATTATAAATAATGGTCTTTTAATATATGGTCTCGGATTCGGATAATTTAGTTTTAATGCAATATATGGCTTGTATTAATTATGTATTGTCTTTCATACATAATGCTTTTAAGTAGATGATATGATTGTTTTATTTTCGTGTCATATATCCATGTTTTAATAGTGAATCAATAGCTTGACAACCTTAAAGATTCCAAGAGACTATAGGTAATGCTTTTAAGTAGACTATAGTTTCTAGACTAGTAAGAAGATATTGATTACTTATGTTGAAACATACCTTTTACACCAAGTTGCAAGGACAGATCCATACTATGATTATACGCTCGTAGATGGAACGGCACCTACATCAGAGTTAGTAATCGGGATTTTAATAGACTAAGATAATTGACTAGGTTAATGCTTGTAGCTTAACCTCTTGTATAGAATTTGAGAATTCGGATGCCGAACCTACATTAATTGCCTTATTTACATATCTGATCCCTAGATATTCTTCCGTATTTAGCTATTATGTAGCTTAACTTAGGCAATTTTGTTAGTTATAGTTTAGTTTACATTCTCGCACGTTACTTCAAACTCTTTGCGAACTGTCACTTAAGCACTTTAACACTTTCACACACTACTTCACCAACTTGCTAACGTGCTTTCCTGTGGTACGATTCCGCACTTATAGCACACTACACTGCAAAGATCCGTGCACTTGCGGGTCATTAAAACTTGGTCATTTTGCACCTAATTATAACGCACCGTTTGAACGCATCACTTCCTCACGCATCTCTCATTCTTTGACCTCCAACCTCGCTGAACTTGCCTTTCGGCTCAAAGCATCCGCTACAACATTTGCCTTCCCTAGCACATAATTGGTTGTGTAGTTGTAGTCATCTAAAAGCTTCATCCATCTCCTTTGTCTTATATTTAGTTCCTTTTGGGAAAAAAAGTACTTCAAGCTCTTGTGATCAGTGAAAATCTCGAACTCACTTCCCCATAGATAATGTCTCCACTTCTTTAATGCAAGGACAACTGCCGCAAGCTCCAAGTCATGTGTTGGGTAATTCATATTATAAGGCTTCAACTTCCGTGATGCATAGGCGATGATTTGGTTGTTTTGCATCAATACACAACCCAATCCTTCTTTCGAGGCATCGCTATAGATAACAAATCCTTGACTTCCCTCGGACAAAGCTAGAATAGGAGCAGTTGTCAACCTTTTCTTCAACTCCTAGAAACTGCTCTCGCACTTGTCATCCCACACAAAGCTAGTCTTTTTCTATGTGAGCTTTGTGAGTGCCCTAACTATTTTTGAGAAATCCCTCACAAACCTCCTATAGTAGCCTGCCAACCCAAGGAAACTACGCACTTTAGTAATATTCTCCGACTTTTTCCATGACTGCACAACATCAATCTTCAATGAATCCACTACAATCCCTTCTTGGGAAATTACATGTCCCAAGAATGCTACCTGTTTGAGACATAATTCACATTTATTAAACTTGGCATATAACTGATGCTCCCTCAATTTCTGCAACACCAAATGCAAATGTCGCTCATGCTTCTCCCCAGTCTTAGAATACACCAAAATATCATCTATAAAGATGACCACGAACTGATCCAAATAAGGCTGGAACACCCTGTGCATCAAATCTATAAAAGTGGCAGAAGCATTCATTAGTCCAAACGACATCACCACAAATTCATAATGCCCGTACCTTGTCCTAAATGTTGATTTAGGCACATCCTCTTGTTTGATGCAGAGTTGGTAATAGCCTTGCCTCAAATCAAACTTTGAATAGACTTTGGCTCCTTGAAGTTGATCGAATAACTCATCGATCAATGGCAATGGATATTTGTTCTTAATGGTTACCTGGTTCAACCCTCTGTAGTCGATGCACAACCTCAAGGTCCCATCCTTTTTATTCACAAATAAGATCAGAGTACCCCAGGGAGATGAACTAAGCTGTATGAATCCCTTCTCCAACAACCCTTGTAGTTGAACCTTTAATTCTTGCAATTCGGTTGGAGCCATACGGTATGGAGCCTTAGAGATAGGCTGTGTACCCGATAGTGTTTCTATCACGAACTCAATTTCCCTTTCGGGTGGCAAACCCGACAACTCCTCTAGAAACACATCAACATACTCCTTAACTATCGGTACCTCTGCTAACTTATTCTGATCTGTTGGGTTGTTGATCAAATAAACCAAATACCCATTACAACCTTTTCTCATGTACTTCACAGCTTTCATTGAGGATATCACCGCATTACCCGACAAGTCACAATTTCTCTTCACTCTAATCACAGGTTGTCCCGGTACCCGGAACTTCACAACCTTCGTCCGACAATCCAACTGAGCATAATTCCTAGCTAATTAGTTCAGCCCTAAGATTACATCATATTTTTGGAAAGGAAGCACAATAAAGTCGGCCAAGAATTCTCGGTCATTTCTTCGAATCTTGCAAGCTTTGTAACCAAACCTAGAAACATACTTGGTACCTATAAGAGTACTAACTTCTACCTGACATGGCAATGGTTCAACTTGTAATATGCGATGCACACATTCTGGGGTAATGAATGAATGTGTAGCTCTGAAATCAATAAGCAACTTAACCAATTGATTTAAAATCAGGAAGGTATCTTCAACAACAGCTGCATCATCTGGGAGTTCTTCTTGTCCACGTCATAAACTCGGGCTTGAACCTTCTACGCAAGTGCACTCTTTGCTAGTTGATTCTGGGCATATCTTTGTTCTGCCACTTCGGGCAATCTCTAGTTAGGTGTTGATCACTCCCACACCTCATACACTTTTCGTTCTTCCTCTAACACTGGGCTTCAGTATGCCTCTTCTTGTTATAGTAGTTGCACGTGACATTCCGGGAGGTAGCTGTACTCCCTGATGAACCACGGGCAGACTGAGCAACTGAGGCACTCGGTTATGATCGAATAACAGTTGGTCTCACTTGGCTTTGGCCTTGACTTTGGGCCGGATAGGATCATTGTGGTGCTTGAGATAGAAATGGCCTCTTGTTGACTTGACTCGGCGTACCTCTCATATCAAACTTTTTCTTCTGGACCCGAGCCACAAAATCAATCATATCAGCATAGAAAATGAAGCGAAGAGATGCTAAGAAGTCTTGAATCTCGGGCCTTAATCCCCGAACAAACTGTTTAATCCTTCTAGTCTATGTCTGGACTAACTTTGGAATGTAATGAGAGAGCTTATTGAATCTCGCTTCATACTGCACTACCGACATTGTTCATTGCCTTAAAGTTAAGAACTCTTCTTCTTTCTTCTCTTGGGCTACCTGTGAAATGTAGTTTCCCTTAAAAGAACTCACGAAGTTAGCCTTAGTGGTAGGTATATTGCGTTCCCCCCAACAGAGCTTCTCCGTCCGCCACCATTGATCTGCATCTCCCTTTAATAAGAAGGCCGCAAATATCACCTTATTCTCATCATCATAATTGATGGCGGCATATATCTTCTCAACCTGTGCAAGCCAACCCTCCGCTTTCTCATCGTCGGCCTCGCCTCGAAATTTGGGAGGTTCATAGCTTAAGAAGTCCCTTAATGTTCCATCCTGGTTTCTTCCATTGTTATTACCAGACCTATTGTTATTATTGTTGTCTGTACCACCCATTGCCTGTTGTTCCATAATGCGGCTCATCATATCTACAGCAGTCGCCATCAAACTAAATACTGCCATCCCGGGGTTGGTTTGGTTCGCATTTTCTGCTTCTTGAGTCGCTGTATTTCTGCGTGTACTAGGTCCTGCAACCTATAGGTATAGACATTGTTCACGGTTATATGACATGTTTGCATTATATGAGACACAAACATATGTGCCTCTAACATTCATATTATGCGTGAAATAGGGTATACCTAACATGTAAGTTTCACATAAGTAAGAAGCAAATATAGCACGTTAGGCACAAAAAGTTACACATAAGCACATAAGTCTTACAGTTATACACAATTACTTAAGACCTACTCATGTTAAGACTCCTACCCAGGGACCTCATTCAAAACCCAGACTACGCTAGCTAAGGCTAGCTCCGATACCACCTAAATAAGGTGTCACGCCCCGAGACCAAGACCCGGGGAGGTTAAGGCCGGGATGCGTCGGGTCATTAGCTTAGTACCTGTGAGATAATCATTTCATTACCTAACCATTAATTATCAACCATAAGTAACTTCAAAAGAATGCACAAGGAACTAACATTATAAAGCCACACCAACTTGTTACATATGAACAAGACCTAGAACCACCTATCCAACCATAATATCCATTCCCAATAGTTTGTCTAGGCCTCAAAAGAATAAAAGTTAAATTTAATTACAACTCACGAAGTATTCAAATGTAATCAACATAATCTTTTCTTCTAGTTCAAAAGTCACATCTTCAAACACAAGCATGAAGATCACAAGAGACAGAAATCGGTCTCATCAAGTAAAACAGCTTCACCCTCAACCTGTACAGTTTGCTTGGGCTCAGCTTCACCTATAATTGTCAAAAAAAGGGATGAGCTACACTTAGCTCAGCGAGGGATAAGGGGAAAGGGATTTTCGCAATCATTTTATCATTTCACAAACCTTTCAGAAATCGTACTATGCATATACAACACCTTAATCAAGAATAACAAGAATGGAATAGAATAACAAGAACATAATAACCATATTATCAAGCAAGTAATTCTACTCTCCGAGGACCTCAAGGGACCAAGCAAGAGTAGGAGCCACATAGTAAAAGGATACAAATTCATGAACTTTGTTAGAGATGGCTAGTCTCGCAGCTTCTTTGTCAAATCTTTCCTCAACACGCCAAGCAATAGGGCACTCCGGAGGCAACCTATCCATAGTAACAGGGTCATCTTGGCAAGCCCAATGCCGCCCAGGTGGAATGGAACTTCTACCATGGGGTTTACTAAATTGCATAATCAAATATTATTTGTACAGATACGTCCCAACTCTCCAAGGAAACATATCAAGCGAGATAGGGCACTAACAATATAAACACATTTGGAGGGCAACAAAGTAGGTTGCCTTCATCAAGCAAACATATTTCACACAATAATGTCAAACAAGCTCATAGTGATTCAATTCTTCATCAATTAATTCCTAATCAAGCAAGACATAATGTGCAATGCAAGTTCAACAACTACATGCCCATTACAATGCCATAATGACCTCTATAATGTTCATATAGACAAATCATGCAATTCGAATGCTTGACAACATCACTTTAAACATATATCATTATCCCCTATAAGTATGCAAGTTATCACACACAAAATGAGCACAATAGGGGCATGTTCGTGCAATTCAACACGACCGGTACAGGACCGTCAATGAGCTCTCAAATTTTCCGGTCTTGTATCCAATTGTGTTAAACACAACCGGTAACAAGACTGGACCTGAACGGAATTAGCACATGAAGTGGTCATTTGCTCCTTGACAAGTTCTCTTGTTTCTGACCTCAATCATGCACATGATACACACAAAAGGCATTGCTAAACACCACTTAGAAGCTCTTGAATCATGCTAAAACATCTATGATCTCACAAGGAATTCAAAGTACACCACAACATTTCACAAGGCTCACAATGCTAGATTTCTATTTTCAATACTTGTACACAAGTTATACATCCTCCAACTCAAGTAAGAACCTCATCTAGCTTATTTTACCATTCTTTAACTCATCAAGATCACCATATGCATATACAAGATGTAGCCCTAGCTTAAACAATCCATAAAACAACAAATCTCACACAAAACTCTTAATTTATGCACCATGAACAAGAAGATCAACATATATACAATATATCACCTTGGATGTGTTTTAAGAAAATGTTTTGAAAGAATCCCTCACCTTAACTTTGTGGTTGAATACAAGAAAAAATGCTAGCAAGCAAGTGTAGAAGCAAGAAAATGGCTTAACAATGGCTTGGAGTAGCTTGGATCTTCTTCATTCTCCTTTCCCTTCTTCTTCTTCTTCTTTTTTTCTTCTTATTTTCTCACTTCCTCTCTCAGCCGTATAGTGTGTGTGTGAATGTATAAATTGTGTATGTGTGTGTATTTTTTTTTTTTTTTGCTTTGGAAGACACAATTTAGTTGGTAGGATATTTGCACTTTAACCAAATGACCACCTTGCCCATTCAACTAAATGTTATTTATTGCATGTCATTCTAGTTGTTTTTTAACTATCTAGTTGCTAATCTTGACTTAATAATGTTTAATTAATGCCTAGAAAATCTAAAACACTTAAATACACATAAGTGAATATAAATGCAAGTAAAACGATGCAAATGCACGTAAAACCATTCAAATGCACGTAAATTGATATAAATACATATTAAATGACATGATATGCATATGAGATTTCGTGCGGGGCTTCACAATACTTGTGACTCTTGTGATTAGATTGTATATATTCTTTGGTCAAAAGAAATAGTTTGTTGAATGCTTGGTGTTGGATGAGCATCTTGCATCTTGAAAAAGATTGTTTTGATCAAAAGAGAAGATGCCAAGATTGAATAATGCAATTATCAAGAACACCATAAGCATATGAAGTTTTGAAGAGTTGAAGAAGTGAAGACTTTGAAGATTAAGACTTGAAGATGATGTGGTGACATAAGAATGGAGAAATGGCGACATGAGAGTAGTGGCTTGAATTTTGTTATTTGTCTTAGATTTGTATGTGTGTGGCTTAACCTCTTGGTAATCTTTCAAAATTACTTTAAATCTTTTTTCAAAAGCTTTTCAAAAGGTTTTGAGGTCAATTGGGTTAATTATTTTTTGAAGAATTGTTCTCAAAAGTTCAATTGTTTTATCTTCAAAAGATTGAACTTTGGTTGGAAATTTATTTTAAACTAAAATTTTGGTTGAAATTTTATTTTAAGCTAAATTTTGGTTGAAATTTTATTTTAAGCTAAATTTTGGTTGAAAATTTATTTTAAACTCTTGAATTGCAAAAATAGGTTTTAATGTTTCATCAAGAGTTTAAAAAATATTTTGAGATGTTAAAAAGGTTGAAAACTTTTTTGAAAAAGTGTTCTTGAGGTGTATAAATATTTTCATATTCAAAAGACTTGATTACAAAATAGTCTGGACAAATTTCTTAACAAAAGAGTTACTCTACCAGACCAGTCGACCGAACCTTCCAATAAGTATAATCATTGATCCGAGTGACCTATCTGGGAGAGTTACTCGATCGGATGACGCTATCAGTTTTAAAAACTAGCCATTTTATATCCGTTGTTTATGCTCTTTAAAAACACAACTACCCCCACCTTTCAAACATACCTCTTCCATAATTCTATTGATCCTAAGCTTATATTATTGATTCAATCCATCAAATTACACCAAGCTTTAGCTTATATTTACATATCTATTGAGAATTCAATAGATTTGATTTGTATTATCTACTCATTGAGGAATTATCTTTGTACCCATCTTTGTACACTCAATCTTTGTGTTATTTTACACTCTTGGATTCTAGATTAGGACTGAGAGAATCCTTGTAAAGAGAAGAGTGTGAAAAAAATCCTTTGTGGATTCAAAGGGTAGAGGTTGTAGGTTTGAAGTCTCACCTACATTTGAATAAAATTTAGTTGATCTCTTGTGGGCTCAATAGATTGTTGTAGTAGATTCTTAGTTTCACCTACATTTGAAGAAGCTTGTATATCTCTTATAGACTCAAGATAAGATTGTAAAGTTGGTTTGTATTTTACCAACATTTGAAGAAACATCTTAGTAGAATTTTGGCAAATACTAAGGAAGGAAAGCCCTAAGGTGGTGGATTAGGCTCTTAGGAGTGCGAACCGCCTAAAAATTATTACGTTTAATTATTTCTTTCCCTACTCTATTTATTTTCACATATGTTGTATATTTTATTTTTGATATATTGTACAACTCACACTATTTTATGTCTTGCACATAAAGTGTTTAATAAATTGCCTAAGTGACTAATGTAGTTGAATTGCATGTTTTTTTAAAGTAGTGATTTTCTCCCTTAATTCTAATTCACCCCCTCTTAGAATTATTTGCTTCAACATTCTTGCTAGTATTATCATTTCATCATCATCAAATTCTTCTTCATTACTTTTTTCTTCTTCTTCACTTGTAAGAAGGTTTGGTGCTGGAATTGCAAGAGAATTTTTTCCTATTCTTTTCTTCTTCATCTCTACTCTCTTGATTAAGGACTAATTCTTCCATCTCTAGGTTGCAAATAGTCTCATGAACCTTCATTATCGAAAGGTCCTTTGATTCTCGAATGGAAGAACCTTAGGTATGTATTTTTTTTGGTAAAACAAGGAGGATTTTTCGATTAAGCTATTTATTTGGATACCTTTTTTTAGAGAACTAAGGTTGTTGAGTAACAACGACAAATTTTTGATGCATCTTATTTAGTGTTTTTCCTGAGTTTATTCTGAATAGCTCATACTCATGAATTAACAAGCTAATCTTTGTATCTTTAACTTGAGTTGTACCTTGGTATGACAACTCGATAAACCATCAAATTTTATCAGCTAATTTGCACTCATTTATTCAGTTATTCTCTGTTTCATTCAATGCATAATAGAGGATGTTCATCGCTCTTGAATTCTTCGGTTAGCATAACAATATCACACTTGGAAAGCTCATCCTTTATCTTTGGGTCCTTCAATATTACTTTTGCATCACCTTTCACCTTTTTCACAACTATGTTCACAACCCGTAATCTACAGATGGAATGTATATTTGCATCTTTTTCTTCCAATGCATGAAATTTACACCTATGAAAAAAAGAAATCTATTAGTTGAATATCCTTCCAAGAAAGAAGATTTAGTAGTGTTTACCATTTTATTTTTTGGTTTACTAGTGGTTAAACTATATGTAGAATCATATTACTACTAGTTAAATTATATGTAAAGTCTCTGCTCTGATACTACTTGTTGGCAACAAATAATCCTAAGAGGGAGATGAATTTGAGATTTTGAGAACAAATTACTACTTTAAAAATTTACAATTTAACAACAATTATAAGTTAGACAATTTACTAACCACTTGGTATGCTAACATATATTAGTGAAGAGAGTGAGGAGAAGAATGATCAAATGCAAGATTTTCAAGTGGTTCAAACCCTTGAAAGCCTCGTCCACCACCTAAAGATCCCTTAAGAATTTTCAAAATCTCTAGTAGAAACTTCAATGTCTCTTCAAATGTAGGTGAAATACAAACCTACTAGTACAACATTTGAATCCATAAAAGACCTTATAGTGCTATCCCTACACTTATAGGACTCTCCATACTATTTTCTTTACAATAGATTCTGACAATCATTTTCTAGAGCTCAAATGGATCACTTGTTACGTCAGTTTTTGAAAATTTTAACCCGGTTCATTTCAAAATCTGATATTTCGAAGATGAAATACATTTGGACCTTTTAGAAACACTTTTTCAAAAGAGTCATTAACCTATTTCACTCTTCAAAAATACTCTAAAAGCATTTTAAAAGCTCTTTGTGAAAAAAACTTGAAACCATTTTGTAGAAACACACCAAGAGGTTAAACAAATGCAATCTAAGATAAACAACATAAATATGAGCCGCTACCCCATATGTCACCCTTATCCATCCTTAGGACATCACACTTCTTTCAAGTTTCAATCTTCATAATCTTCAACTCTTCAATTTTCAAGCTTGTGGAGTTTTTGGTTAAGCCTGCAAAGTTCTTCAATTTTCCATTCATCATACTCTAATACTCATTCAATCCACCAAACATACAAGTGTTTGACTCAAGCTAATGTACAACTTAATCACATGAGCCACAAGTGTGAGATATAGCATAACAACCAAGTTCATTTAATCACACTTGTTAACACTAATAATTCAAGATTTATTATCATAAAAAAACATGATTTAGCCAATAATATTCGTATTAAATTGCTGAGTGGTAAAATTTTAAATATAACCAAATTTGTCAACTATATTGAATTGGAGACATCCTTTCATATTAAATTTATATAGCTTTTCCAACAATGGGATTTGGAGAGCATTTGGCCGAACTCACTTTTTAGTCAATAGAGCACATATGATTTTTTTTCCTTCTTTTTGTATGCTCTTTTAAGGTTTTTTGCTAACTCAAAAAATGAACGTATAAGCTTAAAAAATAAGAAGAAAAATCATAATAGAAAGTAGCTCCGCTTTAAAATCTCTTTTTTAGCTTTCCAATTTTATAATCTTTGATCAAATAAAATTCCTAACTATTATCATGTTCTTTGAGTAGTTCAACAGGGTTTCTCTCTTTCCTCTTTTCCAAAACCACCAATGACTAGTTAATTAAAAACTAATGTGTAATAAATTAATTAATAGTTTATACATATTATTTTTATTTAATTGAGAAAAATCTTCTTAATAAATAAAATAATTGATATATAGTTAATTAAATGATATAATCATGAAATAAAATAATTATTAATTATTTATTTAATTGATAAAGATCTACTTAATTAATAAATAAAATAGTTAATTATATAGATAATTATTTTTGTCATGACTAACATGATTTTACCAACTTATAACTTATACTTGGTCAAACATATAACAACTAGTCAAACACATAATAACTTCTAAACACATTTTTATTCAAACTAAGTAACAACTTATAAATTTTTTAAAAGATAAGCTAAGTCATACAGAGTCTTGAATTGACTAATTAAGATTGACGCAAGAATTTAAAAAGCAGAAAAAGAGCAAAATTTTGAATTATTTAAAAAGAAAGTACACTAATAAGAAAATTTTTGAAAACAAAAAACACCAATAATTTTAAAGTGTAAATTATTTATATAATCCAACCATTTTTAAAATGGTCCCTAATAATTGTTAGGACCTTAGCAATAATATAGAGTCATCATTCAACTACTTTTTGAATAGCTCTAGACACAAATGGATCTTTGTAGAAAATTCAACAGCCAAAAATAAATAAACAAACTAACTAACAACTCAACAAAAAAGCTTCTCTTTCGCAAACTCCCGCCCGCCTATTATAAAAACCACACCTAACGTTCTCCAAACACATTCAAAACCATCACAACTCTTTTCCTTCTCAACAACACAAAAACAAATAAATAAATAAATAAAATTTGTGATTTTTGTTGTTGTTGTTGTTGTTGTTGTTGTGTTGGAGATGTGGGGCCAAGAAAGGCGAGCTCCGGTGGCCGTAAGCGGCGGAGGACTCAACTGGGTAGGCAATACTTGGGTGGACAGACTCGTCGGCGGTGGTGGCGGAGGTGGAGATTATAGTGATGAAAGTGAGCATGATTTGG
Organism: Ehretia macrophylla; assembly: GCA_037974665.1. Classification (NCBI taxonomy): domain Eukaryota; kingdom Viridiplantae; phylum Streptophyta; class Magnoliopsida; order Boraginales; family Ehretiaceae; genus Ehretia; species Ehretia macrophylla. Next base: position 52,202,793 of record CM075780.1, on the reverse strand, counting down.
CGGCTATGGTGAGTGAGTTCTTGGAATTCGGTAGCGGGGGAGCTGAGTCTTGTTCGTACGGCAGCAACGACATCGATTCTTGCTTCTCCGATCTCGCTTTTCTCGCCGATCAAATTTCCGTTAGTCTCTCTCTCTCTCTCTCTGAGCTATATTGTATATGCAAATCTTCTATTATATTCTACAAGTAAAATGTAAAAGGGCAGCTTTGGCTATGCGCGGGTGGAGGGAGTGGTCGGACCCAAAACTTTGAAGTCTACTATACGCCTTAACTTGCATCTTTGGATTTTCGCTAGTAATATATATGCTTGTTAAATACATGATCATAAACCTTTTATGTTATATATGGTAAATAATTGACTTAAGGAATCAAACATAACATTTCATAATTAGAAATTAGCTTTATGACCCAAAGGATATGGCATTGACAGAAATTGGATAATTAATGGCAGAAAAGAATTACAGGTGACAGTAGAAGTTTGGCATCTCGAATCGTTGACTTGAGGCAAATCCAGTTTCATGGTCACGTGGTGTTTTTGTGAATTGTGAGACTTTCATTTTACGGGACATTGTTCTGTGCTTTAGTTTATTTGGCTGAAAGTTTTTATTTTGCTTGATGATAATTGGTTGTTGATCATGAACTTATTACCGCATTATATGGTACTTCAATAACTTCTAAGATGGAGATTTTCGATTATGTTGTTAGAAATCAGAGCTAATAGTAAAAATGTAGCATTTGAAGTTTTGCATGGCCACGAATGGTGATAAATTTGATTTATGAGACATTGTGCTTTGGCTTTAATTTATTTGGGTAAGATATTTAGTTTGATGATTGTAGATGTGCTGTGCTGTGTGACGTCGTTATAGGAGTGATAAATGTAGTGTCTACAACATCTCTAAGGGAATGAGATGCATTGAAGAAGTGTCTATAAGGAAGCAACTGTTTGATCGTTCACATTACAACAGTAATTCCTCTTGGCACAGTTCAGCAAACAATAGCATATTGAAGAATATATTTGACATGAATTAATGCTGCTAAATACGTAATTCCTTTTTTAGTGGATGCAATTTTACATGCAGAAAATATCACCTTGGCAGTTCTTGATGGTTAAAGATTATTAAATTAATAAAACTTGCCATAAAGCGATTGAAGTTGGATCATTGACATTCATGGCAGTCCTTTTCAACTAGTACATGCAGATTCTGCTACAAATGTTAGTTTCATTTTACATTGTCCTGGTGATTCTAGGAAGATAATTATTTGATTGATGATCACTTTCGAAATTGCAGTTATGTAGGCAGTCAGCCAATCAGTTTGAAAGTGACTTGACATTGGTGGTTCATTCCCTGATCCTTTCTATAAGGGAGACAACCCACCTTGACAAGCCAGACGCGTGCAATGCTAGTTGCATAAGATTTTCTCTGGTGAAGCTCCTTCAATCTTCTGGCTATGATGCAGCTGTATGTGCAACAAAGTGGCAGGGTTTTGGTAGAATTCCTGGAGGTAAACCTGCCGTTTCATACCTAAACTGCCTTTTTAGTTACTCTATCTAGAGTTTCTGCACGTTGATGGACCGTAACTGATTGTCCTGTGATCAGTAGCCATCGCCATGGAGCGATGATATATATCTCATCTTGGCCTTCTAAGCATAGGCTTTGTGGTAATGAATATAATGCTCCATTGCAGCAGAAAACTATGATTAAATAACTTATAGTTATCTTTTAAGGGAACTAGCACTTCACTTATCTAACTCATTTGAAATTTAAAGCCTAACCTCATAATTTTTTTTTCTTTTACTTATTTATTCTTTTTGGTTTTGCCTGTGATGTAGGTGAACATGAGTTTATTGATGTGATCAACCATCAACATGGTGGATCCCCTGAAAGATATATCATTGACATCGATTTCCGAAGCCACTTTGAGATAGCCAGAGCCACAAAATCGTACAATACAACATTGAATTCACTCCCATCAGTATATGTCGGTACCATGACTAAGCTGAAGCAGTTTCTTCAAATTATGGTGAAAGCAGCAACACATTCTCTCAAGCAGAATTCCATGCCTCTTCCTCCATGGCGATCCCTTGCTTATTTGGAAGCCAAGTGGAAATCTCCTTGCCGAAGAGAAATTGATCTTCATACCAAGATAAGTAGCACTACTTATTCTCCCTGTCATCCACACTGCATTGATTTGTTAAGGAGGCTAAAGTCATCAGTTGAATCGGAAATCAGAGGCAAAAATTGATACCTCTGATGGCTTATAGGAAGTGACGGCTGAAGAATGGTAGATAGTTGCATTTTTCAGGCTATATTCCATAAATTCTAGAGATGGCATCATTTTGTTTGATGGCTTCCTCCTTGGACACTTCAATTTTGTTTGCCATAGTCTGTTCATCTTCATTCTACTTTTCCCACGATATTCAGCTGAGGTAGAAAATCAAGGCAAGGAAAATACAGTGTCTATGCATTCACTATCATGATGACCGTGGCCCGGGGAATCTTGTTCTACCACTGGTGTGATGAAAGATCGTCCTCACAATTTTGGATTGTCTATGCTAAAAAAACTGGTCCCATGTTTTAGTTGGATCTACACTGATTTTAATTTTTTATTCTACTACATGCCTCTTGGCATCGGCCCATGCAATGATAATGAGTCCTTTTTGGTTATATATAAATGTGATTTTCTTTCCGCAGTTCACTTTTGCCTTTCGCTTATTTAGTTGCATCTAGTGTGCTTCCATTGGTGATTTAGCATTCATGTCTGTCTGATTTATTCATTTGGCATAATCGTTTCCCAAATGTACTTGTTCAACTCAATTGAGGTTTTTATTATAATTTTCTTCCACTCCCTTTCTTCTACTGGATATGAAGATTATTTCAAGTTGTGTTCACTCAAAGTCTAAAGAATCTGTTGCTTGACAGCGAGATGTTTTACTTTTTTGTTCAATGAAGTTAACAAGAGATGATATCTTCAACTTTGATCCATTAGATTTAAAGTTGTGTTTAATATTAGAGGGAAAATTACCATTAGCAAGAAAAACAGAATTCCAACAGGTGTTTTGCTAGCTGAAATGAGGGGTGATAGTATTAGTACCTTCAATCTGGTTAATAGACTACTTGCCAAGAACAACAGAATTCCAAGAGGTCTTCCCAATTAAGCTATTAACACCATGTCAGTGGGTCCTATGAAAAGGACTCGGATGTACTATCAAAATGGAAAGCTAAATTTTGCTTCCTTGCACCGTGACGTATGACAAAAAACAAGAAAAAGAACCTTTCATGACTATGGTTTTTGAAAATGTAATGCAAACATTGTTGATTCTTTTAAGCATTTTCATGGGCTCCTTAGATTAATGAGAAGGATATTAAAAATTCGTCTTGATGACGCTAATCGTATTGTTCATATTTGAGGTTAATCATGTTCAGCTCTGACTGATTGCTCCTGTTATACATCCTTTTCCTTTATTAGTTTCTTGTATGTTTTCTATTTCCATTCTACTTTAAAAGAGGGTTTCCAAAACCACAATCCTCAAGAAACTGTTATGGACAAGAATCAGAATATTTGGAACAGACGTAGGTCACTAACATTTCATTCATAAAATAATGCTGGACAAGCAATCATGAAGAAAGATCTACCATGCAAAGAGAGAACGATTTATCCAGATAATAACCAAGAAAGTAGACTTTTGTGCATCTGAAATGCAAAGTAGTCTTTCATGAGTCTACTTTTCAGTTTCAGTCTACTGGAATAGTATATATCTTCTTGTAATTATAGTGAGGTTGTTCTGACATTCTTTTCTAGCTTGAAACATATGCTAATACGTAAATATGCATGTATATGTTAGTGGCCTTTGCTTTGCAATATCATCTGAACTTAGTGGACACATTTATTAGCAGCTGCAAGGGTGGTTAATGTTGTTCCTATATATAGGTTGAGTTGGGAGCTTTTACCAAAATGAAGAGTGAAGATCCTCTGTCAATGAATGTAGCCATATCATGTCAAAACTAATGCATGCTTCTTATGTTTAGAACAAGTACTGAAGTACATAACTTGTAACTGGGTAAAACACTGATTCTCACATATCTGTCTCTTCAAACATTTTGAGTAACTCAACTTTAACACTAGCGGCAAGTACAGTTCGTTTGTGCTGATTCAAGGAAAAAAATTGAATGTGCTGGCACTTATATATGTGATCTTTGTTTGTGGATTACTCATCATGTAACATTACCTAATAATAGCAACATTATATTGCTATATAGCATGCTGAACAAGAGGGTAGGTCGATATATGCCATGACCTCTGCATTTACGCCCACTAAATTAATTTGTTTGTTGTGGTCCAGTAAGATTATTTGTGTTTTGAGATTTATCTGGTGCTTAAGGATTAAGAAATTCAAAAAAGGAGGAAGAAATACTATCCGTGCTATTCAAAATATTGTCTTCCATCTTGATTCAAGGACAAAGAACTATGCTATGTGTAATAAGAACTGTACTGAGCATTTGTGTATTTGTTTCTTACAGAGCATTTTGTGTGATATTTCTTACTTCTAAAATAAAGCTAAAATGATTATAAAGAAAGCTATAAGAGAGATATTTTTGTGTAAACTGTTTCATTTTTCATTATTTTAAAACTGAGTACAACTGCTGCTATTTATAGATGATTGCAGTAGCAGCTCTGCATTCTTCTAGAATATCTGCACATGGTCTAATTCTGCACATGCTAAATGACAGCTGGTTACAGCTGTCATTTTTGACTAACTTCTAGCTTGAACAGTTCTGAGAAAATATCTCAGAACTGTGTTAGTTACTCTAACTGCTTCCTAGCACTATAGCAATACAAGAGAAGACTAACTGCAGCATTACATGAACATAGCATCTATACTTTATCAGATTATTATGAAAATCTTTGATGAAGTTCTCTTGAAAGTAAACGTTAAATTATTAACATCATCTTTACTGTTGGTCTACATTTCTGATGTAGATCCATACCACCCAGCCTGGGGATATATACTAATATATACTTGTTCATCTGTTCATCCACAAAATGTACTTAGTTCTGCATATGTATAAGCATAAGTAGTTAACAAATGTGTGCATGCATGCGTGTGTTGTTTTAGTGGTAATGTGAAGCCTAGAAGAATTGTCAGAAATACAAATCTTTTCTGGAATCTGTTTGTTCAAAGTGTTAAAAATCTCATGCCAAAGCTAACTCACGAAGAAAGGTACTGAACTGAGGTTCCGAGGGTCAAAAGATATAGCTCTGTCAAACTATTCTATATAAGGAATAAGATTCAGCTAAAGCAGCCCAAACCCTTTGCGTCTTAGTTTGATTTGGTTTGGCTTGAACTTTTAGAAAGTTAGCTAGCTAATCTTCCTGTGTCTCAAGTAATATGAGTAGTGGGGATTAGAGTAATTAGTGCTGCCCATACCACGTTTTTACAAACTTTTTCCTAATTTTAGCAAGGTACCTGGTTATTATCAGGTTGCTATTTTGTTGGCTGCCACATTTGATGATTCATTTAATTTCTTGAGCTGTTTTGGCAGAGGTACTGATTAGAGACATCCTCTATACATATTTAGTCTTATTGAATGTTCATCTGTAGTAAACAATAGAAGTTTTTTTAGGTGAAATTAAAGGAATTGATATCTTTACCTATTGTCGGAAGTATTTTGAGAGAGTTGTTTCTCTGCATGCTTCAATTTTAACACTAATGGCAAGTATAGTTCATTTAATGTTGATTCAAGATAAAGAATTGAATGAGCTGGAACTATTAATATGCAACTTTCGTTTGTGGATTACTCATCATGCAACATTACCTAATGTAATAGCAACCTACACCACTATATGGTATGCTGAACAAGCGGAAAACTTCTAAAAGTCTGGTAGGTTATTATATTGCCTTGACCTCTGCACTTATGCACACTCTACGGTTACTTGTTTTTCGTGGTTCACCAAGATTGTTTGTTTGGTTCGCCAAGATTATTTGTTTTTTGTGACTCTCCTAGTACTTTTTGGTTAAGACAAGAACCACTATGCTCTGCACTATTTAAAATACTGACTTGCAATTTGATTTAAGGAGAAAGAAGCACTATGCTATGTGTAATAAGAAGTTTACTTAGCATTTTGTGTATGTGTTTCTTTCGTTTTATTTTGAGTAATATTTCTTACTTATAATGTACAGCTATAGTTTTTTGTTGGATATTGAGGTTGGATCGCCCAATATGGATTGACCCGTCCCGACCCTTTTTGCATGGGTAGAATGGAGTTATGAGAAGTTATTACTCCTAATATAAATAGAGAAAAAGATACGTTCTTTTTTGTAGACTATTACACAGACTCTCAAAAACACTCTCTTTTTCTCTCAATCACTCGGGAACTCTCTTCACTTACCGTGTGTAAGATTATCAAACAGAAGGGCGATTAAGTTGTGAATCCATAGTTTATCATCTTGTATCTTGAACTTTGACTCGCAACAATATAAATGGTGGAACAAAATTGGCAAATTCCTGGAGAGATTGTTCCGCTCATACTATGAGGTTAGTATTCAATTACTAGTTTATGAAGAAGCCATACTATGTGTTAAATTATTCTTCATGATTATTATGCTTGATGTAGTTCTCTTGAGAGTATCTTGAATTGTTTACTTCATCCTTTATTGTAGTCTAAATTTGTGATAAAGACCTATAGCACACCCGGCCTAGAGGTATACGATATATACTTGTTCATCTTCTCATCCACAAAATGTACTTAGTTCTGCAGATATATTTGCATACATAGTTAATATATGTGTGCATGTACATGTGTTTGTTGTTTTAATGGTGATGTGAAGCATAGAAGATTGCCAGGAGAACAAATCCTTCATGTAATCTGTTTGTTTCAAATGTGAAAAAACTTGTGCCATAGCTAACTCACAACTAGGTGCTGAACTGAGCTTCCGAAGGTTGAAAAGTATAGCTCTGTCAAACTATCCTATGTAAGGAATTAAGTTTAGCTTAACCTACATTGTGAATAACTAGATCCAGTTGAATACGCGAAGGCCTTTAACTGCATTTCCTATGTTACCTTCATGTCTTTAATTTTTAATTTCGGTAGTCATTCTTTAGTTACTCTCTGGTTTCATGATATCCAGAAGCATTTTGTAATACTCGAGCCCAACCATGCATTTACAAATATTTATTTCTTTTTATTCTTGGAAAACGTGCCTTTGTGACTATTTTCTTGTATTTAAGTTATAATTAGTTGTTTCAATAAATCTACTAAGTGTTCTTAAAGTTCTCATATCTTGAACTAAGTGAAACTCAGAAGATATATAGCATATCAAACTAAGCATTCGTTTCAATTAGAAAGTAGGGTTAACTTGGGAATATTAAATTTGGAACTTTACTTTTGGATTAGGGAACTTAAATAATAATAAAACATGGTTAGCTATATAATTTAGTTGGATTCTTACTGGAAGATTTAAATGAACTATTTAGGAATGCTAATTTGCTAGAAAAAAAATATATAGTCTATAAAAGTTTGATATGATCTTGAAATAAAAGTGGTTTAGCCTAATGGTATTAGGTATACTATTATACTTAGGGTTATTATCTTACTAAGTGTTTATCAATGAGTTGATTAAAAGTATTAACTCTTAATAAAGTTCTCCATTAAAATAAAAGATTAAGATAGCATTTCGAAAATAATTCATTTTGTGGATATGATTCATTAGTTAGAGATATTAGCTGATTTAATTTAAAGACTCGAGTGGCAAATTTGGCTTGTGAGATAAAAGGAGAGTTTAGGATACTAGCTGAACGGCTCTATAGAATATGATAGAGTATTTGAAGACACTGGGATACAATACAAAGTCAACTAATTACGATAGTATTTTGCCACTTTTCATTAAACTACTATTGTAATGTTAATTTATAAGATAAAAATTTAGTAAATTATTGAACTAATAGGTATATGAATATATAGGGTTGATACTAGAAAATCCTAACTAGCTTATAAGGTATTATTAAAAGATTTATTTAAAAGATTTCAAATAAATTAGGGATGCTCATTCGGTAGAATAAAATAATTCATTAAGATATAAAATTGTAAATGGCAGAACTAGAATAAACATATTGGACTTATATATATATATATATATATATATATATATATTATTTTTTACTATGCAAGTAACACATTTCATTCCACTTCATAAACAATTACAAAAGTGTGAAATCAGCTCATACTGATACACTAATATGTACACATGATATTATTTTCAAGACTGTTACTATATTTACGTTGAGTACAAATTTTCCCTCTAACATCCAAAAATATTTTCTGTATAATTTGTTCCTCAATATTCGCGGTTGAATTGTAAATTCTATTACTGCGTTCAATCCACACATTGTAGACACAAGCGCAAAGAGTAACTTTGATAAGATCCGATATTAGGTCTTTCTTTTTGCACATTCTAGCCAGTTTATCCACGATAGATTCCCACTCGAAGCAAATATCACCACACCTCAATTTCCTTGCACAATGCTGCCAAATCGTCCTAGTAAATAAACATTGAAAGAACAAATGGTCTCTGCAATCCTGACCCATGGAGCAAAAAACACATTTAACATCATTAACAACTCCCCACTCCAACAGCCTAGACAAGGTTGGTACTCTATGAAGACAGTTAAGCCAAACACAGAAACTTTGTCTAGGAATAGCAATGCTACTCCACACAAGGTCAACCAATTTCATCTTCACGCTTGGACTTCTAATGGCATTCCAAGTTTTGCGATTAGAGAAGTTGCCTGAAGAATCACTGTTGCACATAATAATATCCCGTCGGCCCTCATATGGCATACCTGGATTGAGTCCATTAATGAACTCCAAATCTCTTGGCCAGCGCCACTGGTTGTTGCTGATGCATCTTGCGACCTTAAGTGTTTTGAAGTGCTCCGGAATGCTCAAATTATTCACCCTCATGTACTCATAAACAGTACCATTTGGTAACCAATAGTCCCAAAGGAGAAAAGTCTTCGATCCATCACCAATGTCATACTCTGATAAATTGAGAAACGGTAGATCTACATTTGAGAATTTCTCGCCACGGCCATGATGCATTATGTGGAATATCAATACTCCATATGCTATTATTTTCAAGGAACACTGTATTAACCCAATAATCCCAAAGTGACTGATCATGCGCATAAGTATGCCAAAACAGTTTAAGCAAAGCCACCAAATTGACATCTTACAATTTGCGAATACCTAAACCTCCTTTTTCCCTCGGGTGACACACATCATCCCAAGCAACTCTCGTACCTTTGGCACTGTCTTCCCCATTGTTCTACAAAAAAGCTGCAAATTTCCTCTCTATATCTTTGATAACTCTTTTCGGAATAACAAAGACATTACACCAAAAGTTTGTAAAATTGAGAAGAACAGAATTGATCAGCTGGACCTTCCCAGCATAAGACAAGTATTTCACAGTCCAATGATCAATCTTAGAAGAAATTTTCTCAACTAATGTTTTACAAGAGTGATTGTTCAACGCAGCCGTAATAAGAGGCAAACCAAGATATTTGATTGGCAAGCTATCAAGTTTGATACCAAGGATATCACTGAGAAGAGTCTTGAAACTATCCGAGCAACCAGCAATGAAAACTTCACTCTTAATGGAGCTAATGTGCATGCCTGACAACTTTGAGAACGTGATCAAAGCTTTCTTAATGAGAGTCACTGAACTGGGATTAGCTTTAGAGAAAATAAGAAGATCATCAGCAAAAGCTAAGTGATTGAGACTGACCTTTTGACATTTAGGATGGAAACCAAAGCCCCTCATTTCACCACATTTATGCAGGAGACGAGAAAGAACTTCCTTTGCAATCACAAATAGGTAAGAGGACAGAGGGTCCCCTTGTCTGAGACCTCTCTTGCCCTGAAAAAACCCCTCCAACTGCCCATTGATCATAATCGAGAAGGACGGAGTGGTGATACACATTCTCACCCAATTCACAAAAATGTCTGGGAACTTCAGAGCTTTCAAACAATTCAAAATAAAATCCCACCTCACCGTATCATACGCTTTCATAATGTCAAATTTCATGATGCACCTTGGACTGATATGTTTCCTGCTATAATTTCGAACAAGTTGCTGCGCAATAAGGACATTATCAATGATTTCCTCCCAGGAATAAAAGCAGTTTGATTTCTAGAAATAATGGAATCAAGGAGGGGACTCAGCCTGTTTGCAATTGTTGGGTATCGGCGCAGCGGAATGTTTGGGGCGAAGCGGTATCACACAGCTAAAATAAGACTGAGAAAATGATAATTGAGACACAATATTTTTACGTGGAAAACCCTCAAACAAATTAAGGAAAAAACCACGGGCAAGTATAGGAGGTTTCACTATGATGTAAGAATAAATTACAATATCATTCTCTCTAATATAAGGAGAAACTAATTCTTACTCACAAGTTAAGAAAATTAATATGGAAGAAAAATCTCACGAAAAACTCTCAATATTTTCTCTCTGATTTCTGGAATTTTTTGGATGCAAATTGAACTGAAGAATGACTACTATTTATAGCAGAAATTCTACAATGGTTCTGTGTATTTGTTTCGTTGTGCTTCACATTTAACAACGTGCAATGTCTTCAACTTTGTTTCCGCGTGCAAGGTGACAATGCATATGATCAAAGTCTGCAGCTCACTTTTTCATTTCAATTCCATGTGCTGCCATTGCTTTTGCCTTGTTTAATATTTTACTATCTTTTCTTTTTTTGCTTTTCCCAACACACCTCATGTGAAGCATGCAGGACCATACCTTTCTTCCATGTGCAAATGAGCTTTACACATCACATTCTCCCACTTAAAACTCATTTGTTGATCTTTCCGTACCTGCCATTTCTTGTTGCTTACGTTTTGGCTAGACCATAAGAGGGTCTACTCCAAACGAACTTGTCAACGTTGATTGGCTTTGTCATGACATCTGCTAGGTTGTCATTAATGTGGATCTTCTGCATATCCACACTTCCTTCCTCCACTACTTCTCGAACGAAGTGATATTGAACCCCTATGTGCTTTGTCCTGGAATGAAAAACTGGATTCCTTGCAATGTGCAAGGTACTCTGACTGTTACAATACAAGGAAATTTTCTCTTGTTTGTGCCCGAGCTCCTCTATTAACCTTTTAATCCAGATTGCTTCTTTACAAGCATGTGTAGCCGCCATGTATTCAGCCTCTGTTGTAGATAAAGCTACAACAGTCTGTAACTTAGATACCCAGCTTACCGCGCCTCTTGCAAGTATAAACACATAGCCTGTAGTGGATTTTCGTTTGTCAAAATCACCTGCAAAATCTGAATCAACAAAACCATTTACAATATATTCTGATCCTTCATAACATAATGCAACATCCGAGGTTCCTTTAATGTATCTTAGGATCCTCTTAACTGCGTTCCAGTGCTCTCTACCAGGATTTACCATGAACCGACTGACTGCGCTGACTGCTTAAGCAATATCTGGTCTCGTACATATCATAGCAAACATGAGACTTCCCACTGCTGATGCATACGGTACTCGAGACATTTCCATCCTCTCAGCTTCATCACTAGGGCACATACTTGAGGATAATTTATAATTAACAGGAAATGGGGTTGAGATTTCCTTACAGTCTTGCATGTTGAAGCGTCGCAAGATTTTCTTGAAGGAATTATTTTGGGAAATCCGTATTTTCTTGCCTTTTCTGTCTCGGTGAATTTGCATCCCTAAAATCTTGTTTGCTAGTCCTAAATCCTTCATGTCGAACTCCCTAGCCAACTGTGCCTTCAAATCTTGGACTCGATCTTTGCTGGGGCCTGTTACCAGCATGTCATCCACATACAACAACAAAATAATGAAATCATTATCTCCAAACCTTCTGTAATACGTACAATGGTCTGAATTGAGTCTGTTGTACTCGAGGCTAATTATGAAGGAATCAAATCTCTTGTACCAGCATCTCGGCGCCTGCTTTAGACCGTACAGAGATTTGGTCAACCTGCAAACCAAGTTTTCTTTTTCTTTCTCAACAAAACCTTCTGGTTGGAGCATGTAAATCTCTTCTTCAAGTTCACCGTGAAGAAAAGCAGTCTTTACATCTAATTGTTCTAGATGTAAATCAAATACAACACACATGGCTAAGACTACTCTGATAGTTGTAAGTCTAACCACAGGAGAAAATATTTCATTGAAGTCAATACCTTCGTTTTGAGCAAATCCTTTCACCACCAGTCTTGCACGATATCTCTCCACTTGGTCATTTCCATCTCGCTTGATCTTGAAGACCCATTTGTTACCGATGGCTTTCCGTCCAGGTGGTAGAGGAACGAGCTCCCACGTTTTGTTTCTATGTAGAGCTTCAATTTTTTCCTGCATTGCTATCTTCCACAAAGCTATATCGGGACTATTCATAGCCTCGTGAAAAGTAGATGGCTCCCTATCCTCCGTTAGAAGACAATATGCAGCATTGCTTGCCATGACATAGTCTGAGTGCCAAGGCGGTGTTGATGTTTGACGCGATGAACGTCGAACATCTGTAACCTCAGCCTCATCTGCTTCTTGTTCCTCGTGCTCCGGTACTGCTTCAGAAGAAGTATCTTCATTTCCTGGGTTATCTTCGATATGTACTGTAGTAGTCTCCTTTGCAGTGTTGTTGTCATCTTCACCTTGCAGTTTGTCTTCTGCAAATATCACATCTCTGCTGATGATAATCTTGTGGGCAGTAGGATCCCACAAGCGATACCCCTTAACACATATCCCAAGAATATGCATTTCCTGGACTTTGGATCCAGTTTTGTTCTTTCTTGGGAACCATACATCACATATGTCGGACATTCAAATACGTGCAAGGTAGAATAATCTGCGGGTTTTTCGGTCCACATTTCCATTGGTGTTTTCAACTCAATTGCAGTTGATGGTGACCGGTTTATCACGTAACAAGCGGTTCTGGCTGCTTCTGCCTAAAATGATTTGGCTAGTCCTGTAGTTTCCAACATAGCTCTCATTCTTTCAAGAAGAGTTCTGTTTATCCGCTTTGCTACTCCATTTTGCTGAGGTGTGTGGGCAACAGTGAACTGCTTCTGAATGCCTTCTTGCTTGCAAAATGTCAGAAAGCTCCTGTCAGTGTATTATCCTCCGTTGTCTGTCCTCAGACACTTGATCCTTTTTCCGGATTCAAGTTCCACTAGCGCTTTGAATGTATTGAATACTGGAAACACATCTGACTTGTTCTTGATTGGATACACCCACAGTCTCCTAGAGTAATCATCAATAAATGATACAAAGTATTTGGCTCCTCCTAGGGACAAAACCGGCGATTCCCAAACGTCTGAATGAATCAAGTCTAGAATGTGTTTGCTTCTGGCAGTAGATCTCCCAAATTTCAATCTATGCTGCTTACTGATAACACAGTGCTCACAGAAAGGTAAGTTTACCGTCTTGAGCCCAGGTAGGAGATTACGTTCAGCAAGAATCTTCAAGCCACGTTCTGTCATGTGGCCTAATCTGCGATGCCACATAATAGTTGATTCTTTTTGTCTAGCTAATGCAACTGACGCGTCTGCCTCCTACAACGTATCTCCCAAAAGCATGTATAGATTTACCGCTATCTTTTCTGCCTTGATCACCACAAGCGGTCCTTTGACGACCTTCATGATCCCATCCTGGATCTAGGTCTTGCAGCCAAGGTCATCCAATTGTCCAATAGACAATAGGTTTTTTTTCAACCCCTTCACATGTCGTACTCCTTGAATGGTGCGAATGATACCATCATACATTTTAATCTTGATGGCACCGATGCCAGCAATCTCCAAGGCATTATCATTACCCATATACACAGATCCCCCAGAGGTAGGTTCATATGTGTGAAACCATTCTCTACGAGAGGTCATATGTCATGTTGCTCTCGAATCCATTATCCAAGCATCAGTGAGATCTTTTCTACCTTCTGATACAGTTGCTGCTTCGCTGTATAAAATATCTCCATTATCAGGTATAGTTGCAACACATCCCTGAGAATTTATCACCTCGGGATTCTTTTTATTGCTCCAACAATCCTTCTTGATGTGCCCTTTCTTGCCACAGTTGTAGCATTTGATATTCTTTCTACTCCTGGACTTTGGTCTACCATGTTTGTTGCTCCCACTCGAGCCATGTTCTGTTGATCTGCCTCTCACCATTGGTAGTGCCTCTGCTTGTTGTGAACTTTCAGCTCTGTCTTCTTTACTCTTGCGCCTAGTTTCCTCTTCTAGAATAGCAGCTGCAACATCATCAAAAGTAACAGATTCTGAAAGAACATTATTAGTGTAACTAATGATAAGTTGATCATACGAATCAGGTAGACTTTGAAGTAGAATCTCCGCACGTTCAAGCTCCTTTATTATCTGTCCCAACGCAGTTAGTTGAGAAAATAATGTATTTAAGGTATTGATGTGATCAGTTACCGATGTGGATTCACTCATTCGAAGAGTATACAATTTTCTCTTCAAGAAAATCTTATTGTGAAGTGACTTGACCTCGTACAGTTTGGTTAATGCATCCCAAATTTTCTTTGCTGACTTCTTTTCCTCCACGCTTGACAGTACCGAATCTGCCAACGCCAGATGCAAATTAGCCATAGCATTGTTATCCATTTCTGTCCACTTATTGTCATCTGTCACCTCCGCTGGTTTGTCTCCGATTGCTGCCAAGCAATTCTCCTTTCTCAAGATTGCCTTCATCTTCAATTTCCAAAGGAAAGATTTGCTCCTGTTGAACTTCTTGATTTCAAATTTTGCCGCCATAGTGTTAACAACGATCTACTTCTCAACTTGAACCGGCTCCCACAATTTCACTGTGAAAAGTACCGTACATGTGAATAGTAACCCCACAACCAATGGCTCTGATACCATTGTTGGGTATCGGCGCAGCGGAATGTTTAGGGCGAAGCGGTATCACACAGCTAAAATAAGACTGAGAAAATGATAATTGAGACACAACATTTTACGTGGAAAACCCTCAAACAAATTAAGGAAAAAACCACGGGCAAATATAGGAGGTTTCACTATGATGTAAGAATAAATTACAATATCTTTCTCTCTAATATAAGGAGAAACTAATTCTTACTCACAAGTTAAGAAAATTAATATGGAAGAAAACTCTCACGAAAAACTCTCAATATTTTCTCTCTGATTTCTGGAATTTTTTGGATGCAAATTGAACTGAAGAATTACTACTATTTATAGCAGAAATTCTACAATGGTTCTGTGTATTTGCTTCGTTGTGCTTCACATTTAACAACGTGCAATGTCTTCAACTTTGTTTCCGCGTGCAAGGTGACAATGCATATGATCAAAGTCTGCAGCTCACTTTTTCATTTCAATTCCATGTGCTGCCATTGCTTTTGCCTTGTTTAATATTTTACTATCTTTTCTTTTTTTGCTTTTCCCAATACACCTCATGTGAAGCATGCAGGACCATACCTTTCTTCCATGTGCAAATGAGCTTTACACATCACATCAATGACTTTAGAAATACACTTATAAATCACGTTGCAGCAGGAAATTGGTCTAAAATCTTGAGCTCTAGACGAATTAGGTACCTTCGGAATAAGAGAAATAGCAGTAGAATTGATTTTCTTAAGAATAGTACCTGCACTGAAAGAAGATCTTACTGCTTCACACAAATCAGAACCGATCACATCCCAAGAAGATTTGTAGAAATGGCCTGAAAAACCATCAGGACCGGGGCTTTTGGAGTTATGGATTGAAAACATTGCACTTTTGATCTCTTCATTGGAAATAGGAAGACTTAAGGAAACACAATCTTCATCTGAAATAGTATTGCCCAGGATAAATTTTAAATCCTCAACCGAATACTCTTCAACAGACTGATCTTCAACTCCCAACAGGCCATGATAGTAGTTCACGATGATGTCTCTTGTGTCCTCAACAGAATTTGACCAACTACCATCATCCTTTAAGAGGGAAGAAATAGTATTACTGGATTTCCTCCCTTTAACCACTTTTTGGAAGTAGGCTGTGTTAAGATCACCACACTTTAGCCAACTCACTCTGGACTTTTGTTGCAGAAGAGCTTCTTCAGTAACTAATGCATTATGAAGCTGACCTCTAAGGTCTTTCTCTTTATGAATGGTCAGGTCATCATCCTGGTAGATTTGCAACTCATCTTTGATCTGTTTGATAGAATTTCCAATGGTCAAAAAGTTGACTCTATTGAAGTCCTTGAGTGCTAACTTAAGAAGCTTCTGTTTCTGAACCACACGAAACATAGAATACCCTTCAACTCTTTTGGCCCACTCTGTCTCCACAATATTTTTGTAATCGTCATGACTTGTCCAGGCATTGTAGAATCTAAAAGGACATCTTTTAACAATTTGAGACTGCTTAATAGAAAGAAGTAAAGGGCAGAGATCAGAAACTCCAGGAATGTCATGAATCAGCTGCGAATTATGAAAATTATGGACCCAAGCATCGTTAATGAGCACCCGATCAATTCTACTTGCCCTGAGGTTGTGACTCTCAACACCATTGCTCCAAGTGAAGTGTGTACCAACACTTCGATGTTCAAAAATATCAGCATCCTGAAGGCACTTAGCTAAATCAGCTGCGCTATTAGGAATTTGAACACACCGAAGGCGATTCTCATGCCTAAGGATCTCGTTAAAATCGCTCATAATACACCAAGGGACATCATTAATACTCAAAACTCCAGCTTGTGATTTTAGACCAAAGTCTTTTCCTTTCTAAAGCATTATTACTGCCCTACACACATGAGAAATTGAAATTACAGCCATGATTATTGGCTTGGGCAGCACAGAAGATAGCTTGATCCATAGCTTCAATCAAAGAAACTTTCACTGAGCTCTTATTCCATAGGATCCAAATTCGACCACGACGGGAATAGTTGTAATTTTAATAAAACCCCAACCAAAAAATCTCATAATGAACACAACGTGGATCAACCATCTGAACAGAATATGGAGCAACTGGATGATAACTGGAAGTTGGCCCATAGTAAGTCCAAGTCTAAAGAGAAATCCCCGGTTAAGGCTCTTGAATCAGTGTCAAGGCAAAGCCCAACTTCCAATTCGCTGCCACCTTCTCAGAAGGTAAATCAGGTTCCACTTTCTAACAAGTTCATAACTCTTGATCAGGAAGACAGGCCTTTAAAGGAGCTTATGTCGGAGTTTAGAACAGGGTCATCCTCTAGTGCCCCTATTCTGGATAATTCAAAACCCCCTGATTCCAATCCATGAATATAGTGTCCTGGAATATACGAGGTATGAATAAAAACTACAAACAGTGAGATAGAATAATCTTAGCTTGTATAAAAGTTTAATATAAAATGTGAAGATACTTAAATTTAACCCCATAGAATAAGATAGATAATTTAAGAATACATAGATTTATACTACTCTTTATTAGAATGAAAGGTTAAGGAAATCAATAAAAATTAATAGAGACCTCAACTTGTCAGTTAAGTATGTTAGGAAGGCTCATGAACAACAGATTAGCTAGGGAATTTAATCTAATAAGAATGTTAATACTTAAAGATACATAGGTTCATTAGAAGAGTTAATTTTTATTAATATTACACTAATAAACTAATATGGTACTCCTAACTTTAAAAAAAAAATGTTAACTAAGATAGTATAATAATATGAACATCTGTTGGAAAATTTCAACATGTGGGGCCACACATGTAAATATTTAAATGTGTTGTGCTATCTATTAATTAAGCCTAATTAAAGTGATCTAATTAAGAATTAAGTTTAGGCTTGTGGGTATAATTGTCATGGAATTAATATGTAGATACTTTAGTGATATTTCTAATAAATATCTAAAACTTATAAGTTATATTAGGGTTATAGTCCCCAAATTGTACGTTCGTTTTGTTTTCTCTACATCCCCATCAACAGAGAAAGAGACAATACTCTTGTCAAAAGTTCGTATCAATTTGAAAGATCTCAACCCGTTAATCTACTTTTGGTAATGGATTCTGGTATACTTCCGCTATCTATATATCTTTTCTTGTTATTTGACATGGGTAGCAACATGTGTTTTTAGGGTTTGTTGGAAAAACTTGTAGTAACATGTTTAGGCCTAATCTTGGATTGTAGGTTAGATTTGGCAAATCCTAACAAGTGGTATCAGAGCCACCTATGTTTAAATCATGAGAAGTTATTGAATTTCAATTTTGGAAAATTTCTGAAGTTTTAGGGTTTTGATCTTTCATGGTTGTATTTGCCTGATTTTTGGGTATTGTAGACTCAAAAAAAAAAAAAAAGGTACACACTGGTTCATATAGTGTCGTAGCATATATTGTCAATATGGTAACCATATCTATATGCTCGCTGATGTATGGTTGCCATTCAATATGCTTTTGAAACTTGGGAATCGTGAGTGTCCCTATGCTTCACGTAAGGTTGGTGCTTATTCAAGTGTCAATGTGATGATGTATGATGTTGATTTGTTCTTGAGTTTTTTTATTAAAAAAAAAAAAAAGGTTCTAAACTTTTTTTATTACAAGGTTTGATCCCCTAACCCCACAAGTATTTTAAGGCTGCACTGCCAACTAGGACGAGCCCTGCTTTTGGTTTTGAAACGCACTTGTAATCAATATAGCAGATCTGATTGTTTCTGCTCATAGTTCAAAATATAATAACAGAGAAACTATGCTGTGTAAAATTCGCTGCTGCAATTTTTGAACATGTGACCTCTTTAATGCATGATTGGCTTCTTTGCCGCTAGGCTAGGGACATCCATTGTGTCCTAAATGAACATGAATATATATTTATTACTGCAGATAAGCTTATGAAGACGAAATATTTAATTTATTTTCTTCATAATTCCTTTCTATTTTATATCTGAAATTGAGAATTTTCTTCCATAAATATATATTTGGTGTACATATGGGTTCAATGCAAAATGAATATTCATTTGGACTGCTCACAAATTCAAATAATTATGGTATATCTTTTAAATAATAAATTGAGGTTGTCTAACATTCTAAATGGGCTAATTGAAACAAGATGTCACCAAAGTGACATCTCTTATGTAGATTATTCATGAAGGATGTTGGATGTTTGTGTGTGTGTATATTCATGCGAGTATTAGCCGGCCCAAAGGAAGGTTAATATTTGGCCGAATTGCACACATACCTATGGTGGTAAACATGTGACAATTATAAGGTTTTACATGTGAATAATAAATAGATCCAAAGATAGATTTATTATTTGACATGATTTATTATCAATGTTTGATCACTACAACAAGAGTACCACTTACAGTTAATATTATTGTCCAAAGACTTGATATTAATGTTGTGCTTGAGATGAGGTTTACCATTATTTGAATTTGTTGATTATTTTGCTTTGTTATTAATGTGAGCATATTTGGTTGGTTGTTTTGTTCTCTATACGACTAATGTTTCTACAATATCTGCTAATATCAACTCGATCCTCATTCTTAATGGGACAAACTTTAAGGATTGGAAGGAGAACATAATTTTTGTTCTCGGCTGCATGGATTTGGACCTTGTACTTCGGATTGAGAAACCCGCTTCTCTTACGGATGCAAGTTCTCCTGATGACAGGAGGAACTTTGAGAAGTAGGATCGCTCAAATCGCATGAGTCTCATGATCATTAAGCGCGGCATTCCGAAGGCATTTAGGGGTGCGGTGTCCGAAGGGATAACCAGTGCCAAAGATTTCCTAGCCGAAATTGAGAAGCGTTTTGTGAAAAACGATAAGGCAAAAACAAGCACTCTTTTGCAAAGCTTGATTTCCATGAAGTATAAAGGCAAAGGAAATATCAGGGAGTACATTATGGAAATGTCTCATATTGCTTCAAAACTTAAGGGACTTAAGCTCGAGCTGTCTGATGACTTACTCGTGCATCTGGGATTAATCTATCTTCCTGCACAGTTCAGCCAATTTAAGGTCAGTTACAACTATTAGAAAGATAAATGGACTCTCAATAAGCTCATTTGTTATTGTGTGCAAGAAGAAGAGAGATTGAAGCAAGATAAGACAGAAATTGCTCATTTGGTTAGCACCTCTAAGGACAAGGGCAAAAAGAGGAAGAATAATGAAGCTGCTAACGGTCCAGAACCAAAAAAACAACAGAAAGAGAATGAAGAATGTTTCTTTTATGGCAAGCCTGGACATGTGAAGAAGGATTGTACCAAGTATCACGGTGGCGTGCAAAGAAAGATATTTTTCTTAATTTGGTATGTTCTGAGGTAAATTTAGCTTCAGTACCTAGAAACACGTGGTGGTTAGATTCTGGTGCAACTGCTCACATCAGTTTTTCTATGTAGGGTTGCCTGAGCTACTGAAAGCCAAGTGATGCTGAAAGACACATCTTTGTGGGTGATGGCAAGTCGGTGGAAGTAGAGGCAAAAGGGCATTTTAGGTTATTGTTTGGAACTGGTTTTTATTTGGATTTGATAGATACTTTTGTTGTACCGTCTTTTAGACGGAATTTGCTTTCAGTTTCTTTATTGGACAAATTTGGTTATTATTGTTCATTTGGAAACAATCAGTTTACTTTATCTATAAATTCAAATGTTGTTGGAATTGGTGCTCTTAACATTTATGACAACCTATATTTGCTAGATACTATTGTGTCATATAATGAAACATTGCATGTGGAATCACGTGGTACTAAACGCAAAATTAATAAAGAAAATTCAGCCTCATTATGGCACAAACGCTTAGGTCACGTCTCTAGAACTAGAGTTGAACGACTTGTGTCTGATAGGCTTCTAGATTCTTTTGACTTTATAGACTTTGATGTCTGTATTGAATCCATCAAGGGAAAACAGACCAACTCAAAGAAATTAGGTGCCAACAAAACTACAGACGTCTTAGAACTGATTCACACAGACATTTGTGGACCATTCCCTATGGCATTTTGGAATGGTCAACAATACTTCATATCATTCATAGACGATTACTCAAGATATGGGTACCTATTTCTTATACATGAGAAATCAGAGTCTTTGGACGTGTTTAAATCATTTAAGGCTGAAGTTGAGAACCAACTTAACAAAAGAATCAAGAGCATCAGGTCTGACCGTGATGGTGAATACTATGGCAGATATGATGGTTCATGTGAACAACATCCAAGACCGTTTGCTAAATTCCTAGAGGAATGTGGAATCGTCCCACAGTACACCATGCCAGGATCACCTAACATGAATGGTGTAGTTGAAAGGCGAAACCGGACTCCTAAAGATATAGTAAGGAGTATGATTAGTCATTCTACCTTACCAAAGTCACTTTGGGGTGAAGGTGTCACGCCCCAACCCGACCTATGGAGGCTAGACTAGGGTGTGACCTAAATCATTATCATTATTTCATATACTTAGCTGTTTGTTATGATTTAATGCTTAACGTTGGATTAGAACTCCAAAAGATTTTTGAAAACTCGGTAGCATAATGGCTATAATTAGGACCTTTTAGTTTGACCTAATTTCTAAACGCCTCAATTATTCCAATAATTAATCCAATTCTATTAAGGACTCCAATTTTGTCATCAACCGATATGCCTACTAGTCTATCTTGAAAGTCTCGTTTGGTTAACAAGCCTAGCATGATAACTATGTCCCGTTTATTTATCAATTTCCTATCATGTAAGTACCTATTATCCTTTAGCTTGTGCATGATCACTAGGTGAGATTAAGTAAAGTTACATTATTTATTTCTACACCTAGCGGTTCAAACGCCTACGATAACTACTAATTAAATGACGAAAGTAAACAACCAAATAAAGAGTTCATCCAGTTATAATCAGTACAAGCCAAAATTAGACTCAAATTACAACGGGGTCATTTACATCAATAAAATGAACAGTTTGCAATCAAACGCAACATCCATATAGCAACCACTTTCAGTCCAAGCACAAAAGCACGTAGTCACTCCAAGGAATCATCAACAAGAACATTTACTTCGGGTACTTGTTCCAAATCTGCTGCACCTGTGACAAAAAAGAGGGTGAGTCCTTATGAACTTAGTGAGGGGGAACGAGAGATAACGTTTTGAAATCATTTTCTGGTTAAACTTATGAAAAACCCTTTTTGAAAGCATGACATATAACACAAGTAAGTTTATAATGTAATGTAAAAGTAAAAGAATACAATTACCTGTCTTTCCTCCCTGAGGTCCTCTAGGAACCAAGCGAGAGTACTTAGACACACAGTGAAAAAGGATACGGTGAGCTTTTGCTGTCAGTTCATTTCCAGTATCAGTTGTTGTGGCCGACTTCAAATCATCCCCTTATCATGCCAAATGGGTGTACTCTGGATGTATCCCAAAATCCTATGACCCAACTCTCCGAGGAAGTCTAGCCCCCAAGCGAGAGAGGGAATTGGACAATGGTAGTCACGATTGCACGGGCAAGTTCGATGCCGCCCGGTGTGCGTGAACGCTACCATGCCAGAATGAAAGGTTGCAACCTTGTATACAATGCACATTTATGACATGTAATATATCACATTAGGAGGACAACAAAGTAGGTTGCCTCCGAGCAGTCATAAGATTGCACATTGACAAGTAAACAAGCGAGGCACGATATGACTGGCAATTTCACTAATAAAGCACATGGAGTTATATGAATATTAAACGGGTAGCCATGTAACGTATGTAAATCAAGTCATATAACTCATTTCAAAGTTCATGTAATCAAATAATAAGATTATTTAACATGCAATGACGTCTACGTGGAACCGGGTGCAAGAAAGGCCTACTTGTCAACATGTAATCATCGAAATCATGTCTAGGGCTATGAGGGAAACTACGGGCAGCCTACTAATTTCATAATCAAACACGATATCCATAAGATCAACAACTTAGCAAATTTACCTAGTCACTAGGGTTTTAATTTGTGCTTACCCGTGCAATTAAGCCCCAAGTCATCTCGTAATTAAACTCAAGCCACGCATTGATTAATTCAAACACCCTTAAGCATTCAGAACAGTCCACACAACATCCAAATGGCACAATATCAAGCATTTAATACAACAAGAGAAGCTACAATAATTTTTCTAAGCATATCACTAAGTGAAACCCTCACTGCAATGGACTGTTTTCTCACAATCATTAAGATAAGAAAACAATCTCCAATTCCAATGAATAAGATGTCAAATTAAATATTAAGGAGCGAACTAAATTTAGAAAAAAACGTCACATCATTTGGAGTTCAGGTTCAATAGTTATAGTCAAAACAGTGAGACTACACAAAACTATCCAGATTTGCACACATTTCAATACTTGTCATTTTTGAGGGCCTTAGGGTCCGATTTAGCCTTAGTCCATTTCTGCCAAAAATGTCCAGAACTGAAAAATCTAGCAGAACACAAAATTTCATGTATTTTGTATATCATTTACTACGTCAAAACTGGTTTGTTCTACAAGGTCAGTGAATCTGCCAAAACCTGCTTCATTTTTCCAGACTTCCAGATTTGGACACATTTTAATGATTTGCCATTTTGAGGACCTTAGAGTCAAAATTAGCTTTGGCCTATTTCTTCAAAACATGTTCAAAACTGGCAAAAATAGTTGTCTACCAATTTGTATGCATTTTAAACATCATTTACCTAGCCAAAATCACCTCGCACCGACAAGACAGAAAGCTGTCACAAACCCGATTTCATCTATCGTCACCTTCTAGCCCAAAATCTTGCCATGCATAGTTATAAAAGCTTATAAACACACATATATCTCAAGTACAGAAGCAAAGCTAAACATTTAAGAGCATGCATGTGGTTTTTTGAAAGATTTTCAAGAAGTTTTAGCCCTCACCTTAGCAAAACAACAAGAAGATGCACAAGACTCTTGGTGAAGCACAAAATTGATCTTCTTCCTTGCTTAGCCGAGACACCACTCGATTTTCTCTATTTTTCCTAGCTTAGTGACCAAGTTCTTAGTAGATGCATGTGGTTAGAACAAGGAGAAAAGAAATGGAAGCTATGAAACTCACCAAAGCCGAAATGGATGTTCAAAGAGCTTGCATGTGTGTTTCTTGCAACCTAGCTTGCTTAGTCAAGTTCCCTACCTTCTTGCTTGCCTTGATTAACCATGGAGTGATGAAAATGAGCTATGGTGTGAAGCAACTCAGCCAAAGCTGAGAAAGAGAGAGAAGAATGAGAGGGAGAGAGAATAATGAAAAGAAATGAGAGAAATGAAGAAAAATAAAAGCTTTGTTGGGCAAAGGAGCATTGTCGGCCTAGGGGCTTGCAATTTTCAGATTTGTGTCTTCAAGAAGCATGGTTTTTGAATTATCTTGCATGGGCAAGGAGCTTTGTGTCGAGAACTAGAGCTTTGAGGAGGGTTTGAGCTAATTTTTTATTGTTTTGAGTTATAGAATGTTTGAGGAATTTATTTTGAAATTGAAGTGCAAGCACAAGACTCTAAGTGGTCGGCCAAGGGTAGTGCTAGGATCTGAATTTTTGTCATCTATTGGAGTATTATTTAATTGTATGTTTGAAAATGCAAAAGAATAATGAATGTCTAGTTTTTTGTAAGATTTTGTCTTCTAGTGGGTTGAATTAGTAATTTAATATTAGTTAGTGGAATTTGTAGGATTAATTAATGATCTAGTGCTTCGTGTAAGATGCTTTCTTGATTAGCGTGAGGGCACGCTTTCCTAGGTCTAGGGCATGCACTATGAGGTAGACACGAATACGAGGTGAGACACGAACTTCAAGACTAAGGCACGTACTTCAAGACTAATGCACGTAATCCTAGGTGAATGCACGTAAACCAATGCAAGGCACGTAATTCAATGCAATGCACATAAATCAAGGCATGGCGCTTAAATCTAGGTTAGGACATGCAATTCAAGGTCAGGACACACAAAACGAGATAACGTACGCAATTCAAAGTCGGGGCACGTAAGTCGAGGATTAGGACACATGATTCTAGGTCACGGCACGAATGACGAGGCATGCACGAAAACCAAGACAGGGCATGTAATCCAAGGTTAGTCATATAATTCTAGGTCTACGGCACGCAAATCGAGGTAGCACACGTTATTCGGGGTCGGGTCTCACAGAAGGACTCAAAACGGTAGCTTATATTCTGAACCGAGTGCCAACTAAAGCTGCTACAAAAACACCTTATGAACTTTGGACAGGCAGGAAGCCCAGTCTAAAGCACTTTCACGTTTGGGGATGTCCAGCTGAAGCAAGGCCTTATAGGTCACATGGAAAGAAATTGGACTCAAAACTGTGAGCAGCTACTTTATTGGCTATGCTGAGCGATCTAGGGGCTATAAGTTTTATGATCCCAAACTTAGGACAATTTTTGAGACGGGAACTGCAACATTTTTGAGGATGTTGAGTTTGGGAGGAGAAATAAGGTCAGAGACATTGTCTTTGAGGATGAAAATGAATCAATTTCAATTTCTACTATCGTTTTTGACAATGTGTAGGTTTCTATACTTGTCATTGAAGAAGAAGTGAATCCAGACCTTCAACCAAACAATGTTGAACAACCCCTATTCAACATGAGATAATTGTTACTGAGGAACAAACTCAACAGCCTCAAGAATCAGTGCCATTAAGGCGGTCCACTAAAGAAATGAGAAATGCAATTTCGGACGATTTTATCGTATTTCTCTAGGAACATGAGGAAGACAATGGAATGGTGGAAGATGATCTTATC
This sequence comes from Ehretia macrophylla, assembly GCA_037974665.1. Taxonomy (NCBI): domain Eukaryota; kingdom Viridiplantae; phylum Streptophyta; class Magnoliopsida; order Boraginales; family Ehretiaceae; genus Ehretia; species Ehretia macrophylla. The sequence goes on along the minus strand of CM075780.1, from coordinate 52,177,109 downwards.
AACGTCCATCAAGCCATGTAAGGTTCCAACTCTCAAAAGTGGATTGAAGCTATGAATGAGGAGTACAAGTCCATGCAAGACAATAAAGTTTGAGAACTTGTCCCATTACCAGAAGGTGCAAAGCCCATTAGTTGTAAATGAATATTTAAAACCAAGAGGGATTTGAGGGGTAATGTGGAGAGGTATAAGACTCGTCTTGTAGCTAAGGGCTTTACACAAAAGGAAGGGATTGACTTTAAAGAGACTTTATCTCCGGTTTCAACGAAGGACTCTTTCAAGACAATCATGGCACTTGTTGCGCATTTTGACCTTGAGCTTCATCAAATGGATGTCAAAATAGCGTTTCTCAATGGTGACATTGACAAAACGATCTGTATGGTGCAACCAGAAAATTTTGTGTTAGGAGATCCAAAGAATATGGTTTGCAAATTGACAAAATCTATTTATGGGCTAAAGCAAGCTTCTCGTCAGTGGTACTACAAATTTCATCAAGTGATTATCTCGTTTGGTTTTGAGATGAACGCTGTTGATGATTGTGTGTATCACAAGTTCAATGGGAGTAAACACATATTTCTGGTTTTGTATGTCGATGACATACTACTTGCCACAAATGATATAGACATGCTGCATGACACCAAGAGATTTTTATCAAAGAATTTTGAGATGAAAGATCTTGGTGACGCCTTCTTTGTATTAGGGATCCAGATACACCGAGATCGCTCACGGGGTATTCTTGGATTATCATAAAGGGGCTATATTGATAAAGTACTCAAAAGATTTGGCATGCAGGATAGCAAACCAGGTGACACCCCTGTCGCTAAGGGAGATAAGTTCAGTCTCAGCCAATGCCCCAAAAACAACCTTGAAGTTAAGGAAATACAGAAGATTCCCTATGCATCAGCTGTAGGGAGTCTAATGTATGCTCAGGTGTGTACGCGTCCGGATATTGCGTACATTATTGGTATGTTAGGCAGATATTTAAGTAACCTTGGGATGGATCATTGGAAAGCAGCCAAAAGGGTTATGAGGTATTTGCAGAGAACAAAGGATTACATGCTCACATATAGGAGATCAAATAAGTTGGAATCATAGGGTATTCCGACTCCGATTATGCTAGATGCCAAGACAGTAGGAAATCCACATTAGGCTACGTTTACCTGTTGGCTAGTGGAGCTATATTTTGGAGGAGTGCCAAGCAGACACTCATAGCTTCTTCTACCATGGCAGCATAATTTGTAGTGTGCTATGAGGCATCCAACCATGGAATATGGCTGGAAAATTTTGTCACTAGGCTGCGCATTCTGAAGGGTATTGAAAGACCACTCAAACTATATTGTGACAATAATTCAGCAGTGTTATATTCCAACAACAATATGAGCTCATCTAGGTCAAAATATATTGACATCAAGTTCCTAGTTGTGAAGGAAAGAGTGCAGAGTGGACAAATATCCATAGAGCATATTGGGACAAACTCCATGATAGCTGATCCGCTTACAAAGGCATTACCACCCAAGAACTTTCATGAGCATTCTGCTCATATGGGTGTTGTGTTGTTTGAGGATATTGTGTTTTAGTGGGAGTTTGTGCATTTAATCGTTTTTTGTTTGATTTTGGAAACATTTATGTTTTTGGTTATTTTTCTGATCAGAAATGTAGACATTCAGTTCATGTCACTCTGTTAGATTATGTTCGGTTCTGATCTCACTGAAGTAGGACCGGTTGGAAATAGACATGTTTGGATCACATTTCATGTAATTTTTCATGCTACGCATCCCTGATTGATCTATGTCATTTGGTTGTATTGGTATATGTGACCATTGATGGGTTTAGTTATGCTAAATGTGATGAAGACCGCTTTGATCCTATATCGATATAGTCAATGGATGAGATTGTCCGGATATACCCTAAGGTTCTGATAGCAAAATTTTGGAGCTCATAAAGTTAAACACATTTGTAAGGTTATATATGTGATCCAGTGGGAAATTGTTGAAAAATTTCAACATGTGGGGTCACACATATAAATATTTAATTGTGTTGTGCTGTCTATTAATTAAGCCTAATTAAAGTGATCTAATTAATAATTAAGTTTAAGCTTGTGGGTATAATTGTCATGGAATTAATGTGTAGATACCTAAGTGATATTTCTAATTTGATGAGGGGCCAAACTAGAAATATCTAAAACTTATAAGTTATATTAGGGTTATGGTCCCCAAATTGTACGTAACGTTTTGTTTTCTTTGCATCCCCATCAACAAAGAAAAAGACAACACTCTTGTCAAAAGTTCGTATCAATTTGGAAGATCTCAACCCGTTAATCTACTTCTTGCAGTGGACTTTGGTACGCTTCCGCTATCTATATATCTTTTCTTGTGATTTAACATGGGTAGCAACATGTATTTTTAGGGTTTGTTGGAAAAACTTGTAGTAACATGTTTAGGCCTAATCTTGGATTGTCGATTAAATTTGGCAAATCCTAACAACATCATCATTTAGCGTTTAAGCCACACGATTTGCCAGCTCCACCTTGCGCAAACATCATAAAAAAACATGAGTTTAGCTTATTAATAATCCTACCACTAGCTTTAGTGAGTCAACTTCATCAAAACTTGACAAGTTTCATCATTATCATCAAAACTCCACCAAGCCTTCATCTAAACTGCCACCACCTGCTTCATCGCCACCATAGTCTACTAAGCTTAGCAAAATATTATATTAGCTTTGTGATTCAGCTAGGCACCACTTCACCTCCTGCGAACACCAAACCAAATAAAATAAATGAGCTAGCTGCTTCACCGCCCCCTTCATGAAACAATCAGCGACTAAGCACTAGGCCACGTTATTTGCACGGCACCTTGCACCACCTTGCCATCCAGTCATTATTACCTAGAATGCTTAGCTATTGCTTCATCATCTACCTAAACCTTCAAGAGGCCGCCACCTCAAGCTGCCGCATCACCACAAGCTGCAGTCGTGTAACCTTAATATCACACCACCTGCATCAGTAAGTATCCTATAGTTAGCTTGTATTAGTCAGCTTTAAGGCTGCTTCTCGCTGCCACCTTGCACCAGGCACCACGTAACAGCATTACACGATTTCAAGGATCAGTGAAGCCTAACTAAAGTTCCTACATAAAGGCATCAATCGACCATTAGTGCTCACTGCTCACGCACAAGTTGATGTAAGAATTGTTATCAATTCACTACACCTAGATAATGTCTTAAGAACTAGCTAGAAGCAAACACAATATAAAAGCTTGTTGAGTCTTCGACTTTGACCACACACCAACATACAAACACTTGAATTAGTAGCAGATCAAGACACGATTAAGTTAAGGTGAGGAATTTTTATGAAATTCATGTATATTGATACATATATTGTATTAAGTAAAAGTTCGTGCATGTGAAGGATTTATATAAACTCATAATTATTTATTAGTATATAACTGTTAGTTGATAGCCTTGATTATATAATATATTAATACATGTGAATTAGTAACTGTTTTAGTTAGTCACGTAAACTACTTAAAAGTAGCTAGCAAATAAGATTAGCTAAACGTGATTGGAAATAAAGGCTAAATACTTGAGCAGATAATCCCTGGCTACGAGTTAGGTGGATAATCGTTAAAGAAATGCTTAAATGGAGTTGGCTTAGGGTTAAAGATAGTACTTGATGGTTAAGCTAAGTAATTAAAGAAAGTGAATTATTGTGTGAAATACTCATGCAACAGTGGAATCAGTAGATATTAGAATCTACCTGAATTTTTCCTATATATTTATGAGTTAGGGGGTTATTTACTTGTAATTAATAAATAAAGAATCTTCATATCCCTTTTTAAGTTTGCTTATTGATTAAAAAGTTAATAGCTTGAATAACATGTGAGGAACTTATCTTAACTCATGTTTTAAGACCTTGTCATTATTTATATCATATATTGCAGTTACTGCCTCAACTACAACATGAGCAATAAATATGAAATTTATTAAAGGTTAAGTAACAACAATGAGTTATTATTGATTACATTTTATTGTCTATTTGTATTAAAAGTTCTAATTGATAAAGGTACTTGCTCAGAGACAACCTCTTTTATTGTTCTCTACCTACGTGTTTATCAAAGTGCGTGATCCTATATTGTACAAATAATTATTGATTATGTGTTACATGAATACTTGTGCATATTTGTGTGTTATTGGGGGTTGCAACCTCAGGCACGAACGCTGTCACGAACGCCGGGAGACATAGGGCTTGCTGATGCTCCCGTGACTATCGTGGTCCTATTCCCTCTCCCGCTTGGCGATCTCTACCCTCGGGGAGCTAGGTTGTAGATTTCGGGTGCAATCCGGAGTACCCTCTTGGGAGAGATAAGAAGTTGTGATCTTGATTCGGGGCTGACCACCTCTGGAAGTGGCATTGAAACGTATCCTTTTTGCCATGTGAATAAGTACCCCTGCTTGGCGATCTCTACCATCGGGGAAAAAAGTTGATTGTTTATCTATATATTGATATTGTTATTGATACATGCCTTCAATGTGATAGGGATCTCAATTGGTTATTATATGATTTTGTATCATGACGTTTACCATATGTGGATATTATCGTACATGTACTGCATCATGATTTTCAAAAGAGACCTGGCCAAAAATGATTTAAAACTCTTCTATTCCATCCTCACTGAGCTTTCCCAAAGCTCACCCTCTTTTCTCCCCCCTTGCAGGTGCAGCTTAGCTTGATATGGGTTGACATTATGTGCTAAATAATTACGTGCTCGAAGCTCCTTATCTGTCATGTTTCGTCCAAGTTGTAAAAATTAGAGTTTGTTTGTATTACTCTCGGGTAGAAGGATAGCTATGCTGAAACCCTAGTTTGAATGATAGCCGGGTAGTTATCGGATCTCAGATGTTGTAACACCCTTTTGTACTTGAATTATTACATAAATGCTTGTTATTGAATAATTTTTTATTTATTGTTCCTTTTTATAAAAAAGTTATGAAATCGCAATGATAGTAAACGCAAACTTTGACCTAATCTTGAGAAGGGCCGGGTTGGCGTCGCTACACATTTGATTTTCATTATTGATCTTATGTGTTTCACTGTATTTTGCAAGGTTACTCGCTTATAATCGCCTTGAGTTTTGGAGGTTCTGACCCGATAACTGTCAGTTGTCAGTCAGGAACCGATCTCAGGTACACTCGGCATCTCTTAGCCACAAGCAGCTCAACCCCTTCCTGCATCAGTTTGAGTTGTTTTGGTGGAACTTTTAGAAAGTTATTTAGCTAGTCTTCTTCTGTCTTAAGTAATATGGTTAGTAGGGATTGGGTAAACTAGTGCTGCCCTTACCATCCATTTAATTTCTACCTGTACATTATATTGCAGCTCGCTTTCTAAACGTTTTTGTACTTCAGAAATATATCTGGTTATCATCAGGTTGCCATTTTGTTAGCCAAGACATTTGATGATTCGTTTAATATCTTGAGCTGTTTTGGCAGAAGCACTGATTGGAGACATCCTTCATACATATTAACCTCGCGGAATGTACATAAGATACGGGTTTTCAAACATGATCTCAGTTGTAACTGACGGAAATGATCATGTTTACCTAATTGTCGGCAGTCTTTTGAGTCAGGAATCGTGGGATAAGATGTACAACTATTTACTCCGAAGCACAAATCCCCCACCCCTACCCCTACCCCTCCTCCGGGTGAGGACGAGTTCAGGGAAGTTCATTTCCATTTTGCTCATGTTGCTCTTGTGGGATTAACCAACATGAATAATGCAAAAGTTCTTTTTATCTTAATTGAACTTGAATTTAGAGTACTTGATAGTGTTTTGATTGCTTATTTCTTTTGTTTATATAGACAAAATGATAGATCTTCTCTTATTCCTTGTTCGTCATATTACATTGTCTTATTCGTTGTCATAGATCTTCTCTCATTCCTTCTCTTTTACAGGTCAGTGGAATATTTACGCTCAAAACCCCCATTCTGCAGTATCGCCACCGCATGGCCTAGTAGAATTTTATCAATTTGTCATCTGTGTGTACTTACGAAGAAGCAGCCTCGTAAATGATCTGGAAAATGCTGATATTGTAGCCGAATTAAGCCCAGTGAGGAAGTAAGAAAAGAAGTTTTTTTTTGCTTCAAATCCGAGCTACCATCTTTAAGCTTTACCATTCGCATGCACATTGTACACCACTGCAAACCAGAACCCTGTATCTTCACCTATTGCAACTATCCCTAGTGGCTGAGAAGCAAGATGATCTTGAAATTTGCCGACCACTTTGGCTGCATTCTGGTTTGTAGCCTGTTTCTGCCTCCAATTTCTCGACGAAGGAGAAGGAACGAATTTACTCTTTGAGTTGTGGAGACGATAATCCTCGTTGACTTTACAAAATGCTGTAAAAGATATCTTTACATTTTAGTTTACAAAACTATTTCTTCCCACTTAATTGCGACAGCTGATCTTTTAATTTGGTTTTCTAAAACTTTTTTGTAGTAGTTCAGCATGAATTGATTTAAATCATAACCTGCTAAATTTGATTTGTTTCAATTCATCACAAAGTGCCACATCCATCAATTTTACGAGCAAGCATGTAAAGGCAAAAACCAAGATGAGCCGAGTCATCAAGTCATCATCTCAAGTCACTCCAAATGCACTGTTACTTTAGGGTTGATCTAAGACTTGAATCTTTCCAAGTATGGAATAAAACCAAATTTAGGCAACTTTGACTGATTAACAAACTATAAAGGGTTAATTGTGCATTGGTCTCTAATATTGTTACACTTTTTTAAATTAGTCACCATTACTCTAAAAGATGTATGTCAAAGATAATGATGTTAGTCATTACCATTAATAGTATGATGAGTAGACGACTTAACATTCTTTATATTTTGTCAAAAGTGCACAATACATCTAGTATTTTAAAATGTAATTGATTACTCCTATATTTTATAAAAGTAGCTGAATACCCCTTATATTTTAAAACATAGCTTATTACTCCCTTGTGTTTTAAAAATGTAGTTGAGTACCCCTCTGTGTTTTAAAAAATGTAACTGAATACCTGCTTCTGTTAAAAAAATCATTCATTTTAACAGGGAGTATTTAGCTACATTTTTAAATATACAAGGGGGAGGGGATACTCAGCTACCTTTTTAAAAAACATGGAGATAATTAGCTTATTTATAAAATATAGGGTCGGGGGTATTCAACTACTTTTATAAAACATAGTGATGTAATCAGCTACGTTTTAAAATATAGGGGGGGTATTGTGTACTTTTGGTAAAACACAAAAGGGTGGATGATAGATAGTGATTCAATTCTTTCTCGCGATGCCCTTTATAGCAAAACACAGGCGGGTGTTAAGTCGTTTATTCATATTATGATTAAAATTAACAAAAAACAACAAAAAAAAAAATTATTGGCCTTATAATTGGGGTGTACCGGTTGACGTGGATAAAATAGGTAATGTGGATAGAATGGCAGATGCGAAGAATGCAAATCTGAAATCTAAGAAGCACATCCAGAAATTGATGTTTGGTTTGATGAGACAAGAGGTAATGGAAGCTCTTGAGCCTCCTCCCAACTTGGAAAGATTAAAGGTTGAGTCTTATGAAGGTAGCTGATTCCCTACGTGGATGACATCCCTCAACAATCTTAGAAAACTGACTCTTGATGAATCTGACAAATTGACGTCTCTGCTTCCTGTAGGAATATGTTATGATCCAAGTAGCTATGGACTACTATACTAATGATAATGACCAACCCAAACCACAGAGCTCAAGTCAAGTTAACAAGCAGTCCAGCCCAAGTGAAGAATATCAGATTGAAGTCAGTTAGATTACGAAGCTCAATACAGTTGTTGATCAACCAAGCCCAGCTATTATGTGTCTTGTTAGTTAAAGTCTGTTAGGCATTTAGCATGTGAGGTATGAAGATTTATATATCTTGACGGTTGTATCAGAGCAAGGCTATGCAAGCAAACACTATATTTATTTCTATTTTGTTCTTCTTTCTTCAATTCTCTGTAATTTTCCTTTCTTTTATGTCTTTCTATTCTTCCTCAAAATTTTAGTTTGTTACATTGGTGCTCTCGTTGACTCCATGGTCGAAGGTACCAGACTACACGCCATGGATGCTATAGTGACGTAATATTATGTACAAATTCAACAATATCAATAATATCTACAACATTCTCAGCAATATCAACAATATTAACACTATTATCAACAACACTATTATCACCAATATCCTCAAAGTTATCAGCCATATTCTCCGTGAGCTGCTCCACCATCCAAACATGTGCACAATCACTATTATTATTACGAAGCAATGTTGTCTTATCAGCAGTATTTTCATTTTTTTTCCGATGGCTCAAGGTGACAGCTCGGCGATTAGAATCGATCTAGGGACGGCTTACTCGTGTGTGGGTGTTCAGCAACACGATAGTGCTGCGCTAGTAGCTACTGATCAGGGAAATAGCATTCCGCCGTCTCAAGTTGTTTTCGCCGACACCAACCACAATGAGGTGATGCAAATTTATGCAGCAAATCCCGAAGTGCTGTTCTTTAGCGTAGACGACGAGGATCGTTTGTCAACACCAAATCACAGTCGCGAAGATCTCAAGCTCGCAGACTCCGAAGCCGAGCCCGATTTCGAAACCCAAAACCACGACTACGATGACGTTTTGAATCGCTTGCAGTTACAATCGCAGGAGTTCTCGCAATTCGAGCAAGAGCTAAACGTTTGTAAAATTTCACAATCGGAACTCAAAAATATTGTTGAAATAGAGTCTGCGAGGAAGGTGTTTGATGAAATGACTAAGAGAAGTTCGGTGTATTTGAAAGGTGATATGGTAGAGGTGAAGAGGTTAGTAAATTCTCCTTGGTGGATTCCATGGAGTGTGTATTTGAAGGGGTATTTCTTGAGGGGAATGGAGAATGAAACAATGGATTGTTATGAAGAAGCTGTAGGTGAGAATTTGAGTGTTAAGATGAGTGATGTCGCATTTAACTCAGTTTTGGATGCTATGAACAAGAATGGGAAGTTTGATGAGACATTGAAGTTGTTTGAGAGAATGTTAAGGGAGCACAATCCACCGAAGAGGTTGATTGTGAATTTAGGGAGCTATAATGTGATGGTGGATGGGTACAGTGCGGAAGCATATATTAGGTGTTCAAAAGTGGAATCTGTTGTTGCTGCTTATCGTACGATTAATTCCACTGTTGAGATTGTGAAGCACTAGGAAGCATTTCGCACATCAAATGCGTTGGACCTCATGAGCCAATATGATGTTGCTATAGATGCAATAGACAATGTTCCAAGTCGATACATGATCAATGATTCCTATGTTCTATTGGGAAAGCCTCTAACATCTGGTGCTACAATGGGACTAGAGGGACATCTCATAGTTTACAATTATAATGGTGGCCCATGTAACGCTCCGAACCCAACCCTACACTATAGGTCAAGTTCGGACCCGTCATAGGGACATAATCTCCTCTGTAAGGTGGACAAACTAGTTACCTGCACATAAACACAAACATGTCCCGAGCCAACTAGCAAACAACTCATACAAACCAACTTCCATATTAATCATAGTCAACCAACTTCTCAAGACTAACCGAGCCTTGGTACTACAAAATCTATATCACATACAAGCATGCAAGATAATTATAAACCTAACCATAAGTAGTATGTCACAAAGATAAACCAAGTTCAACCTTCTAACTATCAAACCCACAAGCATGCAATAAAAGAAAGTAAAACTAGAATCAATTATTACATGCCATCTACTTAACTATTATTCATACAAGATTACAACTTGTTACATCTACTAAATATATACAGGACCACCAGGCCTCAAAAGAACACCAACAACATCTTCACACAAGCTTCACATTATAGCCAACCTTAACACACAAGAAAGTCACGGAAGTTGTTCAACTTGTACTTCTTCCTCTTCTACTACTGCCATTAGCTGGGGATTCACCTCATCTTCTCTTGAAACATGTTAAAATGAGGAGTGAACAACAATGTTGCCTAGTGAGGAAGGTGATGCAGCATACCGGGGCGTGCAACATGATATGCAATAGGATATACAACAAGATAACAACATATTCAACACCAAATAACACAACTAGTTAATCAAGTAATTAACCACATATAAAAATGATACAGGTTCACTTGTCTTGGATCACGAGCCACGAGCCAAGATTTTTTAAGCAAGTGCCGGCCAAACCCTTATTCCTCCAAAAATAGGGTACTCCGGATGTATCCCGATCCTACGACCTATATTTCCCGAGATAGGTTCGTATGCCCCAACGAGGTGAACCACGCCTCTGGGGTAGGGGAGTATGCCTCAGCGAGATAGAGACTGGGAAACTATGGTAGCCGAGGGAGCACGGCAAGTCCGACGCCACCTGTGTTACTCGACACTACCATGCCCCAAAAGGTTGTGCAACCCCAAAACAAGTCCACGAGAATCAAGATTATCAAGTAACATTTAAGAGGGACGACAAAGTAAACCGCCCTCGCAAATAACCACAATATACACAAAATAACGAAATAACATGAATGAGACATATAACCTAATTTCCGTAAACTCTTCAAATAGCATGATTACGTCTTAGACAAGGATAAAAGCACAATTCAACACATCTACGAGCTCGTATAAGCATAAAAATATCCATTTAGCACTTTTTCCCTTTCTTTAACCAAGTCATTCTTCTCCTACACAAGGTTCAAAGTTCCAAAACTACAATTCAACCATTCTACATTCCTAAGGAAGCCATAAGACACCTATCAAGGCCCTAAAACCCTGCTTTGGAGACAAAAGTTCGGGAAGGCCCCGAGCGGGTTTTAACTATACCTACGATATCCGGACCCCAATTTAACGCAACGTGAAACCTTTGCCTAGGAGGTCAAGAAACCACTCGAGGTAAAAGAGTGAAAGTGGGAATCGGCATAGGGCACTGTAAATAGGGGAAGGCTAGCTACGCTTCTCCTCCCTCGGGGAGGTGAGCTCAAGTCTCTCTCTGTATGAGCTGAGGCTGATATAAGGGTTTAGGATCAGGATTCTCAATTGAAAGCACCAAAAGTGCTTCTATGCCCTAAGGATACTTAATCTAAACTCTAAACGTGCCCGGATTGTGTTATATGAAAAATCTCCTTTTTAAAGTTAGCCAATTTTGCATTTTAACTCATTTTCGGGCACTTCAACCTCATGTGAGCTTGTAACTAGTTCCATTAATGTCTAAAGCACCTAAAGGAAGCCTCAATTTGTTCTAATTAGCAAATTTTATCAAAACCCTAATTTTCATCACTATTCATCATCTTCTTTGAGATTTCAAGCTTCAACCATGACAATAGCTATTACACAACACAAACATGGTCTAGAGATCATAATAAACATGTATCTAACAATATATGAGCATAACTATAGCCATAAGTAACAAATCTCAAAATTTCAAAACTTGACATAAACTTTAAACCAACAAAAATGCTAACTCCTTCATAATATAGATGCGTAGAAGCTTGTAGGAGACCCTAGGATGCTCAAACTCTCTCCAAGACTCAAGCTATATGGCCAATTTGCAAGATTTGATGAAGAGTTCTTCTCCTTTTCCTTCTAGGGAGCCATCGGGTTTGGGGGGGTATTTTGGGCAATTTTGCTTTTGTTTGAATGTGTTATGTTAGTATGTATGATATATTGTGTATATAGTATATGCATGGTATAATAAATTAAGTCAAATACTACTAACACATGGTCAAATAGGCTTATAATTCTAATTAATTGCTAGATAATTCTAAACTAATGATTCTACATACGTAACACTATTCCACGAAGTGAAAAACATTTTTCAAACGCATACACCCGGGCCCCAACGCTCAAAACTACCATTTCCCGATTCCTATTATATGTCATGTGACTTAGAAAAAATATTAAATCGAGCATTTAAAACAGTCAAATTTCTTATGAATTGTGTTCAATAGTAAAACAACTAAGCAAGAAAAGAAATGCATATAAAATGCTCAAGTAATTTATGCAACAGTTATTTAAAAGATGTGGTAAAATTCTCGGGCGTCATACCCTCTCCCTCTTAAACTAATTGCGTCCACACAATTCTTACATGATTCGACAAACAGCTCCGGATATTTTTCTCTTATCTGATCTTCCCGCTCCCATGTGGCATCCTCAACACCGTGATGATCTCAAAGAACTTTTACCATAAGAATACTCTTGGTTCGAAGTTTCTGAATCTTTTTGTCGACCACTCGAAGAGGTTTCTCAACATATGACAATGACTCATTGATTTCCAATGGCTCTGGCTCCAGAATGTGCGAAGGATCTGGATTATACTTCCTCAATAACGACACGTGAAATACATCATGAATCTTTCCTAAACTCGGAGGTAATGCCAATCTATAAGCCAAATCTCCAACCTTCTCAATAATTTCAAACGGCCCCACATATCTAGGACTGAGTTTACCTCCCTTTCCGTGTCGAATCAAACCCTTTTGTAGAGAGACTTTCAAGAACACATGATCACCCACTGAAAACACTAAGTCACGTCGGCGTCTATCAGTATAACTTTTCTGTCGGCTTTGAGCTGTGAGCATTCTTTTCTTAATAAGTTTCACATTATCAATCATCTTGATCATCTCAGGTAGAATAGTTGGATCAACAGTTTTCATTTCACCTACCTCGTCCCAATACAACGGAGACCTACATCTTTACCCGTAAAGTGCCCCGTAGGGTGCCATACCAATGGTAGCCTGGTAACTGTTATTATAAGCAAACTCTGCAAGAGGCAAATACATTTCCCAACTCTTACCGAAATCCAGAATACAAGCTCGCAATATATCTTCTAAAATCCTGATAGTCCTCTCAAACTGGCCATCTATCTGCGGGTGATATACAATACTAAAACTCAAATTAGTTCCTAAAGCCTTTTGTAGTTTATGCCAGAACTGTGATATAAACCTGGGATCATTGTCCGATACTATTCTAGATAGAACTCCATGCAGTCTGACAATGTTTTCAACATATAGATCAGCTAATTTACAAGGGAATCTATCTTCTTTGTAGCAATAAAATGTGAGGTTTTCGTCAACCTATCAACCACAACCTAGAGGGAATCATTACCTCGTGGTGATCTCGGCAAATCATAAACAAGGTCTATAGTCACTTGGTCCGATTTCCGCACTGGAATCTCCAATGGTTGCAACAATCCCGCTGGTCTTTGATGATCAGCATTAACCTTCTGACAAGTCAAACATTTAGCCACATACTCAGCTATCTCCCTTTTCATATTATTCCACCAGAAGCTTTGCTTTAGATCCTTGTACATCTTAGTGCTACCAGGGTGTATAGTATATTTAGCACTGTGAGCCTTAACAAGAATTTCATCCTTTATAGTTGAACCACTAGGAATGCAAATTCTATTCTTATACCTGAGTAGTCCATCATCATGCAACTTGAAGTCGGACTCTCCCCCTATTGACTTCTCTAGAATTTTCAACAACTGAGAATCTGACTACTAGGCTTATCTGATTCTAGACAGTAATAAAGACTATATTTGTAAACTAGCAAATTGAATACTTGTTCTAGAAGCCTTCAGTTTTTACAGACACAATTCATCCACAATTTTCCAGTCCTTTATTATCAAACTAGCCACAGTAGCTTTTCGGCTCAATGCATCTGCAACAATGTTAGCTTTACCTGGCAAATAGTTAATGGTACAATTATAATCATTCAATAATTCTAACCAACGCCTTTGCCTCATATTCAAATCCTTTTGAGAAAACAGATACTTTAGACTTTTATGATCAGTAAATATCTCAAATTTATTTTCCCACAAATAATGACGCCATTTCTTTAAAGCAAAGACAACATCAGCAAGCTCAAGATCATGTGTAGGATAATTAAGCTCATATGGTTTCAATTTTCTCGAGGCATAAGCTATCACCTTACCATTTTGCATAAGAACGCAGCCCAAACCTTCTTTCGAAGCATAACCGTAAATCACCAAATTATCAGTCCTCTCAGGCAATGCAAGGATAGGTGCAGTAGTAAGTCTCTTTTTCAATTCCTGGAAACTAGCTTCGCATTTATCATCCCAGTTAAACACAATTTTCTTTTGAGTTAAAGAAGTTAATGGTCCTGCAATTTTAGAAAAGTCCTTAACAAACCGCCTATAATAACCAGCCAATCCCAAGAAACTACGAACCTCCATGATAGTCTTGGGTCTCTTCCAGGACATAACCACCTCAATTTTCACAGGATCTATAGATATTCCCTCATGTGAAATGATATGACCTAGAAAGGCTACCTGTTTCAACCAGAATTCACACTTGCTAAATTTGGCAAATAACATATGTTCCTGCAATGTTCGCAACACAATTCTCAAGTGCTCTTCATGCTTTGCCTCTGATTTAGAATATACTAGTATGTCATCAATAAAGATTACCACAAATTGGTCAAGGTAGGGTCTAAACACCCTTTGCATCAAATCCATAAAGGCGGCGGGAGTAGGGATGACAATGGGGACAGGGATTGTGGGTACCCGCCCCACCTCCACCCCAAGTGAGAAGGGGATTAAGGCGAGAAATGGGGAATAGGGCGGGGGATGGGGATCAACTTTTAATGCCCGCACGGGGGCGGGGCAGGGCAGGCGGGGATAAACATTTCCCGCCCCGCATAAATAGATAGTTATTTTTATTATTTTAGTATTATATATGTATTAAAATTATACATATAAAAGTATAAAAAATAACATTAAACAAAGTATTATAAAATGGAGAAGAAAAAATAGATTATTTGAAAGGATTTTATAATTATTCTTAAAACCACTGTATGCCATAACTTGAGATTTGCTATCATTTGACATAAATACCTCAATTTTACTATTGTTCATAGTGAATTAAAAGATTTGTTAGTTATTTCAGTTGTACTTCAAAAAGCTTCAAATTACATAACTAAAGATGAATTTTAAAGAATCACAACTAATATTATATGTGACATGCGATAAGAAAAAAAATTATAATAATCAATGCAATCTCACTAGTACAAAGAAATGTTCTTTTTCAATTAGAGTTCTTATACACAATGGTTTAAGTCAAAATTTATTTTAAATATTTGAGACTCAATTACTATAATATTATTTTTACTATTTAATTGCAAGAATAATTAATATTAGACTTTATTTAAGATCTATATTTATATTTATCATTAGTATAACTTTACTTTTTATTTTGAAGTTGCATGATTCAAATTAATTATAATTCTTAAGGTTTAAAAAGAATAATAAAAACTCCGCGGGTAATCCCCATTCCCCATAGGGATTCGGGGGCGGGGGCGGGGGTATAAAATGCGGGAACGGGGCGGGAGATGAGGGAGCTTTTTGAGAGGCAGGGCAGTGCGTGAGGATAGCTCCCCCCGCCCCTACCCTGCCCCATTGCCATTCCTTGGCGAAAGCATTTGTCAACCCAAATAGCAATACAACAAATTCATAGTGGCCATACCTAGTTCTAAAACCAATCTTGGGCACATCATTTTTTCGAATTCTCAGCTAATAATAGCCCTGTCTCAAATCAAATTTAGATTACACAACGACACCTTGCAACTGATCAAACAATTCCTCAATCAAAGGCAAAGAATATTTATTTTTTACCTTTACTTGATTAAGACCCCGAGAATCAATGCACAATCGCAAAGTACCATCTTTCTTCTTCACAAATAATATAGGGGCACCTCAAGGTGACGAACTAGGCTGAGTGAAACCTTTCTCAAGTAACCCTGTAGCTGAATTTTCAACTCTTGCAACTCAGGGTGAGCCATTCTATATGAGGTTCTAGAAATAGGATTAGTTCCTGGCAACAAATTAATCACAAACTCTATTTCTCGGTCAGGTAGTAACCCAGGCAACTCCTCAGGAAATACTCCCGTAAAGTCTTTTACAATAAGTACTTCATTCAATTTCAATTTATCCCCAGGTTGATTAATTAAATATGCTAGATATGCATCACAACCTTTACTCAACATTTTAGTAGCTTTAATAGAAGAAATTATACGAGTCCCAGTAGATTTTCGACTCTCAACAATTTTAATGACAGGTTGTTCTGGTACTTCTAAAGTCACAATTTTCCTTCTACAATCCAAACATGTATAATACCGCCTCAACCAGTCCATTCCCAAGATAACCGCAAAGTCTCGAAATGGTATGATTATCAAATCAATAGGATACGTATGCCCCTCAATGTAAATATCACAATCTTTACACACAGACTCTGTAACAAATTTGGTACCTATAGGATTTCCTACTTCAATTACATACCGCAGTTTATCAACTATTAAAGCAGTAGATTGTGCACATATAGGAATGATAAATGAATGTGTAACCCCAGTGTCAATCAAAACTACTACCGATTGACTATTAATAAGAAAAGTACCTTCCACCACCACAATTGTGTTTGGGAGCTCCTCCTGATCTAGTGCAAATACACGTGCCTGGCCTTGTGGACCTATAGTTGCTCCTGAAGCTCTAGTCTGAGCACTCTGGCCGTAAGTCTGTCCCTGACCCTGTTTATACCTAGTGCAATATCTAATCCTGTGCTAATCGCTCCCGCAACCAATTCATCGGCCCAATTTCCTCCAACACTCTGCCTCCATGTGGCCCTTGAGATTACAGTGACTGCACTGCTGGTTTTTCCTTGTAGCAGTGCTTCCCGTAGGAGCTATGAGACCCCAGATTTTATCTTTGCATAGAAATACGTCATTTGACTTGTTTGTGTGTTATATGAGTTAGAATGCACTAATTCTGTGATTTATAATCCTAATACATGCTATGTGTGCATTCATGAATTTTCATAAAAAAAGGGCATCATAAATTTTATCGTCGGTTGTTGTGAATAGTATTTTGAACGCACGTCCGCTAAAATTTTTACACAGGTATTTTAAATATCTTAAAACCTAGTCCTCAGATATTAGTAGACCCGTGTATGATTTAAACGGATTTCAAATCGGATTAGGAATTTTAAAGGTTTTTACATATTCTTTTGCGAAAATATAGTTTTTAACCGAGTCGGGTAAAAATCTTTGCGTGTGAAAATTGTTGTCACCTAAAAAAAACTACCTAAAAATAGTCCAAGTGTTTAATGCTTGTTTTGAGCAAAAATAGTCTAAAATACTAATTAAAAGACTAGAAAACAATTAAAAGACTAAAATACTAACTTTGACCTTAGCATTTTGTTATTTGACTTGGCTTTTAAATACATAATATGCATAATACTTCACAAAACAAAGCTCAAAACACCACAAACACACACACATATGGCCGAAACTCCTAAGGCCATTTTTGCTTAGTTTTTGATCAATTTTTCTCATAGAAATTGCAATACAAAGCCAAACTTCTTCATCCAAAGCTTGAATTCACTTGTTGGGCATCCATTCTACATCTTTCTTGCATCATATAACATCAAAGGTGAGAGAAAAATTCTAGATCTCAAAATGCTATTTTTATGTCAATTCATATAATTGAATTTTAACCGCTAAAATGTTGAATTGATGTTAGAATATTGCTCAGTAGATGCTAAGGATTATGTATATGAGTTTATAGCTGTTTTGAATAGTGGTAGCATGTATTTCTATTTTTCGGGTATTAAAGTTGAGTTTTTGGGTTGTTGTTGAATAATTGTTATTGTGGTGATTAGAATTGATTGCTTATAGCTTCTAAAAGTTTGTTAAATATGTTGTAGTAATGTTGTAATGTCGAAATTTTGATTGTGATGTCGTGGTAAAAGTCCAAAAAAATCAGCCATGGTACATTGAGGTTTTAGGATTGTTGGGCTTGTTTTGGATGGATTGTGGTTGGTTTCCGAGGGGGCTAATGTAGTTACTTGAGTGGGTGAGTAATAGAAACTAGTTTGGAGGTTATTGGATTAGTAGATTGTTAGTTATGACTTTTAGAAGTTTGAGTAGTCTTTCTTTAAATGTTGAAATAATGCATTTAGTTGTTTGGATGGTGTTTGAGTGGTTGAATCATAGGTTGTTGATGGTTAGATTCGAGATTGGTTGTGTGGTTTAATACATGTTAAGTTGGGTAGGCTACTTTGTCATCTAACTTAGTTGTTAGTTGTTTATTTGATTAATTGTTGTTATGTTGTTGAAATGATGATAACTGACTGATTATTGATGAGCCGGGAGATGAGCAACCTACTTTTGTTGTCCTCCTGTGATATGAATGATTATTATTATTATCATGAGTCTTGGTATGTGTGTGCCACCTCTTGGGCAGCGTTGAGCTGTCAGATTGATAACGGCATGACTATCATAGACTATCCCTAACTCGCATGGGCGGAGGTGCCACGGAGGGAGGGGCTAGTGAGGTACCTTGGGTGTGTGAGTAATGGGGAGTTATAAGAAGATGATTGAGATCGTGATGGCGTTTGGAGCTATATCAACTAGAGTATCCTTTCTCAATGAATGGTTATTTATATGCTTAAATTGAAATATTGATGTTGTGTGAAAGATCTATAGAATTCCTCACTGGGCTTGTTTTATATAAGCTCATTCTCATTCGTTATCTGCAAGCAGGTGTTACTGAACCAGAATACGGGTATGTGCCTCAAGAAGATGAGAATGTGACTTTTTTTGAAGAGTCTTATGTGCTAGAGTCATATCCTGAAGCTTAGTTGGAATGTTTTATGCTATTTTGTAGTATGACTTATCTTGTAGAGTTTCAAGTCTTTTCTTTAAGGTCGTATTGTATAAACTAATCTAAAGATAGTAAAAGTGTTATGCTAGTTTAGTAGTCTTTCTTTTGATCATGATTAGATTGCTAGGTTGATATATAATCTATTTTGCAATGTATATTATAGCCTATGTATGATGTTGGAACAGAGGCGTATAACTTATGGATGAAATGATGAAAGAATGTTTAATGTATGGTTAAAGTTGCGTTGTTGATTGTTAATATAGTGGTGGAGTTGTTATTGATCTTTGGAGTTTGTTGTATGAAGTTCTAAAGGGTTGGTTTAAAGCCCTGATGTCCGTGTTACTGTCGTTATACTGCCAAAATTCTATTGCGTCCTGACTGATCGTAGGAGGGGTTGAGTTGGAGCATTACAGAAGCCCTGTAAGTAGATGTAGCGGAGCTACCCTGCTGAGATCTAGTGGTCACTGTTCGAGTTTGACTCTGCATCTAACTCTGAGCTGGTCTTGTCTAAGACTGTGTCTGAACTGGACCTGGGTAGCTCTGATTTTGTCTCGGCTGCTGAATCTGAACGGACTGCTGATATTGTCTTTGATAGCCCTGACTCTGGGACTGATACTGATGTTTACTCGGTTGACTGGATTCCGCCAATAAATCCGCCTTGCGTTTCTCGAATCTCGATGCGGCTCTAACTGCTGCAGCATAATTAGGATAATCCTGCGAAGACAAGTTCAGCTGAATATCACCTCTCAAACCCCGGATAAATCTCTAAATCCTCATGTCCTCTGCCTATACCAAAGCTGGCACAAAGCGGGAGAGTTTAGTAAATGTAGCCTCGTACTGATCGATAGACATATTTCCCTACCTCAGAGATATGAACTCTTCTTGATGCCTCTAACGAGCTACTACCGATACATACTTGTTCCTGAACTCTCGAACAAAGTCAGCCCACAAATGTTGTACCCTCTTGGCATCCCATTTCTCTCTAACAGTACGCCACCACTCCTCGGTGTCCCCCTCAAGTAAGAATGCAGCATAAGTGATCCTTCTCTCATCATTACACTCAAGTATCGCAGCAACTTTCTCAAACTTACTCAACCACATTTCAGCCTTCATATCATTCGGTTCCCCATAAAAACTGTACGCCCCGTGATACAAGAACTTATCAAACAAGCTACCCCCTGCAGCTCCGCTACTCTCGACTCTAGCAGCCTGATTACCTCTGCCAGTCCCTGCTTGACCCTGCTGAGTCACAAACTGAGCAATTGTATTCATAGCATTGGCCATTGTGACCATAATCTGTGTGTTGCTCAATTCTTGTCCTTGCGGTACATTCCCCGCTTGTGGTACATTCCTTGCTACTCTTGCTCCTGCCTAGGTACATCTTGTCTAGGAGCCTCCTCCGGTTCCCTTCTCGGTCTACCCCTTCTCCACATCTTGATGCTAGAAGAATGCAGTGTTATAATAGGCAAATAGATAACACAAAGATAACATGTACATATTTCAAAACACCTTGTGCACATAAGACAACACATAAATCCCTTAACAATCATTAAACACTAAGCCTTTCATATTCATATCATATCATGCATTTTACATTTCTCTTACATGTGAGCATGTCCTTTACTCGAGCACTTAGACAATTAAACAATCATATAATCACGTAGTTCAACTTTCACATATGGACCTCTACCCACATACCGAAGAAATTAACCCGGCTACTTCCATTCAAGTAGCTCTAATACCACCTAATTATAACGCTCCAAACTCAACCCTACACTACAGGTCAAGTCTGGACCCGTCACATGAACAGAGTCTCCTCTGTACGGTGGACAAACTGGTTACCTGTACATAGACACAAACATGTCCCTAGCCAACTAGCAAACAACTCATACAGCCCAACTTCCATATTAATCATAGTCAACCAACTTCTCAAGACTAACCGAGCCTTGGTACCACAAAATCTATATCACATACAAGCATGCAAGATAATTCTAAACCTAACCATAAGTAGTATGTCACAAAGATAAACCAAGTTCAACCTTCTAACTATCAAACCCACAAGCATGCAATAAAAGAAAGTAAAACTAGAATCAATTATTACATACCATCTACTTAACTATTATTCATACAAGATTACAACTTGTCATATCTACTAAATATATACATGACCACCAGGCCTCAAAAGAACACCAATAACATCTTCACACAAGCTTTACATTATAGCCAACCTTAACACACAAGAAAGTCACGGAAGTTGTTCAACTTGTACTTCTTCCTCTTCTACTACTGCTACTAGCTGGGGCTTCACCTCAGCTTCTCCTGAAACATGTTAAAATAAGGAGTGAGCAACAATATTGCCCAGCGAGGGAGGTGATGCAGCATACCGGGGTGTGCAACATGATATACAACATGATATACAACAAGATAACAACATATTCAACACCAAATAATGCAACTAGTTAATCAAGTAATTAACCACATATAAAAATGATACGGTTCACTTGTCTTCGATCACGAGCCACGAGCCAAGATTCTTCAAGCAAGTGCCGGCCAAACCCTTATTCCTCCAAAAATGGGGTACTTCAGATGCATCCCGATCCTACAACCCATATCTCCCGAGGTAGGTCCATATGCCCCAACGAGGTGAACCACGCTTCTGGGGTAGGGGAGTATACCTCAGCGAGATAGGGATTAAGAAATCATGGTAGCCGAGAGAGCATGGCAAGCCCGACGCCGCCCGTATTACTCGACACTACCATGCCCTAAAAGGTTGCGCAACCCTAAAACAAGTCCATGAGAATCAAGATCATCAAGTAACATATAAGAGGGATGACAAAGTAGGTTGCCCTCGCAAATAACCATAATATATGCAAAATAGCAAAATAACACGAAGGAGACATATAACCTAATTTCCGTAAACTCTTCAAATAGCATGATTACACCTTAGACAAGCATAAAAACACAATTCAACACATCTACGAGCTCGTATAAGCATAAAAATATCCCTTTAGCACTTTTCCCCTTTCTTTAACCAAGTCATTCTTCTCCTACACGAGGTTCAAAGTTCCAAAACTACAATTCAACCATTCTACATTCCTAAGGAAGTCATAAGACACCTATCAAGGCCCTAAAACCCCACTTTGGAGACAAAAGTTCGGGAAGGCCCCGAGCGAGTTTTAATTACACCTACCATATTCGGACCCCAATTTAACGCAACGAAAGCACCAAAAGTGCTTCCATGCCCCAAGGATACCTAATCTAAAGTCCAAACGTACCCGGATTGTGTTATGTGAAAAAATCCCTTTTTAAAGTTAGCCAATTTTGTATTTTAACTCATTTTCGGGCACTTCAACCTCATGTGAGCTTGTAATTAGTTTCATTAATGTCTAAAGCACTTAAAGGAAGCCTCAATTCGTTCTAATTAGCAAGTTTTATCAAAAACCTAATTTTTGTCACTATTCATCATCTTCTTTGAGATTTCAAGCTTCAACCATGGCAGTAGCTATTACACAACACAACCATGGTCTAGAGATCATAATAAACATGTATCTAACAATATATGAGCATAACTATAGCCATAAGTAACAAATCTTAAAATTTCAAAACTTGACATAAACGTTAAACCAACAAAAAAGCTAACTCCCTCACAATATAGATGCGTAGAAGCTTGTAGGAGACCTTAGGATGCTCAAACTCTCTCCAAGACTCAAGCTAGATGGCCAATTTGCAAAATTTGATGAAGAGTTCTTCTCTTTTTCCTCCTAGGGAGCCATCGGGTTTGGGGGAGGGGTATTTTGGGCAATTTTGCTTTTGTTTGAATGTGTTATGTTAGTATGTATGATATATTGTGTATATAGTATATGCATGGTATAATAAATTAAGTCAAATACTACTAACACATGGTCAAATAGGCTTATAATTCTAATTAATTGCTAGCTAATTCTAAACTAATGTTTCTACATACGAAATACTTTTCCACAAAGTGAAAAATATTTTTCAAACGCATACACTCGGGCCCCAAAGCTCAAAACTACCATTTTCCGATTCCTTTTATATGTCATGTGACTTAGGAAAAATATTAAATCGAACATTTAAGACAGTCAAATTTCTTATGAATAGTGTCCAATAGTAAAACAACTAAGCAAGAAAAGAAATGCACATAAAATGCTCAAGTAATTTATGCAACAGTTATTTAAAAGATGTGGTAAAATTCCCGAGCGTCACAGCCCATGCTATAGATGTTTATTCCCAACTCCACCAGCTACAACAGCCTGTGAAAGATATGTGGATAGTGGAGTTCTTGGAGTTGTTCCTGGTGTTATTGGATGTCTCCAAGCTCTAGAGGCCATCAAGGTTGCAAGTTGTGTTGGTGAACCTCTCTCAGGAAGGATGCTTCTTTTTGATGCACTGTCAGCAAGGATTCGTATTGTCAAACTTAGAGGAGGTCATCTCAGTGTGAAGCTTGTGGAGAAACTACGGCACTGACAAAACAACAATTCTGTGATTTTGATTATGAAAAATTTACTCAAACTCCTCTCTTCATGTCTCCGCTGAAGTTGAACCTACTTCCTACTGATGCAATAATTAGTAGCAAGAAGTACATCGAAAGAGTTGTGAAAGGCGAACCCCACGTGTTGGTGGGTGTAAGACCAACTCATCACTTTAAGATCGTCTCACTTCCCAATTCTATCAACATCGCTCTGGCAGCTGTGGAGGAGAGGTTGCCTGAACTTTTTGCAACCTAGAGCAAAGAGGTAGAGAACAATCTACTTGCTAAAGCCTGCATGGTAAGAGTCAGAGTGATAACAAAAAGGGAACTCAGGCATTACAATAATCCTCAAGGTGATGGCAAAGTGTTCTTATTTGATCTCCTTGATTCTGATGGTGGAGAAATAAAGGTGACTTGCTTTAATACTATGGCTCACCAGTTCTACATCCAGATAGAACCAAGTAAAGTGTATATGATATCAAAGGGTTCACTGAGACCTGCTCAGAAGACTTTCAATCACCTACGCAAGGATCATGAAATTTTCCTAGTGAGTACGTCAATCTTACAACCCTGCTTTGAGGATGATAAATCGATTCGAGTCTGGCCAGCAGGTCGAATGGATATTAACCTTCAGATGATTGCGAAGATTATTGCTTTGTGCAATGATGCTGGTGTTGAAAAATCTGGGCTGCATTATGTTGCCAGTAGAATGCCAACTGAGGCAACATTAAAGGTTTTGGTTGAGAAAATGGGACTTTCTAATGGAGTAGACTCTGGTTTGTTTTCGGGTAACAACAATCCACTATGTTGCTCCCGTACATGGAGTAAAATGGAACAGCGGATTGCTACTCTTGAGTTTGATCGTGACAGGAATTCTATGGGTGTTTTCGTGAGTTCCAGCTCAGGCAGAAAATCATTGTTTATGAAGGGTGCAATAGAAAATGTGTTGGAAAAAAGCTCCTTCATTCAATTGTTTGATGGTTCTGTTGTGCAACTTGATCAAAATTCAAGCGATAGAATTTTGCGAAGCCTCGACAAAATGTCCGCAAGTGCATTACGTGTTCTGGGTTTCGCATACAAGGAGGATCTTTCAGAATTTGCTACATATAATGGCGATGAAGGCCATCCAGCTCATGAACTCTTACTGACTCCTACTAATTACCCTTCAATTGAGAGCAAACTAATTTTCGTTGGCTTGGTTGGATTAAGAGATCCCCCTTGAAAGGAGGTACGCCAAGCCATTGAGGATTGCAAAGCAGCTGGCATTCGGGTCATGGTGATCACTGGTGACAACAAGAACACAGCAGAAGCCATTTGTCTAGAAATAGGTGTTTTTGGGCCTGTTTACAAGGAGAAGCTTCCTGATGGAACACTAGTAGCAAGAAAAAGATTTTCAAGGAGTTTAGGTGCTGAGGTATTCGAAGCCTACCCAGATTTGAACCTTGAGGACAAGGTTCTCTCAAAAGGGAGAAGTAATGTTATGATCTAAGTAGCTATGAACTACTCTACTAATGATAATGGCCAACCCAAACCACAGAGCCCAAGTTAAGTTAACAAGCAGTCCAGTCCAAGTGAAGAATATTAGATTGGAGTCGGTTAGACTACAGAGCCCAATACAGTTGTTGATCAACCAAGCCCAGCTATTATGTGTCTTGTTAGTTAGAGTCTATTAGGCATTTAGCATGTGAGGTGTGAAACATTATATATCTTGGTGGTTGTATCAGAGGAAGGCAAAGCAATCAAACACTATCTTTATTTCTATTTTGTTCTTCTTTCTTCAATTCTCTGTAATTTTCCTTTCTTTTATGTCTTTCTATTCTTCCTCAAAATGTTAGTTCGTTACAGAATACTACCCTCCCTTGAAAGGCTTAAGATTGAGAGTATTAGTCAATTGAAGCTTATGGGTGCTGCATTTTTTGGGTGTAAGAGAATCACCGTCGTCAACACCGACAGTTGGATTCCCAAAGTTGAAGATGTTAGAATTCAAATACTGTGAAGAATGGGAGGAGTGGGAAGACATAAGTCCTCAAGAACAAGATGATGATACTCTTCCATTAATGTCAGAACTCGATCTGCTAATAATGTATAGATGCTTAAAGCTTAAAGCTCTCCCACATCGACTCTTGCAAAAAGCCTTATCTCTAAAGAAAATTGAGCTTTCTTATATGGGAATGACATCTCTACCACCTTTAGGATTGCTACCTTCCCTTAAAAGCTCTCTATAAGAAAATTTGGTCAACTAAAGAATGTGGGTCCAGAATTTCGGGAATAACAGATCAATCATTCCCGTCACTGGCAATTGTATTCCCAAAGTTGACGAAGTTAGACATCTGGGATTGTGAAGAATGGGAGGAGTAGGAAGACATAAGTCCTGAAGAAGTAGAAGAAGAAGAAGATGACAATACTCTTCCAATAATATTTCCATGCGCGCCTCCGTCTGCTAGACATATGGAACTGCCCAAAACTTAAAGGTCTCCCACATCGCCTCTTGCGTAAGGCGTCAACTCTGGAGTTTATAAGGTTTCAGTCGAAGGAAGGCAATCCATCTATAATCTTGTCTATAACACTTACACCAGCAGATACGGGCAGCTACGGAGGAGGAGGACACAGATCTTGAGTAACGTATAATTACTACTTATTTTGTTGTCTCATATTTCTTAATGCTTTGTGAGTTTCATTTAATATATATAAAAATATTTGTTTGTGTGCATGTAGAGGAGCGCAATGGAGATTTACAGAGGGCGGCAAATGAAGGAGGGGCCGACAGGGGACGAAGTGGCAGAATGAACCAGGCCGTCCGATGAGACCGGACTCTTTAAGGCGAGTTTAGTTTTTCTCATTGATTTGAATTTCAGGTGAATTTTAGTGCAATGTGGTGTACTTTTTATAATGTGACTCGTTTTAGCATGGTAAAAATAATTAATTTTTGAAGAAAAACATTCCCATTTTCAGTGTAAATTTGTGATCCACAATGCGTAATTGGAAGGTTTTGTTGCATAACAGGGTATCTCAGTTTTGTAAGTGTAAATTTCAGTTCGAACTTGTGATTTTACAGTGGTTCCAGTTTGTTAATGTGTAAAAAGAAACTTAAATACGAGTCGTTCATATGTATCGTTTTACCACATTAAGGAGCATCTCCTTGTTGGATACTGCAGAACAAGAAAAAAAAAATGCATAAGAAGCAAATCTCCTTGGAGAAAGTATTGACGAAATAGTTTTTTCATTTCAGTCGTGTATTGTTGTTGTTGTTCATGTTCTTTGTCCATTGTTAATTCTATATGAAAGAAAGGATTATAAATTTCTATCACCTGATCGCAACATCCATGAAGCTCGATAGAAGATCAGTTTAGATTCATGACAATATTGCAGCAATGAGACTGCAGAGAAATATGTATCGTCAGAGCGAGAATAGGCAATTGGCTGAAATTGTATCTTTGGCAGATGGTGAAAACTGCTCTTGATTGGTAGAATCAGAAAACATTAAGCAGAAGCTGCATTACAATCATTCCATTTTAAAGCAATCGGGAAGCACGTGCACGAACCTATGCCTTAATGGAGTTTGCTAACGATAAGCCATGTTCTGCAAAGTTGTATCTGACTCTAAATCAATCTCTCTCGAAGCTACAGGTCTGTTTTACATTTTCAGTATTTTGAAATAATTCAGCTCTTTATGTAGCATACTTGTTTTTTGGCTTGAGAATTCAATTTGTTAAGAAAATCAGATTGATTGACGATTAACTTGATTGGATTTTGATTGTTAAGGCAATTAAATTAATTGGGAGTTGATTGACTATGTTTTAGCAAAACTTATGATATTACCATACTTGTGCTTTTACCTTTTATCTTGTGTAAGAAAAATCTTATGGTAACTTACCATATGAGAAGAAGATTTGTGCTAATTAAGGAATGACATTAATTGCATATTCATAAGGAAAGGGAGATTAGGGTTTTATGAGTAAATGTTTTTCTTGCAGCCCAAGATGATTTGCAGCAGCAATTGATTATAAATATGAGGCAAAAGGTCACAGCAAAGTAGGAGCAAACGTAGGCAGAAACAGAGAGCTACATTAGAAAATACAAAAGAGTTTTCTATCCAGTGTTCCAAGTGATGTTGCAACACGATTTGTGTTTCAGTCTTTTATTGTATTAAGTGTTGCATCTTTGTTTTGTTTTACAGTAAGACATGAGTGATTTGTATGCGTCTTTGAGTGATTAGTTTACTGTCCCTTTTATTCATTCTTCAAGAGAAGAAGGTGTAGTTCTCGGGAGAGAACGTTCCCAGTCGAGGGGAGCTCGCCAAACCGAAGTTCGTTAAAAAGTTCTTCATCTAGATGTCAAGGGTCAAGAGGGAGTCTTTACTTGTGTAAGTCCATTGATGTTGTAATTTGTTGTTTCTTAATGAGTAGGTTTGTTGGACCAGGGGAGGTCCCGTGGACGTAGACCGCACGGTTGAACCACGTTAAATCTTGGTGTTCTTTATTTCTGTTATAGCTTTTTATTTCCGCTGCTATTTACTGTTACTACTCATGTTAGAACATTAAGTGGAATAAACTAAGGAGTTAGATAAACAGATTGTTAATGGTCTGTGATAGAACTAAATTCCAATTAATGTTGCAACATCATCTATAACAGAATTCTAACAAACTCAGTTTACACCAAGTTATTGCATCCGTTTTTAGTTTTCATCAAAAAGGTTCATCAATTAAGCATATTAGTCATCTTGCCGTGAGATTAATCTATACTTATACTGCACAACTTCTAACAAGTGGTATTAGAGCAGATTACGAACTAATTCGGTTAGATTCTTGGGAGTTTTGAGTTGTTGTCTTGCAGGAATAAGTATGGACACTTTGCGTGAAGGAGGTTTAATCTCTAAACCACCACTGTTGGATGGAGTGAATTACTCGTACTGGAGAGCTCGAATGAGGGCATTCATCAAGTCTATTGATGAGAAGGCGTGGAAAGTAATCTTGACTGGCTGGACAACTCTTGCCATAACAGATTATCAGGGCAATGTTGCAACTAAATCTGAAATAGAATGGACCAAGGTTGAACACCTTCTGGCAAGTTGGAATTCGAAGGCACTAAATGCGATATTCAATGCTATTGACTTGAATCAATTCAAGTTAATTTCAACGTGTGAATCTGCTAAGGAAACTTGGGATATTTTGCAAACAGCATATGAGGGTACAACATCAGTCAGAAGATCAAAGTTGCAGATGCTTACCACTAGATTCGAAGAACTGAGGATGCAGGAGGATGAAATAATTGTTGATTTTAATGCCAAATTGTGTGACATTGCTAATGAATCTTTTTCTTTGGGAGAAAAATATTCTTATGCTAAGCTTGTAAGAAAAACTCTACGATCTCTCCCAGACAGGTTTGGAATCAAGGTGGCTGCCATAGAAGAATCAAAAAACGTTGATGAAATCAAGATTGATGAACTCATGGGGTCACTTCAAACATTTGAAATAAAGTTTAAGCATAAGAAGAAAGAAAAAGGCATTGCTCTTCGTGCTGATGTGGAAAGAAAAGAAGCAATAACCTCTTCCGATGATAAGGACACGGAGATGTCTGAATCCTTAGCCGTGCTTACCAAAAATTTCAACAATATTATGAAAAATTAGGACAAACGAAGAAAAGGGTTTAGGCAGTCAAATTTTGACAAAAAGCCTCAGGTTGTGACAATGGTTGACACATTCAAGAAGCAAAAGTTTAAACCAACTGATGAAAGAAAAAAAGGTAAAGGAATTCAATGTCATGAATATGGGGGTTTTGGTTACATCCAATCTGAATGTGCAAACACCTTGAAGAAAAGAAAAAAAAAGAGGGCAATGAAGGTTACCTGGAATGATGAATCGGAGGAATTCTCAAAGAGTGATGAGGAGCATACCAGTAACTTTGTTGCATTCAATGTTGCTACAACATCTCGTGAAAACAGTTTGAACGAGGAAGCTGGTACAGTTGTTGCAGCACTGGATGAAACAAACAATGAATTTTGTGAATCTGATTGCCTTGAGTCAGACAGTGACGGTGAACTGGATAATGAAGAAGTCATGAAAACGTACAAGAACATGTACGAAAAATGGGTGATCGTGTGCAAGAAAAACCAGGGATTGGAGTTGAGGATCCTTGAATTGGAAAGACAAAAGTTTGAACTAGAAAACCTGGCTAAAGAAAGATTGATGGAAGTACAAATGGTGCGACACGAATTGGAACAAATGCAGCGTTATGTTAAAATGCTGAATGCTGGAATTGAAAAATTGGATCACATGTTATCCATTCAAAAATCAAGCAGAGGCCATACAGGACTTGGCTTTCATGGAGGAGAATCTTCTGGTAAAACTATCTTTGTCAAAAGCTCAGAATATCCTGTACAAAAACAAGATGTCGCGACCTTATAGAATGTCAGAGAAGAACTTTCAACTACTGGTGTTACAACATGGACTGCAACAGCACAAAAACAACAAAGGAAAAAGAACAGGTTTGTTCCCATCTGCCATTACTGCCTTGCACCTGGACACATCAAACCTCACTGCTTCAGACTCCAAAGAATGCCAGAAAAAGGTAAGTCTCTAAATCAGCAAAAGAGATCCTCACATATGTTTTCACAGCACAAGGTAAAACAATTATGGGTAAAGAAATCTGATTTGAACTGTTTTGTTGCTTATACTTCTACACAAGCCCTTGTTGCTAACTCTTGGTATTTTGATAGTGGGTGTTCTAGACATATGACAGGTTTGCGTGAAGCATTGAGCAGTTACAAGGAGCACGATAAAGGCCAAGTTACTTTTGGAGATGGTATTAAAGGACAAATTCTAGGAAGAGAAACACTTGAGATTAAAGGGGTTCCAAGTCTCAAGAAAGTACAGCATGTTGAAGGGCTGAGACTAATCTTATTAGTATCAGTCAATTGTGTGATCAGGGTTTGTTTGTGAATTTCACTAAAGATGGTTGTCATGTGTTAGATGTATCTAATAATTGTGTGCTTACAGGGAAAAGATCATCTGACAACTGTTACATGCTTACACCATCTCATGAACAATCATTATCATGTTATAACAATATCTGTGCAGTTCGAGGTGCGCCAAAGCTAAGGAGCAAGCAGACAGGAAAATCGATAGAAGAAGGAAACACCAGTAAGATGAATATTAATGTTGCAGACGGTGTTGCAACACAGACGAAGAAATCTACTGTGACAGATACTATTGTAACGCCAGAAATAGAAACTAAACAGGAAGACATTGGTTTGTGCAATGTTACAACAAGAAGTGTAACAACAGAAGTTAGCACTAAAGAAATTCAAGCTGAAATGCCTCAAGTTTACAAAATTCATGCTGCAAAGGATGTGATTGGATCAATACATGATAGAATCCGAACTAGAGGTAAATCCAAACTGAATTATTATGACATGGGAAGGTATAGGTGCTATATTTCTCTCTTAAAACCCAAAAATGTGAAAGATGCTTTAGAAGATGAATTTTGGGTAAATGTCATGCATAAGGAATTAAATCAGTTTATTTGTGAACTTGTTGAAATTGGAATCATTGTTTTAGAACATATTGCAACAGAAAAACAATTGACAGATGTCTTCACTAAAGCTCTAGATCCTTTGAGATTTGAAACTCTAAGAAAAGCTTTAGCGATTTGTAGTCTATAATATTGTATCATAGATTGCCACAGGGTCATGAAAGAAACTTGAGAAATTTGAAAGTTTACTAATCAATTCAACTTGTGATTTAGTTTGTGAACCATACTTCCTTGTACACACTGAATACTGATTGAGAAAGCTTATCTTGATGGTCTGCAAGTGCAGGAGCTTGAACTTTCTGATGACTAGGGATAAAGAGAGAAGTTCTCTAAATCCATTCTTGTATTCTATTCATCCTTGAGATCAAAAAGAAAAAAAAGGTAGGAAATATTGTGGTTATCAAGCACTGGAAAGAGCTACCTAATCCAAAATAAAAGAGATTACTGTGAAAGCTACCAGTTGCAACATGAGCTGAAATAGTGAAAAAAACAAGCGTGAAAAGAAATACAGTGTGCAAGCTACCAGTTACAACATGAGCTGACACAAGAAAAATATTGTGTTTTCCTGTGAGATGAATAGACGATCAGGTATGTTTAAGCTGATTGGGAAAGTTCCTACACCTTGCAGGTTTGATGGTAAAAGTTATCTGTTTCAGAATTCAGCCTCACACACACACATGGTTCATTAATTAAATCCTGGACTGAAATGAGTATTGATGAGTAAAGTTTCTTGAGTGACTTCATGCTTCCTGAACATATTATGCATTTTAATTATGTTTTAATTTTTAGAAAAAAAGGGTGTAATCTCAAGGGATTTTGAGTAAATTAGAGATACTGTGAAAAATATTGTTACAATATCGGTTCTAAATTGCTTTTGGATAATCTGATGCAGTTTATGTCAGTGATGTTTTTTTTTTGGTTTGGATTGCTGAACAATTTGTGTTACAATTTTTACTATTTTGCTCACAATTTGTTTCTTTGCCTTTGCTTCAGGAGACTTACAGTTTTCATGCTTAATTGTTTTATTCTACTCTTGTGTTGTTTAGTTGCTACAATTGTGCTACTTAACTGCGCAAAAGGCTGTCCATATTCGGGTTGAATCCTTTGTGAAGTTCTCCCCTTCATTCCATCTTTTTCACAAGTTTTTGTAGGAATCTGATATTCAGGGGGAGCCTTAAGCTGAAGGCAATGTTGGACTAGCTTCTGAAACAACTACTGCTTGAATGTTGGTTGTTTAATGATTATCACTTTGGTACTTTACTTTGTTTAATTTCTGCTGCTCTACTTTGGGTCCATGTTTGTGTTTGCTAATTTCTGCTAAGTCCTTTGGTCTGGTACTTTGGTTTTTTTTGCAAAGGGGGAGACTATATTCTTGCTATTACTGTGTGTTGATTGTTGCTTGAGGGGGAGATGATTATTACAACAGGTTTAGCTGCTTTACTGGTGCGGCTAGTGACTGTTGTTGCTATTGAGTTTGGTTGATGCTTCTTATTCTTTTCCTGATATAATGACTGAGTTTTGATGATTTACTGATTGTTGCAACAGGGTTATCATCTTTGACCATCTTTGCTCTGATACATCCTTATCTGGTTTGCTAGCTTTATTGCTCTA
The DNA here is from genome assembly GCA_037974665.1 of Ehretia macrophylla. Taxonomy (NCBI): domain Eukaryota; kingdom Viridiplantae; phylum Streptophyta; class Magnoliopsida; order Boraginales; family Ehretiaceae; genus Ehretia; species Ehretia macrophylla. The sequence goes on along the minus strand of CM075780.1, from coordinate 52,144,771 downwards.
ATCTTTTGCCTCTAATTATTGCCTTTGGTTTGGCAAAAAGGGGGAGTATTATGTTGTGCTGTGCTACTATTGCATTGCTATCCTGCTTTGCTATCTTTTACAGGAGCACTATAATTTCTATTCTGATACATGTCTCTCTGTGTTCCACTCCCTGTTGCAACAGGCTACTCATTGTTCTAATTCCGTTGTTCTACTGAATGTTGTACCAAGGATGTTTATTTGTTGCGTCTGTCTTTGTGCACTTGGGCAATAGGAGGTTACATTGACTATGATATCAGGGTTTTGCCAAAACAAAGCCAAAGGGGGAGATTGTTAAGAAAATCAGATTGATTGGCGATTAACTTGATTGGATTTTGATTGTTAAGGCAATTAAATTAATTGGGATTTGATTTGTTATGTTTTAGCAAAACTTATTATATTACCATACTTGTGTTTTTACTTTTTATCTTGTGCAGAAAAAATCTTATGGTAACTTACCATATGAGAAGAAGATTTGTGCTAATTAAGGAATGACATTAATTGCATATTCATAAGGAAATGGACATTAGGGTTTTATGTGTAAAGGTTTTTCTTGCAACCCAAGATGATTTGCAGTAGCAATTGATTTTAAATATGAGGCAAAAGGTCGCAGCAAAGTTGGAGCAGATGTGAGGCAAAAACTGAGAGCTACAATAGAAAATACAAAAGAGTTTTATGTCCAGTGTTCCAAGTGATGTTGCAACACAATCTGTGTTTCAGTCTTTTATTGTATTAAGTGTTGCATCTTTGTTTTGTTTGACAGTAAGACATGAGTGATTTGTATGAGTCTTTGAGTGATTAGATTATTGTCTCTTTTATTCATTCTTCAGGAGAAGAAGGTGTAGTTCTCGGGAGAGAACGTTCCAAGTCGAGGGGAGCTCGCCAAACCGAAGTTCGTTAAGGAGTTCTTCATCTAGGCGTCAAAGGTCAAGAGGGAGTCTTTACTTGTGTAAGTCCATTGATGTTGTAATTTGTTGTTTCTTAATGAATAGGTTTGTTGGACCAGGGGAGGTCCCGTGGACGTAGACCGCACGCTTGAACCACGTTAAATCTTGGTATTCTTTATTTCTGTTATAGTTGTTTATTTTCGCTGCTATTTACTGTTATTACTCATGTTGGAACATTAAGTGGAATAAACTAAGGAATTAGAAAAACAGATTGTTAATGGTCTGTGATAGAACTAATATTCCAGTTAATGTTGCAACATCATCTATAACAAAATTGTAACAAACTCAGTTTACACCAAGTTATTGCATCCGTTTTTAGTTTTCATCAAAAAGGTTCATCGATTAAGCATATTGGTCATCTTGCTATGAGATTAATCTATACTTATATTGCACAACTTATAACACAATTCTTTATCAATGATCATCCAGAACCATTGTTAATATCTTGCAGATTTGGTTGATTTAACTTCTGTATATTCTCGGCTCCTCTCATGATCGCCCAATCTCCATAGCTTTATTGATCCATTTCAAAAAATGTTTCACCAACTCTACCAGCAAAGTATTAAAAAGCTACACACTTCCATTTTTCCTGTTAACAATGAGTGTTGCGCGTTGATCGTGCCAAAAGATTGATAGCTGCTCTTTCTCATTAAAATTAGCTGAAATGGATTTGGCACCGCCTGATACAGTGTGAAGATCAACAGAATTAGATATCACATGCATACGAGAAGTGGTCACACTGCTTCCAAATTAAGACCGAATTTCCATAGTTTTAGTATCTTCTAAGATCAGTATTCGAGTACTTGTTGCCTGGTCGCTTTCCATGGTCTCATCCATGGATCTGTTTGTGCATTACTTTCTTCTACATAATAATCTCCATTTCCTATTTGCAGAATAATTCGCTCCTTGTGTCTTGAATCTATTTGCAACAAGCAAAACGAAAACCAGATGCAGTTCTCCAATTGGCGGGTTGGCAGCTGGAGTTCACACCAGGTCTCCTCTTAGATTTCAAATGCTCCGCTTCATCAATCCCTGTAGTGTTGGGTTGGTCCCTCTCATATGTCCAGGGCTAAATAGTGTTTTTTAACTATTTGTTTAAAAAAGTCCAACATAATCTAAAATTAAATAATTAGATTATGGGTTTTTATAAATCATATTTGGAAAAATCTAGATTTGGATATAAATAGCTCTTTTCTGTTGCCTTAGAAAGAAGAGGGTGCAAGAAAAATAAGATAGAATAACATAGAAAAAAAAAAAAAAAACATAGAGTTTGCTAGTTTGTCATTGTAATATGTGATTTTGTTTAAGGTGATATTGGATAGTGGTTTATTCTCGAATTGAGCTGAAATTTTGAGTATCGGTTCCTGACAGTTGGTTCTTCAAATCTAATGGTGGGATTGCATTTTTAAGGCATAGAGACCAGTCTGACAAGTTCCTAAAGTTTTTAACGGTGGGTACTCTGTTTTGGTTATATATTTATTGTCTTTTGTTTTATTCCACTTATTTGTGAGGGTTATTTGTTGTAGTTAGTATCAAATCTTATTATCCTTGATTTTCAGATATTTGTAATCTTTATTTTTTATATAGTAAAAGTTTGATGGTGGATCTTTTGATCCCATGGTTTTTCCCTTTGCATTGGAGGGTTTTTCACATAAATCTTGGTGTTTATTTTTGTTTGTGGTGTGTTGTTTGGGATGATGAAAAGCCAGCAACTTGTTACGAGTAGGCTCCAGCTTGAGTTTTTTTTTTCTTTAAATTTTGTATTACGCCATTGTATAGACAATTTTATCTGGTAGTACAAACTTATTCTGAAAAATAAGATAGGTTGATGCGACATGCAAAATTTTTGAAATGCCACTTGAATTTCTTGTTTTTTGATAGGGCTTCAGTATAGCAAGTCTTCTTGATGGCCTCCAGGGGATGGGAAGAAGCTAAGAGCTGGATGATTTCTCTAAAGGCAGAAACATTTTGAAGATTGCAAGCAGAAAATCCATAATTAAACTTGGATAAGTAAGATACTGATGCCACAAAAACAACATAATATTTAGCAAAAGACAACCAAATTATTATTATTTATTAAGACTAGGTTTATGCCCATGTTATGCTTGATTATATTAGAGCTACAATTCAAAAAATTAAAGAAGCTTAACAATTTGAGAGTCAATTCTTTTTGCTTGCCATAGAAATGGTATCAGCACCAACACTAAATTTGGTCTTTGTCCTTCCACTGTCATCGCTGTCTTGAAAAATTAATCATCATCTCCCACTAAACCAAAAATTTTAAACTTATTTTACAAAATAAAAAAAAATTAAAAAATTAGCAAACTTAGACAAATAATTAGCTAATATTAAGAAATTTACTATAAATATAAAAATGCATCCAAGAATTAAACAAATTCAAGAAAGACATTTACATACACAAAAGAATAATCAAGCATTTCTTCTTCCGTCCTCATTGGCATCGTCATTGATTGGAAAATTACAATCGAGGACCTCAACTTTTAGCTTGATTCCACTATTCCTTCCTTATTCCTTTGAAGAATTCTCATTGTCTGAAAAATCTATCATCCCACACTAAACCAACCAAAATACAAAGCTTATGGAGAAAATAAAATTTTGGTTTAGTCAAACGAATAATAGTTGATATAAAGTAGTTTTCCATGAACATAAAAATTCATCTAAAAATCAAACAAACCCAAAAAATTCATTTTACGTATACGAAAAAAAAAAAAAAAAGATTACTCGTGTTTCCCTCCTCTGCAACAATTTAAATTGTTCGTTTTCTGCTAATACAAGCTCTTCCTAATTTTTACCTCCTCTGACGTTGCTAATTTCTTCATTGTTTTGATTTTTTTCTTTTTTTGCTTTTCTTGTTTCAAATAGTTTCTCCAAAATGTAATGTGCTACCGGCCATGACTCATCACTCGCTAGATTCCAATAATATCACGATCTTCAAATTTCCACTATATGCCATAGCAAAACACTCTAGGTCTGGATATATTGTGGCCATTTGGTAGACTCTCGAATTTCAGCCAATAGATAAGAATATGTGTGCTCATGTTCCATCTCTATTTCGTTTTCACTTTTCGGTCTTTTACTTCTTGTTTGTTTGTCTCCTTTTTCAGGTTGTAGAACACATTGGATCGCCTAGCAATACATGTTATTATGATTTGGAAGAGGAATAAGATGTTAGAATAACGAGTGGTGTCGAGGCTTTCAGAACGTCCTTGTAAATTGTATGTATTAAAGCTGCATCTTTTCCTTGTGCACAACATAGTAAAAGCAAAAAAGATTGTGTATGAGTTAAGAGTTGCATCTTTTTCTTGTGGAAAACATTTCAATGAAATTTTGGAAACATTATGATTTTATGAATCATATGTTTCTAATTATTGAAAGTTTACGTGTCATATATCTTTGCAGACTTAGAAAATATAAAAAAGTTGTTGCTTATACTTTTTAAACCGTTTCAATAATTTACCAAAACTGTTGCAAAATATATAAAAAAATGTTGCTTATACTTTTAAAACTGTTGCTAATACTCTTCAAAACCGTTGCCAATAAGAAAACAGTCATCATGTGGGCTTTAAAAAAACTATTGCCAAAAGTATCTATTATAATGGTTTTCTACTGTTGTTATTTGTTTGTAAAAAACCGTTGCAATAACTTTTTGCAATGGAGCCTTGAACAACATTTAAAACCATTGCATAAAGTTATTTGCAACGGTTTTTAGACTTTTTGTAACATTTTTCAAGCATTGCAAAAAAATCAAAATGTGGTAGTGATTATGCACGGAAGATATCCAATTGAAAAAAATAAAAAATAAAAAAAATAACAATCAAGAAGTTGTAGTTTCTTTTTGGTGTTTATGTATACTAAAAAGTAAAGAAGACAAAGAATGATTCTCTGAAACAGAACCTCACACTTACAGCACAGGCTCAAAAATATAAGCAGTGGAGGGATACTATGGTGTGTGAATATAATGCTCTCCTACATAATGGTACATGGACTCTAGTTCCAAAACCAACATCGGCTAATATTGTTGGCTGCAAGTGGGTTGTTCGAACCAAGCGCAAGTGAGATGGCACTATTGATCGTTATAAAGCTCGTTTAGTAGCTAAGGGTTATAGTCAGGAGAAGGGTCTGGACTACACTAAAACGTTTAGCCCAGTGGTCAAGCCTACTACTATTCAGGTGATTTTATCGATAGCAGTCTCATGTCACTGGGACATTCGGCAACTAGATATTAATAATGTTTTTCTTGCATAGTCTACTTGATGAAAATGTATATATGTTGCAACCTCATGGTTTTGTGCATCCTGTTTATTCTCAGCATATGTGTAAGCTAAACAAAGCATTATATGGTATTAAACAGGCTCCTCAAGCTTAGTTCTCTCATCTTAGTGGTTTTCTTTTTCAACTTGGATTCACTGCCTCAAAGTCTGACTCTTCTCTTTTTGTATGCTTTCATGGCTCAATCATAATCATAATATTGGTATATATGGGTGACATTGTTATTACTGGAAATTGTTCTAACTCTATTGCTGCCACTATTGCTCAACTTTATAGTCAGTTTATTCTCAAGGATCTCGGTAGGCTCTCATATTTTCTTCGGGTTCAGGTTCATCATTTGCAGGATAGTATTTTGTTGTCTCAAAAGCAATATATTATTGACTTGCTTGTTCGCATCAAATTGTCTGAGGCTAAGGCTGTTGCATCTCCAATTGCTCCCAATCAACAACTTTCTCAATTTGTTAGAGACCCCTTCTCTGATCCTACTTATTATTGTAGTGATGTAAGGGCTCTTCAATACATTATGTTCACTCGTTCAAAAACTTCTCTAGCAGTTAATAAGGTTTGTCAATTTATGCATCAGCCTATTGAGACACATTGGTCTGCTATTAAATGTATTCTTCGATATCTCAAGGGTACGTTGTCACATGGTCTACACCTTCAACAAGCTACTGATCTTGCACTTCATGCGTACTCCGATTTTGATTGGGTTAGTTGTCCTGATGATCATCGTAACACTTATGGTTATCGTATTTTCTTTGGGCCAAATCTTATCTCTTGGTCGCCGAAGAAGCAAACAACCACAGCTCGTTCCAGTATAGAGGCAGAATATCGGGCTATTGCCTATGCTACCATGGAGATTTGCTAGCTTCAGTTTTTACTTACTAAGCTTCGGCTTCCTTCTTCTATACCACCAACACTTTGGTATGACAATATTGGTGCCACATATCTTACTGTGAATCCTATTTTCCATTCTCGCACCAAACATATTGAGGTGGATGTTCACTTTGTTAGGGAAAAGTTGTTGCTAAACAACTACAAGTTTGTTTTATATCTACTATTGATCAGCTAGCAAATATTATGATTAAGGATCTCTCCATCAGTCGTTTCTCTCTGCTTCTTGGCAAGCTCATCGTTTATGACCCAGCTTCACTTGAGGGGGCGTGATAACCGATAAACATCATTCAGTTTATTTATTATTTTTTTGATAACTTTTGTTGTAATCTTTTTCTCCATATTTTACTCCTATATTTGTGTATTGCAACATGTTATAAATACTGTACCTGGTATAACACAAAACAATACAAAGAAATAAAATTAATTTTCTCCAATTCTTTCAATACATTTTTTTACAATTAACGATATTTCTGTTAATAACCAATTTGTTTCATTGATACTTTGAATGGAAATAAATTTCCAAGATGGAAAAGTGATGTTGAGTTAGTACTTGCCTTGGATGACATGGACTTAGCCTTACTTGTAGATGAGGCCTCAAAACTCACTGAAACCAGCTTTGTAGAAAAATGTGTATATTATCAAAAGTAGGGGAGAGCTAATAGACTCAGCATTGGAGTTATGATAAAATCTATATCTGAGACTTTCAAAAGTTGTGTGCCATCAGAAACCAAAGCTAAGATGTTCTTTACTGCCATAGGACAGCAATTCTAAGAATTTGAGAAAGTCGAAACTAGAGAACTAATGCAAAATCTTTGTAACATGATGTATGATGGGGTTGGTTGGTTAGAGCTTTTATTCTTAAAATGCAAGACATTGTCAACCGCCTCTCTAGCTTAAAAATCCATATTACTGACAGTATTCTAGTCTATCAAGCCCTAAACTAACTACTTCCTTCTTTTGGTAATCTAAAATCCATATATATTGCCCAAAAAGATTCATGGGTTGTCAACCATTTGATTTTTGTTTGTGTCCAACAAGAGAAAAGGTTGTTAAAGGAAAAACAAGAGAGTGTGAATATGGTGCTTCAGCCACATCCTCATAAAGGTTATACTGGTAAGTCCTCTAACCACCATAAGAAAAATGGACCCAATAAGAAGAGCTCTAACAATCAAGGAAAACATGGGTCAAAATAGAAGTTTAAAGGTCCTAAGTCTGATATCAAGAAAGATGAATGTTTGGTTTTGTGGTGTTTCTGGTCATAAGAAGAATTAATGTTACAAAATAAAAATTCGCTAGGAAAGAAAAATAAGAAAGCTAAATATTTTGCTTTGACTTGTTTTGAATCAACTTTAATAGATGTTCCACCACGCTCGTGGTAACTTCATAGTGGGGCATCCATTCATATAACTAATTCTTTGCAGGGGTTCATAAACAAACAGAAACCAAGTGAGGACAAAATTTGTGTGCTCATGGGTAATGGTGTCAAGGTCAAAGTTAAGTTTATTGGAACAATTGTTTTGAATTTTCTTTTTAGGTCTAGTCATATTTTAAACAATACTATTTTTGTGTCGTCGATGAGACAAAATTTGGTTTTAGTTTACAAACTTGATAAGTCTGGTTATTATTTAATCTTTTATAATAAAAGAGTACAATTATTTTTAAATTCTTCCTTGATTGGTGAATGTTTTTTAACTGATGATTTATATAGATTGGGTTTGACTCCCAACAATGTCTCCTTGAATGTTGAGAAAACAGGAACCAAAAGGGCTTTAATTAAAGAAAGGTCGTCACTGTTATGGCATAAAAGACTTGTTCACTTCTCAAAGGAAAGAATTAACATGTTAATAAAAGATGACATTTTACCTGTTTTGGATTTTAGTGATTTTGAAACTTGCATTAGTTGCATTAGGGGTAAATTAACCAAATCAAGGAAACATGGGGCGACACGTAGTAGTAAGCCTCAGAGTTAATTCATACTGATATAAGTGGCCCTTTGTCATCTATCTTGTGTGGTAACAGATTTTTTGTGACCTTCATTGATGATTATTCTAGGTATGGGTATATTTATTTGATTAAAAACAAGTCAGAGGCTCTTGATAAGTTCAAAAATTTTAAAACTAAAGTTGAAAGAAAATTGGGGAGGTTAATTAAATTTGTAAGGTCAGATCGAGGTGATGAGTATTATGGTAGACATACTGATATAGGCCAGTCTAAAGGACGTTTTCTTGAGTACCTAGAGAATTGTGGTATAGTTGGACAATATACCCTGAGCACCATAATCATACTTTAAAAGATATGGTAAGGAGCATGATGAGTCAAACTAAGTTACCTGAGTCTCTTTTGGAAAGGGAAGCCCTTAATACAACACTGCACATCTTAAATAGGGTACCTAGTAAAGCTATTCCAAAAACCCTTTATGAGCTTTGGACAGGAAAGAAACCTAGCTTGAACCATTTGAGGGTTTAGGGTTGCCCAATTAAAGTCAAAATATATAGACCCCTTGAAAAGAAGCTTGATCCCAAAACTACTCGTGATTTTTTCATTGGTTATTTAAAGGCCTCCAAAGGTTACAGGTTTTACTGTCCTACTAATGGCACAAGGGTAGTTGAATTAATGACTGCAAAATTTTTGGAGCATTCTATTGGCAAGACAAAAAGGTTCAAAGCCAGACTACTTGCAAAATGGTACACATAGAGAGAAGGAATTGATTATACATAAACATTCTCACCAGTTTCCTCCAAGGACTCTTTTAGGATTACTATGGCCTTAACCACACACTTTGATCTAGAGCTTCATCAGCTGGATGTTAAAACGACTTTTTTGAATAGGGATCGACTTGAAGAGATGTACTTGCAGCAACCTGAAGGATTTAAAGTAAAAGCTAAATGAGACATGGTCTGCAAATTGAAGAAATCAATTTATGGTTTGAAGCAAGCTTCTAGACAATGGTACTTCAAATTCTATGAAGTAGTAATTTCTTTCGAATTTACAAAAAATAAAGTTGACTCTTGTATGTATTAAAAAATTACAATTGATTCTTCTTTTAGATTTAAAAAAATACAATGGGAGAAAATTTATTTTTTTCATTTTGTATGTTGATGATATTTTATTAGCTAGCAGCGTCTTGGATCTTCTACATGATGTCAAAGAATTGTTATTAAAAATTTTGGACATGAAAGATATTTGAGAAGTAAGCTTTATGCTTGGTGTAGAGATTCATAGGGACAGAAGAAGGAAATTGTTGGGTCTATCCCAAGTTGGTTACATTGATAAAATTATAAAAGGTTCGGGTTGCATGATTGTAGGCCAAGTCTTGCTCCCATTACAAAAGGAGATAAGTTGAGTAAGGAACAATGTTCGAGGAAAGAGCTTGAGAAAGAGTCTATGAAAAATGTTCCTTATAACAGTGTAGTAGGTAGCTTGATAAATGTGGAGGTATGCACAAGGCCTAATATTGCATATGCAGTTAGTGTCAAACCCTGGAAGTGATCATTGGATAGCTGCAAAGAAAGCGATGCGGTATTTGAAAGGAACTAAAGATCACATGCTTATTTAAAAGCATGTTGAATGCCTAGAAGTGACTGGCTATACAGATGCTGATCTTGTTGGTTGTACAAATAGGAAATCTACCATATGATATATTTTTATACTTGCAGGTGGTGCCATATCCTAGAAAAGTTCCAAACAGTCTATTGTTGCCTCTTCCACTATGCAGGTTGAGGTTATAGCTTGCTATAAAGTTGGAGCTCATACCAAATGGTTAAGGAATTTTATTTCAGGGCTTAAAGTTGTTGATTCCATCTATAGATCTATTAAGATCTATTGTGATAATGTTTCTGCAGTGTTCTTGACAAAGAACACAAAGAATTTTGGTGATGCTAAATATATATATTTGAAGTTCTTTAAGTTGAGGGAATGGGTTGATAATGGTGATATAGAATGCAAACAGATAACTACCAATGATATGATTGCTGATCCATTAACCAAAGGGCTTAGACTTGTTGAATTTCTGAAGCATGTAAGGTGCATGAATATTCTACCATCCTTTGATGTATTGGGTTAGTGGGAGTTTATGTTCCTATATACGATTTGCTTTCAGTAATTTTTAGTACCTTAAAGTTTCAATTCCTATTATATCCAGTTATTTTTGTAATCACTATTCTATGTGTACACATTTAAAGTTATCATTTATTGATCTATATGAGCTCATACATACTTAAACTTTCAAAATCGAGATATACAGTTAAAAGCTTCATTATTGAAGTGCCTTCAGTTTAGAAGCATTAAAGGGAATTTATATTCCATTAAAGTTCATGAGGCTTCTTATGAGGCAAAAGTGATTTCATCCTACAAAGGGTCTTTCAAGACCATAAAGTGGACCGATTTTGGGATTAGCATGCTCATCATTTTAGTTGGCTTACATGTGCCAAAAATCACACTACGCTTTATCACACCATAGAATCCATGTCGATGGGGGCATTAATGTTTGTAATAGGAGTCCTATGTCGATAAATGATATATCGACTGTTATGGTTCGATATTAGTGTACTTGTTGGACTGGATTCTTGAATGAAATATTTATTTTGTGGTCACTAAAGTTGTATTTAACCCGAGAGTCTTTTTGAAAAACTAAACATTTCAAAATATAAATCAATCAATGTTGCCTAAGTGGGAGACTATTAGAATTTTTTTTAAATAATAAGCTACCACTGATTGGCATATTTTATTATTTCGAAAAATGGATTGAGGTTGATCAATAAAGCCCAGTACATCGTTTTCAGTGATCCACTCCAGTTGGCTCTAGGTCCATCTCATTAATTTTATTTTAATTAAGTGGTGTGATATGTAAAGTGTAGAACCTATATAAAATATTAGGGCACCTTGATGGGGAGAGGGCTTGGGCAATAAAGACTTCCAGGTTAGGCCGTCTCTCCTATTCAGAATACTGATGGTCTATAAATATTAGATCATCAGGGTTGGCTTGCCCCAATTGAGAGCCACCATACAAAAGTTGGAGAGGGAGAGAGAGCGCTTAATCTAGGTCTACCCACCATAAAACACTGCTAAATGTTTTCTTGCAGGATTATCACAAGAGATATTATCAATGACTTCAAATCAATGTCCGCTTTAAATTATTAAAATTAATTTTATCAATTATAGTAGTGTTTTATTTTCTAATATTAGATCTAATAAACTTTAATAACCCACCAAGCAAGAACCTGTAGTTGATAAACTATCCTCTTATCATTTATTAGCAAGCAAAAGAGGCAAAAAGAACTTAATAATGACCAGAAGAAAATAAATGATATTACACTTCAGAATTAAGTAAAGAAAAATATTAATTTATAACAGGAAATACATAACACTTTTGAGTTATCGGTAGATAAAGATAAGTAAGAGATAGAAGAGGAGAGTAATGCACGAAAAGGACTATTACTGTATTGAATATCAAATCTTTCGAGAATGTAGTAAAAATTCTATTTTAACGAGAAGAAAAGAGGGCGGGGATAAAGGGGTGTAATATAGTGACGCTGTTAGTAGAAATCAAGTTAGCTTCATCATTCTCGTCTCTTAATATGTACTGCAAAGATTCATTCAGATGCTCTTTTATCCGTGGTCATGATACCATAAAAGAATAGATAAGATCAACAGCATAGCTGACTACATAGCTTCTGCATCTTGGAGTTGTCCATACTTTGCAATGAGTAAGATCCGCTTTTGTGGCTTGATGGACATGTCATATTGACTTGTTTCCCCAATACAGTGGCCTGAAAAGATCAGTTAAAATGTGTTGAATAACTTTGTGTCAGCTGTAAAAGAATCCCATATGAAAAATTCTGCTCTCTGAAATCCGGCCTTGGGTTTCATGAATCAAAAAGTGGGTCTCACAATGTGAGAGGTGCCAGAGGCTGGATTCAGGAGAGGAGCACTTCCCATCTCATCTTAGTTAGACAAAATGAGATTTTATTCGACTAGATGGAAAAACAAATTACAACATGTACTAAATATATTGTACCCAAGATCTAATATTAGGGTTCTTTTTTTATTTTGGGTGAAAATAACAGGGTTCTGATATTATATGAAATAACCCCTTAATCAAGTAGATTTTCTTTTGAGTTTTGCATATAAAAAGTTATTTTTGTTTATAAATGGGTAGTAGTGGGACTTAAACCCCAGACCGTTTGTTAAAATGAGTTTCAATACCTCATTAAGTGACCATGTTATCTAAAATCTTAAACTTTTAGATATAATTTATTGTTGAAGACAATAAAAAATATAACACACTCTTCTTTAATAACTTAAGTTTAGTGCAGGCAAGGCCAGAATCAGACACCCAAGTTCAGGATATGCAATCGTGCAGTGAGAGAAGTAAGAATGTGCACTCTTACAGTGAAAATCTCTAATATAATGATTTTTCTAAAAAAAAGAAAAAAATGTGTTTTTTTTTTCAAGTGAGTGCAGAGGTGTGTTGAAGACATTAAATTATACAACAATTTTTTTTTTTAGTAGTTTAAGTTTTAAAAGAGACTGTAACTTAAATTTATTTATTATTTTTAACGCGATAAATTGTGTTTTTGTACTTGGTGGTGTAGCTTTACTATAAGATTTTCAATTAAAATGGTGAAACAAAGTAAACAAGGCTGCACAATTTGAAGTATATGGTACCTTGCAATCTGTAATAATGCATGACCCACTATTTTGATCATCACAATTCCATAGCGGAGTGGGAACACATCTTAGGAAATGACACCAAGAGCAGTATTCATTGCCATTAACGCCGCGGACGAGAAGAAGTAGGCCGGTAGTAAATCTGGAAAGTGAAAAATCAACACCATTCTCGATACAATCATGTTTTACCTTATCAGCAGTTAATAAGAACAAATATCGAGGGAATCCGAAAGACTTACACATGATGTTTATTGACTTGAAAAATGTATATTAAGGAAGTTTTATGAAGAGTATTGGAGAAAAATAGTGTATGTGTGATATACATTAAGGTGATAAAAGATATGTATGAGGGAGCGATGACTAGCGTAATAACGAGAGAAAATGAGTCTAGTTTTTTTCCAATTACAATAGAACTGTATCAAGGATCTACCTTGAGCCCATATATTTTCGCGCTAGTCATGGAAGAACTCACTAGCCAAATTTAAGATGAAGTGTCATGGTATATATTATTTGCGGATGACATTGTTTTGATTGATGAGTTTAGAAAATGTATAAATACTAAACTAGAATTATAGAGATCAACTTTAGAATATAAGGGTTTTAAGCTAAGCAAATCAAAGATAAAGTATATAGAATGTAAGTTTAGTAAAAATAAGTCGAAAAGTAAGATAGAGGTAAGATTAGACTCTAAAAGAATATAAGAAAAATAGAGTTTTAGATATTTGGTTCTATTGTTCAACAAGATGTGATATTAATGCGGACGTTGATCATAGAATCAAAGTAGGATGAACAAAGTGAAAAAATGAGTCAAGAATCTTGTGTGATCAAAAAATATCACTTAAACTAAAAGGGAAATTCTATAAGATGGTCATTAAACCTGCTATGTTATATGGTTCAGAGTGTTGAGCGGTGAAATATCAATACGTTGATAAAATATCGGTGACCGAGATGAGAATATTGAGTTGGATGTGTGGCAACACTAGGAAAGACAAGATTAAAAACAATGTGATACATAAAAGAGTAAGAGTGACCCCAATTGAAGATAAGATGAGGGAGAATCGTTTGAGATTGTTTGGCCATGTTAGGAGACGATCTTTTGAGACGCCTGTTATAAAGTGCGATGATTTAAAAATAGTGCACTAGAAGAGGGGTAGAAAAAGACTTAAGATAACTTGAACGGAGACAATTAAACGAGACCTTACATATATGAATTTTATAGAAGAAATGACTCTCAACAGAAATGAATACCGTCACATGATTCATATAACTGATCTTACTTAATAAACAAGGCTTAATTTAATTTAATTTGATTTGATAAAATATCTTAAAAATATACATAATTTCTAAAAGAACGTTTACCCCACTTACGTGTTAATGCATGCATCGGCCTTTGCAGCTAACACCAATTCTCAAATATACATGATCGTTACTTAAAAGGCTAAATCATCCTTTAAGATAACATCATAAATTTTGAAAATAGTAACTATGAATTCCATAAATTCTTGCAATTTGAATTGTCATTTAACTTACTTTTTCTATTTTTAAATATGGAAAACACTTTGGGAAAGTCTTCGACCTCACATTAGGGTTCAAATTTCAAAACATATAACTCCGTTTGAAAAAAATATGACCAAAGTAGTTAGGTATAAGGCTTATTAGGATTGGTCCCAAAGAGAATAATTTTTTAACTAATTCGAGTCTAGAATGTGAATAGATCTCTTGTTAATACTCCTCTAAATACCCCACCACTAGACTCGCTATTCGGGATAAAATAATCAGGTATTTGGTCCTTACAATGTGGAGTTGCCTTTTACGGTTTTTAACAATCACTATAACACAGAAATGTAGATTAGGGAGCATGATGAGAATTACCCTCCTATAAGAAGTATGAGAGAGACGAGCAGGAATACATATTGATATGCCTTGTACTTGGATTTAGTTGGTGGGGCACTGTAACCACGTGGGAGATTCCTTCGGCTTACATAGCCATACTGAGGGCGAACGAAGAGCACAAATCCAAGTAAAAATCCAGTACAAAATCCTCCAAGATGCGCAAAGTTGTCGACGTGAGGAAGAATTCCAACAGCTAGATTAATGGTGATTATCAAGATCAGAGTCGACAAAGCAGACAACTGCAAATGAAAATTTGTTAGTTATGTTACTAAAAGGAGAAAAAAGTTTTAAAACGATTATCGTTTTTTGCTCTAATTAAGTTATCCTAATGAGTTTAAAGTCGTCCAAGTAGGTCTAATAGTAGTTCAAATATGTCTAATAGTAGTTAAGGGAGGTCCAATAACAATTGAGAAATGTACAATATATAATCTACCAAAAGTGTTAGGGTCACAAAAAACAAAATCTTTTCATTCCTTGGCCTAACCCTACCATGAGGTAATACTTTAATATATCACTCGGTTTCATCATGCAATGTCACGTATCAATATCACATGCAGTCAGGGGCGGATCCAAACGTTCTTCTAGGTCAGTGGGAGCTGCAGCCCTCGCTCGCTCCCAATTACATCCGCCCCTGCATGCAGTAATAGTAATAAGAGGTTGTCCAATCATTTGGAATGGCCAAGCGTTTTGAAAAAATTTCCGTTAGTGTATTCACTTAAGCAAAGTACCTTACAAATACCTTGTTCTCATATATTGTCCAATTTGTGAAGAGTTCAGAAAGCATTGCTCCGAGTAAACCAAACAATGCACCAGAGGCACCAACCGAGATTTGCATGCGCACAAACAAAGCAGAGCACAAGCTTCCACCAAAACCAGATAACACGTACAGCAATCCGATCCGAACTGCAAAAGGACTAATTCAGAAATAACGTAAGAGTAAAAGGGTCATTAAGAGAGTCCTGACCTGATAAATTTTTTTTTTTTTTTTCAGTTATAAGTATTTTCTTGCAATTCAGTCAATATTGTGCAATTACTGTCATTATGAAACTTCAGAAATTGAATGGTTAATACTTTAGTTAGTCTCTGATTTTTTACCGTGTTTGAGAAATAGATCTCTTATCTTTAAAAGTATTACATTCAAATCGTTTAATTTGTAACCTGTGACATTGTTAATATTTTTGCCTTTTCCAGTTAGAAAAGTAACGGTAAGTGCTGGGAAATACTTTTACTTTCCTTACGGAAAATGCTAAACAAACCCACGATATCACAAATTACAAAGTTAAATGATTTAAATATAACATTTTTAAAATAAGAAATGTATTTATTAAACACGGTAAAAATTAGGGACTAACTAGGGTATTAACCAGAAATTGAATTACGAGCACAACAATTTGTGAATAATCCTTTATTCCACTTACCAAATCCAAACTCTTGCTCAAGCTTAATGCCAACGAGTAGCAGACTTATCATGTTGGCAAGAAGGTGGAAGAAACCCATATGTAACCACATAGAAGTTATCAGTCGCCATGCCTCGTGGTTTTCTACCACTTTGTCTACTTTAAGACCACCCAACTTCTCTAGTCTGAAATAAAAAGTAAAATAAAAAAATAAAAAAAAACTTCTCTAGTCTCATCAGAGATGGAAAACTTGACGTCATTGTTTTCAAAACTGTTTATGAACATTTTTGGGATCTTTTCTTGGTCGAAAAAAGATTAACATTCAAAGGAAATTACAAACTTAATTCTGTAGCACATGAAATGAATGCTTTGGATATATGCCCCTCCAAATTAATTTAGGAAAAGAAAATTCTCCTAAAATTTATCAATCTATGGAGAAAATTGTAACCTTATCATCTATTTAACTAGAAAATGGATGAGAATTGTTCACCATTTCTTTTGTAAAATCAAAATTACCATAGTCAAAGTTTGGTGGGTGGCAATATTCATCAACACAAGCAATACGTACGAATGAATGACATCAGATTGCATGCATGCATAACAATGATGAACTAGCAATGCGATTGCGAGTTCGAGTCTTACTAATTACGTTATACAGATTTAGACCTTCCTAAATAAAAAAATAATTAAAAAAAATAAAAGAACGATGATGAACTCACGTATTAGGTCTGGGACCAAGCAATGGGTTCTCACTGAAGCTCTGGAATGCAAACCGACCCAATGGCTCTTCGCCTAGGCAATTGTTAGAGGTTCTAGGACAATCATTTGCGTACATGACAAAGACAAATAGTGCAATGTTGACAACGAAAATGGTAGGCACAAGCCAAGCGACCCATTTCTTGAATGGCTGGTATGGCCTAGGAGGTGTACGTTGGTGATGGCGTGACGGTGTTTCCCCAGCCGGATTCTGATTGCTCCGGTGAGGATGAACCTTGATCTCAATCCCGGACTCCGGCGAAGAGTCCGCTCGAGGCCTCCCCATCACGACCCGTTAAAGTTCGAGCAATGGAGAAACAATGTCGTTGTGGGAAATGAGTTGATTCTGGTCTTAGGTGAGAATTTTTATTGGATGATCAAGATTAAAGCTCGGAGATGAAATAGTTATACAAGTTAAGATGCTATAAATGGACAATTGAATCCTAAATTATGGGGATACAACCATTTTTACTAAAGGAGTACGTGTGTGATTGAGAATATGATTTCAAGCATGGGCAGATTTATATAGGGGTTGGTAGGGGGTTGTAGCGTATATTTATTTTAATTTTTTTCTAAAATATGAGTATTTTTAATATAAAAAAATTATGTTAACCCTACTAGAAAATATTAGTGTCTTAGTTTTCATTAAATAAAATTCTAAACCTTCCCCTACCGCGACATCCCAAATTATATATTTTTTAAACTTTTGCACTTCCATTCCAATATTATAGGAGTTTGGTACCCTATTCATACACTTAATTTCAAAGCCTATACATCACTCTATTTTTACCATTTTGGCAAAGTTCTCTTTTCTTTCCTTTAATATACTAAAATATTTTCAAAGCCAATTCATCGCTTTATTTTGTAAGAAGATTGTTGTCCGGCAATTGTTTAAAAAAAAAAAAAAAGAAAAACAGTTAGCATCCACATTTTTTTTTTCTTTATACGTCTCTTTATTTTCTTCTCTTGTAGAGAAAATAAGAATGTGTAACATTGAGACCAACTTTTTTTCATGAGCATGAAAGTAGAATGTCGTATTTTGCTAACTAAAGATATTGAAATAAATGCAATTATTTAATTAAACGAGTTTTGAAAATAGTAAAATAATTTTCATTTGGCTATCCTCTAATTATTGGGGTAGGTGAGCTTTGACCCTTAGTGAGTATGGATGTCGACACACTGGCCATTTCTGTTTTGCTCTTTCGTGTTATAAGTGCACCACTTTTCCTTAGTACTTTTTTTTTTTTTTTTTCTCACCAAATAATCATTTCATTCAATTACCAAAAATGTGAAAATACATGATTCATCCACTACTTATCATGTACAAAACTAGTCATTTACAAAAGTCTCTGTTAAGCTCCATGAAGTACATAAATTTTTATTGAGTATATTATCCACATATTTATATTGATGGGCAATCATATATCTCACATCCAACATTATCTTTTTAATGATTTGCTCCTCCGTACTAGTATCCAAGCCATGAGCTCTGCTATTCTTTTCTTGCCATGTCCGATACACAGAGGCACATAATGTAGATTTGGCCAAGTCCGCATTCAAACTCTTCTTACGACACAGACAACTAAGCGTCATGATGATTAAATCTCAATTCACATTCTGGTTCTTCACCCTGAGAAGCGAAAGAATCCTTAGTACTTTCATTTGTCTTCGGTGGTTGATAGTTTAAAGGGTGAAGTGCATAATACTTCTTTATATTTTAATGAAAGTGTACAACACTTTCTTATAATTTAAAAACCTTCTGAGTTAATCTTTGTAGTTTTTTAAAAGTGCACAACACCCCCCTACCGTTAAAAAATCCGTTAAATTTAACGGAAAGTGTACTTCACACGCGTTAAGGGAAATTTTTTTTGATTTTTAACAAATTTATTCATTAAATAATTATATGAATTGACCAAATTACCATTTTTTTTTTGCCTAAACAAAAGAGAAAATGGCAAAAGAGAGAAATGAAAAAAAAATGAGAGTGTTTACGTCTTTTTTATAAAATTCGTTAAATATGACGGATTTTATAACTGTAGGGGGTGTTGTGTATTTTTAAAAAATATAAAGACTAGTTCAGGAAGTTTTTGAACTATAAAGAATGTTATGCACTTTTACTAAAGTATAAAAGAATCTCGTGTACTTCACCTTAATTTAAATAACCATTTTGACCCTTACTACCAGTATTGTAGCCACAATTTATTTATCATTTTGTTATGATATGATTTAATTGGATGTAAGGATTGTAACGTGTTACTTACTTTATTTTTTTTATTTTCGTCTTAGCATGGAATATTTATAAAATCATCCACGTGGTTACCTTCTAAAAATATCATCCATGAGTATTATCGATATATTTATTTCATGTTAAGGTCTATGCTATTTTCTTAGGGAAGAGTCATTTATTGAGTTTCCAACTCATTTTACTTGGTCCAGTCTTTCTTCACCTTTTGAAGCAAGTGAAGTGTAGCTGGGATTAGTTGTGAAAATCTAGAAAGTGATGACGGCACTTTCTGTTTTTACTTGAGACATTTACTTAATTTTCTTGCACTATCATTTCAATCATAATTTGGATTGTATTAGACTTTTGTTTTAGGCTCCATTTGTTTGTCGTAAAATAACTTAATAGGAAAAAATATTTTTAAGGGTAAATGTTTTCATAAAAAATAAAATATTGAAAAATATTTTTTAGTATTTGAATGTACAGTGAAATATATTTTCTAATATGAGATTTTATAAAAAAAATATATATATACACATAATATATATGTTAACCGTGAGGGTAGAGAGTGGGTGGGGTGGGGTGGGGTGGGGTGGGTAGGGTAGGGGTGAAGTGGGTAAGTTCTGAAAAATATTTTCTTCTCTTAAAAGATAAGAAAATATTTTTCACTCTTTTGAACTAAAATTTTTTCTTGATCAAAAAATACTTTTCGGTTGACTAAATTTTTTGTGTTACCAAACATCGAAAAATTCAAAAATTATTTTTCAGAAAAATATTTTACTGCAAACAAACGAAGCGTTAATAAAGTTTTCTGGAATCCGTTATGGATCTTGTATAATTAAAGTTTATTGGAATTTGGAAGATTTATATTTATGTCCCATTACATGCTATGGTCTTTAGTGCTTGATCTTGCCAGTGTAATTATTCTAAGGGTTTTAATACGTGTTTTGTAGTTTAGAGCTTAACGCGCTTAAGAGGACCTAATCATTTAAGGCACACAACATCACATTTCCTAATTCACCTTGTTAGATTTTGATTGGGAGAAGGACATGACCAAAGTAAACTTAAAAATTAAAGCTACAATTTTATAATTAATATACTAAAGTTTCATGCGACACAAAACTCCACTTTAGCACTTTCTCTTTACTATTATCGTGACACAAACTTTACTTTGATACTTTAATTTTTTTCACTTTATTCATCAACCTTATTTATGGGTATCCTATCGCACCAAGAATTTCAATCTTTGAATCTACGATTTTACAAATATGAGTCACCTCTTGTCACTTGTATTTTCTTCAATGAAAAT
The DNA here is from genome assembly GCA_037974665.1 of Ehretia macrophylla. Classification (NCBI taxonomy): domain Eukaryota; kingdom Viridiplantae; phylum Streptophyta; class Magnoliopsida; order Boraginales; family Ehretiaceae; genus Ehretia; species Ehretia macrophylla. The sequence goes on along the minus strand of CM075780.1, from coordinate 52,124,374 downwards.
TATGAAATACCGATAACATAACTAATTATGAGACTCTTAAATAAATAATTATCTGTAATAAATGGAAATTGAGGTACTATTGATATAGTTGATAGGGAAAAATACTATAATACTTTTATAATATAAAAACTTTTAGAAAGCAATTGTAATGATATAAAGAAAACTTTTTGCAAAAACAATGATGATTTTTAATTCTCATACAATATATTATTACCTATATAATATTTATTAAAAATGATTCTTATTATTATTAAACAACCTCGAGCCCAACCACAAAAGCCGAAACCACTAACGCATTGACAGTCAGAATTTGGCCAAGCTAGCACAAGAGTCAACCAAACCATCAAAATGTACCCATATACACGTTGGCGAAACCAGGGTAGAAAACAAAACCAACGACCAAAAACATGGTGATCCAAAACATCTAGGCCAATTTACACAAAAGCCACACGTAACGATGAACAGATACCTCTGAGCATCTCCAACAATTGATCCGCAAAGGAAAAAGAAAGCGCCACTCAGGGGCGGAGCTGTCCGCCCTGTCCCCCCCATTATTTTTTTTTTAAAAAAAAATTATATAATATTGTTAAAAAAAGTTACTGTCGTTAAAAAAATCTGTGTAGTATTGTTAAAAATAAGTTAACGGTCCCCTTTATTTTTTTATTTTTCTCTTATCATGAATATTTTTATTTGAATCTTAACCCCTCTAATTTTAAAATCCTAACTCTGTCCCTGGCACCACCTCAACGTCTATGACACTAACCTCGACCACCACGGCAAAGCCAGCACCAAAAACTTTTTGCATACTTGCAAAGGTCATCAGTGAAGCACCGATCAACTCTAACCAACAAGAATAACCCAAGTAAGAGGATGGCCCAAGTAACATAGAAACATAAATGGTCTAAATAATCCAAGAAAAGAGATGGACAATTTGGGCCTAGGAGTGAACAAGTGGTAGCAATGACCATCTTGTCTCTTCCATAGTGAACAAGAAAAACAATGGGAGGCAAACATGGCATCGAATAATACAAGATTACAGGCAAAGATGCTGAAACTTGATAGTAAAAACCCAAAAACGAACTCATCATTCGGATCAAAAGAAGTGTTAGGAAAGCCCACCATGAAGCAAAACGCAACAGAGATAGTAGCGGAACCTCTGACCACATACCCAAAGTAAATGACACCATTATCATCAGCATGAATCGCCAACTGTTAGAAAAAATGCCCTAAAAGTTAATAAATTGTATTTTTAAAATTATAAATAATGTATTATTTAATTTATTAATCATTTAATGCGGGCAGTTTATTTATTTATCATTAGAACACTATTTATATATTTTATCTTTAGGAGTAAGGATATGAGTGACGGAGTCTATATTCACAGATATGTTCTAAAAGTTGTCCCCGATTATAGAACAAATTAATTGGGAGTTAGTTTATCCGGATATATCGAATTACAGTCTACTAACCAAATAATATGAAATATTAAATTGGGCGATTCGTCTCATATCATTATAGTAAATGTATAAATACTTGTTGCGAATAAGTGACTAGACTTGACTATCAATACAATAAATTACATGGATTGGTCAATAATTCATTGTACAATGTAATCATTCAATTAATCTTCAGACCTGAGACACCACTGTTATCTCATGATTAAGAATATCAAAATTTGTTGGTGCAATTAAGCTAGTTCTAATCAAGGATTAAACAATATATTTAGTGGTTATGATTTATTCCATCATGGAGATATATGTGTGTAGATACGAAAACTGTCAATTGGGGATCCTATGCGATTTATTAATTAAGTAACTAGAAATCTTTGGCCAAGGTGTTATAGTCGAAGTCGTTCAACGGATTATTCATTAGTTATTAATTAAATAGATTCTGGCATATGATCGAGCAATAGAGTTTGACGATCCAATCCATGACTCTGGCTCGATCGAGATAATTTAGATAGTAGGATTCGATTGCATAGAAATTACTAAATGAGTTCATGTACTTGCATTTCATCTTTAATTGGGTAATCGCGACATAAAGGTGTCACTCACGATTTGTGAATTAATTAGAAATGAGTTCTAATTTGTTAATTAGTAGAATTAATTATTCGCTACCAATTAATTATGAACCCAAGAGGTCACACACAAAAAGAAATCTACGAATTAATTGGATTAGAGAAAAGATTAAATTAATTTTAGGATCGTTCTAATATTAATTTAATTGGGTTTGTAGTAATTAGATATTGATTTGGTTATTATGAGGTCCAAGACTGGTCAGTTTAAGACTGGTCTACATGTGACCCTGAGTCATATGTGTTTCCTATATATTATAGTATTCTAACACAAGGAAAGCTAGCACATATTCTCAGTCAGAATAAAATTATAGGATTTCTCTAAAAACTCTAGTGGGGTGAAATCCAGTTAATAGCCCGAATTCCGTGTGGACTAATCTTGGAGGCTTCACACGTGGGAAGCTCTTCTCAGAATTTACCGTTGTTTTGCGTTATAGGTAATCCTGAAATTATGTTTAAATTTAAGGGCTAAAACCATTTTGGTCCCTGAGATTTGTCATAAAACCCAAATAGGTCCCCCAGTTGTGCAAAAAGCCCAATTTAGTCTCTGCCGTTAGCCAACCTCCGTTAAAACTAACTGGTTTAAGGGTATTCCAGTCATCTTGCCCTTAAAAAAAAAACTTGCAAACAAAGCAATGAATTTGCCGGCAATCTATCTATTTTCTCGCACATCACACACACACATACACACTAAAATTAAACCCAAAGCTTCTCAATCTATTCTCACACGACACACATACACACACACACACACACACACACACACACACTAAATCATACTTATTTACCTAAATAACTTTGCAATCTGTATCTAATGCATATATACTTACGGGGTTGATTTTACTTTTGTTTAATATATATATATACTTGCACAAAAAATCAGTTTTCTGGTGTTTTTCTTTGTGGGTTCATTTTACACATTCATAGTTGCATAAAGATTCCATCTTTGCTGTGTCTTCTTTTCAGATTGGTTGGTTTTATTTTGTTTCTATTTTTTTTTGAATAAATTTTGTTTAACTTACTGATAATTATGGGGTGGGGGTAGGGTTTATGTATGTGTTTGTAGGTATGCAAAAGAAAATAATTGTGGAAGATGATATGTATGTGTTGTCTCCAGATGGGTTTGTATTGTCTGCACCATTCGCAAACCCTTACCCTCATAAGCATCCGAATGTTTTGATTATGCTCTTCTTTTCAGGAAGGTACTGTAACAACTTATGATCAGTGGTATTGCTACATTTAAAAAAAAAATTGGATTGATCAGTACTAAATTGGGTTAAATTTGGAGCACTTTACAATATAATATAAGTTTGTTAGTTTATTGAGCTTCAATAGCCGATTTTGCGGATGGGAAAATCAGAATTCTTAAAATTACATTTTAGATATTTTTGATTTCATAGAATGTCATTTTATTTTGACAAATCATTCAGATACTAGCGTTGAGAAAATAATGTAGAATTTGAGCAACATTTTTCGTTATTTTTTCTTTATTTTTGAAATAATTTTTTAGATATTTTGATTCTTAATGTTTATTTATTTTATAAAAATATAACCTACAAGTGCTTCAAAACTAAATTTGTTTATTGATTTCGTGAAACAAATAGAAATCTATGGAAATGCAATTATTATGAAAAATTCATCATTTTAATTAAAATATTGTATATGACAGAAGTTATTAATAAGTTTTTAGATATTTTGATTCCTATATATATATATATATATAAACATATAGAGATATACCTAGGACGACTGTCCAGCGGTGGAAGAGCAGGACCTCTTTTAGTGGTGGTTTGCAGTGTTGGCTATTTGGCTGTGGTGGTGGTGGTGGTGGCGGTTTGGTAGTGGTGGGTGTGGTGGGTGTGGTGGGATTGTGATTTGGTGGTGATGGTTTTTGGTGTTGGTGGTTTATGGTGTTGGTGATGGTGGTTTATGGTGTTGGTAGTTTGGTGGTGTTGGTGTTTGTGTATGAAAGATGATGAGAGTAAAAGGAAAAAATGTTGGAGAAGTTGAGTTTTTTGACATAAGTGTGGTATATTTATATGTCAAAAATAAATCAAAGATGAAAGAGAAATTAAAAGCTAAAGTAAGTGATTTGTGATATGTCACTTATGCAGAAAATTGTGAAGGAGTGGGCTCTTTTTACACTTCAATTATGAATTTAAAGTAATTCATTGCAGACTTTTTATCTTTTCATCATGGGGCAACTCCAACGTTTGATGCTTTATGGCCACTTACTCCACGTTCTGTTTGAAGAATTATGGCCATTTAACCCACGTTCTTTTGGACATTCATGATGGAATTTGATAAGTCAGCTTTGCATTGCATATATATAGAGCAGGCTTTTCACTTTGTTTTGTCAAGCATTCATATAGCATTCTTATAGCAACGTTAGGCAATTTACATTGCATAGTGAGAGAGTTCAAACATAGTGAGTTCGCAAGCTTTTGTAATTTGCAGTGCTTCTATTACAAAAGGTAATCCCGTTGTATCCTGGAAGGTTAATGCTATTTAACCGTAAGCATCTTAGCGGAGCATTATAACCTTAAGGACATCGAGTTTAACTCGAGTCCCAGGCTTGTACTATTGTCAATTTATTTTAATTGCTTTTATCTATTTCTATTTCATGTTATTATCTTTACTCCTAGTTTAAAATAATAATAATAATAATAATATCTTTACTTTCTTTCCTTTCCAGTCATTTGTTCTTATCATTTTATTATATTTCTTTTTCCATTTCGTGCAAGATATCTACTCCATATATCTAACAATCTTAAGGTTATATATTGTTTTTCTTTTCTTTAAACTGGATTTTCCTTCTGTTAGAATTATTTCTACCAGGATAATTTCGGTGAACATTTTATATGTTTTAGATATCTTGTGGTTTACTTTTCAGTCACTGTTTTTCTTTTATTTTTGACAAAACTGTTTTGTCAAAATTAATTTGAAATTTCAGTTAATCTCGATCAATAGGACCTACTTTCTTAAGATTTTATTTTCATCTTATTGCGTGATGTGTTTCTGCTAGATTCTAATAGGTCCAATATAATTAGATTAGTACATAAATAGATTTCAATCTGTTATGATCTATTTAGTTTGTCAATCTAGCATTAGATTATAAAGTTTTTAAGCTTGCTTTTTTGGTTCTATAACTATACTTCATTTTCCATTTTATATTCTGTTTTAATCGCTTACTGATTCTACTGGAATTTTTTTTTTTAATGCGAATATAATTGTTTTTAATTATGTAAGTTAAGGTTCTATATTGAGATTTAATAACTTTAAATTGATTTTTCTATCTCATAAAGTTTTATATTTGAATAACTTCTACTTTTAAAGTGCAGTTGGTATTATTTTGGACCTAATTTAAAATGAATACCGAAACTGAAAACCTTAACGTTCCTGGAAATGGAAATGACGGAAATGGATCTGGATCAATACCTATGCATGATAGTGGATCAACTGGTGGATCCACTGGGAATGAAAATATACCCTTGGCAAGATCATCGGTAACTATTGCTTCTGCTACGCCATTTTTGGCAACACCACCTGCTGGTCATGGAGAGAAACCAGAAAAATTTGATGGGAGGGACTTCAAAAGGTGGCAGCAGAAAATGTTATTTTACTTGACCACCTTGAGTTTGACATAGTTTTGGAAGGAGGATGCACCAGAATTGGGTGAGAATCCTGATATGCAAACCGTTGCAGCCATTGATGCCTGGAAGCATGATGACTTTCTATGCAGAAACTATATCCTTAACGGATTGGATAATGCGTTGTATAACGTCTATAGTCCAATCCCGGCAGCAAAGGCTTTGTGGGAATCGTTGGATAAGAAGTATAAATCAGAGGATGCAGGCACGAAGAAATTCATAGTTGCCAGGTTCCTAGACTTCAAAATGGTAGATTCCAAGCCTCTATTGCCCCAAGTAGAAGAATATCAATTGATTTTTCATGAGTGTCATGCAGAAGGAATGAATATGGGTGAAACTTTCGAATCTGGTGCACTCATTGAGAAGTTACCTCCTAGCTGGAAAGACTTCAAAAGCTATTTGAGACACAAGCGAAAGGAGATGACTGTTGAAGACCTGGTTTTGAGGTTGAGGATAGAAGCAGATAACCGCAAGAATGACAAAAGGGTTGGACTCCCGCCTTTGGAGTCAAAGGCAAATATGGTGGAACACGGCCCTAGTAATAAAATGAGGAAGTTCAATGGCCAGAATCAAGGAAAGAAAGGTACTGATAAGAAGAAGTTTGCTGGTAACTGCTACATCTGTGACAAGATAGGACATAAGGCTATAGATTGCAGACTTCGTGCCAACAAGGGAGCTCAGAAGAAAAGAAAGGCTCAGGCTAATGCTGTTGAAGACCTGGGAGAAGAAATGTCTGACATGAATCTGGCAGCGGTTGTGTCAGAAGTCAATTTGGTTGGCAATCCAAAACAGTGGTGGGTGGACACAGGAGCTACTCGTCACGTTTGTTCTGACATGAATAGTTTCACCACCTACCAAAAATCTGAAGAACCATCTACATGGGGAATTCTTCCACTTCAAAAGTAGATGGGACTGGAAAGGTTGTTTTGAAAATGACTTCAGGGAAGGAGCTGACACTCAACAACGTGCTGCATGTCCCAGACATCCGGAAAAATTTAGTTTCTGGATCTTTGTTGAGTAGAAATGGATTCAAGCTAGTTTTTGAGTCCGATGTGTTTGTTTTGCTTAAAAATGGGGTCTTTGTGGGCAAGGGTTATGACTGTGATGGGTTGTTCAAGCTTAATGTGATGACTGTTGTCCCAAAAGTTGTAAAGGCTGATAAGCCATCTACTTCCATAATCAATAAGAACAAATCATTTGCTTATGTTGTGGATTCTCCTAATTTATGACATGATAGATTAGGACATGTTAATTTTGATTCATTGCATAAATTGGTCAATTTAGGATTATTACCTAAAGTTGATTTTAATCTCAACAATAAATGTGAAGTTTGTACAAAATCAAAGTTAACAAGAGCTTCTTTTAAATCAGTGGAAAGAAGTTCCGAACCTCTAGAGTTAATTCACAGTGATGTTTGTGACTTAAAGTTTGTGCAAACTAGAGGAGGGAAAAAATATTTCATCACTTTCATAGATGATTGTATGAGATACTGTTATGTTTACTTACTTAAGAGCAAGGATGAGGCTTTTGAAGTATTTAAACTATACAAAAATGAGGTTGAGAATCAACTGGGCAAAAGGATAAAAATGCTGAGAAGCGATAGAGGGGGAGAATATGTATCTCCTTTTGAGGATTTTTGTGCTGAACATGGTATTATTCACCAAACAACAGCACCGTACTCTCCTCAACAAAATGGAGTTGCTGAGCGTAAGAACAGAACTCTTAAAGAAATGATGAATGCCTTGTTGATTAATTCAGGCTTACCTCAGAACTTGTGAGGGGAAGCAGTGCTAACTGCAAATCATATTTTAAATAAGGTACCCTACAAGAAGTTGAGCAAAACACCTTATGAGTTGTGGAAAGGTCGACCACCTGCCTACAATTACTTAAGAGTGTGGGGGTGCTTAGCTAAGGTAGGGGTTCTTGCACTTAAAATGGTCAAAATTGGTCCAAAGATAGTGGATTGTGTTTTTATTGGTTACGCACAGAACAGTGCTGCATATAGATTTTTAGTGATTAGGTCAGAAATAACTGATATTCATGAGAATACAGTTATTGAGTCAAGAAATGCAGAATTCTTTGAGGAAAGATTTCCTTATAAGAAAAACACAAGAACCAAGTTCTTCTAAGAGAACTTATGGAATTGAAGAGAAAGATATGGATGGAATAACTATGTCTAATGATGCTGAAGACGAATCGAGACGTAGCAAAAGGGCTAGAACGGTTAAGTCTTTCGGTCCTGATTTTCTAACTTATTTGTTAGAAAATAAGCCTCGTACCTTTAATGAGGCTATGACAACCCCTGAAGCTCCTTTTTGGAAAGAGGCTGTCAATAGTGAAATTGAGTCTATCATGCATAATCATACGTGGGAACTGGTAGATCTTCTTCCTGGAAATAAACCTTTAGGGTGTAAATGTATTTTCAAGAGGAAGATGAAGGTTGATGGATCAATTGACAAATACAAGGCTAGACTTGTCATCAAGGGATATAGACAGAAAGAAGTTCTTGATTATTTTGATACTTATTCACCAGTTACAAGGATTACGTCCATTAGGATGTTAATAGCGATTGCAGCTATTAATAATTTAGAGATTCATCAAATGGATGTAAAGACTGTCTTCTTGAATGGAGATTTAGAAGAAGAAATCTACATGGAACAACCCGAGGGGTTTGTGGTTCCAGGTAATTAGAAGAAAGTTTGTCGGCTTGTAAAATCCCTTTACGGATTAAAACAAGTGCCTAAGCAATGGCATGAAAAATTTGATGCCATGATATCTAGTGGATTTAGAATTAATGAGTGCGATAAGTGTGTTTATGTGAAAGACACAAGTCAAGAATATGTCATTGTCTGTCTATATGTAAACGATATGCTTATTATTGGGAGTGATAATAACATCATTAAGGCTACCAAGAAAATGTTATCCAAGAACTTCGACATGAAGGATTTAGGTGTGGCTGATGTAATTCTGGGTGTGAAGATCACTAAAACATCAGATGGACTAGTCTTGTCCCAGTCTCATTATATACAAAAGATATTGAACAAGTTTAGTAAAGATGATGATAGTGTTGCTAAGACGCCTGTGGATGTGAATAGCCACCTTGCTAAGAACACAGGTGAAGGGATATCTCAGCTAGAGTATTCTTGGATAATTGGTAGTCTGATGTACATTACGAATTGTACAAGACCCGATATTGCACTTGCTGTTAGCAAACTTAGTAGGTATACCAGTAATCTAGGGCAAGCCCACTGGACTGTTGTTGTGAGAGTTCTAAGGTATCTTAGATACACTTTGAACTATAGGTTGCACTTTTCAAGATATTCAGCTGTACTAGAAGGGTACAGTGATGCAAACTGGATATCTGATACTAAAGACTCAAAATCCACCACTGGGTATGTCTTTACGTTGGGAGGTACTGCTGTATCCTGGAAATCCACTAAACAAACGTGTATAGCCAGATCTACAATGTAATCTGAGTTTATAGCTTTGGATAAAGCTGCTGAAGAAGCTGAATGGCTTCGACATTTCTTAGAGGATATTCCAAAGTGGCAGAAACCTATGCCAGCTATCTGTATATTCTGTGATAGTCAATCGGCAATTGGAAGGGCACAGAGTAGTATATACAATGGTAAGTCTAGACATATTCGTCGCATACATAATACCGTTAAACAATTGCTTTCTAATAGGGTTATCTCAATTGACTATATAAAGTCAAAGGATAACATTGCAGATCCGCTTACTAAATGTTTAAACAGAGAGCAAGTTTACAAGTCGTCGAGGGAAATGGGTCTTAAGCCTATGTCTAAAGAGTCATCATAGTGGAAAACCCTACCTGCGTGACAGGAGATCCCTGACTGTAGGTTCAAAGGGAAAAACTGAGCTATGAATGATTCATCAAGAGCACTGTGGGGGTTATACTCCCACCTATTCCTATGACGAGCAGACAGTGCTGCCTGTATGTGGTATAGGTTAAGCTATGCTTTTAATGATACTTATATATTGGGAACCCAAGTGGGGTATTATAGGGATACTCTTTATAAGTGATCACCTATATGAGTAGGGAGTGGGCCGCTCCTACGAGAATTTCTAAGGCTAAATTTTCTAGAGTACTCATGAATACCGGGAGTTGTTCAGGGCCGAAATGAACACAACCGTGAGAACTTTACAATGTCAGAAAGGTGTTGTGTGATCTCTATTGTCTTGGTTTACACCAAAGCTGAATAGTTCAAGACATCGCGTTCACTGGTTAGCACGTAAATCCAATAGATTTCACTAGGGAAGGTTCAAGGCCAAAAGTTACCTGTCCTGATACAGTATCTTTCTATTGAACTCTCTCTAGTGTCTGCATTCCTGCTGGTTGATTAATTTCCATTCATGTGGGGGAATGTTGGAGAAGTTGAGTTTTTTGACATAAGTGTGGTATATTTATATGTCAAAAATAAATCAAAGATGAATGAGAAATTAAAAGCTAAAGTGAGTGATATGTGATATGTCACTTATGCAGAAAAGTGTGAAGGAGTGGGCTCTTTTTACACTTCAATTATGAATTTAAAGTAATTCATTGCAGACTTTTTATCTCTTCATCATGGGGCAGCTCCAACGTTTGATGCTTTATGGCCATTTACTCCACGTTCTGTTTGAAGAATTATGGCCATTTAACCCACGTTCTTTTGGACATTCATGATGGAATTTGATAAGTCAGCTTTGCATTGCATATATATAGAGTAGGCTTTTCACTTTGTTTTGTCAAGCATTCATATAGCATTCTTATAGCAACGTTAGGCAATTTATATTGCATAGTGAGAGAGTTCAAACATAGTGAGTTCGCAAGCTTTTGTAATTTGCAGTGCTTCTATTACGAAAGATAATCCCATTGTATCCTGGGAGGTTAATGCTATTTAACCGTAAGCACCTTAGCGGAACATTATAACCTTAAGGACATCGAGTTTAACTCGAGCCTCGGGCTTGTACTATTGTCAATTTATTTTAATTGCTTTTATCTATTTCTATTTCATGTTATTATCTTTACTCCCAGTTTAAAATAATAATAATATTATTATTATTATTATCTTTACTTTCTTTCATTTCCAGTCATTTGTTCTTATCATTTCATTATATTTCTTTTTCCATTTCGTGCAAGATATCTACTCCATATATCTAACAAAAAAAAAAAGTTACAGCTTTCTCTTAACTTATATTGTTTTTTTAAAGGCATTTTAGTCTTTTAATCTGGTAAAATCATTGACTGTTAAATAAAACGACAAGGACTAAATTGGACTTTTTGCACAACTGAGGAACCTATTTGGATTTTATGACAAACCTCAGGGACCAAAATGGTTTCTGTCCTTAAATTTAATGAGATTATTTAACCATTATTAAATATGCGTTAACAACCATGAATGAATATATGAAAAATTATTCTGCTGCGTAATTTAAAATTTTAATTATCATATATGTTTCCCAACACCAACATGCAAAGCAATGAAGAACGCAACGGATTTGATCTTCTCCAAATAGACCCCAAGGTCAGAATTCCATAACTTTATGAAGATTTGCGTCAAAACAAGGAAACCAACTCAAATTAGGAGAAGCACAACCACATCAAAACAAGAGATAAAGATGGCGGACGATGGCTGAATATGAATACGACCCTATGGTCAGACATGCATCACTCCATGGAGAACAACAACACAGGACAAACAACCCAGATTGAGAAAAGCACAATCGTGTTGGAGCAACAATTGAAGGCAACAGAAGGCTACAATAAGGAATTAAAGAAACCAATCCAACATCGGTCACAAAAGAGAAGAAAAAAGACAGCCTGATTTGAAAAAAAAAAAGAAGAGGGAAGAGAGAAGAAAGAAGAAAGCCACGGCAAGGCCAAACCCATAAAAAGTGTCACTGGCTCAGCCCTGTTAGGAATCGGACACAAGCACAACGGAATTAACCCAGAGTATTTTTGGCTTAGTTTAACCCTCTACTTACGTTTACGACCCAAATAATTTAGAATTCTCCTATTTAATAATAATGGGTTACAACGCAACTAATCTTTTGGACGGAAACATATTCAAACTTGACAACTATAAAAATCCTCTCTCACACCCACATATGGTTTTATGCACGGAAAAGTCTAAACTCTTTCTCACAGGATTTTAAATATGACTAAAGTCTAAACCCTCTCCAAATTAGCTTTTTTTTTTTTCTTTTTTTTTACAAAAATCCGAAAAATACTCTTAACACTCGACTTACACCTCCACACTACAAGGGGTGTGACTCTTGTAGCACTAAATTACAAGCTAAAAAATCATATTTATAAGCACCAAAATTTAATTGTACTAGGATTAGGATTCCTACACCTACTCTCAGCGAACTTCTACTACAACTTAGACTTAAGCCAAAAATCCAACAAGTCCAAAAACGAAAAGCCCCTATGAAAGACCAAGAGTAGAAAGTCTTGAGAGTTCTCTAAAGAAAAAACTACCTAATAGACATAGACTTTTTTTATTTTTTATTTTTGGTCCACTAACAATTAGAGCTTGTTTGGATCGGCAATACTAAAACAAAGAAAATGTTAGAGAGGAATTTTTTAATCCTTTCCTTTATTTGGATTGCAAAAGTTATGGAAGGGTTTCAAAATATTTCTATTTCTTTTAATGACAAAAATTTTGTAATCCTTCTAAATTGGGGTGTTTTAGAAGGATTTTTTTTTTTTTTACAAAAAAATCTTGTTTATCCTTATCTAATTCATGATTATAAATATAAAAAAAATTGTACTTTTTGCATTTAAAATTATACTTTCCTTTTTCAATTTAAACAAAAAATCATAAAATTATTATTATTTTTTTTTGCAATCTAAATAAAATAATTCTTTTAATTTATTTTCCTTTATTTTCCTTCCTCCACTTTCCTTTATTTTCCTTCGTTTAATCCAAACAGGGAGTTAGAGACTTTGCGTACTAAAATTTGAAAGACATATTAGTTTACGTCCAAACAGGGAGTTAGAGACTTTGCGTACTAAAATTTGAAAGACATATTAGTTTACGTTTACATTTCTTTTTTTTTTGTTTTTTCCAATACAGATGCAAAAATCACTGTCCTAAATATACTCTAATCAAAAGCAAAAATCACTATCATAAGGCAACTCTCTCAAACAATAATATCCAAATGCCAAAGGAGATACTTAGGCGGCAAATCAAACCACAGGCTCAAAGGGCATCTTCGTCCACACAAAACAAAATTCGTGGCCAATGCCCATCTTCAAATCATTACTAAACCAATCCCAACCGCTCATTTCCCAAAAATCTAAAATAAAATTCAGCTCTCTTCTTCAGCTTTCCATTTTTCAATTTAGCAAAACACATCGATGGCCGGCGCGTGGTCCTCAGTCGCGCGTCAAGTTATCGGATCCACCACTACTATCGAACTCTCCAGAACCTCCCGAACTGGAACCGGAGCCGGATCTCCGTTTTCGGTTCGGATATCCAACAACCATAACGCCGTTAACGTTTCCACCGCTTTAGGAGAGGCCCGCGAGGTGAAGCCCGAAGGCCCGTCGTGTATATTCGTCGGGCCCATCCAATCTGCCAGCAAAGAAACCCTCGAAGCCCTCTATAGCCAAGTACACACTCACTTTTCACCAATTTCTATTACTAATAATTTTGTTATTATTTATTTTTTAATTCAAATTTTGACCTTTTTTTTTTTTTTTTTTGTTTCAATTTGTTTGCTCTATAGGCTCGGGATGCGTATTACAGTGGGGAGCCTTTGATAGTTGATGATATGTTTGATAGAGTAGAAGTAAGTTTTCTTTATATAAATATATGTATGTATGTATATTATATATATTGAATTTTAATTGAATATTTTAGTTAATTTACTATTAAAAGTGTTTTTGTGTGTGTGTGTGTGTGTGTGTGTGTGTAATTGGTTTGTGGAAAATCTTTGGAGCAGTTGAAATTGAGGTGGTATGGTTCAAAATATGTGGTGAAGTATCCTCGTTGCAGTATCCGTCGTCAATCAACTTATGCCGATGCTGAGGTAATTTTAACCGCGGATTAACATTTTTCTTTTTTCGTATTCTGTTTTTGTTATACGGATTCTCTCCATTTCAAATTTAAATAATTGTGTTACCGGGCCGAGGAAAGAAATTATCTGAGCTTGGCTCATGCTTACTGCACACGCGCTGTACGCGCCCATTGGAGAGTACAGTACGGTTTATGTGAGATGAAGTCACTTAAGAATTTTGAACTAGGAAATTATCTGTACACATTTCTCAGTTTTAAATAAAATAAATGAGCCTCGACTAGATCCTTAAGTATGTTAAGAAGTATTAAAATCAAATTAAGAAAGGGTAATTATATCTTGGACACCCTGCACTTTTGATAAATGAGACTTCGACTCCACACCTTTTCAATTGTGAGATTCAGGCCTATTGTGTTGAGATCTGTTTCTTTTTCCGTCAAAAATAGGGGTAGAATAGTTAATTGCAAAATTCTAATAGAGAAAAGAAATGGGTAATTGTGACTCACGTCCCTTGATGTCTGACATACTCAGTTTGAGGACGTAAATTCCAATTGTCAGTGTTCAAATAAACTAGAGCCATGATTAAAAATAAGAAAAGAAATGAGAAAAGGGAAAAGAAAAAGACAGAGGGATACAATAGAGAAATTTTCTGCAATGTTCAAAGGTGGAAAATTCTTTTTAATTTTAGAATTTCGTTTTCATTTTTTATTAATTAATTTCATTTTTCTTCAATTCTCGACAAAGAATGCGTTCAATTATTTAAAAAATGAAAATTATTCTTTTAGTAGGAAAAATAGAGAACATTCTCAAATTTTGAGACTTGTTCAGTTGTGGTGATCATCTTACTTTTTCATTATCATTATCATTTCTGAAGGAAGGAATAGTGCGGTCTAAGTCTCATTTACCAAAAGTGCAAGGGGTAAGGCAAAGTTACCCATATGGAGTATGACAATCAAAGTTGGAAGTGACTGAAAGTCAAACACTTGATTCAAAGAAGTGGATGATATTTCGTAATGGCCTAAAATAGAATGTCACCACTTGTGTTTTTAAAGAATCTTTATAGGGTTTTATTGAATTTTAATGTATGCATTATAAAACATTAGCGGTCTCAAATTTGCTTAAGGAAACAAACTTGGTGAAACTATATTTTAGTTTGTTGTCCCATGAATGCAATTTTTAATTTCTTTTAAATGCTATATTGTTTGCAAAGATGATGAGATGCTTGTTACACAGATTAAATGATTTCTCATTGTCTAAAGGTACTTTATCTAAAATTTCAGCATTTGTATTTCTTTCTCCATTTGAATATTCAATGACGTGGATGTAGGGCAGGAAGATCCTTCACAGGTTTTTGCATTAGCAAGCGTGTGGCTCGTGATTCTCGGATTCGGCTGTTCAATTCTTCTTGTGCCTATAGTCTACACTGTTGTTCAAGCATATCAAGATGCATTCAACTCAGGAATTCCATATGCCAGTCGAGCGTCTGCATTGAAGCTTCTTACCATTTTTAGTGGCATTGTGTACATGGTGTTGGGGTCCATAGTTGGGTACCCTATTGCTTCCGCTTCTGGTAATTATCTTCAACTATAAAAGCATGTCGAGTCTTGCAGCTTCTTGCTATTAAGATTAACAGGATATTGTGGATCATGATGGTTGGGAAACACACTTTTCTGGACATACAATCATTTACTTGAAAGTGAGAGAGAACTTTTCACCTTGTAGCTATTTATTTTAGCGTGGTCTATGTTGACACTATTTCCATTTATTGGACTTGAACTTTTCACAGTTGGAGCACTTCAAGGGCTGTGGAAGAATGACTTGGTAGCACTTAAAGGGGCATGCCCAAATTGTGGTGAGGAGGTTAGTTTTGGATTTTTTTAATGAGAGTTGGCTCTTTTCTTTTTTCTTTTTTTTTGCCGGGCGCGGGGCAGGGTTGGTGTTAAAGGAGGGGGACTTCCCTCCGGGATTTTATTAGATCAACAAAAAAAGGTGCAAAGGTGTTTTCTGTTTATTGTTGATAATAGTTTTCATTCATATCTGGTGTTAAAGTTCATCACAAGTCTTCAGTGCATGGATGATGGATCCTTATCGCTTTGAGCACCAATTTTGCAGGTGTTTGCATTCGTTAAATCCAACCAGTCCAACCAGTCTCCCCATAAAGCTGAGTGTCATGTCTGTGAGAGCTCCTTGGAATTCCGCACTAAAGTTGAGGTACTTCTGTTTCAATTTTTGACTTCCCATCTACATCATGTCTAACAGAGGAATGCTGCATCTTATCCCATTTCATGCCAACTATATTGTGATGTATAATAATTTGTACTTCATGGGAAACTGAAAACTGAGCCCCGTCTCAACATGTCGAGAAATCTTCTTTCTACTTTCTTCTGCATCAGGGTTGTTCTTTCCATACTTATATGTCGAATTTTATTGCAGCAATCTATCTCAAAAGAGCGTAGACAGTGGGTTCATGGCCGCATTTACTTAATTCGACAGAGAGGCAGACGGCAAAGATGGGCATAGATTGGATGTTGCTCCAATCGCTCTTTATATTGATTAAAGATTTCTGAGCCTATTGTGCAGCAATATCTCATCCTCATTTTCAGGTTGCTGATGCTGTAACAGTTACCAGAGAAGTATTTGAGAACTCAAAGACATCATTATCTTCTTCATAGTGTAATAGGATTCGTGATATTGTAAAATCTTCTTCTTCACAGCATTAGCAAAGAATAGTGGTAAATAGACTTGTCGTAAATAATTGATGGACTTCTCTCTTGCTAATATATGTCCTTCGCATTTCTTGGGAAATTACTACCCTTAATAAGAAATGGCTCTTTTGAACATATTGTAAGTTTTGCCAAGTTCCTTGGAGACACAGACTGATGTCGTGGGAGTTGGATTTTTTCTTTCAACACTATTACATTACGAGAAAGTTTTAATTATAGTGAATTGTTTATACATTTATAATAAAATGATTAAATCTCGTGATATTATAATATCACGAGGGAGATTTGAGTTAGATCTCGTGACGTTATTATAAAATGATTACTATTTGTTTGCCATCTACATTATCTTTGTGCTTTGCCCTTTTTAACTGTACTCATTCATTATTAATAGAAAAATACATTGTGCTACGTGTTATGCCTTGGAAAATATTATATTTCGAACTGAGGAGGATATTAACGAGACATTTTGAAAGGAACTTCAATTGGATTTGCTCATTATAAATATCGGAATCTACAATAAAAAATTTCAAGCACTAATAACTCGAGAGATCATTAGGCAATAGATGTGCAAGTTTTGACACTCGGGTGCTAATCAAAGACACTTTAACTCTTAAATAAGTAGTTGAAAGTAGAATATAGATGTAACATGAGATATGTAATGGTTTGAGAGTTTAATCGTAATATGAGCAAGTACGATAGTGAGAATAGAAGGGAGAAGATTATTCGAGAAAATGAATAATTAATACTCTTTCTACGGTAAGAATAAATTATTTATACGAATTGATAGGTCACAAGTCTGTATACCCTTATGATTGGTTTCTTTTGCGAATTCACAAGAATCGATAATTATAAATCTTTAGAAATTTGATATGGTCAAATTTTATTCCTCAGATTGTTGTAGGTTTGACCACAAGTAGTGGTGTCAATAGTCAGGCCATCTAACCTTATGGGGTTGGGTAGACGAAGGTTGCTGCTCACTTGAAAGCCTTGTGCTTAGGTTAAGCCCTTGGTAGTGTAGCTTTAAACTTTGTAACCTTGCATTTGGGGCCGAACCCAATTAGGTCCACACTTAAAAAGTAAAAATATGTTTTTTTTTTAACTCTAACAGACTCCCTATAATAAGAGACTCTATTTTAGAGAGTTTCCAAATTTTTTCTATTCATATTAAATGCTTTAAATTTTGGCTCGCTATTCATATTAAAAGTTTTAAATTAATAAAAAATTAGAATAAAAGAATAAAATAAATTAAAATATTATTTAAAAATTCCAAAATATGATATCATTATTGAAAAAGCTTTAAATTTTAAAAAATTAAACAAAAAATAACATTAACAATATCAATATTATCACTTATTGTTAGAACATATTATTAATAACTAAAAAATATTAAAATAATTTGTTAGTTAAAATAAAAAGTGATGTTAGAGTGAAATGAAATAGGAAGTCTATGAAATAGATAGTATTGCTGGAATGAAACTGAAATAAGTGTCTCTAAATATAGATAGACTATTTGAGTGAAATTGAAATAAGAGGTCCCTAACAAACTATTTGGAACAAATGAATCGCATAAAATTTTACGAAATTCATTTGCAAATCCAATTTCTTATGTTTGGAAACAACACTTTAAAAAAATTAGAAATCCAAAATTTACAAATTTAGGATTCGCTCCAGTTATAACCAAATCATTGCTCAAGAGATGGAATTTGTAAATCCATGTTTTTTAAGTTAGTTGTTTATCTTTTGAAGACAAAGTTGGCCTCTGAATTGTTTTTTACACTTAGGTTTTTAATTTTGGCTCAAATATAAAGATAAAAATAAAAATAAAAAATAGACCAAAACCCTCTCTCACCCTTCCTCTTTCAACAAAACGCAAAAGGGCATGAATAATATTTTCCTTCACGATTATTTTACGATATCTAACATGAAGGAAGGTTGATTCAAAATAAGCGTAAGAGGTAAGTGGAGTTTATTTTTCTATAGAGTTGCTAAATTCTCTCACTTCTTGATTACATGGTCATTATCCACGTTTGATTGATATCATATTGGCCTTTGAAATTATTTCAAGATTTAATCATGTCGGAAGCTCCTTTCATTTCCATTATAATAATTCGTTTCAATTTTTCTTGCAAATTTGTTCGTAATTTGCTCTTTTATTTAGATAATTGCTACACGCCTTATTAACAATTTTTAGCCATACTTGACGTTAATTATCTTTTATGTCTTCCTTACTTTAATTCATACTAGTGCTCGTTGGATAGTCTTAAAATTCTTATTTATCATTTCTAAATGTCACTAATTCTAATAGAATAAATTAAGGACATTTGAGTAAATATCATTTTTAATTTCTCTTTCACATGAGTTTCAAAAACAATTTATATCTACAAATGACATAATTGACTTAATGTTATTTTATAGTTCCAAACAAGATAATTCATTTGCATATACAAATTCTCATATAATTCATTTATAAATCAAACGAATTTTACAGTACAAGTATTTTCAAACACTATATAAAGTTAAGAGGGTAGCTCCAAACTCCCTACAAGGAGGCTATTAGAGTTAGTATAAGGCATTGATAATGATACTCTGGACCAACTCTTTCCGTCTCTGGGGCAAGGCTAGGGATGGCAACGGTCCGGATAACCGCAAATTTCTAAAAAACCGAAACCGAAACCGAAACCGTTTGGCATAATCTAAACCCGAAACCGCAACCGAAAACCAACGGTTTTGAAAATCATTCTCCAAAACCGAAACCAACAAGTATTGAAAAAACCGCGGATAACCGAAACCGAAACCGCTAACTTAAAACATTAATTTAAATAAAAAATTAGTTCAAATAGTATGTCAAAAATATTTCATTTAAAAGTTTTAAAAAAATTAAAAATAAAACAAACCAAAATACATACATCATAAGACAATAAACTTAAAAATATACAATACCATTCCAAATATTCAAATCTAAAAAAACTAAAAATAAAAAAATGTTTATCGTCTGTACAACAAAAGAAAAAAGTTTGTAATTAAAGCATCCACCAAATTACATAAAATTGTCTTCACAACTTTTCACTCTTCCATCCAAATATGAGAAATCATCTGAAAAAAGAAAAACACAAGATATTTATAAATCATTTTATATAAAATCAAAGTTGTTGGATTGTAATTAAAATCTTGTTATTATAAAAATTAATATGACAAAATGTTATAAATACCTCAATCTACATCTTCCTCTTAGGCACAAACTTTAACAAAATCTGGTGGTCTGAAGACACCTACCAAAATCACATACAAATGTAAACTAATATCTTTATATATAAAAATAAGTTAATTTTCAATATAAAACTTTACCTTGAATATTTCTCCATAACCAACTTTGTGAACACATTAAAACCTCTAAAGTGTTAGGATGAAGTTTACTTCTATGTGGACTAACCAATCTCCTACTGGTACTGAATGTCGACTCAGATGCAACAGTTGAAATTGGAATTGCCAAAAGATCTCGAGCTATTAGTTGCAAAGTAGGAAATTTTATCCAATTTGTCTTCCACCAATTAAGAATGTCGAAGTCCGAACTCCATGGCAAAACTGGCTCTTCTAAGTAATGATCAAGTTCTGATTTCATATGTGTAGTAGTAGTAGTAGTAGAACTAAGAAATTGTACTAATTTGGCCATATTTTCTCCTTCAACATCAAACAAAGTTGAATCTCCCAAATTTTGTGAATTGGATGAACCATGAATGCTTTCATGAGATTTACAAATATTTGACTTTGACTGATACTCTTTAAGCAAATCATAACAACATCTTTTAACCCTTTCAATCTGTTTAGTTGCATATTCACCATAAAATGAGGGAAAATAAAACTCAACAACTTTCATTTTGTATCTAGGATCCAAAACAACTGATACAGCCATAACGACATGCACAATACTCTAATACTTCTCAAACTTTTGCAACATATTTTTTTCCATGGAAGCAATTGTTTCATCTTCAGATAAAATCCATTTACACAAATTTTCCCTAATCTCACAAACTTTAACAAAGTAAGTGTTTGAAGTTGGATACTTTCTACCAGAGAAAAGCTCAGTCACACTATGAAAGAGTTTAAGCTTTTCACAAATTTTGGCAGCTAGATTCCAATCAAGTTCAGATGGCACATTCTTATAATTTTTATCTCTAAGTTTCATTCTAGAAAATACATCCTTGTACTCCAAAGCAACCCGAAGCATCAAATAAGTAGAATTCCATCTTGTTTTAATATCAATCCCCAACTTCTTAGTACAAGTAAGTTTCATTTGACGCGCCATCTCTTCAAACTTTTCCTATCTAGATGGACTAGCAGACCAAAACAAAACACTCTCACGAATGATTGCAATTGCATCCTCTATAATTGTCAACCCATCTTTCACAATGAGATTTAGAATATGAGCACAACACCGCATATGAATAAACTTACCTCCAAGCAAATAATCAGAAAATAACTTCTCAACAATTATCTTTACAATCCCATCATTTGCGCTACAATTATCTAAAGTTATAGTAGACAATTTAGTTTCCAAATTCCATGCAGTTAAACCATCTAGTAAATTTTCAGCAAGTACTTCCGTGGTATGAGGTGCAAGCACATAAATAAACCTACATATAATATCATCAAACAATAAATCACATTCACGCTATAAAATGCAAACTACAAAGGATGAATAGATTTATTAGCCATAAATAAATAATCTTACCTTAATATACGACTTTGCAAAATCCAATTGTTATCAACAAAATGAGCGGTGATACTCATATAACCCTTCTTCTGGTTAGAACTCCACATGTCGGTTGTGATGGCTACACGACTTGTGTTCTTTTCTAAAAGATTTTGCAATTTTGACCTCTCTATCTCATAAATTTTGAATATATCTTTCTTGATGGTGTTTCGAGAAACCATCTTAAAAATAGGTTGGAGGCTATGTACAAAATCCCTAAAGCCAACATGATCAACAATAGAAAGAGGATATTCATGCAAAATAATAGCACGAGCAAGCTGATGCCTTGAAAATTCATGGTTAATGGTAAAATTTTTGTATTGAAACTTTCCATCACTTTGTTTTTGAGGTTGTATTTGCTTTTGTTGTTGGCGTTCAATTGCCTCACCAATGCTTTCTTGATTTTTTTTGGGACATATATTTAAATGGCTTCTCAAAGTTGAAGTTTCACTCCTACTTGAAGCTTTCAATGCTTTCTTACAATAGTTACAAATGGCATACTCAACATCATGTTTTTTCATCTTTTTCATATGCTCCCACACATTACTAGTCAATTTCCTCTTTTTTGCCTCACAAATTTATGTTGAGGTTCTATGGGTTGGGAAAAAGTTGGACAATTTGGATTTTGAGAAGAAGTTGTACTCGTAAAATGTAAATTAGTAGGTATATTGCATTCACCTTGACTTTCAATTTCAAGGTCAATATTCATTTGGGATGTCATTTTTTGAAAAAAAAAAAATCCAACCTACATAAAAAAAAAAAAATAACAAGTTTATAATCTAATCATTTTCTTATAAAAAAATAAACATATTATGCAAAATCCAAATTCCATTAAACGAATCTAAGAATGTCTGAATGCAACCTAGAAGCTAAAAGAATAAAGATCATATCTAGTTGCAACTTTAGCCATGACCATTTATAGTACTCCATGTGAAAAAATGTATCAACGTAGGAAATAAAACATTATCAGTAACATGCAAAGAGCAAACCATGATTCATATTTCATCATTTCTATCGGCCAAACTGTACCAAATTAAAAAAAAAAAACTAAAATATAATTAAGATCCTATAGATCTACTGAAATATTAAACAAAATAAGTAAGATATTTACCAAAATATTAAAATAATAATAATAATAACTAAAATATAATTAACAAAAGATACACTAACAAAATTATTACGAGAAATAATTCAAATAACGTACCTTAGTTGATGCCTAAGACAGGATGTTCATCTACTGAAAAAAAAAAAGAACAATAAAAAAAATTATGAATAAAACTATATAACCAACAAAATTAATATAAATATAATACAAAGTTATCATGATATATTACCCTTAACTTTGTGTAGTTATATATATTAATATTACCTTAGATAATGCGAGAATTGAAATTGGAAAGAATGAAGAAGAAGAATGTAGTTTGAGATCTCAGTTCTGAGAAGAAAAAGAAAGCAAAACGTTAGAAAATAGAAATGATCAAATGAAATTTGAAGAAGAAACAATAAGTGATAGCCATCATTAAAAAAATAATAAAAAATACAAAGTGTTGTTAATGTGGGGGACAAAAAAAAAGTTGATAATCATGTTTGCACTTTCAAACGACCAAAACATTGGATACCTTGACCAAAAGAAAAAAACAATTAATGTGTATATATATATATATATATATATATATATATATATATATATATTATAAATTAATAATTGGGTTTCGAGTTTCGGGTTTCAGTATTTTTTTACGTCTAAAACTATAACCTATCGGTTTAACCATCGGTTTCGACTTTTAAAAACTAAAATCTACCAATTTATCTATCGATTTTTTTTATCAAATTTTTATCGAGCGGATACCCATCGATTTCGGATTAAAACCGCACTCATTACCATCCCTAGGCAAGGCAGTATCACCCCCCACAATAACTTTCACCTCTACAACTAAAAGAATGTTCAACTAACAAAAATTCTAGAATCAAGATTCCAAGCAATACAATTCAAGGGTAAGTTATTCCAACATAACATGGCTATTTTTTCCTACGCTTAAACCTCATTAATATTTGTCTAAGGGCTCTCGTGCTATCATTGACTTAGTTCTTTCTTGCAAGTTGCAAATAAAAACTCCGAGAAGGATATCATTTCACCTCAGATCACTTATGAACGTTTCAGTTAAACATCGAGAATTATTCGCCAACTCAAAATCTGCAGCATAAAATATAGGATACATTTCTCGACAAGACAAAAAGAAAAGAAAAAAGAAAAAAAAAAAGAAGCTATTGTATGTACGAGGATACACAACAAGAATGTCACCAAAAACAGCTCGCTTTATCGTTACTAAAAGCACCCAACTCACTACTCAAAACAGCAAACCACCTCAAATCCCTCCATGTTTACCTCCTCCGCACAGGCCTTCACCAAAACAACTTCGCAGTTGGAAACTTCATCACCCGCTGCTCCACACTAGGCCTCATGGCCTACGCATCCCAACTGTTCGACCAAATGCTCCAACCAAACTCTTTTGTTTGGAACACCGTAATCCGCGGGTACCAACAGAAACAAAACCCCATTAAACCCCTTCAATACTTTTCTCAAATGCGGGCCCAACACGTCCGGCCCGACCGCTTCACTTACCCTTTTGTTGTCCGGGCGTGTTCGGATACTATGGACTTTGATAGAGGACAATGTGTACATGGACAGGTTTTGAAGATTGGAGTTGATGTGGATGTGTTTGTAGGTACTAGTTTGATTGAACTGTATGGTGGAATGTTGAGTATTAGTGCGGCGAAGCGTGTATTTGAGGCATTGCCGGTTAAAGATGAGGTGGTGTGGACGACGTTGTTGGGGCAATACATGAATAAATGTAGTGATATGGACACCGCGTGTAGATTGTTTGAGAAGATGCCTAATAAGGATCTTGTTGTTTGGAATATGATGGTTTCCAGTTACGTGAAAGTTGGGGATTTAGTTAGTGCTGAGAGGTTTTTTGATCAAGCGCCGGCGAAGGATTTGTTAATGTATAATACTATGTTAGGTGGGTATGCGAAGAATGGGGAATTGGAGGTTTTGTTGAGGTTTTTTCATGAAAGGCCTACGAGGGACTTGGTGTCTTGGAATACGGTGATTGGAGGGTTAGTCCGAGGTAAGAGGGTTAATGAAGCGATTAAGTGCTTTCATGAGATGCTGAGGGAGAATGTGAGTCCTAATGAGGTTACACTTGTGAGCGTTCTCTCTGCTTGTGGGCAACTTGGAGCACTGGATATGGGAAAGCGGCTGCATTCGTTTATCGATAGGAGGAGTATTTCTATGAATGCTCTGGTTCGGACAGCTTTAGTGGATATCTTCTCCAAGTCCGGTGATTTGGAGAATGCTGAAAATGTCTTTGATAAGATGCGGGAAAGGGATGTTGTTGCTTGGAACGCAATGATCATGGGGTTCTCGATGAATGGGCAGAGTAAACGTGCCTTGGAGTTCTTTTACCTTATGAAAAATGAGAATGTGAAGCCTAATGATGCAACTGTTCTGGGAGTTTTGTGTGCTTGTGTGCATGCAGGATTGGTTGATGAAGGAAGAAAATGCTTCAAAGATATGTGTAAAGAACTTGCCTTAACACCTCAATTAGAGCACTATAGTTGCATGGTTGATCTTCTTGGTCGAGCTGGTTTGTTAGATGAGGCTTATGATTTGATACAAAGTATGCCTCTTGAGCCACACAAGGGAGTTTGGGGTGCTTTGTTAGGGGCATGTAAAATCCACGGCAATGTTCATCTTGCAGAACTGGCTATCGAACACTTGATCCAGCTTGACCTAGGAGATGGGGGTTACTTGGCAATTATGTCCAACATATACGCAAATGCTGGAAGGTGGGATGGTGTTGCAAAAGTAAGGAAGTTGATGAAGGAGAAAGGTATTAGTAAGTTAAGAGGTTGTAGCTCCATTGGGATTGATGGTGAAATACATGAATTTGGGGTGGAGGAGAAGATTCACCCTCGAAGTAAAGAAATCTACAGAATGATTGATGAGATCTATAAGCGCTTGAGGATTGCAGGCCATGTAGCTAGCACCAACGAGGTATTTTTTGATGTTGAGGAGGAGGAAAAAGAGAAGGCTTTGTTTTTCCACAGTGAGAAGCTGGCTGTTGCCTACGGGCTTATTGCAACTGATAAGAACACTGTAATTCGGGTGGTAAAAAATCTCCGAATATGTGCTGATTGTCATGCTGTTATAAAGTTGATTTCTGCAATTTTTGAACGAGAAATAGTGGTGAGGGATCGACATAGGTTCCACCACTTCAAAGAAGGGTCTTGCTCTTGCAGGGACTACTGGTAAAACAAACGCCACAATGGCTTACAACAGGCTTGGAGAGAAGATTTCAGGAAGCCAGTGCAAAGACATGCTGTTGTGTAACAACAAAATACAATGAAAGCAACCTGAACCTGAAGTTATGATCTACTGAGACAAGCAAGTGCCTGAACATAACAATTATTATCGAGTCCTAAAAGTGAGTGAAATGGACGGGAGGTAGAGCTATACTGATTGATCAGATCAATAGGTTCCGCTGAAGAGAATTGAGTCTTGAAATGCGAGTGAAATGGAGTGCCGGGCGACAGAGCTCTACTGATTAATCAGATCAGTGGATTCTGCTAGATTTGCTAGAATGCCAGCCAAGCAATGATACTCCTGAATGTCTGCTGATCCACTGATATATCCAAAGACTGCCTAATGTCCTTGCTAGGTGACCTGTGGGGTATTCTGCAGATGACATCAGACTATAACAGGCAATTTGATCCACTGAACTACCATCTGTACTGCTACCAAAGCTCTCGCAGCCTGAATGTCGATCATCCACCTCAATATTAGTGTTCTGGGAACCAATACCGTTTTGTCAACCTGTTCAGGTTCATGCAATGGTGATCCGTGATCCCTGATCCTTGATGAATATAGTAGTCTGGGAACCAATAGCATTTTGTCAACCTGTTCAGATTCATGGGGTAATGATCTGTGATCATGGGAACTCAGCAGTTATAGCTCTGTTCTATGTGGCTGGCAGAGGAGGGAACAGATGCCTTAACTTTACCAGATGGCCAGAGTCCAAGAATTCTTATTTCCTAGCAACAGAAAGTTCTCTGTAAATTATATGAAGATCAAACTATAGAAACGACAAGCACAAAAGATGAAAAATTTGAGGTATAAAGAGTTTTTCTTTGCACTAGACAGTCTTGCATGATTTAATGAAGGCAAATGCAGCTTATGCCTAAGACGGCCATGTAATGGTTCCACATCAGGATCTTACCCTCACAAGGGGCAAGGAGTTCTTCTTTCTAACAGATTAGTCTTTTGGTGTTTTATTTGAGCGCATAACCCTTGAAAAAACGATGACCACCCAATTTAATGCCCAGAAAGTACATTTTTTCCTCAAGACAGCAACCATTAGATTTAATTAGCTGAATGCTGAAGTTCTTGATCTGCAAGTCCAATCAAACTAATTGCTATGTTCCATGTTTCCACAACTTTCAGAAACAAAATATAAATGGGGATGCTTGGGGGAAAACCCATGGCGGGAAGGAAAGACAGAATGAGAGACTACCGAGAAGCACCCATGTGAGGGAAATGGATTTATTCATAACATTGTTACATTACGAGCGAGAACTAATAAAAGTGATTTAATAACGAGATCTAATAGTTGTAAACTAATGATGAGATCTAATAGTAGTAACTTGATGATCCAATTATGATGAAATGAGTTTGATAGTTCACAATTGTTAAATCTTGATCGTTTCCTTGAGTGAGGCCAAGGTGGAGGGTATGGATGGATCTTTTTGTTATTTGTGATAAACTTGGAAATGGCTCAAACATACCCATCAATAAAATGTAGCACCTAAAAGCCTCTAGAACCAGTCAGATCAGCAAAACAAGTAGTTTGCACATGGGTTCTTACTTCTTACCCTTTTGATGGTAGTTCCGGAACAGATGCAAATGCCAGAAAATGAGTTAGGAACAAGAAAATACAGTAGGAAAAGACTTGTCTGGGGCATCCTCAAGGCAGACCAACGCATGACAACAAGTTTTTTGGATGACGTGATAACTTAGTTAGTAGAGTTCAACTACCAATTGGTAAACCCCGGAGTGCATCAGGGTACGCCCTCACACATGCACCAAGTCAATAATTCATTCAGTGAGAAGTATCAACCCATGACCTCACAAATGCGATTTCACCCCACTACCAGTAGACTATACCCTTGAGGGCAATGCATGACAAGAAGTTGCTATTAGCAAGTTCCTATCTAATTGTAGATGAAAGAATGAAAAATATAATTTGTTGACATAATAGCATAGTTTGAGGCTTTGCAGGAATGTTACATAATAAAGTTCCACAGCAATGCCAGCAGTAATACGGATAAAAACAGTAATTGAAACTGTGTATCATGAATTAAAAGCTAAAATGTTCCGGAATCTGCAAAACTACTATTCAACACTCGGGAGTATGTTGATTAGAAAACTGCACTTGCCAATTGCACAATTTCCTCATGGTTTTGAGGGAATAAAAAAAATAGTTATCGTACATCTAAGCTAGACTATCGACTATCATGGTGCAAATTGAAGTGGATAGAGCACAAGTTGGTGGCTGCCAAGTCGAGAACCTAGTTGATCAAAAATGGGCCAAACTGTAGACAAGTATCCATGCAAGCTGAAAAAAGAGCAAGAAAGAAGAAAAGTTAGGAAATACTAGTAAATCAATTAGTTAACAACACCGCAATTGACTATTATGTCTTGGGAAAGTACAGAAAAAGAAAGGAGGCAACGATGTTTTCAGTACCAGGAAGAGGGTTACAGAAGCAAAAAGCCCCTCTTGGAGGAGAGCTCCATGACCACCATATTCTTCTTCATCCATCTTTAGTATTATTGCATAATAGCCATAGATGATTCCGGAGGATACCACCAAGAACCTGAAAAACAAAGTCAGCACCAAAAGTTAGTGTTCGATTTGACACAACTGAATGGCATTTGAACATAAGAAAATTTTACAAGCAGCTAAACAGAACTACAAGGAAAATTTGACAACAAAAAATAGGAAACCACTACCACCAGCAGCGCCCCCCACCCCAACCCCAATTCCAAACACACACGGTCAACAACCGCCGCTGCTCCATCAGAGGCAAACTAAGATGGTAGCACAAAGGACTGAGCCAGCTCAAACGAGAAACATGAAGGGGAAGAATAGTAGTATTCTGAAAAATCTCCGATAAAGTTGAGACATACAGAGTACTGTTGCCCTTTCACCCACCAAAAAGTAGCAACAGAACAAATTTTGACCAAGAAATGAAGTATAAGTGATTCAGTAACCAATTTGAAAGCCTACAAAGAGAGAATTAATTGCTACACCAAATCCTTTCCATAAACAAACTTCAATCTGTAGCTAATCATCCACAGTTACGAAGTAATATAGATGAAGCAAAAGCCAAAGTTTACCATGTGAAGCAGATTCTTGAATGTTAATTCTTTTGAGTGATTCAATCACCCATATACTGATGAAACCAAAATGGAGAAAACGTCAAATATCACTTGGAAAGATGAAGGGAAAACTTTTCTGAGAAAGTAGAATAGAAATTGTCCGGAAATGGAAAAAGATTTGCCACTGGAATTCTTTCAAGAAAAGGGTAACAGTCAGGAAGCTGTAATTGTTGGAAGAATTATCAGATTGAGCACGTGGTCTCAAGCAGCTACACAGTTATCTCATAATCAAAAACACTTACAAAGATGAAGCACATAATTATCATCTCATCTCCGTGAATTGGCACAATGATTTTCACAGGTTTCATACCTATGTCCTTGGGAAATACAGCACGCAATAAACTACAGCACACTTCATTAGCATCACTCAATTGTGATCTCCTTTTCTGATACTATAGTAAATCCCTTTAGGAGATCAAACACAGAGCATCTTGGGGGAAGAGCACAGAAGGAGAAAAGACTGGAAGGCTGAAGACATACATAATATGTCCTAATAGTTTTCCTTCCCATAATTCTAGTGACCAACAAGTGATTATCTCCACCAGGTTAGCATATAAACTACATTTAAGTTTTGAACGAAATTAATTTTTTCAAACTCTCTCAAACCTATATCTCAACCTATAACCTGAAAGGGCCATCCATGTAAGATATATACCCACATGGACTGGTATTCACCAATATGGCCGGTTCACCGACATTCATCCATTTTGCCGATAATTAAACTTTCTTGTCTTGGGTATGTAACCTCCTGGCAGGGCTACCAGTACGCAGTTCAACTGGCTGGTATGATATGAGATTCAATTCATTCTGATTTGTCACTTCAATGGAAATCAGATTTCTTTGTGCTGTCATGTCGGCAAACAGTAAATGAAAACAGTTGAGTGAATTTCCTAAGAAATATTGTGGTCATTATTACTCCAATTTTTCTTCCTCTTCCAGAACCTCTCCCCGGCCAAAGAGCAGCAGAATTTTCTGGGATTAGATCATATCTCCAAGCATTAGACAATAGCCATTACCAAGCTTTAAGCAATCACATACAAAAGTATATAAGATAGGTTTTCATAAATCCACTCCTTAATGCGAGCAATTAGACGCCCAGCGTCAAAATGCATGAACTGGATTGATAAGAAATTAAACAAATTTGGAAGTGATACAGCAAAGAAAAAAAAAAGTAACAGAAAGGAAAAATAAGGGGCATATAAGCATTAACTTACAAAATTAACCAGATACCACCAACCAAGGGAATGGCGCCCCATAATAGGCCACATAAGAGGGCAACTGCTTGTCGAATCCAATGCAGTACATCTCCCAGTTGATCCTGTAAGAAAAGTTAGATAGTAAGAACTATAACATAATTAAAAACAGCTTATATTAGCAACCAATATTAAAATTACAGACTTGGGATCATTTCCGACCTACCACCCATCATCCTCAGGTTGGCAAAAGGAAAAAGGTCAAATTCAGGGGCAAGGATGTATGTAGCAATTAGCATACTTGTCTTGTCTTTTAGTGGCAACTCTTATTACTGCATGTTTTCTTTAGCAACTTGACTTTCTTCAACGAGAAAATACATTTACTTTTTCTTGGAATCCATTGGAAATAGTCAATGGCAAAAAATTACAATGAAGTGTTCTCTTTGTCAAATATTTTAGTTAATAATACGTTACCTTTGCCAAAAAGAGTTTCTTGCCAAATATTTCCTGTATATCGAATAATTTTCTACTTAATGAAACGTTATCTAGTTCCTTCATCTGCTATTAGAACTAGATTGTCTATCACCGCATCATTCACTAATGCTTTGAAGCTGTTCGATTTGTGACTTATTATGCTTGTCATACAAAATGCAGAAAGATTTACAAAAATCATGCACTTTTGACTTGTACCCGTTAACAATTAATCCTAAATTCAAAATCCTCATCTTTTAATACGGCATGTATTATCTTGAGAGGTTTTCATTTTTTTTTTGTTTCATAAATCTGGAATTGG
Source organism: Ehretia macrophylla (assembly GCA_037974665.1). Classification (NCBI taxonomy): domain Eukaryota; kingdom Viridiplantae; phylum Streptophyta; class Magnoliopsida; order Boraginales; family Ehretiaceae; genus Ehretia; species Ehretia macrophylla. Next base: position 52,093,668 of record CM075780.1, on the reverse strand, counting down.
ACGGGAAATGTAGCAAAAGGCACCAATGGCTTCTTAAGCAACCCCCTCCCCTACACAAAGACAGAATGAAAGATGGAAAACAACGAGAGACTATCTTTTACTAGTGCTTTTGCAGTAAGGTCCTAGTACACTGCACTATGTCTTCAAGATCATCCATTTTATGATCTCCACAAACTAATATCTAACTACACATTAGCAATCATCTCCCCCATACTGTAATTACTTACGACCAACAAGTGTCAATCTTCTTCTTGTACGCTAAAATCCTAGAACGCCCACGTAATTCAAATTACATAGAAGAAGCAGTCCCTAAATTAAACAACACCTTTAAATGCCACAACTAACAACTTTACTTCCCTTTTATTCTTTTCAAGAAATCCAATATACTCGTTGCTATATTTTGCTTCATCCACTATAAAAGAACCCTATATTCCTAACTCCGAGCTCCAAAATATCAACTACTACACCAATTCATCAAAAAAACAATAATGTGCATTCCTTTCTATTTAACTGTAACACAATTACCAAACAATACTCATTCAACCAATAAAATAACAGCTAGTACTCGGTGCACGAAGCTCTTATTACGCGCGCGGGCTACTATGTCAGATTATAATATCTAAATCTACCGCACACAATGGGCAACAAGATCAGCAATCATAAAAATTATCGATTAAATTTGATTACATATCTAGTAAACATAATATTAAGTAAAAATAATCAATTAAATATCTAACCTTGTCCCAAGAAGCATCAGGATCGAACAATTTCGCGAATTTGAAAGGAGACACGTGTCCGTTCTGACTATGCTCCTGTTCCTGAAGATTAGACTTGTTCGATTTTCTTTCTTTCATATTTTTAAACGAATATTCAAAAAAAAAAATCACAAAATTAATTGCTGAAATAATCCGAAATTATTAGAACAAAAATTTTACAGATTTTGAAAGAAAAAAGAAAAAGAAAAACAAAACTAGGGTTTGGATGTAGGCGAAGGAGACGATAATGGAGGAAGAGAACGTGGCTTGATTGAAGAATAGAAGCAAAATTAATTAATAAATAAATAAATAAAGCTTCGTTGTAGATCTACAGTTGATATGATTGGGTTGGATTTATGTACGTTTGCTGGATGGCAACAGAGGTTGGTTGTACTCTTGGTGCGCTTCTGACTAGGAGAGAGTGATAATAATAACAGTAGTCCAACGATTTGGTAGAGTGATCGGATATTAATTTATTATGGTTAAAATTTTTAAATTTTATGTATATATTTTTTTATAATAAATATTATTTAATTAAATATGTCCTCAAAATTGTCATCACGCCACGGGTTTATTATTTTGAAATATTACACCAAATCGTTAATCGGATATTGATTTATTACGGTTAAAATTTTTAAATTTTATGTATATATTTTTTTATAATAAATATTATTTAATTAAATATGTCCTCAAAATTGTCATCACGCCACGGGTTTATTATTTTGAAATATTACACCATTGGTTTATTATTTTGCTTCGTATGAATTTTTTGTCATTAAAAAATAATAATAATAATGATAGTATCACCTTTTCTTTTTGTTGATTAATCTGTTTTTTCCCTTTTCTCTCAGATTTGCACGTGTTGTGAAAGAAGTGATAGTGTCTGGCCAAGCCCGACTCTTTCATCAAGCCATCTCTGTGACAGCTTGGATTGTTATCACAATTTTGATAGGCTCATTTTCTTTTGTTACATGTACCAACCCCTACCCCTCCTCAATTATCATTGTACACTTACTCTGATGATGGGGCTTTTGTACATTTACTGTTGTGGTAATATAATAAGATCATTTCGACCAAAAAAAAAAAAAGTATCCAAATTAGGGGTGCTTCTTTCCTTTGAGAAAATTCTGAAAAACAATTAGTATACCGATATTATTTCGTAGAAGATAAAGTGAATTTTATATATAAGTAGACTTTATTTTATTTGAGAGGAATAATATCAATTCGAATTGATTGATTAAAATGATAAATTATATATATGGTTCTTATTATTTATATATTTTTTTAAGTTGATTCTTAATATTCCAAACAAATTAAAGTAGTCCTTAATATTTACAAAAGTGATTCAAAATAATGCATATTATTCAAAACTAATCAATTTAGTTTCTATTATTTTTTAAAAAATTTAATTTAGTTTTCAAATAGAGGTCACATGTAAGGGCTAAATTGAATTTTTTTTAAAGAAATAATGGGAATTAAATTGATTTTTTTTTTATAAATAAAGACTAAATTGACAAATATTGAACAATAAAAACTATTTTGAATCACTTTTGTTTTAATATTAAAGACAATATTGAAAAAATATGTAAATTATAGAGACTAAATATAAAATTTACGCGATTAAAAATTCGAAAACTTTCCGAGCCTGCAAGGCTCAGTTATCTATATTATACGAATATAGATTGTTTTGAATTCTAATGATGGACAAGTTTTCCACGACTCCATTGAATTTAGGAACATAGTGGATTTCTTTAAAGTTGTTGTTTTCTTTAATAAATCCATAAAGTTTTAATAATACTTAATAAGATACGAGTGGAGCATACAGTTCAAAAAAGATAACTCAAATGAGGGCATAAGCATATTAAACATCATTCTACGTAGGGTAAAGTGCATCAAACCCTATTATACTTTAACAAAAGTGTATAATACTCCTTATAGTTTAAGAACTCTTTGAGTTATTCCTTGTAGTTTTTCAAAAGTGCACAACACTCCCCTACCGTTAAAAAATCCGTTAAATTTAACGGAGAGTGTACTTCACACGCGTTAAGTGAATTTTTTTTGATTTTTAATGAATTTATTCATTAAATAATTATAAGAATTGACCAAATTACCATTTTAAAATTAATAATAATAATAAAAAATCATCTTCCCCAACCCCTCCCACCTTACCGCCCTCCCCTCCCAGCCCCATCACCCACCCCCCTCTCCCCTCCCCCTTCGCCCCTCCCCAGCACCCCCACACCCTTCAGCTCGCACCCACCCCCACCCCGTCACCCCCCCACCCCCACTCCTACTGCCACTGTGTGTTGTATGTGTGTATATTTTTTTTTAATGTGTGTGTATATATATATACATATATATATTTCTTTTATATATATATATATATATATATATATATTCCTTTTTCTTTTTTTTTGGCCTAAACAAAAGAGAAAATGGCAAAAGAGAGAAATGAAAAAAAATTGAGGGTATTTACGTCTTTTTTACAAAATCCGTTAAATATGACGGATTTTTTAACTATAGGGGAGTGTTGTGCACTTTTAAAAAACACAGGGACTAGTTCAGGGAGTTTTTGAACTATAGGAGGGTATTGTGCACTTTCGCTAAAGTATAAAGGGATCTGGTACACTTCACCCTTCTACGTATTAAAGAAACAAACAAGTTTGAAAAAGAAAACTAAAATTACACTTGGTCGTAGTTCTTCATTTTGAAGGGGGAAACTCTCTTCCAAACTATGGCACAACTCTCAATATATAATCCATTATTTCTCATATGTTTTAGAATAATTTGTGTGAACTCATCAACTAACTAGTTTAGGTTTGATTTAAGGAGTTACTATAAACTAGTTTTTTTATTCTTGTTATCATACTAGTTTACCTAATATTGGTAATAGACTAGCTTTCTTTTCACTCCATTAAACTAATTCACTATTTTTTAGTTATCGAGTTTCAATGCCTATAAATAGGCTCTCACATTGCTATTTGATGTCGATAACAACCCATCTTTCCTTTGTAAAAACGAGTCTATATGCGTTGCATTCTTAATCATGGTTATCTACCTCGTTTGATAGTTTAGGAGTATGAGAAATTTCTTAGTGCTTGAGACGGCAATGACACAACAACTTGGTCGATGATCCATGGCAAGATATGAGCTTTTGCATAAAACAAATAGGGAAAGATAAAGGAAAATGAAGAAAAGAATAAGGAAGGGGCATAAAAATAATTGCAATAACATTTATGATGAATCGTACTCCGATTACAATTGACTCCAATCAAGGAATAATAAGTGACAATAGAATAAATTAGGGTCTAAAAAGTGTCATTGTCTACAAATATTAAGGACGTAAAGTGAGATTAGCTGTAATTTTAATTAGGAATTCTGATCAACTAAATTCTCTCTTTTTGAAAGTAAGTATGAGTATGTATGTAACATGATAATGGTTATACTATACTTATTTTGGTGCAATTCAAGTATACATGCATTAAGTCGACATTTATGCTTAAATATAACATTAGACTGGAGAAATTTTATAGAAGAGTTTGATTTTACTAGTATATTTGCAAAAACTCTAATGTTATGAATGATTCTATGAATCCGGTTTTAGATCCATTTTCAAAAGAAGATATTTACTAATAACAATTCAAATAATATTTCATCCAATTTTTATGGAAATTATATCCGTAGAAAATCCTCAACCTAGCTCTGAAACATCATGTTTGTTAACCCAACTTATTATTCATTTGATATGAATTCCTCCATTTACACATGCAAATGAAATTTCTTTACATTTAAATAGAATCTTCTTATTTCGTTTCTTTTATAAGGACTAGGGGTGTGCAGCGAAACCGCCTAACCCAACCCAAACTAACCCACTTTTGACAGTTTTTTGAAAGTTTAGTTGGCTATAATTTAAGGTTTCGTAGGAACTGATCATATAGTTTGGTTTATAATTTTACCACTAAAATCGGTAAATTCAAACCGACCTGAAGGTTTACTGATATATATATATATATATATATATATAATGTGCAGTATTCCCCAGAGAAATTTTCATCTTTTTCCACATTTTTCAATCTGTCTCCCCTTTCATTGAAGAAACCAAGAGACACCAGACTAACTCCCTATGTATTTTAGATTTATACAACACAGTTACTTTTTTCAAATGCAACTATATATAAGTTAAGTAGATGTGCAACCTGACAAACCGAACCAAATCGAGCCAAACCATTCTAAATGGTTTGGGTGGTTTTGATAGGCGTATGGTTTGACATTGGTTTCAATTTTCTCGAACCAAGGTATTGGTTTGATTCAGAAAATATCATTTAAACCGCCCAAACCGACTCATATACACCCTAATAAGGACAATGATACTATTTGTTTTATTATTTTAATTAGGATGAATTACATATCTCCTGCAAAAAGTTTCAAAATTTTCATTTCATCCCCTAAAAATTTATTTGTCTTAACTTGACATGGTGTTTCAATTACATTCAAATCATTAATGGTGTCAAAATTGTTAATACCAAAGAAAGTTTGTGTAAACATAATATTCTTCTCACCGTATAGAATACTAGATGACGATTGGTATTATGAAATGAATTTGGAAAGGATTGCAATGATATACAAAATGAAATTGGGAATGGAATACATTTGGTAAAGAGTATACAATGCTTAGTATATTATAGGAATGAATATAAGAATTGATATATTAATTCTATATCCATATTTGGTAATCAATATATTAGGGTAGTATTCGAAATGACATTTATAAAATAACGAGATTGCACTTTTGTTATTGTATATATGTTCTTCTCTTAAGAATAAAAACAAATAAAATAATAATAACAATTGTAATAGTAGTAATAATAATAATAATCATAAATAATAGTGATAATAGTAATAATAATAATATAATTAATATTAAAATTATAACAAGAATAAGAATAATAATTTTTATTTTGTTGTTACACACTTTTATGTATTGGAAGGGCATTTTAATCATTTGACAAATAATAATATTAGTAGATAAAAATAATAATTAGGGTGAACTGCACCAGACCCCCTGTGGTTAGGTGAAAGTGCATTGTTGCCCCCTGTGTTTTAAAAACTAGCATAAGTAGTCCATGTATTTTTGTGAAAGTGCAGACGTGCCCCCTCCGTCTATTTTCTGTCAAAAGAGCTAACGGACATTGCAAAAATACACATTTGCCCTCATGTAATAAAAATACATTTTTGCCCTCATTCTACATCTCCACCTTCCAACCGCAACATTTCTACCATTGTTCTCAACTCTCTTTTCCTCATCCCTTTCAGTTCTCAAACAATTTTTTTTTTCATTCTTGGCACTCATATACATTATAAATTAAAATTGTATTGCTAAAATAAAAAATGAACTATGTGTTTACCCAACATAGCAGCCACTGTAGCTCTTTCCCTGTCTAAAATACATTGTACCAAAGTTCAAAGTTTAAATCAAGCCACGTCTCCACTTTATTAGTACACATAATGGATGATCTATGAAAAGACAGCAACATCGACTCACAAATGGCTATATTTTCAAGAATGTAACCTTGAAGGCTTGACCGATATCCACTCAATCTAACAACTTTGGTTGATCTCCCTAGGTACCAGTGGGTGGAGCAGTTGCAATCAAATATTTTCTTTGGCTAGATAATTATGCTTATTTCAGTCGCATTATATTCCTAGCAAGCTTACCATAACAAAATAAAAACAAGCCAATGACTGCTTCAAGAGCCAAATGTGATGCAAAAGTATTCCAGAACACTGACCCAATGGCCCAGTCATATATATATATATATATATACACATATGACAATTATCACATGGAACTAATCAGATTCTAAGTGCAAATCTGAAGACAAAAGCGGCGAAGGCAGCAAGGCAACTAGCAGCGACGATGGCGAGATAGATCCGATAGCGGAGGCAGGTACTGGAGCTGGTACTTCCGCGGCGATGGTGGCTCTGATGAGAGAGCATACGTCAATTTTTTTCTTTTATTTTTTGGTCTTTAAAAAATGTGAAATTAGCAATAAATTGTAGATCATTGTTTACACAAAAGAAAGTAATACACTTATAAGCTTAGTTATCAGATTGATGGTGGTTTCTAATGAATGGTATGACTCATGTGAAAGAGGTAGTTTTGCAGTGTTGGTGAATGGTGGTGTTTTGGGACGAAAAGAGAGAAGAAAATATTTGGTAAAGTGAGTTTTGTTTTTTTGTTTTTGGAAAGGGCATTTATGTCTAAAAGCCTAATTTTTTTGCTGACATGTACACTAAAATATCCACCCAGTTGCATGTAAAATGTGTGTGCGTTAATCTCCGTCATAACTAACGATTTTTTGGATGGCAGGGGGGTCTTATGCACTTTCACAAAAACACAGGGACTACTTATGTTAGTTTTTAAAATATAGGGGGCAACGATGCACTTTCACCTAACCACAGGGGGGTCTGGTGCAGTTCACCCTAATAATTATAACAACAGTGATAAGGATTGCCCTTTTGTTATTACATGGATCAGTCGATCAACGAATAAAGTGGCAGATTGGGCTGCATGTGCAATTAGAATATGTCTTTTATCTTTCAATCGGTTTAGTAAGCTTCCCCTCGAGCTCTCATCTCTTGTACTACGTGACGCTGACTCGGTGAGAGTTGGCTAATATAATTGCTATTTTGGTGTTTCAGTGTCAATATAACATTGGCCTTTTCAACCACAAAAAAAGTACCTCTTTGCGCCATTATTATTATTATTATTATTAGGGTAAATTGTGCAAATAGTCCCTATTGTTTATAATTTTTTTCAAGTTGATCTTTAATGTTTTGAAAAAATTATACTAGCCTTTAATATTTACAAAAGTTATTCAAAATGGTCCCTATTATTTAAAACTAGTCAATTTAATCCCTATTATTTTTCAAAAATTTTAAATTAGTCTCTAAACATGGGTTACATGTAGGGACTAACTTGAATTTTTTTTTTTTTTAAAATAGAGACTAAATTGAATTTTTTGAAAAATAATAAAAATCAACTTGGCTAGTATTGAATAATAGGGACCATTTTAAATTATTTTTGTAAATATTGAGAATTTCTATGAATCTTTAAGAACATTAAAAATATTTTTAAAAAAATATGTAAATAATAGAGATTAAATATGAAATTTACCCTTATTATTATTATTATTATTATTATTATTTGTCAGTGCCCTATTAATTATTCCAATCTTTTTTTTTTTTGATCAATTAATTATTCCAAGTTGACAAATTTGACTTCCTCCTGTACAAAAGTATCTTGTTCGTGCCAGGGCCCAAAATTCACGAAACGCGTGATGTCAAATTCCAAACCGTTTTTGACTAGGACTTTTCTCTAAGCATTGATAACGACGTCGGCCAAAGCTCCCAAAATTGAAACTCTCCATATTACTCTAAATATTATTCTTTTTTCCCAATACGAAAACTCATTCTAAATATGATTAAGTTATTCTTAATATTATTCTTTTTTTTTAATACAAAAATTTATTTTAAATAAGATTACATTATTTTCTCTAATTTAAGTAGCGCCATGTTCAATTTAATCCAAAATTAAAAATTTCATAATATAATAACAAGCCTCAAAACATATTTCAAGCCAGTTGAGTTACTACTGACCATTTCAACGTGCTCCAATACATGCTCAAAATGCAAAGTGTAACTAACGCATACACCAAATCAACTATTAATTTTATTATGAAATTGAACAAATTTAAAGTTAAAATATTTAAATATAATAAATTATTATCCGATAATTCTATCCGGAATCTCGTGAGCTAATATTATTATTTTCTTAATCAAGAAGAAAAATAGAAAACTTAAAATGAAGAAGCGCCAACTAATAGCATCTGGCATCCTCGCTGGTTCCTTTAATCACACCTTTAGCCCTCCCCGTTAAGCTTTCAAAGCCTTTTCACAGTATAAATATCATCACCATTCAACGTATCTATTCCTCTCTCTATTTCTCTCTCATAGTAGTCGTCGTCGTCAATCTAATTAATTGATCGATCGGTGAAATTCTGGGTTTTTAAAAAAAAAAAAGAAATTACTTAAATTGTTTCTTCTAGATCAATTATTCTGTGCTATAAAGCGATTTTCAATTGATTTTTTTTTGTTTTTTTTGTTTCTTGAATTGAAATTAATTAGCGAGAAGATCAAGTGATTAAGTAATTGATTAATTAGGGTTTACAAAGAGAAAAAAGAAATGGGGACTCCAAACGAGAACCAAAGCAAGGGAGGTTTCTTTGCTGCCATGTCCTCTGGATTGTCCATGTTCGGCAACGCCATGCATAGATCCATCAACGGGTATGTTTTCTCGATTTATATTTAACATATTTTTACGTGTATATTTGCGTTTCTTTTCTAGTTTGTTGAATTAATTAATTAATTGTTTTGTTTTGTATTAAATTATTTGTTACTTGAAATTGACTTAGTTGCTCGGTTGTGTTACAGGTGACGTTGATCTAGTTGGTCTTAGTATTGTTTGGTTAAAATTCGATTTTGTTAAGAATATGAAGTTAATATTGTCGAAATTCGATTCTTAGGAATATGAAGTTAATATTGTTGAAATTCGATTGTTAAGATTGTGAAGTTACCAACAGGATTATGTTCTTTCTGTTAGTTGATTGGTGTGCTGCAATACTTACCATTTAAGCGGGGTGTGTTTTGATGAGTTTTCTTGTCGTTGTTGCTTGTAAATTTATTTGTGGTTCAATATTTTGCAGCTTGCTTTGTGCTTGTACTCACGATTAGAGATCCTAGTAATTGTGATGTGTGCTTTTTGTATAACAGCTTAGAGTTTGTTGTGGGTGATATTATCAACTACTTTAAGCATTTGTTGGTTGGGTGTCTCAGTTTATGAACTTTAGATCTCAGTTAATTGATCTGATCTTGTTGATATTGCATGAGTTAAAGTTGATGTGATTTAACGCAACTCACAACCTTATCGGAGCAACTTTCTTTACTTCATATAGCTTGTGTAAGCTGAGTAGGTTAAACCGATCCTTAATTGAAGACCTAGACTTAGAAGTGTTGTCAGTAATAAATCTTTTGTGAGTTTATAGAAAATGAACTGATAGATTACTATCCCTCAAGAAACTTACTATTGTTTTGGCTCCAAAGTACTCTTGGCATTGCCTTGATGCATAAAAGAATATATAATATCCTTTGGAAGTAGGTTCTTTTTATGCTTTCTGAGCCACCTGTTCAATAGATTTGTTTATTGCTCCTTGCTCCAGATTGATTGGTTATGAAGGCTTAGAAGTTATCAATCCAGAAGGAAGCAAAGAAGATGCAGAAGAGGAAGCTCATAAAGGCAGATGGAAGCAGGAGGTTGGTTCCCCGCCCCTTTGTTCTGATTATTTGCTGGTTTCTCTTTCTTGGATCTGGCATTTTCTTCAGATTTTTGTTCTCTCATTAATTAAAACAATCACAAATAGGTTTCAGAAATCTTTTCCTTTTAGCACGTAAAAATGTTAGATTGTTTTTCTGTCCAAGCAATGTTTTGACTTCTCATATGAACCTTATTCTGAGACGTCTGTTGCTTACTTAAAGGAGCGAGACGGTTACTGGAAGATGATGCAGGAGTATATTGGATCTGATATCACATCAATGGTGACTCTTCCAGTGCTCATATTTGAGCCGATGACTATGATTCAAAAAGTAGCAGAGGTTAGTGCTATTTTCTTTGGATATTGTTGCTGTTAATGTTATGTCATGTGCTGTGTAGTGCACATCTTTGTCCTAATTTCGCTATTTTTGTGGCAGATATTGGAATATTCTCACCTTTTAGATAAGGCCGATGAATGTGAGGATCCTTACATGCGGTTGGTATATGCAAGTGAGTATATGATGCCATAGATGTTTATGCAATGATTCCGCATTTTATTCTGGGGTCATGTTGTGATCTAAATGAAATTTTTATTATCTGTTGCAGCATCTTGGGCTATATCGGTGTACTATGCGTATCAGCGCACCTGGAAGCCGTTTAATCCAATTCTTGGTGAGACTTATGAAATGGTTAACCATGATGGGATAACATTTATTGCTGAACAGGTAGGTGAAGGGACTCTCTTTTTCGTGCTTTATATTAATTCTTACTGCTTTACATTAGTTATGATCTTTATTCTTTCCCTTTCTACCGAAAAAAAGAACAAAGAAAAATGATCCTCATGTAGTCCACTATCTTGTCTCATTTTTTATATGACACTTGAGTCTATCTTATTTATAAAAAATCTAAAAGATGAAGACAGTTGATCAAACCTTTGGTTGCACTTGTATGGGAGCAGATTGGTAGAAGATAACCTTTTGGAATTAATTTAAGTTGAATAGTTGCTTGCTGATTAATGTGCATGATTTTTTTAGCTAATGTTGATGATTCATGTTTCACAGGTGAGCCATCATCCTCCTATGAGTGCCGGGCATGCGGAAAATGAACATTTTACATATGACGTGACGTCAAAACTGAAAACTAAATTCTTGGGGAACTCAGTTGATGTTTATCCTGTTGGAAGGTTAGTCATGGATATAAAAGTTTTATTGATTTTAATCATTAGGTTTAGTATATATTAGATTTGTTGGAGTGCCATGTCCCTTATAGCAGTTACTATGCCTCACCTTATGTCCTTCTGCCAGCATATGTAGGGGTGATATATGCATCTAGATGACCTCCATGCTTTACTTGTGTATATGTATTGATTTTCCTTCTCACAGGCAGTATCATGAATTAGTTTACTAGTATTTTCATTATTTTGTGAGAAGTAGAAGAATTGATCACTGCTGTATGTTTTGGACGCAGAACACGTGTAACACTTAAAAGGGATGGTGTTGTTCTGGATTTGGTTCCCCCTCCCACCAAGGTTAACAATTTGATTTTTGGACGAACTTGGGTTGATTCACCTGGAGAAATGATCATGACAAATTTGACTACTGGAGACAAAGCAGTGCTATATTTTCAACCATGTGGTTGGTTTGGGTATGTCGATATTTATGTTCTTATCAGCTTTTCTTGTGAATATATCTTTATTCCTTCGATTTGAAATTCCTATGCCTGCTTGGAATCTCTTTCCCTAAAAAATTTCCCCTTTCTTGACGTTTACTTAATGTGACCTTGTGTCCGACCGTTCTGGCTCCAACATGCTTGGGCGTTTTCTTGTCACATTTGTGTTTGTAAGTTGCATTATATCATAGAATTTGTCATGATATGTTGTCACGTAAATTAATTTTTGAATTACTTCTTTTTTATGTTCATGTCTTATCCTGAAACACTGTACATCCAGGCTTTGCTTCATTTTTAACCCCCCAACTTACTCATAAAACACAATACATTAAAAGTCGCAGATATTTTGATGCACTGACCATAGTTGAAATCATGTGCCTTCCATGTACTAATGATGTCTAACAACCTGCAGGGCTGGTCGCTATGAGGTGGATGGATATGTATATAATGCTGCCGAGGAGCCTAAAATATTGATGACTGGAAAATGGAATGAGTCAATGAATTATCAACCATGTGATTTGGAAGGAGAACCTCTTCCTGGCACAGAACTAAAAGAGGTAAATTTTGTTAACTTTCCTTGCATTTGGCACTTTCTGATTCTGATAGAAAGCTTTTTTACTTGTTGCTCTGTAACATCAAATTGATATCTTGTATTTGTCTGGTAGACACCTCTGAATGTCTTTGTAGAATCATGGGTACTTAGGGGGGATGTGACATTTTTCATCATCAAGTTTGGGGTAGGAGAATGTTGAAGATCTTAATTCTGTATATTGTTTTTAAGAAGGGGGAATTTTAAGATTTAGAGGGTTGAGTGTTATAAAGCACTCAAAGTTTGAGGCTTCATACTTCTTTTATATAATGTGGGCAATCACATATGGCTAGATAAGTTATTCCGTGGGGCTTTCTTCTAGTCCTAGATATTGCAACATCTTTAAAAGTTGCAAACCAAGCTAAAGATGGTACTGCTATGGTGCCATTGCAAGAAAACCGACAAGAGGAAAGAGAAATACAGCATGAGACTGGCCCTTAAACGTACCTCGGCAAAATATTTAACCTCCTTATCCTGTTTCGCATTATTTTCTACCCCCGTAACCATGCAGACCCAATAGTCGGTATCTATACCTCATCCAATCATCCTATACCTACACAACCACCTTACAAAGCAAAGAGCTGTGGCCCCACAGCATGACCACATTCTCAAGGCTCTGGCACAATCCACCAGCATGTTGCCACAATATGAGATGCTGGAACCATATTTATCCTGTGCCATACATGTGAATAATAGTGTGTGGGTGTCTGTATTTAATTAATATATATGTATGCTGAATTACTTTATGAGCTTTTAGCAAGCAAACCATGAAACTAATTCATTAGTGCTGCAATTTTCTTGCAATAGATTGTGAATTATTTTGTGTTATGATATGTTTATGATACCTAAAAATAAAAAAAGTTCTGAAGTTGCTGCTTTTCCATCCATTGGTGTTTGATATGGAAATGGAATAGTGACAACAGACTTTTCTGCAGGTTTGGCACGTTGCTCCTGTTCCAGAAAATGACAAGTTTCAGTACACCTACTTTGCACATAAAATAAACAGTTTCGATACTGCCCCGAAGAAGTTGTTAGCATCGGATTCTCGATTGCGTCCTGATCGATATGCTCTTGAGAAAGGTGATTTATCCAAGGCTGGTGCTGAAAAGAGCAGGTCTCTCTCTCTCTCTCTCTCTCTCTCTCTCTCTCACACACACACACACACACACATATATATCAGGTTTCATGGGCACTGGTTGGTATGTGACACAATATTGTAATTATAATTCTCATAAGAGAATGGAACAGCTTAACAAATGAATCATCAAAAGCTGCTGCAATTATGTTCGTTATTATGCTAGGCTTGATATAGATTGGTATTTGTGAGATTATCAGACAGGCCCTAACAAAAAGGAGAATCAACATAGTGTTTCTAATAAAGTTGATCTCTTTTAAAATTAATTCTATGATTCTTCTTTGATCTATTTTCTGAGATGCTTTATGTACTTGTCTTATCAGTTTAGAGGAAAGGCAGAGAGCTGAAAAGAAAAATCGAGAAGCAAAAGGTCATCAGTTCACGCCAAGATGGTTCGATCTAACTGATGATGTTACTCCAACACCATGGGGAGACTTGGAAGTTTATCGGTACAATGGCAAGTATAGTGAACATAGGGCTGCCATAGACAAGTCAGACAATGTTGATGTAGATGATATAAAGTCAACGGAGTTCAACCCTTGGCAGTATGGAAACTTGACAGAAGAATGAGGAAATGCCATAAACAATCCAGACAATGTTGATGTAGATTATATCAAATCAACGGAGTTCAATTCTTGGCAGTATGGTAATCATCTGAAGATGAGGTAAACTCGGACCTCACGTATGCAGTTAAATTCCGGGTTACTGGACCATTGTTTGGCGTAATGTAGAAGTATCTGTTGTTTGTGAGCATGTGTACATTGTATCCTGTTCCTTAAATTATGTTAACTGGAATTAGCTAGATTGTCTTTCGATTTTCACCATTCTGGGAATTGTTTTCGAAATATCATCAACTGCCTTAAGGTTGACACCTTGACATTAATTTTTTGCTGTGTTAAGTTAATTAGGATGGACAACGTTATACTCCGAGCTGGATGAGGAGTCACATCGGCTTGAGATAATTTTTGTTCTTGTTCTGGTGTCTGTTTCTTTAACACTTGTGCATTGTATCTTTTTGAGTCTTTTGTAGATTCGACAACACCCCTCCCCCCAACGCTTCCACACAATTTCTGCCTACATGTTTGGTTTTTGCTCCCCGGTTCAATTCACACCCCTGTTCTAGGTAGTCTTGACTGAATTGATACATGTATTGGGGATGTACTGCTGCACTCAGAGTTTATCAGGGGGTGGTTGGGTTCTGCCGATTTCCGGTGGTCGGGTTTCGTCAACTGGGTTTTCACGTTATCAAAAAAAAATATGTTAACACGCATTGGGGTGGAGACAATATTTGATGTTTGGCCTTACACCATTTTCCCAAAACAATGGAAAAAAGAAAAACAAGAAAAGCGTAGATGTCTATTGAAATTGAATTTGAGACTTGACAACAGAATTATTATAAGCTATAGGGCAAGTCTATTATAACCGGAAGATTCACACCGTCGCCTTTCATGTCTTCCCCATTATTTAGAGACATCATTCTCAGAATGCTTCCAAAATCCTCTTATTTGACACCTCCAATTCCAAATTTCTGATTGACCCCCCAAAAAAAAAAAAAAAAAAAACACGTGATGAGGTGCAGAGCTCTTAGTAAATTATTATCTAATTCTAGAGCACTCCAAATTAATAGTATTTATTGAAGATAATGAACAAATGTATAATTACCTTTTTAATAGTTTAAATTTTTAAATAATATGCTAATCTAATATGGTATCAAAGTTTAAGTACTTAATGGTTTTAAATTTAAGTCTCGTAGTTATCCATTTATAAGACATTAAAATGATCTATGTGCAAACTAGAAAACAAATCCAGCTTGCAGGTTATGTATTATAAAAGTTTCTAGCGCCTCTCTGGCTGCGTAATATGTACCCAAGCCCAAAAGGGAAAAAGAAAAAAAAAAAGTAAAAAATCCTCCGAGCTTGATGCCATGCTTCTTGTTGGATAAGAAGCTTCAGGGTACCTTTTACCCAATTGGCTTGGTGACTAAAAATTTAGATTCTTAGAATAATGCCAAGAATAAGTATGCACGCATTTGAAGAAGCAATTAATGATGGTGGGTATTTTATAGCTCAGTTTAAAATCATGCTAATGACAAAAAAAATATATATATTTTGGCTTTTTCTTTTTTCCCTTTTTCTGGTGCTTTTCTCCCTATTTTCATAAATACAACAATAATCTAGGAAAGGAAATTGCACGGGTTGGATTGCTCATGTGTCCACAAGTCTATATATATATGTAAGTGATGAACACGATTTAGGGTGAAATTTTGAAAATCCCCAACATTTTGCTTGTATATATGGAAATATCCACCGGCGGAGCTATGTGCATCTCAGGGGGTTCACATGAACCCCCTGAAATTTAAAGTTTTTTTTTTTTTCCTTCTAAAAATACTCTTTTATTTTTATTTTCTCTCTTCTCATGTTTTTTTTTTCTTTATTTTTCACTTCTATTCTCTTATTTTTAAATAGATTTTAAATTTAATTTCTATATTTCGGAATTATTTGTGTTATCATTGTATATGAATTTTGATTTATCTATTTTTGTAATATATTTAATATTTAAATTAAACTTTTTTAGTTTAATTGTATATTTAATTCAATTTCAATTTTTTAAATAATTTTTAGATTACCTTTTTATTTTTAATTGATTATTTTGTATCTTTGATTAAACAGTTCGGTTCGAATACTGACAATTTCTATATTTCTAAATATTTTAATATTTTTTTATCATGATCATGATTTTAGGGATAAATATAATAATTTTCCTTTTCAATTTATATAAAATATATTTATATTTCCTTAACCCCGGGAGTGGAGTGGCACCCCCTAACTCCGGGTGTCTGGCTCTGCCACTGGAAATATCTACAAGGATATGATTAGACATTCGTATAGGTTTGTGTTTCACCTTCACTGGTCACTCTTTTTTGCGCGCCACTAAATCATAGGTGTAATCTATGTAAAGTTTGGAATCACCTTCTAATTTTTTTTCTTTTTAAATAAATAAGGAGTTTAAGGTATAAGAGAGACATTTATGAGGGAGTCTAAGGGGGAATTACAAAAAAAAAAAAAAGGGTACTTGGAATAGTGTGCATATTATCTTTGAGGGAGTCTTAAGGTCTTCAAATAAATTTAGAGAAATAAATTTAGAGAATGAACGTGTAGTTAGGCAAGTTTGTTTAGAGAGTTCTCTGTGTGCTTGAGAAATATTAAGTATCAAGATTGACAAGACATTGTTTTGTAAGATATCATAAAATGCTTTTACTAAGTTACATGTGAAATCAAAATTATTTACAACTTTTCGTGGCGTGACGAAGTGTTGCTGGTAATAAGTGAAGAGTTTGAGATACACAAATCCAAAAAATTCTTTCAACAAAAAAGTACTTGAATTTCAACTAAGAGAGTTAAATATTGGGTATACGAGAAAAAGAGTCAAATAGGTAAAATGGACTTAAATGTCAAACCATATTGACCATTTTTGTTACTTTCACATATGTTTCATCATATCACCATTTTTTTTTACTTAATTTATTGAGTATGCTATTATTGACTTATACAAATCATATCAAATCACAATGAACGAGGCTTGAAATGTCTTGAGGGCCAATATTTTATTACCCTACAACATTTTAAAATATCATTCATATAACATAACTATATATTCCTTTCAAGGGAACTAGCTATTGAAGAAACTCACATGAAATAATGCCAATCTACTACTACTTCACGACTTTGAAGAAATATTCATATATCTTATCGATGATGTATGGGGAACCTTATCTCTGATGTTACATTTGTCAAAGGGAGAAATATAGCTGACAATATTTTAATTGGGCATGACCGTGCAAGGGCTATGGTGGACAAAGTATCAACCCATGATGCACTGCATCAAAGGCAGATCTTAGGAAGGCTTACGACTTAATTAATTGGGATTTTCTCACTAAAACACCTCAAACTTTCAACTTCCCAATCAAGTTCATTAATAACTGCATCCATTGTTGTATTTTTATTCCATACTACTCCATTGCTTTGAGTGGAAGCTTCAAGGGCTACTTTTCTCGGGTTAGAGGTCTAAGACAGGGAGATCCCTTATCCTTCTATTTGTTTGTTTTGGACATGGAAGTCCTCACAAAGATCGTGACAAAAGTTGCAAATTGGGTAGATTTCAATTTCACTCCGAATGATTGCAATGGAGTCATTCAGTCATGGCAAGCTTTTTCTGGTTACTGCTCATCTACGTTTGATGCAGAGGCTTTGGCTCTTTTGAACGCATGCTCGTTTGTAAAGCAGGTTTGTGGTGTTAGCATTATTATTAAATGTGATGTAGAAGAGGTACTCAAACCAATCGAATCCCCAGTTCTTGCATGCAACTGGCAGTCAAAGTGCATCATTGAGGATATTCAAAAGATTGTGGTAGATGCTTCACATGTGAAGCTTCAATGCATTAGGAAGACCGCGAATCAATCATGTGATTGGGTTACTAAATGTCGACTTAAGAATTGCTTGCCTTTAGATTGGGTTGCTAATATCCTTACTCACTTATTGTACCTCCTTAACTTGGATCTTCATCCCACTGGCGTAGGATGACATTTTTGTATGTTATTTCGCTGTTTAATATATTTTCTATTTGACCCAAAAAAAAAAAAAAAATTCACCCCTAATATCGTACGAAGCTGAAGTTCAATAATTTATGCTTTGTAGATGATGATGATACACTCATCATTTTTAAGTTGGAGTTTCTTATTTTTTAGCTTTTTCAGCTTTGGCTTTTACCTAAAAATACTTTGAAAAATAGGCCAAACAGGTGAGCTTCAGCTTCTAAACTTATAGAAAGCGCTTTTAAAAGTCTAAAAGTTAGGCCAAACAGACTCTTAATCTCTTTCAAAAGCTTTCAGGACTTCATTTTAGCAATGATAAAAGTGAAGTATATTTCAGGGATACAATAACGGTCTTTTTGTATTTTTGGATAAAGTGTATAGAACCCCCTATACTCTTGTTAAGGTGCAAAGGAACCCCTTGTATTTTTAAAAGTGCACAAGCCCTCTTGTGATTTTCAAAACACATCACAATTAGTCATTCCGTCAATAAAATTGTTAGTTTTAACGATATGTGTATGACACACACCCATTTTGCAACTGAAATTATTCTTTTATTAATTTTGTAATAAAATATATTTATTCATTTACTAAAATATCATTTTCACAAACAAAAAAAAAAATCTAACGGTCTTTCCCCCACCCCCCGCCCGCCCGCCCGCCCAACCAAATCACCTATTGATCTTGGATTGAACCAACTGGAAAACCAATATCCTTACTGCCTTTACTGATTCCTTACATTTCCTTTAGTCTTCCTCCTATATTGTTCAATGTCTTCGGGTAATTAAACTGGCTGTCCTACATATTCTTTATACTAATACTCGCGCTATATGACAATATCTCACATCATGTTTATCGCATCATTGGATTTTGCTGTATGTTTCAATAATACAAGGGAGATTTTGAAAAATGGGTTGCTTTCATCGCTGTCATATTACGCCTCTTCTTCCCACGACATTGTCCTGGTGCAGTTCCTATCCCACCTTTCTTTTACCAATCATACTTGAAATATTTCGAAATTTGTGCATGTTTCTTCTTCTGTGTTTTTTTTTTGTAATGTACATTATAATATATATATATATATATATATAGATAAATAAGTAAAAAGAAAAAAAAATGAGAAGAAAAGTAAATGTATTTATGTCTTTTATCATATTCCGTCAACAAAGTTAATGGAAAGTAGAGAGGGAATAACCGTGCTACGTTTAAAAAAGTATAGGGGGGTCATGTGTACTTTTAAAAGCACATGAGGGTCTTGTGCACTTTAATAAAAGAATAAGGGGGTCTTGTGCACTTCACCTTTTTTTTTTTGGGTCAAGTAAGAAGCAAATGCATTAAATAAAGGAAATTACAATAAGGTTAGCCAATACCGTCAGGTTCCAGGTTTGCCTTAAGAAAATTACAAAGAGAAATAAGGGGTTTAACCAACCATTCCCAACTAAGCCTATCATCAATCTTACACTTAGCTAACCAATCAGTTGGTTTGTTATCCAGCCTCCTAACCAAACTGAACTGCACTGAAGGAAGATCTGCAATCAATGAGTGAATGTCATTTACTTTTGGTTGAACTTTCCAGTCAATAGAGCTAGCAATAGCAGAAATAGCCATGAATAAGGCCTGAGCATCATCCCCCAGAATGATGTTGCAAGAACTGAATTGCTTGGCCATAACGCAGGCATTACGAACTGCAATAGCCTAAGCCATTACTGCTGAGTCAGCAAGAAACCTCCAAACATTCCCATCTAGCAGATTACCCAAATGGTCTCTACAAATGACAACCGCAGAAGCCTTAACTTCAAGAGTAAAAGCCGCATCACAATTAAATTTAATCCAATTAAGAGGATGGAGAATCCAGCAAGATGGAGCAACTATCCCAGATGAGTCAGAACCAGGTGAAACGACCTCATTAGACTGATTTGCAACCTTAAACTCAGTCCACAAATAATTAGCCTTGCAAACAGTCTTAATAAGGTCCATAGTCACACCATCAAACAAGAACGAGTTACGATCCTTCCAAATTTGCCAGCAGAAGCTAGCCAAAATAGCTTCAACTTCCCCTTTCAAGTACCCTCTTGCAGTACAACACTCACCAAGATCAAGGAACCAGGATTCGAATCTTGAGATAGTCATAGAGTTCACAGAGAACTAGATAGGAGAAGCTAGCCATACTGCTTGGACCCAAGGGCAGGTAAGCAGCGTGTGTTCAACAAACTTGATGTGAGAATTACACAACTTTCAAAGCGGATTCTCGGCCAAATTTCTGTTAAACTTGTTTTCTTCAGTAGGCAGACCCCCTTTGCAAGCTTTCCACATAAAGTTTTTTATTTTTAGCTGGACATTGAGACTCCAAATTCCGTTAACCAATAACGGTCTCAAGAGGCAAATCTTGGACTTTCTAAAATTTAGGCTTCGGTACTTGCCTGTTAGGTACCTTTGGTGTGCCCTTATTGCCTAGTAAATTGTTGATTAATGATTGAAAAAACTTGGGTAGATTAAATAACAGCCAAGATTGATTCTTGGGCAATTAAATAGTTATCTTTTGCTGGGAGCTAGGATGCAACTCATTAACTATGTCCTTAGCAACATAAAATCTTATTGGTCTAGAATGTTCTTTCTTCCTAAAGTTGTTACGAACTCCAACATAAGGAAATTGGCATTTTTTTGTTTTTTATGGTCAACCAGAGATGAAAATGCTAGCAAAGCTAAGGCGGCTTGGAAGGAAGTTTGCAAACTAAAGAGGAAGGAAGATTAGGAATAAAGTCCTTGAAACATGGTATGGTTCTCGCTTAAGATGCGAGAGGTCTCGAGTTCAAGTTTTATGTGTAACATTTTAAGTGAAATAAATAGTTTAAGCCTCCCTTAAATAAATAAATAAAAATCCTTGAAACACTCCCAACCAGGTGGGCATTTTCAAATTCATGTGGTTGATTCACATTAAGCACAAATCAATTTGGATTAAGTGGATTTATTCGAATTACCTTAAGGACAATAGTCGATGGGACATCTATATTACTAGAAAGGTCCCATGGTTGCAGAGGAAAATCCTCAGCCTCAGACCATTGGCTAGGCCGCATACTCAAAATCCTATTTGAAATGGCAAGGATACATTTGTTTTGGTAAGATCTTTGGCATTTACTTGGGATTCTTAAGGAAGTTTTTAATAAAAATGATATTTTTTTTCCTTGGATTTGGCATTTATACAAAAGTTACAGTTTTTATTATGAATGATCAATGGAACAGGCCTCTATAGTCAGGGGTGAATCCAAGTTTTTTTACGCAGTAGGACTAAAAACTAATAATCTAACACTTGTATATGAATAAGTACTTTTTCAGTGGAGATTAAATTAATTTTTTAACCTAAAAATACTTTAAAAATCATATATTTTCAAAAAATACAAATTTAACTCACTCATTAATAGTCATACTCTTGAGGTCAGTGGAGACTGCAGCTTCCATTGGCCCCAAACTAAATCCGTCCTTGTCTACAGTACCCTATTTTTGCATCCATTCCGCAACACATTGGGAACATCAGGACTGATGAAGACAGATTAGACCGATGGCTTCCTAATGCTAATGGATCCTTCTCTCTTCCAATCTGCTTTGGAAGCTCTTAGGCCTAAGTTTCCTAATGTCAGCTGGCATAATTTGGTTTAAGCACTATACACCTCAACACGCATTTTGTACTTGATTATCTTGACTAGACAAATTACCTAGAAAGTAAAGATTCATATCTTGGGGATTAAATGTTGATCCTAAGTGTACATTTAGTTGCAGAAGCATGAAATCGAGGAATCACATTATCTTTAATTGCAAGTTCACACAAAGGATTTGGAGGAAATGTCTAAGCCTCATAAAAGTTTCCCCAAGGATGGACAATTTGGGATGATGCGTCTGTTGGTCTACATACATAATATTCAAAATTTAATTTAATGCAGAGGAATATTATCAAGTATCCGTTCGTGGCTAGTTACGTAAATTTTATCACATGAATTTATAATCAACATTAAATACACATATAAGGATTTTGGGATTATCTCGTAGCGTAGAAACCGATATATAGAAATGATGAAGATTTTAGCTCCCCAAGCGCAAAGCTCCTAAAAGTATCTACACGAAATCCGCACCAAGCAATTAGTTTACCCCATTAAGATTTTAGAGAGAAATCATGATTTTATACTGACTATGAAAAGTGCTAGTTTTTCAATATAGACAACTTTCTATATATACCAACCTCTTGGACTGTGGACTGGTGGATTGGTTGGACTTTAGTCCAACTCCAACAAGTCTACTAATTAAATTAATATTCGAACTGTCTGAATATCAATTTAATTAATTCTTTCTACCAATTTGCTTAATTGACGAATTTCTATTGTGTGTGATTTCTTAGGTTCACAATTAATTGCCAGTAGAATAATATTAATCATATCAGTATTCAATTAGAATTCCTTCTAATTATTTAATTTTCACAAGTTATGAGTGACACTTAGCACTATTTTATGACTACTCAACTAACGATGAAGTTGAATCATACGAACCCTGTAAATATATAATTACCGTGTAATTATAATTTTCTCGGTCTGATTTGTCTTAATTAAGTGAGAGTCATAGATAGAGATGTCAAACTCATTTACTTAATCATAGAATCAATCTAATAAATTAGTAACTCGTTAATGAATCGTGGAACGACTTCCACTATGCTACCTCGGTTAAAGATTTTTGATTATTTAATTATTAGATCACATAGGACCCCTTGTTGACGAATTCCATTTCACACATGCACACATCTCCCTGTAGGAATAGATTCAACCACTAAGTACATTGAGTTATCCATGATTAGGACTAGATCATATTGTATTAGCAAATCATGATATCCCATACATAAGATAACTATAGTGTCTCAGGTCTAAGGATTAGTTACACAATTATAGCATATAACAAATTATTGATTATCTATGTAATTTGTTATATGATTGATCATGTTCAGTCACTTGTTCTTCAACAAGTACTTTTACATCTATTAATGCAATATGAGGCACATTGCTGTTATCATTAATATCTCATATTAATCAAGGTAGCAGACTATATGTCAATCTATCTGGATGACTTAACGTCTAATTAATTCATCCTGAGATTGAGGATTTATTTTAGAACTTATCGTCAATTTATAGATTTTGTCACTTATATTCTTAATGAGATAATTCTAAAAACTTTATTGGCTCTCAAGTGACGGTAAGAAAAACACTTTCTAGAATTTACACTCGGGTTGTTCTTTAGTGTCTTAATCTACCATATTTGAAGAGAAAGAAACAAAAAGATTCATAAGGAAAATACATCTACAGAGGAGCAATTACAGTTTGATGTTAGACACAAAATGCATATAGGTAGGAAATACGATAGTAGCCTTTTGAATTATGCTATATGTAGAGATTTGATTGTAGCTTATTAGGTAAATGATGTACATCCCCTTGGTAGGGGGATAACTTTGTGTAAAGTGTTTTGGATCTTGATATGGACACAAAATAGTGAAAATATGCAATTACCAAAATGCCTATAGGGACAAAAGGAACATTTTCCACCAAGATATTTGTCACAAAAATAGAGCACAAGGATGAGTAGGGACCACCAAAAAGATTCTCAAGCATTACTATAAATAACACAAGGGAAAGTGACTGAAAGGTAATTAATTCATTTCATTGCTAAATTTATCATTACTTGTTGGTTTATATCCGAACCAATTTACTAATTAACGGAGGAAATAACCCCCGTTGTTCCTTTTATTTACTTATGCAGGATCTCAACTCGGGCAAAAGTGGATAGATCCTGAACTTAGCTCGGCTCGGCAAATTACATATCTAACAGATTTAATAACATACTTGTTAATTAACCCCCCCAAAAAAAAAGAATTCATATGTATTATTTTGAATGAAATCATAAATCTAAA
Source organism: Ehretia macrophylla (assembly GCA_037974665.1). Classification (NCBI taxonomy): domain Eukaryota; kingdom Viridiplantae; phylum Streptophyta; class Magnoliopsida; order Boraginales; family Ehretiaceae; genus Ehretia; species Ehretia macrophylla. The sequence continues at coordinate 52,069,622 of CM075780.1, read as the reverse complement.
CTTTTATATGCAAGTTTTGGTCTGATGAGTCGTGAATGAATGAATATTTAATGCAATTAATGGCAGTTAATTTATTTTTTAGATTAAAAATATTTATTCATTTTTTTATTTAGTATAAATTCGTGAGTGTTGTAACCTCCATTTACTCTTATCGTACCTGCCCTCTACATGGAAGGCTAGGATCCATAAATGAGAACCTGATTCCTATCTCTCAATCGTCACCTAGCAACTTGGTTGTTGGGAGCCCGAATTTTCAGGCCTTCTTTTTACTCCTCGTTTGGGATGGGATGAGGTAACGTGATGCTTGAGGGCGTTCACATGGAAATTTTCTAATTGTAGCATTTCTATTGTCAAACATGGTAGCCGGCCCAACGTGACTCTTTCAAGTAAAGAACATAATAAATGACCAAACTAAATATAATCATATTTCTTTTGAATGAAATTATATATCTTAAAATTTAAATTTTAATATAAATTTGAAGGACTTTATAAAGATATTTGGAAAAAAAAATACGATAATTAAATAGCGATGTTTTGTGATGTCGAATTTTGAACATAAGCGCATTTATTACTCATTACGAAAGCACAAGAACAAAGAAAACGTAATTAGCTCGTTAACACCTCATGATCATTATCTAATAGGTGACGTTTCTCATCTTTGAAGCACTTGATCATGTAAAGTGCTTAGAAAGCAAGCCTATTTACAATAATTCTTAACATCATGCCAAGTATACCAAATGAAGTTGTCCTTTTAAATCATGCTTTGACAGGTAAACCAACGTACTAGTTTTTTTTTTTTTTGGGATTTTTCGGTGTTATAACAGATGTTAAAATTATAATTTAAACTCAGAATATCTTAGTACGACAAGTTTCTATTAGCAATTTCACCCGACTCTTGGGTGTAAAACTAATATACTTTGAGATGATAAAGATATTGACAAGACAACTCATACTTTCAGGCCAGGAGAGTTTTAAGATGGTATTCTTTCTACAAATCCGAGTTAAATAAGGATGTTCAATGGCATGTCATGGTCATATGTGAGCAACATTTTAAAAAGAACTACTTTAGGGGGATTGATAATGAAATATCAATGTGTCACAAAAAGAAAATAAAGGAAAATAATATCCTCCTTTGTTCTCTTAGCTCCATTGTTTTTATGGGTCGAGCTTTCCTGGCAAATTTGAGAAGAAAATTTGGGCAACTAGGCGTCATCCTTTTTTTTTTAATTTCTTTTTGAAAATGGCAAGAGACTGCAAAGTGAAAATAATTAACTTCTTGTCAAATATGAGTTAGGACTGCGTTACAATAAACTCTAAAATAGATCCAATTTTTTCTTGATTTTTGTGTATAGCAAGAGTTTTATGTATTAGCTACATATTTTTATTTTTTTGAGAATGGCGTGCATAGGGTTTTCATGTGCTGACTACATATTTTTCTTTTGTGGAATTATTGGCAATAGATTTTTCCATAGAGTTCCAAAATTGAAGAATATGTAATTTTATACATAAGTACATTCTTTTTTTTTTTGGATGACGTGGTAACCTAACTAGCAGAGTCCGACCACCCACTGATAAACATCCGAGTACAACGGTATACCCCCACACATGCATTAGGTCAGTTAAGAGCAGAACTCCAGAATAGTAGAGAGTGTCGAACTCGCGACCTAATAAAAATAATTTCACTCTACTACTGCTGTAGCATGCCCCTGAGGACTACATAAGTACATACTTATCATAGTCTAACCGGTCAAGTTTTAGTTCTTCTTTCTGGTCCAAAGTCTATGTTGGAAGGTGCCTTGGAACAGCAGGCATTGGCATCTGCTTCTCACAATTCCTCCCCATATGTACATTTTGACCTCAATGTTGATATTGTTTGCACTGTTGCTTTTACGTCAAGAATTGCTTTAGTGGGAGTTTCGTAAACTTCAAACTCCTCCTACCTAGCTAACTTGTTCCCGAAATTGGCTTTAACCTAGTGCTTTTTCTGTCACATAATTAATGGTACGGCTTTTTTGATAAGTGTTGTAAAATATCGTGTATGCATTGGAATCAAAATGAACAGCTAAGTAAATAAACAAGAATTAGTTTATCGACTTACCAAACAGTACTATAAGGATCAGTACTAAAAACTAGGGGTGGAGGTAGGAGGGTGGCGGGAAGACGGGGGGGCGCCGGGGGGCAAAAAAAAAAAAAATACTTAATGTATTTAAAAAAAAAAATAGATTTGCTCTCCCCCCAAATAAATATTATAAAAGTTGCTAAAGTTTACAAGATATGAATTAATTTGGTAGTTAGACACAATAATATTTATAAGTTGGATGTGAGTTCAAATCTCTAAGGCTCCATGCTGTATTTTTTTTTTTGCTAGCAGGCAGCAAAAAAAACTTAAAGCCTCTGCATTTTTTTTAAACTTAAAGCCTGTGCATTTTTTTTTAACGTAAAGCCTGTGCATTTTTTTTTGTGGATCCAGACATTCACACTCACGATGTGCACTCGTACACTGAGAGAATTTAGTATGTGCACAAAGTGTCGAATATAATAATTTTTTTTAAAAAAAATACCAAAAACCAAAGATTTTTTTTTTTTCCAAGGTGAGGATGTGCACGTGCACATCCTCACCACAAGGTGCATCTGCCACTGGTGCTATGCTTAGGTATTAGATAAATAGATATAACTTTGAGGTATTTAGTATTATGCTTGTTTTGATTTTTTTTTATATATATAACTATAAAAATTATGTATCTTTTCCACAAATTCAAAAAATACAGTGCAAAAACTACTACACAAAAAAAAAATTTCAGCTCCCCAACGCTGGTTTTCTAGCTCCGCCCCTACTAAAAACGGCTTTAACTTATGGTTTTTGGCACATAAAATCAATTAACTTTACAATGAGGACGACACTAGACACCTGTGAGCAGAAACTATGTTGAAACTTGGCATATGGACCATATGCAATCCCAATCTGAGAGCTGCCTTTGTGGATTCTGGGTTTTAAAAGTTCTCTTTTTTCTTTTGTAACGAGTTTGCTTATTTTAAAGAGAAATTCTTCAATTAATCTGGACGGATGTCAGTCTCTCACATATTAATGAGATGTACACGTGTAGGTTCTACCAACTATGTGAGAGCTGACCCATCAGTCCAGACTTATGCAAGTATTTTTCCTATTTTAAAAGGAAAAAAGGCATTTAAGTCCCGACTTATACGACATTACATAAATTAGGTCCCTAAAGTTTTAAAAATCTCTTAGGAGGTCCTTAAGTTTTTCTATATGTTAAATTTTATGTCGCAGTGTTTGTTTGCATGGAGTTGAGAAATGGAATGAAACTTAGTGCATAAAATAATTTTAATGTTGCACAATAAATTTTCCCTTGCAATTTTCTATAATTTGAATCTTTTTTTATTTTTTTATTTTGTTGAAATATAGTTCAAATGAATTGCTCAATTTTTAGGATTCTTTGGAGATCCAATAACTTTATAGTTGGCATGTTCAAATGAATTGCTCAATTTTTAGGATTCTTTGGAGATCCAATAACTTTATAGTTGGCATGCAACTCATGATTGACATTGAATTCCTTCTTGTATATCATTAAGGATAATATATCACTATCCTTTATAACAAAATAAATACTACCTTTTTTAAGGTTTTGATAAACGGTGAACCCGGCAATAAAAGAAAAGGAAATTGGGAACCCTAGTAAGTCTACCTAGAGATGGCAATGGAGGTGAATTTTGCAGATACTCGCCCCACCCCTGCCCCAAACGGGGCGGGGATTAGGGTAGGAAATGAGGAATGGGGCGGGAGATAGAGATTAATTTTTAATCCCCGCGCGGAAGCGGGACGGGGCACGGGGATAAGCATTTCCCACCCCACATAACCCGCCCCGCATACAAGTTAGTTATTTTTATATATTAAGCTTTACATATATACTGAAATTTAGAATTATAAATATAAAAGTATAGAAAAATGCCATTAGATAATATATTACTAAAATGGAGAAGAAAAAATGGATTAGTCAAAAGAATTCTTATAATCATTCTTTTAATTAGGACAATACATGTCATTACTCGACATTTACAATCCTTTTACATAAATGTCTCACTTTCACTCTTAATCATAGTAGGTTCAAGAGATTTGTTAGTTGTTCTTCAAAATAGTTTCAAACAACATAATTAAGGGTTTACTATTATATGTAGACATTAGATTACCAAAAAAAAATGTGGTTCCAATAACACAAATAAGTATTCCTTTTCCACATATATATAATTTTCATACACAATGATTTTAATAGGAATTTGTTTTGAATGCTTAAAACTCAATTACTATAATATTATTTTTACTATGTAAATGGAAGGGATAAGACTCAGTATACAATTAATATTTGATATTTATTTAAGACCTATATTTATATTTATCGTTATTATAATTTTTAATTTATATTTTAAAGTTAAGTGGTTCAGATTAAATTTATATTTTGAGGTTTAGAAGTTAAATTAAATTTAATATCATAAGGCGTAAGGGAATAATAAAAAATATGTGGGTAATCCCCATTCTCCAGGGGGATGTGGAAAGGGGGAAGGGGCGGGGGATGAGGGTATAGAACGCGGGGATGGGACGGGTGTTGAGAGGACTTTTTAAGTGATGGGGCGAGGCATGGGGATAGGTGCCCCCGCCCCATTGCCATTCCTAAGTCTACCTAGTGATCATCTTAGGAAATATTTTGGCCGTTTTAAATTTCTCCAATAAGGCCTTCTCCAACCGTGTTCACAGAAGTCCATTTTTTCTAAATGTAAAAAAGTTGTTGAAGTGAAACTTAAATATGAATTTTTTAAAAATAGGAAAGTTGTTGGAATAAAATTAAAATAAAGAATGCCTAATAAGAAATCAACTCTAAATTTCTTACTTTAATTAGAAAAAAATAAAAAAAGAGAAGTTGTTAAAGTTGACTTACCAAGAGGAGTGCCGATAATGAAATTTGATCTCTTATATAAATTAACAGATCTTTTTTTTTTTGTCAGAATATAAATTAACAAATCGAACAAGCATAGTTTTGTACGTTTTGTAGCAATAAGAAGTGTATTTTCAGTATATGTCTAAAAGCATGCAAAAACCTCTTCCATTTGTGGAAAATTGAGAGAGAAAGAACAAGCAAAAAACTGAAACAACATAACACACACAGTAGTTGTCCCATATTATACATGTGAGGTTAGCAGCGGAGTCACTTTTAAAGATGTGAGTGTTTCATCTCTCATTTAATTCAAATTTTATCTTAAAATGTGCGTATTTTTAAAATATTTATATTGAAAAATTAGTTCAATCCTTACTGAAAAACATTATATATATATGAATATTAAATCGTGTGATTTTAATCTTCACTGAAGATAAATCCCAAATTCATTTATGTGTGAGACGACAATGACTATGTGAGCTGGCTGGCTTAATGTATCTAATACAGTATCTAATGTTGTATATAGACATGCGTGTATTTATACGTACAGCTTTGTATCTGATTCATGCCTTAATGTGTTGTTGCCAGTCAATATGCCAGAATGGATAATAGCAGCCTTTCTTCCAACCTCTTTGGGAGGAGAATATTTCCTAATTCAATGCACAAACAAAAGAAGAAAACTACTCTCTCTCTCTTTCTCCTAATTCAATGCATAAAAAAGAATGAAAAAGACCCTATTCCTTTCTCTCTCCTTTTCTTTTCAAATTTTGGATTTGAAAGGATCGACCTAGCTGATTACAAAATTAGCGAGTGAGTATATAGTCGAGACTGTTTAATTATTGATCACTTTAAAAAATGTCTCACTCCTTTTATTATTTTTTAATAAAAGATAAGAGACAATTATAACTTATTTAAAAACGTACAAACCCGACAATTAATGCATGCCAAAATTAGCTATTCAATTTATATATTTATTAACCTTTCCTCCCTGATTGAATTAAAAAAGAAGAATACTCTCTCCCTCTCTCCTCCTAATTCAATGGATTCTCTCCCTCCTAATTCAATGGACAAAGGAAGAAGAAAAATAGTCTCTCTCTCTCTCTCTCTCTCTCTCTCGTTTGTGGAGCCAGCCAATCAAGGCAAAGTACCCCTCAGTTGTCATGTGCACTTAAAGTTTATCCATTTATAGGCTGATGATGACGCCTAATTTTCTAAAACGACTTCTCCCTTACTATCCTCCATTGAAACATTAGCTTGCCAAATCGGTTAAAGATAGCCATTGAATTGTCATAGGGTATAATCTAATGGTAGTAGAGTAAAATTATTTTTGAGAGCTAATTTTACTTTTAATTGATTTAATGTATATGTGAGAGTGCACCGCTGCACTCAAAAGTTTATCAATTGATGGTTAGATTCTATCAAATAATTTGATAGTTGAGTTTCGTCAATTAAATTCTCACGCCATCCAAAAAAAAAAAATGTAGGAATTGAATCTCTCAACCAATATTACGGTTCCTGCAGGATTTATTTCGAACATGCATGTGCTAAAGTTCATGTGATTTTGGTTATTTAATCATTGCATTTAAATATTGAACAATGAACAAGATAGTCTAATATTTAATTTATTTTTTTAAGGACCGAAAACTCCCATGAAAAAGTTTTCGAGTTCATACACAAAATGTTAAAACTTATAGACAAATGACCCCAAGGAGAAACACACTTCATATTTATAGGTCTAATAGCCCAAATGCAAAAATGATGAAAATTATATATTTGTATGTATGCTTTGTGTCTTGTACAATAATAACTCTGAACTACAAGAAACAATATTGATTGGCAATGTGCTCAATGTCAAGACTCTCTCACCTAAGAACGTTTAGAACGTTTAGGAAGTGTAGTTAGGCACAACCTCAGGTGACATTAACAAGTTGGCCCCAAAAGCCCAAGTTAGGTCCAATCGAAATCTCGGCCCAACGAAACCTAAAATTCGTGACCTAGCCGGGGAAATGGCTACGCCTCGGAAAGGAAATGATAGAAATCACGACCCTAGGAGTGAATTAAGAAGAGATGATCAGTGCGCATATCAAGTATAATTCCGCCATCACCCAAATTAGAGGTGATTGTCACTCCTAGATGGCCTCCATTGTAGGCTACAAAAATGGCAAAGGTCACTAGCTAAGACAAGCAACAGTCAACCTTAAACACTATCCCTACCTTACCAACAGTGGCGGAAAGATGTAGGCATGAGCGTACATTGAAAATATTCTCAAAGTTAGGAGTATTTTAGTAAATTCATTTTTTATTTTTTTAAAAAAAGAAAAAACAGCTAGCCACTTTCTCTTTCTTACACTCACCAACCTGTGCATCTCCATCAACTCAAGCAACAACTTTACCAAAAAAAAAAAAAAAAACAAGCTTCTTCATCATCTGCTTTGAGGTGCCGTACCTGACTGCATCTCCATGATCTGCTCAAGTCTCAACGTCTCACTTACCCGTGCATCTCCAAGTAAGAAAAGTAAAACAATATGGGTTCAATGTCTGAAGAGTTTTGTTAAACTGTTATTTGATTCATTAGCATAATAGTATATTTATAATACAAGAAGTTGTGTGTACAAGTACATAAGATAAGTATACAACATATTATGATCTAAACAAATGCTAATGAAATCAAGTAAATACAACAAATGTCAATATTTGAAATAAGTCAAGCGGAATAACATTATTTGTTCTGTTATCAACCCTATATCACTATTAGAGGTGGAGCTAGATACCGGTTGCCTACACTGACCCCCAGTGACTGGCTCCGCCACTGTTTACCAAAGCAAGCCTTCAAATGGCAACCAACAGAAATAACGCATTGTCAGGACCCAACAATGAAAGGGATGTCAAAGGGACAACATCATATCTTTTATAGTCTTAATTGTGAATTCTAAGAGTTCACAAAAAGTCTTTTGAGCTCACACCAAATCCAATCCCGTTACATATAATACCACCTTGAAGAGATATAATCTGAGTTACTAAGATACAATACTTTTTGAAACTAACTTTAATAAAAAAAATAACATCTTAATTAATTCGAATTGAAAACGTAAGCAAGTAAATTCGCACTGCCGGTAGTTCTTTTGTTTGGACAATGATCTTTGTATTATTAACTGAGATCAATGTTTATCGATTTCAATGTATCAAGAGGACTGTAAATTAAGTAGCGGATTGGGTAGCGAAAAGTAAAACTAATGATAAGTTAGCTATTGACTAGTTTGTAAATTTACCCCTCCCCTTAAAGCTCTGTTAGACGCTAATTTATTCTCTACGGAGTAGGGTGAAACTATTGTATCTTGTTTGCGTTCATGTGAATGGATATACTTTCTTCACCAAAAAAAAAAAATATTTGTATTATTGAATGTAAGTGTACATGGCGTTAACGATAGTTGGATAAAGCCAGGCATGCATTAAATCAAAGAATATTTCCTTTTCTATTAATCGATGAACCTTCAAAAGAGTACTACCTAACCATGGACAAACGTCTAAACAAGTAGGGTTGTACATCATTCATTCACGCACCTCTGTCGTTACTACTCCTTGGTTTAACTGATGTGGTTATGCAATTGATTGGTTAAGGCTTTGTTTGCCGTAAAATAATTTATTTGTATAAAATGTTTTTCGTAAAAAATGTGTTTCCGTTTGTTTGCCGTAAAATAATTTGTTAGGGAAAAATATTTTACTGGAAAATATTTTCTAATGTTTAGATATACCGTGAGTTCTATAAAATATTTTCTTCTCCCAAAAGAAATAAAAATATTTTACAGAATTTTATACTGGCCGCAATTGTTAACTGAAAAATATTTTACAGTTATCCAATTTTTAGGTGTTACCAAACACCATAAAATTAAGTAAAAGCAGCTGTAATTTTTGACCGAAAAATATTTTACAATTAACTAATTTTTTAGTGTTACTAAACATCATAAAATCTGTAAAATATTTTCACGGCAAACAAACGGAGCCTAAGATTCTAAATCAAATTCAAATCGGCAAGAACTGTTTCATGGCACAATCTCTGGTGAAATTTCAAAAGTGCTGGCCTACCACACACTTGTGCTAGATTAATTTTCCATCCATTAATCTAATAATTTTTCTTTTTTTTTTATGACAAAAAACACTCTTAAATTTTTTTTAGACTCACACTAAGATTCAAATTTTAATACACTATAATAATCTAGCTCTTTTGCAATATTTTAATCAAAAAATAAAAAACCGTTGCACCTAGATATTTTATTGTAACACTTTTATTTAATTGCAATAGTTATTTTTTTTTTTATCATACTCTGTTAATAATACCTAATGAGATCACTTTTTTGTAACAGTTTTTAAATTCTTGTTTATTATTTACAAAAAATCATGGTAATTATGAGTTTGCAACGAGACAATTTGCAAATAAAAAAATATGATAGTGACATGATCTCGTCCAAAAGATATTTGGTCTAAATCAGTTAAATACAATAACTATAAAAAAATATTGATCTCTTAGTTAGTACGAACTCAATATGTGGATAAATTACTTGCCAATAATCCAAATACTTCATCACTAGATTAATCTCGGAACAACAAATAAAAGTTCCCTTACGTCACAGTTTTGTAAATGATGTCAAGACCATTAGGCTATCTCTAATGGGGTCTTCAAATAAACATTTCTTTTCAAATTTGGATATTTTCAGAGATTTCAATCTCTAAAAAACATTATTAATTTAGAGCCAAAAATAGAGATTGAGTCTCTATTTTGATTTAAAAGTTGACAAAAATGGTAGGTCTCATGTATATTTAAATTATTAATAATATTTTTTAAAAACTAAAGTCTCAAAAAATATTCAAATTTAAAAAAAATTGTATTTTGAAGACCTTTTTAGAGATACCATAAGCAACGCTATAGTGAATTTTTAAACAAGCGAGTGGATGGTGTCTCTGGATGCTTAATGTCAACTAATTAAGACTAGAATTAAATAGTACGATGAAACGAAACTACACTGAAATTTACTCGACAAAAGTAATTAAGACACGTTGTATGCTTTCCATTTCATGTAGTACTCAAGACTATTTTTAAGTATATAAACAGATCGAGGAGATGTTTAGTCTCCGTTTGTTTGTCGTAAAATATTTTTAAAAAAATATATTTTTATTTTTTGATATTTAATAATATCAAAAAATTAGTTACTTAAAAAATATTTTTCTTAATTTAAAATAATAACTCCACTTAAATCCACACTCGTCACCTCTACCCCACCCACTCCCACCCTTGTCACCCCTTCCCAACCCTGCCCCGCCCCGCCCCGCCCCAATCACCCCCACTCCCACCCCCACCCCCACCCCCACCCTCACCCTCACCCTCACCCTCGTCATCTAAGCCATACATTTAATTAGGAGAGATACACGCATTTGACTTTGGGGTAAGTAGAGTTGGGTGAGAAACGGTTCTCTGATGCTAATCTACTTTCCTTGGCCTTCAATTATCCTTACTTATAAAGGGGCTTACGGTCGGCAGGAGTACCTAAGTAAAAAAAAAATAGTGTTTTTTCTAAGAGTAGGTGTGGAGAGCTTTTCGCGGGGACTTCCCGGTCTCTAGATGCGCTTTTGGGAGCGTGTATAGTATATACCTTTTGTCTTTTTAGCATAGTTGCATCTCTTTTCAGAAGGCGGTTGAATCTCCCCATTTTTTATTTTCTTTGAATAGAAAAAAGATTGATATCAACCCTTACGGAAAATAAGCTTTATTTCTTTAAGAAAATTACAGTTGATCGTTGAATTTTCACCTTCAATGACCTATTGTAGGAAGTGGCCTTCCCAAGGCCAGAGGACCGGTGACAACAATTGATCTACGAATAAGACTACTAAAAGCGGATATGAGTTTTTATAAAATCCCTCATTGAATAATATTTTTTACTGTAACATTCAAAAACTAAAAAATATTTTTCAGTATGACTAATGAACACTAAAAAATATTATATTTTTCAAAAAAATATTTTTTTACTGTAAACATTTATTCACAATAAGTTATTTTACGACAAACAAACAACAAACAGAGGCTTATAAAATTTTCCTAAATGCAGGAATTGATAGCTCCTCTATGCTAAGTCAGTGTCAAATGAGAAAAACCATGTTTCATAGCCAAACAACTTGTGAGTTGTGGGACATGTTGATTCCCCATGTTCATAGTCCAACTTTTTTTGAATTCTTTCCCTTTTCGAATTCTTCCAGTGCAGCTTTCCCGGTGTAATCCCTTAAAATTCCTTCCTATTTGAATTCATTTGTAATAATATAAGTATATTCTAGAGATAGAGGATGAAGGGAGAAAAGGGCGGGGATGAAGGCAGGAGCAAATCTACAATTTTATTTTAGTTTCGATTATTACACTAATACTATCTTTTTTTTATAGGGATCAAATTAAAATTTTATATTAAAAATGTACCTATTTTACAAAATTTAAAAAATAATATAAACCAAATCAGATTGAACCAAACTTTTTCTTACTAAGTGGGGTTAATTTATATGGATCTGATGACACCACTCACTCTTGTTGAGAGTCATCCCTTCAATTAGCTCTATACAAAACAAACAAAGTTTCGCCTAATTGTCTCTATCCAATTTATTTTAATTTTTCTTATCTCTATACTTTTATATTTTCAAAAAAGATACAATAAATATAATATATTTACTATTAAGCAAAAAAAATTAAAATATTTCGATAAATTAATAATTAATAATTTATAGATAAATTGATATTTTGTTAAATTAATAAAATTTAATAATCTCAATTCTATTAATTTAAAGAGATTATACTATTAATTAAGCTGCCTTGTGACAGCAAGCAAAGAGAGAAAAGAGTAAAGTTAAAAGCACAGTAAAATACGCTTAACAATATCAAACTCTCCATATTAATGCATGTAGCTACATGACCAAGCCACATATTTAGCTAACCCGGACGGATCTATTCTTTGAGTTATGAGTTTGTCCATAACATGTTTTAAAAGATCATTAAAATTATTTTGTTCTCACTTTGATTAATTTTGGCTTTTAATATTATGTTGCCTCAATAGAATATTTTAGATCCATCCTACCAATTTTATTAGATCCTTTAATAACATAATAACGTTATCAAAAAAATTTAAAACGGTAAAATTATAATACAGTTATTTGATTTTTATGCTAATTGATCCAAAACATTTCCATTATACATATATTATGATTTAACTACTATTATTACTTTATCAAGGAATCCAAATCGTACAAAAACGTGGTAGTAAAAGGAAAATATCCAATTTATGATCCCATTAATAATAAAATACAAAATCCTACCAAAGAGATTTGCATAAATTAGTGGAGTAATTACAAATAAACTTGGAGTGAATTAGACAAATAATTAGATAAATAATTAAACCCCTCTTAACAAACTCTTAACCACTAAAACCACAACAACAAGAAGATGGCTGTCCACTCTTTTGTCCAATCAATGGAAGCCCCTCATTTTCCGCAATCTTTATCCAAACTCTACACACTCACCTCACCGATATTATCCACTTTTTTATTGCCCAAGTCTCCATAACCACTCTAATCTCTCTCTACAAAACCGCCTACTCATTTGGACTTATGCAACCTTCACACGTATCTTTCTATTTACAATCGAAATATTTAAATTCTTTCGTAATATTAATAATAAAAAATTAATTATAATAAAATAATCAAAATAATTTATAATCGTTAAAACTTTCTTATAACGTGCTTTGTTAGTGATTAAAATAGTTACTACCACTCTTGGTGTTGGGCAGCCGTTTTTATCTCATGGTGGTCTCAAACACAACAACATGTGTCAACTATTACACGACAAAATGGCCCAAAAAAGAACACCCGTTTCTGACGTCGTAACCGTCGCACAAACGAACACAAAACACACACACAACACACAACACACAACAACATTAATCACCACAAAGTCATCGTGTTCGAAGCCTTCTTTTGTTCGTTGAGGAAACAATCTGTGGTGGGGCCCACACCACCACACACAAACAAGCAAAAACCCACCCACCCCACTTAACCTCTCTTTTAACGCCGTCAACTGATCTTGATTCTCCGTTCACCAAGCATACCTTATCGCCGTCACCTCCGTTTGTCCCCGTTAACATTATTCAAAACATTTATTGGCATTTAATTTTCAAAGATAATATAGAGTTTATTTTTTATGGTCAATAAAGATAATATAGAGTGAGAACCACCCAATAGAGGGCTACATTGTTGCCACGTAGGATTTTCGCTTTATCCAATGTGGCAAGGTGATGCAAAACTTCGGCCACATACTTGAATCGCTTAAAAAATGTAACATGTCATTAAAAATGTAATTAAGTTTAAAATTTAAATTTATATATTTTTTATGATACATACTTATTGTGAAGATTATTGAAATCTTTAATTGAAATTACATTTACACGTACCATACTTATTGTATAGATTACTGAAATTCTTAATTGAAATTACATTTACATCCTCATTGAAATTGTTCAATTTCTTTTTTTTTTTTTTGGTCAAGAAAATTTTTAAATTTCTTTCTAGATCTAAAAGAGGACATTAAAAAAATGGGTTTTGTAGATCTACAGCCACGTGCCTATCGTTGTAACTGTCTCATTTGTCCCAAGAGATATTCTTGTTCTTTTCTTACAAATATTAATTTTTTCTTACTCTTTTTAGCATATTCTCCTTGAATTTTTCTCATCAATTGCAGTTTTTAATTTCTTTATGAAATATAGAAATATTCGACAGCTATTAATATAATTACCAAATTAGATTATTTTTTCTTCGAAATGAAAGTCATTTTGTAAGACCATTAACATTATAAATAATACCGACTGTTTTATTCTATCGCATCCTTGATAATTAAGTGGTGAAAAGAAAATTAATAAAAAACTTAATCTTAAATCAATTCACTCATCCTAATTGTTATTAATGTAAATCACATTATTATTTTATTATGATATAATCTCAGTCCGGCAATAGTTTGGTGAGTTTTATGTAGGATTTTTGACACATTAGTTGAAAAATGTTAATGAACATCTAGTCACCTAAATTTCTTATTTTTTTTTATTGCAACTAAAATAATATATATTTTTTTAATAATTTAGAGAAAGTTTAAAGCCGTACGTAATCAACGAGACTCGAATTTACAAGTCTCGTATATAACGAATAACATTACTACTAAAATTAAAATAATATTTTTTTATAAATAAAAATACAATTCAAATAACTGACCCCACACTAATAACAAAAATTATTTACTCCACTATTTTACTCCCTCATATAAAAATATATATAAATAAATAACCACAAAAAATTTAAGAAAATTCCCTCCTTTAGTGACCCAACGTTTTTCTCGATCATGCAAGCAAATAATAACCACAGGATCCTTTATATCCCTCCACGTGGCACCATCCGAAACCAAGCTGGCAAGCGTGTGGGCCCCGTGTGACGAAGAACAGGTCTTTAGGTGTACCTGCTATAGCCGGTTTACAGGTAAGTCCGGTATCAGGGGGGTCAATTGTATAAGAGCTGGGGGTTTAAGCAATGGGTTGGGTGGTTTTCAGAGGGTTTTTGGTCATCATCTTCTTTGAGAGGAAAAAAAAAATTATCAAAAAAAAAAAAAAACAAAGAAAGATTGAAAATTCTCAAAATGGTTGTGTTTAAATCAATGATTTGTTTGTTGTGAAATTGAAGATTTTTTTTTCCCAAACATGGGTTAGAAAATTGGAATTTTTTTTGAGTGATCAATGAAAATTTTGGAATTTTTTCTGGGTTGAGAATTTGGTAGGAAATAGTTCCGATTTGCATTTTGGAGGTAGAATTGTGAAGTTATGAAGGAAAGAATGGATTTTGGAGGCAAAATTTGGTAGAAAAGTTTGGTCTTTGAAGGTGAGTTTGATGAATTTTTGGTGTTTTTGTTGACCCATTTTGATAAAGTTTGAGTGTTTTTGGTTTAATAATTTGTTTTGTGAAAAAAAGATTGGATTTTTGGTTGAATTTTCTGTTTTTATGTTTTGTGTTTTGTTGTCATTTCTGCCTTATCTTTTATGGGGTACCCTCATCTGCATGCAATTCTTCATGGATTTTGTTTTCTATTTTATTGTTGTTTTAAGGTTTTTTTTTCTTTTTCCAAATTTCAGTTCTGTTTGTGATGGACTTGATCTGGGTTTTGGTGAAAATTTATGAAAATTTGGCATACAAAATCTTTTTTTTTCTTCTCAGAAATTGAAGGGCATGGTTTAGATCCAAGCCTGCTTCACCAATTGAATTTTCAGACTATTTGTTTGTTGATCTCTTTGAATATATGAGTCTTAGAAGCATGAAAACAAAAATGGCTTCTTTGGGTCCATATGCTATTTTTGGATCTTGTCTAACAGGGTTTAGTGAGGGTTTTTTAAAATTTGCTTTTTTCTTGTTTGAAATTCCTCCTTTTGCTGAGAGAAGCCTTTTTCTCCGAGGTAAAAACATTTTGGAAACTCATAAATTGTTGTTTCTTGATGTGTGAAGGCAGATGTGATGGCATCAATTATTTGCATTTTTTGTATATGTTGTTAATGTGTATACTTGCTTTTGAAAGACTTACTTTAGCAATTTTTTTAAGAAATATATATATATATATATTCATATATATATTCATATATATATATATGTGTGTGTGTGTGTGTGTGTATTATATTACTGGAGATCACAGTAATCTGATATAATCCATTTTTAAGCCTTATTGTGTGTTGTTTGGTTGGAGCTCCGGGAGGTTTGGGGGGGTTGATATCTCATGGTATCTCTGAATTCTGAAAATGTAATTCAGCTTCTAGTATAGCAGATTTATACATCTTCTGTTTTTTGTTTAGGAAGGCAGGGAAATCTAATATTGGATCTTCCATATATCTCATGTCAGGAAAGTATTTATTGTAAGAAAACAGTTAAATTTGACAGTTTAAGCCGTTTAGATTCCTTTTCTCGTAAATTAGCAACGGTTATGTCGTTGAAGCGACAAGAACGGTTATGTCGTTGAAGCGACAAGAACAGTTATGTCGTTGAAGCACATGTCCTAAAATATAATGCTTGATAGTTGCGGTTATGTTACAATTGGCAATTGTTGGCATATTATTAATACGTTACTGATGATGTATTATTTATGGTGGGGAATCAGTTTGCCTTAACTTCATTTGATGTTAATTTTTTTTTTATTTAAATTTTTGGCTGGCATGGTGAAATGTCCAGCAGTTTGTTCTATTTGATTATCATGCGCCTCTTTTTACGCATTATGAAGTATTTTTTTTCTTTAGAATTTGAATGTCGTAACTTTTGGATTTTCATTACTAATGCATTTTGCATTGACAGGTGCCATGCTGCTAGCGTATATGACTAGCTAATTTGCTGTGATGTTGGATTCTAAAACTGTAAATGATTGAGGAATGTTTGTATTTTGCGTTTTCTGACTTTGCATTGGTATGGTATCTGAGATATGGTGTTGCAGAAGAGGTTAGACTATGGATTTAATGGCTATCAGGTGCCTCCCACACCTCGAGCCACCAGATCAGTCAGGGTAACAATCCTGGACTGCCAATTCTATTTCATTTTAATCTTCTGCTGTCAATATCGGAAGTGCTTAATGTGTTTTTATTGCATTCTCACTTGTCAGAGGAGGAGCACTTGTAGGAGCAAAGCTAATGATAATCAAACGTGTGCATTTGACTTATTGGCTACTGTAGCGGGCAAGTTATTACTGGAGAGTGACAGCTCTAATAGTTCTGCTGATACGTCCAATATTAAAGAGCAGTCTGTAAGTCTAAAAGAGTCCATCAAGAAGGAAGATTACAATAGAGATAAGCCACATAACGATACATCCTCTGATCACGGTATCTGTAATCAGTGTTTCTTTGTTTCTGAGCCTGTCTCACAGGCTCCTCTTTTAAATAGTTGTTCGAAAGAACCTCCACGTGCTCAGGGTGATGCTTGCTCAGGACCTGCATCTGCGATAACTACTTCTGAGTGCTCAGTGAAGGTTGATTCTCCTGAACAATTAGTAGGCGATGAAAGCAAGACGGTACTTGGGAACTTCACTAAAATAGTGGATGTAGAGTTGTCTGACTCCAAGGTTACTGCTAGTTGTAAATTAGAGAGTGAAAATAAGACAGACATTAAAACCGAGCCTTTAAATAATGGGAAGGTGTCTGTTAGAAGTATGGGTCACATGTGCAATTCAGACTGTCCTGTAACTGGGAACGGAAATGCTTCTGCACTAGTTAGTTCAGACCATAGTGTAAAGTTTCCCTTGTGTAGGGATCACATTTCTTGTGGTTCTTTCCCTGTTAATAGGGAGGATGTAAAGTTAGGTAGTAGAGATGATGATGAAAATTCAGGGTGCTCCCAACCAAGCACCGAAAATAAGTCCTTCAGGCCACTGCCATGTAATGGAGATCGAAGGCTCAGAAAATTAGTAGCATCTGATTGTTGGAACGGGAATCCAGCTATGAAGGATAACAAACAACCAAATGCTGGTGAGTTGATGTTCCCGTGTAGATATGTCAGATAGTTAATTTGACACTCTTGAATAGTGTGGATTTCTGATACATTTTGTATGATGTTTCAATATGGTCTGCAGATGTGGAGGATATGAGGCATGTCTGTCATGACAGGAAGAATGGTTACAAGCGCCAAAGGTCTCTAAGGGATTACCCTATCAAGAAAAGGAAGCTTTATGATTATAGCTCAGTAAACAATACCGATAGAGGCATTAATGGGGATGGAATTTGTGGTTCACCTTGGAAAGGCTCCAGTGGCGATGCTTCTGCTTTTGTTGGGACATTGCTAGGAGGTTCATTCTAATTTGAGCTCCTTCTTTCCTTCCCTTTTTCTATCTTTCGCGTCAACATCCCTCCCTCCCTCTCTTTTCGCTTTCTCTGCCTAACCTATCCTTAAACCGCATGTAGTATCGGGGCCATCAACTTCTTCTGCAATCGAACGTGCATCTCTGCGGACTACAGATTCCCATGGTATGAGAGCTTTTATAGGATTAATTCATATATACTATTTGAGTTGATCAATATTTAACAGTCAAAGAGGTTCTTATACAGAGTTAGTTTTTCCTTTTTACTCAGTGAAGCTCAAGATCAAATCTTTCCGGGTTCCTGAGCTTTTTATTGAGATTCCAGAAACCGCTACTGTTGGTTCTCTTAAGGTAGGTGAACACTGAATGCCGGTTTTGACTAAATTAATGGAGTATCGTCATAACTTGTAGAAGTTAATGCTATTAAATATGTTACGTGGCTATGAAATGTGTCATCCTGATAATTATCATCCTAATTTGTCATTGATACAATTAGCCTTTGGAGCTTCTTTTCGTATGTACCATTTATCAACAAAATGTGACTAGGTAATTTAGCTTATGTTCTGTATCATCAAGAAGAATGATAGGCATCATGGAGAGAGTTGTAAGGCAAGTACCTTTTGAGCGAGGCAAGAATCCTAGAAGATTTGAAGAATACTTGATCTTTTAAATCTGTCATGCTATTTGTAGTAATTTCAATTGAATTTTGACTTCTCAGGAGTTTAGAACTGAAGTTTGCACTATGTCATGCTCCCTCCCTTCTTGAATAGGATACTGTTCAATGCTCAATATTCAAAATGCTTTGTCGCTCCTCCCATATTTCTCCGTTGAATTTAATTATTACTGCTTTTGCTATTGCTATTGCTATTGCTAATGTTATTGCTTATTTAATGTGCCACAGAGGACAGTCATGGAGGCAGTGACTGCAATACTGGGTGGTGGTCTACATGTTGGTGTACATCTACAGGGTAAGAAGATTAGGGATGATAACAAAACTTTATTGCAGACGGGAATTTCTCACAATAATAAGCCGGATGCTCTGGGTTTCACCCTGGAGCCCAATTCCTCTCAAGCTCCCCTACCTCTTTCTTCAGATGGTCATCCTTTTCTACTTCCTCATGATACACCACAACCTCTAACAAGGTATATGCCAATGTCTTGCAATCTATGTTTGATGCTAATTTGGGAGTGCTTGGTTACAAGTTGCAGTTTCAATCCAATCTTGTAGTTTTCATTTCTTACATACTTATTCACTAGTTCCATCTAGGAAGTGCTGTTTGCAATCTGAAGTACCCTGCCTTGGTGGATTCAGGCTGCTGCTGCTTTTCTGTTTCTATATTTGTCATCTAGTACTCTTTCATATTTGTATTTTCATGAATAATATATCCATTTGTGGGACATTAGTACTATGACACTCTTTGTTAGTCTTGCGTAGAATATCCAAGCCATAGGGCAGGGCAGTCAGTTATCATGGCACTAACTGTATCTTATGCTTCCACACCAGGTATCCAGTTGCTCCCAATCTGGCGCACAATGCAGTGCAACTTGGGACTTCTGATATGTTGCCAGATCCTACAGGAACTAACTTCAGCAACTTTGCTGAAAGTGATCATGATTCTGCCTCTTCCCCTCCTGATATGTCACAAGAGAAAAGTGCTGCGGATTCAAGAGCATTGGTTGCTGTACCCTCGATGAATGCAGAGGCTCTGAATGTGGTTCCCATGCGGAAACCTAAGCGATCTGAGTGTGCACAACGTCGAATTCGAAGGCCTTTCTCTGTTTCAGAGGTGGAAGCACTAGTTCAAGCTGTTGAGAAGCTTGGTACAGGAAGGTGTGTTTGGTGAAATTTCACTAAGAGTCTATGCAGTTTGAAACTAGACTATAATCACCACAAGGTTTAGTTAGAAGGTTATACATTGGGAAAATTTTGTGAATTACCTCTGGATATGATATGTGCTTCTGGGGTTTTGCTTTCTGTCCTCACAAGTTTGAGTTATTCTGCAGATGGCGTGATGTCAAGCTGCGAGCTTTTGATAATGCCAAGCATAGAACCTATGTGGATTTGAAGGTAAGGAAGTACCTTTGCTACCTTTTTTATTGCCAGTCTGTGTGCTTCTAAATCCAGTAGTCTTAGTTGCTAGTTGGATCGGCAAAGGCCCTGACTTTATTTAGTTAAAGGTTCTAGTTGCTTGTCTGAGCATCTAACAGCTAGATAGTCTTTATAGTTTTATCTAGAAAGAGAAGTGGCTGAACTCTGAAGGAATCTCTTGAATTTAACTTCTCGAGTCTTGCACGATATTTTTATTAACTAAAACTATTCATGGTTGTGACTGCCATGTGCTTTACCAGATTATAGACTTAACTTCCCTTTCAATGTGACTGATAGCATGATAGTTAATGAATCTTCTGGCAGCTTTGAGTGTCTGCAATGGAAAGTAAAGGGGGGAACTTACTCTTTTTACTTCTCTTCTTGGCAATTAGATAATTATAGTTTGATTACGTGATGTTAATTTTTTATTCCGTGTTGTGCAGGACAAATGGAAAACTCTTGTTCACACGGCAAGGATATCCCCTCAGCAAAGGCGAGGTGAACCTGTGCCCCAAGAGCTCCTGGACAGGGTCCTAATGGCTCATGCCTACTGGTCCCAACAAGCAGCCAAGCAACAGTTCAAACAGCACTCTGAGGCCTGCCTTCTTCTCTGAAAACTTTACTCATGAGGAAACAAACCACATCGACTGAAGAAAGAATTGCTGACGAGTAGAAGCGATCGAGAGAGGGTTCGTTAATTAATTTTCTTTTGTTATTACAACCATTATGTAAAAAATGCAACAAGGAGAAGTATATTAGTTAATGTAGTATCCCGAGCTCTCGCGGTGATACCTTTGCTGCGTGGAGAGGTTGGCACTTGTAAATGGTTGACAAAAATAAGGGGTTTCTAACATAATTTTCTCTTATTTGTTAATGTTAAGTTTCTGTGGAAGAATTCTTTGTTTATTGGGTTGGTTGGTTAAGAATTCTAGTTGATTTGTTGTAGTTCATTCCATTGTAAACCTTGTGCAGATTAGTGTTATGATTTTCTTGTTCAAAGTATTGTAGATTTTCTTGTATGACATGATACTTCTATTCAGCTGGCTATAATAAATATTATTATTTTTTGGTTAATGACAATTCATATGTAGGAAAATGTTGGTTTGAATGTAGGAAAACTTTTTTAAGTCCACCTAAACGGATTGGTCTAAATTAGTGTGGTGGGGCTCGCACTCCATGTGAGTATTGGACTAGTCTGTCAGATGGACCAAAAACCCTCTCTTGAATGTATTCTTTTTGAGTGTTTGATTATTTTTTTGTTGCCTCTTTGGGTTAGTCTAAAGAATCTATGTTTGTAATTAGAAATTTTGTAACATTTGTGAATTCCTTACAAGATTGTCCTAAACAGTACAATAGACTGGGGCTCTTCAGCACTCATAAATGGGTAAAATACACCATATGCCTTGTCGTTTTCCGAATGCACTTGTTACTCTCTATGATCTTGTAATTATCTCATAAATCATTTGTAATTTTTAGAATGTTGCAAATTTTTCATGTTGTTAGTTTCTTTTTGAGCTCTTTCATAACATAAATCTTGTTAAGAGTAGAGTAGTGTGGTAAGCTGTGGATGAAATTAGGTGAGAGACAAATGTTCTGTCATATATTTTAACTTGAGGGACTAAGAGAATTATTTTTCTTAAATAATTTGATGAGTCATTCATTATTCATCCACTGGTTGCATACAACGTGAGACGTTATTTAAAAGAATATATTTTTCTTTTCACTGAAAAGCAATCCACACTTTTTAAGATAATAAAATGTAGGCCAATCTCTTATTAATAGAACAAAAGGCTACAATTTGTGGCTACAATCCGGTCAAAACGTCTCTTTGGGTTTTGAACCCGTCCACTAAGTTGAACTTTGGTTCCCTCTGTTTTATTCACGTATGATCAAGTTCTCGAAACGAGTTGAACTTTGAATTAGTTTATTACATTCATTTCTTCATTCTTGGTTACACACAAAAGAAAGTATGAAATGGTATCATCCCGCATAAATAAAGTATGAAATCTTAAATCACCGCAATGCTAATTAATTTTAGAATGTAACCATAGCATTCTTAATACTTGTGCATGGGTTTATACATGAGATCTATTATGAACCTAGACGTTATTCCTTATACTGTAAGCTATGTGGATAGTAAAATGCTTTATTCGATATGATAGAAAATGGCGTAAATAATCATGTAAATAGCCTTATGACCATGCAACATTGAGTATGCACATATTAGAATTTAGCAACAGTATCTTCTTTCTTGGCACATTGTGGATTTTCAAAATCTTGAAATTTCATTTTAAACATATTTTTCTCCTTCACACATATAAGTTTTTATTCCATTTCTTTTTCTCTATCTCAAAAAATTATATTACCCTATATAAAATTTGAATTAGATTTAATTTAGTAACTATAACCAACCCTTTCATTGCATTTCTTGTTTTATTATATAAGAGCATTATTCAACTCCAATTCTCATGTACCAAATGATTGTGTTCTTGGTCTTTTTCAATACTTATCGATCTTATTTTCTCATAATCAATTCTTTTCAATGTTACCTTTCCCTCTTTATTGATGGGACATGGGAATAGTTTCTCTGTCCTAAATCAGCCTCATTGACATTTCTAAAGTCTTTACGAGAATCAAATTTTAAGTTCAAATCTTATAAGAATGTAAATTATTTGTCCTACGATATGTCTTAGTTTTCTATTTTTCTTGTAATCCCGTATCCTTTTTAGCATAGAAAAAATTATGTATTTGTCCATGTTTATTTTAATGGCCCTACAACATGTCAGTTGTGGGCAAAGGGAAAAATCAAAGACAGTTTACAGAGAGTAACTTCTTCTAATACTACCCCTAATATCCTCTTTCCTGGCACATCGTGCATTTTCAAAATCTTGAAGTTTCATTTTAAACTTATTTTTTTTCTTGCCACATATAAGGTTTTTTATTCCATTTCTTTTTCTCTTAAAAAATTATATTACTTCATATAGAATTGTGAGATTGCAGAAAAGGAGTTCGACATCGAAAAATTTGAAATTAGATAACCAAACCTTTCGTTGCATTTATTATTGCACTCTTTTAAAAAAAAAAAAAAAATTGATTTAAATGGAGACCTAAATTAATATTAGGTCACATATAATAAATATTATACCTATTGAGAATTGATCTCAAGACTTCTTCTTGCACATTAAATGAGGACCATACCACTTAAACAAATGCTAGTTGTTTTTACTGTTTTCAATACTTATCAATCCTATATTGTCATTGTAGGAATTAAATACATAACATATGTATCTAATATAATTCTATAAAGCATACTTACCTCATAGTGGCAGCGGAAAGATTGTAAGAAAAAGCCACGTTGGTTCTACCGTTAAATTATTGCGAATCGGAACTCAAACCACGTGGGAGTGGATTAATTACCACAACTTAAGAGTCTAATATTTACACGCAGTAAATTTAGTGAATTTGAGAGAGATTGAGAGAGGAAAAGAACCATTGAAGAAGACAGTGAGTCTTCTATATTACAAGAACTGATACATTCAGTTCTTTTCTATTTCTAATTACTCTTATTAGAAATAGGATAGGAAGTTATTTCTATAACTTCTCACAACCCATATAAAAATGGGTCGGGCCGGATCAACCCATATTTGGATGACCCAGCCCCAAAATCCAACCGTCATAATCAAATTATTCTTAATGTTACCTTCAAAATGAAAAGTACTTTATTTCTTCCTTCAAAATCTCAATTATGTTTATCCGTCTTTGTGGACGAAGTGTGAGAATAGATCTTCCTGCTCCAAATCCGCTTCACTATCATGATCATAAAGTCTCAACCAAAATGAAATTTGAGGTTTGAATCTTATAGAAGTGCAAATTATTTATCCAGCGATATATGCTTGTTTTCTATTTTTTCTTGTAGTCCCAAATCTTTTATATCACAGAAAAATGATGTATTTGTCCATGTCTTGTGTTGATAGCTCTAAACTCGTCACTTGCGGGCAAACAGAAAAATCAAAGACAGTTTACAAGAGCAGTAATTTTTCCTAATAATGCCTCACCTTGTGGATATCTCATGCATTGTAGAAGCTATGCATAATCCGTGTCGTTCTTATTTTCTTATTCTTGAGAAGATATTTTTTAAAACAGTTTTTGAAAACAATCACCGAATGGATTGTTCTCCTCTAGTTCTGCATGAGAGGTGGTGAGGAACAAGTATGATAATGTTCGATGGCATTATCTTGTTTGGAGCAAAGTGAGAATTTTGAAGCATAGCTTTCTTACTTGGCTAGCCCTCCTTAATAGGCTGCCAACTAAGGATCGCTTGCTCTCGTGGTGTGTGACTGGGGATAGTATTTACAAGTTGTGTGGCATTGTTATGGAGGATAAGAATCATTTGTTCTTGTCATGTGGCTTGAGCCGTAGGATTTGGTCTCGGGGGCTTAATCTCCTTCATATTAATGAGAATATCGCGAATTGGGAAGAGGCAGAGGCCTAGGGCCTGCGTTTTTGCAAGGGAGATAGCCTTCAGGCTACAATTGCGAGACTGCTTCTATGTGGGATTGTGTACGCCATCTGGAAAGAGCGTAACCAAAGGATTTATCGTGATAGCTACGCTACGGAGGAGGATATTGTTTCTAGCATTTCCCAGTTTATTAAACTTAAGATTTACTCGTGTAAAAAATTTACTGATTCAAATGCAAATAGACTAATCTGTAGGAACTGGGGCCTTGAAGGCATCCTCAGATAGGTGTTTTGTACCTTTGCGTTGTTTCTTTTGTTAAGTTTAATGAGAAAAACTTTACTTTTTTCAACAAAAAATCACCGAAAATAACTCATGCCAAACAATTTTTTTTATTTTTTCATTTTCAAACAGGGGTTAGTGCTCTAACATAAGAACTAGTTTAGCTTAGTGGTGTAGGCTAATCCTTGTAATCCTGTTCTCTTCTTTGGATTAATGAAAATCCATATGTGACCCAAAAGAAAGAAAGAAAATCAAACGCAATTCATCTCTTTTTAACTACATATCTGGGAATGACAAAAAATAAATAAACTGCATATCTGGGCAAGGGCAGCTGAAATATTAAGGCATCTCTAAGACCTAGATAAAGAGCGAAACATTATAAATATTACTTGGCCTTTCATTAATTTTGAACATGAATTAGGGAGCGTCATTATTTCATGGGATTTATAATTTTTTTTCTCATTTAAGAGAGGCTTACAAGCTAATATTATATCACTTAGAATGTTAGTTTTGTGAATCGATCTTGGGACCTCACGTATTTAAAGCGAGAATCATACTATTAGACCAAATGCCTAGTGACAGAATTCATAAATTTAGAGTATATATAATGTGGTTCTACTTAAATGAGTTTTTCGGTATCAAAAAAATAAAAACTAAAAAGAGAGAGAGAGAGAGAAATATCATCGTAGTTTCTAGATGGGTTTTTTTTTTTTTTTTTGAACAATTCTAGATGGGTTCACCACTTTCCAATTTGCTACCCAGAATTTCACCCAATGGGCTTCTACTGTAATGGGTTGGTCCATTAGCCGGTAGCCTAGTACCCTTTTGTTAAAGGTGCTTTATAAAAAGAGAATGAACTTAGAGAAGGAAAAAAAAAAAAAAACAAAAGAAAAAAGAAAGAAAAATTGGTAGCCAAGAAACGGAAAATGATCTAGAAGAATTTTCAAAGTGTTCAATTATTACCTCCTTTTTTTTGTCGGTAATTATTACTTCATTAGCCGCCTCACCATCTGTATGATTTTTTATTTTTTATTGTGGAATCATCTGTATGATTAGTTTCATTAGAAGAAGAAATAATTAGTCCACGTTCATTTCAGTGGTAAGTAGAAGTTCTGAAAAGGTGAGGTTAATAAATACAGGTCATAGTGGCTACTTAGACACAGCGTTGAAACTTGACCTCATTTTTCCTTTTCCGGATGCGTAACTCCAGGAGATAATTATCATAGCCCTTTCAAGTGGAAGAAATCTTTTCGAGTATGTCCTAACTGATTTGGGGTATATCTTGATTAATTTAGATAGAATCTTATTTTATTGTTTTCAAGAGTTGGGAGGTGTAACTTTAGGAGTATGTCTCGAGTGATTTAAATAAGATCACTTTGAATTGATCTTAAAATTATGAATTTTATGGAGTAGTAAAATATTTGGGTCATATAATATTCGTTAATAGGATTCAAACTTAGGATCTTCACGTGTTTGGGATCTTTACATCCAATCACTTCAATCATCTCGTAACTCTTTTCGTCAAGTTGTAATTCTGATATTTTCGTTACTTTTATTTTTACAAGTCGCTGTTATATCACTTAAAATATTGATTCTGAGAATCAATCTTAAAATATTTTGCATTTAAAATGAGAATCTTTCCACTAAACTAAATACTTAGTTGATATTTTTGTTGTGATATCGTAAAACTCACTTTTGGATAGCCTAGGCATAACCCAAATTGAAATTGGGGCTTACACGTGTAACTTTTTTTTTTCTTTTTTTCTTTTATTGGGTCAAAGAAACTATTACTAAAAAATAAACCGTACAAACTAACTAATCCCTTTAATGGGAAAATCTACATCTAAAAACTCTTACAATTTCTCACTGGCCATTTGGTTTAATAACATGATTTTCGTTTTAAATATGAGAGATTTTGAGATTCATTATCGTGTATAACATGCTAAGTGATGTAAAATATCTTAGGATTCCCTTGAATTTAAAAAAAAATAAAAATGTTGCAATTTTAAAGAAATATTGGACATCCAATCCAATGGCAAAGAACCAAAACGAGTCGATTGAGTAGCATAGTTTGCTACACTATTTGAACTCCTTACAAGCAATAACTGGACTCACGGCAAAGAAGCAATCAATTATCAATCTATGGATATCTTCTATTACAAATAAGATTTGCCTATGCGGGGAAGTAGAGTGCCTTGATTACTTCATTTGCATCCAATTCAACTCGATTTGTTTTCAGCGTATCAAGAGGACTGCAAATTTAATTGCAGATTGGGGTGCTAATTTTTGTTTAAATTGGATTACCAACCCCTTCTCCTTTACGGGAACTCTTGTACCTTAATTTTTCGCTTGGAGGGATATGATTGGATGATTGTACTTTATTCGTATTAATATAAGTTCATTTTCGTCCCAAAAAAAAAAAAAGGGTAAATAGCATCTCGACCCCCTGTGGTTTACCATAAGTACAAGTCGAGTCCCTGTGGTTTCATAATTGGTTTATAACCCCCTGTGCTTTTGAAAATTGAAGCACACGTACCTCTTTGGTCCAAGTCCGTTTAAAATTTTAACGGCAATATCAAAATGACACAAATGCCCCCGAAATAATGTCAGCATATTGAATATCTTTAAAAACACAGGGGGCCATTGTGCACCATCATTAAAAACACAGAAGGCCATTGCGCACCATCATTAAAAATACAGTGGGCTATTGCGTACCATCATTAAAAACACAAGGGGTCATTACGCACCTCATACATATTTGTCAATCGTGTAAAAAATACAAACAGTTGCGTTACTAGCACGTGCATAATAAATTCTGTTAAAATTGACAGATTGTTTGACGGAAGGGACATGCATGCTTCAATTTTGAAAAACACAGGAGGTTATAAGCTAATTATGAAGCCACAGGGACCCGACTTGCACTTATAATAAACTATAAAGGGCCGAAATACTATTTACCCAAAAAAAAAAGGAACTGTGAGAATTCTAAGTCCTTAGCAAACACGCAAGCCTCTCGTAAGGCAAATGTTTCTGATTGTGTTGCACTCTGAGCCGCAATCTTCTTAGCATTTGCATAGATGTTGTAAGTCAAAATAATTTATAGTTATGTCAAAATTAGTTCATCTTAGTTGCTGGTATCATTGTCAAGCAAGTTGTCATTTTGGCTCTCAAATTGAATTGTTACAGCCAAACACTTGCGTTAAAAAGGGCAAACGCAATAAAAATAGTATACGAATCATGGAGTAGGAAGAGGGGTATTCAATCCGTTGGGTTCCAAGGTAGTACACCTTACAAACGAGGAGGTTTATAAGACGTACAAATTTCACTTCTAATTCTCAATCTTTACTCATTTTATTAATTTAATTTTTAACTTACAGGATTTATACAACTAGTTCGTAATGTTACTTGATAAAGTGAAAACTTGATATTTGTTCCTGCATGGACTTGACCCTGGGGGATAGCTGTGACATTCAAATCAATAATTGCTCAACTTTACCTATTAGTGTAGAAGAATGAAGTATTTATACTATTTTATGAAATAATCTCCCGATTTTTTCAAGTGTCAAGCTGATGTCCCGATGTCGTAGTAGTTCGATTGGGAGAGGAATATGTTAAGAATCATGAAATTTCCATCTTTAAACTAATTAGTGCTAAGTGGAGTGACCTAGGATCTTATAAGGTGATTTTAGAATTTTTGATTTTTCAATATGGGATAAATATTATATTTTAACACTTTCCCTCACGTGTGACCTGATTTGAGAGGAGTCACACGTAAAAGATTGAACACCCATGGACCTAATTTTGATATGGGTCACACTTGGAAGATTGAACACATGTGGTAGATAACACATGTGGAAGATTGAAGAACATGTGGGCCTAATTTTTTAAATGAGTCACACATGGAAGATTGAACACATGTGGTATATAATACGTGGTAGATTGAAGATGCGTGAAACTGATGTAGGACAAGTGTTATATTCTAACACTTCTCCTCACATGTGACCTGATTTGAGAGGAGTCACACGTGGAAGATTGAACAAGCGTGGACCTAATTTTGAGATAGGTCACACTTGGAAGATTGAACACACGTGGTAGATAACACATGTGGAAGATTAAAGAACATGTGGGCCTAATTTTTGAGATGAGTCACACATGGAAGATTGAACACACGTGGTAGATAATACGTGGTAGATTGAAGATGCGTGAAACTGATATGGGACAAGTGTTATATTCTAACACTTCCCCTCAAGTGTGACCTAGTTTGAGAGAACTCACACGTGAAAGGTTGAACACGCGTGGACCTAATTTTAAGATGGGTCACACTTCGAAGATTGAACACATGTGGTAGATAACACATGTGGAAGATTGAACATACGTGGTAGATAATACGTGGGAGATTGAAGATGTATGAAACATGACACACACAAAAGATTGAACACAAGTGGACTTGATTTAAGATGGGTCGCACGCGGATGAATATAACTGGACCAAGAGCCCAACTCTTATACCATGTTAAGAATCATGGGATTTTCATCTTAAACTAATTGGTGCCAAGTGGAGTACCCCACGATCTTATAAGGTGGTCTTAGAGTTTCTGATTTTTTGACATGAGACAAGTGTTATATTTTAACATAATATGCCTAGACAATACCTCCTCAAATTGCGGTGCCTACCCATAAATTTCTCCCACTGTTTACAAAGTGCTACATCAATATTCTTTTAATGTTGAGTGGAATTAAATATAAGTATTGAGGTTAGTCAGATGCTCAGGGTTCTCATAAATCTCGGGGAATGTCCCAATCTGCATCTTTTGACTATGCTTACTTGGGACTTACTTAGGACCTAGTCGGTAAATATTCTCACACACGTCCTTTACTTCTATGTCTAAAATTCAAAAAATACCCGTGTCATTACCGAAAGGTACACAATTGGTTCCTCCCATCAAACTGACGTTAAAGACAAAAAATAGCATTTATGCAAAATGATCATTATACACTTAACTGATCAAGATTCTAACATATCCTTCTTACCCATGAAATGATTCATTCACCTTTAAACATTTCGTACTTTTTTCTTTTTTTCCCTTCTCCTTTTTCCTCCACTTTTCCACCTTCATCAACACACACCCACTACTACACAATCACACATACAACATATGGCCCACATAAATTCCCACTTATAAACACAAATATGAACCCGTAGATGTCGGTATGTATCATATATGTACATATTTATCTACATACATGTATATATATATATATACGTGTTTATAAATTTTGGGTTAGGGTAAGACGAGGTAGTGGTTGTGAGGTATGGGGCAGGGATAGAGTCAAAAATTTAGTATTGGGGAGTCGAATTTTTTTTTTTTTGTACAGTATTTTTTACCAGTAGAAAATAGACTCAAAAATATCTTTCCATTTAAAATTAATATAATTAATTATAATAAAATTATATAACAAAAAAACTAATTAAAAGTTCAAACATAGATAAGTGTAAAAAATATTCAATTGTTTTAGACTTATTCATACGGTTACCTGAAGATAATTTGAAAAAATTAGAATAATTAAAAAAAATTATATATACTTTCAAATTACATATATTCATGTATTTAATTATTCTAATTAATATGATTTATGAAGAAATCCTCTTAATTCTTCTGTATAAAATAAATTCTGTATTTGACTAGAAAAATTGTAATTTATCTTTTAATATTGACCTATGCATCGGACTTTGCTAGCATAATCCAAGGTTCAATTGGCTATAATTTTTTATTTGAAATTTGTAGGTTGGAAAGAACAATAAGTAATATTTTATATGGTAGTCAATTTATAAGATTTAACAAATCCAAGGAGCAATTTGAGATTAAAATATAATTAACAAAGAAAATACACTAAAAAAATTATAAAGATGAGTAATTCAGTCAAATTAGTTACCTTAATTGGTCTCTTGCCTTAGGAATCAAGATATTTATCCACTGAAAAAAAATATTAACAAAATAAATTATATAACAAACAAAAATTAAAAAATAAATAAAATTTTAATGATATATTACCTTAGCTTTGTGTATCTATGTTAGTGTCTATGTTATTTTGTAAAAATTAAAAATTTAAGATTAAGAAGAAGGGATTAAGGGGTTAGAGGAGATGGTACGATAGAGAATAATGAAGAAAAATAGGAAAGGCAGTAAATGGGATGGGGTTTAGGTTTGGTTTCAGGGGAATGGGGAAGATAGGATGAAATTTTTTTTATTTTTTATTTTTTTAAAATTACAAAAAAACTTTTCAACAAAGTTGAGGGAGGGCCAGACAAAACAAAATGGGAGGGGAGTATATGTTTTAACTAAAACTTTTCTATGTACAATTTTTTTTGAGGTTGGGGGAACCCTGGCCCTTACTTGCCCACCTTTCCCTTTGTCTCTGGTAGGGGGCCGTGATGTAAGGATGGGTGAAAGAAGAAAAGAAAAAACATATAGTGAAAGAAACACAACAAAAAAAATTGAATTCTGCGAGAGACGGTTCCCCTCACCGTGCCGTCGCCAATGTGGAATTTGCGACGACACCGTGAAGGGAATTGTCCGTCAGACAGGAGATTGTCGCCAAAATGGTTCCTGTCACCGTGCCGTCGCCAATGTGGCGACAACTAAGAATGCTCTCCATCCCGTCTCCAAATCTGCCCTCACCAACCCCTCACCATCAGTTCCAGTCTCCAGGCCGTCACTGTTAGTCCGCCCTTACCAAACCCTTACCATCATTTTCCGTCTCTAGGCCGTCACCAAACATTCCTGTCACTATCCCCTTATCAATTAGAGCCGTCTCACAATTGTCACTGTATATCCCATAGACAAGCCCTCGCCAACATTTTCCCTCACTCGGCCATCACCATTATTTGCTATCACTGAACACTCACCAACTGATCCCCTCATCAAACTGTCACAAAATTGTCATCGCCAAGCCTTCACCAATATTTTCCCTCACCAAACCGTCAATAACTATTCCCTTCACATGGCCCTCGCCAACTTAACAATTCCATCTAATTAACCTACTCATAATTCCTTGAAAAATTCCTGAAATTTTTTCCCAAATTGAACCTATTTCACCTATGAAATACAATTCCAATAATGACGCAAATACGATATTATCTACATATATTTAATATACAGACTGTTATGTTAAACTATAATTAAAAGGAAATGTATTGTACATGCCAGTGTATTAAACATCAAACTACAAAGATAACATTCTCACAAACTACTCTCCATCTTCACCACTATGTGAAGATGAAGATTGTCCGTCTTCAAATTGACCATACACTTTCGCGTAGAGAACTTCCAACATTTTGTTCTGCTTCGTTATTTGTTGCTGAAGTTGAATGATTAAGTTGTCCTAACTCTCGATCCGCTGGCAATGACTTCGTACAGTTTCATTCAAATTCTCTGTGGCACGTGTAACGGCGGCAACCAGTTGTTCCTCTGTCATGACACATCGAGGATGGGATGTGGTATTCGACACGGACTCAACGGATACCTGAGAACCTACCCCGTACAGCCGACCTTTTCGTGGTGGTCCAACAGCCTGCAAAAATACTGCGTTCTCATCCACAGGCGTTGGATTCGAGTCTGATTCAGATGCATTCCTTGCCGTTTGGAGCATTTCGTCGTAACGAGCCTACAAAGACAGTAGTAACAAGTTATTGTTAAAGAACCGATGTGAGTTAAAACGCAATGATAACAAAATACATTTACTTAATTTTGCAACACACAATATTAAATTACTACATCTTTCTTTAATGCATTTACTCGTCAAAAGATAAACGGAATTTCAACCAAATGTTTATATGCTACACATACTTAATATTGAAACACACAATATTAACATTACTACATGTGTCTTTAATGCATTTTTGATATGCATAAAAAAAAGGGACAGAGTCTCCTCTGTATTTCGGACTTTTCCAAATTACCTGTTTGTGAATAATACCAACTTACTACATAGTATCAAAGCTCATACAGTACCGTCGTTTAACCTCAACATATTAATCATGTTTTACTACAACGCTAACGAGACATTTCTAATTATATTAGACAACACAACAAGTTAGTGTTAAATAACCGAATTCAACATGCAAATGTTTATAATCCCACACATACTTAATATTGAAACACACAATATTAAGATACCACATCTTTCTTTTATCAATATTTACTAAAAAAAAAAAAACCGGACATAGTCTCCTCTGTATTCAGGACTTTTTTCCAATTACCTATTTGTGAATAAAGCCGACCTACTACATAGTATCCAACATCATACATTACCACCCTTCACCTGAACATATTAATAATGTACTACTACAACAATAATGAGTCATTTCTAAATATTTTATAAAACACAACAAGTAACTGTTACATAATCGATGTGAGTTACAACCAAATTTTGTTAAGCTACACATACTTAATATACCAACACACATTATTAAGTTACCACATCTGTGATATATCAATATTTACTCGTAAAAATAAAATACAACGGATAGAGTCTCCTCTATATTTAGGACTTTTTTCAATTACCTGTTACTGAATCAAGCCAACCTACTATGTATTATCCAAGCTCATACAGTACCATACTTCATCTCAACAAATTAATCATGTTCTACTACAACCATACGGAGACATTTCTAAAAAGATTAGACAACACAACGGAGGAAAACAGGTATCCAAAGTACATTTGTGCAATGTTTTGGCACTGTGTACATACATATTCATGCTCACTAATAACGAAATATGCTTTCCCTCTGTCACTGTAGCTTTAACAATTATAGATACTTTGCAAAACCAACGAACCTTGGATAAAACTGTGAATCCCATATTATCTTCAATATAAACCCTATGTCTTCCTTCCTCTTATAGACAATACATGAAAAATACATACCATTGTTTGCTCGGCCCGAGAGTCTGTGTACGGTCCGTCAGTCCCCTTGCGATGAACCTTCTTGAAAACCTCCGCATAAGTCACTTTCCTCCCTAATTCTTTTTCCTACAATATCAATTGCCCAAAATCAACTTACATATATTTGTGTAGTTCTACGAATTTTTTTTCGTACACATAACATGTAAGAGTAAACAAGATTATATGATGAAATTAAAACCATTCTTCTAGCTGCTTCATGGGTTGGGATTGAACCCAAATGATGAATAGACGGATTGGCCTTTCGATTAGCTGAATTTCTCTTTGATATTTCCTGCCATTCTGGCCTTTGCCATTGCTCGAGCATTTCATTCCATATGTCCAGTGGTATGAAATCTGACTTTTTTCGTTCTTTTCCGTCCTTTGTGTGTCAGATCTGAAATTCGGCGTCTTGCAGTTGATTCAAATTTGCGCCAAACTTCAGCTTCATCAATTGGAAGCCATTTGTACTCCCTCTGAAACCGTTAATACTATCATCCATCTAATTTAATAATGGAATATACAATTACACAATAGTTCTCACAATATCTATTGATTTAACAGTTCTTACCCTGAAATATTCGAACCATAATTTCTTTGTATCACTTGGAATATGTCTGTATGTCAACCATGACTCTACATACCCAGCATGTAGAGCTCTTGTAACACCTTTGACAGCATTATATGGATCCCATTTGTAACATAACATAATCCAAACAGATACATTAGGGTACAACAAAGAGAATATTTAAACTTCATATTGGAATTATTACATACCCGTTTCCTACCACATTCACATAGCGTTCCTTGTTATTTTGCCCTACCAACTATTCGGCTTCAGACTGGAATCCATAAAATTGCCAATCTTCAATACCTGCAGCCCGTCTCTCAGCAGCGTGCGATGACTCGGGCATATTAAAAAATTGCGCACCACCTAGTATTGAAGAGCCATCACCATCTACACATAAGTCTTGTAGCTCCTGTGGCAGTCCATCTGATGAACAGTGTTGTTCATTATGACTAGTGGACGTGGCCTGTACATATGGCTGCTCTTGTTTGGGTTCTGTATCGTCTGGGATCCGATGTCGCATTCCCACTGATGAATTAGATGAACCACGCCCAATTACTATAGGGACAATACCACGAACACGGTCAGTTGCTGTATGTGCACTTGTGGATCCACGTCCACTCATATGATGTGCACCTATAGATCCACGACCACCCATATGTTGAGCGTCATTCGGTCCAGCTTGATTGAATCGCTGCGTCTCGGGCACAATAGGGGGGGTATTTGTTGATGATGTCCTTTTTCCTAACAAACTGCTCTGCTTCAATTGTTTTTTCCCCTTGCGAGCTGGATCTTCACCGCCTCCCATTGCCTGTTTTTACACAATTGCATTAGAATATATAAATAATATAAAATTACTGAATAAATGTAATTATGTAACACAACATACCATAACTGTCATATATATATGTATATCACTAGCAATCATTGCTTGATCAATTGAAATACTTCCTCAAACAAATGGAAAGTTCACTGGCCTATCTTTTTTTTCAAAATTCATCATTTCCCTTATTATCATCGTCATGATTAAAAACTGGTTGAACATTCCCTATCTTCCTCCTCCTCATCATCCTCATCATCATCGTCATCTTCATCATCATATGGGTCACAATCAACATCATAGTCATCTTCATCATCATCATCATCACAATTATCATTTGTTTCATGCTCATATTCTTCATCATGTACATATTCTTCTACTTCTCTATGTTCGTCATTATGATATTCGCTTACATTTTCACTATATACATCCGAATAATTAATATGTGAATTAGAATAAAAAACATTCGGTTCCACTGGGGGCACATTCATGTGATCTGATTGAAAGCTTGTGTTATCATCCACATCTATCTCCTGTCTGTCTATGTCATAGAAATGTCTTGGATGGATTTTAACGACGGCCACCCAATCCACTCGTTCTCTCTTGGCCCCTGGATAAACACAATAGTATACTTGCTGGGCTTGACCTGCCAATACAAATGGTTTGTGCTTGGGATATCTTTTTTTCACGTTCACCTCAACTAATCTGGTCCTATGATTTGACTTCACACCTCTATCATTTGTGGTATCATACCAATCATACTTAAACATAACAACTCTTGTATGTTGTAACGTTGGATTAGGATATTCTAGTTCAATAATGTCCTTCAATACTCCATAGTACCCTATTTTTCCAGCTATACCATCGCTTGTACCTCTTACAAAAATTTTACTATTGTTCGTGGATTTTGAAAACCCATATTCGATCGTAGAGAACCTGTATCCGTTTACCATGTATCTACACCATCTGCGTGCCTTTCTGTGCGGCCATTTAGAGAGATATTTCACACGATCATCTACATTATACCGATCTCTTAACTGCAAAGTGATTACATTTGGTTAATACTCAACTAGTCGTGCCCTTAATGAATAGGCATAAATTGCATACAAAATACTGACCTGCCAATATAACCATCTCGGGAAGATTTGTCAATATGTAACTGTCTATCTTTGTTGTTAATAGGGCCGTATTGTTCTTTCAAGTATTCCTCAAACAATCTGCATTAAAATTTTCAAACTGCTCATTAAACAATGTGTAATAATCCCAACGTAGGAAATTGCAAAACAAATCGTTGCGAACATACCTTACATAAGGCTGTACCTCTGGGCAATTCATGAGTACATATAAGTGTGCCAAATAAAGATCATACTCCGGTAGTGAGATCTCTGCATTCGCCCCAATTGGACAACCCGGACAAGTAAATATAGATAAGCAACCCTCAGGATATTCTACCTTGTTATTCTGGTTGTTTCGACCTAACCTTCTAGTATTAGTTGACACGTGTTGTTCAAAATAATATGAACAAAAAGTTGATGTCTCTAGGACGTGATTAGCTTCACAAATAGATCCTTCAGTACGTACTTTATTCTTAACTACCATTTTCAGGCCTTGCAAAAACCTCTCGAAAGGATACATCCACCGATATTGAACAGGTCCACAGCATATAGCTTCATAAACCAAATGGACAGGTAAATGCTCCATTGAGTCAAAAAATGCAGGAGGCAACATCTTCTCCAGTTTGCACAGCGTCATGACAATATTATCTTGCATCCTTTCCAAATCAGTTCTTTGCAATGTTGAACAACAAAGATTGCTAAAAAATAAGCTCAGTTCAGCAAATGGCTCTGCAGCCTGTTTCGGCATTAATTCTCTCAATGCAATGGGAAGTAGTCTCTCCATAAAGATATGACAATCGTGACTCTTCATGTGTGACATTTTCAAATCCTTCATATTGACACAATTTGATAGATTAGAAGCATAACCATCGGGAAATTTTATGTCTTCAACCCATTGTAGTAGCAATTTTCTCTTTTCTCTGGTGAGGGTGTATACACCTAACATGTTCGTATTGTCTTCGCACAACTCTGGCCGATTGCAAAAAGTGTACATGTCTTTTCGAGCTTGAAGGTTGTCTTTAGTCTTACCCTTAACTGCCATTATAGTATTGAATACATTGTCAAAAATATTTTTCTCAATATGCATCACGTCTAAGTTGTGACGAACAAGATGCGTCTTCCATTATGGAAATTCCCAAAAAATACTTCTTTTCATCCAATTATGATCAATACCAAACCCATTTAGCTTTTTGCAAGATATCTCTTGGATTGTTGGTAAATTTTGCACTCGTTCCCAAATTTGTTGCCCAGATAATCGTGGTGGAGGTGTAGATGTCTCGTGCCTATCCCTGAATTTTTTTTTTCTGTCACGTCTTAATAAACTATTATGTGGTAAGAATTAACGATGACAGTCAAAGAATGAATGCTTCTTCCCCGCTGGTAAGCGAAAAGCTTTTGACTTTTCCATGCAAATAGGACACGATAACCTCCCATGTGTGCTCTATCCCGACAACATACCATAAGCCGGAAAGCCATTTATTGTCCACATCAAGACTGCCCTCAAACAAAAATTGGACTTCGTAGCAATATCATAACATAATGTTCCTTTCAACCATAGAGTTATCAATTCATCTATTAGAGGCTCTAGGTAGACATCAATATTCTGACTGGGATGCTTAGGACTAGGAATGATTAGTGTCAAAAACATTACGGGATCCTTCATGCACATCCATGGTGGAAGGTTGTATGGGGTCATGATAACTGGCCAGCAAGAATAAGGTTTAACATTTGAACTGAACGGGTTAAACCATCTGAACAAAGGCCTAGCCGAACATTTCTTGGTTCTGCTGCGAATTCTGGATACACGGAATTAAATATTTCCAAGATTCGGCTGTCCATCCTCCACATTGTGATATTTGTGCCATGTCATGTGTCTCGCTGTAGCAATTGACATGTACAATCTTTTCAACCTTGGTGTCAGAGGGAAATATCTTAATTGTTTGAGGGAAATAGGCTTGCCCCATTTTTTACCACCAGCTATTTCCTTGAAACGTGCGTGGCCACAGCACAGACAATTTTCCATGAGTCTCCGATCTTTGTAAAACAAGGTGCAACCATTTACATAAACATCGATCTTCTGATATCCCAACCCCAATGGCTTGATTAGTTTCTTAAATCTATAAAGGTTTTCAGGCAAGTTATGATTCTCGGGCATCACTTCCCTTAATTCTTCTATGAACCTGTTAAATAGGGAGTTGCTCATATTATGCTCGGACTTCATATTCATATAGCGAGCCACGGCTGACAATTGAGTAAGTTTAGAAAAACCATCAAACAATGGCCTATCAGCGGTTCAACAACTCAAAAAATGCTTGTGCTTCCATGTTAGGTTCTTCATTAACCTCAACATTGTGATCATTGATGAACTGCATACCGGCAGCGTCATAAACTAATGTTCGGTAATTATTCGTTTGATCAAGTTGTTGTTCTTCATTATACGCCCATGTTGGTGCACATTGACCACT
Organism: Ehretia macrophylla; assembly: GCA_037974665.1. NCBI lineage: Eukaryota > Viridiplantae > Streptophyta > Magnoliopsida > Boraginales > Ehretiaceae > Ehretia > Ehretia macrophylla. The sequence continues at coordinate 52,031,059 of CM075780.1, read as the reverse complement.
ATTGTTATACACCATGTGCAATCCATTGATAGTAAAAAGGCATAAAACCCTTCTTATACAGATGATCTACCACAATTCCTGTTGTTTGAAATTTTAAATTTTGGCATCTTATACATGGATATCTTATCTTGGTGCCATCCATATAAGAATGTTGGTTACTTGCGAAGTATACAAAATCCGAAACACCTTGGATAAAGGCCTCATTAAGATTACCGTCAATCCATTTCTGATACATCCATTCCCGGTTTGATTCCATGAAATGATACACTGAGAAATTTGTTAAATGTATCATTTCCTTTTAAATAATATATTATTATGTAAAAGAACTATCCGAATTCGATGAGTGAGACTTATCATGCATGAGTTTGACAACATGACAAAGATACAAAACAATCCAAACCAAAATAAAATCATATTCAATGCAGAAGATGATATCAACATTAAAAATTGTGCAACAAAAAACATACATGAAATTAACTTTAAATTATCTGACAAATATTAATCAAATAATTAAAACATCTTCGTGTGCAAGGTACAATGTTCACAAATAAAGCGTTGAAGGGCGTAAAGTACAATGTACAAGGTTACTCAACATAAATATGAGAAAACTTCAATAAAAAATGAAGTTACAAGCATTCATTATAAACAAGTTAATAATTGATCCGAGCTATGACATGACATTGAAATTAATAATTTTATGGTTGAAGATTATCTGAATCTGAATATATATATCCAAATTGTGAATATAATATAAGAGTAAGCGAAGTTTCAAAAAATATTACCTTCAAACCTGTAGACTCCGGACGGGACAAACGGAAATCAGTTCCTCGCAACACCCCTTATAATTTAATAACCTGCAATTAAGAGATTTACATAGTAACAATACATTATTAAAAAAAATAACAAAAATCAAAAAATACAAACAATGTTGAAATTTTAAAAACTAAATATCCGAAAAAAATACAAAAAATAAAAAAATAAAATCATATTAAATAAAGCTCAATAAAAATAACACAAATTAAGAAAAAAAATTATAAAAAAACCAAAAATAGAAAAAAAAACAAAAAAAAAATTAAATCCGAAAAAATAAAAAATAAAAAAAATAAAAAAAACAGAAAATTCAATAAAAAAAAAACCAAAATGTGTAAAAAAAAAAACAAATTAATAAAAAAAAGAAATAAATTATAACAAAAAACAAAAAATATACAAAAAAACTATAAAAAAAATCAGAAAAAAAATTTTAATACGAAAAAAAGAAATTATAACAAAATAAAAAAAGATACCAAAAAAACCGAAAAAAAAATCATAAGAACAAAATTAAATCCGAAAATAAATAAATAAATAAAAACAGAAAACTCAATTAAAAAAAAATGTGTTAAAAATAAAACACAACCATAAAAAAAAAAGAAATTTTAACATATAAACAAAATAGACAAAAAAAATGAAAAAAATCAACAAAATGTGCATATAAATAAACTAAAAATGTATCATATTTACATACACATATATATACATACATACATATATATAGCTAGCTAGATCTACATATATATATACATACATTCATATATATATATATATATACATAACATATATAAAAACCAAAAAAAAACCAAGCTATTACCTCAAAATGGTTGGAAGAGAAGGGTATATAGAGAGGGAGGGAGGGGGGAGGGGGGGGAGGGGGGGGGTGGGGTGTGGGGTGGGGTTTTTTTCAAAGTTAAAAAAAAAAAAACGTCATAGAGTTCTGCCCTCTGTGAAATAAAACCAATTGGGCGACAGCCCTGCATGAGACAGGGCTGTCGCCCAATTAAATAGGCCCACGCGGTGGGCCTTTTTAATTTGGAGACGGGCTTATTACAATTAAAGAGGCCCACGCGGTGGGCCTCTTTAATTTGGAGACGGGTCGGAGCCCGTCTCCAAACTGGAGACGGGCATCAGCCTGTCTCAAGATATAGAGGCCCACGTTTGTGGGCCTCCAAAATGGAGACGGGATCACGCCCGTCTCAACATGGAGACGGGCTGACTCCCGTCTCCATTTAGAGAGGCCCATGTTTGTGGGCCTCTTATTGGAGACGGGCTCAAGCCCGTCTCTAACATGGAGACGGGCTCACGCCCATCTCCATTTAGAGTGGCCCACGTTTATGGGCCTCTAATTGGAGACGGACATCTGCCAGTTTCCAATATGGAGACCGGCAGCTGCCCCTCTCCATTTTTGGAGACGGGCTGACGCCCGTCGCCAACATGGAGACGGGCGTCGGCCCGTCTCCAATATAGAGACGGGCTTGACGCCGTCTCGAACGTTGTGACGGCCTACTATTGCCAGCTCGTCTCTATTGGAGACAGGAAAAGCCGTCTCCATCGTGGAGACTGGCAACTCGTCTCCAGCCCGTCTCTAATGTTGGAAGTCACATGAAGATGGCACCAATAATTTGGGGAAAGACCCCTCACCGTGCCGTCGACAAATTTTCAGTCATTTGAGTTCTATATAAAGAGTTAACCATCCCGCATGTTCAAGACATCCATATTTACAGCCATCTTTATTCATTGATACTTAAATATCAAACTAAACGATGAGTAAGGAAGTTCAAGGTGAGTGGGTCACCGTGAAAAAAGAGAAAACGACTAAGAAATGTGATTTATCGAAGGCAAGCAGTAGCAGAGTTGAAGGTAGATTTGATCTAAACGAATCACCAAAAGAAGATGGTTACATTTCGATGGCTCAACACCATCAAAGGAATGTGAAGCAAATGTATCGGATCCTTCTGCCGAAGTTGTTTGAGTGAAAAATATTGTAAAAACGTAGTAAGTAATGAAGGTTCACAAAATATATGTGTGTAACTTGTTATGGACTTTTGTATGGTTTCCATCTAATTAAGTTAACCGTCTATTAATGTAATCCCTAATTATCGAATGGTATGCAATAAAATGTTGTTCATTGTAAATTATGTTATGAAATTTCTATAATATTGTAGTAAAAACTATGTAGACAAATTTAATGGTGGCATTTACAAATTGTGTTTAAATAATGACTACTTATATACTCGAAGTTAAGAATACATGAGTAATTGGTATTGTGACTGAAACACTGAGTAACTGATATTGTTACGCAGTGTTTAAAGACGTTATTCGTTAAAAGAAATATGGCAAATTGCGAGGCAAACTATTTGGTGAAGGCATGGTGACAGACTGTCACCGTACCGTCACCAAACCGTTTCTATATATCGGAAGGGGACAAACTTGTCACTGAACCGTCACCAAATTAGTGACGGTCATATCTGGGCCATCACCGAATGAGTGACGGCTCGGTGACAGTATTTGTTGCCCGTAACTGTATCGTCACTTTTCCGTCACAAAATTTGTGTCAAAATTTTCCTTCACTGTACCGTCGCCATATTGGCGACAGATTGGCGGCGGTCCGTTGCAAAATCTAGTTTTTTTTGTAGTGAAAAAAGAAAATGTATGATAAATGACCATTTTACCCTTTTAAAACTAGTCATGTGCATTTTTTTTAATCTAATCTTAATATCCATTTGACTGATGAGACTAATTGTGTCTCTTTTTGGTAAGATTGGCGATTAGTTGTATAATACTTGTAACATTGAGAACTAAATTCAAATTTTAATAAACAATGACGACTAATTGTGAAATTTACCATTTAAAAGATCATATTCCTAAGTTATGAGGGGTATGTATATTAGTTAGTTGTAAATGTAATATCATCTACTTGAGCCCCATCTACTAGACAGTCTCTCAAGTTCGGAGTGATTTAACCGAATATTTCCCCACTCTGCATATCTACGAGAGATCCCATGCGAGAGAACCATAAACCCAAGGGGCAGAGTTTGAATATTCTCTAAAGATGCCATATTAATGGGAGCTTGGGATCGTACTCCTTCTCCCAAAAACACTGAATACTTTTATCTAAAAATATTATAAATAAGATATCTACTTTCTAATATAGGTAACTAATTCATTCCACATTTACTTTCTATACAATTTTACATTTTTTGATTTTTCAGTTCGATACTGATTTGAGCATCAGATCCTATCCCTCAAAATTAAGCCCACATTTTGGTTTTTATTCATTTGTAAGAATTCAAAGTTTGGCTTTCAACTCAGCAACAAAAATTCTATTTATTACCTTATCATATAGGTGGCATTTGAGCTGGGCTGATACAAGCCCAGTGCAGCCCAACACATAAAAATTCAGGTTCAACCCAGCTTGATTGAAAGTGGGCTCGTGTCACGCCCCGAACCCAACCCATTGCTAGGTTAAGGTTGGAACATGACGTTCAAATCGCTTAAAACTTGTAATTAACCACTTAACAAATATACATCCACCTTAAATTTCATAAAAGTTCCAAATGACTGCCAACCATCGGCCGTAAAGGATTACAACAATTCGTGAAATATTCATAAGACCTCGAATTCACCTGTTCAAACATAACAACTAACCAAGGATTAAGTTTCTGGGTCTCAGAAGAACGTTTATCAGCTTAAAATTACATCAATGAAGCTTTCATCAACCGGGAAACTCAACTGTACTTGAAAGGGGAAAGAAAGAGAGTGAGCTTATCTGGCACCAAAGCTCAGTGAGGGATACAAGGAGCGGGGATTTTCGCAAACATTTTTCCATTTCAAAATCCTTCTGAAAACCATGTCATACAAAACACATAATAATAAGTTAACAGGATATAGTAATAACAGACTATAGCAACAGATAACCCAACTCCCAAGGCAAAGGCACCTATGGAAGTGGTAACACAATAACAAATAACCCAAGTCCCTCGGCAAAGGCTCTTATGGGAGTGGTAACACATAATATTAAAATGATACGGTTGTTCTTGCAATTGTTGGAGACGTCGGCCTTGATTCAATCCTTATCCATTTTTCCCCAACTCCAAACATTAGGTGATATTCGGATATCCACCAGGGACTATGGTAGTCGAGATCGACTGGTAGCCCGATGCTACCCAAGAGAAACAAACGCTACCATACCCATAATTGTGGTTGCAACCATCGCGCCCGTAGTGGTTAACATTGTAACCATAACATGAATAATAACATAGAGGGGAAGCAACAAAGTAGGTTGCCTCGACCACGTATAGCAAGCAAGCATATCAAGATTTCAATTAGGTCTAATCTACATATAAACATGTATAAGCATGTAGTATTAAGCAATCCACTTTAGCTCAGTGTTCATGATCGGTACTAATTTCATGTATACAAGATATTCACATGTATAGATATTCATAATACCTCCAGTAACTAGCATACTAAATAGGTACGGAATCATCTTTCATGTATAACATTTATGACATTATGCAAGGGTTAGCCATCCTCTATTGCCTACATTCTTTAGTCTCCCAAACATAATATAGGAATTGGAAACAATACAGCAATCAACCTATGGCAGAAATCCATAATTTAGTTCTACTATGATAAACTAAGGTTCGATATGGTTCTAACGCCTCTGACCGTGCCCCAATCCGACATTTGTAGCTCCCAGAATCACTAAAACAAGCTCGATCACAAAGTTGTCAACTGGACATTCGGGCGATACAGCCTCTATCAGGTCGACCGGATAGAAGCCATAACGCCCGACAGTGAGCATTGATCCGGGTGATACATGCTCTATCCGGTCGACTGGATGAAGAAGGTAACGACCAGATGGCTCAATGGAAAAATCTGAAATTTTTGTTTAATATCCGATTTTGTGTCTAACTCTTCCTAAGTTCTTGCATACAATCTACACATATAATTCATAGCCATACAAGAGCAACACAAACTCATCTTTCAACTTTTCAAGACATCTAACATAGGTTAGGAAAAACCTAGATCTAGAATACACCAAATGCTTAATCTTCACATTTAAGCTCTTGTATGCAACTTTAACAAGACTAGCAATACATAACCATTAAATAACTTGAATGAACTCTTTAAAAATCAGTTTTGAAGAATCCCTCACCTTAGATATTGAGTTTGAAAGAAAGAGAATCTTGAATCTTGCTAGCCAAGCCAAGAAGAAGCTCAAGAGTGCTTGAAATGGCCTAAGTTCCTTCTTCTTCCTCACTTCTCTCTCCCTTTTCTCCTCCTAGGTCGTGTGGTTTTTGTATATGTAGTATATGTGTTTTGTGTGTATATGTCGTGTATGTGTGTGTGAGTGTATATAATGTATATATTTTTATCTTGTTTGGTTGGTAGGATATTTTAACTTAGCCCTTTTTTCCAATTTGCCCCTCAACCAATAAGTTATTTATAGTTTGCCATTATGGTTAGTTCTTAACTATTTGGTCATCTAGTGTAGTGTAGTACAATTTATTTATCGCCTACGATATCTAAATCACGTAAATGCACTTTAAACAATACAATTTCACGTAAAACGATGTAAATGCATAAAAATCACCCAAATGTACGTAAATCAATGTAAACACATATTAAATGTTATGATATGCGTATGATGTTTCGTGCAGGGCTTCACAGCTCGACTTGGCCCAGCCCACCATATATAGGTAGACCGAGTTGGGTCATGTAATTTTAACCCAAGCCATTTGAGCTCGGGCCCATTTCAACATAGGGTCAGCCCAGCTCAGTGCCCAGCTCGAGCCCAACATAAGTCCAGCTCAGGTCTATCTCAAGCCTAGCACAAATTAAGCACAATTCGAGTCCACTTATTAAACAAATTAAAATATTATGCATTATGTAATGTAAGTCATAGTAACTAGTAACTTCAATTATTAAAAGTTAATTTCATGACTCTCAACTTTCAATTGTTCAAAGTTCCAAACCTGAGTCAATTTTTAAGTCTCAATCTATTTTCAAGAAGAAGAGCTTCACTTTTCTTCAATTGAATTTGGTTGAGGTATTCTTTTAATTATAATAGTACTTTTATTGAAATATTTATAAATTCATTTTACTACAACACTATATTCTATAATTATGGCAATGGGAGAATAAAATCTTTCACATCGATTACATTCATCAAAGGTTTGGAATCTTTTTGCGTACTTTGAAGAATAGGGACATGTAATTTGTAACTATTGTTAACGTAAATTTATATTTCGTCATTTATTTGGAACTAAAACGCTTGTAAGACACCTTGTATCTCAATACTCAAATGTTCCAAACTATTTCAATTCTAAAGTGGTTATTCAACTACTACCACCAGGCCCACCACCACCACTGGAACATGTATTTGGAGAGTTATTGTCGCCAAGCCCACCACCATTATATATATATATATATATATATATATATATATATTCAAAATACACTAATCATAAAAAAAATAACAAAATGGGCTGGCCCGACCCAGCTTAGCCCAGCTCGTTACCTATGATAGCAGGCTCGTGAAACGAGTTGGGTCTTGTATTTTGAAAAATAAGCCCAACCCAAGTCAACCTACTAAATATCTGTGTCAAAACAGACTCAATTTTTTAAACCCATAACTCAGACGGACCGTGCAAGGCTGGCCCATATGCTAGCTCTACCTTATCCGTTTATCAAGTGTGAATATAATTTTAACTTCTTCTTCGCTATTTTCTTAGTCCTTTTGCTCTTTGACGAGGTTAGGTCAATATTCCTTGTGCTCCAATCTTTATGACAAGACACATGTCAATCCCTTATTGGGCAAATCACATTTCCCTCTATCGCAAAATATATGTGATGTCAATGTCCTTAGAAACCTGCCGTCACCTGAAAGAAACTAGATGCATGTACATCTTGAATCTTTTGATTAGTTGACTTGCTACAATGAAAAGTCATTATTGTATTCACTTCGTCTAAAACTATACTCTAGACCTTGATTAGAGTATTCTATATCATTATCATCAGAATGCATCCGACCAAGGTTCGGAAATGATGATAAAAGAAATTAATGTCGAGCTAATGAAGCCAGATCCTTTTTTTTTTTGTCAAGAAATGAAGCCAGATCCATGTACGTATTGGCTGACATAATATGAGCAATACATGGAGAATAAGTGCGATTTTGTATCAAAAATATTCTGTTCTAGACATGTTATACATAACATTACATCCATAGGCAGATGTAAGATATTTATTTAATAAGACTAAAAAATAAATAATTTGACATTCATATATAAATACATTTAATTTTTAATTTAAAAATATCTAATAAATACACATATTTTTAATAATTATAGTTTAATAACTCTATTCTTAGAAATAATAGCAATTACAAATCTCGCTGACCAAGGAATACATCAAATCAGTACATATAATTCACTTACTACCTTTGACCAATTATATTAAAAGAATCATACTAGACCCATCGGATCATTCAACCAATGAGCTGCTAATATTATCTTTGTTAATTTTTTTTATTGCATTTGCAGAAAAGAATTCATAAAATAATGGAGAATTATGTCAAAGCACCTGATAAAGAAAAACCGCAAAGAATTGGTCTCCAAGTAATAAGATCTATTCCGATAAAAAAAAAAATTTGACAAACAAAAATTCCGACCGAAAAAAAAGGGTTAATATCATTTTTAGTTTTTTTTTTTTGACTTCATTGATAATTTGGTCTTTTATTTTTAAAAATGATATATTTTAATCCTTTATCTTTTCAAGTTGAGACACCGTTAGTCATTTTATTTAAATTTGTTAAAAATCTAACGAGAGGTGTAAGTGTCCAGTACGCATATCTTAATAATTTTGTCAAATTTTTAACATATTAACAAAAAAGAACTAACGGTATCCCAACTTAAAAATATAAAAAAGTAAAATGTATCATTTTAAAAATAAAAAATCACATTATTAATGAGATAAAAAATAAAGGGTCAAATATAATATTAACCCAAAAAAAAAAAGTAATAAGATCTATTCAATTGTCACTCACCCACCCCCAGCCCTTCCCTACTTATTGTATACTGTTCTTGGTCAATGGGTGAAGATTGGGAAACAACAAACTTCGTGACTCAAATCTTTGACCCACGTTTTTTTCTTTCTGTTCATATCTTTCGAGTACCACGTTTAGGTAGAATCACATTAGAACTAACATAAAATTATAAATTTTATGATATAGTGATTCACCAATGTATGTTATACATCAGTTAAAAGTTGGACAACAATATTTATACAAGAGAATATAAGTTTGAATTCATGATATTTAATCTTAATGAATCATTATTCAATCACTCAACTCAACCTTTGAGAGTGTGACCAATCTTCTCATTATCTTTACCATCGATTAAGCTAATTCTAACAACTTTTTTATTTTTTTTCCCTATATGTATTGAGAATTTGAGGGATTTTCCTAAGGATTTTTTATTTCAATTTTTACTCCAACGACTTCTCTATATTTAATCAATCCTTAATTTTAGGATCCTATTTAATTTTACTCTAATAACTTCCCTACGTCTTATAAAGTTTACTCTTTTGACGTTGATAGATTTTAGAGGATAAAATAGAGGATTATGTATTCTCCCCTTCATGTAGAGATCTTGAAAATAAATTTAAAAATCCCTTACAATTTAAAGGGTCACTTAGAGAATCTTTTGGAATTTATTTCCACTATTCTCTTTTCATGTCAAGTAAAATCCTACGTTATAGAGACGGAGTTAAAGGAGAACTGACGGGATCCCGACCTCCCAAGATTCAAAAAAAATAAATTAATATATGTAATTTTTTTTTCTAAAAAGGTGGTATGATCTTTCCAAGTTTTTACTTCTTTTGTCATGTTATTCAATTTTAGCCCTTTAAAAAAAACTTTCTGATTTCATTCGTGATTATGTAGGGATGCTCTCGGAGTTGATTTAATGTAAAATTTTCCTTTCAATTACTGCGATGTCATTCACTCCTTTACTTGCTTGCTGTACAAGGAAATCGGTATAGTGGACTAGTCAAAGCTAATCAGGTAAACCAGTCAAGTTTCCACATGTGTACGAGATAAAAGAAACAGTATTGAAGCGTTTCACAGCATAGATTTATTTATAATATTATGATATTATTAATGAAATTTAATAATATTAAATTATTTATATATTAAGTTTATAATTATTAAATATTACTCTTTAAACGTCCTAAAAAAAGGTTTAAATCATCCTTTCAAATTCGATAAATAATTTTTTTTTTTTTTTTTACAAAACTCCTGTCTCTCGACTAAGACAGACCGGCAATAGCCAGTAAACCCCGTGTCAACACTATTATCCGAGGTGTCACCGTTAAATTAATTAGCCGGTAAACTTCAAAGAAGTTTCCTTCAGTAGCTATTTATTTATTTATTTATTTTTTGGTCAAATTCAATTCCTTTTTATAAAAGGCGATTATCGCCCCGCCTTTATCATTTTGCATTTTGTGCTGCAACATTAAATAAGAAGATATACATCATCTTATCACTAAGCACCTTAAAACTCATAATCCCTAGCAGCTTCTCATAGCAGCTGCTCTAAAGCTCCTTACAAGCTCTCAGGTATGCACTTCAAAAGCACTTAACTGGGTTTTCATTTTATTTATTTATTTTTTATTTTCTGATTAATTTTTGCTTTTGGTTTCTGATTGTTTTGTAGTTTTTATGCTGTTTTTTTGAAGTAATATATTGATTCTTGAGGGTTTTATTGTTAGTGTTTCTTTGTTTGTGGGTTTACACAAATGATATATTTAAGGGTAACCCGGTGCATGAAAGGTTGGCGGGTCTGGTGAAGTGTCGGAGCCAAAAGTATTTTACCCGGACTGAATTTACATTTTTTGACATAATTTTTTTTTGAGAGACTTTTTTTACGAGTTGGAGTCCGGTCACACGATAATAACTTTATCGTTGCACTAATCTTTCCTTCACTCTTTTATGTATTTCGAAATAATTAATTGGTTAAAATTAATTACCTATCTATTTAATTGTCTTTTGTTATATGATATGTATTTGTTTCATTTTTTGGAAGATTGTGCTCAGAGCTTCAGGTGCTTTGATGTTACCTCCTTTACGTATATGTGGATCGCGAATTTTGAGCTTAATAAGATATGAAATGATTCTCCGTCTTTCCACTGTATTATACGTGTTGTACTTTTTGTGCATTCAGCGATGTGAAATGTTGATTTTTTAATTGAAACCTTTGTCATACTGTAGCTGTTATGTCGCGTTTTGGCATCTGCCAAGTTCCTAATCTTAGTTTTTGAGTTACAAACGTTGCTTATTTACTTATGTGAATGCGGATTTCGGATTAATTGTGGTCTTTTTTTTTTTTTTAATTCATTGAAGGGTTTTGAAGGTTAGATGGTTATGGGCTCTCCATTTGATGGATTTCCTGATTTTAGCGGTAGTTTCAAATCGAATGATGAGTTACCTAGTTTCGCGCAATCTCCAAATGTGAACAATGGATTAAGGTTCGAGGAAAGCACTTTGAGTCTCAATTTCATGGAAAATTATGACTTTCCACCAAGTCCTGATTTTGGCAGTTTTGGTCCATTCATGAATGGAAGTACTGAGGCTGATTCGCCAGATGATCATGATTCCGATCCCGTGCTCAAGTACCTTAACCAGATTCTCTTGGAAGAGAACATGGACGAAAAGCCCAGTATGTTCCATGATCCGCTGGCTCTGCAAGCTGCTGAGAAATCGTTGTATGAGGTCATTGGTAAGAAGTATCCCCCTTCTCCTTATCTTCAATCCACAGCTTATGTTGATCTAAATGCTGACAGCCCAGATAGCTTGTTTGGAAGTACTAGTGAAAATAGTACAACCAGCCGGAACAGTGGTGGTACTTCTGTTGATCCCCAGTGGAGTGTTGATCCGGGAGATTATAAATTGCTGGTGGGACAACCTCATCCTTTTTATGGCTCTCTTCAATCATCCTTGACCAATTCACAGCCATCGGTTGATTCAGTGAACAATTCTAGTAGCAATTCTAATGGACAGGTTGAGTCGTTTGTGAATACCAATCTGATTCCAAACATTTTTGGTGATAGTGAGTCTATCTTGCAGTTCCAGAGGGGGATGGAGGAAGCTAGGAAGTTCCTTCCTACTAATAATCTGTTGACCATCGATTTGGATAAGTACACATTGCCTCCAAAATCAGATGAAGAGCCTCCAAAAGCTGTAGTCAAGGTAGAGAAGGATGAGAGTGATCAATTTCCTAGTTATGCAAGGGGAAGGAAGCATCTCCATCGGCAAGATAGTGAATTAGAAGAACAGAGGAGCAGTAAGCAATTGGCTGTTTACGAGGAAGAGGTTGAGTTGTCTGAACTGTTTGATAGGGTTCTTCTCTGTACTGACATCAGAGGGCAGTTGGCACATTATCAAGGTAATGCTGAATTACCAAGTGGAGTTGATACAACTTTGGAGCAGAATGTACATGTTTCTAGTAGTGGAAAGGCTCGGAGTAAGAAGCAAGCGGCAAAAAATGAATCTGTGGATCTAAGGACTCTTTTAGTTAGCTGTGCACAATCTGTTGCTTCTGATGATCGAAGGACTGCAAATGAACAACTAAAGCAGATTAGACAATACGCTTCTTCTACTGGTGATGCATGCCAGAGGTTGGCCAATGTATTTGCCAATGGAATCGAGGCACGCTTGGCTGGCACTGGTACCCAGATTTATGCAGCCTTAGCTTCTAAGAGGATAACAGCTTCCGAAAAATTAAAAGCTTATCACGTTTATCTTTCAGCCTGCCCATTTAAGAAGATTTCTATTTCCTTCGCCAATAAAATGATCTTGGAAGCAGCAGCAAAAGCTTCGACCCTACATATTGTAGATTTTGGTATCTCTTATGGTTTCCAGTGGCCAATGCTCATACAACTACTATCAAACAGACCTGGTGGGCCTCCCAAACTGCGAATTACTGGAATAGAGCTTCCCCAAGCTGGTTTTCGGCCTGCAGAATTAATTGAAGAGACTGGCCGCCGCTTGGCAAATTATTGCGAACGGTTTAAAGTACCATTTGAATACCAAGCCATAGCAACACAGAGTTGGGAGACAATAAAAATCGAGGAACTGAAGCTTGCCCGAGATGAGGTGCTTGCTGTGAACTGCCTGTTTCGGTTTAAAAACCTACTTGATGAGACAGTGGTAGTGGACAGTCCAAGGGACCGTGTCCTAAAATTAATCAGGAATATGAAACCAGATATATTTGTGCATGCTGTTATAAATGGGTCATACGGTGCTCCTTTCTTCATTACTAGGTTCCGAGAGGCGCTGTTCTACTACTCAGCTTTGTTTGATATGCTTGATGCCACTCTACCACGGGAACATCAGCAGAGGTTCAATTTTGAAAACGAATTTTATGGGCGTGAGGTGGTGAATGTCATTGCCTGTGAGGGCCCAGAAAGAGTTGAAAGGCCCGAGACATACAAGCAATGGCAGATTCGCAATATGCGGGCAGGGTTTAGGCCGCTTCCATTAAATCAAGAGCTTGTGAACAAATTAAATGGTAAGAAGGCAGGATATCACAAAGATTTTGTATTTGACCAAGATAATAATTGGATGCTTCAGGGATGGAAAGGTCGGATTTTGTATGGGAGTTCCTGCTGGGTACCTGCATAGGAATTTGAGTTCTCACGAGTTGGGATGTCTTCTAATGGAAACAGGAAAAGGTAGAGTTACTTGTCAAGCTTCAATAATTTATACACCCCGTTCCCCTTCCTCCTTGTGCCCTTCTACTCCCTACCATTGCTCTGCGTCCAACCCTATTCACCCCACTGCTATCATGAGTCATACCCGACCCAGGCACTGATCCACTTTTATCCAGTGGCAAGTGTATGTTTGCCTCAGGCCCTTAAGTGTTTATTGAATTTATTGAATATCCAGTTGGGAACATTGCTTGATAATTCAGTTTCTGGTTGTCTATTTATATTGTTGCATTCCTTGTTTATTGTTCAATATAAAACTTGAGATAGTGGTCTTCGAGGTTACTGATAGCACTGACATTGGAATCTATTTCTGTCAAAAAATTTGCAGTTATGCCAACAATCTTTCAGAAGATGAATGTGGAATAGGAGGATGACATGATGAGATATTCTTAGCATCTGAAGTTGGCCCGCAGGGTGGTCGCTTCCTGGTTTTGTATGTACAATTATCATGTTTCAGCTGAATCTGCTCTAGCACTAGGAAATTTTACTAGTTACATTGTTGATGGAACTCTTAAGTTCATCACCCTTGTTCGATAGTTGGTTTTGTAATACAATGTCATCTCGTAATGTGCTTCCTTTTGGTGAATTTCCCTCGTTTCTGGAGATACATGCTCTTTGTTGATATATGTATGAGCTGTAGTTATATGTCAAATTTGAAGTCTCAATGATGACCAGATTCTGGAATGCATGTTCTTATTTTGGTTCGGACTTCAGAGCTCTAAATGAAGTTCAGGCCAGTGAATTCTAGAGTCTCAGGAATGCCTATCATGATATTCATAAATCGCGTGCATTTTAGTTGCATTCATTCACATATATGTGCCACTGTAAATGAAAATAACTTCATATAATTTTGGAGTTGATAATGGCCATGGCTAGTTGGGTTTACAGGACCTCTGCATGCTCTGCTTATTCTTGCAAAGCAGCAGCACGTGTCTGGTCGGATTAGAATCTCCAGGATTTAGCCTTTTGCTATTCTATCCAATTGTTCATTTATGTAAGATCAATGTATAAGGACTGGCGCTCCGTTTTGACATCTTCTGGAACAGTTTTGACTGTTTTTTTGTTATTGGAGGTCGTATGGGTTTGAGATTTTGTTCTTTACATAGAATTGATATGAGAACATTTTCCATGTAACAGTTTAAGCTTTCTAATCAGGTGGTAATGCAAGAATTTCGTGTGTAAAACTGCACGAGTATCATTTAGGGCATGCCTATCATAACAAAGCACAATAGTGCATACAATTGTCAACTCGAGTATCATTTAGGGCATGCCTATCATAACAAAGTACAATAGTGCATACAATTGTCAACTCGAGTCCGTGCTCGAGCGTTCACTTAGTTATAGTTTGGAACTAACTAATCAGACACGAGCCTCTCCTTGGGCATTACTAGGTCATAGTTGGTAATAAGTATGACCATCAGTTCTCAGTTTCTTTGGATTATCAAACTTCATTTCTATACAGGGCGTTGACATCGATAGATATAAGTTTGATGCATCCCTTTACTGATTATTATTTCCAGGACATCAAACAGAGATAAGTTGAGAAGTTATGGAAAATGTGTTAAAATGTCTTAGTTATAGGGTTACTAGATTAAATTGGCATCAATCAAGCTTTGCTGTCTGCAAGAATTTGGGACTTCATGTTCAATATCGATGGGGAGAGCAACGGAGCAGGAAAATGGGGTTTGCTTAATGGTTGGCAGGTAGTATCAATTGCTTCTACTCTAAAAAAACTCAACTAAAGACATCCCTGGAGCGGGTCAGTCTACTGTTGGTCAATGATCGTCCGGTCCATGGACTCATTTTTTGTTATAGTCAAATGGCTGTTAGCCGAATACAAGAATTTTCTTCTTCTTTGTTACAGTCTAGCTTTTTTGTTTTATCACTCAAATTATGTCCAATCCATTGAATGATTGAAATATGATATTCTACATGTGAATATTTACATAAAAGAAATAAGAAAAGACCATATTGATCTCTCAGCAATTTCATAAAAAAACGAACTTTTTTGAAATTCCTTGACACCATAATTTGTAATCACGTGCTTTAATCCTCCCAACTACAAAATCATCGAGACCCGATCATCGCGGCCCTCTTTGCAAGAAGGCATTAGGTCCTTGTCTTAGTGAATTTCCTTGAACCTGCATATTGCCCGGTAGTGCATCCAATTTAAAATGCTAAATAGTGAGAGACTGTGACACTTAATTATTGGTGTCTTTTGACTGGTCTTAAAGAGCAGAATCAAAATTAAGCATGTGATATAATATGTTAAATATGATTATAATATTAAATAGAAATGTTATATACAATCCTAATTTTATTACTTTTTTATTAACTTTCATGTGGATACTTAATTGCATGTTAAAAGAAGTGAGTGAATAAGAAATGATAAATAAGTGATAATAATAAAGTAGTATCGAGCAATTCAATTAGATGATAGTCTAAGGAAAAACTTTTAAAAACGCCTAGACGGACGCTTGCTTGTATTAAGAAGCCTGATATAAAACAATTAGTGCTTAGTATAGTAGCTCAAAATCATATAAGGCGGTCTTAGAGTTTCTGATTTTTCGATATGTGATAAGTGTTATATTAGCCTAATCTATATCTACAACTGACCTGACTCCGTAATGACGCCTTTCTCTTCATGTGTGACTTGATTTGAGAGGAGTCACATATGGACCTAATTTTGAGATGAGTCATACTTAAAAGATTGAATACAAATTGTATATTAATACATGTGGAAGATTGAACACAAGTGGGATATGACACACGCGAAATATTAAACACAAGTTGACCTGATTTGAGATAGGTCGGACGCGGATGAATATGACTAGACCAAGGGCCCAACTTTGATACCATGTTAAGAAACCTGAGGTTCCATCTTGAAACTAATTAGTGTCAAGTGGAGTAGACTAGGATCATATAAGATGGTCTTACAATTTTTAATTTTTCGATATGAGACAAGTATTATATTTTAACAGCTTGTAATTGATATGGGGCGGACTGATGGTTTAAAGAGTTTCTCTAGTTAATATTTCATCATCATAGGCAATGGTGGAGCTAAAGAGGCCCCAGTGTATGCACATGCATACATTGGGGCATTTTAGAATATTAATGCATGTTTATTTAATTTTAAAAAAATAGATGCACCTTTATTTTTATTTTTTTGGTTAAAACTGAATTTTTCTAGAACTGCAGGTATATACTCAACTACTTTTATAAATTTAAGATTTATACTATACTTGTTATTTTTCGATTCAAGTTCATTATGTAAATATGCAAGAACTCGTAATTTGAGTTATTTAGCATGATAACTTTATATTAATCATCATATCTATCACTCTATTAGTTCGGTTTGATTCGTAACCGATTCTTGCACCTATATTGAATTGATATCACAAACTTTGTGACTGGTGGTCTATGTAAAAGATGTAATTTACTTGTTGTAAAATTTCTTCTCTTAATAAAACTGTAAACAAATTTGGATGATTTGTTGTGCGTTTCATATGCTGAAAAAAGTTTAATCATATTACACAGAAGAAGAAATTTTTATTTGTTGAATTTATTCTTTAATTTTGTTGATTCTTAGGGGTGTAATATACTTTAGTGCTTATATTTTATAATTACTATAATGTACGTAAATTAAATATTAATTTATATATAAATGAATGTCTCTATCAAAAATAGAACTAGATATTAAGTGCTTATACTGATTTTCGATACCTGACTCCGCCCTTAATTACAGGTATAGTGTGATCTATAAAGACGGCAGTTACTATGCTTGTTGGTGAGCTGACCGTGGCTTGCCTAGTCCTTACAATTTGGACTATTTGCCTATGCCTATGTTATAACCTAGGAGAGTGTCGAAAGTCATATGAATGTCCCTTGGGTGGGAGTGGGGGTGGGGGTGGGGGTGGGGGTGGGGCCGGCTGTTTGAGCATCTTGGTCAACAAGAAAAGTAGCCGCCTGTGATGCATCCATCCTCTTGGTTGAGAAGCTCTTGAATTGTAGTCATATGTCATATAAGTCCTGATAATGACTGGATTCAATGCATTGTGCTCTTGTTTTGGTTCAAAGTTGTTAAGGTCAGTGGTAGACCTAACGCACTCGAAGTTAAAGTGTGCATTACAAACATCTTAAGTAAAAGATTAATAATTGAAGGTCGAGAAAATTTATTTATTAATAAACTATTTAAGTATATTATAGTAATTATAAAAAATTAAGTATTAAAACATATAATAATTATAAAAATATAAGTATTAAAACATATATAAGGTTTTTATAAATAAAAAAAATACTTTTTATAATTGTCCTCAACGTGATTTCATTTTTTGAAATCGTTGAATAATATTAGATTTAATTTTAAAAATGTTAGATGTTATTTTATTTTTATCATTGAGCCCGTGAAATGTATCTTGAACCGTGTTATTTTTTTTCCTTCACATTCCGTTAGGATTTATAGATTTGATCTAAGGAATTATGTTAACTTTGTGAGATTAAAACCTGAGATTAGAATACATAGTTATTAATGTTCACCATTTAAGATAACAAGAGAATGTGATAGGAAATATTGGGAAGGTTTTCAAATCCTTTTAAAAAACACCCCTTAATCATAAATGAATTTGCTATATATAATATATCTGTAACATAATTTTAAAAAAAGTCAAAATTTACAAATGTTCATAAACAAACCCTAAATTAAGACACAGTTTTTATCTCTAAATGATAATCAAGACCTGAACTTTATTATCATCTTTTAACATCTTGACAAAAAAAAAAAAAAAGAATTACCTCACGCACGTTGCCGGAGGAGCTGTGAGAAGTTTGCAGAGAAATGTAAGGAAAGTGATGAAAAAGTTGTTTTTTTGAACGTTACTTTTTGTCTTATTTTGTGGTTTTGGTGCTTTACCTAAAAAAAAAAAAAAAAAAAAGAGAATGAAGTGGCTAGCGTGCATTTCACCGTAACAGTGTACCTTAAAAAAAACTAAATTACGATTTTACCCCTCAGTGAGGGGTATACCAGGGTATGCATGTGCACACCTTGGTAGCAAGGTGGGCCCGTCCCTGATTAAGGTAAAAATTTATACTAAATGATACTACAAATCGTATCGACTTACAATAAGAAAAAAAGATGTTTAATTTCGTGAGAAAATTTTGATGCTCAAATTAAATTACTTAATTCTAAAAAAGTAGAAATGAGCCTTTAGAGAAAGAGACAAAGGGAGAGTAAGGGAATGTGTATAGATAATTGTTATTCTTAGGCAGTGATTAGTTTGGTATTTCAGCCTTATCAAGGCTCCCTAAATGAAGTTCAATCCAGTAAATTCTAGAGTTCTTAAGAATGCCTATCATTCTGACCAAAAAAAAAAAAAAAAGAATGTGCCTATCATTATATTCATGAATCGCGGTGCATTCATTTATTTATGGTTTAATACCCTAAATAGTCCCTTAACTTTGACTGAAATAATAATTTGGTCTCCTAGTTTTGAAAACGAGCCTTTTAATCCTTTTAACTTTACATTGTTGGAAGCCATTAGTCCTTTTTTTTTGGTTTTTTTTGTCCAATTTTGTCGATTAAGTACTTTAACTTTTATTTTATTTATTTATTTAAGAGAGATTTAAATCGTACAACATATATTAAATGATGTTATCTACAAAAATTAATTTTCGCAACCTTTTGTAATTACAACTGAAAAACATACTAGTAGATAATGAATTTCCTTGAATCTGCATACCTCAGCACTGCATCCAATTTGAAAAAAGTGAGATTGTAAAACTTCATTATTGGTGTCTTTTGACTTGTCTAATAGAGCATAATGCAAATTTATTAAGCATGTGATTAAATGCGTTAACTATGATATCTATGATAATTCGGTTCAATTACCGACTTGCTAACATATTAAGTCTAATCGTTTACTAACTGATTTGTTAACATATTGAATCTAATTAATTGATCCAAAATATTTAAACCCATATTAAGCCTAATTGTTCACTAACTAATTTTTCAACACATTGAATCTAATTAATTTTTAAAATGTTTAAATCTATGAAATCACAATTTAGAACCACCACGTGGTGTGGAACCTGCATCTCATTCTGATCCAACATATTGAGCCTAACTAGTTTAAAATATTTAAAACTAAGGTTGATAGTGTTAAAGAACTCAATCATTATAAACTAAATTCAAATCTCATATAAAATTGATGTGACGAATTGTCATAATATCCAAATACGATAGTCGAAGATTGTAGAGGAAACCTTGCGATGCGGTGACCAGATTGGTGGAACCATTCGGTCGGTATAGTCAGTCTACCATCATTGACTTGGATCGATGTGCAAGTTAATCCTTACGTAGCTCATTGTCACAAGTGATGTATGGAGATGCAATTACTATGTTTGTTTGTAAGTTGACTATGGCTTGCCTAGTGCCGAAATTTTTTTAATTAATTTGGATTGAATTTCTAATATATTAGTAAGATTTACATATATAAGTACTATTTATTATGTAAGAGATTGATTTATCAATTCGAACTAATAAAAATATTTTTTGCCTACGTACTTACAATTTGGACTTTTGCCTATGCCTATGTTCATAACGAGGGAGTATCCAACGTCAACTCCTTCGGGTCAGAGGCGGCTTTGGTCTATTTGCGCATCTTGGTCAATATGAAAAGTAGCCAGGTTTGTTTTCTTTGTCTTTACCTCTATGAGGTAGGACCTCTTGTTTTCAACCGGCGGCTATATTGATGGAATCATTTTGTAATGTATCACCTGGCGGAAGGTATATTATGTGAGTGATTTATATGTAAATATAATGAGTTTAAAAAGAATTTGGGTCACATGTTAAGCCAGTAATTTGACATTTAAATAATTATGTTTTAAATTTACGAGATTAGTTTTACTTACGAACTTAGATTTCTGAGTTTAGAGTTTGACATATTGGTATTAAAACTAGTTATTAAAGTGGTATTCAAAATCAGTGATTAACTGACTGTGAGAACTAATTGTTGTGTGTCATAAGTGTTAAATCATGAAAACATAGTGATTCACTTCTTGAATCTATATGAGTCACATCGAAAATTGAGTGGATCGTGTATCGTAACGAGAGCATCAAGTTGTTAAAAAATTATAAATATCCCACGTAAACAAAAGACATGTAAAATGAGTGTTGTGAGTTTATACATTGACTTTGACTAATTATTCTTGAACTAGTGCATATGAGGTCCAAAACCTACTACACTAGTCTTCTTACCAACTTAAAGTTCTAGACCAGAATCTAACACACTCACTTTTTGGTTATGACAAGCACATTATTAATGCTAGTATTGTGAACCTGTAGAGTATTTAATTACGAAGCATTGCTGATTGCCGAAAGCAGTACTTGGATGAAATTGGAATACGGGAAACCCCTAATAAAAAAAGTCCAATGTAATGAAAAAAGTACATATATAATTGATAATGTGAGATTCGAGATGGATCATATGTCATCAATAGTTGTCGTGCAAACAGTTTTTTAGGGTAATTCTAATCGTCTTTTTATTTTTTCTCTACATATAGGGTTTTATTATTAATTTATTATTATTTTAAAAACTCTCTATTTAAATTTTATTTCAACAGCTTTTCTATTTTATAGGTTCTCTATTTTGTTTTAATCTAATATATCTCTATTTTGATCATACACACCATTTGATATTTTTATTTATATTTTTCATTTGTTAATGATGAGATTCTATTTTAATTTTTATTATCTTATTATATTTTCAATCAACATTATTTTTTATGTTATTTTTATCTCAATCGAAAAAGTCAGTATCGATTCGGTTAGAACATTTTCATTAAAATTTGAAGTTATGTAAAAATTATAATAAATTGAAAATAAAATTAACTTGATTTCGCAACTGTAAAAAAAGACCGTTGGAAAATTTTTACAAATATAAATAACCACTTTTGACTCTTTATATCTAAAGAGTCAACTAAAAATAAAGAGATTCCCAATTTTAAAAAACTCTTATAGAGATGCTAAACATAATATGACTATTTACCTCCCTAAAATGGCTCTTGTTGGAGCCAGATTAGTTATCTAACGTCTCACATTTTTTGATCATTTACTAAAATGTGATTTTTCTGATAGCGTGATTGATAGCTTTTATTATTCTGTTATGTAATAAAGTTGCTATTTGACCAAGAAAAAAGATAAGACGGATCATAATGCTGCTCCACATTATTCATATTATATCATTACTTTTTTGCTGTGATTGATTGAGAGTGCTGCACTATAAAAAGTGTTTGGCTGTGACTGTGAGTGTGCATGGGAATTTCAAATGTGTTGATCCACGTACAATGTCACAGCCAGTTCATCCTATTGGAGAACGTACGATATTCTAGTAACAACAGGGAAACTTTCCCCCTATAGAATCCGAATATTACCAGCTCCATTGAAAGCTACCGGAGCAGCCGGTAGCGGGTTCAGCTACAATAAGATGCTGACGTCATCCGTTCTCTAGAATCCGAATAATACTGATGCAGAAAAGACGGACAGAGCTCAGCTTTTGTATTCGCTAGCTTCATTCTAGTCATGGCTTTGACCAAAAATAACAATTCTAGTCATGCCATCATTTTACTTTCCATTTTAGAGAAATACGATGTCCGTAAATAAATCATAAATTTTTAAACTACCATGGATTTTGAAAAGTGAGGGTGTGCATGTTGTTTAATTTAAATATTTGCTAGATCTAATCACATGGGCGGAGCTACCTTTGCTCTAATGGGGTCTGACATCAATTTTTCTTTTTTGAAAATGTATATTTTTAGATTGAAGAACCAATTTATCCCCTAATAAAAAAAAAAAAATTATCTATGTATAAACGTGTGATTTTAACTTCATTGAACGAAAAATCCTGAATCCACCAATGTCCAACCAGCTATACCTTTCACCGTTCTAACTAGGAAGAACAAAGGTGCATGATCTCGCGAATTGCTTCCAGCTTCATTTTCGTATATTGTTCTACAAGTCTTTGTATCTTCGCTTTATCATGGATACTCTTAAACGAGGCAACTTGGATTCAAGAAATGGATTTGAGTTCAACTGCTGCTCTATTTCAGCATCATCAGACATAAATCACTGTGATCAATCGTGCCCTGTAGATGCAACTCGTGAAGTAGGGAATATTATTTCTGTGGAATGTGACTATTTTGATGGAGTCCTTGAGTACATAAAACAGATGCTTATGGAAGAGGATGATTTAGATGATAGGCCCTGCATGTTCCAAGACAGCTCGGCTTTGCAAGCTGCTGAGAAAGCCTTCTATGATGCACTCACTGCAGATGAAACCCCTTCCATAAATGATATTCCATCTTCTTCTGTTGATCAAAATCTCAAAATCCCATCTTCTGTTGTCCCAATAATAAGAGAGAATCATCGAGGCGAATTCAATGCCTCGGGTCGACCATCTCTTTCAAGCTTTCTTCCTACAGCTGCTGATGTGTTGCTGGACTCTCCTATGGCTACTTTTCAGATAACTGGTTCATCAAGCTCTAGAAAATACCAATCTGGTATGCAGTTTCGAGGGCAACAGCAAAATGAGGCACATCTTATTGGAAATCAAGTTCATCCTAGTTGCATACTGGAATTGGAAGAATATAATCCATATGGTGGTGAAGCAGAGAAAGATAAGAATAAACAAAATGATTCTCGAAATGGATTGATGGGGAAGAGAAATCATTGTCGCGGAGATGGTGAAATTGTAGAGCAAGGCCGAAGTAGCAAACAGTTTGCAGGCTATACTGAAGAACCTGACGAAATGGAGAAATATGATAAGGCACTGCTTTGTCAAATCATGAATCCTGGTTTTTATGATGAGCAGCCTCCTCATTATGATGAATCATCAGAAAGTCGAGCTGGGAACAAATACAAATATGAAGGATCTAAGCGAGGAAGGCCACGAGCCGGCGAAAGACGTGTCAACATAAGGGAAGTTGTCGACCTGAGGACACTATTAATTCAATGTGCAGAAGCTATGGCAAGGTATGATAGCAGCACAGCCTATGAAATGCTGAGACGAATTAGGCAACATTCCTCTCCTTATGGCGACGCTAATGAAAGATTAGCACACTGCTTTGCTAATGCACTTGAGGCACGGTTAGCTGGCACTGGGACCGAATTCTATACAGCTTTGAATACGAGAAGGATATCAGCTGCGGATATGTTGAAAGCTTATCAGGTATATGTTACGGCATGCCCATTCAAGAGGATGTCAAACATATTTTCAAACAAGTCAATCGGAAAGCTAACTAGGGGAGCAACAACAATTCACATTATTGATTTTGGCATTCTATATGGTTTCCAATGGCCCTGCTTCATTCAGGGCATCTCTCTGAGGCCTGGAGGGCCTCCAAAGCTTCGTATTACAGGAATAGATCTTCCACAACCAGGTTTCCGACCTGCAGAGAGAGTTGAAGAGACAGGGCGTCGCCTGGGAAACTATTGCAAGAGATTTAATGTCCCATTTGAATACAATGCCATAGCTGAGAAATGGGATTCTATCCGTCTAGAGGATCTTAAGATCGACAAAAATGAAATGCTTGTAGTGAATTGTTTGTACAGGCTTAAGCATGTCCCTGATGAGACAGTGATGGAAAACAGTCCAAGGGACAATGTTCTGAACTTGATCAAGAAAATAAATCCTGATGTATTTGTCCATGGAATTGTTAACGGGAGATTTAATGGCCCTCTCTTTCTGACAAGGTTCCGAGAGGCCTTTTTCCACTTCTCCTCACTGTTTGACATGTTTGACTCGACTGTACCACGCGAAGATCCAGAGAGGCTACTTTTTGAGAAAGCGATACTTGGAAGAGATGCTATGAATGCTGTAGCATGCGAAGGTACTCAAAGGGTTGAGAGGCCGGAGACATACAAGCAGTGGCAAGTGCGGAATCAGAGGGCTGGATTCAGGCAGCTGCCATTGAACCAGGACATCATCAGAGAAGTACGGACTAAAGTGAAGCTGCGTTACCATAAGGACTTTCTGGTAGATGAAGACAGCAATTGGATGCTGCAGGGATGGAAGGGGAGAGTGATCTATGCCCTTTCATGTTGGAAGCCTGTTGATGACTGAAACCAAAGCAAAAAATGGAGCCATCTTTATACTGCTTAATAATTTTTCCATGTCTGAGAGAGTTCTTTCCCTTTTCAATCGACTTTCTAAATTACTAGATGACTAATATAGCATATCTATCAAGACATTCTAGTCGCGTAGATAACGGTGGTTATCGTTGCGTAACCAATAATCTCATCTTTTCGTAGTATCTTGTTACGATTAAAGATTTAATGAAAACAGAAATAATATAAATTTATAATTATGGACTAAGCTTTTCAGTTATGGTTTAATGTCCCTATTACATCTTGTGGTCTTGCTTATCAATGTGATGCTTATCACGAAATAACAGGATAATGTTAGGACCTAAAAATCTAGCAAAATAAATTGGTGAATTGCCAAAGGATAAGAATGAAAAAGGAAAACAAAAATAGAGTGGAAAGATATATAAATAGTGAAAATAAATAAATAAAGAAGTGAAGTCTTTTTCCTTATCGAAACTAAACAAACGATTGATTCAATAGAGGAGCCAAGAAATTACTCTTTTTTCCTTTTCTGTATCGTATACCACAGTTTCAATGATAAGCAATTCCCTGGCACAAACATTGAAAAGTCGTGGAGCATTTGGTATTGAGGCCTCTGCTTCTAGGTATTCAAAGTTAGTGTTGAAATTGTTAAAACAAAATAAAAAAAGACTTAAAATACATGTGGAAACGAACAATATTAGGAGCCACCACTAATGATAGCTCCAACAAGAGAATAAACGAATACATTTTTATATTATTTAGTATGTTGTAAAATACAATAAGAGAATCTATTTATAGGCTATAAAACTTGGCGAACAAGAATAAATAACTTAATTAATAAGAAAACTAATCTAATAAGAAAACTTATAATTTCGTTAATTTAAGCCTAAATTAATGTCGCGAATTATTCTAAAATCTAATTTACTTCAACAGAAATTACGTAGTTACAAATTTGAAGCTTTTGAATTGAATACCTTATCGTGTAAAAGGTAAGTAGGGTATTCGGTTGTTTGCTATTCTTTTCCGCTCTTGGGAAATTCTTGAACGCCATTGCATACTATATTCTTGATAACTTTTTTTTTTTTTTTCACATACTCGGATTGGATATAGTTAAGATGTTTTTTTCCCTGAACTTGTCCAATTATGTGCTTAATTTCCTTATATATATTCGTATTAGAACAGGTTTTGCGTTTTAGTTACTATATTCCTCATTTTACTATACTTTTGTTGCACACTTGTGTTTCATAATTTATGCATTACCTTAGTAAGACAAGAGTCAAGTTACTGTTGCTTCTTGCACTTGCTGTTAGGCCCCGGTGTTCAATTTAGATGGGGGTAAATAGATTAAACGGGTAAATTTAATAAAACTTAGCAAACAAAAAAATTGCACAAGTAAAATAATTAGAGTAGGGAAAAAGATGAATTGACATATATCGATTTATCCTGGTTTTCAACACCCCTCGATATTGGTCAGTCCAGTTCCAAGGAATTTTCTTGGTTTTATGACAAATTTTCACTAATAAAAACAACAAGTACAACAACAATTACTATAGTAGCAGCAAGTTTAGAATAAAAATTCTAAATTAACTCACCAAGAGTTAAAAATATATAAGGATTTTTTGCTTACAAAATCCTAACACTCAATGCCTCTGAATTAGGCAAATATTACAATTATACGTAAAAAATACAACTCAAAAAATATATGATTACAAAAGAATGATAGCCCAATAATTATCAAATAAGACTTATGATCTTTTGGAAGCTTTCAATATCCGGATTTGAAATGAAGTCGAAGAAAGTTTTTGAAATATTGAGCTTGAAATATATGTGAAAATAATAATCTTGAACTCTTTGATTTGAGTGGGAGTATTTTTCTTTGCAAGATTTTGTTGTGTAATTTTTTTTGAAATTTATGGTGTATTAATAGGCATTTTTTGAGCAAAATAACTGTTGCTACAGTGCCTGAATAGTAACTCCAACGGATCTGCTATGGTGCCTGAACAGTAACTCCAACGTTCAGATTTGCTACAGTACCAAATAGTACCTTCAAATTTCAAATTTGTTACAGTGCCAAACAGTACCTGAAATTTTCAAATTTGCTACAGTGCCAAATAGTAACCGAAATTTTCAAATTTGTTGCAGTGCCAAACAGTAACCGAAATTTTTAAATTTGCTATAGTGCCTAAAATATTCAAATTTTCTATAGTGATAAACAATAACCTTCAATTTTTCAAATTCTCGGGTGTTACAGTACTCGAGTTCAAATTTCAAATACGCTACAGTCCCGTGTTGCTACAGTAACACCAATAAACAAAATCTCTATTTTATTTCTTCCAACATTTTGAAACAATTTGACACAAAACAAAATCAAATTAATTTTCCTATTTGTTATCATCAAAACTAAGATTAACAAAAAATTATTAAGTCCAACAATTCCAACACTTGCATACCTCTTGCGCCACACATCAAATTATGAACTAATTAGCCAATTCATTATTTTAGTACTTTTACCATTTCGTATCTTGCTATTTAAAGGAGAAACATAGTTTTTCATAGTGTCAGATTTTGGAGGTGGGTTGTCCAATATGGGTCGATTCGGGCCGACCCATTTTTGTATTGGTCATGGAAAGTTATTTCTATAACTTCCGATCCTATTTCTAATTAGAGTAATTAGAAATAGAAAAGAACTGAACGTATCAGTTCTTGAGAAATATAAGACAGTGAGTCTTCCTTCATGGTTCCTCTCTTTTTGTCAATCTCTCTCACCATGTCTAAAGTGCATAGACATTAAAACCAAATCTACATTTAAGTTGTGACCTATAATCCAAGACTGACATCGTGTTTTGGTTTTCTACTCGTGGCTATTTGATGATGGAACGAACGTGGTTATTTCCTTGGGCAAATTCTTCCGCATCTACTGCGAGGTTAGTATAATTTAGGGTAAATGCCACTAATGGTCCCTTATCTTTGGGGGTTATAACACTTTGGTCTTATATCATTCAAAATGAACCTTTTAGTCCTAAATGTATTGTAAATTTGACACCGTTGACCCAACTTGCTTATTCCATTAGTTTGTTAACGATTTTTGTACATGATTGACACGTGTTTTTTATGGCTATTATTTTTTACAATCAAATTAGACAATTCTTATATACACGTGTGGTAGGTTAGGTTAAAAGAGAAAATGAAACAATCATATTTTGTGTCAATCACGTGCAAAAAATATTAACAAAGTAATAGAATAAGAAAGTTAGGTCAACAGTGTCAAATTTGCAATACATGTAGAACCAAAAGGTTCATTTAGAAAGATATAAGACCAAAGTGTCACAACCTCCAAAGATTAGAGACCATTAGTGGCATTTATCCTATAATTTATGATTTTGTGAAGAATCCATATTGTGTATTAAATATCTTCATTGGTATTAGAGCCAATTTGTTTTGCTCTCCGTAAACTCATGCGAATTGTGATGTTTATGCAATTTTTATGGTGAATTTTGAGCATGATGTTTTTTTGAATAAATACTATGAATTTATGCATTCTAAAATCAGAAAAAATATATTTCTTTCACTATGAATTCATAATTTACGTGATTATTGTGAATCGCATAAATAAATTTTTTTCGTGCAATTTTTATTGTATTTCGTGTTTTGTTTTGGATTTTTTTTTCTATACATGCTCATAAAATTTTTTATTTGGTATAGTTAGAACGGGCTCGTTGAGAGCTTTCTATAGACATATTATTCGTTAATTTTGGCCAAGATTCGCGAAAGATATGATTTTTTTGAAGGTTTTTGTGAAAATCTGAAAAATTGGGCTAGTGCGTGTTCTTGGTATAGTGTGTGCGCATTGAAAATCGTGAAAATATACTTGAACATGGGTATGGACATGGGGTCATGTGGCCCAATCATTAGTCTCCATGTGGAATAATTGTTCTTACCCATTTTTTATTTTTTATTTTTAAAGTTAATCATGTTTGATATCAGACATGATTGTGGCTTATGTAGTAGGCCACGTGGCTAACTTAGGATGAGCCACGTGGCCATGTGCCATATAATTATAAAAAAAAGAAAATGAATTATTTCTTAAACTTTCCAATTCGGCTCGGCTTTGATGCGACTTAGGGGCTCGTAGCTCGGCTCAGCTTAGCAGTTAAAAAAAAATTTATTTGTACATAAGTTGTACTTATTTTATTTTGGCCCATTACCTTAGTGGTAATTGTGATTTGGACCCCATGCTTCCATTTTGAACTATTATCTTTGTGATAATATTATTTGAGACCCTTTGTTCACTAAACGAGACTTTATCTTTGTGATAATCTTATTCTTGACCCCATGTTCTTAATTAAAACCAATATCTTTGTGATAATTATGTTTTGACCTTTATTTCTTACAAAACAATTACATTACTTAAATTAATTTTAATTATGACATAAAATTATGAGTAATTTCATTAAATTACCCAAATTTTTGTAATTTAATTATAATTATCACAATTTTGGCATGAAATTTTTGTAATTTTATTTAAATTCCTAATTTTTTTGTAATTTAATTGTAATATTTACAATTAGGGGCATGAAATTTTTGTAATTTTATTTATATGCCAATTTGTGTAATTTAATTGTAATATTTACAATTAGGTGCATAAAATTGTTGTAATTTTATTTAAATCCTTAAAATTTGTGTAATTTAATTGTAATATTTACAATTAGGGCATGAAATTTTTGTAATTTCATTTAAAAGCATAAACTTGTGTAATTTGATTATAACCTTTACAATTAATGATGTGATAATTTTTCTAATTTCATTTCAAATTATGAAATTTATGTAGTTTTATTATACATGTTGTGTACAACATTAATCCATGATACGTGCATTATTAATGTTTGAAATTAATTTATTCGATAGCTATGTATTAAAATTTGTTTATTTGCTCGAGGATTTTAGTAGTCTCTCGAGGACAGTACAAGTTAAACAAACAGCGAGAAAGAGTTTCGTCACTACTGGCCATATGAACATGTATCGTAATAAGCCCAACCTAGTTATCCCATAAATCGTCTTGCTTTTAATAATTATTGTATGCCATATTAAATGTTTTATGGGATATATTTGATGAGCATGTGATAACGTTAGATGTACTCCTCATGATATTGACTATAAACCTCCTTTGAAAGATGAAGTTATGTGTGAGCTTAAACTCTTCAAGAAGTAACGTGTGATTTGTGGATTCATACGTTCAAGTGTCTTATCTATTTCTTCTATCATACGTAGAACCAAAAATGTGTCTTTTGAGTCTTGATAAGTTTGAGACAACTTCTACGTGCCCAATTGTCAAGGTCCACATATGTTAAAAGAATTGAATGAGTCAACTCTAGTGGACTGGACCGAATTATAGAGAAATGAGAATGTTGAGAAGTAATTAATTTTTTTTCTAACATTATTAGTGATTATGTGTTAAATATTTTTCAAATTTATGTCATAACTGAGCATTAGTTGCATCCATAATTAAATAATGATAATTTATTATTATTATTTATTAATACGCTTTATCTGAGTGGGAGTTCTATAATTGTAATTTGTGTAATTATAATCTAGAACTATTAGTTTCGAAAAACGTGAATTTAAGTAATTCATATTTAGAACTAATGTTTATACTCAAATAGGATTCAGTTGTAATATTTGTGACATTTGCCCAATAGAATTTGACATGTTGTACTACAGTCTGTTGGTGCTATATCTCATGTCACTTTATTATAATTAAATACTTGTTCAAGTAGTATTAACTATTGTAAATGTGCTACTACCAGACATCACAAATGTCTATACGTGGTTATTAATGATAACTGCAAAATATCATTGTTGACCTCAATAAAAGAAAAAATGAACAGTGATGATGGCAATATGTAGCATTATCAAGTTCAGAATATCCTTGAGGAGCAAATAGGTGTTTGAAACACTGAGTTATGTTGTGGTGAACTCTCATAGTAGTAATACCACTTAGCATAAGAGGTAGAAGCGAATCAAGTGACACCTCATTTGCTGAATATGAAGTTTATTCTACTACTAAGGGATATGGAAAGCTTGAAAGAGAACTTCAGTGGAATTTCTCTTTCTAAGCTGAGTCAGCTTATAATCAAGTTCGACAAATGCTAGAAACGACCAAATGCTATTGAGAGGTATCATTTCCAGGAGGAACATAATTTGAGAATTGAAGGCAGTTGGCCACATTCTCATTGATGAACAATGAGTGAAAATTGTCATCATATATTTTCCATCAAAGTTGGGTGTGCATGATTGTCAACATGACACACAATGGGAATGTTGAGAAATTTCAAACGTTGAGCGTCAATTGGAGTTTGTGTAGAACGCTTCTTGCCCGTCAAGGCTACTAGTCTAGTTTATGTAGCTGAGTCTTGTAAGCAAGAGTCATTTGAATCCAAGCACAAAGGGGAAATAACTTCTATGATAGAAAGGAATGATAAGTTGACTGATAAGACCAAGAAGGTCAGACGTATGCGTGACAAGTGTGATTTAACATTGTGATGACTATGTGCTACAATTCCCATACGAAGGGTCACTAAACTCGGGATTGCCTTGAGCTGAAGACCGAGCATTTGGCCTCATAGCTAAAATCGAAGAAGTGTACATGGAATACCATTAGATTTTAGCCAAATCATTGTAGATATCTATGGAAATTAACTTGAGATTTGAAGTCAAGGGCATTGGCACTTGTTAACTACCACTTAGTAATGGTTAAACTCTATTTTTTCATGATGTCCTGTATGCTCTGGATTTTTAAAAAATATTAATATGTTCATTAAATTCTTTTACAATTAGGTTCTAAACTTCATATATTTGGCATTCAGTTAAACTGTTAGGAATAACTCATCATAAATCTAGCTATATTATGAATGGTGTTCTTGTTCTATGCGCTGAACATCAAAACTATTGCTATATAAATATGTGTTATTAATGCTGCATATTTGAGATCTGTAGCATAGCAAGCCAGGCATATAAGGGCAAGATAAAATGAAAATACTTACATGAGGAGGTCTTTTGCGGCGGCATAATTCTATTTGCCCCTGTGTGTAAGTTGTCTAGCCAGTAACTCCATAATAAAATGATTGGCAAAGGCTTGCGAGCTAGTTTTCCATTGCAATTGGTTCATCTCGATATCTATGGTCCAAAGAATGTTAGGGCATGACAAGAGGCCTGATGTTTTATTACTTACGATTTCATAAGTTGTGAGCTTGTCTTTTTGTTTTCTCACAAGTCCAAAGCTTTTAATTACTTTGGATTTAAATTTAAACTTGTTGAGAATTGAACAGGTAGAAAATGAAATTTTTGGTAACCGACTGTGGTCGGGTATACCTATTTGATTAGTTCAAAAAGATTTGTGTCGAAAGAGGTATAACAAGAGGGCTAATTCTTCCTGAAACTTCGCAACTATGAGAAGTTGTAGAAAGAAGGAATTAAACCTTATCGAACGTGGTTAAGTTGAAGGGTGCAAGCCAACATACTATATCATGTCACTATACATATACTAGTTGGAGTGGATACAAGGCTAGGGCCGAAACTAGGCAAGGCATATTTCAAAAAGTTCTAGCAAAGATCAACATGCATTGTTTCATATATGTCCATAAGCTAGCAAGCTAACATCATATATCAACTATACGCAATGAAATAGCAAGGTCCATAGGTATACATTTCGTAGACAACTTGGTAGATGAAGTAGCTTGAAGTTGAAGCTATAGAGTCCTTCTAACTTGAAGGGTCTAGTTGGTCCACAAGCATCCAAAGTCCACCTACTACTTGAAGACAAATATGTGCTAGTATATCTTCAAAGTACTAAGCTATGTGTATGTGGTGTTTCATCAAAAAGCAAAAACCTTTTGAAGATCTTACAATGGCCGAAAATACATTTAGCTCAAGGAAGAAGATGAAGTTTCTCTCTCCTCTATAGCTTTGGCCGAATGTGTGTGTATGTATGAGAGATGTTGTCTTATCTAGTATAACATATAATCTATATTATATGTTATTCTTGCAAAGTTAATTAGCCAATCAAAGTTGCTAGCTTGTTTGCAAGATCAGGACAAAGACATGCAAAGCATTGGATCACAATCATTACAATTGATTGGTAAGATATCAATCTTCTCTCTCCTCCTTGCTATGGCCGAAAATGTGAGTGGAAGGAGAGAGAATATTGTCATCTTATTATTATTATATATATATATATATATATATATATATATATATATATATATATATAACATACACTTATATATATAATCTTACTTTATTAGATAGCTAATCATAATTGTTTTTTTTTAAAGTTAAAGCCATGCACATCCTAGGATTGTAATCATTACAATCCAAAGGTTAACTTTATTCTCTCTCTTGACACTTGGCAAAAAAGTTATATCATAAAAAACAATGGAAAAGATTCTTTTGTCTTTATTCAAAAGTTAATCCTATCTATCCAATTCAAATTCAAATGACTAGGATTGATGAAATGGACAATCCTACATCTCACATGCCATATGTCAATGCCCAATCATTAATTTGTCTTTTCATTTGATGACTAGGATGATGACGTGACTTTTCACAAATTACATTATCATTACACATATACATATTTAAACACCTATTTATATATATATATATATATAGCCATAACAGAAAGCGGAATAAACACAGATAATAGACAGGATAAATAAATGAAACGCAACAAAGATGAAGATAAAAGGAGACAAAGTCTCTTACTTGTTATTAATTGTACTGGAAGTAGACTGTGCTACACTGTTGGTTTGTATAGGAGTACAATGTAGGATCCTGAATAGGATCTTGCAAATCTTAATCCTCTAAAGGGGAAGGGAAAGAGAATTCGGATCCTATGTAACTGAGACAGACTCTGTCTTATAGGATATCGAATCCAAAAAGGAAAATCTGAAAAGAAAAGTCAAAAGTAACTTTTCTTAAAGTGAATAGTAAAAAGTGAATTCTACTATTCATGAATAGTGGTCGGCTTTTACTGTGGCCGAATATTGTTTTGTCGTGACTTGATGATCATGTCTGCCTTTTACTGTGGCCGAAAGATCTCTTATCTTGACATGATGATTTTGTCTTTTGTCTGGATTACTTTCACTGTGACCGAAAGTAATTATGTCGTTTTGTGATGATGCTGTCTGATGATGGAATCTTGACTAGATTCATCTTCTTCTTCATCTCTGAGTCTGATTCTGGTTCTGTGCTGAAGACGTAATGAACTTCTTCAGTCTGGATCATACTGAAGAATGGTAGAATACATAAAAGTACACTGATCGAAGTGTATTTCCCACTAATACAAAGAAAATAAATAAACTAGTCTATTTTCCCTATAATCTACCCTGCATCGTACTTAGTCTTACTATCTTCGAAGCCTAACTATTTCTCACCAAATCGCCACATGGCAAACAACGGAGTCTTACTCCCTCTGCTCCTCAACGTTGTGACCTTACAAGGTTGTTGAAATAGGTTTGTTAAAGGTAAGTTGGCAAAAGGTAAGTTGACTAAGCAAAATACAAAATAAAATACAGGCTAGAAGATAAACAAGTTTCTAAATCTTCTTTGGCTTTTTGGGAAAGCCACACCCATCAACGGACTTGAGGTGTCTTTACCAGTTGCCGTTTGACCTGGACTAGCTGAAGTTTCATGAAATTCTTCAGAAACCATATGACTTCAGAGAGGGGAAGTCTCACCATTTCATCCTAGTTTTTTGAAGGGAACTTAGAAGAACAAAACCCTATCTGTCCAATGTTTTTGGAGAACATTAGAAAACTCATCTATCCTGTATTTTTGGAGAGAACACCGGAAAACTCATTGTTCCAGTTTATACTCATAGTGGAGTATTACAAAATTCTGTTTTATTTTTCCAGTTTATACTCATAGGGGAGTACAAATGTCGTAACAGTGATCTTCGTTGTGATCGGCATGATCTGTGGATCTGGACGCCTGATCTGAGGCATTGTCTAATTCTTCTAGTTGTAGCATGATGGCCTTGACTTCGTCAAAACTGGTGGCCGCTGCTAACTGGGTGGTGAAGAAATTCTTGAAGGAAAGAAATTCCTGTTGTTCTGGTTGAATTTCTCTTTTCTGTTTCTGGTTTATCTCGAGCCATGCTTGGACTTTTGTTTTTGAACAAGAATCATTGTTCATCTTTTTCCACCACATGACTGAATGAGCTCTTCCGAAAGCTAAGATATTTTGCTGGTTTCCGAAAGAAACATATTTGAACGCGAATTCTGACCTGAAAATCCACGTTACAAAAAAGATTCTGTAGAACACAAAAAATGGAGGAAGGTAGGCTAATTGAGCGGGTGCCTTCCAATGCTCTGTGAAATACTGGAATCCTTCTAGGACTGGTTCTGGTAAAATGTCTGTAATGGGTCCAAATGATGCCCACCATTGGATGAACCAATTTGGGACCTCTAATGGGAATGATTTCTTGAAAAGGAAAAACCATGACATATCATGCCTGTCATTCTGGCGGTTGAAAGCTCTGAACCACGCCTGAATATAGTCATAATAGTTATAGTCTATAAGGGGTACATTTTCTGGAATCTGTTTGGTTTTCTGTGGGAGTTGTCCCCATTGATCAAGGGTGATCACTTTCTGGAGTTTAGCCTTGACATGGCTATACTGGCCTGGTTGTTTGTCTTTGTCATCTGGGACAAACTCTATGGACTCTGTCGCTATGAGAATTGACTCATAGTAACCCTGAGTTTTATATGTGTTGTCTGGGATGTAGTTTGAATGAGGGTGAAGGAATGCCCTGGCAAACTCATCGGGGGTAATGTTGGGATTCTGTTTGAAATGAAAATGTTATGTTACAAAAATCTGGTCAAAGACGTTCTTGTACATGTATGAGGGTGACGGTAACTGTGACTGTTTAGGTTCTGGGGTTACTATCTTTTTCTTAGCAACAAGCGGCTGAAACTTGTTACTGACTGTCGTCTGAGAAGACGATGTACCTGCAGTACCTGCATGAACACCGGTTAACTGTTTTTGAGAGGACGATGTCCCCAAAACTGTGAGGTTTCTACCTAGGGGTGACTGGGTAGAATATGGTGTATATGTTATCTGTTTGTCTTCAACCTTGACTGGGGTTGATGACTGAGCTGGAGTAACTGCTGGTGTACTAGCTTTCTGAGCATAAGAAGCGAGATCAAATGCTTTAGCTTTGCCTTTATCTTTCTTGGGTGCCATTGTTACTAAGGTCAGGAGTGAATGATCCTGCAAAATGGTTAGCAACAATATATAAAGAAAGAATTACGGAATTGAAACAATCATCAATTCTGCTTCTGGATCTGAATCTGTGTTTCAATCTACTTAATTGCGGTGGACTTGAAACAATCCATCTGAATCCATTAATTGGATTTTTGGTGTCCGCTTCTGTGATCTGTAGAAGAAAACAAAAATGAAAAGAGGTATTCCCGGAGGAATCCTATGTGATAGGCACGTGGCCTGTTAGAAATTCTCTGGTTAGAAAATCAGCGATGGAATTATCCTCTCCCTTGATGTACTGGATATCAAAATCAAAAATTGACAGGATGGCCTGCCATATGGCAAATATCTGTTTTGATACAATATTTTTAACATCCTTAGTAAGTACATCTTTTGCTGACTTGCAGTCAACATGAACTAAGAATTTCTGATTCAACAAATCATCTTGAAATTTTGATATGCATTTAACAATGGACAAAATTTCTTTCTTAATTGTTGAATAGTTATGTTGGGCTTTATCCCATGTTCCTGAATGGAAACGAACAATGTGTTCTTTTCCTTCTAAAATCTGGAGTAAAATTCCACCAAATCCTAATTCAAAAGCATCTATTTGAACTATCTTTGGGGTGTCTGGTTGACATAAAGTCAAAACTGGCAAA
Organism: Ehretia macrophylla; assembly: GCA_037974665.1. NCBI lineage: Eukaryota > Viridiplantae > Streptophyta > Magnoliopsida > Boraginales > Ehretiaceae > Ehretia > Ehretia macrophylla. The sequence continues at coordinate 51,994,441 of CM075780.1, read as the reverse complement.
ACTCTAACCTGACGCTTAATTTCCTGGACAGCTTTTGTATGGACATCAGTCCATGCTAGAGGATTCTTTTTAAGACGTTCAAAAAGAGGTTTACATAAATGGCGAATGCCAGGGTAAAAATCTGCAACATAGTTTAAAGATCCTAAAAATATTTGCAACTGTGTTTTCTCACGCAGAATGTCTGGGAATTTTTCTGCAAAATCAAGTGTTCTTTGGATAGGGGTGATTTTCCCGAAAGAAATCATGTTTCCAAGGAATCTGATTTTTGTCTGGAAAAGTCTAATCTTGGGTGCAGAAACCACAAGACCGTTTTCTTAGATGACTTTGAAGAAAATGTGCAAATGTTTCCAATGCTAATGAATGTCATTACTGAAGACTAAAACATCATCAATGTAAACAATTGTAAAGTCTGTGAACTGATTAAAAATCTGGTTCATAATATTCTGGAATTCTGAAGGTGCATTTATGAGCCCAAAAAGCATGACATTTCATTCATATTGTCCAAATAGAACGGTAAATGTAGTCTTGTACCTTTCTGATTCAATGACTTGGATTTGCCAAAATCCCGATTTCATGTCAAATTTACTGAAGACATGGGCCTGATTTAATCTCTTAAGGAGATCATTCTTGTTGGGTAATGGATATCTGATCCATTGTAAGACCTTGTTTAAGGGCTTATAGTTGATGACTAAACGAGGGACTCCTCGTTCTTGTTCTGCATGTTTATTAACATAAAAGGTTGCACAAGACCATGGGCTTTTGCTGGGTCTAATGAGCTTTTTCTCTAATAAACTCTGGATCTCTTTTTTACAAAGAGAGAGGTATTCCTGATTCATCTGAATGGGCCGAGCCCGAGTAGGAATATTATGTTCTGAAAAATCTTTCTCATAAGGGAGAGAGACAGAATGTTTCTTACGAACCCAAAAGGCCGTAGGAAGTTCTGAACAAACTTCTTTTTCAAGTTTGGCCTGGAATTCATTGATGGACTTTTGCTATTTATTAATCTGTTCATCAATTATGAGACTTTTAATATCTTGTTGAAGAAAATTGATCTGGTTTTCTTTATGTTGGATTGAGTTGAAATCTCTTCGCTGTGAAGGGAAATAAAACTCAAACATGATAGGTTTACCTAACACATTGGTAGATATACTTTTTTCTATAACAGTCATGGGAAATAACTGTTGAAGGAATGGGTTCCCGAGAATGACTTCGGAATTTAACTGTTTTATTAAAACAAAACTGGTAGGGAAACAAATACCCTGATTGCACACATGTGCATTAGGTAGTTTGTACTTAATCTGAAGTTTTGTAGAGTCTGCTGTAGAAAGCTTTTCTTTGGTTTTCTCGAAGTATCTAGAAGGAATTAGACCTTCTTGAATGCAGTTCGTATCTGCACCTGAGTCTAATAAGGCAATGGCTTCAAACTTGAAATCATTAACCTTGATGGTTAACTGGACATACCATTTCTGGTACGTGATTCTGTTCAGAAGATTGAGATAATCCTCTGTTGGTTTGGAGGTACTAGCTCCTTCTGTTTGTTTGCCTAAAGCAATCTGAGTATGTTTGTCAATCCAATCATCTTGAGAAAGATATTCTTGACGTTCTAAACTTTCTATCTGTAAGAGCTGGACATCTTGTTGAAGATGTTCATAATCTAGTCTGAGATCATAAATCTCTTGTTTATATTCATGTCTGAGTTGCTGGATTTCTGATTTTTAACAGTTTAGTCTCATGCTGGAGATCAGAAATTCCCACTGGTTGGGTTTTTCTCTTCTGGAAGTAACTAAGAACATCAGAATAATTTGTATTCTTGATGTTATTCTGGATGGGAATGGATTGAGGTTCTTTATCCTCTTTCTGATCCATAATATCTTTAAGTCTGAGAAGATAAGCTTGTTTTTCTTTTGGATTATTAATCTTACAGATCATATCGATCATAAGACTATGAGAGTCTGTAAGGACATTTAATCTTTTCTGACAAAAACATGCTCTTTTACTGGGACAAGCACATTCTTGAATGGAGTTGGAAGAACTACTGGAATAGTAATTGTCTGTTCCAATCTGATTAATGTTATCTTCATCACAATAATCTGAATAAGAGCTGGATGATGATTCAAGATCATCTATGGACTGGATAATTCTGCTCTTTGTAGCTTCATCTAATTCCAATGATTGAATTAGTGATCTGATTTTGCAATCTCTTGCAAAGTGTCCTGGTTTACCACATTTGAAGCATCCTATGGCTTTCTGTTCTTTTTTATTATCCTTTTGATATTTCCAATTTCTTCGTGGAAACCTCTGGTATTGTTTTTTTTTTTGGTGTATGGTTTTTTGCCATACTTCTGGTTATACTTCTGTCCAATGGACTTGAAGTGACTCTTGTATTTTCTGGCTGAAATTCTGGTTTTGTGTGTCTTCTGAGTATGGGGTGCTTTGATGCATTCCATGCCATACTGTTCACACCAATTTCCTAGTTCTTTTATGTTAGACTGTTTCTTTAATTGTGTTTTAAACCGAAGATCAGTGCAAATCTTCAAAGCAGTTTTGTTTATATGGGAGATGATGTCACCATATGTCATAAGATCATAGTCTAAACCTGGATATTCAAGTGAAAGGGATTCTCTCACTTGCTGAGCAAACAACTTTGGAAGACCATAAAGGAATCTTTCTTTCCAATAATTGGCGTTGTTGTTAGATCTTTGGTATAGTTTATTAAGAAAGACATCCTTATACCATCGGAAGTCTTGGAGTGTTCTACATCTGAGGTTCTGAAGGATTTCAGATGTTCTTTCTTGATAGACTATGGGATCACCTATGAAATGGTAGGTGATATCGAAAACTAAGGCTGATAGAGCACATGACTCTGTCTGACCTTGTTGGTTGAGAATAGGTTCACCATTCTCATTGGTTTTTACCATGTTTAGAATGCTTTCTTTGGTAGCTTCACTGAGGTGGTCATCCCGCCATCCTTTAAGCTGATCATTGAAGCCAAGAATGATATTTCCGGTTGCTGCTCTCTCAGAAACAGCTTGTTTGTAAATGTTACCGATGATAATCATCTGTTTGGTAACATTGAGGATCTGATATTCGGACATCCCATCTATGTTCCATTCATAGATCTGAGATCCTGAGAAAGATCTTTGAGGATGTGATTCTTCAATTTGGAGATCTGGAGGTGAAGGTCTGGGATAGAAGTTATTTGTATCAGGAAAAGAAATTCTATTGAGATGGATAACTTTATCCCTCCCGGAATTCTGTGAAGATGAGGAATCGCAATCAGAATTACTGTCTGATTGTTTTAATGTTTGAAGAGCCAACTGGCTAGATGAAGGTTCTGATTTCTTGGTTTTGGAAATCAATTCCTGGAGAAGTTTGGTATTCTTCTCTTCTCTTGATTCCAAATTTGGAATGTATTTTGATATCTTAAAAGGTAAAACCTTGATTGGAGATTCTGGTTTAACCTTTGTACTGGTTAACTTAAGTGAATCAAATGGTTTTGTCAATAAAACAGTGGTCTGTTCAGTTGACTTTTGTTTTGATTCAATATTTTTATCTAGGGTTTCAGTGTTCTATTTTTCAAGAATATCTTCAATATTCTGAATCTGTTTTTGTAATGTGACTACTGAAAGATTAGTCCAATTATTTTGTTGGGCTATATCTTTTAGTTCTGGTTGTTCCGAAAGAACGACTGGTTTAAGATCTATTGTTCCTTCCTTAGTAGGAACCTGGGTATGTTGAAACGGAGGGTGCTCCGATTCAATAACTTTTGTGGAATTGGGCAAATTCCATTTTCTTGTTCTTGTAGTAAGAACATTAATGTTCATTGGTTTATTTCTGTGTTTAAACCACATGAAAAATGGTACATTTAACCTAACAAGTTGCAAATATTGAAGCCACTGGCTTTTTAAATCTGCTAATTGTTCATTGTTATGGTTCTCAAAATACCCTTCTCTGATATGTTTATTTTCATCTGACATGAATTCATCTTTTAATCCCTGAACATCTCGTTCAAAGACTTCAGATAAGACATTTATGCCAAAGTCTGAGGCTGAAGGGTTGAAGTCAACATATGATGTATCTGTTGGCTCAAATTCTAGATAGATAGGACGAGCAGTCTGTTCTTCAATTCTGATCCCAATAGGAACAGATTGAGTCTGGGTTCTGCTTGTTGAAGGAAGGTCAACAAAACCTAGAGTAGGGTACTTATCCTAGAAACACTAGAGGCTGAACGGGATAGAACTGATCCTCTATTTCCTCTATCTATTTTAATGGAAACAGTACCATCATCATACTGGATGATCTGTTCTATTCTGGAGTTCTGGACGTTCTGATCCTGAACAATGGGTTTAGTGGCATTCTCAATATCCCACCTTTCTGGAAGTGAAATATCATTCCACATAATAGTTCTGGGTATATTAACTATTGATCTATTTCTGTCCATATTCCAAAGGATAGTTTTACCTTTAGGACGCTTTCTGGTTATAGATCTAGGATTTAATCCTGTAGTCATTAATTTATAATTAAGACGATAAATAACTTCATATGCGTGTGTACCACAATCAACATAATAGTTATGCGTCTTAATATCTAACTGAAGTGCTTTCATGACATGCGGACATGTAAGCGATATGGTATGATCTGGAAAACAATTAAAGAAAATAGGTCCATTACAAAGACTCGTTTCTACTAAACCTAGTAGTGAATCATTGTATCTGAGTAACCTACAATCTCTAAGAGCTAGATATACACTAGTATCTAGTCCTTCTCTGATTAAAGGCTTAAGTGCGACTTGCACATGGCCAATATGTAGAAACCTATAGCCGTTTCTAATGGCTTTGTCTAGTGATTTCTGGGAGAATAATCTAATACTCTGTTGATCACTGGTTAATGGCACTATTTCTTCCTTACATTTAATAGTAAGTAGAGATTTTAGGTCGATGAGACCTTTCTGATAAATCTCTTTTATATCCATCTTAGGAGGTTTCCAATTACTTAACTCTCCTACTGTCCATGTCTGTTATGTTTTAGCTATGGTATTATTATCTGATCTTACTGAAGCATTACTGCTACTAGAAGCCATTACAACGGTGTTACTAGTTCTGCCCTTACTATCTGCGAACCTACTTACTATCTTCGAAACTACCTCAAGGGACTCCTGGAGTCTACTGCCCTTCCGCGGGTCTTACTCGCTCCCTACCCTGTCTTCGTAGTTAAAGGTAAGTTGTAGATACAGGTAAGTTGGACAAAACTAACAACCTAGTTGCTCTGGCTCTGATACCAAAAACAAACCAGGAAAGATAAGATAATGAAAGCCATAACAGAAAGCGGAATAAACACAGATAATAGACAGGATAAATAAAAGTATAACAACAAAGATGAAGATAGAAGGAGACAAAGTCTCTTACTTGTTATTAATTGTACTGGAAGTAGACTGTGCTACACTGTTGGTTTGTACAGGAGTACAATGTAGGATCCTGAACAGGATAAATCTTAATCTCTAAGGGAAAAGGGAAAGGAAAATTCTAGCTCCTAAGTGAATAAGACAGACTCTGTCTTATAGGATAACGAATCTGAAAAAGAAAAGTAAAAAAGAAAAGTCAAAAGTAACTTTTCTAAAAGTGAACAGTAAAAAGTGAAACGGTTATAGGTTTCTACATATTGGCCATGTGCAAGTAGCACTTAAGCCTTTAATCAGAGAAGGACTAGATACTAGTGTATATCTAGTTCTTAGAGATTGTAGGTTACTCAGATACAATGATTCACTACTAGGATTAGTAGAAACGAGTCTTTGTAATGGACCTATTTTCTTTAATTGTTTTCCAGATCATACAATATTGCTTACATGTCCGCATGTCATGAAAGCACTTCAGTTAGATATTAAGACGCATAATTATTATGTTGATTGTGGTACACACGCATATGAAGTTATTTATCGTCTTAATTATAAATTAATGACTACAGGATTAAATCCTAGATCTATAACCAAAAAATGTCCTAAAGGTGAAACTATCCTTTGGAACATACACAGAAACAGATCAAAAGTTAATATACCCAGAACAATCACGTGGAACGATGTTTCATTTCCAGAAAGGTGGGATATTGAGAATGCCACTAAACCCATTGTTCAGGATCAGAATGTCCAGAACTCCAAAATAGAACAGATCATCCAGTATGATGATGGTACTGTTTCCATTAAGATAGATAGAGGAAATAGAGGATCAGTTCTATCCCGTTCAGCCTCTAGTGTTTCTAGGATTAGTATTTCTGACCCTACTCCAGGTTTTGTTGACCTTCCTTCAACAAGTAGAATTCAATCTCAATCTATTCCAATTGGAATCAGGATTGAAGAACAGACTGCTCGGCCAGTCTATCCAGAATTTGAGCCAATAGATACATCATCTGTTGACTTCAACCCTTCAGCCTCAAACTTTGGCATAAATGTCTTTTCTAAAGTCTTTGAACGAGATGTTCAGGGATTAAAAGATGAATTCATGTCAGATGAAAATAAACATATCAGAGAATGGTATTTTGAGAACCATAACAATGAACAATTAGTAGATTTAAAAAGCCAGTGGCTTCAGTATTTGCAACTTGTTAGGTTAAATGTACCATTTTTCATGTGGTTTAAACACAGAAATAAACCAATGAACATTAATGTTCTTACTACAAGAACAAGAAAATGGAATTTGCCTGATTCCACAAAAGTTATTGAATCGGAGCACCCTCCGTTTCAACATACCCAGGTTCCTACAAAGGAAGGAACAATAGATCTTAAACCAGTCATTCTTTCAGAACAACCAGAACTAAAAGACATAGCCCAACAAAATAATTGGACTAATCTTTCAGTTGTCACCTTACAAAAACAGATTCAGAATATCGAAGATATTCTTAAAAAACAGAACACTGAAACCCCAGATAAAAATATTGAATCAAAATAGAAGTCAACTGAACAGACCACTGTTTTATTGACAAAACCATTTGATTCACTTAAGTTAACCAGTACAAAGGTTAAACCAGAATCTCCAATCAAGGTTTTACCTTTTAAGATATCAAAATACATTCCAAATTTGGAATCAAGAGAAGAAAAGAATACCAGACTTCTCCGGGAATTGATTTCCAAAACCAAGAAATCAGAACCTTCATCTAGCCAGTTGGCTCTTCAAACATTAAAACAATCAGACAGTAATTTTGATTGCGATTCCTCATCTTCCGGGAAGGATAAAGCTATCCATATCAATAGAATTTCTTTTCCTGATACAAAGAATTTCTATCCCAGACCTTCACCTCCAGATCTTCAAATTGAAGAATTATATCCTCAGAGATCTTTCTTAGGGTCTCAAATATATGGATGGAACATAGATGGAATGTCAGAATATCAGATTCTCAATGTTACCAAACAAATGATCATTATCAGTAACATTTACAAACAAGCTGTTTCTGAGAGAGCAGCAACCAGAAATATCATTCTTGGCTTTAATGGTCAGCTTAAAGGATGGTGGGATGACCACTTCAGTGAAGCTACCAAAGAAAGCATTCTAAATATGGTGAAAACTAATGAGAATGGTGAACCCGTTCTCAATCAGCAAGGTCAGACAGAGTCATGTGCTATATCAGTCTTAGTTTTCGATATCACCTACTATTTCATAGGTGATCCCACAGTCTATCAAGAAAGAACATCTGAAATCCTTCAGAACCTCAGATGTAGAACACTCCAAGACTTCTGATGGTATAAGGATGTCTTTCTCAATAAACTATACCAAAGATCTGACAACAACGCTAGTTATTGGAAAGAAAGATTCATTTGTGGTCTTCCAAAGTTGTTTGCTCAGCAAGTGAGAGAATCCATTTCACTTGATTATCCAGGATTAGACTATGATCTTATGACATATGGTGACATCATTTCCCATATTAATAAGATTGCTTTGAAGATTTGCACTGATCATCGTTTTAAAGCATAGTTAAAGAAACAGTCTAACAGAAAAGAGTTAGGAAATTGGTATGAACAATATGGTATGGAAAGAATTAAACCACCCCATACTCAGAAGACACATAAAACCAGAATTTCCGCTAGAAAATACAAGAGTCACTTCAAGTCCATTGGACAGAAGTATAACCAGAAGTATGACAATAAACCATACACCAAAAAGAAACAATACCAGAGCTTTCCACGAAGAAATTGGAAATATCAAAAGGATAATAAAAAAGAACAGAAAGCCACAGGATGCTTCAAATGTGTAAACCAGGACATTTTGCAAAAGATTGCAGAATCAGATCACTAATTCAATCATTAGAATTAGATGAAGCTACAAAGAGCAGAATTATCCAGTCCATAGATGATCTTGAATCATCATCCAGCTCTTCTTCAGATTATTCTGATGAAGATAACATTAATCAGATTGGAACAGACAATTACTATTCCAGTAGTTCTTCCAACTCCATTCAAGAATGTGCTTGTCCCAGTAAAGGAGCATGTTTCTGCCAGAAAGGATTAAATGTCCTTACAGACTCTCATAGTCTTATGATCGATATGATCTGTAAGATTAATGACCCAGAAGAAAAGCAAGCTTATCTTCTCAGACTCAAAGATATTATGGACCAGAAAGAGGAAGAAAAGCCTCAATCCATTCCTATCCAGAATAACATCAAGAATACAAACTATTCTGATGTTCTTAGTTACTTCCAGAAGAGAAAAACCCAACCAGTGGTAATTTCTGATCTCCAGCATGAGATTAAACTGTTAAAAATAGAAATTCAGCAACTCAGACAAGAGTATAGGCAAGAGATTTGTGATCTCAGGTTAGATCATGAACATCTCCAGCAAGATGTCCAACTCTTACAGATAGAATCTCTAGAACGTCAAGAACATCTTTCTCAGAATGATGAGATTGACAAGCAGACTCAGATTGCTTTAGGCAAATTAACAAAAGGAGCTAGTACCTCCAAACCAACAGAGGATTATCTCAATCTTCTGAACAGAATCACGTACCAGAAATTGTATGTTCAGTTAAACATCAAGGTTAATGATTTCAAATTTGAAACCATTGCCTTATTAGACTCAGGTGCAGATATGAATTGCATCCAAGAAGGCCTCATTCCTTCTAGATACTTCGAGAAAACCAAAGAAAAGCTTTCTACAGCAGACTCTACAAACTTCAGATTAGGTACAAACTACCTAATGCACATGTGTGCAATCAGGGTATTTGTTTCCCTACCAGTTTTGTTTTAATAAAACAGTTAAATTCCGAAGTCATTCTCGGGAACCCATTCCTTCAACAGTTATTTCCCATGACTGTTACAGAACAAGGTATATCTACCAATGTGTTAGGTAAACCTATCCTGTTTGAGTTTTATTTCCCTTCACAGCGAAGAGATATCAACTCAATCCAACAGAAAGAAAACCAGATCAGTTTTCTTCAACAAGATATTAAAAGTCTCAGAATTGATGAACAAATTGCTAAACAACAGAAGTCCATCAATGAATTCCAGACCAAACTTGAAAAAGAAGTTTGTTCAGAACTTCCTACGGCCTTTTGGGTTCATAAGAAACATTCTGTCTCTCTCCCTTATGAGAAAGACTTTTCAGAATAGAATATTCCTACTAGGGCTCTGCCCATCCAGATAAATCAGGAATATCTCTCTCTTTGTAAAAAAGAGATTCAGAGTTTATTTGATAAAAAGCTAATCCGACCCAGCAAAAGCCCATGGTCGTGTGCAGCCTTTTACGTTAATAAACATGCAGAACAGGAACGAGGAGTCCCTCGTTTAGTCATCAATTATAAGCCCTTAAACAAGGTCTTACAATGGATCAGATATCCATTACCCAACAAGAATGATCTCCTTAAGAGATTAAATCAGGCCCATGTCTTCAGTAAATTTGACATGAAATCAGGATTTTGGCAGATTCAAGTCATTGAATCAGAAAGGTACAAGATTGCATTTACCATTACATTTGGTCAATATGAGTGGAATGTCATGCCTTTTGGGCTTAAGAATGCACCTTCAGAATTCCAAAACATAATGAACCAGATTTTTAATCAGTTCACAGATTTCACAATTATTTACATTAATGATGTTTTAGTCTTCAATAATGACATTCATCAGTATTGGAAACATTTGCACATTTTCTTTAAAGTCATTAAAGAAAACGGTCTTGTGGTTTCTGCACCCAAGATTAGTCTTTTTCAGACCAAAATTAGGTTTCTTGGAAACATGATTTCCTTTGGTAAAATCACCCCTATCCAAAGAACACTTGATTTTGCAGAAAAATTCCCAGACATTCTACGAGAGAAAACACAATTGCAAAGATTCTTAGGATCTTTAAACTATGTTGCAGATTTTTATCCTGGCATTCGCCATTTATGTAAACCTCTTTTTGAACGTCTTAAAAAGAATCCTCCAGCATGGACTGAGATCCATACTAATGCTGCTAAGGAAATTAAGTGTCAGGTTAGAGTTTTACCAATTTTGACTTTATGTCAACCAGATACCCCAAAGATAGTTCAGACAGATGTGCTTCTGAATTAGGATTTGGTGGAATTTTACTCTAGATTTTAGAAGGAAAAGAACACATTGTTCGTTTCCATTCAGGAACATGGGATAAAGCCCAACAGAACTATTCAACAGTTAAGAAATAAATTTTGTCAATTGTTAAATGTATTTCAAAATTTTAGGATGATTTGTTGAATCAGAAATTCTTAGTTCGTGTTGACTGTAAGTTAGCAAAAGATGTACTTACTAAGGATGTTAAAAATATTGCATCTAAATAGATATTTGCCAGATGGTAGACCATCCTGTCAATCTTTGATTTTGATATTCAGTTTATCAAGGGAAATGATAATTCCATCCCTGATTTCCTAACCAGAGAATTTTTAACAGGCCACGTGCCTATCACATAGGATTCCTTCGGGAATACCTTTCATTTTTGTTTTCTTTTACAGGTTCACAGAAGCGGACACCAAAAATCCAGTTAGTGGATTTAGATGGATTGTTTCAAGTCCACCGCAATTAAGTAGATTGAAACACAAATTCAAATCCAGAAGCGTAATTGATGATTGTTTCAATTCCGTAATTCTTTCTTTATATATTGTTGCTAACCATTTTGCAGGATCATTCACTCCTGACCTTAGTAACAATGGCACCCAAGAAAGATAAAGGCAAAGCTAAAGCATTTGATCTCGCTTCTTATGCTCAGAAAGCTAGTACACCAGCAGTTACTCCAGCTCAGTCATCAACCCCAGTCAAGGTTGAAGACAAACAGATAACATATACACCATATTCTACCCAGTCACCCCTAGGTAGAAACCTCACAGTTTTGGGGACATCGTCCTCTCAAAAACAGTTAACAGGTGTTCATGCAGGTTTTGCAAGTACATCGTCTTCTCAGACAACAGTCAGTAACAAGTTTCAGCCACTTGTTGCTAAGAAAAAGACAGTAACCCCAGAACCTAAACAGTCATAGTTACCGTCACCCTCATACATATACAAGAATGTTTTCGACCAGATTCTTGTAACAGAACTTTTCATTTCAAACAGAACCCCAACATTACCCTCGATGAGTTTGCCAGGGCGTTTCTTCACCCTTATTCAAACTACATCCCAGACAATACATATAAAACTCAGGGTTACTATGAGTCAATTCTCATAGCGACAGAGTCCATAGAGTTTGTCCCAGATGACAAAGACAAACAACCAGGCCAGTATAGCCATGTCAAGGCTAAACTCCAGAAAGTGATCACCCTTGATCAATGGGGACAACTCCCACAGAAAACCAAACAGATTCCAGAAAATGTACCCCTCAGAGACTATAACTATTATGACTACATTCAGGCGTGGTTCAGAGCTTTCAACCGCCAGAATGACAGGCATGATATGTCATGGTTTTTCCTTTTGAAGAAATTATTCCCATTAGAGGTCCCGAATTGGTTCATCCAATGGTGGGCATCATTTGGACCCATTACAGATATTTTACCAGAACCAGTCCTAGAAGGATTCCAGTATTTCACAGAGCATTGGAAGGCACCCGCTCAGTTAGCCTACCTTCCTCCATTTTTTGTGTTCTACAGAATCTTTTTTGTAACGTGGATTTTCAGGTCAGAATTTGCGTTCAAACATGTTTCTTTCGGAAACCAGCAAGACATCTTGGCTTTCGGAAGAGCTCATTCAGTCATGTGGTAGAAAAAGATGAACAATGATTCTTGTTCAAAAACAAAAGTCCAAGCATGGCTCGAGATAAACCAGAAACAGAAAAGAGAAATTCAACCAGAACAACATGAATTTCTTTCCTTCAAGAATTTCCTCACCACCCAGTTAGCAGCGGCCACCAGTTTTGACGAAGTCAAGGCCATCATGCTACAACTAGAAGAATTAGACAATGCCTCAGATTAGGCATCCAGATCCACAGATCATGCCGATGACAACGAAGATGACTGTTATGGCATTTATACTCCTCTATGAGTATAAACTGGAAACAGAAATCAGAAACAAAATAGAATCTTGTAATACTCCTCTATGAGTATAAACTGGGCCAATGAGTTTTCCAATATTCTCTCCAAAAACACAGGACATATGAGTTTTCTAATGTTCTCCAAAAACATTGGACATATAGGGTTTTGTTCTTCTAAGTTCCCTTCAAAAACTAGGATGAAACAGTGAGACTTCCCTTCTCTGAAGTCATATGGTTACTGAAGAATTCCATGAAACTTCAGCTAGTCCAGGTCAAACGGCAACTGGTAAAGACACCTCAAGTCCGTTGATGGGTGTGGCTTTCCCAAAAAGCCAAAGAAGATTTAGAAACTTGTTTATCTTTTAGCCTGTATTTTATTTTGTATTTTGCTTAGTCAACTTACCTTTAGCCAACTTACCTTTAGCAAACCTATTTCAACAACCTTGTAAGGTCACGGCGTTGAGGAGCAGAGGGCGTAAGACTCCGTTGTTTGCCATGTGGCGATTTGGTGAGAAATAGTTAGGCTTCGAAGATAGTAAGGCTTCGAAGATAGTAAGACTAAGTACGATGCCGGGTAGATTATAGGGAAAATAGACTTGTTTATTTATTTTCTTTGTATTAGTAAGAAATACACTTCGATCAATGTACTTCTATGTATTCTACCATTAGTCAGTATGATCCAGACTGAAGAATTTAATTACGTCTTCAGCACAGAACCAGAATCAGACTCAGAGATGAAGAAGAAGATGAATCCAGTCAAGATTCCATCACCAGACAGCATCATCACAAAACGACATAATTACTTTCGGTCACAGTGAAAGTAATCCAGACAAAAGACAGAATCATCATGTCAAGACAAGAGATCTTTCGGCCACAGTAAAAGTCAGATATGATCATCAAGTCACGACAAAACAAGATTCGGCCACAGTAAAAGCCGACCACTATTCATGAATAGTAAAAATCACTTTTTACTGTTCACTTTAGGAAAAGTTACTTTTGACTTTTCTTTTCCATTCTTTTTTACTTTTCTTTTCCAGATTCGTTATCCTATAAGACAGAGTCTGTCTTATTCACTTAGAATCCGAATTTTCTTTCCCTTCCCCTTTAGAGGATTAAGATTTTGTAAGATCTTATTCAGGATCCTACATTGTACTCCTGTACAAACCAACAGTGTAGCACAGTCTTCTTCTATTACATCTAATAACAAGTAAGAGACTTTGTCTCCTTCTATCTTCATCTTTGTTATTATACTTTTATTTATCCTGTCTATTATCTGTGTTTATTCCGCTTTCTGTTATGGCTATATATATATATATATATATATATATATATATATATATATATATATATAGGTGTTTAAATATGTATATGTGTAATGATAATGTAATTTGTGAAATGTCACGTCATCATCCTAGTCATCAAATGAAAAGACTAATTAATGATTGGGCATTGACATATGGCATGTGAGATGTAGGATTGTCCATTTCATCAATCCTAGTCATTTGAATTTGAATTGGATAGATAGGATTAACTTTTGAATAAAGACAAAACAATCTTGTCCATTACTTTTGATGATAGAACTTTTTTGCTAAGTGTCAAGAGAGATAATAAAGTTAACATTTGGATTGTAATGATTACAATCCTAGGATGTGCATGGCTTTAACTTTAGAAAAAAGCAGTTATGATTGGCTATCTAATAAAGTAAGATTATATATATATATATATATGTATATATATATATATGTATATATATATATAGATAGATAGATAGATAAGTGTATGTTATATATATATATAATAATAAGATGACAATATTCTCTCTCCATCCACTCACATTTTCGGCCATAGCAAGGAGGAAAGAGAAGATTGATATCTTACCAATCAATTGTAATGATTGTGATCCAATGCTTTGCATGTCTTTGTCCTGATCTTGCAAACAAGCTAGCAACTTTGATTGGCTAATTAACTTTGCAAGAATAACATATAATATAGATTATATGTTATACTAGATAAGACAACATCTCTCATACATACACACACATTCGGCCAAAGCTATAGAGGAGAGAGAAACTTCATCTTCTTCCTTGAGCTAAATGTATTTTCGGCCATTGTAAGATCTTCAAAAGGTTTTTGCTTTTTGATGAAACACCACATACATATAGCTTAGTACTTTGAAGATATACTAGCACATATTTGTCTTCAAGTAGTAGGTAGACTTTGGATGCTTGTGGACCAACTAGACCCTTCAAGTTAGAAGGACTCTATAGCTTCAACTTCAAGCTACTTCATCTACCAAGTTGTCTACGAAATGTATACCTATGGACCTTGCTATTTCATTGCGTATAGTTGATATATGATGTTAGCTTGCTAGCTTATGGACATATATGAAACAATGCATGTTGATCTTTGCTAGAACTTTTTGAAATATGCCTTGCCTAGTTTCGGCCCTAGCCTTGTATCCACTCCAACTAGTATATGTATAGTGACATGATATAGTATGTTGGCTTGCACCCTTCAACTTAACCATATCCGATTAGGTTTAGTTCCTTCTTTCTACAACTTCTCATAGTTGCGAAGTTTCAGGAAGAATTAGCCCTCTTGTTATACCTCTTTCGACACAAATCTTTTTGAACTAATCAAATAGGTATACCCGACCACAGTCGGTTACCAAAAATTTCATTTTCTACCTGTTCAATTCTCAACAAGTTTAAATTTAAATCCAAAGTAATTAAAAGCTTTGGACTTGTGAGAAAACAAAAAGACAAGCTCACAACTTATGAAATCGTAAGTAATAAAACATCAGGCCTCTTGTCATGCCCTAATATTCTTTGGACCATAGATATCGAGATGAACCAATTGCAATGGAAAACTAGCTCGCAAGCCTTTGCCAATCATTTTATTATGGAGTTACTGGCTAGACAACTTACACACAGGGGCAAATAGAATTATGCCGCCGCAAAACACCTCCTCATGTAAGTATTTTCCTTTTCTCTTGCCCTTATATGCCTGGCCTGCTATGCTACAGATCTCAAATATGCAGCATTAATAACACATATTTATATAGCAATAGTTTTGATGTTCAGCGCATAGAACAAGAACACCATTCATAATATAGCTAGATTTATGATGAGTTATTCCTAACAGTTTAACTGAATACCAAATATATGAAGTTTAGAACCTAATTGTAAAAGAATTTAATGAACATATTAATATTTTTTAAAAATCCAGAGCATACAGGACATCATGAAAAAATAGAGTTTAACCATTACTAGGCGGTAGTTAACAAGTGCCAATGCCCTTGACTTCAAATCTCAAGTTAATTTCCATAGATATCTACAATGATTTGGCTAAAATCTAATGGTATTCCATGTACACTTCTTCGATTTTAGCTATGAGGCCAAATGCTCGGTCTTCAGCTCAAGGCAATCCCGAGTTTAGTGACCCTTCGTATGAGAATTGTTTATCATTCCTTTCTATCATAGAAGTTATTTCCCCTTTGTGCTTGGATTCAAATGACTCTTGCTTACAAGACTCAGCTACATAAACTAGACTAGTAGCCTTGACGGGCAAGAAGCGTTCTACACAAACTCCAATTGACGCTCAACGTTTGAAATTTCTCAACATTCCCATTGTGTGTCATGTTGACAATCATGCACACCCAACTTTGATGGAAAAGATATGATGACAACTTTCACTCATTGTTCATCAATGAGAATGTGGCTAACTGACTTCAATTCTCAAATTATGTTCCTCCTGGAAATGATATACCTCAGTAACATTTGGTCGTTTCTAGCATGTGTCGAACTTGATTATAAGCTGACTTAGCTTAGAAAAAGAAATTCCATTGAAGTTCTCTTTCAAGCTTTCCATATCCATTAGTAGTAAAATAAACTTCATATTCAGCAAATGAGGTGTCACCTGATTTGCTTCTACCTCTTATGCTAAGTGGTATTACTACTATGAGAGTTCACCACAACATAACTCAGTGTTTCAAACACCTATTTGCTCCTCAAGGATATTCTGAACTTGATAATGCTACATATTGCCATCATCACTGTTCATTTTTTCTTTTATTGAGGTCAACAATGATATTTTGCAGTTATCATTAATAACCACGTATAGACATTTGTGATGTCTGGTAGTAGCACATTTACAATAGTTAATACTACTTGAACAAGTATTTAATTGTAATAAAGTGACATGCGATATAATACCAACAGATTATAGTACAACATGTCAAATTCTATTGGGCAAATGTCACAAATATTACAACTGAATCCTATTTGAGTATAAACATTAGTTCTAAATATGAATTACTTAAATTCACGTTTTTCGAAACTAATAGTTCTAGATTATAATTACACAAATTACAATTATAGAACTCCCACTCAGATAAAGCGTATTAATAAATAATAATAATAATAATAATAATAATAATAATAATAATAATAATAACAATAATAATAATAATAATAATAATAATAATAATAATAATAATAATAATAATAATAATAAATAAATAAATTAATTAATTAATTAATAAATAAATTAATAAATAAATTATCATTATTTAATTATGGATGCAACTAATGCTCAGTTATGACATAAATTTGAAAAATATTTAACACATAATCACTAATAATGTTAGAAAAAAAATTAATTACTTCTCAACATTCTCATTTCTCTATAATTCGGTCCAGTCCACTAGAGTTGACTCATTCAATTCTTTTAACATATGTGGACCTTGACAATTGGGCACGTAGAAGTTGTCTCAAACTTATCAAGACTCAAAAGACACATTTTTGGTTCTACGTATGATAGAAGAAATAGATAAGACACTTGAACGTATGAATCCACAAATCACACGTTACTTCTTGAAGAGTTTAAGCTCACACATAACTTCATCTTTCAAAGGAGGTTTATAGTCAATATCATGAGGAGTACATCTAACGTTATCACATGCTCATCAAATATATCCCATAAAACATTTAATATGGCATACAATAATTATTAAAAGCAAGACGATTTATGGGATAACTAGGTTGGGCTTATTACGATACATGTTCATATGGCCAGTAGTGACGAAACTCTTTCTCGCTGTTTGTTTAACTTGTACTGTCCTCGAGAGACTACTAAAATCCTCGAGCAAAGAAACAAATTTTAATACATAGCTATCGAATAAATTAATTTCAAAAATTAATAATGCATGTATCATGTATTAATGTTGTACACAACATGTGTAATGAAATTACATAAATTTCATAATTTGAAATCAAATTAGAAAAATTTCACATCATTAATTGTAAAGGTTATAATAAAAATACACAAGTTTATGCTTTTAAATGAAATTACAAAAATTTCATGACCTAATTGTAAATATTACAATTAAATTACACAAATTTTAGGGATTTAAATAAAATTACAACAATTTTATGCACCTAATTGTAAATATTACAATGAAATTACAAAAATTGGCATATAAATGAAATTACAAAAATTTCATGCCCCTAATTGTAAATATTACAATTAAATTACAAAAAAATTAGGAATTTAAATAAAATTACAAAAATTTCATGCCAAAATTGTGATAATTATAATTAAATTACAAAAAGTTGGGTAATTTAATGAAATTACTCATAATTTTATGTCATAATTAAAATTAATTTAAGTAATGTAATTGTTTTGTAAGAAATAAAAGTCAAAACACAATTATCACAAAGATATTGGTTTTAATTAAGAACATGGGGTCAAGAATAAGATTATCACAAAGATAAAGTCTCGTTTAGTGAACAAAGGGTCTCAAATAATATTATCACAAAGATAATAGTTCAAAATGGAAGCATGGGGTCTAAATCACAATTACCACTAAGGTAATGGGCCAAAATAAAATAAGTACAACTTATGTACAAATAATTTTTTTTAAACTGCTAAGCTGAGCCAAGCCGCGAGTCAAGCTACGAGCCCCTAAGTCGCATCAAAGCCGAGTCAAATTGGAGAGTATAAGAAATAATTCATTTTTTTTTGTTATTATAATTATATGGCACATGGCCACGTGGCTCATCCTAAGTTAGCCACGTGGCCTACTACACAAGCCATAATCTCGTCTAATATCAGACATGATTAACTTTAAAAATAAAAAATAAAAAATGGGTAAAAACAATTATTCCACATGGAGACTAATGATTGGGCCACATGACCCCATGTCCATACCCATGTTCAACTATATTTTCACGATTTTCAATGCGCACACACTATACCAAGAACACGCACTAGCCCAATTTTTCAGATTTTCACAAAAACCTTCAAAAAAATCATATCTTTCGCGAATCTTGGCCAAAATTAACGAATAATATGTCTATAGAAAGCTCTCAACGAGCCCGTTCTAACTATACCAAATAAAAAATTTTATGAGCATGTATAGAAAAAAAAATCCAAAACAAAACACGAAATACAATAAAAATTGCACGAAAAAAATTTATTTATGCGATTCACAATAATCACGTAAATTATGAATTCATAGTGAAAGAAATATATTTTTCTGATTTTAGAATGCATAAATTCATAGTATTTATTCAAAAAAACATCATGCTCAAAATTCACCATAAAAATTGCATAAATACCACAATTCGCATGAGTTTGCGGAGAACAAAACAAATTGGCTCTGATACCAATGAAGATATTTAATACACAATATGGATTCTTCACAAAATCATAAATTATAGGGTAAATGCCACTAATGGTCTCTAATCTTTGGAGGTTATGACACTTTGGTCTTATATCTTTCTAAATGAACCTTTTGGTTCTAAATGTATTGCAAATTTGACACCGTTGACCTAACTTTCTTATTCTATTACTTTGTTAATATTTTTTGCGCGTGATTAAGATTTGCAAGATCCTACATTGTACTCCTGTACAACCAACAGTGTAGCACAGTCTTCTTCCATTACATCTAATAACAAGTAAGAGACTTTGTCTCCTTCTATCTTCATCTTTGTTGTTATACTTTTATTTATCCTGTCTATTATCTGTGTTTATTCCGCTTTCTGTTATGGCTTTCATTATCTTATCTTTCCTGGTTTGTTTCTGGATTTTCTTTAATTACAATGAACAATTAGCAGATTTAATGAAAGCCATAACAGAAAGCGGAATAAACACAGATAATAGAGAGGATAAATAAAAGTATAACAACAAAGATGAAGATAGAAGGAGACAAAGTCTCTTTTATATATATATATATATATATATTATTTTTGCCCATTCTAAAGTCTATTAAAATAAATACATTGAAATTACTTTTCAATAATTATAGTTTGGCCCTAAAAGTTTTAGTAATTACAATTTGACCCCAAAACTTTTTAAAATTACATTTTTGGCCTAAATACCAACATAGATGACTCTTAACACCTTAAAGTCACCAACCACATGATACAAGCTACCGGTGAACTTATTCATGATACTTATTAGTGTGTGACCTTCTAGATTCATAATCGCGTATTGATGAGGGATCGATAAACCTCCTTATCTATTTTGGAAATATCTTTGCCATTTACCGAAAAACCCTCATGTTCATGAGTGACGCACTAGCAACTAATGTACCATGAGAATGTAAACGATAATAAAGACGACGCCTTTTATGAATCCATTTAACCGTTGAGAATTAGTGTGCAGTCCGATCATTTTGTTAAGAATACCCTGATCGGAAAAGGACCATGAAATGGTTAAGTTCACCTCCGATACTTTGTATAAATCTGAACCAGTAAAACGAGAGATGACTACCATTGACAAACCCCTTTCCATCATTTCATACTCGCCTTAGCCAAGGAGTTCCGCGTTTAATGACCGATCTCAGATATTATAGGACTTCGCCTCACGCCAGAGGTTAACATATCATATCTTGACAATTACCTATTGGTTCATACCACAAAACTAAAACGCGAAAGGCCGTAACCCACCTAATAGAAGACGAACATTGTCCAGACGCAGTGTTTAGCCCCTGATATAACCGGCAGCCACAATTTCTCAAGTCTGAGGATTAATTTGCACAATTCCCAACTAAATAGTAAACTATTAACCTGAAATCATGCAGCTTACTATTTATTGTCACATTCAACGATCCGTTCATAGACGATCACTCATATTTTTATTAGTCCACATCATCATGCTGTTTTGGCACTTCGCAAGCCATCATTTATCGTTGACATCACTATGTTAATCAAATGTAATAACATATGATAACCCATACTTGATTATTCTAGTCCCAGTTGAATGATCTGAAGGGCTATGAATCGATTCTTAATGTTTATCATATCGAAGAAAAAATGTAAAATATCGTAAACCCTTTTAGAACATCTTTCTTCTCGAATAAGCATTAGGGACATATTCATATCAAAGTGGAGAATATGAATATCCTATAAATAACATAGTGTATACAACACATAAATATATTCTTATTAAACCCTAATAAGGTCATCTCAAATTATAACATTAGGGCATATCCCCAACAATCTCCCACTTGCACTAATGCTATCAACCATAGGATCTAGTGCATTTTCCATTAGTATCTGTATACTCATTTTCTCCAAGACGGTGATCAACTGTAACTGTCTTTACATGATCAGTGGGTCAACTATAGAAACAACTATATGATCTATATTTGTTAATTTCATTTTCTAACAAGAAAGAAATTCTTGAATTGACTTTTTTCAGGTTCGGACTCTTGATGAGATCGGGTTCTATTAAGCTTGTGTAAAAAGTCTCTATAATAGTTACCATATTTCATGATATCGGCTACTGGACCTTAGGGAATGAAGGTATCATAAATTCATAAGATTTGTTAAGGGCAAAAACTCCCACTAAATTTTCTTATAAATTTAGATATCATCTTCATTTATTAATGAAAACGATCTCTATCTTTTCATTCTAATACACTCGTTATCCATTTCATTATAGTTACCTTTCTCTAAAGAAACTATGCATGAATGAGATTAAATTCTATTCAGCCATAGAATTAAAACATGGTATAAGTTTAAAATCAATTTGAAAGATTTTGGTGATCAAAGATGCATTCTTTAATCTTCTTTTATAACCCAACATATTCTGGACAAGTCTCATAAGCTCCATTTCTTTCAATTATTTATTTTGAACAAACCCTTTTGTCAAAAAGAATAATTAATCTATCAAACTCATTTGAATAGACATATAAAAGAATCCAAGTTTTTAACTCTTGACCATTTCAAAGTTCAAGACATTATAAGTATGATTTGGTATTTAGCCATTTCATTAAATGCTAAGCAATTAAAATATAAATGTTCGAGTTTGAAGATATTCTTTCTTCGATACACATTCCGATGATTTTATTACCATTAATGAAAGATATGCAAAATGCCAATCATTTCTTACAAATGATCATTTCCAAAATTACCCATAGTAAGATAAGATTGATAATAGTCACTGCTATCTCTAAATAAATACTTAAACTAATCCAAACATTTATAAACATTTTTCAAAATTGGGATCGCATACCAAGCCGATAAAAAATAACCAAATCATGCATAAACGGGGTCTACTACTCAATCCCCTCTTGATGAGAGATTTCTTGGTAAGAATGCCACAACCCGGCTCCTCCTATGTCTCTTCATCCTCCTTCTTCTAACGCTTTTGTTTTGGCTGGGCTCAGCCATAGAATGAGATGACTCAACATGGGGATCGGGTGCTGTACCCAAATCAAGAGTCTGCCAGCTAGTCAAAATATCTGGCAACTCATTCAGTGTGACCTCAATTTTATGCACGTGTATGTCCAAGATCAAAGGAGATTAGGATGATGAAGAGACTGCAAGATCAAGTTCACCTGAAGCCAGGGGTTTATGACGAAACCAAATGCCTCCAATTGAGTTACCAAGTAAATCATTCTTAGGCAATGCTGGCTCACGTCACCACCCTCTTCAAGTCTCATACTAAAAAGCTCACGGGTTAACTGGAATCTCATGGACTGACTGTGCTCACCAAATGATTTCTTCAAACAACGTATGATATCTACAGAATGAGGTAGCCCCTCATAGAATCTATGTAGATCATCACTCATTGATGAAATAATGTATCCTTTAGCACGCATGTCATCTTGGACCCATTTGTAGTAAGTGATCTTGTAGGTCTCAGATGCAGTCTCATCTAAAGAAGCAAATGTCGGGACATCCAGAATATACTCAATTCTCTTAAATCAAAGGACTACCCTTAAACTTTTGTACCATTTCTCAAAATTTGGTCCAATTAAATAATCATGATTAAGGATGAACAAAATAAGATTTATGAATGAAGCCATTGCAAATAAACTGCAGAAAAAGTAAATATAATAGAAAGTAAGATTGCAGGCTAACAAGAATATATGCAAAGCTATTGTTGGGCCAGGAAGGCGAGCGATCACCCTTAGGGATTCGCTATCATGGGGAATGGTATCAGTGCTTGACTGCGCTGCCATAATAAGGAAATAAAGTTGTACCTTGGCTAACAGCTATAACTTTTGGCACAGTGGCAAGCGCTTGATCTTGAAAACTGGTATTAGAGCGAGGTCATAGGTTTGAATCCCCCATGTATCGCTGGGGGAGAGATTGTTAGAATCTTAAGTGGGAAGCTTAGGTCGTGGACTTAGGCGGGGGACGAACCACGCTAAATCGCGATTTGTAATCTCTTTTTCTCAACTCTCTTTTTGCATTATTTGTTGCACACTAAGTGTTTGATAAATTGCCTCACTCACTCTTTATATTGCTAAATTGCACATTTGCTTAAGATTATTTTTGATTAAGTATTGCTAGTATATTGCCTATATAACCTAATTCATCCCCTCTTAGGTTTTATTAAAGGACAACAAGTGGTATCAAGAGCTAGGTCTTTGCATATAACTAAACATCTAGCAAAGAAAAGATAAATGACAAACAATACTACCTCTCCTTACTTTGAAGGTTACTCCACTAATAGGCTTTCATTGTTTATAGGTACAAATTTCAATTATTGAAAGAACAAGATGGAGACATACATACAACCGTTGACTATGCTCTATGGTAACTGGTAGAAGATAGTCCTTATGTTCCAATGAAGGAGGTGACGGCCAAAGATGCTCCAAGTTCAAGTGGAGTCGAGAAAGTCAAAACCATTCAAGTGCCCAAGGAAATGGGAGAATTCAATGATCAAGACATTATCATGATGACCAAGAACTCAAGAGCCAAGAACACCATCTATTGTGCTTTAAACGAAACTGAGTATAGTCATGTGAGTCAATGTGAAACCACTCACGAGATTTGGAAAATGTTACACTTGTCTTATTAAGGAATGTCTCAAGTGAAGAATACCAAGATTGATCTTCACATTCATGAGTATGAGTTGTTTCGTATGAAGTTCGGGGAGTCACTAAATGAAATGCATCAAAGATTCTCCAAAATCATAAACAACTTGAGTGCTCTCGGAAAGAAGTATCCAAATGAAGAACTCGACCGGAAGATTCTTATGGCTCTTCCAAAAGAATACAAACCAAAGGTGACATCAATTAGAGAATCAACCGACTTCTCCAAGATGGAGGAACTTGTATTGAATCAAGAAAAGATACAAGATAAAGAAGAAAAAAAAGTTAAAGAAATCACTTGCTCTTATTGCTCAATCTCAATCAAGTAACGAAAACAAAGATAATAGTGATCATGATGAGCTTGCACTTCTTGCAAATAATTTTAAGAAGTTCTTGAAATACAAAAAGATGAAGAAAGGAGAGCCCATCAACAACAAAATCAAGAGAAGATTCAAAGAGAAAATTGAGAAGGCCAAAGAGGAGATCAAGTGCTTCAATTGTGACAAGCCGGGACACATCAAAGTAAAGTGTCGAAAATTGATCAAAGAAAAGCAAAAGGCAATGAATGCTTGTGTTGATGATGATATATCAACTAGTGATGAAAGTGGAAGTGAAACTGAAGTGGCCAACTTTGTGTGGTTCATGGCTAGAGATGATAAGGTTGCTCTAAAGGTGAAGTATGAAGATACTTGGGTTATTGATAGTGGGTGCTCAAGGCACATGACGAGATATTTCTATTTCTTTTATGAGATTGACAAAGATTTCAAAGGTAAAGTTAGCTATGGAGGAAATGAAATAGGAAAAGTCATTGGTAAGGGTAGCATATAAGATATAAACTCTCTTTCCATTCATGATGTCTTGTATATTAAAGATCTTAGACACAATTTGTTAAGTGTAAGTCAATTTTGTGATAATGAATTTAGAGTTGAATTTTTATCTACTTGTTGGAAGGTGTATGATAAAGTGTTATTTGTTGGAAATAGATGTGATAATGTGAACGTGATTAATTTACATGAATTAAAATGTCAAAATGTGACATGTTTAGTTACCATTAATGAAGACTCATGGTTATGGCATAGGAGACTCGGTCATGCTAACATGGATTTACTTGCAAAGCTTTCTAGAAAAGAACTTGTCATAGGTCTTCCTAAGACTAGATTTCAAAAAAGACCATTTATGTGATGCATGCCAATTTGGAAAACAATACAAAACATCTTTTAAAAAAATTAGCAAGATAACCACATCAAAAGCTTTACAAAAATTACATATGGATCTTTTTTGTCCAAAGGATGTGGCAAGCTTAGGTGGATCTAGATATGTCTATGTTATCATAGATGATTACACTAGATTCACATAGGTTAGACCCCTTACACATAAAAATGATGCCTTTAATGAATTTGCTAAACTTTGTAATAAGGTGCAAAATGAGAAAGACTATTATATAAATTGTATTCATAGTGACTAAAGTACCGAATTTATAAATGCATCGTTAATGGACTATTGTGAAGTACGTGGTATTGAATATAATTTTTTGGTTCCTAGAACTCCTCAAAAAAATGGGGTAGTTGAAAGGAAGAACTGGACATTACAAGAAATGACAAGAACAATGTTGAAAGAAAACAACTTGCCAACATATTTTTGGGGTGAAGCCGTAAATACCGCATGTTATGTGCTAAATCGTGTGCTAATTAGACCTTTTCTAAAGAAAACACTCTATGAGTTATGGAAAGATAGAGCACCAAATGTGTCTTATTTTAAAGTTTTTGGTTGTAAGTGTTTCATCATAAATACAAAAGAACATCTTGGCAAATTTGATTTTAAATCGGATGAAGGACTTTTCATGGGTTACTCTTCAAGAAGCAAAACTTATAGAGTTTTTAACAAAAGAAATATGCTTATCGAAGAGTCTATGCATGTGGATTTTGATGAAACGAATCATTTTGCCCCGAGAAGGAATGATGATGATATAGGTGTTTCTGAAGTTGACATTCAAATCCCACCTACAACCATTGGTAATAAGGGAACCTCAAGTGATCCAAAGGAGACAAATGTTGAAGAGGGTCGAATCTCAAAGGATGGTGAAACTCTAGCAAATCCACAAGTTAATGAACAACCAATGCAAAATGTCGAAGAAGCCACAACAAATGATGATTTACCAAAATGTTTGAAGTTTGTGAGAGATCATCCAAATGATCAAATTCTTGGTGATCCTTCCAAGGGAGTATGAACTCGCTCTAATCTAAATGCTTATTGTGAACATGTTGTTTTTCTTTCTCAAGTAGGGCCTAAAAATGTTAAAGAAGCTCTAGATCATGAAGATTGGATAATTGCCATGCAAGAAGAATTAAATCAGTTTGAAAGAAGCAAAGTGTAACATATAGTTGAAAAACCTAAAGATTATCCTATAATTGGTACAAAATGGGTTTTTAGGAACAAATTAGATGAATCTGGGGTTGTAACTAGAAACAAAGCTAGGCTAGTTGCTCAAGGGTATAATC
This sequence comes from Ehretia macrophylla, assembly GCA_037974665.1. Classification (NCBI taxonomy): domain Eukaryota; kingdom Viridiplantae; phylum Streptophyta; class Magnoliopsida; order Boraginales; family Ehretiaceae; genus Ehretia; species Ehretia macrophylla. Next base: position 51,968,169 of record CM075780.1, on the reverse strand, counting down.
AATAAGAATGCATAGATTATGATGAGACCTTTGCTCCCATAGCTAGACTTGAATCCATTCGTATGCTTCTTGCCTTTGCATGTTTTATGAACTTTAAATTATATCAAATGGATGTAAAAAGTGCATTTTTAATGGCTATCTCAAGGAAGAAGTTTATGTGAAACAACCACCCGGATTTGAGGACTCTAACTTGTCAAATCATGTATATAAACTAGATAAGGCATTATATGGCCTTAAGCAAGCACCTAGAGAATATGATACGCTTAGCAACTATTTGCTTGAAAAAGGGTTCACTAGAGGCAAATTAGATTCCACTCTCTTTGTTAAAACAAAAGACAAAGATATATTGCTTGTGCAAATTTATGTTGATGGTATAATCTTTAGTGATACTAATGAATCTCTTTATAAGTATATCTCTAAGTGTATGCACAAGAAATTTGAGATGAGTATGATGGGAGAATTGAATTTCTTTCTCGGACTCCAAATCAAGCAAGCACAAGAAGGTATATTCATCAATCAAACCAAGTACACTAGAGAACTTATCAACAAGTTTGGGCTTGAGTTAGCAAAAGAAATGAGTACACCAATGTCAACATCAATCAAGCTTGACAAAGATGAAGAAGGTAACAAGGTAGATGAAAATCAATATTGAGGTATGATCGAAAGCCTTCTTTATTTAACTGCTTCTAGACTTGATATTGTATTTACTGTATGTTTATGTTCTTGTTTTCAATCTTGTCTTAAAGAGTCTCATTTAAATGCAGTAAAAAGAATCATTAGATATCTTAAAGGGACTATAGATTTAGGATTATGGTATCCGAAAGACACATCATTTGACCTTATAGGATATTCGGATGAGGATTATGCAGGAGATCGAGTGGATAGAATGAGTACTAGTGGATGCTGTCAATTTCTAGGACATTCATTAATCTCATGGTCTAGTAAAAAACAAAATATTGTAACTCTCTCTACAGCCGAAGCTGAATACGTCTCTGCCGGAAATTGTGTTGCCCAAATTCTTTGGATGAAACAAAATTTGCTCGACTATGGCTTTGTGTACGAAAATGTGCCTATTAAATGCGACAATACAAGTGTCATTAATCTCACTAAGAATCCCATTCAACACTCTACAACAAAACATATTAAAATTATGCATTATTTCATTCACGATCATGTTAAGAAAAAGGATGTCGTACTTAACTTTGTTGATTATATGCATCAATTAGCTGATATTTTTACCAAACCATTGCATGAAAATCAACTTTGTGTGATTAGAAGGGATTTAGGCATGCTTAAAATGAGTTAACATTGCAAAAAACACCAAGTTTTTCGCATGAGATGCACTTCCGGGCAGAAAGTGCACCACCGAAAGAGGGGCTGCCACTGGTTGACCAGTGGAGCATACCCTCGTCCGGTGGTCGTGCCTCAGGCGGATGAGGGTCTAGCACCTTTCGACCGGTATTTCAACCCTAGTCCGGTCACGACACTAACGGGTACCAAGCTTAAAAATCAAAATTTTTAAAATTTCTTCAATTATTCTATTTCTTTCAAACTCTACCATCTTTTTCATTAGAACTCTATCAATCCTTAGCAATTTTTTTGTTGTTTTAAACATCATCCTTAGCAATTTCAAGCTTTATCAAGTCTCACAATTCAGTCCATTGCTTCTTTCTATCTTCAAATCTTTGTAAAAACTCTTCCAATTTTCTCTTGCCCACCAAGTGCCTGATAAAATTCCCAAATCAAACTCTCTTGCATTCTGTTCAAAATTATCTTGCCTACTCATGGCCTCTTCATCCAGAAAAGTATCCAAGAAGCGAAAGACAGGTTTTAGGCCTCATACCATTGACCAATAGGATCCTATGCATGTCATCGCATCAGGTGATTTCTTGAAAGAAGAAATACTATGGGGTAAACGTATTGATCCTTCAGATTTTTTGGATAACACTCGTCCACATAAATTGCTTCGACATCAAAGACGGCTTCCTTTGTTTGGACTCGAGGACATCAATTGTGATCAACGGGTTCGTGATTTCTATGCTTATGCAGTAAAAGGTGAATATGAGGGTGTGCGTGGGATAAAGAGCCGACTAAATGGAGTTAACATATTTGTGAGTGAACGGGACTTGGCTATCTTGCTTGGCATTCCAACTAGTGGTCTCAAAATCTACTCCCCTATTAACCTACCAAGCGTACTACACGATAATTCTCCAAAAGAGATATTTACTACCTTGTGGGAAGGCTCGGGAAGGATAGAAAAGTTCATGCCAAAAAGAGATCAACTTTGTGCTGAAAAACGAGTGATTCTCTATATCTTGAATCAAACTATCATGCCTCGCATTGTAAAAGATGGAACAATTCTATTCTTCACGGGCTATGTGATGCATCTTATGTATAAAAAGGTAAAAATCAATCTCTCATACATTATACTTATTTACATTTTGGCTTTCAAAAAGAAATCTTTGCCCTATGGGATGATCTTGTGTCACCTTTTCCGTCTAAGGGATATCACTCGTGTTGGTCAGTTTGCACCCTTAAATGATTCCACCTACCTCCTTGATAAACATTGCCCTGATAGACAATTCATGGCTCATGAAAAATAACGACTTTGTCTACATTACGCAACGTCAATTCCGTAAGGTTCACTCTGAAATAGTTGATCATTTAGAAAACTATGACCTTGGGAAAGAGGGTGATGAAAGTGAAGCTGCAAGTGAGAGTGATGAAGGTGGTACCGAAGGAAGAGATACTGACATTGGGACTTCACGGGTTGATATTGGTAGTGCAAGTTCGTCTACAAGGAGCAGACCTACCCTAGTCACTCTTGAAGAAGTTAATACCAAGGTTGATAATTTGACTTTGAAAGTTGATCAGTTATCCTTGACTGTTAGAGAAGTCAACTCTGAGATGAAGGGCATGAAGATGATGCATGAGACGCTTTATGAGAAGTTTTTGAAGGAATAAGCCCATTGCCTTGCAATGCATAGAATGATCCCATTTTTCCCTTATTTCCTAGACTTTGGATTTTTTTTACATCTTGCTTTACTTTCATATGCACTTTCTCTAGCTGTTTCAATTTTTCAATCTCTCTATGTTTCTTCCAGTCTACTTCCATGATTTTGGTATGTTGGTTTCAATTTCTATGTCTTGCTTTATTATGTGTATTTGCGCCAAATCGTTGGACATGCAATAGGGATGATCATGATTTACTTTGTTTTTCTAATGACAAAAAAGGGGAGAAAAAGTAGCATGAAAAATGTGTTAAACTTGAACCTAAAAGAACTCATATATTGAGGGGGAGTAAGAAGTTCATTTATGCATAAGTTGAGGGGGAGTTTTGAACAAACTTATATTTTCAGTTCAAGCAAACTCAAAATGCACTATCTCTCTTGAACTCATTTATGCTTACATTGTTATTATTTGGGATAAGTTTTGTCATCATAAAAAGGGGGAGATTGTTAGCCTAAAAGGCTTCTAAATTATGGTTTTGGTGATTACAAACCATAAATGTGTTGAATGAGTTTGTTAATTATGCATAAGTAAAGATGAATCAAGATTGACTTTGATTCCAAGTTCATCAAGCTGAAGAAGGAAGAAAAACATCCATCAACTCAAGGAAAAGATTCGAAGAATGAAGATGGAGTTATAAGGATGAAGACGAAAGTCATAAGGGGTATCGGTTGGGATTTGATTGGGGTTTTGGGTCTTGCAAATGGTATATGCTCAACAATAATTCTCAAATATTGTTTTGAAATATTTGAATTTTTTTTTACAAAACATGCTCAAAAGAAACGCTTTTAAAAAACCCAAACCTGGCAGTTTTGATCCCACTGGACGACCCCATAGCGACTGGTCGACCGGTGGCCAAAGGGTCGTCCGCCCGAGGCCTGTCCACCGGACGAAGGTCTCTCGACCGGTCGACCGGCGAAACAGGGGTCGATCGGTCGAGCCAAAATGCTGATTCAAAATATAGCCGTTTTATGAAGTTGGGGTACATTTATTATACCCATTGCAGCTTCTATTAATGCCTCTCTATTGCAAAATTTCAAGATGGGATTCAAAGCAATTACTCTTGAGTTCTTACATTAATTGCATCTTTGAATCATCATTGAGCTATACTTGAGCAATAATTTGTGAGCAATATTGAGAGAGAAGTATTCATTGTATTCATCCACCTTAAAAGAGGGCTTTTATTGTGAATCTCAAACACTCATCAAAAGAGAGAGTTAAACACTTTGAAAGGAAGGATTTTCTTGTCAAAGGTGTTGGGGTTAAAGCTTTGTATTGAGAATGATTTTTCTATTGTAAAAGCTTGAACTACCATTGTATTTAGTTTGTGGACTCACCAACATTTGAAGAGTCACCATAGTGAAGATTGTTGAAATCCTAAGAGGGAAGCTTAGGTTGTGGACTTAAGCGGGGGCCGAACTACGCTAAATCACGATTTGCAATCTCTTTCTCTCAACTCTCTCTTTGTATTATTTTCTGTACACTAAGTATTTGATAAATTGCCTCACTCACTCTTTATATTGTCAAAGTACATATTTGCTTAAGATTGTTTTTGATTAAGTATTGCTAGTATATTTCCTAATCAAAGAAGTAGTATTATTGCCTATATAACCTAATTCACCCCCTCTTAGGTTTAATTAAGGGACAACAACTATAATATTGCAAAATAAAATAGCTACTCCCACTCTTTGTTTTAAATCTCATACTCCCTTAATGAGAAGACATGAATCTATGAGAAGACTCTAAGTGGGATGACCAAGTTCCTATGATCAGATACATTTCTCAAACCTTTGTGGCTATGTTAAAACATGAATACCAAAGGTCAACAACTTTTTGTTGTCTATTTCTCTAAATAGGGTATGGTTTACCTTAGTCCCTAAATCACTTTGGTCTCAAACCTTTGTGGCTATGTTGATTAAGTAATCTGGTTAGATTCGACCCGCCATCGCTTAGTTATCCGACAAATTGAATCAATAATGTTAAACCTTTATGGCTATGTTGGCCATTAGATTTTGGAAGATAACCACATCTCTATGTTTCATTCTAGTGATTTTAATAAACTTACTTTGAAACATATCATGTACCCTTGGGTAAATAGAATTGTATTCATTTAGGTCTTATTAAATATCCTAGGATGGCGGAGGACTACGATAAAACTTCTTTTACCATTTTTTTAATCTAATATTAATTTACACATAGTCAGTTAAATAATCTCATCAAATCATTAAGCTTTCAACATACTATAAGCTAATAATCACAATTATAACAATTTAAAAAGTATGAATGAAAAGAGGTATGAATGGTAGAACATGGGCTTGGGTTTTGGGCTTAAAAATATAAAACTATTTTCTTTAAAAGATAGGAAAATCTCACGTTTAGTCCCTATTGTTTGCAAAAAATTTCAGTTTGGTCATTATTGTTTAAAATGTCTTAATTTAGTCCCTATTATTTTTTCAAAAGTTTCAATTTCATCCATATTGTTTAAAGTTTTTCAATTTCGTCCTTGTTGTTTGCCAAAGAGTTTCAGTTTCGTCCTTATTATTTTAAAAAAATTTCAAATTCGTCCCTATTATTTTTCAGAAAATTTTAATTTGGTCTTTGAATAATAGGGATGAATTTGAAACTTTAAAAAAATAATAGGGACGAAATTGAAACTTTTTAAAAATAATAGAGACAAAATTAAAACTTTTTGAGAAACAATACGGACTAAATTGAGACATTTTAAAAAATAGGGACGAAATTGGAATTTTTTTGCAAACAAAAGGGACTAAAATGAGACAAATAAAATAATAGGGATTAAACTGAGACAATTGGATAACAATAGGACTATTTGTGAAATTTTTCCTTAAAAGATCTTCAACTCCTTAAAATCTCCATTGGGCCTCCAACTCCTTGGAAAAGTCCATTGGGCCTCCAACTCATTGGAAAACTCCATTGGGCTTCTTTCAAGCTTTCTTTTTGAAAAATTATATAGAAGTCCTCACTACATAATTCTCTCAAAAGGCAACAATAAAATTGAAACTTATGTCTCAAATTACAACCCAATAACTTTTGACCCTAAAGCCCAAATCCATGATCAAATTCACCATTTCCAAGATATAAATATATGCATGATTACTCATATCAAGTATATAATAATCCACATATAATAAGTTAGCATATAAGTTTAACCAATTCATTATCATGAAAAATTAAACCTTATCTATACTTATTTTATTTTCTTGAAAAAAACATTTCATTAATAACAGAGAATATTGTCATCTTATTATATATATATATATATATATATATATATATATATGTATATATATAATCTTACTTTATTAGATAGCCAATCATAACTGCTTTTTTCTAAAGTTAAAGCCATGCACATCCTAGGATTGTAATCATTACAATCCAAATGTTAACTTTATTATCTCTCTTGACACTTAGCAAAAGGGTTCTATCATAAAAAACAATGGAAAAGATTCTTTTGTCTTTATTCAAAAGTTAATCATATCCATCCAATTCAAATTCAAATAACTAGAATTGATGACATGGACAATCCTACATTTCACATGCCATATGTCAATGCCCAATCATTAATTTGTCTTTTCATTTGATGACTAGGATGATGACGTGGTATTTCACAAATTACATCATCATTATACATATACGTATATAAACACCTTTTATATATATATATATATATATATATATATATATATATATATATATATATATATATTATTTTTGCCCATTCTAATCTCTATTAGAATAAACACATTGAAACTACTTTTCAATAATTATAGTTTGGCCCCTAAAATTTTGGTAATTATAATTTGACCCCAAAACTTTTTAAAATTATACTTTTGGTCCAATTACCAACATAGATGACTCTTAACATCTTAAAGTCACCAACCACATTATACAAGCATTTGGTGAACTTATTCATGATACTTATTAGTATGTGACCTTCTAGATTCATAATCGCGTAGCGATGAGGGACCGATAAACCTCCTTATCTATTTCAAAAATATCTCTGTCAAGTACCGAAATACCCTCATGCTCATGAGTGACGCACTAGCAATAAACGTACCAAGAGAATGTATACGATAATGAAGATGACGTCTTTTATGAATCCATTTAACCGTCAAGAATTAGCGTGTAGTCCAATCCTTCTGTTAAGAATGCCCCGATCAGGAAAGGACGATAAAATGATTAAGTCCACCTCCGATACTATGTATAAATCTGAATCGGTAAAACGAGAGATGACTACCATGGAAAAACCCTTTTCCATCACTTCATACTCACTTTGGCCAAAGAGTTCCTCGTTTAACGACTGATCTCAGATATCATAGGACTTCGCCTCACGCCGGAGGTTAACAAATCTTATCTTGGCAATTACCTGTCGGTTCATACCACAAAACTAAAACGCGAAAGGCCGTGACCCACCTAATGGAAACGAGCGTTGTTCAGACGCAGTATTTAGCCCCTGATATAACCGGCAGTCGCAATTTCTCAAGTCTGAGTATTAATTTGCACAATTCCTAACTAAATAGTAAACTATTAACCTGAAATCATGCAACTTACTATTTATTGTCATATTCAATGATCCGTACACAGACGATCACTCATATGTTTATTAGTCCACATCATCATGCTGTTCTGGTACTTCGCACGCCATCCTTTATCATTAACATCCCTATGTTAATCAAAGATAATAATATATGATAACCCATAGTCGATTATTCTAGTCCCGGTTGAATAATATGAAGGGCTATGAATCGATTCTTAATGTTTATCATATCGAAGAAAAAATACAAAATATCCTAACCCCTTTTAGAACATCTTTATTCTCGGATAAGAATTAGGGACATATTCATATCGAAGCGGAGAATATGAATATCCTACAAATAACATTGTGTATAAAACACAACCATATTCTTATTAAACTCTAATAAGGTCATCTAAAACTATAGCATTAGGGCATATCCCCAACATAAGTATATAAAGGCTCATCTAAATTTCTCAATTTTGTGTTGGGAATATGGACTTGACATATATATACTTAACCAAGTGCCTTTGAAATCAGTCACTTCAATTCCCTATAAGTCATAGACAGGTAATGAACTAGTCCGCAATGACTTATGACCTTGGGAGTTAGCTACTTTGTTCATGATATTTCTCGTGAGCATGAGAAATTGAAACCGAAAGGAAATATGTGTTTTCCATTTGGTATATTGAACAATCCAAAGGGAATGTTCATTGATGAACATATAGTAGGAGTGTGTCTGAACTCAATATTTTTGGATATAGATTTTTCTAGCAGGGGTCATTCAATTAAGAGATTCAATTGTCTGAATTGAATGCTCCTAATGGTCTTATCCCTCACAATTTTTCAGTTGAAAGGAGGACTTGATTCTATTCACTTATCCAAGTGGGAGATAATCCACCGGTTTTGTTTTGGTCAACTTGAATCCATTTCACGATCAAAGTGAATTCGTTTTATTAACCACTTTGTGGATCATGTTCACTTGCAATAGTAATTATGAAAATAAGTTTTTTTTACGAATACTAGTTTAGATGATGATGAACATAAGATAGTGGTTAAAGCTCTCTCATTTTTTATAAGGAAAAATTGGATGAAAGTAATGGAAGAACAATTGTATTCAATATCAGATATTAAGCTCGCCAGTGGTTAAAACATCGTACCCAAATTGAGGTATAACTTGCAAGCAAACATTCTTTCATTGCTAGGTTTGCCTTAATTCCATCTATTTCTGATTATGTCACCCAATTGAACCTTGAATTACATCAGGTGGGTGTAAAGGTGACGTTTCTTAGTAGAAAAATGCGAGAATAATTTATTTTGTATGATCTTCAAATGGTTCAAGAAGACATATATGTATATGTCAATTGATTAAAGAATAGAAATATAATTTTATTTCTCTATGTGAAGGACATTTTGTTGGCCATAAATGACAATGAGTATATAACCACTATTAGGAAGTGGTTGTCCTTAACTTTGTGAGATAAATGACATTGGTGAAGTAACTTATGTGTTTGTTGCCAAGATCCAGAGGGATCATTCTAAAGATTCTTGTTTTGTTCCAAGATTCATATGTCAAGAAAGTTCTTGAATGACTCTACGTGTAAGTATACAAACCTATAGAAACTTTTATAGTCAAGGGTAAAAGCCTAAGCTAAGGGACATGTCCCCAACTACCAGAATAAATTGATGAGATAAAAATCTTCATTATTCAAGCACCATGGGAGGTCTAGTATATAATGTGGTATATACATGGCTAGATATTTATTTTTGCCATGAGATTGATAAGTTGTTATCAATCAAATCTTTGATAAGTTCATTGCATCATTGTCAAAAGGATCATGAGATATTTGAAAGACCATTTAGATTTTTAATGCCATTAAAGTGTTGATCTTTATTAGAAGAGATCAACAAATGCTAACTTGGGTAGTGACCCAGATGAGTGTAAAGTTACCTCTTGGTATGCTTACTTGCTGATCAATTGCATTACTTTGTGGAATAACAAGAAGCAAATATGCAATGCGTTGTCAATTATAGAAATAGAGCTATATGGTATGCTCAGTAGCTATGCGAGGGCAGTATGACTCGAGAGATTATGATGGACTTGAGATGAGTCAGTTGCTAGATGAGCAATGACGATCTATTTGTTGGGAATAGTATGCCCAAAAGACTACTAGTACATTGTCATTGATATATTTGGATGTTTGTAATGGATAATTATTGTCATCTTACTTTCATGAGCATGTTTCTTTCTTATGTGGTTGACTATTATATATATGTGTGAATATAAGGTCTTTGCTTTAAGTATTGACTTACGTACATAGTGGTTACGTACAAAAAGTCTAAGTCATGGTTACTTGTCAAGTAGAACTATTTAGTCCATAACTAAGTATAGTGTTGGACACTCTACTATGGTAAAAGTTATTGTGAATAAGTTCCCTTTACACAGTTGGGTGAGCTGCCTTGATCATGGACATGGTTCTACATTTACTTTACTTATGCATGTGTATGTATTGGATGAGCCACTGTAGGTGTAATACTCTAAATACATACTATTGAAGAAAGAGGTTACCTATATCTTCTAGCTTTTAAGTGGGCCTATGCTCTTAATCTTGAGCATATGTGGATGAACTGACGAAGTCAAGTCTTGTACTTTGAGTCACTATGGGTGAGATCTTATATATGGGTCAACAGATCTATATATGGGTCAACAGATCTATGATTTGGGTGTCTGGACTTGGTTAGGAAGGACATGTATATGCAATAAGAAATCTATACAATAATCACTCCTTTTAAATGATCCACATTGATCGTCCTGAATCTGTGCGCATAGTAATATATGATGTATTAGTTGTTACACTTGTGGGTTGCTCCCTTGGTCAAATGGATAGCGTCCGGAAGATGGTTAGATTATGGGTTACAGGTTCTAAGGAGAAATATGTAGTTAAAGAGGTGATAGTACAAATTCATAAACATGTCTTGGCTATGAGTGAGTATAGAGGGACAATGTGGTCATTATTACTTAGTTGGCCTAAAGACTGAGCGTCATATATTATTAACTAACACCTGTTCATACAATAATTATCTTGGAGTGCAACCATCATCTTTTAGTGGAATAGACTGAAGTTAAAATGACAAAATATTGTTAGAAGACTAGTGAGAGTATTTTGGTCGTTTTCAATGGAAGGATAATTATGTCTTTGGTTTCCCTTCTAGCCATTTACCTTATAAGTGTATTTGCTAAATAAATAATTACTAAGTTGAAGTGATGATTTAATCCTTTGACAATTAGAGATCATGAATAAAAATTCTTATTTGTGGAAGATATTTTCTATTTTGATTAGTGGCTGAATTTTGAATTAAATAATTATTAAATGATAATTAAATAAATAAATAATTAATTAATTAAAGTCTAATGACTACTAAATATTTAAGATAGTTTTTTGATAATTGGAGAAAAGTTCTATTCTTAAATAGTAGACTAAATTTGGACTTTAGAATTAATTAATTAAATTGGATAGAGCTTAGAGGACTGAACCATAGCCATTTGGCTCACGGCCAGAGGAAAGACAAAGTGGGCTAGGCGTCCCACATGGCTTTGGCGTGTAAATTGGCTTTGTTTGCTAGGAAAGTGTGAACGCAATGTGTAAAATGATTTCTGTTTTATTATGGAATTAAATGATAATTCCAAGTCCTAATCCTTTACTCTTTTGGATTTTGTTTTTAGACATAATTACCTTACATATCTTCAACTATATAAAGGTCTCTACCCCAAGTTCTACAATTGCACCATCTCCTTTAAAATCTCTCTCTTTCTCTCACGAGTAAGCTTCAACTCTGTGAAGAAACTCGTATCAATTTTTTTAGTTTAGTTTTACAAGTTCTAGTCCCACAATTAAATCAACACCTTAGCCAGAAATTTGGAATAGAGGGGAAGATCAGAGTTAAGAAGCAAAAGTCTTGTACCAGGCGTGTGGAGCTTCTCACTCAGGAAAGGTAAAGTTTTCTTCGTTACGTTCTTCGCGATAAAGGTATTCCTGAAAATGTTATTTGCTTTTATAATTAAACTATGAACTGTTTAGATGTTCAAGTAGCTATTACATGCTTTCTTCGTTTTAAAGATCCATGCATGAATATTTTTGTTTTATTCTTGCAATTATAGAATTTTATTCATGTGATATAATATTTCCCTTCACTATTGTGTCCACTAATTAGCCATCGTTTGTGCTAAGGATCATAAATTTCATGGAGAGACCTAATACATAGACATTATGACTTTGTGTCATAAAAAAAGTAACTGTGGAACACTCACCTATACATGAGATGACAGTGACCCACTCCATAAACCCATCTCTAGAGATATATATTTGTTGTAGTAGAATCTCTAGGATTGCATAGGACTTGATATTGATGTTCTATAGAGTGTTATGAAATTACTAATGTACTTATACTGGTGAGTATTTCATGCCAGTTTATAGTGAATGATATTTTTTCATGTGTTTGCATAGTGTCTTATCTTTGTGGTAAGTTCGGAAGAAATCGAGTATGAGTATGCTAGCATATATTGGCATCGAAAAACATGTCGATAGGTTGATGAGATTGGCTCTCTCACACGAGCAATCGCTTCTGGCGCAGCGGGAGCGTGCAGAGATGAGACGGTATGAGTTGATAATTAGTATTCGTCGGAAAATACTATACTCATGTAAGAGAAGTCGCCTTAAGAATTAATATGAAATTAGTTTATATGATAATATTAAGATGAGACCCCTTAATTGTATTTGTTACAATTAAAGAATGACATAAGGTCGATATGGGTACCCACTGTTCATATAACTTGATTATAATCAAATGTAAAACCTCGATTAGTATGTGTATTAAATTCGAGGATTCAGGTTAGTTACTAAGTAATAACTAGACTAAGATTTGTATAGTGTTTTTATCTAAGTGAAGATATTTGCCCTTTTATAATAGAAGTCACACTGTAACACAAGTTTCATACCATGTGTGCTTTGCGATCATATAAGGAAGTGGATGAATGGATCTTTATTTCACCACTGTGTGAGTCCTTGAAGCAATAGATGCTTCTTTGGGATAGACTTAGTGACCTATGCTCAGATTTTGATAGGTCAAGTTCAATGTTAGCTACTTTGGTATATCGCCTAAAGATCACGTTAGATTCGATCATATGGCACATATCCGAGAAAAAAAATTGACTTGGCTTAGAAGGATATTAAAGTGAAGGGAAGACTATTCACATCTAGGCCCGCATGTGTTCATTGGTCGACCCGTTATACAATCTTTGTGATTGAACATAACTATGGATACATGTTTGAGATTTAAAGATCAAACATAGCCTACGAGGGATAAGGTATGTATTGACTGATGTGAACTTAAATTGGTCTACGATACAACGAGACTTTTTCTCATGTCATCCAAAACAGGCATATGGTCAGAGCTTCCACTTGTTGTGTGCTCGACGGTCGCACGAATTATTTTCCCTATAAATTTAGTGATGGTTCCTGACAAGGTCATGGAGAGAGATAGGGATAGATAATGGTCTATCCATCTTGTACGAGTGAGAGATGTTGGATTTTGGGACTAGGTCGCCCAATATGGCTTGACCTAGCCCGATCCATTTTTGTATGGGTCATAGAAAGTTATGAAAATAACTTCTCATCCTATTTCTAATTAGAGAAATTAGAAATAGAAGAGAATTGAACATATCAGTTCTTGAGAAATAGAAGATAGTGAGTCTTCTTTCATGGTTCCTCTATCTTTCTCAATCTCTCTCACCATGTGTATAGTGCGTAGACATTAAAACCAAATCTACATGTAAGTTGTGGCCTATAATCCAAGACCAACATCGTGTTTTAGTTTTCGACTCCTGGCTATTTGATGGTGGAACGAACGTAGTTATTTCTTTAGACAAATTCTTCCGTATCTACTACGAAGTTAGTATAATTTATGATTTTGTGAAGAATTCATATTGTTTATTCAATATCTTCATATATTTTAACGTTCTCTGCACTTGCTTCACTTTACTCGTCACCCTATAAGGTTGGGTATAAAAATTGCCTAATCGCATCCAATTAATCTTAATTGGTGTTGAAATATTATTTTTCTTCATGATATTACATCTATCTACTTGAAATCCTACAATAAGATACTGACTCGATTCGTAACGTTAAGGTGCATATGGGTTTCTCTTCTTTCTTTTATAGACATTTCCTTTGTTTGATTTTATATATCCTTTAATCCTCTTTTGTCTCTTTGGCACTACATGCATGTCAACTTAGCCTATCCAATAAGAGAGGCAATTTTGTATCTTCTTTACTTGTGTGCAGTTGTCACGCCCCGAGTCTAAAAGTTTCACACACGCAAGCGAGACTAGTGTTGTAGGTATAAAAAATAACTACTTGGGCCTCTAATTAACTATCCCAAAATAGTTAACCCAAATTATCCCTTATACTCATAATACCTATAGATAAACCACACATATTCAAAATTTTTCACCGATGTGGGAAATTATATACACCAAGACCAACCAGACGGTATAGGATTCTAGAGATGACTCATATCGTCTTCTTGGTACAGTATTTTGTCTCGCATAGCACTCCATTCCTGCATCAGTTAGTGACCGACTCTATATACCATTCTGTCATACTCTGAGCCTAGAACCCCAGACTCGCAGACAAAACTGGTGTTATAGGTATACAAAATAATTAATTGGGTCATCTTTTTTATTGATTCAAAATGGTTAACCCAAATTATTCTTTATACCCACTATATGACATTCTTTCATTTGGTGTTCATGATTCACATTGCGTCTAATTATCCCTTGTAATCAAATGTGAATATACATGTATTGTTTGAGCATGTCTATTGTGTATCTATATTTTTCTTCCATCACCATAATCAAGTTATTTAATTTTTCGTTGTTATCGAGTGTGTTCTTATAGTCGTTGGAGACCTTATATCGTTCTTTGCCATCCTATAAAGATTCGAACCTACATGATAAATTGTTATTACCCCTATGAACGAGTTCTTGTACCTTTTCTTTGGCCCTCTTTTGCCACATTGTGTACTCTTATATTCATTTAAGACCCTATTTTCATTCCGTGTCATCCTATAATTATTTGAACCTACTCGGTAAATTGTCGTTGAACTTATGAGCAAGTTCTTTTACCTAATTTTCTTGTGGCCTTTTTTTTCATATTATTTGGTATAATCTTACATTCATTTGAGAGCCTATTTTATTTGACTTTCATTATCTTAATTTGAATGTAAGCTACAGATTGTTATTTATTCGACAAGTAACATATTTTACCATCCCTCTTTCGCTATGTTATTTTGTGTATCTCTACATTCATTTTAAAGTCTTTTTTATTCCCTGTGCTCATTATTTGACCACCTGATAAATTGCCAAAGAATTAATGAGCAATTCTTTTTCCTTTTCTTTAGTCATCTTTTATTTATTTGCTACATTATTATCATTCATCAAATGTCCTGGGTTATGTGTTTCTTTTTCTTTTTTCTTTTTTTTTTCAAAGTATCAATGTAAATGCTTCAGTACACGTTTTTCATGGACCTTCTAAGTTCTTCTGGCAAATGTAATATTGCCTCCGTATATTCTTCCCCGAGTGTAACATCCAAGCATTTGAACTCATATATTATTGATTGCCTCTTCCTTAAGCTGTGAACTAAACTGTAAATTTTGATATGTATTCGTACGTGAAGGGATCTCTTGCCTAGTAAGGGCGTAATATTCATCATCTGAGCTTGGAGAAGGCATAGTGCTCATCATTTGAATTTGTTGGGGAGTTTATACCCATTATTTGACATGGTTACGGTTAGTGACACAACTTAAGGGATGTCATTTGTTGCCTGTTTGATTGTCATTTGATATATATCTTGGTGCCTCTTTGTCTACTGTCAATGTACTATGAAAGACTTATGCTCGTGTCTATTTTCTTGATTGGCTTTCGTATCTTCTTTATATTTCGTATTAATGATCAATTAGTGTCTCGTTATCTTGTTCTTGCTCTTCATTTCTTTTGCTCTTGCGTATGACATTACTGATTGTTATTACTACTTGCCAATGACATTCTTCCTTGGGAGAAGGTCATTCTTACTGAGTTTTGTTTCGCTCACCTCTTTTTGCCTCCACATTGTTTCCTTTAGAAATAATAGCGCTTAAATAGATTGTTAGCGAGAAGTTTAGTCATGCTTCTATGTTGAAATGAGAAGATCAAGTGATGGTTAACGTTATTGAGATTTTACGTTATCTTGGAATATGGGATAATTTGGTTAATTGATGAGCTTTATGTTTCAGAGAGGTATATTTTATGGTTATCTATCTATTTATCGAGATTGCCTACCAATTTTAATGTAGTGAATATTTCACAATGGATTTTAGCGCTCTGATTAATATTTTATGTAGTGAGAGTGCCTTACATGCCCATGAGGCTTAGGCCTTTTAGGTAAGTGGCAGTCACGCACCTGAGGTTCAGATCATAGAATTTTAGGGTTTTGACACTTGCCAACCAATCAACACCTCAATTGGTTTCGGGATAAACATGTGATATGTATTAATGTTCTTGTCGTTGGATAACTCTTCTGCATTTTTCAACTAGGAACTTAAGCGAGTTGTCTGCATTTGGTACACCCCTAATAGGCTTAACAACAGTATGAGAATGAGTTTCGGCATGTGTACAGTCGATACCCAAATCCTCAGCATGGAGCAAGCCTTTCTGAATTGCCATTATAAATTTAGCACTAGTGTTGATGGTTATGCCCAAATTTATTAGGAATCCCATTATCTACACACCAATTTCATTCTGAATGAGACCCCCTGTTGTGGAGAATTCGGAATTGCATTTTCAACACCCGTCAACTTTTAAGATTTTATCGATACAATGGTTTCTCCATGGGCAAATTTACTGAAGGACCAGTAGGGCTGCTGCAGCCCTTATTGATCCTAAGATCAGAGTTATTAAAAAGTAAATTTGAGTTGTATTTTTAAAACTGTGTGTTTTAAAATACTTTAAGCTGAAAAATTAATTTAGTCTCATATTGAAAAAAAATTATTCATATATAAGAATGTTAAATTGTATAATTTTAGCTCCCACTGAAGAAAAAATTTAAATCTGTCCTCAGGCTTCTCTGACCTGATATATGCTTCCCCATATAGATTTTTGGCATTACTCAATGTTATTTTTAAAATATTAAAGACTATTTTAAAATTTTGAATAAATGTAAAAGACTAACAGTGAAATTTGACCAAGCAATTGCAAAGGAAGTTCTCTTTTTGTGAAAATGATTGAAAAGTATGAAATATCCTTTTTTTATCTTTTTATTTTTAATTCTGAAATCAGATTCAAAAACTTGATCCAGTGTTATTTCCGCCCGCAAGTTTCAACTTTAGAATTGATAATGTTCATTGCCACAACGTATCAGCTGGAAGAGTATTTCCTTTTTCTCTATCACCTTGATCCCTTCATCCTAGCCACAATAACCATCGTAGAGGACAAGATCCTATTCATATCACTATAGATTGGTTTTAAATGTCACAACTATATTTTTATCCGTTGTAACACTTAAAATTATTTTTAAAATGTTTAAAAACGTTGCAAATAACTATAATTATTAACTATTGTGAAAGCAATGCCCAATGATTGTTATATGTTATTGATATAGTATCTACATGTATATAGGTTACAAAGACGAATATACAAGGAAACCAATTGCTAATTTACAGGCCTATTATGAGTAACGCGATGGAGCTGATTGTTCCAATAATCTTTCACGTGATTTTCTATCAACAAGAGATGCAGCTGATTGCTCCAATGATTTTGCACACGTGATTTGCTGTCAACACTCCCCCTCAAGTTGGAGTATGTAAGTCATGAATGCCCAACTTGCGAAGTAGGTAAATGAACTATGATCGCCCCAGTGGTTTAGTGAACATATTTGTCCATTGTTGATTTGTATGGACATAGCCTGTCTTGATTAATCCGGCCTGAAGTTTTTCTCGAATTAGATGGCAATCAAGTTTGATATGTTTAGTTCTTTCATGGAGGACTATGTTTGATGCTATATGGAGCGCGGATGTGAGACCTTGAAGTGATGAAGCAGATACCTTAACCAAGTCAGCTTGCAACTAGTGTTTGCCATGGCACGATATTCAGCTTCTGTAGAAGATCTTGCAACCGTGGATTGTTTATTTGTCTTCCACGAAATGGTAAGTCTCCCAAAATTGTACATAAACTAGTTGTGGATCTTCTTGTCATAGGACAACTGGCCCAGTCTGAATCACAATATATTGTAAGAGACAATGATCCTTTTGATGAGAAGAAAAGTCCTTGTCCAAGTAAGCCTTTAAGATATCGAAGTACTCTTATTGTTGCTTCAAGATGTGGTTTTCTAGGAGCATGCATAAATTGACTTAGAGTGTGCACAGAGTGTCATGCCCCCAAAATCTATCAATGTGAATTCTATGGAACACAACTGTCATGTACCTAAGAAGGAGTATCTTTCCTAAGCCTGTAAGGATATAATCACATATGAATTTAGACCATTAAATATAGGTGTACAAACTTCTATAACAAACATAACTTTTTATATTTTCAATAAGCAATTTACACTCTGCACATTTTCAAATTACAAAATAACGTCAATTCTAAAATACTAAAATTAAAGACTTTAAGTCTTAACACGGCCTAAAGGTTCCGAACGCTAAGTCGATGCTATATCCATAAATGTTTAGCTGGTAGCAAAAAAAAAGGAGACATTACCCCAAATGACGCACTATCTCTCGAAGTCTGCAAAAATAAACACAAACTAAAATGAGTATATAACTTGGTAAGTGAAAACCTTCCCTAAAAAATAGCTTGGGACCTTATATCTGTACAAAATAATCGATACAATAATATTTTTTGAAACACTCAAAAAGATGAGTAGCGCAATAAAACAATTACAACGCAACGCATTAGTTTATTCAAAACTGTATAAAAGTCAATAAATAACGAAGCGAAACAAATTCTTATCGAATTAAGTGTTAGGCTTAGACCATGGCAAAAAGTGGTTCAGTTTGCCCAACCACCAAAGGTGAGTAGGATATTCTCAATAAGTAGTGCACTATACGATATGATAACAAAGACGGTGTATAAGCCCTACCAATGCGAATGTCACAATAAGTCCAATAGTTGCCAAATGGAAACACAAACAAAAATATATATTTAACAATGTCATGGTACTTTCAATCATTTCAACATTCAAAATAATACTCTCTTTGTACTCAATAATTTCAAATAAATGTACTAAACTTTAGAAATCCCATTTGAGAATTTACACATTCGAGATGTTTGAAAACCTTTCACAAAATCTATGGGAGGCACAAGTGCGTAATCAGACATGAAAGGTGAGACAAGAAAACCATAATTTATATAGATAGTCAGTATAAAATAAATCAAAAGGATAATTATAAGATCAAAGGTTGCAATAGAGGTTTTACAATTTCACAAGTTGGCAAAAACTTAAAATCTTTGCATAGAAGCAATGGTGCTGGAAAACGAGCAAAATACCAAGGGAAAAAAAGAAAATATAAATTACAATAAATTTGAATAACATTGATCAAATAGTCAAAAATAATAGAGATGTGAAACAAATTATAAATTAATGGAGGACCCAACATTTATAAATTTGAATAAACCAGTACTAAAAGTTAGGAATTAAAAAAAATTCATTCTTAGTAACATGAATACATATAATCCAGGATTTATATTATAAGAGGGAAAGTCCCAACTTATCTTGTATCGAATTGGACAAGTCTAAGCTCTTTCCAATCATCAATTTCAATCCTATGTTTCAATAAGCAAATCCCACGTGAAGCATGTATTCTAGATCCTTCTCTTTTAATTCTCTCAATGGGTGCTTAAGTTGTGAGTTACAAGAGTTTGCAACTTACTTGGCTTTAGAAGATAAAGGGAACCGTTTTTTTTTTCTCTCTCTCTTGATGATTGCAGATCTAAACCACCAACTTTGATTTTTTGCAAAGAACTTAATTTATTTGTCTCATAATATCGGTTATCATAATTAATTGTAGGCCAAATTATCGGTTATTATCAGAAGGTAATCCCCCCTCCCCATTTTCGGCCACTACAATGCATAATTATCCTCATTTAAATGTGGTATTTATTACTAAACCCACTATCTCCAATAAATTTTCTATGATCATTGCTAAACCCATTATCTCCAATGACTTTTCAATTTCCATCATTTTAGTTTATAGAAAATTTATGGGATATTACACGGAGAACATGATGTATGATCGAGTGATGGTCAAATAGATTAGACAACCAATTAGTTGTCTATACATGGATGGATTATGAAGTAGCACTCCTTCTTCATTGTTTAACTTAAGGTGTTGTTCCATTGAAAAATCACAAGGATGTGCACCGAGCTGTCCGGCATCACTGAGAATGTCTAGAGTGTATTTTCTTTGTGAGATATATATGCCTTATTTGGAACAATCAACTTCAATTCCAAGGAAATACTTGAGTGGTCCAAGGTCTTTGATGCGAAAGCATGGTTGAAGAAATTGTTTTAGACAGGCAATAGCTTGTGGATCATTTCTACCAATGATGAAATCGTCTACATAGACAAGAACCGTTGTGATTGATGAACCATGATAGTAGGTAAATAAGAAATACTCAACACGAGATGGTGTGTAGCCAGCTTCTTGAAGGGCTGAAAAGAGCTTGGCAAACCAATTCCGAGAAGCTTGTCTAAGCCCATAGATGGACTTGTCCAAGCAACAGACTCGATCTTCCTCCTGTTTGCCAAGTCAAGGTAGAAGGGCCATTGATGTGACTGAATTTGCAGTACTCAAACCTTGGTATTTGTAATATATTTGCATCTTAACTTAGGGATAATTGAAATATTTGATACTTTCGATGCAATGTAGGAGAATACTGAAAAGTGAAAGTTCAAACCCAAAACGATCCAAAATACAAGTCAAGAAGTGGAGAATAGGGAAGCACGAGAACCGGTGAAAGAATAAAGCTGATAGAGACAGAATTTGGCCGAAACTAGTGCATAATCAGACTCGGAATGCTAAAAATAGCCCAAAAATGCCTCGGTCAATGTCCGGTCAAAAGTCAACATTCAAGCCCAGAAAGTTAGCAAAAGGGCCCTCGAGCGCCTTACACGAATATTCTACCATGTTCCAAAAGAAAACACGTGGCGAAAAATCAACGATGGAGCAGAATTGCGCTAGAGCTCACCTCAGGAACTTTTTGGAAGCCTCCACGTGGCGCGCTGTAGTTCGACAGAACAGAAGAGCGCTCGAGCGCGCCTCTGAAATTTTGTCAATAAATAGACCCCCCTCCCTCCGAATTTATTTAATTAATTTTGGATTTTGGTTATTTTTAATCAATTTTCGAGTTAATTCTAGTTAGTTTTTAGTTCTAGTTGTAGTTAATTAGTAGGTTACGGGATAAATCCCACCTAAGTAGTTCTTATTCAGAGAAATTTTGTCCGAATAGCTATTATTAGGGGGAAGTCCGACCCAAGTAGTTATTATCCGGGAGAGGTTTTTCCCGAATAGCTTTTAATAGGAAAGCTCTTATTCGGGGGAAACTCATCCCTAGTAGTTCTTATTCGGGAGAAATTAGTTTCGCCCGAATAGCTACTTTGCGTCGGATCTCTGCTCAAATTTTGGGGATCAGAAATATGCGTTCGTCAATATGGGGGAGCCTTTCTTGACTCTCTTTTATTTACATAACTCGTATTCATTTATGTCTGAGTAGATTGATATCTAGGGGTGAATATTGTAAATGATAGTATTTTAATATATGGTCTCAGATTTAGTTTATTCAATTCATATTGCAATGTATGGCTTGTTTTAATTCAGTATTCATACGTAATGCTTTTAAAGTAGCTGTTATGAATGTTACACTTTCGTATCATAATATTACACTTGTAGTTGATAATATGATTATGTTACTTTAGTGCCATATAATTGTTTTAATCATGAGTCTATAGGTTGTATCATAGACTCTATGAAACTATAGGTTGTACCATAGTTTCTATCTGTAAGGTTAATTCCTTAGTTTAGTTTGCCTTGTTGTACTTGGTTAAAATAAGCTAAGTAGATTAACTAGGTCTATAACTTTTAGCTTAACCGGGTGTATGCTTGTAGCTTAAGCCCTTGCAGAATTAGATAACCTAGATACCGAGCCTATATTAATTGCCTCATTTACATATTCCAACCCCTAGATCACTACCCCTTGTATCCATACTTAGTTAGTTTAACTTCGATAATTTAGTTAGTTTAATTTACAGTTTTGCACGTTACTCAAACTCCAATTGCGAACCTGTCACTTAAGCATATTCAACACTTTCACACTACTTCACTAACTTAACTAACGAGCTTCCCTGTGGTACGATTCCGCACTTAGCGCACACTACACTGCAAAGATCTGTGCACTGCGGGTATTTAATCTTGGTCTATTTTACACACATTTCACACGACCACCTTGTAAGCATTAAGTTTTTGGCGTCGTTGCTAGGGAAGCACGGTATTGTTAGTTATTGATAAAAGTAATTGTGAATTTGTTTTAAGTGTTGTAATTATTGTTTATATTGTTTATACTTGTTTTACACTATTTCATTTATATAACTGTCTGTAAAGTATATTAGTATTTTAAAATTTTGTAGCTTTATTTCATATTTAAGTTTATAACTGTTTAAGGCTTTTATAACTTTAGTTTATAAATATACTTAGCATATTTTCTTATAGTTTCTTACTGCACTTATATATTTTAGTTTTTATGTATGCACGAGCGTCGTTCCTTAGATCCAGAACTCGCCCTGTATAATCCTGAGCCCCAAAAAACTCTGCGAAGGAGAGTCCTAGTCCCAATGGCAGATCAAGAAAAAAATGTTCAAAACCTTCTGCCACTCCTAATAGCTTAAACTGTTAATCGACCTGTGAACCAACCAATGACTCTTCGTTAACATTTTTCTCCAGGCGATTACAACCCTGAATTCGCCATAGCCCCACCGGCTCTTGGCAATGTCAACTTTGAGCTTAAGTCAGGGACCATTTCGAATCTGCCTTCCTTTTAGGGGAAGAGCAACGAAAGTCCTCACGCTCATATCATACAATTCTTGGAGGCATGTTCTATGCTTCACATCCCTAATGTGAGCAGTGAGATTATTCAACTGTGTCTGTTTCTTTTTTTCTTAAAAGACAAGGCCAAACAGTGGCTAAATCATTTAGACGCATAAGTTATTACATCTTGGGAAGAACTTGTTAGGAAGTTTTTACATAGGTTCTTCCTAATGGCCAAGACCACCTCTACGAACAGACATCATGTCATTCGTTCAGTCGAACTTAAAGCCTTTTCATGAAGCTTGGGAAAGATTTATTGATCTTAGGAATCAGTGTCCTCACCATGGGTTTGCCCGTCACGAACACTTGCATTATTTCTTTAAAGGTCTTATACCTCATCAAAAAATGATGGTAAATGCAATGAGTAATAGAGGTTTCTATAACCTCACAGCAGACGAAACTTGGAGTAGAATAGAGAATATAGCTGAAGACTCTCTTCAAAGCACAACTATAGATAGAGAAACCAAGAGCACTCACAATCCCTAAAAGAGGGCATTGTTTGAAGTTAACTTTAACTCCAACACCCAATTGACTGACAAAATAGAAGCCCTAGCTCAGCAAGTAGAAAAATTCATCTTTCTAGGGTCAACTTCTTCACAAGCTCCTCAAATCACGGAAATATGTACTGTATGTTCTGCAATAGATCACTCTACTATGGACTGTCCAATTGGTTCACAATTTCCTGAGTTCATGCAAGAACAAGTCTTTGCCACTCAAGGATATACGAGAAATTATGATCTTTATTCTAACACATATAATCCTGGTTGGCGAGACAATCTTGCATTTTCATAGAGACAAAGGAATCAAGAGCTTCAGTTTCCTCAACAAAACTATCAGAAACAACAAGGAAACTTTGAGCCTCGGTTCCCTCAACAGCCATATTAGAGGCCACAAAATAATAATCCTCCTGGTTACACTCAGTCCAATAGGACAATCCGTTTAGAACACAACGGAACAATGTCCCCGCTCTTCCTCCTATACAGTCATCATCTGATGACAAATTTGACAAACTAGTGCAAATGTTCCAAGTTCAGCAACAGACTATTGCTAAACTTGAAGGACAACTTGGGCAGATGGCCCAAACTTTAAGTAAGAAAGACAAGGATAAGCTTCCGTCTTAGACCGTGGCAAATCCATGAGGACAATGCAGTACTGTCCAAACTGAGACTGTACAAGAACAGACCAAGGCCGTAATTACCCTTAGAAGTGGGAAGACTATAGATAACCAGGTTAGAGAAAAGGTTAGGGATGTTCCCAGTGAAATTGAGGAATTAGAGGAACCTGAAATCGAGGTTGTAAGCAACGATGTCAATAACTCCTGTAGGAATCAAAACCTAACGGTGGAGCCAAAAGTTGAACCATCCTCTCAAGTACCTTTCCCAATAGCTCTGTCCCGTCCAAAGCCGATTGATGATCCGAAACAACTCAAGGTCTTAGAGCATCTCAAAGACATTAAGATCAATTTGCCCTTGGTAGAGGTAATCCAACAGATTCTAGCCTATGCCAAATTTCTGAAGGATCTATGTGAAAAAGAGATGGACCAACTCCATTCCTAAGAAGGTTCGTCTTACTGAAAAGGTTAGTAACATATGCACTAGAGGGCTGCCTTAAAAGTGCAGTGACCCAGGAGTTTTCACTATTCTATGTTTAATCAATGACCATCAGGTAGAAAGCGCCTTGCTAGACTTAGGATTTAGTGTTAACCTAATCCCTCACACAGTTTACCAAAGGCTAGTTCTTGGAGTGTTAACACCGACAAATGTAACCCTCCAACTGGCAGATAGATTTGAGCTGAGATCTCAAGGTATCGTAGAAGATATCATCGTTAGAGTAGGAGAATTTATGTTCCCAGTGGATTTTATTGTGTTAGATATGGACTTTGGCCCTGATAACAAAAATACCACTCCCATCTTATTAGACAGACCATTCTTAGCAACAACTGATGCTGTTATTTACTGTAAGACGGGAATAATAGAACTAACATTTGAGAACATGAGAACAAAATTCTGGGTTGCTGATGCAACCAATAAGTTGAACCAAGATGAGGAAGAAGAATGCTTCCATGTTGATACCATTGACTCATGCATTGATGAGTTTGCCCAATCAATCTTAACTCCTGATGAGAAGATAGCTGAACTTGAACGACTATTGTATGAATGCGACATTTCGCCTGAAATGGTCGCCTCCGCTTCTATTGTTGCTGATCAAGAAAAGGACGATCAAGTAACAACTCCTTTCCCTGAGGTTTTAGATTGCCCCACAATTGAGTCTTCACTAGCGTTGGAACTCAAAACCTTGCCTGAATATCTTAAGTATGCCTACTTAGGACCTGAAGAGACCTTACCAGGTATCATTGCCTCGGATTTGACTACCGAGAATGAAGCCAAACTCTTGAAAGTCATGAGTACTCACAGAAATGCGATAGGTTAAAAAATTTATGATTTGAAAGGAATAAATGCCTCTGTGTGTATGCACAAAATTGATCTCAAGGAAAGAGTGACTCATTCTCGAGAATTTTAGAGAAGACTAAACCCAAAGATTGGTGATTGTGAAACTCCAGTTTTCGTCTTTACCTCAATTTGTGTGTCTTTGCCTCAATTTGCGTGATTTGACATGCTTATGTGTTATATGAGTTAGAATGTGCTAAATATGTGATTTATATTCCTAATACATGCTATGTGTGCGTTCATGAAATTTTCATAAAAAACAGAATCATAAATTTTATTGACGGCTTTTGTGAATAGTGTTTTGGACGCACGTCTTCTAAAATTTTTA
This sequence comes from Ehretia macrophylla, assembly GCA_037974665.1. Classification (NCBI taxonomy): domain Eukaryota; kingdom Viridiplantae; phylum Streptophyta; class Magnoliopsida; order Boraginales; family Ehretiaceae; genus Ehretia; species Ehretia macrophylla. The sequence continues at coordinate 51,942,679 of CM075780.1, read as the reverse complement.
CACGAGTGTTTTAAGTGTTTCAAAACCTAGTCCTCGAATATTAATAGACCCGTGTTTGATTAAAATGGATTTTAAATCGGATTTGGAATTTTAAAGGTTTTTACACTTTCTTTTGCAAAAATCGAGTTTTGAACCGAATCGGGTGAAAATGTTTGAATGTAAAACTTCTTGTCACCTAAAAATAAGCTACTTAAAATAATCTAAGTGTTGCATAATTGTTTTGAACAAAAATAGTCAAGAAAATAGAATTAAAAAACTAAGAAACTAACTTTGACCATTTTTATTTGTTTGACCTTTACTTATATTGCATCAACACACATTATAAAGCACACAAAACACGCTCACTCAACACATACAAGGCCGAGAGGCCATAGGAGAAAAAAGGGAAGAAAAACTCAAGGTTTTCAAAGGGATTTTTCATTAGAACTTGCATTTGAAGGCCAAATCTTGTCAACCAAAGCTTGAATTCACTTGTTGGGCATCCATTCTATGTATTTCTAGCATCAAAACACATCAAAGGTGAGAAAAATTCTAGATCTCAAAATGTCATTTTTATGTTAATTCATATAATTGAATTTTTAGACGTTAAAATGTTAAATTGATGTTATATTATTGCTCAGTAGATGCTAAAGATTGATTATATGTGTTTGTATCAGTTTTGAACCGTTGTAGTATGAATTTTTATTTTTCGAGTATTAAAATTGAGTTGTTGGCTATTTGTTGAATAATTGGAGTTGTGGTGGTAGGAATCGATTGTTGTTAGCTTGTAAAAGTTTGTTAAATACGTGGTAGTAATGTTATAATGCCGAAATTTTGATTGTGATGTCGGTGTGAAAGTCTAAAAATTTCAGCCATGATGCATTAGGGTTTTAGGGTTGTTGGGTTTGATTTAGATGGATTATGGTTGGTTTCCAAGGGGGCTAGTGTAGTTGATTGAGTGGGTGAGTGATAGAAACTGGTTTGGAAGTCATTGGATTAGTAGAATGTAAGTTCTGACTTTTAAAAGTTTGGATTGTCTTTCTTTAAAATATTGAAATATGCCTTTGGTTGTTTGGGTGGCGTTTGAGTGATTGAATTGTGAGTTGTTGATGGTTAGACTAGGGTTTGGCTATGTGTTTAATGCATGTTAAGTTGGGTGGCCTACTTTGTCATCTAACTTAGTTGTTTGTTGCTTATTTGACTAGTTGTTATGTTGTTGAAATGATGATTATTGATTAATTATTGATAAGCCGGGAGATAGGCAACCTACTTTGTTGTCCTCCTGTGATAATTGATTATTGATGAACTAGGAGATAGTCAACTTGATATGTTGTCCTCCTGTGATATGAATGTTTAATATTATTGTCATAAGTCTTGATATGTGTGTGCTACCTCTAGGGTAGCGTCGGGCTGTCGAGTTGATAACGGCATGACTATCATAGGCTACCCCCAGCTCGCATGGGCGGAGGTGCCATGTAGGGAGGGGCTAGTGATGTACCTCGGGTGCGTAAGTAATGGGGAGTTATAAGAAGAATGGTTGAGATCGTGATGGTGTTTGGAGCTACTCGGACTAGAGTATCCTTTATTGATTGGTCATTATTACTAATGTGCTTATATTGTTATTGATGATTATTATGTGTTTACTGCTCAAAGGATGATTTCCAAGTAGTATAGCAAATACTGTTAAGAGATCTTTCGAATCCTTACTGGGCTTGTTTTATATAAGCTCACTCTCAATTATTGCATGCATACATGTGATATTGAGCAAGATTACGGGTACGTGCTTCAGGAAGCTGAGAATGTGCCATATGTGGACAAGTCCTATGTGCCAAAGTCTTGTCCTTGATATCTGATTTTGTACTCTTTTGTTATCTTGTATATTAAAACTAGTTGTTTTGTATTTACTTAGAAGTTTATGATGTATAAGATGTTGTAAAGATAATGGATTAAATGTTGCTAGTTTAGTATTTTTGTTTTGGAATATGATTAGGTTGCTAGATTGGTTATAATCTATTTTGAGAAATGTATGTTATATAGTAAATGTATGATGTTGGAACGGAGGCGTATAACATATGGATGCAATGGTAAAAGAATGTTTAATGTATATTGTGGTTGTGTTGTTTAATTGTTGAATTGTTGAATTGTTTGTGGAGTTGGATGTATGAGTTGTGAAGAGGTTGGTTTAGAGCCTCGGTATCCAAGTTACTGTCGTTATACTGTCAAAATTACGATGCGTCTTGACTGATCGTAGGAGGGGTCTAGTTGGGGTATGACATTAAGTGGTATCAGAGCTAATGTTTAGTTGTTAGCCGGGGTATTCTCGGAATGTGGGTAATGGTCTTAGCATGAAAGTATGTATGAAGTGAAAGAAAAGTGAAATATGTATTAATATGATTAAGTGATTAAATGATTATGTGACTTAGTGACTATGTGATTATGTGATCAATTTGTTTCTGTGATTGATACTTAAGTGATTTATGTGCTTTATGTTAGTTTGTTGTTTATGTGTTAATAATTGTCTATAGCCTGTCTATGTGCTCTAACCTATGCTAACTCTTTGATTAGTAGAATGACTGGTAGACCAAGACCCAGAAGTAGGCCTGAGGTAGTTGACGAGGCACCGGGTCGAGATAGGAGTGATGACCGTATAGCTACTGCCATGGATAGGATGACGGAGATTATGGCAAGGCAGTCACAGTTATTAGCAGGGCAGGCGGCCCAGGCACATGTATAACAGACTTAGTTGTTGAACGTTCAGGGTGGTTACCACGGGCGTGGTACTTTGAAGGAATTCTTGGGTTATTATCTGCCGAGATTTCAGGGAGAGCCAGATGTTAGGAAGGTGGAAGCTTGGATTAATAAGGCTAAGAAAATTTTTGATCCTCTAGACTACACAGATGAGAGGAAAGTCAGTTATGCAGTTTATCTGTTTGATGATGAAGCAGAGGAGTGGTGGCACACAGTGAGAGTTGGTTGGGAGGCAAGAGGTACTCCGTATGTTTGGGATACCTTTCTTAGAGCGTTTGGGCTAAGTACGTCTCGAGGATTGCACGGGAAAGGAGAGAGACAGAGTTTCTGTCCTTGGTTCAAGGGGATGCTACAGTGGCTCAGTATGAGGCCACTTTAACAGACTTTCCTGGTATGCACCGGAATTTGTAGCTGATGAGGAGCGCAAGACGCAGAGGTTAATGTTGGGTTTGAGGTCAGAGATTCAGGATGCAATGACCCTGAATCAGTATGATATATTTTCTGAGGCTTTTCATACGGCATCCAAACTGGAAAAGAGGAAAGGGGAACAAATTGTATCTAGTCAACCTAGTAAGAGGCCATTTCACCCACAGGGTCAGTAGGTTGGGTATAGACTTTCAGTACAGTAGGGTGGTTATAGGCCTTCGGTACAGCAGGGTTTTTTCATACCATAGGGGCAGCAGAGTTTCAATAGGCCTCAGTTTCAACAAGGCTCCTTCTAGGCTCAGTCACAGTACAGGTCGGCCCAGTCTCAGGGTCAATATAGGCCTAGTGTTGCAAGACCCCAGCAGCAGGCTGGCACAACCATTTATTCAGCTTTTGGGTCTTCAAGGGGCAGTATTAGTGCTTCGTCACTGCAGTGTACTTACTGCAAGCGTCAGGGCCATGTGGAGGCCGACTGCAGGGCAAAGGTAGGAACGTGTTTGGGTTACAACAGCAATCAGCATAGGGCGAGGGATTGCCCTAGATTTCAGAGGACTGAGGGTCGGGCAGTGACCCAGGGTTATCAGGGCCGACCTACTGGTGGTGCACCTCAGCAGTAGCGGGTTTAGGCTCGGGCCTACGCTATTGATTTGGATGAGGTCCCTGAGGACACGGCAGTTGTAGAAGGTAACTTCCTTATACTTGATCAACTTTTTAAAGTGTTGATTGATTATGGTGCTACGTATTCTTTCATTACGCCTACTTGTATGCAACGTGTTAACATGCAACCTAAAAGATTGCCTTATGTGGTTGAGATTAGTACTTGTTTGACTGATAAGTATGTGACTGACTTAGTATGTAAAGACTGTAAAATACATGTTAAAGGTCAGGATTTTCCATCGGACTTATTTTATTTCCTATTTGGGGGTATGATGTTATTTTGGGTATGGACTGGCTTTCTAAGTACGATGCCCAATTAAATTGTAGAACAAAGGTAGTACAGTTTTGTTTGTCAGATCAGCCAGTGGTTGAGGTAGCGGGGAACCGGGATGCTAAGACGAGTTTTATTATCTCATCAACTAGAGTTGTTAAGCTGATGAGTAAGGGGTGTTCGGGTTATCTAGCTTATTTGATCAACAAACCATCTGATAAGATAAAGCTGGAGGAAGTTCCTATTATTCGGGAATATCCCAATGTATTTCCCGAGGAGTTGTTAGGATTGCCGCCAGAGAGAGATGTTGAGTTTGTGATTAATCTGATTCCCAGTACTCAACCTATTTCTAAATCAGCGTACTGGATGACACCGGTTGAACTTAAGGAGCTGAAAACACAGTTGCAAGAGTTATTAGAGAAAGGTTTCATTCAGCAGAGTTCTTCACCATGGGGAGCACCTGTTTTATTTGTGAAGAAGAAGGATGATACCTTGAGATTATGTATCGACTATTGTGGTTTGAATCAGGTGACCATCAAGAACAAGTATCATTTGCCACTGATTGACGAGTTGTTTGATCAACTTCAGGAAGCCAAAGTCTACTCTAAGTTTGACTTGAGGCAGGGGTATTATCAGCTTTGGATTTGTACAGAGGATGTTCTGAAGTCTACTTTCAGGACTCGGTATGGGCATTATGAGTTTGTAGTTATGCCCTTTGGTCTGACTAATGCACCGGCAACATTCATGGATCTTATGCATCGGGTTTTTCAACCGTACTTGGACCAGTTCGTGGTAATCTTTATTGATGATATCTTGGTTTATTCTAAGTCTGAATCGGAGCACGAGCAATATCTACAGCTTGTCTTACAAAAGCTACATGAGCATCAGTTGTTTGCGAAGTTCAGTAAGTATGAATTTTGGCTGCAACGTAGATATTTTCTTGGCCATGTTATTACACAGAGCGGTATTTTAGTAGATCCCATTAAGATTGAAGTGGTGATGTCTTGGAAAAGGCCGGAGAATGTTTCGGAGGTTCGTAGCTTTCTTGGCTTGGCGGGTTATACCGTAGGTTTGTCAATGACTTTTCTAAGATTGTAGGGCCACTTTCTAAGTTAACTCAGAAACGGACTAGCTTTATTTGGGATAAGAAATGTGAGAGTGGGTTTCAGGAGTTGAAAAATAGATTGACTACCGCTCCAGTACTTGCTCTACTAAAGGGGACCGATAATATGGTTATTTACAGTGATGCATCCAAGGAGGGCTTGGGTTGTGTACTTATGCAGAATGGTCGGGTTATTGCCTATGCTTCTAGAAAGTTGAAACCATATGAGGTGAATTATCCGACTCATGATCTTGAGTTAGCAGCCGTTGTATTTGCACTGAAAAAGTGGCGTTATTATTTGTGGGGCAGTAAGTTCGAGATTTTCACTGATCATAAGAGTCTGAAGTATTTGTTCTCACAGAAGGAGTTGAATATGCGTCAACGGAGGTGGATGGAACTTCTTGGAGATTATAATTGTTCTATCAGTTATCTGCCTGGGAGATGAGTATTTGTTTTTTAACTTTCAAAAAGTGAGAGATTCTTGAAGAATTCAGTTATTGGTGACCGGAATTGACTCAGGTTGGGGTAATGTGTTCACGTCTCCGTATTCAACCTTTATTACTGTCTCAGATCAGAGAAGCTCTGTAACTTGATTCAAAACTTCAGAAGATCAGGGATTAGATCACGGATGATCAGTCTGACTTTAAATTACATGAAGATGATATTCTTCAATTTCGGAACAGGGTTTGTGTTCCCGATGAACTGGGTTTGAGGCGAGGTATTCTAGAGGAGACTTATAATTCTAAGTGCACCATTTATCCCGGTGGAAACAAGATGTATCGGGATTTGAATTAATATTATTGGTGGAATAACACAAAAATGGAGGTTGTTCAGTTTGTATCTAGATGTTTGACTTGTCAGCGAGTGAAAGCCGAACATCAACGACCCGCAAGATTACTTCAGCCGTTGGCAATACCAGAGTAGAAATGGGAATATATTATGATGTACTTCATCTCTAGTTTGCCTAGAACACCGAGAGGTAACGACACAGTTTGGGTTGTTATAGACCGTTTGACGAAGACAACTCATTTTATTCCGATAAGGTTGGGAGATAAGGTTGCAAAGTTGGCAGATCTTTATGTGGATCAGATTGTTAAACTTCACGAGATTCCATCTAGTATTGTCTCAAATCGAGATCCTCGGTTTACTTCTCATTTGTGGGAGAAACTTCAGGAAACTTTGGGTACTCAGTTGAACTTCAGCACAGCGTATCATCTATAGACTGACGGTCAGTCTGAGAGGACTATTCAAATTCTGGAGGATATGCTCAGGGCTTGTGTTCTAGACTTCGGGAAGAACTGGGAGAAACATCTACCACTTGCTGAGTTTGCCTATAACAATAGTTATCAAGCGACTATTGGAATGGCACCTTTTGCAGCTCTCTACGGCCAAATGTGCCGATCACCTTTGTATTGGGATGAAGTAGGGGAGATGAAGGCTATTGATACGACTATTATGCCAGAACTTCTAGAGAAGATTGAGAAAGTTCAGTTGATCAGACATAGAATGCTTACAGCACATAGTAGATTCAAAAGTTATGCTGATAAGCGTCGTCGGGATTTAGAGTTTGCAGTCGGGGATCGGGTTTTCTTGAAATTATCTCCTCGAAAGGGGTTTGCTTGTTATGGTAAAGGTGGTAAGCTGAGTCCGAGGTTTGCAGGGCCGTTTGAGATTACTGACAGGATTAGTAAGTTAGCATATCGGTTGGCTTTACCGAAAAACTTCTCTAATGTCCACGATGTCTTTCATGTGTTTAATTTGCAAAAATATAATCCGGATACTTCTCATATTCTAGAGCCAGAGCCATTACAGCTTTGTTAGAATCTGACTTATGATGAGAGGCCGATTCACATTCTTGATCAGATGGAACGGGAATTGAGATCGAAGAAGATTCCGATAGTCA